>CM064339.1:25377254-27877254 GCA_032595735.1 Pelochelys cantorii
GCAACATGGCAAGGGTAATATTTTCACAAGGATGAAAAAACTGTTCTTGAACAAACTCTCCAATGTATTAGGCACAAACAAGTTCTGCTTCAGTATCAGCCATGCATGTCTTCATCTTCAAACTATTTTTTCTTAAGGTAACAGATTTATTGGGGCCGATAGAAAATGTCACCAGCCACTTAGATCTGAGCTTTCCCGTGCTCTCCTAACAGTATTGCAGAGTATTGATAGAGTACATGATTATACACCTGCCACATTTAGAACTA
Source organism: Pelochelys cantorii (assembly GCA_032595735.1). NCBI lineage: Eukaryota > Metazoa > Chordata > Testudines > Trionychidae > Pelochelys > Pelochelys cantorii. The sequence goes on from CM064339.1 coordinate 25,377,521, forward strand.
CTAAGCCATAAAACAAAGCACCTGTGTTCAACCAACAGTCAAAAGTGTTTGTTAACTCTTAAGATCCCATGGAATTGTATCTGTATACTTATAATTATAAGGCGAGAAGAAATTATAGGAAGTTTCTTCTTATCGCTCCTCCCAGTCCCCCTAACCCTGGGGGAATAATTTTTGTAGTGGAGGGGGGGGAAACTTCACCAATTTTGGCAGTGGTGGTGGGCTGGCCTGAAAAGGGTGGGGCCTTGAGCAGAAGGGGTGGGGCCTCAGGCAGAAGGGGCAGTTCCCTGTAGGCACCATGTGCCTCTGGTGGGGGGTGGAGGACGGAGGAGACTTCATGCACTCCCCCAGAGGATGGGGGAGCATGTGAGGTCTCTCACACCCACCCTGCCCTGCCAGGGGTGCACAGTACCTACAGGGAACCACCAACCATTTTGAACAGCTGGCAGTTCCCTCTGGTGCCATGCATCCCTGGCAGGGGAAGGAGACTTTGCATGCTCCCCCACACCTGGGTCTCGATTGGCCTGGGGGTGGGGTCACGGCAGGGTGGGTCACAGGCCAGTCAAATAGGTTGGCGGGCCCAGATCTGGCCCACAGGCTGGACCTTGCCCACCCCGAACTAACCTCACTACCAGCTTCACACTTCTCTTTCTCTCTTCCAGCAGAGGAAAATGACCGTTTCCACAACCATGACCCTCCATTTCCCACATACAAGTGCTAGAAAGACATCACTGTGTGTGACAGGCCTCCTGTAAACCTTCTCTCCCCTCAGGGCAGCCTCTTCAACAGAGCAGGGAGAAGAAGCTGCACATGAATAACAACATGTACTAGGAGGAGGAGGATGAAGTGGCTAGGAGATGATTAGAGAAGTTAGATGGATTTTGTCAGACAATTGATGGAGGGAATGTGAGTAGAATTCCTGTTTGGCAAGAGAGACTGGAAACAAATATCATCTAGCCCCTCGGCTTTGAGCCCAGAGGATAAGGATCTCATTTTAGGAGAGGATCTCTGGGTTAGGAGTAAAAAGCTGTCCTCAGCCCACATGACTCTGTATGGCATTCTGTTCGGGGACTTGCTGTAGTAGCTCTCTAAGAAGCGTGACACCTGTGTTTGTGTACAGAGTGAAAATATTTTAAGATACCAGCTGAAATGTCTATACATAACCCTGAGAAGTTAGTGAGCAGAAATAGGAATGTTCTTGCAAAGCATGATGGGGGAGATGCTCCTCTCTTGCTGTCCCATCTTTGTTCATCTGTGATGGCACAAGAGCAGAGAAGGCAAATCACCAGCAGAGGAAGAGAAGACACATTGCTTATTATAACAGTGGCATCGGAACATCCCTGCTTCCTCCTCCCATCAGTGAGAAGGAAGGGATTTGGAGAGCCAGGACAGTGCACTAGCCTACTGCACTACCAGGGCCCTTTAATGTACAGTTTAGAAAAGGTTTTGTTGGTTCAAAGATGGATGGGCTTAGGAATAGCTTCCAGCAGAATCATTTATTAAGAGCTGTCGTTCATACAGTCCTGTTGTGTACTTTACATGGATGCTAACTAAAAACACCCACAGAAAATATGTTGTGTTTTATCAACCAAGGCCGAAAAGAAAGAGGGGGGCACTGGCATAATGGGCTGGCTGAAGGTGCAAAATGCGTGGGATCTAAATTTCATGTGAGAAAACAACACTGTTTACAAGTTGCAGGAGAAATGAAAAAACAAGCATACAGAAGCAGTAAATATCTTTTTCCTCCTCCCTCCTGTGACTTCTTTGAGTATACTGAAATGTCAGTGAACATGGTCTCCCGTTGAAACTCTCTGGTCTGGCTTTTTTAAGTTGTCTATAAGGTGGCAATGCTGAAAACAGATCAGCTAGCAGGGACCTTAGTGAACCCCCAATAGAACCTCATGAGTTAAGGAGTTCATGTTATAAGAGCCAATTGCAGGGTCAAAGTCTAATTTTGTACCTACAGTCAAATGCAAGTACAAAATTATAGTTCCTGGCAGCAACAAATTTTACATAGTAGAAACTAAGAACTTCTTGTCTAAACCAGCACTTCATTCTTGGCAAGCTGGGATGTAAATCTACCCCACACTAGCCTGCCAGGCACTCAGTGTCCATATGGACTCTTCTGCCGGGCACCAAAAGTCCTCACTGTGCTTTAATCTACTTCCATTTGAAAGTGGGGTAGATCAAAGCACATTACCGAAATTTTAGTGCACAGCCACAGGGTCCATACGGACACTGAGTGTGTAGCAGGCTATAGCAGGGTAAATTGATACCCCAACTTCCGGAGAATGAAATGTTTGTTTAGACAGACAAGCTGGTGGGGATGAAATTTTCATCTGATCTGACTTTAAATCAGTAGGATTTGTGCTCCTAAGTCAGTCACATTGGTGCTTTTGAAAATCCTCCCCCTCATATCTACAAATCAGGTTTCTTATAGTGGGTTTTCCCAGAAGGCAGCACTTTTGAGTTTCCTTCTGGGTTCCCGTTTCTGCATGCACTGTATAGTTCTGGCTTTTGTATTACTAAATCTTTTGTAGGTAGCAGACTTTTCCTACCTTGTATAGAAATTTCCAAACTGCTCCCCATCCCTGCCAAAAAAAAAAAATACCCTGCTTAAGACAGAGTTACATATGAGGACAAGAGGTCTATTTAAAACACTGTAGTTATTTCAAAAATGGAAAGCCAAGAAATTAGAAACTATTACTGGCAGGTTCCAGCATGGGAGAAGTTGATCTGGGCCATTCTCAAGCATCTGCAATCTTTCCCCAATAATGCCAGGTGATTGTGTGAATCCCTGCATTCTGTGTTGGGAATAGCATTCTATCTGGGCCACACACGGAGAGGAATGTAAGATGTTTTGGCCTCTGGTCTGCGTTGTGAGGTCAGAGGAATGGTCTGCTCGCCATTATCTTGTTAGCAGATTCTTGGGAATGAGGGAGCAGAAGTTTGGTATGGGCAAAGCTCCAGGTTCCAGAAGCGCTTTGTTAGGACTCCAATGCTTCCTCCAGGATTCCTTCCGGTCCTCCACAGGCGTAATGCTAGCCCTCCCTCATGAGTGCCGTTCTTCACCCATTCCCAGAGTGGCTTTAGCACTAAAAACTGTAATTTAAACACAGTTGATATCTACAGATTTATTCTTATTTGAACGTGGTTTTTTTATGATTGTTGCATATGAAGTACATGTATTAGGGATGTTAAATTTAGTTTAATCAACTAATCGACTAAGTGATGGAATTTCCATTGACTAGTCAATTAGTCGATAAGCAGGGGAGCTGCAGTGGGGTTAGCTCCCAGTCTGCTCTTAATACATTTAAAAGGCTGAAGTGCACTGGGTCTCCCTCGCTGTGCTTCAGCCTTTTAAATGTAAGAGCTGGTAGGCTCTTAATACATTTAAAAGACTGGGGCACAGCATGGGGGACCGGTGCAAGCTGGGAATCAGCTGATTCCTGGCTTGCGCTGGGTCCCCACTACCCCGCTGCCTCCCCTGCCCCCCACGGAGATATTCCTGGGGGCGAACCAGCTTTTAAGTCGGTTCCCTCCAGCACTGGCTCCTAGTTGCTTCCCTTCTCCTCTGGTAAAGACAGCAAGTGGGAGGGAAGCAACTAGTCGAGGGACTAATCGACTATCTGATAAGCTTATGCTTATCGGATAGTCGATTAGTTGACTAGTCGCTTACATCCCTAACATGTATCCATAATAATTCTAATGACTGTGCATGCAAACTGCCATTTAGATATCTCACTGGTCATTAGCACATGCATTTACTTCAGTTGCTGACAAACAATAGACATGCATTGATACATACACTTTTTGTAAATCTAAGCCCAGAAGTTTAACTTTGTGCAATTGTGGTAATATTATCAGACACTGTGAAATGCAACAGTCAGGGTCTTCATCTTAATCCAGTCCTCCAGTAAATGTATCTGCCTTCTCAACTGACAGTTATTTAGTTAGTTAGCTGAACTCCCTGTAAGGAAGCAATAGAAGATCATAGTGTTAATGAGTTCTAATTATTTTTCTATGAGGATTTCAAATCTTGAAAATGACTCAGAAAAAAAAGTTGTGTGCATGCTTTCCTGCTGAAAATTACATTTTTTTTAAATTTGCTGTAGTCTCTGATCCTAATCCTCCAATACATAATAAAAGCTTATCAAGCCACTTGTGTATTCCCCATACCTGGTGCAGTTTCTTATAGCTCCTATGCCTTCCTGGCTCCCAGTTACTCAGTAATAGAAGGTGTGGTCAGGGCAGCCCTGTTTCCTGCCAATCCCCAGCTTCGGGAATAGCCCCTTGGGTCCATGTGGATCTAATATCAAGCTGTTTTTACTTATGTCCAGGGTTACAAATCTTCCTGAGCAGTGCCAGATAGGTATTGAACCTAAGAAATTGTCTGTAGATTTCTTACTTAAATAAATCATGCGACATTTTCATTCTAATATTGGTATAGAAGAAAGTCAAAAATAACTTTAGCCTAGATATGTTCTGTTATTCTAACATATATTGCCAAAGATAGCGACACTGTAAAAGATTCTCACACTTACAGTTTTTCTTTTTTGAATTTCATAAGTACAGAAGATGAAATACAATTGGCAATACCAGAGAATTTTGGACAGGCCCATAGATAGATTGCCATTAAAGACACTTAAATAATATCTAACTGAGCAATCATATCTACCCCTAAATTTTCAAACCACTTCCCAGAGAATGCAGTCCCTTCTAAGCACACAGTTTCCATCAAAGTGTGCCTGGTTAAATCCTCTGCAGCTCTTGGAAAATGTAGGTGTAAAATCCATTTACAAAAATTGGGTTTCTAAAACAGCCTGCAAAAATTAGACCGAAATGTATAACTTCAGGTCTTCAATCAGAATCTACAGACCTTGCTGTCAGGCAAAGCCTGAGTTACACAAACATTTGCTAAGAGAATTATTGAATTATAAATGGAGACTGATAACTGCAATTATATGTGACAGAAAACAAGGTGGCAAATATATAGGTTTATTATGTTAGGCTTCCTTTCTGTTTTCTTCTCTCCTCTTTATAATGAAGAAGCTGATACTGGCAGATGGAAATAAGTATGAGCTGCTTTGAATGCTTTTAGTCTGTCAGATAGCTTTGCACTCAGGAGCTGAAGCAGAAAGTTACTTTTTCTGAACAACTTCGCAAATTTTCTTTCGTGGAAATGTTTGCCTTCTCTATTCAAAAACGTTTTATACTTTGAAAGAAAAGGCTTCTCAACTATACTATAGCATCAGTAATTTTAGCACCATCTGAACTGAATATATTTTCCGTATGTGTTTTTTAAAACTTCCATGTTCTTTTTTATTGTGATCTGTTATGATAGGTTGCCAGACTGTTCAGTGGCATCACTTAGTAGTTAGGTCACTGGGCCCCCCAATTTCACCCTCTCAGTCTCTGGTGCCTCCCATCAGCAGCTCCTCCAATAGCAAACGGAGATCTCAGCCTACCCGGATGGGTCACCAGTTTAAGTCAATCCCCATTTAGTGGTGTCCAATGAATTGTAGAAGGCTCTGTGTCCTTATGACAGGGAAGAACCCTCGGTCTTATCTCCAGGCAGGTAGTTCCTCCCTGCTCTAAGACACTCATTATATCTAACTTGTCTTTACTCTTGCAAGGGGTGGAAACAAGGCTAATGTCCTTACATGGCAAAGGCTCTGGTAGGAGAACCGGTCCCTCCCACTCCACTAGGTTCGTACCCAGTGCCCTATGAAAGGCAAACAATGTCAAGCACTAAGGGGTACCTTTAGGCGGCCTCCCTTGGCCACATCCTACCCATCTACCCCCTTCCTAGGTCTCAAAATCCAAGTTAGAATCATACAATCATAAAAAATTAAGGCTGGAAGAGATCTCAGGAGGTCATCTAGTCCAAACCCCTGCTCAAAGCAGGAACAACCCCAACTAAATCATCCCAGCAACTTGAGATAGCAAAGGGGAGAAACAGGTACCCAAACCTTCAGTCTCGCTGAGCTCAGCTTCCTCCCCAGGGGAGTGTTTCTGCTGCAGCTTTGTTCAGGAGCTCTCAAGGCAGATCTGCTCTGTTGCCCCATCTGAGTTATCTAGCTTCCTTCCTGCAGCTGGAACATGCACTATAGGTTCAGGGGCGGAGCCTCTTGGTCCAGAACTGCCACTTAACAACTTCAAATCTAGTGTGGGGCTTAACCACCCCATCACATCTGTGTATAATTAAAATTATTCAGTGTCTAATTCAGTTAATTATAGGATTTTATTACACATATGACATTGCTAGTATGAATAACAGTTTGCATTTATATCATCAAATTATAGAAATGTAGTACTGGAAAGGACCTTGGAAGATCATCTAGTCCAATCCCATGCATTGAGGCAAAACTAATTATCTAGTCCATTCTTGACAGATGATTGTCTAACCTGTTCGTAACAATCTGCTACCACAGAGATACCAGAAGCTCCCTAAGTGTATCTTTATTATATATCTATTATAACAGCTTCCTTCCAAGGATCTCAAAGTACTTGTATCATGTCAGCAAGGTAGGTAAGCATTGTCCCTATTTTGCAGATGGATAAACTAAAGCACAGATGTAACTGACATGCCCAAGGTCCATGCAGTAATTCATTAGAAGAGAGGGGAATAGAAACCAGGAGTCCTGTCTCTCTCCACTAGAAAACATTCCCTCCCTAAGTAAATGGTGTGTTTTATGTTAGCTATGTTCACTCTTCACATCTGCTAACGTAGAACGAATTACTGGGCTGATTGTGGCTGGCATTTGAGCTGCATAATAAGACAGACATAAGGCCTTCTCCTCTTTACCCACACCTTTCCATACTCACCATGCAGCTCCAATCCCAAGACAAGGCTCAGCAACCAGGTGCATCAGATGTCCAGCCTGGGAAGGAGAATGGAGCACCCATCCCCTGAGACATTCTGCCTTGGGACAACCAGTGCTATTTCCAGCCCCTGCCTCTCTTGAAATTCCCCCTCTTTTTCCAAGTGAGCCTGTTGCTTTAAAAGACACTTTGAACCCCCTGTATCTGTAATGGGTAGGTCAACAGTGTGCACCTACCTGTGGTTTTCCTCAACATCTTGTGGCTCATGTGAAGGCATTCCCTCCTCCACTTAATGCCTTACATTGAAAGGCTGGCACTGTGATGGCAAATTGAAGCAAGAGTTATACCCTTATTACATCCCCAATAGCCTCCGAGTATGATGTTAGGGAAATGTCCTGATTTATTGAAATTAAGACAGATACTATGTAGAATCCTTTTAACTGCAGCCAGTAAATATGTTTCAGAACTAAAATAAATACCCACCACACGGCTGCCAACAGGGAAATGGGATGACTTACATCCTGTGTTAGATTAACAACTGAACTGTTTGACAAAAGATGGGCCAACAGGGATAAGATGGTTAAAATACATCATAGATACAACTTTTATAACTGTAGGCAAACTTGCTGCAAGCTATAACTTATCCAGTCTCTACTCTGCAGTACTCCCTTCTTTGTATATCTGAAACTCTCTCTTGCAGTTTGGGCAAGCAAATGTCAAATTCATAATACCATAGAAACTAAAATCCTGTGCCCAGTCTGTTTCACTGTGATTCCTGGCAATATCACCAAGGAAAATGGCATTGTTGGAAGCAGTGCTTTTTTTGTAAAAAATAAGGTGCCGGTACTCAAGGGGAAAAGTTGTTGAGCAAAAAAAACCGAAAACAGGTGGGATGAGGCCAGCATTGCCCTTTTAAGAGACGCGGGCCCCTTTAAGACATGCAGCCCAGGCAACTGTCAGACATTTGCATACAGAGGTGCTGGTACACTCTGTTCTTTCCAGGTAAGCTCTGACTGGAGGTGCCGGTACTGTGTCTGGAGCTGCCAGTGCTGTGTAGCAGGCAGTACCGTCACAAAAAAGCACTGGTTGGAGGTAACAGAGCACTAGTGATGGTTATTTCTAGCACTATAGTAGTATTCTGTATCACTAATGGCAATACCTGTTGTGCTTCTGGAGATGCTGTATTTCAAGACCGAAAAATGAGATCATGAATATTTCTAGTCAAAGATTTTGGCACTTTTCATATGATTATGAAAACTCAGCCTGTGTCTTGCCTAAATTCCACCTTGGGTAATTCCATCCTGAATATGTTAGTTGAGGTGTTCCTATCCCATCCTAAAAACAAAAATAAATATTGTATAGTATGCTAGTGCATATGACTGATAATGTACAACTCCAGAGATGGCCTCTGTAGTGAATGCAGTTTCTAATGTTCTAGATTCATCAAAATAATCCATTATGTCTTCTCCAAGATCCCGAGAAAAGGGACCTTCCTTAACAGACACTGTTTCTGTTTTATCCCTTGTCCTTCACGGTTGATCGATGATGCAATGATCGATCCACCAGCCATCAATTTATTGCATTCTGCTGGAGATGCAATAAATCAATCTCTGAGAGCACTCCTGTCAACGCTGGTACTCCATCAAGGTGAGAAGAGTAGCCAGCGTTGATGGGAGAGCAGCCCCCACCAAACTTACTGTACTCAAGATGCCACAGTGAGTATGTTGACTTGAAGTAGATTGACAGTGCTGATAAGTATACACAAGGCCTTAGTTCTCTCCCAGGAAAGATGTTATGCAATACTGCCCTTTGAGGATAGCCTATATGTTGTTCGTTATCTTTTGGGAAGAGAAGGCAGTGTCAGCTATTTCCAGAATCTTATCAGACAATGCTGACAATGCTGCATAACTCTGCATAACTCTGCATCCCCCTTTCCTTCAGCTTTCTCCTTTCTGTCTGTGGGATGCATTCCAACACCCTTACTCAAGCTGAGTAAGTTCAATGGGTCTATGATGCTATATGGAATCTGGGGGGAAACCTAAACTATATTATGAATACCAATCAGGGCCAGATTAACTCTTCTGAGGGCCATCGCTGAGCCTTGGGGGCCTATTAAATTTTCTGGGACTCGCAAGGCTCTGGGATAGGGCCAAAAATGAGGGTTCAGAGTGTGGAAGGGGACTAGGGGTTGAGGCAGGTGTGTAGGTAGAGGAGAGGGTGAACCGCCAATCTGGAGTGCAGGCTCTGGGATGGGACTGAGGATGAGACTTTGGGGCACATGAAGGGGCTCCAGGCTGGGGCCAAGCTGTTTGGAGTGTGGGAAGGGGCTTGAGACAGGAGGTTGGGGTGGGCGTGCAGGGTCTGAGTGGGATTTAGAGTGCTGGAGTGGGCTCAGTTTGAGGTGTAAGATCTAGGAGTGAGGGAGTGTGGGACTGGGCTGGGGTGGGGGTTGGGATGCAGGGCATTTTCTTGAGCTAGCTCTTCTTTGGGGGGCAGGGAAGCAGGTGGCTCAGCACAGCCCACTTTGCCCTGCGCTCACCTCCAGGCACTGCCCCGTTTCCCCCCACAGCTCCCATTGACCCACCAATGGAAGCTGCAGGACAGAGGCTGCAGGCGAGCACAGCATGGGAATGGAGCTTCCCCTGGCACTCGTGATCACGCAGCCCCGCGGGAGCAGGAATGATGGGCACAGAGCTGTCTCCCCCACCCCGCAGCCAGGCAGGGGCAGATAACGCACAGGGGCTTTAGTGCCTGCAGCCCAGGCCTTTGAAAAGATCTGCCCTTTTGGTGGCCTGGAGCGCTTTTCTGTTGGGCCTCTTTCTGAATCTGGCCCTGATACCAATATTGTAAAGTTGCAATGTGCCAGACATGCCACATCAGATATCTGCAAAAATGTTATAATTCCCCAAGTATGATAATCACGTTTATATGTTGTATCACCTTTGCATTAGGAGTTATAGCTATGTAGGCATGTCTGTATTTCAAACTTGTGCTATGCTTCTGGGGGACACCCCCAGACAGTTTGGAATGAACATTATCTAGCCTGCTTGGTGGCCCATCAAGGACCATCAACTGTACAATGAACCCATTAAAAGGGTCCAGAGATACACCTTATGACTCAGCAAGTCATGCTGGAGCATGCCTAGAGGTAGAACTCCAAGGCTTCCAGGCCGTGTGCTAGGCAGCTTGTGTTTGGACTAGAGGAAACACAAGCTGCTTGACAAAGAACTATAAAAGGGGTCTGCATTTTGTCTTCAGTCCTGGCTTCTTACCTCTGGAGTAACCTTTTCTACAAATGAAGCTCTGAACACAGGACCAAATGACCTATCCAAGATCCACAGGGACTTTCAAGCCAGCAAACTCACCAATACCGCTAGGAACCTGATATAGGTTGGACCTCCTTGGTCCAGCACCCTTGGGACCTGAGCTGTTCCAAACCAAGGAGTTTGACAGACACGGGGAGGTCAGTGCTCTCCTGGTGGCTGCCTGCACCCTCCCTAGGGCACCCTAGCCCCTCTAATGCTGGTCTGGCAGGGGCTCCTCGAGCTGCTGCCCACAGGCTGCCTCAGCATCACCAGGGCTCCCAGCTGGGACAGTCTGGCCGCTGCAGCCCTGGGTTCCTCAGAAGGAGCTGCTTGGCTACCCTGCCCCTCTGCTAGGCCTGGCCCCACTGCAGCCAGCGATTCCCTGGGGTTCCCCAGTAGGGCCGCCCACCTACGCCAGCCCTGCGTCAGCTGGGGCATTCTCGGCCCCACTGCCACTGGGGCCCTGCTGCTGCCAGAGGTTCCCTGGCCCAGGCCTCCCACTGCTGGCAGCCCCTCTGTAGCCTAGGGTTCCTCAGCTGCCTGGCCCAACTGAAGCCACGGATTCCCCAGCCGGGGCAGAGGCTCCCTAGCCACGCCTGGCCCCATTGATGCCATGGGTTCACCCAGCCAGGTGAGGGGCTCCCCAGCTGCTGTCTGGCCCAGCCGCTGCTGGTCCAGCCTGAGTTCCCCAGCCCCCATGTTGTCTTCCCCTACCACCTCCGGTGCTTTTTGGTCAAGCAACATCCATGGCCCTGCCGGACCACAGATGTTACCGGACCAGAGAGTCCCAGATTTGGGAGATTCAACCTGTACATGGACGTTGAATCTTTGCATGTGACTGCTTTTACCATTTTTTTCTTGTTCTTTCATTTTTATAAATACTAAAGGATTGGCTGACAACCTACACTGACCTGGTAATAGTCTCAGAGGGGTAGCCGTATTAGTCTGTGTCTGGAAAAACAATGAGGGGTCCTGTGGCAACTTAGAAGCTAACAAATGTATTGGGTGTGGCAGGGTCAGTCTCCCTCCTGAGACCCTGACCACTGTTCTGTCCACTGTCCCACACTTTGAGGGCTGCAGCAGGGCCCTCACCTGCAAAGTTTTTGTCCCTGGGCCTTCCTGGCCCTTAACATAAAGGATGTTGTATGGGGCTGAAGCCCTGGGCCAGTCACGACTGACCAGAAAGCCCTCTTCTTGCCCCAAAGGGTGGGGGGTAAGGGAGCCCTCCAACACCCCCTGCTCAACTCCTCACCTCCCCCTGTAGCCTTTAGCAGGGCTAGTGGTTCCTCCTGCTCCTCCACACTGAGTCTCCTTAACACTGGGTTGTTTTCCTCCTCTCCACGCTCCTTCTTTGTCTCTCTCCCCTCTCCCTCAGGGAGGGTTTTTAAAGAGGCCCCGGGGCAGCCCCAATCAGCTTCACCTGACCCTTAATTGATTTGCAGCCACCCTTTCTCAGCTGCCCCTAATTAGCCAGGATTGCTGCTGTTTCCTCTGCTAGAGCAGCCTCTCCCCTCTTCCCCCAAGTCCTTTAACCTGCTCTGTCACATATCCCCCTCCCCTGCTCAATAGTATGGGGTTGGGCTACTTGGGACGGCAGGCAGTGCACCCTTGACAGGCCATCGGCATTGCCATGCTCGTTTCCAGCCCTATGTTTCACTTGAAAGTGAAACGGTTGAAGGGACAGGAACCATCATGTTACTCTGGCATTTCTGTCTTTGTTCCGGTGCATCCACTGTTGGGGCGCGTGGTCTGTGACCAGGGTGAATTTTTGTCCAAGTAAGTAATACCGCAGACTCTCCATAGCCCACTTCACGGGGAGACACTCTTTTTCCACAATGGCATAATTTCTTTCCCTTGGTAGGATCTTCCAGCTCAGGTATAGGATGGGGTGATCTTCCTCCCCAACCATTTGGGACAGCACGGCACCCAACCCAACTTCAGAGGCGTCTGTCCAGAGGAGAAACTCCTTGAAGTCAGGGGCTCTGAGTACCGGGTCTTTACACAAGGCCATCTTCAGGTTAATCAAGGCCTCCTCTGCTGCCGGGGACCAACTCACGACTTCTGGGCCATGGGCTTTTGTTAGGTCTGTCAGGAGGCATGCCCTGGAAACAAAGTGGGGGGATGAACCTCCGATAGTACCCCACTAGCCCAAGGAATGCCCGGACCTGCTTTTTCCAGACTGGCCGGGGCCAATTCTGTATTGCCGCTATTTTATTTAGCTGGGGCCTCACTACACCCCTTCCTACAATATGCCCCAGATATTTGGCTTCCGCTAGCCCCATCGCGCACTTTGCAGGGTTTGCGGTGAGACCAGCTCTCCTCAGAGTGTCTAATACAGCCTCCACCTTTTCCAGGTGTGTTTCCCAGTCTGGGCTGTGTATGACGACATCATCCAGATATGCCACTGCGTACATGCAATGTGGTCGTAGTAGATTATCCATCAGCCTTTGGAATATTGCAGGGGCCCCATGTAACCCAAATGGTAGGACAGTGTATTGGTAGAGTTCCTCGGGGGGTGGCAAAGGCTGTCTTCTCCCTGGCTAAGGGAATCTGCCGGTACCCTTTGGTCAGGTCAAGGGTAGACAGAAATTGAGCCTTTCCTAACCTATCAATCAGTTCGTCTATCTGGGGCATGGGGTAGGTATCAAACTTGGATACTTCATTCAGCTTCCTAAAATCATTACAAAATCGGAGGCTGCCATCTGGCTTAGGTACCAGAACAATGGGGCTGGACCATTGACTGTGAGATTCTTCTATGATGCCCAGCTCCAGCATCTTCTTTACTTCCTTTTTAATCTCCTCCCGTTTTGCCTCTGGTATCCGGTAGGGTCTCACATTCACCTGTACACCTGGGTCCATAGTGATATGATGTTCTGCCTCGGTGGTTCGGCCAGGTTGAGCTGAAAATATATCCGAATGTCGGTCTAGCAGATTTAGAACCGCCCTCCGCTGGTCCGGAATTAACTCTGGTGAGATCCCCACCTGCTTCTGTGGGGTGGTCTCTGGTGTCACATTCCCCAAGGTGACCAGTTGTACTTCCCGGTCCTGCCAGGTTGGCATACCTTATAGTTGACAGGTTGACGTGATAGATTTGTTCGACTTTCCAGTGGCCAGGTTGGCATACCTTATAGTTTACTTCTCCTAGGACCTCAATTACTTCATAGGGTCCCTGCCACCTGGTGAGGAGCTTGCTCTCTGCTGTCAGGACTAGTACCATTACCTGATCTCCCACCTGGAACTTCCGGACCCTCGCCCGGCGGTTATAGTAGATCTGTTGGGTCTCTTGGGCCTTCTCCAGGTGCTCCCTCACTATAGGGGTAACCCGGGCGATCCTGTCCTTCATTTGGAGGACATGCTCAATAATGCTGCGCCCTTGGTATGGCTGTTCCTCCCAAGCCTCTTTGGCGAGGTCGAGGATGCCTCGGGGGTTGCGTCCGTACAATAGTTTGAAGGGAGAAAATCCCGTGGATGCCTGCGGGACCTCGCGGATGGCAAACATGAGGTACGGAAGTAGGGCATCCCAGTCTTTCCCGTCTCGGCTCACCACCTTCCGGATCATGTCCTTGAGGGTACGGTCAAAGCACTCAATGAGGCCATCTGTCTGCGGGTGGTACACTGATGTCCTCAGGGCTTGGATATGGAGTAACGCACACAGGTCCTTCATTAACTTGGAGACTAACGGAGTACCCTGATCTGTTAAGATCTCCTTGGGTATCCCTACTCTTGAAAAATCTGAACCAACTCCTTTGCTATGGTCTTAGAATGGGTATTCCAAAGTGGTACTGCCTCTGGGTAACGGGTGGCATAATCTACTACCACTAAGATACTCTGGTGTCCCCGAGCTGAGGACCAACCAGGTCCATCGCGATACGCTCAAAGGGGATCTTGATAATAGGCAGGGGCACCAGAGGTGCTCTCAGGTGTGGCCGGGGTCCATGCAGCTGGCACTCTGGACAGGATGCACAGTATTTCCTGACCTCCATGTACACCCCAGGCCAATAGAACCTTCTTAGGAGCCAAACCAGGGTTTTATCAACTCCTAAGTGTCCGCCGAACAAATGGCTGTGGGCCAGGTCCAGCACAGCTCTCCGGTGGTTCTGAGGCACCAACAGCTGTTCCACTACTGGTTCCTGGCCTGGAACAATTCAGTAGAGCAGGTCCTTTTGGAGACTATAATATGGCCCTGGGCCCTTGCTTCTTCCTACTACGGGGACGCCATTTACTTCCACTACTTCTTTGCGCACATTCTAGTATGTGGGATCATTGGCCTGGTCTTGCCCAAAATTCGCAAGTGAAGCCCCTATCTGCCCAAGCTCTGGAGGGCCCTCAGCCTCTTCCATCCTTGTGGGCCCTGCTGAGCTGGGCCCAGCTTTGGGCTCACCTGCCTCTTGCCGCTGGTTGGCTCCGCCTCCGGTCCAGCTAGAGCTGGTCTTAGTTTTGGGGCCAAGATTTGTGTGCCCAGGCTCTTGGCAGCCCTCCTTTCCCGCCTCATTTTCCGTGGCTTCCCAGGCTCGGAAAACAGGTCCTGTGAAAACTCATGGAAGGCTGGGAGTGCGCTTTCTACTTCTCCCTCCTCCCTAGGAAGTAGATTGCTAAACCCAGGGAAGTCCCGCCCAATCACGACTGGGTAGGGGAGCTTTGGGACCACCCCGGCTGCCACCCTCGTGCTGTTCCCCTGAATCTCTAACATCACAGGGGTGACCAGGTAATAGCTAACATCCCCATGAACATAGGATATTCCTGTGTGCTTGGCCTGGCACAACTGGTCCTGTTCTATCAGCTGTCCCGAAACCAAGGTCACGGCGCTCCCTGAGTCCACGAGGGCTGTGGTCTCTATGCCATTCATCTTTACCTGCCAGGTGTACTGATGGGGGGCCATCACTACCCCTACCAGGGTTATCAAGTTGCAGGGGCCCTCCAAATCCCCTAGGTCACACTGCATCGGTTCCTCAATATTTGGGAATTGTGCCGCTATGTGCCCCTCCTCCCCACATGCATAGCACCGATATCCTATGCAGGGTATCCCCCTATTCCTGGGGCTACTGGGCCTCATCCCTTGCCCTTCCTTCCCCTGGTCCCCAAGTCCTTTCACAGCCTCCTGCCGCTCATCTGTCTCTTTCCTCCCAGACCGGGCCCAGTATGAGGACTCTGGGAAACCGCCTCTCGGGGCAGGGGCAGGGGCAGGGGCAGGAGCAGGGCCAGGCCTCTTACTGCGCCTGCCTTCTTCTCCACAGGGTGGCGAAATCCTCTTGGCTGTTTGCTGCCTCTCCACCAGGGCCACGATCTCATTGTAGGAGGAGGGGTCATTCTGGCTGACCCATGTCCGCAAGTCAGGTGGTAGCCCCCGCATGTATCGATCCAGAACGATGATCTCCATGATCTTTCCTGGGCTGTGGGTCTCGGGCTGCAACCACTTTCAGGTCAGGTGGATGAGATCACACAGCTGGGACCTCGGTGCCTTGCCCTCTTGGTATCTCCACTGATGGAACTGCTGGGCTCTGACGGCGGTCGATACTCCAGTCCGGTCCAAGATCTCTGCCTTCAGGTGAGGGTATTCAGCCGCCATCTCCTTGGGCATATCAAAGTAGGCTTTTTGGGCCTCCCCCACTCAGGAATGGAGCCAGGATGCTAGCCCACTGGTCTCGGGGCCAGCCTTCTCGCAGGGCAGTTCTCTCAAAGGCTAAGAGGGATGCCTCCACATCGTCCTCCCTCGTCGTCTTCTGGAGGTAACGGCTGTCATGTGGGGACGGAGTCCCATCTTGGCCATGCACCCGGGTGGTGAGAGCCTTCAACTGCACAATCACCTCCTGCAGGGCAGCTCTGTCCTGGGCAGCCTGGCTCATTAGCAGCTGATTGGTCTCCTGCTGCACCCAAACTGCCTCCTGCTGGACCGCTTTCTGTACCCTGGTAGCCTCCTGCTGGGCGACAGTGGCTTGTACAAGTGCCTTCACCACGTCCTCCATCTTCTTTATTGGTCAGCCTAGCCTGACCTGAGTGGGTTCGCTGCGGGGTCTCACAGCAGTGAGAACATCCCACTTCTGGCACCACGTGTGGCAGGGTCAGTCTCCCTCCTGAGACCCTGACCACTGTTCTGTCCACTGTTCCACACTTTGAGGGCTGCAGCAGGGCCCTCATCTGCAGAGTTTTTCTCCCTGGGCCTTCCTGGCCCTTAGCATAAAGGATGTTGTATTGGGCTGAAGCCCTGGGCCAGTCATGGCTGACCAAAAAGCCCTCTTCTTGCCCCAAAGGATGGGGGGTAAGGGAGCCCTCCAACACCCCCTGCTCAACTCCTCACCTCCCCCTGTAGCCTTTAGCAGGGCTAGTGGTTCCTCCTGCTCCTCCACACTGAGTCTCCTTAACGTCTCGTTTTTCCCCGTTCTACCGGTGTTTCTCTTCAGCCCTTTGTCCCCCCTCCCTCCAGTTTTAAAGCCCGGCGCCTTGTTTCCCTCTCCGTCTCTTTGTTCCCCCCCTCTCCCTCGGGGGTTTCAAGAGCCCGTTCCTCATGCAGCCCTGCCCTTCACGATTGCGTACCCTTGCTCAGGCCTATTCCCGTGCTCGTTCTCGCTATGGCCTTCCCTTTCACCCAGCCTTATCTGCTTGCATACGCTTCCCCTCATTTATGGGTGGGCTTGGCGGCAGGAGGCATTTGCCAGGCATCGCTTGCCTCGTTCCACTTGTGCCTGATTTGACGGTGAAGGGACATATTTACCTGGATTTCTTCTTTCCGGGGATGCCTTGGGCCGATGGAAGGGTACCTTGTCCAATTTGAGTCGACTCGAACCCATTCACGGGGAGCCATGTACACAGCAAATTCTTTCCTGGTAGGTCTTCCAGGCAGCTCAGGAGGGGCTTCCTGCCCGGCCTTTGGACAGCCGCCCAGAACTGGCTCTGTCGGGAGAAACCCTGAATCAGGGGCCTGGGTCGGGTCTTTAAGGCCTCCGGTAACAAGGCCCCTGTTTCCGACTACTCAGCTTCGGGCATGCCGTCTTTTTCCGGGGCTGCCCGTACAAATGCGATTATTTGTGCCCACTACCCGATCAGACTCTGTTTGCTGCCGGGCCATCGTTTGCAGCTTTTTTCGGGGCCTCCACCTTCCAATAGCCCCAATATTTGGCTCTGCCCACGGCATTTGAGGTCCGAGAACCACCTCTGAGGGTCTATAACTCCACTTTTCAGGTGTTTCCCATGGGGCTGGATGACATCATCTGATGCGGTAAGATGGGTGAATTTCCCAGCCTAGGAAATTGCGGCCCTGACAATGGTAGGAAGATTGTGAGTTCCTGAAGCTTCAAAGGTTCTCTACTGGCTAAGGGATCGCGACTTGGTCAGGTCAGGTACAGAAATTGAGCTTCCAGCTCAATCGTTCGTTACCTGGGCATGGGGGTACAACTTGGTACTTCTTTCCTTCCTAAACCTTACATCGAGTCCATTACTGGCCGTTATGGGCCGGCATGCTAATTCTCTGTGATCGCCAGATTTTCTCCTTTTTGTCGCCGTTTCTCGGTTCCGGTGGTCTCAGTTACCTCCCCTGGTCCGTATGTTCCCCTGGTTCGGCCAGGTTGGCTCAGTTACCATGTCGGTACCATTTATCCGCTCCGCCGGTGGATACTTTAGTTTCCCTGCTCGTGGGGTCTTGTTCATTCCCCAGGTGACCAGTTGTCTTCCGGTCCTGCCAGTTGGCTCCTTATTACAGGTTCCGACCGTTGTCGTTTCCTGGTTGGCATACCTTAGTTATTCTCCTGGACCTATCTCCAGGGTCCCTGCCACCTGTGGGAGGTCTTGTTCGGCTTTGGTCCAGGTAACGCTCCCGCCTGGATCGGACCCTCCCCGAAGTTTAGATCGTGGTTCTTGGGCCTCTCTGGGCCCATCGGGTCCGGGGATCCGTCTATTGGGGACATCTCATGCTCGCCCTGTGGTCCCAAACCTTTGGAGGTCGAGAGCTCGGGGGTTGCCCTCATTTTGAGGAAATCCGTGAGCCTCGGGCCTGTGATGGAAACAGGGTTATATGGCTCCAGCTTCCGTTGGGACCACTCGGACCTCCTTGGCTGAACGGATCATGAGCTTGTCTCGGTGGGACCTATTCAGCTGAAGGTAACGATGGCTTCATGGTAACTTGAACTACGGATCCCTGCTAAGGGCCTTGGTCCTACCTAAAGTGTCCAATGGCAGGTCCAGATGGGTATGCAAAGGGGTCTGCTTGGAGGGCCATAATCCCCATAGACCTCGGGTCCCCAGCGGGACAACCAGGTCCATGCTACCTCAAAGGGACTAGGCCAGGCCACAAGGGCCTCAGGTGGGTCCGGGCCATCAGCTGGTCTGGACAATGCAGTGTCGTCCTCCATGTCCCCGGCATAGACACTTTCCAACTAGTTGCCGCCTAATTCCCACAATGGCGGGCCATTTCAGACATTCCGGTGCTTCTTGCCACGACAGTGTTCCACTACTGGTCTGCCGGAACATTCAGTATGGTCCTTTTGGGCTACTGGGCCCTGGGCCCTTCTCTTCCACTCGGGGCCCATCTTCCACCTTCTTGGCGCCTCTGTTGTGGGCCATGCTTGGCTTGCCCAAATTGCAGTGAGCCTTGCTGCCCACTCGGGGCCCTCGCCTCTTCATTTTGGGGCCTGCCAGCTGGGCCAGCTTTGGTCACCCCTCTTCCGGGTTGCCCGCCTCCGCCAGGAGCTGTCTATTGGGACGGGGAGTGGTCCCGCCCTCCACCCTCGTTCGGCTATCCCGGGTCCCACCAGGAAACGGTCGTGAAAATCGCCAGCGGGTCGCTTCTCTTCTCCCTGACCTAGGAATCAATTGTAAACCAGGATCGCCCATCCACTGGTAGGGGGCTTTGGGCACCCCGGTCCAGCTCTGCTGTTCCCCTGAACAGTCACGGGGGCCGGTATAGAGGCCGGTACAAGCTATTGGTTCTTGCCGGCACATGGCCTCTATCACTTCCGAACAAGTCAGGGCCCCCAAATCCCAGGCCGCTCATGCATCCCATTCCTGCAGTGTCGATGGGGCCTCCTCCCCCTCCAGGCCCATCACTTGCAGGGGCCCCCAATCCCCGGTCCTTCCTGTCCTCAATTTGCCTTCGCCTGGCCCCCTCCCACACCTGGCACCGTTCCTGCAGGGCCCATCTGGGTCTGGGCCACCCTTGCTCTCCCTGGCCCAGTCCTCAGGCCTCCTCTCCTGTTCTTCCTCCCAAGGGGCCATTGGCTGGGTAGCCTCCCGGCGGGCAGCAGGGGAGAGCGGGCATCCTTGGCTCCTTCCCACAGGGTGGCGAATCCTCGCTCTGTCTCCAGGGACGTCTGATGTGGACGGGGCATTCTGCGCCCAGTCGATCAGTGGGCCCGGTCGCCTAGTTCTCCAGATCTTCCTGGGTGGGTCTCGGGCGCAACCCTCGGCAGTGTGAGTCAGGGGACCGTGCCTCCCTCTGGATCTCAGAGGACTTGGGCCACGCGGGATCCGTCGCCAAGTCTGCCTTCGGGGTATCGCGCATCTCTGGGCAAGAAGTGCTCTTGGGCCTCCCCGCTCGGAGGACCGGTGCTAGCCCCTGGCGGGCCACTTCCGGGGCCTGTAAGGCTTGAGATGCCTCCCTGCCCCCCTCTTCTGGGGAACGGCTGTCATGTGGGGACGGAGTCCCATCTTGGCCATGCACCCGGGTGGTGAGAGCCTTCAACTGCACAATCACCTCCTGCAGGGCAGCTCTGTCCTGGGCAGCCTGGCTCATTAGCAGCTGATTGGTCTCCTGCTGCACCCAAACTGCCTCCTGCTGGACCGCTTTCTGTACCCTGGTAGCCTCCTGCTGGGCGACAGTGGCTTGTACAAGTGCCTTCACCACGTCCTCCATCTTCTTTATTGGTCAGCCTAGCCTGACCTGAGTGGGTTCGCTGCGGGGTCTCACAGCAGTGAGAACATCCCACTTCTGGCACCACGTGTGGCAGGGTCAGTCTCCCTCCTGAGACCCTGACCACTGTTCTGTCCACTGTTCCACACTTTGAGGGCTGCAGCAGGGCCCTCATCTGCAGAGTTTTTCTCCCTGGGCCTTCCTGGCCCTTAGCATAAAGGATGTTGTATTGGGCTGAAGCCCTGGGCCAGTCATGGCTGACCAAAAAGCCCTCTTCTTGCCCCAAAGGATGGGGGGTAAGGGAGCCCTCCAACACCCCCTGCTCAACTCCTCACCTCCCCCTGTAGCCTTTAGCAGGGCTAGTGGTTCCTCCTGCTCCTCCACACTGAGTCTCCTTAACACTGGGTTGTTTTCCTCCTCTCCACGCTCCTTCTTTGTCTCTCTCCCCTCTCCCTCAGGGAGGGTTTTTAAAGAGGCCCCGGGGCAGCCCCAATCAGCTTCACCTGACCCTTAATTGATTTGCAGCTGCTCTTTCTCAGCTGCCCCTAATTAGCAAGGATTACTGCTGTTTCCTCTGCTAGAGCAGCCTCTCTCCCTTTCCCCCAAGTCCTTTAACCTGCTCTGTCACATGGGGCATAAGCTTTTGTGGGTAAAACCCACTTCATCAGATGAATCTGAGTGAAAGTTACAGAAGCAAGGGTATATTAAGAAGTTGTTTGTGTTAATGAAGCTAATCAAGTCAGGGTGGAAGTAGGTCTTTTGCAGCATTTAGGGCCGTGGTCACCAACCGGTAGATCGCAATCTACCGGTCGATCTCAGGGGCTCTAAGAGTCGCTCTTGAGTCCTCTCTGAACTGGGCGCCTGTGCAGCACATTTACATTAGATTTCCTCATTTGAGGAGCAGCTACTCACTGAGCAACAACACAGGTGAGTAGCTGCGCAGAAAGGTGGGAGCTGGGAGGTCAGGAGTGCTGAAACACCCCGGCCAGCTGGCTGTGGCTTTCAGCTGAAAGAGGCTGCCCCGCGCTCCAGCTGATCGGCAGCTTCTCCTTTGCACCTGCCCAAGTGGAGCGTGGGGCACCCTGGCTGAGCGCCATGGCCAGCTGACCGGGCAGCCGCTTCTCTTTGCTCCAGCCCAGCTGCCCTGCGCTCAGCCTGGGAAGCTTGCTCCAGCACAGCTGGAGCTAGGCTCAGCCTCCCTGGGCTGAGCGCAGGGCAGCCGGGCCAGAGCAAAGAGAAGCCGTTTCTCTTCGCTCCCGCCTGGCTGTCCTGCGCTCAGCCCAGGGCAGCCGGGCGGGAGCGAAGAGAAGCCGCTTCTCTTTGCTCCAGCCCTGCTGCCCTGCGCTCAGCCCAGGGAGGCTGCGCCTAGCTCCAGCTGTGCTGGAGCAAGCTTCCCAGGATGAGCGCAGGGCATCCGGGCTGGAGTGAAGAGAGGCGGCTTTTCTTCGCTCCAGCCCAGCTGCCCTGCGCTCAGCCCAGGGAGGCTGCGCCTAGCTCCAGCTGTGCTGGAGCAAGCTTCCCAGGCTGAGCGCAGGGCAGCCGGGCTGAAGCAAAGAGAAGCGGCTTCTCTTCGCTTCCACCTGGCTGCCCTGCGGTCAGCCCGGAGGGAGCACAGGACGGAGGCTTCCCTCCGTGGCTGGTGTAGGGGACTCCCTGCCCCCGAACCTTGTTCCCTCTCCCCCACCCTAAGCCTGTCCCCCACCCTCCTGCCCCCCGTTCCCTCTCCCTTGCCCCCCCACCCCTCTGCAGAAACCTGTCCCCCTGCCTTCCCCACTACAGAAACCTGTCCCCCTGCTCCCCTGTGCAGAAACCTGTCCCCCCCAGCACCCTGTCCTCTGCTGCAGAAACCTGTCCTTCTGGCACCCTGCCCCCTCTCCCCTGCACCCACTGGCACCCTGTTCCCTGCCCCAGAACCCACTAGCACCCCTCCCCAGTACTGTGTCCCCTGCTCCCAAATGACTTTTCTATGGGTCAGTGACCCCTGACTCAAGGCAGGTTCCCTGCCATTCTCATAAATAAAGACAATGCAGAAACTTTTTGTGTTTAACATAGTATTTTATTTAAAAATGAAGCCTGGCCAACAAACCCCCAATTGGGGCCAAGCCCCCATCTGGCCACAACCACTCCTGCATTCCCTCTTACCCAGACCCTAGATCTGAGACTATCATACACTGGACCCCCCCTGCTCTGAGCCCCTCACATACTCCAACCCAAATTCCTGCACCCTCACATCCACAAGCCTGTGGCTTGCTTAGTACCCCAACACTGCCCGGCCTGGAGCCCCCTCCCCAAGCCAGTGTCCCCTTCTCCACCTCCTCCTGCATCCAGATTTCCTCCCAGAGCTTGCACCTCTCACCCCTTCCCACACCCAAATCCCTCATTCCCACCCCAGAGACTACACATCCTGTCTCAACCCAGCGAGGGTCTGGCTAGACTGCAGGAGTTTTTCAGGATTCTGGAGATATCCCAGAAAAACTCTTCTGCATCCACAGTTGCATTTGTTCTTCCGCTTTTTTTAGTAGAAGAGAAAACATGCTCTTTCGGTCACCCCTATATTCCTTTTTCCACAAGGAATAAGGGGGCTTCCAAAAGAAGGGGTTTTTTTCTGACATTTGGTCCAGTCTAGACAGGCCAAATGTTGGAAAAACCTCTTCGTACAGAAGAATTTTTTTTTAAAAAAGCAGCAGTATAAGGATTGGGGATAGCAAGTGATGGAGAGGAGGAGAATAGAGAGGGCGGGGCTTCAAGGAAGGGGCGGGGCTTCAAGGAAGGGGCGGGGCAGTAGATCTTGGCTTGGTTTGTCATTTAAAAAGTGATCTTGCGTGTAAAAAGGTTGGAGACCACTGATTTAGGGTGTGTCTAGACTACAGGGTTTTGTCGACAAAAGTCCACTTTTGTCGACAAAACTATACCTGCGTCTACACCACCGCCGAGTTCTGTCAACATAACGTTGACAGAACTCGGCAGTTTTGTCGACGGTGGTAAACCTCATTCTACAAGGAATAACGCCTTTTGTCGACAGAGTTCTGTCGACAGAAGGCGTTACTGCATCCACACTGTTCTTTGCATCTACTCTCATGTTGACAAAGCGGCTTGCTTTGTCGAGAGAACTGGATGTAGTCTAGACGCTCTTTGTCGACAGAAGCTTTGTCGGCAGTATTTGTCGACAAAGCTTCTGTCAAGAAAAGCCTGTAGTCTAGACGTACCCTCAGTGTGGAGCTATGACTGTCCAGAGAGGGGAAATTGCCTTTGTAATGCATTAACTAGTTGAGATCCTTATTTAATCCTAAATTGATAGTGTTGAATTTGCAAATTAACTCCAGTTCAGCTGTCTCCCTTTGTAATTGTGTTTTGAAATTCTTTTGTAGAAGGATGGCTACTTTCAAATCCATTATTGAATGTCCAGGGAGGTTAAAGTTTTCCCCTACAAATTTGTGTGTGTTATCATTCCTGATACCTGATTTGTGTCTAATTATCCTTTGTCATACAGACTATCCAGTTTGGCCAATATACATGGCAGAGGGCATTGCTGGCCCTTGACGGCATTTATCACGTTAATGGATGTGCAGATGGAAGAGCTCCTGATGGTGTGGCTTAAATGGTTAGGTCCTGTGATGGTATCGTTTGTGTAGATATGTGAACAGAGTTGGCAATGGGGTTTGTTGCAGAGATTCCTGGGTAAGGGTTTCTGTGGTGCATTGTGTGGCTGCTCATGAGTATTTGCTTCACATTGGGAAGCCATCTGTAGGCAAGGACAGGTCTGTTTCCCAAGGCCTGTAACAGTACGTCTACATAGCAACATTATTTCAAAATAACTTAGTCCGCATTTACACAGCAGGCAGTTATTTCAAAATAATGTCGAAATACTGTCAATCTGAGGGACTTCTTACCCTGACTCCTGTAACCCTCATTGTTAGAGGAGTAAGGGAAGTCGGGAAGAGTGCTCTATTTTGAAATAAGTGCTGTGTAGACAGCACGAAACTCGAAATAAGCTACACAATTGACATAGCTTAATTTGCATAGCTTATTTCGAGTTAAGCCTTGCCGCGTAGATGCACCCTAAGAGCGAAGGATCATTTTCCGGGATTGGTCGTAGATTGTCAATGATGCGCTGGAGGGCTTTGAGCTGGGGGATGTAGGTGATAACCAGTGGTGTTCTGTTATTTACCTTGTTGGGCCTCGCCTGAAGCAGGTGACTGCTGGGTACTCATCTGGCTCTGTCAATCTGTCTGTTCACTTCCCCAGGATTTGTATTTAATTTTAAGAATGACCTGGTAATCTGGCTGGGCCTTTGGGGTCAGAGGAACACTGAGTGGAAATTTAAAATAATCTCCCACTGTACTGGATGTATGTGCTGATTGAGGGCCAGGGAACTGGAATGCTTCTTGATAATCAGTGCGGGGGAGGGAGGGGATCAGTACAGTTTATGATTTGGGAGTTTAACTACAGTGTTACCCACCAATTTGGGGACTATCTGCTCTCCCTTTTGCAGCCTGCCCTGACATTGGCATTTCCAGTGATGGCTGCCCAAGGTACAGTGAGTCATAGGGACGACCCACAAACTAAAATTCTGAGAATGTTGGAACCTGGACTTATGGAAAGGCTACAGCTTAGAGATGTGAGAAATTTATACTCTTTGGTTTAATTTCTTATGCAAACATTTTTTGCGGTTTCATTTTATCCGTTCTCATACATAAACTAAAAATGTAGGGCTGTAGCAAAATAGCTATTGTTTGTGCTGAAATTATAAACTACATTTTTGATAGGAAAGACATCTTTGCTTGACAAATGGATTCATAAAAATGCTCCATTTTATTGAGTCTAATTTTGGCCTAAAGTTAATGTACACCTTAACAATATTTCATGCAACAACAGGACTACTTTTAAATTCATTGCGATGGGTAAAAAAAAGCAGCCCTAAAATTTGGTGTAATTTTGTTTTTTGTTTTTTTGACCATTTCACACATTTCTCACCAAGAATATCCATGAATCCTTCAAAAACTGTAATATCTACAGATTCTAGGAGCCATTCCACTGGTATCAAGCATATAGTTTACATTACAGTGTTTTAATCCCTGAACTCTGTGGAAATTTACATGCGACTGTGATGTTGAATATGAAGCTGAAAGAAATAGGGTGATTTGTTTTCAACTATAAATTCCATTTTCTCTGAAGTTTCATATTCACCAATCCAGAGACCTTCCTGTTAATCATTCACTTTGCAGATATTCTTGACTGAGGAATTTTGCTGCTAGAGTACTAATCTCACTAGAGAATTTCAGTCTTGTTAGTGGACTGCCTCCAAGCAGGTGAAGCATAAAACACACAGCATAAGTCTGGATGGTGGATATAAGGTTGAAAAGGAAAACACATGCACAGTCACATTGAATAGCTGCATCTCATTTTGGGGGATCTTAGTTTATTGATTGTTCCAGGAAAATTCTGTCATCCTAGAATATCTAACATGCTCTCCCTGTTATTAACACCACCCACTGATAAGAACTTACATGCGTTTTGTTTCCCCCATGTTAATTCTAATCAGAACCAGCTATCACCATTCCATATAATTTTGAAGTATAATTATTCCCACACATTTTATTTAGCAGTTATCCTTATTACCAAGTAACACGATTCACTTCAGCACAGCTGACAAGCTAGCCAATTAACTTCCCAATAGAAAGGAACTCTCTTACCCTAAAAAGGTAGGACTCTTATTCAAAATTCTTCAGTGCAAAAGGTCTTCACTATACAGCTGATTTTTTACTTCCTACAATATATTATCCACTTACTTTAATGGTGTGCCTTGCCTTATCCCCTGTGTTTTTGAACAACAAAGTTAGAGTTGGCTATTTGTTAATTCTAACCTAAATATGGCAACCCCCATCTAATTACCAATGCACCAAGTTGATCAATACTTCCGCCTCTCTTCATTTGTGGACATTAGCCATCCTATGGACCATTAGTAAGAAATATTTCTTAGACTCATAGAATCATAGGACTGGAAGAGACCTCAGGAGGTCATGAAGTCCAGCCCCCTGCCCAAAGCAGGACCAATCCCAACTAAATCAACCCAGCTAGGGCTTTGTCAAGCTGAGACTTAAAAACCTCTAGAGATGGAGATTCCATCACCTCCCTAGGTAACCCATTCCAGTACCTCACCACCCTCCTAGTGAAATAGCTTTTCCTAATATCCAACCTAGATCTCCCCCACTGTACCTTGAGACCATTGCTCCTTATTCTGCCATCTGTCACTACTGAGAACAGCCTCTCTCCATCCTCTTTGGAACCTCCCTTCAGGAAGTTGAAGGCTGCTATCAAACCCCTCTCCTCCCCCACTCTTCTCTTCTGCAGACTAAACAAACCCAAATCCATCAGCCTCTCCTCATAGGTCATGTGCTCCAGCTCCCTAATCATTTTGGTTGCCCTCCGCTGGATCATCTCCAATGCGTCCACATCCTTCCTATAGTGGGGGGCCCAGAACTGGACACAATACTCCAGATGTGGCCTCACCAGAGCCGAATAAAGGGGAATAATCACTTCTCTGGATCTGCTGGCAATGCTCCTCCTAATGCAACCTAATATGCCATTAGCCTTCTTGGCTACAAGGGCACATTGTTGACTCATATCCAGCTTCTCATTCACTGTAATCCCCAGGTCCTTTTCTGCAGAACTGATACTCAGCCATTCAGTCCCCAGCCTGTACCAATGCTTGAGATTCTGCCATCCCAAGTGCAGGACTCTATACTTGTCCTTGTTGAAGCTCATCAGATTTCTTTTGGCCCAATCCTCTAATCTGTCTAGGTCACTCTGGACCCTATCCCTGCCCTCCAGCGTATCTACCTCTCCCGCTAGCTTAGTGTCATCTTCAGACTTGCTGAGGGTGCAATCCATCCCCTCATCCAGGTCATTAATAAAGATGTTGAACAAAACTGGCCTTAGAACTGATCGATCCTTGGGGCACTCTGCTAGAAACCGACTGCCAACCTGACATCAAGCTGCTAATCACTACCCGTTGGGCCTGACAGTCTAGCCAGCTTTCTATCCATCTTACAGTTCATTTATCCAATCCATACTTCCTTAACTTGCTGGCAAGAATATCGTGGGAGACCATAACAAAAGCTTTGCTAAAGTCAAGGTACATCACATCCACTGACATCCATATCCACAGTGCCAGTTACCTCATCACAGAAGCTAATCAGATTGGTCAGGCATGACTTGCCCTTGGTGAATCCATGTTGACTGTTCCTGATCACTTTCCCCTCTTCCAAGTGCTTCAAAATGTATTCCTTGAGGATCCCCTCCATGATTTTCCGGGGACTGAGGTAAGGCTGACTGGTCTGTAGTTCCCTGGATTGTCCTTCCCTTTTTTAAAGATGGGCACTACATTTGCCTTTTTCCAATCATCCGGGATCTCTCCTGATCTCCACAAGTTTTCAAAGATAATGGCCAAAGGCTCTGCAATGACATTTGCCAACTCCCTCAGTACCTTCTGATGCATTAAATCTGGACCCATGGATTTGTGTATGTCTAGCTTTTCTAAATAGTTCCTAACCTGTTCTTTCCTCACCAAGGGCTGTCCACCTCCTTTCCATACTGTGTTGCCTAGTGCATTAGTCTAGGAGCTGACCTTGTCTGTGAAGACAGAGGCAAAAAAAGCATTGAGTACTTCAGCTTTTCCCACATCATCTGTCACTAGATTACCTCCCGCATCCAGTAAGGGCCCCACACTCTCTCTGATCACCCTCTTATTGCTAACATGCCTGTAGAAACCTTTCTTGTTACCCTTCACATCCCTTGCTAGCTGCAATTCCAATTGCGCTTTTGCCCTCCTCAAAACTACCCTGCATTCTCGAGCAATATATTTATACTTCTCCCTAGTTGTCTATCCAAGTTTCCACTTCTTGTAAGCTTCCTTTTTGTGTTTAAGCTCACCAAGAATTTCCCCGGTAAGCCAATCGGGTCGCCTACCATATTTGCTTTTCTTACTGTGCATCGGGATGGTTTCTTCCTGTGCCTTTAATAAGGCTTCTTTAAAATACTGCCAGCTTTCCTGGACTCCTTTCCCCTTCATGTTAGCATCCCAGGGAATCCTGCCCATCAGTTGTCTGAGGGAGTCAAAGTCTGCTATTCTGAAGTCCAGCGTGTGTATTTTGCTACTCTCTTTTCTTCCTTTTGTCAGGATCCTGAAATCTACCATTTCATGATCACTGCTTCCCAGGTTGTCACCCACCTCTACTTCCCCTACTAGTTCCTCCCTGTTTGTGAGCGGCAGGTCAAGTTGCATATGGCCCTGGGTTGGTTCCTTCAGCACTTGTACCAAGAAGTTATTCCCAACATTCTCCAAAAACTTCCTGGATTTTCTGTGTACTGCTGTATTGGTCTGCCAACAGATGTCAGGGTTATTAAAGTCCCCCATGAGAACCAGGGCCTGTGATCTGGAAGCTGCTCTCAGTTGTCTGAAGAAAGCCTCGTCTACCTCATCCACCTGATCCGGTGGTGCATAGCACACACCAACCACATCATCACCCCTGTTGCTTCCACCTCTAAACTTAACCCATAGACTCTCAACAGGCTTTTCTCCCTCTATATACTGGAGCTCCGAGCAATCATGCTGCTCTCTTACATACAGTGCAACTCCTCCTATTCTCCCCCACCTGTTCTTCCTGAACAGCTTATATCCTTCCATGACAGTGCTCCAGTCACGCGAGTCATTCTTGGTTCAAACAGCCACTGGCAGCAAGGATTTAGCATGAATTTCTATGCAAAGGATGTGCAAACCAAATTTAAAACACTAAAGAATGTATTCACCTACAACACTCAACACTGTGAGGAGTTTACAGAGGCTCTCGGCCATGGCCTAACTCTGCTTCTCTGGAAGTCAATAGCAAAACTCTCTTTGAGTTCCATTGGAGCAAAGTTCACCAGCACTGTGTATTTCTCAGTAATCAAACACACACACGTCAAACCCAAAAATACAGCCCCCAAATATGGTTTACTTGAAAATAGCGGTAATTTGGTGAAAGAATCAGAGGGGTAGCCCTGTTAGTCCAGAACAAAAAAAAACCTTATTTTTTAATGGTTTTGTGTGTGTGTGTGTGTGTGTGTGTGTGTGTGTGTGTAAGAATGTCAGTCATTTTTAACATTTCTGTTTTATTCAGTAAATCCACCAATTGAGAGAGACTTCTTGGTCTTTTTGCACCAAGAGCTCCTTTTGTGACACTAATAAAAAATAAATGCTGGTTCTATCACAACAGTAAATTCAATTTCCTATCCCTTGACCACCATCAGTGATGCGTGGAAATTACAGAAATAAAAGGTGTATGATCTGTAGGCCGTTGAGTCTACTTCTTTGAAGATTCTGGATTTTGTTCCTGGCAAGGGGTTATGTTTCTAGTATGTTTCTGCTTAAGACAATCATTCCTTCTTTAGATATTACTCTCTGCTAGTTTCTCTAGTATCCAGAAAAAATTTGCTATGGTTTAATTTTATATCCCACTGTCAATACACGTCTTGGCCCATATTCTTGGAATACAGATAAGGTTGTAAAAGCCTGAACCATTCCAGAAGGTAGGGGGAACAGAAGATGAACCACCTAAATGTCAAAGAATTATGCCTTCAGAGGCACTGTTGTGTAGAACAGTCAGTGTGTGGCACGCCAAAGCTGCTTGCTGGAGGTGTAACAATGATTAAGCCCTCGCACTATCAGGGCACCACTTGTATTCAGGAAGTGCAGCCAACCATGTGGACTGTTCCAGGACCACCGTACCCACATTGGGAGAGCCATAACCTTACAAAAGGGTAGATGTCTCTGTGACCTCGGCTTTCATTTAGTTCACACACCATAAGCACAAGAACATGCCTGATCTTTCTCCCATTTCATTAATGGGAGTTTAGCCATTGATTTTAACAGGAGCAGCATTGGGATGAAGATGTGCCAAATTAATTGCAGGTCTGTCAGGGACACTGTTTAGGTAAGAAAATGGAAAGAAATTAAAAGCTGGTAAATGGACAAGAACAAGAAGGGAAAAGTTATTCGAGTAATGGGAAGTTAACCACAGAAATTACTCAGCATTATCCTGTTAGTAAGGAGTAGTCTCAGTGACAATTGAGTGTTAGTGTGTGTTGTTTTGGAATAATTTCCAAGATGCTAAACAGTGATTATGACAACATCCCATCCATTTTCTGGGATAATTTTTTTCACCAACGTGCAAGTATGACACACTCCTTTGGGGTATTTTAGTGTATGGAACGTATTTACAGTATAGATAAAATAAGGTGCTTATCCTTGATAAGAGTTTTCAGCAGCTCAGAACCACCACAAACAGAAAACAAAAATTAGATTCTGAATTTTAGGTAGTGTTTTTCAAGATAGAATGCCTTAATTTGAAGTTTAACATCTTTCAAAGCAAGTTTTTATTTTTGTCTTAAAATATGTTTGGTTGGACACTTTGATCAATGCTTACAACTGATGTTCCTTCATGCACTTACAGTATGGCTCTGTAACACAAGCACAGGGGAAATCACAGCTTAAAAATAAATGAACCTTATGGAGCTTGGGGAGCAAATGGCAATGACAACTGAATAGGTTTTTTATCTGATACTGAATTCTATACTGCTTTAGGCTTCTGGCTCAAGGCCTATTGACTCAATGGCAAATTAACATAAAGTAGACTCAAACACTATCAGAGACAAAAAAAAACCCATTATGTAAGATATGAAGTTTTCCAGATCTTGTTGCCATGATGGGGAACACACACACGTCAGCTGGTGCACAAGAAACCAGTGCTTTTTCTACTTTTGGGGGAGCAGAGGAAGGGGAGAGGATTTTAAATGTTTAGAATCTAAACCTCATTCATGCTTAGTTATCTTCCTAATTAAAAAGAAAAGGAAGTGCCTACCCAAGAAACAGAGAAATATTGTTAATTCAGTAAAATAATGCCACAGTGCACACAGGAATTATACTGTTTTACATTTTTCAAACAAAAAAATTGCTGTGCAGCTGACAATATATTATCAGTTACTTGTTTATTGCTGATTTTATTTATCATCTCCCTGACAGGGCTGTAAAATTACAGGCAGTCCATAAAGAAAGTGGACCTTCCTTCCTGGATGTCAGGACAACCTGTAAAATCATTTTCTTGCCTGTAATTTCTTGTTGTGCTTTCTGTAACTCAGCTAATTGTATTTCTAATGTTAAATAACTCCAAGAATCTATAGTCCCATATCAGAAATTCCTGGGGATTCTAATCCTAATTGGCTTGCACAAGTATTCTCCTGCCATGTAATTTAACTCAAGTGCCAGCCCACTTTAGCCAACTTCAGAGATATTCCAGACAATCAAATCTGACTGGTGATTGATTTAAAGTGGGGCTGCAGCCTGCAAAAAATGACTATAGGAAAATAGCACATTCTTACTTGATAGATCTTTTTACTAGACTATGTTCTAATCTCCTGTCAGTTACAGCAGCGTAGTAACTACATTAGCGTCAGAGTCACTCCAGATTTATACTAGTGTGACAGAGGCCACGTCTACATGCAGGAGTAGCCTAGATTCTATTATCTGTTTCCAGCAGCCAGTGCAGCTGCACCATGCTGACTTTTGAGAGTGGACAAGACCTACAGGGGTTGGCACATACTGAGCTCACTGAAGCCTTGTCTATACTAATGCTCGCCATCAATATAATCTACATCACTTCAGCTGCTATGCAAATAGCATAGCTGAAGTAGACATACTTACCATAGCATCTTGTGTGTAGTAAGGTCAGCAGGGGATGCTCTCCTGTTGACCCTGGCTACTCTTCTTCTCCCAGTGGAATATCAGTGTCAACAGGAGAGCGCTCAGAGATCAATTTATCACATCTAAGCAGACACAATAAATTAATGGCCAGTGAATCGATTACTGCAGCATTGATCCCCAACGTAGTGGAGACAAGCTCTGAGTTTATTCCCCTATCAGTTTGAACACTCATTCAAGTGGAGTATTTTAAATTTAATTGTACAGTTTTTTTAAGCTAGGCAGCAGTAATTGTACCTGAGCCAGTAGGTTTTCAAAGACAATATTGAAAGGCTACTTTTACTGGATTTGCAATATACGTGCAAGTGAAAAATTACATACCTGTTAAATTATTGTCTCATCCTTTGTTCTCTTTTTGCTCTGCACATAAAGTTCTTTAAATTAATAAATAACGACTAAAACTAACTAAAGGAAGCCTCAAAATATCTCTTATGCATCAGTCATGTGTGGCTTTGTCTTGCACAACAGTGATATCCTAGAATGACCACATCTGACTGTGATTTAGTAGTTACAAAAAAATCTCCACTCTAGTCATCTCACTTTATCCCCTTCCTTCCACCACCACCCACACACACAGAGCTTTCATTGCTGCTTTTCATTCATTCGCTCATTATCTACCTCTCTCCAGCAGCACAATCTCAGCTGAATAGAGAAGGTTATATATTACCTCTTTCCCAAACTGCTGTGTGCATTTGATTTTTAAAATTGTTGGCTAATCTCATCTCTCTGTCGAAAATAATGGAAAACATCCTTCCTGACCCAGTCAACAAATATCTAAATTTCAATAAACTAATTCATCTCTAATTTCATGTTTGCCCTTTTCATGAAGCTCATTAAACTGCCATATAATACATCAGCTCTTCTTGAATGTACTGATCACATCCACTCTGCTCTGAGTAAAGGTCATTTTACAGGTCTGCCTGTCTTTGTTAAGAGAGCTTTTGACGCAGTCAGCTGCTCCACTTTACTCTCTAAATCCAAAATGCCTGGCCTTTATGTTGTTTCTTTGTCATGTTTCTCTCTCTCTTTGGCTTTATTTTCAAAGAACTTCATTGCAGCGCTCCATGTCAGAACCACTTTTCCCATCTGTAGGAGTTTCTCAGGGGTCAGTGATAGGGCCAGGTCTTTTCAGTCTTCATATCAATAACTTAGACAGTCTACATGTGAAATGCAAAGCATTCATGTATATAGATGACACTGTTCAGTTGTTTATTACAAATGATGTCTCCTCTGTCTCCAGAGTGCTCTGCTGTGAGGTGGCATATGTGATCAGCTGGCTTAATAACCAACACAGACTCACTTCCAATAAAAAGTGATGTGACAGGGTTTTCTTTCTGCCAGCTACTTCAGCACAGCCAATACCTTTATGGTCCATATTGGAAATTTGACTTAAGTTTGTGTCACATCTAACAAATATGTGAAAGTAAAATCTTAGGAAAAGTTTGTCCTTCTAATGGGCATATTGATTACATTGCAAATGCAATTACTATTAAACTTGGCCCTGTCTGCAGAATTAAACATCTTATTTTGATATGATTACTGTGATTTCTGTCATGTATTAATTTGTGTGGAGTCATTTTCTTCACGAAGAATTATGATCAACAATTTGAGAGTATAATCATTCAAGTAAGAAAATCCCAAGGCGCAGCATTTTGAAGTGGCCCAGCTTAGCCTTTTATTTTTCACCCAAAAATCAATTGCAGTCCGAAAACAGAAGGTACAGATAATAAATTGTGGGTGCCAGGGACTATTATTTACTGCTCTTTGAATCTGCATCTTTTAATTGGTTAGGGTAGAAAACTGCCGATATAAAATTAGAGTCCATCTGATCATTAATATGACTCTAAATGATTTCAAGTTGCAGTACCTCTCCAAGTCTGAAGCTGCTACTGCTTCTCCCCAGACATGAAAAGCACTTAGCAATGTCAGAATCATGGTGTTTCTTCTGATGTACAGGAACATATAACCACAAAAGCTGTGCCAAAGGTTCACCCAGAACCACAAGTTCACCCACAGTAGGACTGGGAGTGCAAGAAAGCTCATGTGATCCATGAATATCAGCCCCCGTATGTGAAACCTTTGTGAACCTGTAATGGTAATATTGGTACAGAACTTAACAGAAAATGGCTAATCTTTCTGCAGGCTTCTCTAACCTCTCTATAGAATGTAATTATATCCCTTCCATAAAATAATATAGGAGACTTTAAAACTCTTACCAAAATGATATTATTCTGTATTAAATTGTATAGAAATGTTTATAGAATCCTCCTCCATTCATCAATAAACGGGGCTTCTCCATAGCAAATACCAAGCTTATGTTAGGCCTCTTCTAGGTTGGTAGTGACTTGACCCTTCTGTTGTTGCTTTAGGAGGCCACCTAGTCTTCAGTGATATTGGATGGCTGCTCTCCTTTACTCAATTCTTGGAGAAGGAGAAGTGAATAGCAGGGAAGGGCTCCTGCCCTCTCCCACAAATCCATGAGATTCTTTGGAGAATACCAGCAGGAACTAGGAAAAGGCATGTGGCAATGGACGTGTTTTTCAAATCCCACAGATCTACTGGGGGCAGAGGGTAAGTTTTTGTGCTGCTCTAGAACACCTTTTGCTGAAGTAGAAAAAGTGGCCCTGACCTCACTCTTACCTCCAAAGTGTCTGGTGAGACATGGAAATGAAACACCGTCTGATTCTCCTATAGAACCCAAGATAAGGACATCCACCACTCCAGGACAACAGGCAAGTGCAGGTAATGATGGGACAGCTGAATGAGGATAGGTGCGGAGTTCTTAAACTGCATGGAACCCAGACATCCAAATGGATCAGAAAGGGCTGGTTGGATACCAGAACTCTATGAACAGAAACTGCATAGTCCACACAACCACTGTCAACAAACCTGCTTTGTTTGTAACCTGTTGGCTGGGGGCGGGTCCTACATTATTTACCCTGAGTAACTGGAGTAGTGGACATCGTAACAATCTTGCTTTGTACCTGACTATAGAAAGAGTCACAACAGCATGCTAATTCCCCTGCTTACTGGATATAAAGGACAAATCTCAGCATCATTTTTATATTTTTAAAGAGTAGCTTCTCAAGAACACATTTGTGAATTATAAGTAGATACATCATTGCTGGAGGCTTCATATCAATATACCTTAGTTACACGGGGACTAATTTTCCTCTCGCTTCCTCTCATGTACAAATAAGTAAAGAAAGTGAAAGCAGGACCCTCACCATAAGTAGGACACACATGAAATCTAGACCTAAATACTAGCTGAATTCTTAATGTATCATAGAATACTAGAACTGGAAGGGACCTCGAGAGGTCATTAAGTCCAGTCCCCTGCCTTCACAGCAGGACCAAGCGCCATCTAGATTATCCCCGATAGATGTCTACCAAAGTGCTCTTAAATATCTCCAATGATGGAGATTCCACAGCCTCCCTATGCAATTTATTCCAGTGTTTAACCACCTTGACAGTTAGGAAGTTTTTCCTAATGTCCGACCTAAACCTCCCTTGCTGAGTTTAAGCCCATTGCTTCTTGTCCTCTCATCAGAGGCCTAGGAGAACAATTTTTCTCCTTCCTCCTTGTAACACAGTTTTAGATACTTGAAAACTGCTATCGTGTCCCCTTTCAGTCTTCTCTTTTCTAAACTAAACAAGCCCAATTTTTTCATTTTCCCTCATAGCTCATGTTTTCTAGGCCTCTAATTGTTTTTGTTACTCTTCTCTGGACCTTCTCCAATTTCTCCACATCTTTCTTGAAATGTGGTGCCCAGATCTGGATACAATATAGGCGACCCCCACACTCATGACCTAATTGGTTCCTGGAGAACCGTCGTAAGTCGAGCCGTTGTAAGTCAAACCCTTATTTCCCATAGGCACAATGTTATAAATGGCAGTTCTGTTCCTGGAAACCCTAAAAATACAACCAAGCAGGGTGCTACTGTAACAGAGCTAGGCCACAGCTCCCAGCCCCACCTGCTGCAATTCCCATGAGGCCACACGGCAGGAGAAACAGCCGCCAGTTTTGCCTCCTGGGAGTTGTAGTCCCCAGCACGCTGGGCTTGGGAGGCCATGCTGGACCAGAGCAGGGCAGCTGCTAGGAACAGGCCATGCAAATGTCCCAGGCCCATAGCAGTGCTGATCAGGGCCTGGGGCAAGGCCCTGGCCTGGCAGGGCACCAGTTCAAACGCTGTTGGCCGGCACTGGTACTGATGCATGGAGTCTCCATCATAAATGCAAGGGGTCATAAGTTGGGTAGTCAAAAGTCAGAGGTCACCTGTACTCCACATGAGGCCTAATCCATGCAGAGTAGAGCAGAAGAAATTTCTATAACTGGAGTTATGCCTATCTCATAGAACTGGAAGGGACTTTGAAAGGTCATTTAGTCCAGTCCCTTGCCCTCATGGCAGGACCAAGTACCATGTTCACAGTATTCCTGTTAATGCATCCCAGAATCATGTTTGCTTTTTTTGCAACTGTGTAACACTGTTGACTCATATTTAGCTTGTGGTCCACTATGACCCCTAGATCCATTTCTGCAGTACTGCTTCCTAGACAATCACTTCCCATTCTATATATATGAAATTGATTGTTCCTTCCTAACTTGAGTACTTTGCATTTATCCTTATTAAACTTCATCTTATTTACCTCATTTCTCTAGTTTGTCCAGATCGTTTTGAATTATGACCCTATCCTCCAAAGCACTTGCAACCCCTCCCAGCTTGGTATCTGCAAACCTAATAATTGTACTCTCTATGCCATCTGGGACAGAACTGGTCCCAAAACAGACCCCTGAAGTATTACTTATACAGACCCCTGAAGAATCCCACTTATAATGCCCTTTCAGCCTCATGGTGAACTGTTAATAACTACTCTCTGAGAATGGTTATCCAGCCAGTTACGTACCCACCTTATAGTAGCCCCATGTAGGTTTTATTTTCCTAGTTTATTGATAAGAAGGTCATGCAAGACTGTAACAAATGCTTTACTAAAGTCTAAGTATACCACTACCACTTCTTCTCCCTTATCCACAAAACTTGTTATCCTAGCAAAGAAAGCTATCAGATTGGTTTGACATGATTTGTTATTTACAAATCCATGCTGGCTGTTACCTATCACCTTATTATTTTCCAGTTGTTTGCAGATGAATTCCTTAATTACTTGCTCCATTTTCTTCCCTGGCACAGAAGTTAAACTGACTGGTTTGTAGTTTCCTGGGTTGTTCTTATATCACTTTTTATAGATGGGAACTATATTTACCCTTTTCCAGGCTTCTGAAATCTCTCCTAACTTCCATGACTTTTCAGAGATGATAGCTAAAGGCTCACGTATCTTCTCTATCAGCTCCCTGAATATTCTAGGATGCATTTCATCAGGCCCTGCTGACTTGAAAATGTCCAACTTTTCTAAGTAATTTTTTACTTGTTCTTTTTTTATTTTAACTTCTAAACCTACCCCATTTCCACTAGCATTCACTATGTTAGGCTTCCCATTGCCATCAATCTTCCTGAGAAAAACCGAAACAAAGAAGTCATTAAGTACCTCTCCCATTTCAAACTCTCCTGTTATTGTTTCTCCCTCTTTACTGAGCAATGGTCCTACCCTATCGTTGGTCTTCCTCTTTCTTCTAATATATTTGTAGAATATCTTCTTGTTACCCTTTATGTCTCTAGCTAGATTGAGCTCATTTTGTGCCTTCACCTTTCTAATCTTGCCCCTGCACACTTGCTTATATCTATCCTTTGTAAATTGACCTAGTTTCCACTTTTTATACAATTCCTTTTTGATTTTTTGATCATGTAAGATCTCCTGGTTAAGCTAAAGTGGTCTCTTACCATACTTTCTATCTTTCCTATGCAGTGGAATAGTTTGCTTTTGGGCCCTTAATAATGTCCCTTTGAAAAACTGCCAACTCTTTTCAGTTGTTTTTCCTCTTAGTCTTGCTTCCCAAGGGACCTTACATCCTAGCTCTCTGAGTTTACTAAAATCTGCCTTCCTGAAATCCATTGTCTCTGTTTTGCTGTTCTCCCTTCTACCATTTCTTAGAATCATGAACTCTATGATTTCATGAACACTTTCACCCAAGCTGCCTTCCACTTTCAAATTGTCAACCAGTTCCTCCCTATTTGTTAAAATAAAATCTAGAACAATTTCCCCGCACTAGCTCTCTCAACCTTCTGAAATAAAAAATTGTCTCCAATCCAGTCCAAGAACTTATTGGATAATCTGTGCCCTGCTGTGTTAGTTTCCCAACAGATGTCTGGATAGTTGAAGTCCCCCATCACCACCAAATCCTGCGCTTTGGATCATTTTGTTAGTAATTTTAAAAAAAAGCCTCATCCACCTCTTCTGCCTGGGTAGGTGGTCTGTAGTGGATTCCTAGCATGACATCACTCTTGTTTTTACCCCTTTTAACCTAACCCAGAGATTCTCAACAAGTTTGTCTCCTATGTCCATCTCCACCATAGTCCAAGTGTATACATTTTGAATATATAAGGCAAAACCTCCTTATTTTCCCTGCCTATCCTTCCTGAGCAAGCTGTACCCTTCTATACCAATATTCCCATCATGCGTATTATCCCACCATGTCTCTGTGATACCAAGAATGTCATAGTTGTGTTTATTTATTAGCACTTCAAGTTCTTCCTGTTTATTTTCCATACTCCCTGCATTTGTATACAGGCATCTAAGATACTGATTTGATTTTGCCCCCCAGTTCTGCTATGCCC
The DNA here is from genome assembly GCA_032595735.1 of Pelochelys cantorii. Taxonomy (NCBI): domain Eukaryota; kingdom Metazoa; phylum Chordata; order Testudines; family Trionychidae; genus Pelochelys; species Pelochelys cantorii. The sequence continues at coordinate 25,416,008 of CM064339.1, forward strand.
CTCCTATATCTCTGCTATGATAGCCCATGCTCCCTCCCTTTTCTTACCTATCACCCATACAGGTCTCCATGTTTTTCACTTACCCATGGGCTTTGGTCAAACCTAGTTTAAAATTCTTCTCACTAGGTTAGCCAGTCTGTGTCCAAATACTCTCTTCCCCATTCATTGAAAGGTGAACTCCATCCCTGCTTACCAGGGAACAGCATCCCATGGTCAAAGAAGTCAAAACCCTCCTGGCAACACCATCTTCACAGCCAGGCATTCACTTCCAGGATGCACCTGTCTCTGCTTGGGCCCCTACCTTTGATAGGAAGGACTGAAGAGAAAACCACCTGCACTCCAAACTCCTTCACCCATACTCCCAGAGCCCTGTAGTCACACTTGATCTCTTCAGACTCATACCTTGCAGTATCATTAGTGCCCACATGGATGAGTAGCATGAGGTAGTAATCCTTGACAGTGCCCTCATAATGTCTCGGATACAGGCCTCGGACAGGCAGCATACCACCTGAGATGACATGTCTGGGTGACACAAAAGAGTCTCCAACCACCTCTACCCTACTTTCTTCTAGGGTATGATTCTATGATTCTAGGAAAAGGTGCAAGGTATATATGGGAGCAGGAGGAGACAGTCTCATCTTTTGGCTTTTCTCTAGTCCTAACTCATTCAAAACTGCCATTTTTCATTTAGTATACAATAGTCTTTCCTCAAGGGGTAGGGCACATTGAGCCCTGATGCCATCTAGTGCATTCCAAAGAAAACTAGCTCTCTGGAAGTACTTATGATCCCCAGGGATTCAAATCTTCCCTGGAGGATATGATTTAGCAATAGCCACAGTCAATTAGAACCCATCAAGCGCAATCACCCTATCCTGTCAAATTTCAACATGGATCTTCCTTGAGCCCTATCACATGCCATTAACACAACACTGCTTCATGACTCAGCTAAATATATAGTCTGAAATATAAAAGGATTATGTTACACAAGCAAAGAACAATTAAATCATCTCTAATCTGCCACCATCAGGTATGCATGCTTATAAAAGAGAATCTGCTCCCTCATTCCAAGCCATCTTCCCAGTGCCCACTTGGCAGCAACATATACTGTAATGAATGTGAAGTGCAATTGGTACATAAAACCTTTGATCAAGGAAATTTCAACTACTTTATTACTCCAGCAGTGGTAACTTAATTACTTTAGAAGGAGATTGCATTGCAGCCTTGGTATTTCCATAAACAGATTAGTGACAAATGCAACCTCAACCTCTAATATGCCAGGACTCTACAATTATTACTCATGTTTGAAATTGTACAGCATTTGAAAGCTGCCAATAGAGATTCTATGTTCTTTTGATTATGCAACAGCCCCAACTCAGGAGAAAATGTATTTCTTTGAGCTGTCTAATTTTTTGGAGGTAACAATTGGAAATAAGTATTTTGGATAACATTTCTATAGCTATCCACCTGTCTATCTTCTCACCTGCATTAATCCTGTTTACTTAGAAATAAAAGAGTATGAATTGTTTTACAAAGTATGATCACAGACTATGAGACTAAAGGGTAATCAACACATGTACACTTTTATGACAGTGGTGGGCAACCTATGGACAATGGCTGTATGCAGCCCATTGGGGTTCTGTGTGTGTCCTGTGAGACATTTTGTTTATTGTTCTGCACGCACAGGGCTGCCAGATTCTGCTGGTTTCCATCTGTGTAGTTTTTCTCCCTACAAGGATCACTAAACTGACCTGCACATAAAGCGAGTTACATGCTGATTGCACACATTGACAGAGAGCCGTGTGCTCCCTATACATCCAATCAAAGTGCTACTAAGATTCAATCAGCACATCCTGCAAATTCAAAGTACACAAGCACAGTTAGCAAAACTACCCTATCTCAGGAGACCGTCTTGATTACGACAATCTTGCAGCCCACTGAGATGAAGGAAGGCCACTCACGTGGCCCACTCACTAGCATAAGTTGCCCATTGCTGCTTAATGGTTTTGCAGAAGGTAAAAAAGAATGCAAGGGACAATTTATCATGTACTAAAAAGTTACGGGAAGGAAGAACTATTATATTGAACTACAGAAATCACATCAAAGACAACCCCAATAACAAAAATTGTGCTGCCTCAGCTAATTCTAGGAATATAATACAAAAGGGAACCAATGCTTCTACAAACGTATTATTCAGTAGGAGAAAGGGCAATAAAACCTTTAGCCACAAAGTCAAGACAATTTCTCAGACAAACATGGCTAAGTAAAATTTAAAGTGCTAAAACTTAGATACCAGAAACATCACAACGTACATTCTCTTTTTAAAAAGTTACCATCACAACCCAGAATTTTTTTTCATATACTAATACATGACTAAATTCTCCCAGTCCCTCCATGGCTATGGAATTCTCACACTACTGTGTTCATCTTATTCATGCAAGCAAGGCCAATCAGTAAGGCCTATGGAATTACCATTGTATCCCTGCACATGAGGCTAGGAAGCAGAAAGACCATACAGGAACTTTTCATAGCTCACTCTGTGCTGTGACGCCAAGGTTTGTTCCCTGGGAATGTAAAGGTGGTGTTGGCAGGTGAGGCAGTAGCAAGAACATAGCCACAACTGGGCAGCTATACAGTCTCTCAAATCTGCAAAAAGCTGGCAGTATGTCTACTTGTAGGATGACCAAGTGTCCAGTTTTTGACCAGAACACCTGGTCAAAAAGGGATTTTGGTTGCTCTGGTGAGAACTGCTGACTAAGACATTGACTGTCCAGTTGGCAGCAGGGTTGATGATGCCATGCAGTAGGGCTGGCAGGCTCTCTGCTAGTCTCGGTGCTGTGTGGCTCCCGGGAAGCAGCCAGCATGTCCCTGCTCTGGCTCCTACGTGTAGGGGCAGCCAGAGGACTGCACACCACTCCTGCCCAAGCACCACCGTCACTGCTTCCATTGGACAGGAACTGCAGCCCATGGGAGTGGGTAGGGCAGTGCCTGTGGACAGCACAGCGCGCAGAGCCGTCTGGCCTAGGGATGTAATAATGTAGTTGATTAACCGATAAGCAAAAGTACATTTTTTAGCAGACTGATCAGCAACTTGGTTCAGTCCTGGCTTGCAACGCGTCCGGGACCTTTCCCTGCTGCGGCTCTGCATTTAAAGAGTACTAGGAGCTAGGCTGGCAGGCAGCCCGGCACATACTGATACAGAGGCAGCAGCAAGGAGTAGCAGGGCGCTCCTCAGAAGTGGCGCCAGAATGCACTGGCTGCTGGCCCTGCCCCCGGTACTATAGGGTAGTCGACTAACCGATAAGAATTCATGAGGTTACTCGACTATTCAATTAACCAATATTTAACATCCCTAGTCTGGCCATGCCTCTACCTAGGAGCTGGGGGGGGACATACCGCTGCTTCAAGGAGTATGTGCTGCCGTGATCCCCTCCCATAACCCCACTTCCTAGCCCAGCCCTAATTACCCTCATGCCTTCCAAACCCCTTGATCCCAGTTTGGAGCATCCTCTTACACCCCAAATCCACCTCAGATCTGCACATCTCCAACTGCACCTCAGATCTGCACTTCCAGCCACAACCCTCACACTCCCTGCACTCCAGCCCTTGCCCTAGCCCAGAGCCCCCTCCTGTACCCTAAACCCCCAATTGGAGCCCCAGCTTGCACTCCAAATCTGCCATACCCCAGAGTGTGCACCCCTGCTGCAGCCTCTACCCCATTCCACATTCCAGACCACTGAACCTGCCTGGTGAAAATGAGCGAGTAAGTTAGGATAGAGAGTGTGAGTGACTGAGGGAAGGGGGATGACTGAATGGGGGCGGGACCTCGGAAAAGGGGTGGGACACAGGTGTTTGGTTTTCTGCAAGCAGAAAGTTGGCAACCCTATTGCAGGTTATTATCAGGAAAGTTTCCAATCAGTACTTGGTAAAGGAAGGCCTATTCTCCCTTTTAAATAAAATAAAATTTAAAGAATAGTGATTTAAAACAACTAGGGTGGCTATCTGGCCCTCCTGAAGTCAATGGGAACTTTGCCATTGATTTCAGTGGATCCAGAATTCCATCCTTTGTGTATTTTTTTATTTTTAAAAAATTATATCACTTTGTTACTTTCAGTGTTAATGCCTGAGGAAATTCAGATTGGAGGTCATGAGTCACATAGCCTTTGCTATTTCTTGATACTTCTCATTTGTGAAGCATCCTTTGGAAAAAGGATTCCATTCTTTTTAAAAAAATCAACTGCAGACTTTAATTTCTCAAAAATATGTTTTCCAGTGCACATAAATATAAGCAGTTGCCCAAATTCTGGTCTCAGTTATATGCAGCAATCAGCCAATAGGATTTCTTCTTCTAGAAGAATTGGGCCAAATTATCCAGTGTTACAGTACTGCAAATCCACCACACTCAGTGAGGTTACATAAGTGTAATAATGAACCATTTGGCACATTAGTGTAGCTCGGGTTACATAAATGTGTTGCACAAGTTAGCAAATGATGTCAGAGCACAAGCAAAGGCTCAGCCACTTGTGAACTATGGCAAGGCATTATTGGTATACAAGAAAAGATCAATATCCTAAATATGAACTATGACATACCTGTTTATCCAGCATCAGTCTTAATAAATGGGCTGTCAGTCAAAATGCTGGTGACATAATTCTAGAAGAAGGGGTTTAAATATTTATTTCAATATTTGCTGCAGTATCCACCATTTACTTCAGGCTGTGCCATTATTTTGTGGGACTATAATTTAAAAGGGAGAAAAAACCTCTAGCATTCCTGCAAATATTAAGACTTAAATATAAGATATTAAAGAATCTATAAGTTAGATCACATCAGACATTGTATATATTTTATGGCATGCGAGTGTCAATATCACATGAATATTGCATGTTGAACAAAGATACCAGGAATAGAAAATACAGCATACTGTACATTCAACTTTGTGGCCAAATTAACAGTGTAGAAAAATCAGAATTTCCTGACCTCAGTGCATTACCTCACAGCATTAATCTTGCATTCATCCCATTTTATTTCATTTTCCTGGGTGTTTTTTTAAGCAAAAGGGGAGAAAACAGAGTTATCTGGCTTGTGTAGCTTACAAGCTCTGCAGGCTTTGCAGCTTGATGCACTTCTGAGCTTCTTGTTCCAAAGTAAATAAGTCTTCTGAACTTATCTCCTTCTGCTACAGTTGCTGAGCTTATAAACTTCCCTACAAAAACATCCAGGCAGATAGCTTATCTGTACACTGAATCTATTTTAAATGCACATCTAACCATTTAATAAACTTTTCTGGCATGTTGGCTCAATGAAGAATTTTCAAATAATTATAACTAAAATCACATACTATTTAGTGCACCCTCTTTAAACACCAAATTGGAATGTTCATGATAAAGATATTTTATGTTTGGGTGTCGCTGAGGGCTGAGAGCCAAGCCCCCCCTTGCTAAGGGCCCCACGTTATTGAGGAAAAGCAGGACCCCAAGAAATTATAGTACTTCTGTTGGTAGTACTACCTCTATGCTGACTACTCACAGACTTGCCTCTACACTCCTGACCTGTCTCACTGAATCCAGTGCTGCATCCCATCCAGCCTCTCTGAAAGGTGGGCTTCTGAATGGCTCACCAACAGCTTTAGTTTTGGTCATGTGAAATTTATCTCCTGATTTTTTCCTCTGAAACCCTCTCCAGCCCTCCAACTCCCATTTTGTGAGACACTAATGTTCTCACCATACTCCCCACCCATCACTCAGGCCAGAAACCTAGGAATCATTTTTGATTGGTCACTTTTCCACTCACATCCAAATTCCACCCCTTTTCCCTCTGCCTCATTTCTGAGATCCAACCCCCTCTTTATGTCCGTATAGCTAAAATTCTTGCCAATGTCCTCCTCAACTCCTGTTTTCATTACTGCAGACTCCTCTGCACTACCGCATTCTAGTCCATGTACAACACAGCTGCCAAAAATATTTTTCGGGCCCATCATTCTACTGACTAAGCCATCAGTTCTCCAAATCCTACCACTAGTGCCTCCACCTCTACTCCATCACACCTGTCCCCTCACCTTTAAGTTCTACCTACCTCCACCCATGCCTACTAACAGAACATAGTCTTTTATTGTGTTGGCCCCACACTCCCTCCCTATTCCCACCTGTTCCCTTTCTTCACGGACTGTACTCCTTGATCTAGTGAGCTCTGCCACAGATTCATAGATTTTAAGGCTGGAACTGACCACTAGGGGGCATTTGGTGATACAGACTACTGAGAGCCATGCATTTATAGCAGAGACAATCTTCGCCTTCACATCCATCCTAAAGACACAGATTCACCACAAGACCCCCCCTATAAATGAGTCAACGCTAACAATTTTTCTTCATTAAAAAAGTACCCCAAACTCTGCACCAGCATGCTGTGTATTGTACAGGCCTGTGCTGAATAATTCTACTCTTGTAGTTCTGACCCTAATTAGCCTTCCCTCACTCCCTGTTGTTTTGCTGGAGCATTGCTTTATGGCCCCTGTCAGAAATGAGACTAATATTTTGGGACTATACTTTCCTATATGTGTCAGGAGGCCCTGAGCACACACACGGGCATAACACTTAAAGCACTAATTTACTGAGATGAGCAGATGAACCTTTATCCAGGTCTACCTTGCTGCAATGAGTTCCTGTCAGAATTTCTTGGACCACCGAACCGTGATGCTAGTTAAATCTCCATGACTGACTCTTTCTGTTCTACCTGAGTAGAGAAACTTCACTTATGGCAGCAAGACTCAATAGCAGCATGACTGCAGCAGATGACTTTTACCTGATTGTTCTCTTTAATGGATTATTCCTTGGTCCTCTTGGCTTTATGCTTTGATATTTTCTGCAGGCTCAGCCTAGATTGATTTTGTTTTTCTTTCTCTCTCTTCTTTCCTACCTAGCAGTCTTAATATGGGCACTTTCCACTACCAGAGAAAAGAAGGAATACCCAACAAAAACAGTATTCCTCAAAATATTAGTGAGTAGATGAGTATTTAAAAGGCTCCCAGTCAATTTTAATTGGCTGCTTGTTCTTCTAAACCTAAATTTAAGGATAATCCTAATATTTTTCATTTTCATCTGAGGTCTCGCAGAAGCAATGATGCAGAGAATGCTTTTATAAAGCTGTCATAGTTACTATGCAGCCTAGCACTAACCTACATGAGAGCATTGATGGGAGACAGTGGGACATGCATTTCCCTGCCTGTTCAGAACTAGTGGATCCTAATACCTAGCTTCAGGGATTGAATTAAGTACTCATGAATGTGATATACAGTATCAAAATTTGGCATTGTGTAGGAAGATCATTCCAAAAGGCACCAGTCAGTCCAAAGAAGAAGAAAATGAGAGACGTTTAATTTTTTTGGCATTCATATATCAAAAGAAAGGACCCTAGAGCTCTCGTCCAGTTAGCTACCCAAAAATAAATGTACAGACAACAATTTATCTTGAGATGCAGCAAGGGAAGTAACAGACAAATCAATGGTAACATATCATGGACTTTAACGGGCCTCTTAGGTACTGTTATGCAAGATGGATAAATAGAAAAAGTCAAATTTTAGAAATATACAGTATTTTATTGAGAAAGGCAGTCTATGGTCTGCTTGTGGATAAGACTATGGATAAACAGGATTGTAGCCTAGAGATTCTGTTTCAGCTCTGAAGGCAACAGTCTCTCTGGAATGAAAGTTGAAATCCAAGTAAGGCTGTTTATTGGTTTTGAATTTTCTGAAGGAAACTTTAAAAAACTGACGCTATGTCTGCTCTGTTAGTTCATTGCTACCTTTTACCCAAAAGTGACTGAACTGCAGTGCTACCACATATCAAAAGCTGTCCAGGGCTTTGAAACTGTTGAGCAGAAAGATGCTATGTAAATTAAGATGACTTAATTCTGTATCAAACACAAACAATTTGTTTTGATATGATCAGTTCAACCCCACAGTATTCTTTATAAATGGCTCTCATAAAGCAACTCAGAAATCAGGGATTATTTAGAAAAATGGTAACTGCCCAAAGAAGGGTTCCACAAATAAAATGCAGTTGTGTAGCACGAGCACAATTGCAACTGAACTGGGAAGAGAAGGGGGAATTTTCTCCAGATGACTGTCAAGCCTTCTTGCTGCTGAAGGTTTGTGGAACATCAAAACTTTTTTTTCCTAGTCTTCTCCCACAGCATTCCTGAAAATCAGCCTTGGTTCCAGACATTTTTCTTACTTCCCTTCCCTGGCTTTTTGTTTATCTCTCAGGCATGGAGGAGGCAAGAAAGACTTTCTAAAAATCATCCAATGCAACAGGGCAAAGCAGCAACAGTAATAACTGGGACAAATTTCAACTCTTTGGTGACCAGTCAGCATTGCCAAATGTTTAATGCACAAAGCATTTGAATGTAGCTAAAGGAAATTTTTAATTACTGGCTACATGGGGTTCCCATCACTTAAAAAACAAGACAAGATAACAGGGCAGTTTATTTCAACCTGGACATATGGTTTTAAAATACAGAGAGAACTATTCCTGTAAGAATTAGGGTGTCTATTTACTTTATCTTAATGAGCTGTGTTACAATATATAGCACCTAATGCATAGAACACATGGTGGGCTAGATTCAGCTATCCTTACCAATGAAGAGTAACATCCTACTCCCCAGTTGTGAGTTATTACTTGTCAGGAGTAAGAGTGTTGAAACCTGGCTCTATAAGGTGTATCCTGAAAATGTGGGAGGAGACAGCTCTCTCATTAATAGAGGTGTAAACAATAGCAGAATTTAGGCCAAATACAACTTCTTTGCACAATTTGAAGGCAGATAATATTCTTATTTATCTGGTTTTGCCAGGTGCACATTATTCCTTAGGCTCTCTGATCTGTATATTATTTGGGCAGTGGCACAGACAGATCACCAGCTGGATAGTTGAATAGTAAGGGTCTGATTTTAAAAACATGGATTAAAATGTCCACCAATGGCTTTAGAGCCTGAGTAACTTGCACATCTCTGCTGTGTGTTTCATTTAATATCTATATATATATATACACGTATGTATATAATCTTAACTTGCTTCTAAATTTAAAATAACTAGAATATCAAATTATGTGAATGTTTGCAAGACGATAGGCTAGAAACAAATCCATTTTCTTATACTATGCTACTCTTACACATCTCTCTAACATTTGAACCTGTTTCTGCATGAATAAGGAATCTGTCTAGATAACAGGATTTTAACTTTATCTGATATACTTCTCGGTTGAATTACTACCTCACCTACTATATACCTAACCCAGCAGAGCAATTTATTTCTCTTCTTTTCCAGTAGTGTTGAGTTGCTTTTTCTGTTGAATGTGTGTTAAACCTGGGGCTATAATTCAGCATTTAACTCAGTCCTGGAGATTTCCTTGCTATCATCTTCAGCGACAAGTGGTTGCAGTTTTCATAATCACAAGCACAAAAATGTAGCTGAGAAAATAGTTATGTGACTTCAAACCTACATAAGGAGCATCTTGACATTTCAATCCAATTACCCTTTTCTCTTTCTGATGAGAATATGATCTCAACCAGTGGAAAATTCTACTAGACAAATATATCTTATCCCCCTGTTCCTAAAAACTTTTCAACATTACTTTTGGTATTTTGCATTCCCTTCTTTATCAGTCATTTTTATGAAACATAGGGCCACAGGTGTGTAATAACTAATAGGCTGTGCCAAAAAGTCCATAAAAATTCTGTTTGAAAAGTCTTCATAGAAATAGGATCTGTTCCCTAGTTGAAATCATTAATTGCAGAAATGGAATAAACTCCAAGCTAAGACAGAATGCTGCTCTTTGTAATAAATTAAACTGTCAATCACTCAAAGCACCCTTAATATCATACTATTTCCCCAAGCTCTTAAATTACAGGCTGAATTTCATTTATCAGCCTGCTATATGTGGAGCAGGATTAATTAAACTCATTCCAGTATTACAGTAAAGCTCCATTTCTCTCAGTACTAAAGAATAATTGACTCCAAATGAATTGGAAAGTGGGTAAGTAATTGTAGTTATTATTCTGATGTAAATATTAGTTCTCTTCTGACATTTCAAAAGATTTAGTGGAGGCACTTTTGTGATAACACAGATCATTACTTTGGCTAGAAAGGAGAGATAGCATGTGCAAAGTAAAATTATAATAATTAGTTTACATACCTGAAAATACCTGTGTCATTTATTTTCATATAGTTATATGCCCTGCAAAAACTTTCATTAAATGTTGCTCTTGATTTATAGCACTAAATGTGTTGCATGAAAGTCAATGTAATATATCCTGTTCCTCTGGAAATATTTCAGAGTTAATATGAGTTCTAGTATTGGAACTAGAATTACTAGCATGCTTCTCTCACAGATACAGTAACAATACTTGCAGTATTTTATAGTTAAGATCAGTTGATTGATGTTACTAATGCTTTATTAAGGTACTCAACACAAAAAAATCTCCTATTAGTTGGACAACCAGAATCACTCAGACAAGAAACTGCAGTACAATCCAGAAAAATAGCAGCTTTTATGGCATTAAGAATTGAGAGTATCCTGAAATATCACCTAAACCAGTGATGAGCAACCTAGGCTAATGAGCAGGTGGCATGAATGGCCCTCTTATCTCAGTGGGCTGCAAGATTGTCGTAACCAAGATGGTCTTCCAGGATAGGGTAGTTTTGCTAACTGCACTTGTGTTCCTAGAATTTGTGGGATGTGCCAATTGAACTGTAGCAGTGCTTTGATTGGATTCAGAGGGAGAGCATGGCTCTTACAGTCAATGTTGTGTGCTATCAGCATGCACCTCACTTCACATGCCCTTGCTTTACGTGCTGTGACGGGGTGAAGGAACCCCGCACAGCCGGGAGCAAAACCCGGGAGGACGGGGCGAGTGGCCGGCCGGCTCTTCCCACAGCGGCGGGGAAAGTGGCAGCAGCCGACCCATGCCACGGTGCCTGCCTGGTAAGCACAGGCTTGGAATACACCGGCGCATGCGCCCTGGGGGGGCGGACCACGGAGCGCCGGGGCAAGGACACTCAGGGCAGGCCCAGAGGACACCAGCGCATGCGCCCAGGGGGGCAAGCTGCTGAGTACCGGGGAAAGGGCATCCGGGGCGGACCCAGAGGATGCCGGCGCATGCACCCTGGGGGCGGGCCGTAAAGGGGTCAGAACGCCGATAAGAGGGGAAGGTCTGGCGCAAGAGGGGGAGGCAACGGGCGTGGAGGCAGGTGAGGGACCACCAGACAGGAGGAGTGACACCAGAGCGAGGACCTGAGGAGGGGGTGAGGAAGTGGCCCAGGGTGGGCAGAAGGAGCACTGCACATGGGCTGGCGAGTTTCAGCAGTTAGCCCCATCAGTCAGGTAGGGGAGGTGACTGCCCCCGACCTTAAAGCCCTGGGCTGGGACCTGGAGAGAGGGCAGACCCAGGTCCCCCTCACACCCCTTTCTGGGTGTTGTGCACTGTAGGGATCAAAAGTAACCCCTCCCCAGGATCACGGCTTAGACCAGGGGCGAGGACAGTGGAGAGGAGGGAACTCCTTTCGTGGACGCCTTCACAAGTGCATATCACTTTAGTAATGTTGGTGGGAAGAGATGGGGGTCTTGCGGGGGACAGAAAGGATCAAGTGTTCAGGAAGGAAGGTACAAGCTTTTTCTGTGATAGGATAACAAGCCTTGTGGAGAATGAGGAAGTGATAGATGTGGTATACCTACATGTTAGTAAAGCATTTGATATAGTCTTGTGTGACCTTCTTATAGATACACTAGGGACTACTATAACATGGGTGCATAACTGATTGGATAACCACTCTCAGAATAGTCTTCAATGGCTCACAGTCATGCTTGAAGAGCATAAGAAGTTGGATTCTACAGGGATCACTTTTGGGACCGGTTCTGTTCAATATATTTGTCAACAATTTAAGCATATAAAGTTTGTGGATGATACCATGCTGTGAGGGTTTGCAAGTACTTTCAAGGATAGGTATAATTCAAAATGATCTGGATAAACAAGAGAAATGGTATGAAGTAAACAGGATTAGGTTCAAAAAGGACAAATTTAAATTACTCCACTTAGGGAGGAACAATCAATTTCACACATACAAAATGGGAAGTGACTGTCTAGGAAGGAGTACTACAGAAAGGGATCTGGGAGCCATAGTGGCCCACAAGCTAAATATGAGTCAACAGTGTGACATGCTTGATTTTTTTGCAACAATCATTCTGGGCTGCATTAACAGAAGCATTGTAAACAAGATATGATAAGTAATTCTCTACTCTGCACTGATTAGGCCTCATCCGGAGTATTTTGTCCTGTTCTGGGTACCACATTTCAAGAAAAATGTGAAGAAATTGGAGAAGGTCCAGACAAGATCAACAAAAATGATTAAAGGTCCAGAAAACATGACCTATGAGGGAAGACAAAGAATTGGGCTTGTTTACTTTGGAAAAGAGAAGACTGAGAAGGGACATGATAGCAGCCTTCAAGTACCTGAAAGGAGGAAGGAGAAAAAATGTTCTCCTTAACCTCAGATGATAAGACAAGAATAGGCAATGGGCTTAAATTGCAGCAAGGGAGTTTAGGAAAAATTTCCTATCTGTCCGAGTGGTTAAGCACTGGAATAAATTGCCTAGGGAGGTTGTGGAATCTCCACTATTGGAGACATTTAAGAGCAGGTTAGACAAAAATCTGTCAGGGATGGTCTAGATGGTACTCGATCCTGCTGTGAGTGCTGGGGACTGGACTTGATGACCTCTCGAGGTTCCTTCCAGTACTAGCCTTCTATGATTTTATCATTCTGTGATCGTCAAGAACTCTAGGTAGCATAGGCAGCGAGTTCTATGGCCCGGGGGCCTGGCTCCACCAGAGTTCAGGGCCAGGTCTCTCCCTCAAGCCCTGCCTGCCACACGCTTTTCCCTCACTCCCACCCCCATACACCATCTGTCACCCACCAGCACTTTAAAACAGCCTGGAGGTCAGTGTTCCCTGTAAGTTGTGCACTTGTGTGGCAGCTTAGGAGAGATTCAGATGCCACCCAGCTGATTAGCAAAGTGCCCACAGCTAAGTTTTTTAGTTTCTTCTGGTGATGCACATGCACACATGCTTTGGTGCACGTAAAATATATTCTACACATGGATGGAAGAGATTAGAGGGAATATTTCAAGGGGTCAGCGCAGCAAGGCTAGAGTGTCTTCCTGCTGCTTGCTCCATGCAGCTGCCAGCATGTGCATCTTTGGTGCTCGTGGGGGCTGGGTTTTCGTGCCCTGCCGTTGTCACAACTGAACCTGTGGCCAACGGGAAGCTGCAGTGGTGGTGCCTGTGGGCTATAGCATGTACAGGGACCACCAATGCCCCTCCTAGCAATCGCTCATAGACCAATGAATTAATTCATGTAGGAAGGTCCTCTTTCCATAAGCTTTTATGAACTTTTCCTAAGGACATCTAGTAAGTGTACACTCACAATCTCACTACAGTTTCTGACTGAATTTGCCACCAAAACATTCTTCCTAATCTCTAAGATAGTTCATCCATCCTGAGATTTAACCCACTGCTCCTTCTGCACAGGCAAAACAAACCTTAAACCAGCAATAGGCCCAAACCAAAAATCCCAAATACAAGCATTCCCAAGCTTTGGAAGAATTCAGCTCCACAAGGGACTGGACCTTATTTTATGGGATGCTAGACCTTGGATTGCCACACCTCAGATATTTGGAGAAATTTGAATGTGAACTAATGCAGGCCTGAGTGATGTTTTCTACAAATAAAATTATAAGATTATAGAATAGGAATGATATTGCTCAGCAGCTGAAATACAGAACTGGTAGTCAGAGGAACTGGTTGAAAGCACCTGTTGTGTGAGCTTAAGCAAGTCACATAATTGCTGTGTGCTTTGGTCGCCCTATCTGTAAAACAAGAATACCACCACCCAGCTTTGTAAAACAAATAAAGGCAGAATGCATCAAAATATAGTATACTATCAACTCCCTAAAATTATGAGAAGAAAAAAGTAAACCGGCTTCCAGTTGTAGTAACTGATAAGGATATGATTGCAACTTGAAAAATGCATTAGAACCTTCTGTTTACTGGTGACCTATGGGTAACAGTTTGTTACCCAAATTCATGTAAATAACCCCAAAAATGCCCAGAATAGCTTCAATCCAATACAAATGGTAAGGGAAATATTTTGATTATTTCAAATAATGCTGTATTATGAAATTAAAGTATTCAGACCAGAGTACATCTTCCCATTTGATTAAAAGCTAATGATAATTCAAATACTGAATATGTGTAAAACAGTGCAAACATTAATGCTTTAAAAAAAACTATATGAACCATGAATTATTTATGAGTTCCAATTTTTCCACAGTCCTGGCTTCTGATGTTGCAGGTTAGCAGATAGAATTTTTATGGCTAGACACTATTTTCCAATCTAATAACTCCAAGAACAGTAATACATTGTTATTTCTTTGTGTAACTAGGCCCAAATATTCTTCTAGAAGAAGTTTGGGGGGGGGGCCTCTTTGTGTGCCTGTGCACATTCCGTGTGTGTGTGTGTGTGTGTGTGTGTGTGTGTGTGAGTGAAAGAGAGAGAGAGAAAGAGAGAGAGAGGTATCCAATTGATTTAAAGTATTTTTTGTGTCTTATTACACACATTAGTCAATGCCAAGTATGAAATTGACAAAGAAAGAGCTGCAGAGATTGTAAGGCACCATCTTACAGATCCATTATTACATTAATGACACAGTTAAGGTTAATCACATTGTTTTAATTTTTCATTGCATAAAGGATTCTGGAGACTCTTCAGACTATAAGCAAAAGGGTAAGTTTAGTAATGCCTGGCAGAGTTCTTTCTTTTGTAGTTACATTTTGTGATCTTCACTCTAATGACACCTCATTACCCAAATTTACATTTCATCAAGCTCATGCTCATAATCATCTCTGATCTAATTGTTGGTGAGGGGACGAGTGGGTTCATTTTCTATCTATTTTTCAGGGTTTTTTTCTGGTTCCTTCTTTTGTGCCACAATTGACTGGCAGTGCTACTGCAAAACTAGACACTGTCATTCTGTCTTTCCTATCTGTGGACCATCAAGCCCTGTCATTAAATATTGCCCTCCTGCCCTATTGCCCTCAAGCACATAAGACAATATTATAAATTCTGTTTAGCCCAAACACAAAAAGGAACAGTCCTTTTCCTTTTGCCTTCAGAAAGATGTGAGTTGAACAGATTAGTAGGTAAAGGGCAATGATTCATTTATATACTTATTTCAAAGTAGAATTTTAAACCGGCCTTTTAAAAATTAAATGCCAGTTTCCTTCTAGCAATAGAAGAGTATCATTCCCAGGGGTTCATAAGGACCATTCTATCTTTCAAAAACCATTTTATTATTCTTTAGCACAAATCTGAACTGGTCAAGTCAGCATCTGAAATGAGATTCTGGTGCAGTGTGCATTGCTAACTCCAAAAGAAAGCTGATTTCAGGAAGTAAAAGGCAAAAGCATCTAATCACAGCTTAGCTACTAAAAGGGTCAAAGTTACTAAGAAAACAATTCAGAGTACAAGGCACACTGCCCAATGGCATGCTGAACTACATTGCACTAGGAACTAAGAAAACACAAAATGTAATTCATTTAAAGGTTTTTGTTTTGGGTTTTTTTTTACAAAGCTATGTTCTGCCATTTGGTTGATAAGGGGGATATTTTCAATAATGACTAGAAGCACAAGTCCCAATAAATTGGAAGTTTCTACTAAATATCTTAGGAGCTTGTTTTTTGCTGCCACTATTCTAAATATTGAAGTCATGACTTGTCATTAAAGTTTCATTGCTCTTTTGCCTGACATTTCAAACTTTACACTGTGATTAGGTAAAAAACCCTTACTATGGCTTATGAATACACAAGATTGCCAGCCATTTGTTCAGAACTTCATGAATTGCAAACATATAACCTAGTTACATGCACACCCAAGATTCCCTGAACAAATTTCTTTCTGATTATTTTGAGAAACATCCTTGATTTAATACGGTGCAATTCATATTGCTATGCAGAGAACTTTCTCAAGGAATGCCAGAAGGCAACACATTAGGCTTGTGTATCCAACTAAATATCCACTTTGGAAGCAAGAATAAAACAAAATCATGCTGACAAATTTAATCTTAAACCTGTATTTCATAGACTGGTGCCATGAAGATATAAAATTCCACTAATGTTAGCATCTGCAATAGATAGATAGAGAGCTCCTATAATATTTAGAGTACAAAACAGTCCAAAATAATAAGCTCTGTGCAGTTATTATTTTAATCATGTCACAAAAGTGGTCATTTCATAACACAACAGCAATCCCTGACAGCTTACTAGGAAGTCCAAGTTTTAAGTCTTGATCTATGGTAGGCTTATCTGCACTTTAAGTTTGCTGCATGCTCTCTGCCCAAAACCACAGAGGGTTTGCATTCGGTCACTGACAAGTAATAGATTAAAAGAAAAAAGATAGTGACAGAGAAGAGCACACAGTTATTTCAGCATTTCATAAAATTGCACCAAACAAATAAATTGCTAAGATCATATAGTTACACATCCCTTCAGTGGGCAATTTTTAAAATCATAACCTTAGTTTCAGACTTTGGGGAAGCAGGGAGAGAAGAACAGAAAGCAATATATTTTAAAAACAAGAAATGGCAAGGAAACAGTCACAGGTTATTTGTAGCCCTCTCCATACAGTGTCTCATTTAGAACACCCACTACTAGATTCCCTCACTGGATCACATGCACAAAAGCTGCCAGTTGAGGAGATACAAAAATACCAACTACCCATAACCCCAGAGCATAGGCCGCGGATGAAGCTGTTGCTTGGAGAGGCAAGATCTCCAGCCTGTGATCCCGCCCATACTCTACCCCTGCTTCTCTCAAGATTTTGCCCCCACTATGTCCAGGTTTCACCTCCTCTCCATTGTTTCTCTCTTCTCTTCCCTCCACTTCCCTACTCAATCTCTTCCAGCCAAATCCCTGAGTCCAAATGTAGAAAATGACATTTGAAAAAAGGACTCTTGTAAAATTTACTTCTAAAGAAAATGGAGCATGTTTTTCACTCCATGCCAGATTGTGAAGATTGGTCATGCAGAAGGCACCAATTAAAAGCACCACCTTTGTAAATAACGAATGTCAGTCGTGGGTGTTTTGATATACCCTGAAGTTTGTCAGAGATTTATTTCCAAATACTTTGTAGTACAGGCAAGGCAGCTGTCCTACTGAATACAACATTAATTATAATGGAATACATGAAGCAGCCCCTCTCTGTTTCACATTTTCTTAATCAGTATTTCTAAGCTGATTTTATATTTTAAATGTACTCTTAAGCTTCCATAAAGTAATCATTCCAGATTACTACTTATTTAATGCATTGAAACAAACACATTACTTTAAATTAATCAGTCAGAGCGGTTTAGTGTGTTCATAACAAGTTCATTGCTTTTACAAAAAGCAAGCACTAATTTATTTTTGTGTGATCTCCATAACAATAGACATGTTTATGAAATTTTACCATATGTCTATATTAAAAATATTTCCAAAGATTTGTAGGCATTTTACATTTTACTGAGGTACTGATTTAGGTAGAGGGTTCTCTTAAAACTAGTTCATAAACTAGACAGAAGTAAAGAAAGGGAAACTTATCTGTGCAGCTACCTGCAAGAAAAGGGAGGCTGTCCCTTTAAGGGCTCTCTTCAACAGGGGGTGGCAGGAGAAAGACTACAGCAGGGATGGACAGAAAGGAAAGGAAGGCTTTGGAAGCAAGTTGTTATACTATACTAATTAAAATTAAAATGTGTATTTAGGTAAGGGAAGTCTTTTGAAGAATTTATTTTAAAAACCAGATGTCTGTGGATCTAACCAGTTAAGGCTAAAGATGAATAATCAGATTATGTGTCTAAAAATCTAAAGCACATTTTAAACTAAGGCCCTGTAGATATATTACAGTAGGGGTTTCCAAACTTGGGTCACAGACCTGCCAGGGAAAGCCCCTGGTGGGCCGACAATTCTTTGTTTACCCTGAAGCGCCACAGCATCTCACAGTTCCCACTGGCTACAGTTCACTATTTCCAGCCAAGGGGAGCTGCAGGAAGCAGTGTGAACTGGGGTGCCGCTCCTGCAGATCCCCTTGGCCGGAAACAGAAAACCGCAGCCAATAGGAGCGGCAAGGTTCTGTGGCTGCAGAACTTTAGAGTAAACAAAGCATCACGGGCCTGCCAAGGGCTTTCCTTGGCGGGTCCGTGACCCAAGTTTAAAAACCCCTGTATTACAGCAACACACAGCCTGTTAACTGGCTTCATTAACTTAATGGCTCTTGATTCAATGCTATTCAAATAGGTCTGGCAAGCTGGAAGGCTTTTCACTTGTAAGTTACTAGATTCTCACAACCCACCCTGAGGAAGACTCATCATCATGCTACAACAGAAGAATGGTCAGAGGAGAGGAAGAGGGAGAGGAAGAGGCAAGTCACTGAGACCCAAAGGAGGCAATGCTATCCCTTGCCTCTTTTGCCCACTGCCAGGCAAGCGCTACCTACTGCAGCAGTGGCAGCAGCACCCAGAACCCCAGGCGTTTTAAATCCCCATTGGAGCACCATGTGGCACACTCTAGGCAGCACTGAGGCTGCGGGGGCTTCTGCAATCTGGGCAGTGTGGAAGGCTGGCTGTCCCCGGCCCTGCCCCTTCCACCCAAGGACCCGCCTCTTCTGAGAGTGCAGAGTCAAGTGCCCCTCCCACCTTGCCCAGGGCCCCAGAGAGGCTGCCAGCTCCTCTGTCTACCCCTATGCCCCAGAGAGCAGGGGCAATTGGAGGATGTGCTGATTCAAAGCACTTCTTGGGCAACCCATGTTCCTGGGAAAGCCCAGCCAGATTCTGAAGTTGGGGTCAAGAGTGTTACTTTTAGCATTCAGCAGAGACATGTTTTCCCATCCTTTCGGAATGGGAACAAAAAGTCAAAGTTTCAAAAATTTTCACAAGCCACTAATCCCCCCAAAAATCTGATTGGCTGAACTGAAATGTGTCATTTTGATAATTTCAAAATATTTTATTCTGCTATTTACCTTTCATATTTTAAACATTTTTAGTATGTTTTAACTAAGATTTCAAACAAAGTCATTTCAAACTGAAAAAAACAAAACATTTTTGTTTAGGAAATTCAAAAATCCTGTTTCAAAACTTTCCTCCACTCAACATTTTTTCTGAATTTGGGGATTTGTTGAAACCACAGGTTCAGTTTCAGAAAACTGGGATTCTCTGATGAAAAAAGTCTCACTGGAAAATTTCCAAACACCTCTCATTACTACATCCTCCTCGCTCCTGGGTGACTCCCCTACTAACAATGGAAACTCGAGAAGTCATCAAGTCCAGTCCCCTGCAGTCATGGCAAGACCAAGCACTATCTAGACCATCCCTGACGAGTGTTTATCTAACCTGCTCTTAAAAAATCTCCAAAGATGGAGATTCCTTGGGCAATTTATTCCACTGGTGCAAAGATTCACAATTATTCTCCTGAAGGAAAAATCTGGTCCTGAGGCTCTCTGGAATCCCATGTCTGAAGGCCAGCAGAGCTAGCTCACCATTCATTGGTAGGAAAACCGAGCACTATATCAACTGTCTTACAAACAAAAGTCCCTTTATTTGTGCATAAACATTGTGGAACTGATTTTTAAACTTGGTCTCTATTTGTAGTTGCCAAAATCAGACAGACATCTAATTGTGTAATTGAACTTGCAAAGCTGGCAAGCAGACATTTGAAACTTACTTGTTTCCACAAAAAAATCTCAGGCGTCAAAATAGATGCTCTGTTGAGGGTCCATTAAAATTAAGTCCTACAAATCCAATAACACTTTTTTTTGGAAAGTTAAAGGTGAAGTCTGGGCCCCAATGAAATCAGTGAGAGTTTTGTCATTGAATGCACTGGGGTTAGGATTTCATGGCAGCAATTTACCTCCATGCCACCAGTCAAAACTTTCCTTCTCCCCATACTATTATGGGGTGCACAGTGAGTTCTCTAGACTTCTACTCTTTCCCACACCCCAGCAGACCGAAGACATAATGCAGTATCATTATAATTAAATTTTTGGAGAAGAAGGCATATGTTCCTCTGCGTTGTTTCAGCAATTTTTTAAAATTTAATTCAACATTTTGACTGTTAATATACATATGTGAAATCTGATAATCCAGATGGTACAGAATTATCCTAGTATGGAGAACCAAAATGGCCTTGCTTATTTCTCACACCCAAAGCTGGTTTCATGGATTTTATTTCAATGAAAAATACACAAAACTTCTGCAGCCTCACAGTTCATTATATGTTTTTTCATTCTTTTAAGTGTGCAGTTTTTTAATTGCATTTGAGTCTGTTTAGACATGTATTGTGCTACAACTAGATAATTCTCCTACCCAGTTAATTACTCTGTTTATATTCATACTGAACTACATAAGGGCTTTGCCCAACAGTTAAATAGCTATAGGCTATTAGTATAAAGGCAAGTAAGACTTGTTATTTGTCAAAATATTTGGCAAAATCTAGTTAAAATTATGCATCTGCCACGACAAAAGAATGCTCATTCACTGCATGCTGGGGATAAGAAATGGATTAGGTACAATTCTGTTGACATTTAGGCTAGGTCTACACTGCGAAGATAAATCAGAAAAAGAAACGCAATTTGCGGTACGCAAATTGTGTATCTTTTTCCACTTTACTGTCGAAAGAAGCTTTTCCAAAATTTGACGCATCTACATGGCACCAGATTTTGGAAAAAAGTGCTCTTTCGACACATCCCTTCTTCCTCGTAAAACAAGGTTTACAGGGATGGTGAAAGAGTACGTCTGTGTTTTCAAAATTTTTTCTGAAAAAGCGGACGCATTCCTTACACATGGCATTGCTTTTCTGGGATACCTCCGCTATCTCTGAAAACACCGCAGTCTAGACATAGCCTTACACTAGTATAAATAAGGAGTTACTCCTTTGAAAAGAATGGGATTATAAAAACTTATAAAACTGCTATAAAGGCCTTATCAAAATCTCATTTAAATCAATAGGTATCTTTCCTTTGACTTCAATGGACTTTAGACCAGTCTCAAAGAATTTTTTTTGAGAAAACTTGTAAAAGTCATGAACATAACAAATGGACAGCATTAGGGTTTATCTATACAAGAAAGCTGCACTGGTTTGACTTGATTTTTAAACCTATATAGTGGAACCAATGCAAAAAAGCCTTGTGTGGGCACTCATTTCAATTTAAACTAGATCTATTTTGAGTTAGCTTACATCATGTAGGAATCTGCTTAGGACAAACCAAATTCCAGTGCAAGATCAGGGTCTTATTCATGTCTAAATATATTTTTAAAAGTGATGGAACTTGGCGTACTTTCAGTTTCTGGTTCCATGTACATACTCTCTCTGAATTCTAGTACTAGGGAGAATGGGATAGTGTCAGTGAGGTACAAACTTACCTGCATTAGAGGCAGGCTCAAGTTGAAAAAGTTCAGATACTGATTGAGAATTTCCCCACACTTGGGGTTGGGGACAAGTACAGGGCTAGAACTGTTGGTCCAAATTATGTTTTCAGCATGCACACAGAGAAGTTAGATAGAAACATGAAACACTCTTGCTGGAAGGCTGCAGTGTAACACTACTTTGTGTCTTTGAATTCAGAATGGTAACACAAGAATCCCAAACACAAAGAGAGAAAGCAGGCTAATCCCTAAAACAGAAACACATAAGTCCACCCAACTTACTCTAGCGTGGCTTTCTACAAACGGAGTGCTCTAGACCTGGATTGTATGTTTCCCTAGCCTGCCAGCCGGCAGCAACAGAATAAAGCCCTGAGCGTTTAAAATGATACAATTATAATACAGTTTTCCACTCACCACAGTCCAGGTCATCCTGTCACAAAGAGAGGCCTAGATTGTTCCCAATATTCAAGAGTGAGTGATGCTTAGCCTCTGTGGTCCAATTTGGACAACTCTACAGCAAATGATGGACTAATTACCATTGATGTGATGGAGAGGATTGCAATGTCCCTTTGTTAAAATTCTGCCACAACATCTGAAGATAAACTTGGATAATTTTCCTCCCCTTTCTTCATGCACACTGGCCCCTTGTAGAGTGGGAGAAGACTTCTTACTAAAATACAGCTAGCCACACACTGCTGTTTATTAATATCCTTGCAGCTCTAAAGGTTTTCCTGAAGAGATCCATCTAATACATTTAAGTCCATTTTAACTGATCTGCCTTTTGTTTCTCATCTTTCGCCAGGCCGGGTAAAAGATAACATGGATCAGTGTCACTGATGGATTATTGTACAAAAGGCCACTCCATGGCCCCACACATACAGCCTGCTGCAGCTGGCGGAAGCTATGCCATTGACATCAGCGGAAGCTCAATCAGGCTCAGATAGAGCAACATTCTTTTAAACAAATCGCTGAAAGTGCACAAAGCAGTAAAGGGAATTTGATTACGTGAAATATTTCATCAGTGAAACTTTCATCAAACAACAGATGAAATAGAAAAATGTTAATTGGACAGAAGAGTATCTGGAGTGGGATATACAGAGCATAGAAAGATGGAAAAAGGAAGAATGATAAAAACCTAAATGGTGAACAAAATATGGGAGGCACATTGAAAAAAGGATCTGGCTGTACAGAGAGGTGGCCAGTAGAGACCAGACCTGATTAGCTGTAAAATACACAAGTACCTCTGAAATGAAGATGCAATTGTTTTCGGACATTAGTGGGTAATAACTGGCTCACAGGCCAGATGCGGTTCACCAGGATTAACCCCTGGCAGGCCACTGGCACATGATTTACCTTTGAATCACAGGTATGGCTGCTTGCCGTTCCCAGCCAATGGGAGCTGCAGGAAGCGGCGCAGACCAGGCACCACTTCCTGCAGCTCCCATTGGGCAGGAACAGTAATCCACACTCAATGGGGCCTTCAAGCAGCTGTATCTGCAGATGCTCAGTTAAATCAAGTGCCACAGGCCCTCCGGGCACTAACCCTAGCGAATCACATCTGACTTATTGCCCACCCCTGTTTTAGGAGGCAAGAAACTTTTAAAAGAGATATGATAACAAGATGCAGCAGATGAGACCATTTGAAGCAAATTTGTAAAGAAAAAAGAGGACAGTCTGCAACAAGAGGAATTAAAAATGGAATGTGGCTGATGGAAGAGAAGAGGTTTCAGAAATTACAAAAGGCAGCCGAGTAAAGGGGAAACCACAGGAAGGGATTCAAACATACAAGGCATTTAACACAAGGAGTCCAGTATCTGCCATGTCACACACTGATATTTGGTGTCCCGGAGCTTTCCCTTTAAACTAAAGAGGAAATCAGTTGGACCTCACATATCAGAACTTTGGCTCTACAGAACACAGCCTTAAGCAGCACCTGTAAGTGAAGTTTTTACAGAAAGATGAAGTCAAATGGGTAATTTAAGTCATGATTATTCAGAAACAAAGTGGGAAGTAATGAGTCAGAGCCATCGCCTGTTAAATATCACAATACAATATTTTTCTCTGAATTGCTCTCATGTTTTCTCTTGCCCATCCTCTCAAAGCTACAATATCCGACTGGATTTTTCTTGAAAAGACTTCAAGTGTAATGGGAAAAACGGTATTTTAATTGTTGTGGGAATCACAGGAAGAGCCACAGAGACTTTATTATGTATAGAGGGAAGACAAAGTAAGAATGCTAGCGTGTGAAGAGAGTTCTTACATCTAGTATTACCTGGTGGAAAATACAGATGTAGTAGAAATGTCATGCTGTTCCAAACTGTCAGCAGTCATACATAATGAGATAAAGCTTATAGAATTAAACCATATGCAAACTCTTTCTCGCAAACCATTTTACACTTTTCCTCTTCCCAGCCAAATAAGAAATAAATACTTCTAACTTGTGTAAATCAATCTGGCACATCAGGAAAGATCCAGGTGCAACTCCATAAATTCAGAGGAGTTGATCCCACTTATGAAGATCCATGTTCAGACCTGCTGTGGTCCTTCTGAATGGAAAACAGTATGGGTCACGTTCGTAGCTCTGCATCAAATGGAATGGTGTTATCACAACATATTTGCACATAAACTTCATGTTAGAGTGTGTCAGGAAGGCTGAAAATTGCATGCTGTTGGCTTATAACTTATATATTTGTTTGAAGGACAGGACAGCAAATTAGAAGAATTTTTTATTTGGTTGGGTTTTTCAGGAGTTGGTACTTTCTCAGATAAAGGATCTGTTGAAGGAGAGATTTTCATTGCAGCACATGAGACATTAGGTATATAAATGTCATGTTTTGTGAAGGGGAAGGTGCATGCCCATCCTGATAGAAGCAGACCTGACATGTTCACAATATCCCCCGCTATCTCTGATTCTAGTGGCCAAATTCAGCCCTGGTGTCAGCATTCTTGTCAGAGGGCCATTTAATCTACGTTTGAATTTGCAGCCAGGAATGTGGATTTATTGGCATGCTGCACAGATATTCAATGCATATGCACCAATCCTGGCAGTTACATTTCAGTAATATCACCATACTCCTGTAAATAGAGAAATTGGGTAGGCAGATATTGATAAGGCTGGGAAGGGAGAAGTGATAGGGAAGAAAATTGCTTTACAATATGTGGAGCTTTTAAGCCCAACTCCCAGGCCCAAAGTATACAGTAATTGAACTTTGCTCAAGAAATGAGAACAAAAGATAAATTAGAAAAAAAATGTACTAAGGCAAAGCATCCTGCATTCATGTGTTAGATTCTAATTCCTTGAATATATAATGTTTAGGATGAATCCTACTTTAACATGATAAAACCTACGAATATGTATTGTTGGAGAGTTCTTTCCATCTATTTTCACTGAGTTATTCATTGAAGACTCTGTAATAACAGTGTAGTACAAAATATTGTGTACTTATAGAGGAATGTAAATGCAGACAAACGAAATTGCAAATGAAGCACGGATTTGAATTTCCCATGCTTCATTTACATAATCGTGGCCGGCCGCTTTTTCGAAATACCCTATTTCGAGATAAAAAACTCTGTTTAGATGCGGTTATTTCGAGAAAAAACCCTTCTTTTGAAATAACCCTTAAACCTTAAGCACACCGTGCTTCATTTGCAATTTCATTTGTCTGCATTTCCATTTCTCTCTCGAAAGAGAAATGCAGTGTAAACAGTGTAGACATACCCTACTAGACCAGGCAGGTCAGTTTAAGGTACACAACTGCAGCTATACAAAATGCTTTTATTAATGTTTGAGTTTGTATGTGTGTGTTCCTCCTCTCTATGGCTGTGTCTAGACTGGCCAGTTTTTCTGGAAAATCAGCCGCTTTTGCGGAAAAACTTGCCAGCTGTCTAGACTGGCTGCTTGAATTTGCGCAAGAACGCTGACGATCTAATGTATGATCGTCAGTGTTCTTGCGCAAATACTATGACGCTCCCTTTCGGGCAAAAGCCCTCTTGCGCAAATGCTTTTGCACAAGAGGGCCAGTGTAGACAACCCAGAATTGTTTTGCGCAAAAAAGCCCCGATGGCTAAAATGGCGATCGGGGCTTTCTTGCGCAAAAGTGCGTCTAGATTGGCATGGACGCTTTTCCGCAAAAAGTGCTTTTGTGCAAAAGCGTTCGTGCCAATCTAGACGCTCTTTTCTGCAAATGCTTTTAACAGAAAAACTTTTCCGTTAAAAGCATTTGCAGAAAATCATGCCAGTCTAGACGTAGCCTATATGTTTTTAGCTGGTTATGTCCCTCTAGGTTCTCATATTTTAAATGTATATACATATTTGTATTGTGGTTTTTTTTGTAAGCCGCCTTGAATATTTTAAATAGAAAGGCGGGATAAAAATATTTAAATAAATAATAATAAATAAATATTTGCCATTGTCTCCATAAAAACAATTAAAACAATAGAAACCGAGGGGTGGTGGATTTTACATGGTAAAAGTCCCAGTTGACAACTTCAGGTATTCAAGTTTGTGAATAACAGGAAGAGGACAATAGAGGTTAGGGCCATGTGCAATTTATAGCTGATCTAACATGAAAGTGGGTTCTGAAGCCATTTAAACCATAAGCCTACATTTGGAAAATAGTCTCCAACTGGGAATGATTAGTACCATACAGATCTAGTTCCTTCTACACCTAAGCACATCCTTCCTGCCCCCTTTCTCCCACCTCTGCCATTGGTTCAGGCCCCAGACAGACCATGCATCCTACTTCATATGTATTCAGAAGGCAATGACCCGTGCCCTTCCTGCTCAGAGGGAGCAACTGGGGAAGGTCCGCAGTGAAGAAATCTAAGGTCAGGTGCATACGTGTCTGGTTCCTGAGGGAAGAGATCATTTAAGGGGTGACTCAGGGCAGTGGACTCCTTCCTGCCAAAGCAGCTGCCAGCCCCTGCAAACAGACCCTGCAGAGTGATACATATACCTCTTATCCTAGGTCATGCCCAGGGCTATAACCCATATAACTCCTATCCCAGCAGGGTTCTTCCAGTTCTAAGTAAATATCATATTACCTGTCATTCAAGTGATTCTGGCATGGCCTGTGCCCATTTAAAAATAAACCACATCACTGTTAAAGCCGTTACATGCACAGAATGCCACTGCCCCACCACTGTCCTGCTTAATGTACGTGAAGGGACCAGACATGAGTCGGTGTTCAATAAGGAACAATCCAATGTGGAAGGCGAGGGAGACTAGACAAGCTGTCTGTCTTTTCCAACACTGTTATTCTTTCAAAATGTGAAATGTTTTGATCAGCTAAAGCAACTCTACAAGGAACTGATGCTCAAGCTTCAATTGGGCACAAAGAAAACGTCAAAAAAAAAGAACAAGTTTAGGCTGCCAGATTTGCCATTTTTCCATGCTGTCTTATTTCACACAGATCTATTAATCCACATTAAAGGTGAACTGAACAGCTTTTGTTTGGGAGAGGGGGCATCAAAATCAGTGACTGAAAACCTTGGAGATTCTTAGGAAGGGCTACCAGCTATAGACCAGCAGCGTGATCATGTGGTCATCTTACAAGCACTAGAAAGAGACAGCCTATTTCTAAGGTGAACTGCAAAGCTCACTATGAAACTTTTACGTTATTTAAAATTCCATGTAAGTGACAGGCCATCTGCCTTTGGCTAAATCTTACACAAAGTGACACTTTAAAATATTTGAACATGAATCTATGTCTCTCTGAACAAAAGCCTATGTGCAATAGACCAAGACCTATCCTTCTGCACACCACCTGAGGCAACTGCCTGCATGCTGCAGACTGTCCTACTCTTAGCCTCCTTCATCCACTCATCAGCATGAGTTGTGAAGTAGGAGCACAAACAGGGATGAGAAATTTACCTAACTTGCCTTGACCACCCTAAGACCACACACCCACACCCCTCACCTTGACACACACACCCCTCACCTTAAGACAAAGCTGAGTTTCTTGGTGTGTGTAGCATGCACAACTCTTCTGCATGTTTGGCTCTGACTTGTTCCCACAGGGAACATGGCAGAATTATACCAGCTCAACTGCCTGCTGGGTCTTCCAGGATCCTTATTTTTCATATGATTTTGGTCTCATCATTAATTTCATTGTCAGGGTAGTACCTTTCAGCTCAATTTAAAATGAGCATGTTATGTGGCAAGACAGAACCATGAAGCACATACTCTGCTTTGTTAGGCTCACACAACTCAATAGACATTAAATGTCACTGAAGTTCTTCACAGTCATTAAATTTCATTGAAATCTGCTCAGACACCACCACTTTCAATCATTTCCATGCAAAACAGCTTCCACCTCCTCTTTTTGACCAACAGAGGCTTCTTTTACAGGAGATTAAATTAGTTATATACTTGGAATTTGAAGACTTTCCCGTTAATACAGCCTAATACTGTACTGACCTCTCCCCTTTTACAGATCTGCTACTGTCATGTGCTGGATAGCTGCAGCAGGGGATTTTCTGAACGTGACCAAAAAAAAAAAGAATGCATTAATGCACAACCCACATCTTTGTCAGAATGAAACCGGTGGCTTAATTCTCCACTGCTGTGAACATTAAAAATTGTTTAAACCTGTGCAAAGTGAGTGGGTGCAAAATACTACCAGTCTGATAGTATAAAATACCCACTTTGCACAGGTGTCAATGGCCACATAAGATGCAAGGGAGTGGAGAATGAGATGTGTAACTTTAGCTTAATGTATTTGACATGACAATTGAGAAATCCTGAAGCACTTTTTGGAGCAATCCAAGACCTGTGGCTGCTCTGAAGAAATGGAAGACAGAAAGCATGCCTAATAAATGGCTTAACTGTGCAGCAGAAAGACAGGAAATCAAACTGACAAGTGAATAATTTAAAAGACTGGAGCTGGAGAGGGAAAGTTAAAAGAAAATTTGTGATGCTGGACAAGGAAATATGATGGGGATATTAACAACCAGAGGAGAATACAGAAAAAAAGACTATTTGGAAAGGGTCCAAACATCCTTTTCTTAGGATCCAAGAACCATTTCAATTGTGTGGAATTTATTTTGTAGCCCATTAATACTTCATTTCTGTAGCAGACCAGATTGGTCTCACTGACTGAGGATCTACATGGGCCAAACACTTCACTGTCCAGAAGATATAGTGCATATCCTCCTAAATTAGGAGCATCAGAAGGTCATAGCTAAGACCAAGGAGTCATTTCAAAATTGCCCTTAATTAGTGAGCCCATATGCAGCTAAGGAGTAGTGCAGTGCTTCACCTACAGTTTTGACCAACAAGTTATATTTTATTCTCCTCTACTATCCAATAATGTAAATCATAGACTTCTATGCATCTCCATCAGCGAATCTCAATGCAAGCTGTAAACAATGAATGAGCCTTGTCAACCCCCTCTGAGGTAATTCAATATTACAAATTTTTAAATGAGGAAACAGAGGCACAGTGAGATTTAGACACTTGCCCAAGGAAAGTGGGGCAGAGGCAGGGATAAAACCTATTTCCTGAAGCTCACATTTCTGCCTTAACCTCAAGATTGTCTTTTGTACCAGAAGCCAAAGGAGTGGGGTTCCTCTGAACCACCATCCCATATACAGCACACAGTTTTCACATTGTTTTTTTTTTTCCATATCAGGCTTTGTAACTTTAGAAAATTGCTGTTTTCAATACTTTTTCCCCCAATAAAGTACAGCTAATAAAACATATTGCAAGTCTACATTTATTAACCTTCTCCTAGCACCACACAAATCATAAAACAATTCAGTTACATGCAATGGATTTACTTCTGTCTTCAGCAGTTGGGAGATATAACTGTATCATAAAATACACTCTAATTTGTTTTCAGAGTTTAATCGTGATCTGTCATTCTACATTTCAGTGGCATTTGGACATTAAGTTTTTGCAATATTAATAACATCATAATCTTCATTAGTATGCAAATCTATACCATCTGACAAGCTCCTGTTCTCTTCCATGAGCTCCTTTGTTGTTGCGGCTTCATGAATTTCATTATGAGACTAGATTATTATCAAACACTGGCAAGAAGGGAGAAGTGAGGAATAGAGAGAATGATGTGGAAATTATAATCTCTTCTTTTAATAATGAATTCACGTTCATAGTGCAGTTTGTTTTCTCGCAACAGATGCTGCTCATAGGAAATGGAGCAAAATGAAAAAGAATTTTAAACAAGTAATTCTGTAAAGTAACCTTTCCAGCAGATGTCACTGGCGGGGCTGGCTGAAGAGAAGACTAGGTTCCCCAATCCTTTACCTCATTTAAATTTCAGATGACACCCATGCTCCTTTTTAGCATCTACCCATATGTTTTGGTGATTCATAGCTTTGTTATGCGTGCAGAAAGTGTAAAATAAAAATATCCCTGCTGTTCGATAACTGGTAGCCATTTTTCTTCCAATTAAATTGAAAGCAAACGATCTTCAGACTTAAAAGTGCAACTGAAATAATTACTACAAGAACTAGGAATCCTGTGGTACCTTAAAGACTAACAGATTTATTTGGGCATAAGTTTCTGTGAGCAAAGACCCACTTCATCAGATGCAAAATAATTACTGTTTCTTAGAATTGGAATTGCATTGAAACAAATTTGTTTCTGTAGACATGAATACAGCTCACCTGTTAGGAACATGCAAACTTTTGTCTTCCTCTCAGAACTAGAACCTGCTCCACCCCTTTCCAGTCCCAATTCATAACTTTTAGCCTGAAGCTTTTTTCTAAGAGTAATTGGTGTCACCAATTCTAACGATTTTATCAGGATATATCCTGGTTTTCTGAAAAGCACAGCTATGGGAAGCAAAGGGTTTCAGGAAACTGTTACCTTCATTTAAAAATTGGTGTTTTTTTCAACTCCAGGTTGCAGAAAAAACCTTGGAAATACAAAGTGAATGTGTTCAGAAGCCAGAAGCCAGAAAAAATAGAAACCTGATCAATTTTTTACTCTTATTAATCTATGTGAAAAGTCATCTTTTGGGGTGCCACTGAGGGGGTCCCCACAGAAGTGAGCTGGGAGGGGTGGAATTAACAACACACTGAGATGAATAAGGCAGTTCACACCTCTCAGAGCTATTGTTTTAGACACAGGGGTGGCAAATTTACAGAAATTTTGGTGGTGCCCGAACCTGCTCCCCTCCGCCACCCAAACTCCCTCCCCCTCACCTACCTAAATTTCTGGGAGGGAATTTGGGTGGGGGAGGGGTGGAGGCTGTGTGAGGGAGTTTTGGTTGGGAGAAGGTCTGGAGTGCAGGCTCTGGGACCCAGAGTCTGGGTGCAAGCTCTGGACTGGAGCAGGGGGTGGGATGCAAGAGGGAACGAAGGGTGCAGGCTCTGGGACGGAGTTGGGGGCTGGAGGGAGTGCAGGGGTGCCTGAAAACTTGTGTACTGAAATATACAATCAGACCCACCAATGGGCAAGTAGGGAGCAAAGGTGGCAATTGCCCTGTGGCCTAGCATTTCAAAGGGATTCGGAGCTCCTAGCCAACCTTGCTGCTTTTCTGGCAGCAACCAGAGCTCCAGGCCCCTTTGAATTGCTGCTAGAGCACAGTTTTGTGTGTCTTTGAGGGCTGGGGGGAGAGGGGAGAGCACCACATCAGGGCAGCCCTAAGGGCTGACTGCCTGAGACCCCACTTCCTGTTCCTGAGGCCCTGCCCCTTCCAGGGCACAGAGCCGCCTCACACCTTGCCTCTGGGCACCCGGTGGCTGTCGGCCCCACTGTTTACAATACATAATAATCCAGCAAGAAGTGACTTTTTACCTTGTCTACTGTACAACAGTAAATTCTAAGTCACTGTTAACTATAACATTGTATCCTTTCATTTTTTATTAAGCCATGATACATTTGGTACATATTAGTTACCTAAATTTAATATTTTAGTGATGTTAGCTATTTGTTTTAATAGTCAAAGTTATGTTAAATAGTTTTCACGAAAATATGGAACTGGAATTAACATGAATTCAATTAAAATACCATTTAATGAATAGTGCAATTCATATTCATACAGGACTACAGCTCACAAATGCTGTTTAATACTTAAACTCATGTAAAAGATTATCATACTCTACAAAGATGACATTTTAAAAGCTTAGACTATTTTGTATCACATTCCAAGAGAAGTCTGATTTAATGTCACTCTGTGACCTATAATATAAGATTTCGCTAGCTTTTTGTTGTTACTAAAAGTATATGTTAAGTTGTCAATATTTAAAAATGCAAGTTAGCAGTTTGTTGCTGCATATTAAAAAAAAAGCTTCCAGTTTTCATATTCTTTTCATGGCGGGCTGTCAAACACAAAATTTCAGTCATACCAAAGTCACACCAAAAAATTTCAGATTTCTCTTTGTTCTTGTCCTAATTAAGGAAAAACCTGTCATTAGGAAGATCTATTTAAAGCCAGTACAGAAATGTGTTTGGACTTTGATTATGGCAATTTAAAAAAAGTGCCATTCAAAGACGATGCTTTTTTATTATTTAAATAACTTTTCACATTCTTCTAACACATTTTCCTAAGAAGATAGCTAAATTAAGTGATAAAAGGTTACTTCTGCCTTTGAAGTTGAAATATGTAACCATTATTTCTTATCTGTCTTGAGTTAGAAAGGCTTCAGTATCATATTTTAAAGGACTTATTATCAAAATTCACCAGACTTCATAAAACAAACAAATGTTTCACTTTTTGCCCTTATTTAATCCCAGCTAGACAATTTATTTTGTTTTCAAGGAAAGAAGATTTCTTTCAACATTTGACAGAAGCAATATCTTTTTATTTTCAAATTGCACAAAGTGATGTTGGAAAACATAACCGCTTTCTTTTCATAACATGAGAAATGGGGACAGTTGTCAGGGATATATTTTAGGAGGAAGGTTCAGACATAATGGGGCAGGTAAAGAAAAACGATGTTTTTATCTTCTGTTTAAAGCAAGAACAAGACTGAAATACAATTGAAAATGGCCAAGTAGGTCATGTCATAAAATGCAGAAGGAAGCACCATGTTTCAAACCCCTCATTCTTCCCAGCTCTGACAGGTCTGAACGTTTGTAAATAATCCATAAAACACACACAACACCAACTTTGTGACTAGAATGCTATGATAAATTACATTTCTCATGCACCTCTAAAAGTTTCACCTATACTCTGACCATTAATCCATCTCACTAAAACTACCCTTGCCATTCCATACCTTAGTTAACTTCACAGAGCAAAAATTTATTTTAAACAACCTGACAAAAATGTTTCAATCGTTGCCCTTCAAATATATAATGCCCCTCCATACTCCAAATAACACTAGTCTGATGAAGTGCAGGACGAGTAATATTTACTCCTGGACTAAGGAGTATGGAATAAGGTATAATGAGCTGCTATTATTTAACATTTATAATGCATTGATACCCAGAGGCTGTGATCAGGATTGTATTAGATGCCATGCAGAGCCAGGCATAGTCTAATGCCAAAGCAATGTACAATCCAAGAAGATAAGCAACATAAGCAGGGTGGGATATAGATCTGAGGATACATTACATCAAAAACAACCATTCACTGTTTCACTTCTACTGTCTTGTGTTCGCTTTTCATTTGTCTTCCTCTCAATTCTTATGAAAAAACAAGTGTACGTGCCAATACTAAAAAAGTTTTCCTAGGAATAGTGCTTCCAGCTCCATGCGGGCCTACAACTTAGCCCCCGTGTAAGTCATGTATGCATTCTGGAGAAGTATCTCCTTTCCCATGCTTCTGTGGCAACCAGAGTGAAAAGGAACCACAATTCATTATTTTAAAAAAAAATCTGCTTATTATCCGCTAAAGGAGGCCCACGCTCCAGATAGTAGGCTCTTTCCTAGAGGTCTCCTTATTCCTTTCAACCCCTTCCCCCGGCACATTTGGCATCCTTGTGGCTGCTGCCAATTTGGTGCCCGCTTCTACAGTAATCACTGCTATGCCAGCTTGGTGCTTTGCTACTGTAGGCCCTCTTTATTATAGGACCCTCTGACTTTCACTGAGAAGATTCTTGGTGCAGCAATCTAGCCCTAGAGGCTAAAACTCCCATGAGCTCTTGGGAAGAAGGAGGGAAACTGTTGCTCTCTTCCAGGCAATGCAGGAAGAGAGCAACAGTTGGTGGGCCAATTTGGAGAGAGGAGCCAGATTGCTGGTGTGGAGCTTTTTCCAGTCCAGGAGCTGCTGCTGGAAGCTAGAGCCAGATGCTGAGAGCCTGCTGGGGCTTGGATCTAGCAGGCTGCTTCAGAGGCTGTTGGTGATTGTCCCAGGAAGGGAAAGACTCTGGCTGTGCCTGTGACTGAGAAGAGCCTGCATAGAAGTAAATGTGGCTGTTTGGGAAAGTGCTGCCTGGGACGGAGCACAGAAGACAAACTGACTCTGGGTCCAAAGAAAGGCAGAGGGATCTGCCCAGTGAACCAGAGCTGCTGGCATTTGGTGGGGCCAACTTCAGTGTCAGAGGGATTTTGCAGCTGTTGCCTACCTGGACTGTCTCCACTCCAGCCTCAGATCTTCAAGTGCGCCCATGCAAGTGTCTGGGACTCTGAGATCCAGAGGAGTACACACTCTGGGGTGGGACAAATGGTGGCAGTGTAAATGCCACTTAGACACATTTCATTTATTTTTGTGTACTTTCTTAATTGAATTTATTCAATTTTAGTCTGTTAACCACTTAAAGAAACAGTTAAATCTAATTTAATCAGTTAGATGTATATTATTTATAATTGTCGTCTTGGAGTTAGATCCAGATTATTACTGGAATAAGTTTATTCCTAGAGGTTCCTGAGGCCCACCATTACGTGTGTACAAGGGCCAACCACGTGGAGGCGCCAGTTCATATTCCTTTAGGAGCAAGAGACTGCAGCAAAGGGGTGGATACAGGATCCCCAACTATCCAACATTACACTAGGATACTCAGGATCTCCTTTAATGTTAAAAACATCAGGTGTCCAGGCACACAGGTGAGCGTTGCCTGCTTCCGAGTAACCCAGGGAGGAAAAGCAGGGTTACGCTACTTTGCAATCTCACTTCACTTTAGGAAAGGTGAGCTCCAGCAAATATCTGGATGCCGATGCTGAGTGCCAGCTGCAAAGTTTTCCATCTTTCTTCCTCTCAAAGGTGATCCCTTCCTCCCCATCCCGGTAGGGCTGCAGGTGGCAAGAACAGCCCAAGACAGATAGCAAGTGTAGCTGAGCCCAGCAGCTCACCAGTCTACACAGCAAATCCTAGTGAGAGGAGGCCAACACTGTGACACCAACCAGGGCTGAAACCACCCAGGGTGAATCAGCAACACCCAGGATTAAAGTCCCAGCCCAAATGGTACAGTTGGCAACAATGAGAGAATCAACAGGACAATCTCACCGTGGCCTGTTTAGGTGAACTGCTGCTTCTTCTTAGCTTTACCTCAGGGCTATTTGGCCTTTAAGAGCTTGATTCGCCACCCCACCCCATCCAGTTAGTGGTTAGGTGAGGGAGAAAGATGTTTGCCATTACAGGAGCTGCTACTGCACCTTTAATTTGGATGAAGAGCAGACCAGTTCCTCCTTAGTTTTAGCTGCCATTCTGGAAGCAATATGGTCTGAAGAAAGAAGCACATGACAGCGAAACAGAAGGCGCTAAGTTCAAATTCCAGTTCAAAGTCTATCTCATTTGGTGGCAGTGAATGTGGAGTGCTTCTCAAACAGACTGAGCACAAAATTATGGTAAGAGTAAAGTAATTAATTGATGTACAGGCCTGTGAATAAAAAATGGGCTATGTTAAATGTAATTGTAATTCCTCTGGGTAGAGAAAGTTAGTGAATCTATTTCTTTCCCATTTTTCCTCAAGGCCCATACTCTCCAGCAACAACATGCCATGTTAGAGATCTCTAACACCCAGAATTTCCAGATTCAGCCATCATCAAACAAATCCACAGGCAACATGTTAGATTATTAAAGCTTTCATCTGTGCCATCATAGGCTCAAATGTGTTTGAGGCTTTAAGGAAAACTGCAGTGGTGTGAAACCGTACAAATCAGAACAGACAAACAATGTTGTCAAGTGCAAAATCTCATCGCTGTTGTGCTGGGCTGTTTTCAGCCTCTAACATTTTTAATGCACACTGTAGTTGATGCCCCAACGCATTATAAAATTCCGTACATTTGTACAAGAATAGCCACAGGGATGAGATGGGTGTGTGTCAGAAAGGTGGTCCACAGAACCTGGAGAAGTATTCTCAAAATCTCAAATAGACAGTATCCAAAGTTTTAGCAGTTTAAGAAGAACTCAAATTCTGAACCATTTGAGAGTGAAGATAAAATTCCTTTTGACTGACAGTTCCATTCATATTAATAAAATACTGCACAATGTATAAGCTCTGAAGGGTGGAAGGGCCTTTCTAACACATTTGAAAGGCTTAAAGTGTTTGGCACTACACATCAAAAAGGAAAGTTGGTTTTAATAGGATGCGTTCTGTGACCCACAGCATAATGATTCTTTTCATTTGTGTTGTCACTGAAACAACTGTGTGTAATTTGTTACCTGTATTTTTAAATGCCAGCAAGCTTTCTTTTCTGTGCTTTAATTGAATGGCATCCTATTACGTATTTAATAGCAAGTAATTTTGGAGGAAACCTTACAAAAAACAGGTTTGTCTGCTATACATGCTTATAAAGGACATGCTGATGTGTGCAGTATAAAATAATTTATAGAGAGTGAATTCTTAGAGATCCTTTAGGAAGAAACAATATATTAATATACTGTAGAATTATTGTATAGTGATCACCAAAGAGAGTGAGCAATAAGCAACCAATTACCAAAATGAATTATCTGAGACAGGCCTGCCGACCGGGGGGGGAGGGGGAAGAGCAAAGAAGGTAACTGTCCTGGAAAGGCCCAGGGCTGCTGACCACTTCTGCTGCTGCTGCTATTGTGGCAGTGGCCTGAGCCCCAGACCCTTTGAATCATCACTGGAGGCCCCAATAGCACACACCAGGCAGTGCTAAGGGCTAGTGGGGGGTGAAGCATTGCGTGATCTGGGCAGTGCCAAGGGCTGGCTGTTTCCAGCTTGCCCCTTCTGCCTGAGGCACCTCCCCTTCTGGCAGTGCAGAGTCATCCACCCTGGGCCCAGCAATTCTGTCGCCCCCCCCGAGATGAGATATCCCAGTTCCCATTTCTAAGCATAGAGAAATGCTGCACTATCCCAGAAATGCTAATGCACAATAACCTTTGATAATGGTTGGCTTAATGGTGATCGCTGTATGCAGTGAAGGATTTAAAATATTGTTTAATTGCATCCATAATTAGTACACAAATAGTCACACTGCTCCCCTACATTGACTGGTAGGAGAGTTGTGCAAATAGAAATTCCAAGGGTAAGGATAGCATCCCAGTTCTGAAGCAGTGTGTATGTCTGGAAGTAATTTACTTCTGTTCCTGATACCCCATCTCTACAATGGAGGGTACGGTACAACGGAAGTCACATAAGGATAATGATGGTCATTACAATGACCATGCTACCAAACTCTTCACTCTGGAAGAACATACAATCAACAAGAAATAAAAACTTCTGACTTTTACTCATTTGATAACACTTACTGATTGCAGTGACCTCATGCGATATACCTCTCATTCGTATGATAGAGGCCACATTTGGTCCCCTTATTTGTGTTCAGGGTCTCCCTGAAGCAGACTCCGTCAAACACATTACAAGAGAAAGTCCTTATGTTGAAGATCGTACCACTCAAACAGATGTTAAAAAGACTAACATTAATCAGAGTACTTCATAACAGTAAGCACTTTGTCAGACAGTATGTTTTATTCACTAATATACAAAGTCAGCCAAACTTTTATGAAGCCAACAAAGTACTGTATGAAAATGATATGAATTGTTCCATCCTAGATAACCACTGCCCTTTTCAAAAGGAGGCAAGAAACCATAGGAGAAAACTAAGTGTCTGTGCTAGTAGATTTGATCAGTCAGCTTGGTGCATTTTATTTCTGCTTCACTGAGCCTTAGAGAGACAAGGTGGGTGAGGTAATATCTTTTACTGGACCAACTTCTGTTGGGGAGAGAGACAGGATTTCGGGCCACATAGAGCTCTTCTTCTAGTCTGGGAAAGGAACCCAGGACTTGTCTACATTCAAAAGGGCTTGTTGTATCATGCAAGCAAGGTAGTAACAAACTTCAACAGGCCTTTGTTTACCAAAGGTGAAACCTCTTTACAAAGCTGCTGCTGCTCCCCTCTGAAGCTCTCACTCAGCCTGGCCCATCTCCTCCCCCCTCCTTCCTGTTTCCTGTACTTCCAGATTCCCAACAGCCAGTGCTCCCAGTTCTAATAATTACAAGCAGCATCTAAAACACCACATTCCCTCCTCTCTTAAGAAGCTCTCCCAATTATAAAATAAACATTGTTGTTCTAACCCCAGCAACAAATATGGAACAAGACACTATACTGTTGGCAGAAATATTACACTGAAAACACTGTAAATACTACATAACAGTCTCTAGTCCAGACAGGTGGTCGTCTAGGTCTGACAGACCGTCTCTCAAACCCCGGTTCCAGTGCAATGTCTTGTTGTGTTGGTGCTACGGTGAAGTCATACAACGCGGGCTGGGTGTTGGCATCATCTCCTCTTGGCGCATAGGCAGGTGCAAGATAAGAAGCATTCCATACCCGCCCATCAGAAAGTCGATAGGTATAACGTCCTTTCTTCTCTATGATTTTAAGAGGAGATTTGAATTGATGGTCCCCTTTGCGTAAAATTCCAGGTTTTCTTACTCTAACGAAGGAACCACACTCAAACTTCGGTTCCTTAGCCCCCTGCCATTTGTCTGTGAAAGCCTTATACTTTGCTTGCTTCTGTTCAACTGTTTTTCTCACAGCATCCTTGTTTGGTGCATCGGGTCTTGCCTTTAACAATCCAGCAATGTTCAGTTTAGTATTCATCTGTTTTCCATGCAGCAACTCTGCGGGTGATCTTTGCGTTGTGGCATGTCATGTAGCCCTGTAAGCTTGTAAGAAATCGGTAGTGAAGGTTATCCACGAGTGCCCTTCCAGTTTAGCCGTTTGCAAACTCTTTCAAACTTCTGTTAAACCTTTCGATTTCCCCATTGGCTTGAGGGTAATACAGGGATGATCTTCTATGTAAAATGTTCCTCTCTGCTAGAAAAGTTTCAAATTCCACAGAAGTAAATTGACTACCATTATCTGAAACCAGTTCTTTGGGGTTACCTTCCCTGCTAAAAACTGTAGAGAGGAACTTAATTACTGTAGCAGAAGAAATTTGCGATGTAAACGCTACCTCAGGCCATTTACTGAAACAGTCTATTAAAGTGATGGCAGAACAACAGTCAATTGGAGCAGTATCAAAGGGTCCTACAATATCAATCGCAACTTTTTCCCATGCAGAATCAGGAAGAGGAACAGGCTGTAATGGTGGGGTACATGTCACTGCTGTCTTATCATGCATTTGGCAAGTGACACAGGATTTTATGATTGCTTCAGTTTGGGAGTCCATCCCTGGCCACCAATACAGATCTCGTAGTCGTTGTTTGGTTCTGACAATACCTTGATGAGTATCGTGTGCCAGGTGTATGAGTTTTGGCTGTAATTCTTCTGGCACAAGTAGCCGGTGTGTACCTCGTAGCACACAGCCATCAAGCAAAGAAAGTTCATCCCAAATTCTAAAATAAGGCAGCAAAACTGGGTCAAGGTTTTTAGGGTTACTGGGCCATCTCTTTGTCAGAAATTCCTGTAGCTTTTGTTGAATTGGACATGATGAACAAGTAGCTTGGAATTGCTCTCTTGTAACTGCAGTAAGAGTGCTTGTAATAAGCGCAACT
Organism: Pelochelys cantorii; assembly: GCA_032595735.1. NCBI lineage: Eukaryota > Metazoa > Chordata > Testudines > Trionychidae > Pelochelys > Pelochelys cantorii. Next base: position 25,455,316 of record CM064339.1, read on the forward strand.
ACTTCATCCTCATCCTCCGGTGGACCATCTGGTGAAGACAAAGGCAGGTGAGAAAGGCAATCAGCTATCACATTTTGGTTTCCAGGCTTATATTCCAGTTCATAATTGAAAGAGAGTAGTCTTGCAGACCATCTAGCAATACGATTTCCTGCTCTTCCCAGTCCTTTTGTGGTTAGCAATGCTGTCAAAGAGCTGTGGTCTGTGCGCAACCTGAACGTGCGGCCCCACAAGTAAGTTCTCCATTTTTCAGTAGCCCAGACACAAGCAAGGGCTTCTTTTTCAACTGTAGAATATTTTCTCTCAGCATCACTCAGTGTCCTTGAAGCAAATGCAACAGTCCTCTCTGTGTTGTCCTCATGAAGTTGTGTGAGGACAGCCCCAAGTCCATAATCAGAAGCATCAGTAGTCCCAATTGTGGGCAATGCAGGACTGAATAGTGCAAGTACTGGACTATGTACAATCAAGTCTTTCACAGTTTCCAAACTAGATTGTGCATCCGTTGTCCACACCAAGGTTGAACTTCTCCGTAGTAATTCTCGTAATGGTTCAATGACAGAAGCGTAATTGGGAATGAATTTTGCATACCAGGAGGTAAGACCCAAGAAGGAACGTAAGGTTTGCAAATCTGTTGGAGGAGGAGCATTTGAAATTGCTAGGATATGATCTCGATCAGGTTTTAGTCCAGCCAGTGAAATTGTATGCCCCAGAAAGGAGAATTCTGTTTGTCTAAATTTGCATTTAGACATATTGAGCTTGAGGCCTGCTGTGCTGATGCAGTTTAGTACAGACTGCAGATTATTGTCATGCTCCTCAGAAGTATTTCCAAACACGATAATATCATCCAGATAGCACTGAGCTCCATGTTGATTCTTCAGAATCAATGACATCATTTTTTGGAAGGCTCTTGGGGCAGATGCAAGACCATATGGAACCCATTTAAAGCAAAATAGTCCCTCATGTGTAATAAATGCTGTGAGGTCTCTGCTATCTTCATACAACATAACCTGGTGGTACGCGCTCTGCAAATCAAGAGTAGAAAACATCTTTGCTCCACGGAGTTCTGCAAATACTTCTATGTGAGGCAGAGGGTGGCTGTCAATCACAATAGCTTTATTTGGCTCCCTTAAGTCCACACAAAGGCGAATGCCTCCATCCTTCTTCTGTGTCACTACTATAGGTGAAACCCATTCTGAGGAGTCAATCTCTTCAATAATGTCTTTTTGAACAAGTTTTTTAAATTCCTCTGAAACAGCTTCCCTGACAGAAAATGGTAAGCGCCATAACTTCTGTCATACAGGCATCACATTATGTCACATTTTAACTTTGTGCGCAAACCCATAAGCACAGCCAAGTTTCTCCTCAACCTGGTCTTGGGTCCCAGCTGAAACTGGTGTGTGTACTGCAAGAGTGCTTTGCTGAGGAAGATCAATTCGTCCATTAACTACGCTGAGGTTTAAAGCAGCCAATAAATCTCTGCCAAGGATAGGAGTGCCTTTGTGGACAATGTAGAACTCTGCATTTACACAGCAATCACCAAAAGTCACTGTTGCTGGCAGGCAGCCATGTACTGGAATTTGATTTTTCAAATAGCACACCAAGTGAATTTTGGGTTCAGTAAGAGGCACATCTTTAAAGTAATGCAAATAGATGGAATCAGGTAGTATAGATACTGCTGACCTAGTATCCAACATGAGCTGAATAGGATGTGATTTGCCTGAATGTGTGGCAGAAACATTTACAGTGCACCTTATCTGTTCTGGAATATGTGCAGTAGTGACTTTGTCCACACTCAGCACAGTTACATCTGGTATTGTAACTGCATGTAACTGTTGATTGGACTGGCTACTGCGTCATACCTGAGCAAAATGCCCAATCTTTTTGCAGTGATTGCACTGAGCTTCTTTGCAGGACATCTTGTGTAGTTTGCAAGGTGTTGTGGGGATCCACAGCGAAAGCATGCTTTTGCTGTGCTTTGAATTTGCTGATTCTGTGTTTTCTTATTAGTTTTCCCCTTGTGATTGATTGTCTGCAGCAATAGTGCACTTTTCTGCAAAGGAGTCACAGCCTGGACTGGGCCTCCTGTATCCATGCTCATTATTTTGGCTTCTGCTATAGCTGACTTAATCTGGGTAGCAATGGTTATTGCTTTATCCAGTGTAAGTTGTGGTTCTAGAAGCAAGCATTCTCTTACATGAAGCATGGTTGTTTTCTCAATGAGCTGGTCTCTAATCTTCTCATCTGCCATATTCTCAAAGTCACAAGTTACAATCAGACTCCTCAGAGAAGCAATATACTACATTATAGTCTCCCCTGGTTTCTGCTCACACTGGCGAAATCTGTAGCAATTAGCTACTACATTCACTTTTGGCACAAAAAAGTTCTTTAATGCAATGAGTGCAGTCTCATATTTATCATCTGCAAGGGGAAAAGTGTAAAATATACGCTGCCCTTCTGCTCCAAGGCAGTGAGGGTATGTCTACACTACAGCACTAATTCGAACTAACTTAGTTAATTCGAACTAAGCAAATTCGAATTAGTGCATCTAGACCTAAAAACTAATTCGAATTAGCATTTTGCTAATTCGAACTAGCATGTCCACATTGAGTGGACCCTGAACCGAAGTTAAGGCTGGCCGGAACCAGTGCCGGCAGGGCATCAGGTTAGGACTTAGAGTGTGAAGCTGCTGCCTCAGGCTAGCCGAGGGCTCTGCTTAAAGGGACCCGAGCCCCCACCCCGGACAGACAGTTCTCAGGGTTCCCCACTTGCTTGTCTACCTCGATGAGGGACAGCAAAGCAGTCCTGTCTTGGAGTGCCCTGAGTGCCCACCCTCGGCACATCACAGCACTCGGCCATCAGCCCGGCTGCACTTGCCGCAGGCTGCCATCCAGGGGTGTCAATCGGGGGGCTGTCAGGATCCAGGAGGCCTGCAGGAGAGCTTCCACCCCAAGGAGCCCGCAGAGCCACCCCAGTCCTCCCCATCATGGGCTCGTGCCCCATTCCTCCCTCACCTCCTTCCACTTACCCTTCCCTAGCCCCCCTTCCTGATGTAAAAAATAAAGGACACATGTTCAAAAATAGAAACTCTCTTTATTTATCAAAACTGGGGGGGGGGGATTAACCTCTGGGGAGACTGGGAAAAGGAGGTGGGAGAGGGGAAGAGAGAGGGTGGTAGAGGGGAGGTGGAAACCTGGGAGGAGGGAGCTGGAAGGGGGAAGCCAGGGGAAGAAGGAGGAGGGGAAGTATAAAACTATGGTACACCATATCTTCAGTACTGTGTACAGATGTGGTCTCCTCACCTCAAAAAAGATATTTTGGCCTTGGAAAGGGTTCAGAAAAGGGCAACTACAATGATTAGGGGTTTGGAACAGGTCCCATATGAAGAGAGGCTAAAGAGACTGGGACTTTTCAGCTTAGAAAAGAGGAGACTGAGGGGGGATATGATAGAGATCTATAAAAGCATGAGTGGTGTGGGAGAGGGTGAATAAAGAAAAGTTCTTCATTAGTTCCCATAATAGACGGACTAGAGGACACCAAATGAAATGAATGGACAGCAGGTTTAAAACTAATAAGCGAAAGTTCTTCTTCACACAGCACATAGTCAACCTGTGGAACTCTTTGCCACAGGAGGCTGTGAAGGCTAGAACTATAACAGAGTTTAAAGAGAAGTTAGATAAATTCATGGAGGTTGGGTCCATGGAGTGCTATTAGCCAGGGGGTAGGAACGGTGTCCCTGGCCTCTGTTTGTGGAAGGCTGAAGATGGATGGCACGAGACAAATCGCTTGGTCATTGTCTTCGGTCCATCCCCTCCAGGGTACCTGGTGTTGGCCACTGTCGGCAGACAGGCTACTGGGCTAGATGGACCTTTGGTCTGACCTAGTACGGCCGTTCTTATGTTCTTATGTTCTAAGCTCAGGGTTGGGGGTCTCACTGGACCAACTTGATTTTCATGCAAACTTGCTCCTGGGTTCGCATGTGGCCTTTGGTGGCCAGGCTGGCAGCTATCCTGCCCTAGATGGCCGCATTCCTGTGCCTAGTGCAGAGGTCGTGGACGTTGGAGGCCTCCCTCCAAACCTCGATGAGGTCCACGATCTCCGCACTAGACCAGGCGGGTGCCCACCTCTTGCGGCCCCGGGAAGGCTCCTGGGAGCCGCCAGCCTGGTCCTGGGAAGAGGCAGAGGGCTGGGTGGCAGCGGGTGGCTGGCTCATGCCGTGCCAGGTGCAGGGTCTGCTGGCTGGGTGCTGGCAGGCTTGCAACTGGCATGAGCACTGTAGCCAGACCGTGCCCCTTTAAGGGCTCCGGGGCCGGGAGGGGGGCAGAAAAGTTTCCCTGGTTTGGCCCAGAGTGGCCACCAGAGCAAGCTAGGAAGGGCTAGCCTACAACTAGTTCGAATTAAGTGGCTACATAACCGTTAATTTGAACTACTTAATTCGAACTAGGCGTTAGTCCTTGTAGAATGAGGTTTACCTAGTTCGAATTAAGCGCTCCGCTAGTTCGAATTAAGTTCGAACTAGCGGTTTGTATGTATAGACGCTATGAAAGTTAATTTGAACTAACAGCTGTTAGTTCGAATTAACTTTGTAGTGTAGATTACCCTGGATTAGCAGAGCACACTTTCTTACTTCAGAAATCTCTGTAGCACTGATTGCAAGCAGATAGGTCTCAAACATATGAATCCAGGCAGTAAAAGCAATTGGAGGCTCACCTGGCCTTTGCAGAAAGGGTGCAGGTGGGTTCAGAGGCAGAAGATCCATCCTCGTCGCCAAAATGTTGTATCATGCAAGCAAGGTAGTAACAAACTTCAACAGGCCTTTGTTTACCAAAGGTGAAACCTCTTTACAAAGCTGCTGCTGCTCCCCTCTGTGGCACTCACTCAGCCTGGCCCATCTCCTCCCCCCTCCTTCCTGTTTCCTGTGCTTCCAGATTCCCAACAGCCGGTGCTCCCAGTTCTAATAATTACAAGCAGCATCTAAAACACCACAGGGCTGCACCACTAGAGCACTACGTAGAAAGGCTGTCTGTGCTGATGAGAGAGATATGCCCATCGGCATAGGCACTCCACCTCTCCAAGTAGGGTTGCCAGATGGCTCAAACAAAAATACCGACCCCCCCACAAAAAAAACACCAGAAAAAAATTTGTTAAAGGAAAAAAACGGGGGGGGGGGGGGGGACCAAAGTTGTTCAGCAAAAAAAAAAAAAAAACTCCAAGGACCTTGATCACTACTGCTAGGGGTTACCAGGAAGTCAATTTAAAAAAAAAAACGGACACGCTTCATGGGGGGAGAGCACCGGCCAGGAAGGGAGTGGTGCTGGCCGGGAAGGAGGAGGGGGCCTGGAAACAGCTAACGGGGGGAGGGCAATGGGGCTGGCCAGGGGAAGATGGGGGCGGCCAACAGGAAGCAGGGCTGGTCGGGGATGGCCACGGGATATCGGGGGGGGGGACCAGCCGGGAGGGGACGGGGCTGGCCGAGAGTAAGCGGGGGGGGGGGCGGGAAGCACAGCTGGGGGAGGGCGGGGGCCACGAGGGTGGCCAGGAGGAAGGGTGGGTGGGAAGCAGAGCTGGCGGGGGGTGGGGCCAAGCTTCTCCTGCCAATGTTGTTACTACTACAGGGTTGGTAGAGGGTTCTAGGCAGTTGTGCCTTTATCTGGTTCATGATTTTTAGTGTTTAGCAAAGTTATAAGTTTAAGATCCCAAGCTCATCTTTTGAAGGTGTTGTACAGGCTTCCTTTGTGTTTATGGACTGATAGTCAGTGACAAATGTTCACCCACAGGCACTCGGGTGTTTTTTGTCATTTATTTTCCTGTGAGAGTTAATTCAAGAGCATAGCGAGTGTCTGGTTTCACCCACAGAGTTGCTATTGAGACAGTCAGTGCACTGGATGAGTTACACCACATGTCACAGGCATGCGTAGGACCCATAGATTTTGAAGGGGGAGTTGTGAGAGTGGAAATATGTCTGTGTCCTGGTCTACACTAGGGAGTTCCACCCTTTGTTTCAAAATAGGTGAGCAGAGCATCCACATTATGGAGCCTGTCTTTTTAAAATAAGGGGCAGGTTATTTTGAAATAACAACTCCTGCTTTCCATGAGGAATAGTGCTTATTTCAAAATAGTTATTTCTAAATAGCGGCAGTGTGGACACTCCACTGCTGCTATTTCGAAATAACTACTCCCCAGAGATATTCAAAGTAATTACTCCCCAGTGCTTCCTGGGGCTCTAAGTCTAAGTCCGACTAATTTTAAGGCTTCCTTATAGTGTGGATATGCTATTTTGAAATAGTTATTTTGGGAGTTATTTCAAAATAATTTCCTAGTGTAAAAATGTCCTGTGAGTTTTAGATCTATTGTTCTGTCAGGGCCAGGTACAGCTTTGAATTGGTGAATCCTGGTCTGTGGGGAGCCTGCTTCTGATGAACAGTTTGGAAGGTTGCTTGAAGGCCAGAAGAGGGGATTCAGGAAATATTTCTTTTCAGATGGGTCAAGTACGTGTTGTCGTGGTTTGAGGATGCCCCCACTGGCCTACTGAGTCAGACCAAAGGTCCAACTAGCCCAGTATCCTATCTTCTGTCAGAGACCAATGCAAGATGCTTCAGAGAGAATGAACAGAAGAGATACTCATCAATCCCGGTTGCCCATTCCCAGCTTCTGGCAAACAGAGACTAGGGACATCATCCCTTCCCATCCTGGCTGATAGCCATTGATGGGCCAATCCTCCATGGACTTAACTAGTTCTTTTTGAACCCTCTTATAGCATTGATTTTCACAACACCCCAGAGTCGTAACTAGCTAATTTGGGGCTTGAGGCAAGACTGTCCTCAGCACGGGTGGGAGTGCTGACGTGGCGTGAGGCATAAGCGAAGACAGCGTAGTAGCTGTCTTTTCTGCGCCCCCTCAGCTACGCCCCCTCAGCTATGCACCCGAGGCCTCACCCACCTCGCCCCTGTTACGGCCCTGCAACTCCCTCTGGCAAAGAGTTCCACAGGTTAACTGTGAATTGTGTGAAGAAGTACTTCCTTTTGTTTTAAACCTGCTGCCAATTATTTGATTTGGTGACTCCTAGTTTTTGTGCTACAAGAAGGAATACATAATACTTCTTTATTTACTGTAGCCACACCAGTCATGATTTTATCATATCTGCCCTTAGTCATCTCTTTACCAAGCTAAAAAGTCTCAGTCTCTCCTCATATGAAACCTATTCCATCCATACCCCTAATCATTGTTGCCCTTCTCCAATTCCAATTTTATCTTTTTTTGAGATGGGGCAATCAGATCTGCACACAATATTCACACTGTGGGCATACCATGGATTTATATGAAGTCACTATTATATTTTCTGTCTTATTCTCTATACCTTTCCTAATGATTCCCAACATTGTTAGCTTTTTTGACTGATGCTGCACATTGAGTAGATGTTTTCATAGATCTTTTCACAGTGACCACAAGATTTCTTTCTTGAGCAGCATCAGCTAATTTAGACCATATCATTTTACATGAATAGGTTTCAGTGAAAGAAAGGGCTAAGTGTTGAATAGGGGAATGTGGATGGAGGGATTTTTTTATTTGAATCAGGTTCTCAGGAAATGTGGGTGGTCCATTCTGTGATGCAATCAACTTTTCCGGGGGAGTGTCCTTATTTGCTGAAGAGGTTTTGAGTATGTCAAGATGTATGCCCTGAGTTTTCAACTCAGAGCATATTCCATGGTACTTGATAAGCTACAGATAAGTACAACTTCAGTACCAGCCAACTTGGTTGAAATTATAGTAAATAACAGAATTTTCAGACACATACATGAATATAATTTGTTGGGGAAAAATCAACATGGTTTCTGTAAAGGGAAATCATGCCTCACTAATCTACTAGAATTCTTTGAAGGGGTCAACAAGCATGTGAACAAGGGGGATCCAGTGGACATATTGTACTTAGATTTCCAGAAAACCTTTGACAAGGTCCCTCACCTAAAGCTCTTAAGCAAAGTAAGCTGTCATGAGATAAGAGGGGAAGGTCTTCTCATGGATTGATAACTGGTTAAAAGATATGAAAGAAAAGGTAGGAATAAATGGTCAGTTTTCAGACTGGAGAAAGGTAACTAGTGATGTCTCTCAGGGATCCATACTGGGACTAATCCTATTCAACATATTCATAAATGATCTGAAGAAAAGGATAAACAGGGAGGTGGCAAAATTTGCAGATGATACAAAAATACTCAAGATAGTTAAGGCCAAAGCAGACTGTGAAGAATTTCAAACGGATCTCACAAAACTGGGTAACTGGGCAACAAAATGGCAAATTAATTTTAATGTTGATGAATTCAAAGAAAAGCATATTGGAAAACATAATCCCAACTAAGTTTATAAAATGATGGGGACTAAATTAGCTGTTACCACTCAAGAGAGAGATCTTAGAGTCATTGACTGTCAATATGCAGTGACAGTCAAAAAAGCAAACAATGTTGGGAATCATTGAGAAAAAGTTAGAGAATTAGACAAAGAATATCTTATTGCCTCTCTATGAATTCATGGTATGCCTACATCTTGAATATTGTGTGCAGATCTGATTATCCCATCTCAAAAAGATTCCATTCTGCACTCTGCTGTAGTAGTCACATAAGTAAAGGTTTGCAGGATTGGACCCTTGATTTCTATGATTCCTGTTCTGTAACTGTCTCTAAAACAGAAAATATGCCAATCTGTTGTAAACAACCCCACAATGATTTATAATAGTTATCACTACATTTTGTTTAGTACTGTACAATCCAATGGATATAAATCAAGTCATTAGAAGCAATGACATTTAATCCCAGGGAGAATGTTTTGTTAGGTTGAATAGTTTACACTTAACTGGAGAATCATTACTGGTAGAGAATACAACATATTGCATTTTTCTCATCATATATTTAATTCATAATTGAAACCAGCTACTGTGAATGCATCAATGAAGAAACGTACGTTAACTTAGACCTTAGAAGTGTTAGTTTACTTTTTTCCTGTTTGTTAACAATCCCAATGAATATATTGGTAGCCAGGAAAATGCATTATTTAATTAGACATCTATAGTAAGTAAATGTATCTTAATTCTCTAAACCAGAAAGCTTTCTTAGCTTTAGCTGCTCTGTTTGAAATCATATTGTATTATTTTGACAATGCAGTGTTTTGTACTTCAAAGGAAACTGGATAACAGATTGGTTGGTTTTTTTATTCCACTTTATTATGACCCCCCTGCTGTACAGATAGCTAGCCATGAAACTGGACTGACATTGTATTTGCAAATCAGACTGATTCCTATTTTCAGGATTTTACTGGAGATTTTATGGTTGTCAGTAAAGAAAAATATAATTCTTAAAGGACTAGCTAGAGTTTTAGAAACTATTGGCAATTCTTTATCATAAACCAACTTCTATGTTGGTTTTGAATATACAAATGAAGTACTGTATAGCCTTTCACCTGTTTTTTGTCTCGGGTGTCTCAGACTAAGTTTTTCAGAGAAGGATCCCATCTTTTAAATATGTCTAAAGAAACTCACACACTTTTGGTACTCCAGAAATAATAGTAATATCTAGTGTTTACATTAAGTTACTTATTATATAATCAATATAATAAAGTCTTACACAGAAAAATTACGAGGGCTAATCCTGCTCACAAATGTTGTGAACATCCAGAAAAGTAAAGTAAAGAGGATACTTTAAATGTTGGTTATTTTACACAGTCTCAGAGGGGTAATTGTGCTAGTCTGTAACTTTAAAGAAAGAGTAGTCCTGTAGCACTTTAGAGATTAACATTATATCTAAATTACATGGTAACTCTAAACAGACTGCACCAGAATACATTGGACTATTTTAAATACCTGATCGTTGAAAGAATTGCAAAATTGTATTTTACAGTACTTAAATCGACTTAGCAATCCCCTGCTTCTAGTTAATGAGTATATTGTTATACAGTAATGGAGACTAAATGGTCTGTAATGATATTTAGAGGTGTTGCACTCTGTGTCTGGGGAATTTATCCATTAGATCTCCTAGTCCCAGCACTTTAAATTGTCACTACTTGCGCATAGCCAGTGGTGAAAGGACACTGAACAAGCTACCCATATATGTCTGAAACACCCTACCCTATTCATTCTACTGGGAAAAGGTTATCTGAGTTCTGTTGACTCTCAGGCATGGTAGGATTTTTTTGACTTTCACTGTCTCCACCCAGCTGGAGCAGCACTGCCTCCTACTTCCCCTGCAGTAATCTGCATCTTCATTGAAATGAAGCAGTTGCCTGGGAAATTGCCCCTGGGCCAGGTGGGGAGTCCCCAGCTCTGCACCCCATAATGGCATCTCTATGCCACCGATTTCATGCCTATTTTGAAAACTGCATGAATCACACAGGAGACAACAAGGGAATAAGTTTCATGCTCTACTGTGTAACCCTTCTGCCAGGTAGGCCTGGCAGCAACCAGGACCGGGTTCAATATCTAGGGGTCCATCTCACACAGAACCAGCTCGAGCCCCCACCCAGTAACCTGGGAAATTCACACACCCCTGGGTGCCTCTGAGAGGCAGTGCTTCCCCACTCACAAGCACGGAGTCTGAGTGTAGGAAAGAAACATTTAATTAAACAGAGGGAGAAGTCATACGGCATTAACTTGGGAAAATACCACAAACAGAGTTCATAGCCCAAACATGAGCTAAGCCCCCCACCTCCCCAGCCAAGAATCACCCGAAGTCCCAAAGTCCGACACCCCAAAAGTCTCTGTCCCTGGTCAGTGCCACCCAGAGTCCAGAAGTTCACCTGCAGGGTTTTACCTCCCAACCTGGGTAGAAATGGGGGCAGGGGAATAGATAGGGGCACCTTATGCGGTCCAAGGCTGACGGCCCCACCTCTCCGTAGGGTTCTGCTGCAGTCTTTAACGCGAGCCACTCTGCCACGCTCCACCAGCTGTCTCGTACCACTCCACCAGACACTCCGCTGGTCGCCTGCTGCCGCTCCTACCAGCCGCGCCGTGCTGCTGGTCACCTGCCACCGCTCCTACCAGCCGCGCCACGCCGCTGCTCGCCACTCCCACCAGCCACTCTGCTGGCCGCTGCTGCTTCGCTGGCTGCAATGGCTCCGGCTCCCAGCCAAACCAGTGATTTCAGCTCTTAGTGATTTCACTTCTTTGGCCACCACCTAGACTAGCAAAAAGACTCCTTATGGAGTCTGCTTTAGGTCTGTCCTTAAAACAAAGGGGGACAGGGGCAGGTTGGGCCAGTCTTACAGCTCACACCTGGCAGGTGTGAAGCAGGCTGACTCAAGCCCTTTAACCCTTCCCCCCAGCTCAGTCCACTCAACTCTGGAAGGGGGGAGGCTTGTTCCTTGGAGACCTCTTACAATGATGGTGTCTCCTGCAAGCACTGGTGGCATGTTTTACAGTTCCCACATTTAGGGGTGGCATGATTTGTGACCCCCACAACAGCCCCAAATTATTTACAATACACCACATTCCATTCCAACACTGATCCTCCATCAGCCCTGGCTGAATTGGATTTACATAGCCACACCTCGTATTCCCTCCCTCTCCTGGCATGAGCTGTATTTACATATCAACAGTTAATTATCTTGCAGAGCTAAACAATTGTAGTGGACACACCCATGCCTAGGGCAGCTCTCTCCTTTTAGCTGATAGCAAGCAGCAGTTCAGCCCCTGCTTACAACTGTATGAAACAGAATAGAGGACAATAGCACTGAATATTGGCACGATTTTTAACAGGCAGTGGGGATGCTCGCTTATATCCCACCTTCAAGATTAACAAAGGCAGATGACAACTGCTGCCAGCATGCCAAAACCATAAGACAAAAGCATAAGACAATATGCTTGCGAGCCTGCCTACAGCAATGTTGCCTGCTGAAGTTATCACTGACTGGTATGGGAGTGTGTTCTACCAAGGAGTAAGAAAGAAGGCTGCCTACTATCCCTAAAAAAAAAAAAAAAAATTGGGAGGGGATTGCAGAGTATCTCCATGAAAGTATCTTAAAATCTTTCTGGAGAATTCAAAGAGATCTCTGTGAACATTAACAAACTACTCTGCATGTACAGTGCAATGAAGAACAGGTAATTGTGCCTCTCTGTTATGCTGCTAGCTCCTCTAGTAGATGTAAATAAAGAAGTCATTAGTTCTGTCCTACCAAGTTGGTAGGTGCCAACACTGTAATGGGAAATTAATTTACACACTTAGCTGAGGCTCCTTCCCCTGCATTGGGCTTGTCCATGCTTCACTGCCTGGACTGACTGAACCAACTGTGGAGTCCTGGCTTGTGGTGTAGATGGAACTCCAAGCGCATGTCCCTGATCCTCATCCCCCTCATTGTTCATGCCAGTATGTTACTCCCACATACACACATCTGGCATATAGGGCAGTACAAGCAAAGAGGCGAGCTGCTGCTTAGAGACTATAGGAAGGATTTTTGGGGCAGTAAACTGTGGGGAGGTACTGTGGCAGTGTGCAGGGTGGAAGTAGGGTACAGCATTTTTTTTTAAGCCACAGGTCTGTGGCTCAGCACCTGATTAACTATAGGCCACCCTGGCCTTATGATATGCCTGCTGCAGTTCCTTTGGCTTAACAGTGCACTGCTGCTGATCCCCTGCCATATTCATTCTGCATCCCCCATATAATCTGCTCATAGATGCCTGTGTTTCCATAGCTGGTCTGTACCTGTGTATGCACAGTCTCTTCTCCCCACTGCCCCAAGAGATCCAACATTTCCTGTTTATCAGAAGACACAGCATGTCAGGGGCATTCTGTCTATCTTCTAAGAAAGGTAACTAATGAAGTTGAACTTTCCCATGCAATGCTTTCTCCCTGGATGAAAAGTTGTGAAAGGAAAGCACTCGGGATGGCAATCCTTTGCCATAATCCTCTCAATTTTGCTATTATGTCAGAATCAACAGAATTAACAGATGGTTACTACATCTGCATCGACAGTATATGGCCGCAGGTCTGTCCAACACCCTTCTCCAACTGCATGGATGTGGGAGAAATGAAAGAAAAAGTGGGAGACACAGAAAAGGGATCTAAAGGCAGGGAGATCTGAAGAAAATTGACAGGTTCAAAGATATTATCAGCTACTGGATATCTTAAAGAATGGGTATCTTGTGGTAACCAGTACTTCCATCTTTTAGCCTAAGCTAGATGTATGTACATTTCAAACTTTTGAGTGAGTAAACAAACAAGGTTCTGGAGAATCCACCAAAGTGAGTTCACAGCCAGTTACCCAAGTTTGGTGTTCAAACAAACCTTAAAAACCCCAAGCAAACTTGGACATCATGTTGCCAAAATTGACAGCTTGTCAGGAACTCTTTAAATGCTAGAAGTCCTTTCCTTATACTCTCTCCTTTCAACTCGAAATACACACACTCATTGTTTCAGTCCTGAAGGGCTTTTAATCTCACTTCCCCTTAAAGTTTGAGGCATAAAAAATTTACTCCCGCATACACACATCTGGCATATAGGGCAGTACAAGCAAACAGGCCAGCTGCTGCTTAGAGACTATAAGAAGGATTTTTGGGGCAGTAAACTGTGATCAGACCGGGAAACTCATCTGGTATTGCTGCTGCCTCCTAACATCCTTTACCTTATCCTTTACGTAACTGGTGGTATTTTCATTAGGTTTCTCAGGCTTCGTAGTAAAGTAAAGGCTATTGACAGAAGTAGCCAAATGACCACAGTATTTCCTGGTTTCACTGAAACTAACGGAACAAATGAAGGGGACGTTGACTCTTCTGACTACCCTGTCTTTAAATTGCAGCGTAACAGAATTTCCTGTCAGCCTACTCAAAGACACTGAAGAGGATGGGCTACCAGCTGACAACCCCAAAGCTCCGAATAGTGGGCTAGCTAATCATTACCGAATGATACTAATCATCACCAAAAACATTAAGTGTGAGATCAGGCCCCAGAAGAGTGCAAAAAGCAAATGTGTGTATCTGGCACAGGATTAAAATTAGTGTTCGAAGTACAGAGCCAACAGGGAGACTGGGTTCTGCTCATGTAAACCTGAAAAGTTTTATTTTGGAAATAAAACCTGAAACATGATTTGGGATTATGGCTCCAAACATTCCCACATCTTAATAAAAGCCTTTGAAACATATTTAAATTAACTGAACCAAACCATTTCTTTCCTGCAAAAGAGCATTCTGTATTATAAGCAAGATGTCAGTGAAAAATAAAATAAATTGTATTGCAAATCCAAGGAGATGCATACTTTACAGAGAAAAATGACTTCTTTGGAGATGCTTATAATCAGCTGAGCACCATTATCCAACAGTTCTCTCAAACATTAATCAAACCACTCTGCTTGTTTGCTTCAAGCTTTTTGTTTCATGTTGGTTTGGTTCTTTTTTTCCTTTTGCGTTATGTATGAGTATTACATTTTCCTTAGCTACCTATAAATGAACATTGACTTTGTGTTATGTGCAGCTCAATAGTTATGCTTCCAGAAAACCTGCAGACACCCTGTTTGAAACAATTATACTTGATTACCCCCAGTCCCCAATTTTATAAAGAATTTGAACTTTAGAGGAAAAATGTAGTTAAGCAGAAATTGTCCTATTAGAAAGTACAAAATAACCGCTCAGTCAACAGTGCAATGATAATACTACTTCTTACCTAATCACATATTGTGGCAAATGGAAATGTTTTAATCATGTAATAGTGACTCCCTCTTTCTCTAAATGGACTTTTAAAACCTTTTATGCCCATTTATTTTTCTTTGATACTACAGGAGAATTGCACTTCTAGGTTACATCTGCATATCATATTTTTTTCTGAGTCATTACCACTGCAAACTCAGCCATTCTGAGTACCTGTAAAACTATTAAATAAGGTATATGTAATAAATAAAAACAAAAAAGCTCCTGTTTTCAATATTTGTTTACTATTCTCCATGTATTAGTCAAAAACACTTTAAGAGCTCCAGCTTTGAATGCATTGCAACTTCATGAATTTTGGTGGCATGTGTGTATTTCAGTAGGAAAACCTTCACAGTATTTAGTTAAGTATTAGTTAATGGAGACTTTTGACCATTACCAGCTGTTTGAAAGCTACATGAGCATTCCCCAGATTACTACCCTGTTGATGTATAGCTTGTAAAATGATTTACAATTTAACATTTCTTTATTATTGATTGCTACACAATTTTTTTCAGAGCACAGGGTGTCCTGCTACCTTACAAGCTTTCCCATTTTGAGTCAAGGAAATTAGTTTTTAATAGCATTCTTTATCCTCATCTCAATTTTGCACAAAGGCAGGCAACAACAACAAAAATGAATTTTTGTCAAGTTAAACTCCCAAGATTCCCTTTACCCAATAAAAAAATCTGAAATGAATGTTACTCTTGCTATTTGTTATAACTATAATTCATTTAATCGAAGTCTCACTCACATATCCATAAAGAGACCGTGACAACAAAAAGAGCTTGACTAAATACAGATGTTGTTTTTCATTTTATCCCTGGAATAACTCTGCTTCCAAATATAAAATGTCAGTTATTTAATTCAACATAATGAGCAACAGCCTTTCAAACAGAGGAAGCCATATTAACCTCTACCAGTGACTCAGCAGTACATGCATACATTTACTTAATAAAACCTGCTTTTTTTTTTTGTCATGCCAGGTCTACACTGGCAGACAAAATTGATGCAAGATGCGCAACTCCAGCTACATGAATTGCGGAGTCGATGTACCTTCCACCAATTTTCTGGGTGGCCCCACAGCAGGAGGTCAATAGGAGAAATGCTCCCATCATCTTCCCTTACTCCTTGCAAGAGTGAGGAGACCAGTGCTAATGGGGGCACCCTGGGCATTTGATTTAGCGGGTCTTTACTAGAAGGCCAGGGTAAATGGGCTGAGTAAATGGTGAAGTCTTTGTAAATTGAAACCATGATTTGAGGACTCCTGTAATGCAGCCAGAGGTTAGGGGTCCGTTATAGGACCCCTATAATGGGTGGGTGAGGTTCTGTGGTCTGCAATGTGCAGGAGGTCAGACTAGATGCTCATGATGTTTTGACCTTAAAGTTTATGTGTCTGCCAGCTAGGTCAGCTTTTTATGGTCAAAGACATTATATAATGATATCTCAGATTTTTATTGTGCCCTGCTGAAGGTCACTTACATCCACAGCAGAAAATTAAGAGACCAAGCAAACCAAATCAAGAGCAAGACTAACATCTTGAGACAACCAAGTTAAAGCCAAGTTAAAACTATATTTTACTAGTGCACCATGTGAGAGGTAGCAATACCGGAAGGGCTCTGCTAAATGAGAGAAATATGTTTCACTTTAAACTGTTCATGAATGGAGCTAGCAGCAACCAAAAATTTGAACACAGTGTGCATTCTACTCCTTGAGGCTATGTAGAGATGTATATGTACCCAGCCTCCCAAAATAGACATACCTTTACATACAATGAGCCAAGTGCCAGCCATATTACATTATTATAGTATTACAGTAACATAAAAAACCCCTACTGAAATCAGGGCCCCTTATTCTAGGCACTATACAGACACATGGCAAGAGAAAAACCTTGCCACAAAGAGATTAGACTCTAAATAGCTATGCCAAAGGTTGGAGAAAGGGTGTATTATTATTCCTATTTTACAGATAGGATATAGGAAAAGTAAAATCCCTCAGTTCCCCATTTATAAAATAGAATAGTTTTTCTAAAGTCACACATAGGAGGTCTGTGATACAATTAAGAATTCAATTCAGATCTCCTGAGACCACTCCAGTGCTGTAGCTCTCTCAATAATACAGGTACAAACTTACATAAGTAGTGCTGTTGACTTTAATGGAGCCATTTGTTTAAGATGATCAGGACCAGGTCATAACATGATCATTTACATTGTCTATAGCTAATGACATCTGCAGAGTAGTGTAATAAGAAGTCCAATGGAACACAATAAGTCAGCCTAGTGAAATTAAAAGTGGTATGTATCCACAGACTACACCCATGCAAGTGGGTCAGATTCACAGTCTGAAGCATGGGAATTAGAATTACATGAGGAGAGCAAAACTTGATGGGCAATAGCAGGAGAAAGCAACCTGTGTTTTGTTAAGGAAGTTGCTGAAATAGATAACTTTTTTTAAATACAGTGATGAACTCAGTAGCAATACTATCCTATCCTCTGCTCACACAGCAATCCTTCTTTACTTGTACTGCTATTTATGTTTAATTGGAACACACAGCACTTTTGTAACATTTATATCATGGTGAACATTTAAGAAAAGCAGAAAGGCCCTTGCAGCTCAGCATGTTTATTTCTGATCACTGAACCCAAGTGGAAATACAAGCAACAGAATCATTTCTTTATGGCTTGTTTCAGTCAGTAATTCCAGAAGCAATAGGATTCCCCCATTCCTCTGCTTGCAGAGGAGTATAAGAACAGGCTAAGAGTAGCTAACTCAGGGAACGGGTAATGGGATAGGGAGCCTTTCATCTATAGGTCCTTGGTTTGAATCCAGCACAGGTCTGAAGTAACCAAAAGTCATTACCATCAGATAGAGGTTCAGTGTGCTCAGTGAAATCATTTGAGAGGTTTCACTCTGGTTCCTAGCACAGATGTCTGCAATACAAAATCACCATGACAATTAGCTTACATTGGGTAGTGACTCATCTGGCAGTAAGCCCCCATTTCTATTCTCATGAATGCCCAGAATGAGAATGTTGGTATTATCTCTGATACTAAGTAACTTTCATTTGACTGAGAAGATTTATCACAGCACTGGATACTTTGTTTCAGTTCTGACCTTCATTTTGGTTTCAATTATATACAGTCACCTTGTATTTTGTTTTGCATTGTATTGCCTGTTTTCTCACTGTGTTGTAGACAGACTTGCATACAAGATAAATGGTTTTTAAAATCTCCACAAATATTTGATGGCTTTTTAGACCTGAGGCAAAGCGTTCCTGGTATCCCAAATAAGCGATAGTATTGTAAAATAGGCCAGAGAGAAAGGAGACACCCCCTTATAAACTGGATACATCTCAGAAAAGGTTAGAGCTAGCTAATGTTTGGTGATTTATAATGTAGTGGGGGTCATTGTCTGTTCTTGATGGTCCTTGTCTGTCCATGGTGAGATGAGAAACAACAACAACCTGTCCCCCAGGCCTGAAAGGATGCACCCCAACTCCCCAGTTGGACATAGTGAAGTGGGGGAGGAGAATTTCAGTCCCAAGGAACAGGCAGTTTTCTTTTTTTTAAAAACCGTTCACCAAAATTCAGCCCCACAAGGGAACCTCAGATCTGTTTAACATCATAAAACACATAATGCCATTTTAGGACAACACCGATGGGAAGTATCTTATGCATAGGACTGCTGATGGGAGGGAGGGCGCAAAGAGGGCAACTGCCCCAGAATCTGGGGATTCAATACTGTAGCAGTATTGGCACCTGGAGTCCTGGGCCCTTTAAATCATCACCAAAGTGTTGTGTGGCGCAGTTCAAGCAGTGCTGAAGGCTAGGGGGGTTTGCCCACTTTGCCCAAGGACCCGGAAAGACAGTTTGTTTCCCTCCCCCCAACCCCCACACTTATGCAGCTAAAACTGCAGGAGAAATTGAGGTAACCAGAATATAATTACCCAACATGAAATTCAGCTGGGAGCCAGCTCCCAATGTTATCATTCCTATTTCTTCAGAAAACTACTACAGGAGAGACAATTTTCAGAAGCTTTGAGCACCCAGAACTCCATTTAGAATTAGTAACAGTAATTTAGGAGGGTGATCAGTAGCGTGGGCCAAAAGTTGGGATGGGGTCATGGGAAATTTTCAAAGTTTTGGCACAAAAATTAAAACCTGAAATTTTGTGATTAAAAACCTTCAAGTGAAATGTCAAATTTATTTGGAAATGTTGCCATAGTGCCTCATGGGAGTGGGAGATCAAGCATCTCAGGCCCCTGTTCTCCTAGATGGGCCAAGCTCCATAGGTGTACTATATCTCCTAGAATGCACTGTGATGCGTCATGGGAATATTTGGCAAAAATAAATCCTGAGAGATTTAGTCCAGCTAGAGATCACACCTCAAAGAAGATTAGGGACATAAGGCACCTAATCTATAGCTCCCACGAGGCAATGCAATAGCATTTCAAATAAAAACATTTGGGTTTTTGACAAAAAGTCAACATTTCTCAAGAGAATCAGAAACTTTTCATGAAAAATTCTGTCTTCTCAAAAACAGTTTGGAGAGAAAGTTTCAGCCAGCCTTAGTATTCAGCAACATTGATCACTGAAGCCTTAATGACCACCAATAGTCAGTTTTAGGTCATTTCTGAAAATATCTCTTAATAATTATGGCATCACCTACGTGCATGCATGTGCCTGCCCTAGATAATCTGAAACCTCTTCATTATCGACATCACTGGTGCCTTTTGCAAACTTTGAGGGGTTTGTTATTTTTTAATTTGCTTGTTTACTAGTAATACACTGTATTTTAATTAAACACTAGTACACTATGTATATGCAGTTAGGAGTAACTTTAACCATGCACCTCTGAGATCAAACAGGCTGGAACTGAATAGGTGGCAATTGAACTACTCTGACTAAGCCTGCTCTATTCAGAAAAGGTAGTATCAAAGACAATGGGTTTGTCATTATAGTGATTTTTTAGCACAATTCTGTCACAATCCAAATAATCACTGTTATGGTCCAAGCAGTTAGAAGCATCATTGTAGACCTACTTTTATGAAAATTTAGCACAATTTTTCTACTTAAAACTTATTATTTTAAGAGTAAATACTAAGACATCAAAAGTGACTAATATATGTATTGCAGTAGAGTTTTCAATACCATATTAGACCCTTACCCCCCAGACAACTAATCTTGTAAAACCTATTTTAACATTTTTAATTTTTTTTTTTCTGTTAAAAGGAAACAACTAACCATCCTTCAATAAAGTAGCCTGAAAAGCAAAAGCCATGAGCAAATTCAGGTGGGGGCAATATAGTTATATTTTGTGTTCTAGTTTAGTGTTCCTGTTTTTACCCTATTCACCACTTAGGTGGAAGTGTCACACGGAGTGCCATGGAACAATTCACAGCTCATCAGTTACAGAGACACCTCTGCTAAATAAATTTGTGCTGATCCACTGTGAAAATTCTGTGCTCAATAGCTCTCAGCATATCTCATTTCTTTCTATCTCTGGAGTGGCTTAACAGTTAGAGAGCTCAGCTGTAGAATGAAGCATGCAAGGGCACTTTGAAATTCTTGTGTGGAAACACAGAACAAATGTGCAGTATTATGATTAAAAAACACTTTGGGGGTTAAATGTTACTAATAATTAGCAGCTTGCAGAGAGCTTGTTTAATAAATTAAAAAGAAAGTATTGTCTGTCACAACGAGGATACAAGACTAATTTTGCATCTCGGCATTTTCACATGACAGTGAAATGCCAACTAGCTGCAGATATATAACTTGTATAGACAGTGAGAATGTGCTCCGCAGGTGTGATAACATCTGTAATCCAAGACACATGTTCCAGGATGCATCCATTTGTGTATTCAAGCAAGTACATCTTTTCCCTTTTAAAGGCTAGGAACCAGAGACAGCTAAGTATATGGCAGGAAATGGTACAAGGGAAAGTGCTGAGGTTTCTAGGAAATATTAAATTAAAAAGATTGGGAATTTTTTTAGAAGTTTAGAACATTTCACTGATCTTTTTGACCACATTGCAATTAATCGCCCATTTTTTCAATTTCTTTTGACATGTTAGTTGGGTACAAAAAGTAGTTTGACCTACAGTACTTGGCTCAGTGGCAGAGGGTATCTTATATAATCAGTACCCTTCAAGTGCAGATATACCTGCAGCTTACCAGTTTGAGGAGTCAATTTAAAACATTTATGGTGAAATCTTGGCCCCACTCAACTCAATGGCAAGACCCCCACTGACTTCAAAAGATTTTACTTCATGCAACCATACTCCTAGTGTTGAAATATACCAAATATAATAAATGAGGAAACCAGTAGAGTTCTACAGTAATTTAATAGTAATTACCATAGAAACCTCTAGCATTATTCCCTTTTTTGACCCATCCTATAGGTTTCTTTAGCAGGGATACTGATTCTATACTGAAATCTAGAGGACTGTTCTAAAAGCAATTGAAAGCAATTGATTTGGAAGCAGGAAAATGAAGCACAGATACAAGAATATGGGTAAAACAGAAGCTATTTCTTTATGAACATAAATAAACAGCATCCACACATCTATCCAGCAACTTTTGTTCCACTGTGGCTTCTCCAAGTGGCCCTCAGAGAAATGGGGTAAAGGTATCCTTAGCAATCTCTCTTGAACTAAAGAGATTTAGCCCCACCTGCCAACCCCTCTTTCATCCTGACACTCATCCCACATATGAAGCCTAAGCCTAAGGCACAGATAAGAAGTATCTCAAGTTGTGCAGGAGTCTGAATATATATCCCTGCCCTAAAATAAAAGGCCCACATCCATGTTTGTCTGGCTCTCTCTCCAAATTGTGCCTCTAAATCAGTCTCAAACTTTTTAAGACCGAGGAATACCAAACAATTATTTTTATTTTATGCAGAACACCAAGGATTTTTTTGTTGGAGGTTGGAGGAAAGTTATTGAGAAGAAAAAGAAAAAAAAAGAGGTTGGGGGGAAGTTGATGAGAGGGGAAAAAAAGGTCACCTGCCCCTTTAAGGGCAGCCATTTTGAACTCTGTTCTCCGCAGCACACCACCAACTGCCTCGCGGCACACCAGTTTAAGAAACACTGCTCTAAATCATGCCCTGCTAATCTTCATTGAACTACACTGCTCAAAGTTATGACAAATTACCACCCATGCCCTCCGAAGACAGAGCTATTGATAGGGTTGCCAGATGGTTTCAACAAAAATACCGGACACACTTGACATTACATCACAATCTACATTACATCTTATTTAGAAAATACTGGACATTTATATTTTTTCAATTTGTTTCCCGAATAGAAAGCTCAAATACTGGACTGTCCAGTTCAAAACCGGACACCTGGCAACCCTAGCTATTGAGCACTGAGAGAAAATCAAGAACTCTTACTGCCAGTTCTACCTCAAGGAACCATTACTTCTAGGCCCACACTGCACTCAGTTGAAGGACTGCAGTCACTTTAAACAGCAGACTGCTAATTGCTATGCAGTCTGGGCAGGGAGGAGAAAGCTTTGTGCCCTGTCCCACCCCCTAGCAAAATCCCTCAGCTCCCATTGGCCAGTTTCCAGCCAATAGGAGCTAAGAAATTTTGCTGAAGGCAAGGGCAGCAAATGAAGCTTCCTTACTCCCTCACTCCCCCCTCCCCCAGCTCCCTCCCTGTGTTGGAGCAGAGTCATGTGGAGCAGCACCCCAGCACACAAGCAGGTTTTCTGCAGAGCTGCTGGCTAGGAGTCACCTAGGTAAGTGCCTCCCAGCCAGACCCTGCCTCTGGCACCCCACATCCTTTCTGCCCCCAACTACCTGCTCTAGGCCACCACCCAAACCCTCTGCATCCCCTCTCTCTACCTCCTCCAGGTCACAACTCCCTCCCAGACCCTGCATCCCCTCCTACACCCTTCCCCCCAAGCCAATCCTCTCCTGCACACACAACCCCTCCTGCATCCCAAGCCCTTGCCCCAGATTATAACCCCCTCCTTCACCCAAACTCTCTCAGACCCCATATCACCTCCTACAGCACAGTCCTCTATCCTGAGCTCCCTTCGACACCTCACCCGCCATCCCAGACCCTGCACCCCCTCCATGAAAGTGTGGCCCTTGCCTACTTATCTTGGAGTGGCCTTCCATTAAAAATTATTGCCCACTCCTGGGTTAAGGAGACTGGTCTATAATTTCACAAGTCCTCTGGGTTTCCCCTTTTAAAAAATACGTACTATATTCACCCTTCTCCAGTTCTTAGGGGGTCTCACCTATCCTATGAACTCTCCATGTCTATCCATCCAAAGTAGCTTAATTAAATTTTATGCATGTCCTCTGCCAGTCTGTTTGATTTTTATTTTCACTTACATATACTGGTTTTTATGATTTCCCATATTAAAAAGGACAATCCCCTTGCATTTCTGTGCATATTAGCAAATAATTAAATCTTCTAGATGCATGCAATATTTGCTGAATGTGAAATAGTTTACTCTAGGTACTATTTATTTTAGTGTAAACAAAATGCATAACAAAATGCTTGCTATTCTGATACCGAACAATTGACATGTTCTTAATGCATTGCATTATATTGAATTTGTGGGTGGTAAGGCTACCCTATTTTCTCCTCATGCATAAACATACATGTTCAACCTTCCACTAATTACATTAGTATAGTTAAGAAGGCAGGGATAACAGGATTTTTTGTTCCTGAGTAATATGGCATCATCATTCATATGCATATAGCTGACACATGGATGTTAGCTAGATGCACACAGGATTGAAGTAATCACTTCAAGCCCTCTGAGGGACAGAAGAATGAATAAGTAAAATTTCTGAAATGAAATTCTTTTAATACGGCATCCCTAGGTTTTTATGATCCTTGATCTTTTGTCAAAACTGAATGTAAGAAGAAGTAAAATCAAGGCATGGTATAAATGCCAAGGTTATAGGGAATTAATTACATGAAACCACATCTCTTTGCTCTCTGATTCATGCTGAAAGTCAAGGACATCATACAAAATAGAAAAGAGGGAGAATTGGAAAGCTGCAAAAATGCATTATTTGGTGAACAAAATAACTATTTAGCTTTGATAAGTTTGTAAAGTTACATACCTACTAGTCTGAGCAAGACTCAGAAGCCCATGATCCCAGAGCCTATTCCTTCTGCTACTGATTTGCTATCTTGTCTTCAGCAAGTGCTCTTTCTTGCCTCAGTGTTCCCTCTTAAGCAAGGATGCCATGCAGATTGATTAGCACTTTGAAACTGAAAAGTGCCTATTATTTAAGAGCACATACAAAGAAAATCCCTCAAACCAGTTAGTATCTTTTCATGTTCACTGGCCACAAATTAAATGTTACAGATAGCAGCAGTAGTTTGAGAGCGTGTGCTAGGTTTTAAAGATTTCCTGATACATTTCACTCATTGGGAATCCATTCTTCGTTTGCTGAGACACAACAAAGTTGCTTTTGTAGAGCAGAATGAAAAGAATGAGAAGAGCTATGTCCACATGTGGTGTCTCTTGTCGCACTGCCATTACACTTCACTGAGTGGGGCAGATTCCTTTGATAGGCATCTAATGCAGGACACTGCTTTTAAGTTTATTAGATAACATTTGGCACCCTGATGCAATATGCCAATTTCCCAAAATGGTTAAGAACTCAGTGCAGAATTCCCCCCCTTGCTGTCACATCCAAATAAGCTTACCATGCCAAACTTAATATTCAGTCATATCCTTCACAGTGCTTGAGAAGTCATGGAAATATTTGACACTGTAGTTGCCTCATAGCATTGCTGATCACCTCTGTGGAATTGCAAGGCGAAGTATGAGCCAAGAGCACAAATGTGGCTGCATGGCATATAAACACTCTAACTAGATGGGGGAGACCAGAGTTAAGATTATTTTTAGTAGCCTTAATACCTCATTCTGATGAAATACCACAGGGCATTGCTGAAAAAAAAGAACAAAATTGGGCTCTAACTGGAGTCATTATTTCCTTTCCCAAATAAGCATATTTTTTGCATTCTCCAGAGTAGTAGAGAGCATCAAACAGCAGATGCTAAGTTTCTCATAAGAGTGATCAATAATTGAGCCATAAACATGATATGGTTTATAGAAGGAGGGCTGGCTTAAAATTTTTTATTTGTTTATCTAAGGCAATTGACACTAGTTCATTATTTGCAGAATTCCCTGTACTATAGGTCTACAGAGTACTAAAAGAGCTTTAGCTACAGAATTTTCTACGGTGACGTTTTTATGCATGACTGCTCTACTTTTACATAAATCAAGTTCTATATCTAATTATATATTTATCAGTTCATCTCTTTGATCAGTTTCTCTCTTTAAATATGCAATGTAAAAATGGGCCTTCTGATGCAGAGGCCTATTATCGGGAAACTAAACTACCCCTTTGAGTTCTTCTCACCCATACGAATTGTTGTTTATTTATGTCTTCCATTCAGTTTAATATAGCTTTGGCAGTATAAAAGTAGCATTTACATGATGTCTCTCAGGTACAATACTCTTCTCCTTGTTAATTGCAGAAAACAGATTTGCTCAATATGAGAAACTGAAATAAGGTCATGACATTTGGGGAAAAGGGGTAGGCTTTTATGAATTGCGAAACCTTCATTAACCTTCCTGAAGACAGGACCCTTCAGTGTCTTGGGGAAGAGCAGAATCTTCACAGTGCTACTGGGGAACATCACCTGTAATTTATTCACTTTGAATGCTTTTTCAAGACAGATGCATGACAAGATTCCAACATCCACAAACCTGAGGCATGAAGTAATTGAATCCATAACCAGAAGCTGGTAAATGGGTAGACTTATGAGTTATGCGTGTAACATGGAGAACAGCTTGCTTCACAATCATTATTTTGCAGTAGTGCAGCAATCATGTAATGAGGACTCCATGCTGTTAGGATTCTAACCCTTGATTGTTGGAACATTTCTGTCACATTAAAAAAATGATATATTGCCAGAAGATAGACAGAAAACAGTAATCGGAAGCATGCTTGGCAGAGAGTAAAGCTGCAGTTTACTAGAAATTTTACTGCAGATAAGTGACTCACTAATATGACTCTTAATAAGATGAGCTGTACTGTATAAGAGTAATGTAACAAAACACTGTTGCCAAAGGGCACTGTTACATATTATTCTCTGAGCCAGAGACAAATTCTGAAATTATTGCAAAATGTTAAAAATTTGAAATTATTTGGATCAAGATATGGCCTTTAAAGTAGAAGAAGCAAAAGTTTAATGAAAATTCCAAGATATTGATTTCTCAGTTGTACCTGAGGTGAGCACATTAAGGAAACAATTAAACATTAAAATTCAGCACTGCTTCATTGAAAATCATGAACTGATGGAATGTAGTTCTCTGCAAGATGCTGCTCTAATTTCCATTCAAGCTACCACTGATCACTGCATTCATTATATCAGAGAACTTGATTCCCTGTTTTTGATCATGCACTTGTACTCCAAGAATAGTTTAAGGCTATTCCCCCCTCGCACACTTTATTTTAAAGAAAAACAAGTTGCATATTCTCTGACACATTGATATCTCTCTTGCTCATTTTCTCTGTTGCATATACAGTTAAATCACCACCAACAATTTCAGAATCTATATTTTTAAAACTTCAAAAGCTTTACTTTTGCAGTTGGGAATATATTTTATTCTGCTATTACATGGCGTTTCTCAACAGTGCACTCTGTGTCCATGTGCCCTTTGTTTTTATTAAAAGAAATGTACTATATCCCATGGGGGAAAAAAAGCAAGGACAGCTCCCTGCCTCTACTAAAAATATCCCCTTTTGTAACAGACCAAGTGAAATGAATCAAGCAGACTCTGCTTTCTGCTGTGGCCACTGCTGAAGACAGATATATCCATGGTTTTTATTTTAAAATTCCCCTGATGGCATCATTTTAGACAGCTCTCTTTTTGATAGCACACATGCTAGCAGACTGATAGGCTTGTGAAAATAATTTTTGTTCAACACAATTAAACAGGTGTAAATTATCTCCATGATTTTTAACCTAGTCTCAGTTTATTCTCTTCAGGAAGCAACATACTTGGGGAGTGATATTACAGTACTTAAAGAAAAAAGCTAATTGGCAGGGTACCCAGGCCACCCTAAGAGAACATTGTAACTTTTTTAATCACAATCACACCTGCAGCAGATGATCATTAGATGAAAAGTCACAAAACAATAAACAGGAAGTCTTCTGAACTAAGGTTGGGTTGAGAAGAAAGCAGCTTGCTTTGAAATAATTATTTTGCTGCAGAGCAGAAATGGTATAATGAGAATTTCATGCTGCCAGAAGCTGTAACCCTTGATTGTTGGGATACAGCTGTCACCATAAAAAATAACACATTGCCTTTAGATTGTCAGAGTGCAGTAATCCCACCTCTCACATCTGTACTACACGTAGCCAATTAAAAATATTCTTATCACAAGTATTGGCCAAGACTGGTGAAATTATTGAATAAATTTAATTGCATCTGCATTTTTCAAATAAATATACCCAAAATGCTTTTAAAATGTAACCATGCAAACTGACAACTTAGATGACTAAGGGTCTGTGGCATAGATGTCCATAGATCTAAGATCTATAAAATCATGAATGATATGCAGAAAATGCATAGGGGGGGGAGTGTTATTTACTCCTTCATATAACACAGGAACTAGGGGTCACCCAATAAAATTCATAGTTAGCAGGTTTAAAATCAACAAAAGAAGGCCCTTCAAAAAAAATGCACAGCCAACCCATAGAACTTGTTACTTATGGTTCAAAGAAGTATGAGGTAAATTCTTAGAGGATACAGGCTATTAGTCAAGATGAACAGGGACAAATTAGGGCCAGATTAAGAAAGGGCCTTAAAATCTCCACACTGACAAAAGTGCAGATCTTGCAGCGGGGCCCTGACCTGCAGTCACTAAAGCCCCTGCCTTCTGGCCCTGCCTGGTGGGAGAGTTGGGGGATGCAGTTCCACATGCTGTCGTCAACTCTCTTCACTCCCCCCATGCTTGGCTGGAGTGACATACTGGGAAGTTTCATCCATGTGCTTCTCTCACCTGCAGGCTCTGCTCCTGCAGCACCCATTGGCCAGGAATCATCACCAATGGGAGCTGTGGGGGTCAGGACCTGCAGGCGAATGCAGGGCAGTGCGCCCACAGCCTTCTGCCCCCTCTTCTCCCTCCCTCGAGCCTACACCACTAACGGGAGCTGCCCAAGGTAAGTGTCCTACACCCCAACCCTCTGCCCCAGCCCTGAGCCCCCTACCACACTCTACCTACCACCCAGAACCCACCCCAACCTCCTGCCCTGAGCCTCCTCTGGTACCCTAAATACAGTCCAGACCCTGCACTCCAAACTCCTACCTTGACCCCCCTCTCATGTCCTAACTCCTGCCCACACCCTGCACCTCCACCCCCATCTCATGCCCTGAGACCCCTCCCACATTCTATCCTTGGCCCCAGCCTGGCACTCCCTCCTGCACACCAAATGTCTCATCCAGCCCTCCTCCCCCCAGAGCCCACACTCCCAGGCTGAGCCCCTCATGCCACCACACTCATCCCCATGCCTCAACCCGCTCCCCCCTCCCACACTATGAGCCCCACATTTTTGGCCCCACACCAGAGCCTAGGAGCCTCATAAAATCTAATAGTCCTGGGCCCCCAGAAGAGTTAATCCAGCCCTTGATGCAATGCCATGTTCTGGATATCCTTTAACTTCCACTTGCCAAAATCATCTGGCAATGGCCACTGTCAGACAGGATACTGGGCTAGATGGATGATTGGTCTGACCCAGTTTGGCCGTTCTTATAACATAGGAAGAAAAATCAGACGTGAAGGCTACTGCTCTGCCTTTAAAGAAAGGCTGTCACATCTTATAATTAATACATAATACCATACTTTAACTGAAGAGTTCAGTATGACTCTACACTTCACCAAATTAAGATAAAACAATCACTAATGCAAAATAAAGGAGACCATTCTGCACCAAGGTCTGGTTCAGGTAAGCATCCTTATTCAAGAAAGCCCTTAAGTTTAACTTCAGCACTAAAGTTCAAAGCAAAGCACATGTTTAAGTGATTTCCTGAAATGGGGCCTATATCTTTGCATGCAAGATTGGTGGCCTTCATCTGTACACTACACTTGTAATACAGATCAGAATTGTACCATAGACTTTTATAGTTGTACTATACTAATGTTCGGTGATCCCATAAGCACAGCTACACTGACGTTAAATCGATGGCATATGGTTTTCCTTTCAACTCTGAAGGATCATGGAGTCTGAAAACATAGGCTTATCTTTTGGAGCAAGCTGTTACACTTACTAGTCCAAACAGAATCAAACACACTGTGTTAAGTTTTAAAATTCACTTGCTGTATTTACAAAGACACCATGAAAAATAATAGGGACCTTAGTATACAGATCCCATGTATTTAAGATACATCCCATTTATTTCTACCCATGCTGTAGAAAATCCTAAATAGGTTAGATTACATTGAGTTAGAGATAGGATCTTGCCATTGCTAGTTAGTGACATTCTTCATTTCACTCATTCTTCAACTTTTTCCATAAAGTGGTAAGAAAATTTTACTCCAGAAGTTAAGTAACAATGGAACAGCTTCTGACAGAGTAATAAGCAGTTTTCAGGGCAAGTTCAGCAGCAGGGGAGGATACAAGTTATCAGTTTGGCAATAAGAGTAACTGAAGTAAATTAAAATTATTGTGGAGATTTTCAGTAGTTAGCAGGGATAGGCACAAGTGAATAGAAGGAGGTCATGAAATAGATGGAACAAAAGGAAAGAGAAACAGAGGATGATAATTAGATTGTAGGCTGCAACATACAGGAAGCTTGCCATGGTCTCTGACATAAGTAAAAGACAACAAAAAAGATTGATTACAAGACTTACTACATGTTTGATTGTGGATTTACCACAAGCCCTGGGTTAGGGTCAGCATGTGGTGGTTCTGCCCCAGAAGCAGATCAGAAACCAAGTTATGAAGCACACTGGCTCCACTGGAGAAGAGAGAAGTAATCTGTGCACAGTATTGCCAAGTACTCCAAAATCATGAATTTTAAAAAATAAACTTGGGCTCTTTTTGTTTGCTTTCTGGGTTTTGAGCATATAGAGGTCCCTTGGATCCTGTTTTTCAAACTTTTCTCTGCAACTACCTGTGTAGAAACTGGCATTTTCCTAAAATGAAAACAAAGAGTATCATTTAATCCCATGACTCCAGAAACTGGGGATTTAAGGGAAAAAATCCAGAAACCACAAGATTTTTCACCACCTCCTGTTAGCATTTTAACTAGCCACATTTATTTTCCCTCTGCACCAGATCAGCTGCATTGATTGGGCATGAGGATGGGTGCATTCAAGTCACTGTTCCCATGCCACTGTGGCCATATCCCTTCCTGCTCACGTGCATGGGATGGGAAATAGCAGCCCTTTAAGGCATCTGTCTCATTGTTCCATTGTCCACAATAGCAATACCCTCCGGCTCAGATGTGTACCATGGATCATGATTTGATCCTAAGATTTGCACTGGATCCTGAATTTCTCTGCAACCCATTGCCCTGAAGTTATAAAAGAAGCAGATGTAAGGCTTGGCTTATAAAAGCAAATCAAAACCTACATACCTTTTCCATTTGCCACACTGCTTTAAGATTCCAAAATATTCTGAGACACATCACATTTAATGTTGGTAGCAAAGGCACATACTCTGAACATTCAACAGTTTTACCATTCATGGGAGAAAAACAGAGAATAACTAGCCATTGAAGCATGCCAATGCCTCAGACAGGGACAGGGACATTTAAAGGATAATTAAATGTGCTGTATCACATATGGATGAAGAGTACATGCCTTATGTTCTGTAGAAATAAATCCTAGCTACTGATAACCGGGAAGGGGGGAGAAGGATCCTTATCCTTTGCTCCTTGGAATTAGTGGGAGTCTTCGTTGATTGCAGTGGGCATTGGCTGAAGGCCTTCATTTCTAAGGATATATTTTATTGGTGCAGGTTATATGCTTGTCTGCATATTGATTGTACCTGAAAACAGGGAACGTGCACACGCAGCCATTTGTGTGCACAAACTGGATAGCTACATGTGTGGAGAAGATGGCTTTTCCCCAAACAATAACTCTTTTGGTTGCCAGCCTTCCCATTTGTGTCCCAGTTGGTAGTAGACCACCATTACAAAAGATTACCACGGAGCATCCAGAAAATGGTGTACTCTTCCTTGATATATTCTTGCTGGGAGTGGCTAGTTACTGAGCAATCTATTTTATGCTCAGTACATTTATTCTTTCACACTAGACTTTGTTAGTAATTGTTCAACGAACAAGTCTCAGAAATGTAATGACAAAGGAGGTGCAGAGTACCTCTGAAATGAGCCTTGATGCAGTGCTTATGACAAGTGTATTAATTGCAAGCCAACACCTTGGGCCAAATTCAGCCCTGATGTAAGTGGGTGCAATTACACTGATCTTTAAAAAATTATCAGCAGGTGTTAAATGACAATTTCATTTAAGTCAATGGAGCAGCTGAGGATCTGGCACTTTGACTTTGAACAGATATACCCACATCTTCATCAGGGGCTGGAGTCTGTCTATTGCATGGAATTATATTCTCTCCATCCCTATGTTCACTGGTACACACATGCTCAAATTCCAGTTACTGGAAACGCACATATATTAAAATGGGTTTTTTCCAGTAGCATATTTAGAGCATTAAATTCTGTCTTGTATACTGCTAAACAAAAGAAACATGACCAGTCATTAATTCAATGTCCTGCTGTAAACAGGACAATGCAATGCACAGAGTACAAAAACAATGGTACATTATAGCCTAAATGCTGACAGCTATTACTGGACTAGCTCTCAACCACCCGGAGTTTAACAAATCTTTAAAATGTTACACACAGGGTTCAGGTTAAAATCTACATAACAAAATTCTGTTATGCCATCTGTAGTCCTGATTTATTTATTACTTTTTGCTGAACTGTTAGCTCTGGAACAGTTTTGCTTCTATCTGGGCAGCAAGAATGAATGAGGATGGAGAAAAAAAAATACACATTTTCGATACTTCATTATTAGGTCTTACTGAAGGATTTAATAAGTTGAATTTTCCTATTAACACAATTGAGAATTTAATGAGTTTCTTAATTTATGACTTCAGTAAGCTTCTTCAATTTGAATTATAAAACTATAATACAAGCTGCACTCTAAGTGCCTGAGTGTCTGACGATGACAGTATGTTTAAACTTTCACGTTAGCATCTGATCTAAATGAATTAACAAATAGCATGAAATCTCTGCAGTGATTCTTAGCGATGTAACAGAATGAACAGCTAGAAGCTGATCCTGACCATGCAAGGCATGGACTGCTCTCCGCTCTATTGAAGATTGTTGAGAGTTGAGAAAACAAAGCACTTAAGAGGTGGGCCTTTTATTTGCTGTCTGCTCATCTTCATGACATGGAGCTCTTTCAATTATTCTGCTGAATGACCTTCCATTCAAATCACTTCTTCCTCTTCACTGCAGCAGAAAGACCTCTTCAGCAATCTTTGCATCCATTAGGTTTGAATGATTTGGCCAAAATTTCACCATGCTGGGTCACCATGGCAAGGGCATGGTACTGGCCTTGTCGTCACTAAAATAAATATGCTTTTAACCTGAGTTTATGAGGATTGTAATTCATTTTAGTTAAGACAAGTTAAAACACCTTAAATTCTTAGTTGAGTTAATAGGAAAATTGTACATCACTTAGCAGACCAAGATAAAGACGATGATTTAATTAAACTAGATTTAACTTAACCTGATAACTTGTGTGGAAACTACAAACTGCCTTGTCTTTACTCGGATTGTAGCTCATTTTAAGAAACTTGTGTTCGGAGGACACTGTTTTTGTAGTGAAGACAAGGCCATTTTTATCCATATTTACCTTCTTACTGGCTTTAGCACCAGGAATACTGTCATTCACGGGGTCGTGAGGGAGGATTGTCATTCCTGTTCGGTCCCGCTTGACTCTGAGTGAATAGGGTCAGTAGCAAACCCATTTCAAACTCAGTAGCAAGCTCAAGGTCATTTCATGAACATTCTGTACATCAGCAACTTATCTGACATCTAGGTAAACCTTACAGATTTGCAATATTGGGCTGGAAGACTTACCAAAAAAAAAAAAAGGATTTCTGGCTCTTCTGTTGGTGCTTAGAATTATTGCAAGGTGCATTGTGCTACATTTTAGCAAGAGGACAACCCTGTCTGCAGCCTTTGAAAATACAACATCCATTTCATAGTTTATTCATGGTGACAATTGGTTTCTGCCTTAAGGTGCTATTTATCCCACTTAGGAATTTCTCTACAATATGCATCACTGCTGTATCTAAGTGCTCTACCGGACTTAGGAAAACCAATTTGATAAACGGACTACAGGAATCCCATCCATTTTGCTGTAAGTGTGGCTTCTGGTTTTCACAAACCGGCTGTTCCAGTCTGAGCTGGAAGGATGATGTCATTTGTGCAGCGCATTCTTCGGGGAACACTGGCTTTCCCCAATTCCCACCTTCCTCAAAAGGAGCAGAAGGTGGGGAGAGAAAGAGAGAAAAAAAAGCTGTAGAGTTTAACAATGCCAACTGTCACTGCCTGGCGTCATCAGCGATATGAGATTATTAGAAGACCAGCTGAAAGGTTAAGGGTTTACGTAGAAAATCTGAAACCAATATTAAACCAAGATTTATAGAAATGCATGGCATGAATTTCCTAACTGTCAAGGTAGTTAAATGCTGGAATAAATTGCCTAGGGAGGCTGTGGAATCTCCATCACTGGAGATATTTAAGAGCAGATTAGACAGAAACCTGTCAGGGATGATCTAGGGTGCTTGGTCCTGCAATGAGGGCAGGGGACTGGACTTGATGACCTCTAAAGGTCCTTTCCACTTTTAGTATTCTATGATTCTGTGAAAATTAATGTTTATGGGTTAGCTGCTATGATTCAAGGACAAAGACAGCGATGTATTGTTCTTTGTCCATGACCTGGTAGTGGCCATTATTGGTCACTATAAGGCATGCTCGTCTTCCCACTTAACATTTCTGCTTTGCTTGGTGAAAAACAAGCCTGAAGGAAATTACATTTAGCAAAATAAGAAAAACTGTTTAAATACCACACAATCTTACATTTTACAATATATTTTTCAAAATGAAGTTTGCCAGTTTAAATTGGTTGTGCCCAGTAAGTACATCAATGGCATACCACAGGGCTACTCAACACACAGACCAAGGGCCGCATGCGGCCCACGACCCTTTTGTTTGTGGCCTGCAGTGCAGTTTGGGTTTACATGGGGCTCAACACACAGCCCGTGGGTAGGATCCTTTGAACATGGCCTCCACTGGGAACACGCTCCACAATGGCGAGGCGTTTCCCCGGTGGGGTGAGCATTGAAAGATGCAAGCAGACAGGCTGGCTGGAACAGATGGGTACAGGGTGTCAGCATTTCTAGCCCCCAGAGAGGAGGTACTGGGAGCACCAGGTCATTGTGTGGAAAACTATTTGCATATATATGCAACCACACTTAAGCTGTGGCCCTTGGCATGTGTTGAGAATATCATTGTGGTCCCTGGGGCTTCCAAAGTTGAGTAGCCCTGAAATACAACATTTCATTGACACCTTAGTATTCTCTTCAATAAAACAGAATGTTTCTATGTGAAACAGTAGATTTTTCATAATAGTTTTTGGACCTGTAGCAGTAATTGAATAAAAAACATTTGATTCTCCACAATGTTTACTCCATATTAAAGGAAAATATGCCAGATTGTTTCAATTTGAGATACAAAGGGTAGGGGGTTCATCAATAGATCCATGGATGTTTTGTTACTTTTGTCAGGTATTACAGAATCTTCTGATTCACTAAAACAGAATTATAGAACCTTAGGGCTAGAAGGGACTGCAAGGGTCATCGAGTCTAATTAGCGGCAGGATTTGTTGTGTCTAAACCATCCAAGACAGATGGCTGGCTATCCAGCTTTCTTTTGAAAACCTCCACTGAAAGTGCTTCCATGACTTCCCTAAGCAGTTTGTTCCATTGTCCTACTGTTCTTACCGTTAGGAATTTTTCCCTGAGATTTAAT
Source organism: Pelochelys cantorii (assembly GCA_032595735.1). Taxonomy (NCBI): domain Eukaryota; kingdom Metazoa; phylum Chordata; order Testudines; family Trionychidae; genus Pelochelys; species Pelochelys cantorii. The sequence continues at coordinate 25,490,079 of CM064339.1, forward strand.
CTAAATCTGCTTTGTTGTAGTTTGAACCCATTGCCTCTTGTCCTGACCTCTCTGGCAAAAGAGAACAATTTTTCTCCATCTTTTTACAGCAGCCTTTCAAGTATTTGAAGGCCACTATCACGTTCCTGCTTAATCTCCCCTTTTCCAAACTAAACATGTCCAGCTCCTTCAGATGTTGCTCATATGGTTTGCATTCCGTCCCTTTGATCATTCTTGTTGTTTGCCTTTGGATCCTTTCTAGTCTGTCTACATCCTTTTTATCAAGTGAATGAGGGTTCAGCAACCGTAGCTGTGCTTCTAGGTTGTAGAAGTTACTAGCTGAATTTCTAGTGATGTGGAAGTTTGTTGATTATACAAAGGCATAGGCAAATAAGGGAAGGCAGAAAATGTTCAGGTTATCAGAATCCCTAATAGGGATTTATATCCGCTCAAAATGTTCCAGTATATTCATTTTAGCTGCTGTGGTACCTTTGATGAAGAAGAAACAAGACCTCAGGTTCTGTTCTATGGGGATACATGATACATAGGAATACAGAGTAATTCCTTGTTGGAGGCTCCCAAAGGAATATCATTTAAACAAGGATACGAGACTTATTGATTAAAGTTGCAGAGATCCAAAACTAAAATTCAGTTTGTCTTATCTGATGGAGTAGAAGTGAAATCACCATTCACCATTTCAGCAACTAGTTCATTTTAAGCCATTTTCCAGGAAGGGTTTAAGAGTATACAAGCAGAAACCAATATTTCAAAAATATTCAGAAGCTGGTTTGATTACCGTACATCTAATTTACCCAGTAAAGTGCTTAGGAACAGTATATACAACTAGTATATATATGAATCAGAAATCAGTGTAACAGCACCTGTATAAACAATTGTGTATCTAATTTGTACACACAATTATGCAAGGTTTCTAGCAACTGCATGCAAAACTTGATTTGAGCACTTATATATAGCAACATATGTGCAAAGTATAGGCATGACTTCAGAAAATCAAAATGAATCACTTAAATAATATTACCTTTAAACGTACTTACCTTATGAAGTCATTCAACCCAAACAACAAGGTAAAAATACCTGTATTCCAGAGTCACTAACTACCTTGCACAAAGAATTCCCACTGAGATCAATGGAAATTTTGAGTGGAGTCCAACTGCATAAGCTCCAGTATTATATAAAACGTTTGCATATGATGGAGACATGAAGAGTCAGGGCTCAATCCTCATGTTCTTACAGTTTTTCTGTATCATTAGGCAAAATTCCATTCAGGATTTGGCCCTGTCTGACTAAAGGAGAGAATGCACAGATAAAAACATCTGCTAGGGGAAAAGGAAATAAATCCAAAATATCAACTTAGTGTGCAGTGCATAAATATAGGCAGAATTATTCATGTCAACAAATAATCTCACCACCAATCTTAAACTGAAAGACTAAATACATGCAAGAACCCCTAAGGGCAGAAAAGTGACATGCCTCAGTCATAAGCCAACCTCAGTCTGAAAGCATTTAGGAAAAAAAATGATGGAATTTCCTACACCTTCTTCCAAAGACCTTGCCACTATCAGTGATGGGACACTGCACTAGATGGACCATTGGTGTGATTTGGCTTGGCAACATCTGTGTTCTTATTAAGCAATTAATATCCAATTATCACTCAGAGGAAGGCAAATGTTACCCCCTTTTTTCTGAGAGGATCAATAGGTTGTCTGAGATCACATGGTGAGTTGGTCTTCCTGATCATGGCTTTACGCTACAAAAGGTTTCAAACTTGCCTGCAAAACTTCCTCTTATTACTTTGATTAAGGAAGGAAAAAACAGACTAGAAAAATTCTACTTTGAAATTTAATTCTGGAGACCCGTATAGACACACATTTCTTGTTTTAGAAATATGTAATTAATCCCCTAGGAGAAGAACACAAATTCACTGGGACCCAGGCACTCAAATGTCTAGTCTTAAAAGAATGTTACTACCTCTTTCTATGTGAAATATTAGGAGTTCAGCACACTTTAACTTTCCAACTTGTTCCCCAAGCTCAGATCCCAGCACCACGTTGCAAGTGCTGGGAACTGGAAGAGCATTCTGGGCATATTGACATGAAACAAACTTGCTAAAGACCCTGTCATCTGTCTTTTCCCACAGTGTATTTCAGTTATTAAGAATGTAGTTCAACAGCCGCCTCTGAAGATTCTGACAGTCACCAAGGAAATCACTCATATTGCTTTTTCCAGCGCTTACTGACAACAGTTTGGCAATTACCACCTTCCTTAATGGGAAGAAAAAGGAACATGATGTAAATGAGCAGTTTGAAGTCCCATTTGTTTGTTAGTAAAACTATGTTGTGCATTCAGATTTCAGTGGTAGTCAGAGCAGGTCAGGACAAGGCTGCTATGATTTTAATGACTGGATATGGAATGTGTAAGATGGATTCTTACTCACTCACAAACACATATTGCATTGCCTAATCACCAGACCTATTTACCAATCAAAAGAGTGACTTTTTCTAACGTTGTTTTATAACTCAGGGCATCTTGGCACGAGACGTTTAAAGGAGCTGATGTGTCAAGAATTTCACCAGCATGCAAACAAACCAATTGCAGTAAAATCTATTTGACTGTATATATGTACATATACACACATATAATATCAAGGCCAAAATTATAATATTTTTATAAATAAATGGACCTTGATGATCCTGTATCTACTATATATTTTAAAGAGTTTTTTTGTGGATTTGTTTGTGCAAAATAAAATCATACTTCACGATTACCTCCAGATACCATATTTTGCATGAATAATCCTGCCACTTAAATTAGCTGAATGCACTACTTTTTACAATAAAATATGCTGGGTGTAATGTTTAAATAATCATTTTTGCTTTTCATTGGAAAAAAGTAATGACTATTATAATTAGAGTTCATAAAAATATTTGCTAACAAAATTAAAATCGAATTGCCTATTCAACTGTCATTTTAGTGCAAAGAAAATTTTTACTGTTATGAATCACAAAATAATTCAAATTAATATGGAAAGAGTAATGGAAGCTTTACGAATTTCTGATTCAAATTTAATATTTCTGATTCAAATTTAATATGTATGGCAATGAATAATGTTTGAAGTTGGAATCTTGCACATTTAAAACTGTTCTTTTACTTACCTTTTATAAGCATATTAATAAAAATTGCAAGCAATTAATAAATAATTGCTTAAACTTTACTATAAGTATAATCTATGCAAAATGACTTTGCCCAGTCAACAGTGGGCCTCACCTGCAAGTAGTAGTACTATATACATAGTAGCTGCTTTGAATTAGAATGAGATGCCCCTTAATTTTGATTCATCTCAGCCTCACTGAAAGTTTTAAGTGTTTGTGGAAACTGGAAGACAGCGAGTATAGGTCAAAAGCAAAATCACTTCGGAGATAAAGTGAATAGTGTGAAAGTAATTCCACACTAACTATCTTAGCGCTTTAAACCCAAGAAGAAGGAACTCTGTAGGGAAAAGACTACATACATGAGAAAATGTCAGTTTTGATTAAATGTTTTTATTCTCTTATGTGGACATTTGAAACAAAATATTCAGTTTTCAAATTCTGATTCTGAACAAAAATCCATGTTTCATTTTGACTTCGTATTCTTTTGATACAGCGTAATACCAAAAATAAAGGTTTTCCATTTTCAGTTTTTGGATTTTCAAGACTTTTTTTTTTTTTTTAAACAGAGACACAAAAAAGAGACATCTCACTGCCCCTTTGCTTTCACCTGAAAACGTTGAAAAACAACAAGGATTACTTGAAAGTAAGCTTACTGAGTAACAAGGATCTATTCACTACACTATTCATTTTTTGTCTAAGCCACAAAGCCCAGTTTATGGAACTGAACAGTCAGCTGGCAGAGCAAGAGGCTGAGAAGCTTAGTGATCACCGTTTGCAACTTCGTGTGTAAAATATTACAGCTGGTCTATAAAGAGACTGAACCCCTGAAATTAATGGCAAGGTTCCCATGGTGCAGGATTAGGCCATGAAAGAACACAAGGAGGAGTCAAATAACTATTGTTTAAATATTAAATGCTGTACCACCACAGCAAACCTATTTTTTAAAATTACACTGCCACTTCTGACTCTCAGAGGAGCGACTATCTAGAGAGCTATGATTACAGTCATTAAATGTTTCATTTATGAGTTGTGAGCAAAATAAATTTTTAAGGAACTTAGCCATCAAGTGAAGAGTCATAGAGTATCAATTGCTACATGAAAGGGAGTAAAAATTTGGTTTGCAAACAGTAAAATGTTTGCTTCTAAAAAATAAATCCACTTTAAATTTAATATTGACATGCAGATGCAGTAGAGGAACAACTTTAAAGACAAAAATTATGTTAAACCAATGAGCAAAACAAGAATCCAGGAGTGTAAAAGTACTATATTGCCGAATCTAGTTGGAGAAAATATTCATCAGTAAACCTAATTGATGAATGTCAGTGAAGAAACATTAAAGATTCAAACAAACAAGTTCCTCTGCTGCAAAGTTAAATCTACTGTTAAATTCCTCTTGCAGCATTAAAAATAAGTCACCTTTATTGTTTACACAGCCTCTAACCTAGATGCATTTTCAATGAGAACTTAAAAAGCTATTTGTTTTAAGACACACATTAAAGTCAATGGGCATTCCGTTTCAGGGGGGAGGGAAGGTAGAATTGCAAGATTTGGGCAAAGCACACCAAAATCATGAGCAGTGATTTAGAAGAAGTGGTAAAAAGTAGTAAATAATTTCACTCCAGACTTTGCAAAACAAATTTAAATATAGATGCCCAGTACAATTTTGCACGACTACCACAGACTTCAATGAGAGTTGCATCTGTTTGTGCCTACCACATAACTTGGTGCCATGAGTCTGTTGATACTTTTGTACCTTATTCATAAGTGATTTCAGGTAAATCTCCAATTAGCTGATGAGAAGTGATCGTCTTTGTGGGGTCTTAGATGCACATGTTTTCTGCTTCAGCCTTGAAGTTTTAATCAACATTCAGGCAGATACATCAGGAAACAGTTTTAGCAATATTGAATTACTTTGTATAAAATATACAGTTGGCTAATGTTGTGTTTCATCTTTCAGAAAATATCTACAGTTATAAATTGAATTGCTCTCAAGAATGTGAACTGTGATATAATACAAAGTGGCAACACTTTACTTTAGATGTCCATTAACTGATGTTCAGCACATACAGCATGTAAATGAACTTCCAAGGAAGCACCTATGGCATCCTTGTGAATCAGATTAAATACTTTATGATCATTGCTATGACAGTGAAATCTAAGTAACTCTCAGTGTTAAAATGGAAACCTCTCTTTCTGAAATATTTTGTTGACATTAAAGCAAGTGGCTTTATCTCTCAGTTGGTGATCTATATGCTGAACTCCTAACTATCAGTTATTATTAGTCAATCATTTGGCTACACATTGCTTTTGGGTTTTGATTTTGAGGTGTTGATTTTGAGTTTAGTTATATGGGCTGAGCACTTTACATCTCATATCTCTCTTCCCCTGGGATGTCATTTACATGAGCTGTCGGGTCCCGAGTATTAATGGAACTGGTAGCCGGGTGTTCTCAGTGAAGGATCCCTCTACTCTGGAATTGTGTCTCCTGTTTGTCTGACCAAGGCTGGATTTGGCAGCCTTGGGGGTAGGCCACAAGGCTTAGTGATCGATAGGCTTTTCTCAATAGAGGCACCAGGAGGGCTAGACTAGGATTCTCTGTGGCAGTATGGGTCTTTTTGAGCTGAAATCCAGGTCTATTTATTTATGATTGTAGGATCCTGAACCTGAGAAGCTTTCCTGAAAAAGTTTTGTTGAAATCATTAAGTTTTTGTACAGACATTTCCATTTCTATGCATTGGCATTTTCCAACAGAAAAGTATCCCATAAAAAAGTCACAGTTCCATTCTAATAACTAGTATTCCTGGAAGATGGATCCATTTAGTTCTCAGGTAGTTGTGCATATCTCCCTCCTCAAGGTTCATTAGAACCATAAACTGTCTTCACTGAAACCTCAAAGCATGCAAAAATTACCTGTCTTGGGTATTGTTACAAACTCCAAACATAGCTTGTTTAAACAAACAGCTTGTTGGGTTTTGCAAAATGTTCAAACTAAATTTTGAACTATCTTTGGATTAACATGTTACCATACCAGGAAGAAAACCATATGGATCTGTACAGTTTCACATCATAAAACTGTGAAGCTTCAGAGTTAATTTCACAAACTCATGGAATGTAAACAAATGAAGAAAATGTTTGCATTAACCCCTACAAAATAAGCCTGCTAGTTTTGACCCTGTTGATACTCACCATACAGTGCATAATAATCAGTTGAATGAGTGTTTGGTAAGGAGAAAGGCTGACACAGCATGTTCAGTATGACATTTCAGATACATATTTCTCAAACACACATGCACACACACACACACATGCACTGTCATATTCTTCTACAGTATCCAAACACCCACAGAATCCATGGTATTTGATATCTGAACTAAGATCCAGATTGAAGGAAGTAGGCCTTATCTTTATAATGTTCTTTTATTGTGATGTTTCTATTAGAAGGAAAAACTCAATGAATATCTTAGTATAAATAAATGGGCAAATAAAATTCCACAACTGATACCCACCCCAAAATAGATCATATTTCATATTTGAATTTTGCAGTGTATGCCCATCTTTAATATAAAACCACATTTGTGAGCCTTGATACTACTCTAGTGCACCCTACATTTAGGACATCTCAAATTACACTGCTCTACAGCCAAAATGCTTCTGAAATAAATGTAGTCAAACTTTACTAATTCTGGGTCACTGAGAATGAAAATGATGCTTAAAATTGTTGATTGGCTCTAGTTTTCAAGATATGCTATTGGGTCAGTATATACGACCCTTGGCTTAGGAATGGCGGAGGATAAGTGAGTTATAAAGGGAAGGGATCTCAATTTAAACCAGAAATGACTAAAATACATCTTTGACTGGATCTATGAATAAATCTATGATTGGGTTTGGACAGTACTTGCTTTTTAGGCAAAACAATGAATGATGCAATCTGAAGCTGGTATTGCCTCATACATGATATGAATTGCATCATGTTATTCCTAGAAGTCATGGATGATGCAATCATAACGAAGCTTACATCACTCTGCTGAACAAATTGCCCTATATCAGCTCTAGAAATCATACAGTGTCATGCTCTCTTATTTGTCAGTGTTTGATTTTGCAAAGGGACACATTTCTGTTTAGCCAAAGTGAGCAGAGATGCCTCGTACTTGTGTGAACAGTGCAGATAACTTCTGCTATGTTTGTGGTGAAGTGACTTTTGCATCACAAAAGCGCACTATAACCACTATGGTTAAGAAAGCCTATCACCTTTATTTTGGCTGCAAAATTGGAGATCAGGACAAGAGGTGGGCCCCACACATATGCTGCAACACTTGTGCAACAAATCTTCGCCAGTGGTTGAACAGGAAAAGGAAATCTATGCCTTTTGCAGTGCCAATGATTTGGAGAGAGCCAACAGATCATACCAGCAATTGTTACTTCTGCATGGTGCCTCCAGTTGGGAAAGGTGTGTCAAAGAAGAAAAAGTGGACTGTGCATTATCCAAACATTCCATCAGCTATACACCCAGTACCCCACGGAGAAGGACTGCCGGTTCCTGATGCACCAGAATCATTCTCACTTGAGTCAGATGAGGAAGAGGAAGAGGATGAAACTTCTGGTCCTGAACCATCAATGTCACAGGACCCACATTTTCTCCCATCCTACTCCTCTGAGCCACACCTCATAACACAAGGTGAACTGAATGACCTTGTCAGGGATTTGGAACTACCCAAGAGTAAGGCAGAGCTGTTGGGCTCCAGACTACAGCAGTGGAATCTCCTGGCAGGTGATGTTAGGGTTTCCATGTTCCGTGACCGTCAAAAGGATCTTGTCCCATTCTTCTTCATGGAAGGTGATCTTGTAGCCTGCAACAACATCAATGGTGTGATGGCAGCCCTCAACATCGTTCATGATCCAGATGAGTGGAGACTGTTCATTGATTCATCAAAGATGAGTCTTAAAGCTGTTTTGCTGCATAATGGCAATGTTTTGCCATCAATTCCAGTTGGTCATGCAGTCCATATGAAGGAAACCTATGACAACATGAAACAACTTTTGAGGTGCATAAACTATGACCAACATCAGTGGCAGCTTTGTGGAGATTTGAAGGTTGTTGCTCTCTTGCTTGGTCTGCAGACTGGATACACAAAGTACTGCTGTTTTCTCTGTGAATGGGATAGTCGTGCAAGAGATTCCCACTGCATCAAGATAGATTGGCCACTCCGACAGTCATTGGAGCCTGGGAGGAAAAGTGTTCAGCATCCACCACTTGTTGAATCAAGGAAGATTTTGTTACCACCCTTACACATCAGGCTGGGTCTGATGAAGAACTTTGTCAAGGTCATGGACAAAACACAAGCAGCTTTCAAGTACCTCAGTGGAAAATTTCCAAGGTTAAGTGAAGCTAAGATAAAAGAAGGTGTCTTTGTTGGTCCTCAGATTCGTGAACTTCTTCGAGATGATGCATTTGACCATGCACTGCGTGGCAAGGAAAAGACGGCATGGAAAGCCTTCCAGTTAGTGGCAATAAATTTTCAAGCCTTCCAGTTAGTGGAAATAACAAGGCAGACAACTACAGGTTGTTGGTGGAAAACCTCCTCAAGGCATACAAAAGCCTTGGTTGCAACATGTCACTAAAGATACATTTTTTGCACTCTCATCTAGATTTTTTTCCACCGAACTGCGGAGCAGTGAGCGACGAGCACGGCGAGCGATTTCACCAGGACATTGCAACAATGGAGAAATGCTATCAGGGCAAATGGAGCCCATCAATGCTTGCAGACTATTGCTGGACAGTGACAAGAGATGCTCCATTTAATGAATACAAGAGACAAGCCAAGAAGCGCCGAGTAGACACTGAATAGGACTAAACTATGTACATAATAGTTTTTTGCCTTTTGTTTCATAATAAATTTTATTTATATAACCCTTTTGCTGATTTTTAAAGTGTTACATAAACAGGACAGGTGAAATATTATCATGTAAAGCAACCATAAACACATGAAAAGACCTAGGTTTACAATTTATGATTAAAACTCTACTATCTACACAATATACATAGACGTAAAATGTGAAAACTTAAATATCTTGGAAACAGTAGCCAATCAGTTGTTTTAATTGTCATATTTGAATTCAGCACATCAAAATACATAATAAATAGCACATTTTATCTCTGAAGCAGACGACTTCTAAAAAATTGTAGACCAGTGTTATAAATCTGTTTCATTCTTCCCACAAGTGGAAGGACACGACCTTTCACTGTGGTAATTGTTACTTTTGCTTGTTTCTATTATAGAATCCTGACTCCTTTTCCTGATGTTTCAAGCATGTGAGACCTTCTAGTTCACGGAAGCTGGTTTTCCCCTTGGCCAAACATCTTTTCACTGTCACTAATGAACAGTAGGTCTTTTAGGAAAATACAAACATTCACCCAGGAGGTACAGATGAACAGTACTGAAGGACTATGCATATTCTTTTTTGTCACTTCAGTGATGAAAGGATCTATACATAGCCTGAGAACTAGGTTCCCTTTCACTGCTACTAGGGAAATACAACTTAAGTGGCTACTCCTGCTATAAAATGGGTGCATAACTGGTTAGATAACCATTCCCAGAGAATAGTTATCAACAATTCAGAGTCATGCTGGAAGAACATAATGAGTGGGGTTCTGCAGGGATCAGTTCTGAGTCTAGTTCTCTTAACTGATGATTTAGATCAGGGGTTTTCAAACTTAGGTCACAGGCTCCCTTTGGCTGGAAATGGCGAACCACAGCCAATGAGAAATGCAAAGCTCCATGCCTATGGATGCTTAGATAAACAAAGCTTACCAGACAGGCCCACAACCCAAGCTTGAAAACCCCTGATTTAGATAATGGCATAAAGACTACAATTATAAAGTTTGCAGAAGATACCAAGCTGGGAAGAGTTGCATGTACTGGAGAAATGGTCTGAGGTAAATAGGATGAAATTCAACAAGGACAAATGCAAAGTACTCCATTTAGGAAAGAACAAACAGCTGTACACATGCAAAATGGGAAAGGACTGCCTAGGAAGGAATACTATGAAAAAGGATCTGGAGGTAACTGTTGACTCATATTTAGCTTATGGTCTACTACGTGACACTGTTGCAAAAAAAGCCCAAACATTCTGGAATGTATTAGTAGGAGTGTTGTGAGCAAGACATGAGAAGTAATTCTTCCATTCTGCTCTATACTAATTAGGCCTCACCTGGAGTATTGTGTCCAGTTCTGGGGTGCCTCCTTTCAAAACAGATGTGGACAAATTGGATGTCCAAATAAGAGCAACAAAAATGAATAAAGGTCTAGAAAACATGACCTATGAGGGAAGATTGAAAGAAGTGGGTTTCTTTAGTCTAGAAAAGAAAAGATTAAGAGGGCATATGATAACAGTTTTCAAGTACTTAAAAGACTGTTATGAGGAAGAGGAGAAAAAATTATTCTCTTTTAACTCTGATAATAGGACAAGGAGCAAATGGCTTAAATTACAGCAAAGAAGGATTAGGCTGGACATTAGGAAAAAAACTTCCTAACTGTCAGGGTGGTTAACCACTGAAATAAAGTTGCCTAGGGAGATTGTGGAATCTCCATTATTGGAGATTTTAACATCTGTTAGGGATGGTCTACATCAGTGGTCTCCAACCTTTTTAAGCATGAGATCACTTTTTGAATTTAAGTGCAATCCAGGATCTACCTCAAACCCAAACACCTTTCCCCCAGCTCCTTCCTGCCCCTTCTCCAACGCGCTAGCCCTGCTCACTCCATCCTCCCTCTCTCCCTCCCCTATCCTCACTCACTTTTATCATGCTTGGGGCAGAGGGCTGGGGTGCAGGGGAGGGGGATGCGGATGCTAAAGGATTTAGAGAGTGAGAGGGGCTCTGAGCTGAGCCTGGGGCAGGGAGTTGAGGTGCAGGAGGGGTGCAGGCTCTGGGAGGGAGTTTGGGTGCAGGGGGACTCAGCTAGAGCAGGAGTTTGGAGAGCAGGAGGGGTTCAGAACTAGGGCTGGGGTTCGGAATGCGGGCTCCAGCTGGGCATCACTTACCACAGGTGGCTTCTGGGTGGTGATGGAGGGGCTAAAGCAAGCTCACCCCTACTCTGGCCCTGCACCACTCCCAAAAGCAGCCACCAAACTCTCTCCATCCCTGCCCCCTGCTCTATAGAGATGGGGTACACAGTTGGGGGAGGGGCACCCTGACATCAGCACCTCCTCTTCTTCCTGTGCCCTGCAGAGGACAGGAGCAACACGGCAGTGCTGAGAGGGGCAGATGAAGTGCCAGCACTTGATAGCCTCCCAGCCAAACCTGTCAGGATCACCTGTCAAAGGCTCCAAGATCTACCAGTAGATCCCGATCTACTGGTTGGTGACCACTGGTCTACGTGGTGCTTGGTCCTATCATGAGTGTAGGGACTGGAGTTGATGACCTCACGAGGTCCCTTCCAGTCCTACAATTCTCTGATTCTTTTTTCTGATAGCCTACTTATAGTAAGGGAAATCCACTTTCTCCACATTCTTGTGGGATTCTTCTGTCCCCTAGACTCAATAGTTTGACTTTCCAAAGCACAAGGGTGGAATTTCAGGCAGGTAAGGGGGACAGCAGCCGTGTGCTCTGGGACCGGCTTGCTTTTCATCCCGTTCCCTGGGCGCTAAGGGAGTGAGGGGAAAGTACTTACATTCCATGCATGCCTCACACATCCCTTCACCAGCCAGGTGGGAGAGGCATGCACGGAATGCAAGTACTTTCCCCTCACTCCCTTAGTGCCCAGGGAATGGTATGAAAAGCAAGCCACATCCTGGAGTGCATGGCTGCTGTCCCCCCCACCCGCCCAAAATTCCGCCCTTACCTAGGCAGTCAAACAGAGTGGATTCCATCTGCCCTAGAGTAGCTGCCTCTGTCAATTCCACATATGTGCAATAGTTTTTTTCTCTTTATTTAAAAACCTCCTCTTTATCTTTTTCTACCCCAAACATCTCCTGAATGTGTAAGTAGGAGAGAGAGAGATTGTCTTCTAGTTAATTTTAAAGCTTAGGTTTCCAGGTGTCTCCCATTTTTTTACTGACACTTACATGGCTGAGTAAAAACTCCAAACACACAAGGTGCTGATATTTTATGGCAGGAAACTGCCACCTTGCTGATGGAGAGCTGCCTGCTGATATGCCTGGTGGCTCCAACTGGCAATAACAATATCTGACTGTTTCTTTTTCCTGCTGGCACTGTTTTGTCAGGAACGGGGATGGCTCTGTTTACTTCTCTCTTGTATGACTTTATGTTCTCGGTAACTGTCACCTTGTACTTCTCTTCCCAAGCATGCTACACCGCGCCTTTCTGAGCTACCACTAAACACACGTAGTCCGTTACTAACACGGTCAGTATCTTATGGGTATTTACATCCACCTTAGGAGGAAGAGAAGGGAGGAGTGTTCCAGAAAACAGTGCATAAAGTTGCATTTTTACTAATACCACAATGAGTAAGGCTTGTGTCTTCTCCTCTCTTTCAATCTCACTTCTTCTGGAAAGGAAATTGGTGTCTTCAGAAATGGAGCCACATGAAAGTAGCCGGGACATTTTCTGCTGCATTAGGTAGCATGGTAGTAGCATGGTAGCTTCATGTAATGTGCTATGTATCTAATTTCCTGAAATGATTTGGGGCACTAGATACATTATTTTGAGTAACTGTTTCTCTGCTGCATGCAAGAATCTCAGATTGTACTTGCTTGAAATTCATTACAGCTCTTTTGGATACACAGATCATTACTACAGGCTACTAAATATATAACTGCAGCCTTAAATATTTAAATCTCATCTTTTATTTTTAATAAAACTAAACAAAGTCTAACGTCCTTGTCAAAGTCAGGCTGCCCATGAAGGCTGCCTTCATGCAAATATTAAATGTGACAATGGAGAATAACTGAAAGGTGCTAAGTAGAAATTGCAAGTAACTGCTGACAGTGTCTGAAAGCTAATGATGCTAATTAATGATATTCCCATGGATAGTTCCATAGGAGGAATGGAAAATGCAACAGCGCAGACTTGGCTTTTCTGCTTTCTTTGTCGAATTCTTATTGAATATAAATTAAGTGCAGAAAATGTCACTCCCTAATTAGGATGCCTAAATAGCTCAGAGAAGACAAAGCAAACAAGTAGCGCTGCCTTCCACATAATAAATTTGCAAGCAGAAGCTTCCTGTATTAATTCAATTAAATTTGCACTAAAAAGGTATTATGTATTTTCCTTCTCTTTATTGGTTATCAAGGAAATATACCAAATTTTAAAAATTGCATGTGTGTAGAACAGAGGCAATGAGTTTTGGATATTTTAGAAAATGGTGTTATGACAGTCGCCAGAAAAATAGCTCATATCTTCTTTATAAAGATAGAACAGATTCAAACTGAAATCAGGGCCCCATTATACTAGAAACTCTCCAAAAAGTTTGCTTTATCTTGTCTGTTTAGAGTGCAAGAGACAGGAAGTCTTTCTATGTATTTTATTACAAAGATTGAAAACAGCTTAAGTCATTTTGTGAGAAAGGTAACATCTGTGCATTCAGAAGGTATATATATAGCAGGCCAAAGTTAATGCAGATTTGTAACACGTGAGGCTGTCATTCAGCAGGCAGGCATAGCAGCATTTCTTTTTGTTTCAATTGTAGAAGTTTATCTCCTGCTCTCTTTTGCTTTGAATCTGAGATTCCACTTAACCCCCAAAATGCAAGCAAAAGCTAGTTGAAATAACCATTTCCAGCTCAATGTTTGTAGAAACACATAAAAGAAAAAAAAACCCTACAAGAGTTTCACATAACTAAACGACAATCCAGAGGCTATGGGGCCTTTTAACAAACAATGATCTGAGCTTAAGGTTGGTAATGAACCTGGAAACCAGGTAAGCTCTACATGGTTAGGAGTTTATTAACAGATGCACTCTACAAAGGAGGAAAGTATTAGTCCCATTTTTCTAACGGTAAAGTTAGACAGATAGAAAGTGATTTGTGCAAGGCCACAAAATAAGCACGTTGCAGAGATGCAAGAACTACTCAGATGACCAATGACCCTGCTCTCTTCCCATATGTACAGTTCTGATAATTACACTCCATAGGCATCAGCAGTGAGAAGCAGCACTCACCAGTCCTCTGGTTCTTGCATACCTAAGATTCCCTTTAGCACATTGGTCTGTCCCTTTTAAGGACAGTGGGAGTCTGCGGCCAGCCAACACCATTCCAAGGCATGTCTCCTTGGAGAACAAGTACTTCAGAGAAGTTTGCCAGACCAGCTTTAAGGAGGAAGAGGGGGATTGAATTATATAATCACCGGATTAAAACGCAGTGCTCTTAGTTTAAAAAGGAAGACTAGAATGAGACTCGGGAGTAGAGCTCAGCAAATTTTGGTGGGCAAACAGGCTATTTGTGGAAAAAAAATAGTTCTTGAGCAAATGCAACTATCTGCCAATAGTTTAAACTGAATAAAAACAGAAAATCCAGTTCTAAGAAAGTTGAAATATGTTGATGTTTTCTTTCAAAAAAGATGTTTAACTGTATTAAACTTTAACTAATTTAACTGTATTTAACTTTAAAAAAATCAAAGGAGATAGCATAGAAGAAGTCTGAACTGAGGGTCTGCAAGTTAAGAAGAGATCTAGAGGAAGGGCTCTGCAGAGCTGGCAGAGAGGAATTGGAAAGCTGAAAGAGCTGGACTCTGAAGTCCTGTAAGAAGGAAATTGGAATACCTGAGGAAGGAGAAGGTTGATACTCAAAGGGCCAAAGAAAACAATGTTTGTTGTCAAGTATCAGAGGAGTTGCCATGTTAGTCTGGATCTGCAAAAGCGACAAGGAGTCCTGTGGCACCTTAGGGTATGTCTACACAGCAAAGTTATTTCGAAATAACAGCCCTTATTTTGAAATAACTTTCCTAGCATCTACATAGCCAAACCGCTATTTCGAAATAGATTCTAAATAGCAGAGAGCTTATTTCGAATTTGGTAAACCTCATTCTATGAGGAATAACACCAAATTCGAAATAGCTATTTTTGAAATAAGTGTGTAGACACTTATTTTGAAATAGGGGGCCTCCAGCCTTCCCAGGGTGCCTTGGTGGCCACTCCAGCTTCAACCAAGAACACTCCTCTCCCTCCACCCCTCCTCAGAGCCCTTAAAGGTGTAGACTCTGGCCACAGTGCCTGTGCCAGCTACAAGCCTGCCAGCCCAGAGCCAGCAGTCACTGCCCCTGACCCAGTGGCCCCAAAACATGAGCCAGTAAGCCACTGGCAGCCAGCCCTCCACCACTCCCCAGTAGCAATCTTCCAGCTCCCAGGAGCCTGCCAGAGCCTGGAGAAGGCGGGTGCCTTCCTGGTCCAGGGTGGAGATCATGGACCTTATTCAGGTTTGGGGGGATGCCCCCAATGTCCATGATCTCCGCACTAGACGGAGGAACGCAGCCGTCTATGGCAGGATAGCTCCCAGCCTAGTCACCAAAGGCCACATGCGAACCCAGGAGCAGGTCTGCATGACAATCAAGTTGGTCCAGCGAGACCCCCAACCCTGAGCCCTGAGCTTCCCCTCCCCCTTCTTCCCCTTGCTTCCCTCTTCCAGCTCCCTACTTCCAGGTTTCCCCCTCCCCTCTCCCACCCTCTCTTCTCCCCCTCTCCTGCCTCCTTTCCCCAGTCTCACCAGAGTTTCATTCCCTCCCCCCCCCCAGTTTTCTTAAATAAAGAGTTTGTGTTCATGAAAATACGTGTACTTTATTTGACATTAGGAAGGGGGGTTAAGGAGGGGTAAGTGGAAGGACGTGAGGGAGGAATGAGGCAGTGGGGCAGACCAGGGAGGCTCTTAGTGCTCCTCAGGGTGGAAGCTCTCCCGCAGGGCCTCCTGGATACTGACAGCCCTCCGACAGAACTCCCGGATGGCAGCCTGCAGAAAGTGCAGCCAGGCTCACAGCAACACGTCCAAGAGAAGCACCAGAGTGCCCAGGGGCAGTTCTGGATCCATGTTGCCAAGTGCTGTGGTGTCCCGAGTGAGGGCAACCAGAGCATGCAGAGACAAAATGCTTTGCTGTCCCTCATTGAGGTAGACAAGCAAGCAGGAAACCTGAGAATTGGCTGTCCGGGGGGGTCCCCTTAAGCACAGACCTCAGATAGCCTCAGGCAGCAGCTCCACAGAGTAAGTCCTGACCTGGTGCCCTACTGGAACTGGTTCCGGCCAGCCTTAAATGCGATTCAGAGTCCACTCAGTGTGGACGTGCTATTTCAAAATAGCAAAATGCTATTTCGAAATGCATTTTGTGTATAGACACGTTATTTTGAAATAAGATATTTCAAAATAACACTGTAGTGTAGACATACCCTTATAGACTAACAGATGTATTGGAGCATAAGCTTTCATGGGCAAAGACCCACTTCGTCAGATGCATGTAGTGGAAATTTCCATGGGCAGGTATAAATATGCAGGCCAGAATCAGGCTAGAGATGACGAGGTGGATCTAGTCAGGGAGGGTGAGGCCCACTTCTAGCAGCTGATCTGGAGGTGTGAACACCAAGAGAGGAGAAACTGCTTTTGTAGTTGGCTAGCCATTCACAGTCTTTGTTTAAATTAAGGTGATGGTGTCAAACTTGCAGATGAACTGTAGCTCAGCAGTTTCTCTTTGAAGTCTGGTCTTTAAGTTTTTTGCTGCAGGATGGCTACCTTTAAATCTGCTACTGTGTGTCCAGGGAGATTGAAGTGTTCTCCTACAGGTTTTTGTATATTGCCATTCCTAATATCTGATTTGTGTCCATTTATTCTTTTACGTAGGGACTGTCCTCTTCCTCGTAGAGCACATTTGCTCTTCCACTTTTTTCTGTGGAAGAGCAAACACATTCCCTGGACCTGGCGGAGTTTAGCCGTACCCTGAGATTCCTGCAACCTACAGGGCAAATGCAAGGTGTCAGCTGAACAGTAGGCTTTTTGGAGGCCCTCCAAGATGGGGTGATTTTACTGGGAAAGTCTGATTTTCAACAGATTTAAATTAATCCATTAATTTCAATGAAGTTACACCAATTTACACTATTGTGAATCTGGCCTTAAAGCACACTGGGCCAGTCATTCTTAATAATTATTTAGGTACTAAAAGGTCAGCACCCTTAAAGCACATGTTTTGAACATGAAATACCTCATCCCCCTCCACTACAATTTATTCAAAGTTTCTTTGGTGCCTTTGTTTAAAATCCCTTCTAATAAAATACCACCTACTTCTGCAGGCTGTAAATTGGCATGTAAAGTAGCAAGTGCTAACGTTTCACTGTTCCATGTTAAGTAAATGCTAGCCAGTCTTTTAAAAACTCTTCCCCAGCTTCTAACAGCACGAATGCAATAAAAAAAAATTCTCCATGAAGACTAGTTAAAAAAAAACCCAGAATATATACCCTTCAGTAGCTTTCTCTATTCAGTTGATAAATAGGAAACATTTAAATAACTTACTCTGAAGGAAACCAGCAGCAGATGAGAGCTGCATGCAGTACATTAGGGCAGACCAAAGTATTTTGTATCTTATTTATTATCATTGGCACACGCTTGTATTATACCTTAGTGTCTGAACTTCTGCTTAACTATTAATGTAATTGCTTTCAACATGGAAAATGACCATATCTTAATGAGTGGGGGAAATATTTCTGTCATGGATTCTTAATTATTTTGGTAGCATTGACTATGATGCAGGAAAACTGCTAAGAAAATGGAAATTAAAGATGTGTGTGTGAGAGATTTAAATTTTAAAAACCTGCTCTCAATATCAGCATTTGGAGGAACAGTATCTATCTACAAGTTGTCTCTGTGTGTGTGTGTGTGTGTGTGTGTGTGTGTGTGTGTGTGTGTGTTTATAAAAATTGGAACTTTATTATTTCCCAGGTTTCCACTGACTCTGTAAATGTCATCTTCAGAAACAGCAATAAACTATATCAATTTGATAATTTCACTATAGCAGCTAGAGGGATGAATATAGCATTTCCAAAAATATTCATAACATGCCTCTGCAGCAAGCCGTTTAAGTTTCATTTGGTATTTTATTTTGTTTTTTTTTTCCATCCAGCACAGTAAAAGAGGAGCCATTTGCAAAGAACAGTTAGTTATGTTTGGGAAGGAAGAATTGGAAATGAGTGCGTGTTTGGAAACATTTCTAAAAATAATTAAAGTCTCAAGAAAAAAGTAACTCAGAGGAGATAACCAGTTTTTAGGACCACTGGCGAGATGCACTGGGAAAAAGGTAGATGTGTGGGTCTTGAGAACTGAGATTCGTAAATTCATTAGAGAACAACCAAGACACAACCCTCCTATGACACAGAGAAACTCCTCTCCAAGAAATAATTGCACAAAACCATCTCATTGTCCTTTGGATCTCCCCTTAAAGCATTCTTTTGGCATGATGCCTACACAAAATGTGACAGTTGCAAGTTAGTGCAATGAGGTAGCTACCTCTCTTGCTGATCGATATGGTCACATTGCTTCTTTGTGCTCACTCATCTGTCTGTGTGTATCCATCTGTTGTCTCTTCCCTTATACTTTACAGCAAGCTTCTGAGGGCAGGGACAGGCCCAGCCAAAGAGTTTGCAGGGCCCAAGGCAGCATGCTGTGGTTGGCTGAGCCGCATGGCCCCCAGTCACGGCAGTGAGTGAGCGAGTGGCCAGGTAGGCGGGGCTGGGAGCTGGGCAGCGCGGGGCCCTGAATGAGCTGCGCTGTGAGGCCATAAATGCATGGGGCCCAAGGCAACCACCTGGCTTGCCTTGCCCAAAAGTTGGGCCTGGGCAGGGAACATTTTTGTTGTATGTATGAACAGTGCCTAGCACAAAGAGATTCAGGTCCATGACAGGAACTCCTTGGCACACTCAGTAGTACTTTTCCCAGCATCTTGAAGCTCAAGCATAACAGTGTGCATCTCCCTCATTAATATGCTTTTTTATGCAAAGCAATCCCTCAGATCCAACTATATTTTTGAAGGGAGACTCTTTAGCTATTGATAAGGCCTAATTCACAGGGAGTGTAATGGTGGCACATCAGTTAGAAAAATGGATGTAATGGAGACAGTGCAACTTAAAACATAATTGGGTGACCGTAATTTTTGTGCACGGTAAGACCTGAATGCAGCAATTTGCATTCTCTTGATTCCAAATAAGCACCTGGCATAAGCTCGGTAGTGGATGCATCATCAAGCTGGTTTGTTAGTCAAACAGGTGGTGGTTAACTGGAAAACTGTTTTCTTTGGAATGCAATACTAATACTTTGCATTTTAATAAGCCCTTCCAGTAAAAATATCTTCCAAATTCGGGCTATACAAACTCAAGAGATAGGGTGATATTCTTCACGTTTTTCCAGGTGGTCAAGGCAGTTAGATTAGTGTCTTGCCCAAACAGTCAGTATACTCTGTCTCTGCTTTAGTTACATGCTGCTGCCTCCCCTTCCCTTAAAACAAATGGGCTTTCACAGGAGGCCAACTCCCCGCCCCGAGACATTCATGGCATTGCTACTCCCAAGTCCATCATAATTTCGATCCTTCTTAGATCACTGCTGCTGCAAATTATGCATGACTATCTATTGCATCCAAAGGCTATGCTGGACATTTGCAAATAGCCAGAGATATCCAGTTCATGCCCCTTTCCTTCACGCTATCCATGTCTGCAGAGGAAATTCCCAGCTGACCAGATCTGCTGGGTATCCAACCTCTTAGGGTCAGCCGGGTGGAGTAAAAAAAATCAGGCTCTTTGTGTTTAATGTGAGTATGTAAAAGATTAGTTATCACTTTTTATGCAGAGACAGCGGTAACATATTGTAAAACCATGAATTGCATGCCAAAACAATCCACATCTTTTCAGAGTGAGGACCCCAAAAATAAAGCTATGTAATAAACTGAATAAATAAATGAAGCTTAAAATTGAGGTTTAAGGAAAAAAGCTTCTACAAATTTAAATAAAAATGTTCCCATGAATTAAATTCCAGAGGAATCAATTGTTTATAAATAAAAGACAAAAAAATCACTCCCATATAGTGTGTGCCATCCAACCAATTGCACTAGTATAACAGGGCGTAACAGCCAAGAAAGGAAACCGACTTAGTCTATTATGATTGTCCAAAAGAAAACAATGAAAATAGGTTTTAATATGTGTTTTCTATGTAAAAAGGAAGCAAAGGAATTTGTTTTCTATAACTGATTTTTAACCAGAGTGTGTTCCTTATTAGAGACATGCCGATTTTGTTACTGACATCCCTCTGCAGAACGTGACATATCCCACTAAGATTTTGTCTCTTGTGTAAGATGTTTTCAGCATTGACAGCTCCAAGAACAGTAGGAAAATAACAAAACTTCAGTTGGCACCACACTGAGGTGGACCAACTAAAGTGGAGTTAATAAAATAGATACAGCCTGATTACCAGAATGTTAATGTGTTCGGTTTCCATTCTACCGTGAAAACACTGGGTCTTGAAGAGTTTGAGACTGGAGGCCAAGGCAACTCCAGAGAAAGATGAGGGGTGGGAACAAAGGGCAGGGATGGAGACATGAATATGGAAAGTGGGGAGGGTACCGAGGAAGGAGCTGTCAGAAGTTAATCTAAGAGATCTGGTGGCTGTTAAGTTCAAGGAAGGAGCAGCTAATTGTAGGCAGAGAAACATTAATACTGCAACAGAAGTGAAAGTGTCTTTGCAGGGCATGACAGGGTCACTGGGCAGAAGCAGCCACACTGGAGGCAGCAATCTTCTCAGGTGATTGCCATACTCTCTGCATTCCTCTCCCCCCCCCCCCCCCATTACCACCACAGTTTTTTTCCAGGACATAGCAGCTTTACATTCCAGTTGCAGTTCCTCCAAGAGGAGGCTCACTGAAAAGTGTATCTCCAATCCAGCTGGGTCCCACCCCATTGGGAGCCAGCTTCTGGGACAGACTTGCCACTGCTGGAGGAGTTTCCAGTTTCCACCTGGATGCCACCAATGTCTAACACACATCATGGGCACATAATCCAAGGGCTTGAGTAGCATGCCATTGCACATAACTCACACTGTAATTCTAAAGAGAAGTACAATGTTTGTAATGTTGTGCTCCAAATACAAGACTTTCATTAATTAAGTGCACTGCATTAGTGGACAGGAAAGTGTGTTCTTGAAGACTGAGAACAGAGCAGGAGTCAAGACACCCAACCTAGTTTATAATCTGGACTCTAACACTCACCTTACATGATCACTCTACACGATCCTCATTTTAGGCTTTCAGCCAAAAATCTGGCCACAGATTTGGGGTTCCTAAATTGGTGACCTAACAATTAAGGGTGCTCAACTGAAATATTAAGGTGATCAAGAATATGACCACCTAAAATCAGATCACACTTGAAAGTTTAGCTTATAACCTCTTCTGCCTGTAAAACTGGAATAACTATGAACCACAAAAGCACTTTGGGATCTAAGGGGGGAGGGAGGTGGAAATCACTGTGTAAGTACTGTAGCAGTGAACTGTAAAATTAATTATTTTCACCCTCCAATCCTGCAGCTTTTGGGGGGGAACTGTACATTACAAATGAGTTATTTTATAAAGCCACTTTCTCTTGCAATGTACAGAATTACTCCTGCTTTTGTGTATAATTACTCTGTCACCAAACAGAAGAAGGTGCTATATATCAGGAGTGGACAAGCTTACTGACCCCCCGAGCTGTGCACAATAATCTTCAGAAGTTCAAGAGTCTACCAGCATGAAGGGCTTCTTCCCAGATCCCGCCTGCCCTCCCCCCGAGCTAAACTAGATACCCCTCAATGCAAGGCAGAAGCCCTTAGTCCCACCACCCCACCATAGGGCAAAAGGCCCTAGCTCCCTGCACCCTGTCTTACAGGTGGAGAATGGAGAGGGGTATGGGGTAAATGCTCTGGAAGCCTCACTTTAATTGTAATAGAGCTGCATGCAGCTCATGAGCCACAGTTTGGCCATGGCTGCTATATATGATACAAGGCAGCATAGTGACTACATTTCACATGAAGAGTGAGAGATGTTCTTAAAAGATCAAGAAGCTCAAGGTTTTCCTGTAATAGCTACCATTCACAGAGATTATATAAATAAATACATCATTGCCATTAAATCAATTAGTTTGAAACTAAAATAAACTACTAAGTCACTGCAGTGTCAGCTGGATATAACACCCAAGGACTCTCTGTAAAGAATATGCTCAGGGTCTTGACACCAAAAGATATCTGATTTTGACTCTTCTTTGAGGGAGCTATCATTTTATTATTTAGCCAAAGCATTCACTCAAAGTTCTCATCTGTGGAAAATGTCACGGACTATTTACAACTTCTCTGAGAACTCAAAAGATTCATTGTACAGATTCACTTGTTTCTGGCTGGCAATCCATTTTATTAAACCTTACTTGCTTCATCTCATTAATTTTCTGCGTGTTAAAACTGGGAACTATGTCATGGTGGAGATGGGCCTATTAAAGGTTTGTTATTGTCAAATAAGACATCAGTTTAGAGATAAGAAATTACTGAAGGACATTATATATATAGTTTATGCCACTGTTTAGGCCAAGATCTCAGAATAAAAAAAACCTTTTCAGTCTTTTTACATGGATTTTTTTTCTTAAATGTACAATTTATTATTTCTAAAGTAGAATGAGGCAAGTGGCAGTGACATAGATGGTCTTACTGACATAGCAGCACTTTGCAAATATTTAATTGTTTCCTACTTGAAAGAGCTTGCAATTTAACATGATACATGATAAAAATTGTGCACGCTGCTAGGTACAGACCAGGCTGTGCAATGTATTGATAGCAAACAACTTAGTCAAAAAGTTTCACCTCTTTTTCTGTCAACAAATCATTCACAAGCTGAGTTACTTTTTTCAAATTTGTTTGCCAGTATTTTTATGCAAATAAATTGTAACCTGAATGCTACGCACAAAACTATTGCTTGGAAAATTCACTAACATCATTTGCTATTGGTTCTGTAACTGGTCACTTTTGTCATACGTTATCATTCCCACTGCCTGATTGTATTTATAATAGCTTTAACCAATCAGGAGTAGTTGAATAAGACATCTGTGACATGCACATCTTTGCACAAATGTTCACAACTCTTCTGAAGTATCTATTTCTGCAAATGTGTAATTGCATAAGTTTTGATACTCTCCCCTTGCAATGAGATTTCAGTAAAACACAAGCAAACAAACATTGTTCATGGAAGCACACTAAGGGGCACACATACAGAAGTGAAATCAACTTTTATTTAAGCCCAGTCCCAGCTGGGTTAAAAGGCTAGCTACAGGAGGACGGACAGGATCACTGGGTCTATAGGCAATATGGCGGGAGCCTTGGGCAAACGGAGCAGGGCTGGGGCAGCCAGCTCCCACCAGCCCTCTGAGCAACCTGGAAAGTGTGACTTCAGGCTCTGGAGTGCTTCACTCCCATGGCCAGGGCTCCAGCCACAGATGATGCTGCAATAGCAGCTGGGAACCCCGGACCCTTTAAATTGCCTGGCCAACTGCCCTCTTTCCCCTCCCCCTCATCCACCGTCAGTGGGCCTGGCTAGCCAGGAGATATTTGAAAAAACAGAGGTGTGCAGCACCTGGGGGCAGGTCCTCTGTGTATTGTAAATGCCATTAAAAACACAACTTTCACATAACAAGAAGGGAAAGGGCAAAGTTAGATGCAAAGACTGAATGGGGCTGGGCATCAAAAAAGAGAACAAGAACAGAGATATAATTTTCAGGGTCTTTGAAGGTCAAGTTCCTGCAGAAGAAATGAGAAAACCAACAGAAGTGTGGTGCATACAATGCAGTGATGCTCTATCTGAATTCCTACTTATCTATGTGCTGCAAAGATATTCTTTTTTGTGGCATCTGGCACCACATTTTAAAGTTATTTTTTAATATCACCAATTTCAGTTATGTTCAATGGATTAAAGTGTCCAACCTCTGGCCCAAATGTACATTACGCTGTCATTTGTGGTTACCATCTGGGAGCTAGTAGTGCCAAAATACCATCAGTATGGCATAACATTAAACTTAGATGTGATTCATTGAGAAGAAGTGTGGAATGTATTTCCACTCGCTGAGTTCACTGCACCTAAGAATGGTTTTCTCCATGTAGGTTTAAATCTGATACGACAGATTGCTGGTGGTGAGAGACGGAGCTGAGAGGAGACAAAATTTAGAAGTCATATGTGTCAAGAAACATTCAAGAAACTAGCAACCAACTTTACCATACATCTTCCATTCCAAATATATTCTTCACTGTTATTCTGACCACATGTTAGCACCAATAACTGAAGTCTCAATTCTGATGCACATTCTTCCTTCTAGCTAATGGAATTCCTTTATTAGCTGTAATGACTGAAGTACAGTATGAAAGTACAAGATATCCACCCTATTAAAAACCAAGTCACCTTCTGAAGCAGTTAGCAAAAAAAGTGTGAATTACTCATTATTAATTCCTTTTCTTTCATAATTTAAAAACAGATAGCTCAGACAGCATTTATACCACCTTCATCTTTTTAGTAGCAGAATGATCCTTACTTCATACAGAAAAGTTAAATAGGTAATAACACTTTATGAATGGGATTTTCAAAAGCACCCAAGAATGGTGCCTCTGCTACCACTGAAACCAATGGCTGATGGCCATAAGGACACCAGAACAGCCAAAGTGAGGCAGACCAATGGTTTATCTAGTCCAGCATCCTATCTTCCAACAATGGCCAATGCCAGGTGCTTCACAGAGCTCGTTTGAAAATCTCTCTCTCCCCGCCCCCGCTGCCGCCCCCCGTTTAGTCTTTTATTACAATCTTGGCAAATGAAATTTAAACCAATGTGTCCACATCTGTGTAAATACTGGTTTGCACTTGTCTAGTCTTGTTTTTTATTGTGGCAAGCTTAAAGGCTTTCAGGGAGGAGATACAGAAAGAAAATGTAATTATATTATAAATCCTAAATAGTGATCTGATTTTAGAATCAGGAATTATATTTCTGGGTGTGTGGTCCACAGAGCTGCCCCCAAACTAGCATCCAACCCACAGCACTGCAAATGTTAGACTAGCCTTGGATGTTGTTAAATCTTATAATTTCAGGGGGGGAAAGTAGGTTACCCAGCCACTCTTCTGTATTACATTGGTAGGCATAGCTAGTTCATGCAAAGATAAATATTTAAATGTGTAAATTCTTGCATCTACATGTTGACAGAATTGACAGCCAAAGTAAATCTCTGGTATCTGTGACAGAGGATGAGAAGTCATTTAACAAGCTATATCAGATATTACAAAATAATGAAGCCCAAAGCTGAAGTATAAGGCAGTATAACATTGGTGATGCTGAACAGACTATTGCTTGTAATGATGCTATTACACAAGGAAATTACCAAATGCATGTCAGCAATTACACGAGAAACCAAATATCTCCGTATAAAACAAGCAAATTGCCGAACCCAATCCACGGATTTGTTTTAATTAAACATTTGACTTTTCAGTACTCAGCATATACAATTTCTGCCCCCATAAAAAGGGATTTCATTACAACATTCTGAATTGAGAAGGAAAAGAAGATTCAGACTTCCTGGAGGTTTCAACTGGTACCTATGCTAGCAGGCAATCCATTTTACAGGAGTACTCAGAAGAACAATACAATAGGCTAGGGCTCATTCCCTCCAAATATTCCTCACCTCCACCGAGGAATCAGGGTTAGAGAGGGTAAACAAAAAATCTGATTTAATAATATTTACAGCACTTTACAGTGCTTTAATCCTGAGCTACCTACTTACCACTGCTTGGGCATTCAAAATTAAGGGGGACAGCTATTACCCATAGGCCACAGATGGTGAAATTAAGGCAGAGGAGCAAACCTGCCAAAGGGCACAAAGGGAGTCAATGCAGAGCCAGTGTAATGTTTTGATTAATGTAAGCGGCTATATCATCCTCTAATGCAGTGGTTGGCAACCTTGGCTCTTGGTCCATCAAGGTAATCCATGGGCAGGCTGCAAGACATTTTGCTGATGTTGCCAACCAGAGGCACATCCCCGCCCAGCTCCTATGACTACAGTTTGCTGTTCATGGTCAGTGAGAGCTGTAGGAAACAGTGGCCCTCACTTCCTGAAATCTGGAGCCCGCCTGCTCCCTGCAGCTACCACTGGCCAGGAATGGTGAATTGCAGCCCCTGGGAGCTCAGACAGGGGCCCTGCCTGTGGAGGTCAACATCAGCAAAATGTCTCATCATGTCCCAGATGGGCCGAGAGCGAAAGGTTGCTGGCCCCTGCTCTAGTGCATAGCTGCAGCAAAGATCAAAAGGGATACACAGGTGGCCATGTCTCTGAAGAGAATGGCCCTAGGAGCTATTCCACAGGCTGTAGCTATATAGCTGAGAAACTATTAGCAATATAGAGGCAAATATGTTGGTAACGTCTATGAGCTCACTACAGGGTGGTGCCCAAGCAACTAACAAAGGTCTAGCTCAAATGGTATAAAGTTGTGTCTTCGTATTCAGAGATCATGGGTCCCTGCTGACAGCCATGATGTCCCTATGGGTTAAAGCATATTACATATAGAGCACTGGAATTCCAGGCCTCTCTTTGCATAGCAGTTTTCACACTCACTATTCCATAGCATTTTACAAAACAATGGATTAAATGCTTGTATTACATTGACTGTATTAACAAATGTAGCCGCCAATAAGAGGTCAACTACACTGCTGAGTCATAGGCCCTAGAACCAGTTTTGAAAATTCTTAGGTTCACCACTTTCCACTGAACAAGTACTTTGCTAGAACTGAGTAAGAGGAGGCTTCAGACTTGCATCTCATATCCAAAAAAGCACCTCTAGTCCAGCCTGATCTTGCTCCCACTGAAGTTAATTGTAAAAGTCTCTTTGAGGTCAATGGAGCAGAATCAGACACATAGCGCACCATCCTCTCCTGCCCATCCTGCCTACTGCTATGTTAGCTCATGCCTTCTGCTAATAAATTGCTGGTTCATATAGCCATAGCAACACAGAAATAGGTTCAACCATTAATATCTGTTCATAGTTCTTGAACAAATAAGTCAAAGATCAGCTTGTTGGAATAGGTGCTATAGCTGCAAGAAACTAATGAATGTAAATAGTGTGTAGTCAGGGGACTGATAGAACAAATTTAAACACAATATTCATGAGCACCTTAATAATGTAATGAAAATTAATCTGATAGGACTGGGCTTTTCGGGTGGTAGTTCAATTTGTAGTACAAAGGTATTATAAACTGGTATGATGACCTGCAATTGTCCTTGTCAATTGCTGCAGATTTGTAATGTAGCCCCATTAATTAAACTGAAATCTTTTTAAGTAGCACTGACAGTGACAAGTGGCCGCACTACCCAAACCACCACCAAAAATCTCAGCTGATCACAAACAAAAGATGGTTTTCAATAGCATACACTTTAAAGTTTGCTTAACTGCAATAGTGGTCATAAAGTATAAGTGAGATAAGATAAAATATTTGAGGTAATGTCTTTTATTGAGCCAACTTCTGTCAGAGAGAGGAGCAAGCTTTTTGAGCTTATACCGAGCTCTTCTTCAGGTCCAGAAAATGCACGCAAAGTATGTATGCTGAGTACATTTTCTAGAGCTAAAGAAGAGCGCTGCATAAGCTCAAAAGCTTGTCTCTCACACAAAGCAGAGTAAGAGGCAGTCCAGTAAATGATATTACCTCATCCCACCTCATCTCTCTAATATCCTGGGGCCAACATAGCTACAAAACTTCATGCAACAATCTATAAGCAATTGCAAAGTCTCTTAGTTTAAGTCTTAAGAGGTAATCACATCTTTATCATTATATTCCTGAGTGGATCTCTCTTGAAAAGTTAAGAGTGTATGGCATAGTACTCGTAAAAGTGGTAAATGCTTTTCATAGTATGTTCAAAATGCTCTACAAATCTTAGCTCATATATACATAGCACACAGGGGGACAGATTATAGGACAACACTGCAGACTGGTATACATTTAAATCTATCACGCTATCTAAAGTGGGCACACTTAAGAGCAAGTTTTCGTCAACTGAAATAAATGCATTTACAAGCTGGCATTTTGGCTTCGTGGACATGGCACTGACCTGGGCCTCTGTAGATGTGGGTTCTATTCCTGGTTCTGCCACTGGCCCTCTGGCTGACCTTGAGCAAGTTATTTCACCCCTGTTTGAGTTACCCCACTATCTCAGAGGGGAAATGATATTTTTCTATTCTGTAAAGCATTTTAGATCTGCAGATGTAAGAGTTGTACAAAACCTAGGTATTATTACTATGGGCTGTATACTGATACAAAACAATAAGGGCTCATCTAGACCATGCTAAAGTGTCGAAAGAGGATATGCACATTCCATGGGAACGTGCATATCTTCTTCTGATCTCACTTTCGAAAGTGGAGCTTTCAAAAGTGAAAGTAGTCTGGACGCGGGTTTTTCTCGGCAACCCCCCTTTTCTCGAAAAGGCGCATAAACCTCATTTTTTGAGGAAAAGCGTTCTCTTTTGACACTTTAGTATAGTTTAGATGAGCCCAATGAGTCTATTTAATATAGGCATTGCTCCTGCTCACATCCTAGTTAACTCTTGTTGATCTCAGTGGTACAAGATAAGCATGACGTATTTTTACCAATTATTATTGTAAATTTCCTTTTCTTTCTTTAGGAATAAAATACAACATTGGATCCCAACAACCCAAAAAAGTAAGTTCTTCAAGAAAAACATTTCAGAATATAGAGCAAGACATATTTGCAATGCAGAATGTGAGACAAGGGGAAGAAACTTCCAAGAAAATCATTAGTCTAGAGGTAAAAGTATCCAGCTTTTCCCCGGAGTGGAAATTTTCTTATTAAAATATGAATTTGGTAAGCCATGAACATTTAGTTTTATGATTATTTGCTATACTACATATTGCTAAAAGATACAGTAAACTTGAAAGATATTTGCAATATTTGAATATTCATATTTGGTGTGAAATTTTATTGATGAAAAGAATGGGCTGTCACAGATAATTTGAAAGAAAAATACTAGTATAATTGTGCCATCTAGTGGCTACTAGTTCATTCAAAGTAGCAGTGCCTATATACGAGTTATTCTTTAAAGTTTAAGAGATCACTAAAGTACTTGCAAGAATGCTAGAATTTACCAGCTGTTTATCCCGATTCCAGGAGGACCTTAGTGAGACTCAGTTCATAGCCATCTCTACAGGTTCAATTTACTTTTGAGTGGGAGTGAATAGGAATTTTGTTCACAGAGGACATTCAAATCATGACATTTGCTTATGGTGTAAATGCTAGTTTTATATTCATCAGCAGCAATGTGGGGGAGAGAGGGAGTAGGAGAGAGTGTGAAATTCTACCCTATCATGGAATAAGTCTGATTTCCTCATATGATTTCCACATCACACAAGACAGCTGGTCATTTACATATTCAAGATGATCAAAACCTGTTTACTGCATTTAATCAGGGTAAGTCTCCCAATAGGTGGACAATCAAATACTTGAATAGCCCCATCAGTTTAGGATAAAACTGGCAATGGTAGAGGGGACCACCAGAACGAGTTGGTTTTCAAGTCAGCCTGTATCACAAGATAATATAATAATGGCAGGAGGAAAAACTTAACACAAGTCATTCTAGGAAAAAAAAGTGTAACTTTTTGTGAACAGTAACAAAAGGAAGCACCTATAAAGAACGTTTTACTCTGTTTGGGTCTTAGTCAACATACTGTATACAGAGAAGTGAAGAGACAACCCAGACTGTGTCCCACCTAACCGCCTGTTCCATGAGTATGCACAGCCCACTTATTATTTGTTTAATACTGAATAGTTCCATTTTATTTCTGAACACAAAATTTAGTAAGTCACCTGCAAATTTGCATTTTTGCTGATCACTTTTTCAACTTATTCCAGAAAAAAAAAGAGAAAAGAAAAATCCATTCCCCTTTGAAGAAGGAACTTGGCAAAATACAGAGAATCAGTAGTGATTCTACAGGGAGATGTAGGCTGAGTTGCAGCTTCCCTTTTGTAACTGAGTGATCTTATCCTTTGACAGCCTCATCTAAAGCCCTGTGACAATTTCTACTGGGCCACAGAGAGGCTAATCTAACTCCCATTGAAGTCAACTGGACATTTGCCTTCAAGGGGATTGGATCAAGCCCAAACTGCAGATTCTGCCAGTTCTCTCAGCTGAGCAGAAAAAACTTGAGACATCACTAGGAAAATTTGCAAAAGTGCTTCAGCACAAAGAACAAAGAGAAGACACATTTCAAATCTAAAACTGATTTTTTTAAAGTGTGGCTATCTTTAATCATCATCAAAGAGCACTTGAAAGACAAAGATAGAAGAGTTTGTGATTTACATCACATTTTACCTCTAAACATTAAAGTATTTTAGACTAGCTAAAGTATTCACCAACAGTTATACCTGCATCATCCCTGTTCTCCCATTTCTTCCTCCATTTGAGCTATAACATCTTTGGAAAATCACAGTATAATAAACTAGTTAAAATTTTAGTCAGAGTGGAAGACCTAGATTTTTCTGTGATAAAGCAAATATATTAATTAACTTAATCCATACAGTTTGCCCCATCTTGCTGAAAATGGTTAACAAGCATCACAGGCAGAACTAGAATAAGAACTCAGCAGTTCCAGCTTCCCAGACACGTATTAAATCCAAAACAGTCAAAGGTAGTATGATGCAATCTACCTTTCCCCCTTCTAAACTTAAGATCATTTTGACCTGCATACACTGCTATTTTCAATCTCTGTATAAAGGTTCATATGAAATTGGCACTAAAAGGTGGAACTTTCCACTGATGGGCATACTAGCTGCCTAACTTCCATTGGCTGCCATCTATTCTTGACTACTGTCTTTGCTTTGTAACAGCTTTGTCATTTTTCACTCCAAATAGCCAAATCCAATACTCATTAAAGTCAATGGAAATACTCACATTGATTTCATTGGACTTTGGATTAGGGCCATAATGAAAGCTGTGAAATACATGCCAACAAACAATGAGCAAACAAGTGAAGAAGTTCATTTGAGCCAAGTGTCGGATTTTCCTTCTTCCTGACATGCCTACAGTATGAAATCATTTAAAGGTGACATTATTTCAAGGCTCCATTAATAGCTATAATAAATGGTATTTTATGCTGAGTAATTATTGCTTTCCAGAACTGTAACCCATCTGGACGCATTAGGGAGGTTTAGGTTGGACATTAGGAAAAAGTTCCTAACTGTCAGGGTAGTCAGACACTGGAATAAATTGCCCAGGGAGGTTGTGGAATCCCCATCTCTGGAGATATTTAAGAGTAGGTTAGATAAATGTCTAGCAGGGATGGTCTAGACAGTATTTGGTCCTGCCATGAGGGCAGGGGACTGGACTAGATGACCTCTCGAGGTCCCTTCCAGTCGTAGTATTCTATGGACCATCATTTTCAGGCTCACCTTAATAATTTAGCTTGTGTTCCTCTTGTAATGTATATATGCACATTTTTAAAGACAACAAGAACTGAGTTGCAATAAATGGCACAATTTGCTAGAAAGGGAGAACGTATATAAGATACCATCTCCCTTAACAGAAGACATGTTCTATGGCAGATGGCTTATTTTTAGGGGCTAGAGCCTCATGCTCTAGCTGTTAGATGGAAAATAATTTCTCCTAAGGTGACATTCATCTCCATGCCGGTAGCCTGTTCTGGTTCTTGGACTACTTAAGCCTTCAAAATAATGCTGATGTGGAACCTAAATGGTGCAGCATTTCTATAAGAGCAAATTTCACCCCTAGAGATACAGACCAAATTTTAGAATAAGGTGTGTCAGTGTGGTAAGAAACAGGATTGCCAACTCTCCAGGATTGGCCTGGAGTCTCCCGGAATCAGCATCAATCTCCTAGAGACTATTGAAAGCACTCTGGAGATTTTAATAGGATATTTTTTTAAATGATGTTACATCATGTTGGGGGGAAAATCTCTTGGAATAGCATCTTAGATAGAAAGGAACTTAATCTGTAGGCTGGGGACTGAATGGGAATTAACCAGTTCAACCTACATAGAAAGACCAGGCAAGAGCATAATAAGAAGGTCACTTTGTAGCATATGGAAGATGCTTGTACATACCAAGGACTCTTTGGATTCATCCATTCTCCTCCCTATGTCTTCTCATTCCCTATGTCTGCACTGCACCCTGGGTAGATAGACCTGTGCTCTCCGGGTTCGAGATGATGTGAGTATTATGACTTAGGCTAGAGGATCAGATCACTCCACAGTGCCAGTGACCACCTGTCATTTTTAGCAGGCTGCCTCATGCCCCATCATTGCTGTCTGTCAGGTGTATGCACAGAAATTTAACTTTTACTGCTTTTGGAGGAGCAAGGTTCTCTGCACCTAACCCCATGGGGCTCTAGCTTTCATGTCTATGCAAACAAGTTAAAACAGAAAGAGAAGGATAGTGAAAAGCCCAGTGCAGGAGCAGTCTCAGGCATACTACAATACACATCATTTTATAAATTAGCTGAACTGAGAGTCAATGAATAGACCAGCCGTTAAAGTGTGCAAGTTATCAATAGTGATAAATACCCTCTCATTTAGTAATTTGTTGGGTCTTTTCTTCCAGCAGGACTGCACTTCTAGCAACAATCAGGATGTGAGAATAAGAAAAAATTCTGCAGATAAATCAGCAATGGGAAACCAGAGAAATTCTTTATACCCTCCTGTGAATGCGCCTACTAATCTTCAAAGTACAGAAAGAAAGCAGAATATAATGTTTGTGATGAAAGACCATCAAACAAAAGAAATAAATCCTATCAGGTTCCACAAACGGAGGAGATTTATAATTAAGAAGAGTCCTATACTTATTGCTATGAACAGTTCTTCTCTCAACCTGCCTATGCTTAAGTCTGAGGACAGAAACAACAAATGGAAAAGTCTCTATCAGATCCAAAAAGAAAGGAAGAGAATAATGAGAGACACTTGTTCCAAATACAAGAGTAACAGCAGAAGGATAATCACTCCTTATCATGTTTCCAGAATATTTGTAGAAGATAAATACAGAATTCTATACTGTGAAGTTCCAAAAGCTGGTTGTTCTAACTGGAAACGTGTGCTCATGGTTCTCAATGGGTTGGCTTCCTCCACAAAAGATATACAGCACAACACAGTACATTATGGAAATTATTTAAAAAGGCTGGATGGGTTTGATCGCAAAGGGATTTATCACAGGCTCAATACTTACACCAAGATGCTTTTCATTCGCGAACCATTTGAAAAGTTGGTATCCGCCTTTCGGGACAAGTTTGAGCATCCGAACAATTACTACCACCCTGTATTTGGAAAAGCTATCATTTCAAGATATCGTGTCAATGCCTCCAAAGAAGCATTAAGGACAGGTTCTGGAGTCAAATTTAAAGAGTTCATTCAATATCTTCTAGATGTACATAGGCCAGTGGGCATGGACATTCACTGGGATCACGTAAACAGGCTTTGCAGCCCATGTTTAATAGACTATGACTTTGTAGGGAAATTTGAAAGCATGGAAGAAGATGCAAATTTTTTCCTGCATTTAATTGGTGCACCAAAAAATTTAACTTTCCCTAGGTTTAAAGATAGACATTCCAATGAAGAACGAACAACCACTAAAATTACACAGAGCTATTTTGCACAGCTGTCTCCTTCACAAAGACAACGCAGTTATGATTTTTATTATATGGATTATTTGATGTTTAACTATTCAAAACCTTTTGAAGATTTATATTAGAAAGTAAAAGATACTTATATTTCATATCAGCTGAATAACATAATAGATACAAAGTCTCAGGGGGGTAGCTAGCCTGTAACTTTAAAAACAGCAAGTAGTCCTGTGGCACCTAGAGACTAACAAAAATATATAGTATCATGAGATTCTGGAGGACAAAACCCACTATTTTCATCTGATGAAGCGGGGGTTCCCATAAAATCTCATGATACTATATATTTTTGTTAGTCTCTAAGGTGCCACAGGATGACTCATTGATACTAGATACAGGTCTTGGTACACCGATACTTTAGAGACGCACACCACACTCATATTTTCTACAAATAAGCAGTGAATTCATGTTACATAGTATGTGAAAAGCTATCTATTTTATAACTTTTCATTGTAGAAAATTTACCATGAATAAAACAATTCCTTTTCCATTAGGCCTAACACATCAAAGAAAAACAGGAAATACAAAGTGCTAATGTCTTCACATGGCATCTGCTAGATGTTACAGTATGTTTAGCAAATGTCAGTTAAAGAGCATTTCCACTGCAGAAAAAAAATAAGTAACAGGCCATAAATTATTTACAATTCGTGATGTTTACATTTGCTCTTTAACTTCCTCCTTTAAATCATCATTTTACTGTGGTTTTGCCATGTGATAACAATACACGTGAAGACTCCCAAATAAAGCACATGATTTTCCATTATGGTGTTTATTTGTGTTTACATTGGAAGGTGGCAAGAAGAGTGGGTGAAGAGGTGGGGAAAGCAGCTGAAATCCTGTGGTGGATCCACTATTCTATTGATTTCCTAACTGCTATGAAGAGCTCTTTAAAATACCATCAGAAAAAAAGTGCTGTTTTATTAACAGCTTTACAGTTCCTTGCAATCCTCAATGTATGCAACCATACACCAAGGCAGCCTTCTAAATTTGAAGCTGGACATAGATTTCTAGTTACTTTCTGTGATTATCAGAATTAATTATAACAGGAGAAAATCTATCACAATTACAGTGGAATGTTCAAACACGTATTAGAGAAAACTTTAATACTTAATGGCCATGTGAATGCAGTGTTAGAGCAGATGTTCCAGTTCACAGAGTGAGAATGTATTGTCTTCATTCCATATTCCCATTATGCCACATTGATCTGCAAGAAGATAAAATGCCAGAGAACATTTACATCTCTATGCATGTCATTAAGATTCTTTCAATCCTTTGCATTAACAAATATTTAAATTTAATCTGTGTAGTCACCAAAAATATCAAATGTTTCCTTTAAAGTGGCAAATAAATGTAAATATAACTTCCAGCCCATCAGGGTACTTTTTTTGCTGCAAACAATCAGGCTTTATTTTGGTTAAAAAATCAGATTTCAGCTCACAGCAACTAGCAGAGCATATTTGTTTGTGGTTTCATTTTGTTCATCATTTTCTATATTTAACTGCAGTTATGCTAGGTTTTCTCTCAAGTAGAAACTTCCAAGAGATTCAAATGTTGGAGAGTTATAACAGCAGCAAAACATCTATCTATAGACTATTGCTGTTTATGTGTGGCCAGTGAAACAACAGTAGTGGTTCTGAAGTCAATGATATTTTCAGTTAGGTGAGCACATTTGAATCAATCTGGGTACATCTAGACTACGCTTTATTTTTGAAAGAGGATATGCAAATTCTTCCAATCTCACTTTCGAAAGCATGTCTTTCAAAAGTGAAAGTAGTGTGGACACGTTTTTTCGGAACTCCCCCTTTTCGAAAAACCCTGTAAACTGCATTTTTTAAGAAAGAGCGGTTTTTTGAAAAGGGGGGATTTTTTCCAAAAAAACCGCGTCCAGACTACTTTCACTTTCGAAAGACCTACTTTCGAAAGTGAGATCAGAAGAAGATATACAAATTCCGTGGGAATTTGCATATCCTCTTTTAAAAATAAAGTGTAGTCTAGACATAGCCTCTTTTTTACACAATCTAAGCCTCGGTTACATGTTATAGAATCATAGAAGACTAAGAGACTTCAGGAGGTGATCTAGTCCAATCCCCTGCTCAAAGCAGGACCAACCCCAATTAGATTCTTTCTAGATTCTGTACAAACATTAGCTAATGCAGACCTCAAGATGAACTCTGCGTAGAGCTCAAAACCTGACATCTCCTACCAAGGGGCCGAAAGAGTTGCCGGCCCCCTGTGCAAAGTGAGGGGACCAGATCTGTGCTCCCATAAGTGGCAGGAGCTCAGGTGGAAGGGATGGAGCTAGGGCAACCAGCCCTCAGTGCCTCCTGGGCCGTGCCTTGCCCCCCAATCCAGCCAGCCCTTAGTGCCGGCTGGAGCATGCCACCCAGGGCTCTGGTGGCAATTTAAAGAGCCTGGGGTTCCTAGTGCTGCAGTAGTGGCAGCAGCTCCCAGAAGCCCTGGGCCCTTTTGAATCGCCAGGCACTGGGGCAGTTTCCCTGCCCTGTTGGTGGGCGGGTCTCTCACTGGAAGTTAATGCAATAAAAGAATTACCTCACCCACTGTTTCTCTCCAACATACCTAGAATAAGCCATTCTTTGCTGCAAAGAGTTGACAGTTTTAGGACTCAGTTCTGCAAACATTAATGTATGTGCATATTCTCAAGTGCTTTGCTGGATCAGCTGATTCACAGCATTCAAGCTCTAGAAAGGAAATGGAGGAGCAGGGATGGAGCGCAAATCAGCTAATTCACAGCATTCCAGAAATGCTAGCAGGGAGGGGGAGGAGAAGGGACGGGACTTACTCAGGGGAGGAGTCAGGGAAGAGGTTGGGTGGGAGGTTTGGGGGAAGAGGTGGAGTGGGGGGGAAGGGCCTACAGTAGAGAAGATGGCCTACAGTAGAGAAGCAGCCCCTGGAAAAATGAGAAGTGCCACACATTTAAAGCAAGCACTCATGTGAGGCACATGCTGATTGCACACAACACTGTGAGCACCATGTGCTCCCTCTGCTTCTTTATATTACTTTTGATGGCAAATTATTTGCCCCTAATAACGGATCACTTTATGCTGAAAAGGCACGATAAAGAAGGAGAATCAAATGCAATATATTTAATCTTATTCTTGGCATCATGCTTAGAGCACATGCCCGATTTTAAACTTGCAGCCCACTGAGATGAAGGAGGGTCACTCATGTATGCCTTGGTTGCCCATCACTAAGCATGGTAATTTAGGCAGCATTGCAGCTGAAAAAGTCATTCTTCATTATTGTATTTTCCTTGGAATTCAGTCATGTTAAATGTTCCACACACAGAAAAAGGGGTGTCTTTCTAGCCAACATGATTAAATTTAGCTATAACTAGAGGAAATCTGGAAGAGTCACTAAGACACACACAGAGGATGTGATAAGGCCTAAGCTCATTTTCTTTAAATGGATGTAATTTGCTCATTTTGGGCTGGACCCTGCAAGCCACCAAAAAGATAAAAAAGAACCAGAACACTCCATGTGATTGCACCTCTTCCCTCCCCAAACACTTCTGGATAGTTCTGAACCCTACCCACTGACCTGAATGAGAGCACTTCTCATTGAGAGAATTGGGGATGTATCTCCATTTAAGTTCCATTCATGCCTGGTGTGTGTGATGGAGCAAGATAATGTGAAAAAGATCTGGGAAAGGGTTAACAAAACTGGTGGTTGGATTCAGACCCTTAATGAACTATACATAATATTTTAAGGGAAAGACAGGCAAAAAGAATCCAACTACACAGGGCACAAAACAGAACTGGCTTCCTCCTTCCAAATTTCTTTTAGGCCAGGTCTACACAGATATTGCACCAGCATAACTATTTCACTTAGGCCAAATCTCTGTGTGGAAATCTTTGCCAGTGCAACTATGTCAGCGTTCTCTACCGGTAAAGCACTCCATATGGATACAATCTATACTGACAAAACTGTCCTTTCAAAGGTGTAGCTTAGTCCAACTTAATTTCTGAGGCTGTGTCTACACTGCACCATAACTCAAAGTAAGATACGCAATTTGAGCTACTCAAATTGCATATTTTATTTCAATATAGCTTATTAATTTTGAAATAAAGCTCTATTCCGAAATGACCCTTTCTCCTCATAGAATGAGGTTTACAGGGACGTCGGAATAGTGAGCCCAAAATAATGGGCTTGCTGTGAAGACACAGGACAGCTATTTCGGAATACTCTGGTATCCCGAAATAGCGATGCAGTGTAGATGTACCCTGAGTGAAATATGCTATACTAGTGAAAACAGGTTTGCCTGTATAAGTGTGTCTAAAGTAGGGCTTTTTACTGACACCTCAGAGTCACAAATTGTACCGATTTTACTACACCAGTATAGCTAGATTAGTACAATTTTTGGATGTAGACAAGACCTGAGAGAATAGAGATTTGGGCCTTAGAGCAACACTTGGTAAAATTAACATGTCATGGACCTGAAATCATTGTGATTTATATACAAGAATTGGTTGAAATATTAAAACCTATTTTGTGAAAAACTTCAAAACATAAAGCAAACTTCAAAATGTAGCAGCATACAAGGTGGAACCAGTTATAGTGTAAAAAGTCATATATTTTACTAGTGTCCTCTCCTTCCCATTCTCTCCCCCCAAAAATTAACCATTTCAATAAAAGAGGGGGAGTATTTTCACAAAAAATGAAATATTTGACATCAATTTTTTGTAGAAATTTGTTTAAAAACCAAGACCATTCAAGGAGAAACTGTTCATTCAAGAAAACTTGACCAGCTATCTGCAGTACTAACGGATTTAATTACTATGATATTTCAAGAAGAGTGGCTTCCCAATGAAGTGTGGAATCTGCTATATATAAATGTCTGGTTTGTTTTATTATAGGTTTGTTAGCTGTGGATGGTTTGTTGATTGGGGCCTTTCACTTCTTCCTGACAAAAGCAGTGTGGTGGGAGAGAGTTTTAATGAGCAAGGAAATATAAACACATACACACACAAAAAAAGGCAGGAAAGAATGACTAAGAAGAAATAGAGAAAGCTGGTTAGCCAAAATCAATAAGGAGTGGAACCAGGGAACTATAGAAATGGTCTGTAGGTCTTAGCACTTACCCCGGTTAAAGGGTCCAATGAATTTGATCCAGATCAGAAGCTCAGTCTGAGGTAAGAATACATTTGGTCAACATTCTTGACCAAAATAAATCTACCTGCTGGAAAATGAGGTTTCATGTAAATAAATGTGTTTCATGAGAACATGGCAATATTAACTATTATTAGTTCTCCAGTTGTGTGATCTGAAATGAAAAATTCCATTTTAATGTGTCAATCTTTTTACGGATAAATGTTTAAGTTTTCCAATTCAAACTTTCAGATTTTTTTCTTCATTTTGTAAATATGTTTCCAATATTGCATCTGCTCCTCCTGACTGGGAATTAAAAATAATTTCAAAGTGTCAAAATTTCCTATGAAAGTAAAATCTCATTTTTTTTATTGTCTCTAGTTAGGAATTCAGCCAAGCTGAGGATCTAGTGCTGCTTATACACAACTTAAAAGTTTATTGGCAAATGGTTTCCTATCCTTAAAATGTGCATTTTATAAAGTTGAATTCTCAAAGCTTGGTAGTGAAAGCTGTAATTTAACAGCCCTTGCCACTCCTGTACTATTTAGTGGATAATTTACCAGCAGTATATACACATTAAGCATTACTGAAATATTTTAAGATTCACTGCATCTGAAACTCATTATAAAATGTACAAGATAAATTCTGTTCTCTTGGAAAAGTGCATAAGTGTTTAAAAAACAATATGATGAAACGATGTAATGTTGGTTTTGCTGATTCAAAAAATAGTATGCATGCTTAATAAAGTTGGCCCTTTGGTTCGTTCTCATTTGTAACAATGTAGAGATACTGTGATCTAGCAACATAAAGAAAATTACAAACAGGATAAATGGCAGAGGAGAGCTTGCTTATCTTTTTAAATGCCTACAGTCTTTTGTAATTGGCATCATTTCTATACCCTATGCTCCTAGCAAACTCAGTGTTCTCCTGTATGTCTGTACAGTGCATACCAGATTGGAGACATTATTATTTATCATGAAGCAATGTTCCTAACCCTACACAATATGCAAAAAGTAAAGACAGTCCCTTCCTGTCTAAAGAGCTAATAGTCTAAAGACAGGAAATCCACATGAGGAGATAACTTTTTTTTCCCAATTTTGTTTAGTTCCTCCCATTTGGATGCAACTCATTTTTCAAAGGCCCCCCAGAGGTTTTCTGAAGGGATTTGAGTGAAGAAAAGCCAAAGCTACATTCAAAGCTCTCCCTCAAACACCTTTATGTTTTCTTTAAAATAAAAAATGAGTAAAACTAATTACAATAAGCTTCAGGAGGTAGCTGAGTTAATCTGTACAGAAAAAAACAACAAATGGTCTGGTAGCACTTTATAGACTCACAAAAGATGTAGATCAGGGTTTCCCAACCTATGGTTTGGGACCCAAATATGGGTCACCATTACATTTCAAAAGGGTCACGAGGTGTCTCCCCAGGTGGCTCTTAAGGCTCCATTCACACATTTTTTGAATTGCCTTGGGTCACCAAGTCTTCCTGAATTGTCAAAATCAGTCCCCATCTGGAAGAGGTTGGGAACCGCTGATGTAGTTGATATCATGAGCTTTCGTGGGCACAGCCCTCTTCTTCAGATGACTGGAGTTTATCTGAAGAAGTAGGCTGTGCCCACGAAAGCTCATGATACCATCTACATGTTTTGTTAGTCTATAAAGTGCTACCAGACTATTTGTTGTTTTAATTACAATAATATTGTGTCAATTGAACTAAAAATATTGAGTCTTCACATTGAATGCTTTTTTCTTTGTTTATATACCAGTCCTACATAACAAGTCAAGACAGACCTACATTGTTTAATATACTGCCTTTCATTTTGCCAATATCTATTCCCACTTATGACTAGGTACACACATCGCACCCCTGGACCAAACACTGCAATTATTTCTTCTAGTTTTACATGAATGCAACTAACTTTAAGGGAGTTATTGAACAATGTGTATGCACATTTGTAAATCAGTATGTGAGCCTGTGTATAACATATATGCATGTATAGTATGCATGATAAAGCCTGTACAAGCCATGCTTCCACCATGTGTATACTATAGAGATTGATAGTCAATACAGGTTGAGCCTCTCTAATCTGGCACTTTCTGGTATGGCAACATCCATGATCCAGCATGATTTTAGTTAGCTGGATGTCCACTTATCATGGGTGTGGCCAAATTTTCCATGATCCCATAAAGTTTGTTTACAGCCACTGGCGCTGGCTCTCAGTGTTCTATGCTGTTATTTAGCTCTAATTTACCCCTAAATGTCTTTTAAGAGCCCAGTAAGCAGTGGAAGCATGGTAATGCTGCTAGACAATATTGACCTCCTGAGAGAAGTTTAGCCTGTATCCGCATTCACAGATGCTCCAGAAAAAAAAGTCTTTCGTGCATTAATTTTATTATTAATTGTCTTTGGAAGTATACATAGGCCAGCTGCACATTCATTTGAGTATTTTTTCTTGGTTATTCATTCTTATTTATTGTATAGTGATAGCTCAAGTCATGCTCTCACTTGCCACATTATCCTGAGGTATTACACCAAACTTTACAGGCTCTTTTTTCACTATCATCATTCTTTTATGCAATTTACTTGGAGTCATTTTTTCCTTCCCCAAAAACCAATATATTGCAGATCTGGAATTTTGTACGCCACCTGGAAAAGAGGAATAACTAAATAAAGGAATAACACAAAACCTAACCTAGCCTAGCCTGTACACTATACACTTCCCCAATAGAAACCCAGTAACATTTGCAGGCAGCAGCAGTTTATTTCCACAGAACAGTGTGAGGGACAAGTTATGGCACAGTTTGTTCATGTTCACATTGCATTAAGAGATTACTGTTGTGTGGATGATGCTACTTGAACGACGAGGCCTGCACACACTTGAACAAGAGCACAGTAAGTGTCTCATGTTTCATGTGGCAAGATGCATACAACTTGTTTTCCCCCAAAGACAGGCTATAGATAAAGAAGGCCCCTTGCCTCCACCCATTAGCTTAAAGCAACTGAGTCTAGCAGGCAGACCTGTAAACAATTATTTGTTTTTTGAACAAATGCTCAGGTTGTACTTTAAGGAGGATGCACCAAAGCTCAAGCATAGGAAACACAATCAGAATTTGTTCATATTGGCTCCTATAAGTATAAAGAGGAGATCTGGTCTAATGTTTAGAATGGACACTCAAGCGAAGCCTATTCCTAGCGCTGTCCTCAGACTGACCTCCAACAAATCATGTTAGACTGAAGTTTTCCAGAGTGGCCATAGATTCTGGGGGCCTCTATTTCTGGGTTTCCAGCCTGAGACATATTGGACCTGAAATTCAGAAGTGCTAAACACTCAAATCTCCCACTGATTAGGCCTGGACCTCATGGATTCTACCATTTCAAAGGCCAACAGCAATTATAGTTGATCTTATTTGAACTCCATGCTTGAGTGAATCCCCTGAAGTGACCACAGGTGCAGCTTAACTAATGTTTGCTAAGTTCTTTCAGGGATTTTAAAGCAAGAAAGGAGGTGAGTGCCAAGTATTATAGAAGGCAACAACACTGAGAGGGAAGACTGTCACATGAATCATGTTTAAAGCTGATAATCCATCTGGATAATCAACGTAGTGAAGAAATAGTCTTCTCAAAATCAAGATTAAGCATATCAGCTGCCTCATAAAATGCAAGTCACATACATTGCACCTGCTGCTGATGGGCTAGTTTGATGGGAGCAGTTCCTCAGAAATAATTTTGTGAATTGGCTGTAATAAAAACACCTGTTCATTAGTTTAAAAAAAATCTTTGGAAGTCCAGTGTGGGCATTCAGCTGCTACTGGAAAATTAACACAGATGATAAATACATATGCAGTCAATACCACCTGCATAGCCTCATCTTTGACAAGATGACTTTATATTATAGTGATTTGTTTAATTAATTTTATCCAGTAGAACAGAAAAATAAATTCTTCCTTATGTATCTGTCACACATTTACATTTGTGCTATTGACTTTCTTCTTGAGCACTTAATTGAACAAATCTGTCCCTAATGTAATTCCATTACATCCACACCACATAAAAGCAACCCATCACTGGTGTTTGGGTTCCTCTCCGTTCTGATTCTGCCACTGCAGGAGTCCCGGACTGTGTTCCAACATACTCAATAACATTCCCTTTCAAAAGGGATCAGTGATATTTTCTGTTGATATCCCATATCCCAAGATATGAAATTAGCGATGGGCCTGAGCAGCCAAGTTCTGATCCACTGCCTAAGTTTTCCAGAGTCTGTGGTCCTGTGATGTGGGATTTGTCCAGACTCATTCCTACTTGGGGCA
This sequence comes from Pelochelys cantorii, assembly GCA_032595735.1. Taxonomy (NCBI): domain Eukaryota; kingdom Metazoa; phylum Chordata; order Testudines; family Trionychidae; genus Pelochelys; species Pelochelys cantorii. The sequence goes on from CM064339.1 coordinate 25,533,280, forward strand.
TGAAGGTCTGATGTTCCTTTCCCTCCACACACATCCAAACATGTGCAATGGCAGAAACAGCAGAGGGTGTTAAGATTAATTTCTAGTCATTGAAGCATCAGCATATGAAGCAGAGCACAAGACTACACTTGTCACAGCTCTGCACCAGTCTATGCCACACGAGGGGCATCTGTGCCTTAGCTAATAAGTGAATTGTCTAAGCTATATAGTTCATCTCCAGATTTATGAATTTATTACATGATCAGCAAACAAATAAATAAATAATAAAAATAATTTTGCCACTGTTTTTAAGTGCACACTTAAGGAGTGTGTCTACACTGCACTGTTATTTCAGAATAACTAGCATTAATGTGAGTGTCTGCAGAGCAATTCCCTTATTTTGAAATAATATAGAAATAACAGGCATCTTATTCTGACTTCTGTAAACCTCAGGAATAACTCTTGTAGCAATAACTCTTCTTCTGAAATAGCTATTTCGAAATAGCTGCAGTGTGGATGCTTTACTGCTGCTATTTCGAAATAGCTTCTCACCAGGACCAGTCTAAGTAATTTCTCCCCAGTGCTTCTTGGGACTCTAAATCGAGATAGCGTGTCCACATCAGGGGAGCCTCTCTTGGACTAATTTTGAAGCTTCCCTCTAGTGTGGACGCTCTATTTCGAAATAAGCTATTTTGGAATATATCTTCTGGAATAGCTTATTCCGAAATAAGCATGCAGTGTAGACGTACCCAAGGACATTTATTCAGGGTACCCGATCCAGTTACCAGGACATAACCACACACAGAACTCATGTGAACATCAGCTAACTTACATAAACAAGTCAAATACTGATGAAGACCATGAAGGGCACCTTTGTAGATGGCTTGTCTGGTGATATTGGTCAGAAACCATGTGTAGGCTTAATTTTGCAGTCTTTGAATAACTACTGAAGAGCACCACTGCAGTCAGCCGCAAGTGAAATTCTTTTTAGCTTTTAGGGCATGAGGCTGGGCATCAGACTTTGGAGGCACCACTGAATCTCGATGAACCTTGGACACCATGTGTGTCAGTGCATCCATCTGAAGTATAGGGATAATACTTCCATCCTTCACAAAGCCATGGTAAGGCTTAAGCCATGGTTTTTGAAGTGCTTTGCATTTCAACAGTGCCTTTCATTTGACGATCTCAAAGGATTATTCACCCACAGTAATACATAAGGATAGATAAAAGGGGTTTCACTTTTGTTGAAACCATTTTTTTCAGTGAGATCTTCCTTTTTCTTTAGAAAAAGGACACAAAGCAGTGCCAAACATAAAGCACTACTGTTAGTCACCGTGACCTCCACTGAGCAATGGAAAGAAGACACGGAAGGAAAAGAAGAATAGTAGTTATATAGGCTTGTGTTCAACTTCTGCATTGAAATCCATGTAGAGAAATCCTGCCAAAATGACAGTGCACCCAAGGTGATATTCGCTTTATAAATCATGCATACAATGACCATTTCAGCAGGGAGGAGGAGGGGGGAATTTTGCAGATATAAGGTGGATTATGAATTTTGACAGTTTATCCATATTTGTCTCTGCAACAAAGCACTTTTTTAAAAATTATCTGAAATATGTCAGAGATCATTAGCTCATCCCAAAGAAAACTGAATGCCAGGTGTACACTGTAATCCATGGGAGCATGGAGCAGCAGATATTGATCAAAAAAGTATTTTATCTTTGAAGTTCTTTCAAAATAAATTTAAAATCAACAAACACTAAACTCATCACTAACCTTTGTAAAAATCAACATTCAGCAATCAATAGAAAAGCTTGGCTAACTCTCAGCAAGTAGAGAGATCAGGAAGAACCATGAACCAATGGAGCAGAAAGTGAATTGATTTTAACAGAGCTAAAAGTCTACAGAATATGCACCATTCTGAGTCTCTATAGATTTGATTATGGGGGAGAAGGCAGCTGCTCTGTGGATGACCCTAAGTGAAATTTAGAATCTAATTAAGAAAACAATTATTGCCCATTTAAATTTCAGCATGACTGCTACAGATGACAAATGCCAGCAATATCCTGATGACACCTTGCTATATATCATCTTCTCATCAAGAGGAGACAAAGCCATCATCCAGTTGCCCTGGATTCTAAAAGAAATAAGTATCTGGATGAAATGAAGTTGGCTCAAGCTTATTTACCGTCTGTAAGACAAAGGTGAACATGGGTGTCTGGTTTGCTAGGCAAAGGGAGACTCCGCCTACCCAACCCTGGGGCTGCTGGCCCCACCCCTCCCATCCCTGCCTTCAACTTGCCCCTGGGGTGGCTGTGGGATGTTATTAGTACATTCAGGCAGGTTCCAGGGTGGCTGGGAAGGCAGAGGAGCAAGGAGCTTCCTCAGCAGCCCACCCCTGAACCTGCATGGAATAGACATAAGGCTCGAATTACAGTCACAAGGTTCTCCCTGCTGCTGCAGCAGCATTCTCCTGTGCACCGGCTGAGGATTGCAAGCCCTGCTCTGCAGAGACCATTACACCCAGCTTGCTGTGTCCCTGCTGTTGCTTGCTGATTTAGCTTCCTCCCTGTGTGGCCTCTCACCCATCCAGTCCCCCTCCCTGCACTTTGGCCAGGGTGGGCAAAGTGGACTTCTTCCTTGATGCGCCCCCTTTCCTCCTTTGCCCCCTCCCTGCTTTGGCGGCTCCCCGCTTCGCTAGTGTGAGGAGTGGTGATGGGTTTGGTGTCACTTTCCCAGGCCAGTTGCTACTGAGCCTGCTTCTGGGGGCTCTTCTCCTCTTGCCCTCTCCCCACATGCTCTCCCCATAGTCCTCCTCCCCCTTGCTAGTGAGTGGAGTCATGTTGGGGGAGGGAGAGGTTTCCTACTCCAACAAGCCCTGCAGAGATAACTTCCCAGTCCCCTCCCCTTCTTATCCTCTCCCCACAGGCTTTCTGTTTTCTGTGGAGTTGGGGGGGAGATGAGGAAAAGGGGGGTGAGGAGGTGAGGAGACAGGCAGTGGGAAAGGAATGGGGAGTGAGGTGAATGAAGGGAGGGAGATGGAAAAGAAAAGGGGATGAGGAATCAGAGGTGGGGAGCAGGAGTCCGGCGTGCAGTGTCCCCTCAGCAGCATCTGGGGCTCCCTGGTTAAGCAGGCTGACCCTGCTTAACCCTAACAAGCCCTGCTCCCCTAAACGTGGACTAGGGTTACCAGATGATCTCAGATGTGGGGGGGCCGGCCAGGAGGGGAGTGGGGCTGGCCGGGAGTAGGTTGGGGGGAGCAGGGCTGGCCAAGGGAGATCGGGGGCGGAGGGGAGGAACGGCTGGCGGGAAGCAGGGCTGGCCAGGAGGGCATTGCGGGGAGCGGGGCTGGCCAGGGAGGAACCAGCCGGCGGGGAGTGGGGCTGGCTAGAAAGGGGTCGGGGGGAGCAGGGCTGGCCGGGAGGGGGTTGGGGCGAGCGGGGTGGCCGGGAGGGAATCGGCCAGCGGGAAGCGGGGCTGGCCTGGGCACATGCAGATCCTGGGGTGCTGCCCGTCCCGCACACGGTCCCAGCGGGGCGCACAGGTGAGTCCGGCCTAGGGGAGTCCATCCCACCCTCACCCCCCTCCTCTCTACTGTGTAGTTGCATACTGCCTGGCTGGTAGACATGCTTACGCAGTGTGAGCGTGTCTACCAGCCAGACAGTATGCAACTACATACTGATACTCATGATAATAATAAAACTTACTTAATTAGAAAATACCGGACATTTACATTTTCTCAATTTGTTTCCCGGACAGAAAGCTCAAATACCGGGCTGTCCAGTTCAAAACTGGACACCTGGCAACCCTAACGTGGACTCATCCAATAAGCTCCCCACACCCCCAGCCCACTGAGCCCCAGCAAGCTGCACCTGGACCCTCTATCCTATTAAGTCCCACTTCCCCAGTACTTGGACCCACACCAAGCCCCACTTCCCTTTGACTCCTCCACTGAGCTCAGCCAGAGTCCCATTGCCCCTACACCAGACCCCTCCAACAAGCCCCTTTGCATCCACATCTCCCACTGAGCTACCCACACCCAGAATACCCCATACCCGGATCCCCTCTCAATAACCCCTCCACACTTGGATCATGTGGGGCTGAGCCTGCCCAGCCACACCTAGTACACCTGGCCCAGAGGAGGGGGCAGGGCCAGCCCTTACACTGTGTCAGGGTCACATGCAGCCTCACTGCCAAGGGAGGCTTGGGTTTCAGGGTGATCTCTCCACCTCAGTGCAGCCAGTGGCCTGTGCTCCCCTCTGCTAGAAAGGTGAAGATTGGGGGTTTTCTTAATGGTCTTCCTTTCACAGACAGTGGGCCCATCATTTAAAGCTTAATCTCAGCAGGAGTTTTTCCACTGATTTAAAAAAAAAACTGCGGATAAGGAACTTAATTATCCCATGCCTCAGTTTCTCCATCTGAAAAAGGGATAATAATACTACTTGCCCACCTCACAGGAGTTTGTGTAAATTCATCGGTTTTAGTTTGTTGTGTTCATGTCATCAGATGAAAGGTGCTGAGACGTGCAATTTTACAAATTCAATTTCAAAATCTTTTACAATTTACTATTTCAAAATCTTTCTGCATTATTCATGCAGAGGCCACTGCCCCTGGATTACAGGAGAATTTTGATTTGGGACTTTATGGAATGAATCCCCCTCCTCCCATTGTGAGATACTGGAGCAATTTGCCAGAAGAGGCAAGGATAGTGAGAGCAGGGCCTCCTCCATCATCACTTTTCAAAGGGCTAGTCAAAGACATAGGTAAGCCAGCCAGCCTTAGGTAGTGTCTGTGCTACAGGGAGGGCTGGATCATTTGTGGCAGCAGGTACCCTGTGCTGGCCTGCTAAGTGAAACTGGGCAGAACAATAAGTGGCCAGGAGGAATGGATCCCCCACCACCAGGTCCAGAGGAGCCCTTCAGAGCTTTCCCACAGGTAAGCCGTGGCCTGAGCTGGGAAAATTTGTCTTTTTTTTTTTTTTTGGTTGGGGGAGGACAGTGATCTTGAGCTGTGGGAGCCTAGGGAGAGAGGGCTGTGGAGGGAAGAAAGGGGGGGCAGAGGGAGGAGGGACCTGGTGGCAAGGAAGTGAGAAGTTATTGGTAAGATAGGTCTCAACTCTTTTCAGTGGTTGGGAGATTATGTTTTCCTGGTGAGAACAGGGCTGGGGATTTGGTTCCTTCCCCCCTGGGGATACTGGGTCTACTAGTCTGATACATAAAGCTGGCACCATCATGCTGCCTCAGTGGGACATTTTACCTTCTTGGTTCTGAGAGCTGGATGGGTGCTGCTGTTAAAGCAGCAGCCAGCCTGTATTTTACTGGCATGTCCCTTGGCAAGTCTTATTCTTTGTCTGAAGTACTTACCGCTATTGAAACAATCAACATACGAAGCCTTCGACTTGTTTGTGTGAAGAAATGAAAATGAGGTGGCAACTTTTGCAGTCTGATTCTAGTAATTTTCTTCCTGTCAGGGGGAAAATTCCAGCTGAGGGCAAGGCCTAACACCTTGTTTGACTGTGCCAAGAGAAGATAAAGATTTCTCAGTTAGCGTTAACTGGTGCCTGCCATTCTGTGATCCCCAGGATCAATGAGAGGAGTTCGGGCCATTTGCAAGCTATGAGGGTATTTAATAAACCCGTGACTGACATTTCTTATTTCCAAATTTAGTACTGTTAATTAGGTACATATCTAACTCTGCATATTTGGCACATGGTACAAAACATGCTCCATTTTGTTGGGAAAGAAATTGCAGAAAAGTGGAGGGTTTTCAAAAATAATGTACTTGGGTTCAGGGATTTTACTGGAATGGGACAAGCACACAGTGAGCAGGTACATAGGATGTGTAGGGAAGAGAGGAGGGAGACAGTGGGAAGGAGAAGGGGAAGGGGCCTGGCCAGGGAAGCTGCTGCCTCCCCAAGTGGAAGCTTCACCAACTGCCCTTGTAAGAAGTGGAAAGTACTCCAAGAAACTGGCAGAGACCATAAGTATTTCCTACTGAGAGCGTTTGTCTGCCTGTTAGTGGTTTGCAATGGGTATGACCTGTATGAGGAACCGTTAGCAATTGTAGCCAAAAATGCATTCTTTCATCTTTGATGACCAGGAAAACTTGATGTCACCACAGTTTAGAGCGGCGGTACCAACAGAAATGAAATCTAATTAACTAAATTTGCTTTTTAAATTGGTTTTATTAAATTGGTGTAGCTCCTTTGTCTGGAGACCCAAGTCAAAGGGTGCATCACCGTTATTTCGAGATAGCTAGCGTTATTTCAAAATAAAAATGCGAGCCTCTACACAGCCATTCCGTTATTTCAAAATAATGGACGGCTTATTCCGAAATCTGTCAACCTTATTCTGTGAGGAATAACGCCTATTCTGAAATAGCTATTTTGAAATAAGGCATGTGTAGACGCTCCACTGCTGCTATTTTGAAATAGCCCCTCACCAGGGTCATTCAAAGTTATTCCTCCCCAGTGCCTCCTAGGGCTCTAAATCAAGATAGCATGTCTACATTAGGGAATCCTGCCTCAGTCTAATTTTGAAGCCTGCAGTATAGACGTGCTATGTCAAAATAAGCTATTTTGGAATAACTATTCCAGAATAGTTTATTTTGAAATAAGCATGCAGTGTAGATGTACCGTAAGAGTGCCTTGTACTTATATAAGTTACTTCTATCAAGAGACCCCTCTCACACTCACCCATGCTGCAATTTCAGAGCCATCTGTTGCAAGGTTATTTTGCTCACAAAGCAATGCCAGGCAATACTTGTTTTCTACCTAGTGACTCAACATTTGAGGTCTCCCACTGTACTGCATGTTTTCCTTTCACTAGGAGAACTTTTTTCTCTGACATAGACCCCTCTAAACGAAGGAAACACCCTGTTAGCAAACTAATTTATCCACATTTGTCTTCACAAAAACAAAGCTGTTTAACATCATTACAAATGTTATCCACAGTCAACCACAGGACATCAGAGTTTGAATTAGAAGGTTACTGTTACCCAAAGGAGCTGCCGACAGGCCTTACAACCTTTGGAAATCCCCCCAGGTGAAGGGACACTCTGGGACTAGAGACGTGACAGCCTGGATATTGCTGTTTTATTAAGTAAACGAGAGATGGGATGCTACACACTCATACATCACACTTACACAAGAAAGCCAATGAATTGTATTGTCATGGCACTGGACGGCATGCTGTCTTTCCGAGGTGGAACTACGCTGGTTCGCTGGCCAGGCGATCCAGGCGACGATCACCGGTTGGGAGGGGCGTGCTTAAGGATCAAAACCCCAGTATTGCGCGTCTTCCCTTTTTATGGACAGCCCCAATTGCCTTATTTGGCCTATAGTCCTCACTCTCGGGATTTAGCAGTATGTTCCTCTGCTCCTGTTTTTTGGCGCGCTCCTGCTCCTTGCACGTGATTGGCTCGTGTTCGATCATACGATAGTGACATGTCCCTTTTGCTTCCACATACGTGCCAGACTGTCACTGCTATTTGCCTTGCGTCTTCTGGGTCTTGCCCTCATGCATACTTTCATACGCTCGGGGGAGGAGATACAACTCATGATCATTACAATGGTAAGAAACAAATGGGCGCCCTATTTGCCCTCCCAACAGTTACCAGTGCACTTGTTAGAGTTCTCAGGTACATGAGATGTTTTCCAGTAGTTTACTAATGCCCCTTCTGCCATGCCTTATCCGTTAATCAACCGAAGGGATGCTGACGTTTTTAAGATTAAGAAGCAGATCAGGAAGTTAAAAGTGTACTGCATGCTTTATCCCAACCATGGCCTGACTTCTTCACTCAAGCCTTTCGTGAAGAATGGGTTCATGCTTGACTAGGAGGAAGATATTGCTTAACACTGAGGCCTACTGAGCTGAGGAGTAGTTAAGGGGTGGGGTGCAAGAAGCACTGCTAAAGTAATTTGAAGAGAGATAGGCCAATCAACAGAGAACATGCGACAGGGCTGTTTGACAAAATGCTGCCTGGTCTGCACTCCCAGGAAGCCCCTGGATGATGAGGATACAAGGAGAGGACCACCACCACATAGATACAGCATGTAATGCTAGTGCAGTGACTGGTCACACTTCAGTCTCACAAGGTAGGAGGCATGAGCTGCTTGCCTGATTGCTGAGGTATGTCAAGTCTCCCTTTTATTTCAGGCCCATTCTGGAACACAGTGCAGGTTCCTTCTTTCCAGTGGGACCAACAGACTCACCAAGTCCCCAGGCAAGCGGGGGAGGGAAGCGGCTTGCATCCCCAAAAGGGGCGGGGCTTTGGGCCAAAGGAGCGGGGTTGGGGCTAGCCTCCCCCAGGCAGCCTTCATTGCCACCTGGAACATGCCAGGCTTACTTCAGGCAGCCCTCAGTGCTGCCCAGAGCACCCAGATTTAAAGGGCCCAGGGTTCCAGCAGATGCCATTGCCACAGTAGCAGCAGCCAGGAACCCTGGGTCCTTTTGAATCACCAGGTCGCAGGAGAGTTGACCCCCATCTTTCCTGCCTTTCAGCGGGTCTCCTTCCTTCCTCTTGTCAATCCCTTTCTAACACGCATTCTCCACCACATCCCCACTCTACAGGGCTGAATCTTCCCAGACACAGCTGGCATGGCAACACGAGGGCTATGCATGTAGTCTTTGGAATCCAACTGAGTGCATGTGCATTGGTTGGTTCTGCTTGAGGGAACAATACTGGATTTCTTAGGAAGTGGGCAAGATGAGTGAATTGCCTTTTCCTAGCTTGAGCTTCCAAAAGATGTTGAACACCTACAGCTCCCGTTGTCTCCAAAACAATTTATGGGTGCTCAGCACTTCTTAATATCAGGCCATTACCCTCATATCTGATTCTGGTTTTACACCAGGCAATCTCTCCTTCCCAAGACTGACAATAAATGGGATTTGTCTTCTCAGCAGGTCAGGATCTATTAACCCTACCTGACCACAGAACTCCTCCCCAGCCTGTGGAAGGGTTGGGACAACCCCCCAACCCCACCTCAGGTCCCACCTCTCCACTTCCCTCCCCTGAGCAATGTGGTTACGGGGGACTAGCAGGGCCAGTGCAACCACTACCAGGCAGATTTGAACCTAGGACCTCTGAAGCAGAGGATAGGAGCCTCTACCCTCTGAGCTAAAAGCCAGCTGGCTCCCTGCCATAGAGGTCTCTTGATTTTAACTGTTGCTGTGGTCCAGGTACCACTTGCATTGCTCAGTAACCACACTAGGTGTGTGGGTTACATACTTCCCCTAGATGAGGAAGTGCATCCCAAGCTTCAGAGACCCAGTTGAGATCCCGGACGAGCCCCCACTTGTAACCACCACCAGGCGGATTTGAACCAGGGACCTCTGATATGTATGACCCTACTAAAAGAGCCACAAAAGGATGGCTTAAATATCTTGCCATGTTGTGCAAGAATAAACTGTCAATTTGGGTGATATGCTTGCATGCTGGGAGTTGGATTCTCTCCGATTCAGCGTGCTGTGCTGAGGGATCACTGGAAAACAGATGAGCAGCTGCAGGTGTTTCGGGTTGGAAAGTGGGATATGATGACTCCACATTTCTGCCAGCATAAATGTCTTCAAAGATATTCAGCAGCACAAAATCAAGTTCAGACTGAAACCTGGAAGCCTGACCTACACGATAGAACAAAAAATCCTGTTCCTAGAAAAGAAATTAAAGGGGCAGGGTAGGATAGATTGAAGGCATGTCTGTGTCAAATTGTGAATCCCATTTTGATTCTAACCTTCATAGTAACCCTCATCCCCTCTGTACTGTAGCCTCCATGTTTGATGGAGTTATCCAAGGTGTTGATGGAAACTAGTCTAATCTTGATTAGATCAGACACTCCTACACACTGTCTGCTCCCACCCGTGTTCAATCAGCCTAGAACAAACCTGTTTTCAAGTTAAGAGTTCAGGGATTCCCTGGACTAGGGAAAGTCACCCACTCCAGCCATGGAAACAGGCATTCAATGTTAGAGAGGCTATTTCTCCCTTAGAGTAGAGAACCAGCTCCCTAGCTGTGGACTGCTTGACGATCATGATGCCTCCCTAGGCCAGCAGTGGCAGATAATCACTTTGTGTGATTCAGGGCATTTATTTTGTGACTAACAAAGCTTGGAGCAAGCAGTGACTGGCAGGAGATGACTCTGCAACAACAACTTAAAGAAGAATTACAAAGGATGCAGTGAAAACCAGTCAGCTCTTGCATTTTACTTTATCCCATGCTACAGGAATGAGAGTGCCCATGAGAAAAGGCTATAAATTTAGTACAACAAAGGAAATACTACTGTGTATAGAGTTTGGTCAGCTGTGTAATTCACTGCCACCACAGCCAGCCACTCAGGGTTTTTTGTTGGTTTTTTTTAAAAGGTCTGAATAATTTTCCAACAGTAGGCACTTGTAGCTAGGCCAGCTAAGATAATGAGAAGGGAAATCAAAGCTCATGCCTCAAGACATAAAATGATTGCTTGTGTGGGGATTAAGAAGGAACTCCTACCTCCCGCCTCCCCTCCTCCCCCCCCACACACAGCATAGCACAATTACCTAGGTGTATTATGAAGGGTTTTCATATTTGCTCTCTTCTGAAATGTTAGATCTTGGATACTGCCAGAGGCAGGATTCCAGATAGCTGGAGCAGTGGTCTGATGCTCTATGGCAAATTCTATGTAACTTGTTCCGGAATCATTTCTATGGTATCCACATGCCTAGAAGAATCAGGACACTCCACTGGCTTGATTAGATGATAACAGAAGATATAAACTATTCGTGCAAAATATCCTGCTGAAGTTTTAATGTCTTCTAAATCCAGTGTCCCTATTTTGAAGAAGATGAAGTATGGAAATAGGTTCTCAAATCTAATTAAGTTCCTAAACCAAGAGCATTCAAATTATAACTCTCCATGTGACAGGTATTTAATAAGATTATTATACAAAGGAAATTGCAAGGCTTTGACTAGCTGTACTTTTAATAAATTTGAAAGATGTTAGAGAATGCTGCCCTCATCTGGTGGCACATTACTAAGACCCACATTTACTGTTATATTTTGCTCTCACCCCATATCTTTGAGTTCATATAGTATGGAACTGTTTCAAAGGTGAGGTGCGAGCAAATTATAACAGTAAGAACGAGGAGCACTAATGTGTTACCAATCGCATTAGTTGCATGACTGAGAACACCCAAGAGTCAAGATGTGCTATACATGTCACTTCATGATTCTCCTTCCCCTAATCCCCCAGTGCAAGAGATCACTGTTATTCCATAGCACCAGATGCCTCCTCCCTGCCATCCCAGACAAATCCAAGGTGAAACAATACAGAGATCAGAGAGAAGGGGTGGTATAAATATGTATGAAACCTGAAACCACAGGGAGTAGAATAGAAAAACATTGAGGCGACATCCCTAAGTCCTCCCCCTTGGTACAGGTTGAACCTCTGTTGTCTGGGACTCTCTGGATGAACTAGAGAGCCTCAGCAAAGAGGTTGCTGGTGGCTGGGAGCAGAGCTGACCAGAAAGGCAGCGGAGCCCACAGGGCAGCAGAGCCTACAGCCAGCTGGGCTGGGAAGCCAGTGGGGGCACCGGAGCCCACAGCGGGCTGGGAAGCCAGCACAGCTGCCAGAGTCCATGGGGCAGGGGAGCCGCAGTAGTAGGGCCAGGAAGGGGAGAGCTTGCAGAGCCCAGAGCTGGCAGGGGCAAGTGACCACAAGAGCCTTTACCAGAGCTCCTGGGTCTGGCAGGGCTGCTGGAGCTCACAGGGCCATGGAGTCCACCGGGCTGCTGCAGCCAGGGGGCAAAGGCAGATAGAGCCATAAAGCTGGGGAGAGGAGCCCAGCAGAGAAGCTGGCACCCCAGCCTCTACCCAGACCTTCCCTGATCCAGAAAACTGCCTTGTTTGGGACTGGTCAGGTACCAAGGGAGCTGGACCAGGGAGATCCAATCTGTAGTGGAGAAATAGGAGGTGCCAGGCAAACCTGTGCACTAGTCTCAGAAGATATATTTCCCTCCATTCGTCTGGCATATACACCTTCCTGTAGCCCTATAACCCCTAGCCATTGCTGTTCTTCCCAAGTTCTCTTTTAGAAAAGAAAAATCCACTCGCTCCTCACCAAAACAAATATGCTTGAACCCGCAAGGTTGTATGAATAGTAAGTGCAGTTTCCTAGGATTTCATGTGCAAATAGAGCATTGTTATGTATAAATGGTCATTGAAACACCTGAAGACCACTTGAACCCATAACTGTTTATTTGCATTTGCAAATATCCAATTTATGTATTGAAATGAAGTATTTTTTCCTGAACATTAGGTATATAATTTCATCTCATTCATGTGCAAGGTTCTAGCAGTAAGGTAGGGTATGCAATTTTTTCCAGCCCATGCATCCTATCCACTGGACTGCAGAAAAAACAGGCTTATAAGCATGATAATTTATCATGTGAAACTTAAATAAGTCAGATCCTCACCATGATAAATTCTCTTTCCTCTTGGATAAGGGCCTCAAAAGATAGCCCACTCTCATTCAGCATTGCCTGGTGAGCTGAATTGTTCCATCTCTCACTTGGGTATTTAATTTGTCAGCAGTGTTTTCCTGTTTGTATCCATACTAAGATTACTGTACTGTCAGCCAACTGCGACGTTAGCACTCAGTCCTACCTCTCCCATTTCTCTCTCTTGATTCTCTCCAGTGGCTCTCCCTAACCTTTTAGTATTAAGCCACTTACAGCCATTTGTTTCTCCTCCGTCTTAAATTGATTTTAAGTTTATATATCTGTCTTGAAGGAAATGCTCTCAATTTTCAAAGAAAATGGCCATTATTTTTCATCCCAAGAGAGTGACATCAAGAATAAAAAAATATCCTTCATAAATTTCCTTCCCGTGTTGAAGGATCTAGCAGCTGCCTAGCAAAAAATGGTGTCCCAATAATACAGAAATTATGCTGCCAGAAAATGTCATTTCTAAAACTGTTGGTCATTAGCTGAACATCATAGATCAGGATCTTTTTAACCAGAAGCACTGGAAAAACTTGAGAGGATGACTAAAGCCAGTGAACACAATTTTTCCTATAATTACTGCATAATGAAACTAATTTCTTTTCACCCTTGATGCCTTTCACCTCTTGCCAGCAGCGTTAATGTAGAATATGGATGTTAATAATGAGGACAGTAAGAACTGAGAGTTTTAAAATTTGAAGCCTTACTTTAATGGTGTTCAACATAGTACAGTATGCAATATAATTAGGCTTGGCAGGTTTGTTTGGTTTTTTATAATTTTGATGGATAATGTAGATTTTTTAAATTTTATATTTATCTATTTACATTTTCGCAGCTGTGGAAAGTTGGGGACAGACAATAGAGAGGTCAGGCAGCCATTTAGTGACAGATGTTGAGATTCAAAGAGTTAAAGGTTTATAACAAAATATTAACATCACATCACATGTCAAAATATACAAAATAAGCATTCGTAAATCAAACTAAGCAGCATTTTTCTTATTTGCTTATCTGTAAATTTTTTATTACATGGGATAAAAATATTTTCTCTTCTGTGTGTAGATCGAAATTGATGTTTGACATTCACCCATAAAAATATAATAAGAAGCCTAAATATAAGACAACCGCTCTTTACCAATTCAAAGGATATACTTTTATGCTCAGAGCAGCAATAGAATACCAGGATGAAGATATTTAGTTCACCAGTTTCCACCTTTGTACATCCTCTTATTTAGATCATTACATACTTTTAATAAGCAGCATAGTAATACAGCTTATGCGACCTTCCACACACTAAAAATATGCTGGTCCCTTAGGACACATTCTTTCAACCTTCCCAGTATTCAAAAGGGGTAAACTGACACACTGAAAAATTAAACTCATACTTTTAGAGCTGTGTAGAGGGTGGAAATTCCATGTCACAAACATTTAAGTTTGGCATTGTTTTGAATCAGAATGAAACAATTTCAAAATCTTCCAGGAAAGAAAATTCTAAACAAAGATTCATTTTGGATCAATTGAAACACTGTTTCTATTCTGACAGGATATTGAATTACACTACCTGCACCCTCCTTCTTCCTCTCTTCCCCCCACAAACACATCCAGTTTTTTCAAAAATTAAGTTTGTAAAATCAACAATTCTGGAAACCATTTAGATTTTAATAGAACTGCATTTTTTTATGGAACATGGCTCCATCAAAGTTTTTCTATGTACTCCCTTCTCAAATTGCTATGCTGGTTCCTATTCAGTTATTTTTGCCTGTTTTCCATTACATTCAGTGGGTGCTGCATATGCTTTATCTGAATCAAGAATTTAACCCTTTATTTCAAATCTGTGCATAATTTAAAGCTACCCCACGAAAAATTTGAAATGACACTCTGCACCGAGACTTACACTAAGTTATTTTGTAGGACAAATTTAATTATTTCTTGATAATGCCATGTAGTCCTATTGTCCCATAATCTCATATATTTGCCTAGTGCTTTTTGTCCCACAACATTTTGCAGTACAGGATTTCATCCACTGCTGAAATGCTGCCCCTTCTGAGATAAATATAGGAACTCTTTAACCAGGATAATTTAGGATTGTTTAGAAAAAGCAATACCATATATTATTGAAACCTTGGAGAATAAGTATGATACAAGAAGCACATACTTTTACTCATCTAAAGTCATACATCTAGGGTTGGATTTTTACAAGTGATTTAGGAACACCAAATTTGCAATGGAACTTGTGCTCTTAAGTCAGGCACTTTTGAAATCCTACCCCTTGATGCCAGTTGTACATCCTCTCCATGTGATGCCACTTCCAGCAGTGCCATGACCCTTTTCCTGATACATTCAGCCCTGATTAAAGGGAGAGCTGATGCTTGAACCTGCCCATTGAAGTACCAACAAGCCCCAGTTCTGCCTTATTTCATTGATGGTAACTGAATCAAGGCCTAAATGAACTTGCTCACCTGGAACTTGAGCTGTAAAAGCAGAATTAATGATTTAAGGAGCAAGGGAATGACTGATTACAGCCAGGACCCATTGCAAATATTTTGTCTTCCTAATGCTTAGGAAGAAGCCACATGTTGAAATAACACAGGGATCCAATAATAATTGCAGGAAAGAGCCATAAACATTTCTGTACTGAATGTACTCATATGCCTGGAGTTGGTGTCAGCCATATTAGAGACTGTGTTTACAAAGATTGCCCCCAAAGAAGAGGCTACAAACAATAATGCTCACCTTTTTTTTAATACAACAACAGGGTGGATGACACCAACTGTGGAGTGAAGAGCAGCCACAGTGTGAGGATGTCAAGATTTATACAGACATTAAATCAAAAAAGAAAAAGAAGAGAACGAGTCATGGCTTTCAAACAGAGGAGTGAATAGAGGCTCACATGGGCTAACAACTGGATCACACTCTGTAACAAAACCATGGCTACACAAACATCCACACTCGCCCCTCTTCCAGCTGCATGCCTGCAGCATAGCGAAGAGAACTCAGATCCCTTGCTCTAGAAACACATCTGCTCCTCTTCTACCATTTTAGATTCTCCCTACCTCTGATATTAGAGATCCCTGGTAGTAGGGCTTAGAATAGATATAAATTTTACTGACTCCAAGTCAACAGAAGAGGAGACAGGTACCAGAAGAGGAAACCAATACTGAACATTCATCTTCAAAATGCTTTGGATTAATCAATGTCTGGCTCCTGGGCATCCTTGTGCAATACTTAGAACAAACTCAAGGCTGTTGCAGAACAACTGTGAACAGCAGCTATGTACGTGTGCAAGTCATGGTAAAGCCTACATGTAATCCAGTTTGCTCGTCTTGAACTGTTTGTGTATCCACTCAAGAAAAATAATGAGGAGTCCTGGACAGAATTCTTCTGGTAAAATATTTATGATCCCTGGATGAGGAAGATGAGACAGGACTTGAGTCTCATGCTCAAAGCCAGAGTCTATGGCCACATCTACATTAAAGGGGAAGGTTGAATTAAGATACACAACTCGAGCTACATTAAATATGTAGCTGGAGTTGACATATCTTAGTGTTTCCCAGCAGTCCCCACAGTGAGAAGTCAATGGAAGCAAATGCTCCCATCAGCTGCCCTTACTCCTCACAGGAGCAGAAGTACTGCGTTGATGGGAATACCCTCTGAGTTCAATTTAGCAGGTCTTTACTAGACCCACTAAATCAAACTCCAGAAGATTGATTACGGCAACATTGATTTTCCCCATAGCGGAGATATGGCCTATGTGGTAAACACAGGAATTCCTAGCTCATTGCTCCTAAGCTGAAACTGTGCATGGCTGTCCAAAGCATGTGACATTTGACTTACTCAACCTACGATGTTACCCCTTTCTTATACTTTGAAAACAGAATTATGACTTGGCACAAAATAAGGAGTCTGGTGCACAAGTGTGTTTATATCCAGCCAATCTGCAGTCATCCTGGTGCAAGCAAAATAGAAAGAAAGTTTGTCCCATTTTAGTCATGCTGCAGAAAGAGGCAATAATGGGGTTTAGTCAGGGCTGGATTACCCAATAGGCAGACTAAGTAGGTGCTTAGGGCACCAGCAAAGCAGGGCACAAAAAAAAAAAAAGAGAGATTTTATGGTATAGTATTGTTTTTATTTTGAATTACATATGGGGGGGCACCATAATCTTTTCAGTGCTTTGGGTCTCTGAAGGTCTTAAGCCGGCCCTGGGTTGAGTCTCTGGGAAGTTAATGCAGAGACAGGGAAACAAACAGCAATGTCTCTCAAAACAGGAAAGGAGCCACAACATTCAGCATCTCGACTGTTTCCCACTGATGGCTATTGGGAAACATTGGCCCTCCCACAGGAGAAAGCGGGTAGAGTAAGGGGGCTTGTCTGTTTTTGCCTGCCTCATGGAAAATAGCACAAATTACTGATTACCTAGGGAGGTTGTGGAATCTATCACTGGGGGTTTTTAAGAGCAAGTTAGACAAAATATCTGGTAAAGGATGGTGTAGATAATCATTAGCTCTGCCTCAGTGCAGGGGTCTGGACTAGATGACCTACATTTCTATGACGGGGAGCAGGAAGACTAACGCTTTTTTAAATGGGAGGAGGAAGGAGTGGAAGGGGGGGGGAGTAATGACAGGTGAAAGGTACAACAATAACCAAGAATTAGCCAACCAGCTGTGTACTTTGGAGTGTTGAGGCCATAAAACATAACGGCACAACAAAACAGAAAAAAAGAGAAGGGAAGGGAGAAAGTCCTGCCTTTGAAGATGCCAGCATTTAATTATGAAAACTCACTGAAGTGGTTCTTTCTTTGGGGATGGGGACATGGCAAAGGTCATCTGTATTTCAAGGTGGGGTGAGTGTATTGTTTAAGACTGCTGGGCTTCTGGGATAGTCAGAGGACGTGCAAGTTCCATACCCAAGAAGCCAGCACAGTAAAAGATAGCCGAGCCCAAGTAACCATCACATTCCAATTAACCCCCATAAAGCAGTGCAGGGGTCAATTGTGGAAGAACTCTGTACATGTGAAGTATAGGGGTGGTGAGGCCTGCATTCCCCACCCCCTTCCCCATCTGCCCCCCTTCTCTATTACTGATGAGCCAGAAGCAAGCCTCCAGGAACATACGCCATTGTAGCAAGATCAAATTGTAGATAAGGGCGGGAACATAATCTTGTTTACCTAAATGTACTGATCATGTAAACAAAGTCAAAGGACAAGCAGTACAGCTGAGCCATACCGTAACAAGCAATGAGTAACCCCTGGAAATTTCCGAACTGCCACAAACAAGGTAGACACACAATATTTAAAGCTGCACGAGAGCACAGCAATTTGGACCTCACCGATGGGCTTTAGGTACCGTCGCCTCGGAAGCTGAAACAGTTTCCCACTTCATTGGCAGCCGAAACGGGGTTCCCCGGCTAGCAGAAGGGATGTAAGAATGCCCCTTTTCCTATCATGTTGTTTTTTTAGTTAAGGGGTACAGCTGATAGCTGTCAGAAAATAAACTGCTTATGTTTACAAAGACATGCTATACAGGTATCTGTCACTTTGAGAACCCAGTGTCGGACCTGAGACTTACTCTTGCCGGCAACAAGCAGGTGAGCAATTTCATGTACATATCCTCTGAAACTATTTGAAATAACTAGCTTATAAACCTCAACTCACTGGTCAAAGTCCCCAGTGTCATGAGATTCCTAGTGTAGATGAGACATAAGAGCAGACACCAGTACATGACAGTCATTTCCACAAATGCTGTTAATAATTGGGGCAACAAATTTATTTTAATTGCAAGTTCAACTGTAAAAAGTATATAAAAGTTCCTAAAAAGTGTCCCAATAAGCTATATATGTTAGTGGAGAAAAAACATAAAGGGAGACAAAAAATGAATTAGTCTAAATAAAGGCCTACTGGTATAATTCAAAGATTGTGTTAAAAACCTGATCAGTAAATAAAAAAAAGTGTGAGTTCAAAAATAAGTAAACCAAAATGGCTGTGTCAAGAACTAGGCCTAATTAGCAGACCAAATAGTAAGGGGAGGAGTAATAAGGGGAAACTCCAACCACCACTCCCTTTTTTGAGTCCTTAAAAAGAGACTTGTGTAGGGAAGACAGAAGAACAGATTAAGCTACTGGAGCAGGCTTCACTATCATGGGCTCTACCCCCACTGTTTCTTAGTCTCCAGGCCTTTGTCATCCTGATGAGAGAGACAACTGCTGGACAACAGCGCCACCCCTATCAGCTCCAGGTGAATCCCAGCCACCTTACAAAGAAACAGGATCAGACTAACAGCTCCAGTTCATCTCAACCAGGCCCACTAACAAGGGGGACAAAGAGAGCCATTGCCCCAGGGCCTGGCAATTCCAAAAGGCCTGAGGCTCCCAGCCACTGCCCCACAGAATCGCTGCAGGACTGCCATGCCACACGCTCCAGCCAGCTCTCAGGGCCAGCAGAGAAGGTGGACATGCCTCGGCATGGCGCTGGGAGCTGTCTGCCTTGGTCCTGCCCCTTCCAACTGAGGCTCTGCCCCTTCTGGGCACACAGAGCCGCCCCCCACACATTGTCCAAGGGCCCAGCAATCCTGTTGGCTCCCCTATCTCAACTAATTCTGTCCTGGGTATAAAGTTATTGCCATCTAAAATACTATCAAACAAGAGCAGTTTTCCTTCTTAAAATGATCTCCAGCTAAAGGAAAAGGGAACACGAAGGGTTGTTAGAATGAAAGCCGGATTACTTTGCACTGTAAATGCTTTTACTATTTTTCCTTCTTTATCTTTAATGAGGGAAAGTGTAGCAAATTTTTAATAGTGCGTGCCATAGTACTAAGCAGGCTGAAGTCTGTAATCAAACATGAGATAGTAACTCAGTTATATTAACACCTTTAGCCCTCATTCCATCTTAAGGCAACACTAACTTCCTGGCCAGTCATCAGCCCTGGTCTACACTAGGGAGTTATTTCAAAATAACTCCCCTTATTTCAAAATAACAAGCGGAGCATCCACAGAACCAAGACTGTTATTTTGAAATAAGGAGCTGGTTATTTCAAAATAACTCCTGCTTTCTTTGGGGATTAAGCTTATTTCGAAGTAGTTATTTCTGGAGTTAGTTCAAAATAACTTCCTAGTGTACACATGCACTCATCACAAGGCCCCCTCAGCCCTTGCTACAAGTTTATGCAGCATCAGTGCAAGTGGCATTTGCCCTCCCTGGTGGCTTAGCATACCACGTTATTAGAGGCACTTGTACTAACTGGACATGTTAGAGCACAATGCCTAGTTTAGACAAAGCTTCAGCCAAGTCCCAGCAATTAAACTAAAGCCATTTACAGCCAGTAGCTTAATTAACTCTCTCTCTGTTCTACATTCAGAGCAGGGGATCAGGCTGCAGCCACTACTGGCCCCCCCCCCCCCGCCCCCCTTGGTTCACCTTAGAAGCTAGTGAGGACGACTTGGAACAGACGTGCATTTTTACCCTCTCTGTGCCACAAACATTTAAAGTAGCTCATGTGGATGCTGCTCCTCCTAAGTCTTCCATAAAGCCATGAGGACTTCGGCGCCTGAGGGGAATGTTGCTCCTGACACACAGTTTCCATGGCACTGCCAAGGCGTTTAGGCTGATGCCTGCTGTCTGGGTTCTCTCTTCCAGCTATCAGAGAACGAACTTGCTTTCTGTGATTTTCATGGTTGTCTCTTACCCCTTCAAAGAATTCCTTTCCAGGGGAGCGGGGGGTGGGTCTCCCTCAGTCTTTTCCATATTTCTGTTAGTAGCAGTATGCTAACCAGGGTTCCAACTGCTGAAAATGATTTTTTATGGACAGTATAGAAAGACATTATGGACAATCAAACTTTTTCACAGACATTCTTACATAATAAAGATGGCTCAAAAGGCCTAAAATGAACAATATTCAATGTTTTTATTCGTACCTCACAAACACAATGTTATTATGCTAGCTTAACTTTCTTACTAGCCATACCCATGTCCTCCAAGTTCTGCGGTTTGTGATCATACATTGCAGGAACCATGCTGTCAAACATCGCTTTAGTATTTTTTCCAGGTCCACTTTTGACAGTCAATCATTCTTCCAGCATAAGAGCAGACAGTTTATTTCTTATAGTGAAGTGACCGCCCTCCTGTGATTTACAGGTGGGGAGCCTGTAGCCTGCCTGCTGTACCCCATCCCTTGCCACCTCACCCCCCAGCCATGGGGAGCAAAATAGAGTATGCTGCATATACGCCCACTAAAAGTTGCTTCTGCACTGGTGCTAATGACCCTGAAGAAGAGTTCAAAGCCAGAGGTGGAGAAAAGCAGCAGCAGGTTGGAGGGAACCTCCACCATGAGAATTCCCCTTTCCATCCCAGCCTCAAGATAGACTTGTCCATAAAAAACTAATTTCAGCTTTTTTTTAAATGGACTGTCTGTGAACTTACTGAGGGGTGCCAACTCTGATGCTAGCTAGCACCATGAAGCTCTGGCGAACACTAAGGACTCCAGTGTGCTATGTAAGCACACAAGACACAATTCCTGCCTTAACAAGCTTATACAAGCCAACTATTTGGCTGAAGGGACAATATCAGAAGCATCCCAACTCCCTCTCTCCCAGCACTTCAGAGTTGATATAAATATAATGGTCAGAATGTTAAAAATATCAACTACATATAAAACTGGGGAAAGAAAGGGAGCATATTTTTGCAGTTACCACATTTTGGGGAGTTTCTCTCAAACCTCCCAAGGCACACATAGCCTATCTTCCCATAAATCCACAGCAGTAGATCAGGTGAGCTTAAGGTAATACACTACAGGCAGAAAAACTTATCTTGAGACCTTCAGCTGTCCTCCATCTCACCCAATGGGGTGAGGTTTGCACAAACATCCTGACATAAATGTGGTTCAAAAAGACAAAAGTGAAAAATTGTTTGGGCTAAGCAAAATACATTCTTTCAGGTATGAAATTCTTTGCAGAGAAAGAGAGAGAAAAAATGTTGAGAGGAGGAAATCCAGAATTTAAAAAATAGCAGATGCAATGCTATTTTTGTATGCTATTGCATGAACCAACAGTGGCATCCAGTGGTATATTTCCATAGATGAATATTGCGTGCAGATATCACTAACTGTGCCTTTCATCAAAATAGTCTAAAAAGCAGATTTTCCAAAGCTGATTTTCCAGTATTCACACACTTTTGGACACAGTCATACTCAGATGCTGGAAGTAGGGGTGTTGCCACATCCCCCAGCTTGAAGTAGTTTCCATCATAACACTATTACTCCACAAATTGTTCCAGCACCGATGCAGCCATTAGCACCAGGAAAAGAAGCGTGTGTGAGAGCAGACTAAGGTCTGGTCTATACTAGACCAGGCAGGTCAACTTAAGACATGTCATCCAGCTATGCAAAATGCATAGGGCTGTCCCGGCATCCACACTGTGGGAGGCTGACGGAAGCACATGCTCCCGCAAGCTTCCCTTACTCCTCACAGGAGGAGGAGTACTGGATGCCGGCAGGGGCTGCCCTCGGCGTTCAATTTAGGGGTCCACATCAGTGTTGCCTCTAAGATATGCAGCAGCACAGCTCCACAGGTGATTCATCAGCTTAGAGGGAACACTGGTCTATATTAGACCAGCTAAATTGAATGCCAGAAGATCAACCTCTGGAGGGTCGATCTCCTTTGTAGTGTAGACATGTCCATAATGTGCATCCATTAGTCAGTCAGAAAGCTATTTGCATTAATACCTAGTTCTGCCTCTGTGACTTATTGAAGTCCATTAGTACATTTCTGGCTTGCATGCAAATTGGGTCTTGCACAAATTAGTGTTCATTTACCATTATTTCTGCAAGTTTGGAAGCTAGGTTGAGGCATCTCTGAAATTTATATGCAAACTGGGCAATGTTAGACTTGAAAATTTTCTAAAGGTATTTGTTTTCAGCTATTTGAAGCCCTGCTGTCTGTTGTCTCTGATAACTGGAAGAGTGAAATAACTTGCTTTTTTGAGGTCTTCACAGCTGTCCTCTGGCTCTTCAGTTGTTTTTTACACTTAAGTCCACAAGATGGCAGCAGATACATTTCCAGGTCTGTACTGTTCAGTTAGTCCCTCACTGGGCTACTGTCCTGTCTCCTGATTATTCAGTGACAGTAAAACAACTCTTTTATCCAGAACATTTACTTAGATACAATTAACAGTTTGAACATACATTTCTATATATTGAACACGTAATTTTTGCTACCCTTTTATCATTGCCAAAAAAGGGAACAGAACAGACATTAAAAGTAAACTAGTCTTGCGTACGGATTTTTTAACGTAGATGTAGATTTTCAAGAGACTGAACTCATACTTGAAACAACATATCAATAGCATGCATCAACAGCATCAACAGATCAGTGTGAAGTCTGACTCACAAATACCAATGTACTGAGAATGGGAGGGAGAGCAGTCTCCAAGAATTAAAGCAGAAGGGTAACCCCGATTCCACTTTAGCCAGTGACTCACTGTGTGTCTCTGGGCAGGTCAATCAGTTTACATCTGTGCCTGAGTCCCTTCAATTGTAAAATGATAATTCCTAATTTACAGGCATATTGAGGCTTCATTGATGTTTGTAAAACACTTTGTATTTACATAGCACCTCAGAGAATTCTCAGAGAATTCCTGTCAGCTAACTATACAATAAAATAGGGAACTGTTTATTAAATAAGTAGGCATAAATTAATTTCAGATGTCACTCTGCAAAGAACAGAGAAAAGAATCAGGTTCAAGAGTTCTTGATACATCTATGAAATATTTGAGAGAGTTTGTCTGTCTGTTCAAGAACTTCTTCTAAATGGTAAGAATGAGGACCACCAAATTTGGTATACAGCTTCCTCTTATCGTAACTTAAAGCAAGATCAGGGTTTTGCTGTGCCAGGAAACGGGATGTGCCTGGAATGGGATTGCTTCTCTCAAAACCATAGACAGAATCACTAGGCAGGTGAAAGCAGCTGACTAAGGGTATGCACACACACCCCTTCGGGACTGGCCCCCCCCCCACACACACACCTTCAAGCATCCTTCAGGGAGAGGGGGATTGAAGCTCCCACCCCTCCCAATTCATACTGGAACATTGCTGGCTGTTCCCCTTTGTCAGGAAACCAGGGGAAAGTGGACAGTTGCTCTATTCCTCACTCTGGCTGGGGAGGGCAGGGGGCAGATGAACCTGGACCTGCCCAGCCCGGGGGACATGCACTTCCTCCCCCAGCTGTGCTCACTGCAGCTGCAGCAGCCATGGAGGGGCGCGTCTTACCTGGCCCTAAACTGCTGTGGTGAGAGAGAGGGCTGGGGTAATCCTCTCTCCCCAGGGCAGCCTGCACACTGAAACCCTCACACATAGCCCCACCCCAGAGCAATGATTTAAATGAAGAAAGTCAAAAATTAATTGAGTTAAGGACTTGAGCAATGCTGGGTAAAACTTCTAATAGATTATATGTATTGGAATCTTTGTAACTCTAGGAAATGCTTGTCTTCAGCCCCTAGCTAGAACCATATTCATATACTGATGGATTCTAGAAGTTAAAACTAAAGCCCTTGGTCATGTTTATCAAGGTTCTTTTTCCATTCAGCCCCCCACCCTCACTCTGTATATCTTTGGGAACCTGATTACCTAGCTACCTTTGAACCTGGTTATGTATCTAGGAAAGGGGAAAAGGTTACCGAGGGAGGTGGTGGAATCTCCATGCCTAGAGGTTTGTAAGCCACAGCTTGACAAAGCCCTGGCTGGGATGAGTTAGTTGGGGTAGGTCCTGCTTTTAACAGGGGGTTGGACTCAATTTCCTAAGGTGTCTTCTAGCCGTATGATTCTATGAAAGGCATCTCATTTAGTAAGAAACTGAGGCCTGATCCCAGCATTTGTTCTAGTAGATAAATCCATTTTCAGTTTTTACTAATCTGTAGTATGGTTGGCTCTGTATAACTTAATTACCTTCCCTATGGGAACATGTTCTAACGGCATAATCCTGCCCACACTAGAGGACCGTTCAGCTAACGAGACCAGTACACTTTCAGTGGTATACCTTGTGCATGTAGTAGCCAGGACTTACTGGTGTGGCATCCTGACTGTCCTCCTACTCTTTCAGTGATTGATAACTGTTCGGCTGTGTGCATGTGCTCCTCTGCATGTAGTGTTGGCTTGAGCAAATAGCCACCACAGCAGACTCGGAGAGAGTCCCCAAAGACCATAAAATCAGATAAGGATCAAAGGCACCCGGCCAGGTTTATGGTCAAACAAAGCCCAGGTTGGAACTCCCTTGTCCGGCACCCCCAGGATTTGACCCATCCCAAATGAGGGAATTTGCTGGGAAATGGGGAGGTCCTTGCCACTGGCCTCCCAGGATACCCTCCTCCCTGCAATTGGCTCTGCTCCGGCCCCACTGCCACTGGGCTCGGACTTGGGCTCCAGCCTGCTGGAGCTCCCCAGCTGCTACCCCGCTTCTCTCCCACCCAACCAGGAATCCCTGGGGATGGGACTTGTTAACTGCCCCACTTTTGCCGTTCACTGGTCCTGCTGCTGCTCCACCCAGCCAGGACTCCCCAGGGACGGAGCTCCCCAGGCGCATGGCCCCATTTCTCCCGCAGTGGAGGTTCACACTCCTGGGTGCCAGGGCTCTCTGATCCAAAGATATCCATGGTCTGACCAGAGAATCCTGGATTTTGAAGGTCCAACTTGTATAGCAGGGCTATCAAGACGCAGCCTGCAGGTGGGATCCTTTGAACATGGCCTCCACTGGGAACACACTCCACAACAGCAACTCAATATAATAGTCTTCTGTTGAGACGCGTTTTAGTAGTTAAATTCCTGGACTGTCATTGCTCTTTAAAAGTGCTGTTATATGGGTGGAAATCGGGTAAATATTGCATTTTATTAATATCAGCAGAACTGACTTAAATGGGGCCTGAGTGTTGTGTAGTCTTGCCTTAATCTTTGTATTCATGCCCATCAGTGTGAAAAAAGCTATTTGCATGTATATGCAATCCCACTTAAGTTGTGGCCCTCAGGATGTGCTGTATCATTTTGGCCCCCAGGGCTTCCAAAGATGAGTAGCCCTGCTGTATAGTAACAGTTGTCAGTAGACTCTACCAAACCACTATGCCAAACTCTATGTGCCTCCTGACAATGAACTCGGCTCAGTCAGTAACATGGAAATCACTGACCCCAGGCTGGATAAAGACAGCCCCTTCAAGCTACCACTTTATATACAGGTACAAACAAGTTACACATCACTCCTGCTGTGTCAGGTTACCATTCTCTGACATTACTTAGATGCCACTTATTACCCTGCACCTCTGGTTTGATTAGAACATCTCTATCCATCATGTTGTCATTTTACACTTTTTCCTGAACCTGGGTCAGTATCTATGGGGAGTGTAGGTACCAAGGTCCTTTTTAACGAGTTGTTACTATCCTTTTGGAATGTTCTCTCAACTTATGACCAATGCCAACTATTGTTTTACAGTACCAATCACTGTTCTACACCTGGCCCTATTACCCATTAGTATTTTACACTCAGCCCTTTTCATGTCAAGTTTTGTGAGCAGGGCCCTGCTTCTTGCTTTGCTCTATACAGTAATTCCTCATTTAACATGTGCCCACTTAACACGTTTTCACGATTTTTGGGGGGGGGGAACGTTTTTTGAATTACACAACCGTCCCCAGAATAACATGATTTCCCCAGCTGGCCCGTTGCAGGCGGCTGCGCGGGGCTTCCCCCGCCTCCCTGTAAAGCAGTGGAGGGTTTGCAGCTCGCCGCACTGTTCCCCGCTGACTCCCCCTCGCCAGACACCTTGCCCCATCTCCTCTGCCCCCACTTGCAGGCCGGCAGCTGGGTTTCCCCAGCCGGCCCATCTCCGGCAGCTGCGCAGAGCTTCCCCTCTCTCCCTGCAAAGCGGTGGAGGGTTCACCGCTCACCACGCTGTTCCCCAGCGACCCCCCCTCGCTGGACGCAGTGCGGGTCCCGGCAGACCCGTCACAGGTGCATACTCCAACCCAGTCCCCCTCCCTTTCCCTTCTCCAGAGCCAAACACCTCCCCTCCCTGCTGTAACCCAGTCCCCTTTGTCCCCCAACCTTATGTCCCGCTCCAAACAGACACCACTGCTTGAAATGCAACCCCCGCCTTTCCCATTATTTTCAACGGGAAAATTGACCCCGCATAGCACATTTTCACTTAACACAATCATTTTCTGAAACATATCTATGGTGTTATGAGGAATTACTGTATTAGCAAAGTTTTGACCATTGTTAGCTAGGCCTCAGACTTCAAACAAGGCCTGTGCTACGTGGATTTTTGTTTCATGTTCTCATCTTACTACAAGCAAGGCTCAGGAAAACCAGGGTGTACATGAGCTATTGAATACTCTGCAGTCTATTATTGCTCATTGAGGCCCCCAAATCAATACCCGCCTCCCTCTCAACCTCACTCATTAGTCCAGTTTGACAGCAGTATATTCAAATGGGTTGGAGGAAGGAGGCAGACGGCTTCTTTCATCATGCTTTAGACTGCAAAGCAACAAGGTCTTCCTTGCTATTGTCTTCTCCAGGAGCATAACCACTGGTTGACCAGGTGTGCCCCGTCCCGGGCTGTCAGCTCCCATAGGAAACTTGAATCTGTTTCTTCATTAGAGTCCAATCAGTGCACCATAAAAACTGTCACACTCTCGTGTACTTTTGGCTGAACTATGTAACCTGAGCTCACTGAATCAGATCAGGGTGGCCCACTTTCCCCATGGCAACCCTTTTAATGTTTTGTTATATTGGCTGCAAAAAATTCCAAATAAAGTTTATTAAACTACATTGAAGCAAATGGTAGTCATGTGAATTTAGCCTGGTTGGTGCTAAACGTGCCTTCTATTCCCACCATTTCTCTTACAGGGGGAGCAACAGAGCTTCTGTGACCTGCAAGCGCCTGCATTTATGCATGTCAGTCCCAGGTCTTAGAGAAGAAGGAAACTGATCTTCAAGACAACATCTTCCATAAAAGATGCAGAAGCTTGATTACCAAGGAGCAAATCCAATTCGCAACAAGAACACATTCCTCTGCAAGATACCACCTTTCCCACTAATCTCTTACATCTTCCCGGAACAGGTCGCAGCAGATTTCTAGAAAACGTTTCCAAGCAAAAGCAAGTTTAATATTCTGTCCTGAAGGTTGAACCCAAGAGAAAGCCAGATGTGCCTCAACCTCCACCCTGAGCAGCTACCTCTTTAATAGTCATTCACGGTCCTTCCCAGGCAACAAGAGTGATCACTCAGTTACATTCCCCATTTGTGTAACAGCAGTGCATTGACTGAGGCACCAGTTCATAGCATGCTTTCAAAGAGTGAGAGACAGGTCCTGCTCTGCTCATCATACGGTCTATATTATAAGACAGAGCCTGGGAGAACAACCTTCCTAGTTCACAGAGGGGGAAACTGAGAAATTAATTGAGTAAGTAATATAGCCCTGGTCACCCTGAAAGTCTGTGGTAGGGCAGGGAACCGAACCCAGATCTCCCGAGTCCCAGTCTAGCTTGTTAGCCACAACGAGGCCAGCCAACATCACTGGCTTTATCTGTGCACCTTCATAGGGCTGTCAATCATCAGCCCTCTGGAGTAACACATTTGGCAACCCATTCAAGCCCTCATGCACTTGGCAGGGCTGTGGAGAAACACCTGCATTTGTTCTTCCTACCCATGGAAGGCCACACTGGAGCATTGTTCCAAATATGTAGGTGGCCACTGCTCCCCCTGCTGGTGCTGACCAGCATGGAGTCTGGACACTGGTGAGACTGCAAGACAAGGGTGTTGAGGGCAAGAGAAAGTAGGGACACTTCCCTCAAAACCCTCTTCTAGAGTCTCCTTCCAGCCACAAAACTCTCTTCAGAGACCATGGAATCCCTTCCAGTCTCTCATTCCCTTGGGCTGTCCAGCCATCTGCACCCTGACTACTGAGATATTCAGGAAACAGGCTTCTACCTCCCCCATACCAGGGAACACGAGGGGGGGGGGGGGAAATCAGTGACACTGCTGCCAACGAGATTTGTGGCAGATGCTGATGCTCAAATCCTGTCGATCTAAGCGGGGGAGGAAGCACTCAGGAAAATTTGAATTTCACCTTTCACAGCAAGCTTGCTCAGCCCCAGCGAACCTGGAGACAAATTAAGCCCTGGAGGGGGGAGGCAGCAGGGGCTAGGGATGAGGGACGTGGATGGTTGGGGCACACAGTGGGGTGAAAGAGCCTGAAACCCCATGACCAGGGATGTGGCCCAGGACAGAACCTGACGTTACATGGCCAGAACTCTGAGGTATGAGCCCAAAGCCCCATGGTTAGAGTCTAACAAACACTCTCCTACCCCAGGACTAGTCCAAGCAACCAACACCAAGGCAGTGCATCCAGGAGCAACGGAGGGGGAGAAACCGCTGCTGTGCCCCCCAGTCATAGCCCAGGAGGCTGTGGCTGCAAGACAAGCTCCTGGTAGCTGAGCCTCATTGAGCCATAGTGACCACATTTGAGAAATAGAAAAAGTGTCTGCTCATTTAGGGTGTGTCTGCACAGCAAAGTTATTTCAGAATAATGGCCATTATTCCAAAATAACTGTGCGAGCATCTACACAGCAATTCCGTTATTTCAAAATAATTTTGAAATAATGGACGGCTTAGTCCAACTTCTGTAAACCTCATTCTATGAAGAATAACGCCTATTCCGAAATAGCTATTTCAAAATAAGTCGTGTGTAAATGCTCCACTTCTGCCATTTCAAAATAGCTCCTCACCAGGGCCATTAAGTTATTCCTCCTGGGGCTCTAAATCGAGATAGCATGTCTACATTAGGGAAGCTGGCAGGCTTCGGACTAATTTTGAGGCTTCCCTGGAGTGTAGATGTGCTATTTCAAAATAAGCTATTTCGTAATAATTATTTTGGAGTAGCTTATTCCGAAATAACTGTGCAGTGTAGACGTCGCCTTAGACTCCAAGCTACTTTTCACAAGAGTTAGTAACTAACTATGTTACTCTGGTGTCATGGCCAGATGATATTCAATTGTAACTGCTCTAGAAGCAAGGTAGGCAATGTAGAGTAATTTCTATTTTAATCTTAATCCACTGTGATCTGTTCCATATCTGCATGTGGCTGAATTTGATATCTCATGGGGTATTTGGGATTTATTGTTGGTTAGGGCTTTGAGATTCTTGAAAGAAAAGTTACTCCAGAAATTTTATTTATCAAAATATTTTTCACCCTTCACTAAGAATATAGTCTTTTCTTATTTTAGTAGCCTTGACAATATGTATTAGGGGATCAGAAGGGAGAAATTTCACATCAGCTTCATTGCTAAAATATTGATATTTATGTTTAAATATGATATTCAAAAATGTGAATTTCAAATTTTACAAGAAATTCCTGATTGCAGAGCTCCTGCAGCCCAGTAAACTCATCTTTCCACCAGATGTCACACTTCCCTTTTATTTCTTGCCAGTTTTTAACCTGGGATTAGCTTCAGATCACATTCATAGAATCAAAAAGATATATATACACATAAACATCTGTGCACAATCTCCTCCTCTTACTGCAAGCTTCCAAAACAAACCCTCAGGTATCAGTCACTCCAATTTGGCAGTAGTACTACACCCTCCAGTAGACATTAGAAGGTGTGTTTATATTGCATAGCTCGATCCCCAGCCTAATTTACATAGAGCAGGTCTACACTAGACCTGGAAGTTCATCTTAAGGTACGCAACACCAGCTCCGTAGAATATAGAGCTGGAGCCGACTTACCTGAAGGCGAACATGGCGGTGTCCCCACAGCAGGAGACCGACGGAGCAAGAAGTACAAGTGCCAGCCAGAGTTGCCCTCGGCATTCAATTTAGCGGGTCTACATTAGACCCGCTAAATCAAACACCAGAACATCAATATCCAACACAGCAAGTGAAGATGTGCCCATAAGAGCTCAAACTGAGTCAAAAGCGGAAAAGTAATTTCATATTTCCAGCAGCCTCAAGTACTAAACACATACCTGGGCAACAAGTCATTTACATTAATTTAAGTACTGATTCTCTAGACAGTTTGTTTCCAAGGATCCCATAATATACGTGAGAATGGGTAATCAGAAGTTCTGATTCAGAACAGCCAAAATCCCCTCCCTTAATCCCTTACCTCTACTGACATATTATAGTTAAGGCCCATGTTTCCTGGTGGTTCTATTTTCATCTGTATAGATAATATTTATTCTATAGGAGGAGAAGGAATTTAATTATTTAGTTCTTATTAATCAAGAGCATGGACCAGGTACATTTTTTTTAAATCTGAGTGCCTAAATCCTTATTTAAGCACCTACGTAAGTGACATGTATTTCACAAGAGCTGCTTTGGTTTGTTTTAAGTCAAATTGTTTGGGATTTATACCTGTGTAACAGAGCAGAACTGGGTCCATTATTCCTATTAGCCTGCATATTGGAAGATTTTTGCCATTTTCAATTTCTTTCATGCTTTCCCTGCAAAAGTAATCTGTGTCTCTAGGAGAAGCCACCTGAACAATCTGCAACTTGCTTTTGTCTATTTTTAATAAAAAAAGTCTAATATACTAAAAATTAATCCACATGAAGCACTAATTTGAACATCCAACACTACCTCATTGTCTCATCTTTAGATACTGTTAATATGCTGTTAATATTCCACTGCAAAGGTTTAGTTTATAACTTTATATTATTTCTTTCCTGTTCTTTGACAATGACCTATTTTTAGACACATCACACTGAATGGGTATGTCACTTGATAGAAAGCCATCCCGAAGATTCAAGTCTGTCATAAATAAATATGAAAGACAAACTGGTACATACAAGTTGCCTCTGAGACCTGCTTTCAAGTCCATTCCAGAATGCAGTGAATGAAGATCATTTCAAATGAATGTCTGCTGGTCTCTGCCATGTTTCTTCTCTAAGAATTGCACATCACAAAACAACTGAGCATTTCCAAACAGACAGCCCTAAGAAGGCACAGAAGAGGAAGACTGCAAAAGGATGTTCCACTAACCAGATGCCAGCACTTTCCCAACTCCCTCCCTCCATCTCTAAGAGGTTCAAATATCATCAGGGCACTTGAAAGGTCATTGGATTCACTAATTTCTCTACTAGCTCTGCAGAAAGTAGAAGTTAATATTTAGCTAGTTAACACACACAAGACAGGCTACACAAGAAAGATTTTTTTTTAATAAATACAGACAAGATTTCATTATTCTACATAATAAATAAATATCACTTGGCAACAGTAAGTCAGGTCTCCTAACATACTGAATTGTGCAGGTATTGGCTGTTTGTTCAAGGAAGGGTTTGTGTTTCCACCTTGTCAGATGACATTCAAGGCCATGTTGCCAGAGGCACTGGGAGTTTTGACCTCTAAAAGAGAATTTTCTCATTGTCTGCTCAGAAATGTAACATTTTTCATATTGAAAGGTTTTATATAGTACTAGGAGACGGTGCCCCCTGCTCGCTACACTGCTACAGGCGGTGCCCCCTGTCTGTGGGGGATAGGCAGCCCCACCACCTCCTAGCCCTCCTGCAGGGAGGTGGAATCTGTCCAGGCCAGTCGCCAGGCAGCTTTGCCGTCCCCAAACAGTGTCACTCTGTCGTCCCACATGAAAAACTTTTGATAGATGTATCTTTCTGCTTTATAAACAGCACACTCAAACCTCTAACAGAATAAAACAGCTTTGCGATTAATGCTCTAAATACTTAAATACCAGGAAGCTATCACTATATTATCATGATCACCATTGCACAAGAAAAATACACAGGCTAAATTCTAGCATTGGGTTTACTGTGGATGCACAGAAGTATGTCAGGTCAGAACTTGGCTCATAGGGTCCTAGATGTTCAGGTAGAAAATACCTATAGGATCACAAGCAAGTGTAGTTTATTGTTCCCCTTACTAATCTCATACTTTGAGTGATAATATGTTTAGTGCTCACTTCATAGCTCTTCCTTAGATTAGTAAGTAAAGACAAGTTTTCTTTCTAATGAGTTAGATTTAGACCAGGTCAACACTAGATCTGGAAGGTCAGCTTAAGGTATGCAACTCCAGCTATGTAAATAATATAGCTGGAGTCTGTGAACCTGAAGCTGAGCTTGGGGCGGTCTTCACAGTGGGAAGCATACGCTCCCATCAGCTTTCCTTAATCTTCCTCTGCAATGAATACTGGTGCTGAGTGGTGGTGCCCTCAGAATTTGAGTTAGTAGGTCTTAACTAGACCCACTAAACCAAACGACAGAAGATTAATCTCCAGTTCATAAGTATACATGTGGACTTAGGGCATATTCACTACAGATCAGCCCTTGGGAATAATAGCTCAAATCAAAAAAAAAAAAAAAGTATTGAAGAAGAGATTGAAAGTATATTATATATAGTAATATTTTAGAACATAAGAACATAAGAATGGCCGTACTGGGTCAGACCAAAGGTCCATCTAGCCCAGTATCCTGTCTGCCGACAGTGGCCAGCACCAGGTGCCCCAGAGAGGGTGGACCGAAGACAATGATCAAGCGATTTGTCTCCTGCCATCCCTCTCCAGCCTCTGACAAACAGAGGCCAAGGACACCATTTTATCCCCTGGCTAATAGCCTTTTATGGACCTAACCTCCATGAAATTATCTAGCTTCTCTTTAAACGCTATTATAGTCCTAGCCTTCATAGCCTCCTCTGGCAAGGAGTTCCACAGGCTGACTACACGCTGTGTGAAGAAGAACTTTCTTTTATTAGTTTTAAACCTGCTACCCATTAATTTCATTTGGTGTCCTCTAGTCCGTCTATTATGGGAACTAATGAAGAACTTTTCTTTATTCACCCTCTCCCACACCACTCATGCTTTTATAGACCTCTATCATATCCCCCCTCAGTCTCCTCTTTTCTAAGCTGAAAAGTCCCAGTCTCTTTAGCCTCTCTTCATATGGGACCCGTTCCAAACCCCTAATCATTTTAGTTGCCCTTTTCTGAACCCTTTCCAAGGCCAAAATATCTTTTTTGAGGTGAGGAGACCACATCTGTACACAGTATTCAAGATGTGGGCGTCCCATAGTTTTATACAGGGGCAGTAAGATATTCTGGGTCTTATTTTCTATCCCTTTCTTAATAATTCCTAGCATCCTATTTGCCTTTTTGACCGCCGCTGCACACTGCGTGGAAGTTTTCAGAGAACTGTCCATGATAACTCCAAGATCTCTTTCCTGATTTGTCGTAGCCAAATTAGCCCCCATCATACTGTACGTATAGTTGGGGTTATTTTTCCCGATGTGCATTACTTTACACTTATCCACATTAAATTTCATTTGCCATTTTGTTGCCCAATCACTCAGTTTGGTGAGATCTTCTTGGAGTCCCTCACAGTCTGCTTCTGTCTTGACTATCCTAAACAGTTTGGTATCATCTGCAAACTTTACCATCTCACTGCTTACCCCTTTCTCCAGATCATTTATGAATAATTTTGACCTTTGCCACATCAACCTGATTTGTACTCACTAATGTTTTACTAAACACATGAATCTAACAAGCCAAACAAATTATCATCATCATGGCTTGGTATCCAAAGCTGACAATCGGTTTTTGCCCCTAAAAGTATCACTTCTGATATAAAAGCATAGTTACAAATGATCTATGTACAGCATCTTTCATGACAATTGACACCTTGCATGTGTGCATGCACACACATACACAATACTATATGTGCGCATGAGAAGAGTAAGAATTATATGACTTTTTGTCCAATAAGCAAGTTTTCTGGTTATGAGATGGTGGAAAAAAATAGGGCTCTGGGAACATCTATAAAATCCATTGCCATGTATAAACTTGAGACAAGTGCATCTTTGCCTTACGAACGTGGAAATCAGAGACAATGCAACTGGTAGGCAGCAAGCCTTGCTAAGGCAGGCATGTGTTCCTGGAAAATTAAACCGTAATAGCAATGTTAGTCCCATCCAATACATGTATAAAGGCACCATAGTATCTAGATACCATATACAGAATTAACAAAAAAAATACAACTATTCAGAATGGACTCTCTTACCATCTGAGGATTTGTATGCTTAAACATGGATCTACTCCCCACCAAAGTATTGACCAAATGCAGCAAGGATCCTGACAAACCTTTTGCCTTGACAGCAATGTTGAATGGGTATTTGCATTAGTTCATTTTAATATGTAATGCAGCAGTCCAGTACCCCCAATAAAGCCAAGAGCTCTGAAGGAAGTATTTCAAAGAGTGCCTGGAATTGAAGGTGTTTACCTTAGACACAAAGTCAAGACGCACTGGAGCATAGTCTTCCTCACAGGGAAGAAGCCTTCTGATTAGACAAGCAGTAAACTGGATACCCACATATGTCAGCTCCTGAAAAAGTTACAAACCAACCATAAAACACAATCATCCATCACCAAGACTACCAGTGCAAAAGAGAGCTTGAGAAGTTTCAATTGTTGTATTATAGCTATAGCTTCATCATGCTAGTTTATACCAAAAGCACAAGACAATCTTGCATCATTTAATAAGTATTGTCACTGAGAAAGAAGACAGCCAATTTTAACAATTCAGTCATCTATTCAGTATCATCTTCAGGCTGGTGTGAAATTGGCACACTGAAAATACTGCAA
This sequence comes from Pelochelys cantorii, assembly GCA_032595735.1. Lineage (NCBI taxonomy): Eukaryota > Metazoa > Chordata > Testudines > Trionychidae > Pelochelys > Pelochelys cantorii. Next base: position 25,568,338 of record CM064339.1, read on the forward strand.
TGAGAGGTGCTCCTGCCCTGCATCAGACAGCATAGAGTATATTGTGTATTTGTGAAAGAAAGATACCCAAAAAATTGAGACATTGAAGTTGCAGTGAAACCCTAATACATTTTGGATTAAAACAGAAGTATGATGAGAAAGCTGGCCTATGTCATGTCTCTCCAGTTCTGGACAAATGGGACAAGAGTCCCATTTGAAGGGCTTATCTGCCACTATCCATTTGGTTGCTACTCATCCAGAGGACACAAATACATTCTAACAGGTTCTGCTGTTAAAAAGTGGACATTTTCCACTGTATTGGATAGTGATATATTTCCATCATCCCAAATCTTTGTATAAACACGTTAAGGAATAATTTGTGATGAGGAGTACAGCTGTTTTATCTATGCAAGTTTAATTTTTAAAAACATCTTGTCAAATTGGTAAGAAACATTTTGGGGTAGGTAAAGCAAGTATATGTAGTGGTTGTGGTATCTTGGCCCGAAATAGAAAAATCCAAAAATATGTTTGTAATAGGAGTGCCACTTAACTTACATTTTGAATAACTATTCTCTTATTATTTAAGCTTCTATCATCCAGATAGGGAAAAGGAAGAACAACACTATTCACTGTTTATTTAAAATCAGATCAGAGTTTTTGAAGAACCTAAACAAATAGCCATCGGAATTCATTATTCCAGACACTTGGATTAAACATCTATTTCTGGGAAGCCAAGTGTCAGTATTACTTGCAAAGCACTCTTGAAAAATTCAACAGTTAAAAAAGGCTTGCCATACTTTGCAATGCAGCGTGAAATTTGGGAGCTTACTGCTACCAAGGTGACTGAGTTTCTTTTGCTATTATACATGCTAAATCCAATTTCCAAACTAAGTATTCTTCCCAATCTGACTTTTGAAAAAAAAATATATATTATTCATCTCAAAATGGAATTCACTCGGATACAGAAATCCTCTGAACATTAGCCGAGTCTGCACAACTTTACAGTATTTCATACCACTCTACAGCCTTTCACATCGTTAAGAGGTTACTTTACCAGAATAATATTAGCATTAAGTGAGAACCAAGTGGCATCCCAATAAACAGGTCTATCTGTCACTCAATACCCTAGCTCTATTGCCTGAGAACTTATTTTTTTAATTACAATAATCAATTTTCCAGCATAACACACATAATACTTAAGTCTATTTTGAACTGAAACACGCGGTACTCAATAATAAACAGTAAGAGCAGATCTACACTACCACTTAGGTTGATCTAACATATGTCACTCAAGAGTGGCGAAAAGACACCCATGAGCAATGTAAGTTGCAGCAACCGAAGCACTATCTACATCAGCACTATATTGGTAGGAGACATTCTCCCAGGATATGTCTACACTGCAGGCTTCTTGCGCAAGAACTGTTTTGCGGAAGAGTTCTTGTGCAAAAGCTCTTCCAGAAAAGCGCATCCACACTACCATGTGCTTTTGCGCAAGAGTGTCCTTGGCAGTGTGGATGCTCTCTTACGCAAGAAAGCTCTGATGGCCATTTTAATCATAGGGGCTTCTTGCGCAAGAAATTCATGTTGCCTGTCTACACAGCACTCTTGTGGAAGAGCTCTTGCGCAAGAGAGCTTATTCCTCGTGGGGAAAGGAATAACTCTTCCGGAAGAAGCCCTGTTTTAAGATGCTATACTGTAAATTTATTTGCACAAGAAAGCATGTGCAGTGTAGACACCCGGCAAGTTTTTGCACAAGAACAGCTGTTCTTGCACAAAAAGCCTGTAGTGTAGATGTAGCCCCACTGTCCAAGCTTCTTCCTGTCACTGAGGTGGAATAATTATGCTGACAGCGGAGTGTTCTCCCATTGACATGCAGCATCTTTGGCAGATGCACTACAGCTGCACCGATGCAGTGCTTCTAGTGTAGACCTGCCCTAAGGTTAATTCACTTTCTGTCTCTAGCAACAATGGTTAACATTTATAACATGGACTGAGGTGGAACCTAACCACATCATCTGGACACCTGGGCTTTAGGCCCACTATAAACGTCTTATAACCAAGTCAGGGGACAAAAGTGCTGTAACCTGGTCTTCTAACACTTGTGTTAGCAGTGTAGATGAGCCTTTATTTATTGTGAAAACCATCCCTAATGCAGAATTAATGATATTAACATAATAAGAGGATCAGTATTTGGCATATAATGGAAGGGACAAGTGGGTGAGATAATATCTTCTTTGGACCAACTTCCTTTGGGGCAAGAGACAAGCTTTCTAGCTAAATAGCAATAATCATGGATACAATGATTATTAAAATAACATTTATAGTAAGAGTTACATTAATATGAGAATGGCCATACTGGGTCAGACCAAAGGTCTATGTAGCCCAGTATCCGGTCTTCTAACAACGACCAATGTAAGTTGTCCCAGAAGGAAAGAACAAAACAGGGAATCAGGTGAGCTTCTAACAAACAGAGGCTAGGGTAGGACTGCTGATGGAAGGAACAAATGGGGCAGCTGCCCCTGGGCCTGGTGATTCAAAGAGGCCCAGAGCCCTAGACCCTTTAAATTGGTGCCAGAGTACCACTCCAGGCAGCAGTAAGAGCTGGAGGGCAGTGCTGCCTAGGAGCCAACTTGGCACACTCTAGGCAGTGCTCAGGGCTGGCTGCATTGGCCCCAGCTCTTCTGCAAGCACAGAGCCATCCCCCACCCCATGCACACCTTGCCCACTTTGCAGAGGCTACCGGTGCCATGGGCTAGGGATGCCATTCCTGCCAACCCTGGCATAGCCATTGATGGACCTATCTTTCATGAATTTAGGTAGCTCGTTTTTGAATATTGCTGTAGTCTTGGATGTCATTAACACCCCCAGGCAAGGAGTTCCAGAGCTTGATTGTGTTGTATGAAGAAATACTGCCTTTTGTTTGTTTTAAACCTGCTACCTATTCATTTCATTTGGTGACCCCTGGTTCTCATGTTATGGAAGTAGTAAATAACTCTTCATCACTTTTGCCTCACCAGTCCTCTGTCATATCACTCCTTAGTCATTTCTTTACCAAGCTAGAAGTTGCCAGTTTTATCAATCTCCCATATAGCAGCTGTTCCACACCCATATTTTGTTTGATCTTTTCTGAACTTTTTCCAGTGCCAAGATTTTGTTTTGTTGTGTGGGTTTGTTTTGAGCAGAGGTGACCACCGGTGGATAGTATTGAGGACCATGGATTTACAGAGAGGTAGTAAAATCTTCTCTATGCCCTTCTTAATGGCTGCTAACATTGTTTGCATTTTTTACTGCTGCTGCACACCGAGTGGATATTGTCAAAAAGCTATCCATAATTACTTATGTAATTTGTATGTTATTTTGTAGCATTTCTTCATTATTAATTGAGTACATGAAGGGCTGTGTGTTAGTATGGAGAGCTGTGACTATAAGCAGTAGATTTTTAATGTTTTGTGACACCTGGCCAGGTGAACAAAATGATTTCCAATTAGTTGAACCCAGAGATGTAGTTTGGCTGCCATTCAGTATTAATGAAAACCTACAAAAATACTGTAAGTTAATCTGTATGTTGTGACAGAGCTCACACATTAATACACCTGGATAAAGCACTAATTACAAATAAGAAACAAGTCTTCCTATCGCCTGAAGGGCTATGCTTAGTGCTACTGAATAGACAGGGGTCATAGTACCCAGGGCAAAAAAAAAAAAACCCCTACTACCCAGGACATCTGCATATTGGTTTCTTGTGAGTTACTATTCAAGTGTTACAGTACAATACTCCTCCTTATACAGCTAGCAGATAGTTTAATATAAACATCACAAGCCAATTTGTGCCACAGTGACTTCACATAGCACAAATCTCTTGAACTTTCTCCCCCCCCCTCACAGATACTCCCAGTCTCTCCCCTAATGACAAACAAGCTTTATCCTGTAATGGCTACAAGGGTAACAGGATCCACCTGCTCTGACTAGCACAACTGCTTACCCTCACTCCAGGCAAGCTTTGGAGGGAGAAACTCCTAGGCAGACCATCTTCAGAAGCACTACTCCGTGGGCCCACAAGAACTATAGAGGATCCTGATTCAAAACCAATCCCTATAGGTCCCCTGGGAGCAGCAGCTGGTTTCCTAGGCAACTACCAATGGCCTGAAAACTGTTGTATCATTTACACAGCCGAAGGGAAAGAATAGTGGGGCTCAGTGGAAAAACTGGAGAGAGGGGGGTGTCTATGGCCTAAAAGGGTTTCATCATTGCATCTCCAAAGGTACCTTTCATCACAATGGCATTTAATTCTTACAAGACTGATACAGCAATGCAGACATTTCTACACAGCTGCAAGCAAAGAAAGTCTAAAAGGCAATGCTGTGAATAACATTGACAGCCTATGTTGTTGCACTTTCTGCATAAGCTATTTGTGCAGTGGGATACCAGGCTCTCCTTTCTGTCTCAGAGTTGTACCTGTTCACCATATTATAAAGCAAGAATAAGGAAAGGGAGTCACAGCACCTGCATTATTCATACCATGAATTTTGTTTAAAAAAAAATCAAAATAACTATAGTCTTGTTAGTCCTCAAAAACATTTCTCAGAAGCAATTCGAGACCCAATTAAACTCTATTTGTTAACTCACTTTGTGAAAGGAGGCCCTGTGAGCCTGATTCTGATTTCACTTAGACCTCTAAATCAGGAGAAAAGCCAACAGAGTCAGTAATGCTCTGTGACCAGTGGGACTGAGAAGAGGGATAGAACCTCACTATCATCAGGGGAAAAGGACTGTGAACCAATAGAATAAAACCAAAGAATGCTTTTGTTAATGCACAGGGCATCTATAAAAGGTGTCCCAATCACAGCATAGTACTTCTATAAAAAAATCCTGCACTGCAGACCCTGCAAGGCCAGGGCAATTGAGTTGGGGGTTCAGACTGTGGAGTTAATTGCATTTTACACATTTGGGGCTCAGCTTGGTATTTGTGCTCTGAGACACTCCCCTTCAAGAGTTTCAGAACCTGGGCTCCACCCCAAACTTTTACAGTGCAATTTTTATTCCCAGGAGCTAAAGTCAGCTGATCCAGGGCCCATCACAGCTATGCCACAGTTCTTTTAGTGCAGCAGACATACCCTTAAGTTTCCTTCACCTCACTCAACCCTACATGATCCTACTATGGGCCAATCATTGGAAAATGAGATGCTAGTAGCTACTCCTCCCCGCACAGACACATATAGAGATCTGTATTACAGCATAGCCTTGTTATTCACATCACCTCACTTATACCCTTTGTTTGGGCTGAGCTATTTAAAGGTTGTCTGTGTAATCCTATGGGATGAGTTGTGCCTTTACATTTAAAATATGCTGTGATATTCAGAATCCACATGGAGAAAGTTCAAAGCCACTAGAACTTCACTGATTTACACCAACTGAGAATCTGGCCCAGAGGTCTTATTCTACTCTTAGGGGCCTACCCTCCTGGAACTGAAGTGAATGATAAGCTTCATAAGTAGAAGACTGGAACCTCACACAGGGCCCAATTAAGCAACTCTTACTTACATCCCTCACTACCTAGTCACAAAGTAGACGCAACAAGAATACTGGTGTAAGTGCTCCCCAGAGTGGGCAGAGGGCCCAGAGTAAGTGCAGTTCAGTTACTCCAGATCTATGCTACAATAATGCAGAATTTAATGTTTTCTAATAAAAGCAGCTTGCATGAATAGTTACTTTTACCAACACACTCTAAACAAAGTCCACATACAGGGTAGGATCAGAACTTACCCTCTTTCTAAATTTCACTTTTATTCACAAACAATTAAAAATAAGGCAAGACAGTTCATCTGAAGCTCTTTCACTGACTTAGCTGTTCCTAAAACCATCTCCAGACCAGTATGATCTCGATCCGATCCGATCCGATCCGAACCATACCATACCATACCATACATACCATACCTCCCCCTCCCCCTCCAATCTTCTCTCTTCCAGAAAACTCTGCTCATCTCCCTTTTATACAGGTGGGGTAAGGCACCACCTACTTCCTTGAGTCAGCAGAATCCAATTAACCTTTTATCAGCAGGATCATCACTGCTGATGGTAGAAGTTTCAGGCAAATGCTACCTGTCATTTAAAGTTTTTTACTTGACAATGGCTTTTAAAGGATATCAGATAAAATATGAAGAGTTGACATTGTAAGTTTTTACAGTTAATCACTGGCAAAGCCTAAACTTCAAGCAAAGGAACATATACAGCTGACACCAAAAATAAGTTATACTAATATGAGTATGGTAGCATCTTCTGGATGATCCAATCAGGATCAGGCTGCCATTGTGCTAGTATAAAAACACAGGAAGATGGATGTTGATCAAAGAGTTTGCAATATAATTTGAAATAAGATGCAATAAATGAGTATGATAAGCAAATGGAAGGAGGCCGGGAATGGAGGCTGATATGATAATGTAGATTAGCTATGGCACAGCGTGATGGTTCTAGATCATCTTGGATGTTTGTTTTTATTGGTTTATTTATTTAAATAAAATTCACAATTCCTGATGGCCACTTAATCTAACCATATTGGTTGGCTGATTTCAAGTGGGCACTACAGCTGAGGTGTATCTTAAGGAAGGATTTCAGAAAAAGGTAATGGTCTAGCAAAGTAACCCCAGGAGAGATTTCCTGAGTGGAGACCTTTAAAAGAGAAGTAGGCAAATAGACAATCACTTATTATTGCCTGTATTAGATGGGCAAAAATAAAAAAATTAATAAGGCAGACAAAGAATCAATGTGACACTAGGGCATATTAAAAACACCTAGACATAAAGGAACATTTTATTTTGGAAAATCAGTTTCCCTTCCTAGACAACAAAATGTCCCAACAGCAGAACATTAAACTTAATAATCATTCACTGCATATTAATTTTCTCTTCACCACACTGAAATAAGCTTGTAATGGACAGAAACATAAATAGTATAATTGTTACTATAAACTAATTTAATAAGTGCACTATACCAGTTCAGTATCACCAAAATCATTTTTATTCCAAACTAAATCCACCAGATTTGTTTACAGATTCTTTTTTGCCAATTCCACAATTCAAAAATTGATTATTGATTAAACACTTAAAATGTAATACTGCTTTCCCTCAATAACTTTCCAGAGTGAGGATTTTAACGGACAAGGATGCAAAATAAATGGTAAAATAAATAAAAAGTTTGAGCAAGAAAGCCAAATAAGTACATGAATCATCTACATAAACAATGGCATTTATTCTCTTCTCAATATACATCTCCCTTTTTATGTGAAGAAGAATCAACATGGGTATCAAGATAAGAACATGCCCCTTAAGTTACATAACACTAAGGGATTCATTCATAAGAGCACAGGCACTGTGTTCAGGGCAAGATAATGCCTTTGGAGGAGAAGCTACACATGATCCAAAAAGTGATATAATCCATGTATGATGAGCTATGAGGTCTCTTTGTGCAAAACTGATATTGCAGCACAAGCATCTTCCAAAATGCATGCTACAATGCATATATACTATGTAGCTACATAAAATCTTTCCTTCCTTTTCTATTGGCTGCCATACCACACTTCCTGCATTAGTAAAGGTATCCAAACTGGAAAAAAATTGTTTTTCATTTTTATGGCATTGTCAGTGAGCCTCAGGAGAGCTGATGATCTCCCATGTAAAGTTCTGACAGCACAAAAGCAAGAAAAGCCATTAATGCAGTCCTGACCAAACTTTTTGCCTGTGTGATCCCATTTTGAGACTTTGTGACCCCAGACAGCAACAAAGCAACACTGCAACCAAAGACTCTGAGAATTTACACCTTAAATATGTTATCATGAAAGTGGACGTGATAGCTGTTTTCAAGTATCTAAAAGGGTGTTACAAGGAGAAGGGAGAAAAATTGTTCTCCTTGGCCTCTGAGGATAGGACAAGAAGCAATGGGCTTACATTGCAGCAAGGGAGGTTTAGGTTGGACAGTAGGAAAAACTTCCTAACTGTCAAGGTGGTTAAACACTGGAATAAATTGCCTAGGGAGATTGCGGAATCTCCATCACTAGAGATATTTAACAGCAGGTTGGACAGACATCTATCAGGGATGATCTAAACAGTGCTTGATCCTGCCGTGAGGGCAGGGGACTGGACTTGATGACTTCTCAAGGTCTCTTCCATTTCTAGTATTCGATGCATTCTATGATTAATGCTCTCTAATGTGACACATGGGCTTCTGTATTGCAGTACAGCTTCTCAGAGTCTGGTGGTGTGATAGAAAGTGCACATCTAATCTTTGACGTGACACTGACAATACATCAATAGTGAGATTTGATTAACAGATGTGCACCAAATCCAGCTAGAAATATTTGCTCACAAAAGATGCCATCAGTTTCTAGGCACATGTTGATATTCACTCTTGACAGTGAACCAAAACTTCAAGGCAGTAAGTTGGGCCTTTGTTTCTCACAAAAATCGACTGTACAAAATTTCAATGAGTTGTTCAATTTCAGAGGCAAATCCATGGTATCAGGTGTGCACTAAAAGCACTTCTGTACTTAAAAGAGCTTCTTGTACCATACTTTGCCTAAGTAGAGGGAAAAGAATGCAACCTGTTCCTCCATCAGACTGAGACGCCCAGCCATCACTTGTGATTTACCATGATTTTTACCGACTACCAAGAGAATACACAGGGTGGCTTAAAAAAAGATTTTGGCACTGCCTTAAAGCACTTACTTACAAGCCAAAGTTTTCCCATCTCAGAAAAGGCTAACACAGCCTCCTACCAACTCACGCAAATGATTCTCTCTTAATAAGGCTGCTGCTCACAGATAAGCATCTTCTGGATTCAAATCTCTCATCTGGATGTTTGTATAACTACCTGGTGCAAATGGCAATACGACATCTGCACAGACAGGTCTCTGGCTCTATTCCACAAATGCCATGCCAGGAAAAATGGCAGTCACTACGCAATATGACCTCACATGTACTCTAGGTGTGAGGTCATGTGGTAAGGTGGCATTGATGTTGCTCTACAAAATAGCGGCTTTCAAACAGTATCCTTGGACTCAATGTATGTATAAAGTCTCAGTGTATGGAGAGGTTGCCAGATTGTAGATGAAAATGATGGCCTCCTGGCACATCATTTGTGCAGTAAGTCAGGACATATATGAGGGAAGAAGCATTGTCTTTCAGGCCAAATCTGTCTTGTTGGACCCACTTCCACGAAAGAGCTCATAACCCACCATTTGGGAGCCGCTGCATTAATTGATCCATTTTTTGCTCAAAGGAGAAAGCACTGAAATGCATGTTAGGGTCCTTTCCAGATATGACTGTGCCCAAGAATTCTGAAAATGGTCCATGATTTGAATCAAAAGAGACTGCAGACTTTTTCACCAGTTCTTTGTATCCTGCCATTTTCTGAGTGCAGCTTATTGCAGACCTTTGCCAGAATAAATACAATGTACGACCTCTCCTAGAGGTATATTTAATAGGGAACTGTCTGCTACCTTAGATTCAGTTAATTCAGTGATCCCAATGCAAAATCAAGCAGTCAGGGATACCATGTGGATTTGTAACACTCCCTGGAGGACTTTGTGTTTATAATAAACCAGAGACTGGATTTACAATCGTCAATACACGTTTTTCATCTGTGACATATATAATATGGATAATCTTTATTAAATAAGCAACCAAAAGCTAATTAATGAAATTTACCCATGTAAGTTAAAAATACTCGTTTCAATAGAACATAACAGAATGGCAAAGTACAAAATCTGAGAAATACCATATGGCAAACTGATGCAGTAGATATTGAGGAAATTGCATGTTGGGAGCTTATTTTTGGCTTGTAGCAGTCAGGAAGTGATGATGATGTATATGTAGCCAAACATTTTCTAGATTATCTTTCCAACCTAAGTTTATGTGCCTAAGATGTTTGCACCCTGCACTTTGTACTGAAGATTACTTCATAAAAATATTGATGTGTGAAGTGTTTACAGCAGTGAACTGGTAGGTAATTTAAAAAAATCTAACTGAATTTAGACATTTTAACAAAGAAATGGCTTGTAAATTAATTCAGAATATAGACAATTTTACTAAACAGAACTCAGAGTACCCAAGTAAGGGGGAAAGAGAGAAAAACCTTGCCAACTTTCTAATTTGTGTGGCCACAGTTGAGTCTCCCAGGACAACCCTCTTCAACCAACCAATGGCAAACTATAGTATATGATGTAAGTTAACTGGCAAACATCATGGTGGCCTCCTTTTTACAGAATGTCCACCAGGACAGCAATTTTTTAAAACCCTGATCAAGTCTCTTGAACTTAGGTCCTTAATTCTTTCTTTTCCCCTCCACAAGGCCATCTGACAAAAATCAGAAGAACTGATGTTCATGTACTTTTTGAAGGGTGTCCCTAAAATAACTGCTTTTTCATATACTCAGAACATCTTTCGTATGACATTTTCTCTGAATTGGTGTTCTCTTCACATCTTCTGGTTCTAGCTCATTCTCACCTGTTGAAGCATTAGTGCTGGTTACAAGATCCCTAGCATCTATACATTCTTCACCAGGACTCAGAAATGTGTCTTTTTTCCATATTCATTTCTGTGTTTGGCCTTATTTACCATGACAGAAGGCAAAATTCTTCTCCCAGCCATACCAATGAAAACTCGTCAAAGTCAATATTTAATTGATCAAAGACACACTTGGGCCCATCAATTATTTTTGAAGTACTGGTTTACAAGTTCAGTTCTGACTTTTGAAGTACTTGCTCAGTTCTTTCACGTTCTCTTAAAGGTGCAGGCACCCTGGACAAGCCTTGTGGCAGGAAGCCGGCCAGAGAACAGCACCCTGACCATGCGGTTTTCCCTGCCACAGGCATTGCAAGGCATGTCTGCCCCTGAAGCCCCCTGCGACCTTCCTGGACCTCGCAGAGAACAGCATCAGGAGTCCCAGGATCCACCCAGGGGGACCAAGAGGCATGCACCCTCCTGGTCAGGCCCAGAGATTCAGTCCCTCCTCAAGCTGTGGGGTGAGGAGGAGACGTTGCAGGATCCCCGGGCCAAGCGGCGGAATGCCAACATTTATGGCTGGATGGCTGCGTCCCTGGTGGAGCATGGACACCCACCCCAGACCATGGAACAGGTCCAGAGTAAGATGAAGAAGCTCTGCCAAGGATATGTCTGGGCCACTGAGCGCAACTCCCACTCAGGGAAAGGACCCCATACCTGCCCCTACTACAGGGAGCTGCACCAGATCCTGGGGGTGGGGAAACATCTTCTCCACCCATTCTGTTGGAATCTGGGGTCGAGACCCCCTTCATAGTCTGGCCAGAGGTCACCTCGGAGGAGGAGCAGGTGGGCCAGGGCCAGCCGGCTGTGCTGGAGGAGGAGGAGGAGGGGATGGGCCCCCTACACAAAACTGCACAATGTAATGGTTTCTTAGTCATGAGTGGGAAGAAATATAATCCCATATGGAGATCTTAGTTTTATAGGGACAAACATCTAGCTCTCAGTCCTTCAGTGTTTCATTCTGTGGGTTTTTTTAATATTCACAAGTGATCTGTTTTATTAGTAATTATTAATTATAATTATTATTTAAAATAACCAAAAGTGTTCTAGGCACGTTACAGTAACATGAAAAGAAAAGGCACCTGCCCAAAGAATTTATAGTTCATGGATTTTATCCTGCTCCCTTTGAAGTTAGAGGGAGAGTTACCAGTGACTTTAGAAAGGGCAACATTTTGCTAATTTCAAATATAACAGGACAGGGCAACAAGTACAGAGGTAAAGGCATGCAATAATAAGATCAGATATAGACTGCAATATGCATGTGTTGTGGTACTTTTAACAATAATTAAGAAATAATAGGTAAGAGGTTACAGTTGTAATTACTGTATTCATGGAAACAAGATGTTCTGATTTTTTTATTTCATTTGCACTTTCTTTGATTTGATTAGTAATTTCCAGATATGATTATTTTAAAAGACTTCAGTAAAATTATACTGAAAAGAGATTTAGAACATCTGGAAATCTGAACTTGTGCATGTGTTGGACCTGTTTCTTATTCTATTTTTTTTATTGTAAAATATGCATCATATGTTGTTGCAGGACATGAAAACAGATTAAAGAAAATAGAAATGAAGAGACTTTTATTGATTTCTATTTCAACTCTTAATAATACTTTCCAATAATTCTTTGATTAGCATACTGAAAACACTCAAACTCAGACTGTGTAATGATAAGATAAAACAAGACGTGTTATAAGATGGTTTTGTCCTTTTCAATACAAATTAAGCAACAAGATACAAAGAAATGTTGATAAGGAAAATGCAAAATATTGTACTGCCTGTGCTATTTAATACCTAAAATACTTTTGACTTATAGACAAGAACTTTTAAAGTGCTTAAGGTAAGATATCCTCTAACCTCCAATTTTAATTATAATATTCCATGCCTGAGCTCAGGAATTTTATATTATGAGTTTGAATTTATTACATAAAGGACACAATAATATTGGTAAGAAAATAAGTTATGTTCACTTCTAAAAGTGTTTCTTTTTTCTTGTTTGCTGCACAGTTATTTGTACAGTTTTTTAGTAGTTAAGCTTTAAGTGAAGCTCTGAAAAACAATGTTAGAATTCAAAATAAAGTGGAAGATTTTATTTTCAGGGTCACAAGTACTATAGCGAGATTTCTCTCTTAAACAATGACACTTAGTATCTGTGTAGTTCTATGAATACTTTTGAAGTGTCATATTAAAACCAATCTCTTGGCCTTCAGGCAAAGAGAAGCAATTAGTCTTGGAGTTGTGAATAAATAAAAATCCATTTATATACCCGTCCTTGACATGTACCTTGCAAATCTTAGAAACTTCATCTAGTGGGAAAAGAAATGTTAAATCATGAACACCAGTATTAATCATATTGCAATGCTGCTTCCTAAAACTGTTTAGTTTATATACATCTTTTAAGTATTAATTCATATGTATATATTCATACATATTGAAACATGACAACAAAGTGCCATTCACACAATTGAGTGAAAAGAAAGAAATGAGTGAGTGCATGCAATGCTATACAGAACACCTTTAATATCGACTACAATAATATGGGTTAAAAAAAAAACAAAATCAAGAACAATGTCCCTTTTGAGACATCATGAAAACAATACAGTGTAATATGCACATCTTTTTCATTCTCAACTACTACTATGTCTTTGCTTTGATCTAAAAAAAACCCCCAAAACCCAAAACTCAATTCCTGTATGAGCCAGACATTTTATTACTGTGCAATACACTTGAATTATTACTTTTTGAGATGAGTTGGGACTGACTGAGGAAGCATTTTTTTCTTTCTGTTCAATAAAATATTTTAATTATTTGTTTCCTCTTTATTGGGCCTTGGTATAGAAGCACTATATTTCCAGTTATGTTTTGATTACTGCTCATAAGTCTCATACTTTATATTAGACCATAATATACAGATGAAATAAAAATTAAGCTTCCAAATCATATAAAATTTTCAGCCTGTGCCTCACTGAGTGTCTTATTTGGCTTGCCCTGCAAAAGAGGACTTTAAGTCTCAGTGGGGTTTTTTCCCTCTCCTGAAACTGCACTTGTTGAACTGTTAAAGGGAAACTACAATCTTGCCCAATGCTATAGCGAGGCAGTTGTTTGAAGATACTGTTATGCTCAGCAGGTTAGTTTCAAATAAAATCCCAACCTTTTGTGCTGGAGTTTCATAGACAATACAGACACATACTTCAAAAGTCAAAGGTGAAACTGTTGCCCTAAGAAAGGTACCTGGGCTGGTAGGATGGTCAAGGAAAAACAAATTTGAGTCTGTGCTGGATGCAAATCTCTCAGCTGACCTAGTTCTCATTCTCCTTTTCATTTCAGAAGCTCAGCTAAAAATCCATAAATTAAGGAAATTAACTGATGGAGCCTCCGGCATCTTTGTAAGCTATTTAAATCTTTAAATTTACAACATCTTCTGCATATATCAAGTAATTGAACTAACTGCAGGGATGTAACTTTAATGAGAAAATTTCCCTCTTCTGCTGCAGTTTGTACTCTTAAAAAAAAACACTACCCTTAGGAAAAAGTTTCTGTTTATTCCTGCCATGGAAGATAACTTTAAAAAAATCCTCAATTTTAGGGGTTTCTGCTTTTTCTCACTTTGTTCTTGATGGTGCAATAATAAAGACATCCAGTTCCCACGCCTTCCTGCTCAGACCATAAATGTCAGGAAAAAGGACGAGTGGTAAGCCCAATGCTTCAGATCTTCCTTCTGACAGAGGAGCTCTCCGGTGAGGCCAAGCAATTCTGATTTCCCTTTAACCATGAAGTGGCCTGACCTTTGTAATAACAACAAAAAAATAAATAATTACATAACTTTTCTGTACTTACAGTAGTTTGCAGCTAGTAGGCGCTGAAGATCTAAAATTTACTTAATTCCAGTCACAGAGGCTGACATTTATTTCTAATACACAAACACACATACACACACACAAATATATCCTAACCTTACACTCTTAAGGTCTGAAAAGTAATGATATATTGAAAAAATGCAGAGGGGATGCAGGTCAAGGAAAGGTGTTCCTCTAGAGATCAATATGGCAAAGAGATGATCTGCAAAAATAACAAGAGGCTCGAACTGCATGAAATCACATAAATGAAACAAAGGACACACAATTTGTTAAAAGTTTATTCACAGATCAACCTGATTTTAGGAAGAAGGGGCTGAGAAGGATGTTTTCATAGTGTTCAGTAGCCAGATGGATGATCTACAAAATAAAAAAAAACAGAGCTGATCCATATAAATAAAATAAAGGAGCCATTTAAAAAAAAAGTTCATTGCAGGATGTCTATCTAATCTATTTATCTATCTGTCTATCTATCTATCTTTGGTATCTATCTATTTTTGGCAACTATCCCAAAATGCACATGCCATATTGGCCATCTGCAAATAATAGCATCAATAATAAATACCTTAAACCACCCGCACAAATGTTAAAAGTTTATTCAATGTAAACAGCACCGTGGGAGAGGGGTGGGGGAGGTAGAGAATGCAGGTTTCCCTCTAGATCCATATCCCAGATTGGGTTAGCTGCAAAAAAAAAAATGCCGAAATGTATGGAACCAAATGAAGCAGCTTTTGTTAAAAGTTTATGGAGGATATTGCTCTGCTGGTTGGAGGGAGGGGCTGGGTGTGAGGTTCCAAAGGGGGAGGCACAGCGACGGGAAGCAGCAGCAGCGGCTGCTGTTGTGGCCAAGCCAGCGGAGCGCCTGTGGAGCTGCCTGTCTGCCTGGGAAATCTTCATGGCAGACATCTCCATCTAGCCGTGCGCTATAATTGAAATGGCGCTTTTGGCCAGGGGCGGCCTGCCAGGGCGCTTTCTGCAATAGCACAATGCATGTCGATAGACGTCATTTGGTTTTAATGGCCTACAGGAAATTTGGCGTTTACAATGCGAGACATTAGCAAAGGGTGAAAAGGGAGAGAAGGGAGGGAAAACGAGAAGGGGGGGGAAAATAATTGCAATCCTCCACCCCCCAAAAAAACCCCTCCTATCTGCATCTTTGATTGCTGTAGGTTTTTTTTTAACTTGATCTAGTTTATCAACAAGTGCAGAGTGGGTGCTACCCTAATTGTAACAGAGGAGTCAAGAGATGTGAGAAACGTGCCCTGTGTTACTTATTTGGGAGCTGAAAATTTATGCCTAGTTGAAAATGCCTGGGGAAATATTACATCAGACCAAATGACAATGATTAAAATCAGCTCCCCCCCTTCCTCCTTCTTCTTTTCAGTAAGTCTATTGAAGGACGTGACAGTGGCCTGATATTCCACAACATTAAACCGTTATCCCCCCAGCCCCGGAAGGAGAGGGGCTGGCAACCCAAACCGTTAGCAAAAGGATTCTGCAGCCAAGAAGAGAGGGGGGTTAGTTTGGGGAGGGGGGTGGGAAGTAGGAAAGTGGTGGGGGCTCGCCATCTGATTTTATTATTCTTATTAATTTTATTTGCAAAGGTGTTTTTTTTAAATCTGAAGATCTCCAGCCAAAGAAGGGAAAAATATCCAATTTTCATCGCAAAATTAGCTAGGGCGAGAGCAAAGAGCTGAGCTAATTGTAGCCTAATCCTCTGCCCTGGAGGCGTTTGCAAAGCCCTGAGCAAGAATTCGCTTTTTTTCCTCCTCTTCTCCCTTCCCTCTGTTATTTAGAGACGGGATTATTGCCTTTCTTCTCATAACAGCCTCGGCAGTTTCATTTTAAGGCTTTTTCCCCCCTACACACACACACACACACACACACAAAATAAATAGAAGAAGCATAAAAAAGGGGGAGAGAGCGGGAGAGAGAAGAAGCAGCTTTAAAAATAATAATCACAGCAGGATCTAAGGAACAAAGATAGTAATAAAAGCAAAAAAACAAACCCATCAACACACAAACCCAACAGAGCCCAAAGCAAAAGGGGGGTTTGCAGATCTCTCTTCTGTGTTCAAGGTAAGAAAAGCTGCTCTGAACTGCTGTTCCTGTCTCTCCCCTGCATGGACTGGGGAGTGCGCATTGCATTGCATGGCTTTTTTTTTTTTTTTTTTTTTTTGGAAAGTGCCTCTTCTTGAAACTAACTCCGATCTTGGCTCTGGAGAAGAGACCGAGGGTTTTTTTTAAAGCTACAGGATCCATTTTCATCCACCCTCCTTTGATAGCGCTGGCGCTCTGTGTGTGTGTGCATGCATGTGTGTATGGTTTGTTTCCTTTTTCTAAGGCATGGCCAGTTTGGCTGGAGCCCCGATGCCCGGGGTTCCGAGGCTGCTGCTGCCGCCCTAGCCCCAGCACTGAAGAAGGCAAAGGATCCGGGGGCAAAGCCACAGCGCGGAGGAAGCAGAGCTAATTGGGTCCCGGGCTTTTGAATGGTACACAAGGAGCACTGGCAACAATTGCACTTTCCAAAAGGGCAGCTGCAATAGCAGCCGCCGCTGCCACCGCGTTGTAGGGCTGGGAGGGGGAATCTGGGGTTTTTTTTTTGGGGGGGAGTGTTGTTTTTCCGTGCACTGTTTGTTGGTGGAGGGAGGGGGATGTTTGTTTGTAGGGGCGCGGGGGTTGTTGACTGTTTGGTTTGGTCCCCCCTTTTGCTTTAAGCGGTGAGCCTCTTGGTTCTGGTGGAGACTTTGTGGGTCCGTCCTTTGGGGTTGTCTCTAGGGTGTCTAAACACAAAGGAGGAAGGCAGATGACAAAGCTTAGTATGGAAAACACGGGCGGTCTGTGAATGAAACTCTGGCGCCAGTCAGAGGGGAAGGCTTGATTTGGTGTAGACTTCAAACCACTCTAGGCTATAGTTTGCATTTCTGTTCCTACATGGAATGTGGCACACTTCTGCAAAATTAATACAGTCGTCTGGCTAGGGTTCACCATCATGGCTTGCACATTAAATAGATAGGATCGGAGGTGCGGGTTTTTCCCCCCTGCATTCATCTAAGGCATCTCCTTTCTCGTTATGTGAGGATAAGTAAGGGACGCCATGTTGTGCTTTTTTTTTTTTTGAATGTTCTTTGGGCATTGCTGTATATTTCAAACAAAAAGCCAGAAGTTTCGTGACCGGTGTGCAGGGCTTACTGGTGATTTCCCTGACCATCGGCAGGGAAAGGCATGTGTGGGTGACGTGAAACTCACACTAAATAGATTGGAGAGTGCTAGGAATGGGGGGAGGAGAGTGGCGAAAAGGGTTGGTTTTTTTTAAACGAGAGCTCAACACACTCTCAAAAAGTTTCTGACTTGACCCACTGGCTAGCCAATGTCCACTGTTTTCTGAACCTGTGTGCAAATGTTTTATGGACTTTTATTTTATAAGCGATTGGCCAAGGTTTTAAAGTAACCTGATCACTTCTTTGTCTTAGGTTTGTTTCACAAAATAAACAATCGGCTCCCAATCGCCTAAGAGGCAGATTCTGGATATTATCATGTTTACGTGTTTATAGAGAGGAAGGCAATGCCAAGTCTCTTTAATTTTGACCCTCTGGCTGGGCTGACTCCTACCTCCCTGGAAATACAGACAGTGCCATGAAGCCACGAGAGTGCAAGGTTAAGTTCTTTAGCTGGTTATTCTCCAAAGTGCTTGAAATGGGGTGTCGGGCGGGGGACGGGACTGAAACGGTGGTTTCACTTTTAGTGCTATAATAGATCTGCTGTTAAAGAAAGAAAGGTCGGGGGGGCGTCAACGGGAATCCAATAAAGGAACCAGTCAGAGAACAGATGTTTGTGCTGATCTCATTAAAGACGAGTCAGTGGTCCTGCAGCAGACTGGACTTTGTGCCTTTGATGCACACACAGAGCGCTGGCTGCATATGGGTTGAAAGATGCCCCCTTTCAACATCTTAGAAAGAGCGAGCTGTTTCATGGCAAGTCCTTAAACCTGCAGTTTTCATTTCATGTCTTAAATGTGCATGAAGGAATTAAACTGCACGAGTGAATAACAGCATTAGTTTCAATTAATTTTTATCCTGGCAACAATAAACTTTAGAAACAAAGCGCTTTTACATCCTTAATTAGTCTTGGTTCCCATCTGTAGTCTTTTAAGTGTCTGTTTTGTGATTTAACTTTGTCCCTCCTTCAGAGCTGCTTTCTTTTTTAATTCTTCCCCTTTATTTCTTGTTATCCCTTCCAGACTGTTTCTTGTTTCTCTTCTTCAACCTTTCACCTCCCTTGTCCCAATCTCTCTGCCTTGCTCTGTGCAGTTTTTCTACTGTATTTTCTCAACATCAACAGCAGTATTGGTTACCATGGCCCCAAGCTATGTGCAGAGGTGGGAAAGCTTCATCCGCCCAAAAGTTCTTACACTTTTGAAGTCTTTCTTTTAGTAGGATCTGACTGAAATGTATCATCTAGAGTGTGTATTAAATGAACAGTATTCCTGTAGGCTTCAGAGCAAGAAAGGCAACACCCTGGAAAATTCTGCAGTCTTTCAGCATTCTCTGCCCTAGGGTGATAGCCCTGGGCATGGATCTGAATGGAGCTCTTACAACTGCCTTCTGTTTACCTTTTATGGTTAAAATAACAGCTTAGCAAAGAAGCAACTTCATGGAGAAACGATTCAGTGAAATCATCTCAAGCTGTAGCAGCATAGCTAGTTTAATCACCCCTAGAGAGCTGAACAACTGTGAGCACAATGGGACACAAAATCATTTTGTGTGTAAATGAGCATGGCATTGTGATTATTTCACTTTGCATGGGCAAATAGTTTTTACAAGCAGTACTTATGCAGTTAGCTTAGAGAGGCAGAAAAAGATAATCTGGCTCTGAAAAAATCTTGGTGTGTAATGTTTGAAAAACTAAATATTCAGATAATTTGAGAATCAGGCTCTATTGATTTTGCCTTCAGCAGGTTCCTGTGTTACTTATTAGAGCAGGGTATTGGCTGTGCCACTAGTAGTGATGTTATACCCTTTTGTAGGCAGCTAAAGAACAGGGATTATTTTATATGGTTTAAAAATGAAATTTGTTAAAGTTTCTTCAATACTTACACTTACGGTTTTAATTTTCATATCAGTATTATAAAACACATAGATAAAGGCTTTCATGGGATAAATACCTTTAAGATCATCCAGTTCTGTACATTAAATGAATATATTACTTGCTATGATGAATTTTAGCAGTAGTTTATATTGAGAAATACATGCAAGAAGATATTCAGAAAGTTTCTGTTAAGGAAACAGAAATATTTATTTCTAGGATTAATGGAAGTGCTTTTTACACCATAAAAAAGAACTGGCTTTTGTAGCTTTGTTAAACATTTGGGTTATTTTAGAATATTAATCTTTGTTAATTAAACCAACCTGTATTTCAGATCCCCTTCTGATTACCTCCCCTAAAATAAAAACCTGAAATCCTTCAATAAGTATGAAAATCCATACAACATTGTGAACTATTTTAGTTTTCCAGTGATTTTCTATAATTAGGTGGGGTTTTTTTCAGTGCATACTGTGGCTGAGTGATGCCAAAAGCAGAGATTGTTCAAAAAGTCCCTCCAGTGAATAGTATAAATTAAATATCTCTACTCTACTGTATGGGTATGGCCTCACAGAGAGTCTCAGACAGTTTGCAGATCAAGGCATTTGCTGATGTACCAACATTAAACAAAATCGTAAGAAAGTAGTAGTGTTTAAATATGCACAAATAGATTCAGATCACTTGATCTTTAGCTTTCTATGCATATTTTAAAACTGGAGTCTGCATTTCAGGACAAACAGTTAAATATAAGACTTATTTCAAGTCTTACAAGTTCTTTGATTTCATTTAGAAATTGTAGGGGTCCAGATGAGCCCTAATTAGGCATATTTTTTGTAAAACTCCATGAGGTGTATTTCCAAGGCAGCTGTCTCCTGCAAGGTCTGTACCTTTATCATTAGTGATAATAGTTAGGGTTAGAACAAAGACAGAGTTGACATGCAGCATGTAGCTACTGACCCTTACATTTATGAGAAGGAGTACAGAATGAACATGAGCTTGCAGTGCTCTTTGGTAGGAACACGTCCTTGTCTGTGTTGGTAGCCAGATAGAACATCCACAAATAGAGAACTGACTGCTAAAGTATTATGTTGCTTTGAAAAGTTAGTTTTTTTATTTGTGATATGGCGTATTTCCTAAAGATTGCCCGTAACAGGACCTTGTGGGAAAGAAGAAAGCAACATCTTTAGTCATTAAAGGATTCAGTCATTTTCCTTGAAGGTGGTGCTACAGTAAAAATGTTAATGCCAATTTCACATCGACTGACACAGAAGTTCTAGGACAGTGTTGATATTTTGTTCCGCATTCAGTGCAGATGTCCATTCTGCATTTGAAGAAAAAAGGATGTGGATTCATAATGGGGTGATGTATTTCTGTACTGGAATAGTTTAAATTGTTCTGAAATACAATCTAAGATGTTGTGGTTTTCTTTGAAAGATGTCAAGATACATTATATTTTTAGCCCCTTTCCATGTATTTTGGTAACCATGTTTTTTTTAAATAATCTTGTCAATTACATGTTCACTGAATGGTTATGGCAAGCATATTGTGCAAAATGTTTATTAATAAAAGAAAGTAGAGGTTTAGCATTCTTAGAAATGTCAGCAAATTAACCTGGAAGAATTTGGACATTCGCTTTCTAACATTGCATATAAAGTGCTTATCAGATGTTAGGGAGAGCTTATATGTTTGGTAGCATGACTGCAAAACAAAATACCAAAAAAATTAGATTATATTCAGAAATGTTTTAACTATAATATTTTGCATATGTCGTTCTACACATATTTATTTGATTTAATTCAGTTGTGTAAGACACATTGGTGTGTAAGAACTTCCAAAAGCTTGAATAGGTTTTTCATTTGTCATATATGTTACCTATAATTTTTAAATCAAGTAAGATACATGTTGGTATCTAGAAAAGTTATCATCCTTTTCATATAAAACCTGAAGACATTTTTGGATATATTTTGTCCCTAGCAGTCCCTTCCACATCAAAGGAGTTTTTGAAAGTCTTTTAAATATTTGTTTTAGGTTAATAGAAGCAGAAATTCAGTGCATGAATTTGGAAATCAGGTACAAATATTTAGACTGAATTCCATTTAATTTCAGATATTGTAAAGTAACAAATATACACATTTTCATATGTATATTTCTGATTTCTAATGCTAAATTATATGGCATTTGTGAAACCTTTGTGTCATGAAAACTTCAGTCATTTTATATATATATATATATATATTTGCTGCCATTGCTTCCAGCTATTAATTTTCTTCAGTTTGAAAGCTTATTAGTCCCTCGTTATATCTACTATTAAGATGTAACCAATACTTATCAATTTATTTTGTAGTTATTAAAAATAAAATCTATTTTTCATAGTTTGATGTGAAATTTACTACATGTATAAACTAAATGCCTTAGGTGCTGAGGAAATCACTAATTTAGAGGTGTCTCGTTACTGAGACAAACTTGCAAAAACCCCTGAATCCCAATTCACAAATTGGTTATTCGTTTGTCAGGGGATATTTCACATCTAACACATAAGCCCGCGACCTTTAATTAGAATTTTGCAGTTTGTTTTATGCCCCTTGAGGCTGACACCTTGAAATTTTTTTTCTTGATTTCTTATTGCTAATAAGCATCTTTCTCTTCCCCTCTGGTACTTTGAAGAAAATGATGCAAATACACTTAATTACAGTGGTGGCAATAATTTGTTAGCTGAATATGTGATCAGGCAGATGCAAAAATGATCTGATTAGATCTGTGATCACACTAGAAATAAAGGTAACACACAGTTACATTTAAGAGAAACTGTTCTTTTTTGTCTTCCATTTCCAGGAGGGAAGAAGCATGTCCCGTCTTTCTCTAACACGGTCCCCAGTTTCTCCTCTGGCTGCTCAAGGAATTCCTCTCCCAGCTCAACTCACCAAATCCAATGCTCCTGTGCACATTGATGTAGGAGGACACATGTACACCAGCAGCCTGGCTACCTTGACAAAGTATCCAGATTCGAGGTAAGACCTGTGTTTTCAAGCTGTGTGGCTATTTCTTTTCATTGCTTGGAAATATACATTTACCTGTGAGGAATATTTGGATGTAAAACACAATATATTACATAGTCACAACTTATATGCAATTCAATCTCCAGTTGCTACATTAACCTCACTAGAGTTCTACAGGAAAAAAAAGATTGCAAAATGTATGTATTATTTGGACACTCCATTCATTTTCTTTCTCAGCATCTTCCCCACCGTACTGCTGTGTTTTAAGCACCTGTTGATGTGACTGTCCTATAATATTCACCACTATATAAATTGGTTTCTTCATTTTAAAACAACCTTTGGTTCAAAAATAAACTAGCCTGTCTTTTATGGCGGTGCTCACGGGTATATTTTATCAGGCAGTTAAAGCCCTAACATAGCTGCAGCGGTGTAGGTTGGTAGAATTTTTAGCTGATATGTACCCACTTATTCAACAGCATTGACACTAGTTACTCATTGTCAGCAGAATGCCTAGCACACAATGTATTTATTTGCAACTGCAGGTCAGGTCAAAGTTGTTTGTATTTACCGCACGCAGATTAGTTACTGTACATGTAGCTATTGGTGTGGCTGGCGATGATTATGTAATCTGGCCAGTATTTTAAAGCAGTAGAAATTGCAAAGATATGCATACATAAACCTCTGTAGTGTTCATTTGGGGCCTTATTCTGTGAGGTGCGTAGCACTATGCAAGGTGTGCATTGGAAGTGCTCAGCACTTTGGGCCGTAAGCTGGCAACTGAAGAATATCAGTGATTTAAGGGTTAAAAGCATATCAGTGATTTAAGATTTAAAAGCATATTTGACAGAGTATCTCAAAAGGGATACTTGTTAGCTTTAGATTTTTAATGAAATCCACCAAAATTAGTATTCTGAGATGGAAGAATAACAGATTGTGTTTATTTTGTGCAAGGGTCAAATGCTTCACATCTAAATAACAGAAAGTGTGAGATGTACAGTACAAGGTGTTTGGTCACCCTGGCTAAAGAAAGCAGTTTTGATTCAAATGCAAACCAGGAATCAGGTCAACAGTATAGTTGTCAGAGGTTCTGCTGGCAACATGACCTGTATTTCTGCAAAGGGACAGCTTTTTCAGTATAGAGGAACTGTATAAAGCTACATTTTTGTTTAAGTATTTTCCCATCAGAAGAACTGGGGATTTTTGTATTGATTTGGCAGATTCCCAAGCAGTAAATGACATTTATGGAGACACCTTGAAATGCTTCTGATGTCATAAAGCATATGGCTGTGATTTCAGTCCAAAACTAGGTAGTACATTGAAATGGTCCGTAGAAAAAAAAAGCATTAATTGAAATGCCAATATTTTAAAATTAGGCAAAATACATGATTTTTTGGGAGACCATCTACTTCAAGATTCAGTCAAGTATTTAATTGCAAGGAAGAAATCTATCCATGGAGGAAAATTTATAACAGAAAAACAGATGGATGTTTCACAGAATAAAGAAAATACAGCGAATATGCAGCAGTTGCAGTGAAATAGCACATCTGCTTCCACATTAAAAAAATCAGTGCTGACATTTTAGAAAATATGCCCCCATATCAGAGTTATTTAATAGAAACATCAATGGTATAACTTGCAAAATATAAATATGTTTAAAATAAATCCCCAGATTTTATTCAGGAGTTTTGGTTTTATAATACAGACTTGTTACTTCAAACAGTTGAAACAAAATAAGTGTATTCCTTTTGGTTTTTAAGCTGCAAGTACAAAACAGTTATTGGTACTAGTGTGTTGTGTTGTGCATTGTCTTGCATTTGTATGTGTTGTGTTATCTATTATGGCTTGAACTTGCAAACTGTTTTTCAAGTAGTTCTTGCCCATGGGTTCAGTGAATCTACTCATGTGAGTAAATGTTTGCGGTATTGGACCCTTAGATTGTAAAGTTTGAGTAACATCATACAGTCAGAAAACCAAGAAGAGTGGATATGTAGTAAGGAGGTGTTAGAGCACACATTTTATATTTAAAGAGAGACAGATTCAGGTTATTTTATTTAATTTTGCTAGTGGGATTCCTGCAGTCATTCATTAGTTGACATGAATGGTTACCCCAGTCCTTACTCAGGAGGGCCTGCTTTCATTCCCATTGAATCCAATGGCAAAATGCCCAATGATTCAATGTTCTGGATCCTCAGTGGTATTGGAATAAATTCACAAAAGCTTTTGTTTTCATTGACTTCTGGAATATCTTCCAGGAAGTAATAAACTGCCTTCACAATTATCATGGATGAGAGAGAGATTTTGGGTCTTGAGCAGGTGTAGGAGAAAAGGATATATGTTACTGGGTGAGACAGCTGGGAATAGTGAAAAGTGCAATTAGCCCACGCTGCAAAGATGACATGCGTGGCCACAGATGGAAGCAAGCTATTTTCACATGCACACAGAGCTTTTTGGATTATTTATTCAGGGTATTAAATTCTTTACATTTTGGTTATCAACATTTCGTAAGAACTTCAAGTATTGTGGAGTAATCAAATTGCATAGGCCCAGGTTCAGCAAAGCACTTAATTGTGTGCGTAAGTACTTTGCCAGATAGGCTTGGCTATGTTTTGCTGAATCTGAGATGCAGTTGCAGAAAAGAAAGTTGCAGCATCCTAAAAATTAAAGTGTAGTGGATAATCTTCATGTTCATCTGTATTACATTCTTTATTTGCTTTTGCTGTGTGCTTGTAAATCTAAATATACATTTTGATTATTATTTGCATACATCTACACACTTGTGTGACATACCTCATGTTACTGGAAAATAGAACAATCATTCAATTATATTTATTCCTCAGTTGTTCTTATAATTGGCCTGGTCCTGCAAGGTCCCAAACAATTTCAGTTTGCATTGGCTTCACTGGCAGTTGAGCATTCTCAACACCTTGCAAGATCTGGCTTAACAAGAACATCTATAGGAATGGTAAGTTCCTGCCTATACTGGCTTTTCAGTCACCCTTCTAATATGATATAAATTACACCTGACAGCAGACAGCGTGATACATTTCTCATTGTAATTTGTTAGGATTGACCATGCTCAGCCCACTCATGGCTTTTCTGTGTTCTGCCATTCATAAGTTATGTGTTTCAGCTGTAATTCATGAAAATAAAGAGGCTGGTTCTCCAACCATGACTCATGTGAGTAGTCAGTGATTTGAAGTAGTGAATGATTTGAAGTCAGTGGGCCAAATTCTGCACTCAGTTATCTCAGCGTAATTTCAGAGTGACTCTTAGCGTGTATCTAGACTACAGGGATTTTTCAAAAAAAGTGGCCTTTTTTTGAAAAATCTTTACCTGCGTCTAGACTACCACCGCATTCTGTCGACAGTAAATCAAAAGAACGCAGAGGTTATGTCAACTGCGGAAAACCTCATTTTACGAGGAATAACGCCTTTTTCGAAAATGCTCTTTCGAAAAAAGGCACTATGTAATGCAAACTGTGCTTTTTTGAAAGAGAGCATCCAGACTGCCTGGGTGCTCTCTTTTGAAAAAGCGGCTTGCTTTTTCGAAAGTACTGGTTGTAGTCTAGACGCTCTTTTTCGAAAGAGGCTTTTTCAAAAGTATCTTTCGAAAAAGCCTCTTTTGAAAAAAGTGTGTAGTCTAGACGTAGCCTTAAAGTCTTTGGTGCTTATATAAGCACAACTAGGAGAATTTACTCCAGAGAGTGCATTTTCATGAGTAAAGGTTGCAAGAGGTTAGTCACATCTTTTTCTGTAAATCAGCGTAGGCTACATCATGATGCACTCCCCACAAGGGAACTTATTTAGTTAGGCTATAGAAACAAATTCCTCCATAATGAGGTTTAACGCACATGTGCCATGACCTGCTCATCTGTATCAGCTATGTGAGTTAAAGAAGATGAAGGAGATGGAGCACTTAACTAGTGTGACAAATGGGAAGCTAATTAAATGGCCACTGTAAATGATTGTCTATGTCTGTATTTCTCACTCCAATCATTATAGCATGATATATTTTTTTCTGACAGAAATAATGTATAAAAGATATGTTGGTCCTTCTAAGAATAAAGGCAAAGATACTGACTCACCTGTCATATCTCTCTCAAAGATTTCTGTCAGCATGCCAAAAAAATAAGAAACAAATATATGACAGTTATGTGTAAAATTATCTCGGTGTCTCCATTATTAATCTTTTTTAATGGACAGTTACAATGTAGAGTCATGATCTTCTATTCCTTGCACTCCTTTCCCTCTGAACTTAATTGAAATATAGAGCTTTGGATGTGCAAGGAGATTCACATTCTGCCTTGACTGGATCTGTATACCGGATGTCTCAGCTCAATTTTATTCCATTTATTTATGTTTAGTACATTCTGAAAAAGTCTTAACCCTGGTAGTTTTAAGTTACAGAATTGCAAAAGAAAGACACTCTTATGCAATCCCTCAGTACGTGTCTCATATTTAAACAAAGAAAATAGACAAGTTAATAATATTTGCCAGCCAGGCTCTCTAGAAATTTCATTCATGTTTTCACCCAGACTATATCTAACACAATCCTCTTACACGTTGACACTTGAATACAGATTTCCCTGACAGACTGCAAAGGCTGTTGTGACTCTAGCACACCCATAAAGTGAACTGAAAATGATATATATTTATGTATCTAATAGGATGGGATAGTTCTTTTAAAAAAGAAAAGTCCCTTATTGTATATCTATTATTGTACATACTGTCCCATCATGTGCACACGATGCATAAAAAAAGCTGCCAAATAATTTACTTTAATGGGAGCAGTATTCGAGCCCAAATCCATATGGAGATAGTCAAAATCTCAACATTTTACTGATTTTTTTACCCAGTGGAAATTTTAATTTATTTTTTTTAAAGGAAAGATTTTTCCAGAAAAGTTGTCTTATTTTGTAACCAAATTTAATATTTATCTTCTAGAATAGGAGTGTACTCTTTATGTGCTAAATATATATACCAGAAATATCCTTAGATAATTAATGTGTTGTATATCCTTCCAGTAAATACATGTTTTGTTCTTCTAGCTAAATATATTAAAAAGCTCTTAGGTTTTTAGTAGTGTTCATTTTGTGGCATAAATGAAGAAACTTCTGGAAATTGTAATGTAAAGCTGAGTTACTGCAAATTTACATGTCGGTGTAAGTGGAAAGAGTGTGTAGCTCTCTCCCCTTAGCTAAAGCCCTCTGTACTTCTTTCTCCCATAACCACATCCGGTCAGAAGGGAGTGCTAGCGTCAGTTTCTAATGTTGTGGTTTTTCACTGGCTTTGTCCCAATCAGTGCCATGTAGATGTGGTGTAGGATATATTTTTTTACATATTTTTCTCATTTGAGAATCTCTCACATATCTGCACATACACAAACATTTTAGTGTCATGTGATGGTTTATGTGCTAATCCGAAGTCACGTTTGGACATTCTTGCTGTGTAAACTGAAAATGGTAATTACATGCAATTAGCAAACACTGAAGCGTACTATACATGGGCAAGTAGACTGAAATTCACCCTATCCCACACAGGCTCTAATCTTTAGTCAGGGTATGAAATGGGGCAGAGATGGAATTCAGTCCCTACCCTGTGAACAGTCTGTGGGGCTAAAACACAGAACCTTTGAGACCAGTATTCCAGTCGTAGGTTAGAATGACATCTGCTACCCCTATGTATCTTCTGAGCAGTGGTTCTAGGCTATTGGAACATCATGTTTATGAATACTGTGTTCCTTTCCTGGCTATTCCTCCACGCAAGTCCACCAGTGCACAAACACACAGTATACATGTGGCATTTTGTTCCTCCTCGGAGCTCACACCTCTTCCCCAGGTGAACCCATTAATTGGCTTAAAACGAGTAAAGAACTTTAGGCTATCCATCCACACCACTGTGAATTTCACCTTTAGTGAGTTTTCCCATTTTAGTCAATGATAAAACTCTCATTGAGTTCAGTGGAGCAGAACTGGGCTTCTATTCTGTATGGGTTCGTATCATACTATTATAATTCAGTGGGCAAACTTTTTTATGAGTTTGGTCCAGCAAGCTTATATAAAACTGGAATTTTGCTTTTGCATGGACTTCATGTTCTTTATTTTGAATACGTATTATGAACTTAAAATATCCTTTGGGTTTTTACTTTAAAGTGAATTTCCAGTTACTTTCTTCTCCACATCTGTTTTCCTCCACTGATTAATTTCCAGCAGAATCCAGTGAAAACTCTGATAAAGACGTAGAAGCTCCTTTTTTACAAACATTCAGCACAGTATGCAATAGAGATCACACACTGATAAATTAGATTATGTTTTTGGGTGGCAGAGAAATTCAGGATTTACTCAGAAAGGCAAGTCTTTTAGGGTATGTCTACACAGCAAAGTTATTTCGAAATAACAGCCGTTATTTTGAAATAACTTTCCTAGTGTCTACACAAGCCAACTGCTATTTCGAAATTAATTCGAAATAACGGAGGGCTTATTTCGAAATTGGTAAACCTCATTCCACGAGGAATAGTGCCAATTTCAAAATTGCAATTTCAAAATAAGCGCTGTGTAGATGCTTATTTCGAAATGGGAGCGTCCAGCCCTTCCCAAGGTGCCCTGCTGGCCGCCCTGGCCACAAGGTAACTTCTGACCTGATGCCCTGCTGGAACCAGTTCTGGCTGGCCTTAAATGCAATTCAGCGTCCAATCAGTGTGGATGTGCTATTTTGAAATAGCAAAAAGCTATTTCGAAATGCATTTTGTGTGTAGATGCGTTATTTCGAAATAATATATTTCAAAATAACTATTTCGAAATTAGATATTTGGAAATAACGCTGTAGTGTAGACATACCCTAAGTGAGTTGCCTACTTCCCCTTATTGCTAGAAAACACAGGGCGTTCTTTTGTTTCAGACAAGCTTGTGCACAATACAGACGAGCAGTTAAAAGCGTACCGAGTTTTTGTTCACAGTTTGATGTCCGTGCATCTCGTTTTATGTTGAATTTACATTTGATCTCTCACTGTCATGGAAGAAACTTGCTATTTCATTTCATTCACACATATTTAGGGCTAAATCCTTTGACCCTTACTTTGTTGTTACTTGAGCAAAAGTCCTGGGCTTCCTGGGATTTTGTCTGCTAAAGTTATGCGGGATCAAGGACAATTTAGGGTCAATGGTCCTTGCCCCTCCTCCCCCACTCAAACAAAGTGTGCCTCAAACCACAGAAAGGGAGGGTTGCATTTAACAGTGAGTAAGAGTTGGAGAGAGGAGAAAGGAATTCTTACTCCCAACCTGGTAGCTTGAGGCATCGTGGGTGCATACTGGCAGTTGTCCTGTTGCTACTGCTACAGTCAATGAGAGAGTAAGGGGAAGAGGGAAGGATACCTGGGTCCAGAAGCTGGAAAACTGAGTTCTGTTGCTAGTTTTCTGGAGCAAGTAAATTAATCCAGTCATTTAGCTTCTCTGTGACTCTGTTTCCCCATATATAAAATAATGTTTTCCTGGAGCACTGTGCAATTTAATTTACTCTTGTCAGTGCTTTGTGATCCTTATATGAAAGGTGCTGTACATGTGCAAAATATTATTCAATATTATCGTGCGCATGGCTCCTTACAATTTATGGGGCAGAGTCTGGGGAATAGTGGATGTAGTAAGCTTTTCTTAGTCACTCCTCCAAATACTCTTCAGATGCAAAAAGACATGGCTACAGCTGAGCTCTCCAGAGCACAAAAAGGGCAGAAATCTACAGTGTGATATCTGTGGTGATAAGGACATGATTTGGCCTCTGAAAAGAAAACAGTGACACTTACAAAATTACAGCTTGGAACTGTCGTTTTACACTCCCTATCACTTTCTTGCAATAAGGAGCAATATCCCTCAAGCCAGTGCCTAGCCTGAGTGGTTGAGCTGAGCACTGGGAAATCGAAGGGATCTTCTCCTTATCTCAGGAAACTACTCTGCTGAGGCTGCAGTAGACCCCCATGGTCTTAATGCCATGCTTCTGTGAGATGGAGGAAGTGAATAGGAGGATCTGTGTAAGTGTGGATTATCCTTCACACCTGGATCTGCCCTGCCTAACCTAACCTGACTGCGTGCAGGGTGCCAATGCGGAGCTGTACAAAATGTGTTTCCCTGCCTGCATGACCTCTCCTTACACAGCAGAAGCATCGAAAGGACACTTTTGCCAGCAGTTAAAGCAGAATTTACCCCATGGGAGTGAAACGTGTATGAGTTGGATCCTAGCACTGGAGCTCTGTTCATGAATGAATTACAGGCATGATGTTTGCTCAGAGCATTCAGTGGAATTTGCAAGGGAAAAAGTTGCTCAGCTGGTCTCTGCTAATCATGTTCCCCCAAAGTAATATTTATTCAAGCCTAGGTTGTTTGGAGATTGTTGGTATAAATGGATGTCATGTTATTTGGGGGCAGGGTAGAAAACAAACCATTAATGTGGAGGAATTGATACCAGTGATCAAGCTTATCTGATTTCTCAACATGAAATTGTATCTATGTTACTAGTCTGCCAACATGGGCTGTTCTAAAAATGGAATTTGGGACGCCTAAACATTCATGTTAGCTTATTTGCCGGTTCAGTTTGGATAGTATATGAAGAAGGACTTGTACTTGGTTTTCTGATTAAACAGAGCTCCTTTAACTGTAAGAAGCATTCCTAGACATATCTGACTGACGAGACGAATGGCCTTTCAGTAGAGCGATCTACCTCTCACAACCTTTGGGAGTAGATATGGAGTAACACTTGTGCAAGGATCGTTGTTGAGCACTATCTCCACCGTGCTTGGTGCAGACATCAGCTGTCCTCATCTTCTTTGTACAACTGCTCTATTTTTATTTCCCTGAACAGATCATTTGAGTGTGGTTATGTGCAAGGCAAATACCTCTCTCTGTTCAGCTCTTTTATAATTCCCCTGCAGTGCTGCTTGTGTAAAAGAATGTGTCGTTAGAGGCAGGTCCTTGGTTCTAGACAGGAAAGCATTGTGAGAGCTGACAAACACAAGAGGTAAAGGGATCCAACTCACGGTGCCACCCTGACCTATTACCAACTCTGATGTAATAAAACACCTGTTAGTTGGACGAGTTCTTTGTCCTTTGGGGAACTGTACTGATTTTCCTTCTCCTTCCTATGGCTCCCACTAACCAGGAGGCCTATCTTACCCCTTCACTAGGCCACAGTGGCACTAACTGCACAGAATAAGGATGCAGTAGTTTACAAGGCACTGCAAGTGGAGCATGAAAAGCATCAACATGAGCAGAACAGTTTGCGAAGACTCTCCCACGGGATGCCATAGAAGCAACCTGTTCCTAGCTTTCATCTGCGAGTAGAGGTTGTTTTCTTGTGGATGAGCAGTGTAAAGTATTTTGTCTGTGATCGCTGTTACACAGTTACAGTGGCTTTATACTCCAGACAAAGGGGATTCTCCTTTATTGATTTTTTTCTTTTAATGCGATATATCCAACACATTCACCATTCCATGCAGCTGTGTTATGTCACCATGAAGATACAGTGGCATTCCACTGGAAATCATATCCTCAGGTCATAGCTAACTACTGTAAAAATGCAGCAAAGTGGCATTACCTCTTGATATTTGGACTTTAAATATATTTCGCTGCCATTTCTCCACACGAATCAAGTTTTGATTTATACAAACCCTATCATGGCATGCAGACGTAGTCTATTTAGAGTACTATTTTATTAACTCCTTAGAATGTTTGTAAAATACACTCTCTGGACTACAAAGATGAGAGGTATGGTTTGTAAGGATCATGATAGGAAATGAATTTGTCTCTAGGCCTAACTTAATTATTTTAATGATACCACTGGTGATTACTATAGGTGTCTTTCTGTGTATATATATTGTGACCTACATACATGTGTTCATTTTTGAAAACTAAGATTTAAATAGCTGTTGAGCCATATTAATTCATGGAGTAACTCTACTGAAGTAAATGGAGATAAGCCAGGAATAAATTGGGCCAAATCTTGGTGCCATTTTGCCATTGTTTTCAGTAGGACCAGAATTTGTCCCATTATCTTTTTAAAATGTCCTGCAAAATACATTGGGACAATTTACTCCTTACTGCAACCTGTTGACTCAGTGAAATTACACAGGAGGGTAGAGGCAGAGCATGTCCCATTATTCTGTGTAGAAGAAAATACACAGAACTTGAAAATTTTATTAAGGGGTTGCTTTTGACTACAGTGGTTATCACAAAGAAAGTTTTAGGTTGTGCGGCCAAAAGGCATGTAAAATTACAGACTTGTGTCCAGATGGTTACATAGATTTTACTCCTGTATAATTTCATTGATTTCAGTGGATTACTCCAGATTTACACCAGAATCAGGCCCAGTGGGTTCATAGGTTAATAAAACTTTTAAAAGCAAAATGTATATTTCAGTTGAATAAATAGGCAGGCATGCCAGACACAAGAGTTAATGATGAAAGCATATGAGAGTATAGATCGATAGATCACTTAGGGTACGTCTACACAACGGAGATAATTCAGGATACCGAGGTATCCATGAAATAACTATCCTGTGTCTTAGAAACATGCCTGTTATTTTGAAATATTTTTCGAAATAACGGGTGCGCTATTTTGCCATCCCTGTAAACCTTGTTGCATGAGGATTAAGGCATGGCTCGAAATAGCCTATTTCGAAATAGACTTGAAATAAGCTACACAATTCGCGTAGCGCAAATTGCGTATCTTATTTTGAGTTTTGGGTGCTATTTAGATGCACCCTTCATCACAACGTTCTGTACTGATTAGGATTTAGCTAACACAGCGATAGCCACATTAACCCTTAGGATACTCTTTTGGGCAGATTTCCCTACTATATGAATTGAATAATAAATTGATAGCAATACCTATCCCTCATAAACTCTAGCATTTTACATTATCAAAGGACTTTAAGTAATTACTCCTGACACCAGTTTTCTGTGATTTCGAAGGGTAACTATTATTGAGCTACATTCATCCCAGTCTAATTCCATTGACCTCAAGAAATGAATATAGCCCAGTCTTCATTTTACAGATAGGGACACAGCAAAGCTGGGCTTGGATCTCAAGACTCCAAACCAGTGTTCCCTCTAAGCTGCACAGCAGCTTCACAGGTGATTAATCAGCCCCTCCCAGTCAGAGGCTCAGGGCTCCTTGCATGGAGCTGACTGACTGAGCGGGGCTGATTAATCACCTGTGAAACTGTGCACAGCTTAGAGGGAACACTGCTCCAAAGCCCCTGCTCACTTTCTCTGTCTTCTAATCTTGGATTTTTCTTAATTTTTTATATTTTCATATTCAAAGTTCAGTGTGTTCTGGATTTGTTCTGCTTTGCAATTTTCTCCAGCAGGGTGGTTATTAGCCTAGTGTGTAGGCACACTCACTCTGTGCTGATACAGTCAGTGCGACTACAATTTGCCTGTTAGAGCTGGTGCACAGGACATATAGGCTAGGCAGAGGTATTCTAGGGTTCACGAGTATTGTGTTGCTTTCACTCTACTGCACTATGGTCTGAGTTCAAAGGCTTAAAATTACTGCTTTTTTGTCTGCTGAGGACCATGTAAAGCAATAACTGAAAGGAATCCTGTACGTGGATAGTGGGAAGCTATTGTGCAGCATTTGCTAATATGCATGTATAGAGAGGATCGTTTGGCAAGAACTGGAAAAATGAAATTTGCAACATAAAGCTGAAGTGATGAAGGAATCACAAATCCTGTTAACGCCTGTGTTCTAATGGAGTGCAAATGCTACCCAGTGCTGGCAGGTAATCCATTTAGAACTAGTAGAAGGTTTTGTAGCAGCAAATCTCTGTCCTGGGAAAGCAGATAATGAAAAACTCAGGGAATCCTTAACATTTTTGGTGTCATGCTGTTCTGCAGGTGTTTTGCTTTCTATCAGCCAACAAATTCCGCCAGTAGTATCTACACAAGAGGCTGAAGCTTTGCAGTTGGGAAAGGTGAAAGTCATTAAAGGCACTAGGCTAAATTCTGCACTCACATAATAAATCCCATATATCCTCACTGAGACAAAATCATGATTGGTGTCATTCAACTAGAAAGGAGCCACACCAGGGATGAATTTCGCTCTTTGACGTCACAGTGATTGTAGGGGTATAAATGAGGGAGAGTTTGGGCCACTAAAGGTTTATGTTGTAATTGAATAAATCAAGATTTATTGATAGTTTTGTAAACTTGTAGTTTAAAAAATCCAGTGTCAGTTTGTAAAAAAACCCAAACAAATAAGCACATTTCTTATTTTTTATCCTTTTACTGTTAATTATATTTATTTGGGTAGAAAGGATTAATGGTTAAATAAAGGCCCTGAGTCTGCTCCTAGTTAAGTCAAACTAAGTTTTACTCTTGATTTTAGTGGGACCAGAATCAAACCCATTTGGGTCTGTTGTTTCATGTTAAGGAGCAGCAACTGAGTCACACTAAAATAGCCAAGCAGCGAGATTCTGCTCTCAGTTATAGTAGAGTAGATCTAGAATATCTCCATTCAGGCCAATGGTTCAAGGCTTTTGTACTTGATTTCTTTCAAGTTTCATCAAGTTGAAGAATGGGAGCCACATCTCCTAAGTAGCAGCTGTATTGTACTCTTCCTTCCCTAGTGACAGTGTCATTTAGAAGATAAAATAAAAAAAGAAAAAGTTAAAAATTACTTAGAAAACTTAAGTGTCTGCAAGTCACCAGGGCCTGATGAAATGCATCCTAGAATACTCAAGGAGCTGATAGAGGCGGTATTCGAGTCTTTAGCTATCATCTTTGAAAAATCATGGAAGACAAGAGAGAAATACAACTTAGATGGGGTTGTAATAAGGTGGGTGCATAATTGGCTGGATAACTGTTCTCAGAGAGTAGTTATTAATGGTTCACAATCCTTCTGGAAGGGCATAACAAGTGGGGTTCTGCAGGGTTCTGTTTTGGGACCTGTTCTGTTCAATATGTTCATCAACGATTTAGATATTTGCTTAGAGAGTATGCTTCTTAAGTTTGTAGATGGTACCAAGCTGGGAGGGGTTGCAACTGCTTTGGAGGATAGGGTCATAATTCAAAATGATCTGGACAAACTAGAGAAATAGTCTGAGGTACATAGGATGAAGTTTAATAAGGATAAATGCAAAGTGCTCCACTTAGGAAGGAACAATCAGTTCCACACATACAGAAATGGGGATACAAAGAGATCTAGGAGTCATAGTGGACCACAAGCTAAATATGAGTCAACAGTGTGACACGGTTGCAAAAAAAGCAAACATGATTCTGGGATGTATTAACAGGAGTGTTGTGAGCAAGACACGAGAAGTCATTCTTCCACTCTACTCTGCACTGATTAGGCCTGAATTGGAGTATTGTGTCCAGTTCTAGGCACCACATTTCAAGAAAGATGTGGAGAATCTGGAGAAGGTCCAGAGAAGAGCAACAAAAATGATTAAAGGCCTAAAAAACATAGAGGTTTTCAAGTATCTAAAACTGTGTTACAAGGAGGAAGGAGAAAAATTGTTCTCCTAGGCCTCTGATGATAGGACAAGAAGCAGTGCGCTTAAACTACAGCAAGGGAGGTTTAGGTTGGACATTAAGAAAAACTTCCTAACTGCCAGGGTGGTTAAACACTGGAATAAGTTGCGTAGGGAGGTTATGGAATCTCCATTGCTGGAGATATTTAAGAGCAGGTTAGACAGACATCTATTAGACGATGATCTAGACAGCGCTTAGTCCTGCCATGAGGACAGGGGACTGGACTCGATGACTTCTCAAGGGCCCTTCCAGTTCTAGTGTTCTGTGATTCTATCTCTATACCTCTACTCACCAACAGCTCAGAGAAGGAGCGTTTTTCTTTCTTGTGGAGTGTAGCTATAGCACACCTCTCAAGGCACTCCCTTTCATTTACTAAGGCTACATCTACACCAGAAAGTTGTCTTAAGTTATGCAACTCCAGGTATGTCAGTAAGGTAGCTGGAGTCAATATAACTTAAGTAGAGTTACCGTGGGGTCTACACCATGAGGGATTGATGGGAGAAACTCTTCCACTGATTTCCTTACTCTTCTCATCCGGGATAGAGTAACAGGATCGACAGGAGAGCGATCTGCAGATCTTCACTCAACCTGCTAAATCGGCCACTGGTGAATCAATCTTACAGCGTCAATCCGGGCTGTCATGTAATTGTAGCCTTAGTTCACCTTTCTCATCCTGCAGTAGTAAAAAAAAAAAAAATTCTATTGGAAATTCCATTTGCTTGTGTATCTCACCTGCTGTCTGTTCTGATTCCCAAACAAAATGATTATAAGCTTCAGAGGGGTAACCGAGTTAGTCTGTCTCTGGAAAATCTTAAAAAATAACAAATAGTCTAGTAGCATCTTAAAGATTAATAAAACATGTAGATTGTATCATGAGCTTTTGGGGGCACAGTCCACTCCTTCCACTACATCAGGGGTTCATTTAACTGCACATCCAGTAATGTGATCTATGCCATCAAATTCCAGCAATGCCCCACTGCAATGTATATTGGCCAAACTGGACAGACTCTACGGGAAAGAATTAATGGACACAAATCAGATATCCGAAAAGGCAACACATAGAAACCTGTTGGAGAACACTTTAACCTGCCCGGGCACTCATTAATGGATTTCAAAGTTACCGTGTTGTTTCACGCCAATTCTACAAGCCAAATACACAGGGAAGGGTTGGAACTTAACTTCATTTACAAGTTTGATTCCTATCAGAGAGGAAGGAATAAAGATATTAGCTGGCTTGTACACTACCTTCCACATCCTAATGACTTAACCAACCAACCAAACAATGGGTACTTATAGAGGTGCACATTGTTCTTCTCAGCCTCTTGTAACTTGAACAATCTTTTTTAAAATGTTTTCCTCTTTTTTTCCTTTTCCCCCTTCCTTGTCCTCTCTCCCCCGCGTTTCCTTATTTATTCTTGGATCTGGACTTTTAATACTCCAGTCATCTGAAGAAGTGGGTTGTGCCCACGAAAGCTTATGATACCATCTACACGTTTTGTTAGTCTTTAAGGTGCTACTAGACTATTCGTTGTTTTTTAAAATGATTATAGACATATTTGATGTGGAAAGAAGAACGTTGTTGATATTACAAATCATTCTGGACATGTTCAGTTTCTTTAGGAGAACAGTTGGAAAAAAAACCCATACAGCTTAACCAGATGTAAAAATAAATAAGAACTTTATTAATTTACCAACTGAACTGTGATTCAGAAATAGAGCTAACTAGGGACAGATTCCGTTTTCACACCACATGTATGTAGCACCAAGTGAGTAGAGAACAATACCCCTATTCAGCCATCTGTTGTCTGCAATAAGTGAAGCCATATCTCCTATGGAGTTTCTGGGCTAAACTGGAATAAAACAGGGACACAAATGGAGATGTGTGTTACATTTTGGGCATAGCTTAATGCAACATCCACCAAGTTGGTATTCAGGGATTGTGTAAAATTAGTATAAATTAAAGCATAGGACTGGGAAGTAGAGGTACTGCAGCACACCAAGGTTTTGTACCAGCTTTCCCATGCTCAGGGGCCTGTCTTGGATCCTGACCTCTGGGCAGCTCCATCCCCATCCTGGGTCACTCTGGTCCCACCAGCTTCAGCATCCCCTGGGGTCCCATCGCATGCCATCCCTGGGATCTAGGTCACTGGCCTTTCAGACTCCAGTGTTGCTTGGGTTCCCACCACTGGCCCTAGCTATAGCTAGGTTATCAACTCTCCCAGACTGGACACCGTTTGGGGCAATAGCATCGAGCCTGGGACAGTTGGCACCCATAGGTGTTACCCCAGCCTGAGGCAACAAGGGGTGCAAACAGGTATGTGTGGGGGACACATCAGTGCTTCCACCCTAAAAGAATGAATGGATGGACTGCAGCAAAAGCAACTAAGGGAGAGAATGTGAGGTAAAGTATGTTTTCCTACTTTATTTCCGTCCTTCAAATCCTAGTTTACCAAACCGATGTACCCTGCACTTGTTTTATACACCCTCTGAATGCCCAGTCATTGTAAGTTATAGTGCTCTTCTACTGCACTGCTTTTATGACTTAGGCCAGGTCTATATTAGACCCAGTAGGTTGGCCTAAGATACACAACTCCAGTTCCATAAATAACGTAGCTGGACTCGACATACCTGAAGCTGAGCTTGGTGTTGTCTCCACGGCGAAAGGTCGACGGGAGCAAATGCTCCTGTCCATGTCCCTTACTCCTCGAGAACTGAGGGTTACCGGTGTTGACTGGGGGCACCCTCAGTGAGTGATTTAGTGGGTCCTTACTGGACCCACTAACTCAAAGGCCAGAAGATCAATCTCCGGTGCAGTAAGGATAGATGTGGCCTACTGACAGCCAGTGGGCCAAATCTGCACCCAGATACATAGGTGCAAGTCCCATTTACATCAGAGGAATTTGTGCATCTTAGGCAGAATTGGGCTTCATTTGTAAAATTACATTTATCCCCCCATCTCCCAATGAATTTTGCCCCATATATAACTTATTTGCTATTGGAAGTCTCTGAGAGTTCATGCTCTGCTATCCTGAAAAGCATCATTGGAGAACATTGCTCCTCTAACACATCTGTGCTCAAAGAGTCAGGGAAAGGTATATAACTTGATTAAAAATGGAAGGCGCTATCCTTATGCACCAGCCATACCCATACTCCTGCCTGAAGCTAGCATATCAAGAGAACATTTACTCAGCACCATTGACTTGTTGAAATAAGCAACTCCGTGCAGGCTTCTAGGACCAGTCCTTTTCTCCTGCTAAGCAGCAAAACTGCACCCAGAAGCACTAGAGTTCCAGCACACCTGCAGGGGATGGGCAGGGACAGAAAATGCACCAGTTAGACACACAGAGTGAAATCTTGGTGCCACTAAAGTCAGTGGGAGATTTGCCAGAGACTTTACTGTCGCAAAAATTTCACTCAAAGCTCCCATTAACATTAAAACAAAACTAATATCTTCATGTTCCCCAACCTCCCAAAGGGCCCGCTAGTGCAGTGTTAATGGAAGCTGTGTGCAAATCTTCCAGTCAGCTTTGAGAATCTTAATCATAATGTTTAATTATCTCCTGCTTAGATGAACTTTCTGTAGTAAAAAAGAAAAATGGTAACCGTGTTTTGAAGACATTACTGGTGCAGCTTGCTGTTCATTGGGTGTGTGTTCTGGGCTTTTATTATTCTGGGTTAGGTTGTTTAAAGGACTAATAGTCCTAATAAGAGGCAGGAATGTTTTATTTGAATTGTACATCTTCAGATGTATCCTGCCAGGTGCAGAGTGCCCTCAGTTCTCACAGAATTTGAATGGGGATGCAATTGCTGCAGTACAAGGCCCTTGGGGAGACTCAGGAATGTAAAGATGGTAATTTGGGAATTTTATTTTTTTAAAAAAATTCAGTCCAATTCTGATTTTTATACTCTACATTTAGGGTAAATTCTCTATTAATGAAACACTACGCTATGCTCGCCAACCTCCCTCTCTCTGGGGGTAGGTGTCTGGCCAGGTGGGAGGGTAGAGAAGCAGGCTGGGGTGTGGGGTCTCGGTGGAAGGGATGAGTGAGGGGGCTGGGGGGTGTAGGGTTTCGGTGAAAGGTGTAGGTGAGGGTGCAGGGTGGAGATGTGTGAAGGTCTTGGAAGGGTGGTGAGTGAGAGTGCTGGGGGTGCAGGGTCTCAGCTGGGGGGAGGCTATGAGTGAGTGGGCGGGGGGATGCAGGGTATTCATTGATACTTAAAATAAATCTGCTTGAGTCCCCACTCACCTCACTGCTTAAGTCCCTGCTCATGCCATTTCCCTGCTGTGCCTCTGTCTCCCCTGCCATCCCCCATGGAGATAGTGCCGAGCCAGCTCCCCCCAGCACTGGCTCCTGCTCCCCCGCCTTGCTGCCTCTGATACAGAGGCAGCGGGGGTGAGGGGGAGTGACTCAACTACCCCATAAACTATTCTTATCAGGTAATGGACTAGTCACTTACATCCCTACTTCTGTCTGTAGTTTGGAGTTATACTTTCTTTTGCCTAGAGCGCAAATGTATGTAGCAGTAATATGGGGGTATATATAAAACATTTTTCGAGGAGTACAGAATCTTTCGAAAAAGTGCCCCATTGTCGGAAAAACCACGTCTAAGCCGCCATTTCAGTTTCGAAATGGCGCTTGTTCGAAACAGCACCAGGACGCGATTCTGCAAATGAAGCACAGGACATTTAAATCCCCGCTTCATTTGCACTTTAGAAACGTCTAATTTACATCCCTCTGCCGACAGAGGGGTGTAGTTTAGATATGGCCTCTGTCTGTTGATTTCTCTGCTCATCCAGCTTGTTAATGTGGTTACACACGGAAAGGAATAAAGAGTCCATAATACAGCAATTAAACATACTACCAACTGTTTGTTTAG
Organism: Pelochelys cantorii; assembly: GCA_032595735.1. Taxonomy (NCBI): domain Eukaryota; kingdom Metazoa; phylum Chordata; order Testudines; family Trionychidae; genus Pelochelys; species Pelochelys cantorii. The sequence continues at coordinate 25,609,194 of CM064339.1, forward strand.
GGAAGTCTTTTTATGGCTGATAAAATAAACTTGTAAATATATGATATCTAGTTGAATAAAGCTTTACAACTGAATTTGCCACCCTTATTTACATGAAGTACTGCTTTATTTTATGAATAGTCCCACTGATTACTGCACGCATGAATAAAGAGGGCAGAATCATGTCCTTAAAGAACAATTATACTATTGATCAATTTACAAACATCTGAAATAAATTCCTGATAAAACAGCTAATTCTGAAGGGCCTAATTCTGATCTTACTTACACTGATGTAAATTAGGAGTGAAGCCAATAGATTTACAACTGTGTAAGCCTAGTGGAAATTAAATCAGAACTGGACTCTCAACTAACTTTAAAAAGAGACTGTTTACTCTTGAACTGTGATCCTTTACCCATAGCATCTATCACTTCGCTCCTACCTTGCCTCCCAAAAGGCACAGTATTAAAAAAAAAAAAATCATCATAGAACCTTAAGAATTATTTAGCTTGATGAATGGTAACGGCCACATTGGATTATTGACTTTTAAAAATACATGTTGATAATATATATATATATATACACCACCAGCTTGATCTATTGCAAAAATAAATATTCTTGCCTGCACAGCAAAATATAAAGTATTAAATCTAGGTAATAGTAATAGATCCAATAGTTCCTCTAGGTGCTTAATAGTTAATGAGTGTAATATCCTTCAAAAGCACTCCAATGTGAGCACATGGCTCAAAAACTCTTATGGCATTCCAGCATCAAAGTTAAAAGGCAAAAAGACAGGGTTATAGAAATTAGAGATGGATAAACCACTTACCTTGATATCTCATCTTTCTCCCTGAATTGTATAGTATATTCTCTGGTGCTTTGTCCAAGTCGGTTTTAAATAATGAAAGATAAAAGTTCTTGGGTTACATTTTTTTAAAAAAGCCTAGCTTTTGAATCTACAAAGCTGATTCTGTATTTAGATCTTTAGATTTGGCCATTTATGTCTGGAGTTTTTTAAAGATGGGATTTTTAAAAGTGCCTATGACAGAGGAACTCGGATCTCATTGACTTCCATTAGAACTTACGCACCTAACCCACAATTGTGGAATTGCAATGATGGGCTGAGTTTGAGCCTCTTGAAAGTCTAGCCCCTAAATTAACTAAGCATATACTTTTACAGGAGAGGGGGTGAGGTAAACCAAGTGGAAGCTGGTGGGGATGAACTAGTGCAAAAGAGGTATCAGTGGTCATATGGCATTTGCCACATACCATATACAGTCTCAAGAAAGGCTTTCTTACTTTGACTGTATCATGGAAAATCTGAGTTACCATTTCCAGGGTCTGTGCTCAGGATGTAGAAGCCCATCTGTGTGCCCATTGCATGGCTGAGGGTCCATGGATAGAAAGGTCACGTCAGCCCAGGGATAATAAGGACAGTCAGATCAGAGTGACAGCAATCTCTTGGCCAATCTGCTGAATTTCAGGTGGAAAGTCAAGTGAGAGCTAGTGCTGACAGTTTCAGCATCAACTTGTCCTTTATTCCTCATGGCTGGGGCCTAGGGAGCAGCTGTGGGCAGTCACGCTGTGTCAGTAGTTCTCAACGAACTATGCTGCCAGGGAAGGGTCCCTGAGATCAGAGCAAGAAGAGCTGGCCCTCCCTATCAGATTTCCTTGCAAATTTTGGGTCATAGGGATCATTGGAAAGCCCTGGCCTTTGGGAGCCCACAAACCACTCTCCCTGGTAGAATGATGGGCAGGAAACATTTTCAAGTCTGCTGTGTACCTTTTAACTTCTCACAGCTTTTAGCATAAGAATGCAATGAATTAGTTCTCTGTTTTCTGCTAGTGAGTTTGTTTATGGGGTAAGAACCAGATTTTCAACCTAGCATTGAGAGTTACGGGATTAGATACTTTTAAAAATCTCACTAGGCACCTACCTGCCTATTTCAGTAACTAAATACCTTTGAAAATCAGGCCCTGTCTGTAAATGATTGGTGTTGGCCACATGGCACAGTTGGAGTTGAACCCACAAATGTCTTCCCCCTTTCTTTCACAGTATAAAAATGAACAACAGACTTTTTAGAAAAATTGTTTAAAACAAAATTCTCTCCTACTCTGACAACCCAAGTGTCAAGTTTCAGCCTGAAGCAAGTTTTTATGGCTGAGTTATTAACCTCTGAAAATAAGGGTTTGTAATGGAACCTATGGCAGAACTTTGATGGTGGCAGCATAAATGTGCCTCTGTCAGGATGATATGTTTAGTCTCTGTAGCATTTCAAGGGCTCATGCCCTGGTGCTCCTTCCCCTCACAATGGTGGCTGTTTATCTGGCTGCCGTATGGAAAAAGGTTTTAAAAGCTCCTATTGGATAGGAGAGAGTGTGTGGGAATATGCGACAACCATCCAGAGAAGGTTTTTTTCTATTGAGCTTCATACTAATTTAGTTGACAGATAAAATTATGATCCAGATTCAGAAAAGGTGATGTAGAAAGGTGAAAATGGCATCTCCATGCTTCAGCTAAGCCCCTTCTGTGAAAATCACTTAGGCTATGTCTACACAGCAGTGTTATTTTGGAATAAAAAACATAGTGCACATATACATTGCCAGCATTTATTTCAAAATAATGTCGAGCTGGAGGAGTTCTTACTCCGACTCCTGTAACCCTCATTTCATGAGGAGTAAGGGAATTGGAGGAAGAACACTTTTCCTTCAACTTCATGCTGTTTAGACAGTGCCAAAAGCCAAAATAAGCTATTTCAACTTAAGCTATGCAATTGACATAGCTCAAGTTGGGTAGCTAATTCCGACTTTAGCCCTGTTGCGTAGACATGCCCTTAATTTCTCTGTGTCTCAGTATTCCATGTTCAACACAGAAATAATATCAACTGTACCCCCCTTATAGGGATCTTGTGATGAACATAATGGCTGTACTGGATCATACCAATAGTCCATGTAGCCCCATATCCTGTCTTCTGATAGTGGCCAGTGGCAGAGGCTTCAGAGGAAATGAACAGAACAGGTAACTTGTCAGCTAGTCCCAGCTCTGATATTTGGTGGTCTAAGACCAGGTCTACACTAGACCTTACAGCTCGGCTTAAGGCACATAACTCCAGCTATGTAGAATATGTAGCTGGAGTCGGCTTACCTTAAGCCAAGCTTGGCAGTATCCCCACAGTGAGAGGCTGACAGGAGCAAAAGCAGGAATACTGAACACAAGCGAGGGTGCCCTCTGAGTTCAATTTAGCAAGTCTTAATTAGACTTGCTAAATCAAACTCTGGAAGATCGATCGTGGCAACAGCAACCTTCCTTTTAGTAAAGACAAGGCATCAGGGGTTGAATGCATGACTCATGTCCTTGCCATTGATGGACCTATCCTCTATGAATTTATCTACTTTTTTTTAATCCAGTTATACTTTTGGCCTTCATGATGCTTTTTGGCAGTGAGTTCCAGATGCTGTCTACGCATTGTGTAAAGACGTACTTCCTTTTGTTTGTTTTCCACCTGCTGCCTATAAATTTCATCAGGTAACCCCTAGTTCTTATGTTATGTGAAGGGGTAAATAACACTTTCCTAATTCACTTCCTCCATACCTTTCATAAGTTTATAGATCTCTCTCGTATTATTGTTTTTTCATCTCTCTTCTAAGATAGATAGTCCCACTCTTTTTTTTAAATTTCTTCTCACATTGAAAATGTGCCACACTCCTACTGATTTTTGTTGCCCTTCTCTGTACTTTTTCCAGTTCTGATACTTCTTTTTTGAGGTGGGGTAACCAGAAAAATGTGCAGTCCGTATTCTAAGTGTGGGGATATCATGGATTTATACAGCGGAATTATGATATTTTCCATTTTCCTATCTATCCCTTTTCTAATGGCTTCTAATATTGTGTTAGCATTTTTTGACTGCTGTTCAACATGGAATGGATGTTTTCAGAAAACAATCAACAAAGATTCCAAGTTCTCTTTTTTGAGTAGTAGCAACTAACTTAGCCTCCATCATTTTGTATGTATAGTTGGGATTATTTTTCAAATGTGGATTACTTTTCATTTGTCAGTAGAACCCTTAAAATCTCAGATGCAATATCTGCGGTTCATTTTTGTGACTACGGATGCGGACAGGGCTCTATTTGTCAACATTGAATTTAATCTGCTATTTTGTAGTCCAGTCACCCGGTGTAGTTTAGTTCTCTTTGCAGTAATCTTTGAACATAACTATTTTCTGTAATTTTGTATTGTTCACAAATTTTGCCATCCCATTGGCCACCATCATTTCTAAATAATTTATGAACAGCACATGTCTTGCTATTTACATCTCTCCATTATGAAAACTGACCATTTATTCCTTTGTTTCCTATTTTTACTGATTCATGAAAGGACCTTCCCTCTTATCCTGTGAATGCTTAGTTTGTTGAATAGCTTTTGGTGAGGGAACTTGTGGAAGGCCTTTTGAAAGTCTAAGTACGCTATTATCTGCTGGATCACTTTGGTCCTCATGCTTGTTGACACCCTCAAAGAACTTTAATAGATTGGTGAGGCATGATTTCCTTTTAAAAAGCTCTGTTGACAATCAGATCTGATAATTTTGTTCTTTAATATGCAGTCAGTTTGCCTAGTACTATAGTTAGGCTTACTGGCCTTAATTGCCAGGATTGCCTCTGGAACCTTTTTTAAAAAATCATAAGATACCATCCATTCATCTGGTACAGAGGTTGTTTGAAGCAATAGGTTATATACTATAGTTAGTAGTTCTTCAGTTTTATATTAGAGTTCCTTCTGAACTCTTGGGTGAATATCATCTCTCTTGGTGACTTATTATAGTTTAATGTATTAATTTGTTCCAAAACCTCCTCCACTGGCAACTTAATCTAGGGCACTTCCTCTGATTTCTCACCTAAAAAGAAAGGCTTAGGTGTGGGAACCTCCCCCACATCCTCCATAATGAAGACCAATCCAAAGAATTGACTCAGCTTTTCTGCAACAAACTTTTCTTCCTTGAGTGCTCATTTAGACCTTGATCATCTAGTGACTCAATTGAATGGCAGATTTCCTGTTTCTAAAGTACTTAAAGAAATTATTACAGTTAGTTTTTGTGTTTTTTAGCTAGTTGATCTTCAAATTCTTTCTGGAGATGACTTATACATTTGCTTTTTTCTATTTTCTTCCGTAGGATTTGACTTTCAATTTCTAAAGAATGCCTTTTTACCTCTAACGGCTTCTTTTACACTGCCAACCATGAAGGCTTTTCTGGTGGTCTTGCTTTATAATTAGTTATTTATATTTCATTTGAACCTCCAGTATGTTTTTTTTAAATAATCTCCATGCAGTTTGCATGTGTTTCACTCTTGTGACTATATTCTTTTTCATTTCACTAACTTTCATATTTTTGTGTATTTCCCCTTTTTGAACTAAAATGCTGTTGTGGTGGGTTTCTTTGGCATTTTGGCTCTATAGGACGTTACATTTAATTACCTTAGAATTGCTATTACCAAGTAACTCAGCTATATTCACCTCTTGGACCAAATCTTATGCTCCATGTAGGACTAAATCAAGAATTGCCTCTCCCCTTGTAGATTCCAAGACAAACTGCTTCAAGAATCAGTTGGGATGTTTCCATGCTAAACATTATTGTATGTCTGATAACAGGGATTGAACTATGCCAGTACATAATCGTATCCTGCATTAGTTTTTGCTGTCTTATATTCACTATAGTAGTTCCGTTTTTCCTTCCATGTTCTGCTTCCCCGCCTCTACTCTTAACTCCATGCACAAGCAAAGAGGCCAAGTACAGTTGACAAGCTCCTTATCAAGTGCAGAGAGAGCGCTTCAGAGATCTTGTCAACTTCATTTTGCCATTCTGCTTATGCTTGGAACAAAACAGCAGGGTGTGGAAAAGCAGAAGGAAGCAGCAGGTATAAAGAAGACAAGAACTGCCACTCAGTAAAAGGGCATTGTGTATAATGTAGAATTTCTTTCAGCCAGAGTAGAATTTCTTCTCTTCCCTTCCTCCCTGCAAAAAAATTACAAAAAGCCATTATTTTAAAGATAATTTTCTGAAACTTGTATTCCTGACTAATTTGACAAAGGGCAGAGGAAATATCTACAGAATCAATTTTTAATAAATGTAAACAAATAAATTATAAATGACAAAAATATTGCTGAACAGTTAAATATTAATAGCATAATTACTTAAATTAATATTTTTAATGCACTACTTATGGAAGAGTCTTCTTGACACTGCCTAGCACGCTTTTTTAATGAAATGCGTAGGAGCTGGATTTGATGAGGGGGGAATCCTGGACTTGCGGGTGTTCCCAGTGTAGTTGATACTGGGGGGACTGTGAGCATGGCCGGGGGAATTTTGGAACCAGAGAGAAGAGTAGCCGCAGTTTTGTGTTTTCACACCAAGAGTTACAAGATGCCCCCAATTTTATCGCAAGGCTCATGTTATTTGGTATTTTTCTTAAAGCCTCTTGGAGTCAGATTATTGGGGCAAATTGCAGCTTTCATTTAAAAAGAGCCCTTTATGGTAATGAAGAGAAACTTGAAAATGTAACTCTAGAAGCTCAAAAAGCAGGTGGTAGGAATAAAAAAACCACCTCTACATTTATTTTTAAAATTTCATGATTTGTGAGCCAATCTCTTGATTTTGGGGGACCTGACTCATGAATCCCAGGAGTTGACAATACTGCCGTTACTCCGCAGTGAGCGCTCTATTAAATTAAAAAATGATTTCTGAGACACAACAAAGGGAGTTTAGTTTGGTTTTCCAGATAGAGAGATTGTGGCTAGAGTTACTGGCGTAACATGGGCTGAAACAGAGGGGCTGTAGATACCTAAAAGCACTAAACTGCCTCTTTTCACTTCCAAGCAAGCAAGAAAAGAATTTACTGGTAAAAATTCAAATGTGGGTTGGCTGGCTCATTTGTTTATTTTTAATCTAATAAAAGGGGATCTTAATATCCCTGTTAAATCAGTAGAAAGCTGGAAACTCCCCTTTGGCATTTTGGCTAAATACTGCTTAAAATGTAAAAGCCTTTAACAACAACAATGGAAGTACAAAGAACCTATAGAACTAGAATAACCAGGGGTCATTCAAAAAGTGAGGAAGAGTAGTGAAAAGTGTTTGATCCAGGGTCAAATTAACCAATAGGTGCACTAGGCCAGAGCTGGACCCCAGCCATTTTGACAGCACTGCTCTGCAGGGGCAGGTTTGGGAATAGCAGGAGTGAAGGGATGTCAGTTTTCAATATGGCCTTTTCCATTGCAGGAATCACATAGGCACTGTACAGGTCCTAGGCAGCTGCGTGGGCTGAGCCCCGGGACGAGGAGGATGCATTCTTGGAGAGCTTGACAAAGCAGAGCCTCAGGTCAGGTTCTGAAGCCTTGAACCTCTGGCTGGGGGACATGGCAGGGCTGCTCCGGAGCGTGGCATGGGGAGAGCGGGCGAGAGACGGCACAGGGCAGGAGTAAAGGGAGTTAGATGGGCAAGCATATCCTGAGGAGCAGCTCATTGATTATCATGTGCTTAGCATTTGCTGTGTGCTGGCCACACAAAGTGGAAGAGATGCCTTGCAGTCAGAGAGGGCAGTAAAGAGGCAAGGCTGGGAAGAGGAGTGGTAGAACCAGCAGCATTGTGAAAAGTACAACAGAAAGTACTCAGCGCATGCTGTAGAAATGGGGGGTGAGGGGAAGGCAAGCACACAGAATCCTCTGGTCTACAAATGCTTGTTGGGCTGAGCCAGTCTGGATTTGATCCAATGTCTTGAAATTAAATCAGGACAAAAATGTGTTTATGAATCGGAAAGGATAATATTATTCTAGGAAGCATGTAGAAGTCTTTGGAAATACTAAGTAAGATCTCAGTGCTGGAGACTTTTCCACCTCCATAGTATTTCACTTTCTTGAGCCCTGGGGTTGCCAGTTGTCCAGGATTGGCCTGGGATAGGTTTGTAAATCCTATTTAATTAGTTAACTGGTTAAATGTTAAGTTTAACTGGTTAACTGATTAAACGGGGGGAGACGGGGTGCTCCAGCCCAGCTGCTTCCAGCCCCACCCCCACCCCTTCCTCCACTCTCTTCCAAACATCCCAGCTCACGCAGGTTGAGAGCTGGCGGCTTGGAGGGGCTGGAGCAACCCTCCACCCGCAGCAGGCTGGGGGTGGGGGGCTGCTTCCGGGTAACAGTTAACCATTACCTGGTAAGCATCACCCATTAAGGGTGATGCTTATTGAGTAATTGGTTAATTCATTACCCATTCATATACCTAGCCTGAAGTCTCCAGGAATTAAAAGATTAATCTTTAATTAAAGATTGTCATGTGGAAAACCTCCAGGAACATGTCTAGCCATAATTGGCAACCTATGGAGTCCTCCACTTCCTTCCAAACATCAGTGAAAGCTGCAGATACATTTCCCCCAGGTGGGGCAAGCAAGTCGTTTCTGCTGAAGTGGGCTTCACATATTTTTGCCAAATATTGTGGGGGGATGAACACTACTACTAATCAGAAACATGCTTCTGTAGGGTGAGCCAGGCTCTCCTGCCACTATTTCAATGTCCCTTCCCCTTACTTTCCTCCCGGTGAATTCAGACATATCAGGTCTCACTCACTGGGTGTGAGACTCACTCATTAGCATGCTCTCTTACTCGCACACACGCCTAAGCATATCTCATTCATTTGGAGTAACTATATAAAGATTTACAATTACGCAGGGACTGCAAGAGACAGCAATAGATCTGGGGCCTCAGGTACAGGGCTTCCAGCTTGGAAAGCTGCTTTCTGAGCTCATGTGTTAGCCATGGAGGCTGCATTCAGGCAGGCATTCTATATGGGGGAGAAAGGAGGCAGTCTGGGGAGGGAAGGGTGCGAGGAAAGCACACATACAGTGGTGGATTAGCTACTGGGCAAATGGGGCTGTGTCAAGTGGCCCTGGCCAAGAGGGAGGCTCCCAGAAAAATGGGTATTGCCTGATCTGCTTCACTCACCCACTAACCCGATAGTCCTGCTGGGGAGCAGGGGAAGCTCCCATGCCCTGACCTCAGTCGTCTGTCGTCTGTGCGTGCATATGCGCATGTCACAGACAGAGACAAAAGTCCCAGAAATGAGCGGGACCTGATCAAATGTTTGTAGGCTCTGTAGAATACAGTTCAAAATGTAAACCATTTTGCAAAAATTTGCCTCTCCGGGGATCTTCATCTATCTAGGTTGTCCAGCCAGCAGATAATTGTTTTATATTAACATCTACTGGTTTGCATTGCATACAAAATTATCATGTGCTCTCGACCAGTGATTCTCAACCTTTTCTTCATTTAAGGACCCCTAAAAAATGAGGTGTGGACTGCTTTGGAAATTTTGAAGGGAGATATAGACCCGTTGGAAAATATATTATCTGTATATAGTTGAATTCTGTTCAGTTTTCAGTCTAACTCTTTCGCAAACACCTTCGATGCAATTTATGGACCCCCGGGGTCCACATATCACAGGTTGAAAACCACTGCCCTAGACTTTAGTATGATGTAGAACATTTAAGTGTTTTGTGTGCACTATTAAGCAGTGTATGTTTTAAAACAAACTACTGTATTAACTGCTGATTGGATTAAAAACATGGACTATTGGATGTTGCCGAAGACCAAAGATGAGAGGACTGTCTTAAGCAATGAGCTAACAGGCCACCTTTGGCCTTGAATTTCATTCTTTGGGGCTGTAAATCTTACTCTTAAGGACAGCCAGCCTTTGACATCTCTGTGAATATCTGCTTGGTGACACTACAGAGCCATGCTAAAGGCCTGAGGGCTTCTCCATATCCCAGTGTCCCAGGAAAAACAGAACATCTCCAGACACATGACCTCTTACGGTATAGTTATATACAGATCTGCAGTTACATTCTTGTGGTTTCCAAACAGGCAACTTGCGCACTGCTCTCATTTGCCTAAATTGTTATTTTTGTATTTGCTGTGCTGCTACTTGAATGAATAGGCTGCAAACCATTCCCTTTGATATTGTTGCATGCCTTGGTTCATCGCTTCCAAAATGAGGCCTACCTGAGTAAGCAAGTCAACTAACCATTTGTTGTAATGGGCAGTCGTCAGTAACCAGTCTCTTCATGGTGTTACAGATCACCATCTAACCTGTCATGCAAGGCTTTGGCCTGAAACCCATGTTCCTGCTATTTTCACTGAATTCACCAAGTGCCTTGGAAATGTTGCTCCTTCTAGCCGATTTCACAAAGGTGAAATAATTTAGGAGGAGAAACCCTTTCTGGATACAACATTACATACTGCAACTGAAGTTTGTTTTTGGAGCAGGTAACTCCTAAACCATTCTGGTTTTGGGGTGGGAGTTAAGCAGCAAATTCAGTTGTGAAGAAATATTGCTGAAGGCCTGAAAACTCACTTTTTTGTTTTCTTTACAATAAAAATCCTGCACTGTGCTAAGCCCAGCCTAATTGGAAATTCTGTATCCGATCCTCCCAATATCCGTTCTTTGTGGGCAAACATTCCTCTATTTGTACTGTAGAATCTGAAAGCAGCCATTGCATTTTCTTCAATGTGTCTTAAAACACAGAACAAAGGTTCCAAGGGGTAGGAGATCAAAGCTGCACCCTAACTAGCTGTAAGACAGCAGTCTTCTGTAGAAGCTCTCAAAGTTACTCTGTCACCAAGCAAATTAATTCTATACAAGTGCAAAATCGAACATGAGTTGTTGTCTCGGGGTACCTCTGATTCCTTCCAGTTAAAGCAAGAGCTGCATGGAAACTCAGTTGGACTAGCCCAGATGCACACTTTGTGAAGGAAATTAACCCTTTAGTTAATGGACTAAAATGTAACACTGGTCAAAATATGTCTTTACCTTGTAACGACTAAAGCAGGTGCCCCTAATAATATCTAGTTAAACAACAATTAGAAGAGAAACAGTGGGATGGATAACTATTAAGCAAAAAAAAAAAAAAGACCTAAACTTTTAGAGCTACTGAAACGATGGATTTGCAGACTAAACACTGCAAGGCAAACATGATTGCTTTTCTGGTCGATTTGCAGAAGTAGATGTTGAAGGAAATTCAGCAGATGTATTGTACTTGGGTTTTAGGAAAGCATTTGGTATATTTTCATAATTCAAATCCGCTATGATGCAAACACTGGCACATACATTGATACTGATTGAAGGATTATAAATACAGGACAAAGATAAACAAGAAAATATGGAGTCACAGTAAGAACGTAAGATTTCTAGTGAAGAATAGCAAAGAATTGTTATGTTATTCTTATTTAATATTTCCATAATAATATTGAAGAAGGTCAACGATACATTAATTAATTTTGCAGATTAGACTAAATTAGAGAGACACCAGATTTAGGCCCAACAGTGGAAAGCAAAGTGGCCATAATTTGGCAATACATTGCAACCTTGAAACAGGCCCATGCTACAGACACAAAGATATCTATCACAGAAAATGGAGGTGCTAGTTTCTCTAAATAGCTCTGATGCAGTAGCACCTGGATTACTGTAGTCAGTTCTGGGCACCTCTTTGCCACAGACAGATTGACAAATTAGGGAGTTCTAAGAGAAGCACAAAAGATTAAAGGGCTGGAGAGATTAATTTATGAGGAAAGGTTAAAAAGGAGCTATGTACCATAGAGTTGGTAAAGGGCAGAGTTAATTTGTGAGTATTAGTATCAAAGTGTGGGGAAAATGTTACGCCAGGGACTATAATGGGGAACAGTGGGATCATAGGCAAGCTAAGTAGCAAGGGAAAATTTGTGACAGTGGATTCTAGAGGGCTATAGTTTCCCAGGGAAATAATGGAACTCCTGTTGTCTGGGTCATTTAAAACTAAATGTGGCAAAAATGAGTAACTGCAGTAGGAACTATGATTATCAGGGAGATGGACTCGATTCCTTCATAAGCCATTTCTGTCTCTGTCTTCTATGATGCTGCTTTCACGAATATTACATGTGTGTATGTATAGATAAATTTACGTTATTTCTCAAGGGACGACAGGATGAAATCCCAGCCAGCCAATGCCCGAGTCTCTTGCTTTGTAGAGTGTATGGCTTGCACTGGAATTGAATAGGAAGTGTTTAAAACTTTGCATTTTGGTCATGTTTATGTCTAACCAGTTAGCCACTTGGCATAATGTCTAAATTTCTTTTCTTTGGCATCCAAAGATGTAAATGGCTTCCCTGCGTATGCCTCACCTGGTGAGAAATGACTTCTCCTGCAATATTGGCAATAGCACCAAGGCCTCAAGTGTAATAGTTATAGAAGTTTGTACAGATCATTCCTTGCTGTGCAAAAACTGGATGTCTAACCCATCCAGCCACAGAAGCCTAAAGATCTAGCACTGGGGGGATTTATGTAACTAACATTGGTTCATTTAAACCATCTTCTCAAAAATGGAAATATTTTCTGGCTAATGACAGGTGACCTGGTGAAAAATGTACTGGCTAGGAGCACACCACCATTCAATTCTGGATAAGCTGTATATGGTAATTAGGGACTTATTACAGAGTTAGCACCCCATAGCCGTATCAGCTATGACCAGCCTACTGCAGGGCAAAAGCCTTCGAGACAATACTGTCAAAATTATGGACCCTGTTTGAAGCTCTTATCCTGAGCAATGAGAATTTTACATGAGGAGAGAGTATAGGATAGAACCCTCTCTCCACCAGAATAGATGTGTGTGGGGGGGTGTATGTTATATACATGTGTGTATGTATGTGGCATCTGTCTTTCTGCACATTTTCCTTTGTCACAGAGTTTACAGAATTAAGATACTGCATTATTAGAGTTATCCTTATGCAAGTGGAACTCAGATAGCTGAATTGGCTGGGTTGTTTTTAAGCCTGTAGAATTTAATGAAATTTTTGTATATCTTCTACCCATTTCTCTTTTTTTTTTCCAGAATAAGTCGTCTGTTTAATGGCACAGAGCCTATTGTCTTGGATAGTTTAAAACAACATTATTTCATTGATCGAGATGGTGAAATTTTCAGATACATATTAAGTTTCCTAAGGACATCTAAACTGCTACTCCCAGATGACTTTAAGGTAAGGGAGGCCATGTCTACAATCCATTTTTTCCACATTCTGTCATTTATTTTGGTGTAGGTTTGTTTGTGTGCTTGACCTAAACTCAGTTAACTAAATGTTGATGTTTATTGTTAGAGTTTTTAGTAGTTGTGTATTACATTGGGGATGCTATGTTTTAATAAACGGACCAGCGGTTGTCATGGATACCATAAAAAGCTAAACGATGAAGCTCAAGGCTAAATCAGTTTTTCTAAACTAATTTTATTTTCTCACATTTTTAGCTTATTTATCAGGGTATAACAACAATTAAGAAGTGGCAGCAGCACCAGCTAACATTTGCCGCAGTTTTATGTTCAGCATCTCAAATAAATTTTTTATATTTGATAGTTAAAGCATTTTAAGTTGCATAAATCTGTTTCTGATTGGTGATTTTAAAATTCTTACAATCTTAAATAAACCTATGTCGATTTCTATTGGACCTAACTCTTTAAAGACATGTTGCTTTCAAGGACTGATCCCTAACACAGATTGTGAAAAGTAAAAGTGCCCTCGAGAGAATGGGATTTACTGAGGGGATACTATGGAGCAATATATTTTGACTGTTTAGCTTTAGATACTGACAACTTTGCTAATTCTGAATGATTGAGTGGTAAAACATAATCTCCAAGCTGATTTCTTTATATGTGGATGTACAAAAACGAAAACCCTGATATCTCCAGGCATGTGCCCCAAAATTAAGACAACAGGATCCAAAACATAGTGCACCTGGTAACTGATGACACAATTAAATGAGAATATATCCCCATTTGGAGCTGGCAGACATGCCACATATCCCTGGAACAGGGATTACGTATAGGCTTTCAATAAGATTTCAACTTTCATGTACAATTAAATAAATTGGTCATTCCTCAGATAGGGATCATCATTAATTTTGAATGGGGAATATAACCATTCCTCCAACTTGAACTAAATCCTAGCCATTGTTGTACAAAATCAGGTATTTTTGATTTTTTTTATAGCAAGTACAATTTTACATCGGCTCCAAGGAATTCACTGTCTAATTTGTGATGTAACCGGTTAACTGGCACGCAGGAACAGCCTCCTGCACCCACTATGGGGTGGGGCAGACTGGCAGCCTCTTTGGGCTAGCAGAGGTGACAGCCCCACAGGGCTGGGCAGCAGCCAGACTGGGGTGGCCCCCCGCCCACGGGGTCTTGCTTAATCGGTTAGCCAGTTAAATGTAACACTTAACCAGTTAACCGATTAAATGGGATTTTACGTAACGTTTAACAAGTTAACTGATTAAACAGGAGTCTAAATTGGACAGACGGCAGAGTGCAGATACATAATATATTGATGTGAATCAGGATTGGAAGATCTGGTCTCAAAGCAGTGCTGAGGTTTGGGCTCTCGTAGATTATTTGTTGAAAGGCTTTGCACGAGAAGTATGGTCTCCAGCACTCTATGTGCAGAGAAAGGGATTGTGTGGTGCACAAGAGGAAAATTGTTCTGAGTTTAGTGTGGAAAAGAGAGAGAAGACTAGGGATGTTAAATAGCGTGTAATTAAATTGCCGCGTAACCATATGAAATGTTAGCAGTTACACAACTATGCGATAGTCCCCGGGGTGGTGTTGCAGCTAGTGCACTCTGGTCCCATTCCCGGGAAGCCACCTGCAGCTCCGTGTCTCTCTGTCGGAGGCAGCAGCGCAGGGTAGCAGGCAGTAGCTGGTCTGCAAGGGGGCCCATTTAAAAACCAGCTCCACCATGCAAACCGGCTCCTGACTAGGCTTATTGGTTAATCATGTCGTCATCTACTTGTTCACATCCCTAAAGAAGACTGTGAGTCAGTGGTGGGCAACCTGTGGCCAGAAGGCCATAGCGGGCTATCATGGTTCTATATGTGGCCCAAGACAGTTTGTTTGACAGTGTTGCCAAATTCTGCTGGTTTCCATTTGCATCATTTTTTTTTTTGTGACACTCACATAAAGCAAAGGCACATGAGGTGCACTCTTATTGCACATTGACTGGGAGAGCCAGGTACTCCCTCTGCATCCAATCAAAATGCTGCTACAGTTCAGTCGGCACACCCTCCAAAATCTACCCTATCCTGGGAGACCGCCTTGGTTACGACAATCTTGTGGCTCACTGAGATAAAGGAGTACCACTCAGTGGCTCACTTACTAACCTAGTTTGCCCATCGCTGCTATAACGGGGGAGTACTTGGGGTGGAAGGGCAGATGGGGAAAATGAGAGAAATGATGTAGGTAGGAGTGGAATTGGGCCAGGACCATAAAGGGAAGGGCCAGGACCATAAAGGGAAGGGCCACATGCTCTTTGTGGATGTCAAGAAGGAGCCAGTGAGAGGATCAGTAGCAGCAGAGAGAGATGATTTTAGCAATGTACTTTGGATAGACTGGTAGGAGCCATGGACAAATGGGAGAGGAGACTGCAGTGATTGGGAGAGAGGGTCAAGATATTGTCAGGAGGATGGATTTTATACAACAAAAACCAAGGGTATGTGAGAACGAGTATCCTCAAAGTGTTCGCCAGCCTCAAAGAGCCATGGCAAGGCTGGATTTAGAACTCAGATGTTCCTAGCTTCAAGGATCATGCTCAGTCCATTGTTTCATGCTGCCTTTTCAGATGGAGTTAATTGTATTTTATTTTTATTCCTCCCAGAGATAGCACTAGAATAGACCCCCCGGGTAATGAGGACTCGGAACAAAAGCACAGTTTTGCAAGGTAGGGAGTAACTCAACAAAAATGCATAGAAGAATGCATTGAAAAGCTGTGCACTGTAAAACTGCACTGCAAACAGTTTTTACTTCACAGAAATCTTGTAATTTTGCTAGTGTGATTAAAGTGACAGAAGACAACAATCAACGGCTGCAAATGGAATGGTTTGGTATTTCTAAAGGAAAAACATTATTTAAGGTATAAACACCTAACAGGTTTACCAGTGAGACTTGCATTAAATGGGTTTTTTTAATGTCAAACAAAGCATTATCAAGTGTTTTGAATATTTATTAGTTTTTTTACCTCTTTAATTTAATCAAGTCGTTTAGTCGCCTCAAGGCTAAGCCAAGTTGCTTTTCAACTTGAATTGTTGCTCAGATTGTTATTTTGGAAAGTTTGGAATGTTAGTACCACACCAATGTTTATGTGTTTGCTATTTAAGTGTTGTTTTCAGACTGAGTTAACACTGAAATGCAGAGAAAGTGGAGTATGTGTTCCTAGGCTAGTGATTCTTTATTATCAAGTCTGACTGGTGTGTTTACGGTGAATATTAACTACAGTTCCAATTACTAATAAGACAAGACTTCAAAGTATTCTGCATCTGACAGGTCTTCCTCCTGAGATCAAGATTCCTCGCTGATTATACAGCATTCATGTTTTTGTGGATTCTAAGCAGTGTACAGAGTGATGCTTTAGACATTTTGAAATTATTTGTAATTGCTGAGCTTGATTTTTCCCTTGCATCCAAGCTCCGCTAAGCTCAGAGGATGGAGAGCAGGCAGGGGGGTTAGAGATCCCTGATTCTGCATCATTCCAGCCTCAGGAAGTCAGAGCAGTTAGAGGCTGCTCTCACTTAAGCCACTGCTCTAAGGGAATGTCTACACTGCAATTGAAAACCTGCAGCTCATCTGTACCAGCTGACTCAGGCTCACGGGTCTTGGGCTAAGGAGTTGCCTAACTGCAGTGGTGATGTTTGGGTTTGGGCTATGGCGTGGGCTCTAGGACCGTGGGTGGTGGAAAGGTCTCAGAGCTCGAGCTGCAGCCCGGGCCTCCATGTCTACACTGCAGTTAAACAGCCCTGAAGCCCAAGGTCCATGAGCCCAAGTTAGCTGGTATGGGCCAACCAGGGGTTTTTAACTTCAGTGTAGACATATCTTGCCTGACATGTCCCCTATGTCGGGTGGGGGTGGCTGGATTTACGGAGTTCTCCTCTAGCCATTTGCAACCAGAATTTAGCCCCTTTGCACTGCTTACGGTCCGTTATTTACACAATAGGCCCCCAACCAAAAAAATGGGGCCCACTGTGCTAGGCATTACACATACATGTGGAAGAATTATGTCCAGCCAAAAGGACCTACTGTTTGAATACATAAAGCAGGCAAAGGAAGGACAGGGGAGGAAGCGGTGTTCTGATTTCAGGAGAAGCAGAGGTACAAAAATGCTAAAGATGTACCCAGGGAACCTGGGGTAGAGCCTAGCATGGAAGCCAGAGTGCCTGTGTGCAGGTGCGGTGCTGTAACCACAAGAGCAGCCTTTCCTTTGCCTTGATAGAGCCTTAACATTGTTTGATATCAGCTTAACCTTAATTAATGCCCATGGTAGCCATATGCAAGGGTGCATGGAGTTGGGAGGGACCTCATTCAAGGGCCAGAGATTCATCTCTGTGTGCTGCTAGAAGAGCCTAGAACTGTTGAGGACAGAAGGCAGTAGGCTACCCCAAACCCAAGCAAATATAATCCCAATGGAAATCGCTATGTCAGACCCCTGGGGAAGAACAGGTGATAAAAAAATAATCCCTTGCAAGCAGTAAGGGAAGCAGGTCTAGAGGGACCTTGCCGTCTCTGGCAGCCAGTTCTTTACTCACTGTGAGTAAAGTTATATCCCACAAGTAGTCCTACTGACTCGCTGGAATACAACTGAGCCCTGAGTTTCTCACAGCCAGTGAGATAAAACCGTCGAATTATTCCAAGAGGTGATCAT
Source organism: Pelochelys cantorii (assembly GCA_032595735.1). Classification (NCBI taxonomy): domain Eukaryota; kingdom Metazoa; phylum Chordata; order Testudines; family Trionychidae; genus Pelochelys; species Pelochelys cantorii. Next base: position 25,626,914 of record CM064339.1, read on the forward strand.
GACATTTAGCAAACATGAAATCTGCAACAGATTATCCAGAGCACTTTCCTGCTAGATCACAGTGTGTTGCAGAAAGGGGTTAACATTCTCTCTTAAAAAAACTTGTCAGTCATTCTCTCTAGCTTTAAACATTGTCCTGGGTACCAAGGAATGGTCAGTAGGCTTGTGTGTGCGTAGCCCATGGCCACTGTACACAGATTCCCTCTTTCAACTGATCTAACACACCTGTACCATTAGCTCACTGGGTGGAAACAGAAGTGAGGAGTTGTGATTTGAAGGGGCAGTTGATACAGTAGCCCTGCCAATACTGAGCCAGGACTGAGGAGTCTGAAGCTGCAGTGCCCTGGAATAGAGAAAAATCACATGCACACACTTGCTTAATGGTCCCTTATATTGCTTCTCATCTGCCCCTCACTCCTGAAGTGTGAGGCAGTCTGGGTTTCCTCATATACCTTCTGGCAGTGGGAGCCACAACAGCCCACTTCCTCTGCAGAGACCATATCCATGTCCCATAGAACAGCAGCATCTAAGAGGCATGTTCTGAGTGTGCGGTTTAGTCCCGCATTGGGACAGGCGACCCAAGAGACTGCTTGGGGGGCATTGGGCTCTGGGTGCAGTTTTTGTTGCTAGTGACAAAAGGGGAAATAGAGTGTTTGAAGTAACGTGTCAGGGATTCATCTTTCACTAGCCTCCTCGAATGTTCTTAGAATCCTGTGGAATCTTCCAGACTTTCTGAGAATGACATTTTCCTTGAACCTCCTAGAATATTATATTATCAGCCAAGGCCTTGCTGAGAAGCAGGGCGTTGCCAATCAGTCTTATATGACAGATATAAATCATGCATGCAGATCATGAATCGAAGTCATGAAATGGGTTACAGATGGAAAATAAGATATTCAAAAGTTTAACAAATGGAGGGGGGCACCATTTGGTCTAGAGCTGGCCCTGTTCAGCACATTTCCTCTGTCTTCAGACAGCAAGGGCCACATGCAAACAGAGCACAATGCTGGAGTCCAGGCAGGGCACTGGGCATCACAGGAAGAAGGGTGGGATGTAAATCCTCTCTGGCAGGGCCTGGAGACCGTGTTAGACCATATGGTCATCACCTTGTCCCTTCTCAGGGAGGACAAAATCCTCATTGTGTGCTCATGGTGGGGGGGCGGTATCTTATATTTGATTTCCATGCAAGGGCTGCATCTGGAACCCTGTCCTGCTACTCAGCAGGACCTTATTGATTTCACGGCCAGAGCCTCCCTGGAGGCAGGTATCACATTTGTCCCAAAGAGCTTACCCTGCCCTTTGCTTAGCAACAGGATACATCTGCAGCAGCCTATAGCCACTTCTGAGCCTGGGTTTCTATGTGGCAGCTGAGCCTGTAACATTAGGGTAACCAAGTATGCTCCTGCTTTTGTGTGAGCTTCGGATTAGATGCATAGATTCCAAGGCCAGAAGGGGCCATCTAGTCTGACCTCTTGTACAGCGTAGGTCATAGAATTGCCCCCAAAGGGTTGGGCCAGGGGCCGGATCTGACCCGCCTAACACTTTGATCTGGCTTGCTGACTGTATCTGGTCACTTTCTATTTATAGCCTGCTGTCTGTGCCACCAAATTTCTAGGCAGCGGCTCAGGCATCAGGATCCTATTTAAAATGGCTCACAGTCGCTGTGCTACTTGGACAGAGGCCAGAGCCACGAACCCTTTTAATAGCCGCAGCAACGCCAGGCAGCTGCCAGACAACATGGTAGTGGCAGGGCCAGGAGCTGCGAGCCCTTTGCTATGTTTTTAATTCAACGCCTCCAGACCCAGACAACTTTGAGGGGAGGCTAGTCACCAGCCCCGCCCCTTTTTCCCCAGGCCCCGCTCCTTTTGGGGGTGAAGCCAGCCTGTGCCCACACAGCAAAATTCATTAAGTGGCCCCTTTGCGAAAATTATTGCCAACCCCTGCTTTAGAAAAACATCCATTCTTGATTTAAAAACTGTCAGCAAACGAGAGTGCACCACTTAGTGAGTTGTTGCAATGGTTAAATACCCTCGCCTTTAAAACTTTACACTTTATTTCCAGTCTGATACAAACACACATTTGTAAATGACAGGCTTCTTTAATATCCTGCTTGTCCTGTGATATGACACTGGCAAGATAAACCGCAATTTTCTTGTCCTTTCTGTGGAACTGTCAGCTGTTGTGCTAATGCAGTCTGGGCTGGCTTCTGCCATCTTGTGCTCTGAGTACAGTGGATGTCCCTAGATAATGTGAGAGTAAAACGCTCGCAGATCTGAAGTGTAGCATTTTACACCCTCTTTGCACTACACAAGGAGCAGGGCAGTGGAGAATCAAATCCTGGTGGCTGTAGTTGTGTGTTTTCTTTGTTACTGCGTTTGTTGAACATCTCCCCTATCCTGCCCCACCCCAAAAAGTTATTAAAATTCCTCAGTGATGCACAGTTGACTAGACAATTTGCCAACCACAGACATGGTATCATGGTATCAGCTATAAAACAGTCACTAGGTTTTAAGTGACAGGAGCAAGACCAAGTGCAAAGCCTGTATTTGTTCCTGTCTTTGGAACAGCACATGGTGGTGATGAATACATGAGGCAATATGGGGAACCTTGCACTGCTGCTGTGCTGTGAATTAATAGAGGATGTCGCTCTCACGGGCTGTCAGTCAGACAGAGCACTACATTTTCAGTTTTAAAAAAAAGACATTTTATTGCCCATATTTCTTTGGAGAATGACAGACAGAACACTCCCTTCACTGTCACTTATGGGATCACAGGCAGAAGGAGCTGCCTGCATAGATTTCCCCCAACACTGCATTTGCTGTATTAAGTGCATTGATCCTCAAACAGTTAAAGGATTCTGAACATTTGTTACAAATTGCTTTGTGTAGGTTTATGCAGTAAACTACTAGTAAACATATACTCCGGAATAAATGGTGCCATGTAATATTCTAGCCAGAGTTAGTAATTGAGGGGTGAAGTGGTTTCCTATTTTGGGGGTGGTTGTAGTTTTTAAATATTTAAACAATTTTGACTTGGTACAAAAAACAGGAAGTTGAAACTGGTGTACATGTGCATGTCTGTGTTTGTGCACTCATAACTCATGATAACTTTTGTTTTAACAACTCATGTTGTGTGTGCAATTTTTGGTATGGGTTGATCACTGTGGGTACAAAAAGGGAGTCATTTGACTCTGAACACTGGTTCCTGGGGTTACTTTTTTGTTTTTGTTTGTTTTTTGGCTGATCACAGAAAATTGGAAGATAGAAACTATGTCTTGTTAATTTTTTCCTTATTAAGCAGTAGTTAGAACAAATGGTGATTTAGCAAGTGGTTACTAAAGACTTAAATCTAATGCCATAGGCTAACAGATGGCTCTAGAGGAGATAGCACAATCGCAGAGGTTTGTTGGCTCTGTAATGTTACTATTTCCCTGGAGGTTGTAGCAAGGGACTGTTGCACTTCTGGATATTATGGGCTTGGTTCAAAATCTGTTGATGTGGAAAGACTCCCATTCAATTGAATCAGGCCTTATCTGAATGTGAGACCTACATTCATTTCAGAATGAAGGACAGATTTATACAGTTCTGTAGCCTTGCTGTTTCTGATAACTAAGCTCATGTTGGGTTTTCACCTTTTGGATGTTATTTCAGACTCACATACAAACATAAATTCCTGCTTTGCCCTAATAAATAGTGTATTCTTTCATGTTGAACATGACCAAAAGTAAACCTAGAACTAGCTTCAGGAGCAATTGAAGCAAATGGGAGACTTTCTGTGAAATTCAGTGAGCATCGGATAGGGCCCTGTTCCCATAAGTGAAATACTAGCATTGGCCTAGTGGACAGAGTTGTTACAGGCTCCCATGTGAAAAAGATTTCAGAATGTTTTACATGCAGATCATTAGTCCCTGCAGATTCAGCCTGATCCCTTGTGCATTTCAAATTAATGTTCAGGGAATTCTGCAAATGTGGAAAGGCAGAAATGACGGTGATTCAAAAGAGGTATTTGCTTCTGAATAAAATAATTCATCATCCAGGTTCATTTCAGGAATGTATCACAATGGAATTGAATCCGGTGATGTATAATAAGGATCATGGCGTTTAAAAGTAAGGTGCCGACACCACTGTCTTCTCACCCCGGGTCAGGTCATCCTCTACACTCCTACCATATGCCCATCCATGAATCCAGTTTTCTCTGCAGCACTTCTTGTCTGACACTGATGTGGGGCAGTATCTGCCAGCACATGTCTTCTTTTTTCTTTAGTCTCCCTTAGGATCCATTCCTCTAAGATGCTTAACATCCTTGACTGCCATATTGGATGCTGGGGGCTGGAATGGTTCAGGCCCAAGGAGCAAGGCCCCCTGTGCCCTTTGAAGGCTCACTGCCTTGCATAGGGACTATGATGGTTCCATTTGCTTCATATCCTGGCTTGTTAGTAGTCTCTGCCTGATGCTATAAAAGAAGGCAAAGCAAACTCACCCCCCACAAGTCATCTGGCCAGTGCATGCTCCCCAACCTCAACAAGCTTCTGCCAGAAGCCAGGGATTGGAGATACACTAGCAAAGTTAGGAAATTACAAGGGTAACTGTTCAGTTGCCAATCCATACATCCACAGGCCTCTATTGAAGGCAGCTGAATTGTAGTTCCAAATCTGGCCCTAACAGTCAAATCTGTTATGGACATTGCTAAACTCTTTGCTTTTAATTCCCCTCTTAGTTCCTTTTCCCCTGTGCGGTGGAACCATAGAAGGCACCAAATGGCTTTCACTGTACTCATTTTTGTTGCATATCCCTTAATTTTGCCTCTTCATACTCAACTCCTTTCTGCCCCCTATAGTTTCATTCTCATGATGATTCATGCCTGTCCCATGCCTCTAGTAAAAGAGTATTTTCTGGTGGTCAGAGCAAAGAACTCTCGAGTTTTGTTTCCACATGCTAGCTGGCAGCAGCCTATCCATTTGTAAACTGGGTGTAACCCCTTACATGGGACTGTTTTGAAGGTTGGTTTAACGATGATTCTTCACATGAAAGTCCAAGAGTTGTTTGTTATTATTTGTTGTCAGCATCTCTAAATCTTTGCTGTTGATTTAGCTTTGCTAAAGCAGCTTTGCTGGTGACTGAATGTCATAAGTGAGGTGGGGAGGCACAAGCCCCATCTCTCAGGGTACATCTACACAGCAGGGCTGAAGTCAGAATAAGCTGTGCAACTTCAGCTACATCAGTTGTGTAGCTCAAGTCAAAATAGCTTATTTCAGCCTTTGGCACTGTCTACACAGGAGGAAGTTGAAGGAAAAACGCTCTTCCTCCAACTTCCCTTACGCCTCCTAAAATGAAGGTTACTACGAATCTGAGTAAGAAGTCCTCCCGCTTGACATTATTTTGAAGTAAAGGCTTATAGTGTAGACGCGGATCATGTTATTTCGGAATAACATCAGTGTGTAGACATGCCCTCACTGACTCCCACCATTGTCTTGTGCTCCAGGGAGGGATCCCGACTGGCATCTGCAATTGTGTTAGCACCACTGCTTTCCTAGGCATTGGGGGGCTATCAGCACCAGTGTTCCTTCTAATCTTTTCCATCCATGGGTGGATTTGTCCATCCATGTATGGAATAATTTTGTCAGCTGGGTGGCCCTGGAATCTCTCACAAGCACACAACTTACAGGGAACACTGTTCAGCACTTTTCCCCTCAGCACGCACTAGTGCCCTTAGTCTGGGATGGAGAAGGCCATCGGAAACGTTTCCTGCAAGTAGTTAGCAAGCATGTGCTGAAATCACCTCTCTCAATGAACTGAGGTGTTTTAATTACTGTGGGGAACAAATCACACGATGGACAAGTGGCTGGTAAAAAGTATTTGTTTAGACGACAGCTCAGCGACCAGCGTACACACGTGCTTGCGGCCATGCATGTGCTCGTGGCGTTGTTGGAATGTACCGCCTCCCAAACTGTGTTTTAAACACATTTTTTCTATTTGTAAGAAAATGGCTGCTGGACCATTTCCTTGCTGTGCTGCAAATGTAGCCTGCAGGGAGTTTTCACAGCTGAGTTTAAAACCACTAAAACTGGGAGTTTAAAGTGAAAACCTGGCAGGCTTCTTTCTCCATGGTAGCAGTCGTATGAGCTGCAACAATGAAGTTAAATATGGATCCTTTCAGGAGTTGTGCATAAGAATAAGGCTCTGTCCTCCTCCTCTGACATCAGCAGGCCCTGCTTACTGCAACCAGTTATTTTGATTGTTTAATCCAAAAGAAAAGCCTTTTGACATTGATCTTGTGGGGTAATAAACATGAAAGAATGATTCAGAGCAATCGGAAGTGCACAGTCTATTCAAGGCGATTTAACACTCAGACACGGGGTGGCTTTCTTTGTAGGTGTTACATAGTAGAAGAGTAAGACAGTTGGGCTACCTGTTGACTTTGTGCTATTGCTGACAATACGTGAACCTAAGTAGGTCACAGGGGAACAATATTCATTTTAAAAAGAGAACCATACACATTTCTTCTCTCTCTTCTTTTTTTCTTTTTATAGGACTTTAATCTTTTATATGAAGAAGCAAAGTATTACCAGCTGCAGCCAATGATTAAGGAACTGGAGCGATGGAAACAAGAGAAAGAACAAAGGAAACATTTCCAGCCTTGTGACTGCCTGGTTGTAAGAGTAACTCCAGATCTTGGGGAAAGAATTGCACTGAGTGGGGAGAAAGCTTTAATAGAAGAGATATTCCCTGAGACTGGGGATGTCATGTGCAACTCTGTAAATGCAGGTTGGAACCAAGACCCCACCCATGTCATTAGGTTTCCTTTGAATGGATACTGCCGGTTGAATTCAGTGCAGGTAATGGCCTTTCAAGCAATGTTGTCTCATGTTGTAGCTTTTTTTATTTCATGTTCTGTTATATGCAGATTATTTGCTTCTGCTCAATTACCTATTTTTTGCCCAGTGAGATCACAGTCTTTCAGGTTTTTCTAAGTCTAAGCAGAAAAATAGATTTAGATTGTGTATGTTAGTGCCATGCTGGTTTCATAATAGTGTTATACTGATAAATGCTAATTTTTTCATCAATGTATAGCCCACAGCATTTTTTCCCTCCAAAGTGCCCCTGGGAAGAAAGAGAGAGTTCCAAAAACTACAAAAAAAATCTCCATGCCATTTTATAGAAAATGCAACAATGTGTAAATGCATAATTTATGTCTCACTCATAATTAAATGATGGTGCCTCCGGGATGGACTTAAAAAAATTGATCTCTGCACTTTTTTTTTCAAAAGGATGTTCTATAAAAATTGCCCAGAGTATTTTAAACAAAATGTATTTCATTTTATACTTTGAGTTTTGACATTAGGATTAAAATTAAACATATGAAACAAAGAACAAGAACTGGACAGATTGGTGGATGGAAGCAGGAATAAATACCTGGCTGGTCTTTAGGCAGTTGTCTTGAGGGGCCTAAATGGTCCATCACAAGGAATGACACACAACTGTAGACAATGCTGTGGAGGTTTGTAGCGGTCCTTGTGCAGAGTGGAAAGAATAGTGCTGATTATGCTGTTAACACAGAACATTAATTAGTCAAGGCAAAACAAAGTTCTCTTATGTTGGGTTTATGTCTTTAAAATATTTTGCAAGAAAGATGTCTGTCTCTGGTGGTTTTATTAGGAGAAATGATTCCTTCGACCTCGAGGTCAGTGGTGCGCAACATTTTTTGATCTGTGACCCCCGCACTGCGGGGGCCGCCAACTGCCGGGCCCAGCCCCCGGCCGGCCGGATCTAAGCACCGCGACCTCCCAGGAAGACATCCGCGACCCCCCGGGGGTTGCAACCCACGGATTACGCACCACTGCTCCAGGTAACCGGTTCCGAAGTTATTCCCATCTACAGCTGTTCTGTTGGCTGGACTGTGGGAAACAACTGAGATATGGGGACATTTCTCAGTAGACACTCATTCGCAAACCAGCTGGCACTCTGAACAGTCTAATCAGAAAGGACAGGGAAGAACAGGCATCCAGACTTTACAGAGCTCTAGCCTCTTAAAGGTGATCTCTTGACATCAGAGTAGAGGCAAATCAGTGGAGCAGCGTGAAGGAGGTTGGGCTGCCACTGCTGTGCCTTTTCTAGAACACTGAGCACTAAATATGCTGAAAACATTCCGACATGTAATAATATATGCAGATTTGCTTTAATAATCTGTATTTTACATTAATAAGAGTTTCCTCTTTAATTAAAGGTACTGATGCATTATGCATTAAACCTGTCTGAAAAAGAGATTGATCGGCAAATTTTGGTTTCACACTAAACACTCCCAAATGTTTCATTCAGTTCAGCTGATGAACTCAGTGCCCTTGGGTAGTTTTGTACAGTTCCAGGTCAGTTTTATGTTTGAATGAGGTTTAAATTGGGTTGGGTCACATTCTGACCAAAGAAAATGAAATACCTTCGGGTCGGTCAGAAGCAGGGCAATTTGCTGGGGACCGGCAAGTTGTAACAAGTTTTCCGTACTGCTGAGGAAGAGGATGTCTGCAGTCTCTCTCGGTTGGGTGAATTAATTTTAAAGATGTTAGTGCAGCTGGTTTGGTGCATGATGTCCACATGCCCTGGTTAGGTGCATTAAAGAAATGAAAACACTGAAAGATGAATGCTAGTTAAAGACCAACCCAACAATGCACTGTAAACACAAATACTTAGGAGAGGTCTGAAGGCATTGTTATAGTTGGTTAGTTGCCAGGAGAAGATCACCCCAAAAAAGCAAAGAGTAACTGCTGGTCTATAATGAGACATTTTGTTTTCAGCATTAGGTCATTTGAGTAATCTCCCTCCTCATTCCTGGTTGATATATAGCATTTATTATTGCAACATTTATGAATTCTTTGGAACTCGTACAAATTATTTCATGAAATGATGTTTCATAGCACGGATTCATATGAAACTGCATGTGTAAAACAAAGAATGTCAATATGTTAGTGGGCCAAAAAAAATAGCAGCCTTCAATTTAAAATTCCCTTTTGTATTTGCATTTTGAGCATATATTTTTCCTATGATTTAAGTTATTTTTTTAACCTTCTGACAAAGGACTTAGGAAAATACATCAATATTCAGCAAACAGGCTGTGAAAATTGCATATGTTGAACATTTCAAAACTTAGACCATATTAATATTACTCTACAAAATTTAAATGAAATGCATTAAGGAATCATATTTCTGTCTGGAGAACTTCCCAACAAAATAACAACCTGTGTGCCTACGTGTTTGGAGTACCTGGCAGAGAGAATATCTTAAATCCTAACATAATTGCACTATTTCATATATATATATATATAAAATGAAATCACAGCTGAGATCTGAGCTTCATTTACTTTTTGGCATGTTTTCTTTGGAGACTTAAAGTAGCTCATATTTTATCCTATAGCTACGTTCATGTATTTGCCACTGTCTCCTGACTTACTTTTTAAAGCAGTATAACATGTACTTGGGCCCAAGTTACAAAATATGGCTTCCTCTTGTCTATGTGCAAGAGCACGCTCAGCTTCCTGAGTGCACGAGGAGCTACGCAAAGCAAGCAGTGCAATATGCACACATCGATATTGTAGCCATGCAGCGGAGGTGGTATTCTGTAGACCTTTGCTTATCGCATTCAGTATAACCTAATGCAAGATACAGTTAAGCCAGTACAATATTTAAACATCGCCCAACCTATTTTGCTTCTTGCTCTGAAAATTGATGAGACCTGTGTTTTTAACACTAGGTTACAGCCTGCAGTCTTGTCCTTCAAGCACATAGGTAGCACAAATGAATCACTTTGTTCTATGTGAAGTGTTTTAAAGATGTAATATCTGGATGGTTTGTGTGTTTTTATATAGCTGGCTTAGTAAAGAAGAGCCTAATGCTAACATGCAGCTTGACATACCTATGAGATACCAACAGCATCTCAGCACTAGTTTTGCATTATAAGCATATTGATTGTTTTTTTAAAACTTTGTAGTAAATAGATTGACACCCATACCAATACTGAGATTTGACCGATCAGTCTCATTCCAGTTAAATGGAAACCCACCTATGTCACGCTGCACTTGCTATAGAAGTGGTTCTAATCTCCACCTTGCCTAGTCTATGCCTATTAAAAAGATAGATTCCAGACTGTGGCTTTTCCTGCAACTCCTGATCAATATACGGGCATCTCACTTCCATCTTAGAAGGGACAAATGCTGACAAAACAGTACTGAGTCCTGCATCCCTTTTTGTCTCTAGGCTGCTTGTATCCTAGCTTCCACCTCTCTTCGTTGTTGAATAAGGGGGTAGGACTTACTTTTTTTTATTATACATTTACCCCCAAATTCTCCCTCTTTGCTTTAACTTCTTGCCTGTTGTTTTCAGATGCTAGGGTGGATTTTCCTCCCTTGAATTGTATTACTTCCTTACATACATAAACTCTGTAAAAATCAGGGCAAAAGTCAGTGATATTTGGCAGATGTAACTTTATTAGAACACAAATCACTTTGTCCCAGGGCCAGACGCAGCTCCCAGCACAAGCTGATTCAGAGCAGACTGCATGAGTCAGGCAAAGCTTAGCTACAATGAATGTTTCCTTTTCTTTGCCAGTCTTCAGAAACTGGGCGAATGAGCACACGGCTTTAGTTGCCTTCCAAATGTTCAACTATTTGAACTGCTGGTGGCTAATACTAGAGATCTCAAAGGAAGGCTCCTACAGCTGACCTAGTGGATATACTACATTGAGTTCACATTCTTGGCCAATCAGATTCAGTGTTCTGCCTCTGGCACAGTCCCCTAACTGGTGTTTCTGGCAAAAGCAAACAAAAGAAGCAACATCCTCGAGAATGCCCCTTGTCATTAGTAGGGCTATGTCCATGGAGGCCAGGGCAGATGTCTAGCATGGAATTCCTTTTTATTCCCCCTTAGTGATCACTTCATGCCTTAAAGCATGAGATTTGATGGCCAGTACACAGAACAACAAAATAATCCCACCTAATGTCATTCATTACAAGTCTTAAAAAGAAATGGTTTCCCCTCTGTCACATAGATCCTATACAAACAATGTGTGGGTTTTCTCTTCATCCAATAATATATATTGAAGCAATACTTATTGCTTTGGTGGGACAAAATACCTACTGAACAATTTTTAAAAATAAGGCAACAGCATGGCCTGACAGTCCTGATGGTAACTTAGTCATGCCAGGACTTAGTTTTAATTAGCTAAATAATTAAGCTCAATTTTTACATGCAGAATATCATGGTTCTCTGACATGGTAATTTACATTATACCTATGTTTATGAAATCTTGATGTTCCCTAAGAATAGTATGATCTGCTCACCCTTGGGGACATTTATAGGTAGCAAAATAGACTAGGAACAGTGGTTTTTGTCTATAAATATTGTCAGTTCATTTAAACAAACTAAAGACACTAGCCTGACTTTTCAAAGTTACAGAAACTGAGCCACTTTGCACTGGACAGGGAAAGATGGAAGGAAATAGCGAGGGAAGCATCGGACACCAACGGGAGTTGAGCCCATGGTTGTTGATGATGATGATTAGCTTTTTCCTCAATGGACCATTTCTGTGGCACTTTGGCTGCACAGTACTTGGTCTAAAGAACATTCACGGTGTAGCAGTACAAAGGTTTGGCTGGAAGGGTGTTTGGATGCAGATTTCAAATACAGGCGTGCAGATTCCTTTTGCACTGTTAGTCGGGAAATCTTAATGTGCACGTATTCTTCCACTTACACCTGTCTCTCCACACTGAAGTCAATGAGATGTAGCAAAGGCCAGATTCTTGCGCAGCGCCTGCAGTGGGTATACCTGGAAAGTGCCTAGCACTTTTGGAAGATGCACAAGGAACCTGCCTTAAGTCCATTCTTCCTATGCTGATACTGTCATTGCTGATGCCTAATCAGCTGCTGCTAAAGCACACACTAGGCACATAGGGAAGAGAGTGTTCACTGAATGTTCCTATCTCTAGTAGTATTAATCAATTGCCAGACCCTCAGAGCTGAACCTCATCAGGAAAAGAACAGTGGAGATCCCCCTATGGCACTGGAGCATGAATAATAAAAGTAAACAGGAGTGTGGCAGACGATTTTGTATATTACTGCCCTTTATTCAGTTGAACCTTCACCCGGAGTAACTGAGGTTTCCTTTTATTGGTTTCAAACCCATGTCTGTTGAAGAAAAGCACATGAAACTAGCATCCAACTGTACCTGCTGCTTGAAAGCCTGTATGCACACCTAATATGTTGGGGAAATAGTTTATCAACAGTTCATCCATGTGAAAACATGACCCCTATCATCCAGCCAAGGGTGATATGCAGCATGTCAGTCATGCAAATTAAAGCTGCCTCTGGGCTGCTTTAACTCATGCATCCAAATTACCCTAAGTTTTCTTTAAAAGAAAAAAAATGTGCAGAATACAATTTTCTGTTTGTTTGGGCTAGTCTGTTTTCTTACCCACCTGTCTCTAGTCTCCCCATCCCAGTCATGGTTTCTGAAAGTAGCACTAAATTCCAGGAAGAGGAGGAGTAGTTGGTGTGATTCAAGCTAGAGGGCTCATGGAGGTGTCACTCAGATATGCAAGATACTTACTTGTGCTCAGAAAAGGCTCAATCTTTGCAACCCTTTTTCCTTGAGACTTGCCATATTAATAATGAATTATGAGCACTTGTTGTTATGACTTAAACCTAGTGTTGTTTTCCTGTAAAAGAGAGCATCAATATCACTGCAATCCAGTATTTTACTGTATAATGTACTGAACTGCTTTGTCTAGTGCTTATTTGTTTGATTAATTTTTGTTTTCTACAGAGATTTGCTGTAAGCGAGACTTTAATCACAGTATAGTCATTTAAGAATAAGTTATAAAATTATAGCTGTGTAATATTCATTCCATGCGATCTAGAAAGACCAAATGCATCATTCAGATCCACTGCTCCAAGATGCTTTTATCATATTCTCTAATACCTCAAATTGGCTACAGTTAATCTATACTCTTTTTCACATTGCAGGTGCTTGAAAGATTGTTTCAGAAGGGATTTAATGTGGCAGCTTCATGTGGTGGTGGGGTAGATTCCTCCCAGTTCAGTGAATATGTGCTGTGTCGTGAGGACAGAAGACCACAACCCACCCCAACAATCAGAATAAAGCAAGAACCCCTGGACTAGAATCAGCTCTTCCTCCTTTGCAACCATAGAAGTGTTTAATAGTCCCTTATGTGAAAGGATTTGCAAAACAGTATTAGCAAACAAATTGTGACTTATGTTGCCAATTAGTGATATTCAAAAACTACCTGTCACATGAAACACATGTGCTCCAGTTTTTCATGAGGAAACAACTGAGTATGCCCAGTGTACAAGACCTTTGTGGGAATGTACTTTCAATTGAACAGCTGTGATGCTGAAAAAGGCCAAGCTTCCCAAAGTACTGACCCTGGGTTGGGCTTCTGCAGAAAGACCAATTAAAGCAATTTGAATATGTCAGCTGGAGAAACGACAGTTCTTTTGACAGCACTCTTTCCCTCCCTCCGTGATATTCTAAGGCAACGAAGTAAGGTCCACCAAAAGGAAGATGGTACCTTAAAAACTGCACTGAGTTATATTTCCTGTCTGAATGCCACATTTCTCATATCAGATGTACTTTACATCTCCATACATTTATGTTATGTTTCTGTGATTGTAACTCATTTGTGCTAGCAAATGGCTTATTTTTATACAACATTGACAATTGAATTAACTCTGTGTACAGAATACAAAATGAGAAAAGGACCAACTTAATCATCTGGTGCTCAGTATTTTAATTGTGGACTAGTTGTGGCTAATATGTGCAAAAATAGGGATCTGGAAGCACAAAATGAATTTTTTAATATGGCCATCTGAAATCTAATGGTATAGCACAGGCCCCAGACGTGGAGTCATAGTTCTTTTGAGATGGCAGTTTTGTTTTCTTCTTTCTCTCAGTTTCTGTGTTTTGCATCATTAGTGGAGGGGTGGTTCTGCCAAGCATGTTCCATTACCCTTGGTCATCCTTTTTACCAAACATATTTAAAACCCACATTCAGGAGCAGATGTTAAACATTTTGGACACCCCTTACTCTTCATGGCCCTGGCATTTTTACAAAGGTTGATAAAGACCCATACTTCTATCTGACAGGAGCAAGTCAGGTTTTATTTAGATATTTTTTCTTCTATTAATTTTGAACTATTAAAGTACTGATTTTATAGCTGCCCTGTATCTGTGTATTTTTAACTGTAAAGAAGCCATTTGTCTATCGGAGGTTACTGTTCCTTTAACAAAGACAGTATCAATCTTCTGACTTATGCAGCTTCCTTAACTCAGGAGACAGTTCTGTGTTTGCAGGTGCAAGTATATAAATAGCATTCTGCTAAATCCAGTTTACTGCTGTTTAGCATGATTGGGTCCTCAATAACTAATTCATGTGTTAATCGCAATTTAGTTTCTCCCACAATAACTTATAGAATACTTTTGTAGATGCTGAATTTTAATTAAACTGTTTTTAGATGCCTAAGTACATCTGTATAGAGCAAGGGACAGAGTATTAAAATCATCAGTATTTGACATTTCTGTTTCTCTATTGCCATCTGATTACATGGACAGAAATTAGGACTTGAAGTTTAATACTAAATTTTTCAAGTAGCTAGTGATTTTTGGGTATCTATGTTGGAGACTGTACGTGGCTCAGATTTTTGGAAAATGGAGTACACACCTGCCCTCTGAAAATCTTCAAATTGTCCCAAATTAGGCATCCAGAATCATAAGTCACTCATACAAATCTTAGCTTATTGGCCTGCTGCTGCCTTAGCAGAACAGTTGACAGACGTTTGGCCAAATGTGTCTACTTTAAAGATTTTTAAAGTTACTTTATTTCATGGTTTTATACTTGTTTGACACACTAAATAAAATTGCTAGGTACTGCCATATTTGAAAAGATGGCACTACATTACCTTTCTATGTAAGATATCTGTAGAATTGTATATTATACATTTAATATTGTAAAAAAAAATAACGTATAATTGTCATGTATTTGTGTATACATATTTCTTATACAATACTTCATACCATAAACATTTCAGTAAAGATCAAAACTGCAGCAAGTAGAATGAACACTAACTTTCTCTCTATTTCCTCTGGCCTTTGACTCAGTTCAATTTATTGTAGCCATCTCCTCAAAAACAGTGTTTATTGGTTTTATAGATTTAGTTTGACTTCAGTTCAAAGTCTCCTTTAAGCATCAGTTGAGCTCCTTAGCTTTGCTATATATTTTCCAGTTCTGTATTCAGTTCCTGAGCAGAGTGATTCAGAAAGAAATGGAGGCTGAACCCTTCTGTGTCTGTGCATACTGTTTCATTCATTAACATTCAGCTAGGAAGTTCTTCTCTAGTTACAGCACAATCAGGCTTCAGACATATGGGCCAACCCTGCAGTCCTTGCTCAAGCAAAACTGCTGAAATCCACAGGAGTTTTGCCTGAATGTAGGGTTATATCAGTAGGAACTGATATTAAGCACCTCTTGAAAGGGGCTGAGGTCTGCCAGCTCCATTTAAAGTAAAAAGGGAAAGTGAAGGGCCCTCTTCTCCACTCAGGATCAAGCTCATAGGCAGAATGCTTTAGTGGTATGTAAAGAGCTATGAACTACTTGTGGCTTCATTCATCTGCTTTCTTCAATTTGGTGTTCACCATATTTTTATAGCTCAATAAAGCAGCTCCAGTACCCACAGCAGTTTGGTAAGGTAGCATCGTAAAAGATTCCAGGCTGCTCCAACTGAGTTAAATGAGAACTTGAGATGGAAAGTTTGAGCCATGACATCACAACATTAACTGCACAACAGCGCTGAAGCAAGCAAGACATATGGAAACAATCACTTTGTTGGAGAAATATGCCTTTTTTTAAAGCAAAAGTTAAGCTAGGACATGTTTTTAGTTAGCGACTTCAGGTCACTGATTTAAAGTTTATTACAGTTTCATTTGTATCTCTTTTACTTTTTTCTATCCCCGTATTCTAAAGTAGCAATATCAGCAAAAACTGATGTGAATTTCTGCTTCTGTCCTAAACCACAGTAGCACTGCTTGATTAAGAACATTGCCCAGTGCCATGTAAAACATTTACAAAAACATCATCACATCTCTAGTAAAACTGTGGTGTGCAGACAGCGAATGCTTTTAGTTTGAAGGTAGAAAGTAAACATGCCTTGTTTTTTAATCTAATTTCACTGTATGAAATTGGTTAGAATCTCTTTTCCTGAGCACTGAAATTGTGGTTTTTAGAACTTCAGTCTTCTCTAGCACTTTCACATGTACTGTTCTGTACCACTGTGCTCTCAAGTCTGACAAAAAAGTGAAAGGAAAATGTTATGTTGTGCTTATTGGTCAAATTTTTAACAAAGCAAATGTTGAGTACATTCACTGGTTGTATTTAATAGCATCAAGGTTTGTTGACAGTTTTATTAGATGTTTGACAAAGAATTAGAATCAGCACAGCAGAACATTAAATACTCAGTTTTAGTATTTCTTTGTGGGTATTGTTAATATTTTAATGCAAAATGTTTTTGAACAGTGCTTAAAAACTACAAGACAATGTGAAACTGAAATTAATGTTTGATAAATTAATACTGTATGTCACTCAAATGTTACTTTAGTAAATTGTTTTATTTCTTTACAAAATAAGTACAAATAAGGAAGTATGCTTTCACACAAATTGGGGCATTTACGAATATGTACAGAAATCGTCAAAATAACAATTCTAATAAACACAGGGTTTATAAATAATATGTACAGATTATCAATACATTTAAAACATAATTTTACACTTCCTGGCCTTAAATACATTACAAATAATCTTTTGGCTAAATAGCAGCAGTATAAATTTTGATCT
Organism: Pelochelys cantorii; assembly: GCA_032595735.1. Classification (NCBI taxonomy): domain Eukaryota; kingdom Metazoa; phylum Chordata; order Testudines; family Trionychidae; genus Pelochelys; species Pelochelys cantorii. The sequence goes on from CM064339.1 coordinate 25,643,799, forward strand.
GCTTTTAACAAACCTTAAAATATAATTAAAACTTCTGTTTTTAAATCTATTGGACAGATAGTTCTATTTGTGCTTTCACTATTGTTTCTCATCCAAAAAAAATACTGCCTCAAAAAGTGGCAAACATCAACATAGGAAAAATTGAAAATATAAATAAGCAAATGTCTCCCTTCCATGGTTATTGATAATACTGTTATGTCTGAACTAATACTGGTATTCGCCTGCTTACTAAATACCTTATCCAAGACCTATTAAGAAGACTCTCATTGGCTTTGGTAACTTATGGTCCAGTCCAGCAAAAGCATTTAAACACATGTGTAACTTTAAATACGTACACCTATTTGCATGCGGAAAGTTTCACACGTTTAAGTGATATTCTGGATCGGGGTCTCAAGGTCTGATCATGCAAGGTGAGGTCAACTCACAGTGACTTGTGATGACCTTGATACCGCTCCATTGACTCCAATGAGAATATGACTGGCCCCTCTATAAGACAACTGTTTTTGGCAATGACTTTAAAAATTTGCGTAGAATATTCTAAAATCTTTACTAAACAATACTTTCTCTCACTTTTAAAACCACGATTAGACCATACTCTTCACAATAAATAAATATATTTTAAAATAAAAAGCCAACTCAGATTCATTTTACTGCAGCTGCTACAAACGTGCAAAAGATTGAGCAGATTTAGAAAATAACTGAAAGCTAGTCAAAATAACTCAGCTGGGACCTGAATGCACAGATTTCCTACACTCAGGAATTAGATCAGCAAATGAATGCTAAAAGCAAAAAATCATTACTATATAAAATTTGTGCAAGTGTGGGACAACTACTCTTTCAGCTGGGCAAAAAATGGCAATTATAAGTAACCTAAAATGATAGCAGGCATCACTCTGGTTAGTCAATGAAAAGTTAGGGGGTTATGGAAAGGCTAGCATTGTAATTGAATATACAGCTAATAAAAACAAACAGCATCCCTTGAGCCCAATCCTGCAAACCCTTCTTGCAAGATGCCCAGTGTCGTCAATGGGATGCCTCGTAAGCATTTGCAGTCAGGCCCTTAACTGGTATAAACTCCTTCTCATCTAATCTGTGTAACCTCATCTGAAAATGGCCAAATGCCATAAAAATTTTTAGCATGGATCACTCCCATAGATTTTACCTCTTTAAAAACCTTTTGCACATTTTCATTTCTTTCTTTAATTTATGTAAGGGGGATTTATTGTGTGTGTCTGACAATTTTGCAAAACCAAACTACTGGAACAGTGATATCTGAAAAAAATAGAAGGCACGTTCAAATTACAAATTTTCAATGCAGGCTGAGCTCTGTGAGGAAACCAATACAATTCTTGGCTTTATTTAAGCAAAGCTCTGTAGAGCAGGAGAGAATGGCTAGTTTCTCTTTCCTGTTCCATGTAAAAGATGAAGTCCCTGAGGTTTACTCGAGTTACCTTCTGTCTTGCATACTGCCTGGATGTAGGAGCCCCGAAACCAGCCTGACTTCCACTGGTCATGCCCAAAACCTGAAAGAAAATTAAAGATGATTGTCAACGTTCCAGAGCAAAACAAAGGGGCTACGTCTACACTGGTGGCTTGCGCAAGAACTCTTTTGTGGACGAGTTCTTTGCAAAAAATCTTCCACAAGAGCGCATCCACACTGCCATGTGCTTTTGCGCAAGAGCATCCATGGCAATGTGGACGCTCTCTTGCGCAAGAAAGCTCTGATGGCCATTTTAACCATAGTGGCTTCTTGCACAAGAAATTCATGTTGCCTGTCTACACTGCCCTCTTGTGGAAGAGCTCTTGCGCAAGACAGTTTATTCCTCGTGGGGAGAGGAATAACTCTTCCAGAAGAAGCCCTATTTTACAACGCTATACTGTAAATTTACTTGTGCAAGAACGCTCGTGCAGTGTAGACAGCAGGCAAGTTTTTGCGCAAGAATGGCTGTTCTTGTGCAAGAAGCTGCCAGTGTAGCCATAGCCAGGTTGTTTTCACTTTCAGGGTATATGGAGTTAATGCTTGTATTTTTTGTGTGTCCCCTAAATTGGTAAAAATGACCTTACCCAGCAAGCCTTGCACATGTGAGAAACTACAATTGTGAGTAGTCCCACTGAATTAATGTAAGTAAAGTTACCCACATGCATTCATGTTTATGAGATTGGGCCCTCCCTATAGGTGCAAAAAACAGGTAAACATTGAGATAAATTCTAGTTAACTCCATTTAAAATAGTCAAATTACATAAGAGAAATGTGGCTCATTAAATGTCAAAGTCTGTGTGGAAGCTAGGTTGGTAGCAGTAGTTCAGGTCATAGTAAATGGCTGATATATACATCTGAACCTTGTTCCCAGTTCTTTGTACCCAGGACTGGAAGAGTGTGTGTGTGTATCAACATGTTGCTGATCTTAAAACCAGAGCACTAAATTCTCAAGATCTATGAACTCAGGCCATGATTTATAGCCCCGTTAGGATGATGTTGGTTCTAGAATGCAAAGCCTGCTATCCTGAAACATTTCAAGGATCTTTCCATTTAGGAGACTACCATTGGTTTGTAAACTTTGTACTGCTTCCATGAGATTTTTAACAAAGAAAAATATTAACAGGCAATAATACCTTGAAATATCTAAAATATGTTGAAAAACTTCTAGAATGTTTTAAAAGAATTCTAGAATGCATCAAAACCCAAAACATACCATCATTCATTCATTCTTAAAAATGTTCCCAGGGTTTGTTTTTTGTTTGTTTAATATTCAGGGATCTTTACTGAAGCACATTATAAAAATTTACTTATATAGCAAGTGTAGTCCTGAAGAATAAGAGGAGAAATATAGTACTTTATCAATAAGGCAGATAGCAGCTGATTTTTTCATTGCCTTTTTCTTCATCCTGAGAGAGTCAAACTGTCATGACTATAACACTCATTAGTTATTTCTCCTCTGTCCAATTATTAAACTACTATGAACGAGCCAAATCCTGTTCCTCAGCTCCATGAATGCAAAAGACTCTGAGGCTACAGCAACACTGTAGCCTTCTTCCGGAAGAACAGCTCTTGCGCAAGACGGGGTTTTTTGCGCAAAAAGGAGCTGTCTACACAGCGCCTTTTTGTGCAAAAGCCTCTTGTGCAAAAGCGGCTGCTAATTATGCAAATGAAGCATGGCGATAGTCCATGCCACGCTTCATTTGCATAAGCTTTTCCGGAAGAAGGCTACAGTGTAGCTGTAGCCTGAATGTAGCTGAACAAATGTGGATGCTACATAGAAAATGGGGGATGGGCAGTGGAGATGCCCACAACCACAGTCCATTATAGAGGATAACATCAGTGTGTGGAGTCATATCTTGAGAATGGGACAGAGAAGTCAATGATTCACCAGCTAAACCCTACCACAAAGGGGGATGTTTGTGGCAACTGAAATAGTTGTTCATCCACACCCAATGGACAGGCCATTTACTCTAGTTGTTTCATGCAACACTCTGCATTCTTAACAGAGAGCAGCAGTGCTTTTTTTGAGACGGTACTGCCCGGTACACAGTACTGGCACCTCCAGTCAGAGCTCAACAACTTTTCCCCTGGAGTACCGGTACCTTTTTTTTTTTTTTAAACAAAAAAAGCACTGGAGAGAAGTATCGTGAGCATCTATTTTTACTGGTACCACATATATTACAGCAATATCTATGTGATAAATTGCAGAACCATATGAAGAAATGCACATATCATGCACTTTGAGATGGCCTCTCACCTGCACTCTGACCACTAGTTTCTACCCAAACCATTGTCATTATTTCAAAACTCCAAAAAGCCAACTTTTTTTCAATTTACCTGAGAAATGTTTTTCTTTTCACTGCAAAAGTTGAACTTCCTTTTCCCATCCTATACATAACATTGGCTTGAGGTCTTGCACAATTAATACTGGAACCATGGCACACATGTGAGGAAATGAAACTATTCCAAAATCATGCTGATAGTACTTTTATGTTATTATAACATGTCAGTTTAGACATACATTGCAAGCAACTACAAAGTAATAATAGAATAAAATTTTCTCAAATATTTTCTTCAGAGAAAGCTGTCTTTCAATAAAGACAAGGCAGGCAAATTCTGTTTTTTTAATAGTTTGAAAACCACTGTAGCAAACAAATAATGTCTATTCACTGGCCAAAGTGGCTGTAATGAATATGAAATAAATCATATTTATAAATTGTTACATTTATTTTCTGCAATACTAATTTTTTTTGGTGGAAAGATGATCATATTTCATGACTGGTACGGTAAATGTGATATTTGTAAAAGGAAAGCGAAGTTTGTGTGTTTTCATAATAGCTCCAATATTGTAAGACACTCAGCTAGCCAATACCATTTTATAATTTGGCTTTACAATGTGGATTTTTATGAATAATTTTAGAAAACAAAGAGTGCATTTAAATTGACAGCACACTTTGTACCAGTTAACACAATCCCTAATTTAGAATTATACCAATTTCTGTTTGGTATCGCATTGTATTTAAAATTATTCTTCAATGCTCCATATGGCAAAAACATACACTATTAATTGCCACTGCTTTTTTAATTATCTAAAAGAATGTCAACACAGTTAAAACTAATTGTCAAGCGTAGTAGGATTGAAGTAATACAGATCTGACCAAAAAATACACCACATATTTATCAGTGTGATAGATTTTTCATTAGCAAGCCTCTGTGTTGCCTGTATCCATAGCAACTAATAAAGGAGTCACAAAGATAAAAGCTCTAATAAAAAATAAATGGCTGGAAATTGTTTACATCCTTTATTTCATAGCCTACCACATCCAAGCTATCATAGCATTATGCCTGCTTCAACGTATATCATAACTTTTTTGTAAAGTAATGAACTACTGTTTTAAATGCAAGAGGGACTTTTAGAAGGCAGGTTGTAGACTATGCAGGGCTTACACTCACTTTGCAGGTTGCAAATCTCAAAAAATAAGATGACAGCACAGACCAGTAGGCATCTCCTTCATTAGGATCCAACCATTTTCTTTGTGCTTTGTCTATGCAGAGACAGCAACATGACACTTAAAGTGGATTGAGAAACTTTATTTTGTAGTCAGTGGTGCGTAGAGTAGAACAGGAAAGAGAGGTTCAGGAAATCAAATGTGGAAGCAAGCAGTCAAGAGATGATGCCATGTTCTTGGTATAGATTGAGGCACTGAAGTCAATAGGAATCTCTTTCTTGACTTCCATGGCCTTTCGCTCAGGCCCCAGCAGTACAACAGGGCAGATGGCCATGTATTTATCTAGGTTTTTTCATTATACTGTTGGATTGTCAAACTGTCTGAGCCAGTATAATTTGAACCAGTCTAAGAGAGAGAGAGAGAAATGGCAGAAAAGTGTAACTCTGGTACTTTGGCATTTTAAGGGCACATTTGAGGCATTTTGAACTCATTTCTCATTTAATGCAGAATTTAGGGCATATTTCTCTGCTTGTCTGCTGCTTTTATGATGTCTCCTATAAGAAAAGAGACATGTCAAGAAAAGTAAAATAAAAATGATGAAAATAAAATACTGTTCAAATTAGGGATGTAAACGAGTAGTTGACTATATGATTAACAATAAGCCTTGGCTTATCATTTAATCTTGTAGACTACTTGCATTCTGCCCCCTTTGCTGCCTCTGTATCAGAGGCAGCAAGGTGGAGGGAGCACAAGCCAGTGCTGGGGGGAGCTGGCTTAAAAGCAGGTTCCATGGTGCTGCCTTCCCCACCCCCGCGCTGCCGCCGCTATACAATGTAGATGTGTCAAAATGTACAAAACCCAGAATTTTTCATTGACATTAATCCAAAATGACACCCACTATCACTCACACAGAGTCAAAATGCCTCTGTGCATTAAATTACAGTACCATCACCAGCAGGACATTAAAAATAGCTTTAACTGCTCTCAAAAAGTATGCTACTACTAGAACTGCCTAATCTACACATGGAAGATAAGGGATGTATTTTAAGTTCTCAGGTTTACAATAGTTAACCAATTAAAATTTGCACATTTCCCCAAATCTTAAAAAAAGCATCAAGTTTTAAAAATGTAAAAGAACTGTGGAGATATGCTGTGAGAGTCTAGCTGGGAAATACAAAAACAAGGGCAAGTGCAGAAGACTGAATTTAATATTTTATCCATCCCTCCTTTACCAGTAAACAACTCAGTCTTGACATCTCTCCTTTGAACACAATCCTGAACGGAGGCTATTGCTTCTCTGTAACCCAGAGAAGCAAGGCAATAATGATAAAACAGATCCACTGGTTTTCTTCCCAGGCTACATGGCCTGTCCTTGTGGAAGACTAACACTTCAAGCCAAAGTCCACAAGTGGGAATCACGAGGTAACTATTCAAAAAAAAGCTAAAGCACGGATGCCCGTAGCTCCTGGGGTTGGCAGTTGTCATGTCTGGGTAGGGGAGGCGCAAGGATGGTTGAGGTTCAGACTGCAGTATTTTGACACAGGAACGTAGCTTCAAAAGTAGCAGGGCCTGGGTGTGGTGGGGAGGGGAGATATAAGTATGTTTGATACAGGGGGAAGTGAACGGGGTGAAGATTCAGGGAGTCTTGTCTCTCCAATTTCCATGAACTCAACTGAGACACAGGGGAAGTGAGGCATGTCTTATCTGGCCTTAAGAGTGAGAGGTCTTTGTGGTCAGAGGATAATCTTTGGGATAAAATGTGGATAGTGAAGTGAAAGTGCACTGGAACAGAGGCTGGCGCTATGTGGAAGAGGCGCAGAGCAAATGAATGAGCATGGTAGTGAGTGGGGAAGTCACTGGAGAAATTGGTTAGAGTTATAGCAGTCTCTGTAACTGCTATGGGACGAAAATTATCCTTACGTTTGCAATGTAGGGGTCTTGTTAAATTGTGCAACCCAATACAGTTATGGTAAAGAGGGTACTTCTCCATCTACCCCATGTAAGATGATATAGACATTAGCTTTGGACATAGACCTTGCCACACTTCCTCATACCTTTGTCCACCCAAGATTTGATGACTCCACTTAACACTACAACCTGGGACATTTGGAGACGTGATCTTTGCCCAGAGCGTGGGATACTAATCAAAGTCTGAATCTGGAAGTCATAAAGGGACAGGTAGGTATTCAAGTAACACAAATGTTGCTGCAGAAACACTGTCACAAGGTAGGAATTTTCCTTAGCTTAATAAGGACTCACTGCCATGCACACAGTCTGTACATAAGTTTATTGTCCACCTAAGGTCAAATCAACACAAACACAGTTGTTCAACATACCCTGGGTTAGGGCGCTCTAGGGATTTTAACCATTTAGTTCTCTGGTTCATTTTCCCTTTCCTCCCAAGACTCACAGTCCAGCTGCTCCTGCTTCCCTGCCCAGGGGATTCTGGCAGTCTAAGCTCTCCAGGAATCACTGCTCCCAGGGAACAAGTAATGAAAGTCTCATGCCTGCTCCTCCACCTACCCTACCCCATCTGGGTCTCTATGTAAACCCAAGCATTCTCTTTTAAAGCTCAGCTAGGGTCAGCTGACAAGTCACAGATGCACTGATCTTAAAAGGACAGTGGCAGCCTGTGAAAAGCACCCTCAATACAAAAAAGAAGCTGCTGCTGACAAAAGCTTTTCCCTGAGGGCCCCTTCACTGTGGAACGTGGTCTTAACACCTGGCTCTGCTAGAGCCTGTGTATGTCAGATTCTCCTTTCTTTTGGGCATTTGAGGACAGGATGAGATTAGAATAGACTGGAGGAGTCTGCTCACTGTAGTGTAGCAGAGTGGGAATGGACTAGGATTATGTGGTTCTTGGTGATTTTAGAAGTTCAATGCATTTGTTAAGCACTGTTTTGTTTCAATACTAGGAGCCCCAAAGCATGGGGAGGTTGCTTGTAGCTGTATGCTTGAAAAAATCTAAGTAAATAAAGATGAAGCAAGTAAAATTGCCCTATACATTTGCTAGAGAATGCAGGGAAGAATAGAGAAGTATAGAACTGTTATGGCTTAAAGCAGGGCTGCTCAACTTTGGAAGCCCCGGGGGCCACAATGATACAGCACATGCCAAGGGCCGCAACTTAAGTGTGGTTGCATATACATGTAAATATATACGCAAATAGCTTCTTTTAAACTGATGGGCATGAATACAAAGACTAAGGCAAGACTATACAACACGCAGGTCCCATTTAAGTAAGTTCTACTGATATGAATAAAATGCAATATTTACCCGATTTCCACCCATATGACAGCACTTTAATGAGCAATGACAGTCTAGGAATTTAACTACTAAAATGCATATCAACAGAAGACTATTATATTGACTTGCTGTTGTGGAGTGTGTTCCCAGTGGAGGCCATGTTCAAAGGATCCCTCCCACGAGCTGCATGTTGAGCCCTGCGTAAACCCAAACCGTACTGTGGACTGCAGACAAATGGGCTGTGGGCACGATGCAGCCCATGAGCCGCATATTCAGTCGCCCTAGCTTAGAGGCTACTGAAGGGAATTGGGAAGCAGGAGACCTAGATTCAAGTGCTCTGTCTGCCATTGGATTACTGGATGATGTTAGGAAAGTAAAAATCAAAACAAAAAAACCCTCCCTCCTTTTTGCATCAGTTTCCCCATCTGTAAAACTAGAACACCACCTTTGTAAAGAGCTTTTAGATCTGTGACTGAAAGGGGCTTTATAAATGCAAAGTATTTATTTATAATTAGCTCTCCCACATAATTTAGGGCTCAATCTAGCTCCCAATGAAGTGGTTTCAATTATTTCAATGGGAGATGACTCAAGCTCTTAATCATCATAACCAAAATATGTAGTGATATGTAAATAATAACCTTATAACAGCACCTCATAGATTAGCAGTACTGCATGAAACCAAATGATGGCCAATCTCAATCCTATACTTGATATAGGATCCTTACAAAAGGCTTGTTTTCTATTACTATTCCTCACCAAAAAGCCACCATTTAGCTCTTTGAATCAACTGCATTTATAAAATGGATTAAAGTTCATTATTTCTTTATGAATTGAGTGATTTTCATCTGCTAACATTTTTGGCTCATACTAGTTCAGTACAACTGCTTCTAACTACTTGGTTCTGGCACGTGCTTGCATGTTACACCCTCTTTCATGAAAATACATCTCATTTCCCCCTGGGCATATAAGCACACACCTCACCCTGCAGTCAAACATCAGAAAAACTGATTTGCACGAGTATTTACAAGCACCTTAAATACCAACACAATTGCAACATTTCACAGGACAGTGTGCAGTAATTTTTAATGTCACGAAATAATGAGGAAGGTTAAGCATACTGAGCCATGGATGTTTAGAAAATTCTCTCATTAAATGAGATCTTTTCAATTTATATCACATGATGTGATTCAGACTGAGAAAAGTGGGTGGCCATTACGAGAAGAACGTCTGATGGCTTTGTTTAACACAACAACGTACCATACTGCAATGGAAACAGTCAACTTTATAAAATAACATCACCTCAAAAACTTACATCTGGAACAAACTGGCATGCATTACCAATTTGTCCACTTATACCTTTTTGTAAAAGAGCATTAACCACAAAAACCCAACCTGATCTCTGGCAGAAATTGATTATGCAACACTATTTCTAAAACATAGACCAACAACCTGGGGTGGAGATCAGTGCACCAGTCTGCCTGAATGGAAATGAGTAATGCAGAGTTATGTCTAACTTTGTTTACTGAAGGGGATTACTCAGGCCACTCAGCTGCTTGACCACCTACATTTCATTCTCACAGAAAGAAGAGTCCATCTGAAAAGTTTCAGTTCCCTATAGGGATGTAAGCAACTAGTTGACTAGTCAGAGTCATCAAGGGGGTAGCAGTAGCTGGTGCTGGGGGGAGCTGGTTTAAAAGCTGTTCCTCCCAGCACAGTCTCCACAGGGGGGGAGACAGGAGAGGTAGGGGGTAGCGGTGACCTGGCACAAACCGGGAATCACCTGATTCTCGTGCCCAGTCCCAGGATGCTGGGCCTCTACTTTTTAAATGAATTAAGAGCCTGCTGGGTCTTAATACATTTAAAAAGCAGAAGCGCAGTGGGGGAGGAGGGTAGGAACCCGGCATGAGTTGGGACAGCTGATTCCCAGCTTGCACCGGGTCCATCGCACTACGCCCCAGCCTTTTAAATGTATTAGGAACCGGCCAGCTCTTAATATATTTAAAAGGCTAGAGCTGCAGCGGGGTTAGCTCACAGGGTCAGGAGCTAACCCCGCTGCGGCTCCCCCGCTTATTGACTAGTTGATGGATATTCCATCGACTAGTTGATTAAACTAAATTTAACATCAGTAGTTCCCTATATCAATGTATCCACAGACTCCCATGCATAATTACTGTGAGCAAGAGAAACTGAAGTTCTGCCCACACAGCAATTTGTGCAAAAATGCATCTTCCTGATGGCTGACATTCATTAATAAGAAAGACAAGGTTGGAGAGGTAATAGCTTTTATTAGACCAACTTCTGTTGGTGAGAAAGACAAGCTTTTGAGCCCACACATAGCTCTTCTTCAGGTCCAGTTTGTCTTTCTCCTCCCCCAACAGAATTTGCTCCAATAAAGGATATTACTTCACTCATCTTGTCCTCCAGTGTCCTATATGGCTACAACAACCCTGCATACATTCGTTAATAAGGACAGTCATTTGGCTGGTTACCTGAACTTTTTACCTCTAATAGACAGCACCTTTATGGAAGCATGGTGACTGTTAGGACTGTTCTCAAACTGCTCCCTAACATCGTAAGTCATCAAGTCTTATGTTCTCAGTAAAGGCATTTCTGTTCTTTTATTGGCCTTCCATTGTAAATCCTGGGTTAGGATTTTGATCTTGACTCAGCTGCAATTCGTCAGGATCTTGAGGGTATTTTGGGGTTTTTTTCCTTTGCTCTCTGTGCCGTCGGCTCTTTATAGCTGTTGGTATTACCATTCTGGGGTCTATTTTAAGGACAAACAAACTGGTTTCAGTAAATGAGAACTCAATCAAAGGAAAACCCAGGTCAGGAATTCTATGTCCCCATCACTTGTAGCCACCACCACTTCACTTACCCAAAAGAGCTCCAAATGGTCCCCTCCCACCATTTTCTGATGGGCAGATGGGCAGAGAGCTATTCACTTCCTCTGAAGAAAATGTAGCTTGCAGATTGAGAAGTGACAAGCAGAACTGAAGGCCAAACTGGGGATATAGACTGAAAGATTATCCAAGAATTTACGAAGTGGAGTCTCCAAAAGGGAGGACCATATTTTCAAAACAAATAAAGTAAAACTGCTCCCACATGCAAACATTTACATTAAAATACCTTTAGGCTCCACAGTAAGACAATAAAAAAATCAGAAAATACTAAAACAATGTAAGCTTAATTATGACCTCTTGTGCATTATAGTGCAGTCTTCAACTACATTTCTTAGATAATATAAAATAGAAATATATTCTGTTTTCTATAATATATGCTGTTTCAATAAATATATTTTACCAACAGCTATAAATATCTATGTAAAGCATTTGCAATAAAATGTATATTACACTAATATCAACTGATACATTTTACTGGAGTGATCAGGAAAATGCTAGTTGAAATTAGCTAGACTTGACTGAGGTCACTAGAATTTACAGTCAGAATTTATACCTCCAGAGTGCTATGAAAAAAATACCCTTTTAATCTTTATTTGGCAACTTGTGTTTAAAGATCAGATGTTTTAATTTTACACTCACATAACACCTGGTTAATCACTACTGAACTAGCTACCTTTATATATTATTGTCCCAATCAAGCAGTCATCACCAATCATAATCATTTGTCTAAATCACTCTCTTAAGAGTCATCCCAATAAAACAGGCATGCTTCAAAGTAGCAGCCTGCACTGTAAAAAGAATTTACAATTATATAGCGCCCTTCATCCCCAAATACCTGACACACTGTATACAGAGAACAGAAGCAACCTCTAAGGCAGGGGTGGGGAACCTCAGGCCCAGGGGCCAGATGCTGCCCTTGGCTTACCTGGATCCGGCCCCCAGGGCTCAGGGCCCCTCCAGCACTGGGGAGCCCGCACTGGTTCTCCAGGCCCCCCTGATGGCTGGAACACACAAAATCTACTAGGCTACCCCCCGCGCCCCCAGGCACTGGTATGCAAGGGGAATGTGGGAAGGGTCTTTCACCTTCTCAGTCAGGGTCCACAGTGAGGGTTTTTTTCTCTGCTTCTCACTTGCGTGCAACCCCCAATTGATTTTTCTGTGGGTCAGAGGCCCCGGGCCCTGCTGTAAGGGAGAGAACAGCAGTCATTTGTGTATAGTAGGTAGGTCAGTAGTGAGGAACCTGTAGTCAGAGGGCCACATGCAAACCTTCAAGGTTCTATGAGTGGCTCGTAAGACATTTTGTTTACTGTTGTCACCACGCAAGGTTGCCAGATTCTGCTGGTTTCCATCCATGTTATTTTTTTCAAACCAGTATTATTAAAATGACACGCATGTAAAGGAAGGATGTGAAGTGAAGTGCATGCTGATTGTAAACAACATACTCTGTAAAAAATGTGTTCCCTCTGCATCCAATCAAAGCACTAACACCGTTCAATTGGCACATCCCGCAAATTCTAGGTACACAAGCGCAGTTAGCAAAAACCACCCTAACCCAGGAAACCATCTTGGTTACAATAGTCATGCAGTCCATTGACATGAAGGAGGGCCACTCATACAGTCCATTCACTGGCCTAGGTACATGGAAAGTTTATGCACTGACACTGGGGACAGGCCTCTTAGTCATATGAAACATGTTAAAGTCAGCTCTTTAACACACATATACAGTCAAAAGAGGTTCAAGATTTATGGGTTGGTCTGAAATATCCACACAGTAAGCTGCTTGGAACTCAGCAAATCTGCCTTGAATCAGCAAAACAAAGCTCCTCCCATTGACAGGAATCTTATTTCACAGAAAAGGGTCACCTGCATGCAGGAAGAAGTCACAGGCCACTAACAAGAACAAGAAGAGAGGAGGACTGGAGAAACAATGCCCTCCCCTTCCAAGAATTCAGTCCACTGACACAAGCAGTAGTCATGGAGATATCAGTAACAATCAGTGCCACCAGTGCTGATTCATGCCCTTCCCAGAAGGTAAAGTAGAAAATACCTAAGACCCCTAATGAAAGATGTTATCAACACTTCCTTTGCTAAGGGGAATCTCCCGCACCCCTTCTAAACATGCAATAATCCAACCAGCACTAAAGAAAACATCACTTGATATTAAACAGTTCACAAACTACAGCCCAGTGCCTAATCTCATTCTTTCATGCAATCAAGACGCCAGCAAAAAACAGTCTCCAGCATCAGCTGAGACAGCATGTACTAGAAGTATGTTGAAGATACATCAAACATAAACAGGACTAACTCCTCCCATGCCCACTGGTGTAAAGAATTAGTAGCTGCAGCACTCTGTTCCAATGATCCCAGGGCCAGTGGAAGGACCCCTCAAGGACTATTACGAGTTTAAGTGGCCTTGGGGACCAAACTGGTACTTAGCTTCACACAGCCCCAGAGAGGTGCATCTTTGACACATCTGAGGACTCTGTTCTAACGAATATGAAAAAAACCCAAAACCCCTAGGTTTGTTCTTAGCTCTGTCACAAAGTTCCTATGTAACCTTGGAAATCACTTGACCTTATAGGGCAGCTTCAACTCCATCTATAAAATGGGGGCATGGATATTTAATACTTTGTGTTGGCATATATAGTGTGAGAAGTGCAGTGAAAGATTAAGGTCAGTCAGCCAAAGCGAGAATAGAATTTTTACCTCTTTCACCTGTGAAAATTGTTCATCTTTCTCTCTCCCTCTATTCTTTCCACTTGTTCAGATAAAAAGCTGAATACAACTCTAAGGTTTTAAACTGTTCATTGTCTTTCTGTATTCTTGATGCCACAGTTAATACACTCTAAAAATGTCATGTTTTAGATCCTCCCTCTTTTTGCAAGGTGCTCAGTAGCTGCTAGACTCTGTGGTCCCCAAATCTTTTCATCCATGTTATGCACTATAGTCTCAATCCATGAACATCTTGCAGCTACTGAAACTCATTGCCTTACCCGGATTCCAAAGAGTGGAATAAGAACTTTAGGATTTGAAGCTGTACTCTTCTAGACAGAATTATGTATAGAATAACCTCTTTACTCTGTTTCTACCCCCCGTCATCCACCCACTCTTCACCTGATATGTTCCTCCTCCTCCTCTGCTTTGCGAATGTTTAATCAGGTACCTTTGAAATATCTACTAAAGATGTTAACTAACGGGTAATATACTAGTCGAGTAGTCGATGGAATTTCCATCAACTACTCAACTAGTTGATAGGCTCTACCGCATTCCTCCTTCTACTGGGGCTCTTGTACATTTCAAAGTACAAACTCCGCGTGCAGCCCAGGGCCAACGGGAAGTCCCGCTGACTTCTGGCTCCATGAGGGCGCTTATCCTTTGAAATGTACAGAGCCTCTGGAGACTCGTATGCATTTCAAAGTGGAAGCTGCCGCTTTGAAGTACCCTCTCCCCCCTTTGCTGCCTCTCTTTGATAGAGGCAGCAAGGGCGGGGGGGGGGGGGGGAGAAATCGACTAGTCAACTGGACTATCTGATAAGCATTTGCTTATCGGATAGTCAACTAGTCCTTAACATCCTTAATTTCTATCCTGCCAATTTTTTGTTGTTGTTGAAATCAAAGTACTCTCTTACTCATCTTTCAACACCAGTTTACACTCTAGCACAAATCTTTTTGTAGCCTTGCCCATCTTACTCCAGTGCAATTATGTTGCATATTCCTGTATTTTCAATCCCTGCGAGGCAAAGAACTCCAAAACAACTCTGTAGGAACTGTAATGGGATCAGCCAACAGAGCAAACAGGACCTAGAACATTTGATTCTCATTTGATTTCTTTTTCTTGGTAGTCATCCTTTATAATTTTTTTCAAAGTGATTATCTGCATTATGCATTGTGGCAAGGGCCCCTCTTACTCAGGCCACTGCTGGGGCCAGCCTCTCGCTCCCTACCCCAGGGGTTGAGGTTCGCAGTGGGTCTCTGTGATAGGGAGCCCAGCCACTCCTTCCCCAGCTGTTTCTGCTCTAACACTGGTATGACTCTCTCTCAAACTTCTTGCTGTCTTTCTTTATGTCTCTCCTTCACCTCTCTCTTTCCTCCCCCCCCCCCCCCATCATCCTCTCATTCTCCCCCCCAGCTTCCACCTGCTGAGGCTTTTAAAGGCCTTTCAGCCAGCCAGCTGTGGAGTCAGCTGGCCCCAATCTGCGTGAGCCAGCTCCCTCCCAGCTGCTTCTAATTGTCCTGCAGCCCTCTGCTGCTATTTACAGGTCTTGTACCGTTTTTGAGCTGCCTTTTTCTCCCTCTGCAGCAGCCCTTTGGCCTAACCCTCCCACAGCATCCTTTAATTTTCTCTGCTCCTTCATTTTGCAATTTATATAATTTTGTGACTTACTGAACCAGAAACTAAGAACGCTGGAACTGTTTTGATACTAAATCACTAGTGGGGCCACTGGACAATCAAGGAGCACTCAGAAATTATAAGGTCATTTTGGAGAAACTAAATGAATTCTTTGCCTCAGTCTTCATGGCTGAGGATGTTAGGGAAATTCCCAAACATGAACCATTCTTTTTAGCTGACAAATAAGAACATAAGAACATAAGAACATAAGAATGGCCATACTGGGTCAGACCAAAGGTCCATCGAGCCCAGCATCCCATCTGCCGACGGTGGCCAATGCCAGGTGCCCCAGAGAAGGAGAACAGAAGACAATGATCAAGTGATTTATCTCCTGCCATCCATCTCCTGCCCTTGTTATGAAGGCTAGGGCACCATACTTTATCCCTGGCTAATAGCCATTTATGGACCTAACCTGCAAAAATTTATCAAGCTCTTTTTTAAACCCTAATAGAGTCCTGGCCTTCACAGCCTCCTCGGGCAAGGAGTTCCACAGGTTGACTGTGCGCTGTGTGAAGAAAAATTTCCTTTTATTAGTTTTGAACCTACTACCCATCAATTTCATTTGGTGTCCCCTAGTTCTTGTATTATGGGAAAAGGTAAATAATTTTTCTATAATCACTTTCTCCACACCATTCATGATTTTATATACCTCTATCATATCGCCCCTCAATCGCCTTTTTTCCAAACTGAAAAGTCCCAGTCTCTCTAGCCTCTCCCCATATGGGACCCTTTCCAAGCCCCTAATCATCTTAGTCGCCCTTTTCTGAACCTTTTCTAATGCCAATATATCTTTTTTGAGGTGAGGAGACCACATCTGCACGCAGTATTCGAGATGTGAGCGTACCATAGTTTTATATAGGGGAAGTATGATATCTTTTGTCTTATTATCTATCCCTTTTTTAATAATTCCTAACATCCTATTTGCCTTACTAACTGCCGCTGCACACTGCGTGGATGTCTTCATAGAACTATCCACTATAACTCCAAGATCCCTTTCCTGATCTGTCGTAGCTAAATTTGACCCCATCATGTAGTACGTGTAATTTGGGTTATTTTTTCCAACATGCATTTCCTTACACTTACCCACATTAAATTTCATTTGCCATTTTGCTGCCCAATCACTCAGTTTGCTGAGATCTTTTTGTAGTTCTTCACAATCCCTTTTGCTTTTGACTGTCCTGAACAACTTTGTGTCATCTGCAAACTTGGCCACCTCACTGCTTACCTCATTTTCTAGATCATTGATGAACAAGTTGAACAAGATTGGTCCCAGTACTGACCCCTGGGGAACACCACTAGTTACCCTCCTCCATTGTGAAAATTTACCATTTATTCCCACCCTTTGTTTTCTGTCTTTTAACCAATTCTTGATCCATGAAAGGACCTTTCCTCCTATCCCATGACCACCTAATTTACGTAAAAGCCTTGGTGTGGGACCGTGTCAAAGGCTTTCTGGAAATCTAGGTATATTATATCCACTGGGTGCCCCTTGTCCGCATGTTTATTAACCCCTTCAAAGAATTCTAACAGATTAGTTAGACACGACTTCCCTCTGCAGAAACCATGCTGACTTTTGCCCAACAATTCGTGCTCTTCTATGTGCCTTGCAATTTTACTCTTTACTAGTGTTTCTACTAATTTGCCTGGTACTGATGTTAAACTTATCGGTCTATAATTGCCAGGATCTCCTCTAGAGCCTTTTTTAAATATTGGTGTTATATTGGCCATCTTCCAGTCATTTGGTACCAAAGTGGATTTAAAGGATAGGTTACAAACCACTGTTAATAACTCCGCAATTTCACATTTGAGTTCTTTCAGAACCCTTGGGTGAATGCCGTCTGGTCCCGGAGACTTGTTACTATTCAGCTTATCAATTAATTCCATAACCTCCTCTAATGTCACTTCAATCTGAGTGAGTTCCTCAGATTTGTCACCTAAAAAGGCTGGCTCAGATTTAGGAACCTCTGTAACATCCTCAGCCGTGAAGACTGAAGCAAAGAAATCATTTAATCGCTCCGCAATGGCACTGTCTTCCTTGATCGCTCCTTTTATATCTTTATCATCCAAGGGCCCCACTGCTTTTTTAGCGGGCTTCCTGCTTCTAATGTATTTAAAAAACATTTTACTATCATTTTTTGAATTTTTGGCTAGCTGTTCCTCAAACTCTTTTTTGGCTTTTTTTACTACATTATGACACTTAATTTGGGAGTGTTTATGTTCCTTTCTATTTTCCTCACTAGGATTTGACTTCCACTTTTTAAAAGCTGCCCTTTTCTCTCTCACTGCCTTTTTAACATGGCTGTTTAGCCATGGTGGTTCTTTGTTAGGTCTCTTACTGTGTTTTTTTATTTGGGGTATACATTTAAGTTGGGCCTCTAGTATGGTGTCTTTAAACAGTTCCCATGCAGCTTCCAGGGATTTTAGTTTAATTACTCTCCCTTTTAGTTTCTGTTTAACTAGCTTCCTCATTTTAGTGTAATTCCCCTTTTTGAAATTAAATGCCAGAGTGTTTGACCGCTGCGGTGTTCTTCCCAACACAGGAATATTAAAAGTTATTATATTGTGGTCACTATTTCCAAGCGGTCCAGTAACAGTTACCTCTTGGACCAGATCCTGCGTTCCAGTCAAGACTAGGTCGAGAATCGACTCTCCCCTTGTGGGTTCCTGTACTAGCTGCTCCAAGAAGCAGTCATTTAAGGCATCAAGAAATTTAATCTCTGAATCCCGTCCTGAGGTGACATGCACCCAATCAATATGGGGATAATTGAAATCTCCTATTATTACTGTGTTTTTTATTTTGGTAGCCTCTCTAATCTCCCTTATCATTTCAGCATCACTATCACTGTCCTGGTTAGGTGGTCGGTAATATATTCCTAATGCCATATTCATATTAGAGGAATGAATTGTTATCCATAATGATTCTATGGAACATTTGGATTCCTTTAGGATTTTTACTTCATTTGATTCTATATTATCCTTCACATATAGTACCACTCCGCCACCCGCACGACCTGTTCTGTCTTTCCGATATAATTTATATCCCGGTATGATAGTGTCCCACTGATTGTCCTCATTCCACCATGTTTCTGAGATGCCTATTATGTCAACTTCCTCCTTTGATATGAGGTACTCCAGTTCACCCATCTTATTAGACAGACTCCTAGCATTAGTGTAAAAGCATGTTAGAAAACTACCACTATAAATCTGAGGTATTGTCCCAGACTGAGCTGTAATTAGAGAGGGTTTTGGAACAAACTGATAAAAACAGTAACAAATCACTAGGATAATATGGCATTCATCCAAGAGTGCTGAAAGAACTCAAATGTGAAATTGGCAGAACTACTAACTGTGGTTTGTAACCTCTCCTTTAAATCAGTTTTTGTACCAAATGACTGGAAGATAGCTAACGTGATGCCAATTTTTAAAAGGGGCTCTAGAGGTGATCCTGGCAATTACAGGCTAGTAAGACTAACTTGAGTACTGGGCAAATTGGTTGAAACTATAGTAAAGTACAGAATTCTCAGACACAAAGATGAACATAGTTTATTGGAGAAAAGTCAACATGAGTTCTGTAAGGGAAATCATGCCTCACTAATCTACTAGAATTATTTGAGGGAGTCAACAAACATGTGAACAAGGGGGATCCAGTGGTTATAGTATACTTAGATTTCCAGAAAGCCTTTGACAAGGTCCCTTACCAAAAGCTTGTAAGCAAAGTAAGCTGTCATGGGATAAGAGGAAAGGTCCTCTCATGTATTGATAACTGGTTAAAACAAAGGGTAGGAATAAATGGTCAGTTTTGAGAATGGAGAGAAGTAGCTAGTAGTGTCCTGCAGGGGTATGTACTGGGACTAATCCTATTCAACATATTCATAAATTATCTGGAGAAAGGGGTAAAAACAGTGAGGTGGCAAAATTTGCAGATGACACTAAACTGCTCAAGAGAGTTAAATACAAAGCAGACTGTGAAGAGCTTCAAAAGAGCTAAGTGACTGAGCAACAAAATGCCAGATTAATTTTAATGATGATAAATGCACAGTAATGCATATTGAAAAATATAATCCCAACTATACGTATAAAATTATGGGGACTCAATTATCTATTACTACTTGAGAGAAATCTTGGAGTCATTGTGGATAATTCTCTGAGAACATACACTCAATGCGCAGTAGCAGTCCAACAAGCAAACATTGTTAGGAATAATTTTAAAAGGGATAGAGACTAAGACAGAGAATATCTTATTGCCTCTATATAAATTCAGGGTACATCCACATCTTGCATACTGTGTACAGATATGGTCGCCTCATATGAAAAAAAAAATCTTGGCATTGGAAAAAGTTCAGAAAAGGGCAACCAAAATTATTAGGGGTTTGGGACAACTGCCGTATGAGGAGATATTAATAAAGTTGTGACTTTTCATTTTAGTAAAGAGGAGATTAAAGGGGATATGATAGAGGTCTATAATATGATGACCAGTGTGGAGAAAGTAGATAAGGAAAAATTATTTACTTGCTCCCATAACACAAGAACCAAGGGTCACCATATGAAATCAATAGGTGAAATTTAAAACAAACAAAAGGAAGTATTTCGTCACACAACGCACAGTCAATCTGTGGAACTCCTTGCCAGAAGATGTTGGGAAGATCAGGACTTTAACAGGGTTCAAAAAAGAACTAGATAAATACTATCAATGGTATTATCCAGGATGGGTAGGAATGGTGCCCATAGACTCAGAAGCTGGGAATGGGTGACAGGGGAGGGATCACTTGATGATTGCCTGTTCTGTTGATTCCCTCTTGGCAATCTGACATTGGCCACCGTTGGATGACAGGATACTGGGCTAGATGAACCTTTGGTCTGACCCAGTGCAGCCATTCTTATATTCATCAATATCTAGAATACGTGTAATTACAGAATTTAAGTGTTTTAAACATAATTAAGATACACCAAATTGCTAGCCAAGTAAAGACTATTTTTCTTTGATGTTCCCTTTGGTAAAATATGTTGAGCTGAAGAATTATAGTCAATAGGATAGGACAGCAGGCTGTTCTGCAGCTTTTCTTAATGAAGGAAGGCCAGCACAAGAGGTGTCTTGCACTGCGCTGTAAAATAAGTCACAAACTCAAAAGATTCCAGCTGTCTCTCTCATTCATTGGCATATCAAATGCCCATCCCTCAAGGAACATAAGATATTTTCTGTTCCCCACACTCCCAATTCAGATATGGCACAATGCCATGAAGGGTTTGTCTACATTGTGGAGTAATGTGCTACATTAGTTGTGCTTTTTAAGCATACTAATATGTTGAACATTAATTGGTCTGTGCAGACTATGCTGAAAGATTCAGTAGTATTCTTTAGCATATTCTGATACTCCTGGGAGAATTTTGCACCACTACACAATGCAGAATTTTGCAGAAATTAATGTGACCACAGAATTTCCTTTCCCCCATGGAAATGGACTGCAGTGCTGCTAGCCACCATTAGGGGCTGCTGGACCCAGCAGAGCCCAGCTCACTCACAGATGACATTGCTGTGGGTACAGTGAAGGAAGTAGAGAGTTCCTCGCAGCTGTAGTTCCCAGCATGCCCTAAGGAAAGGAAAGGGCGATGCACAGGAAACTCCAAGCAAGCCTGGAATTAAGCCTCAGGCTGTTTCTTCCTCTGAATCTCTAGGCTCTGGAGTTGAAAAGGGAGAAACCACAGCTGCACTCTGAAAGGGGAATGGCAAGCAAATATCTAGGCTGGTGGGTACCTGCGGTTGGGGTTTGAGGGAAGGCCACAGACACATGAACTGGGTGGCCATTGTGGTTTCTTGCTGGCACATATTTTGAAAGAAACTACCACAATAATTGAAACTGGCATTATTATCTAGTGTTGTTTTGACAAATAAAATTTTGCAGAATTTTGTAGAATTTTAAAATTTAGTGTGAAGAATTTTTAATTTTTTTGGGGCAGACTGCACGTAGGACAGAGTATCTTCCCTCGGGAATTTTTAGTGTGCACCAGCAAAGTCTACACGGATCAATTAATATGGACCATGTGGGTACATCTACACAGCAGGGTTAAATTTGAAATAAGCTACACAACAGGAGCTATGCTAATTGTGTACCTTAAGTCAAAATAACGTATTTCGACTTTTGGCACTATCTACACAGCAGTTATTTCAAAATAGAGCACTCTTCCCCGACTTCCCTTACTCCTCATACAATAAGGGTTACAGGAGTCGGAGTAAGAAGCCCGTTATTTTGAATTTATTTCAAAATAATGGGCTTGCTGTGTAGACACGCACTACGTTATTTCGGAATAACTGACGTTATTCTGAAATAACACTGCTGTGTAGACATAGCCTGTTAGTGCACTTCAGAAATCAAACCCCAGTATGCATTACTCTACCATGTAGACAAGCCTTACTAGTCGATGGGGTCCAACCACTATAGTGGCTACTGTTATAGCCAACGAGCCACTCTCAACCATCCGAATAGCCACATGTGGCTAGTGGCTAGCATGTTGGATACCACAAGTTTAGTCATAATGGTTGTGAAGAAAACCCTTCAAATGTGAACTGAGTGTAGCTCAAAGCACAATCTTCTTGACCCTGTAGACAGTCCCAAACAAAAGCCCTGAGAGATGTGAAATGCCCTCAGTCATCTCATCTGACTTTCAACTGCCTAATTATGACACATTAAGAGCAAGATTTTCAAAAAATGTTGTTATGCAACTGTGTGCCTATTTTGAGGAGTGCTAGCAAATGTGTGTGCCTATTTAATAATTTTGTGCACCAATGCCCAAATAAACAAAGGGAAAAACAGCCATACAACTAGAAGTGCTTAGCATTATTTTTCCACTGAATAATGTTGCATGCAACAGTAGCTGTATTAAAAGCTTAGTCATAATCTAAGTACAGTCATAAAACCTCGTACAATTATCACTGGGGTCCTGGTGAATGGAGCATAATGTATGTCCCTAATTTGTACATCAAGGCCATAAAATTATTTAATGTGTCTCTCTTCACAGAATTAACATCCCTGGGTTAGAATTTTCTCTCCCACTTGAAGCTGGTCAGACTAGAGCAAAGCTCTCAGGAGTCTACTACTTATGTCCTGGACTCCCTCCCACCTTGAAATTATACAAAATACTATCTTAGAACATTTTTATGGATGAAACAAATCAAAGAGCCAAGCAGAAACCCCTCTCATGTATTGTCTGCCACAGCTGAACTGCTGAGGCTTCACAAAAGCAAATATTTACAAGTTTACATTTAAAAGTAGAAATTGTCTAAAATTAATATCTAGTGATCATCTCACAATCAAAGGAGCAATGAAATTTTAAGACATAAATATTATTATCTTCAGCAAACAGGAGAATAATCTCTTAAATAGGAAATCAGGTGCTAAAATTTCTCAAGAGAGGGCTGTTTTTAACCTTTCGTGCACTTTTAAAAATGTCAAGGAATATAGCTGATGACTGTGACCAGCTGGTAAGTACGAAAAAATGGGGCAAACTTTTTTGGGGAGGAGGTGGGGGATACAGTTGCTTCAATAAAACATAACCCCTAGTATCAAGAAGTTCAGTCACCCTAGGGGTAAATCAGGTTGGGTGACAGTGAGTGAGGAAGGATTATATACAGTAGGAAATAGATGAATCCCTTAGCTGTTCATTTCCAGATTTCTTAACATTTAGGAGAGACCACGTTACTTTCCACTCCTGCCCTAATTTCTGTCTTCTCCATACCCAAGCCACCCCTTTTCTCCTATAGTCTCCTGCATTACTACTACCCCTTCTGGTCACATATCCCCCAAATGCATGCCTCCCAATCTGTGGCTCAACCCAGCCATCGATGAAACAGAAAAGCCTGAACTCAAGAGTAGGTCAGTTTAAATTTATAAACATTTATTGTACTACCTGTTTAAACTTTGCTCTATATAGGCTGAACCTCTCTGATCCAGAACTCTCTCATCCAGAAACATCCATCATCCAGAATGATTTTAGATAGACGGATGTCAACTTTTCATGGGTGTGGCCAAGTTTTCCACAATTCAATAAAGTTTGTTTACAGCCACCACTTCTATCTCTCAGTGTTCTGTGCTGTTATCAGGGCCGGACCAAGCCATTCCGGCGCCCTGGGCAGACAGTTTAATTGCGCCCTGGGTTGGGGGAGGGCGCATGCATGGCCCCGCCCCCGCACCAGCGCGTGGGGGAGGGCGCGTGTGGCCCCGCCCCTGCCCGGCACGTGGGGGAAGGCGCACAGAGCTGGCGGCAGCAGGACGCATGTGCCCGGCCCGGCTCAGCCTGACTACTGTCGCTGGTGCACAGCCTGGGGTGTGCTGAGCCTGGCTGTGCAGGGCCCTGCGACAGCGGGGGGAAGGGTGCTGCTGGCCGGCGCTGGGGGGTTAACACGGCCCCCACCCTGGGCTGCGTGCCCCTTACAGCTGCCATCAGGTGCCCCCCATAGGTTGGCGCCCTGGGCAGCTGCCCAGCTAGCCCATGCCTTAATCCGGCCCTGGCTGTTATATAGCTATAATTTACCCCTAAATGTTCTCTCACAGCACAGTAAGCAGCGGAAGTGTTGGTAATGCTGCTAAACAATATTGACTTCCCATGGTCCAGAAAATTCTCTCATTTGGAACTGGTCTGGTCCCGAGGGTTCCAGACTAGAGAGGTTCAACCTGTATAAATTTATCAAGAATTATTTATCACTTTGTATCTTCAAATTAATGTCTTCTCCATTGACATGCACCCAAAACCAACTGGTCACCTAAACTCTTAAGGGCACTTCTCTGTAGGATGGCCAACAAAACAGAACAAATTTTTCAGTTTCTATGACATACTATTTTGGAAACAATTTTGGTTTGTGACTTTACAATTCCCTTTTTTTAACCAACATTCCAGAAAATTTCCTACTGTGGGCTGAGAACATTTCAGAACATGAACATTTCAGAAAGATCTGTTTTTTTAGGAAAATGATATTACAGCTCACACAAAGTTGAACTAGTTAAGGAAGGGACTTAAAAACACAACTATTTTGACACATAAAATGAGGGTACAATTAATACAATTATACATCTGCAAGAAATTTTGCAACAACACTGTAAATAAGATATAGCTCTGGAAAGTATAAGCCACAAACCCAATTAAAAACTTTAACGAATTATACCTTGACATAATAAAGCTATAATCCAGCATTACCATATCAATAAGTGACAAATTCTTGTCAAATTCCTGAAATCATCCATAAATTGGTGATTTTAATGTCTTCTTAAAGCTGAAAACCATTCAGCACACTTTAAAGGAAGATACAAATTAACAAGTAAAAATAACCAGCAGAGAGCCATCATGATCTTTGCTTGATTATAAATACATTTCAAATATATAGATATTAATTACATTTAAGTTAGATAGGAAGTTAATATCAAGAGGATCAAAAATAAAAAAGGTCCAATAGTAAGCAATCTGTATCATAATTAAAACAGATGCTACAGTATAATGGGAAACAATTGTCAAAGATACAAAATAGCATGTATAAACAACATAGCATAGAAAAGAAGCAAAATCATGTGGTACCAACTGAAGAAGCAAAACAGATCTAGGCTGACAGTTTCCCAAAGGTGCCAGAGACCAACATATTAACTTAAATGTCTCATACAAATAATTAATGGTGAAATAGGCCACCCTTACAGAATACAAACCTTTCCAAAATACTCGCCAAAATGGAGCTCAGTGTTGGGATAACTTTTGGCAAAGTTAAACAAAAGACTGTGGAGTGTAACGTAGTATCTTTGGATGGGAGCTGATACAATCAGTCAACAGCTATAAGAGAAACAAGACTTAACTAAATTAATTAAAGAAAGCAAATAAAAAAATAATGTGGGATTCAGAATGTGTTCAATAGTATGGAATGATGCTACTGGCCTATTTTTACCATTGGCAATAAGATATGAGAAACAGCTAGCTCCAGTAGAAGCAAGTGCATTATGATACAACACAACATGAGCATTATAAAATGCGAGATGAATCTCAAGCCCAGAGGCTCTTTAGCACCAATCCAAATCACAACTCTCTGCCTTCATTTTTCTGCTTTGCTACCATTCTACTTCTCCAAGTTTTTCTGATTTGATTAACCCTTTTTTCTCTTTATTGTCTGATATTTTCAATTTTTCTAACACAAAAATCAGATTCTTAAAAAATAAATTGAATAATAATGATAGAAACTACTTTGGGCACCAGAAATTTTCAAATTGTTCAGCATTCAGTAAGCTTCCTTTATTCTTAGTATGAACATGACCACTTCATTGGTACCTAAATGAGAGTTAAGCTCTTTGGAAATCTGGTCTCAGCTGTGGATAATATGCACTTTTGAAAATCAGGCCTCAGATGAATAATTACAGAAATCATAGATCAAGTCTCAACATGTTCTTACTACTTTGAATTTAACTTTGATTGCTCTTTCTAAATTCTGTTTATAACCATGATCAATGACATTTAATTGAACCACATAATACATGTTAGCCATTTTGGAATCATCAGTGATTTATTTTTGGATTTGGTCGACGAACTTTTTATCTCCAATTTGATACTTTGAGTTACATAGATAGTATAACTCAACTAATTATGTTAATTTGGTTATCCTGGCCTGAAATATGTGACATTACTGAACAAAAATGTTAAGCAAATGTTATATATGCATGTATACAATTGATCCTTTCTGCTGTTTCTTAAAATCTGTGTTAATATCACTGATTTTCAACATAGCTTGTAAATACTTCTACCTGCATGTGCTATGGAGTATTGTAGGAGGTTGTAACTATTTTACCACCTGTTCTCTGAACTACAACGTGTATAATCCCATATCAGTGTTTGCCACTAACTACTGCAATTCTTAGAACTTGTCTTCCACTTACACTTTTAAAATTAAACTGTAGTAAAATGGATGGATGGGTTATATGTTGTTCTTCCGAAGCCTTCACTGTTCCCCAGCTAATGTTGGATGGTCAGAAGCCCCACCTCACCCACCAAAATAATCTTTAAAACTAAAGTTTTTATTGTAAGCTGAAATCTGCCATAAAACAAGGTAAATCTGTAATCAGTGCATCCTTTATCTTTCTGAAAAGTTTCCTAAGATCTTGATAACTTTATTAATGAATCCATCACACTGAGGCTGACTTATTTTAGCCTGTTATGGTTATGGTCTTGATCCTTAAACATAATGCAAGTTTAAGATCCAGTTCAGTTTGACATTTTTTTATACTCTAAATAGTAAATATGAACACATGCTTTCTGAGATGGCAAAACCAACCACTACTCAGTCAGAAGCAGAGAGCTCTTTCCATCCACTCAACCCTGAAGTTGAAAGGAGGATCTGAAAAGTCAAAAACAAATGGTGGGAGGAGAAGGCAAAAGAAATCTAGACATCTGCTGAAAGACATAATATGTGGAGCTTTTGTGTGTGTGTGAGACAAAGACCCCTGTAAAGATCAAGCACATGTCGTCTCTGAGATCTGAAAATGGTTGTACCCTTCTTAAAGATAACAAATCCATCAAAGAGCACTGCAAGGAACGCTACCAACAGCTTCTAAATAAAAAATCGACTCTGACTGACATCATCATTGACTCCATCCTTCAGCACCTACTTTGGGAAACTCTTGCCAACCCACCAACACCTCAGGAGGTTTGCAAAACAATTACATAAATGAAGAACAATAAAGCGCCAGGTCCTGATGGCATACCAGGTGAAGTACTGAAAGTGGGAAGGGGGAGAAACATGGACAAAGAAGCTTCATTTGCAGCAAGAGACATACCTTGCCTTTATCGATCTGACCAAAGCCTTCCACTTTGTCAACTGTGAGGCTCTCTGAAAAATCATGTCAAAGTTTGGCTGCCCAAGCAAATTTATCACCTGTGTAAGACTCCTGCATGACCAGATGACTGCCTCCATCCTGCAGTGGCTCTACCGAGTCATCTGTCAACTGAACTGTTGTAAAACAAGGCTGTGTATTGGTACCCACCCTTTTCTCCATTTTTTAGCAGCTATAAATACATTAACCTAAGATTGTTTACCACAGGATGGTGACATTCAATATTGGGCTGACGGTTGTTACACTGGATAAGTTGATTAGAATTATTAGGGTGTCAGATTATACAGGATTCCTGTGCTCACAAAATGGAGTCTGTTAGGGTTCCATTTTGAATCTGAGGGAAGGGATAGAATCTGGTCTTTTCCTGCTCAAAAGGGCTTTGCACTCAGCACACCTAAGGGTGCACACGGCACAGAAGGGTGCACTTGTCTCTAATTTGTGCACTCCGCCCAAAGTTATGCACATGGTTCCTTAGGAGATGCACACTACCCTGTAGAATATTTGCACACGTCACTGAATTGGTGCACCCAGTACACAATTCTTTTCCCACCCAAGAGTTAATAAAAGCACCCTGTAAGGAGGGTTCTGGTTCGTTCGTTCCTGTTCATCATTGTGGATGTTGTAGCGTATGTGGATTCCGCTGCATTGCTATCTCATGTGCCACCTGCATGTGGAGTAGTCCCACATTAGGGAGTTGGGACCAGGGATAGTGGCAGTTGGACTTTGTAACATCTCCACAATTCTTCTGGGATCACGTGGATTTACCGAAGGGTCATTCGTCTCTGAACCAAGTGAAGAGGAACAGTCCAAGGAGGTCGAGGATTTCTTGGTGGTTCTGTGTCGAAAGGCCTAGATTATTCACTTTGAGGGATCTCCTCGTAGGTCCTCCTCCAAGGCTTTAAACTAGCTGTGGAGTAGAAGGTCACGAGCACCGACCACGGACCATCTTTGTAATCCATATTCCTATTGTATAAGGGGCTTTCCTGTCTTCTTTCTTTTCTTTTCTAGGGTTAGGGTTGGTTGTGTTTGATGTTATCATTTCCTCTGTATGCGGTTTTCAATTCTGACAATATATGGTTTGGCCCTAAATTTGTGTCTGCCTATTATTGTGTATGGGAAAGGAGTCACCGGTGATAGAGATACAGTAGTTTATCAGGTGTACCTCACTTCTGAATCCAGGGACAGTTAACATCTTATTAGTCAGAGCAAGCCAAAATTATTCTGAATTATTTAAAATTAAACATTGCAGCGTTCCCTGTACAACATGGTGATCTCTCCAATGTTTCTTGTCTCTATTCCAGAACTAACGTAATATTGGCAACATTAACCGAACCCCAGTATGCAGATTAGGCTGTAGTTGCAGACCCAAAGGAGGGTCTACCAACAGCTCTTATTTGCTTCATAAAGCAGTGGTAAATCACAACTACCTTCAATAGCTGGGAGACTTGGGTGACTTATAGAAAACACCTGAAAAACCTGGACCACCAGCACTTTCTTTGAAGATCATATATATGGAGATATGCCTATCTCATAGAACTGGAAGGGACCTTGAGAGGTCATCAAGTCCAGTTCCCTGCCTTCATGGCAGGATCAAGTACTATCCCTGACAGATTTGCCCCAGGTGGCCCCCTCAGGGATTGAACTCACAACCCTGGGTTTAGCAGGCCAATGCTCAAGCTATCCTCAACATAAAGTGAGAGGATCATCACACTAATGTAATTGTCCTCACAGAGGTCAACATCTTCAGTGTTGAGGCCCTGATAATCCATCACCACCTGAGGTGGAGTGGGCACTGTGTAAACATGCCTGATATATATATTTGCCAAAACAATGGCTATACATGAAACTCATGAAAGAAGAAAGGAAATGGGGAAGCCAAAAGAAACGCTTAAAGATGCCCTCAAGATAAACATCGAAGGGATGTGGCACAGACACCACACACTGGGAGGTAGCAGCCCAGCACAGGGATAAATGGTGAAGACTTGCCAGAGAGGGAATGTCCACATTTGAGGAAAATAGCCTTGCCCTGGACACAGAAAAATGCCAGAAAACAAAAGATAGACAACCGTCACGCAGCAAAACCACCTGCAACATCTGCCAACAAGCATGAGGCTCAAGGATTGGACTCCTAAGAACCCATGAAAAGTAGAAACTGTGAAAGAGATCATCCTCGACCTTGAGGGATCTCTGATGATGAACAAATGAAAAAAAACCCACATAATCTTAAAAACAATGACACAAATTAAAACACATAATGAAAAAAGAAAATGTACTTTTATAAAAAATGAATGTATTGTATTACTAAAGCATACTTCCCAAAACATACAATATAAAAAGAGAAATGGATCATACTAGATGGCATTCAACAAAGCAGTTGAAGAATGCAGTAAAGGAAAATCTAAGTGCTGATATATAAGAAACAAGGTATTTGGGTAACTTTTAGTTAAGAAATAAGTCAAAAGGTTCTCAGACTATTAACTTTTCTACTATATCAATTCTATTAGATGGCTCTTTTACAAATTTATCTATAATAGTTATTAGATGAAAACAATTACTGAGTCTAAAAAAATCTGTCCAATATTGAAGTATTAGTTTCAGATTAAATAGGAAGTTTACATTTCAAAACAAGTAGAAGTATAAAAGGTTTAAAATCTCAATAACAAAACTGGTTTTGCTGAAAAGGAAAGTTTGTGTGCCTCAGGGTGTGTCTGTCTACACAAAGATAAAAAACCACATCTGTCTTGGCCCAGTTGACTTGGGCTTGTGGGTTCTGGGGCTGAAAAAAATCACTGTGTAGATGTTTGGGTGTGGGCTGGATCATAAGCTATGAAACCCTCCAAAAGTGGCAAGTCCGGGTATGTCTACGATACAGAAATATATCGAATAAGATATTTCAAAATAACGCGTCTAAACACAAAATGCATTTCAAAATAGCGTTTTGCTATTTTGAAATAGCGCGTCCACACTGATTGAACGCTGAATCGCATTTAAGGCCAGCTGGAACCGGTTCCAGCAGGGCATCAGGTCAGTAGTTACTTTGTGTGGCTGCTGCCTGAGACTATCTGAGGCTTGTGCTTAAAGGGACCCCCCTGGACAGCCGGTTCTCAGCTTTCTATGCTTGCTTGCCTACCTCGCAAAGGGACAGCAAAGCATTTTTGTCTCTGCCTACTTTGGTTGCCCTGACTCGGGACACCACAGCACTCGGCACCATGGAACCAGAGCTGCCCTTGGGCACTCTGGTGCTCATTTTGGATGTCTTGCTGCGAGCCTGGAAGCAATTGCTGGAGTCTGCCTCGCAGCATCTGCCGCAACCCGACCCCCAGGCCCTCTTCCAGACCCTCCTGGGGTACGAGGAGGAGGAGCAGCAGCGCCCGGATGCCAGCGTGCCCCGCCGCATCTGGCATTTGGACACCAGCAGCAACTAGTGGGACCACATCATCCTGGAGCACTGGGGAGACCAACAATGGACCCAGAACTTCAGGATGAAGAAGGACACCTTCCTTGAGCTCCGTGAGTGGCTCGCCCCTGCTCTGCAGCAATGGGACACGCACATGAGGCCCGCCATTCCCTTCCAGAAGCATGTGGCCATCGCCCTCTGGAAGCTCTCCATGCCGGACAGCTACCAATCCGTGGCAAACCAGTTCGGCATGGGGAGATCCACTGTCGGAGCAGTGCTCATGCAGGTATGGCAGTCTCCAGCCACTGTGCCTGGGGGTGGGGGAGCAAGGAGGGGATGGGCTGCCCCAGGGAAAAGGGGGGGGGTGCAAGTCCCCTCCCCAGGAGGATTTGTTCTGTCCCAGCCGCACTACGGACTGCCCGGGGTGGCCAGGATTGCAGGGGGGGTTGCTCCTGGGGAGAGGGGGTGCGGGGCAGTGGCGGGAAAGGAGCACTGTCAGCCACCCTGGCACCCCAGTGACTCTCGGTTTTGTGTGTCCCTCTGCAGGTGGTCAAGGCCATCAATAGAGTGCTGCTCCGCAGAGTCATCCGCCTCACTGATGTGGACGTGGTCATTGAGGGCTTTGGCACCCTGGGCTTCCTCAGCTGCGGGGGGGGAGAGGGAATCGACAGGATGCACATCCCCATCCGTGCCCTAGACCACCAGGCCTCCCTGTACATAAACCGGAAGGGATACTTCTCCGTCATCCTGCAGGCTGTGTCTGACCACCGGGGCCACTTCCTGGACATTAACGTGGGCTGGTCCAGCAAAGCACGCGACGTGTGGGTGTACCGCAACTCCTCCGTGTGCCAGAGGCTGCACGCTGGGACTTTCTTCCCCAACCGCCACATCGGTGTTAGGGACGTGGACATGCCTGTGTGCATGGTGGGGGATGCGGCCTACCCACTACAGCCCTGGCTCATGAAGCCCTACATGGGACACCTCAACCCCTCCCAGCTGGCCTTTAATGCCAGGCTCAGCAGGGCCTGCATCGTGGTGGAGGGTATCTTCGGCCAGCTGAAGGCCCAATTTAGATGCCTCCTCACCCGCCTGGACCTCTCCGAGAGGAATATTCAGCACGTGGTGGCGGCGTGCTGTGTGTTACACAATTTGTGCGAAAGAAAGGGGGAGGCTTTCCTGCCAGCCTGGAAGGCAGAAGCTGACCACTTGGCTGGCCTGTATGCGCAGCCCTGCATGGCTGCCAGCCGGGAGGTCCAGCTGGGGGCTGTCAGTATCCGGGAGGCCCTGCGGGAGAGCTTCCAGATGGAGGAGGAGTGAAGTCTCCCTGGCGTGCCCCACTGGGGCCTTGTGCCTTATACCACCCTCACGTCCTTCCACTTTCCCCTCCCTAACCCCCCTTCCTGATGTAAAATAAACACGTGTGTTGCCAAAAACAAACTCTGTTTATTGAACATAACTGGGGTTGGGGGGAATGAGGGCGGGAGAGGGGAGGCGAGAGGGTGGGACAGAGGAGGGGTAAACCTGGGAGGAGGGAGCTGGAAGGGGGAGGGCAAGGGGAGGAAGGGGGAGGAGAAGCTCAGGGTTGGGGGGGTCTTGCTGGTCCACCTGTCTCCCAGCACTGCGGGTGCAGGGGCCTTGGCATCCCCGGGGGCAAGCGGTTATGGGGGGGGAGGGGCAGAAGAGGCGGGAGGGAGAGCAGGAGTGGGAGGAGGAGCGATAACTGGGGTGGCAGCAGGCGCTGGAGCGGCAGGAGGCACCAATCTCTGCACCAGGGTCTGCAGGTGGTCACAGATGGCACGGCCCTGGGCAAGCAGCTCCTGCCAGCTCTCCCGCCTCAGCTGCAGGTATTCATGCACCCAGTGCTCCAGGATGCGGACCTGCCTTCGCAGAAGCCCCAGGTGCTGCCGCTGGTACTCCTCCTGGTTCCGGGTCAGCCTGCTGAGTGCCCGGGTGTGGGAGGATGTCCTGGGCGGGGTGGTGCGCCCTGCACTCGCAGCTGCGGCGGCTGTGGAGAAACAAGAGAAGTGGCCAGTTATCCCTGGGGACACAGTGGGTGAAGCCCAGCCCCCCTGTGCAAGGCGAGGACGGCAGGTCTCCGCACCATCAGAGCCGATGTGCTTGCACACAGGCCACGTTTGGCATGTCCTGCTATCCCCGGGAGTGTGAGCTGGTTCGGGACTGCACCCATGCCCCTGTGCTATATATAGTGTGGGTGTGGGATGGGAGGGGAGATGTGCCCTGCCTCTGCGTAAAGGGGGCTTGTGGAGGGAGGGCATTGTGCAGTGTCCCTCCCCAGAGTCAGGAGCACGTCATGTGGCTTCATACATACACGTGTGTGGGTAACAGGCCAGGGCTCCTGTGTGGCAGCCAGCCGGGGCCACATGCCCAGAGTGGCACGGCACGGCACATGCACAGGTTGCTGTGTGCTCCGTGGCCAGCAAGGCCCATACGCACAGTCCCTGGTCTCCCTCTCCCTCCCCCGCCCCCCCATAAGGGGACAGTGATGGCACTCACATGTCAAGGCCTCCCCGGCCTTGGATGACACCGGGGACATGGCTGCTGTGATGCCTCGGGGGTCCTGGGTGAGTGCCACGCTCCCTCTGGGCTCCTGCGACTCCTGGCTGTCGTCCTCCTTCTTTTCTTCCTCCTCCATGCTCTGCTCAGGGCCCTCTGCCCCAGGGTCGATGACCACCTGGGGGGCACGGACTGTCTGACCCCCTCAGGATGGAGTCCAGGGCATCATAATAGGGGCAGGGCTCTGGGTCAGCCCTTGGTTGGGAGCTACCCCCTGTGGCCCTGGCATAGGCCTGCCGCAGCTCTTTGATTTTCATACGCACCTGCTCCTGGGTGCGCATGTGGCCTTTGGTGGCCAGGCTGTCAGCCATCCGCCTGTAGATGGCTGCGTTCCCATGTCTAGAGCGGAGATCATGGACATTGGAGGCCTCCCCCCAAACCTCAATCAGGTCCATAATCTCCGCACTAGGCCAGGAAGGCACCCGCCTTTTGCAGCCCCTGGCAGGCTCCTGGGAGCTGCCAGCCTGCTCCTGGGGAGCGGTGGAGGTCTGGGTGCCAGTGGGTTGCTGGCTCATGCTGGGCCAGGGGCAGCGACTGCTGTTTCTGTGCTGGCAGGCTTGCAGCTGGCACAGGCACTGTGGCCAGAGTCTACCCCTTTAAGGGCTCCGGGGCTGGGGGAGAGCAGAAGAGTTTTCCTGGAGGCCCCCTATTTCGAAATAAGCATCTACACAGCGCTTATTTCAATTTAGCTATTTCAAATTTGGCATTATTCCTCATGGAATGAGATTTACCAAATTCAAATAAGTGCTACGCTATTTCGATTTAATTTTGAAATAGCAGTTTGGCTGTGTAGACACTAGTAAAGGTATTTCAGAATAACAGCTGTTATTTCGAAATAACTTTGCTGTGTAGACATACCCTCCCAGAGCATGGACACCAGTCTAATCCCAAGCCTTGCAGCCTAAACCAGCTGACCTGGGCCCACCACAGCTATGCCATGTGTAGACATATCACAGAGACCAATTATCAAAACTGTGTCCCCATGGAAGTCAAAGGGGATTTTACATGCATCTTAATGAGATCAGAATTTGCCCCAAGTTCTGAATTTCCAAACTAGCAAATATTGCAGTACAGCTAGACCAAAGTCAGTATAAAATAAGGTTGATAGCATTGAGATGAAATCGTTTTGCTTTTGTTAATCCATATTTTGTTCCAAACTTTTTACCAGCAATATTTAGATGAGTGCTCACAGGCACGGAATAAACTCAGTAGCAGAATGTATTTTTCAGAAACTGATCTGTAAATCAAGGGAGAGATTTCTTTGCAAAAGACTGATGTTCCATGACATCAATTTTTAGCTTCATAGTGAAATTACATTTTCAAAGGCAGTGTTAATTCCAGGGATTTGCAGAATAGTTTATCTGGGACACTACACGTTTTAATTGTCTTTTGAAAAGTACCATAAAAATAGCTTACACACTACTTAGCTAAAATGTATCAGAACTTTTGGCCTGGGTGTAATGGTTTCCATCTGTACTGTAGTAAGAAAACTTATTCTATCCATAAGAAAATATACACACTTCTGGTTGTATTAAATTTAATACAGAATTAACATTTGACAATCATTTCCTGAAGAATGCGAAAATAAGAGTGAAAATCAGATATGGATATTACTAATCTTTTTTTATATTTAGACATAACTCAGAACATTAAATGATAGTAGCTCAATATACTTCTCTTTTGACTTATTATCCATCAATATTATTGTAATGTCTCAGTAGTGGCAATAGATCCAATTAGTACATTTATACAGGAATATTCTTGTAAAATAATTTCATGCTAACTTTAACAAATGAGTACATATCTTCTGCCTTTGGAAAGAGTTAATGCCTTCTCCATTCTCACTGACTATAATGCCACTTCAATAAACATTTGTACTTCTACGGCTTCTGTTTTGTGCGTGAACAAAAGGAGATCAAAATTCCAGTGTGTGAAGAAATCAGTTCATGAGATATAATTTTGTTTTTTCCACACGAGTAGTTTAAATATGTTATTTAATGTTATCTTCAGGCATAAACATAAGGCATGTAGGTTAAAAAAGTCAAAACTACATCTTTGTGTACTAGCTATTTCAAATATTTTGTTTAATGTGCAAATGACATAATGAACAGGATGCTTGATTAAAGTAATTT
This sequence comes from Pelochelys cantorii, assembly GCA_032595735.1. Lineage (NCBI taxonomy): Eukaryota > Metazoa > Chordata > Testudines > Trionychidae > Pelochelys > Pelochelys cantorii. The sequence continues at coordinate 25,679,219 of CM064339.1, forward strand.
GCACTGCAGTTATAACAGTGCAGAAATGCTGGTCAGTAATAGTATGTACTTCATACATAACTTCCAGCCATATAACAAGATTTTACTTTTTAAAAATCTTCCACTGGAGGGAAAAATGCTTGTGTTTCTTTTTTGGAGCTGATGTTAAAATATTCCCTTTCCCACACAGAGCAATAGTGCTAAAAGCTTCAATGGGTAACAATTAGAATTTACAATTCACTTTTCCTCTTCATATACAAGAGAACATTATCTTTTATATTTTGCAATTTTCTTTTGCATTTAAATATTTCCCACCTCTGCATTAAAAATGCCTTTTATTATGCAGTTCAACAGGCTTTCCTAGGTAGGCATCCCTAGAGCTTAATCCTGATTCACAAAACAAAAACATCTAATTACTCCACCTACATAATTCATTGGCCCACAAACAAAAGTTGGCTAACTCATGATGTTATCTGACAGACACTACAGAGCAGATATGAAGAGCTCACTACATGAGGGAAGCCTTCATCAAGCTTCAGTGGGAACTGCTGCCGATCAGTAACAAGAGTGCTTTGGAATCAAACACAGGCAGGAAGGCACTCAATTGCAAGTACCAGTCCCTCCCCTCCCCCCCCATCATCAAATCAGATAATATAAAGGGAGGGATGTCATTTTGAAATTAAGATCCTGAAGTTCCAAAGTAGTTAGTTCTGTCTTTAGGGGCTCAGCAGGCTTCCAGGTGAATCATGTAGCTATGTTCTAAGATCATATTTGTGACCCTCTATAGACACATACAGCACAGTAAGCTACACACAAGTTTTTTTGTGAATTTAGTGCCATTAATTAAAAAAGAGAGAGAGAAAAGACTCTAAATTTTTAGTTTATGAAATTCTTAATGCTTGTAAAAAACTCAAGCCTTCAGTGGTACAGTAATATAAGAGAGATACAGAGTAAATTGAGGCATAGAAATTATCCAATGAGAAAACTGGATTACTATGATCAAGATTAATGAAAAACTAGTATATTCACACCATGCAGACTTAATGTAGCTCAGCAAGACAAAATCTTATTAAGAGCCTGTCTCGTCTCCTGCCCCCCCCCCCAAATTTCCTTCTAAAGCTCCATAAAGAAACAAAGAATCCAGTTAATTTATTTTTCATGGTCAAGTATCTAAGGCCCACTAAATCACTAATATTGCAAAAGACTTGGCCCACTCTTGTTCAGCTAGTGGAACACTTTGTAGTGATGCATTAATTTCAAATGAAAAGCCATTATTTTCCACAAGTACTAAGGAATAGATTCTATATGAAAAAACTTTTACTACACAATAAACTGAGGCTTGCCAGAAAACTACAGTTCTCAGGTTTTTGAAATTTGTCCTCATTCTGCATGAAAATGCAAATGAGAGGATAACATGAAAAACTGGGTCTCGGACCATTCTCCTAACCACTGAGTCCTATCCCCCATTCCCAGAAGAAATGCCACCTTAGACCTGAGAAACCTTCCTGATAAAAGGTTGGCAAAAGAAACTCTTCTGTGAAACTTTTGGGTTTTGACAAAACAGCATTTATTTATAGAAAAAAGTTATGCCAAACCATTTCTGTCCAGCTGTAATAACAACCTAGGATTTTAGGCAACCCAATTCTACAAACTTTTACTTACGTAAGTAAGTCTTTATGCATGTGAGTGGTCTAATGGGCCAATGTAAGGACTATTTGTGGGTGTACATGTTTACAGGATCAAGCTCTTAGGTTTTAATTACACGTATATTCTGGCCCCCCCAGTTTACCTGACTTAGTTAAAATGCTTACTTTAAAACAATGGGGTATGGATATTTTCCCCTGTAGTCTATGGTTCTGAAGACAGAAGATGAGAAGAAGAACTATTATTTGAAGCCAGACTTCCCCCTCCTATGCCAAGTCTCCACAATTACGTTTGGAGGGCTATGTCATATACTTCAAGTAGTAATTAACAACAGAAATATTTGGAATATACGAGTAAGGACAGGGCACTTGAAAAAAGAGTTAACAGATGTCCTTTACATTGCTGCTGGCCCAATAACATTGTTGCAGTAATTTATTTGATGTGGAGTTTATTTAACTGCTGCAAACACATAGAGTTATAATAATCATAAGCAGGTTGCATTAAGCATAATGCATCTTTGATACATAACAGTTAAAAAGAATCTCAGGATACCATATGCCTCAAAAATAGGAAATGCACAGTACTTCTGTATTCTGATTTTAAAAGGCTAACCAAAAATCACTGCAGACTTTGCAAATAAAACTAGAGTTCTTTTAAAAATAATGTCATCTATATTTTGTGACAGCAAACAGACTTGATTTCAATGCCAAATACTGGCATACTTCAGTAAGCTATCAGCACAGCAGTGCTGCCTTCTTTCCCTTTGAAAAATGAAAGAATTAAATTCAAAACAAACAACTTCAATTTAACACCAAACTACAGGATAACCAATCTTAAAAATGTCAAATTGTAATGGATCTTAATACCCATATAAAACACAAAAATAGTGGCATTGTTCCTTGGTAATGCATAGCAACCTTACAGAATTTCAGTGAAGGAGAAAGAAGGGAAAAACACCTTATTACTTCTAACTCCTGCGAGCCATTTTGGTCTCCAAAGGTTTTAGACTGCCTGAGGCCATGTGTCTGCAGTGTTTCGGGAAATGACTTGCCTTCGCACGAACACTGCTATGTTCTGCAGCACTGCTGCCCCCCAGCATCCCCGCTCAATTTCTGTTTAACTCTTCCTTACCTATATCAGCCTCTGATTTTTTATTTTTTTCAAGCAAGATTTTAGAAGGGGTTTTTTGGAGGTGTAGGGGGTAGGATATTTTAAAACAAAAAGAAAACAAAGCTTTTGGCCAAATTCTCTCAGAAATACAAACACGACGATTTATCTGCATATACCCTTGGAAGGAGTTTATTCTCTGTTAAAATTTGCTAACAAAATCAGCTGTGATCACAGACCTTTAAAGTTTGATATTACCCAAATATCTGTCTAGTTTACCTCATTAAAGAAACAATGGTTAGAAACAAGTAGAAATCATCAGACCCACTCCATCTCCTCCTCCAAAACAGGAATGATAGCTAGAAAAAAATATTTCAGCTAATACTGGCTTTAGGTTTTTAATTATATGCCAAACACTGCTCTATAGGCCAAGACTAAATATCTGGCTAAAAGCCTCATCGCCATTAACTAATTTGTCTGAGGACCAGAATATTAAATGAGAGTAGCAAACATCTTCTCTCATACACAGGGAAAGAAAGAGCAATGTCTTCCTACTGATACATTTTTCTAACGTAACTTAGGCAAATGGTCCCCCCCCCCTCCATTTTTTGAATAAATTCAAGGTTATGTACTGCAAGCTACTTTGTTCCATAGCTCTTTAAAAAACCTCTAGAAAATTCCTAGCCAAGGTCACTGCTGATTGACTCAAAATATGACAGTGTAGGAGGCTACTACAATATTCTGTTCATCTCAGAGGTTGAATAAGCAGCACTAACTAAGAGGAAAATCAATAGAATACTTCTCAGTGAGGAAGAAAACAGAAAATAGTTTAGCAGTTAAGTGGTTAATGCAATTCCTAAGTGTTCAGCAATCATTGCAATTTAGTGCCATTTCGATTATTACACAATAAACAGACCATGTTGTCTGGAAGCAAATTTTTATGAGTATAGCTGAAGGGGTTGCAACTTATTTAGCTGCTGAAACTCTAAGGGAAAGAACATTTCTGAATGCTAACACTACAGATCACAAATATACAGGTACACTAGAAAGGTTATTTTTAGGTCACTACTATGGTAACTAACCACACTGACCTTTAAAATTAGTATGCAGTTAACAAAGAAAAATAAAGTTCAATAAAATGTTTTTTAAACCAGATAACTTTAACAAACAACACTGCACATTCTAGTTGTGCAATATGTTGTCAATTTTTAAAGCTATTAATTTCAGAAAAGAACATCATAATAACATGATCAAGAAATCTGCTAACTCTGGGGAAAACACTGAAAAAATTGGAAAGCTGCGCTTTAGCTACCACAGTTTTAAAACTTTTCAAAAATTAAAATGTGTTTGTTTTGCAGACAAAGACACAGTGGTACCAGTACAAAAAAATATATATACATAATGTGTAGTCAAGGCAACATTAAAAATAAAGATAGCCAAAACTGTGCATCTTCTTTTGCGTAATTTTGCCAAAATACAGAATTTACAATTGATCTCATAAAGCAAACTGCTCTGGAATTAATAAATGTGAAGGCAATTATTTAAGGTAGACAAGCATCAGGTTCAGGGGAAGATGGAAACGAATGAGAAGAGATTAAGAGTGTACAGTTAACAGCAATAGGGCCTCAGAAAAGGAAACAATGGAAAATACCTTGGACCCAATTCTGTAGTTTTTACTCAGACATAAATCCAATTAACTTAGAATGAATACTTCGTTAATAAAAATGGAATCTCTGGCCACTCCACTAGGTAGGAAATGGAAATTAGATTTTGACTGGAAAAATTAAGATTTATGAACATGGGTTAAACCTTTGGATGTTCTAGAATGCTCTGTCTGGAAACTGATAGAAAAAGCAGAATGGAAGCTAGAAAGCTGGGGTTTTATTTATTATTACTTCTGAATCTAGGTCATATTTCATATCTTTATTTTGGCTCTGCTAGTCTCTCTCTAAATATATATAGAGGTGAAAGGAGGGGAACCTCAAGAGAAAATTTAGATTTTATTAAAATGTGCTCTATACACTTCTGTGTCACATTGCTCCTAAGGTGACAGTCTACTTGCCTTCATCACAGGTTTTACCATTAAATGGAAGATCAATGATGTCTTAGGTCATCAGTACAGCTTTTAAGTTTATTTAATTATTATAGTAAATCTGCATTGTGTTGTTAATATAGCAAGACCACTCTTTAGTCCTACAGATAAGTACAACATGAGTCACCCTTTATCTTAATTAACCCAATAACATTATATTACAGTAGTGCCTAAAGTCCTCACCCGAAACTGGGGATCTATAATGATAGGCAACATACAAATGCAAGACAGTTTGGGAGACAGGGAGAATTAATATCTCTATTTTACAGATGGGGAACTGAGGCACAAATAGATGAAGTAACTTGTCCATGATGTCAAAGACCATGTGAGATAGAGTGGAAATGAATAAAAATCTCCTGAGTCCCAGTGCCTTCACTGTGTGGGGAGGGTTCTCACATTTCCAAAACCAAGTGCGGTGGTATTAACACACCTAAATAAGGATTAAGATGCCTAAACTCAGGCACCTGATTAGAACATTCATGTAAATGTTTTGCAGGTTCACAAATCCATTGAGAAACGCAAGATCAAATTAACATTTGTATGTATGTATTCACTGTAGTTCTAATCAAGCATGCAGATGACAGGCCAAATTTTCTACTCCAAGGAAGTCAATGGAATTATTCCATTTTGGTAACTGGTCCCCCTACTTAATATAATTACTGAGTTTACTTAAAACTGAATTTTCTTTGTAAAATATGCTTGGAGAGTTAATAAATGTTCAATAGCACTGGGCAAAAAGAGTCTTAATGCTGAAATGAAAACCAAAATGCTATCCCTATCTCTAGTCTGAAAACTTTTCACATACAAACTCACATTAGCGTAGTGATTTAGATCGTAATAAATAATCAAAAGTCGTTTTCTGAAAGCCAGCCAAGATACTGAGCATTCTTCCTGATATCTTTTGTCAATCCTGCTTATTGCTGCTGCCCATCACAGTGGCTTATTTAAGGGCCTGATTGAGACTGTTACGCTGGAAGAGATCAAGTGAACACAACAGAGCCTGTCTGCATCAGCAGTAACTCAGGTCTACTCTAGAGGACAAAATCGAACTAAGATACACAACTTCAGCTACGTGAAGTTGGAGTCGACATATCTTAGTTTGAATTTCTGTTGCATCCCCACTGCGAAGGTCAACAAAAGAAACTCTCCCATCAACTTGCCTTACTTCTCGCAACCTGGTGAAAAATTGGTTAAACAGGGGTGTGATCAGCAGTCTATTTAGCGGGTCCTTACTAGACCCGCTAACTTGAACCTTGGGAGATTGATCTCTGCAGCATCAATCTCATGGTAAGTCGAAACAAGACTAGTTAACCTATCCTTTTAAAGTCCTGCATACACTACAATTTTCAAATTGATGTTATATTCAAATAGATCAAAGTTCTGATTGGCTGTTATTCATTTTGTTACTCGTACAAGACAGACTATGTTGGAATATTGACTCATGACAAAAACTATTTTAAAAACTTTAAAATTAAAATATAAGTTAAAAATGGGGAGAAATTCATTTTTATGTAAATATTAATTCTGACCATGTGCTTCCAGCTACATTGGCTAGTTAATCTGACACAATATAGAGAAACTGCCTACCGGAACAAGAGGTAGAGATAATTATGGTCTCATACTGTTAAAAATTCTTGTGGTTTGCTATAGAGAGTTAGCTTTAAAATACAGATTTTACTTGCTATATCAAGTTTCCTGCTCTAGAAAGAAAATACTAATTCAAAAGACACAGTGAATTAATATATATTTTATTTTAACCTACTCAGAATGAAAATTTATTTAAAATACAATAAAATTGCATGCAAGTCTAAAGACTAAATATAAAAATCCAAGAAGAATGTCAAATGAACAAACTTTTTAACTCTGCAGTTTTTATGTTATTAGATGCTCTTCCTAACTTGTTAAAATTGATCAAATAGAAAGCTGTGAATAAAGAAAAAATTAAGCCAACTAGAAAAGTGTGACTTGGATTTAATATTTTATAATTGCCAAGGGACAAACTGAGATCAATGAATTTTTGCCCGAGATGAACGTCAGAAAGAGATGTACTTCAGTCTTTTAGGGAACATTGGTCTATTTAATTCTTGTGTCTGATGCATGTGAAATATGCCTGTCTTGGCCTTCTTTCTTGCCTGGAGGCAATGCTCGGGGCAGACATTACCACTTTTAATAGGCCGCCATCTGAGGAATGGCAAGGGATCCAATAACCCATCGACTCTAATGGATTTGCCTGTTTATTCACTTACACCTTTTTTTTGCAGCTAATTTTAGTTTTGCATGCTGAGTTGTTTCACTTTAAATTAAATGAATAGAAACAAAAGGGAAAAGACTGTGCAGCTAATAAACCATGATTATTTTCTAAATTCTTCTCAACAGGATCCTCCATACATTAAGGTATATCATTTGAGAATAGATTCACTGCTGTGTTTTTCCACTTGTTGTCAAAATTAACATAGCTTCTTGCAGATTTAGTGAGACACAAAGTAGATTATTATGAAGTCTTAATTATAATGTATTGTAATTTGTAGCAGCATTAACTACCCAAATTCAAATGCAGCAAACTGCGCACTTTACCCTCACTCTCTGACAAAGGGGAAGAGCCAGCAACGTTCCCGTATGAATGAGGGGGTAGGCCCCCCCACTGGGGCACCTGTGGGTGGGAGGTTTGGGGCTGGCGCAATCCCGGATGGGGGTATGTGCCTTCAGCCATTCCCTTTCACTTGCCTGGTGATTGTCTTTTTTCTGTATGATTTTCTGAGAAGCAATCCCAATACAGGCAAATCCCATTTTTCTGGTACAACCAGACCCTTACTTTGCTTTAAGTTATGATAAGAGGAAGCTGTATACTAAATTTGGTGGTCCAAGCTCTTACTGTTTTGGAGGAGCTCTTGAACAGAGACAGACAGACAGGCAAACTCTCTCAAATATATAGTAGATAAATCAGATTGAATCCCTCTGCTTGCAGTAATATATAAGTAACATTGACTAGTAACAGTCTCCTGTAGGTTACATCTGTAGAAAAATGAACATTTCAAGCTATGCTTTATCAGAGGATAATAACCCTAAATATGGAATGTTTTACATTCTCAACAGGAGAGAGATATTTTCCCCTTGTTGCTCAGAAGATATCTTTCTTCCCCACATCTGGTCCTCAGGAAAGTGCACCATCTACCAGTATTATCCCTCAAGATCTGTTATCTCAATTGTCTTCCTTTTCAGAGAAAGGCGAGATGAAACTCATTCCAGAGACCAACAATGCCATGTCTTTCTGGATCACAAGGACTGCCTACAGTGAGAAGTGAGTGTTCTTTTCTCCAGAGACTTGTGTGTGATCAGTTTCTGCACTGCTTCCAGATGATGGCAACTCCAGTATAGACAGCAGACAGAGAATCAGATTTGGATCTCTTACACTGATCTTCTCTGGTCTACACTCACATTTAAGCTGACATAGCTACATCATTTAAGGGGTGTGAAAAATCAACACCTCTGCCCTCACTGACACAGCAAAGCCTATCTAACCCCCAGCATAGATGCAGCTGTGTCAATGGAAGAATGTTCCTGTCAATATACCTACTGTCGTGTAGGAAGGAGGTATTCCTACACTGATGGAAAAACACTTCTGTTGGCGTATACTCTATGGAATTATACTAGGAATGTTAGATAGTGTGTAACTGAATAGTCATGTAACTGCATGAAATTTTAGCAGTTACACAACTATTCACTAGTCGCAGGGGCAGAGCCAACAGCCAGTATTGAATGTGTACTGAATCAACACCTATCCCAATTTTTTAAAAAAAATTTTATAGAACAGAATTAAAATAATTGATTAAAATATGACAATGCTGCCATTTGCTCCCCCTTTGAGAAAAAGTCTAAAGTGAACAATCTACAAAATAGAAATAAGTTTATCTTTCATATGTGGAGGAAATCACAAGGTTGTGTCTATGAAAACCTAATTATAATAAGGGCCAAAAATTGAGCCCCTTCCAGGCAACTGCAGTTGGGAGATCAAATTTCAACACATAGCGAGTCTTGCACTTATAAAGGAATCTTACAGACCCAGCATATTTTGAAAAAGCTTGTTCTGTTTGCTAGGAAGCTCCTACCTCATAGTGTTTCTAGTACTATGGAAATTAATAAAAACAAATCAAAATATATTTAAAAAATAATTTAAAAAATCCTCCCTAAAAATGAAACAGATCAGAATAAAAAAGGTCTCCAACGCATTCTTAGCATGCTCTACAAAGATAGCAAGTTACTGTCATTGATGAAAGGACAGCACCAACTGGCTATTGTTTATCTATAGCAAGTTAAGTTTTCTTTTCAGGGCATCATATATAGTAATTTGGCTTCTTCCCCTATTCATCCCACATTTACAAAGACAAGTCCATGTTAGGAATGTCAATGTGTAGTCGACTACATGATTAACCGATAAACCAGGGTTTATCGGGTAATCCTATCTACTACACACACTTCCTCCCCCTTGCTACCTCTGTATCAGAAGAGCAATTAGAGGGAAGGGGCAGGTGGGATCCAGAGATATAGAGACAGCAGCACAGGGTGGCAGGGGGATCCCCAGGAGTGGGGCCAGGAGCTCACTGGCTGCCAGTCCTGCCTCCGGGGTCTATCTAATAATCATGTAACCGCTAAATTTTGATGGGGTTACACAATTATTAAATTAATAGCTAACTAACATCCCTAGTCCATGTTTACCATTTGTTGATCTTTTGCAAATTTTCTTAGTGACAATTTTTTTTTGTAACATAGTGGGTGCATCTACATTGCACCATAACTCGAAATAAGATATGCAAATTGCATATCTTACTTTGAAATAGCTTATTTTGTCATTTGGCACTGTCTACATTGTGCCAAATTTCAAAATAAATTGCTATTCCAAAACATCTTACTCACATAGAATGAGGTTTACAGGGATGTCGGAAGAGCGAGCCCGAAATAACGGGCTTGCTGTGAAGACACAGTATAGCTATTTCGGGATACTCCGGTGAGGCCTCAAATCAGTCAGAGACTATATAGTCAGTACTGAGGATTTGGGGGCTGGATTTGTAACAGGTTACTGTATTGTTGTTTTTCGTTACTCTGTGGTTTACAAGACACAAGAGCATATATTTCATAGAATAAGCCAGCACAGTCAAAATAAGCATCATGGTTTACATTTATTTTTTATTAATTTTTTGATTTTGCCTCAATGTTTATATCATAGTGGGAGACCTTTATTCTGTCACAATACTCTATTGCCAATACACCTTAAAAATACCATAAAATGAAAAGTATATTAAATAATTTTGAAAAGACTAATTCACATATCTGAAGCATAGTTCCTTTACTAAACTAATGTTCTTCTAAGGCAGTTATAAATCTTGCCTGCCATTTAAGCCAGTATTCCAAAGCTATTATTTAAATGTAGTTAAACCAGCTAATCTAATATAATGGTTCACATGTGCATGGAAAAGTTAAAATAATTTGTCCACCATAGATACATGTTTGAGTTCATCTTAGAAGCTACATAGCTACAGCATAATTATTTTTTTCCAAATCATGTTTGTGAACCTGGATACTAACTCCCAGACACTGTGCAAAGAAAAATGGGAACAACAGACTGAAGTTGGGATTGATTTACTTCATTAGCTGGGATTACAAGTTTAACTTACAAACCAGAGGTCAAAATTTCTCATTAACAAGGGGGCCATGAATCGCTGCAGGGCTTGGTTCAAGAGGAGACCACTCTTATTACTAACTACACATTTCAATCTGTCTTTGATGTTCTCCTTCTACCCTCCTCCCTTTTATTTTTTGGCAGAGGAGTTGATTTTAATTGTAGCTATACAACACAGCTCAGTTTGCCTGAGAGCCAGCCTCCACATCTGCAGTGAGTGCAGTTCTAGTGATATTGGGTGCAGTCCATAGCTTAGGGCTAATTTTAATGGCTCCCCTTTTCATACAAGGCTCAGATTGTTTTCCACGTGATTCCTGTTAATTTAGCTGCAGGAAAGGGCATCAGTTTTCCTTGTGAGTTTCTGATCCATACTCCTAAACTAGGTGAAATGTATTAAAAGAGAGAGAAATGATCACAAAATGAGAGTTTCAATGTTCTAACTAACTTCTTAAACAGGAAAACCAAATAATCACATTTTTAACAATCCAAACAGAAAAACGAGATTTAAACTATTTTAAAATCTGTTTGTTTTTTGGGAATCCTTTCGTTTGTGAAATGCTGAAATGAAGCTCTTGCTATATTTATGGCTTCTAAATAATGCCAAGGGTTAAAAAGTGGGGGGAGGGGTGGTATTAAATATCTACATACTACAGAGTGCTCAGGACCTCTGGATTCAAACTAACATTTCACAATACCTACCCTTTATGAAAGAGAAGTGTTTACAAATAAGACTTCTATATATGATGGAAGCAGATAGTGTAGTGTTCCACAAAATAATAAAATGTTCAATATATAAATTTTACTTCTGAAGAACTGCAATAAAAAAACTGAAAACACTCAAAGATTGAGTTATCTCATACTAGAGATGTCAACGTGTAGTTGACTATATGATTCATCAATAAGCCTGGGTTCATTGGTTAATCTTGTTGACTACACGCCCCCCCTTGCTGTCTCTGTATCAATGTGGGGAGTGGGAGCTGGTGCCTGTGAGGATCTGGCCAATTACACAGTATCTAACATCCCTATCTCATACAGCAAAAAAGTTGTCAATCTATAGGACATAATACACAATTTAACATCTGCAAGTAGATAAAGGTAAGATAATTAAAAATGTTATACAGTATACTGTATCAAACTGGCATGAGTAATTAAACTGATGTTCCATTCTACTTTAAACACCACAAAATTGAAAGAGCTATAGTTGAAATTAAGTTTGTATATATAATATTCAATGCTAAGCAGTAAGAAATGACACAGAGACCTGAAAGTCATTTTAACAACTTCCCCTTCCACATGTGATAGCAATCTGTTAAATACTGTACAGTTTAAATGAACAAAAACAAAAGTTAATTGTAAAGGTTACCCAAATAAAAACTAATTTACTGCCAGATACATAGTATTTTTAGTTCCAAGTTCACTGTTTCACCTTTGTTTACATATACCTATTCTGACTGCAGCAAAGACATTTCTCTACCTTCATACCTATTTATTATTAATAATAAAAGACAGCTTTGCACATGATGAATTCAGACAAATTAATAATGCAAACCCAAAAGTGAAAACGTTGGGAAAATTAGAATAGTTATTTTTACTTAGGACTAAATGCAAGTCACTGATTATTTAAGTAGACAAAATCTCCTATACTGTGTGGACCATTTTCTATTGGACCAGCTTTGGCTGCAAACATAGTATTGCAGAATTACAAAGATCAATCACTCTCTTTAGTCATTTACATTAAGAGTTATGGTTAATACTTAATTCCCCACCATTCTCCAACTGCCTTCAATGAAAACATTTATTCAAATATAAGATATGAATTCACATCCTGAACTATCTGAATATTAACTTTTTCTGGTGCTAAAGTCTGTCCTCTTTTCTGCTAGTTTGTAACTAATCTGACTGCTGGAACTTTGTAAAGATCCTTTGTTTGGCTTCAGGATGTAAGAGTTCGTGTGAGACAAGGGTAGGCAGTCTTAGTCCGCTATCAGTTTCATTCCTTTTGGCAGCATAGGTCAAGTCACTGGCCATGACTTCCAGTCACCTTTACAAAATCTGCTAAAGCATCGGTTATGTCTGATCAACACAGGGTGCAATGACTACCTTTAAGTTTCAACAGGGGGTTATCTTAACAACTAGACATCTTTAAAAGGTCATTATTGCAGTCTAATTTCAAACTGGCACTGAAATGAAGGGTTGTCTTTGTGTGGGATTAATTTAAAAACCTCAGGATTTGATGTCAGTGGGAAATAACCAGCGTGGGACTCATAATGCTGCCTTCTCCTGCTTCTGGCCAGCGCCTAGGGCTAATTTCTTAGGAGATGAAAACTATGACAAGCCCTTCAGTTAAGCTGAAAGCAGGCAGCAGTCCAGTAACACCCACAGGCCTTAGAGGCATCCTGTGACCCCCTTAGAAAAGTCACATTCACTTTGCTCTTGAGAAAGGAAAAATAATGCTGGAGGCATTTTGTTTTAAACCATGTGAAATAAGGAAATGTGAGGATGTGAAAATGAAGTGAAAAAAGTTAGAATTCATTTCCTCCCTTTGCAATGGCTTAGAAGCAAAACTGGTTCATTTTGAAAGAGTGTGTAAAAATCTGATACATTCACCAGTAGACAGTGACTACAAAATGCTTAAGGTAAAATATGTAAATATGTAAAATAATCTCTTGAAAACGATCTTCTTTTGTGCTTGAAAGCATTTTGTGAAAGCATCTTTATTTCTCAGTAGCCTTAATAGAGAGAAAGAAAAGTTATTTTCTGGCAAAATAAAAACAAAATTAAAGATATTTTTAAAAAGAATGATTTTGAAATAAATCTTCACTGAGATAAAGGAGAAGAAAAATATTTTACAACTTCTTTATACTTCTGCTGCCCTTTTAGTATTAATCTGAATAATAAAGTAACATGTAAATTACAGTTTCAAAAATTTAAATAGGATTATTTTAACTCTTATAGACCTAAAGCAAACCTAATCTGCCAAGTCTCCACTCTCATTTCATTTTAAAACTGTGCCTTTTTTTTCAATTGTTATGACTTTCAACTCAGTCTGGGTTTTTATCTGGGCATGGCAGATCCAACCTAATTTCCTCTTTAATATGACCAAAGTCTACACAAATGTATGTTCAGATTTAGTTTATTATTTGGCTAAGCACTGCTAATCTTGTTCCAAAATACTCTTTCATTAAAATTTTGTACCTTAAAAATCTATTAATACAAGTATAATATGAAAAGTATATGAAAAAATAGTTTTTATTCTTTAGACTAGATTATTTTGATATATGTCCATATTGTAACTATCTCATTATCATAACTGAATGACAGAGAAATAATTCACAGAAAATCTGTTTCATTCCAATTGAAGTGTCAGTCCATAAAAATAAATTCCTTGTGTCAAAAACAAAGTAGCCTTGAATTTATTATTATTATTATTATTATTTTTAAGGGAAAGGCAGGAAGCAGGGGGTAGAGAGAAGAAAGGCAAAAAGAAAGGTGGTGGCCAGTAACCAGAATACATCAAAGGACTGATCTCTCTGGGATAGGAATACGGTGACATAGCACTAGTATGGTAAATTTCAGACTGCATCAGAGTGCAACAAATTAATGCTTGACTAAATACACTTACTTATTAAAGGGAAAATAAATATGTGTTAGTTTTTTATGATGATATTGCAGGTCATACAAACAGTACCTAAGAATTTCATTGGGGATGAGAGGGTTAAACAAAGACAGTGGGAATTTTAAACATATTTGTACAATGCCTAACACAAAGACACTCATTCTTGATTCATCAGGCACATTAATAATAAAATAAACATTAATAACAAAATAAACAATAAATATTTTTATGTACCTACCAGGTGCTTTCATCTCTATATATTATGGTGGGAAGCAGTGATAACAAATCACCACCATATATGGGGAATCAAATCTTCTCAACCTTCCAAAACCTTACTACAAGATATCATCATCAGAAGGACAACGATGATCATCATGTAACTGATAACAATGATCAGGGATCTCCTCCAAAATCATCCCCATGAAGATGCTATGACATCCGGTCAGATGTTATATGACATTCGGAGTGCTGGATGGCATCCAGTGAATGATGAAAAGGAACCAACAGGACATTAAATTGTGATATTTCTCCACTTTCATCCATTCAAAACTTTAATGGCTGTAGACCATACTTCTTTGCAACCAAACTTTGGGGGAAGATACCACTAAACTTGATATCATTAATTTTTCACCTGATCTCTTGCAGATTCATCACACTTCTTACTGAAATCAATTTAGAGAGAATATGACTCTTAAAAGGTTCTGGGTTCTGTCCAAATTATGAATCTTCAGTGTTTGAGTAGATTAAAACTTCACACGAATGGGTTATCCCTCTTCTGGTTCACACAATTATGGCTAGTGGGTTAAAAATATCATTTGCTGACCCTGTTTTGGGACACAGGCGGGTGTATAAATTACACAGTCATCCATGTGACAATTGTCTGTCCACTTTATTATTCTCTGCCAATGATAAAGAAATATTTACAAGATTTTGGTTCTCTGAAAAAGGTGGAGAGCAGTATTCTTATGAAACTGCCAGCATATAAGAAAAGAACACACACAATAGGTAAAGAAAAGGGATTTCTAGGCACTTGCATTATTGCTTTAAAACATGGCTTGCATATTTAATAAGAACAGTGACTTAATACTTCACTGTGTATGTTCCTTAAACTCCCCTTTGATAGATTATTATAAGTCACTCTGAATTCAGGCATACAGGCATCAGCTTTGTCTGTACTGACAGATGTAAAGTGCTGTCAGAAAACACAGCAGTGACTCCGCTGTTTTGTGTCCACACTGCTGGCTGTAGTGTGGCCATACTTCCAGCACTAGAGAGGTGCACTCTAAACAGCTATCCCACAGAGAACCCGCCTACCCCTTAATGCCATGGCTCACAAAGTCATACACTGGGAGCCTTGGCAGCAAGGAACAGTTCAACAACAGGCTGAGAAGTATAAAATGACTGGATGTGCTTTTGGCCATTTAAAAGCAAGCTAGCGATGTTTGTACAGGAAGCTGGACCTGGTAACGTCCATATACTTATAACCACATGCTGTACCCTATATAATATTTTTGAAGGGAAGAGTGAAAGCTTCTTCACTCAGAGCTGGACCAATGAGGTTCAGCACCTGGAAACTGAGTTTGAGCAGCCTGAGACCAGAGCTATTAAAGAAACACAGTGTGGGGCTATAAGCATCAGAGATGCCTTGCAGAGCAATTTGTTGCTGAAAGTCAGTAATATTTGTTGCCATGCATGGGAGTGCAGTGGCTGCAGTGCTAGTGGGGACAGTGATTGGTCCATACTTAGTACAAAACTGCCTGTTGTTTTGCTGGTGTGTGCTTGCTTGCTTTCATGTAATAGAATAAAGATTGTTTTCAAGCACAATAATTTAATTTATTAAAAACAACAAACACAGAACACACACTCTGCATAACACGTCTGCACTTTGTGGGAGGGAGGGCAGGAAGGAAAGGGGTGAGGCCCAGGCATGTTTACAGATTTGTGCATGTCCAAGTATCATATGTAAGCATTGTTCACATACCTATCACTGACTATCCCAGGGCGAACACACATAAGGCACAAAACCCATGAAATGGTGAGTTAGCCAAGGGGTAGGGGAATTCATTGATTCAGGGCCTTACTGTAGTTTAGGCATGTGTGCCGTGGGGAGAGCCAACACTGCAGGGGGGCCTATGATCAGTAATGTCCACACATTTTCCACAGACTGTGTTCTTCCTGGAAGATATTTCGCTGCCGAGGGTGAGAAGGGAAGCAAGGCAGGGTCTTCTGTGAGTTTGCGGCTTTTGTCCTGGTCTCTACGCAGCTTTCCTGTTTGCAGCAAAGGTCCCCTCCCTCCTTATTGCACAGTGGCATATGAATATTATCCTTAGCAGGACAATGAACACAGCAGCTCTGCCAAGGAAGCTGTGGAGGCAGATTGCCCAGTATCTGCATGACTCTTTCAATTAGATCTGTGAAGCTGATTACTGTGAAGCAAGAGAATACATCAACAACCTCTTCCACATCTGTCTAGCCCTGTGTTGGTACTAGCACCACACAGACCCAAACCTGCTTTTAGCAATCCTGCTGTCCCCAACAACTTGCTTCAATGCTTCTAAAAATCAAAGCCAACTTACCAGATGCATTCTCTGCTGATTTTGCTTCCCCAAACTCCGACTGCTGTGACTGGCTTGCCTCCTCTGAGGTAGAAAATAGCTCCTGACTGCATGCAGGACACTTAATCATCCTCAGGCTCTGTGGTCCATCCTCTTTGGCACCCACATCCACAATTTCCTCCTCCTGGTTTAGTCCACTCTGGGATGATCGGAGTATCCATAAGAATCTTTGAAGCTGAGGTGGTGGTCACTTCCCAGTCTCTCGTATGGCTCTTTGTAGAACCAGCAGGTTGTGGGCCAAGAAGTGTAGTGGCAGTTTGTCTTCCATGCCTTCTGGTAGTCATTGTTCAGCTCCTTCACTTTGACCCTACTCTGCAGTAGGTCCCAGTCCTGGCTCCTTTCAGTTATGCATCTTGATATCTGCCCATAGGTATCATAATTCCTATGGCTGGTGCACAGCTAGGACTGGACAGCCTCCTCTCCCAAAATACAGATGAGGTCCAGCACCTCGGCATTGCTCCAAATAGATGATTGCCTGGTGCATGGAACAGCCATGGTCACCTGGAAAGATGTGCTAAGATCACTCCAGGTGTGACTGACCAAACAAGAGGAGAGCTTTCAAAATTCCAGAGGAATCTAAAGGGAGGGTCTGAGAGTTGGTCACCTGAGGGCAGAGCAATAGAGTTCAAACTGATGACCAGAGAGGCAATAACAGACATTGTGAGACAGGTACCAGAGGCCTGTCACAGTGCTATAGTATACCACAACATCCACACAAGTTCTATGCCTCTTGTTGAGGGTTTACCGAGAGCACAGGCAACTGCAGAATTAATGCACACTAAGTGCTTGTCAGTATGGACATCTCGGGAATTACTGTGCTGTAACTTGCCAGTGTAGCATGGTCATTGAGAGCTCCATGTACTATAGGAACAACAAATATTCCAAGTACATGGTCACATGAACACTTTTCCATCCTGAGAGAGAGAGAGCACACACAAGAGAAAGTGCATGAGTTGATGGCCAAGCCAGCAGAACTAAACATTTTGTTCCTGTGATCTTGTTTATCTCAATTTACCAGATTCTCTTTACAGAAACTGACAGCTAATTACACTATCATGCTACACCGTGTCTGGTGAAAACATCCTATGCCAAAGAGAGAGCACTCTCCAATGAGCATAATTACTCAACCTCAACATGAGGTGGGAACTATCTCTCGCTGACACACAATGGTGTGAACACTGCTTTAAGTCAATGCAACTTGCATCACTCAAGGCTGCGAAAAAGCCCATGAGCAATGCAAGTTACAATGACTAAAGCTGCAGTGTATACTAGATCTTGGTCTCCTAACTATTGCTGGGATAGGTTTGGATAAGTTAATAATTATTAGAGAGTTACATCAAAAAGATAACTGTTCTGTTTCTTCTGTATCACAAATACTGAGTTTGCAGTAAAAATTATTTGAGATGAAAATATACTAACAGAGAAAGAAAAGTACTGTTACCAAGATCATTCAACAAATGCAAATTCAGTTCACTATGATGTCTCTTAGTAGATAATGTATTGTTCCAATTTCATTTCTGAACTCCTATTCAATCTTACATACAAAAACTACCTCTGAAACAAGAAAGTGGTGGAAAGTTAAATTATTTCTTGCAGAATATTGATTTTCTCTGGACGTCTTGTACTGAACAACCAGGCCTGCCCTGGTTGGCTTTTGACTTATTTTCCCAAAGCAGTTAACCTCGTCCATGTTATATATTATAACAATTAATATAATTAATACCACATTAGTTGTAACATTGTTTGGTTCAATGATTCTGAGTGAATATTTTTCTCCTTGCATAAAACCAGCACACGATGTATCTGACATTTTTTATTGCAAAGATAAAATTAACACACACATCAGAATCCAAGTTGATTTTTCCATTTCTAACTGCAGAAACTCCATGTGTGGCTATGCAATATTTCCAGGCAAAGCGGACACTTTCATTTGTAGGAAAAAAATCTTAAATATTGTTCCATTCTATGAGATATTTTACAATTTTAAACTTCATATAATTTTAGATTGATTGTCTGACACCCATTCCTGAATATATATTTAAAGCCACATAATATGACATCTGCATCCCCAGCATCAACACAAGGAATCTATTATTACATTAAACATCAAAATATTTTAAAAATAATACATACTAATAAGTAACCATATTTCTAATTTGGATTTCAACCTGCTCTGATAACTTCTCTGTTGCAATGACGAATAGCAGTACCTGAATTCATTACAGCCTGATTAATTAGGCTGCTTGTTATACAAAAGGAAAAAAGACTTCAATCAGAAGAGGTAACCTTCTACAGTACCTGTGCAGTTGTACATAAGAAATCAACCCCTAGATTCATGCATCTTCCATTTGATTAGCAAACTCTTAGTGATTACTTCTCAATTATCTATTGCAGGGGTCAGTTAAACTGAAACTGATTAGACAACTAAAACAGGAGTCTAAGATCTAATAAGTTACAGTTCTAGTCAAAAGAAATGTTACAAGAAAACTGACAAATTATTGAATAGTGTTTCTTGCTCTCTCCAGTCTACTTGGCACAATCTGGCTGAATCTCAGAATTACATTTCTCCAATTTAACATAGGACTATTGTGGAGCTGCAAACGGGCTGGAGACTTCTATAATAAAATCTCTTTACTCATCAATACAGAAGCCTAATCCCAACTGATTATAACTAAAATTTGATCTTTCTTGTCTGTGAAAAAGAATTCCTTAATTTTTTGAACTCAAATATCATTGAAACATTCCTTTCTTCTGAAGAGCATGCTTCACCAGAAAAAAATCAATATCTATAATGTGCATTTCTCATGTCTATCATATCCACATATTACTCTGTTATGGTGTGATATTGGAGGTTTTCTGGGAGCACCACTGAAAGGGTCAAATCAAGGCAAATTGCTTAAAGACAGGGTTACTTACAGCCCAAGAGTAGGGGTCCTCCGCTATACAGCACACCAAATCAGTCACAAAAAGCACTTCCGTATGCCACACTTCCCATCAAGAAGTCACACAAGCAATCCCCTGAGACATTCCAGCGTCTCCTGTGCCACAGCCAGTACCACTTCTTACACAGATGAGAGGTTATTAAAACCAATCTCACCAAATCCAAACAGGTTCTCCTGATCCCAAAGAACCAACCACATTCCCAGGTCAATTTATACCTCAGATCTTACCCAAAAGAGCATGTGGTGCTAATCCTTTAGAATCTTAATTCTAAAGGTTTATTAATACAATTATTAAAAGAATCAAATTACATACACCAGTGCAAAGTTTTGGTGCAGGTTTGAAGCAGAGATGGATTAATCTGCTGTTTTATAAATCTCTGGAATATAGCCTTTGTATGGGTCATCATGGCAAAGATGCTTCATGGCAAAAATGCTTCAGAAGTGATGAGCTAGAATGAAGATAGGAAAGAAGACAAAGATGGAGGAACCTCCAGTGCCCTCTTTATATCCTTACCCATGTGGAGGCAATTCCATTGTTCTCCTTGTGTGAAAGTAAGGCCCAAATGCAGTTTGTCACATGAGCAAGTCACCTGTCCGTGCATGGCTCAGTCCTATTTAGGCAAGCAGCTATGGGTTACATATTGGTTTGAACATTCACAGCAAAGTTTCTCATACATGGATTGGCACTACTTAAGGTGCACCGTCAGTGAAGTACTACTATTCACTTGACTAGCAACCCTTTCAGAATAGGTTGGCAAAGCCTGTTGATGATAATCTCCCAGAAGCAAATATCTGATATACAAGTACAGAGTCAATTCTCATAACTTCAAATAGGGATGTAAATTCCTGTTTAAAAAGTTAACTGGTAAAATGATAGGGGGCCTAATCTGTCGCTGGCTGCTCCGGCCAGGTCAGCCACACTGCAAGCTGCTCTGGCCACTGTGCCATGGGTGGGAGTTGCTCTGGTTGGGCCGAGTAGGGCCCACCTGTGATGGATAGCAGTAGTGTTGGCCTTTTCTGAACATCCCAGCATTTAGTGACTAAAGGGTTAAACTCAGGTTGCTAGGGGGTGCTGGCAGGGAACCAGAAGAGCCAACGGGAGAAGGTATTGAGATTTGAATTGAAAGGGTACCTACCTGCCTGCTGTTTTTCTTTGTGTGAGTTTTAAGCCAGGAGTTGGGGAAACAGGTTGAACTGAACCAGGCAGAACTACGATGCCTATAAAGAATACTGGGCATGGAAACGGACTGGACCTTGAAGCACAGATCATAAGTAGAAAGGGAAATGTCTATTTAGTCATGATCAGGTTATTTTCTTTGTTTTGTTGTTTGGTTAAATTTCTCTGTGCTAAGCAAATGTGCCCACTCCTCATATACTGTAATTAAGCTGAATCTCAGAGATACAATTTTTCTGTGTTTTAATCTGTTCTTTTCTCAGTTGCTCTGTAACACCTAGCAACCAAGTATGCTTTATCAAGTATATCTTGTTGTGTTTTGTTAATAAAATCACCTTTTTTAAGGAGATGATTTGATTCTTGTGTCTTGGAAGGTAACAGGAGGTTTGTGTATGCATGCCTAAGACTTAGGGATCAGCTATCAGAGACTGCAGTTTGTTTTCTCTTTTTATTCCAAGCCCTCATGTAGTAAAAGAACTTGGGGATATGTCTCTGGGGTCCAAGTGTTGTGAGCAAGACACGAGAAGTCATTCTTCCACTCTACTCTGCGCTGGTTAGGCCTCAGTTGGAGTATTGTGTCCACTTCTGGGCACTGCATTTCAAGAAAGATGTGGAGAAATTGGAGGGGGTCCAGAGAAGAGCAACAAGAATGATTAAAGGTCTAGAGAACATGACCTATGAAGGAAGGCTGAAAGAATTGGGTTTGTTTAGTTTAGAAAAGAGAAGATTGAGGGGGGACATGATAGCAGTTTTCAGGTATCTAAAAGGGTGTCATAAGGAGGAGGGGGAAAAACTTGTTCATCTTGGCCTCTGAGGATAGAACAAGAAGCAATAGACTTAAACTGCAGCAAGGGAGGTTTAGGTTGGATGTTAGGAGAAAGTTCCTGTCAGGGTGGTTAAACACTGGAATAAATTGCCCAGGGAGATTGTGGAATCTCCATCTCTGGAGATATTTAAAAGTAGGTTAGATAAATGTCTATCAGGGATGGTCTAGACAGTGTTTGGTCCTGCCGTGAGGGCAGGGGACTGGACTCGATGACCTCTCGAGGTCCCTTCCAGTCCTAGTATTCTATGATTCTAAGTGCTTTCTTCCTGGGTTCAAGAAGAAAGGTGTGGGTTTTTTTTCACTTGGTGGTGGCAGCCTATCTCCCAAGGCCAGGGAATCTGTGACCTTGGGAAGCTTTTAAGCAGAAGCCTATAGAGGCAAGGTATTTTAAGGTCTCTTGTGGGCCCCCACCTTCTGCACTTGGCATGCTAGAGTGGGGAACTGCTTTGACACCACTATATTGCCTTGTGGGCTGCTCCAGCAGGGCTGGGCCACTGCTTAACTAGTTATCAGGTAAGCATGTTGATAAGGCTATTGCTTACTGGGTAACCAGTTAACCCTTTACACCCCTAACTTCAAATACAAAAATGATACATGTATATAGCACAGGATTTGGAGCAAACTTATTACAGTGGTTGCAACAATGTTTTGTACATTCACATCAGAATTAAATAATGTCACATATGGTATCATTTTACAAGATGATATTCAACTTTGCTCAAATATGGGTTTTTGAGTAGGCTACCCAAATTAGAGAAATGCCTGTCTTTGGGCAGAAAATATTTCCTCTAACAGTAATGTCATTCACTCACTTTTCCTTATGCTTGTTAACATGCAAAGGCAAATGCAAACAATATCCTCCTGATACAAGATAAGAATTCAGATAAAGGAACATAAAAAACAGAACGTGCAATCAACCTGAGAGTGGAAACCCAGTCAACAGGGTTTTTTTAATTGATTGTACTGATGTTAAAATCAGTACTCAGCATTCCTTTAAATAGAAATAAAGGGACAAGGAATTTTTGCAACTGGAGTGTGTTGCAAAAGAGCCTATCTTCACACAAGCAATGGTTATGAATAGCAAAGGCAAAGAGATAAGCACAGAAGATAAAATCACTCATAACAGCAGAGCCACAATAACAATGGATGAATTCTCATCACCTTGGACTACATTATAAATGGTGTTCAGAAATTTTTGAAGTGGCCTTTTGTCAAAACTTATTGCCCACCCTTGACCTAGACACAGAGCTGACTGTATGATCAGGTGCCAACTGTGGAGAGGATAGTAACTAAAAATGTTGCCAGACTCCCAGCCTTCCTTTTCACATTCTGACCTGGTTATCATAATGCCAGTGTGTTGACCTTCATACTGTAATATGCCAACATGTTCCATAATGGGGAGCCCATGTAGCAGATCTGCTGCCTTCAGCTAGTACAAAGAGCAGCAGCATAATCACAAGGCCTTGGAAGAGGGAGTTCAGTCTAGCTTCTGTTTCACTTTCTACAATGGTTGCCATTTATGTATGTGGAATAAGATTATGGATTTAATTTTAAAATTTAAAAACCTAAAGGGACACAGTTCCAACTATGTCCCACAGCTAATCACAATTAGCTTTTGTTTCCCTATTTAGGACTGTGCCCTCTTAATGGGAGAGGCTAGAGCTTTTGATTCAAGGAAAGTCTGGGTCCTAGCAAGTGTATATTTTTAACTTCGTAGATCTGTGCGGGTTGGCCTTCCAACTTTAAAAGTATCTGTACCTGTCAGGTCCAAGATTTTTCTGCTTGCTACAGTTCTCAGCCCTTTCAATACTTGTTGTTGTCTATTTATCAAGGTGCAATAGGGTTCCCTGGCAAATAGGCACCATATAACTACAGGGGAGGGATAGCTCAGTGGTTTGCGCATTGGCCTGCTAAACCCAGAGTTGTGCATTCAGCCCTTGAGGGGGCCATTTAGGGATCTGGGGCAAATCTGTCAGGGATGGTACTTGGTCCTGCTGTGAGGGCAGTGGACTGGACTCCATGACCTCTTAAGGTCCCTTCCAGCTCTATGGGATGGTATATCTCCATTATAAAAAAAATAAAAAAAGACATTAGTTGTTCTGCAACTGGTGTTCTTTGAGATGTGTTGCTCATGTCCATTCCAAGCTAGGTGTGAGTGCTCACCACATGCACTGGTGATGGAAGATTTTCCCTTAGCAGTACCCAAAGGGTAACAGCTCTGGCGACCTCTGGAGTGTTGCCCTCATGGTGCTGAATAAGGGGCACCGCACGCTCTCCCCCCATCTTCAGTTTCTTCTTGCCAGAAATTCCAACAGTGGGGAAGGAGGGCGAGTTGTGCAATAGACATAAGCAACACATCTTGAAGAATACTAGTTGCAAAACAAGTAACTGGCTTTCCTTTTTTGAGTGCTTGCTCATGCCCAATCCAAGCAAGACTACTCCTAGTATCTGTGGAGGTGAATAGGAAATTCACAGGGATGTGTAGCTCAAGGCATTGTACTGCCAAAGCAGGTTCCCTCCCTAACCTGCTAGGTGAGGGTGTAGTCAGCCATGAATGTGTGTATGGAAGACCACGTTGTGGCTATGCAGATGTCCTAAATCAGAATCTGAGAAAGGATTGCAACTGACTATGCCTGCACCTGTATTGAGTGAGCTTTTATGAACAGCGAGACACATGTCAGGTCATAATATGCCTTCATGCAGGAGGTAATCCAATTGGAAATTCTCTGTGTGGAGACTGGAAGGCCCTTCCCAGTCGCTATGAAGAGCTGGGTCACTTTCTAAAGGGCCTGGTACGCTGCAAGTAAAAGGCCAGGGCACACTGGCCATTCAAAGCACACCACCTCTTCTCCTCACTGTTGGCATGTGGCTTCAGGTAAAACACATGAAGGAAAATATCCTAGTTAACATGAAAGGATGATAAAAAAGCAGGTGGTTTCAGAGCTGGATCTTGTCCTTAAAAAATACATTTCCAATGTCAAGGCTGATCAAGTTCCAATCTGGCTGATGTCACTGACAGGAGGAAGGCAACTTTCCATGACAAAGGAGTCATAGAACAAGAACTCAGTGACTCAAAGGGTGGTCCTGTTAATCTAGAGAGGACCAAACAGAGGTCCCATTAGGGAATGAGATCCTTGACTGGAGGGAAGAGCCTTTCCAGGCCTCTCAGGAACTGGGCTGACGTCTCACGCGAAAACCGATCTACCCTGAACTGAAGGATGGAACACTGAGATGGCTGCTAGGTGTATCCTAATAGAGGACAGGCACAGGCCCTGACTCTTCTTGAGAAGCAGGTATTCCAGC
This sequence comes from Pelochelys cantorii, assembly GCA_032595735.1. NCBI lineage: Eukaryota > Metazoa > Chordata > Testudines > Trionychidae > Pelochelys > Pelochelys cantorii. The sequence continues at coordinate 25,704,191 of CM064339.1, forward strand.
ATGTATCCATGGGGGAGATGCTCCTCTCAGTTACCCAAAGAGAGAAAGAACCTCGTCCATTTCATCAGGTAATTTGCCCTAGTAATTGGCTTCCTTCTGCCTAACAGCACCTCCTGTATACTTCCCTAGAACATGCCTGATCTTCCAGGTTCAGCCATGCAATAGCTATGCTATGAGGTGTAGGGATGGGAAGTTGGGATGCAGAAGACAACCGTGGTCCTGCGATAGGGGGTCTCAGAGAATGGGCAGTGTCCATTGCGGGGCTACCGTGAGGTCCAGGAGCATGCCAAACCAGTGCTCTGGCATCATCCTGCGGGACCACTGGTGGGGTCCCATAGTTGCCTCATCAGGGGATGGTGATGATGAGGCTGGTACCACAGGAGCCTCCCTCCGAGGCCTGCTCAGCATGGCCCTCCTCCTTTGGGGTTCTGGTGAATTGGAGATAGTCTGTTGGAGGTAATCAAGGACATCTTGGGGCCCTGTTGGGGTTGGATGAAGCCCCACAGAGCCCACTGCCATGCACCTAGACACTGGTCCTCAGGCCATTGGAACACTTGCAGTGCCACTGGGGTAACTGGTGCTGTCAAGGGAGAAACTTGGCCCGCCTGTGGAGGCTCCTGGTCTGACTCCAATGCCTGTAACCTGAGACCGAGCTCCAGCAACCAGGACTGCACTGAGACTGACCAAACATCTCATTCCCATCTGTATTCACCCCATTGTTTGGAGTAGGCTCTGCAGGCTAGTGATGATCCACCATGCTGAGATCTTGGTGACCAGCAACTGCATTTTGTGGCTCACAGAATAGTCAGTACATCATCAGTATAAGTCATCTTCCATGTGTGAGTCTGAAATAGTTGCATCCATATTCAGGGGCAGTACAGAATAAGAATAGGAATTAAATAGGGTTTATAAAATAGTTTGTGCCCCTATTCACAGACTTTTTGTGTAAGAAAGCCTTCAGTAATAATACTGTAATTTTAAAATAAACAGCTTTGAAATGGCCCAAGGGCTTGGCCACGGTACAACACACTGCCACCAGGGAGACCCTAAGAGGAGTAAAAGCATGTCACTGATTTGAATCAGAAACTAAAGCAATATGAATGTTGTTGTCCTGAGTTATTTTGGAAGTAGTTATACAGAAGGTACTTATACTCAAGTTCACTTTGGACTTTAAAAAATAACTTCAGTATGCAAGCTTTGTATTTTTTGACAAACACATGTAAAAATTATTCTTTAAATATAGTTATAGCCCTGACAAACATGGATCTTAATTTGAACCCTTTTTACCATTTATCTCAGGCTGGGAATACGTAAAATGACTGGGTGAAAGGGAGTCAATCATTATGCTTTTCAGACACCACATTTGGCTGACATCAGAATTGGTGGTGACAGGCCCTGGAGGGAATTGTCTCTCTGACCCTTAGAACAAAAGTATATGTTTATACAATACAGCTCCTGAATATCTGAGACCTTCAAAGTCTGAGGAAGAGATAATATGGAGAAAGGATTGAAGTATGAGAAGATCCCGGACATCAGTGGCTCTTGCCTATTTCAAAACTCAGATTGGCACTACCCTAGGATTTTATCAAAATATTTGAGCAAGGAGATCTTCTTCTTCTTTTTTTTTTTTTTTTGGCAAATCTTTGGAATGCTTATTTTTTTTAACCCAGACACAAATAAATATATAATCTGAAAGTTGTGGTGGTGAAGAAATAGTCTTCAAAATCTTTTGGTTTTAGTAACTGGCTCAACTAATTTGCTAAGACCTCACAAACAATTACAGGTTGGACCTCATGGCCAGGGTGGAGGGATGGGGCCAGACTCCATGGCCCAGGCCAGAGCTCCCTGGCTGCCGCTGGAGTTGGAGCTTCCTGGCTGGAGCCGGAGGTCCATGCCATGGCCTGGCTAGAGCTCCCCGGCTGCTGGAGCCAGGGAGCTCCACTGGGGCCAGAACTCCACACCATGCAGTCCATCCTCCTACCCCACACACACTCTACATTCCCAGCTGAGTCGCTGGCACCCCTTACAGCGTTCCTGCCTGGCTGCCAGACCTCCCTCTTCCTGGGCTCTGTGGTCCAAGAACATGCATGGTCCTTGCCAGACCAGGAAGTCCTAATTAAGGGAGCTTGTGATGGGGTGTGCATACTCTGCACTGAAACAGGTGGGGTTAAAACTCTGTGGGTGGAGGAAGACCCTCCCCTTCACCCAGACTGGGCATGCTCCAAATGCTGGAGCAGCATAAAAAGCAGAACAGCAGCTCAGTCTAGGCTGGTCTCTGAAGGAGAAGGACCTTCATCTGGAGCTCCTGGACTCCCCCCACCAGCCAGCGACTCAGACCAAGGGAGACACATCTCCCGAGCAACCCCAGGGAGAAGCAGCTGCAGGGGAAAAGGAAGACCCAGCCACTTCATGGCACGCTGTCACATCTGCGCCAGTAGAGAGTGACCCAGGGAGGGTGCAGGAATTGCCTCTCTCACCCAGGTAAACTCTGTGTGTTTCGGCCGGATTCCCTGCCGAGGGAGTGGTAGACAGCTCTGCCATTCACAAGATCCTGGGTCGGGACCCAGTGGAGTAGGGTGGGCCCAGTTCCCCCTACTGGGGTGATTGGCCCCCAACTCCCCAATTTATTGACTTGAGCTACCGAGCTGTGCCACCCTGCATTAAAGGGCCATGCCCTATTGACTTGGGCTACCAAGCTGTGACGCCCTATAAAGCAACCAGAATGTGAGCTGCTTAAGGAGGATTAATTTGATACAGCTTGATTTGTCTGTTTTACATGATGTTCATTCTAACCAGACATTCACGTTCATTTTAACCATCTTTGCCTGGAGAGAGCGACAGTAAAGGGAAAGGGGAAGATATTGTAAGTGGGTTTTTTCCCTGGGTAAAGTGATACCACAAGACATTTTCCTGGGTAAAGTGATATCAAGACATTTTGGACTGGTCATGATTTATTTTGATTAACTTTTCCATAATGAGAAATTTTGCTTTCCTTTGCACTCAACTGCATCCTCAGCACAATTTAATAATTTTTCCACAACCATATCAGTTATTAAGCAACATGAAGATGAGAAAAGAGGACTTAAGAGAGTGGTTCCCACACTTTTTTCATCAAGAACTCCATTGGCATCTGTCCCAAGACTCTTGTCATTTCAAGTACTTGGAACATACCTACCAGCATGGAAATGCCCTCTGCTAGCATGATCTCTGTCTACTCAAACCCATGTTGCATGAAGGACACAATTTTGAGAACAAAATGGCATCCTTCTTGTAGCAAAAAGTGCAGGAATGCTGTGCCAGTGTATTCCAGTACTGGCTCAAGAGACAGACCCCTGCAAAATCCATAGAGGACCCCTTGAGTCTAGGAACCCCACTCTGGGAGCCATTCATTTGGACCATGGGGTAAGAAAAAAACATTTTGGTTTTCATTTGTATGAATTAGTTTAATAAAAGAAGATAGCACAAGCCTTTTTAAAAGCTGCATGGGATGCACAATTACTTGCCTTTTGCTATATCAATTGTGTCCCAATTCACCAGTATATTACAAATTTTGGACAATAAACTGGAATACAGTAGCTAAAATAAATATGATGAATACCACCTTATAAACCATAAAAGCATTGGACATCCAAAGCTGGAATTTTGAAGTTTAGAGTCTTTCCACTACATCATCAAGAAGATATCTATTGAATCAGTAATACAATCTTTAAGGTTCTTAAGTTTCCCAAGGGAGGAGAATATATATGCTTCATAATTAGTAACTTTTTGCTGCACATTGACCAGATGCCTGAGTTTTCTTAACTTAAAGAGTAGTGGCTTTATATTATTTGACCATACAGAGCTAGAGGAAATATTCTATGAAAGTGAAAGTTGCTTTAGAATCATTACTTTAAAATTATAGTCTAGAGGCTTCTGATATATCCCTATGAGACCATAAGTAAAGGATATTTTAATCTGAGGTAAAACTTGAAGAATTCACTAAAATAACTTAAATTTGTTTTAGCAATGATTCAGCCATGGACAAATGGTTTAGGGTTGAGGAAGTCTGCTGATCTAGCACAGAATCAAAGACCACACTTTGTAATTCTTCCTGTGTATAAAAAGGAGCAGCCAAGGTACATATCCGGTTAAAGATAAAATAATCTGCTGACTATAGTGATGCCAACTAGATTTTTTTTTTATTAAAATCATCAAATAGCTGATTCAAAATTTAGAAAGTAATTCGTGAAAAATAAAACAATGCACTTAGAAATTCTGGGACGTAAAACTTCACCTACCAGGTAGGATGGAAATTTGTAGAATGCCGTATTTTTGTACAGCGAGTAGTGAGGAAAGACAGGAATTAGCCAAGTATGACTTTTTATATTTTTTTCTAAAAATACTTTTTTTTTATTTTAAACTTGTGTTCCTTTAGAATTCTTCCAATACTGACTCTGAACCAGTGAAGATATCTTGTGAAATTAGAAGACTGCAAAAAAAGCCTACTATCTTCTTAAATCCTCTGAAATTACCTGTGCAGCTCACATAAATACTAAAAACAGTACTTACAATTCTTATATAGACGTTCCTTCTGTTATTAAAGTAAGGCCAAAGCTGAATTCAACAAGATCATAAAAGTGGTCTCTGAAAGATGTGGTTCTAAATGAGGCTAGTAAGAACTGAAGAGAATACTTTCTTAGCAAGAGCTTCACCAGAAAGCAAGGACTAATGGCTGTCAATTTTTCTCAAGGGCTATGTCTACACTACAAGGTTTTTGAGCAAAACCAGCTGTTTTTGCGCAAAAACCGGCATAGCGTCCACACCTCAAGTGCGTTTTTGCGCAAGAAAATCGACAGAACAGAGGGCTTTTGCCGGTAGAGTTATTCCTCTCCCCACGAGGAATAACTCCTTTTTGCACTACAGCTCTTCAGCAAAAATGCAGGTGTGGATGCTCCGGAAGGGTTTTTGCACAAGAAACCCCTATTGGAAAAAGTACACGTGCACTGATGGCCATTCTGTGAATGGCCATCAGAGCTTTCTTGCACAAGAGTGTCCATGCAGTGCGGACGCGCTCTTGCGCTAAAGCACATCGCTTTTGCAATGTGCCTTGAGGTCTGGATGCGCTTTTGCGCAAGAAGTTTTTGTGCAAGAACTCTTCCGCAAAAGGCTTTTTGCACAAAAACCCTGCAGTGTAGACAAAGCCAAGAAGAAAAAGTTCAGAGAAAGAGCTTCTTATTTCAATTAAGGGAGGCAAAAGGGGTCCTCTGACCCTGCATTTGCTGGGGTAGTTGTGAAGAACTGTTAGTAAAAAACACTGAATGAGCATTGACTTTTGGAGAGCCAGACATTTTGGCATACTTTCTATGTCTATCAGAACTGCATATACCTAATGCTTGGTAAAAGCTTTCCCTAAAAATCTTAACTGCAATAGGAAAAAAGTAACAAAGAAGATTAAAATTGAGACAAGCCTAAATCTCTTAAGAAGACAGAAAGCTAGTTGACTTCTTTTATATCTTGGGAAGAAGCATCATAGATTAGTGATAAAGCCTAGGAGAAAAAAAATCCCCTCTGCTAACACCTATTCTTTACAGAAAGCAAATTGCAGTGCTGCTGTCTTTTTGATCAAGAGAAGAAATCCCACGCCAATGACTTTTTCCCCTGACAGAATGCTTGTCCTTTTTAATGTTACATGAGAGCACCAGCCTGAATTTCCCTCCCTCAGAGCTAGTACCACTACCAAGATTAGAGATGCTGGTCTGCCTGGGGGTACTCACTTCTTTGGCTGAAGCTGTTTAACCTGTTAAGCTCCCTTTACTTCCTACCTCCTTCTTTGGAGATTGGAACTTTGCCTTTTTATGGGGCTTGCACTCTGCTGGCTGTCTTGCTTTGCTAGCTGAGCAGAAAACTGTTCACTAAATGGTCCTCAGTAGAGAAGTGCAGCTTCATACAGCATCTCACTGCTATTGCCCTGGCTCTGCAATAGACTGATATGTTCAGCGGTACAGGGGAAATGCGTGTTACCTGCTGATTTAGACAGAATGGCTCCCATTTCCATGAGCTGTAGATAATATTTGTGATGTCTTCATTCTCACATACAGCTGAAGAACAAAGTCATGATTCTATTAGATATGATACATTGTCCCCAAGGAGCACCATTAAAAATAGCTGTGCACACTCTAGACTTGAGATTCTGACTCCATTACAAACCATGGTATCTACACAGCTAGTTTTAGAATGCTCACACTAGCATGACTAGCACAAGTCTGTCAGCCGGGGCTGCAAGACTTCCTTCCAGATACAGTGTAGTCACACACATAGGAGACTAAGTCTCAGGTACTTGGGTTCATGGGTATGCCCACACTCTTCCCCCAGCTTCAGCACGGTTCCCGGGCATCAGCCACACTGAGGCTGAGACAATGCATCCTCCCGTCCGGGAGCTGGGGAGGGTGGGGCAGTGCACCCTCCCCATGCTTCAGTCCAGGGAGGCTGGGGCTGCATACCGACCTCCCTCCCTGCGCTCCAAGCTGGGGAGACCCCCAGGGGAAACTGGAGGCTTGTCCCTGTGATGGGGGTTGGGCCTGGCTCCCATGGGGGGGGAGAGCCTTGAGCGGAAGGGACAGGGCTGGAGGCTTGCCTCCCCCAGGCCTATATTCACCCACCGCCCATGCTTGAGTTCCAAAATGACTCGGGGCCTATCTACACACAAAGTTTTCAATGATTTTACTTAAATCATTGAGTTAAACTGGCGCACCTTTGTGTGTGTGGATTCTCTTATATCAGTTTAAAACTGGATATATGATTTTATCTTGAATTAGGCTAAATAAACAGATATGAACCAGGTTGAAACTTATACAAGATTGTCCATAGATACTTTCACCAGTTTAACTAAAGCAGTATCAAATCACACCATTAATGAAACTAGTACTCTTCTGTATGACCCAATATTAGCTTCTTTTACATATATGACAAACTCCCAAATCACTGACACACTTATGCAAATTTTACCTTTTGTGTTTATTGTAAGTCTCTTCTCTAAACTTTCTTAAGTCTATTTTTTATCTCTTGGTGCTTACTAACAGAGAAAAGGTTCTTGAATTTTCCCAATTTTTTCTTCTCATTCAGTTCATTTTTTGGATACTCCCCCCATTTTCTTCTGTTGTCAATATTTTTCTCTATTTTAAAATACATGACAAGGTCAGGGAGTTGTGATTTCCTGTAGTGGCTGATGCCCATGCCCTCCAACTGTACAATCCCTGCAGCAACTGGCTACAAGCTTGTAATTCCAAGGCAGACAGTAGCTAAGCAGCTAATAAATAAAGAGTATACCACTAAAGTAAACAATACACTAGCTATAATTAGCACAGACAAACTGCTGGTGGTACATTGCTCTCCAAGTTCCCTCAGGCTCTCCCCAGTTAAATTCTTCCCCCAAAAAACCCTTTAAAACCAGCATATTCCCGTTTCACTCCAGGAAAAATAAAAATTACAAAAAAAATTAAAATAAAATTCTAGTCACTCACTAGAAGGGACTGTGTAACTAAAGAACATCAACAAAAGGACATCACAATTACAATTTTTTTACTGTTTTAATTATTTTTAATGCAAAATAAATAGCTTACAGTAATCTGGAAAACAATCTAAACAACAGCCAACACCTACACTCAAGATATAATAATGCTGCTGCTGAGTTCTCATTGACAAATAATGTGAGATTTTACTAAAATATGCCTTCTATCCATTTTCACAAGCAGAAACAGCTTTTAACATTGAGAAAAAATGGAAACGAAGTATTTGCTAAAATAAAATCAGTTTTGCCTTCACACACAGTAGTAAAAGCAAAAAAAATTGCAGGAATACACGCACCTTGGTCCTGCAAAAACTTAATTTGTATATGACTAATTTTATTTCCTGGCAGTAGTCTTGACTTCAAAGGGACTAATCATAGCGCATGAAGGTAAGTGTGCATATAAGTCTTTGGACAATTGAGGCTCAAATGTTTAATTTTTTGCAAATGGGACAAGACAGAACATTTATGACAGTTTAAAACAGTGTGAAAATGATCTTAGTGAAATATATTTTAGTGTCTAGAGAGGAAAAGGGCTAACATAAATATGCATGGACTGTGCATATCAATATACATAGACTAGGAAGATCCTGATAACACCAAATAGGAACTTCTAATAAAAAATAACACTATTAAAATTGCAAAATTAAGCATTCAATCAGAAAATGCCACAATAAAAGGCAAAATATGTACAACAATAACTCTTCCTCTTTATGCAAACAGCCAAATAATATAGTATCTTAAATACATCTACTGTATATTTAAGTTTGTCTGCCTGCCTGTTCAAGAACTCCTCCTAAACAGAAAGAGTTAGAAGTACCAAATTCGGTATACAGATTTCCCTTATCATAACTTAAAGCAAGGTAAGAATTTGATTGTGCCAGGAAAATGGCATATGCCTGGAATGGGATTGTGTCTCATAAAATCATACAGAAAAGACAATCACCAGGCAGGTTAAAAGGACTGGCTGGGGGTGCCCCCTTGTCCAGGGCTGCCCCAGCCCTAAGCTTCCTACTCCACAGGTACCCTTTACAGTGGGTGGAGAGGCTGAAACTCTACCCCTGCCCCCAATTTGTACGGGACATTGCTGACTGTTCCCTTTTGTCAGGGAGCAAGGGGAAAGTGCAGAGTTTGCTGTATTCTTCACTCTGGCTGGGGAGCGCAGGGAGCGGATAAACCTGGATCTGTCCTAGCCAAGGGGCATGCACCCCTATCCCCAGATGTGCCCACTGGAGAGGCACTTCCCACCTGCCCCCAAGCTTTTGCAGTGAGAGAGGGCTGGGGTAGACCTTTCTCCCTGGGGCATCCTGCATACTGAACCCCTCATCTCTAGCCCCACCCCAGAGCAATGATTTAAATGAAGGAAAATAAAAATGAATTGAGTTAAGGACCCAAGAAATGTTGCGTAAATCTTCTAGTATGAAATATTTTGTTATTATTTTTCATTCTTGATATTGTCTGCAACACACCTTAAGGGGGAGGGTCATTGTCTGGCTTGCCAGGGAGGGGAAAAAGAAGCATGGACTCCACTGTAAAAGCAAAGTGGGTCAGTGTGGCAGCATTAACTCATCCCTGAGGAACTGGAAAGACAGCAAGCTGATAACAGGAATCATATATCATATTCTGATTGATTTAAACTTACAATTTTTCTCTTGTCTAGGACATATATGTTAATAATTCTGGTACCTCTGCTGTACTATCCATTCAGCAGGATTTTCCTTTGGTGACAGATATGCACAAGGGGCTTCACAAAGAAATCACACTGAAAAACGCTTTAAAGATTTTAAAAATCTTTTGTTTTACTGTCGCTCTTATGAACCAGTATACCTATTTTTGTATTTTTCTTTTAAATATTAAACTGTTTTAACAAAGTTCAAATATCAGTTTCCTTAATTTTTTTTTAAAAAGAGCATTTTCACTGAGCAACAGAAACAAAATTACTCCAAAAAATTGGCTTACAACATAAAACAATACTTGGAGAACTTTCAAAGCCCTCAACTTTGTCATTCATTGGCAGATATTGTGAAAAACAAGCTCTGAAAAGGCGATGTATATTTGGCAGAATGGTCAAAAACGTATGCAATTAGTATGGACAAGGGAAACTGTTAAATAAAAGTTTGATCAAAATCCTATGACAGTACTAAGATAGTCTTATTGGACCAAAGATAGCTCAGAGTTAGGGCAGGTCCACACTTACCGGGAAATCAGTGCTGCGGTGATCAATCCCTCATGGGAGTCGATTTAGTGGGTCTAGTAAAGACTCACTAAATTGCCTGATCACTCTCTCGTTGACACTGGTACACCACAGGAATGAAACGTAAGGGAAGTTGATGGGAGAATGTCTCCCGTTGACCCCCTGCAGCGGAGACCCCGTGACAACTTGACCTAATGTATGTCAACTCCAGCTATCTTATTCACATAGTTGGAGTTGTGTACCTTAGGTTGACATTGCCCTGTAGTATCGATCTGCCCTTACTGAGCACTTTGGAACTAATAAGGGAAAGTCCTGCCTGCACTATAAATTGATGACAACAGATCACGTTAGAACATCTTTGAAAACTAGGGCAGGATCTGTATTATGATTTCCAAGGTCTTAAACAGGGAGCTCTTTTGACCAGAACAAAGCTTCCTATAATGAAGGATCATTTTTACTACCTGCTGAGTTGTACCACTGAAGCCATAGGTGGCCCAGTTACATTTGATTATATTCTTTTTAACACTTCAGGGGATCTTGTCTTCCAGCTATATATTTTCTTCAACCCACATGCTGAATGACTGCAGAAATACGTGATGGGTAAGACAGCAACTCTTAAGTAAGATGCTGCCATCTCCAATTTGTTAGTCAGGTTCCCCTCTACCTTTTGATCAAAAGAATCTGATAAGACGATATTCAAATGTAAGAATTTGGAACAGGCCACCATATAAAGATCCACTGTAGGAGCTGCAAGGCAGGCTTCTTGGGAAAGTGAAGGTACATTGGGTCAGTAGATGATATTTTTAAGAGTGAGCTCATAATTTAATATTCCAATTTGTCTTCATTATATTTTAGACAATGGAAAGTCCAAGAGTATCGTGCATAGAATTGATAACCATTGTAAAGGAGATAATCCACATGCTGAGACTGTGAAAAGATCCTAAGAGCATTAGGCATCCAATCCCACAGGATTTCAAGCACCCAATTTCCTTAGGAGCCTTTCAAAATCCCTGTCTCAGAAAATGTATTTTTAGCTAGAAGGAAAAAAAAATATATGAATCCAGTCCTTTAGGTCCATTTAACATCAAAAGAGATAGCAGGGAGAAGGGCAAGGAAATCCATCTAATGGTACTAGCCTAATACCTCTTTTGGAGAAGCATTTATAGCACAGACCCTGATGTGAGGATATAGGCCTAAATCTCTCCTTCCCTGTTAATGTGCAATCCTGGCACAAAAGAGTACTATAAACATTTTCCCCCAACACACCAAAATACTTTATTCCATATATAGCTATACAAAAGGTATGCCTTCAGAAAAATATTTGAGCAGCATAGAAAGAAATCCTGAAATGATCTGCTTCTGGGTAGTAGGTCAACTTCTCTCTGGAATCAGCTGGGAACAACTACTATTGCAATCTCTAACAGAAGCAGCAGCCAAATTTCTCTTGTCCAATCAGGAGAAATGAGTTAGATCACAGAACCTCTGTCAGAGTATTTGTGTTACACAGATCAAAGGAATATATACAGTATGCAAACCTGTTCTACCAGTGAAAATAGAATGCTTTCACTGGCACAGAGTAACTCGCTATATATTGTTGTTTAGCAGGCTGACTTACTTCCTCCTCCTCTTCTTTTTGCTTTTGCTGTCAACAGAGTTACATGCAAAACTATTCTACTGCCTCTTGACTCATTGCCTATATTAGAGGAAGATCCATACTAATCTCAAGCTGTTTGCAATGGGTGTAGGAAAATATTTCAAATAATTTTAGCACCAGCGTAGCTAATTTATTAACAATGCTGCAGTTAACAGAACAGTCTGTCTAATGTTTCCATTGCTTTTTTTTATTGCAGATAAGTATCTGTTGAAATGCATCAATATACTGGTTGTGAATTTTTTTCTCTACAACAAAAATAGGACATTGGTTTTAAAAAAAATCTATTTTAGAAGTTAAAATCCAGTTTGGATTTAAACTTGAAAAAAAAAAGAATTTGGCCTGGGAGACCTTTTCATTATTAATTTATATTTTTAATTTATTAAAGGAAAGACAAAAAATGTTCACTTACTAGTTATGGGAACATCTGGACAGTGTTGTAAATGGTTTTGATTTTCAAAGACATTTGCAGTAGATTTTGTACACATTAAAGAACATTTTTTTTTATTTAGACCTTTTGAAAAAAGTAAAACCAAACACATTTTTATTTAGACAAGTGGCATCTAAAGCTTGGATTTTCCAAGAAGCCCAAGGGAGTTAGGCACCCATTTCTTAATGAAAGTCAGGAGTTGTGTCCCTAGCTGCCTTAGGACTCTTTGAAAATCCCAGTTCAAATGTATGGCACCTACTAATTTTCATGGGTATTTAGTATGGTATTCATGACTAAAAGAACATCATAATGGGTCTGAAATAATTATTATATTCTATCACATCAACTATACATCCATGGAGTAAAGAGTGCCTAAGTAGACAATAATACAATAGATCATAAAGGCTCCCTCAGCCTGTCAATACATGGGTTTAAACATTGGGTCATAAACATTAATGAAGGATCTGTAATCTTATTATATCTTGTAATTATATCTCTAATCCTGTAAAGGTCAAATGGTTTGGGACCTGGTACCCCAGAACGATCACTGCATTCCTCATGCCATACAGCTGCTCCTGAGATCAACAGGCACACTTGCCGCTATTGAGGCAATCTCTAGGAGGGGTCCTTGATTTTTTCAACCAATTTGTCTCAGTTAGGTCTGCTGACCTTCAAGGCAAACTATAATTTCCCATCTATTTTCACCAGCTTTCAGAAAGAGTGTGGGCAGAAGACTAAAAGGAGGAGTCGTCTTTTACATGCATTTAGAAGACTTCTAAAACTGATCAAAATCAGTTTTTCTATAACCAAATGTCACCAATTTGAAATGCAGTCATTTTGGGACCTCCTATAACTTTATGGGAATCTCTGTTCCTGGATGACATAAAAATAGGCTTTCTAGACCCAAAGAGAAAAAAGATATTGGACCTCAATCCTGCTTATTGATTTTATACTGAACATGCAGCAATTCAAATCAGCATTATTTCCCCTTTTCTAGTAGAAGTTAAAGGATGAAGGTCTGGGGTTAGCTTGCTACCGATTTTTAAGATGGCTGCTCTCCCAGTACGTTAGAAGTTCTTTTTCTTTATCTCTCAAATGATTGTCTTCAATAAGTGGTAACTTAGGGTATGTCTACATTTCATTCCTCTCTCTCTCGAGAGGAATGCAAATGCAGACACCCAAAATTGCAAATGAAGTGGGGATTTAAATATCCCATGCTTCATTTGCATAATCGCACTATTTTGAAAGAAAAAAACGGGGTTATTTCGAGATAAAACCCTTCCCTCAAAATAACCCTTACTCCTAAAAAATGAGGAGTAATTGTTATTTCAAGGGAAGGGTTTTATCTCGAAATAACCCCATTTTTTCTCTCAAAATAGCGCTATTTCGAAATAGCTCCATAACGCGATTATGCAAATGAAGCACGGGATATTTAAATCTCCGCTTCATTTGCAATTTCAGGTGTCTACATTTGCATTCCTCTCTCAGGAGAGGAATTAAGTGTAGACATACCCTCTCTGAACTATCCCTGAAACTGCTGTTGAAAGATCAGTATTCAAAAAACATCTGTGCCAGCAAGTACCAGGAGAAGGGCCTTCACATGCTACTTTCAGTTGATATTTAAACAAACTATAATCTCAGATCTTCAAACATATACTTCATACATACAAATTTTGGGACACTAGCTGTGTCTTTTGATGAACAGCCAAAATGTGTTAATTAATATCACTGTTTAATCTAGAGAAATATTTGCACTTGATTTGTGCATTTTCATTCCATGGAATATACAAATTTAGCCCTAGTGTGCAAGAAGAATTCTCAGACTGATTTTGAATTAGTAGAAGCAGTGTAACTAACTCTTAATTCATCAGGAATATTGTGATATTTAGTATTTGTCTTAAAGTTCCAAGTTCCTGCAATTACTAAAAGAGTATCAGGTTTCTAATCCTCATGGTTTCAAAGAAAAGCTTGAAAACATGAACTATGCAGACTCAAAATGCAAATAAAAACAATGCAAAATAGTTAATTATTATTATGATTTTTGGGGAAATTACTAATTTTAAAACACTTGAGATTCACAGGACAGTAGAAGGGTCCAAAATTCGAACCCTGCCACAAAAATTCAAGCCCTTCAGTCAAAATAATGTTTCCAATATTTTGATCTAATTTCCCAAAACTTCTTTAGAAATCAGATGAACAAATAAAAATTACACACTGAAGTGCTCAAGTGCAGTTCTTTGAAAGGCACTCTACATTCCTTTTCCCCTTCCCTCTCTTTTAGAATTAAATTATATTATTAATAATATATTAATAATCTGAGCTCCTAGTTGCTACAGAGGAAGTTGCATTTTTTCAGGATCACATAAAGCAGAAAAAACAAGGAAAGAACTAATCACAGAATGAGTGAAGCATATAGAAAATGAGAAGACAAAGCAGCAGAGAACTACAGTAAGTTAGTCCAGACAGAAAATAAAAGGGGAAAAATACATATACATATACATAAAGAGAGAGAGAGAGAGAGAGAGAGAGTCAGTCCAGTCTGAGTATCTATCTATCTATCTATCTTTTAGAGTGCATCTGCATGTGAGTCCGTTTGTTCAACAATTCCTCCTAAATGGTAAAAGTTATGGCCACTAAATTTGGTATGCAGCTTCAATTTTTTCCCAACTTAAAGCAAGGTCAGGGTTTGGTTGTGCCAGGAGAACCGGAAGCTGTGGGAAAAGGACTATTTTCCATAATATGAAAAGGGAGGGGCTGCTTTTCCAAGGAACTCAATATGAGAGTAGCCATTGGCAGCAGCAATCCTGCAGGGGAGCACTATCCTGCAGTGGTCAGTCATACCACCAATGGAGAGGCCAGCAGGGCTAAAGCTCCACCAACTTGTCTGCCTACATACCAGTAAAAAGCACCCCCACTCCAAACCCTTTCCCCTCTCCCTGGCCTGGGGGGAGAGAACAGGCCCCTGGCAGCGACGGGAGTTACCCGGGAAGAGGGAAAGAACAGGCCCCAGGTGGGCTAGAAAAGGGGAGAACAGACCACAGGCAGGTTGGAGGCAGCCTGGGTGGGGGCAAAAAAACAGGCCCTGAATGGGTTGGGGCGGTGGCTGGGGAGGGCAAAAGGAACAGGTCCCAGGCAGGCTGGGAGTGTGGGGCCTGGGGTGGGAAAGAACAGGCTACAGGTGGCCTGAGGGAAGGGGAGAACAGTCCCTCGCCAGGCTGGGGATGTGGCCTGAGGAGGGGGAAAGAACAGGCCCCATGTGGGTGGTAGAGGAAGGTTGGGGGATGGGAAGAGAACACGTCCCTGGTCCCCAGCCTTCTGCACCACCTCTCCACATCCCAAGGCCCTGCCCTGAAGGACCTGGGCAACACAGGGTAAGTCTGCTAGTACATGTACTCGGCGTTGCACGGGTCTTTAACTGAAGTAAATTTTTTGGAAAAATAAATGAATAATATACGTGCTTTATTTCAATGATTGTATTTTTCGAAAATGAAGGAAAATGAAGGCTGGAGTGAGAGTTCGGAAGTGACGAGGGGTAGGAGGTACGTGGCTTGGGGCAGAGGTTTGGGAGGTGGGGGGAGCTCAGGGCAGGACAAGGGGATGCAGAAGTCAAGGCAATTGCAAGGTGCAGGACCGAGGGCATGGGGCTCAGGCCAGGGTGGAAGGTGACACGAGCCCCATGCCACGAGGAGTAACGGTAGTTCGAATTAGGATCTTTAAGTCGAACTACCTAGTCCGTGCCGCGTGTAGCCGCGGGCACGGAGTTCGGACTAAGGGGGATTTAAAAATGGCGGCGCCCGGGAACATGCAAATGAAGCCCGGGATATTTAAATCCTGGGCTTCATTTGCAACTCCGGTTGCCCTCATTACCCTACCTAGCTCGAACTAACGAGCTAGTGTAGATGTACCCTAACTGACAATTGCATTCTGTAGAGGGATAAACAGCTAACTTTCAATCAGTAAGGTGTTGCCTGGGCATAATATGTAAAATACAAAATGGAGTCTGAGGGGTTCTCTTTTCTTCAGAATGACTTTGCCGCCAAAATCGGGTGGAGAAAGGTTGTGCACTCAGCACTACACCTATGCACCCAGCACTAAACCTGTGCACTCAGCACCAAAGACTGTGCACACAACCCCATTTGCCTGCGTGCGCATCCATTTTTTGCACAGGGCACTCAACTTCTTATGCACCCGGCTCTAGGTTTTTGCACCCCTCTCCTTCAGGGTTTTCCCGCCTTGAAGTGTTTATAAGCCCTTGTCAAGGAACATTCGTGTTCTTTGACTCTCCTCGTGTCCTACATGTGCGTCTGTGGTTCGTCATCCCCTTGCGTCGTTGTCTACCTTGAGGAGACCAAGGTTCCAGCCTGCAGTCTGACAAGACTACCCATGTCCAGTGACATTTCTTGGAATAAGGGAAGCCTTCTCCGATATCACTAAGACTTTGGGACTTATAATATCGTCTCGCTTACAGAATACTTGGACAGGATCCAGTACCCCAACAAGCGTCAGCTCGCAGGAGGCGAGAAACATCCCTCGTGGGATCGCTCCGTTTGTCCTCCCTTAAAGCTTTACATTAGCTGCAAGGTTGTAGGTCACGGACATCTAACATCAATCGCCGATCGTGAATGTAATGTATGACCTTATGTGTATGGGACTATTCTATCTTCTTTTCTTCTAGAGTTAGGGTGGGACTGTTGTTAAATTGCGTGTTGGTTGCTGATGTTTGATCCATGCCTTTTAAATACATGGTTTGGCCCTAAATCTTTGTTGATTGGTGATTTCTAAGTTGTTTCCCTGGTGATTAGATACAGGATACCAGGCCGAATCTGGCTTCTGTGGGAGGGCACTTTAGTCTTAAATTAAATTGCATAGCCCACAGCACAGCAATTGTTTACCTCAGCTTTCTGGGTAACAGTTTGGCGACCGCGGCAGGACCTGGTGAGAAACAGCTTTGGTTTTCACCGGGCCCTAGGCCCCCTTCCACTTATAGGAGTGGAGCCGGAGATAAACATCAGCAAACAGTGGGCAACAAAGATACGGTCCAGTGACTCGGGAGGGGGGGCATCTTTCCCGGGCCCCTATCCTTTTTTTTTTGTGAGTGAAAGTGATATTGGGGGTAGCAGAGTGGGGACGCCCCTCTGGAACCCAATTCACCATTCGGCAGCAGACTCCCGACCTGGCTGGCTGAGGGCTAGATCCAACCCTTGGAAACAGTTAGCCGGAGTAGGCCGTGAACCTGCTTCCGGGTTTTAAACCCTTCCGCCGCTTGCCACTTTTTGGGCTAAGCAATACAACTGCTCCTCTATCTTTGTAGTGTTCATTGTAGGTTTGGTTTTTTTTTGTGTGTACCGGTTTTCTAGCAAGACATCTCCGGCAGGCTTTGAGTAGTCAAGTCTTGACAGCGATGACAGCGCCGCAGCTCTTTGGCACTGAGGGATGGAAACCGGTGTATAATAAATTGTCTGTGGAATATGCGGTTAACTGTTATGGAAAAGGAACTAATCCTTGGGTTGATGGGTCCTTCAAAGGGGAGGATTCATTGGAAAAGTTTACTTAGGCTTAAATTAAATTGCATAGCCCACAGCACAGCAATTGTTTACCTCAGCTCTCCGGGTAACAAAGGATTATGTATGTAAATCAACATTCAGATCCTTTCTAAATATGATACTAAGTTTTAATATACTGCATCTTCTCATTATTTTGAACTTTTGGAAAATTAAATTTTCAAGTTCTGAATGAAGTAACAGACAAACAAAGTCAATGGGATTCCTGTGGCTAAAACTTCACACGATGTTTTGAAAACATCTCCATCTACACTTTCCCTTTTATACTCTTTAATATTGCTGTTTAAGGACTATATACAGGATTTAACACTTTGTATGACTGCAGGCCCACAGTTTGTGGTTATGTGGTCACAAAGACTGCTCCCTATTCTAGTGGATTTCTACACTCTCGGCAGTAGCCATTAAGCAACTGCCTATTACTAAGCCTTTCCAGTGGCGAATTCAGATTCTGCCTAGCATATGTGCCAACAAACACAACTCATGGATTCTTCATCAGCCGACAGAAGGTTAGAAGATAAAAGCTCCTTTACTGGCCACTCAGACACAGGTCAGTCAAGGACAAAGAGGATTGTGCACAGGGGCTCCAATGGGGAGATGGGGTAGGGGGACAGTTGCCCAGGGCTCCATGCCCTTTAAATTGCCAATAGAGGCCTGCACAGTGCAGTACAGGAAGCACTGAGGATGGCTGCCCTTAGCTCAGCCTTTTCTGTTCAAGGCCCTGCCCTCATGGGGGGCCTGGAGCCATCCCCTCCAAAATGCCCAGGACCTGGCAAAATCTGTCACCAGCCCTGGTTGGGCAGTAATTATTCAGGCTGACAAATTCCCATTATTTCAGCTCCTAATGATCAAACGAAGAGGAAGTAGTAACCTTTACCCCGCCATATGATTTTCAATATGAGTGACAGCTGAAGCCTCCCTGATTCCCCTTCTCCATGGCTCAAGTGTGTAAAAGACCTATCCTTTCACTGAAGGCTTAATTTTTAAACAAATATGGTACTGATTGCTAAACCCATCTTTCATCCAGATAAGGTTCTTAGTCATTTCTCCATCTGTATTATTATGGTCACTATTACAGTGTATTAAACCCATTGAATGGAAAGACAAGAGGAGGAGAGGCCTTAGTGCAAAAAACCCCAGATAGCTTGTTTGGGGTGGGTTTACACTAAAAATACATGTATTTTTGTGTCAGAAGACATGGCTCCATTGCAACTGAAAACTGGGTCCATTTTGTAATATAGTACAGAGGGAAACTTAACTATCATCTAACCCAACAAATACTTTTGTACCAGGTGCTGTAGCACATCAAACAAGGAAGAAGAGATGAGGGGAAGAAGTTCCCCAAAGGGGAAACCTGGCTATGGGATGCCATTAGAATGAAGCAAGTCAAATTATGAGTTCAAAAATTGACAGAAAATGTTGGAATTTTCCTCAGAAGAGCTCAGAGGCAGGGATTAAAGCTTCCTGCTGCTGTGTAGGAGGAATTGGTAACTTGTGAAAAATCACAGGCAACAAGGGAATGCCTACCAGCATATCTGGTTCTGCATCCAGACTGAAGTACCTACTGTGATGGATGTATGCTCTTTAGTACAAAGAATTGTTCTATCTGAATAGAAATGTTTCACCAGTGGTTGGAAGCACGTTAATACATATATGCTGGAACAGTCTACGATTTAGGCTGGATCAGTGAGACAACTATTCTGTATAGTATACGGGGCCTGCCTACACTATAAAAATGGAACAGTGCTTTCACAGTGTGAGGGAGGCAGCCATTTTGTGACACAGCCATTTTGTAATACAGTTGTAACATAGATTGACTGTTACGGACACGACACGCAAGCTCTCAACACAAATCTCAAACAACTCCACAAGTATTTGCTAATGACACTTTTCTCTGACTTAATCTATCTTTTTACCTTTCCTGTGTGGGTCACTAGCTGCCCAGACTGAACCATTAATTTTTAAAAGCATTCTAAAAACATTATTAAACCTCTGTTCAAGTCCTTCTAGATTTTTTTTTTTTAATTATATACTGAAAGATAATTCTTGAAAGTTTAACAAAAGTGTAAAATCTTTTTACATTAAATGTATTCCACTTTATTGTCTTTGGAATACTGGATGGTGAAACACGTGAAAAATCAAAGCATCTGAACTGTATTTTTTCTAATTCAATATTCTGAATTGCCTTTTTCAAGAATACCAACTCACTGGATCAGTTTTATTATTTGTACTCAGGAGTATCCCACAGTAATTACTAGTGTGTTTCCAAAAGCATTGATTTTCACAATGAATGTAATAGTTTTTTGTTGTGTTTTTACCTCTCCACCTATGGTAAGTAAGCCAGGTGAATCAAGCTTCCGTTTCTTCCGTGGACCAATAGCTGCCAATGCAGTTAAGTTGGCATCCCTCTGCCTCATCTGTGCTAGTTCTTGTTGCTGCATCTATTACAGGGGAAAAAATAGCTAACATTAAATTTCATTCACATACTAAATGTTACTCTCAGGCCTAATCATGTAAAGTGCTGAAAGTTGAGAGTGCCCAAATGCCTCATGGGATCATGCTGTATATAGCTATGACAGATTTTAACAACTCAAGCAGTGTCAGGGTGAGATTTTCAAAGGCACCATTGTGACTTAGGTGCACAAATTCTATTGTTTTCCATGGGTTCTGTTCTCCAGATCAGTAAGCTTCCTTTGAAAATCCCAGACTTAATCAGTGAAATTTATTTCATTGGCAAGTAGTATGTACCATATACCTTCAGACCATGACATCTATGAAGACTCTAAGTGTAAATGAAAAGGTAAAATAGTATTAAAAAATATCTAGATCTGAACATTAGGAAGTTTTTTTTCTGGCAATATAGTAATGAAAAGTTGAATTTTCAATTTCTGTAAGGGATTAGGGTTGAGTCACAGATTAGAGCAAGGAAAGCAATATGAACAATCTACAAGTCAGATATTGTTTTTTGCAAAAAGAGGGGGAGAACTGAAAATAGGAAGACATATGATAGACTTACGATGAAAAGGTCAGATTGTTTTACTCGTTATACATTGCACAATCCCTTTAGAAAGAGTTAATGACCACATTTTCAACAGATTGTGCACAAAAAATCTTTACTGAAGTCATGTTAACATTATACAAAAGCAATTAAAATTTTGGTTAGGCAATGTAGCACATACATTTTAATTAGACACAATAATTCATGTCTCAGCATTACTTTTCACATTTTTGCAATGATTTGGTTTATTCAAAAGAAGATTTTGCTTTTTAATCTCTCACTCATATAACTTCCACAAAATATCATAAAACACTGTTTTAAGTGCTTAAGTAGTGGTCTGAGGTTTGTCATATTGCACTGTGACAAACAGCTCTTCAATGACAGAAAACATGAATTGGCAGGTGTGCTTAGAAGTGACTCAGTAATTATTTAACTGCAAATTGCACATACAATATGCAATGTCTGTTGAGTGATCAAGTGCTTAAATAAACAAACAGAACATGCTGTGTGTTTTCTCAATTCACCTTCTGTTTAAAAAAGCAGAAATGTATTAAATGTCTTATTTCCTACATAATTTTGGATTTCTATAATTACTTGTTATTGCAATTTATTCTAACTAGATTAACTGCATATGTTAACTTTGTTTGGCAAAGAAAGAGAATGCTTTAAATGTAATATATTTACATTTTACATTTGATTATTCTTTGACATCTTCTCCTACTGCACATTTAAATTCTATTTTGCAACGTAAAGTTTGCATAATAATTTCAACACAAAAATTATATACATCCATACAACTCAACCATCTATAGGATAATAGAATTAATTAAATACCAAAGTGGAACATGGGCACAGGGTCTGTACAGTAGTGCAAAGGTCTGTATGTACTTTGCTTTGCCAACTCATATTAGGTTTTTAGCTCAAATATCTTTGGCTGTCTTCCAGATTAAATGCCAGTTGGATAGACCTGCCCGCTTACCCTTTCAAGGTAGATAGGAACAGTGGTGAGCTCTAATCATTTACAAAGGTCATGATTGGAAGCTAGCCCGTAAGCAGTCATTTAAAATTCGATTGATCCCTATTTGTAGTCAGGGAAAGAAAATGGACATTTCAGCTGTATTGTAATTATGAGGCTTCAAGGCAACTGTAAATAGATGTGCAAATCTAGATACTGGCAAATACCTTAGAGAAGAAATTATTACTATAGTCTAACACATAGCCAGGAAAGGTTGAAGATAAAACTGCATATAAAAAAGATCAATCATCTTTTTGCTAATTTGCCATGCTTGCCAGCCTATAAGGGTTATCACAATTATCAGAAGTCTGCTGAATATTTAAGTTAGGGCCACCTGGCTTAGCATGATCTAAGACAAAGAGTGTAAAGCAGCGGGCTAGCCCAGAATGTGAAATTTTGAACTGGAGAAGAGTTTTAATGTCATGGGAGGCTATAGTCAGAAATGTCACATGAAAGGCAACTGAAATAATACAAAAGATATTATTCAAATACATCATTCCAAGTTGGAACACCTAGACCAACTCCACCTCAGTCCTTTTTTGGGGCATATATATACTATTTTGTATTATTGTATATAGAATTAACTAGAATGTTTAATATACACACATAACATGATTGAACCGGTGTTCCTGGGATCCTAATTCAGAATTTCTTGATTTTGCACATGCAAATTCTGAACCATAAAAATGGCATTGCTGTAGATTTTGCATAGTGGGGAAAATCCTCCCTCACATTCAAGTCTGTCAAGTCTAGATTATTTTGGGGCAGATTTGGGAACCTTCAGAGTGGATCAGTATCCATTTATTCCTTTGCTTCTTTGTCCTTTCATTTGTATTTTAAAATACTGTCTGCTAGATATTATACAGCAATGTACCTAGTGTTTATTTTAATTACCACAATACTGACTGTTCAAGTAAACACAGAGCGCATGTGCAATTGACTAAAGTATATATAATACAAAACAAAGTATGGTCTAGTAGGTATGATACTGAATTGAAGGTCAAAGGACATAAATTCTATTACACGACCCTGTTCTGTTACTTCACCTCTCTGTGGCTTCGTCTAGACTGCATTGCTTTTTTGGGATACCAGAAGTATCCCAGGAAAGCAATACCGCATCCAAGGAATGCTTCCGCTTTTTTGAAAAAGCAGACACGCTCTTTCGCCATTCCTGTAAACCTTGTTCTATGAGGAATAAAGGATGTGTCAAAAGAGCACTTTCTTTTGACATTTGGTGCCATATAGATGCGCTAAATTTCAAAATACCCTCTTTCAAAAGTAAATCAGAAAAAGATACGCAATTTGAGTACCGCAAATTGAATTTCTTTTTCCGATTTAACATTGCAGTGTAGACCTAGCCTATGCCTGTTCCCCTCCCATCTTTTGCCTATGTTGTGTAGACCATACGCTTTGCAGCTAGGGATTCTCTGTTACTATGTACCTCATTTATATTGTCTAGTACAATATGTGTGTGTGTGTCTATGTAAAAATACATCTCCAGATAATGAAACTCCAGATACATACACAATACAATTTGTGAACATCTGGCTGTCCAGTTCACAGGTTAGTATCTTGTAAGAGAAAATTGCATCCCACAGCTCTATAACTTTATTACTTTTGTGTACAACTACTTCAAATATCATAAAACTTAAAAAACAACAAATAGTCTAGCAGCACCTTAAAGACTAACAAAGTCCAATGGACTTCTAATACTCCAGTCATCTGAAGAAGTGGGTTGTACCCATGAAAGCTCATGATTCCATCTACATGTTTGGACTTCTAATACTCCAGTCATCTGAAGAAATGGGTTGTACCCACGAAAGCTCATGATTCCATCTACATGTTTTGTTAGTCTTTAAGGTGCTGCTAGACTATTTGTTGTTTTTTATGTTTTTCCAGTTACAGACTAACTCGGCTACCCCCCTGAAGCTTTCAAATATCATAGTATCATAGACCTGGAAACAGAGATAAAAGTAAGGGGGTACGCTGGACCACGGATATTGCCGGACTAGAGAGTGCTGGTTTTCAGAGTTGAAAACTGTACTTGAAAGCTGTTATCATGTCCCCTCTCAGTCTTCTCTCAGACTAAACAAACCCAATTCTTTCAATCTTCCCTCAAAGGTCATGTTATCTGACCGTTAATCATTTTTGTTGCTCTTCTCTGGACCTTCCCCAGTTTGTTCATATCTTTCCTGAAATGTGGCATCCAGAACTCACAGTACTCCAAATCTGGCCTAATCAGCACAGAATGGAGGAGAAGAATTACTTCTCATGCCTTGCTTACAACACTCCTGTTAATGCATCCTAGGATGATGTTTGCTTTTCTTTTTGCAACAGTGTTACACTGTTGACTCATATTTAGCTTGTGGTCCACTATGACTCCTAGATCCCTTGCTGCAATATTCCTTGCCTGGATAGTCACTTCCCATTCTGTATATGTGAAACTGATTGTTCCTTACTAAGTGGAGTACTTTGCATTTGTCCTTGTTGAATTTCATCCTATTTACCTCAAACCATTTCTCCAGTTTGTCCAGATAATTTTGAATTTTAATCCTATCCTCCAAAGCATTTGCAACCCTTCCCAGCTTAGTATCATCTGCAAACTTTATAAGTGTATTCCCTATGCCATTATCTAAATCATTGATGAAGATACTGAACAGAACTGGTTCCAAAACTGATCCCTGCAGAACCCCACTTGTTATTTCCATCCAGCATGACTGTGAACTATTGATATTCTCTCTGGGAACAGTTATCCAACCAGTTATGCATCCACCTTAGGTTGTATTTCCCTAGTTGATTAATGAGAAGATAATGTGAGATTGTATCAAATGCTTTACTACAGTCTAGGTATACCACATCTACCACTTCCCCTTATACACAAGGCTCGTTATCCTATCAAAGAAAGCTATCAGGTTGGTTTGACATGATTACGTTCAAGACATTTGCCATCAATGAGATGAACAAGTTAAAATTTTAAAAATAAGCTGCTTTGTTAAAAAGTTCTGACGTGAATCTGAGGCTGTATAACTCAAAACTTTTTCAAAAGAATCATCTTTGAGCTGTAAAATGATAAAATAAGTCAAAGAGGATCATTTAAAAGTTTACATTCTCTGAAAATAGGGGATCAATGAAATTACATTCTCAACTGTTTCTAGAGTCACTATCATGACATTATAATTATCAGAAAAGGCCTTGATCCTGAAAATGTGATTAACTTTACAAACAGTCCTCCCACAGAAGTCAAGAGAACTCTTTACAAGGTGTAAATTTAAGCATAGATCCTTTAATACTCTTTTTGTGAAATTTTAGGAAATACTTAATAGTAGTAAACCAGCTCATCGTATATACTTGTATACTTTTTCATATTATATGGATATTTAATATTGAAGATTAGAGCTTCATTTTCACTGACTTTTACTTTAAATTTATATTAGAATCCCAAGCTAGATTATTCCCTCTGGAATGTAAAAGTTGTCATTATTTCTACCTCGTTCCATCACTCCCCTACTCCATCCCATTTACGCTACCCACCCCGTCCCAGATTTTCAGCCCACCTGTGCCACTCTCAATCTCCCTTCCCTATTACCTATCATAGTCTCTCTCCTTGCTCCCTAGCTTTTTTTCTTCACTCCAAATCTCCCCAACGCAAATACTGCCTTATTTAATAAAGGTATAGCTTTATTAAATACAACAGAATGCATCAACCAACACAATATGACAGCTTGACTATAGTAAGGCATTCTTTTCATCGACCGCTTTCTTATTGCATTTCTTATTCAATACCACACTAACTAGCTTTCTGACCATTAATATGCTATACAACTGAAAAATACGTCTCAAATCTTTAGAATAAGGATAGTGATTCTTTTGAAAGGATAATACTAAGACAAGTACCTTTTTGATAATCAATATATGTATTTAGAATATAAACAAACTTGTCAATCTATGCCAGTGTTTCACAATTTTATTTGGCCACGGAACCCTTTTAAACTCGAAAGAATTTTGTGGAACCCCTAATAACAGTCTTAATATATGGAGTTGAAAAATCAGACCACAAATAAGTAATAATAATAAACAAATGCTAAACAAAGTCATGAGATCAACATTTAGTTTAACTGCACATATTTAAAAATAAAAATCACATAATATTAATTTTTTTAATAAAAAATGTTATTGTAATGGAATCTTTTCATGGAATCCTTATTTTCACTTTGCAGAACCCCGGGGTTCCATGGAACACCATTTGGGAAACAAGAAAAAGAGCTTGTTCCTATATAGCTGTCTTTCAGCATTTATAAATTCATAAATCCATTTCATTTTATAGCTTTTTAAAGGCATTAATCACTAATAGCTTCTTAAAAAATTTTAAATAAAATGTCTTTTCATGATCCTTTTGCCCTTGGCCTAATCTGACCAGGATTAATTTTTAGTGTACTTTGATTGCAGATGAAAATTACGTGGATATGTAGTAGTTGTTGTTATTTCATAAGAATTTTAACATACCAAAGTCCTTTCTCATATAAAAGCATCTTTCTTTGTGAGCTAGCATTGCTGGATGAAAACCACATGGAGGACATTTCTCATTAGTTAACTACTGCAAAGCCAGAAGGATGTTACTCACGCTAAGGATGTTAAGTAATGGTTAATTTACTAGTTGAGCAGTTGATGAAATTTCCATCAACTATTCGATAGGCACTTCCACATTTCTCTTTTGAAATGTACAAAAGTCCCCGTTGGGGTGCTTGTACATTTCAAAGGAGGAACACAGAACTCCACGTGCAGTCCAGGGCCAGTGGAAAGTCCCGCTGATTCCGGGCTGCACGCAGCATGCCAGCTTTGAAATGTACAAGAGTCCCCAACAGGGGTAATTGTGCATTTCTAATCGGCAGCTCAGCATGGAGCCCGGGATCAGCAGGGGACTCAGAGTCTCCCGCTGACCTTGGGCTCCATGCTGCGCTGCCAATTTGAAATGCCACATGGAGCCCAGGGTCAGCTGGGGACTCCCCAGCTGATCCGATCCCGGTCTCTGTGCGGCATTTCAGCGGAACCCAGGATCAGCTGGGGACTCCGCAGCTGACCCCGGACTCCGTGCACGGCAACGCTGCACAGCTGAGCCGGGGATCAGCTGTGCAGTGCCGCCCCTTTGAATGCCGCCTGGCGTTTCAAAGCAGCAGCACCGCACAGCTGATCCTGGGCTCAGCTGTGCGGCGCTGCTGCTTTGAAGTACCTCCCCCCCCCCGTTTAGTGCCTCTATCTGATAAAGGCAGCAAGGGGGGGGGGAAGAAATCGACTAGTTGACTGACTATCCGATAAGCATTTGCTTATCGTATAGTCGACTAGCCCTTAACATCCCTACCTCACACCACTGTTTATTATATTATTTTTAGTTTCTCAATAAAGTGTCACCGTATTTCATATCAATCCACCTACCATATTATTTATAAATGTGAGAGACTGAAATTTTGGCACAAAGCAAATTTGTAATTTCAGTGTTACCACTGCTTACTAATTATTTCCAAAACACAGGAACATATGTCATGTTTAGTCATGTTATGTTTAAAGGAATTTTATTTTTAATTATCTTCTGTCCAAAGCAGATAACATGGTGATGATAGTTACAGAAATGCCATTTCTTCTATTTGTACTTCACATAACAGTAAGAAACATGAAAATGGGTTTGTTTGTAACACTTTTTTTTCAAGAACTAAATCCTAATCTTACAATAGCCACATATGTATGAAATTGTATATTACATATTGCGAAAATTATGCTCCAATGTAACTCTACTGATTTGTAATAGATATAAATTTGGCTTGATGTGGCAATCACATGACTGACCCTTCAAAAGTGAAGATAACAGATTTGAATTCACTTTATCTAACTTTGAAAATTAAATAGCATGATTGCTGCTGGAACTCCTATTGCAGATAGACTTTTTTCCTGTTGAGAGAATGGGAAAGCAAATATCCCTAGAGGTGGAAAGCAACAGAATTCAGGTCTTCTGAGATCTGTTAAGGTTAACTATGCAAACATACTAGAGAGTTTTACCTACCAAATTCCAGAACTTGTTAAAAGATGGATGTGAGTTAGATGCTTCCACCAAAATTAACCAGGAAATTATAATCCATTGCATCACATTTTAACGTATATAGCTATGAAATCTTAGGAAATTTTGTGACATACATAATAAGATGGACCTGTTGTTCTGTTAATAAATGTACTGAATAAAAATAAAATTAACAAGCCAATACTGGAAGTACTTCTGAAATAAAAATACATAATCTTTGTTTTAAGAGGGGCTATCTACCTAAGCTCCTACTTTATGCACCCAAACCATTGCAGGCAGGTAGTTAGATGCTTCCATGCCATGACTGTCACACACAATTATTTCCACTTAAAAGCCAATATAATTTAGTAAAATGAATGCACATTCTAGATCATAGGCTACTTCAAAAAACACCTATTATTTCAATTTAGCATCTAATCAAAGTTCATATTTTGGAACACAGTGTTCACTTGTTTCTGCACCAATAAAAACTGATAGGCAGAACACTCTAATAACAAATATAAAAACTTGGCTGAATACACATTCATCTGGTTCTGGTTATTATAAATTCCCAGTCATTATAAGTATATTCTTTCATACACTGGTTCAAATCCTAATCTTGGCACATCCACACTCGAGCTACTGGAATCCAAGTAGATCCACCATGATTGTTAATATAGTATTATCTTATCAAATGCCATCACTACTCAGGATGGGTATGGACTCCAATATGCTGATTCCTTCTAGTAACAGCAGTAGTAAAGGTTTATATTATGATAGCACCACCACAGGATTCATTATATTTTGGGACCTCACTATGCTGGATGAGACACAAATACAGAATGAGACAATTCTTTTGGAGTGATTACAATCTAAAAATGCACAACAGTTGAAGGGCAGGGAATGGGGATTAAATACACAAGCAAATTAACATGGTGAACCTTTATTAGTTACATGTATTGCAAGTATTTGCTCTTTTTTTAAAAACTGGAGGTAGAAGAGGGCAGGAAGGGATCAAAAAAAGGAAGAAGAATATTTACAGTTTGTTATTTGTCTGTTGAATACATTGCGGAATAACATTATGGAGGTATCTGAAGGGAGATAAGACAGCAGCTGGGGAGTTGAGTGTTTTTACTGTGCATTAGAAACAGCACTGGAGAAAAAAACAACAGTATTAAAGCGAGAAGCTGACTTAATAAGTAAAGGCTAGCAAAGTAAAGGTGGGGGAGTCAATGTCTCAGTAGGTTACTAGGTCACTGAGCCTTGCTGGGCTAAGTTATGAAGAACATTAAAGGTAAATGCTGTATCTGATGCTGACACAAATGCTGCTACAGCCGCATTGGGGGTGCTCCAGCCCAGCTGGGCTGCCAGTTAACCTTGACCGGTAAGCATCACCTGATAAGGCTGATGCTTACCAGTTAGCCATTCACATCCCTATTAGTAACCTCTTCATTTTAAATAGACTGGAGGACAGCAACATTTTAGTTATCAAAACCAAAAAAAGAGGAGGTTGCACTAATCAACACACAAAATGTTGAGGACTTGGAAGGAAGTTTTGGATGGGCAAACATACAGGAAAGTCCACATTTTAGAGATGTGTGGAAAAATAGTTGCAAAGAGTTTAGAAGCTGCCTGAACTTGAGGGTCCAATGAGAAGCAAGAGTGAAAAATAACACCCAGGCTACAAGTTAGAGTGCTTTTGACCACAGTGATAAGGAAGGGGGCGGGGCTTGAGGAGTTAGATAAAACTCAGTTTCAGCCATATTAAATTTACGGTGTCTCTGGACTTAAAAAGATGTCAGCAAAAACAGGTTAACAGATTGGATAAAAGGAGATTACTCAAGAATTCTACCTCAGCTAATGAGATATTAGCACAGAGACCATAGTAAAAGCGTGCTCATGGAAAAGAATACCTAAACACAGGGCACAGAAGGAAAGGGGAAGGTAGCCAAGGATGGAGCCTTGAAGGACAACCACAGAAAGGGGTGAAGGGTAGGGTTCCCTTTAAAGGGCATGCCTGCGTGGATGCGCACCAAAAATTTCAGTCCCACCCACCTCCTCAACAGAGCCATGTAGCAGGTGTCTGTCCCACCACAGGAGCAGCTGGGCAGCCACCACGTGGCCTGCATAGGACGTGCAAACTGCACCTAGCTGGAGGGAGCTGAGCCTCCCAGCCCTGTACCTGGCCTCAGTCCCATGCACTGATACCGCTGCCCTCCTCCTTCCCTCCCTCATGGGTGCTCAAAGGTTGCCTGATTTGGGACGGGGAAGGGCAAAAGGGGTGCTGCTATGCTGCTCTTTCCATGACTCCCCACAGTTTTTGGACCCCCTGATTCCCTTCTGCCGGAAAGTGACTAAGTGGTGGTGAGCAGGTGGAGCTCCAGAAGGTGGTGGCAGGGGACAGTCACTGCAGCAGCCGCCTTCCAATCTCCCTCCCTTTCATAACATGGCAGTGGATCCTCCTATTCCTCCTCAGCAGTTCTGTGTGGGCAAGGAACAGAACTGCCACTGTGCCATGGTGGGTGGGAGCTTTCTCTATGTGTGGGGGGATACGTGGTAAGCAGAGAGGTGGTAAATGGGATTTGGTGGTCCATGACTAGGCCCCACAGCAGCCTGGGTGGGGCGGGAACAGCGGCTCTTTGGGCTGCCTCCAGAGGCACCACAGCTAACTACAGGTTAATCTTTGGTCCTGGTGAGAGGGCGGCCAACCCCCACATGGGCAGAGGGGAGGGGTGTGCAAATCTCAGTTGCTGATTGTTGGAGCAGGACATTCTGCACGGGAAGGCAGCAGGTGTTTCAAATATCAACCGTGGAACACTCCTGTTGCTGGGCTCGATCCCCAATGACCATAACGGCCACCTGGCCCAGGGGGAGGGGTGCATGCTGCCTCAGACAGAGGCAAGGGCTTGGGGACTCCAGGGCAATGGGATGAGGGTGGGGATTTCAGTTCCAGATGCCAGTGGGATAGCCTGAGAAAGATTGCACACACCCTTGCTCCCCCTTCACCATTCCCTTCTGTTCCTGTGGGGAGTGGCTTACAGAACTCCTCTCCCTACCCCTTCCGCCCCCCTCCCCCCACCACCAGTTTCCCATCTCTTCAGGGAAGGATTCTTCATAAAAATGCTTGTTTGCATTCACGTGAAGAACCCTGCACAGATATAAAATTTGTATCCGCATCCGTATCCACTAACATGAGCTGCAGATATCTGCATCCATATCTGTGGACACCCACAGATTTAAAGTGAATATTAAAGTTACTCTACCCATGTGCTATCAATCCAGTTGCATTTCCCATCTGCTCTGGGAGTGGATCCCATGCAGAGATTCCTCTCATACCCACCTGTCCCAAGCAACTTGTTCTTTCAAAGGTACCTAATGTGATTGCTCACTGAGCAGATAGTGTTCTTTGACACCAGAACAGAGACCGTTAGCAAGTGTTCCAGAGGATATCCCTGTGGAATCTCTGCTTGGAGGTAGTAGCGGAGCATGATGTGAGGTACATTTGACCTGGCTATTGGTTCTTTGATTTTGCTCGCCGTATAGTGGCCGCATAGCTGAGTTATAGGTATCTGAGCAAGCAACTGACATGTATCTGTTGCTTGGTGCCTTCATAAAGGTCATGAGGTTCCAACCCTTGAAGCTTTGATCAGCCTACTTTAAAGTCTCTGTGGTTAATTGCTCCCTGACGCTGTGGGGGCAGAGTAGGAAGACTAGGTCACTTTCTAGGCAAACTCAAGAGACTTGAACAGAGGGCAGCTAATATGAAAGTTTTAGAGGAAGCTGAAAGTTAGGGAGAGGTTTACCTTCCAGGTTTGTTTCTACATGCCTTTTCAAGATGGCCAGCAATGAATAGTGATGGTAGTGATAAAGGGTGCACGGGATGGGGGTGCAGGGATTGGGGAGCCCATGGAAGCAGCAACGGTGGGAGCAAGGCTGGGTGGGAGTGAGACTGGGTACCAAGCGGGGTTGGATTCTTGATAAACTAAATGGAGCAGACCATTTAGTTTATCAACATCCTTCTTCAACCATGGACACCAGAACTGGTCACAATATTCCAACAGCAGTTGCATCAGTGCCAAATAGAGACATATAAATTCTCTACTCCTACTCAAAAGTCCACAGTTAATGCATCCTATGATCCCATTATCTTTCTTAGCCACAGTGTCACACTGGGAGCCCATATTAACTCCTAAATCTTTTTCAGAGTTAGGATAAAGTCCCTAATCTTATAAGTATGGACAACAGTCTTTGTGCTTACATATATACATATACATTTAGTTGTATTAAAACACATACTGTTTGCTTGCTCCCAGTTTACCACATCATCAGATCCACATTGCTCTGGATCAGTTACCTATCCCCTTCAATATTTGCCACATGACACTTTTTGTGTCATCTGCAAACTTCATCAGTGATGATTTTATTTTCTTCCAGGTTACTGATAAAGACATTAAATAACATAGTCCCAAGAACAAATCTCTGTGGGACCCCACTCAAAATATATCCACTTGGATGATAATTATTACGTTTTGAGACCTATCAGTTATTCAGGTTTTAACCCACATAATGTGCACACAATAAGTATAGCAACCCTACCAACTCTACTAACAATCTTCTATTTGAGATTTTCATACATAACTTGATCAAATAAAAAATAATTCTCTACAACAAAGCTATATGCTACCCCTCTGCAAATGTTATTCCTGTGACTAAATGAAATTATCAGTTCATCAACCATGATGGCTAGTCAAAAGAGATCGTGACTTTATTGTACCGGAAAAGATATATTGTTCTTTCCCATGAGCCTGCAAGTCAAAAACTGTTGAAAATTATTGCTTAATATGAAAAAAAAAATTACCTTTTGGCAAGAGACTAAGTTGGGAACATGTGAGCCCCCAGGGTGAATGTTTCACAAAGTAATGAGCACCTGAATACTGTTCTGGAACCTTAATTAGAGAGGCTGCGACCAGATGTCACTACTGCCATAGACCCATGTAGCTTATTACTTCTGGTTTCATTAACATTTGCTCCATTATTTTAGTAGGAATACAAAATTACATTTATGGTACAAAAATTGCTATGTGTATCCTTGTCTTTTTTTCCTATGATTTTTTCCAGTCCTCCCTATGATTTTTTCAAGTCAACTACACCTCAGCTCATTAAACCATGATTTTTCAGAAAATAATTATCAGTGAAGAGCTCTGTGTTAGCTGAAAAGCTTCTCTCTCTTACCAACAGAAGTTTGGCCAATAAAAGATAGTACCTCACCCACCTTGTCTCTCTAATATCAGTGAAAGTGTCCTTTAATTTCCTTAGATCCATAAAGAAACAGACCTGTAGAAATTTTCTAAGACTTTCCTTAACTGCTCTTTAGTAATAGCTTAAAAAATCAGGGTATTCTCAATTTATAATCTTCCAAACTACTTGAAAAAATCTTTTTGAAGTCAGATTTTTAAAAGGAATTCATTATCTAATTTTTTTAGTCTTCTTAAATTGTAAGTCTCTTCATTTATTAATAGGCTGACTTTCTCTCTAGTACGACTTTATTCCCAAAATATTTATAAAATGCTTTACTCATTCCCCCTAGTCCCTTTGATTAACATGTTATTTTGCAGTTGCCATTAATTTTTCCTTGCAACCAATTTTGTTTATTTTTGCTTGGTTGAATTTCTGTTTTTCTATTTTCAGTACTATTTCTTTTTAACCTAAGATCTCTGAGTGATTACATTTCAGTCACATTAACTCCTGCTTACACCATTCCTCCTCCTTTATCGCAGGAAATGTTGCACCTTAATTATACTGTCTTTTGGGATTCCCTAGACTAATATTTAGAATAGTGGACTTCAATACTTCCCACCATTTGATCTAGTTCATTAGAGACTTCAGTCTTCAAAATTTCTGTTCTTGAATTCTAATACACTTGTACAGTTCATATGCATGCTGTGAAACCATCCCTCACCATGATGAATTCACCAAGCTTCTCTATTATTCTCTTACTCCATCCATTCCCAGGTAGATCAGTACCAAGTACAATAGACTTTGGATTGTTTCTAATTTAGTCAGCCTTCACTTTTTGAATCATAAAATTATCTTTCAGGTACATTAGGAACCTCTTTTATTAAGCATGTCTGGTTAAATATATTACTCAAAAGATAACTGGGCTAGTTAAATTCCCCATGTACATGGTACCTTGTAGCTTTGTGTAATATCAGATCTGCTCAGGAATTTACCACCACGTTCTTCACTAATGAATTATAGCTTTCTGGCTGTCCAACACAATCCTACACCCCTATTACTTTTATTCTCTCTCTTTAGTATACCTGATGTTTGAAATAATACAAAACCACTATAGAACTCTTTGCCAAGGACCACAGAAAAACTAGGTTCCTATTATTTATTTTACTGTAGTCAGCAGAAGTCTGATTTATATAAAAATCTGGCTCCAGTTAATCAATGGGGAGTTCTGTCAGTGACTTCAATGAAGCCATGATTTCACCCACACAATCTTCATTTAAAACTAAGTACTGCTCTATTTTAAAAGGAAATACTTGCAAATGGCTTTGCAAAACTTCACTGAACATGTGTTAACATCTCAAATGCTTGAGATGAGTAGAAAGGTTAAATGTGTAAAAGATACTAATTAACCACAATTCTGGTAAAAGGCTTTATTAATCAGGCTTTTGAGAAAGGAAATGCCCAGATTTTATTTGATAACAACACTACACCATACTTATGAGAAATCCGTGTCTTTAAATTGCCAGTCTCATTTTAGAAAATGAGAAAAATGTAGCAATTTACTTAAAATCATTTGGCTGTAGTAAGTAATTTTAATCAAGTAGTTAGAGAGAATGTCACTGGAGCTAATTTTTAAAATGTTATAAACAGATGGGAAATGGCTAACACAGGGGATAGTTGTGCTGTTTTTGTAATCTGGATTGTGTTTTGATCAAGTCAAAGTGACAAGACACAAAAACTATTTTAAGTTATTCTATAACTATATTCAGCTTAGGAACAAATGGCATTACAAGTACTCTACAACTGGCAAACAGAAGAGTGGAGACAAAAGGAATATTGGGAATGAAAAGAGTCAAACACCCACTTTTTTCCCGCGAAAAAAAATTCACAGGGTGTATTTGGAGTCCATTAGTGAAACACAAATTCTATTTTGGAATGTGAAACAAGTCTGATATTTAAATTATCTAAATCTTTTCTAGTTTAGAAATAATTATAACAAAACTGTTGACACTAATTTCTCCTACAGATGAAGGGCACAAAAAAACAGCATGGGGACAAAATATTTCATACACTGACAAGTAACAAATTAGAGAATCTTATAAGTACAATACAGTAGTCATGCCTTTCTATTGATCACATATAATTTACATCTTACAAAGATGTGAATTCTTGCATTCTCACTCCATAAGGAAAATCTCAATGATTTATTCATTTCAAATAAAAAATAGAAGGTAGATGAGAAGAATTACTTCACAGGCTGTAGCTTTCTCAGGGCACTAGTGCTAGGCTCTTCTTTCGCACTGCCCGAAGGGGCTTTGTGTGCAAGTCCCTCTAATTAACAAGGTGAATCATGCAGCAGTTCTCTAATTAGTGAACATGACAAGCCAATGGAAACAAGCAGACAGACCTGGTGTACAGATACGGTCAACAAAAAGCCCAGCAACATGCCATTAAAAAATGTATATTTCATGTAAATATACTACAAGAAGTAAGAGACTCACTGTAAAACATGTTTTCCTTTTTCATGTTTTATGCTTATAATTGTTTTCAGATATAAATAATGACATAATAAATCAAGGTTCCCAAGTGCAAGCCATGCCATACACCGCAGTGTTTTTTAAAACTGCAGAGGTTCAAGCAATCCAAAGGTAACTAGCTATCCAATTCAAAACAAGCAGATGCTTAAGGGGAAGTATTTGTTTTCTTGCTTGTTTCTTCATTTTAAAAAGCAGCAGTTACATTAAGTTTATAATTTTGAAAACCCTTCAGCATAGATACATATGTAATATGGGTGTGGTAGTCTTGCCTTTGTTATTATTATCCTATGCATTATAAAAAGATCACTCTACATATTTTCCCAAAATTCTGCATATGGCAGAATAATAATAATAAATTAGAGAATGAGTTCTGTATTGATAAAACAATGTCACAGAATTCTTCTCAAATATAAACTTCCCTTATTTTTCAACTCCCCACCATGCTTCCCCCACTAATACTTCCTGCCCATAAAATACCTTCAAAACATCAGATGGGATTTTAATTAATTTTCCATTCTTTATTCTAAATTAACTCCTGGTTTATGCTCTAAGGATCATAAAAGCACTATAATAGTCAGTAGTGGAACGTACCAACATTAGTGAAAGATGAACCTCTCTAGACTGACACTCTCTGGTCTGGCAACGTCAGTGGTCCGGCATGATTTTAGTTAGCTGGATGTCCACTTATCATGGGAGCCAAGTTTCCTGTTGTCCCATAAAGTTCGTTTAGAGCCACCAGTCCTGGCGCTCAGTGTTCTGTGCTGTTATTTAGCTTGAATTTACCCCTAAATGTCTTCTAAGAGCCCCCAGTAAGCAGTGGAAGTGTTAGTAATCCTGCTAGACAATACTGACATCCCATGGTCCAGCAAATTCTCTGGTTCGGTACCAGTCAGGTCCAGAGGGTGATGGACTAGTGAGGTTCGACCTGTACATACTTCTCCACAGCAAAACTGGATAACAGTCTCTGCTACTTACACTCCAGTGTTTTTAATCAAATGGACAAAACTGTGGATTAACTTCACCAAATATTCCCCACTCTCACAAAGCCCCAAAATAAACACATTTCCCATCCTCCTCCTTTAACTGGAGAAATAATATCCTTCTGCCCAAACATATCAATGCTGGACATCCTGACAATTTGGATCACTGCAGTTTAAAAAAAAACTGCTGCGCAAATACTTGTCCTTACGTAACATTAGCTTCATGAGTGTAAATTAGAACATTATTTTTAAACTGCTTTAGCAGAGAATTGGATGACTCAAAGTCATGTTATAATGAAGATTTAAATTCATGATCTAATGTCATCTATTGGGAAATTCTAAAATAACCTATAGACTTTTTAAATGCACTCAGTATGTTTTCACTTACTATTTGTGAGCTACTCCTAACTTCTCTTAGATCCCATTCAACATAATCATCCTTAGGACAGTGCCTAGCAGCATTAAACACAGACTGAAGAGTATCCTTTTTTAACATCAAGGCATAACTGATAATCTGCTAACAACTGAACTATGATCTGCCATATGCACGGAGAAAGTATTCAGCAAACAACCTGTCACAAATGCTTATTGT
This sequence comes from Pelochelys cantorii, assembly GCA_032595735.1. NCBI lineage: Eukaryota > Metazoa > Chordata > Testudines > Trionychidae > Pelochelys > Pelochelys cantorii. The sequence goes on from CM064339.1 coordinate 25,740,970, forward strand.
TTCAATATCCAACTCACCAAAGGACTCTGCTTCCTAAAATTTATTACAAACACTAGCAATTGCAATTAAATGTGAAACAACTGGAAAAAGCACATCAGGCTGAGGGTTACAAGAGGTTGTGTGGATCAGAAAGCTCTTGCATTCCTAAGAGCATCTTAATATAACAAAACCAAAATAAAGTGATTGGGGAAAATGTGCTAAATAAGACCCTATCTAACATCAAGAATCTTTAAATGGTTAATTTTTCACCAACTTTTATACACAGGATGATTTTATATATATATAAGCAAACACACACTCTAAATAAATAAGAATATTAAGTAACAATAAGAGGCTTTTGGCCATATGTAATAACTTCTATCAGACAATATAACCCATTGTCAAGCAGCTAATTCTGCTCTCATTTGAACTGGAGTAAATACAATCTACCTCCACTGACATCAACTGTATTACTCCCAAATTGCATCAGTGAGAAAAGCAGAATTTAGTTCAAACTGTTTTAAAGAATAAATGCAGACACTGGAAAGTGAACACAAGAAAGTAAAACCACACAATCAAGCAGAGCAAAAGATAATTTATCCAGCAAAGCATTCAGGTTAATGTATCTTATTCACCACCTCTAGCATTTGCCTAATAATAGTCACCACATCGGTTTGGTGTTCCTGCCTTGGTGAACCTCAGGTTTAGTCTGAGTTTATACAGTTTCAGCTCTACTCAAAATTAATTGAGGATGTTTATGAAATTTATATTTATTTCTTAAAAGTTTAATAATATAGTTGAGCAAATTATAAAAATGTTACCATCATCAATTATGCAACAAGGACAATTTCAGAAATCTGCAGAATAGAGACAACATCTTTTAAGGTGGTCAAAGCATGTATTGCATTGCTCTACATTAGCTTGAAAGGAATTTCTATAAATGGAAAAAATCAAAAAGAGTTGTGAGTTGCACTAAGGGAGAAGTCAAATAGTTTTAGGAGAACAGCATTAGTAATTTCCATAATTCTCCACAGCAAATCAAGCCTTTTTTTCTTTCTAGTTCTCTATTAATGAACTGGAACAAGACTAAGGGTATGTCTACACGGCAACATTATTTCGAGATAATGTCGAAATACTGTCAAGATGGAGGTCTTCTTACTCCGACTCCTGTAACCTTCATTGTACAAGGACTAAGGGAAGTTGGAGGAATAGTGCTCTATTGTGAAATAAGTGCTGTGTAGACGCTCCCAATTTCTAAATAAGCTATTTCTAAATAAGCTATGCAATTGACGTAGCTCAATCTGCGTAGCTTATTTCAAGTTAAACCCTGCTGTGTAGACTCCCTCTAAGACTCCCTTTTTTGGTGAGTTTTTTAAAATCACTTACACGTGGAGATCTGATTATGTCCAGATCATCTAGCAAAAGAAAAAGTGCTTAAAGTTTAGGAAATTACTTGACATAACTGACAGCAAACTGCACATTACTATTAACATCTGGGACCAAGAAAGATTTCCTAATTTATTAAAACAATATACCATACACATTTATTAAATGATATCTATGCCCAGCACAAACAGAACTACTAGATAAATAAAGGATAATAAATATTTTGCACTTACATAGTAGCTTTCTCTCAAGGCACTTTACAAATATTAATTAAGCCTCATAACATCTCTTAGTTAGGTAAAGTATGGATGGGACCACATAATATTGAAATGCAACCACCAATGGGACAGAACACAGTGGCTGTGAAAGAGTGTACTCAATAGTTTAAGACAGAAGCAAAGAGGAATATTTTAATCAAATACTATCAATGGAATTTTGCCCAGATCTTCAAACAAACATATGAGATAAGAATGGCCATACTGGATCAGACCAAAGGTCCATCTAGCACAGTATCCTGTCTTCCAACAGTAGCTAATGCCAGGTGCCCCAGAGGGAAGGAACAGAACAGGATATCAAGTGATCCATCCCCTGTCGCTCATCCCCAAACACCTCTATTTTCATTAAATGTGCCATCCATGTCAATGGAATCTGGATCATTCTTCAAATCCTCTAACACAATGCCAGTCTGCTTAATCACAATACACCTTGTTAGCCAGTTTGTTTGAAATCTCTAACACAAGCATAAACCAGCATGATTCTAACTTGGCTTTTGATGCCAGCAGATCTCAAAGGTGAGGTAACTTCAGGATTCAACATTTTTGGGGGCAATCTAGTATAATTCCTCTTTTTACAAAATGGAAAAAATGACCTCTCCTCTGCAGTCAGCTCACCTCAAACAGACCACAGGGGAGGTAGCAAAGTACACAGATGTAAGAGTGCAGGTCTCACTAGCTACCAGTTTTTGGATCAGAATTTTTCCCACTGGACCATACTGGAAGACATTTGGTGATGTTTGTCACTTTCCTTACAATACCGGGAGGCACAGTCAATTTAGACTCAGTTAGTAGTATTTTTAATATGAGGAGAGGTAAGAGGTTTAGCTCATTGTAATCTGTGGCTGATGTCGTGGGTTGATAAAGGCTAAAGAGGCCAATAAATGAGACCCGGGCATGTACCAGTGGAACTGTGTCTATAGGAAGAGGGGAGATTTGAAGTCTTTTCACTGGGAGTCCCTCAGTTAGGTCTATTTTTCAAAGAACCACCATTAAATAACAAACAAGCAGTTTTATGGTGTTCATGTACGAAGAGTGGGCAATCATCCATTCTCTCTCTCTCTCAGAGGTTTGTATCCGTCTATGAGTGAGTCCATTTTTTTCAAGAACTCCTCTTAAATGGTAAGAGATAGGACCACCAAATTTGGTGTGCAGCTTCCTCATCTCCTTATTTAAAGCAAGGTCAGGGTTTGTTGTGCCAGGACAACTAGAAGCCCTGGGAAAGGGACTGTTTTCCATAATATGAAAATTGAGGGACTGCTGTTTGGAAGGACAAGATACTGAGAGTGGCCACTGAGGACAGCAAACCCACAAAGGAGAATTATCCTACAGAGTGTCCACTGGGGGTAGCTGAACCACCAAAGGAGTGGCTTTGGCTCCACCATCCTGCCTGCTAGCACACTGAGTAAGTAGCTCCCTGCCCCAAATACTTTCCCCCTGCCCAGCCCTTGGCCATAGCACTGGGGGAGGAAAAAAAGGCCCCCGGTGACCAGAGTAGGAGCTGGGGGAAAGAAAATGCCCCTGGCAGCCAAGAGGAGGCTGGGGGGACAAAAAAACATCACTGGTGGCCAGGGCAGAGCTGGGGAAGAGAAAAGGCCCCTGGTGACTGAGGGGAGGGGGCATTGAGAGAGAAAACATTCCTGGCGGCCAAAGGAGGTCTTGGGGTGGTGAGAAAAGGCCTCTGCCTGATAGGAGCCCTCACTCTGAGCCCTTCCTCATCCCCTACCACTCACTCATGCACCACCCATGCCTCCTACACTGCCTCCCCACATCCCCAAGGCCCTTCTCTGAATCCTGCATCCCCCACCCCCATTGCCAGCTCCCTGCCCTGAAGGAACCAGGCAATGCTGGATAACTCTGCTAGTAGATCTACACAGGTTGAACCTCTCTTATCCGACAACTTCTGTGGTCTGGGAGGACCACAGATGTTGCTGGACTAGTGAGCCCCCTGGACCAGTGGAGCTTGGGATCATCAGCAAAGGGGCAGAATTGACCTCCCCTGGTCAGGCAAACTTCTTTGTTTGGGACCGGTCAGGTCCCATGGGTGCTGGACCAGGGAGATCCAACCTGTAGTAAAATGCCGAGATCAATCTTCAGTATTTAGTTTCATCTGTCTAGAAGTGGGAGTTTGCAAGTGTCAGAAGAGTTAAAGGTAGGCTAAACTCTGACCTCTGATAGTAATGTACTTTCAGTAATTTGCCTCATCTGTACCTCTTAGTAACTCACTTAGGCTACGTCTACACTGGCAGCTTCTTCCGGAAGAACTCTTTTGCGGAAGAGTTCTTGTGCAAAAACTCTTCCATAAGAGAGCGTCTACACTGGCATGTGCTTTTGCGCAAGAGATGTGCTTTTTTGCGCAAGAGCATCCATGCCAGTGTAGATGCTCTCTTCTGCAAGAAAGCTCTGATGGCCATTTTAACCATAGGGGCTTCTTGCACAAGAAATTCATGTTGCCTGTCTACACTGGCCTCTTCTGGAAGAGCTCTTGCGCAAGAGGGCTTATTCCTCGTGGGGAGAGGAATAACTCTTCCGGAAGAAGCCCTGTTTTATAACGCTATACTGTAAATTTACTTCTGGAAGAACGCTCGTGCAGTGTAGACAGCCAGCAAGTTTTTGTGGAAGAATGGCTGTTCTTCCGGAAGAAGCTGCTAGTGTAGACGTAGCCCCCGTGTATGCCCATAGATCTTACCACTATACTATATCAGTGGGACTGTTTTGCTTCTGCAACACCAACATATGCACTCCAATGTCAGAACACACTGTCTCAGGATTTTAGGCTTTCTTGCAACAATAATTACTATATAGTCCCACAATTTAAGCATAGCCCTAAAAAGCAGCATCCAACATATGAGGATGGATGAAAGGACTAACTTCTTTCATCCCACCACCTTACCTTTGCAAGAAAAAACGGTTTCCAGAACATACTTTCCTCTACTGGAAAAGTAATAATACACTATTTAAAAATACACGCAGAAAAGTGTTAAAAATACCAATGTTGTTTGTAAATCCTGAGATACACTGCTATTTTCAAGTGGGTTCTCAGAAAAAAAACCTCTTCTGTATCAATTATGCCTTGAGGCAATCTTTTATACTAGATTTCTGAAATCTCTACCAAAAATTACATGTTTAAAGTTAGAAAATAAATAAAAATCTGAAATTACATAATTTCCAGTAAAATCTGTACTACTCCCATCAATCTCACTATCTTTTCATATATATTTCTTATCAAGAAAACATTTTCTATCTCTACTATCTTCCTGAATACAATTAACACCTGATTTCAGTTATGTGCATTCTAATTTCCCATTTTGTTTCTCTGACACTAACTTATAGTCTACTTGACTTGCCTGGCATATTTGTCAGATATTAGGAGCACTACTTGCAAGATGGATATTTCTTAATCTTATCTTTTGGGGAGTTAATAGATGTTGATGTAGTTTGAAAGGTCAATACAACTTTTGGTCACACAGGGTGAAATAATCCTTTCAAATAATAATGTTGATAGGGTGTCAGAAATAAAGATAAGAATGCTCTTCAGAAATATACATGTTGTGTTCCTGATTAAAAGGAACAAATCATTTTTGTTTTTCACATAATTAAGCTTACTTGTGAAACTAAATGTGCAGAGTAGTAAAAATGGGATGGAGTCACAAAATTAATTCCAAGAAGACTTAATAGTTTTGTTTAGATTTTTTTGCATATATTTCCAACTGTGTAATCCTATACAAGCTAGATGAGATAATATTTATTGGATCAACTTCTATTGGTGACAGAGACAAACTCTTGAGCTTACACAGAGTTTGTTAAAAAGATGTCTCTCTCACCAACAGATGTTGGTCCCATAAAAGATATTAACCTCACCCATCTTTTCTCTCTAATATCTTGAGATTGATATGGCTACTAGAACTATACTGCATTTAAGACTATACTGTCATTAACTAGAGTTGAATTTATAGACAAGTGTGTTATGATTTTCAGTTGCTTCTCTTCTCTTCTGCATTATATTTAGTCAACAGAAGATCACCATCAGAAACAGAACAAACATATAGCAACTCTGTTCCAGTTTTTACCTTCTACATGGAAAAGATCTCACATCATTCTGACTCCCCCACAGTCAAAACATGAAAGCTAATCACAATTGTCAAAAATGTTTTTAAGACTAAATAGGAACAAGAAATCTTATGAACTGTTACTTAAACTGCCTAATAAGAAAATGAGTATCTTTCAAGCATCTACATTTTATAGATAGTCAAATCCACATCTAGTAAACACACACTTAAGGAAAAACTGACCACACTGTTTACATTAGAAATTATAATAATGTAATGTATTCACTTTTAAAAAATAATATTACTAGAGAGGGAAAACAAGTGCTTTTTTATTCAACAACATGCTGAGCAGTCTCTTGTTATTCAATTAAGATGATGTGTCTATCACTAGAGTGTTTAATAGAGAATGCAAAACAGAAAATGAAAACAATACACTTTTAGTCTTTCCCAGACACATTAATAATCAACTGCCTGGTTTGTATTTTAAATATGATTAGAAAGCTATGCACAAATATAGACAGAAAGGTCTAGTGTTCTACAAATCATAGAAAATGATACTTCAACTTTTATCCTTATTACAACCTGTAATCTAACCAATGGTAGTTAATATTTTATTGGGTTAAACTGCTTGGTATAGATGGTAATTAAAACTGTGAGTCAGTCACGGACTCCATGATTTTACATGATCTCTTCAACTTCAGTCCTGGGCGGTGCATCTCTGGCTTCCACAATTTATTGTTTATTGACCATATCCTGTCCGTGACTTTTAGTAATACCTATGCCAAAACTAGCAACAACAAAACTAACATGTACAAATGTGTACAGGAATATATACTCTAAAAAAAAAATTGAGGGCCAAATCCTACTGAGAGGGGTTTCCTTTTGGAGAACCAAATGGGAAGAATATAGTATACATGTACAGAGACAGACATCCTATATATCAAATCAGATAACTTCTCCATGCCTCATTTAACCATCTGTTAAATACAAGAGTATTCTTCAGAAGTGTTGTGATGATTAATTCATAAATGTTTCACAAATCACTTGGAGATGCATAAGAAAAAGTTATGTATATAATCTCAAACAAAAAGAAACCCTCCACCTGCTCTGACAGAATGAACATTGAAATTAAATGGTCCTTTGAAGCACTAATAGATTTTTAAAAGTCTCAATGATTGTTGTAAAGATTCCAACACCAAGCTTAACTCTGCCCCCGGATACTTGTCCATCTTTCACATGCCTACTTGTCCATCTTTCACATGTCGGGTGGAGAGGATCATACATACCCTTTGCCACAGAAAACTTGTCTGCTCTACTATGTATATTCCAAATATGTAAACTGCCAAATAATGGCCATTATTTGTAGAATCTTAGAACAGACACAGAGATTTCCAGTCTATTAGCATGTAGAGAGGATTTCCACTATGTATCAGGAGTGTATCAGGGTGGACCAGCAACAGACTTTTCCATCTGGGCCCTGCTCTAAAGAGACTAAAAATGTGTCAGCAGGAGGTATGCAGCTGATTGCTGATGGCCAGCTGTCTGCTGCCGGTGCAATGTGCAATACCCAGACTGAGTGGGCAGAGGAACAGAAGATTTACTAAGGTGCCTCTCAGCACCCGAAGGTTAATCCATGTGACTCTGAGTGCCTAAAGGCACTGGGGGTAGATGAAAGCTGGAAGCTGTGTGCTGCCTGAAGCACAACGAGGCTGCCAAACAGGGCTTACCAACATGCTAGCTCAGCAGCAGAATCAAAGCCCTCACGTGGGTTTACTCTCGCATCTGAGGCCAGTGTGTATAGAGTGGATGGAAAACCGATGACTTGAGCTAGAGGCTGAAGTCTAAGTACATCTTGAAAATATAAGTTTATATACAATAGGGTAGAGTCCTGACTCACAGACCAAAACATTTGAAAATCATGTCCCTTTTGCAGCTACCTGTCTTGAGTTCTGGCAATACGCTGCTGCTGACTATTGCTCCCTTTCACTTATTAAACTGGACACATTCTGAAAACTAATACACCCAGACCTTGCAAGATCAATAGGGAGGAAAGTTCTGCCATCATTTCTGTGGGAAATAAAGCTTTGTGATTTTCCACATTTTTGTCTTGGGCCAAAGGAGAATCTTTTCTCTTTAGCCCACTGTGTCAAGTAAGTTCTACTGCAGTCTCTAATGTGGGGAGGAAGTACAGTAGCGTAACGTGCCACTGCCTGTCTTTCCCAAGGAGTAGTCTGAAAATTCAACCTCAGCATGTTCCCTGCAGGGAGTGGTAGTGCAGAATCAGCCTCAGGAAGGGAAGAAGCAGAGAAGCCTGTACTCCTAAATGCCTCTAGTGGAACTTTCAGATGCGTCTGCGGCTGCTGCTGCTGCTAGCAAGTTGCAACTCAAAAGCTTAGTTTTGCAGAGCAAGGAGCATGGAGGTGGGAGAAACATTCAGCTCTCCTTTGAGTTTATTCACCTGAGTCCCCAATAGGGTCAACATCTGTCTGTTTTTTACCCAGATAGTCCAGTTTTTTGCTTTCATGTCCAGGGGCCATTTAGGGTTGCCATGTGTCTGGTTTTGGGGAATATGGTAACCCTAAATAGCACCGAAATGAAAAGTCCTGTTTCTGTGGGGTAGGAAGAGGCACCAACCCCTGATCAAGTGGGGCTGGCTCCTTGAAATGATCACACAAATGATGGTGAAAGGGTGGATGAGGAGTAAGCCATAGGGCAAGTAGCCTAGGGGAAGAGTCAGAGCTGAAAGCAGGGCTTTGGGAGTCCTAATACCAGTAATAAATGGTTAACCGTAGTTCCCAAAAAGTTTCTGCTGGAGATATTTCTTCCTCTCCAACCATGTGTGGCAAGTAATAGTTGGTAGCTCTAAAGCTGAGGTGAGTACTGTTAGTTATTACTTGTGATGCTGCTGAGGCTTAGTGTTGGAAGATTGTGCTACCATTTGTCCCTCCTGTAATGTGGGAATGAAGATGTCAGCTACTGAAATGGGATGTTTTCTTTAACACAAAAAAGTATAGTGAGAAATTCAAACAATCCTTGCACCAATTCTGAGGAGTCCTATTGATTTTAGTGCAGTGGTCTCCAACCTTTTTAAGCATGAGATCACTTTTTTAATTTAAATGCAATCCAGGATCCACCTCAAACCCAAACACCCTTGCCCCACCTCTTTCCTGTCCCTTCTCCAAGGCCCTGCCCCTGCTCACTCCATCCTTCCTCCCTTTCCCATCCTCATTCACTTTTATCAGGCTGGGGGCAGAGGGCTGTGGTGCGGGGGAGAAGGGATGCAGACTCTGATCTTGGGCTAAAGGATTTGGAGTGTGGGAGGGGTTCTGAACTGAGCCTGGGGCAGGGAGTTGAGGTACAGGAGGGGGTTCAGGGTGCTAGCTCTGGGATGAAGTTTGGATGCAGGGAGGCTCACGGCTAGGGCACTAGTTTGGGGTGTCGGAGGGGTTCAGGACTGGGGCCAGCGTTTGGAATGCAGGCTCTAGCTGGGCACTGCTTACCACTGGTGGCTTCTGGGTGGTGGTGCAGGGTACTAAGGCAGGCTTACTCCTACTCTGGCCCTGCAGCACTCCCAAAAGCAGCCACCAAACTCTCTCCAACCCTTCTCACCCTCTGCTCTGTGGAGATGGGGTACAGGGTGGAGGGAGGGGCACGGGACATCAGCACCCCCTCCTCTTCTTCCTATACCTTGCACAGCAAGCAGGAGGCTCCTGAGGGGAGGGAGGCAGCTCCAAGAAAAAGGGCAGGAGCAACACAGCAGTGCTTAGAGGAGCCGATGAAGTGCCAGCACTTGACAGTCTCCTGGCCAAACCTATCAGAATCACCTGTCAAAGGCTCCAAGATCTACCAGTAGATCCACACATATTCTTTGTCTTTCTTTAGTGAAAGATTGCATATGGTATAGCAGAGTTTGTAACAGCCACGGTTCTTGGGGACACTTTCAGAAAAGCTCTGCTTAAAACTTTACTCTCTGGCTTAGTAAAGCGTCCTATGCACTAGTTTTAACTGAGGGCTAGTGGCTACAATAAATCAGTTTCTGAATTGTGAGTAGATAAAACAAAAAGTGAGAATAATTGTCCAGAAGCGAAAAACAATTTTTAAATATATATTACTCAAAATGTACTTGTTTGATGAACTTCAATCTTCCCAACTAAGAGACAAGCATGGAACCTTTTATGTAAAATGGAAATTTAATAACTTTAAAACACTCTTCTCCTTTTGTGTTCCATAATTATTCAGTATTAAAAGTTTCCTCTTCTGCAAAGGTTTTCAACAATAATCTACCATGGGAACATATTTAATTTGTATCTTGTCCACAAACAAACAGTTAAGATTCTGCTTGCTGAAGAAAACTGCGCTCCCCACAAAAGGTACACCTTTCCTTTTATTTACCACTGTTTTCCTATTTCACTTCAAACAGGACTGCATATGCATCTGCTGAATTAGAGCCACAGTACTAAATTCTCTATAGGTGGCCCCCTGTGCCCTTCTGGAGCCTTACTGACCTCATGCCTATTGACTTGTACATGAAGAGCTGGAGGGTCATGATCTTAGGTTGTAAGCCTGCAGTGGCGGAGACTTCACAATTGCCTGTAAAGCCTAAGCCAACCACAAACTGATGTGGGTAAGAAAGAAATTTTTCTTGTGGGCAGGTTATTCCATAATTGTCAACTACAGCTGTGGGTTTTTTTGGAGGAGTGCTACATCTTCTTATATATTTGGTACTGACCACTTTCAGAAATAGGATTCTAACTAGATGGGCAAGTGCAACAACAACACCATCACCACCAAAAAGAATTCCTTTTTATCATGGTGGTATAGAAATAATTATCAAAAGAAATGTAAGTGTAATTTATCAGAGAATTAAATTATGTTTTTAAATATAAACCAATTTATGATATCTAGATTCTTTCAGTCTGTACTGATCACTGGACAAAAATACTTCAAATCATTATATTTTTATTAGACATACAAATGTGTGCAAATATTTAAACTATGATGCATGTCATCACATGATAAATTAAAACATTAATTTTTTTCAAAAGCATTCCTAACAGAACTATATTGCAGTAACTGGGTTTTGTACTTTATGTAAACATTGCTTTATTCACAACATTTCTACTAAACTTCAGAGTTTCCTACTTCCCACAAGGAAAATCTCTCACAAATGACTGTTCTGGGATAAACATAACTGCCGGTATCATAGAAATGTAAGACTGGAAGAGACCTCAATAAGTCACGTTCAGCCCATGTGCTTAAACTTACACCATTCCTGATAAGCGTTAGTCCAACCTGTTCTTAAAAACCTCCAATCACTGGGATTTCACAACTTCCTTTGGAAGCCTATCAATTATTACAAGAAATCCATCAAAATGTTCTATCTATATGGTTACTATCTTTGTATTCTGGAGCTATAAATAACAGGTATATAATCTAACAAGCCTGATACCATATGATAATCATTGATAGAATCTAATTAGTCCAGAGAGAGGAAATAGAGCCTAGGCCTCCTGTGTTCCATTCGCTGAATGGAATGTGCTTATAACACTGTTATAAGCACAATAAAATGTTGATATTAAACATACCAATACATCACAGGACCACATCCTCAAATACCTGGGATTATGTCTACTTTTCTAGAATTAAATTTGACGTTTTGGCTAGGCTAATTTTCACTTATATTGTTCCAGCTGTTATCCTGTTAATTGAAAAACTATTCATAAATAAATGTAGTCATAGCAAAAATATGGATAATCAAATCCGATGTGACCGTCTGTAAATATTTTTAATTCTTCAACCATACAGATTTATAAAATAACATAATTAGTATTTAGTAACTGGAAATATCTGTCGTAGTTGACACTGCTCTCTGCAACTTTTGTAACTGTAATATTTCCTGATTTGGAAAATCATGATAGACTGATACCACTGAAACAAGATGCTATAAGTGTCAGTATCCACTGATAATACGTGATAATTTCTCTTGACATTTAGTTAATAATCACATGTGATACCACTGATGGTGTCAATTAAAATTAGGGATGTAAAGGGTTAACTGGTTACCCGGTAAGCATCAGCCGTACCAGCATGCTTATCATGGTAACAGGTTAATTGATGGCTTGGTCGGGCTGGAGAAGTCCTCCATTCATGACATGATAACGTGGGCCTGGCTCCACCGGAGAAGCCCCCACCTGTGGTGAGGCAGGCTCAGCCCAGCCTGGCCAGAGCAGCCTGCGGCGCAGTGGGCCCGGCTGGCCAGGAGCAGCTCACCACCTGCAAGATCCCAGTTAACCAGTTAAATGTAATGTTTAATTGGTTAACTTTTTAAGCGTGATTTTACATCCCTAATTAAAATGTAAAGCATTTATGGTTTCCATATTATAGTTTAAATACACATATGTAAACAAGAGAATCTTTAGACTAGGAATCTGAAAAATTCTCAAAACATACAGTTTGTTCACTAAGAAAAATCAAAATTGATTTGTACCAATACAGATCGTTAGAAGTAAAATAAGTTCTAAAACATTAATTATAATAAAAGTGCAATCAGAATCTTACAAAAAATGAACATTTATGAAGTAGGATAAATTATTTTACTCTGCACAACTCTGGATAACTCTGGGGTAGGGCAAAAGTTTTTAATCTTTATTGCACTGTGACCTCCTTCTGACAACAAAAATTACATGACCCTAAGAAGGGGAACCAAAGCCTAAGTCCATCTGATTCCCACTGCCTCAGGTGGGAGAGGAGCCAAAGCCTGAGCTCCACTGCCCTGGGTTGGAAAGGCGTCAAAGCCGAAACCCAAGGGCTCTAGGTCCAGCCATGAGGCTTGTAACCTGAGTCCTGCCACCCAGGGATAAATCTCTAAGGCTTCGGCCCTGGGTAATGGGGCTTGAGGTGCAGACCTAAGCCCTAGGCAGTCTAAACCAGTCCTGGTGTCCCCATTAAAACACAGTTTGAGAATCGCTGAGGTAGCGAGAAGGCAAAAAAGCTCTCTCTTCATACTCACCCCCACTTCTTGTCTAAACACGTCTTTCCTGCTTCACAAGACTTGGCTGGAAAGAGATTAGGTCCTTCTTGATCCTTGGCATTTTGCCTTATATTGTCCAATCTCTCATTCCTGAATAGGAAGTGCAATGCCATGCTACACCCTCCAGCCAGCCAGCTCTTCCATTTTACAATTCTGACCTTGCAAGAGATGTTATGAAGTATCTTAGTCCCAGATATCACAAACATATATATGTGTGTGAATAGTTCTGTGGAATTCAGTGAGACTACTTTCTTGCCTAAAGTTATTCACGCACATAAATGTTTGCAGGTTCGGTGCCTAGACTGCATTTTAGCCTGGGAAATTGAGCCAAACGGAATAATTCTGGAGATCTGTAAGTAAAAAAAAATCTTTGGAGACAATTTTAACTATTTGTATTTCAGTAGCTCCTAGTGGTCCCAGTTAAAAATCAGATCTCCATTTTGCTAGACTTTGTATGCACATATAACCATATATTGCTCTGTCCCTAAAAGCTGACAAAGTAATTTATCGGGATCTGTGCTGGTCCCATGCTGTATGTTTACTTCAATAAACAAAAACATTGTAAACACAGTTCCAGTTAGCATGCTTGATAACTTAGCAGTGTTTTCATGGGAGTATCTTGTTTAACACAGCCAGAATCACTTCTTTTTGAGTAGCAAGTCTGCATAGAATGGAAGCCACAAGAGCTTTAACTCTAGGAAAATCATTTACCCCAAAGCTTGACTGTCTGATAAATACTTTCGTCTTAACCCAATTTTTTCTATCATTTTGACAGAGAGAAGGAATTACTAAAAATCAGTTCAAATGGCAATTGCCCAACACAATGGAAATTTCATGGGCTAAATTCAAACTGGTGGCATTTCCTATAGGCCTTGTCAACACTGGAAAAGTTTATACGTATTTTTCTGCATTAGGTATCTTCACCGGGTGACAAACAACAGAAGGTATAATACATACATGTTGTTTAATCTTGCTCACATGGTAATAAAACTGCCTGAACTCTATCTATGCAACACAGCTTCAATACTGACAGGACTGGTGCAGAAAAACATTCACAAAATATCCCAGTTCAGATGGACTTTTATTGGTTAAATATAGCATTAAACCAATCATTATTCCAAGATGAAATTCCTAAGATTTTTATTCTTCCTTTCAATCTTCTGACCCTTAGAGGGTTAAGGAGCTAAATGAAGCTTTAATTTAAACATTTTCTGTCCAGGAGCATAATCCCACTCTTCTAGTTTGTTATAATGTCCTTTAAGAAAGAACAGGTTGTTTCTTACAAAACTCCTTCTGTTTTTGGTTTTCAGTAAATAAATCATGAATATAGGGATAATTGCAGTGAATCTGAATGTATTCACAAGCAGATACCACTGCTACTGAATTACTGAGTTATCAATGCAATATTAAGAAATTATTTATTGTAGAATTATTTTGATACCTTAATAGTTAAATATCCTGAGCTGAATCAGAATGACAGAATTTAACTTAGAAGCAACTCTCTTTCTAGTCTGGAAACAAGCATGTTTTCATATTTCCATGTCAGTGTTAACGCTTTGTAAAATGTGTGTGCTCAGTGCTCCAACAGTCTACCTTATTATTTTTTTTAGAGAGAGAGGAGTGTTATAGATTTGTGAACAAACATCTCTAACATCCTTTCCAACCAGTTTTTACATATATTATCAGAACAGGCTGCATTTCAAAACCTAGATGCTTAAGGCCAGTTTAACCCTTGTACAATGAAAGCCACACTGGGCAAGGCAGAGAAAGTGTAGCTATCAAGTGGAGGGTGCCACAATGCCCAGAGGTTTGCAGCAGGCACAACACCTCCAAGGGCACTGGGAGGAACATGCCCCCTGACAAACTCATGGAACAGCTGCAGAAGAAGTGTAGTCTGTATTCAGTGACCCCTTATTTACTGGTCATCACACAAGGTGTGAAAATTCGGAGGAATCTGTCTATGTAGAGCTTATGAATTCTGTTTGATATTGAGGATTGTCTATGTATCTGGGTCAGAGTGAAATCTTCATTTACATTGTAAGGCTAGTCTTTGCCTTCTCTGCTGTCTTTTGCCTCCATGCTAAGCTAAATCCCACAGAGGTGATAGGAGAAATTCTTACACCTGGCACAGGGTTTATAATATAGGGTTAAAATTTGATTATCTCTACACTGTAATTAAAAACCTATGGCTAACCCATGCCAGCTGAGGACTTGTAGGGCTCAAGCTAAGGGGCTATTTATTTACAGTGCAGATGTTTGGCCTTGGGAGCGTCCCCCTTTTCAGGGTCTCAGAATTCAGACTCCAGCCAAAGTCTACATCTCAATTAAACACCCCCTTTGCCTGAGTCCTGGTGACCCCACGTCAGATGGAACGGACCACCCTCAGGTATTTAAATGCACTGTGGACAGACTCTTTGATAATCATCCATTTAAATGATGTGCCATAGGACAAAGAGAAAATTGGTGCTCAAGGTGAACAAGATTTTTTTTTGTCCAAACTCCAGACAGAGGGTGGTAACTATACAACAAATCACCCAGTAGGGGGTTTTGATCATCTAATGATACTGAGCAGGGAGTCACCTGACAATGGGGCTTGATATTATAAAAGGAAGGGAATATCACCAGACATTTTTTCCGGGGTAGGTGGAGAATGAGGGGAATAGGAGAGAGACTTCATCATGAGAAATTATATGTTGGAAGAAAGGGAGATGGAAGATTCTGGATTCTCTAAAGGATATTAGCCTATGCCCAAAAAATGTCTGATTGCAAAGAAACTGAGGCAGAGAAATTGTGTTTTCCTGTTTACTTTCCATTCCTGCAACTATCTAGATCAATATAGACTTATGTTAAGTAAAGAGTAATTTATTTTAGACTCCTATGCAAAGTCTTTTTATGTGTCTGTCTTGCTTCACTGTCACATCCTCCTGAAGAAGTAAATATGAATCCAGAGCACCACATGACTGAAGTTCTGGGTAAAGGTCTGCTTCTGTTATGGAGCAAGCTGAGGGATTAGCACTGGTACTGGGGGGCAGGATGACTGCAAAGGGATAACAGACTGACAGCCTGTGCTCTGGGAAATGTGCCAGACAGGCCAAGGAAAGATAATACTGGAGCCTGCTCAAATCAAGGGAAGCTTATAACACATGGGTACAGTGGATTGGGACAAAATATAGCTGCCTAGGGAATGTCCAGCAGAGGGAGCTTTACTAAGGACTGTGACACAACCATTGCCCCATCCTCATCGCCCATCCTCATTGATCCCACCCTGCAAGAACTGTCTCACTTCAGATGTGTTGTTACTGTCGTGCAAATATTAAATAGGTGGGTAGGGCTCTACCAAATTCATGGCCATGAAAAACATGTCAAAGACCAAGAAATCTGATCTCCCCCTTTGAAATCTGTGTGTGTGTGTATTTTACCCTATATTATGCAGATTTAATGCGGGAGACCAGCGTTTCTCAAATTGGTGATCCTGATGCAAAAGGGAGTTGCAGGGTAGTTGCAAGATTATTTTCAGGAGGTTGTGTTATTGCCACCCTTATTTCTGTGCTGTCTTCAGAGCTGGGTGGCCAGAGAATGGCAGTTACTGGCCTGATGCCCAGCTCTGAAGGTGGTGCCTCACCAGCAACAGCACAGAAGTAAGGATGGCAATATTGTACCATGCCGCCCTTATTTCTGCACTGCTGCCTTCAGTGCTGGGCAGCTGATAGTGGTGGCTGCAGACTGAAGGTGCAGCTCTGCAGACAGCACAGCAGAAGGGTAGCCACACCATCCCATCCCATTGCATCCCTACTTCTGCGTTGCTGCTGATGGCACCTCTTACCTTCAGAACTGGGCTCCTGGTGAGCAGCCACCACTCTCTGATGGTAGCGCCACTGCGAGCAGCAGCATGAAAGTAATGGTAACAGTACTGCAGCCCCCCCATAATAACCTTGTAAGTCCCCCCAATTCCTTTTTGGGTCAGAACTCCTGCAATTACAACAATGTAATTACTATTTTTAAAATCTTATGACTGTGAAACTAACAAATGGACTGTGAATTTGGTATGACACTACAGATAAAGATAATGCCCAGTGAGTACACTGAGGCTATGTCTACCCTACAAGGTTTTTGAGCAGTTAAACAGCAGAATAGAGGGCTTTTTCCGCTGTAGGTAAACCTCCTTTTCTGAGGCACAACTGCTTTTAGCGCTACAGCTATTGTGCAAGAAGGCAAGTGTGGACACTCCAGAGGGGTTTCTTGCGCAAGAAACCCATATGGGAAAAAGCACAGGTGCTCTGATGGCTGTTCTGTAAATGGCAATCAGAGCTTTCTTGAGCAAGAGCGTCCATGCAGCGCAGATGCTCTCTTGCACAAAGGCACATGGCTTTTGCAATGTGCTCTGAGGTATGGACGTGCTCTTGCGCAAGAAGTTTTTGTGCAAAAACTCTTGAGCAAAAGGCTTCTTTCACAAGAAGCATGCAGTGTAGACGTAACCTCAGAGTGAGATTCTGTCCACAATGAAATCAATGGGAGTTTTACCAGTGACTTCAGTAGGGCCAGGATTTCACACCCAGGGTGTATAGCACATCTGAGACCAAATTCTGACTAGGAATTATCTGAACTGATCTGGGTGAATGCCCTTTTACATTGTGTTCATGGTGTTTACTTTAAGTTTTTGTTACTGTGCAATATCTTTCATTGGTAATGAGCCAAAATTTTAATCTGGTTAATCTATTAGGATAAACAAAGTCAGCTACTTCACTTTCAGTTTAAATAGGAATATCAGTTAACGGACATTGAATATATAGCAAGTTATCCATAACAGAACAGATGCTCAGGATCTCACCTCCTCTGTCTTTCTTGCAACCATTTGTATTATTAATTGCTAGGTGTTGACTCAATTATTCTTAATCTTTCTCTAATCTTGCTAGCAGTTATATAGTCTGTTTTATGTCCTATTTAATGAACCCTTTTTATGGATGTTAGAGAACTCATTTCTCCAATACATATTTGTAGTTGAATTTCCATGCTTTCAACTGACTGAACAATGCCATCATATTTTAAAATTTGATTTTGAAAGGTTTAGTAATGTAATAAAAAGTAAATGTTGTCCACAAATGTTGCTACTCCTTGTACAGGTTCAACTGACAATTACACTGGATCTTTCTTATTTCAGAATGTAGCCTAGGTTTAAATACTCACATAGATCAGAATACAAGTGAAGAGCAGCATTTTTCTTGCAATAAACTGGCTTCAGCTAATGTTGCATCACTTTTTAAAATAGGTTTAATAAAAAAATAACCTGACAGATCACTATCTTGTCCTTGTCAACAGGGAGAGTTGCACCAGTTTAATGAAAGCATGAATTTTAATTGATTTAGTTAAACCAATGTAAACCCCCTCTTGTGAACACTTATTTTGATTTCGTTCAAATCAGTTTGGAACATGTTTAAATTAAACTTAAATAGAGTATTTTGAAACAAAAAAAGAGTAACCACCTTGGGACTTTGCATCAGTATAAGTATAACAGTGCAAGCCTGTGTGTGGATAAAGATGCAGTGTTACAGATTGTCTCCTGTAAGGCAATGTCTAAATAGGTTTGGTATTATGTTTAATAAGCTATTTTAAACAAATTTTAAAATGGTTTGGGCTAATTTGGTTTAAAGATGCTGTGACAGTCCAGAACCCCTGAGCATAAAAGGAATTATTAGAATCTGTACCCTTTGCTTTTATTTATTTTTTCTTTCCCATTATCTTTCCTATTATGATTTTTTCCTATACTTTGATATCTTTCTTCTGAACTCTAAAGCTAGGTATTTCACCATTTAGATTTTTCTTCCCCATAAACCATCACTAAACTACTCCTTTCAGATTTCTCCCCTTATTTTAGTCGCTAGTATGTATATATTTCTCTCTTATCTCCTGCTTTGGTCCCATTCTCTACACATCAATGTCTTGATTTCTAGACCCACACCTTCTCTTTGCTCCTAAAGTCTCCACATGTCGGATCCACAGCAAGGTCCTGATCACAGTGTAAATGAAGATGAGGAGATACTGACAGAATATTTGGGTGGGTAACAGAATGAATATGCTGGTGTCAACCTTCTAATACAGCTATATTAACAGCCCGGAAATATTATACAGTTATAGAGTCTGTAAACCCTTCCAGTTAAAGCTAAAATTCTCAAATTTTTGATAAAGAAAAGCAAGCTGAAATGTATGACTTACAAGCATAAAACATCAATAATGATTTATAAATACCAACACTATCCACTAAATAAGACTAAGATCCGATGCTGTGTATAAAATAGGGCACTTGGGTGTCCTCAGCATACTTTTCAACACCATTGACTAAATGATAGTGTCTAACCACCAGCCAGGAGGGCAACTGAGCAACAAGTGTCTTTGAAAGCCAACATTCATGTCATTTTTATAGATCAGGGAAACGTTGTTTTCAATTTTGCTACTCTTCAGAAAGCTAGCAGTATCACCTTTATCAGTTTACAAAAGCTGGAGGGAGACCCAAATCTCTCTTGAATACAAATCATCAGTATGTTCAAGAGTAGACCAGCTGGTGAAGACATTATAAAACTGACACTTTTTTGAAAAATTAATGCAAGGTCCTTAGTTTCAGATAATATAATGCCCCAATGACAATCTGGCTTGTATAGGATCATTTGTATTACGAAATTGGACACCTTGTCTCGGTGGTATCAACACAAATAACAGTGTCAGTATTCATTCTGCAACTGATCCAACTAATCAATGTGGGGGGGGAACCCCCAAACTAAAATCTATGTCCCTCTCACTTACTTTTTGTATTCCCCACTTCTTTGGGGGGCATTCATTAAAAAATATTACATTTTAAATATATATTACATTTATTTAAATATTTATAGGTGAAAATACACTCTGTAACTGAAGAAAAAAAATTCAGAATCCTAATTAATGAAAAACGAGTCTCATATTATTATACTCATATGGTTTTAAATATGTAGAATGAAATTCAACTTCAGATAGAGGCAGAGGGCTAGCAAATTATGCACTTTCATTAGAAGGGTGGGAAACAAGGCAGGGCTACTGTAAAAAAGAACAGGGCGCAGCATTCTGAAACAGAAAACCTGGTATTCATTCTACATTCATTCCAACAAGATGCCATTGAAGGGACAATTACTACTTTAAAGTCACAGAGCAGTTCCATCTGAGCATTACTAATTAGATTACCACCAAAATATTTGCTAACAATATCAAATCAAGATTATTATTTTTTAACATGTTCTTATATTCACAAATCTGCACAGCATCACTCCCCCTACTGGATCAAAATGCAATGTATGTCAGAGTTACAGTACTTTGAATTTTCCATAGTAAGAAGAGATGCTCTTGCAGTTGCTCAGAGCAAAAGCAACCAAATCTGCTAGACAGCAAGCCTTTCAGCACAGCTATAAAGAATTCATCTTATTACAGTCTGACTACTTCTAAAACATGTATTTTACTAAAAGAGATAATCATTTTTCCTTCCCCTACCTACAAATTAACCAATCGCAAGAACACTCAATGAAAGACAATTGCTCCTCATAGTCAACAAATGCTAAATATTCCTAGGACAGTTTACTTACAACAACAACAAATAATAATTAAATCTACTAACTATATTATCTTTGCAGGCAGTATAAGCTACCAATGTCTGAACAGTGTCTCACTCTCACAGCCAACAGCAGAATAGCTTTTGTGGTTATTTCAACAGCTTGTTTTGCTACATTTCATTCCATTCAATTATTTTTATGTATTTTCAAAACTGATTTTACTTCTGAATCTATGCCTTTGTAATCTTTGTTGATATCTGGTATGACAAACTCTGGGGCTTTTTCAGGAAAGTACTTGATTATTGTATTTTTCAAAATATTTTCAAAATCTTTAATGCAGCTAGCCACAGCAAAAAGTTTAAATGAATTCCATTTGGCATGTCCTCTTCATTATATGTTTCATATCTATTCACAATAATTCACCACAGAGAAAAAAATCATATACATTTCTTCTGTATCTGTGTGTGTGTGTGTGTGTGTGTGTGTGTAGATAGATATATATAACTGTGTGTGTGTGTGTAGATAGATAGATATAACTCTGTGTGTGTGTGTGTGTGTGTAGATAGATATATATAACTATGGGAATTATAAAAAATTCACCACAGGGAGCAAATATAAAATAGGAAAAACAGGGAAATTGGTAAAATATTTGTCAAAACAAAAATCCCTATACATATTATCTCCTAATGGACTTCATTAATACAGTCATTGGAATTTTACTTTACCTAATGGGAAAAGGGTGTGCTAGGTATCTGAGTGATGCTGTTTTTGTCAATCACAATTGTATTTAATGAGTAGATACTTTTAAGTTATGGCTTGATCCTTTAAAGTACATTGGGTAATCTTAAGCAAGAGGAAAGCACCTAAATTCAGTGTCAGTTAGGGATGCTCAGCACCTTGCAGAGTTGGACTCAAATTAAATTATCAAAACTTCAAATGCAGTTATTTGATTATTTTTAGACTACAGGAACTAAGAATGATGACTCAATGAAACTTCAAATTTAAAACATTGTTATGGAAACAACAACTAGCAACTAAATGTAACACATTTCTAGGAAGTGACATTTTACAGAAAGACAAAGGCATATATTTTTCACCAAAATCTAATGCTGCTGTCATCATCAACAACCCAACAAAAGCTACAGCTACCTAAAATGGAAATGAAAATGTAATGTATGGAAATATTCTCTTATAAAATCTCCTTAGGCTTCACATGTATTAATGTATTAGTTTGCAAACATTAAGATCAAAGGCAAAGCAACAAATACATCCTAAAAGTTTTAGTCAGATTTTTATTAACGATATACAAGTAGCAAGGCATAAAAAATTAATATGTTCAAGCCTTGAAATGTCAAGTGTAATGATCTCTAGCTCTGCTTACCTCTTTTGCTTTTTGTTTCAGTCTAGCTTGCTCTGGGTCTTCTTGCCTTGAGCGACTCTACATGTTTAAAAAAATGGGAAAAAAGGTTAACAGATGGTTGAAGAACCCCTCATCTGTTGCAGTAAGTTAAAAAATAGCAACGAAAAGGGAACAGGATACAAGGTGTCAAAGATGGGATACTTAAAGTCACAGAAGTGCAATTTCAAGCCTGTAGGCCTCACCCAATACACTGTTAAATATTCAGTTGTAAATAAAATCTACACATTGTAGGTTTAAATAAAAAACCCAATCTACTTCTGTTATTACCAATTCTAAACTTTCAAGAGCAGTTTAGATTCTGGCTATTTAATACATATACCATGCATTTGCTATGAAATAACTATTTCTTAGCAAACTAAGAAAAGAAAAACATCTAATGTTTTATAGATCCTTCACAATCAAAATTATACTTAAATGCTTGATTAACAGAAATATATTGTAAGGTTAAAGCTGGCATCGATACAGAATGTGCATAAATCTATAATGAAGTCTTTCTCCCAGCTATCATCAAACCAGTACATTTAAAAATTTAGCATGATGTAGAACCATACTATGTTTACAGAGTAAAAGACATACATGTAAGGCTCAGCCAAGATATGGACTCCTTTATATTAACTGTCATTCTGTAAACTACCAGTGAGACCCTCCCTAAGCAACCTTTACAAGGTATCTTCCCTTCAGAAATAGAAACATGTTAGCTTTAAGAGGCACAAAGAATAAAGCTACAGGATTATCTATGTGATCCTTAGAGTATCTCTCTTAGGTTTTTTTATATTTGTATGTAAATAACAATAACTATTAAATAATTATAGCCTGAATATTTTAAGACAATTATGTCATACATTTCAACTCTTATGTATTCAGTAAATATGCATTAAAGGTCAAGAGTAAAAACAAATTCCTGAACTCAGATTCATGGAAGTCAATAATCACTCAGACAAAACAGAACAAATTTGGAAGCAGATTAGAAATATATTACTGTAGTTTCTCAATTTATTATAGGATTGGCTAAAATTCAGATAGTTATGTATCAAACCATATCCAATCACAGTAAAAAACCTGTGGTTTCCACGTGAGTTATTATTTTTGTTTTGAGACAAAAGATGTAATTATTTACTTGCATATTTCTTTGCATATTAAGTTTTCTGCTATGTAATTTCACAAATGCTAATGGAACAGTAGTTATAGTCCTTTTCTTCCCTCCACCTTTCTAACTTGGAGAAAGATCTAAGGCTTTGGAAGAGAAACAATTAATCACTTGCAATCACTTATATCAGGTGGGTGGGGAGGTACATGTATATAACATCTTATACTGTGTTCTTGTTAAGAATATCAGAAGCTAAAAGTCCATAAAGAAAAGAAAATGGAAAGCATGAAGAGAAGAGACCAGCTCCTAACATGGCGATACAGCCATAGGGAGTTCTGACTATTTCATAACCAACATTCTCTAATGCCCTCGGACAAACATGACTACAACATTGAACTTTGGCAAGTAAGAGGAAAACTCTGAATTTACTGCAGTGTTTTTTACTGGGATTATTTTTCCAATTGATAACTGCATGTAGATTAAACCTCTGATGCCAAAAAACAGAAACAAACTAAGGACTTTTTCAAGATTTGTCTGACACTGTCATCACACATGCTAGCTTCACCTTCCAAAATCACCTAGCAGTGATTTTATAATAAATTTATCTAATCAATGGTTAAAGCAAAAAGATGGGAATAAGATGATCTGGGTTCTATTTTCAGACTTGAGAGACTGCAGAACCAATTTAGTAAAGTAACTAAGAACTTATTTAAATCCATTCCTACTCAGCAAATGATTTACACATATATTTATGCACATACTCAATGGCTTAGCTGAACAGGGGTTTGTCACCTAATACAACTCATTTAACCTAGTACAACTCATTTAACTCAGTATCTCCATCTGTAATGTGGAGAACTGCTATTGAGGAGGATTATTTGGACCTCATTTGAGTAGGAGTTCTCTTAAGTCCATTGTCCCTCCAAAAGCCAGGCTGTCAGATGCTGTATTGCGATGGTTGGCCCTGCCCCACTTCAATGACAGTAGGTTCTGAGATGTCTATAAGTGAATACACAGTTGGGAGGTCAACTGTGGCCTATCATGAACCAGAACCACTATAGCCACCTTGGAGCTATCAAAATTACTGTCACTTTGTTTACCTTGATTTTCATGTTGAAATGAGGCAGGAGGGAGATGGGAGAAAAGACCTATAATAGCGAGTCTGCCCATTGCACTAGGCAGACATATCCTCTGGAACCATGTCTCTGTTTATTACAAAATCAGTAGGCTGTTTTTTCTGGATGGCAAAGAGGTCCCACATTGGAAATCCCCAATGAGGAAATAACTGTTGGGCCACAGATGAATGGAGCATCTATTTGTGGTCCTCTTGAAAAGGCCATCTGAGTCTGTCTAGTAGGAAATTCATTGCCTGGTTAGATGGAATGCAAAGAGAGTGAGCTGATACTGGATGAACCAGTTCCGTAGAAAAACTGCCTGTGTGGGAAATGGTATGCACCTAGCTGCCCCATCTTGTTTATAACATACAATGGTCATACTGTCTGACCTTAGTTGGACACAAGTGAATCAGAATAATGGCAGGATTTGCATGCATGCTCAGTATAAGTCAAGGAACATGGACTCCAGTACCCTGAGATACATGGTCATACATGGACAAGAGACATGCCTGTGGCAAGCATTTTGTAGGTGGGTGGGGAGGTAAAAGGAATCCCCACAAAAACATTGTCAGATTCTGGTAGGAAGTGAGACTCCTATAAAAAAAAAAAGAATAGTCTCTTCAGGACATAGATACTTCTCCACCAAGGTCTGGAGGCTGCACTGATGAAGTCTGATGTGGAGTGCAAGTCACACTGATGCATGATGCCATGTGGCCTAGGGAAGACTAAGCAGGACCAGATAGTTGTTTGAGGTTGGATTTGGATTCTGAGGTTCTTTACTGCAAGGAATCTGTCTTCTGGTAAGCAGGCCCTGGCCTCAGGTCCAGAACTGCTCCTCATACGTTCTATAGTTGTTGTGGGTTTGAAGTGGAATTTCCTGGGTTTACTTGAATACCCTGGGAGGGGCAAAGGGCAAATAAGGCAGTGAGTGATACCTGCACTTCTCAATATGAGCCATCCTTGAAGAGGCAGTTGTTCAAGTATGGTACTATATGGTAGCTAGGATGGCAGAGCTGTGTTGCTACTTCAGCCACGACCTTTGGAGCTGTACTGAGACCATTTTAAAACACAGGAATTCCCTCTGTGTTGGGATATCAATCTGAAAGGAAATGTCTTTTAAATTGTGCACCACAAACTGCCAAAGAGGGGATTATAATGGTTAGGGTAATCACCAGTGTTCCTTATAAAATTTTCCAACCATGAGTGGAGCGAGTTTTGGCTTGTGCACCAATATTGAGGTCACGTGCACTGGTTTGGATGTGTGCCACCATGGCAACCGATTTATTAACACACACATGTTCCCGGCCACCAGAGCAGACACTCCCCCCATCATGCGGCAGGTCCCATTCCTGGCACCAGCTGCCAGAATAGGCCCTGGTCCCTCTTGCAACGTGGCAGCCCTGGCCACCGGAGCAGGCTTCCCCTTCTCTCCTGACATGCAGCCATAGTAGTTGCCAGCCCCCCACCCCAGCGGCTTCCTCACCACACTGTCTCAGCCAGCCCTGACTGCCGGAGCAGCCACCTGCCACGCGAGTGCTGCTGCGCAGCTTTCCAGAGGAGGTGGGCAGGGGAAGAATTTTTTGTGTACGGCCGCGCAGGTAATGATAATCTCCCTGAATCTTGAACGGCAGATGAAGACAGATCTCTCTGAGATCCAAGTTAGGTCTTCAACCCCTCTACCTTTTGCAGTAAAAACTCTCCCTTCCCCTTGTGTGGTGGAGGTATTGGTTCTATTGCCCTAGTTGCATTAGAGAATCTGCCTCCTGTTTGAGAATCATCTTGGAAGAGAGGTCCCTGAAAAGGAATGGGGAAGGGACTTTTGGGGAAGGAATAGACAGGTGTTCATCTGTAAGTAGCCAGTTGATATGATATCCAAGAGTCATTTGTCCAAAATCAGATGTTGCCACCTCAGAAAGAAATGGTCCAGGCAACCACCAATAGGGGATGAGTGAGGGAGATGGCCCATCAAAATGTCTTCTTTATGGGTGGCTTGGTCTAGAGAGGGGATGGTGGTAAGGCAGGACTGGAAGGGAGCTGCACCTCCAAGTCCAATCTCTTGCTGCTACAGGTAACCTTGTCACATAATCCCATTTATAAATTTATCAAGCTCATCAAGCCTTCTAATAAAAGACAGTTTTCAAAGTAACAAAATAAATGAAATTGCCTTCTAGTTGACCTTCCTTAAGCTAAAGCTCAAGTGAACAGTTGTGTTTTGCCTCTGAGAGCCATCCAACATAAATTCTGCTGTGTCTGCTATTTTGACCTGTAGCAAGAGCATGTTCCAGAGTGTTCAAAGCTAAGGACTGCTAAGAGAGGTGGCTTAACTGATTTCTGAAACACTCAGAAAACATAATGAAGAGCATGTTATAAAGATGCAGAGATAAGGGATCTTAGCCATCACAATGGCTCATAGGGTGAGAGATCTCTGAGGCTATGTCTAAACTACATCCCTCTTTCGAAAGAAGGATGTAGATTAGGCAGATCGAAAGTGCAAATGAAGCGGGGATTTAAATATCCCGCGCTTCATTTGCATAATAGCATCACAGCGTTCTTTCGAAAAAGGGTATTTTGAAAGTGAAACTGCCATCCAGATGCAGTTCTTTCAGGGAAAAAACCCTTTTTTGAAAGATCTTTTACTCCTCCTACTTACCACTCTCCTCGGGTATGTCTACACTGCAAAGTTAATTCGAAATAACAGCCGTTATTTCGAATTAACTTTAATAGTGTCTATACATGCAAACCACTATTTCGAAATTAATTCGAAATAGTGGAGCACTTAATTCGAATTTGGTAAACCTCATTCTACGAGGAATAATGCCAATTTCAAAATTGCTATTTCGAATTAAGTGCTGTGTAGACACTTAATTCGAAATAGGGGGCCTCCAGCCCTTCCCAGGGAGCCCTGGTGGCCACTCTGGGCACAACCAGGAAAACTTACTCTCCTCTCCCCAAGTCCCGGAGCCATTAAAGGGGTAGACCCTGGCCACAGTGCCTGTGCCAGCTACAAGCCTGCCAGCCCAGAGCCAGCAGTGGCACCGGGGCCCCTGACCCAGTGGCCCCAAAACATGAGCTAGCAAGCCACTGGCAGCCAGCCCTCCACCACTCCCCAGGACCAGTCTGCCAGCTCCCAGGAGCCTGACAGGGGGCTGGAGAAGGCGGGCGCCTTCCTGGTCCAGGGTGGAGATCATGGACCTTTTTCAGGTTTGGGGGGGATGCCCCCAACGTCCATGATCTCCGCACTAGATGGAGGAATGCAGCCGTCTATGGCAGGATTGCTGCCAGCCTGGCCACCAAAGGCCACATGCGAACCCAGGAGCGGGTCTGCATGAAAATCAAGTTGGTCCAGCGAGACCCCCAACTCTGGGCCCTGAGCTTCCCCTCCCCCTTCTTCCCCTTGCTTCCCCCTTCCAACTCCCTCCTCCCAGGTTTCTCCCTCCCCTCTCTCACCCTCTCTCTTCCCCTCTCCCACCTCCTTTTCCCAGTCATCCCAGAGGTTCATCCCCCCCCCAGTTTTGTTCAATAAACCCAGTTTCTATTTTTGAACATACGTGTCTTTTGTTTGACATCAGGAAGGGGGCTAGGGAGGGGTAAGTGGAAGGACGTGAGGGAGGAATGGGGCACGAGCCCCCGGTGGGGAGGACAAGGGTGGCTCTGAGGGCTCCTCGGGGTGGACGCTCTCCCGCAGGGCCTCCTGGATCCTGACAGCCCCCCGATGGACCCCCCAGAGGCAGCCTGCAGCAAGTGCAGCCGGGCTGATGGCAACAACCCCACGAGACGCACCGGCATGCCCAGGGGCAGCTCTGGCTCCATGTGGCCAAGTGCTGTGGTTTCCTGAGAGCGGGCACTCAGGGCACTCCAAGACAGGACTGCTTTGCTGTCCCTCATTGAGGTAGACAAGCAAGCAGGGAACCCTGAGAACTGACTGTCTGGGGTGGGGGTAGGGTCACTTTAAGCATGGAGCTCAGTTAGCCTCAGGCAGCAGCCCCACACACTAAGTCCTAACCTGATGCCCTGCCGGCACTGGTTCTAGCCAGCCTTAACTTCGGTTCAGGGTCCACTCAGTGTGGACGCGCTATTTCGAAATTGTATAGATGCGTTATTTCGAATTAGCTTAATTTGAATTAACTATTTTGAATTAAGGAAACTCGAATTAACTCGTAGTGTAGACATACCCCTCTTATCTTCTTTTACTCCCTTCATGCCTTCTTCACTCCACTCAAGCTATCAGACTAATCACACCCTTTGTGCTCTCTTCTTCTGGTCTCCAGGACTTCTTCTATGCCATCCCTTTTACTGGGACCCCTCCTACCATCTCAGTCTGCCACATCTCCACCTTCTCTGTCCTTCAGACAAACATCTTATACAACCTCAGAGCGCAGAAGCATTAAATAAAGTGAATACTAAAAATACAGACTTTAAATCATGGATTTTTTTTCAGGTATGTGTTCATCACCACTCAGTCACTTTGGTTCCTTTTAGAGTGTCCCCGCCCCCCCCCCATCTTTCAACTATATGGCCATGTCCAGATTAGAAAAATAGCCAATTATCTTAAATGTGATCTAATATATTTTAACTAGCACATTTTTAAAACCCAGGCTTCCTCTTCAGATTCCCTTTTAGGGTTGACGATGACCAGCTGTTTTTAAAGTTGTTAATCCTACCTCTTAGAATTTAAGAAGACATTTATTAATTACTTAGATAAACATGACCTGTTTACCTAGGTTGGACAAAATGCTATTTTGTTTATGCAGTTAGTAAGTTCCTCGGGGAAGGGACCCTGTCATCTCACTTAGCTAAAGAGCTCATAACTTACTTTGAGTTTTAATATAAATAATAAGCTTTTAAAATATGATCCACTAATGTTAAGTTAAATGTATGTATATTGCTGACAAGCAGAACCAAACCTGGGACCTCTGGATCTTAACGCATGAGCCCCTACAGCATAAGCTAGAAGCTAGCTTGTTCTTAACTGAGGCAATAGAGCACACTCATTCTTTCTCTCTGTAAGAGCCACTAAATGGGACAACGAACCACACCCAGTAGGTGTGTGTGTTACAAATGTATTCACAATAAATAATTAAGGGTTTTCAAAATGCATTTTGTCAAACTTCCCAGCTTTCTGAAAACTCAGCTTTTCTTCCTACTATAGTAAATTATTATTAAACAGAATGACAACAGATGCTGCATTTTAAGGCAGGAGATATGCATCCCATAGAGTTCTTCCTTGCAGTTAGATAACATTTGCATTTTTTAAAAGAGCAAAGGTTACAAATTTTATTTTTATATTTTAGTTGAATATATCCTCTTTCTATAGACATTTTTTCAAGACAGAATATGAATTATTATGCATGTGGTCAGAATTACAGACCTTTTGCTCACATTTCAGTCGGCACTTACAATTTATCCACACAATTTGTAAAATCAACGCTGCACTATATTTTAAATTTTATGTCATTTACAAAAGTGTAAGATATACTGTTAAATTCAGAACCACTTTGGAGCCTTAAGCTTAAAGGACTTGTATTTTAAAAGCTCTCAGGGCCTCCTCCCTTAGTATTAAGTTCTGCTTTCAGCAAGCACATCCATCCCAGTATAGGGATAGGCACTTTAAAAAAAATCTATATTGGGAGACTTTAATGTTTCAAATTCATCTTTTTCATTAAAGTTAAGAGTCACAACTGTAGGTACTGTGCTACTGAGAGCCACTGCTGTGCCAACAGTTTCAATTTTAAACCTATTTTCCCCTATTGATGATATTAGAACTTCACCCACGGCTCTGCACCAACTTATAACTTTCACTTTTCATTAAAGAAGATAAATTGGCAACATGAAACACATTAGCGATGTTAATAAAAAGTTAAAGTTAAAAGCAGCATTGAGTAGGGTTTTACCTTCAGCTAAGTTGCAGCTGCACTGAGGTGGCATGAAATAATGCATGTCCAAAAGCTGTGGGGGGATTGGTTTGTTTTTAATTGTTAAAATTGTAGAAAGTAACATACAATTTCAAATCTCCCAAAATTAAGCATCCCATTTTCTTATCAGAAAAGAGTGGGCCATTTCAGTTCAGAAAGGAGTCCATTTCACAAGAAGCAGTATTGCATAAACTGTCACCCTCATTGTTAGTCTCCGGAGACAGAAAAGGATTAAATGAGCATGGAGAGTTAACTCTCCTCTCACTTGGGGTACGTCTACACTTGCACCCTAGTTCGAACTAGAGATGCAAATGTAGGTGACCGAAATTGCTAATGAAGCGGGGATTTAAATATCCCGCGCTTCATTAGCATAATCTCGCCTGTGCGCTATTCCAATCCCCATCTGATTCGAACCAGGAAGTGCGCTCTGGGCCGTGTTAGTTCGAATCAAACCCCTTCGGTTTGAACTAATGTTACTCCTCATTAGCAATTTCGGTCGGCTTCATTTGCATCCCTATCTCGAGATAGGGAGCACGTATAGATGTAACTTAGAGAGGTAGCTCTACAGAAGAAAATGGAAGCCCATCGACAGGACTGTGTAGAGAAATTTGCTTTTGCCATTATTCACCATACACGTGTTTAGTGAATAGAGGATTGTAGCCTGGAGTGAGGTCAAATTTAAGCACCATCTTGAAGAATTAATATTAAGGCCTTGTCTACACTGGTACATTTTGTCACCAAAACCTGCCTTTTGGCGACGAAACAGTGAGAGAGTTTATACTGAAATGTGACTTTTGTCGGGAAAAACACCCAGTTTTTGACGACAAAAAACTTCCAGCCTTGTGAGAGACTTTTTTCTTTCCCCCTCCCTTTACTGTTGACAAAGAGCCACGGTGAACTCTGCTTTTTGTTTTGTCGACAGAACTGGCATCTGCCAGTATTCCATAATGCTTCCCAGATGGCTGTGCTCAGTGTTTTTTAATCTCTGCTGCTGTGCAGACTTGCGCCCCGCTTCTTTCAAAGCTCCCAGAAGTATATGACAGCTGAGTGACCTGCTCTGTTTGGGGAACAAACAAAGAAGAAATCATTGGAATGCTCCTGCTCTGCCCTACCCTGCTAAGAACACAGCAGCTGGCAAACTGTTGCTGCGGAGGGAAGTCTGGAGAGACTACTGTGCTGATTTTACATTCCTTAGCACAGAGAGCTCACAGAGCTAAGAAGGAATCCCAAGAAATGCAGGGATCAGCTCTGCCTTCCCAAAACAGAGTAAAGCTTACCCACATTGCTTTACTCTATCTGTCGACAGGGTGCTAGCAATGTGGCCATGAAATGCCGACAATGGGAAGCAGAAAAATCAGTCTGACCAGTGTTCACTTTTGACAACTTTTGCATGTCAACAGCACTTTTGTCACCAAACCTTCCCAGCATAGATACTGCCAAACTTTAAAAACTGCACTAAAATGTACAGTTTCATTCACTAATTTAGTGTCAAGTTTTACCGAAAAGAGACTATGAAGAAAGATACTACACTCCTGTGATTGTTGCATTTATTTTTAGTACCCATGAACTTGTTATTACCATAAATACTACACAAACAAACAAAAAACAATGCTAAAATGGATGGGCTATAAAGCATGTCCCAGGATCTGGTAGGGTAATATATGCTATTCACTTAAATGTATAGTGAGAAAAATTCATGTGCAATGAAGCCAGTATGATCATTTCAATTAACATTTTGAGAGTTTTATAAACAATATAGAAATGATCACCTTCTTAAATACTGTAACATGAAATACTATTTATTTCTTAGAGTACATCTACACTGCACGGCTATTTCGGGAATCCAGAGATATCCCAAAAGAGCTACCCCACGTCTACAAAGGCCGCCCGTTATTTCAAAATATTTTTCAAAATAATGGGTGCGCTATTTTGCCATCCTGGTAAACCTCATTGCACAAGGCATAAGGGATGGCTCAAAATAGTGCATTATTTTGAAATTTGGCGCTGTGTAGATGCTCCAAATTTCAAAATTTCAAAATAGATTTGAAATAAGATACGCAATTTACATAGTGCAAATTGTGTATCTTATTTTGAGTTTAGGGTGCTGTGTAGATGCACATTCTTTGGACATGGACAATGTCGATCTACATACATCTAGTATAAAAAGCGTGTAACTATCCAAAAAAAACCATTTAGAAATAAAATCAAGCCATGATCACTAGCTATGGTTTCACATCATGTTTTTTTCTGTCACCAAGAGCATTTTCGTTATTGACCATATATTCAACTCTAACACATAAGCCTTTCAGATCTCAGGTTACTGAGACAATAAACAAACAAGTACCAACACTTTTAGTGTAATGCAAAATTTGTGTTTTGGTCTCTTAAAAATCCCACACAATGCAGGCCACAATAAATGTAAAGAGAAAGTCAACTGATTCAGTCTGGCTTTTGACCTTTATATATTGTTCTAAGATTGCTCTTTGCTGTGTTGCTTTCTAAGAATGTAATTTCCCCTACCTGCCTGACAAACAGACCTGTTCCCCTGACAAACTGCATCCAGAGGAGAGCAAAGTCCAGTGGATCCTGACTAGAAGAGTATAAAAGGGGAAGAGCATAAAAGGGGAAGAGCCTGGCCTGATACACATTCCCTATGTAGAGCTTGGGCTTTGTACGCAGAGAAGGCATGGCCAGCTGTTTTATGGCATTGTTCTCTCACCTCAGTATTTTTCACCAAGACAAATCAAAATAAAGTAATGCTATTTCAGTCACCATTATCTGGTATAGACCCTCTTGCCATAATGTGGAACTGTCCCCTTGACAAGTCATCTTCTCCAAATCTATATTTTCATATTGAATTAATTACCATGGTGTCTGACACAGAAAGAGGGGGTCCAAGACAGGAAATGGCTGGGGATCACATTGGGTTTGGGGAGAGTGGAGGAAAGACACAACCTCACTCCAGCCACTTCTACCAGAGAGAGAGTAGAAACAGCGGGGAAAAGAATTGTGGACTTGACCCATTAGTCAGAAATGCCTTGACATATTGAGCTTTTATCATCTACTCATCATATCATAGACATAAACCAAACTAACTCATGGGAGTTAATAAGAAATTTCTTCTATGGGCAAATTACTCCATAACTGACTGTTGCATGTTTTCTTGCTCAATACAGACAAAGCCTTAGCAACTTATCTTCTTTAAAACTTATCCTAAAATCTCCCTTTTGACCTGTGACTGGCTGTCTTTATAACACATTTTGTTACATTTCAAAGCCACATTAAGCAAGCCCATTAGAGAGCCGCATTTATAAAAAATAGTATTTCCCATCTTCAGGTTCTCAGCATATCTTTAATTCCAAGCATCCAAGCAAGCTTTTTCACTCTGAATGAAACAAGTGATCACAGCATTCCCTATGCATAGTAATACCACTATTAATAGTTCAATTAACATAATTTGGTTATTGAGAATAAAAGCCAGTTGGGATAGGAAACAATTGTGTTGAATATTCCACCGCAACGGCTAAAATTATAGAAATCTGTCTCTGGATGAACAGCAGCAGTTTTGAATGTGTAAATCAAACCTATTCTCTTACATTTGCCTTCAAAATCTATAAAGAGGGAGAGAGAGAGAGTGTTCACAAAAGATGTCCCTTTCACATCCCTGTATAAAGAAGCCCTCCATTTAGTCACAGAGCAGACACAGCACAGGCACAAGCCTTATATTGCCTAGCCCTGACCTAGACAGACCACCTCTTAGGCCAGGTCTACATTAATAGGCAATGTCAACTAAAGCATGCAACTCCAGCTACATGAATAGCATAGCTACCACAAGCTACCACATTGTCTCCACTGTGCGGAGATCAATGGGAGACACTCTCCCATCAACTCCCCTTACTCTTCTTGCTCGGTGGAGTATTTGGGTTGATTGGAGCAAGATCAGGAATGGATTTAGTGGGTCTTTACTAGATCCATTAAATCAACCCCCAGAAGATTGATTCCTGCAGTGCTGATCTCCCAGCAAGTGTAGATAAAGCTTTAGGGTGCATGGGTAGTTCAGTTTCCAAGAGCTGGATCAATTATTGGCCTCTCTGCTGACAAGAATATCAAACAGTCAACTACTAACACTTGGTTAAATATTTTGTCAGTAGTTAAAATCCAGCTCAGCTGGCCTGGTAACAAGAATGTCTGTTTAATGTATCTTACAGATATCTCAAGTCATAGAACAAACACAGCATTCTCTGTACCATTCCTGGAAAGACCCATCAGAGGATTCTTACAACTGTAGGAGCTGAAGTCAGAGAAGTCCTAGGAAATCGTCCAATCGAATGACTAGTCACTGTTGCATTTTCAAAAGTTCATCTAGTTCAACAGTTTAAACTCTTTTCATTTGCAAACCCTTAAAAATGCAAATGAAAATGCAGGCCCCTTTGGAAATCTTAGACAAAGTTTGTAGATTCCTGGGGGTCCAGAGACCAGCGGTTGAAAACTATTGGTCTAGTTCTTTGTCAATGTTAATTTTTATCATTAGCCTCTCTGACAGAACTTCAAATTACATTGATAAATGCGATAGAAGTATGTATTGTAGGAATATATCACTATCAAAGTCACTAAGAGCTGGATGGGAATCATCAACTGTTTTCACACAGACTACTGAACAGCCATCCGACAGCAATAAATTTCAATCACTATGAAACTGGGTCACACATGAACTGGTGGTGGCACGGGGAAAAGGTTCATTACTCCTTTACCAATCCCCTGAGCCCTTGAGTCCCTCAAGTTATTTAGGATCATTTAAATATGAATGTTACAGACAAGGCAATTTAAAAAAGATCAACTGGAGTCAAACACTATAACTTAAAAACTACAGATAGAGTGGTTCACATTAAAAATAATCATTTATCTTATGCTATATGAGATTATCATATTATATTGTAAGAATTGAGATATCTTTCTATGTATATTAAGATCAATTATATGGTAAGACAAATAACTCCCTTTTTAATATAAATCACTGTACTCACCCTCAATCTTCCAGGATAATACTACATTCTTTACAGGTTGCTCCTCTATAAACCAGGACTCTCTGGTCTGGCAACATCCGTGGTTCTTCTGGACCACAGATTTCCAGAATCAGAGAGTCCCAGTGCACTGCAGGGGGTGAGGGGCCGTGAGCCTGGTGTGATGTGGGGGGATGAGGGGAGAGCGACACGCAGCCCAGCTGGGCAGCGAGGAGAGTGGGAGAGCCAGAAAGCCTGATGCATGGCTCAGCTGGACTGGCGTGGGGGGGAGGGCCAGGAGTTGGCATGTGCCTCAATTGGGCTGCGGAGGGAGCCAGGAAACTCAGTGGGGGAGGGGGCCAATGCAGGGGATAAGGCCAGGAGCAGGGAGGCCAGAAATGACTTCCCCTGGTTCAGCAAAATCACTCATTTGGGACCAATCAAGTTCTAGGGTGCCGGACCAGGGAGGACCTATTTTTCTGTAAAATGGGCATTTCCCTCACGCAACCTGCAAACATAATAGTAAATAATTAAGGATTTTCCCTTCCATTGGTATTTTTCCTTTGAAAATCACAATTTCTTTTACACAAAAATACACAATCCATCTGGGCTGAGAACAAGAAATGACAGAACTTTATTTTAAAGTATGGACAACACCAAGAAATATGATATTTCTGAGAAGAGGAGACTCACAGAGGGACCTCTTTCCATTCACGTAAGAGTCTCATGAAGCCCTTGCTAAGAAATAGCAGCCACAGTATATCACTTTACCTCCAGCCCAAATAATGGAGAATTGGCTCAGTTGTTTAACTACTGCTGGACTATTGCACTTGACACCCAAAAGTCACCTTTGTAACTGAAACCAGAGAAACAGAAGCCCCAGTCCAGACTGGACACTGAGGGTATGTCTACACTAGCCCCCTAGTTCGAACTAGGGAGGCTAATGTAGGCTTTCGAACTTGCAAATGAAGCCCGGGATTTAAATATCCCGGGCTTCATCTGCATGTTCTCGGGCAGGCACTATTTTTAAATCCCCCTAGTCTGAACTAACTGCCCGCGGCTACACGCGGCAGTTAAAAGTTAATTCGAACTAAGTCCTTAGTTCAAATTAACTGTTACACCTCAGTCCTAAGGACTTAGTTCGAATTAACTTTTAACTGCCGCGGGTAGCCGCGGGCAGTTAGTTCGGACTAGGGGGATTTAAAAATAGCGCCCGCCCGGGAACATGCAGATGAAGCCCGGGATATTTAAATCCCGGGCTTCATTTGCAAGTTCAAATGCCTACATTAGCCTCCCTAGTTCGAACTAGGGGGCTAGTGTAGACATACCCTGATTCTCTCAATATCATTGTCCACAAATGTGATTTACTAAGCCACAAGCATATTTGTAGAACTTAATTAGGAGAACATTTTGCATTTTAAAGCTTTAAGTACATTTACAACAGTCTATCACTGGAGTTCTTTGTGGTGTAATGTTAGGGGAAATTCCTAACCAAATTATTACAAGATTCCATAGACTTTAGGGAAAAACCCAAATGGAATCATGTCAATGCTATTCAGTATCTGTGACACTGTGTCCTCATATTTTTTGGAAATATGTTTTTGAATATGAATATGCATAACTTGAATATGTCTGATGCAAAACAGGATAAGTATCCTAACATTCAAGAGCTTGTAATCGCCTGACTGTTTATATTCTATTTGTGTGTGTATCTTTCTCATATGTAAAATTAGAAATATGAAGTGTGACCCTGTTTATTAATCTAGGTCTTCTAGTGAAAGCTATTATTGGTACTTAAGGACTTAATGACCCAGTGCTCCCATCAGTGATCTGTGAATAGTCCTGTTTTTCTTGTGAGCCTGGATTGTGGTTGGTCCTAAAAAGACAGGTGGCCATGCCACCTGGTGTTGGAATCCATCTTGAATTCCTTTGAATACCCACAACTAATGGGAGTTTCAGTGCATGGCACTTCTCCAGATAAGGGCAGGAATGATTTTACAGATTATAATTCTAATAAATGAACATAACCCAGTGCACTGAGAGTGGATTACCTGAGTTTCCTTTTTAAAATTTTAAACCAAATAGCTCCTTGAACATAGCTTATGTGTGTGACTAACATACAACGTATAATTGATATCAGTTTACATAGTATTAAGAACTCTAAATGAAAAGTTGTTTAAATGGAAAATGTCTTTACATAATAATAGGAGCATTAGAACAGGCCTCAAGTTTCAGTACAGATCACCCAATTTATCCCTGCTGGGGAAAATGTGCCAGCAGAATGTATTATATCGGGTTTAAGACAACACAAAGGTTCTTGGAGATCCACGGGAACTGATGTACACTGGTGAAAAACTAGAGCATATGCATTTGCAAGGGAGGAGAAAGTTAAATCAGACAGAGTACATCCAGAAGCCATTTATTCAACCTCTCTTACATTAGCCTTGCTGAACTTGGCCAATGAATATATACGTAATTTTTGTTATATTACCTTTTGATACATAAATACTAATATGTATACATATATTTGTATACATAAATACTACTATTTGATACATATTTGATTCATAAATACTACTATGTAATATTTGTTTTTTTAAACAGGAAATAAAACAAGTACCTTGGCTGCCTTTAACAAAATTTCCCTTTCTTGCTCATCTTTCCTTTGTTTTTCTAAATGTTCCAACTGTTCAAAAAACTTCAGTTGTGATCGAACATCTGTAGCTTGTTCATACCATTCATTGTCCTGGGAAATAAGAAATATTTTATAAAAACAAGTCATCTTAATAAAGCTATAAATCATGCAGGCTTTTAAACTACTATGCCTTAGTATCTTCCCAACAGATTATTGCTAGAATTGTAAATAAAAATAATTGTATCAATGAGTTGTGTACCATAACATTTTTAAATACTAACTATATGGACTGATTAATCCATGTCAGAGGTACAGCACACTTACATAAAGCAAAACAATAGATTAACTAACTGAAAAACTGTGGTACAGCCTCTCCCCAAGTTATGAACGAGTTACGGAACAAACACTTGGCCGTAACTCGATTTGTTCGTAACTCAGACCCTATAGAGTTATATAGAGACTGCGCTGTTTGTAAGCACGGGTCACGTTCGTAACTTGGGGACCGCCTTTATGACCGCTCCATGGCAGCTTTGGTCGTAAATGCAAACGGTCGTAACTTGACCCTTCGCAACTCGGGGACCGGCTGTATTTAATGTTATGATTACACAGTAGACAATTAAACCTAGATATAAATTGCAGGTCTTATATATATAGTTAACTGTAATAGAGTTATAGGAATTGTCAAAATGCATAGAACTTTAAAAAAAATGAAATGGACAAAGGCAAAAGACTGTAACCATATTGGCACTCAACAAACTAATTATTTATGATGCTGGCTGCATGGGAGCACGAGACATTTTTAAAGTTTAAGTGGAGAATGAGGGAGTTAGCTATTGTTTTTTATGAACATCACATTGCACATCTGTTTATCTGCTTTCTACAAACTTGCTTTACTACAAGGAATTAAAAGAAGTTGATGGGAGGAAACAAATAGGAGACAAATGGTGACATTCTTAAGTTACTGTCAGAGAGGGAAATTACTAGGAAGCTATTAATTGGGAAATATTCTCTTCCCTATGTTACCGAGATTTAGACCAGGTCTACACTAAAAGGGAAGGTTGAATCAACATACACAACTCCAGCTGGAGTCGATGTACCTTGTTTCAAGTTTCCCTGCTGTCCCCACAGCAGGAGGCTAAGTGGAGCAAATGCTCCCATCAGCTTCCCTTACTTCTTGCAGAAGCAGGAGCATGGACTGCCGATAAGGGCACCCACAGAGATTGATTTAGCAAGTCTTAACTAGACTCATTAAATCGAAGTCCAGAAGGTCGACCGCAGCAGCATCTATCTTCCATTTAGTGAAAACATGGCCTTAGTCTTCCCAAACCTGGGATCAAAGGGTATACACTGAACTACTAATATTCCCTGGCCTGCAGATGAGTCTCTGAGACACTCACTCGGAGTATGTGATAGGGTGTGTCTGTCCATCATTCCTATCCAGAAGCAGGGATATCTGGGTTGCTATGTACCTTTGGATGAATAAACAATGTGTTTATTTTCAGTCACTTTAATCAGCCACTGGTCACAGACGACTGAAAAGAATATATTTTGGAGATGCTAGTTAAGTACAATTAGAACGGTCATATTTACGCAGTTGGGATGCAGCTGGTTCCCCCGAGAGCCAGTCCAAGTATGACTGGACCATGGAATTTCATCTTTTGAGTTGAAGGAAGACAAGCTACTCATCTTAAGGGTATATCTGATAGGGACTCAGAGGGTCCAAACTGCCACTCTATGACCTTTTCACCCTGCTTTAATACTAGTTTAACAAACCTAAAAATATCTTTAGTATTAATGGTTAAGGAATAAAAATTCCACTTGCTTGTTAAAGGTTTTCTATTACCAGTGATCAGAAACTAATTTGCAATCTTTTACCAGAGCTCCCACAGTGTAAGATACCCAAATCATGTCACTTTTCTGTAAGATAACCATCGCCAGCAAGAGGGTGTTGAACCTCTGAATTTTTAGACTGATTGACTAAGAAAAATATGTGGCATTTCCTTCCATTATTAATTAATATACGCTAGATACACATTCTAAAATATTGAAAGCTGATTTCAAATGATCACTTTTCATTTCCGTTTCAGCCCAGTATACAAGATCTCATCTTTGTATTCTCTGATGTATTCGTTGCTTGGAACAATGTTACTTCAGCAAATTCTATATGTACTAATTTTTCTCACCTTCAAGAAGTAGAATGATAAGCTCTGTTAAAAGCAGGTTTACACATAAGGCAAGCAATTTCAATCCACAATGTGGATACCATGGCCCAGAGATAAGAACAATTTCAACCATGGCTCACAGTTAGAAACAGTTTAACTGCTGTCCTACAAGCGATTTTAGTACTGTTAATTGAAATAGTAATAATTTACAGTGATTTAAAGGAAAAATACCATGTACGTGTTCTGTCAGAGAAAGGTGCCTACCAACTCTCATTAATTAAGCATAACTGGATTCTGACCAAACTATGCCATAGACAATGCAGATATTCCACCTATAGTGTGCTAAGAAAGGAAAGAATGGATTTATTTCTGAAATATCTCAAAAAGAATGTTACCTTTGTCCATAACTGGTGTTCTTCAACATGTGTTACTTATGTCCATTCCATGTTAGAAGTGTGTATTCACCACATGCACTGGTGCCCAAAGTTTTTCCTTCAGTGGTATCTGTAGGGGACTGGCTCTGGCATCCTCTGGAGTAGCACTTCTATGATGCGGTATTAGGGACGCCACTGGCTCCCCTATCATCAGTTCCTTCTTACCAGAAACTCTGTCAGGGAGGAAGATGTTCTGGTTCACGTGGAAGGAGGACCCCACCTTTGATGGGAAGGTCAGATGGAGCAGCAGTTGGATCTTGTTCTTGTAGAAGACTGTAGATGCGTCTACACAGCACTCTAAACTCAAAATAATATACGCAATTTGTGCTATGCAAATTGCGTATCTTATTTCGAATCTATTTTGAAATGAATTATTTTGAAATCTGTTGTATCTATAAAGCTATTCATGCTATTTTGAGTCATCCCTTAACCCTTGTGCAACGAGGTTTACCAGGATGGTGAAATAGTGCGCCCGTTATTTAAAAAAATATTTCAAAATAATGGATGGCTTATGTAGACGTGGGGTAACTATTTCAGGATACTGGAAGTATCCTGAAATAGCCATGCAATGTAGACATACCTGTGGCAAGGGCCCCTCTTACCCAGACCATTGCTTGGGCCAGCCTCTCACCCCCTTCCCTAGGGGTTGGAGCTTGCAACTGGTTTCTGGCGTAGGGAGGCCAGCTACTCCTCTTGGGACTCCCTCCCCTGCTGTTTCTGTTCTAAAGCTGTTCTGATTTACTGACAGATTCTGGATCTCCTCTACCTCTCCTTCCATCCTCTCACTCTCCCCCCTCACCTTCCAATTGTGGAGGCTTTTAAAGGCCTCCAGAAAGCCAGCAGTAGAGTCAGCTGGCCCCAATCTGCCTGAGCCAGCTCCCTACCAGCTGCTTCTAATTGTCCTGCTGCCCCCTGCTTCTATTTAGCAGGTCTTTTACCCTTTTTGAGCTGCCTTTCTCCCACTCTGTAGCAGCCCTCTGGCCTGACCCTGCCACATATGCTATACAGCGGCTCCAATGTCTTTAAGCTCCATTCACATCTTACCAATATTATTACCACAAGGAATGCAACCTTCCACAACAAATAGGAGAACAAGCAGCATCCCGAGTGCTCAAAAGGTGGGCCTGCGAGCCTGCTGAGAACCAAATTAAGGCCCCTCTGTGGGACAGGAGCTCAAGTCGGTGGGAAGAGTCTCTTCAATCCCCTCAGGAAATGGACAGACAAGTTGTGAGAGAACATCTTGAATCAGATGCACTATGCACTA
Organism: Pelochelys cantorii; assembly: GCA_032595735.1. Classification (NCBI taxonomy): domain Eukaryota; kingdom Metazoa; phylum Chordata; order Testudines; family Trionychidae; genus Pelochelys; species Pelochelys cantorii. The sequence continues at coordinate 25,782,283 of CM064339.1, forward strand.
CCAGGTACACTATGAGACACAAAAGGGACAGCCCCTGGTTCTTGAGGTGGACTAAGTAATCCAGTAGATTGCAGAGATGAGTGTGATGGGGAGATGTTACTCTGGAGATCGATGCCTCACACTGTTCAAACATTACCAGGACCTAGAGTGAAATCAAGAACTAGAGCAGGCTGATCTCTTGGGGGCCAGGCCTCTCGGTGACTGTTGTCGATGGAAGTGTGATTGGCAGCCTTGTTCACTGCAGCGGTGGTGCGACTGGCACCAAGGCAGGGGAGAGAAGAAGGGCCAGTGCTGATGCTCCTACTGGGAGGAGGTGCCTCCATGGATCTCAACCAGGGTATGCTCCCCCAGCAGGAGCTCAGATACACCTGACTCCTGCTGTCAGCACTCCAACATTTGGGGATTCAAAAGGGGCTTTTCTGAGCTTGTCTCTCTATGCTCGAAGCGGGACAGCTCTGAGTGGGAGAGTGCTGGTGGGACATCTCTCATGATGGGGAATGGTGCTGCTGAGACGGGAACCTGTGGAAATATCCAAGGTGAGTTTTTCTTTAGGTCGGGGTACCACCTGAGCTAGTGTAGGCAGCAGCAATAGTGGATTTTCTGCACTGCCTGCAAGGCCTTGAATGTCAAGGGGATTTCTATTTGCTGGAGGTCCTCAACACTGTTCGGTGAAGCAGGCTTAGTTTGGGATGGGTTGGGCTGGTCTGCTCGGCTTGAACTGGGGTGTGACTCCCTGACGGAGGGATTGAGCCACCCAACACGGGTCTTGGCTCCCCTTTGGCCCTCTTCTTTCCCTTACAGGAGGTAGGTGATCTACCCTTTGCCTGTCCCTTGGACTGGAGAGGGGAATCAGTAATGCTTGACAAGGGCACCAGTGGCCATGATGCTCGGGGCCGAGTCAGATCTCTGCCCTGGTGCTAGAATTACCATTGACTCCATCATGAGTGCCCACAATTATTCATCTGGGGTTTGAACCATCGACAACTGCATTAATGTGCCCTTCTCTCAGAAACCTTGAGCATACTATTGTGAAGATCACTGATGGAAACAGGATGCTTGCAGCTGTCGCAGAGCTTGAAACTTGGGGATTAGAGCATGTCCATGCCTAGGCAAAGTCCTGTCCAGGACCAACTAATTAATCAACACTAAGGGATAACGATAATATAAAAGAGTAAAAGTTCACAGAACTGAACGAAGCAAACACAGCTAACACAAGGTAGCTAAACACCGTCATTGGTGGCAAGAAGGAACTGATGGTGAAGGGTGCTGGTGGTACCCCTTATACTGCTCCATATAGGTGCTACTCTAGAGGGCACCAGAGACAGTCCCCTACGGATACCACAGAGGGAAAAACCTTTTGGCACTGGTGCATGTGGCAAACACACACACTTAATATGGAGTGGACATGAGCAATCATTCAAAAAGCTATATCATTGGACAGCAATTCAGTACCATCTTTTCATACTTACTTTGTGTGATTCCATTCGGTGCTGCGTTACCATCGTTACTTTTTCTATCACTGTTCTCAGTCGGTTTTGTGTTGCATGGGAAATAAAGGTAATCACCTCAGCGGGCACATCTGTAATTCCTAATTTTTTGGCTGAAGCAGAAAAAAAAAATAAAATTAGCATCCCCCAAAGCTTCTCCTAACATTTCTCATTACCAAGATACAACAGTGATTACAAACACTGTATTTGAATATCTCAAAAATGTCTCTCTTTAGTAAAATTCCTTGGAAGGATTGCTATTCAAGGTACACAGTCTTAAGATAGTGAAAAAAATAAGGTATAATAGTTCCGAGAAGAAATTACAGATTATGCTAGAACAGACTATAAATAAAGGAATTTTTGGGGGAGGGAGGAGGGAATCTTACTGGAATATGATTAGGCACATATAATAAATGGCTAAATATACAAATCTTTCACTAGACACACAAGCTGGGTGAGGCAATATCTTTTATTGGACCCATTTCTGTTGGTGACAGAGACACACTTTCGAGATACATGGAGCTCTTCTTCATCTGTGTGTAGCTCAAAAGCTTGTCTCTGATACCAACAGAAGTGGGTCCAATAAAAGGTATTGTATCTCTAATATCCTGTGATCAACACAGCTACAATACTATTGCATATGTATTTCACTTTCAATTATTCATCAACTTATTAGGTGACCACTTGACAAAAGTTTGGTTTAAAACATTTTTGCTCATTAAAAAAATTGGTTAAGAGCCAATTTTGAAATTATCATCAATAATTTTTTTGTTTTTGCTCTTTCAAGACAAAACTTATGGATGGTTAATTATGTTTAGTTCATAAACTTAAACACAGTTTTACAAAAAGGGGAACATATTGAGCTTAGTATTAAAAAAAAAACCTACAAGTGCATTTCATGCCACTTTTGCAGTGCAAAGGAAGCTCAAATTGGGAGTAAATTATATTAATGCACATATCAAAGACTCTTAACAGAACAATGGCAGTGTTATGTGAGACTAGGGTAAATAAGAATGCGGCCGTAAGCATAACATTTTCATAGGTACCTAAGTGACTTAGGAGTCTTGGAATTTAAGTTCCTTATGGATTCAAAACTTTCAAAAATCTTACACTATTTCTGTGCAAGCAATCTGCATTTCTGCTATCAGCCTTGCTCCTTCAGTCCGAGAGAAATAGTCAGTGACTAGCCACTATGACAGGCAGACACCAGAGGCTAGCTGGACCTAAATGGTTCTTCCTCATGAACTCTGCAACAACACTGCAATTAGAGGCCGCAGGTCGATTTTAGAGATGTGTAATTTGACTAACACTAGAAAAGCTCTAATGAACTGCCTTTCTTTGCAAGCCTGGGTCCCACAGAAAGATATAACAGGTTCTGTATTAAATGACTGAATTTTAATGGCTATTTCAGACATGCAATGAAATGAAGTGCAAAAAAGCTCTTCTTAATCATACTTAAGATGAACCAACAAAGTCAAGAAATTCAGTTTTCAGGCTGACTCATTCTTTAAAAATCTGCCTGATTACAAGTTCACAATTATGCCTATTTTATCCAAAAGGGCATAAGTTCTGAGCCACTGTTTAGAACCTACTTGTCTTTTGTCCACTTGTACCACAATAGTAACATTTAATCATAATTTTAAAAGTGGGGTTTATTTTGTTAAATAGAGCAATCCTTAAAGGATATTTGTCCATTTTTCTTCACACATTTGTGATCTCTTGAAAAGATTTGTGACTGCATATTTAAATGTTTGTTTATTATGTAAATTATAGTTTTAAATGGGTTTTTCTTTCAAAAGTCTGGAAAGTATTTATGAAGTTCACTGCAGTTTATCTGAATAACTTCTATCACACACAATCTATTGGACCAAATTCAACTCCCAGCTATGCTGGATAAATAATGAGTAACTTCTTTATTTTCAACTGAGTCCATCTGGATTAACCTCTGTGTAAATGTTATCAGAATATGGCCCCACTGCATACTATGCATTATAACTGCATATTTACCTCACATGCTGCCTGTAAAAAAATTCCTTAAAATGTATTTGTCCATAATCCGACCATTATTAACTACAGTTGAACAGTCTGAAAACGAAAATTGTAAAAAAATGTAGTTATTTAACCATTTGATGTTTTAAGTCAAGTTTATACTAACAGCAGATATCTCAGAGTTGTTAAAAATCCTCTGCTAGCCTTTGGTTGAATAGTTGCTGGAGCCATAAAAAAAGATACTTAGTTCTTGACAATCCCTGGTATTTGCATGTCCTAACTAATCCCTTTCCTGGCCCATGAGGTTATGAAAATAGGGAGATTGATAGTATAAGTAATGATAAGATTTAATTTCAGTAATGCAGATAGTGTTATTATTGAATTTGAGAGTGGATCTAAATTTAGTTTTTTCTTTACTGCAATTTTATAGATTAAGAATAATTAATAATCATCAAGGAATTTTTTGTCTTGAGAAAGCAAAGGCAAAACAGATTACAGATAAAATCTCCTAAACTTGCAGACATACAGAGGAATTAAAATTTTTCTTAACCAATAAAAGGAGTAACATTTAAGGCACTTAAGAATTCCTCAATTTATTAAAATAATTTAAAATGCTGGAAATGCATTTCTAGACATATTACAAGCCTACAATCTGATCTGCAAACATTTATAGACAATTAGTCCCAATGGGACTAATGTACAAGCATTCGTAAGACTGGGACCTTACATCCTATTCCACCCAATGGAACTCCCTTTGTAGGATCAGGAAAAAGATTCCCGGGGAAATCAATGGGCTTTATGTGTGTGAATTGGTGGAAAAGTTTACACACTTAAAACATTTCTTGAATTGCTAGTTAAAAAGATAATTTTCATTTGAAAAGGAGGGGACTAGTGAATAAAAACAGAGGAGGTTTAAAAACAAACATTCTTTTTGTGAAGTGTTCATATTTTTTTCAGCCAAACTCAGCAGCAGTAAACCATCACATGTCTAAAAAATGAAGAAGAATCAGTGAATGGTAGTTTTATATTGATATATAGTTCTGTTATTTTAATGATGTGATTTAAAATGAACTGGCAGTCTTCAGCATCACCCTTGGCTTTATGTCAGCAATGGGTTTGGTTCAGTCAATCACTGACATTACTGAAACAGTGAGCTGCCATTCACCAGCAGGGGGCACTGCAGTGATTTCTTTCTTTAGGCTATAGCACAATAGAAAGTCGGTTGATTAAAAATGCATATTTCAAACAAATCTGTCATGATGTAAGACTTACAACAACCATCTTCTAACAAAGTGGTTTGGCATTTTCTCCATATTCACCACTATATAGCATTTTCTGCAACACAAAATTATTCATACATAGAAAATGCTGAAGTAATACAGCCCAAAGTGAAAATTGTTTATGAATTCTGTTTCTAGATATGTCTATTGTAACTGAATTTATACTAAGACATATGAAAAAGATTATGTTTCCTGAAGCCTTCTCTTTCCCCATCTTTTCTTCAAATTTCATACCGCAGTGTCTCTTTAAATCTATATTTTATTACATCACTACAGTACATCATTTCCACACTTCCCAGAGCTGAATTGACTATGTCAACACATTTCTGATGATAATTTTTTTAAAGGCACTTTGAAGCTCTCTGAAGATTAGCTTAGGCTGACCATGGTTTCATTCCACGGGCAGCATAACCATAAGGAAGCTAGCAATATAAATTTGTATGTTTTTTGAATTGATCTTTGCTGTGACACTAAATTTTTAAAAATTCTCTTTTGGACCTTCATTTGTTCTCTATTACACAGGTGGAACTAAATCACTGAGAGCTGTACACATAACAGAAGGCAGAATTGTACCATTTGGCCCCATTGATGCAACCCTTATTCACTGAAATAAGGGCTATGTCTGCATGACAGAACTCACAGCAGCATAGCTGTCTCGATGCAGCTATACTACTGTTATATCTATGGTGTATCTGCTCTGTGTCAATAGTAGAGAACTCTCCCATCAACATAATGCAACAAGGCCCACTGTGTGGTGTAAGGCACATCAGGAGGAGAAGCTCTCCCACCAATGCAGAGCTGTGAACTCTGCCACTCATGCTGGTGAAACTTCTGTTGCTCAGGGGTGTGGTTTTTTCACACCCCTGAAAGGCATACATTTTTCTGACATAAATGGTAGTGTAGACAAGGTCTTTGTACTTGAAGCAGTGAGAGGACCCAGGTATGTAACTATTCGGGTGGGAAAGATTTGATAGATCAAACCCTATTGAGCAAAAACCATCTTCTTATGCAAACATTCCTACGTCAATAAAAAAATAACCCTAGTCACAACTAAAAAGATCTAGTAGAGGAATTCCATAAGAAAAAATTCTGTCAGACAACCTAGGCATTTTTTGTTTCGTTTTTGGAGACACAATATCAAAGCAATATTAAATTTATTATCCTTAATCACAGTTCCTATTTTCTAGGGCTCTAATTCCAGATATGACTATCTTGCTGGGGTTACAATGGCATTTCCCAATTTTGAACATTCTCATTCCAGCAAAATCAAAAATTGGGCACTTTTTTTTTAACCTCTTATGCTCTTGGTTAAGTTTTTCATGATAAGAAAAGAGAGAAATGCAGCACAGGCTTTCCATTAGATGAACTCACTGGCACCAAACAAAGAGCAAGAAAAGAAAAGAAAAAAAGGTCATTTAAAAATACAGGTTGAACCTTTGTGGTCCGGGGCTCTCAGGTCTGGCAGGACCACAGATGTTGCTGGACCAAAGAGCCCCTGGACCAGAGAGCCCAGGCAACCAAGAGCCTGGTGTCTTAGAGTTGGTCACAGAGCAGTGGCCCCAAGACAGCCCTGGAACCATACTTCTCAAAAATTGTACAATTTTACACCACAATAGGCACAAAATAACCTGGTAATTACAAACATCATATAAATAGACATGCATACACTGCTACTGGCTGGGGACAGATTGGCTAAGCAGCACTTTGGTAGAAAAAAACCTGGGGATTACAGTGGATGAGAAGCTGGATAGGAGTCAGCAGCGAGCCCTTATAGCCAAGAAGGATAACAGCATATTAGGGTGCAATAGGAGGAGCATTGCCAGCAGCTCTAGAGAAGTGATTATTCCCCTTTATCCAGTGCTGCTGAGGCCACATCTGGAGTATTGCGACCAGTTCTGTGCCCCCCGTTACAGAAAGGGTATGGACGCATTGGAGAAGGTCCCACAGAGGGCAACAAAAATGATTAGGGGGCTGGAGCACACAACTTATGAGGAGAGGCTGAGGGATTTGGGCTTATTTATTCTACAGGAGAGAAGAATGAAGGGGGATTTAATAGCAGCTTTCAACTACCTGAAGGGAGGGGTTCCTAAGAGAATTGAGAGGGGCTGTTCTCAGAGGTGACAAATGACAGAAGGAAGAGCAATGGTCTCAGGTTGCAGTGGGGGAGGTCTAGGTTGGATATTAGGAAAAACTATTTCACTAGGAGGGTGGTGAAGTACTGGAAGGGTTACTTAGGGAGGTTTCAGAATCTCCATCCCTAGAGGTTTTTAAGTTCCCGCTTAATAAAGCCCTAGCTGGGATGATTTAATTGGGGTTGGTCCTTCTTTGGGCAGGGGGGTGGACTCAATGACCTCCTGAGGTCTCTTCTAACCTCATGATTCTATGATACAGCCCCTACCCATCCCTCCTGAATATTCACTTTTGCTATAATGTCTTTAAAGAAATCCAACAAGTAACGATGACAAAGCTGAGGGAGGTAACTGACCCCTTTTACTTATAATTTTTGAAAACGCGAATATAAACACTACATGTATCTTTCTCCTGCACCATCCTTCATGTGTATCTTACCTTTCTTAGACTGAGTTCGTTTGGGCTCACATTTCTGCATATGTTTAGAGACTAACCTTGACTGTGGGAGCTTGTCACTACTGCAATGTAAATATTAGAAAGTAGTAACATCTTCGACTGGATGTGTGCAAAGAGAGAAGGAATTAGTATCAGTAAAAGGGTTAATCCTTTGGTTAACAATGGATTTTTCTCTGCTTTTGTTAGAAAATTTACTCTTGTCTTTTATTCTGAAGAGGAATATCTAGCCATACAGATTACAAAAGAAAGTTCAGGAACAGAACAACTTCCCCAAAATACTGGCAGTTCTTAATATTTTGGAACTTCTTATATAAAGCTTATAGCTTTGTGACCAAAAAGACTACAGACATAGTAGTGGTGGATGCAGAATATACACAGCTGAAAATTCTAACAACTTTAAAAGATCTGTAATTTAAACAAATATGTCATTACAGGCTGCTTTATTTTTCAACTATGCATTTGTTAATTATATGGTGTGTTTAAAAGCTAACATATTTCTAGGTCTTTACAATAACCTTACCAGTGCAGTCCTGGACCTGCTGAGAGGATTAGAGTAGGAGAGCATCACCAAGGATATCAGTGGACAATGAGCTGGAGCAAAGTAATGCTCCAGGTTACAAGCCTACCATATATCCCACTTAGAGTTGAGTTTCTCATATAATTTTTCTTATAACGTTTACCAGAAGTCAAAATTATGTTCCTCATCCATGTTTTCTTACCCTAATGTAGGTGACCAACTGCCTCAAAAGTGTTTTTTGATGAGGCAAGGAACAGATTGTCCTTGCTATCAGAGCAGCCAATGGATGCTAACACATGCTCAAAGGGATGTCACACTCATATAGGAAGGAGTGAGAAGACTTTAACTTTAACAAGATACATATTCTGTACAATGAAGTAAAACTGCCTGGGGGTATTAGTTTGTGGCTATATATTCAAATTTCCTAAGATCAAACTACGGTTCAACTCAAAACCGTACGATGTAGCAACATAAGACACGCACAGCAAGTACAAAAGTGAGTACAGAGCTTGTTAAAAAATACAATGTTGCCACATCGTTTTTAACAGGAGTTTATATTAATGGTACTTGGGTATGATAGACTTCAATAATCTCAGGAACAAACATACATGAGTATTATGCTGATATTGGCATATGAGTCAGTAAAACCTGAGATGTATTGTTTATTCTGTTTTTACAAATGTAAGTTCCTCAGTTTTTTTCTGACAAATTTCAGGCTGTAAGTAATGAGAATTTTAAAGGTTACCACTGTCTGCTTAGTTATATTGGAAGTCATAATGGTTGAGCTATGTTTCAATTTTAACTATTTTGTTCACTAAACTATAAGCTGAAAGCTTCAAAAATTTATAGTTTCTAGTTAAAAACACAGAAAAAAGATGCTATATTAATCTTTGCAGATGAGGTTTCAAAGAATCAAAAGATATTTTAATAATTTATACTTCAAGAGGACTGACAGCACTGAGATGCAAGAGAATTTTTTTTTATTTGCAAAATATCAGGCTTGACCTTGGTTACTGATGTGATAAACTACTGAATAGCTGTAGAGTGTATCTGCATATTTAAGTTACAGACAATTTTAAAAGATCATGTTAAACAATTTAGAACATCACCATGCATTTTAAACCAGGCTCTGTCTGGACCTTGCATAGATACTCCAGGAAAGAGCCCAGTACTCTTTCCCTATTTGACCCCTACTTAAAGGTTGGATTCAGCTGCAGAGAGCACACTCTGACAGCACCACTGCAGTGCTAACCATTCAAAACATTCTGCCAATGTTCTATACTTCACTCTGCAGTACAGATGGACCCAAACCTCAAGATTTGGAACCAGTGTTGGACCCAGACTTCTGCAGCTAGTTACCAGAGTGGTAAGAAGTGTCAGCTAAAAAGTTCAGGTCTGTATCTGAATTCAGAACCATGTCCACACTGCCTTAAAATGTATGAAGGTGTTTGAACCTGAGGCCTTCTTTTCTTTGATCTCAGGCTTCTGTGCGTTTAAATAAACCTTTCATTTTACCTCATCAGAACCTCTCATATAGGGAGAATACAGCAAGGCATGCCTGCCCCCTCAAAGGATCCTCACTCGCTCAGTGTGGACCATCCTTGGACACCACGTCTAAATACCCTTCTTACGTTTTACTAAATACACCCTAAGGATGTTAAATTTAGTTTAATCAACTAATCGACTAGTTAATGGAATTTCCATTTACTAGTTGATTACTCGATAAGCGGGGTAGCTGTAGTGGGGTTAGCTGCCAGCTCCAGAAGCTAACCCCGCTAATAAATGTATTAAGAGCCTATTAGCTCTTAATACATTTAAAAGGCTGAAGCGCAGTGTGAGGGACCCGGCACAAGCCGGGACAGCTGATTCCCAGCTCATGCCGGATCCACCCCGCTGTGCACCAGCCTTTTAAATGTATTAAGAGTCTGACAGCTCTTACTACATTTAAAAAGAAGAAGTGCAGCGGGGGGAAACTAGTGAAAGCCAGGAAGCAGCTGTCCCAGCCTGCGTAGGCTCTTAATACATTTAAAAAGCAGAAGCACAATGTCTGAGACCAGCTCTTAATACATTTAAAAGGCCGGGTATCCCCAGTTGTGCTTCTGCTTTTTAAATGTATTAAGAGCCAGCAGGATCTTAATACATTTTAAAAGCTGAGATGCAGCATCTGAGACTGGGCGCGAGCTGGGAATCAGCTGATTCCTGACTCACACCCAGTCCCTGCTACCCCTCTACCTCCCCTGCCCCCTGTGGAGACGGCACTGGTTCCTGCTCTCCCCTGCTCCTGCAGCAAGGATGGGGGAGAAGCGACTAGTTGAGGGACAGTCGGCCAGTGAACTAGTTGCTTACGTCCCTAAAACACCCTCCCCACAACCTCACAAGATGTGCTACGTTCCACCTTGGAAGAGCCTCAGGTAGCCTATGAAAAGGGTTTAGCCTCTAGAACCTTCCCTACAAGTAATTGCAGGGTTTGGACAAGGTAGCAGGGCATGGGTGAGGCAGCTGTCCCCAGACATTCACAGCCTTGCAGCCTGCTGATATTATCCATCTGATGGAATTTTTACTCTATTTCTCTGCGTTTTCATTGACTAATCCTTCCTATGGATCTCCTTTCTTCCCAACCTTACACATCCATGTTCTTCTTTTCCCTCTTCTACACCTCTCAGTATTCCTCTTGCTCTCCCATAGACTTTCATTTTATAGTATTAGAAAAAGAGAAAGCCCAGAATATATTATATAGCTGTATTATATTAAAAGCAATGGCCCATCTCATACAGAATATAGACAGTTCCCAAAAACTATTCTCTGCATAGGTAAGTACAGAAAACTGGTCTGGAGAGCAGGGACTATGCCATGAATTAGGGAAAGACCAGATTATTAAACATGAAGGGTTCTTAACTCATCCCATCTTGTAATTAGCGCAAATACTCTGATTTCTACCACAAGATTAGAGGAAAAGCTCTGTGAAGCTCAAATGCTTGTCACTTCCATCAACAGAAGTTAGTTCAATAAAAGATATTACCTACATTGCCTCGCTCATATCCTGGGACCGCATGGCTACAACAACATTGCAATGAACTGAGGAGCCTTATCTAGACAAGTGAACTGACTGAGATGCAGGGATCTAAAAAGCATGTTTATGGCAGACAAAAAAAAGAGCTAGTACCTGAATAACATATGAGGCTGCCAAACTGACTAGATAGGTTACAGAAGAGATTGCTTTCACAGGATGTGAGCTATTCACCTCTCATTATATCCTACCCTGATTAAGTAGCTCAAAGAGAAGTGTAAACCTAGATGAGTTAAACAAATAGTTCTTCTCTTACATTCATTTTCTCTCTTCTGAAGAAATCTTGTGTTTAAAATTTCTGTTGAGTAATTTCATGTGCCTGTCACCAAAAGAGAAGAGATGTCTTTCTGTATTTATGATGGATCACTTTCTATGGAGTTAGATAAAAAAGGTTATTAGAGGTGCAGGTAGGTAAAGTAAAACAATGACAAAGGTAAAAATCCTTGAGGAAACTATGGGAAACCTGTTAATTGCAGAATATCCTCTAGCTCCATCCAGGTTAAAAATGGCTTACTCTTCCACGGCTCAGCCTAGGGTCAAAGAAAAATACTAAACCACTATAGGACCCTAAGCCTAAAAAAGGGAAGGACTGAGGGTTGAGTGAACTAACCAGAGAGTGTCAGTGAGTGCTGACATAGATGCAGAAGTCACCCATAATGAGTGAAACTATGAATGAAAGTATGCTATAACCTGGAGCCCTGGAGAATAGGAGACAGCAAGTGTGAGTCATCTTCCTAAGGGCTTGAATGGAATGCCAAATATAGCCAAGAAGGTATGCACATAAGCGTCATTTTACATCAATTTCTGACTGCTGTGTACCATTTGGCAAAAAAAAAAAATCACACACTGTTTTGAAGAAACTACATGTGTCAGTGCATATACTAAAAGCTTGCAAAGGGAAACTCTTCCAAGTGCTAAGATGGTTAAGTCTGGAAGGTATCAAGACTGACAACATATATCCCAGACATCCAGTCAGAAGGTGATCACAGGACTCAACCCAAAAAAAAGAAGTGAAGACACACACCTGTCATTTGAATTGGGTGCACTGGGAGAACTGCAAAATGATCTTGAAAGGTGCAGCCCATCCAAAGACAATTGTACTGACTTCTAAAATTACATCTATTGTGCCTATCTAATATTGGAGAAAAACTTGGCAAGCAAATCAACTGTTCATTATGACTACAAAAAAATTATCACTGAACACAAGTTTAATCTGGTTTCTGAAAGCTGTAGAAGCACAATAGATAGTGGTCTAACAATTGTTACGGCATTGTTAAAACAAAATACATTTTTACATACCCACCAGCACAGCATGTAAACCTCAAATCAGATGATTTATTATTAAGAGGGAGAAGGAAAGACTGTGGGAAAGCCTTTAAGATGAACTACAATGTTTTCTGGAAAAACACTGCAACTTTAGTATGATCAGCAGAATTGCTGAATAAATATTAACAGTCACTTAACACATTTTAGAAACTGTATTACCTTTCCCTTTTTTCCTTTAAAGATCCTTGATGTTGCTGTTCATTGACCAATGACATTTCCCTCCACAAAGATGTCCCAGCATGTTTTGAGAGTTGGTGACGTTAATACCACCACTAGAACATGGAGTCTGCCTATGGGGATAATGCAAGTGAGCTTTATTGCAATATTGAATGGTTCTCTAAGGTTTTCTTTTTATTGTTCTTGTTTTACACCCTATATTTATACTGACATGCTATGTATGAGATGGAGGATATCACCAGGCTCTGCTACAGGATGAATCTCTGAGAAATACTACTCCCAACTTGACCCTCCTTTGCAAGTATCAGTAACTTCAAGCGAATCACAGGCCAACCCTTATTTTAAGGCATCAGGTGGTGTTGTGGAAAGCCATGAAGGCTAAAACAATCCTCCAGAGATAGCAGGATATTTAAAGACCATTCCAATGAGATTCATAAAACAAAAGCATAGTACTATGCTGAAGACAGAACTTTAATTCATTATGTGTTTTGGGGACCAAGAAGTATGGCTATCTTCTTAGTTTTATTACAGTAAAATCCTACCAAAAATAGTAATTTTATGACTGTGGAGACCAGGTGCATTTTATTTATAAATACTGATCTTCAGAATAAATCTAAGAGTTTTAGTTTATTTTTGATGGAATACACTTTGAGGAAGAACATCAATACCAGTATGTAATTTAGTCATATAATGTCAAAGTACCACTGCTGAAAGAGTAACGGAGGCTCTGCTGTGTTGCTGCACAGAAGAACCGACAACAATAATAAGAAAACCTTAGAAATACACAAAAAATATTGAACAAAAGCTGTCTTACTTTTATAGAAAGGCAAACTCCAGGCTCTCTAAGTGGTACTGATGTCACCAGTCCCATGCATATTGGGACGAAGAGGAAGTCTAATCGTGGATCTATTAAACAAAATAGAACAATACAATTTAACAGTTTGCTGAAATGCCTATTAATTCTACTTATTTAGCAATGCTACTTATACTAAGATTAGAACTTTTTTTCTTTATACAAGGAAATAGTTAAAGGTCACTATTTAACAAAATCTGGTTGCCCTAAAATATCTGACATTATCAGAAGCAAAATAATAATAATAATAGTAATTCTCTATAAAACAAGCACCCTGGTTTTCCTCTCTCAATATGCTAACTTTGAAGATCTAGGCATGCATGTTAAATATGATGTAGAATTCTGGCAAATTTTCTCATCTGAAAAAAGCTGTAAACAAATTAACTCAATGAAATAGTTACCTTTTACTTTCACTGACAATTTTGTGTACTCCCTAACAGTGATATGAAACTACAAACATTTCAAATCCTAAATTCATATATACACCAACCGCGCAGTCTATGTGAGTGGTGAGCAACCTGCGGCCCACACTTGGGTTCTACTTGCAGTCCGCAAACCCCGTCTGGCCTCCCCTCCTCCACGCACCTCTCGTGCACTGGACCACTGGAGCCCTGTACTTCCTACTCCTCCCTATCAGCATTTTTGGAGCACCATGGATCTGCTGACTCGCATGCCATCCCCACTCATCCCTCCCCTTCCCAGAGCTTGAACAGCCACAAAGAGCTGATTCATGGCACTCCAAAAGTGCTGAGAGGGAAGGGAAAGAGTAGAAAGTGCAGGGCTCTTGGTGCCCCAGTGGGTGAAAGATACGAGAGGGAGGAAAACTGACAGAGGATCTGCCAGCCACCGTGTGCTGCAGGCAGCAAGTTGTCCACCTGCGGGCCACTGAGACAAAGGAGGACCAGTCATGAGGTCTGCTCACCTGTCTTGGTTGCCCATCACTGGCCTATGTCTTATGGGAACTGGAAAAGGTCCATAGACTTGGCATGCAAACAATCTTTCAAACTAAATGATATGCAACCTAATACAAAATCCCTTGCTTAAAAGAAGCAGCTGGGGTCAGGAATTTCACTCATGGAATCAGGATTGTCCATGTTGTTAGAATAATATATGACTTCATGAGGCTGCACTTTAGGAGGACAAACATATCATAGGTATTTTATGCAAATGTTAAAACTACCTCAAAACAGTCAAGGGTGATTTCAACATATATGTGCGGGGGAAGAGTCATGACAGAAAGATGCTAGTAGAGAAACTGATATCGAAAGGAAGTTTTGGTTTGAAGGCAAATCAGTTCAAGAATAAAAAGTTGAAGTCCAATGGTGAAAACTACTAAATCTTTTCAACGTAATAGAGGAAAGCAGAAGCAAAAAATAATATGCATAGTTATCACACGGCTCAAAACATGAGAAGACCTACAACTGTGACTGAACCAGATATAAAAGACATTATAACAGAAAACCAAAGGCAGATACAGGTTAGGACTGTTAAGATGCGGTTAATTGACTAATTGAGTAGTTGACAGTATTTTTATCGAATACTTGATTAGTCAATAAGGGACTCTTAGTACAGCAGGGGTAGGCCCTGGAACAGGTGCGAGCCGGGCTGAGCTGCCTGCCCACCTGCCTTTTAGTACATTTAAACAGCAGAGTTGCAGTGCAGGTAGGTCCCAGACCTGGCACAAGCCAGAACTGAGCCGGGCTGCTTCGCAGCAGTTGCCCCTGTCCGTGGAGTCCTGGAGCAGCCTCTAATCTACAGCCAGCCCGGGCCACCACGTATAGGGTCTGCTTCATGGCAGCCTCCGTCTACGACCAGCCGGGGCCGGCGCAGACGGGGGCTGCTTTGCGGCAGCCTCCCCTGCTCCCTCCCCATCCACTGCTGCCTCTGATAGAGGCAGCAGCAAGGGGGGGAAGAATGCAGGCGGCACTGCAGAGACACCCCCCCATACCGGCTCCTGCTTCTCCCTACTTCCTGCCTCTGATACAGAGGCAAGTGGGGAGGAAGCGAGTAGTCGACTAGATTAACTGATAAGACTAGGCTTATCATTTAGTCGACTACTCACTTACATCCCTAATACAGGCTGAACCTCTCTAGTCCAGCACCCCTGAGACCTGACCAGTTCCAAACCAGAGAATTTTCCAGACCACAGGTGGTCAATATTGTCTACTTCCACTGCTTACTGAGCAGGACTTTTAGGGGTAAATTTTAGAGGACTTTTAGGGGTAAATTAGAGCTAACAACATAGAACACAGAGCCAAGACTGATGGCTGTAAACAACCTTTATGGGACTGCGGGAAACTTGGTCACATCCATGAAAAGTGCATATCTAGTTAACTAAAATCATTCCGGACCAGAGAGTTCTGGAATACAGAGAGGTTCAATCTGTGTAAACACATTTTTACATTAGCACTTTTCCATACCTAAAAAGAGCATCATTGGTAGTACAAATTGGACCTCCCTAGTCTGGCACCCTTGGGATCTGAGCAGTCCTGAACAAGGGAGTTTGCCAGACGAGGGGAGGTCAGGCCTCAGGCTCATCTCCAGGCCACCTGCCCCACTCTGGCCATAGCGGCTACGTGCCACTGGCCAAGCTCCTCTCCAGACGATTGGCTCCATGCTCCCTGCTGCCCCCCAGCCAGTGAGGCTCTGCTCCGCACCCCTGGTCAGCAGAGCTTCTCTCCAGGCCACCCTCTACACCCCACGCTCTCTGCCCCCTGCTGCTGGTACCACACCTGCTGGCGGGGCTCCGCTTCCCAGCTGGCAGGGCTCCTTGTCCCCAGACACCATCCCACTAGCTGGGCTCCCTTCCCCAAGGCCACTTGGAGGCTGCCAGCCACTGCAACCTCTGTGACTGGGACTCTCTGGACCAGCAACATCCATGGTCTTGCCAGACCAGAGTGTCCTGGACCACAGAGGTTCAATTTGTACAATATCATTTCATTCAAACACAAATGAAACTGTTGATAAACAGGCTGACATAACAGATATGACAGAATTCCTATATTTATTAAACTAATAACAAATGCTCAGAGAAAATTAGACAGAAGGCTCTAAAACCTATTGGAATACACTTCATGAAACAGAGCCAATCAGATTTTCTAGGCAGTTCTAACACAATATCAAAAGCCCTCTAGAGCATTCAGATTATTTATTTAAAATATATACACAGCTGTTTTACTCTGTGATGCCATTACTGTGTAGAACATATGACACTTCAGAACGCAGACTCCCAGAAAATCTCTTAATTCTAAGACTTTACTTTTTGTGTGTGTGTTGTATCATGCATTGATGCAGTACGTACAAGAGCCAAGAATGTGTTTATGAAGAATACTCATTCAGGCAGAACAGTCAATATTCTGGCAGACAGAACTTAGAGATATCTTACAAGAAGAGTAACAACAGGGTATATCTAAACTATGTTGAATCTAATCTTTGCAATTTTAACACTGACAAACAATCGTTTCAAAGTATCATACAAAGCTGCTCTGCAGACACTGCATTTAAGAATAACCTTCAGCTTCCTAATACCTTGCCCCTTAGAACCTGGATACACCAAAGAGATGCATTTTCAGATTTCTTGAAGGCTGTGTTTCCCTGCCAAGAGATTTATTTAGAATAAGCAAGGTGCTAAAATACTCATATTAATAGGAAAAATTAGGCACATTAGTGTCTTGTCAAGTAAAAGTTTACTTTGTGTAAGACCATATCGGACAACAGAAGGTATCAATATTTGATCAATGATCAACAAATCTAAGAAAATTAATTTAACTCAAAATTAATTATTTTGAATGAACAAAAAAATAGATATTCATGATTCTTCCCATGAATGTAAAGTTTTCAAGCTATTTTAATAAATACTGAAATAAGGTAGATAGTTACTATGAGTTATATATGGTTGATAGAAGATTTTACTTCCATCCCCACCTCTAATGAGATGTACACAAAATATTTTAAGTATCTCATACTTTGAATGTGTCTGGGTAGCCAACTGCCCCACACCAAGAAAGAGAAAGAGAGAGAGAGAGAGCAAGAAATAGCGTAAGTCAAATAACAGCATATTTCAGCTTTATGTTTCATTATTCTTGCTGTACCTGAGTTATTGCATGACCATGGCACTCTAACCGAAGAGTTCTCAAACTGGGGGTCAGGACTGGAGATTATGGCATGAAAGCTCACAAGTTATCAGACCTCCACTCCAAATCCCACTTTGCATCCAGCATTTATAATGGTGTTAAATATATTTAAAAGCTTTTTTTTAATTTATAAGGGGGGAGGTGGCACTTAGAGGTTTGCTATGTGAAAGGGGACACCAGTACAAAAGTTTGAGAAAAGACCTGTTCTGTAATTGGTGTTCTTTGAGATTTGTTGCTCATGTCCATTCAATATAGGTGTGTGTGCCTGCCACATGCACCAGTGCTGGAAGTTTTTTTCTAAGCAGTACCTATAGGGGCTGGGGTCCCTAGCGCTCCCTGGAGAGGCGCGTGCATGCCTCACTATACAGGGAGCCCCCGGACCCCGCCCTCCTCTGTTCCTTCTTGCTAGAACACTGACAGAGGGGAAAGGGTGAGAGGTTGAATGGACATGAGCAACACATCTTGAAGAACACCAGGTACAGAACAGGTAACTGTCTTTTCTTCTTCGAGTGCTTGCTCATGTCCATTTAACATAGGTGACTGTAAGCAGTGTCTGTGGAGGTAGGCAGGAGTTAAGGGAATGCTGACTGCAATATATCCCTGCCAAACGCAGCATCATCCCAGTCTGATGCATGATGGCATAATGAGACGCAAATGTATGTACCGATGACCATGTCACCATTCGACAAATGTCCTGGATCAGGACATGCGCAAGGTAAGCGTGAGAGGAAGCCTAAGCCCTGGTGGAGTGGGCCCTAATCAACTCTGGTGGCTGGGTCCCTGCCAACTCATAGCACATACAGATTTAGGAAGTGATTTATTTTGACCATCACTAGGAGGAAATCGAGGAACCCCTCAGTGCGATGAGGATGACTGTCACCTTGACTTTCTGCAGGACCTTGCTGATGAGGGGAAACAGAAGGCAGACATAGAGGAGACCCTCCAACCACTTGTACAAGAACACACCCGGAAGAAAGCCTCTCTCGAGGCCAAACCATTAGCAGAACTGGCTGCACTTTGCTTTGTCTCTTGTTACGAAGAGGACCACTAGGGGAGAGCCCCAGTCACAGAAGTGGGAGGCAGTCACCTCGGATGGAGAGCCCACTCGTGGTGAGAAAACTCTCTTCTGAGACAATCTGCAATTGCAGTTCAAACCCTGGGCGGTGTTGGGCTTTTAACATGATGCTGTACAGGAGGCAAAACTCCCAGAGCCTTATAGCTTCCTTGCAGCATTCTGACGAGCGGGCCTCTCCTTGTCTGTTTATACAGCACATGGTGGCAGTATTGTTTGTGAGGACGCGCACCAGCCTGCCTGTGAGGTAAGGGAGATACATCTCACACACATTCCTAATTGCTCTTACCTCTTTCATGTTTATGTGGCGTGATCTCTCTTGAGTGGACCACATGCCCTGAGTGCGAAGGGTCCCCAGGTGTGTGGGTCCCCAAACCACAACCTGAAGAGTCAGCTACTAGTTCTCTCAAGTGCAGTTGAGGATGCTATGGGCTGCCCGACATGACTTGGGCCTGGCTTGTCCACCAGCCCAGGGCTCACAGAATTTAGGACAGGCCATTTCCACCTTTTCCAGAGAATGTTTTACTGGCATGTACACTGAGGCCAGTCATAGGTGGAGGGACCTCATTCTGAGACTGGCTAGGGGCACTACATATGTGCAAGCAGCCACATGCCCCAAGATCTGCAGACACACGTGTGCTGTGGTCGGGGGGCGTCCACGAGCTGCCAAATGAGGGCCAATAGGGCCTCAAATCTCTCGAGGGAGCAATGCTCTGGCCATGGTCGAGTCCAGAACTGCTCCTATGAACTCTATCCTTTGAGTTGGCACCAAGAGGGACTTTTTCTTGTTTATCAGCAGGCTTTCTTCACCCTTAACTGAAGAATAAATCTCTCTACCAAACAAGTCCAAGCATTTGGAGCCTTTATTTTTGGAGGTGGGGGTCAGCTAACCCTGCCACTCCCTGTGGTTGACCGATTCCATCACAAGGGAGTTGGATAGCGGGTGGGTGTAAAGACAGTCAGGGACTCCGTCAGAAAGAAAGTACTTCCACTCAGCCCTCTTAGCTATAGGCAGGATGGAGGAGATAGTCTGCCAGAGTGTCTTAGCAATCTTGGTGACCATTTCATGCTGGGGCAAGGCCATATTGCCAGGTCCTGCTTGGCCCAAGACCCCGAACAACGAGTCCAAGTTCTCTTGCATCTCTTCGGCCTGGAGGTCTAAGCCGTTAGCCACCCTCCTCGGGAGGTCCTGGTGGGCTCTTGAATCCTCCAGGGGCACCGCAGCCACAATTGCCTCATACGGCGAGGAGGAGGCCAGGGCCAGTTGACCATCCTTATGAGGCGGAGGTTGGCCACTTGCCCCTGCCATCTATTGAGGGGGGGCTGGTGTCCCCACATTCCTTTGTGGCCCACAAGAACTTGGTGGCACTGAGGGGGCCTGGGATGCTACGGCTACTGAATGGGTAAGCTGAGGCTGTTCCAGGAAGCCCTAAGGAGTCCATGGACACCACTGTGTCTGCCACTGAGATAGTGGCCACTCCATACCCTGGGACAGCACCAAGAGTTGCACTGACTGCTGCACCAGAGGAATAGAGACTGCATCCAAAGCCACATTGTAGAAGCGGATGCTCACCAACACCCACAACAAAGAGCTGGAGAAGCAACTCTTCTGGTGCCGGGACTCCTCAGAGATCTCAGAGACTGGGAACGTCCAGACTGTCTGTGGGAGCTACGATGCCCTGAAGAGCCACTCCTCGAGTCCAGAGAATGGTGCCAGAGAGAAGATCCAAAGTGCCAGAACAGGGATCAGGAGAAACAGGATGTGCCTTTGCAGCTGGGAAGGCTCAGTGCTGGAGAGTATCTATGGCATCAAATGGTGCTGGTGGCATGGAGAGGAGTCTTGAAGTCAGCACAGTGAATAGGTAGAATCGCTGTCCCTTTGACACCTCTGATGCTGGGGGGAAGGTGCATGCCTGCACCGGTCTGTGCACCAACTCCAGCAATGTGGAAGACCATGAGTCATGCCCCAGTCTCTTACATGCAGACCTATGTGGACTTCAGAGAGCTCTCCAGAGGAGAGCATGAGTGGACCGTGCCAGGCAATTGGGAGCCGAACAGCAGTTTGTGCTAGGACACTGCTGGCATCAGGGGCGGTACCAGCATGGCACGTATGTCCTGTGTGGCCTGGAAGTCCTCCGGTGTGGAAGGCAGACAGACCTCCATCACCAATGAAGGTGACCCGAAAGCCGGGCTCGGTATCTTCTGAGGCTTCTCCTGCCTGACCGCCAGCTGGTCATACTTCTTCCCCTTATCCTTACAAGGGGACTTGTCTCTGCCCAGCTCCTAGCAGGTCTAGCCAGGGCCAAGGGCAATGACCGGCGCCAAGCTATCAACGCCGGCAGTGGACTGCGTACTAAGGCACCAATACTCGGACCGATGATCCTGTGGGGCAAGTGCAGACTCCATTAAGAGGGCTCTAAGACAAATATTTCTCTTTTTAATAGTTCTGGGACGGAAGGACCAGCAAATGAGACATTTGTCCAAAATACGTCATTCCCCCAGGCAATGAAGGCAGTGAGCATGCAGCTCACTGACTGGCACGGGCCTGCAGCATGCTGTGCAAACTTTGAAGCAGGAGGAACGGGGCATGCCATCCTTGCTACAGCTAAGGCTGGAGCATGCTGTTACAAGCACCATCACTGGCGGAGGGAGGGGCCAGGGGAACTAGTGTGACATGCGTGTGCCACTCCAGGAGGCGCTGGGAACCCTGACCCCTACAAGTACTGCTTAGGGAAAAACTTCCAGCATCAATGCATGTGGCAAGTACATACACCTATTTTGACTGGACATGAGCAAGTACTCAAAGAACCACTGTTCTATCCTCTTACATTTTGGGGTAGTCAAAGTAAGAGCAAGATACAGACTGTGTGTCATTTGGTTGGGTTGTAAATAGAAAGTGACGTCAACTGGAGTCATGACAGAGCTGTGGGAATTTGTGATTTCCTACAAATCCTAAGATTACAAGAAGATTGCAGTTTGGTTAACTGGAACCCAAAAAGAGAACGTTTATGAAGGCCAAATAAAGTTCTAGGGCTCATCAATTCTAAGAGATCAAGAACAGGTGACATTCTCCTAAATAGTTTTTCAAGAAAGAAGGTGTGTGAGAAAAGGAGGGGACTAGATTTTTATCCCATTGTCCTATTTAATGGGCTAATGTTAAAAAAAGAGGAAAATTTAGGATGACTATCTGGATTTCCACAGAAAATGAGATGCATGATTAGACTGTAGAATAGGTTTCCTCCAAAAAACAGTAGGGATGGGAATCCATTACTAACAATATTTATCATTAGGCCAGATGAAACACCACAAAATGAACAACTGAGAACAATCTTGCATTGGTAAGAAAATGGACCAGTTGCCTCACCAGGCTTTTTCCCTGTGTATAGCTTTTACAGTCCTTCAAGTTTTCTTAAAGGCCCACTAGAGTTGTGCAAAGAGGAAGGTTAATGCTCTGCTGTTTATACATTGTTACTGATGTCAACTGCACACTTTCGTATATTTTCTATGGCTTCTCATTTACCTTTTATGGTTTCTACTGTGTATGCAGTTCTTATTTTGTTACCATGTATAACAGTGATCTTGAATGTTCTTTGCTTCTTTCTCTTCTTACAGTTTTTTCTTTTTTTCTTAGTTTTAGTTGTCAACGTCTATACAAAAATCTTCTTTTGTTAAACCCTTTGTGTCCTGTTCCTTTCATTAAAAGCAATATAAAATAAACAGTTGCCTAATTTTTATCCGCTTTCACAATCAAGAAGCAATTGTACATTAGATGAATCAAAGTGATTGTACTTTTACCAAAACTCTTATTAACCAAAAAGAAGAAACTGTCACTCACATCCCTGGTCTACACTAGGGAGTTATTTTGAAATAACCCCGCTTATTTCAAAATAATAAGTGGAGCATCCATACTACCAAGCCCATTATTTCAAAATAAGGGGCTGGTTATTTCAAAATCTGTACTCCTGCTTTCCTTGGGGAATAGTGCTTATTTCAAAATTGTTATTTCAAAATAGCATTATTGTGAAAAATCCGGTGCTGCTAATTCGAAATAACTGGCCTCTAGAGATCTCTCTCAACTGCATTTGTGACCACTCTGACCACACCTGCCATCTCCACTGCTCCCCTTCTCCTGCGGAACTTAAAACTCCAGGCTACAGGAGAAGGCTTTGTGCCACATGGGCAGCTTTGCCAGCCCCATGCCATACAGCAGGACCGATGGAGTGTTGGCAGACCCAAATGCTCCCTCAGATCCTCCCACAGCTGCCAGCACTCCTTTAGCACCCTCAGCTGCCACTGGCCAGGGACTCAGGAGAGCTCTGTCCTAGACTGGTTCAGGGATTCTGGACCTCATCAAGGTCTGGGGAGAGGAAACGAACCTCCCAGAAAGAGGAATGCCAACACATAAGACCAGATCGCCACCAGCCAGGCCAACAAAGGCCACACCCAGACTCTGGACCAGGTGCAGATGAAGATTAGAGAGCTCCAGCAGGCCTACCACAAGGCCAGGGAGCAGAGCAGATGCTCTGGGGTGGAACCACACACGTGCTTCTGCTACAACCGGTCACCTCCCCCCCGTCGTCATCAAATCCAGCCAGGACACACTCAGCATCAGCCTCCACAAGGGCGGGTTTGTGGACAAGGAGGCAGCCAGCGGGGGGACCATGCCCACCAACCAGGACCTGCTCCTCACCCTGGAGCCAGTCTCCCAGAATGTTTCCCAGGCATCAGACAAACCCAGGGAAGGCACTTCAGGTGAGTTCTATAACCTTCCATATCTACACGCGGAGGCAGGCAACAGGCCGCGAGGGGCTGCACACTCCTTCCTGGGGCCGCACAGCAGCCTGTGCACGTGGGTGCACATAAAGTGCCAGTCTGGAGCACTCAGCCCTATGACACTCTCACTCAGGAACCCCACAGGCCTTCTCACAAGGTTCCTGGAGAGGCCTGCCTCACTCTGGCCTCCCTGGTGGGACACCTTCCCACAACAAACCTCCGCTAAGGAGGCTGGGTCATGGAACTACACAGCAGTGCCACACATTCACTCCCAGTCAAGTGCAGCAATGTGAAGGAGACTGATCTCATGCAGGGGGTGAAAGAGGAGGGACCCGAGTAGCACTCTCTCTGGCAAGAGGCCTCTCCCACTCACAAACACCTGCCCCAATACCCCCCCTCCAGTGGCCAGGGATAGAAGTTCTCTCTCTGTGGGATGCCGCCAATGCCAGACCAGGTGTGTGCAGGATGCAGTAGGAAGCCGAGCTACCCCATCCCCCGTCCCAATCATGCCTGCTTGTCCCCGGGCTGTGGGTGTAGTGATGCTCCCCTGGACATCTGTGCCCTGCTGAAAAGTGCCCACTGTCTGGGCAACATATGGCCTTGCTCAAAGCACATTGCCATCATCTGAACTGAGACTTTCGGTGTAGGCTCAGAGATTAGGGCTAAGTTTCATACACAGTGTCTCCTGGGATGACTGCCCTTGTAACTTTTCTTCACAGCTGGGCCAGTTATGAGCTTCACATGTCCACCACCTCCCACACCATCTACCCAACTCCACAGGATCCGCAGAAGGAAGAGACCCCGGGAGTACCTAACAAGGGAGCAGATGGCCTGCCTGGGGGGCTCAAAGAGGAGTGCCAGGAAAGGGCTGCTGACTGGAAGCAGCTAGCACACCAGCACAAGGCCATGTGTTCCTCCCTCAACTTGGTGATGGAGCTCATGGCCTTGTTCATTGGGCGGGCCACCAGCCACCTTACTGCCCCACCCCATGACTTCCCTTCTTAGTCCCCTCGGGGGCCACCAGGGTCCCAGAACACGGCGTGGTAGGACCTCTCAGGCAGCTGAAGCCTCCCCACCAACCCGAGGCAGGCTCCAGTCCCAGCCCCATCCCCGAACCCTCCTCCCCAATTCCAGGTTCTTTCCCCAGTACCTCCCCTGTTGTATATACCCCCCAGTAAACAGTCTTGTTTTTTCACAAATGAAGGCTTTTTTATTTGCTCTGCAGGGGAGGGGGGAAGGTGGCAAGGGAGGGCAGGGGAGGGGGAGGTGTGCACACAGAGGGAATGCAGGAGCCCCTTGTGCAGAGGCACGGGGGAGAGTTTCACAACTGGCCTTGCATGAAAGTCTCCCTCAAGGCCTCTCTGATGAGCACAGCCCCTTAATGTAATCTCCGAATGGCACTGGTGTCTGGCTGCTCATATGCCCTGGCCATTAATTCAGCCTCCCTGTCCTCCCCCCGGCAGGAAAATCTCCCCCTAGCTTTTGCAAAGGTTGTGGAGCACACAGCAGGCCACCACCACAAAGGGGATGTTCCACTCGCTGAGGTTCAGGCGGGTAAGGAGACTCCTGAACCTCCCCTTTAAGTGGCTGAATGCACACTCCACAACCAGGTGGCACCTGCTTAGCCTGGTGTTGAAGTGCTCCCTGGTGGGGTCCAGGCTGCCCATGTAGAGCTTCATCAGCCAGGGGAGCAAGAGGTAAGCTGCGTCGCCCAGGATGCACATGGGCATGTCAACCTCCCTGACTCTGATGGTGCAGATGGGGAAAAAAGTGCTGGTGTACATTTTTCAGAACAGGCAGGCATTCGGGAAGGTGCAGGCGTCATGTGCCTTCACCAACTAGCTGACGCTGATGTCGGTGAAGTGTCCCTTCTGACCCACAAGGGCGTGCAGCACTATGAAGTACCCCTGTTTATGTAGTCCAAAGCACGGTGACTGGGGGCCAGGATGGGGATATGAGTGCCGTCCATGGCTCCTTACCCCTACAATTTGGGAAGCCCATGGCAGCAAAGCCATCGACAATGGTGTCCACGTTGCCCAGAGTGATGCCATAGAAGCATGTGGTTGATGGCCTTCACTACTTATATGAGCATGGTCCTGACTGCGGATTTCCACACGCTGAACTGGTTCCTGACGGAGTGGTACCTGTCCGGCATGGAGAGCTTCCACAGACCAATGGCAACATGCTTCTGCACAGGGATAGAAGATCTCACTCAGGTATCCTGCCACCTGAGGGCAAGGGCGAGCCACTCACAGAGCTCCAGGAAAGTGGCTTTCCATATGCGGAAGTTCTGGAGCCGCTGCTGGTTGTCCCAAAGCTGCAGGACGATGTGGTCCCACCAATCTGAACAGGTCTCCCGCCACAAGAAGTGGCATTCCACGATGTCCAGGAGATTGAGAAGCATTTAAAGCAGCAGGAGGGCCAGGACCTAGGTGATTAGGGCCTGTGGTCCGGGCTGGTCCAAATCCTGCTGGAGCAGTATGTGAGCAGTGCGGAAATACTGTGCTATAAAGTGCAGCACAAGGTCCATGAGCCTGGCACTGCTTTGTAGCAGCTCTGGCTCCATGGTGTAAGTGCTGTGGTGTCCGCAAGGACAAGCAGAGCACACTGAGTCCATTTTGTGTCCCGTAAGGAGGGAGCAGTGGTGGAGTGCTGTGTGAGACGCCACCGTAGAGAGGAGTCCACGTAAGCACACGTCACAGCTTGCCTGACCAAGCAGCCACAGGAAGTGTCCACCTTCCTGGTGCCCTCCCCGAAGTGCTTCGGGGGGGCTCTAAGTCTGAGACAGGCTCCAATCAGGGTGGACACGTTATTTTGAAATAATTCTGACACTTCCCCATAGTATGGGTATGCTATTTTGATTCTGTTATTCCGGGAGTTATTATTTCAATTTTACTAATTTCAAAATAATTTCCTAGTGTAGACATATCCAAGTATTGTGGTGCTGCCTTTCTATTGTGTGTTTATTGCACAATGGAAACTCAATTCAAAGAATGTTCACCTAACAGCTATTGTTTAAAAGCTAATACAGCTAAGAAATAGTCCCCATCCACAAAAAACTAGTCAAAGAGTAACTATAAATGAAAAAACAAACAAACAAGCACAAATGATCCAAGCTTATTTTTCTGTGTTCTCTTCCAAATGTAAATTAACTTAAGAGCCAGGAACTTTCACTATTATTTACTGGGTAATTGCAGCTATGGTGTGGGGCTTATCAACTTTTCTTGGCTCCTCAAGGAAACACTACCCAGGTGTGCTAACGGAGCAAGCAAAAGGGTCTGTCAAATAAAAACATACAGCAGCAGCAAGCACAAAGAAAATTATAGCTTCTCCAAAAAGAAAAAGGCAGAGTATTGTGTGTGCCACTGTGTACTGCTTTATGATCCTGGGCAGAGCAGCAACAAAACACGTTGCCTGGTGCAAAAACATTCATTCTTGACTTTGAATCAAGACGGAGGTTGAAACAATCAAAATCTTTGCCTTCATAAATGAACAAAAGGCAACAATTGTGAGCCAAAGATGATAAGACACAAAGCTAGACAACAAAGTAATTTAGGCAATGATCTAGTGTCTTTGTATTAATGCAGCTTTCAACTATTTCTTGTATTTGGAAGGATTGATAATATTTATATTTGAAATAAACTATGGACTATAATGCTGCCAAGTTACTGTAGAGATAAGAATATACAATATTTTAAAAAGAAACCTCTTTTTTACTATAACTTTGAGGCATTTGGCTGGTGGTAACTGCCAAAGACTGCATAGCATCTGCTCTCACGTTAGCAGTTTATATTCTGACTCTGGTGAATGGAAGCACAATCTCTGAAACAGCCTTTGGGGAACACTACTGAGTTTCTCTACAGAGCTCTTGCTCAGAGATGAGAGAGAAGGGGATTAATACTACAGAAAACTTGAAAGAACCAGCTTCTGAGGCACCAGTGAATAGCAGTTTCCTGATATTGTACATACCACAGTTCTTTCTTTTACTGGAATATTAGAAAGGTGCCCTAAATACTAAAGTGATTATTAAATATGAAAAGCTTTCAAGCTGGAAAAAACTCCCGATTTTTAGCCATATTCAGATACATTAATGCAAGAAAAAAGTGTATTTTACCTTGTTTATCTATAGTCCTAATACAAAAACAAGATAATAGTGACCCCACTTAATTGAGATTTTCCTTTTTCTAAGGAGTCGCAGAATATGACAGTTTCTTTTGTGTAGTCCTTGGGTGCTTAGGCATACCAACATATGGTAAGACTGAATTTTGTGATACTCATACAATCCCATTATTTTAAGTACCCAATAGCACAAACTACGGAATTTTGTGTGGTCCTGTGAGATCAACAAAATCTGGCCACACACAGTGAAAACAAAGCCTTTAAAGCTTCAAACTCAGCTGCAGGAATTCTCTCCTCAAGAGCCATGGATACTAAATAGTAGCCACTAGTGAACCCCAAAGCCACTTTCAAAACTACAAAAGACTTTATATAAAGCCAAAATAAAGCTCTAGAAACAGCAGCATGAGCTCACTAGAAGCGACCATTCTCTTGGATTCACTGCTTTTGAGAAGCAAATCCCTGCGGCTGCTTTTAAAAGCTTTGAAAGTTTCATTTTCTGTTATCAAAGCCAATAAAGTTTCAAAAAACAGCCACAGGGATTTGCTCCTCTGAGGAGCAAACCCCAAAAGGCAAATGGTGAACAGTGCTCTGTGGCTCTCAAACTATGTACAGAGCCTTCTAAGCCCTACACTTCAAATTATAACTCCATGTTGGGCTGCAATTGTTATACCCAGAAGAATTAATTAAGGTTTGCATGGCAACTTTTATTAGTGACTTTTCAGCTATTTTCATATAGTTTTTAGGTCTAATTTTCTTTGCTTGTTGTTCTGTCATATCAATATATGGTATAATGAAAGCAGGCCTCATTACGGTTCTTCCAAAGACCTGAACCAATAGCGTGAGAATTTCATAACCTCAGAGAGCAACCACCAAATTCCAAAAAAATTGCACTAATATTTTCTTATAGTAACTTCATATGATGACATCATCATAAGGTCACTGGACTAAAATAAGTATGGGTTTACATGAATTTATTTTCCCACTATGGCCCCAGTGCTGCAAAGGGACTACTTAGAGCATGTAAAACAAAGAACATGAATAGGTCTTTTAAGTCGAAATTTAATGTGGATAAGTGTAAAGTAATGCACATCGGGAAAAATAACCCCAACTATACGTACAGTATGATGGGGGCTAATTTGGCTACGACAAATCAGGAAAGAGATCTTATCGTGGACAGTTCTCTGAAAACTTCCACACAGTGTGCAGCAGCAGTCAAAAAGGCAAATAGGATGCTAGGAATTATTAAGAAAGGGATAGAAAATAAGACCCAGAATATCTTACTGCCCCTGTATAAAACTATGGGACGCCCACATCTTGAATACTGTGTACAGATGTGGTCTCCTCACCTCAAAAAAGATATTTTGGCCTTGGAAAGGGTTCAGAAAAGGGCAACTAAAATGATTAGGGGTTTGGAACGGGTCCCATATGAGGAGAGGTTAAAGCGACTGGGACTTTTCAGTTTAGAAAAGAGGAGACTGAGGGGGGATATGATAGAGGTATATAAAATCATGAGTGGTGTGGAGAGGGCCGATAAAGAAAAGTTATTTATTAGTTCCCTAAATAGAAGAACTAGAGGACACCAAATGAAATTAATGGGTAGCAGGTTTAAAACTAATAAAAGAAAGTTCTTCTTCACACAGCGTGTAATCAGCCTGTGGAACTCCTTGCCAGAGGAGGCTGTGAAGGCTAGGACTATAATAGAGTTTAAAGAGAAGCTAGATAATTTCATGGAGGTTAGGTCCATAAAAGGCTATTAGCCAGGGGATAAAATGGTGTCCTTGGCCTCTGTTTGTCAGAGGCTGGAGAGGGATGGCAGGAGACAAATCGCTTGATCATTGTCTTCGGTCCACCCTCTCTGGGGCACCTGGTGCTGGCCACTGTCGGCAGACAGGATACTGGGCTAGATGGACCTTTGGTCTGACCCAGTACGGCCATTCTTATGTTCTTATGTCTTTGTAAGATGAGGGCATGTTATATTGTTAAAGGGTTTCCATAAATTTATACTGAACTTATTAAGTATGACATTACAGGTAAAATTTCCAAAGCCACATAAGTAAAATAAGAGCCTAAATCCCATTTCAAAGATGACCTGGGCATTAATGAACCCAAGTGTCATTGAAAGTCAATAGTATTTAAACTTTGTGGCTTTTAAGTCAAAATAAAATTTAGTTTTTCTGACCTTTTTAAATTTTATGTGGCCATACATTTAACCTAATTCATACTTCAGTCAGAGTAACAGAAAATAAATACTGAGCATAATTATTTGTCACTTTTTAAATGTTACTATTGAATGTTTAATTATTTTTTTTTAATTCTCAAAATAACTATTAACATTCAGGCCCAACTGTAAGTAAAAAGATAATCTACTTTATCTATATCAAAGCAAAAATACTATAAATTTTTAAAATAGTTACAGCTGTTAATACCTGGATTAACACATTTAACAAAACTACATCCAGATAAACCACTTGTCTTCTATACCACAGGAGTGGGAAAGCAGGAGATCTGGATTCTATTCTTGACTCACTCTCAGACATCTGACAAGACCTTGGGCAAGTCACTAACCTCTCTGTGCTTCATCTTGGTCATGTGCAACATCTGAGAATGGGAAATGATTGTCTAGGAAGGAGTTCTGATGAAAGGGATTTAGAGGTCGTAGAGCACCACAAGTTAAACACGAGTCAACAGTGTGACACTTGCAAAAAAAAGCAATGATTATGGGATGCGCTAACAGGAGTGTTGTGAGCAAGATACGAAAAGTCATTCTTCTGATTTGTGCTGATTAGGCCCCAATTGGAGTACTGTGCCCAGTTCTGGGCACCACATTTCAAGAAAGACGTAGAGAAATTGAAGAAGGTCCAGAGAAGAGCAACAAAAATGATAAAAGGTCTAGAAAACATGACCTATGAGGGAAAACTGAAAGAATTGGGCTTGTTTAGTTTAGAAAAGTAAAGACTGAGGGGGGACATGCTAGCAGTTTTCAAGTATCTAAAAGGGTGTTACAGTTGAAGGATTATTTTAATAATGTTTGCAAGGAGTAGGAGGATCCTCAAATAGATTATAATACCAAAGTGTCATTTTGATACAGTTTGAGACAGCAAAGATACTTTCGTAATGAAATATGGACACATAATGGAAATACTTATAGACCCTTCATTATATCATGCTGGATGCTACACTGTATCATGACACTGACTAAAATGGAACTGTTCCAAAGGCAATACTTCTGAAAGCAAATGACATGCTCCTCACCCATTTCTAGTATTCGTTTATGTAAAGGGATAGCAGCAAGAAAAGGTTCATCTTTACAAGACTGTATCTGGGTTCCAACCAAGTCAGAGTTGGCTGCCATAATTCGGGCACTCTCTTCATTAAGGTTAACTCCAGCCATAGAAGCAACATCATTGATGTCATCGTCATCTCTATAACAAAAGCATAAACAAAAGATAATTTTGCATGGATACATTAACATCTATAAATTAATTGCCTCCCTTAAAGGGAATAATCATGCATTGCTCCTGATCAGAAGAGGGAATCTAGGCCAGCTTATTGGCACAACACCAAGCTCTGCTTTATCATGAAATACCCAAAACTCAGAAACCACTTAATGCACAGGTAGGAACCTTATTTGGGTCAGGGGCCACTGACCCACAGAAAAATGAGTCAGGGACTGCACACAAATGAGAAACTATAAAAACCACCCCACAATGCTGGGGAGCAGAGCCCAAAGCCTCCGGGGCCAGATCCAGGCAAGCCAGGGGCTGCATATCTGGCTCCAGGGCCTTAGGTTCCCCACCCTGACTTAATGGAACAAATCTCTTTGACCACTCAGCTTCAGACAATCTACCAATGTGGTGTGATTTGTGTACAGCAAGAACAGCTGGGCACCCTTCCTTTGACTGGAAGTCAATGAAAAATATAGATAGCAATGTCTACTATGTGGCAAGCTGTACTAGGTTAGTGGTGACCACAGACCACAAGGTGCTCGGTCTTCCCTGCACACTGAGGATTTGGAAGTACGGGGTCAATCTACAATAGTAATAAAACAAACAAAAAACCCACAGACAATGAAACCAAAACACATTATTATTTCAAATTGCTCAAGGTTCAAGAGATACTGCTATTAAAATTACTACTGAAAACAACAAATCTCACAAAAATGCCAAAGAAAAAAGTAAAAAACCACCAAAAAAAATTTAGCCTAAAAACCTTAATGCTTTTGATGGAATTGGCACCACTTCAGAGAAGCTAAACAAGATCACACGAGACTGAAGATCCATTTCTGACAAAGTCACATGAGCTTAGTTGAAAATTGGACCATGTGAAGATAATCACAAACATGAAC
Source organism: Pelochelys cantorii (assembly GCA_032595735.1). Classification (NCBI taxonomy): domain Eukaryota; kingdom Metazoa; phylum Chordata; order Testudines; family Trionychidae; genus Pelochelys; species Pelochelys cantorii. The sequence continues at coordinate 25,814,007 of CM064339.1, forward strand.
ACATAGTTAGATAAATAAGTATGGATAGTCAACAAAGCTAGAAGAAATAGGCTGGAAGCCCAGATCTCCAATTAGAGTTAAAACACAGGTGCTGACCATACTACAAATCTGTGTAAGTTTACTGGCTTGTGTAGTTAATGAAAATAAAGCACTAACTTACAAAGATGCCATATATGAATGCCTAAATAAGACTCCGGAATGCACCAAGCAAGAAAAAGACCAATGGTATTCTTACAGAAATGGATTTCAACTAATGAACAGTTCATTACAACTAATGAACACCACATATATATAACAAGCCCGCAGTCTCTGAGGGTGACTGCACTGTTATTTCGAGATAACTAGCATTATTTTGAAATAACAATGCGAGCATCTACACAGCCATTCCGTTATTTCAAAATAATTTTGAAATAATGGACATCTTATTCCGAAATCTGTAAACCTCATTCTTCATGGAATAACACCTTTTCCGAAATAGCTATTTCGAAATAAGGCGTGTGCAGATACTCCACTGCTGCTATTCTGAAATAGCCCCTAACCAGGGCCATTCTAAAGTATTCCTCCCCTGTGTCTTCTGGGGCTCTAAATCGAGATAGCATGTCTACCTTAGGGAAGCCTGCCTCGGACTAATTTTGAGGTTTCCCTGCAGTGTAGACGTGCTATTTCAAAATAAGCTATTTCGGAATAACTATTCTGGAATAACTTATTCCAAAATAACTGTGCAGTGTATCCTAACAAGTGAAATGCAAACACATAAATGCTGACACCATTATCAGTGTTTTCCCAAATGATTATGAAAAATGTGGGATTTTGCAAGCATCTTGCCACCACAAATTATATTATGTCTACTCTTCCATCGACATATAGCCAGTGTCATCATATTCAGTTCAACATATGATAATATATATCTGTGATCCCAGCATTTGGTCTTTGAGAGACAGTTTCACCCCCTTCAAACATTCATTCTAACAGAATAAAACAGAAAAATAACTCCTTATTTCCCACAGAGTTTATGCTTTATGACATACAGGCAAATAATAATTGGCAGAACTTTCAAGATAAAACATAATTGTAAGAAACAGCCCTTTCCCTGGAACTATTCACTTTTGAGAATGCTCATTTCTTCTTCCTTTAATGTTCTATCCAAGTTCCTCTTTGCCCCTGACTCCTAATAGTAAGCGGGAACTGAACTATTTACCTTGCTATGCTTTAACAATAAGTGAAAATCATTTTTACATAATATGAGTCCTATTAGCATTCTTTCTGTATGGTAGTTTTTGAAGCTACAGTAACAGCAAAACTCAAAATTGTGATATTTTAAAATGTACAATTGACAAGAAAAAAGTAAAATCTACATGTGAATTTTGCAAGTGAAAAAGCCTAAAGATACCAGTCTCAATAACAGAGTCAAATAAACCTTGCAAAGTAAATCATTTTTCAAAAAACTTTTACTTCCATGTTTATCTATTGAAGTTAGTGCTTATGAAAGGTATAAGAAACCCTAACTACCGAAAAATCCCATTGACTCAGAAAACAGATATGGCATGGATAACTGCAGAGTAATGTTCTACTAACTCTATGCTCTGCCAATGTTCTTTAAAATTAAAAAGATCACAGAGCAGTTTTTAAATTAAAGACAGGTAGAAAGCCAAGAGGTGCAGAGCAGCACGTGGTTTGGAATGAGACATCCCTTAGAGAGGATCTATTCATGGAGATTCTCTGTGTTCTGGCAGGCCTGCTGATGAGGGAGGGAAAAAAAGGGCAACTTCCTGGGGCCTTTCTATTAAAAAGGGATCAGACTCCTAACACTGCTGATCACCAGAGTCCTGGGCGGTGCATGCCGGGCAGTCCTGAAGGTCTGGTGAGGGGAACTAGCCTCCAGCCCCACCCGTTTCACCTAAGACCCCACCTTTTCTGGGAGTGTGGAGCCAACCCATCCCCACACACACCTTGCCCAGGGTTCCAGCAATTCTGTCAGTCCCCCCCGTGTCCTGCTAAGGAGGAGTGAATGGAAAATGATAAAATACAGGCAGGATCTGATCAGAAACTATCAAATGAAAGAGTCCCATTCAATTCATCTAATGGCAGACAGCTAAAAAATGACAAGTTTTTATCGTGCTTTAATATACCACTGCTAGAAGTCTAAATAATTCTATGAGTGAACTAAAGAGGCTCATATTAAATGAGGACATTGATACAAACAGGCATCATAGAAACTTGGTGGAATGAAGATAATCAATGGAACACAGTATTACCAAGGCACAAAATATATCAGAAAGACAGAACAGGTTGTATTCGTGGGGGAGTGGCATGATATGTGAAAGAAAACACAGAATCAAATGAAATAAAAATCTTAAATGAACTAAACTATAACACAGAATATCTATGAATGGCAATTCCATGCTCTAATAATAAGAATATAGTAGGCAGTAGGGATACATTACTGACCACCTGACCAGGATGGTGATAGTGACTATGAAATGCTCAGGGAGATTAGAGAGGATATTTTAAAATAAAAAACTCAATGGTAATGGAGGATTTCAACTATCCCCACACTGACTTGATAAAAATCACCTCAGGATGAAATGCAGAGACCAAATTTCTTGGAGCAGCTAGTCCTGGAACTCACAAGAGGAGAGGCAATTCTTGATTTAGTCCTAACTCAAGCACAAGATCTGGTCAAAGACATGAATTTAGCTAAACTGGATGGTATTAGTGACCATAATATAATTGAATTTTATTTACATCCCTATGACAGGGTTTTCCCACAGCACAGCAGCCCCACACCCAAAAGGGGAACTCTCCCAAAAATGAGATCAGTTAAACAGAAAATAAAAGGTACACTGAAATTTCTGAAAGTTGCATGGAAACTTTTTAGACACCATAAAAGAGGTTCAACTTAAATCAGAGGTCCATGGCTCAAGCTCAGCCTCTCCCCATTCTCCCCACAGCAGGGAGCCCACGCTGGCACTCCAACCTCCTCGTCCCTCTTCCGCGAGGTTGGAGCGCCCAAGCCTTGCTGTGCAATCCGTCTCATGGAGAAAAAGTGCTCCCACTCATTCGGCCAGCAGCGGGAGACCATGTTACACAGTGCCTGGGACTGGTGTGGGGCACAAAGGCAAATAAGTGCCCTCCCATGCACAAACCCCTCATGTACCCCTTCTCCCCCTGCCAAAACCCCCCACCCAAGCCTGTTTCTGCACTCCCCGCCCTAGCGAGACACCCTTCCCCCAGCCAGACACCCTATCTGCCCCCAGCCTCATCCTGCATCCTCCCTTGCTCCTGCACCCTCCCTCCTGGCCACACATTATACCTTCCCTTGCTCTTGCTACCTCCTCCTGGCCAAACACCCTACTCCCATCTTGCTCCTGCACCCCACCTCCCACCCAGACCTTGCACCTTCACCCCCTCCTGCACCTCACCTCTTGCCCAGATCCTGTACCCTCATCCCTCTCACTGGCAGCCCTGTCCTGCACACTGAACCCCTCATTATTGTCCCAACCCCAGAATGGGTCCAGGAACCCCAGAAGAGTTAATCTGTCCAATGGGAAGCCCTGAATCTCAGTCCTCTCTGTCCCTATCCCTCCCCAGGTGGGGCTAGAGTACCAGAAGAGTGAAGAGTCTCAGTTGGGGGCCACATCAATGAGGGTTGGGGATTTTTGGAGGGTTTTTTTGTGTGGTCCCCAGCTGATTTTTCTGTGGGTCAGTGGCCTCTGACCCAAAAAAGGTTCCCCGCCCCTGCCATAAATAAAGAAAACACAGGAACTTTTTGTTTTGGACATAAATTAAAATTTTACTTTATTTAAAATGAAGTTTGATAAACTAACACGAGAAAGTTAAAGCGCTTAATCTGTTTAATAATTTAAATTAATATTTCCTTTCTTACTTGTTAAATTAAACTGTTCTCCCTAGTTGAAGCACTAGCAAAATGGCTCGAGTGTAATTATGTAATTAACTGCGAGTTTCCATTCGCAACTCGTGGCCCATGGAAAGATTTGCATTGAGTCAGGCGGGCCATAGGCCAAGAAGTTTGAGAACCACTGACTTAAATGTATATCCAAAATTAAAACATAGTAAGAGAACCAAAAAAGTAGCACCATGGCTAAACAACAAAGTAAAAGTAGCAGTGAGAGGCAAAAAAAAAATCCTTTAAAAAAGTAGAAGCTAAATCTTAGATAGGAGAATAGAAAGGAGCATAAATTCTGTCAAATGAAGTATAAAAATATAATTAGAAAGGTCAGAAAATAATTTAAAGTACAGCTAGCTAAAAACTCAAAAAGTAACAGCAATTTTTTTAAGTACATCAGAAGCAGGAAGCCTGCTGAACAACCCGTGGGGCCATTAGACAAAATGAGATGCTAAAGGAGCATTCAAGGGTAGTAAAGCCATTATGGAGAAACTAAATTAATTCTTTGCTTTGGTCTTCTTGGCTAAGGATGAGTGAGATTCACAAACCTGGAGCCATTCTTTTTAGGTGACAACTTTGAGAACTGTTCCAGATTGAAATGTCATTTGAGAGGAGGTTTGGAACAAATTGATAAATTAAACAGTAATAAGTCACCAGAACCAGATGGTATTCACTGAAGAGTTCTGAAGGAATCCAAATGTGAAATTGCAGAACTACTAACTATGGTTTGTAATCTACCATTTAAATCTGCTTTTGTACCAGATGATTGGAGGCATGTGATGCCAATTTTTAAAAAAGGCTCCAGAGGCAATCCTGGCAATTACAATTTAGTTAACTTGATTTCAGCAGTGGGCCAACTGGTTGAAACAATAGTAAAGAACAAAACTATCAGACACATAGATGGACTTGATTTGTTGGGGAAGAGTAAACATGGTTTTTGTAAAGGGAAATCATGTCTCACCAATCTATTAGAATTCTTCAAGGGATCAACAAGCATGAGGACAAGGGGGAACCAGCAGTTATGGTGTAATTAGATTTTCAAACAGCCTTTGACAAGGTCCATCACCAATGCCTCTTAAGCACACTAAGCTGTCATAGGGAAAAAGAAGGTCCTCTCATGGACTGGTAACTGATTAAAAGATAAGTGTAGTGGGGCAGCTGCACGACTCCTGCAAGGAAGGGGTTAAAGCAGGCTGCAGGGTGCCTATGCAAACCCCCTCCAATCAGGAAAGGGCTCAATTAGAGAACAGTTTGCTGGAGCAACCTTGTTATAAAGAGCAGAGCAGAGAGACTGGGAAACTGAGTGTGGAGAGCCTACCACAGGAGTGGGGCCTCCTGCAAACCAAGCTCAGAGAAAAGCTGCAGCTGAAAATCCCTTCCATGGGTGATTTGAGGGGGAGGGTGTGTAGTGCTTCTGTAGCTCACTCCAGAAGGGAAAGGACTGTAGACAAGCCAGAGGAGGCTTTCACAACTCTGGCCAATTAAGGCAGGGAGCAGCCAGCCAATGAAAGCCAGGCTGGGTCTATAAAGGCTGCCAGGGCTAACAAGAGTTCACTCTTGCTCCAAGCATGGAGGAGGAAGGTCCTAGCTGCCTGGTAAGCTAGAGAGGGTACCTGAGACAGAACAGTGCTGGGGAAAGGTAGGTAGAGCTAGAAAGCTTTGGTCTGACCCAACTCCCAGGCTGCAGGCCTGATTTAGGGGGCCTTAGGTATACTAAGGCTGCAGGGAGCCAGACAGGGCAGGAAGAGGCAGCAGGTTCACACCCCTTGCCAATGATGAGTGGCCATTTCAGACTCCAGGGGCTAGATGATGACTGGCAGTGGTATGGAGCCCTAAAGGTAGATATAGGGGTTTGGGGTTTCCTGGGAGGGGAGGATCCCAGAGTGTCCCCAGGGGGGACACTGCTGTAGGGCAGTACTGTGAGGAAAGGGCACCATGAGCCAGAAGTGGTATGGAGCCTGAAGAAGTGCAGAAAATAGGTAGCTGAGGGTGAGACACCAGTCAACAGAGGGTGCTCCAGGGCTGGAAGAGCTAATTCCTGAAGAGACCAGCAGGAGGCACCATGCTACAATGGGAAACAAGGGGTATGACTAAATGGCCATTTTTCACAATAGAGAGGGGTAAATGGTGGTATCCCCCAGGGGTCTGTACTGGGACCAGTCTGATTCAACATATTCATGTATGATTTAGAAAAATGTGGTAAACAGTGAGGTGCAGACTCTGTCCGCAGGGAGCTCGGACCACCACCCCCCCCTCCCGACAGGGGCTGCTGCCAGAGCAGCCTCTATCCGCGGTGGGCCCAGACTTGCCATGAACAGAGGCTGCTTGTGGGAGGCAGAGCAGCCTCTGTCCACGGGAAGCTTGGACCCCCAGCAGATATGGGCTGCTGACGCCACATTCTGCTGCCTCTATACCAGCCCTCGCCACCGCGAACAGGGGTTGCTTGGCGGCAACAGCCCCTGTCCGCGGGGAGCCTAGCTCCCTGCTGGGACCTTTGTGAACAGAGGCTGCTTCACAGCAGTGTCCCCATCTCCACCCCCTGCTGCCTCAGATAGCGGCAGCGGGGGGGGGGGGCAGGCCATACCCCAGATATGGTGCTGAAGGGAACCGGCTTTTAAGCCAACTCATCCCAGCACCAGCTCCTGTCCCCACCCTTTGCTGCCTCTATAAGAGGCAGCAAGGGGGGGGGCACACCCTAGAGAGCACGAGCAAGTGGGGACTGCTTGAGTCTCTGCTCACCCCATGCTCCCTGCAGCACTTCTGCTTTTGAAATGTACAAGAGCCCCAGAAGGCTCTTGTACATTTCAAAAGCAGAAGCGCCTGCAGTGGGAACTGTGAGCTGGGACTGCTTCAGTCCCTGCTTGCGCTGTTCCCGCTGTGCCTCTGCCTCCCCTGCCCCACCTCCACAGAGATGCTGCTGGGGAGGGAACCACTTTTACCAGTTCCCCCCAGCACCAGCTCCTGCTCCACCCCACTTGCTGCCTCTCTCTGATAGAGGCAGCGGAGGGGAGGGAAGTGACTGTCAAGTCAACTTGCTTACATCCCTACTGGGGACTATAGAATAGTCAAGTAACTGATAAAAATTCATGCGGTTACTTGACTATTCAACTACCCAATATCTAACATCCCTAGTAGATATAGCTGTAAAGCTGCAAAAAAGAAAACAATGTGGTCCCACCACACCAATTTAAAAATACATATTCTTATTGCTGTAACACCACAGTGAGTCACTGTACTGCTGAAAACATTCACTGCCTTAAACCCTTTCTGCAAAATGCAGAGAATGTACAAATGTCACAAAAAGTAAAATGCTAAGTTTATCCTTCATATTTTTATCTATCTAGTAGAGCTATACTAAGTTCTTGCCCCCGCTTTTGCCTGGTACTTTTACCACCTCATTTTTTTTAAAGTATACAAATTTGAATAAATGATTAGATTCTAAACATTAACAACAAAATAAAACAGGCTACAATTAGCGTCAATAAACTATTTTTTTTCCTGAAAACTTTCAGTGATATTATCAAGAGCATTTCAACTTTGCTAATAGTTTATTTCATCATGAGAACCCCTCAACAGAATCATTTTGTTGTATTTTATTTGATAATGAATTATTAATATCTGTGAAGTAGGGATGTAAAATCCTGGTTAATCAGTTAACCTGTTAAACCTTAGGTTTAACGGGTTAACCAATTAAGCAGGGTCCCGTGAAGGGAGCAGGAGCAATTAGCCCCCAGCATAGGGCTGCCTCTCCTGCTCTCAGCTCTTCTGTGTGCAGGACAGCTGGCTTCTGCTCCCGGCCCCCTGCGGGTCTGGTGATGGGGTAATGCTTACAGGTAACCCATTAAACCGGTTCCCCATTCACATCCTTACTAAGCAGAGAATAAAATATTACAGGAAAAGTAGAAGCAAATTTTAATAATAATTGGTGACCAGTGTTTTCCAATCTAATGACAGTTTCTCATTTTATTTTTTTTTTTATTTTTGAAGAATTATAGAATGGAGGGTAGAGTAGTTTTGGATACTTTAAGAAGAAATATGACCAAAACCACTTGCAAACTGTTTCTTAACTGTTTCCCATAAAAGTCAACTTTTCACTCCAGATCAATGGATTTTCAGTAGTAATTCTGTGGAACAAAGATGCCATCCAGTGGTAGGCTAGATTGATAGTTACTGTCTATTCCCCATTCATAGCACAGCACACAATGTTTCATAGCATTAAGTTCCTTTGCACATCACATTGTGCTAACTCTAAAGGTACAACATAGCACAGTTGTTGCTGATTCCCTTTTTCGTTATATGTGTACAGTTTTTAGGGTATTGGAAGCAACCTCACAATGTAGTATGTAGTATTTATTAGTGTAGGACTGTTTTTCCCCCTCAAGCTCATAGTGTTGTATACATCTTAACAGATGTAGTTTACTGGACCATTTTTCCTCCCATATGCAATCACACAAGCCACCTCTCCTCCATTCATGACCAGAAACACTAAAGTAACTATTGCATGCTCATGTGAAAAAATGAAATTAAGGAAAGTAATATATATAGCAATTATATATAGTAATATTGATACAACACTTTACTATGCCAATATGACATATCATCCAATTTGGAGTGTCTTATTGTAATTATAAAATTGATTTTTTTATTTCTAAAAACTGAAATTAAAGAAAGTAAAGCTTTATTTCTACATACATTTCCCTCGATATTATTTTAAATATTAAAGACTATGGCTATGTCTAGACTACAGAGTTATATTGGAAAAAATATTCAAAATGCAAACCACAATTTGTGTATATTTTTCCGCCTTTTTTTTTTTTTCTCAGAAGAAGCTTTTCCAAAATTTAGCCAATCTACATGGGGCCAAATTTTGGAAAAACCTCCTCTTTCAGAACATCCCTCATTCCTCATACAATGAAGAATACAGAGATGCTGAAAGAACATGTCCGCTTTTTCAGAAACTGTTCTGAAAAAGTGGATGCATTCCTTGGATGCGGCAGAGTTTTTCTGGGATACCTCTGGTATCCCGGAAAATCTCTGCAGTGTATCTCTGCAGATACCACCGGTATCCCAAAAAATCTCTGCAGTGTAAACACAGCCTATGAGTTAATGTTGGAGGCTAATGTTTTTGGTGGCACTTCCAACATAAGCCAAGACTAGCTTTTCATGAAGTCTACTTGTGAAAGTGCAATTAACAATATTGACCTTATTTTAAAGTTTTATGGATCAATGACAACATACCACAGGTAGGGATGTTAAAGGGTTAACCAGTAAGCATACCGGTAATACTCATGCTTACCAGTATGTTTACCAGTATGCTTACTGGTTAACTGGCCTTGGCCAGTGAACTCTGACGGCGGCCAATTGCAGTGGGCTGGAGCAGTCCTAGCCACTTAAGGACAAGTGGGGCTGGATGCAGGCTAGGCATCAGGGCCTAAACTACAACAGTTAACTGATTAAGCACTCTTGTTTAACCAGTTAATTGTTTTAACATCCCTAACCATAGGGATAGTAAAAGTGAACTCAGAGTATCAAGAAAATCTTAATCTCACTTTATAGGTACAGGTTCCTCAAGAGATTCAGCACCAGGACAAGTATTGATGAGGTTCACAGGCTACATACAGCCAGCTCTGAAATACAGCTCAGAACAATATGGAGCCTTTAGAAAAAGAAGGTGAACCTAGATAACTGCTAAACCTATCTATCCCATCTCAAACAAAACAAATCTACATTGGCAGCATTCCCTGTAGCCATTTTTTCACTCTGACAGGACTGTCTTCTATAATGAGTAAAATCAACCAGATTATGGCTTCTAATCTCACTTCACTTGGGCTGGATCACTGATCACCTTATTACAGACCCAATCCTTTAACATTCCTTTTTATTATTATTAAACATATGTGATGTGGATGGGAAAAGGAGTAAATCTGAAAACAGAATGGAGAGCTAAAAAAACCTATCACTTTGCATTTTTGTGCAATTCAAATAGTTGTAAAATAACTGTTTTATATGAGCCAAGGAAAATTCTCCTAAAAGGCTAATGTGTGACCACAATCAACACCAGCAAATAAGAAGTTTTAATCATTGCTCTAGAATTTTAAATCAGGTTAAAATTACTATATTAGTGCAAAGCTGAATACTAGCTGTAAAAAATACTCTACTTCAGCAAGAATAAATTCATTTGTAATCTGCACGGCTACCAGGATGATTTCATGTTTTGAAGATTAAATCTTAAAGATTTAATTTACAGAGAAACAGGATGCACTGAACTTGTTTAGTTTAGATGGTTTTGGAGAAGACTCAGCAAAGTTTTCCAAATTCTGCCTCAAAATGGTAATACCCACCTAGTAATTGCTTCACATTTGAAAACAGAAAAAAATACCCAAGTTATCTAAAACTGAGAACAGAAACCACAAAAAAATTGAGCAAAGACTTTAATGGCCAGATTATGATTACTTTATTAACTTGTAGTAAAACTTTAACTCCTCAATTAGTCCTGCTGTACTCAGTGAAGCAAAATATCCATTGTGAATAAAGTTACCATAATCCTGCTTTAAATTATTTTGCATTAAGAAAAAAACAGGGTATACAATACCAATATCTTAAAATGTCTGAAATGGTGAAGAATGTTTTGTAGAGAACAAAGATACTTCAGTTTTTCACATGCAAAGAGTAAACAACTAGGAAAATTATTGTTCATAACTCAGCCACAAATTTCAGGAGACTCTAATTGATTGACAAAAAACATTGAGATAACAAGTATAAAGGTTAACTACAAGAATTTTAAACACAATGTGGAACTAGATCCTCAGTGTGTTGATAACACTGTTCCTGAAGCAGCCCAGGAGGAAGAATTTGTCAGTCACAATCACTCTCCTCATCTCCCCACAGCTCTCTATCTGCCACAGTGTACGTTCCCCAATATGCTATTTCACAGGTACTCTGAAAGCAGGGCCAAGGCTCCACCTAGACAAGTGAGAAAGGTAATGGCTCTATACATCTTGTTTCCCCACTGGAGTGGCGGTACAGCGCAACAGCACAAGGGAGTAAGGCAGTGGTGGGCAACCTGCAGCTCTCAGGGAACTAGGATTCTACCTGTGGCCCGGGCCTCCCTCCCCCATGCACCTCTCATGCACTAGGGCATTGGAGTCTCACACTTCCTATTCGTCCCCTCCCAGCACTTTCGAAGCACTACAAATCTGCTGATTTGCACTGTCCCCACTCCTCCCCCTCCCTCCCAGAACTGGAATGCTGCGAATCGGCTGTTTGCAGCTTTTCACGCTCTGGGAGTAAGGGTGAGGTGCAGGGACAGAGCGTGAATAGGTGGATTCATGGCACTCAATGTGCTGGGAGGGAGGAGGTGGAGTAGATAAGTGCGGGGCTCCAGTGCCCCAATGCACGAGAGGAACACTGAGATGAAGAAGGGCCACTCATGTGGCCCACTTACTAATCTTGGTTGTTCATTGCTTGAGTAAGGGGATCCCTGATGCTGCTTCTATTTTCCTGTGCTAGTACACAGGATTGGCCACAAACTGGCCCTTGATTATTAGAGATACTAAGGGCCATATTCTGGGTTGGGATTACAAGCAGTTTCCACTTATATCAATGGGAGTCTTGTGTTTATATCCCAAACCAGATTACAGTCCTCAGCAAATAGATAAATGAAAAAGAAAAAAAATGCTTACCAGGTTTTTCCACAATTCTTTAGGATCCATATAGGGATGCTTAATCTGTCCTTAAGGGAAGTGGCCTGGCATTTTCTGGGTCATGTCTAAAATACTCTAAAGTAGCAGATTAAGAACCAACTTCCAATTTACTTTTATTGGGTATTGTTTTGTTTTACTATATTGTGAGTGAAACTTGTAGGCCTGACACATCATAGTAGTTCAATAAGCTTTGTTTTATGTAGTTATATAGATTTTGTTTAATAAGTTTGGTTTATAGGAGCTGCTAGGTATTAAAATATATTTTGTATTTGGTATTATAAATTAGAAAGAAATTGTTTAAATGATTTTTTTTTTACTTTGTAAGCTTGTAAGAAATCCTGCCTGTTTCTTTATAAGAGAAATTGCTTTCTCTGAAATGAACTGTCCTTTTGTGAGGAATGTGGGAAGACAAGAGACAGAAGACTTCAGCACCAGAAGGTCAGGATGGCTAACAAGAAGGCATGAACTCAGGCATGGGTCAAATTCAAGATGGCCAAAAGGGGCAGAATTGAGGACTCTAAAGCAAAAGTTGGGACTTAAAACCATAAAAGTGGGGTGTGTAGCCATGCCATGAAGTTTTGGGTTAGTCCTTTGAAAACAACTTTGGAGCATCAAACTGTGGCTGACAGAACCCAGTTCTTTTGGCCACTAGGCTGGGATGAACACCAATAAGACTGGTAATTATGACACGAACTGCAGGACTTACATGTGTGTGTGTGAATGCATATGCGGATTTCTATACTTTATTTGCAATAAACGTGTCATATTGCCTTTTCCCCTTGAAAAAGACTCGTATACGTCTTATAGGTATAACAAACTCAACTGTAAATTGTATTATTATGGTTACAGATATGTCTTGAGATTAGCTATTAAATAACAAAAAGAACTTTAGGCACTCATAGCCTGAAAAATTCTATTCATAAACAAAAATATTTAATTACAACGTATTTATCCAATCAAGCATTACTCTCTCCACTAATATCTGTCCTCAAACAATTATTCACAACATAATTTATGCGGGCTTGGATATGGACAATGAATTCATCTGGATTGAAAACAGGGTCCATGAACAAATAGATGTGTGTCAAGTTACAAGGGAGTGGGGAGTAGCATGTCACAGAAATCAGTATTAAGTGGGGTCTTAATACATTTATTCCCACATCAAATACTAGTTTGATTTAGGTTTGATATTGCTTGGGAATATTTCTTCACACCCCAAACACCTAAGAGCCCATAAAACAAAGACAAGGCATATAGTCATGCCCATCCTGCAAGCATTATCCACTGTCATGATACTCAACTATCCAATAACACTAATACCCTAACACAGTTATTTTCAAGTCAACAATATTATCACTCCTAAAGTACAAAAGTTAAAAAAAAAAATCAGATTTTCGGAAAATTCATTCTATAGTCAAAGAGTAAGTGCTGAAAATTTGGGAAGATTCACTATATTATTCACTCTGTTATGCAAACAAAACAAAAATTTAAACCACGCTCAATGTGCAAATGTAAACATAATATATGCTATGGAATCATTTTTTGCAACTTCAAACATTTGTCATGATAGCCATTTATCATCCCAATTTACAAATCTAGCTATCAAAGGAATTCATATGGACTGCCCCAGTCCTTAGCCTCCCACCTTCCAATTGTCCTTTATGAAGGGCAGGGAGGGCTGAAGATTCCCTCCATCCCAGGAGCGGCCCAAGGCTGGCTGTGGCAGCTGGTGCCTAAGGCGGAAGGCGCGATCGGCGCCCCCGCCTGCACGGCCGTCAATGGCCGTGACATCATCATCGGGCGCCCCGGGCCAGCAGCACCCTAGGTGACCGCCAAGTCTGCCTATGCTCAGGGGCCGCCCCTGCTCCATCCCACATTTGTATGGGATTGTTGCAGCCAGGTGAAAGGGGCTGGCTGTTCCCCTTTGTCAGGGAGCAAGGGGAAAGTGCGCAGGGACCAGACAAACCTGCACCTGACTCAGCTATGCCCACTGGAGCTGCAGCAGCCATGGAGAAGCACTTTTCACCTGGTCCCACTCTGCTGCAATGAGAGAGAGCTGTGGTACTCTTCTCTCCCCAGGGTAGCCTGTGTACTGAATCCTTCATTCCCAACCCCACCTCAGAACAATGATTTAAATGAATGCACATAAATGTACGTGCATTTTCATTTTATTTTCCAAAAACTGAATAAAGGACCTGAGCAATGCCAGGTAAATCTTCTAGTACTATTATATTTTTGGTACTATGGTAGCCTAGAGGCCTCCAAGGAAGACTGGAGCCCTCCTATGGCAATCGAGAAATTGTAAACAAGACTGCCAAGTAAATATTCATCTCTAGATGTCATCACAGTTAACAACCCCATATGCATGAATGGGGTAGTTCACAATTTTCCCTGACAAATTTTAGCTAGGATAAATTTTTACCACAAAATAAAACAACATATGAAGTCATGTGGGTTTTATTTTGGAGAAGATAGGGGATTAATAACTGGTTTTATAAAGGGAAATTAACTTACATCTTAACTACAGAGCACCAACAATGCACTGTGAATCTAACTTTTAACATAGTAATTATTGTCAACATTGAATTCTAAACTACCATTTGTGAAACCCTCTGTTCACATGTGCCTTCAGTAACAATATACATCAGAAAAAATAGTTTAATAAGATATGATAGACTCAGTATTTACATTATTAAAATAAAATGTCCAGAAAAACAAAGTTCCCATTTCTATTACTAGTGACCAGCCCTTTGCCCATGAGTGAAAAACTAAAGTAAGTTATTTTAAAGAAAGAAAATAATGAAACAAATATGCAATAATAAAGCACCAAGGGTAAAATGAATTTATACATAACACAACTATTTTTCAAATTTTTGCTCTGCTTAGATGCCAGTTTGCCTTCTGGCTATAAACACATTCTTCACACACGCTGGGAATGTTGAGGAAAACTAGTCAGCATTCAGAGGATTAATACTGATTTCCAGCTCTATGCCTTTAGGCTTAATAGTCAGACATCTATTTGTCCTCAGGAGAGGTTAGGGGTTGAAATGCAAATATGCAAACAACAGAATTCTTTGTTACAATATCAAGAAAAAACTTGATCTTTACTGCTGTTTAATAAATCCTTGCAATTTTATGGATTTATTTAAATACAGCATTGTGTCTTGCTATTTTGAACAAGAAAACAATGCAAGGAAACAAACACATTGATTCTGACTAAAATTTGTTCTCTAGAGGAAAAATGACATACAATCCTGACAGCTTATTTACCAAACTCACTAAAGATTTATTGATTTATCAATCAGTGCCTTGAGCATTTGCTTCTCCTCTAGGGAAAATTAACAATTCCAACTAACCTAATATATTCTACATATAAAGTAAGTGAATGAAAGAATCAATCCTGGCACAATTTACAACATCCAGTAACAAAAAATGCTGTCCCTTTTGGTGTATGTAAAATTGAAAGCCATGCTAAAGAGGAATAAATGTCTATGTTGCTTACTAACACAAAAAATATTTATTAAGACAGTACAATTGAACCCAACTACATTTTAAATCATTTAAATACTCAGTGGGAGGCAAAAGCATTTGAAAATATAAAATTGAATGATTTTGCATCTAGATTAATACTAAGTACTACCACTATTAGTTGCAATGCTAACATGCCTCAGAGCAGAGATATTTCACAACATGCTACAAATTCTCTTTAACTCTACCTGTAAAAGTCTAAGCTTGTCAATTAATTACTAGTTTGATGAGGTCAGATCAAAGCAAGTATCCTAAAGGAAGAATGTGACAGTCTAAGAATACTTTCTTATTTTAGCAAATAAATAGGAAAAAGGGTAATATTTTAAAAGGAATTAAAATGCATTTCAAACAAGCAACCAATTTAAAATGAAGGTGGGAAGGTAATAAAAGCAGTAAAATATAACATCAATTTTCCACTACAAGTATTAAAATGTTCAAAAAATAGAATGCAAAATAATGTTAATGAAAGTTTGATGTGTATTCAAAGTAACAGGCACAGCAGCTCAATAAACCCATGCTACTGAGCTGAACTTCTGCAGCTCCTAACCATTATAGGAACCCAAAGAATGCCCCAAGTTGTGCCTCACAAACAAATCACACAATGGAGTTTCTCTTGTCAGTTCTAAAGAACAGCATTTCCCCTAGGCTTCATACCTGCAGCTGAGCTGCACAAGCCTATCTAAATACAGTATGCCCTGCTGTCACAGTTAGGATTATCTCAACAAGGTACATCTCCTATGAGCGTTAAAATCTGATTCATAAAATAGCTGCATTGCACACTTATGAAAACCTCATCTACATAGTTTCCTCTACTAAGAGAATAATTCCTACTCACAACAGTGTTTTGGAAGGTTTATGAAATATTAAAAAACTGCATAGGAGGGAAAAATCTGAAATCCTTTTTAAAAAAAGGAATAAGCAGATTGCCATCCAATCAAAGCACATGGTAAATCTAGGAATTATTGTAAAATACTGCCCTCTGGTGTTAAATCCATTTTAAATTGTGGGAGGGGGGAGAAGGGGATTGTTGTTGTTATTTTTTGTTTTTACCTGAAAGATCCACCTCCAGGGTCATTCAGCTTGTTTTTCTGATTTGCAGAGACCTGAACACCAAAGCCCTCAGGACTTTGGCTGGCTTGTATTGTTGGTGCCTTCCCTACTGTGCCTGAAAAACACCAAGCAATGTTATTATGAGCTGTCTTAGACAATTTACATCAAAGAACCTTCTGTCCAGGAACTAAATTTAACTGTCTCTAAATTGCAAACAAAAGCAAGTTGTTATTTTTAAAGGTTCCACTGCTGAAGGAGAGAACAATTTTAAAATAAAGGTGAAAACTTTTTTCAACATTTACTTATGAAAAATTGAAGATTCTAACACAGCAAACCATTGACTGTAGCTGGATAAAATACATTTAATAGCAATGAATATGTTTGAAACTATCAGTAACCTGCTCGTGTGTGTGTGTATGTGAGATTTGCACAGAATAAGCAAACAAGAATTGAAATAGCTTCTCGTTATAAAGGATAAGAAAGTGGTACTAGGGATATCAACGTGTAGTCAAATATACGATTAACCGATAAGCCTGGGCTTATCAGTTAATCTTATCGACTACATGGACTCCCCCCTCCCCACTGCCTCTGTATCAGAGGGAGCAAGGGGAGGAAGCATAGTTAGCTGAACTAATAAATTATTTCACAACCGATGCTTTTCTGTAACAAAATGGTTTGTTTGCCTTGGCTGAGGACAACTTTGTTTTTAATTCTAAGATCTTTGTTCAACTCCAGTCTGAGTTCTCAAAACAAAACTTATTTGACAGTTTTTGTTCAATCCTTCAGTCTATTGTGCACTACAGAAACCTCTGTATGGTGCCTCAATCTTGGAAAATCCACAGTAAGATTTAGGCCCCCAATTTCTAGATCCAGGGAATGAACATTGTAACTGACATATTGAAGATCCATGAGATGACACAAGTAGCATCAATCCTTTAGTTGGTCAATTCGTGCATCTATTTCAGATAAACTAATTAGAAGACATTTCACTGAGTGAACTGGAAAGTATGGGATAATGAATGAAACAGAAGAAAAATTAACATAGTTCAGCATGTACTATTTCTATTCAGGAAACTCAAAGGGGCATTAATAATAAAAAAGATGCAATAGCTCTGGCAAGGTGTAACAGATTTAGTGTATACTGTTAGAAATAAAGTAATGAAACAGTAGTAATGTTCATCCAAAGTTAATTAGCAACAATAGTTTGATTTTTCTATGCATGTTTAACTTTAATCAAAGAATATTACAGAAATTAAACCAATGCAGTAAGTCAGTCGTTTAGTTTCCTGAAAGCAACCTAAACAAATATAAATTGTCATAGCTAAAGTGTATATAGAGAATTTAATTGCACTTGCCTTCACCCTATGAATATGAATTTTCTCAAATGGATCTGACAGAACATATTTAAGAGTGGGGTTTTATATCTGGGATAATGTTTACCTCCCTTTTTATTTTAAACAGCTACTGTATGTATCTAAGCAATAATTCCCTATGTTGCATACTTTTTGGTTGCAAGGCCCACAGCAAAAACAGAAACCTTGATACTGATATCTCTATTTTAGGAGGCAGCTCAACATGATTTGCAATAACTTTCATAAATCAGAATCAGCTGTTGAACTGGATACCTCAAGAGACATAGACATAGTCTTTCATCATGAGGTCATGATTTAAGCATAGGCAATACGGTATGGAGGAATGAGCCAGAAATTAGGAGTGAATAGGTATCTGGTTCTAATCCTGACTCTACCAATGATTCATTGTGTAGCCTGGCAAGTTACTTTATCCTTCCCTCCACTAGCTCAGTTTCCCCAGCTGCCTGGCCTCATTCACACAAATTTTATACTGGTGTAAATACTTCAGTAAAGGGTATGAATTTTTACTTACAAGTATACCGGTACAGCCTGTCACATGGACACAGTTACATAAGTATAAAGATGCCTGACAGTCTTACACTGAGAAGTTGTACTGCTTTAACTATACTGGTAAAATTCAAGTGAAACAACTCTCTAGTGTGGATCCAGTTCTATCAGGGTAAAGGTGGTTTGTACTGGTATACCTACTACTGTATGAGGAGGGAATGTCTTATACAATGTAAGACTCCCTTATATCAGTATAACTGTGTTTACTGGGTTGTACAGTTTTAGTTATACTGAGATAGTTAAAGCAGTATAACTTGTGAAGACGAGCCTGTAAACAGAGATAACAATGCTCATATCACATAGAGGAGTATAAATGCTAAGAATTATTTTTTAGGCAAGATTATGAATTAAACTGTTACCATCTGATGGCCAATCAATCGACTACATGAAATAAATGTGCTTTAACAGAGATATGTCCACACCATGCAAACTTCATTAGCACTACTGTTGGCATTCTCAGCACAGAGGCCAACCACTGAAGGGGCCCAGAAATCGGATTAACCTTCTCACATTAAGGCACACCAATCAGGATTCCGAGTGTGAAAGCTTACACTCCCATGACATATTAAATAATCTTATATGTTAATAAATTTAGGATCTTAGTGTCACTGTTGTCAATCCAACAATACCTTTCTTAAGAAATAAACTCACTTCAACCCTGACTAGAAAAAGCAGACCCGAGTGTGAAACGATAGATCAGTCTCCATGCCCATGCAACCCTTTGCCTCTCTGAAGTGAATGGCCAGTTAAGAGCATGAACTGGTGCTAACTGTAGTGGCAAGTTTGTGATGTATATACTTGCCCGTTAGGAACAGGGAGACCAAACAACTCATCAATAGATAGACAATAATGAATTAGTACATTCCTAAATTAGACTGGATTCAGACTGAAGACCTTAAGATGACACGTTCTGTATCCCATTACAAATCTTCAATTACCTGACTGCCTACATCCGAAAAGACATTTGACAACTGTAAACAGAAATGAAGTTTAAAAAGTTTAAAAAGACACGTAATAAAGAGGTGCAGGGGAACACATACATATAACCAGGAGGAACCAGTAAGGCTGCAAGAACCTCTAGGGAGAAGAAGGGGGCAAGAAAAAGCCAGTCCATTTATCTATCTTTGTACAGCTGTAAGGAACATGCAGGTCCAATACGCACAGGCATTCTGCATGTGGCAGTCTTTGACATCACAAAAAAGTGACTTTGGTAGTAGATGATAGGCATATAGCTAAAATATTTCTCAAAAGGGGTACTACCTGTTCCTCTTCATCTGGAAAGATAGTGGCTAAAATATGTGGCCTCAAGGGTAAGAGAGAAAGCAAGAAGATTAAACTGAAGCATTCTCAGGCTGCATCAGAAAAGCAAAAAAACTCTTTCCCACACCGGAAGAAAAAGTCATATAACAAAAACAGAGGAAACCAAAGTCCTCACTTCATTGGGACTGTCACACAAGAAACTGCTGAGTGAAACCTAGGCAATTTAAGATGTGGCCCTAAATTTGTAATCACAAAAGTTAAGTATATCGGTCTGAAAAACGTTAAAATTATATAGTGAAAACATGCATTTTCAGCCAGTAAGAAAGTAAAAGGTAATGTCAAGCCTGCCAATGTCAACATTGAGTTTTCCCCATGCTACTACTTTGTAATAAAATTACAATGAAATTCATACAATGTAATATAATCTCACTAGAACATTTAAACCCATACCTTGTGGTCTAATGGTCTGAGTTATTACCACTGGCATCCTAATCTGGGTAGTCTGGCAAGCAGGGTTTCGTTTCACAGTTTGAGCAGATGTTGACTGGATAATCTGCTATTATTAAAAAAAAGTATACTTATATTATACTCTATACACAAACATACATGATGTATTATATATATATATTAACAGGTATAATTACTACAGGTTGAATCTCCCTAGTTTGGCACCCTTGGGACATGACCAATGCTGAACAAGAGAATTGCTGGACCACGGGAGGTCAATATTGTCTAGCGGCATTACCAACACTTCCACTGCTTACTGGGCTCTTAGAAGATGGTTAGGGGTAAATTAGAGCTAAATAACAACACAGAACACTGAGAACCAGGACTGGTGGCTGTAAACAACTTTATGAGACTGCAGGAAAGTTGGCCACACCCATGCTAAACGGACATCCGGCTAAATAAAATCATGCCGAACCATGGATGTTGCTGAACCAGAAAGTGCCAGACTAGAGAGGTTCAACCTGAAATATAAGCATGTGGGTCTCTAAAGCGCAGTCAGGTGAAGACAAAAGTCCTATTTATGTAGTGTTTGTGTGTGCACATGTACATATGTCAGCAATATGTTTCTGAAAAAGAATAATCCACATATATTCTTTGGCAAAAAAGTCATTTTCTTGATCTAAAAATATTGTATTTCATATGTGTGAGATTAAAAAAAAAAATCCTAGCATTTTATATTTGAATAAAATTTTACTAAGAAGGAAAAACATTTTAGGAAATCTTCATACTGGTCACTAATTTCACTGTTGTTCATGTACAGCTTCATAGGCTTTTTCATTTTTTTACTATTTTTTTTAGTACACCTAAGCATTTTTAATAAATATTAAAAGTTAAATCTCATCAAGTGGTTATGCAAGACCTGCAATCAGACATGCACAAATGGAAAACAGGGATTTTTTTTATAGTGACATGCAGCTTTCAACTTGTATCATTTATTTTTAAAATCAGAGAATTGTGTTGCTTCAGTTAATCTTGAGCCAAAGCCTATCACCTTATTGAAATTGTCAATTAAGTCGGAATAAGATAGGAACTTTTCAACTCCTTATAAATAAAAACAACAAAATCTGCAAGAGTCACATCTCAAGTATACCAAAATACACGTTCATAGTATCAGCAACAGGGTAGTACACATGTAAAATAGCAACCTATCAAGTGCATATGGCTCTCTCAGAAGGAGAAGAAATCCACAAATAAACTAATTGGTTCAAGATAAAGCTATACAGACAACTCAGGGTCCTGAACATATCACAACTCATATAAAAAACCCTGCAAATCCATGGATATCCGCTTTATATCCACAAGTATCCATATGTGGATGCAGATATCCGGGGCTCATTTTTGTGGCCGCAGATGCGGATACCAATATTGTATGTAGAACCCTTGCAAATTTGCAGATATCCATCGATCATTTTTGCAGATGAGGATACACTTTTTATATCTAGACAAAGCTTTACTCATACAACCGTCACAGTCATTCACATTCTTTAAAGTGAATGCAGTTCCTCTCTTTCTCATACAAAATCATTAAACATTTCCTGCAGGATGACTATACTACAAAGCATATTACAACCTAACTTATGTGTTACACAGATCAAACAGGAGACAATGCATTTTTGTTTGGCTGATCAGCATTATTCTTATGAATTGTGCTCCAGAACATCTGAAACCTATACAGGCCAAATCCCAAACTTAAAAGGGAATTTTGCAGTATTATAAAATACAGAGAAAATAAGAAAATATGTCTTCAAATTAGTTTTGAAAAATAGACTAAGAAGGAATGGCAGTGGTTTCCAGCACCAGAAATGGAACAAAAGCCTCCTACATCATAAGCAGTAAAATCATGGGAAGAGGGAAGGAGGTGGAGATGAGTTAGGAGATGGAATGTGAAGAGGAACCGAATGAAACATAGCTGGTAGGATACACAGAGGCAAGACCGTGTTGTTTCCAAAACATGGGGGGCAATTCTGAATTGTATCCTGAATGTAATGAGGAGCCAGTAGAGGAGTATAAGGATGGGCATGATATATAGTTGTGTTTCTTTGTAGGTGAGCAAAAACAGGCAGCAGCATTCCATATATGTTGTAATTTAGAAAAGTGGAAGGTCATTATCAATTTAAGGAGACAAAGACATGCATGGATGAGGAATCATCATAACTGTGTATATAAGCAATGTCATGGGGGGAATGAACTTGCAAACATAGGAAAAGTGGGAGGGATCAAGAAAGTTCAACGTAAAGGACACAGAAGGGAAAAAAGGATGAATCTATTAAGCTGGGAGATAGCGCAGGTAGATGTATTTGGGAATACTCTTCTTGCCCAAGAGAAACACTTCTATCTTTAAAGCATTTGGATGAACCAAGAAAGGTAATGAGTAAATAGGGAAAAGTCATTAAAGACGATCATCATATGAGCATCTATGATGATAGATACTTGAAGGTAGAAAATACAATCTGGAAGAAAAAGAGCTCAGTAACTGAAAATATTAAGAGAAAGGAGAACTCAATTCAAATACATCTTGATGCAAAGGAAAAATTGCCACTAGGTGTAGACCAAGTGTGTTTTAATAGGCAGGAAGATAATCGTCCACAATGCCATAGAGAACTCTGATTTGAAAGGCAGAAAGGCTAATTTTTCTCAGCCACATCTCTCTCTTGCCACCATATTCACAATATGCTTTCAAACTAATTTTTTTTTCTGGTGATAGCAGGTAAACTCTTCTTCTCTCTGATGTTAATATATGTTTTCTTTCCCTGAAACATTTTACTGTTCTTTGAAATTACAGATTTTAAAAAGCTGAGATGGTCTGATACCAAAGACAAGGCAAATACTGATAGTGGCTTAACACAAAGAGAGAGAAAAGATGTGGGGGCAATAGGAACAATAAGAATGGAGAAGAGGGTCAAGAGAACAGATAATTCTCTATGGAAACTCACACATGGGATAGACAGTAAAAAAAGAGCCTAAAAATGCTGGGGTAGAAAGTAGAAAAAATTAAGGGGTTGTACGTTAGCTCCTTACTTGGCCAGGGTTGTAAGCCCTTTGTGCATTAAAGCAAGTCCCACACAGAAGCACCTCAGCCTGCAGCTTGAGCATACTGCACAAACAATGTTTTCACACAACTGAATGCAAAATATTGCAATAAAGACAACAGCTTAGGAAACAAACACACTAGAAATAATACAGTTCTGACAACAACATTCTCTGTTAAGTATTTTTTATTTTTCTCACAATTGAGAAAATATTGTGGACAATATAAATAAGCCACTTAACTTGTATATGCACACAATACAGAATGGCTATAGTCCAATATGACATTTATCTTCACTCATGAGTAAACACTTGCTAACTCACTTGTGGCTATGCCACTTGTGATTTATCAATCTACTCACTCCTGAAGATAAATGTCATATCAAACCTTAGCCATCATGTAATCTGGTAGCATTAACTCACTTCTGTCTTGCTTTGGTGGGTTTAGATTCCATATTTAATATTAATATTGCTATCCAGGGCCAAATTTTTACTACTCTTGCCTCAAAAATGATGCTTGTAAAATTGCATGGGCAATTGTTTTTCCTCTCCTCACATTAAAAAAGGAAAAATAAAATAAATCATATGGTTCTTTTTCTCCACCATGACCAATATTGAGTTTCTAGATACAATCTTTCAAAAATCAGTGAAGTCAAAAAATGAAAAAAAAAACCTTATTAGGTCACATAAGTCCTCTCTCACTGAAAGACTGTTTTCTATAACATATTCTCTAGTCTTAACCATTTCAAGCAATGGGACATTCACTGCTTCTTTGGAAGATTATTCCACAATCTAATAACAGATCTCATGGCAAGGATATTTTTCTTTATATATGCAGACTAAATACTACTTTGCTTAATTTTATCCTTTTGTTCCTATTTTATACTCCTTTGGATCACTCTAAATAATTCATTACCCTACTTTAATGTTTAAACCCTTAAAATATTTGAAAACATTTTTCATGTTCCCCTTTTGTCACTGTTTGACCAAGCTATATTTACTCAATTCTCTTAATCTTTCCTCTTAAATCTGTATCAATTATTATTTTTGTTATTTCTAGGTTCTATTTAATTTGCTGATTTTTGTATATGAAGGGATCTCAAACTACTTTGTATTTTTAGGGAAGTGCCACCATTGGAGGATAAAGGCCACAACAATGGTCCAAAACATTGTAGCACCAAACTCACATTTGCCTTTTTACTCCTGGCTTTCATTCTAAATATGTATCAAATTTCCTGTCCATTGTCATGTCTTGGCTTCTTTCTGTATTAATGTCTTTTAAATCTACTGTGCACTGATTATTTGCATTTCAAATTTATTACACATTCATTTTAGTTCAGCGACAGAACCTTTATCCATTGGTTCATTAATACAAGCCACGTTTTATTGCCTTCAGTGAGCTTCCTCTAAACTTCCTTTAAACCATTAGATACCTAATGGCCCATCCCAGCTGTCCTCCAAACAGAAAGTAGAGGAGAGCAGTGTCCACTAAATCTCCAAAATGCATTCAGGATCCACCAGATCAACGGTAAAGACTCAAAACTAAAGATTTCAGTAGAGTAGTCGGGCAAAAGAAAAGTCAAATTACTTTACTTCTAATTTTCCATTATTACACTGACTTAGAAGCATTCTCCAGGTTGGCATAGTGGTTAAGAAATATTTCAGAGCAAATATTGTTCCAGTAAGCAGTGGCAGATTAGTCACTGGGCCAATGGGGCCTTGACCAACTGGGAAAAATGCCAGAGGAGTGGGGGAAGTCCCCACACACCAACCTGCTTCCCAGGAGGCGCTCCAGGCAGGCAGAGCAGAAAAAGACCCCACACTTTGACCCCACTCCCCACCAGGAATGCCAGGTAGGACAGGGCAAGCCCCCAACAGTCCAACCCCATTTTCCTGGCAGGAGCACAGAGGGGAAAGGTGAGGGGGCTGCAAGTGGAAGTGGTGGGGAACCCCCCCCCACACACACACACTTCCTCTAGCCCAGGGCCCACTAATTCACCTCAGCCAGTAAGTTCTGCTAGATATCTAGTTATCTCTTGAACAACACGCACCATTTTCATTGTATGCACTATTTTCATACATACAAATGTCCTAACCAAGAACTCCCAACACTAGCATTACATTTATTTATTTTTTTATGTTTAAACTCAGATTTTTACTGGAGATGTTAGATAACATTTATATTAGTAATTGTGTAGCATCAAAAAAAAATCAGTTACATGGTTACTAAAATACTCACTGAGGGCAGGGACGCCAGCTAGTATGGTCCCAGCCCCCTGGCCCCACTCCCGGGGATCCCCCTGCATAGTACATTGCTGCCTGTTTAAAAACTGGCTCCCTCCCTGCACAGACTGGCTCCCGCCTGCCACCCTGCGCTGCTGCTGCCTCTGATACAGAGGCAGGAGACCCTATCCACAGGGGACCCACGGAGCAGATTCTGCCCACACTGGGCATGAGCTTTTAAGCTGGCTCCCCCTGAGCACCAGCTCCTGCTGCCTCTGTGGGAGGCAGCAAGTGGGAGCAGGCAGCTACATGGACCCAGCACTTGCGCCTAGGCACCCATTGCTCCCCACACTCCTGACTCTATCATAGTCAGCAGCACTATGGGGGGGGCTGGGGGGCAGCTGGTTCCTCAGGATCCGGTGCTCATGGAGAGCTGGCTTTTAAACCAGTTCCCTCAAGCACCAGCTCCCACTTACTGCCTCTGTGGGAGGCAGTGGGGTGGGAGCTGTTGCATTAAAAAAGCCTCCGCCTGAGCTTACTTGATTTTACACATGCATTTTCTGGAAATACACTAAACTGTAAGGTCTAAGGCTTTAAACTGCAACTCATTGTAACCTTTGTCAAACTTTGCAACTCATTGTAACCTTTGTAAAACGTTGCAACTTTGTAACTCTCAGCAACTATGCTTTATAAATTCAGAAACTTACTGTAAGCTGCAACTTCGTAATCTTTGTAACTCTCCGCCACCTTGCTTGTAACTTGCTCTAAACTGCATTCTCCTCTGAGTGAGAGAGGTGTGTGTGTGTGTTTTTGAAGTTGCAAGGCTGAGGCTGGAGCACATGGTGATGAGTCATCAGAGACTGCTGCTTTGCTGGATAAAGGGAAGTCTGGGCATGCTCCCTGGTGACGAGGTAGATGAGTCATAGGAGCCATACAGATACGATATAAGGAGAGAGAGCACGTGGCAGAAGCCTTTCTTTTTTCCTCCTCCTGAGAAGCTCTTCTTTCTATAGCCAGTCTCTTTCCTGACCAGCTGCCCAGCCACGATGAGCACACAGACCCTCCAGAACCAACATGCCTTGGCTCCTTCTGCAACCCATATGCCGGTGTAAGTGTGTGAGTCCCTGAGGGCAGGAATGAATGTATGTGAATGAGGGAATGAATGAAGGTGTGTATGTGTTTGTTTGTTTGTATGTGTAAGAGATAGCTGGTTCCCTCTTTTGTTCAAATATTTGGTGGCAGCTCTATCTTCTTTAGTTTATACCTTTGGTGGTAGCTCTTCCCTCTTTAGTTTAACCTTATAGTGCATATAGTGGAGTGTTAATTCCCCAAGCAATACACCCATACTAGTGTAACCCTGGGTGGTCTCCAGTGGGAATTTTTTGGGGTAACAGGAGCAGGCAGCTCCATGGGAACCAGCACGTGTTGGGAGCTGGCTTAAAAGCCCACTTCCCACAGACACTGGCTCCTGCCTCCCCCTCCTTGCTGCCTCTGATACGTGGGAGCAAGGGGGGATGTAGTCATTTGGATTAACTGATAAGCCTAGGCTTATCGGTTGATCATTTAAACGACTATACACTAACATCCCTCATTTTTACCAAGGACAGTGTGAAACATTTCTACTACCACTAGAGACCTTCGGGTTTGCTGTCCAACCCATGGAATCATAGAATACTAGAACTGGAAGGGACCTTGAGAAATCAAGTCCAGTCCCCTGCCCTCATGGCAGGACCAAGAACTGCCTATGCATCTTAAAGCCCTTTCTTATCATGTTGTAATGTTTCCTCTTTTATCAGCTAGTCTATCAGTAAATCTGTATGAATCTTTCTCTCTCTCTCTCTTTCACACACACACACATTAAACTAAAGAGGATTGAGAGAGAGATCAGTGCTTTTTGCTGTTGGACAACTTGTTTGTAGAATTAATATTTGGGGTACCCTCCCAACTAATTAAAACCGAAAGGAAAAATTAATTCTACAGCCAAGTTGTCTAACAGCAAAAAAGCACTGATCTCTCAATCTAATCTGAGAAACACAACACATACAGTGCAACAAACAGCTGGGTTATCACCACTACATGTGTTACATATAGCTTCAACAGGGTTAACAAATATGAAAAACTGCCCTTGTTTGGTTTCACAGTTCTATTACTATTCTTTACCTATAGTACCCATACATAGGTAAACAATACACAGTTCTAGCCCCAAAGTATTCAGTTTACTCAAACCTTGAACACTGTGGTTAAGATCAAATGGTAGGTTTATAAATAGGTTTTTAGCTCATCAGATAAGTCACTCATCAATATGTTTTCAGTATCAAAGAGTAAAACTAATCAAAGTTTCCATACAGCTCTCCTTAGCTAGCAGGAATTAATATCACCATCTAGGTCTTTCACCTGCAGATCTCAAGATGCTTTTCAATTGATGTATCCCTGTCTCCTCTTTGATCCATCAGCAGCATCATACAATTTTAAAACTGAAGTTTTCTTTGTCTTATTGATTTCTACCTTCATGCACCACAACTGTACATGGTCTCATAGATACAGATTTATACTAAAGCATCCCCTCAGACATCCAAAATGGTGTAACCGATCTCTCTTCAGCTTTGCGGCAACATCTTGATTCTGTCATAAAATTTGTGTTCCAGATCTCTTCCTTAAATGAGAAAACAAGAAAACTATTTTCCTATTATTTTTATATAAATTTGAGGGAAAACACAAAATAGTTTAAAACAACACACTGAAGCAGCTTCTGGAGGGGACTTCAAGATGGCTCGTCACTGGCATAATTTTGCTGCCACTGAAGCTAATGGGAGTTTGACCAGCGACTTCAGCAGAAGCAGAGTTTAACTAATGCAGAACTTTAGAAAAGCTGACTGCCTCAGTGAAGGATGTGAGACCAAATGTTGTAATTTACAACCATGTCCAAAGACTTGAAACATTCCTCAAACTGACTTCTCTGTAAAAAACAAAAAAGTCAACAGAGGTGGCCAGTAGACTGACTCCCCTAATTTCAGAATGAACTGAATGATTCTGTCAAGAGGCTGGCTCTACATGGGCTATATTCCAAGTAGCCCTGCACCTTTAAAGCTGGACAGTCTGTAAAGCCAGATAAAATTCTCTTCACTGAGCTCCGGGGCTATATAATCTGAAGCCCAGTTGGCTTTCTCCCTAAGTGCTGATCAGCTTTAGGCACTCCAGAAATAATCCTCCTTTGTCAACCTGTCTTGGGCAATGTGGCCAGGGGCCCTTGCTGTGCTCTGGGTTTGGGGAACACAGACTACTGTGAACAGTGTACAGGGGTCACCACTTAAAGGTCAATATTTATTAATAGTTACCATACAATGGTATTGAAGATGCAACAGTGTCTGTCTAATTGGAACAGTGGTGGTTGTAGGAACCTAGATAACCCAATAGAATACATGTTGTTAGATGCTGACTTAGCCAATATAGCACAATCTGGGCAATATAGTAGGGCTTTGGTTAGCCTGAAGTTCAGTTCAGTTAATCAGCCATACTACTAACAACAGACAGAAGGACAGATTTATATAAAGCTACTCTTTATATAGATTGGACCTAGTCTGGCACCCTCAGGACCTGACTGGTCCTGAATGAGAGGACTTGCTGGACCAGGGAAGGTCCCTCCCCTCCTGGCCTGTGCTGGCACCGGATTAGGGCTCCAGCCTGCCCCTGCTCCCCAGGACTCTCTAGATGTTGCTGGCCTCCAGAGCTGCTCAGCTGGGGCAGAATTCAGCAGCTGCCTGGCTCCATGGCTGGGCCCAGAGCTGCGCAGCCAGGGCAGAGCCACCTGGCTGCACAGCCGCTGCTGCCCATTTTTTTTTTTTACACACACACACACACACACACACACGGTGCCCCCTAACGTGCTCCTGCCCTGCCACAGACCTCCCTTTTCCTGGACTCTGTGGTCCAGAAACATCTGTGGTCCATGCTAAACCATGGATGTTTCTGGACCAGGGAATCCCCGTAAAGGGAGGTACAACCTGTATAATGAAACTTTTCTATATGTTTTCTAAATGTATTTCCATCCTGTAGTAGTCCTTAAAGCACATTTTTCCTGGCAAGTCAAGAGGCAACCTTCTGCTGTTGCAGCTATTGCTATTTCCTGAGACTACAGCAATCATTTCATTATCTCCAAATGAGATTAAAACACATACCTAAAAACAATCACTTCACCAATTCAGAACAGTACAGAACTGTCACATTGCATGGCTCTCCCAACCATCCCTTAAAACAGGGCACTTTTTAAGTTGTCAACTATGATACATTTGATTGGAAATGAAGCTGTAAGAACAGAATAAATTAACAGTGGACTAAGCAGGCAGTCATATTGTTACTCTGTACTGAGGAAGTAAAATCCTGTTTAATTGGTTAACTGGTTAAATAAATTGTTTAACGGTTAACCAATTCAAGGGAAGGCAAGTGGGGCGTTGCTCTAACTTGGAGCAACCCCTGTCCATGGTAGGCCCCTTATGGGGCTGGAGCAGCCCCCACCCATAGCAGGTGGGGAGCTGTTCCAGCTCCCACCCGTTAACCTTAACAGGTAAGCCTCACCCATTAAGGGTGAAGCTTACTAATTAACCAGTTAAACATTCATATCCATACTCTGTACCGTTTTAGTACAAATACAACATTCTGGAAAAGATTTTCCTTATCAGAGAGGAGGGAATTCAAATGGCAAGAGAAAAGAGCAACAGCAGCCAAGTCCAAATTCAAGATCACATCCACATGTCTCGTGTTTACTATATAAGATAAGGTCAACTATCTTAGCATCTAAAAAAGTTCATGTTCAGTTTGCTACTTCTACTATAAAATAATTATTTTAGATTTTAAATGTTAGTGATTGCACTGTTTTACAAAGCATATGTACTGTCTAAATGACATGGGGCTCTAACGGGCATTGAAAAAATTTACATTGTTATTTTTTAATTAAATAAGCTATTTAAAGTTAAACATTTTAAATAGATTTTCCCCCTTCCCAACTATTTCCTTTCCTGAGCCTACTATTTCAAGGAACAGTCATGTGAGTAACAAGTTCTTGTGACGTTATACTTGCATTTTAGAATCCTGATAAGGCACAATTCCATCAGCTTAAGATAACACATTCAAATTTGCTCATCTTAATTTTTAAACCAAAGTTGTGTACTATACTCACACATACATGTGACCTGCAAACAAAGAAATACTTTTTACCATTTCACAAAAGTGGTTAAGTCAAGAATGGACTGCCGTATCATTAGACTTAGCCTTTTTTCCAAATTAAAAAAAATGCATATACAGGGCTATATATTCATAGACCAAGGGCAGGCAAATTATGGCCCATGGGTGCATCCAGCCCATCAGCCATTTTAATCCAGCCCTCGAGCTCCCACTGGGGACTGAGGATGAGGGCTTAACCTGCTCCACGTGTACCATGGAAACTGCAGCCAATGGGAGCTGCAGGGGTGGTGCCTTTGGATAGGGAGAGGGGGGGCAGTGCACAAAGCCAACGGGCTATACCTCAGGGTAGGAGGGGGGAAATGCCACTGCTTCCAGGAACTCCTGCACACCAAACTCCTCGTCCCCAGACCCACCCCAGAGCCTGCACTCCCAGTCAAAGCCTTCACACCTCCCTATCCTGCTCTCCAACCTTCTATCTACCCCAACCCAGAGCCCCCTCCTATTCTCAGAATCACTCAGTTCCAGCCCGGAGTCCCCCCCCTGCATCCCAAACCCCTCATACGTGGCCCCACAGAGCCCCCACCCCACGCCACCCCTGCATTCCAACCTCCTGCCCTAACCTGAAGCCTGCACTCATAACCTCACTCCAAGTTTAATTTTGTGCGCATACATGGCCCTCCATACAATTTCCATAACCTGATGTGGACCTTGGGCAATAAGTTTGCCCACCTCAGCTACATACTATGGGCCTAATGGTACCACCTTATCTACAGAGAATTGAAATCAATGGGACTGTGTGCATGTAGCAGGATATGATTTAGTGTAAGCAAGGGTGAGGAATAAGATATTGGTATTGTGGCTAGAACAAGCTGATTGGTACAGTAAAATTATTTTCTTCTCCATAGTTTTCTAATTAAAAATGTACAGAAGAATTTAAAATGGGACCCCAAATTTGTCATTTTAATGCAAATTAAAATCTAATCAAAGTAGAATAATATAACACTAATCATATGATCATCTTTAAAATCTTAATTTTTCTTATAAGTCTTAAAAAGATAGCTCTCTTGTACTGCTATAATTAGGTAAGTATCTGCTATAACTATTTAAAAATCTCTATGTGCCAGAAATAAAGGCCCTGATCCTGCAAGGATTTATGCACATCCTTAGCTTTACACAATGTCAATACTTCCATTAAAAAATAATTGGACTACTCATAGTACAGGTGAGCATGTGCGTAAATCTTTGTAGGATCTGTACGTAATATACCATATCAGAAAGAAAAAAATAAAAAACAAAAGTATTCCCAAATTACAATGTAATCATTGAATAAAATGTAACTTTAAAACCACTATTCAGCCTATTTAGAAGTTTTCCATTATGTTTTAGTACCTACCAGTTGAGAACTCTGATTTGACTGTACTAGTTTAACCTGAGGAGGCTGCACTGTATTTGATACAGAGACTGTGCAAATGTTGTTTGGTTGCTTTATTCCTACTGTCTGAGTTGTGATACTAGAGGAAATACTTCCAGAGGCAGGTTGAGGTATAACTTGTGATAGCTTGGTTTGTTGAAGCAGCTGCTGAGATGGCTGTCCTTGCAAAACCGAATGTTGGCTATTCAATAAAGACTGTCTCAATGCCGGCAGACTTTTCTATATATAAAAAACAAAACAAAAAAGGAAGAAAGAATTGGGGGAAAATCAAATTTACCAAATCATCAAAAAAAAGTCTGTTTTTGAAATGCATACACACTCTGGAAAGCATAAATCTTTAAAACCAGTAGTATGACCTGTCTAGCACGTTAAGAGAAATGAACTTATACATTTTAACATTTTTCATATTTTATATGAAGAGGGAAAATTCAGTCTGGATCTCATCACAAGTTATTGATTTTGAATTTTGTCAACATGGTGGACTAGATTATGATCTTTCCTAATCCCAACACACAGGGGAGTAAGATCCCAAAACCAGCAACCCATTAGGATTACCTAAAGCCTGGGTTTAGATCCTGTGAGGAGCAAAAAGTGCATGGGTAAAAAGAAGGACAGGAATGAGCTTCATTCACACTGCGTGCTGGCAGAAGTAAGCTGTACCCCTCCATGTACTACAGCAAGATACCTCTCCCCATAGAGTACTTAAAGCAAGAAGATTTAATTGTGGGTGTCTAAGGGTAGCAGTTGTTTACCATATTATTACGGTGTACTGTACTGACCATTAAAAAAGTGTGCTAGTGCGTGCTTCATGTTCAGACTGGTTCAAAGTTCTAAAAGAGTACACTGTATTTTTTGAATAAACTTTTTACTTTTAAAATAATCTTTTGAAGTGCTCCTCCAGGCAGCTGCAGGCTTTTGCAGTGCTTACCCCAGGCTGTAGTCACTTTTAGCTTCTGTTTTTTATTTAAAAACGTAATTGTTGTTGCCAAGAAATGACTTCAAAGAAAGGAAAGAAGTTAAAACTTAAACAGTTTTTGCCAGAGATGACTGAAGAAGGGAAGCAGGGAAGAGAGTAAGAAGAGTTACCAGTATCCTAGAAGATAAGAAAGGAAAGGAAAAGGAGCAGGGAAGGAAGAATTTAAAAATGAGAGAAAAAAATCTGCCTTAAATTGGCAGATCGCAAGTTGGGAGAAAAATAGAAAACCATGATAACTGGGATGTGGGTGAACAACAAAACATACATGTTTTACATATAAGAGCTAATGTTGAGCATCAGCGCACCAAATCCTGCTTGCTCTCCTCCCATAAGCAAGCAGCTAGAAATCAATGGTAGTTTTAAATATAGAAGGCAAGCAAAATTTAACTGCATGTGCTAATTTTAGAGTACAACAATCAATCACATGAGATACCACATTTTATATTTCCCCAGATGTTCCTCATTATAGGTGAGTCTTGCCCATATTCCAGAGAAGCTTTAAGTAAAAACCGGTTACCTGTCTTTCATAACTGTTGTTCTTCGAGATGCGTTGCTCATGTCCATTCCAATAGGAGTGTGCGTGTGCACCGCGTACATGATTGTTGGAGGGTTTTTCCCCCAGAGGTGCCTGTCGGGTCGGCTGGGAGGCCTCCTGGAGTGGCACCTTCATGGCGCAGAATATAGGGCTCTGCCAATTCCCAGCCCCTTGAGTTCCTTCCTGACGGAATACTCCAACAGAGGGGAGGCAGGTGGGATTTGGAATGGGTATGAGCAACACATCTCAAAGAACAGTTACGAAAAGTAGGTAACTGGTTTTTCCTCTTCAAGTGATTGCTCATGTGCATTCCAATTAGTGACTCCCAAACAGTTTACCTGGAGAAGGGATCAGAAGTCACTGAGCTGCTGCCTGAAAAACTGCTCTACCAAACACTGCGTCATCCCTTCTCTGTTAAGTGATGGCATAATGCAAAGTGAAGGTGTGAACAAACCACCACGTCACTGCCCTGCAAATGTCCTGAATAGGGATTTGTGAGAGTAATGCTGCCAAGGATGCTGTGCTCTTGTGGAATGAGCTGTGAATACTGGGCCTGGGACCTTCACCAGGTCATAGCAGGTTCTGATGCACGGTGTAATTCATGATGAGAGGCGTTGGGATGGAGAGCCCCTTCATTTTTTCAGCTATCGCAATAAAGAGCTATGGTGACTTACAAAAGGCTTTGTGTATTCAATATAAAATGCTACAATGCATCTGATGTTTAATGAATGAAGAGCCCACTTCTTAGAGCTGGTGTGCAGCTTTGGGAAGAAAACCAGCAGGAAAATGTCCTGGTTTACATGGAAATGGGAGACCACCTTGGGCAGAAATGCAGAGTGTGAGTAGACTTCCTCTTTGTCTTTGTAGAAGACAGTGTACAGAGGCTCGAAAGTAAAGGCCCGAGCTCAGAGACCCATCTGGCTGAAGTTATAGCCTCTAGAAAGGTCACCTTCCAGGACAGATAGGACAAGGGGAAGGGTGCAAGGGGCTCAAAGTATGAGCCCATGAGTTAAGACAGGAGCAGGTTGAGATCCCACTCAGGAATGAGGTGTCTGACCTGGGAATACAGCCTTTCCAGACCCTTGAGGAAGCATCCTACCATGGGGTTGGCACTATGAGAATGTTCACCACCTTGTCCTACCAGGTCTTGAGGAGGACCTTGTGTACAAGTGGGAAGGTGGGAATGTGTAGAGCAGGTGTTTGGACCACGAGATGTGGAATGCATCTTCCATGGAGCCACGACTGTGGTTTCAATGAAGCAGAACTGGTGACACTTCCTATTGCTCCTTGCAGCAAGCAGGTCCATTACCCCACCTCTGGAAAATAGAGGGCGCAATATCTGCCCTGAGGAACCACTCATGGGTATTGAAGAAACTGCTGAGGTGACTGGATAGGTTGTTCTGTGCCCCTGACAAATAGAAAGCCTGCAGGTGGTTGTGGTGCTCTCTACAAAAGTTCCACAGGCAGGGCTTCTAGGCAAAGGGGAGAGGGGCAAGCAGCACCCTGTCTGTTTATATAGTACACTGCTGCAGCGTTATCTGTCAGTACTGTGATGCACCTGACCAGTAACTGGGGAGGAAAGGTCTAGCAAGCAAGGTGAACCACCCTGAGCTCTCCGACATTGGTGTGCGGTGAAAGTTCTGATGGCACCCAGAGTGCCCAAGTTCTGGGCTGGGGTCTGTATCTGGGTGTAGAATGTACCCAGAATGTACTCCCACATAGACTTCCTGAGGGATTGGAGAACTGAGATGGAGTGACCAGAATGTCCAGTGGGTCTCTGTTGGGCTTCTACACTCTGGCGAACCAAGTGTGTAGAGGGTGAAGGTGCAGCCTGATGTCCTGCACAACAAATGTGCAGGCTGCCATGAACATGAGTAGACTCGGACAGTTCTTGCCATGTTGGTGTGTAATTTCTGGAGACTTCCAATGAGATTGATTGCATGAAAGCGGGAGTCGGGGCAGGTATGCTCTTGCACAAATAGAGTCCAGGAGGGCCTCGATTAACTTTATCTTTTGTGTCAGGACCAACTTGGATTTGGGTACATTCAGAATAAGCCCCTGTTCAGTGAATGTTACTCACATCAGTGCCATGTGATGGAGAACTTGTTCCTGCACATGGCCCTTGATGAGCCAGTCGTCAAGGTACAGGAAGCCTGGTACCTGAAGTCTGCGCAGAAAAGCTGCCACTAGTGCCATGTACTTTGTGAGTACGCATGGGGCTGTGGAGATCACAGTGAATTGATAGTGGTGACTGTCAATGATGAATCTCAGGAACCTCCTGTGTGTTAGTATGACTGACATGTCCTTCAAATCGAAAGCAACGCATCAGTTCCCCGTATCTAAGGAGGGTACGATCATGGCCAAACAGACCATAAGAAACCTGAACCTTCTTATGAATGCTTTGAGACTTTGCAGGTCCAGAAAGGGCCTGAGTCCACTCTTAGCCTTGAAGATAGGAATATATCTGAAACAGAAACCCCTGTCTCAATACGCCTGAATAAGGAGCTGCTTGTGAGAAGGGTCCCTGAAGAGGGACGGGGCAACATGGGCGATAGGAGGACAGGGAATTGGATAGAATATCCCACCTCTACTGCGCTCATTATCCAGCAATTTGTGGTAATCTGAGACAAGGCAGGGTAGAAGTGGGATAGATGATTCCAAAATGGAGAACAAAGATCTGGGATGTGGGTTGGTGCTCCCTCAGGTGCATCTTCAAAAGCTCGCTCTGGGGTTCCAGGGCTGTTTCAAACGACCCAAATCTTGGCCTGAGGAAGACTGAAAGGGCCACTCCCACTAATTGTTTCTGCCCTGCCTGGGAGTATAGTCCTGCCTATGGAGACCAGGGAAGAAACATCCAGGAGGTTGCATCTTAAAGTGTTTCCTTAGATGCACTTGCATATGAATACCAAGTGATTTGTGAGTAGCCCGGGAGTCCTTCAGACAGTGCAGCCCGTATCGGAAGCATCTGTTACAAGCTGGATTGACAGAAGAGGACGGAGAATCGGCATCCCCTTGAGCACCGCCTCCTCGCACAGCCACCAGTCGAGGGAGCTCAGCACTTCTGCAGGCACCATCACCACCATGTCCACATGCTGCAAAGCCGGGTTGTGGGTCCATGCCAGCCACAGTAACCTTGGTCTGGCCAACCTCGCCACGTAGGTACAGGCCACCACGAAACCCAGCAGCCTCATGCAACAGCCGGCAGTCATGGTGGGAAATGACTGGAGCCGTAATATGGTCTCTTTCGGCATTGAGAAGCGCTCTCTGGGAAGGAAGGCCCTTGCCCTTGTCATGTCCAGGAAAGCTCCCACGAATTCTATTGTTTGGATGAGGAACAGGGTGGATTTGGCCTCGTTCAGCATAAGGCCCACCCTCAGGAAGGTGTCCCTTATAAGAGTTATATGGCTGACAACCTGCAATGGGGGAGAGCCCTTGACCAGCCAATCGTCCAGATATGGATAAATCTGGACCCGACACTTCCTCAGGAAAGTGGCCACCACTGCCATACACTTTGTAAAAACCCCAGGGGCTGTGGAGAAGCCAAAGGGAAGGGCCATAAACTGATAATGGTCATGGCCCACCACGAAGCGGAGGAACTGCCTGTGTACAGGTGCAATAGAGAAGTAAAAATAGGCGTCTTTGAGATCGAGGGCAGTGTACCCGTCTCCTAAAGCTAGGGAGGGAATGATGGAGGCCAGGGTCACCATCTTGAACTTGGGATTTTACTAAGAACGCATTCAGGTCCCTCAGGTCCAGAATGGGGTGGAAACCGCCCTTGGCCTTTGGGACCAGGAAATATCAGGAGTAGAAACCCTTTCCCCTGAGGTCCGAAGGTACCTCCTGTACTGCCCCCAGGTCGAGGAGCTTTTGCACTTCCAACTTGAGCAGATGCTCATGAGAAGGGTCCCTGAAGAGGGATGGAGAAGTGGGATGGGAAGGGGGGCGGGAGCAGAAGGAGATGAAATATCCCCTCCTCACCATGTCCAGAACCCAACGGTCCATTGTAATATGCGACCAGGCACAGTGGAAGGGGAAAAGGCAAATCAGTAAATGGCCTCTGGTCTGAGACTGGTGTGCTGTCCTCGATCGTACCAGCAAAGATTCAACCTGGGGCTTGCTGGAAGGGCCCGCCCCCCTGGTCAAAAGACAAACAGAAGGGACGTCTGCCACTTCTATTCCAAAACTCTGGTCATCTGAAGAAGTGGGCTGTGCCCACGAAAGCTCGTAATACCATCTACATGTTTTGTTAGTCTATAAAGTGCTACCAGACCATTTGTTGTTTTTTAAGTTTATCTTTTTACAGACTAACTCGGCTACCCCATGAAGCTTCTATTATTGTTATTATTATTATAGCGGCCTCTCCGTCTGGAGAAATCCGGTCTGCCCTGCTGGAAGGGTCAAGGTGGGGCCCTAGGGAGGGAGCGCCTCTGCGGGGCAGAAGTGTGGATATCTAGGGACCTAAGGGTTGCCCTAGAATCCTTCAGCCCATGGAGGATGGTGTCAGTGCAATCCGAAAACAGGCCCCCACCCTCAAAAGGGAGGTCCTGGATCCTGTTCTGGACCTCTGGTGGGATACTGGATACTTGTAACCAGGCGCCCCTGCACAGGACCAGACCTGTCACTATAGTGCAGGCTGCCACATCCGCAGAGTCCAGAGCCACCTGAAGCACTGCCCAGGACATTATCTTGCCCTCCTCGGAGAGGGCCTTAAACTCCTGCCTCAAGTCCTCGGGCAGCGAGTCACCAAACTTGTCCATAACCGCCTAAGAATTAAAAGCATACCAACTCAGGAGAACCTGCTGGTTGGCAATCCTGAGTAGGAGACCCCTTGAGGCATAGGCCTTGAGACCCAGCAGGTCAGACTGCTTGGCCTCCTTGTTCTTGGGGGTTGGAGCCGGCTGACCTTGGCGCTCATGGTGGTTCGCCACCTGCACCACTATCAAGCCTGGCAGCAGGTGCGAGAACAGGTGCTCATGGCCCACCTGGGGGACAAGTACTGCCGTTCTGCCCTCTTGTCCATGGGCGGAATGGATGCTGGCATCTGCCAGAGGACCTTGGTTATCTTGCCCACCATCTTGTTCAGAGGTAGGGCCACACGGGACGGCACCTCTGCATTGAGGATGTCCACTGTTGGGTCAGAGCCCTACAACGCCTGTTCAAGTTGGACCCCTAGTCTCCGGGCTAGCTCCGGAGGAGCTCCTGATGGGCCTGGGAGTCCATAGCTGGCGTCGAAGAAGAAGCCAGCCCAAGCACCTTGTCGGGAGAAGACAACAAGTACTCCCAGACGATCGGGTCCTCCAGTTTGAGCGGCCGTTCTGACGCCAGAGACGGGACGGACTGTCCCGAGGGCCCCTATCCTCTGTCCCCAATTGATGTGGACTGGGGGGAGTCACTCTGTGCCACCGAGGCCTGCGATGTCGGAGCACAGGGCATTGGTGTTGCCACGGGCAGGGCCCAGATGTGAAGAGCCCACCATGGAGGGAGCACTCCCCTGGGCTTGGTGGCACGCCCGCAGAGTCCAAAACAGTCACTGCTCCGGGTGTTGCCCCTGTGATGGCCAAGGCTGTGACAGGCCCGAAATGCTGCCCTAGTCATCACGGTGCTAAGAGTGAGAATGGCGTCGGGACCTAAAGTGGGACCGAGATCCAGAGCAGTGCCAGACCTGGATCGGTGCCAGGAGAATGAATGGCGTCGGGAGTGGGAAACCGGTGCCCTAGACCACACCCACTCCACGTCGGACTCTGACGAATAGTCAGACTCCAACTACAGTGGAGCCAAAGACGGGCCCAGGGAGTGGTACCCCTCTGCATGCGAAGCCACGGATGCCGGCTTGCTGGCGGTGGCAGCATTAAGTGTCCCAGTACCATGGACTGGACCACTGGGATCAGAGCGCTGGATGCTGAATTCTCTCTGGACTCCTTAGAGAGGGAGGTTATTGGCGCTGAAGGGCCCGAAGGTGCCAGCATCGACGTGAGTGCTGGGGAGCGTGCCACCGGACGGGGCACCGGTGCAGGGGGCAGCACAGGCCTGCCTTGGTCCGGCGCCGTGGATGGAACATGGTCCCAAGGGTGGTCCCAGTGCTCCTGAGGGGATGAGGGTGAGTCCGCAGTCAACTCTATCAGTTCTCACGCTGCCTCGAATATATCTGGCGTGGAGGGCCTCTCAACTGGAATGGGCTCCTCCGTCGTGCTGTGGCCCTTGGGCGCGCTCGACCAGCCGCATTCAGTCCCAGGAACAGTGACCCTCATGGCCAGAGCAAGTGCAACAGGGTGAGGGTGCGGGCCAGGCCCTCCTCTTCTTGCAGGGCACCAGGGATTGCGACAGGTTCCGCACTGCAGGATGCCTCGAAGCCGATGAGGCTCCTGACGAACCCAGTGTCTCCCGCACTGAGCGCGGTGTGCTGCGGGACACCGGTGCCACATCTGCTGCTGGGCAGAGCACAGCCTTTCACACTGAATCCAGGACTTAAAACTACAGCAGATTCTGCAGTTAACCGGGACATGGGCCTCACCCAGACACTTCAAACACGACTCGTGTGGGTCACCACCTGGCATAGGTTTTGAACAGTCAGTGCAGGGCTTAAAGCCATGAGGCCCTGGTCGGATGTGCCCTGAGAACCGGGAGGGAAGGGGATGCAAGGGGTGAGCCCCAACCCAACAACTTAACTAACACTACCTACACAGGTACTTAACAGGGAAAGCAACTTGGAGAAAACAAAGGGAATCAACTAAGTGCTAACTACTCGAAAGGACTTGCGGATACCGCTGGGATCACACCTGTGAACAAGTGAGAAGGAAGCTCAAACAACCGTCACGGGCGGTAAGAAGGAACTGAGGGAGTGGAGGGTCAGCGGGGATATATATGCACCGATATAGCAGCCACCACTCCAGGATTCTCCCCGGCTGGCCCGATGGGAACCACTAAGGGAAAAATCTCCGACAATCCGTGTACGTGACGCGCGCACACCTAAGTGGAATGGACATGAGCAAGCACTCGAAGACGAATCTCCCTTACAAACAGACATGTACACCGAATGTACTTGATCGCTCTTCGTTTTTTTCTAGTGCTTTTGTCTTGCCTAAATATCTCAACATGGGTACTACGAACATATTGATGAAGTAACCTACTATACCACTTCTGACTGGTGTACTTTATTATAGGCAATATTGTGATTGTCATAAAAAAGTAAATCCATTAGAACTGTAAGATGTCCAAAGTCATGTGTGGTGGTCTTAACTACCCACGTTAAATGTGATGTAATAAAACTACCAAAGAAAACGCATTTCTTCAGATTTTCTATTTAAATATAGGAATATAATATATTTAAATATAAGTAAACCACAGAATATTTGTTTCTAAATTTGAGTTTGGTTTTCTTTTACTACATATTCTTAACTAAAATGTTCTAGATGGTCCAAACTGTTTGTGTTCTGTGCTATTTTGTACATTCAAAAAATTTTAAAACCTTAAGTAATAAAAACTATTCAATAGATAAATTTGAGATCTAAACAATATTTATATTTACCTTCAGGAAAGGTACTAGATAGGGCTGAGGAGATGATTTCAACTCTGACTGAAGGCGGCCTGTAAATTCTTCTGGATCAATCTTTGCATCCTGGAGGGGAAAAAGAAAAAAATAACTATTTGGCATTTTTCTGTTTTCTCAAAGAATGAGAACATATAGTAGGACAGGCTAACATTGTGGAAATATTTATATATCTCTATAGATAACTCTCAAATCAACAGGGACTTTTAAAGTTCAAAGTCCCTCAAACTCATCCACAGCTATAAAATCCTTCGATTGGGAATGTGTGTGTGAGTGTGTATGTACATACGTACACATACTGTGCTTCACAGAACTCAGGAATCTGTGACCTTTATGTATGCAACTCCCTCAGGGATGCACACTTAAAGAAACAGTGAAAGCCCACAAACATGAAAGTCTTTATTCAATATTTCCATTCTGTTGATAACTTTCAGACAGTGATTTATTTAAAATACCTATCTAAAAACTGGTGTTTAAAAACAACCTTGGAAAATTATTACACATTTACTAGCCCTCGCATAAAATCTGTCAGAATAAGAACAAGATATTTTACTCAATGGTTAAAAAACAACATCCAGATTGGTGAACAAGTAGAATTTCCAACATCTGAGTTAAAAGAATTAAATGTACCAGTATGTATGTTTATTTGTGAAGATGAAGGATACATTTTTAATGTTTCTGAAACTATTATTAGCTAAAAACTTTTACAGGCTGTCTAAAGATACAACTATCACACTCTTGAACCACCATGTGGTTAATATAATATAGTAGGGAAGCAACAAAATATACCTGCTATATTTATTTTTCAATATTTTAAACTTTAACGCTTTAGAATTATTAGTTTTCAAAAGTTCAAGCTAATTTTTATTGGAATCACTACTATTTTTGTTGGCAGGTTCTCACCCCATGTGACTGGGCCCCTGTGCTCGTGGCTTGGTTTGGGGAGACCCAACACTGTCCCTGGACTAATCCTGCCCCTCAGCCCTTGGGAGTGAGAGAGAATTTCCTTTATTAGGGAAAGAGTCATAGACTTTCCAAATCAAAATTTTTAAAATGTGCAAGTAGTCCTTGATGATCAATTCAAAACCATCATCATCTTTCAGGTCTACATTCTGATAGGCTAAATTAATTCTGTTTTAAACAAAAATTTTGGCATACACAAGCTATGTGAGCTTGACTACTTGTCAAAGCCTTTGATAAAGTCTGTTTGCAGTGTATAGCTGTTCTGTAATGTACGCTGAAACATATGTAGTGCTGGAGGCTACCATAAGTCACTTTTTCTGCAGGACCAATCACATGGATTCCATACACCAAAAGCACTATTTTGGCCATGTATTAGGGATGTAGGAGAGTAGTCGATTAGACTACTCACTTTCTTCCCTTTCTCCCCTTCGCTGCCTCTATATCAGAGGCAGCAAAACGGGAGGGGGAGCAGGAGCCAGTTCCCCCCAGCACTGCCTCTGCTCCTGTCTACCCGCTGCCTCTATCAGAGGCAGCAGGGAGAGGGAGCAGGGGAGGCTGCTCTGGCAGCAGCCCCTGGCCGCAGGGGGCCCCAGCAGGACGTTGGGACCCTCCACGGATATAGGCTGCTACCAGCTGGGCAGGCAGCCCTGATCAGTTCTGGCTTGCACCAGTACCAAACCCTGATGCAGCTCTGCAATTTAAAACATAGTAGGAGTCAGGCAACATGCCCCCTAGCTCCTGATGCGCTTTAAACTGCAGAGACACAGCGGGGTTTGGTCCCCGATCTGGCACAAGCAGGGACTGAGCTGGACTGCCTGCCCGCCCAGCTCCTACTAAATTGAGGAGCCAAGTGGGCCAGCAGCCCGGCTCAGTCCCTGCTCGCACCGGGTTGGGGATCAAACTGCACTGTGTCTCTGAAATTAAAAATGTAGTATGAGCCGGGGGCAGGCTGCCTGCCTCCTACTGCCTTTTAAATTACAGAGTTGCAGCAGGGTTTGGTCCCAGCATGAGCCAGGAATAAGTAGGGATGCCTTCCCCTATCTAGTAATCGAGCAGCCAATAAAAATTCTCTTGACTACTCGATTACTAAAATAACCTAAATTTAACATCCCTACGACACCTCATTTAAGTGTGGAATTTTTAAAATCCACAGGCATTCAGGTTAGGGATGTGAACGACTAGTCAGCTATCCGATAAGCAAATGCTTATCGGATAGTCAACAGGTTAGTCGACTAGTTGCTTCCCCT
This sequence comes from Pelochelys cantorii, assembly GCA_032595735.1. Taxonomy (NCBI): domain Eukaryota; kingdom Metazoa; phylum Chordata; order Testudines; family Trionychidae; genus Pelochelys; species Pelochelys cantorii. The sequence goes on from CM064339.1 coordinate 25,857,008, forward strand.
TCTCCTTGCTGCCTCTATCAGAAAGAGGCAGCAAGAGGGGGAAACAAGAGGGGGTACTTCAAAGCGGCAGCGCCTGTGGAGCCTGGGATCAGTGGGGGAGTCCCCAGCTGATCCCAGACTTCACGGGGTGCTGCCACTTTAAAATGCTGCGGGGGAGTCCTCAGCTGATCCAAGACTCCATGGGGCACTGAACGCTTTGAAATGTTGCGAGGAACCTGATGCCAGGCTCCCTGTGGCGCTTCAAAGTGGCAGCGACCCTGCTGACCCTGGGCTCCACACAGCACTTTCGCCTTTGAAGTGTAGCAACAGCCATAAGGCTGTTGCTACACTTCAAAGGCGGAGGTGCCCTATCGACTTATCGAATAGTCAATGCAAAATGCATCCACTATTCAATTAGTCAATTACTCAATATTTAACATCCCTAATTCAGGCCCCATTACTGCAAAAAGACCTCAGGGATCCGCTTGCAGAATCTTGGTCTTAATCATGTCTCAGAAAAAGTGTTTTCGTTAGTCCCCTCCTTATTCTGTAATCTGCTCCAGAAGGGAGGATCCCTACATCGATACCAAACCCAGATTATTTGAATGGACTTTAAATGTCACATAAAAGACCACAGGTTACAGGATCAGAACGACAAAGCATTCTCAAAAAACATACTTAAAATATTTCTAAATAAATGTTATTAAAATACTATTCATCAAAACAAGTGTATTGTTCATCTTTATTAAATATTGTGACAATCAGCATTTTAACCCACTACAAACAAAAGAAAATACAACTTAATTAACAATGAAATTGTGAGGTTGTATTCAGAACATCCATATTACTTTTTATGCAACACTTTCGCCTTTTAACACTGAACTGCAAGCAGAAGCTAAAGATAGAATAGTAACACATACAGCAAAGATTTTCAGCCTCTATAAATGGCATGCACAATATACAATTAACAACACCTTAATATTTACCAGCAAATCCTGAACCAGTGATTTCACATTATGGGATGTTTCTGCAGAAGGTGAGTTGTGGGAAGCAAGTTTTATCAAGGTAGCTAAAAAATTTTTACATTTCTTCACATTCTCTTGCATTTCCTGTTTTTAAAAAATTAGATACGCATAATATTTTGATATTGTTCACTGCATCACCTAATAAATGTACATAATGAGAAAACTATAACTGTTCTTATCCAAATAAAAGCCATTTGAGAAGTGTCTTCAGTTATTTGGCTATCGTGCTGTAGTTTGGCACTCTCACTTCATTTAATCACTAATAGTCATACCATAGCATTACTAACAAAATTAATCATAGAAATATTTTTATGTCTGATGTAGTCTCATTCATTATATCCTTCATCGTTCCTGGAACTGTAACCCTAAATGATAAAAAACCATCATGAAATATGTAAAAAATCCACACGCTTATTGAGATGGCAGATACTGAATTCACAGTTTCTCTTTACCATTTTAACTTTTTAAGTTACTATTTTAATATAATATCAATTGTACCAATCAATAAATAAACACATTTCAAATAGTATCATGTCTACATACCGATTTATTTTATCAGTTTACATATGCTCTAATCCTAAACCACCATGAACTTTAAAATTAATGGCCTTCCCAATACTGAGGACACAGCCACTGATATTATAGAACAACATGCATAGACACGTGGTCATTATAATATTGGAGGCCAGCAGTATAATTAGAGATCTATTTGTTCCAATTGTAGAAATACACATTACATTGCGTAACTCTTGGGCAAAGTTGGCCGACTGTCATTTAGTTAAAATGTGTTCTCTACAAGATGTTATGAGAATTGGGTTGGTGGGACAGCTCTTCCTGGTATAAATAAAACTGAAAAGCACGCACATAAGCAAGAAACAAAGCCTGTACTAATCTTTTCAACATTCAAATGTTCCAGAACTTAGACACAAACCTGTGATACAACTGTAGTCCCTGGTACAGGAGAGCTAGGTATGACCTGGGGTTGTGCTGGTACTTGTGCTGTTGTATGAGGTGGAAGTGGCAACTGAGGCTGACCTTGAGGCTGTGCTGCAGTTTGAGTCTGTCCTCCAGAAATTACCATAGGTTGTTGAGTTGCTAGGGTTCCAGTTGCTACTGTTGTTTTCATTAAGCTCTGAGCGTTTGTAGTAGCTCCCGATACCTGATAACATTGTTAATATCAAAAACAGATTATTACCTTCTTTATTTTTTTTTATTTTATAATAAATCTTTAAAACCTCAAAATTGCAAACTTGCAATTGCCTTCTACTGCTGAATTTAGCAGCTTATTGCAACAACAAAATATTCTTCCTTAAGGTAACAATTTGAGGGCCCAACTGTGTCACACCCTTCTCATGTTTTTTTACTCTTTGAATGGTCCCTTTAATTTCAATGGAACTGTTCAAGGAGAAATGTATTTTTAAACATGAATATGAGTGCTGTAATCTGGTTCTTTCACATTAGAGAGCATGAGGGGCAAATTTACCATTAGTATTAGTGTGTGTAAATCCAATGGCAGTGAGTTTCACCCTTACTGTATTTGGAAAATAAACTTACAGGTGAACACATTTTTTTCTGTTGGTAACACAAGTAATTTATTAATATTTATCACCAACATTCATTTAGAAAGCCTTACCTTTATGACTGGTTGCATTGGCATTACTTTTTGTTCATGTTGTCTGGTAACACTTTTAATACTTACTGTAGTGTGTGACAGAGTGGAGCTCCCTTGTAAGCTCACAGTAGATGTAGCACTAATTGGTGTAGCAGTCGATTGTACAACTTTGGCTTGCATTGGAAGTCCTATGTGGACAGCAGATGTACCTACAGAAGTTGGTTGCTAGTATAATAAGAGAAACAGTGTTAAACACACTCATTAAAATACTGCAGATGCAAAAAGTAGAAAGGTTCTTTCACACAGTAATGAAATGAGTACCTAATAATTAATCTCTACAGGTAACAACAAAAAGTAAATTACTACACTTACAGCAAGATAGTTTCTTTAATTCATATACAGCTAAAAAATGTCCAGGTGTATCTTCATCCCTATATCCATTACGTGTGAGAATATAAGCAGCAGTATGTATCATTTTATTTTGAACTAGTGTTTCTTATTGCTAAAAGCTAGGAACATTACTAAAGCCTCTTAATATGTATATATAATACAGCAGAGCATAGGGAAAAAGAACAAACTAAAGGTTCCAGTCCTGCAGATGACAGAATTTCTGTTAAAAGAAAATTATTAAAAATGCAAAGTCAAACATCCAAAAGTTAGGAAATGCCAGAATTAAGTTGCCTGAGCAACCTTACCTCAGCTCCCTTCTGAATATGCATTATGATTAAGGCTAAAATTTATTCATGGGCATTTTTTGTAAGTTTTGGACAGGTCGTGGGCAATAAACAAAATTTTGCAGCCTGCAACATGTCCATAACTTTTACTATAAATACCCTTGATTAAATTGGGGGACAGCTTGGAGAGGGGTGAGACCAGCCGGGGACTGTCAAGCAATAGCTGCTCTGGTTGCCACTGGGACCGCTGTTGGGGGAGAGAGGGGCACTGCTGCTTGGTGTGGGTGGGGCAGGCCCAGCAACACTAGCTGCCAGAGCCTGCTGAACAGCAGCTGCTTTGGGACCATTGCCAGGGGTTCCAGCCATCTCTGGGACTACTACTCAGGTGGTCCTCAGAGCCAGCTACACCAGCCTCTGCTCAAGCAGTTCTTGGGCCAGCCACACTGACTGCAGTTCAGACTGTCCCCAGAGTCACCTGGCCAGAAGCACTCAACCAGTTAGCTGCAGAGCAGCTCCACAGCAGCCAGTATGGCTGTCCCCAGGGCCACCTGAACAGCTGCCTCCGGTGCCAGGTACTTTTGCAGCCCATAAGTCAGCCATTTTGACCACTGTAGAAGTCACAGAAAGTCACAGAATCTGTGACTTCCGTGAGCTCCATGACAGACACAGAGCTCTAATTATGATACCATCATGATCCCATACCATTCTCCTCCCTCCCCTGGGAACTGTGCCTCATTCTGCGCATTGGCTGGACCTTCCCCTATAATGAATCAGGGTTGCATAATGAAGGAGACTGCTGTCTGCAGGATCCATCTAATTTTTGCACAAGTTGGAATGAGAAAGGTTAAGGCAGGAAAAGAAAGGGTAGTCTCATGGTTAAGGCAGTTGATTGCTACACTGGAAAACAGAATTCTATCCCTGTCTCTACCCAAGAGGTGCTCTGTGATTCTACTCAAGTTACCTTTCACCAGTAACCATTAATTGTTCATTCCTAATTTTAGGAGTGCCTTAATTAGGACCCTATGGTTCCATTTGCATATGTTCTGCATGCTCACAGCTGACCTCAATGGGCACTGTTCTGAACTTATGAAGTGCCAAATAATGCTAAATACCCTTTAAAATATTAAGTCCTTAGCATTTCAAATTGGGCATCTTGCAGGGTCACAATTTGCTATCTGTAGAATGCAGGTAATAACAACACCTTCTCATCTCACAGGGGTGTTTTAAAAATAAACCCATTAATGTTTGTGAAACATTCATATGTGACAATGACAAACCACAGAAGAAGAGGGCAACTAATATTTCTGTCTTCTCAGCAGTGCCTAAGAAGAGTGCAATAAGGTATGGGGGGAAAAGTGAACAAGGACAAAACAAAACACTGCAATGACGTTCATTAAGTAAGCACCATATAGCCTGTGCACTGAATAAAGCAGGAGTCCAATGGGAAAAATAGTACATGAGCATGTCATTAAAGAGCATATCATAGAGCATACACACAAAAGGACTGAATTAAGTTTCCACGGGCAACCTTATTTTTTGCATTTCCTAACCTTAGAGTGCTTGACAAAGTTAAAAAAGAACAGTAAAGTTCTTTAACATAGTTTTTTCTGAGTAACTCTCCCACAGTAATGTTATGAACCAGATTTGAACCAATAACTGACTGACAGAGGTGGAAACAGATTGTTGATGTGCTGTGAAGAGTCACCTGTCTGCTTCCTATTCCTCACTACGCTCATGCACTACACCTTCTTAAATCTTACTCCAGAGTTTGTTAATACCTGTATATTAGATATGTAGAATAAGAGGCAAGTTTAAAGTATGTCTGGATTAATAAATAGATTTTGAGCTCTGCTGTTCTCACAAGAGGAAAAAATAATTTACCTAAAATTACAATAGTTGGACTACTATTTTTGTAGATGCATAATGTTTTAATGCAGAATGGCTTATCTTAAATAACCATATTGCCTATTAAACCTACATAAAATATTTCTTCAAAGAACTTTCAGCTTTCTTAAGAGATCTCTCTAGAGGAAACAAAGGCCCAGGCACACATTCAAAGCCTCAAGCATTCCTTACCACACATTCCAAAAACATCGACGCTGGATATCAATCTTCTTTATTTTTATATGGAGGAAGAGAGGGGAATCTACCTGACATCCAAACAAAACCCTTTTTTTGGTTTGGTTTTGATAGCTTTTAAGATTTTTTTTTAAACCTTGAGCTGGGATGTCTTCCATACTCAGGTAGCTTAGAGGGAATAAACAGCATTGTCATAAAAAAGTGGAATTGTTCATCTTTTAGAAAGCAGAAACAAACAGGGTTTTTAACGGAGAAATGGGAGATCACTCATTCCTGTTTCCTTAAAATAATTTGTAGTGAAATGACATGCATTTCTGAGGAATATTTAGTTATAAAATAAAAATATTATAAACCTTGTTCATTTGCTTATGAATACTGTAGCCATCCTAAAAGGGCAACATGTTTAAATACTAAATTTGTTTGCTTCTCAGTAATTGATTCCAGAGGTGAAGATTTACATAGACAACAGAAAACGAGGCAAACTTCTGGCAGCAATTCGCCACAATGAAAGACCTTCACCCATGTGACAACCAAAAATCTGCCCAAAAAAAAGCTCAGCCTCGCAAATTTTCAATCTTTACTATATATTTTAGAAATGTGCGTCTGTACGTTTGTTCAAGAACTCCTCCTAAAGGGTAAGAGATAGAACCACCAAATTTGGTATGCTGCTTCCTCTTATCATATCTTAAAGCAAGGTCACGGTTTGGTTGTGCCAGAATAAAGTGGGTGGAATCTGACTATTTCTCATAAATGGAAAGGGAGTGGTGTTGTGGGACTGAGTTATACTGCCGAATGACCAGAGAGGACTGGGACAGCTATAACCCCATTGGGCCAGCAGGGGGCAAGGGTGAAGAAAGGGATAGCTATAGTATCTACTATACATTTCAGAGAGTTTGTTTGTGTCTATCTCCTATGCACCCTGCCCCTGGCTATGTCCACTGCAGCGGCCATGGACCTGACCCTAAGCTGCTTCAGTGAGAGGGGACTGGGGTTGTACTCTCTCCACAGGGCAGGCTGCATACTGAACCCCTCATTCTCAGCCGCACCCCAGAACAATGATTTAAATGAAGAAAAACAAAACTATGTGTTTGAGGTTATTGTGTGTGTTGATTGTGTGCTCATGTGGTTTTAAAGAAGTGTGACAGATGTGCCAAATAATCCATTTTCTTTACAGTCTCCCTCATACAACCAATTAAATTGTTGCATGCATATTAGCTTAGAGCAGGGGTGGGCAAGATATGGCCTGTGGGTGGGATCCGGCCAATCAAGCCTTTTGATCTGACCCATGGCCTGCTCTGCTGGGACCCCAAGGCACATTCTCTCTCTGCTGCAGCCCCCGGCTGCTCAAAATGGCTGGTGGCTTTCTCCAGGTGTTGTGTGTCCCTGACAGAGAAGAGGGGGGAGGGAGACTTCACACGCTGCCTCTGCCCCCAGTCCAATCTTTGCAACTCCCACTGAACGGTTTCCAGCTGATGGGAGCTGCAATGACTAGGCTGGGGGCAGGCAGTGCACAAAATGTTGCCCCCCCCCCCCAACCCCACTCCCAGTGTACGAAGCAGATAGGCCCATGGAAGAAGCAGCTAGCTGTTTTGAGCAGCTTTCAGCTGCAGCAGACAGGGAGCCTGAATCTGGGTCCCACTGGGCAGCTGGCTGGGAGCTAGCTCTGTAAACACCTCACACACCTCAGCTTGCCTCTGCCATCCCAGCCCCTCCCACACCTCAATACCCTACCCCAAGCTCCTTTCTACACCCAATCTGTCCCAGACCACACACCTTCTCTATAGAAGAGTTAAACCCTTTACCACTTACCAAAATATTGGAGTGGCTCCTCCATCAAAAATTATTTTCTACCCCAGTCTAGTACTGTTGGCATGACATAGATGAATGCTTTACTGTAGTTAAACACTGCACAGGTGTAATTTAGAAAGTCAAAATGACTGAGAACTAAAAAAAAAAAAAATGGTTGTAACGGACTATGAATCCCAGTGACAACTCACCCTTGAGTTATTCTAAACATAAAGAGCTTTCAGCCATTATTGTAACTGAGTCCTTCACTTTAGAGCCCTGCGCAGATACAAAATTTATGTCCAGCACCTGCAAAAATGATCCGCAGATACCTGTGGATTTGCAGGGCTCTACTTCAATTCACACTGATGCCAGGTATTCTAGGCTTCAGAGATGCATACAGAATGACAAGCCTGGAATCTATTATACAGATCAGGAGTAGGGTGTCCAGCTCACAACAGTAAAATATGGGGACACATTGGGGCATCATTGGCCCCTCCTCTACTCACCGGCCTCTGCCCCCACTCTGTCCTAAACCCCCACACATGTTCCTCCCCATACGCCTTGCCCACTGCTCACCTTCCCCACCAGTTGCTCATCACTTCCTCTACCTGCCACTTACCTTATCACTCTCCTACCACTCACTTGCTCGCCGCCAGAACCCCAACTCGCTGTTGGCATTCCCACTTACCTTTTTCACTCACCCCACCTCTCGGCTGCCATTGGCTTCACCATTCATCTCCTCACCTCCCCGGCCACCCACTGCCTACCTCCTCACCTGAATATTGTGACAAATGGTGTCCCAAACATAGACCAGTTGGGGGACAGAGTAAAGGGTTCAATATCAGGACATCTAGTCATCCTAATAAGTCATTCTCAAAGGTTTTTTTTGCTCTCCAGTAGGGATGTAAGCGACTAGTCAACCACCCGATAAGCCTTACCCAATAAGACTAGTCACTACTCAACTAGTTGCTCCCCCACCCCTTGCTGCCTCTGCCTTTGAAATGTACAAGAGCCACTGGCTCTTGTACATTTCAATGGCAGAGGCACAGTGGGATAGTGAAAGCCCCTCTTATCAACTAATCAAGTAGTAGATGGAAATTCCATCAACTATTCAATAAGCTGATTAATCAAAATTTGACATCCCTACTCTCTGGTCACCCAGCTCTACGGCAGCACAGAAGGAAGGGTGGCATTTCTTAATTTTGTATTTTGCAACCTTAAGAATGTTATCTAAATGTAGTTTGTGTATTTTCCTAAATATGTTTAAATTGCTATGTTAAGAGTATTCCAATTACATAAATTGTAGAATTTACATATACCAGCAGTTAATTTTTTTCTTTTAGAAGAATTACATATCCATGGTGAACAAAGGCCAGAAAGATGACCTCACAGAAAAAAGTGCTGTCAACCCTCTGATACCATATCTGTTGGTCTCTTCACATGCCAACCGCATTCTTTTCAGCATTCAAACAAGGCTAAATTTCCTTCTCCCAGGCATATCCAGATACTCAAGGAATATTTTTTCAGTTGTTAGGACATGGGAGAACAGAAGGTGACACTTTTGAAACAGATGTCATTTGGGATCTTTAAACATGGACAGTAATTCTTTAAACATAAATGAAAAGACACAACTGGAAAAAGAGGTCCAGTTATTCACTGTGGAAAGACACTGGATATGGGTTATGTTAACTCTCCCTGAAACTAAATTTTAGGATTGGGGCATTCTTGTCTATAAAGATAAGCCATAACAAATTCAAAATGCTCTGCAAAAAGAAGATATGAACACATTAACATTTGACTACACAGCACTTAGTATTATCTGAAAGTACATTAAGGCTATCAAAAATTTAATTCTCAAAAGTGATGACTGAAATGAGGTTTAACCCACTCCAGAAAAGCATTAGGCGGATTACTGATGACCAAATATTCCCAAAGAAAACTTGATCAATAGTGTCATATGCAGGGCAAATATCACAAAGAATTAAAATTAACAGTGAAGATTTTTCAGATCCTTGTGGACAGTTTTAGTTCTACATTAAGTTTCACCGACGCAAAGGCAGTTTATTAAACACATTAACATTGAGGTATGTTTTCATTTAAAGAGATTATATATATGGGCAAAACAGCAATAGCATCAGTGTTTAATACTGCATGTAGATTTTTTTTAATAAAAAATCTTCACTGGTGGTATACAATGGAACTGTAATTTTACCATCAGTTTCAGATTACTTGAAATCCTCCCCCCCCTTTTTTTTTAACTTTTTATTTATACATGTAGGAAACACAGACACAGATTACAGTGCTACAGAGAGTGCTCCACTCCTCTTACACACTGTCATTCATGCCACTTATAAAGGCGGTAGGTACAAAGAGCAGGAAATTTGGCTTAACACGTTCAAAAACAAAGCTCTGAACTACATAAACTGAAAATGTAAATAGACAAAAGAAAGTTATCAATGGAAACTAGATGGCAGCACCCACCTACTTTTTAAAATTTCACAACTATAATACTTCAAAATTTAGGGTTAGTTAATGTAGAGTTAATTAACCCTAATCCAATGTTAATTTCAAAGGCTGAAATGCAGTAGCTTTAACATACTTTTAAAGACTCTGAAGATTATAATAATTTAAGTAATTTACAAGGCAAATAAAATATCAATACGCTTGATTTATTTTTCTAAAATGGTAATCTATGATTTCAAAATAGATCAGTAATGAAATTAAAACTTCATGGAATTAGAGATTATGCTTTCTCAATTTATAAAAATAACGTATCTAAACTATAACCTACAGGCTTTGAAAATTCTACAATGTAAATCACTGCTAAAATAACCAAGTATCGCAATCTCAGTCACAGAACATAGGAAGAATTACATCAAATTCATTGAGAAACATGGAATAAAAAGAATAGAATACTGTACAGATGTTTTGACAAGGGAAATATGCCAAATGCTTTTCCAATTTCATTAGAAGGCTTTTTCAGACCCAATAACATAAATCAGGCACAAAGCATTTCTATTGTAATCAGGTCAGATGTCATTCTCCCCCAAGGGCATCACCTTCATGATGCAGATAAGCTCCACAAGACAACAATAACTATCCATACGGATAAAGCTATATGGTAAGAGAGAGACACAGGAGCACATATATAAAATCAGAAGAAAAGACAAACTCTCCCCCTACTGACAGGAACATACAACATACAGTGCAAGAGTCAAGAACGAAATCCAAGGCTAACAGATGCCAAAGTATTGTTTTCAAAAGGCATTTGTCTAACTTCTATGAGAATTTCATACAAGACTGTTCTAAAAGCTCTATTAAAATATTGCTGTATTATGTTTACTGCACATCCTCCATTCACAAACCTGACAAGTGAGTCAAATATTCCTTGATTTAGTCCTAAGTGGACTAGAGGATCCATAGTGCACATTGGAAAACATAACCCCAACTATACATACAAAATAATGGGATCTAAATTAGCTCTTGCCACTCAAGAAAGATCTTGGAGTCAATTGTGAGTAGTTCTCTGCAGATATCTTCTCAATGTGTTAGCTCAAAACTAGTAAAATGTTAAGAAGAAAAGAACTATTAGAAAAGACATAGATAATAACACAAAATATCATAACGATGCTATGTAAATTCATAGAATGCTTACACCTTGAATACTGTGTATAATTCTGGTGACCACATCTTAAAAATATGTTAGAATTGGAAAAAATACTTGGAAATGCAACAAAAATTATTAGAGCTATGGGACAGTTTTCATGTAAGAAAATACTGAAAAGACTAGGACTGTTAGAAAACAGACAACTAAGGTGGGATATGATAGCGATCTATAAAATCATGGATAGTGTGAAGAAAGTGAACAGGGAAAAGTTACTTATCCCTTCGCAAAAAAAAAACCCATCAGGGGTCACCCAATGAAATTAATATGCAGCAAGTTTAAAACAAACAAAATGAAGAACTTTCTTCACACAACACCCCATCAACTGTGGAACTCCTTGACATGGTATATTGTAAAGTCCAAAAATGTAAATATATTCAGAATAAGGATGTTAAGGAGCACGTATCTGGCTAATCATGCAGTTGATAAAATTTGTATTGACTCCACGATTAGTCGATATGGGGAGGCGCTCTGCAGAGCTGCGGGTGGCTCCTGGAGCCAGCAATAGCCGGGACTAAGCAGGCTCTGGGACTGCTGCAGCTCTGCATTAGGCTTAGGCTTATTGGGTAGTCGAGTATTTGACTTCTCACTTACATCCTAGTTCAGAAAAGAATTAGATAAGTTCATGGAGAATAGAACCATCAGTGTCTAGTAGCCAAAATGGTCAGTGACACAACACTATGCTCTGAGTGATCCTAAACCTCTGACTTCCAAAAGCTAGGACTGGATATCAGGGTATGGATCTCTCGATAATCACCCTGTTCTGCCCTTTGCCTCTGAAGCATCTGGAACTGGTCTCGTTGGAACACAAGATATTGGGTTAGACCAGCAGTCACCACCTGATCAATTGCGATCAACTAGTTGATCCTAGGAAGTCTCCCAGTCAACTGTAATCTCTGGTGGTGAGGCAGGGCTGCCACTAAGGCAAGCTCCCTGCTTGCCTCAGCCCCATGCTGCCTGCCCATTCCCACTCAAGGCTAAAACAGCCATGCTAGGGATGGAAGATATCGTGCAATTGAACAGTCGTGTAACTGCATAATATTTTAGCAGTTACATGACTATTCGATAGGCCATGGAGGTGGGGCCAGCAGCCATTGCACTCTTGACCCTACTCCTGGGGAGCCCCTGCCACCCTACACTGCTGCCTCTGTATCATGGGTAGCAGTGCGGGATGGCAGGCGGGAGCTGATCTGCAAGGAGAGCCAGTTTAAAAACCAGCTTCCCACACAGACCAACCGCAACCTGCTGCCCTGCACTGCTGCCTCTGATACAGAAGCAGTAGCACGGGGTAGCAGTGACCCCTGTCTGTGGGGAGCTTGGACACCCCAAGGACAGGTGCTGCTGCCACGGAGCAGCCTCCGTCTGTGGGGAGCCCAGGCTGCCATGGACAGAGGCTGCTTCACAGCAGCCTCCCCTGCCCACTCCCGCGCTGCTGTCTCTAGCAGAGGCAGCAGCATGGGGGGTACTAGTGGCACCACAGAGCTGGTGCTGGGGGGAACCAGCTTTTAAGCGGGCTTCCCAAAGCATCAGCTTCTGCCTTCCCCCTGCTGCTGCCTCTATAGGAGGCGTAGTGTTGTTAAATTCTCGGGAATAAACTTTCGGAGAATATTCTTGAGAATGTTCTTAAGAATATTCTCCAATGCAAGAATTTTCTCTTAAATAGTTGCTAAATAGTTTTTAAAGAATTTTACTATTTATAATAATGTCTGTCTTTAATAAAACTTCAAGAATCATGAAAGTTTCCAATTGTTAAAATGAAAATTCGGGAAAGTAAAGAAAAAAAGACAGAGGTTTAAATTATTAGAACTTTTATTACAAATCTTCTGTTGCAGGATACAAATATTTTTAACTTTCTGGATTGAATACAAGTCTAATCAGAATCTGCACTTTCCGAATCTGACCCATATATTTCTCTCTCTTCTTCTTCCTCATACATATTCTCTTCTTCGACGACTTCTTCTTTCTCTTCAGCATCATCAATTTCTTCTTCCTCATTTCTCTGGTTCTCTTTCCTTTTTTCTCTTGGGGATTTCAATGGAGCATCATTTGGGTTTTTAAGAAGCTTTATATTATAGGCTATGAATGTCAGCTTGCCTGCCCTTTCTTGTGTTAACTTGTTTCTTTTTGCGTTATGAATGATACTATAAGTACTCAAACGTCTTTCAGTTGCTGCCATTGTTGGTGGCATATTTAATATGTTGATCGCTGCTTTCCCTAATTTTGATCCATAGCAAATACCCTTCCATCATGTTACTGCATCTACTGAGCCAGCTGATTTTGTTACATATGATTTTCCAAAAAAACCTTCTTTAGCACAATACTCTGCAAGCTCTGCAATGACTTTTGTTGAGTGATCAGTGCCATACATTCTTATGACTAATTTATCGATGAATTCAGTTCCTTGTATTTGTTCATTTCTAGTAAGGCACTCACCATTGAATTTTGGATCTAGAATATTTGCAGCATAGTGAATGTCTTTTAGAGCCATATCTTTTCTTTTTTTCAAAACTTTTCATCAGATCCTGTTTTTCTTGTTTGGTAAGTGGACTTTCAGAAAGTAGCCTATCAAAATGATCGCTTAATTCCCTGAAACATTCAGGAACTTTGCTCATTTTTGGCTGGTCAGATTCAAGCAGCGTAATCCATTTAACAACAGGACTTATCAGTGCATGCAGTTTTTGGACCCGTACCCAAAATACATCTTCATCCAGGATTGAATTCCTGGTAGGTTTGCTCAGTTTAGTCTGTAAATCTTCATGGACAGCAAGGCATTTTAAGACATTTTTTTATTTCAATAAGCTTTTCAAACAATATAAAATGGAACCCCACCTAGTTTTAACTGGCAATTTAAGTCACAAGTTTGATTTTTCTCTTTTTGAAATGCAGTAAAATGAGCTTGTAAAACTTGCGATTTGTTAATTTCCTTCACAATAGTTTTACAGGTAGCTTCAGTTTCTTGAACAGATTTTAAGTTACTGATGTTACCAATTAACAAATTTAGTGTATGAGCAGCACAAGTGTATATAGCAATGTGATTGTATTTTTCATTAAGCGTTGATAAGGATTTCACCATTGCTGCAGCATTATCAGTGACAATGGCACCAAATTTTTCAGTGCCTATTTCTGTCATTATTTCTTCCATACGGAATGCCATATACTCAGCAGTATGGCGTTCAATGTCGGTTGCCACTGTCTTGTAAAACACTGGTTGGGGAGTTGATATAATAAAATTTATAACAGATTCATTTCTTCAGTTGCTCCAAGCATCACACTGAAGTGCAAAAAAGAGGCATCAGCAATTTTTGTTTTTATAAGAGCATCAACACGTTGATATTCAGCTTCCAAAAGTTTGTTAGAAAGTGCGTACCTGGATGGCATCTTGTAAGATGGTCTCAATTTTTGCATGAAAGTAATCCAATCTTTGTTTTCAACCAGTGAAAGAGACAATCCTGATGAGAATATAGCTCGTGCAAAAAATTCATCCAAAACTTTGTTTTCAGTTTCATTCACAGAATCAAAGTAGCGACTTATAGAGTGAGACACCTTGGCTGAACTAGATGTGGAAGGTGGTGATATAAATTCACTAGCACTATCACAGTGTTCTATAGATGTAGATGCAGTTGATGGTTGAGGTGATCTGCTTCTGGACTCTGAGAATTTTGTTGCCTTTTCCTTGATGTAAGCAGGAGTCTTCAAACAACTGGAAATATGCTTTCTCGTCCTTGTCGCATTTCTGATGTATTCAGCCTTGCAGTACTTACATTCATATAACACTTTGTCTTTAACTGTTTTATGAAGGAAATAATCCCACACATCACTTTTAGGCTTAGTTCTTCTTTTCATATTGATGAAAACACAATTACACCTTTCACAAAAGAGAATAAATGTGTTATTGCCTCTTTATATACTTTTTGTGATGCTTCCAGAAAGTTCCATAACAGTCAGAATTCCTGACTCATGAATGTTCTAGAAAGTGCCATAACATTCTGGAACGTTCTATAACGTTCTCAAACTATCTTGAATGATCAAGAAAGCTCTTTATCATTCAGGGTGTTCTAAAAGTTGAATACAATATATTATTTCAAGAGGAAACGAAAAATTAGAAAATTCTCAAAAATTCTTGGGAAATAATCTTTTGGAGAATATTCTCGTTCTCGGAGAATATTCTCACCTCACATCACTAAGGAGGCAGCAAGGTCGGGGGCGGGCAGGTCCATGGAGCCGGTGGGAATAGCTCTGTACAAACCACTGGCACGCACGGGGAGCCTACTTGAATGCTGGCTCCCCACATGTATCTGCTTCCGTCTGCCCTGTCTCCCTCCACCCCGTCACTCTTGGCTCTACTGCCTTTCAATCAGAGGCAGCAGTGCAGGGGAGGGGGAAGGCGGATCAGGTGCTTTTAAGCCAGCTCCTCTCTAGCACTGGCTCCCACTCCAAGCTTTTAAGTCAGCTCCTCATGTGCACTTGCTGCCTCTGCTACATAGGCAGCGGGGATGGAGGGGTGGGGGGAAGAAGTGCATGTAGTTAACAAGATTAACCACTAAGCCCAGGCTTATCCGTTAATCGTTTAGTCGTCTACAAATTGACATCCCTAGGCCCTGCATGTGTGGCGGGTGGACAGGAGTCTCAGCGCACTGTTCCTGTCTGCAAGCACTGCCCCCTGGAGCCCCCATTGGATAGGAACAGGGAGCTATGACCAGTGGGAGCAGAAGAAGCGGTGCCAGCAGAGAGGGGTGCGCTAGCCCCTACTGGGAGCACGAGTCCAGGACAGGTAGGGTTAACCTTAGTCGTGCTGCATTGCCAACCAGGAGCTGGTAGTGATAAGTGCGACCTAACAAGAGGCCACATTCAAACCCCCAGCCTCCTCCCACAGCCAGCATCCCATAACCCCTCCTACATCCCAAGTCCCAGCCCTGAGCCCCTTCCCAGAGCCAGCACCCATACCCCCTCCTGCACTCCAACCCTCTGCCCCAGCCTGACCCCCTCCCAGGGCCAGCACTTCATACCTCTTCCTGTTCCCCAAAACCCCCTCTCAGAACCTGCACCTCATACCACCTCCTGCACACCAAGCACCTGCCCCAGCCCTAATCCCCCTCTCAGAGCCAGCATCCCATGTTCCCTCCTGCACTCCAACGCTCTGCCCCAGCCCAGAGCCCCATCCTGCACCAAAACCCCCTCCCAGAGCTTGCACCTGTCACTCCTTCCTGCACCCCAAATTCTTGCCCCAGGCTCAGCCCAAAGCCCTCTCTCACACTGTGAAACCCAACCCCAGCTCTAGGCCAGAGCCTGTACCTCCCCTCCGAATCCCAACTCCCCTGCTTCAGCCCAGTGAAAGTTGGTGAAGGTGGGGGAGGAGAGATGGATTGTGTGGGGCAGGGCTTCAAGGAAGTGGCAGGACTTCAGGGAAGGGGCAGTGCAGATCTTACATTGCCCTTAAATTCAGAAAGCAATTATGGGCATAAAAAGTTTGGAGACCACTGAACTAGACAAACAATTGGTCTGACCCCAGTATGGCTGTTCTTGTATTGTTATTTTTCATTTTCCTTCACATTCAAGCACAAAAGCATGTTCAGATTATGGCACATCACAAATACCACCACAAACACTGCCAGACAGCAGTTTTCAAACATTGTTGTACCTGATACAATTATAGGACAATTTCCCTTGCACAGTGTAAAGACATTTCTTCTCTGAAACAATCATGTTAGCCAATGCTGTGCTGATCAATAGCAAAAAATTACATTAACACAGTTAAGGTTGCCTGGTGGTATGTCATACCTTTGCAGAACAGTGAGCTGAGCAAAACTAACTGCTGAAAACAAGGAAATGTACAGTAAAGGTTATCTGTACAAGGGATGTTAAGGACTAGATGACTACCCAATAAGCAAATGATTATCAGACAGCTGACAGGGTAGTCGACTAGTCGCTTCCCACCCCGCTTGCTGCCTCTATCAGATAGAGAAGAGGAGGGCACTCCAAAGCAGCAGTGCCGCACGGAGCCCAGGGTCAGCTGGGGAGTCCCCAGCTAATCCTGGGCTCAAAGCAGCAGTGCCACACAGAGCCTGGGATTAGCTGGGGACTCCTTAGCTGACCTCGGGCTCCACACGGCGCTGCCGCTTTGAAACACCATGGCAGCTGTTTCAAAAGGGCAGCTCCACATGGAGCCTGTGGTAGCTGGGGAGTCCCCAGTTGATCCCGGGCTCCAAGCAGCAGCGCCACATGGAGCCCGGGATCGGCTGGAGAGTCCCCAGCTGATCCCGGGCTCCAAGCGACACTGCCCCTTTGAAACGGGGGCAGCACTGCCCTATCAACAAATCAAAAAGTCGATGTAGAAATGCATCGACTATTCGATTAGTCAGTTACATTCTACTTAACATCCTTAATACAACTTCTATTCTGCCCTCTTTCAGCAATGGCCAAATATGCCCCATTAGGACATATATGCTGCCAATCTTACAGTGGCTGAAATGTACAAGCTCCTCTTTTTAAAAGCCACTCTCACTCACAGTATTCTGCCTTACAGTATTAAAGGACAAAGAGGAAACAAAGGCTGTCCATGTCCCTGTATTTCCCTATAGGAGGCTGTAGCTAATGGGAAATACTCTGATAGATTCCAGGTGCAGTCAGTGCATGGGATGCACCTACACTAAATGGTGGAGGCAGCATTGCACTCTCCAATGTGTATAGGAATCTTCAGAAGCCATTAACCATCATTTCAAGGCAGAATTGTGTAATTATATAATCAGCAAGTCCTGGTGGTTTTATTACAAAGGGTTTTAGTTGTGACCTGGGATATAAACTGTGTTCCCTCTAAGCTTCACAGGAGATTAATCTGCCCCGCCCAGTCAATCAGCTCCATGCACAGAGTCCTGAGCCTCTGACTGAGCTGGGCTGATTAATCACCTGTGAAGCTGTGCTGATGCACAGCTTAGAGGGAACACCAGATATAAACACAGTCCAAGCATTTATTATCTGCATACACTCCAGGTAAACTGAGTATAGTTGGTGTCAGCTCGATCTGCACTCAGTGGTGGAGGGAGTAGTTACTGCTGTTTCGTACCTTGTCATTGTGCTTGACAGAGCTATGATTGTGACATGAAATCTATGTTTTCCACCTTCTCACGTGAAAGAAAAGGGGAGAATTGCGTAGGTACCTTCAGGATTCAGTATGCATCCCTTCATTGCAGAATTATGTAGGTTATGTCAATAGCGGGGGTATAGGTCTTTTGTTATAAAGAATACTGTCAGCAGTAAACGGGAGTATGAAAGGATTGGGATGCTTTAATGATGGTTAAGTGACAGTGCAGGTTGATGCCATCTTATGAGTAAGGGGGTTGTAAAAGTCTCTGATTTGAATCTTAAATTGTGCATGTGCTGTATTTCTTCTTGGGAGTTGGCTAAGAGTGAGAAGTCTGGAATCTCCTGAATTGTATTACGCCAAGGACCAGTATAAGTATGTGCATACCAAGGCATTGCTTGAAGAGGATAGGTGGCAAGGGCAACCCTCCCCGTCCCTTTCTCCTTTAATAATGTTGTGTAGAATCCTGTGGGTAAAAATGAATGGCTTCTAAAAAGAGTGAAAAGCGTGTATATTTCAGCAACTGTGGAGCTGGCTAAGGAGCGGTATAAATGTTAATAGAGCATTTTGGGGCATTCCTGAAAAAGAACAGAGGGTTTTAACTGTTCATTTTCTGGTTTTCAGATGTTTGTGTTTTATTCAGCTGAACATTCTTGGAAGTCATGATATACCACCACACAACTTTAACTTTGAATTAACGTAGTATATTTCTATTCAACTTCGTGGTGTTTTTAATCAGAAAAGATACACTCTTAGTAGGAACTAGTAGTCATTTAGGCAGTTGTATATCTCATGTCCTACAGTTGGCATGCTGAGCCAGACACATACACACTCCTCTCCATCCCATACGCACACACAAAGCTGTGCCCCACTTGCCCTGCTTTGGGGCATCTCCCCACCTCCCCTAACATATTCACTGTGTTCCCTCCTCCAACTTAGCCTCCTCTCCACTACTGTACCCAAGTCTCACCCCACCATAAGCAGTGAATGCTTCTGCCTGCAATCTTTGCTCCCTGCCATATGAATGTTTCTATTGCCATTACTTCCTAACTCCTATAACCCAACTCAGTGAAGCTTCTGAAGCAACAATCAACTATGTCAATAGTGAAATGGAGTTCCTGATTGTGTTTCAGAATAGTTGGAGGGATGGAGCTTGTGGTGGGGCCAGTAAAAGAAATCTTTGACAGGGTTTCTGTTCAAAATACTGAGGTTAATGAGGTGTCAGAACTTACAGTGTTTCTATGACATACAGAACATATAGTCTGGTCAGCCATGAATATTCTAATTTCCTGATTAATATTCTTCCAAAAGTTATTAATAACTTTCATATTGCTGCAACTATTCAGATGCTGAGCTACATCAGAAAAAATCATCATAGCTCCTGCACACAAATATATGATGTGGTCCAAATCTGCTTTCACACATTTATGAGGTGAGCACCCAGAATAAGACTCAGATGATTTCCACACAAGCGAATCAGCACAGTGTCTGGAAGAACACAATCTCTTAAGTCACCATAAGAATGAACAAAATATGATGGCAATGCAGGCCACCTCTCTCCACCCAAATCAGCCTGTAGTCAGCAATCCCCATGTCCTGGTGTGCTCCCTTGTTCTCTTACAAACTTCTGCAATCTTGTGATTCAGGAATCGATACACCAGCAATCCATACAGTAGCAATACTTATTTTTCCCCCAGCATGATCAAGGTATCTGCACTTCCAGTTCCAAACTTCCATGCTATGTGTTTTGGAAACAATATGTTAATCTGCCCTTAATTCAGGAAATACCCACTTTCCCTATCAATCTCCCAAGTGTTAGTAATACTAATACAGATTTTTTCATATAACCCATTCAAGGCTTGTTCCCATTGCCACCTTCCCGCCTCCCGATGCAAAGGTGCCCGTGTGCGTGCACACGCGCGCGCGCGCGCACGCACGCACGCACGCACGCACGCACGCACGCACAGAGTCTTCTGTCTCTGGCTCCTTCCCACCAAATATTGCAAACATTTTTGTTAGACTGGCTATTTTACAGTGTTCACAGTAAACCTCACCACAAAATAAATACATATTATATTATAACAGAGACATCTTGGCTCAAGCCCCTGAGTTATTAAAACTTTACTGCACAGCTATACAAAGATTCAGACTGGAAACCAGAAATTGACATGCAACCTTAACTACAATGGTGATGTTGCACCATTATAATCTGAGCTAGGTAATTTATAATGTGGTTTCTTTACATAATTTATTATTATTATTTATATTATTAGGTGTGTAACCACAAATTGTGTTACAAATATGACCCTGAATACGGTTTCAAGCCTTAATGGAAAAACTGAGTAAAACTGACATATTTGACTTTAGGTGTCAAATATGAAAGTCCTCAAACATCTCTCCTCAGATTTGAACTGAAAACAAATGACCCACCAATAAAAAGGGGTCAATTATATTCACCACCAGAAAAAGAGGTCAAAGCCTCCCTTGCACAGACTGTAGTACCTTAGCAGCAGGACAACTCTCTTTAGCATTTGCTTACATAAGGAGCAAGGAGCCTACACAGTTTGACAACCAGAGTCAAAATATGACTATTTTCTCAGAGTAAGACACAGCTTTAATGACCAGTAAATAAAAGATCACAAAATTCTATGTACTTAAAAAAAAAATCACACTCTCACATATAATCTAAAGAGAAACATTAATATCCTATGTTACAGATTCAAAGTATACACAATGATCAAGATATTTCAGTGTCTGAGGCAAAGTAGGGATGTTAGATATAATTTAATTTAATAATTGTGTAACCACACCAAATCTTATCAGTTACATGATTATTTGATGGTTCCCGAAGGTGGGGCCAGCAGCCAATGTGCTCCCAGCCCTGCTCCCAGGGAGCCCCCTGCAACCCAATGCTGCTACCTCTGTATCAGAGGCAGCAGCGCAGGGTGGCAGCAGCCTCTGTCTGTGGGGGGCCCAAGCTCCCTGCAGATAGAGGCTGTGCTGGCATTGTATGGAGCAGCCTCTGTCTGCGGGGAGCCCAGGCCTACCGCAGACAGAGACTACTCTGTGGCATCAGCCCCGATCCATGAGAGCCCCGAGCTCCCCATGAACAGAGATGGCGCTGGCATCCCATCTGTCCCTGACCCGGGTGCTGCTGCCTGATACAGAGGGGAGGCAGCTCCGCAAAGCCAATGCTCGGGGGGAGCCAGCTTTTAAGCCAGCTCTCCCCAATCACTGGCTCCTGCCTGCCCCTCCCCACTGCCTCTGTGGGAGTCAGCAAGGGGGGGGCAGGCGGTTCTGCGGAGCTGGCACACACATAAAGCCAGCTTGAAATCAGGCTTCCTGCGTGTACTGGCTTCCGCCTGCCCTTCTCACCCTCCGCATTGCTGCCTCTCTATCAGAGGCAGCAGCGTGCGAGTGGGAGAGACAGGCGGTCCACGGGATCCAGTGCTTATGGGGATCCAGTGCTCCCGCCTCCTCACGTTACTGCCTCTGATACAGAGGCAGCAGCGCAGAGGGTTAGGGGGGCAGGCGGAGCCAGTGCTCATGCGGAGCCAGCTTTTAAGCTAGCTCCTCATAGGCTCTGGCTAACACTCCCCTCCCCTTGCTGCCTTTGATACAGAGGCAGCGGGGGGAGTGTGTGTAGTCGACAAGATTAATCGTGTAGTTGTCTACAAGTTGACATCCCTAGTTTACATTCAGTCTGTTCTGAGTCAATTTGTCTCAGCCTGAATGACTGAGAACAGGACCCCTGGAGATTTTACTTTACAGGCGTAATAACATCCATGTGGAAAATATTTCACATACCCTTGCAGATTTTCACTGGAGGAAAAAACCCTGTCAGGCTCCAACTTTCTGACAAGTCAGAACTGTATTCTGGACCGGGGAAAAAACTTTCTGTTAATTATAGAATGGCTGGAAGACAATTTTGTTTTCAGTATACATTATTTGCTGTACTTCTTGAATTAGATTCCTTTCTACAATCAATCATCATTATTCAAACTAGAAAAAAAATTGAAGATACAACCACTTCTAAAAGCTTAGCACAATATTTGTCATTAAACACTTTCTCCAGAAAAGCAATGAGTTCAAGAGCCTCAGGAAATAAGCTTTCCATAAGAAATAAATACAAGTTCTCACATAATAAAGCTTTTATCATTTAAGAAATTCACTGTTTTCTGGATGAAAAATGGATATAATCAAATGTTTTAAACATATTTTCAGGGCCAAATACATACAAATAGAATAGTCACTGGTAACAGGAGAGAGAAAGCTACAGCCTGTTTCCAGAATAATTAAATTCAAGCCTCCCAATGACTCTGTTTTAATCATTTCATGGCCTTTATTAAATGATAAGAGTAAACAAACGTGGTACTCATGAAATGGACAAACCAATATGATAGTCTGGGCAGATACTATACACAGTGCACATGGATTCCTGACTAGCAACAATCCTACTGTTCCGGTACTGCCACTGCAAAATGTTGAAATCAAACTCTAAGACAGGGGTGGGGAGCCTCAGGCCTGGCACCTGGCTTGCCTAGATCCATCCCCCGAGGCTCACAGCCCTCTCCTGCATTGGGGAGCCTGTGCTGGTGCTCCAGCTCCGCCGCTGTTCCACCATGGGGCAAGTGCACACAAAATCTACTAAGGTGGGCCCCCCTAAGCTCTGGATTGCGAGGGGAAGTAAAGAGTGTCTTTCTGCTTCTTACTTGGGTACTACGTCACTGAGGGGTTTTTGTGTGTGGCCCCCAACTGATTTTTCTGTGGGTCAATGACCCCCGACCCTAAAAGGTTCGCCACCCCTGCACTAAGATATTCATTATTCACAATTCTTTTGTTATTGCCCAACCACACTCAAAGGCCCCACACCACAGCTTGATACTAGGTGATAACTTGTATTAAATGTATAAAACACAGCAGCAGATGATTTAAGGTTCTTCCGAAATTAACAATTCTGCTCCAAGTATCAGAGGGGTAGCCGTGTTAGTCTGGATCTGCAAAAGCGACAAGGAGTCCTGTAGCACCTTAGGGTATGTCTACACTACAGCATTATTTCGAAATAATTAATTCGAAATACGTTATTTCAAAATAACACGTCTACACACAAAATGCATTTCGAAATAGCGTTTTGCTATTTCGAAATAGCGTGTCCACACTGAGTGGACGCTGAATAGCATTTAAGGCCGGCAAGAAACAGGTCCGGCAGGGCATCAGGTCAGTAGTTACTTTGTGTGGCTGCTGCCTGAGGCTATCTGAGGCCTGTGCTTAAAGGGAAACCCCCGGACAGCCGGTTCTCAGGTTTCCCTGCTTGCTTGCCTACCTCGATGAGGGACACCAAAGCATTTTGTCTCTGCGTGCTCTGGTTGCCCTCACTTGGGACACCACAGCACTCTGCAACATGGAGCCGGAGCTGCCCCTGGGCACTCTGGTGCTTCTCTTGGACGTGTTGCTGCGAGCCTGGCTGCGCTTTCTGCAGGCTGCCATCCGGGAGGTCCATCGGAGGGCTGGCAGTATCCAGGAGGCGCTGCGGGAGAGCTTCCACCCTGAGGAGCACTAAGAGCCTCCCTGGTCTGCCCCACTGGGGGCTTGTGCCTCATTCCTCCCTCACATCCTTCCACTTACCCAGCCCCCTTCCTGATGTAAAATAAAATACACATTTTTTCATAAACACAAACTGTCTTTATTTAACAAAACTGGGGGGGAGGGAATGAAACTTTGGTGAGACTGGGGAAAGGAGGTGGGAGAGGAGAGGAGAGAGGGTGGGAGAGGGGAGAGGGAAACCTGGGAGGAGGGAGCTGGAAGGGGGAAGCAAGGGGAAGAAGGGGGAGGGGAAGCTCAGGGCTCAGGGTTGGGGGTCTTGCTGGACCAACTTGATTTTCATGCAAACCTGCTCCTGGGTTCGCATATGGCCTTTGGTGGCCAGGCTGGCAGCTATCCTGCCATAGACGGCTGTGTTCCTTCATCTAGTGAGGAGATCATGGACATTGGGGGCATCCCCCCCAAACCTGAATAAGGTCGATGATCTCCGCCCTGGACCAGGAAGGTGCCCACCTTCTCTGGGCCCTGGCAGGTTCCTGGAATCTGGCAGACTGGTCCTGGGGAGTGGTGGAGGACTGGCTGCCAGTGGCTTGCTGGCTTATGTTTTGGGGCCACTGGGTCAGGGGCAGTGACTGCTGGCTCTGGGCTGGCAGGCTTGGAGCTGGCACAGGCACTGTGGCCAGAGTCAACCCCTTTAAGGGCTCCGGGGAGGGGGGGAGGGAGAGGAGTGTTCTTGGTTGAGACTGGAGTGGCCACCAGGGCACCCTGGGAAGGCTGGAGGCCCCCTATTTCGAAATAAGTGTCTACACAGCACTTATTTCGAAATAGCTATTTCGAATTTGGCGTTATTCCTCGTGGAATGAGGTTTACCAAATTCAAAATAAGCCCTCTGCTATTTCGAATTTATTTCAAAATAGCAGTTTGGCTGTGTAGATGCTAAGAAAGTTATTTCGAAATAAGGGCTGTTATTTCGAAATAACTTTGCTGTGTAGACATACCCTTATAGACTAACAGATGTATTGGAGTATAAGCTTTCGTAGCCAAAGACCCACTTCATCAGATGCCTGTAGTGGAAATATCCAGAGGCAGGTATAAATATGCAGGCCAGAATCAGGCTAGAGATAACGAGGTTAATTCAATCAGGGAGGATGAGACCCACTTCTAGCAGCTGATCTGGAGGTGTGAATACCAAGAGAGGAGAAGCTGCTTTTGTAGTTAGCTAGCCATTCACAGTCTTTGTTTAATCCTGAGCTGATGGTGTCAAACTTGCAGATGAATTGTAGCTCAGCAGTTTCTCTTTGAAGTCTGGTCTTGAATTTTTTTGCTGTAGGATGGCTACCTTTAGATCTGCTATTGTGTGTCCAGGGAGACTGAAGTGTTCTCCTACAGGTTTTTGTATATTGCCATTCCTAATATCTGATTTGTGTCCATTTATTCTTTTATGTAGGGACTGTCCAGTTTGGCCGATGTATATAGCAGAGGGGCATTGTTGGCACATGATGGCGTATATTACATTGGTAGATGTGCAGGTGAATGAACCAGTGATGGTGTGGCTGAACTGGTTAGGTCCTGTGATGGTGTTGCTGGTATAGATATGTGGGCAGAGTTGGCACTGAGGTTTGTTGCATGGATTGGTTCTACAGTTAGAGTTACTACGGTGCGGTGTATAGTTGCTGGTGAGAATATGCTTCAGGTTGGCGGGTTGTCTGTGGGCAAGGACTGGCCTGCCTCCCAAGGCCTGTGAAAGTGAGGGATCATTGTCCAGGATGGGTTGTAGATCACTGATGATGCATTGGAGCGGTTTTAGCTGAGGACTGTAGGTGATGGCCAGTGGTGTTCTGGTTGGTTTCTTTCTTGGGCTTGTCCCGCAGCAGGAGGCTTCTGGGTACACGTCTGGCTCTGTTAATCTGTTTCCTTACTTCCTCGTGTGGGTATCGTAGTTTCAAGAATGCTTGGTGAAGATCTTGTAGGTGTTGGTCTCTGTCTGAAGGGTTGGAACAAATGCGGTTGTACCTCAGTGCTTGGCTGTAGACAATGGATCGTGTGGTGTGTCTGGGATGGAAGCTGGAGGCATGAAGGTAGGCATAGCGGTCGGTAGGTTTTCGGTATAGGGTGGTGTTTATGTAACCATCAATTATTTGCACCGTGGTGTCCAGGAAGTGGACCGCCCATGTAGACTGGTCCAGGCTGAGGTTGATGGTGGGATGAAAGCTGTTGAAATCGTGGTGGAATTCTTCCAGAGTTTCTTTCCCATGGATCCAGATGATGAAGATGTCATCAATGTAGCGTAGGTTGAGAAGGGACGTGAGTGGACGAGAGCTGAGGAAGCGTTGTTCCAAGTCAGCCCTAAAAATGTTGGCATATTGTGGGGCCATGAGGGTGCCCATAGCAGTGCCACTGATTTGGAGGTATATATTGTTACCAAATCTGAAATAATTGTGTGTGAGGATAAAGTCACAGAGCTCAGCCACCAGTTGTGCTGTGGCATCATCAGGGATACTGTTCCTGACAGCTTGTATTCCATCTATGTGTGGGATGTTTGTGTAGAGAGCCTCTACATCCATGGTGGCTAGGATGGTGTTTTCTGGAAGATCACCAATGCACTGTAGTTTTCTCAGGAAATTAGTGGTGTCACGGAGATAGTTGGGAGTGCTGGTGGCGTAGGGTCTGAGTAGAGAGTCCACATATCCAGACAGTCCTTCAGTGAGAGTGCCAATGCCCAAGATGATGGGGCATCCAGGATTTCCAGGTTTGCGGATCTTGGGTAGTAGATAGAACAACCCTGGTCGGGGCTCTAAGGGTATGTTGATTTGTTCCTGTGCTTATGTAGGGAATGTCCTGAGCAGATGGTGCAGTTTCTTAGTGTATTCCTCAGTGGAATTTGAGGGAAGTGGCCTGTAGAATTTGGTATTGGAGAGTTGTCTGGCACCCTCCTTTTGGTAGTCAAACCTGTTCATGATGACAACAGCACCTCCTTTATCAGCCTCTTTGATTATAATGTCAAAGTTGTTCCTGAGGCTGTGGACGGCATTGCGTTCCGCACGGCTGAGGTTATTAGGCAAGCGATGCTGTTTTTCCACAATTTCTGCCTGTGCACATTGGCGGAAGCATTCTATGTAGAGGTCCAGACTGTCGTTTTGACCCTCAGGAGGAGTCCATGTG
The DNA here is from genome assembly GCA_032595735.1 of Pelochelys cantorii. Lineage (NCBI taxonomy): Eukaryota > Metazoa > Chordata > Testudines > Trionychidae > Pelochelys > Pelochelys cantorii. The sequence continues at coordinate 25,883,610 of CM064339.1, forward strand.
GAGTTCTTCTTCTTGTGCTGTTAGTGGGAGGGTATCTGTGTGTCAGTGCGCTGTTCAGTGTTGTGTTGAAAGTATTCTTTGAGTCGGAGATGGCGAAAGTAGACTTCCAGATCACCACAGAACTGTATCATGTTTGTGGGGGTGGTGGGGCAAAAAGAGAGTCCTCGAGATAGGACAGACTCTTCTGCTGGGCTGAGTGTATAGTTGGATAGATTGACGATATTGCTGGGTGAGTTAGGGGTACCACTGTTGTGGCCCCATGTGGCAGGTAGGATTTTAGCCAGCTTACAGTCCTTTTTCCTCTGTAGAGAAGTGAAGTGTGTAATGTAGATCTCCTGTCTTATTTTAGTAAAGTCCGTTTGTGTGGAAGGTTGTTTTTTTATGAAAGTCTCCAGATTGAAGAGCTCTTTTTTGATGTTTTCCTATCTGCTGTACAGGATGCTGATCAGGTGGTTCCTCAGTTTCTTTGATAGCGTATGGCATAATCTCTCACTGTGGTCTGTGCAGTATGGAGATAGCAATGGATTTTTCACCTTCAGTCCACTGGGTATGACATCCATCCGTTTGCATTTGGAGATCAGCTCTCCAGCTGCTCTTGGTATTCACACCTCCAGATCAGTTGCTAGAAGTGAGTCTCATCCTCCCTGATTGAATTAACCTTGTTATCTCTAGCCTGATTCTGGCCTGCATATTTATACCTGCCTCTGGATATTTCCACTACATGCATCTGACAAAGTGGGTCTTTGCCCACGAAAGCTTATGCTCCAATATATCTGTTAGTCTATAAGGTGCTACAGGACTCCTTGTCAATTCTGCTCCAAATCAGCCAAAAGCAGTTGCATGAGAGCAACACACAAGCAGATCCCAAATTCTTGTTGCGTATCACATTTGTGAATGAGTTTGGGACCCAAATTCCCAGCTCCTAAATGGCAGTGCACTGTGCAGCCAGTAAGCCTTCAGTGCACTCAACCATCATCATCTCAGGTCTTCTAAGATTTTATGCCCATTAGAGCTATACTCCTCCATTATTTTTCCTACTGCAGACAATTCTCAATAGAATATACCCTTATGCACATTTCTCCTCCCAATCTTGATCCTACACTCTTCTCTGTAGCAACTACAGCTACATGAAAAACTAAAATTAGAAGACTATTAAATAGACAAGATTAAAGTGTGCTCATTTAATATAGCAAGAGTATCTCCTTGGTTATATCCCCAATCGTCAACCACTATTGTGTTTGTATTAGGGATGTTAAATAGCAATTAATTTACTAGTCGAGTAGTCGATGCAATTTCCATCGACTACTCAACTAGTCGATGGGCACTTCCGCGTTCCACCTTTGAAATATACAAGAGCCCCAACGGAGGCTCTTGTGCATTTCACAGTTGGAATGCCACATGGAGCCCAGGGCCAGAGGGAATTCCTGCTGACTCCGGGCTCCACGTGGGCACTTCCACTTTGAAATGCACAAGAGCTCAGGGAGGGCTCAGAATCCCATGCTGGTTCCAGACTCCAGGCTGCACTCCCTCTTTGAAATGCACCACAACCCCCACTAGGGACTCTTGTACATTTCAAATCTGGCATGCAGCACAGAGCCAGGGGTTCCGGCTCCAACTGGCGCTGCCACTTTGAAATGCCGCATGGAGCCTGGGGTCAGCTGGGGACTCTGGGATCAGCTGCCACTTTTAAGTACTCCCCTCTTCCCCCCCTTCCTGCCTGTATATGATAGAGGCAGTAAGGGGAGGGGAGCGACTAGTCCTTTACATCCTTCGGACACACTTGGCACCCTTAGGACATAGGACAGCTTAAGAGGGGTCCGGAACACAGGGAGGTTGGGGGGGCTCTTTCAGTGGCACAGTGGATAAGGTACCTACCTTCAGAGCAAGAGGGCAAGGGCTTGAGCCCCCATCCTCAACCAATGTGGACCTGGCACCCTTGGGAAATAGGACGGATAAGCAAGGGCCCAGATTGTAGGGAGGCTGGGAGGCTCTTCCAGTGGCACAGTGGATAAGGTACCTGCCTCCACAGCCAAAGGTCAAGGGTTTGAGGACCCCCTTCCCTCCCCCACACACACACATCCTTAGCTCTAATCTCTGATTCTTTTGCAGGCTGGTTCTCTTCTCTTGTATCTTTGATATTCAACCAATTTTGGCATTATCAGTCAAAATTTGATTAGTTTTTGTGTTTGTGTATATTGTGGGTTTGTATTTACACACAAAGTAAAAAATATCTGGCAAAGACAAACATGAAGCAGCTATACAAAGAAAGGAGTTTGTTTTTAATTTAATTGTTCAAGAAAGCCTCAGAAAACTAGCATGGACCACAACTCTCTCATAGAATGACAGCTTTTTCACCAGTGCTAAAAAAGCAACTACATAGACAGTTTGAGACCCACTGCGCTAATTATTGTGTGTCTCTTCAATATACAGTACTACATCCTATCCACAGAAAATCTAACCTGTACCAGTAATGGAATCTGTCTGTGCCTTCCTCCATTACTGAACAGTTGGCTCAGCAGAGAAGCTTGAGCTGAAGACAAGCTGGGGGCTGAATTGCACATGTGGAAGGAGCTGGGGCTAAAGGCAGAGCTGACCTAGGGTTGGACAGGGAATGAGGGCAGAGGTGGGATTGGAACTGTGGCTGGAAGCGGAGCAGAGCAGAGCAGTGATTGAGGCTAAAGCTATACTGGAAACTGAGCAGAAACAATCCAATGCATCTGTGGTAACACTGCACTTAAGCCTGTTTCAGAAGAGCCTCCCACAAAGTCACAAAGCAGAGTCTTTTTTCTCCTAATGCCTTTTTGCAACCTTCCACCCACAGCATTTCCACATAATTCCAAAGAGCTCTCTTTAACAAGCTTGTCATCCTTACGCTCATAATCATTCTCCTCAAATGGTCACACTACACATTTTCTGTCCTCTTAACAAGACTCTTTTTTCAACTTCCTCCGATTGTTAATACATTTTCTGTAGTATAGTGTTCAAAATCTGTGCTCCCACTAGTGGAGAATTAAAAGTGAACAATTTTCTCTGTATCTTTACATGGGAGACTTCTAAACATACAATTTTATAACATACTAGCCATTTTCAGGACAGAAACCACCAACCAGCACTGACTGGCAGCATCACAGCAGCTGGGAGAATAAAATAACTGTGAAGCAGAGGACAGGAAGGCTACAAAAGGAACAAGCAAGCCAGAGAATTAAAGTCCTGCCAGCAAGATGGTGAGAAGCTGCCCATACACAACAGTCCAGAGAAGGGATTTACAGCAGTCATCCAAAAACTGAGACATATACCTCCTTAGAGGGGCATGGAAGAATGTTAGGGTGGCACAGTGGGGCCTGGACCACAGTGGGCAGGAGGGAGTGCCATCTAGCTGTGCTCAGTTTCCAGTATAGCTGATGGGGCAGGCATAGGGTTTGGGGGTGGGGACCTGGGGGAAGAATCTGGGCAGAACCCCATGGTCGTCAGGCTGTGCCCACTGTTCCCGCTCTCCCCCTCCCTGAGCTTGAATGCTGAAAAGTAGGTATTTGTGACACTATGGGAAGGCAGCAAAGGAGTTGCTGAATGCGGGGCCCTACCTTTTCCCCATGAATGGGCCAACCCTGAAGTACACACAGATGCTGAACCATGGATGTTGCCAGACAAGAGAACCTGGCTCAAACCTGATTTGGCTAGCCTGGTTTAAGGGTCCAGAGCTGGAACCCAGTGGAGTGGGTGAGCCTGAGTTTTCTTACCAATCCCACAACAGAGACTTAAGAACAAGGTATTTTTCAGACCCCCTGAGGACCAGGATCAACTGACCCTACCAGGTAAAGGGGAAATCCATATACCCCAGCAGGACTGAAACTAACACCCTTTATAGCAGAATGGGACTGGCACAGAGACTCAGTTAACAGAAGGTGACTTGATGCCTTCCCAGACCAAGGTAAGACTGTGAAATACTCCTTCTGAACAAAGGGGATGCTGTTGATTAGGACAACCAGCTTACAATTACTTGTAGTATTCATAAGTACCAACGTGAACTCTGCCCCCCACAAATCAGTAGAGCATTAGTAGGGCTAAGTTGCACAGTAATAATGCTCAGAAATACTCATCTGTAATTTTATAGACCAAAGTAGCCACAACTGAACAACCTCCCTAAAGCACTATCACTTAGTCCAATAATAATTGCTTGCATTAATATATGTTTTGGTTCTTTTAGCTAGAAGGGTCTCAAAGCACTCATCAGAAACTTAATAGTAATCTTAGCAGCCACCACTGGGTTGACATACAGTAACATTTTAACATCAAACACTGCAAAATATTTTGTGGTAGCAAAAGATGCTGTATTCAATTAAATTTAACACAGAAATTTAGGTATGCAAAATGCAATCACCCAACTTGAAATCTTAATGCAACATGTGAATCAGCACCCTTACTCTTGAATATATGTATAACGCCATTTAATGATTACAAGAGAGCAGGACATGTATTGTTTGTTTTATTTGAAAAATTAATCTTAACAGCACAGAGCTTCCAAATACTATACTGAGGATTTTGATCAATACTGACTCAGAAGGAAAAAAGTCACCTACTGAATCAGCAGTACGTATGATTTCCTTGGAGATCTTCAAACTAAGTTCTGACCAAGCTTGATGCAGCTTATTTTCTGAGATTTGTTGGACTCACCATAATGTGGGACTCCTGAAAGGTAGATGTATAGAGAAATTTCCTGGACCCCTGCAACTAACCCGTCCTCTGGCTAAAGGTGAGGTACAATATTCCCCTCCTCTGTAACTTGTTTTCGGTACAAAAAAGGTTTGTGGACAAATTTGCAAACAAGTCCAGCTTTATAATGTGCACGACAGAAGAAACGGTAGATGATAAAGGAAAATGTGTGAAAAAAGTACCTGAGTTGTTGTTAAACGAAATACTGGACCACTTGTGGGCACTGAAAGTCGGGGTGAGATGTTGGTGGGACCTTGGCCCTGTGTTTGTACTTGAGCTTGAACCTGAGCCTGGGCTAAAGCCTGTTGAGGTACCATTACGAGCTGTCCAGCTTCGGTGCGCACCAAGACCATACCTAATGAAATTGATCAAAATAATAGTAAGTACTATGAATAGAACTGATGTGCAGTAACTTAACATTTTCCCTTCTTAATACACCATACATCAGTCCTAACATGTTTATTACAGTATAAAATCAGATACTAAAATCAGAAAGTAGTTACTATCAGCAGAAAAAAATATATAAATTACAGCTTGTAACAACAATTTAGATGATGACATTTGAACAGTACAAATGCAACCAACCACTGGTTATCTGAGTGTATAAGAAAGTTACAAAATTTAGAGGTGTAATTAGAGACAGCAGTAGATCAGAAAGAACTAATCAAGTTCTAAAAAATGGGTTCAGCAATTCAGAGTATTTGGTATGAGTATTCTGAGGCTAATTCACGACAATTTTACTAAAATATTTAGTCATTATTACACTCATTTTAAGGCAGTCACAACCATAGAATCAGGGAGCACAGTAGATAGAGCTAATTAAGAACCAAAACACAACCACCTCTTTATGCACCATAGGACAGAGATGTGGAAGACCTCATAAGCATTATAAGTAACAGGGGAAACAAAGCTAGAAATTACCTAAGTGCCTCAACAAAAAGATACGTCATCCAATACTTTCTGAACGTGAACAATATTCAACCGATAGTAATGAACTCCAGAGATAAGGGCCTGTTAGCAAAAATGGTCAGCTCCAACAAACCTCATCCTGGCTTAAGTCTTCTAGATCAGCTGGACAGAAAAAGGGAAGCAGTGGCGGATATTGGGCACCAGAAGACTTAAGACAGTGATCACCAACCTGTAGATCGGGATCTTCTGGTAGATCTTGGAGCCTCTGATAGGTGATCCTGACCGGTTTGGATGGGAAGCTATCAAGCACTGGCACTTCAGTTGTCCCTCCACCCACTGTCACGCTGCCCCTGCCCTCTGCCTTGGAGCTGCCCCCTGGAGCCTCCTGCTTGCTGTGCAGCGTGTGGGAGGGAGAAAGGAGGAGTGCTGATGTCAGGGTGTCTCTCCTCCCCCCACTCCTGTACCCTATCTCCACACAGAGAGAAGGGGATGGAGGGAGCTTGGCAATGCAAATCTCTGTCACTCTCACACACTGTGTTGTTGTTACTTCTTTTACTGCTTGCAAAGTGTGTTAGTTTGAGTTTTTGTCTGGTCTGTGCATTTCATAATTTTCATTTATCTCTTATTCTTAAATTTAATTCCTTGAGTAGTGAGTTCTAAAATGTTTAACTGGAGTAATTTTCCCTGTGGCCAACTGCTGCTCCTGGAAGTGGCTGGCATGTCCCTGCAGCCCCTGAGAAAGGCAGAGCAGGGGGAACTGTGACCAGTAGAAGCTGTGGGCTCAGTACCTGTCGTAGGCCAAGGTATTTAGCCATTGCTGTATATGCGAACTGCATTCAGCAATGGTGCAGGGCCAGGGCAGGAGTAAGTCTGGCTTAACCCCACTGCTCCACCACCCAGAAGCCATCTCAGTTAAACGGTGCCCAGTCAGAGCTTGCATCCTGAACCCCTGACCCAGCCCTGAACCTCCTCCTACACCCAACCTCCTGCCCCAGAAGTGAGCCCCCCTGCATCCAAACTCCTTCCCAGACCTTGCACCCTGAAACCCAATCCCCCACCTTGGGCTAAGCCCGGAGCCCCTCCCACACGCCAAACTCCTTGGCCTACGACCAGAGCCTACACCCCAACTCCCTACCCCAGCCTAGTGAAAGTGAGTGAGGATGAGGAAGGAAGGGGGAATGGAGTGAGCAGGGTGAGGCCTTGGAGAAGGGGTGGAGCAAGGGCACGGCCTCAAAGAAGGGGTGGGAAGGAAGCGGGGCAAGGGTATTTGGGTTTGAGGTAGATCTTACATTGCACTTAAATTAAAAAAGTGGTCTTGTGGTTTCAAAGGTTGGAGACCACTGACTTAAGATTTTGTAGTAAGTTATTGGAAATCTACATGATATGCAAAGCACAGACATAATAAACTATCACTGGTCCATTTTTTATCAGAATATGAGAAGCAGTTATCCAGCTAGAATTATTAGAAAGCCTTTGCAATTACTGCCAGGGAGGATGCATTGCAAAATCTGTCCTAAATGGAGAAAAGATGGCAATGGCAAAGTCTCTATCAAACACATAAAGGAACTCTTGCCAAGCCAAAGATAGAAAAGACATTTTTGGCCACGGTTGCTATCGGAGATCCCAGAAAACTGCCTAGAAAGACAACTAAACTGAGTAACACACGGTTTGGTTTTTATTATGGCAATGCATGTTCAGAGTCAATAGTATTCTAAGTGTCCATGTGACAACAAAAATGGCAGTTCTTTATTTTTTTTAAATTACTAGATACAACCATTGATCAACTACTAAGTACATTACAATAGAATCAATAAAAACACCACCATTAAATGTGTGTTAAACTGTCATTAAGGCATGCAAAGAAAATAACCGACCCTACCCTTATTTAACAGTTCCTCAGAAAAAACATAGATAAAAGAATGAATCTTGTAACATGTTTTGAAAATCAAGGAAGATAGCACTGTTATCTCAAGCGGGGATCAAATTCTAGACTGAAGGACCCTTCACAAAGAACATCCTGTCTCCAGTCCCCAAACACACAAATATAGTTCCCAATCCTGCAATGTATATGTGGGTGAAGTGGTGCGCTCACACGGAGCCTAAATGACCTCATTTTGAGTGTCCCAATTCATTTTAGCAGCTGAGCTAAAACACAAGGAGAAAAGCAATCTTACAAATTATGAACAGCATTACAATCCAAACAAAAATCTTAAATTGCTTCACAAAACTAACTGAAAGCTACTGCAATCTCCGGAGCAAAGATGTAATAGGGTCTAGGGGCAAAACACCACTGAAAAAAACAGAATGCCGCTTTCTGCACTAACTGGCATGTTCCACTGGTCTTCCAGCATAGCATGAGGTAAACTACTCAGCAGTAATCCAATCCTCAAATAACAGGCATTAATAACTATGATAAGTCCATATTAAAAAAAGGCAACCAACATAAAGCACATACATTTTATTTTTTTAGAAAGTCTCTTGGTCACTATAGTTGTCTAAATATCCAGAAGCATGCAATGGTCCAAAATAACTCCAAGATCCTTATTTATCCTACTTGCATCCCACTTCAATTTTCTCATCAATATTTAAAAAAATCACAGTTCACAGAATAAACTACATTTAAAAAAATAGAACCTACAGTTTTCAATGAAAAAGCAGAGGGTAATTAGGTTAAAGATTTTTCTGCCCTGTGTTTGATGTGTGTGTTGATAATCAATAAAAACAAGTACAGGATTCTTGTTACAGAAGTCAAAAGACTTTTGACTGGTGTAATACTGCTAGCACTGTGTTTTTAGAACTCAGATGGTCAGCATCTTCATGATAAGTAGTGGCTATATCAAAGGTTGGCAAATACCATGCCACAGGCCGGATCTGGTTCGCCAGGTTTAACTCCTGACGGGCCCCCCACCACTATATTTACTTGCACCTCTGCACGTACGGCCAATCGCAGCTCATGTTTGCCGCAAATTGCTGTTCCCAGCCAACGGGAGCTGCGGGAAGTGTATCCCAGTCTGCGCCACTTCCCAACACTCTCACTGGCCGGGAACAGTGATCTGCAGCCAACAGGTACTGTGATCACAAGTACCTGTGGAAGCTAACCCTGGTGAACCACTGCCATTTTACTCCCTGGGCTACATGGAGGGGAGAAATGTGTGCTGTGCTGCAAACCCATAATTTCCCCCTCCTCTGGGAAAGTAGATTATGTTCCATCAACCTGCACCTACTTCCACACACAAAATCCATTTAATCAGATTTCCACCATGGAAAAGCATGGGAGGAGAAGGGGTTACATTTCATTCTTAAATCCTGATCCAGCAATGGGACTTACTGGCAGAGATACTTCTGACAATATTAACAATGTAAATACCCATTAAAAATGTTAACCGCTAAACAATATGTTTAAGCAGTTAACCGTGGAGGGCTGGGGTCCCATGGGTGGGGGGGAGCCTGCTCCAGCCAGACCGCCCTGCTGCGCTGCGGGCAGGGGGCTCGTTCCAGTTGGGCCCAGCCTTCTGGTTAACTACTTACCAGGTAAGCTTACCAGGAAGGCTAATGCTTACTGGATAACCAGTTAAACTTTTACATCCCTAGCCAATACAGAATCCCACTGATGCCTCATTTCCCTAGCAGTGCTCTGTGGCCAGCTCCAGTCCTGAGAATCTAAACCAGACTTCTGCTCCTGAATTAAATTGTAGGTAGTAGGGGGGTTAAAAAGTGTGTGTGGGGGGGGAGGGATTGGAAAATGTGTTTACACATGAGGACAGCTCCACAGGAGTTGCCTCATCCCTCCCCTGCACTGCTGCCTCTGTATCAGAAGCAGCAGAGCAAGAGGTGGGGGAAGGCAGCTCTGCAGGAACTGGTATGTGCAGGGATACAGATGGTGGGGGAGACACAATGGTGCTATATACGGCCCTCAGCCAGCAGCGTGGTGGGGCAGGCGGCTAAAAGCAGGCTCCCCACAAGCACCGGCTCCCGCCTGCCCCCCAACCCTCCATCCTGCCCTGCTGCCTCTGATACAGCAGCGCAGCCAGTGGGGAGGTGCTTTGTGTAACCATGAAGGTTAACTGATGAGCCAAGGCTCATAGTATACACATTTAAACGGTTAACCAAACACATCCCTAGTAGGTAAGTATCTTCTGTCCCTCCCACATCATGTCATTTGCCTCGGTCAGCTGTTGAAATTCCTCTATCTTATCCAATTTTAATTTTATAAACTAAGGCCCCCAATCCTCCAAAGACTTACACCGGGTTTAAATGTATGTCCCACAAGTATCACAGAATCTAGAAATGGAAGGAACCTCAAGAGGTCATCAAGTCCAGTCCTCAACCATCATCTAGACCAGTGTTTCTGAAAGTGTACCGCGGAAACACTTTCAGAAACACTTTAACTGGCTGCACTGATTTGTTTATGTACCAGCACCATGGCCACAGAGCCAAGTGGCTCCCATTGGCCCCGTTTCATCCTTTGCAACCAAGGGGAACTGCGGGAAGCAGCATGGGCTGGGCCACCGCTTCCCGCAGCTCCCCTTGGTTGCAAAGGACAAAACGGAGCCAATGGGAGCCGCGAGGCTCCATGGCCACGGCGCCAGTACATAAACAAATCAGGGCAGCCAGTTAAAGTGTTTCTGAAAGTGTTTCCGAGGTACACTTTCAGAAACACTGATCTAGACCATCCCTGACAGGTGTTTGTCTAACCAGTAGTCCCACTGAAGACAAAGTCTCATTGAATGCACAAAGATAAGCATGTACATAAGTCTTTGCAGGTGCAGAGCCCATATCCTTGGCCAAAATCGAATGCACTGGCTGCATTTTCAGTTTATTAGCCTGTCAATTTTTGACTTAGCACTATTAATCAAACTGTACCTATGTTGCAGGATGATAAAAACCAAAAATTCACTAACTTTGCAAGCCAGATGAGCTCATTTTAGTTTTGAAAATAACCCTTTTTGCTATGTGTTTGTAAACAAATAAAATGTAATGTTCTAGTTCAATTAACAAATTATTAATAATATAATACAATATGCAATTGCAAGCCATTTGAAACATTTAATTTTCATGAGTTAAAAATTAAACTATATAACTCATAAGAACAAATCAGATCCACAACTGCTTTGCACATGCTCAATCTATATGAGTAAAATTAAAAGCGTATTTAGGGATTTCACTTTCTTAAGGAATATAACATGGGTGCATCACATAATTCAAAAGCCCTATTTATCTGATTCCACATATCCACTCTGAGCTCATGTATAATCCTTGTAAGTACTGTAATTTCTCTTTGTGTTAATTAACCTTAAGGGGAAACACCTAAAACACACTTGCTAAACTTCCTTAGTCAAGATGAAAACAAACTGAGAAGCAGCTCTGAAGTAGTTGGGCTATGTCTGACCCCTACAATTCATACAACTAAGTAAGGAAATTCAAAGAGGAAGATACAGACTAAACTACAAAAGCACATGAAGAACTAAAAATGGAGTGTTTTCCACAAGTATTTACTGCTGAAAGATAACAAAATCATCAATTTAAAAGCACTCTGTCAATTTAGTCAGACTTTTACCTAACTTATTTTGCCTAATGTTGATAGAAAAAAAATTCTACAATTAATTTCACTATATTTGATTTTCCTTATTTATTGTGAGATCTTTTCCACAGCAACATTGTATAAAATGCACAACTAATTTGAACACCCCATTATTCTATTTAATTGAATCATTGTGGTAACTGTATATGCAAATGATCAGTTAAAACATGCAATTAGACATTTTTTTTCATAGAGCCACCACACAGTGTACATAAATCCATGTACATTTTTCTGAAAGTTTACACCTTACAGCCTTATCATGCAACATGCTTCACAGGAGGTTATTTTAGGACATCACAATTTGTTTGTTCCATACACATTTTTGTTGTGCTGTTGTGGGACTTATTTTTCATTATGAAATACTGAAATGGAACAGTCAAAGTAATTGTGATGCATGCTTACATTTGTTATTCATGAAGTTGTACAAATATTTCCTGCTATGAGGATATAAATGTTCATATATGACAATTTGCTTTTAAAATGAATGTGATTAATTTTATTGACCTATGCTTATAAAACATATAGACATCTGTAGCATCTAATATTGTGGGTTATTATTTCAGTTCTATTGACAGCTAGAACAGGAAGCTGAATTTAAAGGCTTGTGATATAATTTAAGACCTACTCAAAAACAGTACTATTAAAAGTTTCAACTTTAAACACAAGTTTCCTCTTTGAAAATTGCACTATTTTAAAATCAGTAATGAGCTATCCATTATTTTTTCAGTCAAACTACAGGTATTTTCATTTTTTCTCTAGCTTATTCCCTAAGAACACTTGCCTGTTTGACTTTTATATTCAAATGTAAGTAACCTTAATTCACTAGAAAGCAGTTCTATAGAGCAAAAACAAACCTTTATAAGTTTGCACACTACTAACTTTTCAACATTGTATTTTAAAATCTAAAATATGTTTTTCAAGAATAGCATTTTCCTCTTCTAGCAATCAAACTATAGACCAAAGCAATGACACCATCAATTTCAGAAGCCGATTATGACATATACACCTAAGTATAGGAAACAATAGCAAAGTGTGCTAATGTACCATCTAATATATTACTTTTACTTTCTAAAATCAACTTGATATCTGTTCCAAGTTAAAAGAGATCATAAAGTCATATGAATTTGCCTGATCTATGCAGTAGCTTTCTACAAAAAAAAGGCAAGGGTTTCATAAACTGTGATCAACTTCACAACTACTTAAAGCACTGCACTAAAAACAGATGTTTATGTACATAGCAAGCATACCAGTCAATAAGCATCATTTACTTCACTGATGTCAAACACTTTAAGGAATTCTGAGGCAAGAAAAACAATTTAAGAGCACACCAAGCATTAAGGGATGGAGATTCTTTATTTGCATAAGAGAAACAATTAAACATCATCTGAATAAATCACCTAATTTCACAGAAAAGAACTTATATGTGATTTGCACTCTAGCACTACAGCGTGGCAAAATAATATCAGACACCCTTCAAAATTTGAGACAAAGTAAAATAGTCATTTAAACCATGAATTGGTTTAATGTGATTAATGCTTTGGTTATGGTTAGCCTTTCTGAATTAGCATTTTTAGAAAACAAAACCAGATAGTATTACCATCTGATTTCTGAGTTATCTATAAGACTGAATAATTAAGAAACAGTCATTATGAGGGAATGGTGTGAAATTGTTATTTTAGAATCAGAGGTGAATCCGATTGGTGTGGAGAGAGACTCAGATACTATGGTGAACATCACAATATATGTACTGATATTGAAAGATTAGATTAATCTAATTAAATATTAGATCAATTCAATTAGCCACATCAGGACAGACACTGCTTGAATAAGGAGAACATTTCCTAGTGTCAGCAGCAGTAAAAAAAAATTAACAAAATTTAAACCATCAGCTAGATTATGCCTATCTAAAAATCAGCAACTTCTGAAATCAAGTTTTAATTTTACTGCACAATTTTAAAATAACTTAGCATGATTAGCATTTTCCTTTAACAAAGCAAATAATTCTCCAACGATCACATTCTTTTAATTAGCCACTACATATTTTAAATTGATTAAGGATTTTAATAATGCCAATGTATTTATTAGAACAGAACTAATTTTAAAAACATGAGATTACTGGTGTACCACACATTTATTTGATAATTCTGTATTTGATTTGTAGCACAGCCACAACTTTGAAATATCAGTGAGGAAAATGAGTTAGCAAAGATTAACAAGCCTGTAATTGTATTTCCACTTACCAGGTGGTATAGTAAAACCTGGAGGCAACTGGATTGTAGTCTGCTGAGGCGGTCTAACAATCAATTGTGGTGCAACTATTCTCTGAGCAATGCCCATTGCAGGCCTGGGTGACAGCGACTGGGGGACTGCAGAGACGACAGGTACACCGGTAGCAGATTTGGCTACACCAACAGCAGAGCCTGGTGGCCCTATAATATTTACTGTAGGTTTAGATACAGCATTGAGAGTGACTGTGCTGGACAGTACAGGGGCACAGCTTGCTACTGGACTTTGGGCTGGATGGGTGACAACGTTCATTGTAGAAACAGAACTGCCAGGGTTACTGAGTGTATTTACTGAAGAACTGTGTGTGAGGAGTTTTGTCTGTGCTGTGGAGGAATCTGGTTTGCAGTGGCTGACAGCCGGGTTCTGATGGTTGACAACCTGTGTTACTGCTGCTGGGGCACAACCAGCCTTTAGACTCTGAGTGACAAGCACAGCAGTGCTGGAGGCAGTGCCATTCCCACTGAGTGCCGCGGGAGGAACGGTATGCAGAGCAGGTCTCTGGAGAAGAGGGAGAGGAGCAGGAGGAGGAGGAGCAGCAGCAGCAGTAGCAGCTGTACCACCCAGCACTACCGCCTTTGCAACCCCACTTGCTGCGGCCGCTAGAGTGATAGCATCGGCAACCCCAGGCGACCCCCCAGCAGTGGCGGCCTCGGAGTTAAGCAGCAACACGTTGTTCCCACCAGCCGCTGCTGCAGAAGGACTATACCCTGGGCTGTGACTCTCCACTTCCCGGGCACCGCCGCCAGCAGCAGGAGCAGCGGCACTGGCATCCACATGCTTGTTGACAGGCTGGGCTGGGGCGCCTGCAGGCGGAGGTGGGGCAGCGGCTTGCAGTGGGATAGGGGCAGCAGGTGCACTCAGGGGGCTGTTGCTGCTGCGAGGAGCTGCTCCATGTGATTGCTGCATGCTACTACTGTTTACACTCGCTCCCCTCCCGGCCGCCACTCCGGGGGGGGACAGGGCAGGGGGCGCCCCCTGGACTGGACTGGGGCTGCCCATGGCACTTGGGCACCTGGCTGCCTCCCCTGCCCCGGGGAGAGGAAGAGGCGCAGGGTGCCCTTGCTGCTGTTGATGGACAGGGCTGCCGCCCCCCACCAGGCTCCCCGGCTGCTCTTGCTGCTGGTGGGGTGCGGGGCTGCTATTAGGACGAGCCTCCTCTGTGGAGGCCCGCCCACCGGCCAGCTGCGATTCCAGGGAGCCCACCAGGTCGCTGACCGCCTTCTCGTCCACCTCTTCGGAGAAGAGCAGCATCTCTTCCAGAGGGTCCGAGGCGCCCGCCGCCATCTTGCGCCAAGCTGGGAGCCCGCCGCTCAGCGCACAGGCGCGCCCGGCTTCCGCCGCGCGCGAGGCATTCTGGGAGGGATAGGTCGTCGCCGCTGCCTTCTCCGGTCTCAGTGAGGCCAAGCGTGGCGGGGGTGGGGGCGCGAGGGCTGAGTGCCCGCGCTTTGTGCTGCAGCCTGGGGCTGGTCCCGCTCTCGCTGCGCTTACCCTCAGTATGCCCCATCTCCTCTGCTATCAAACGCTAAGCAGCGTGGGGCCTGGTTAGTTCTTCAATAGGGGACCAGTGCCTTGCTTGCATGGTGACAAGTCTCAGGGGGCGTAGCTATGTTAGTCTGTGTCTGCAAAACAGGAGCCCCCCCTGGCACTTTAAATACTAACAGATTTATTTGGGTTTGCTCATAGAACCATAGAGCTGAAAGAGACCTCAGGAGGTCATCAAGTCCAGCCCCCTGCTCCAGGCAGGACCAATCCCAATTAGATCAACCCAGTCAGGGCTTTGTCAAGCCAAGACTTAAATACCTGTAGGGCTGGAGACTCCACTACTTCCCTAGGTAACCCATTCCAGTGTTTCACCACTCTCCTAGTGAAATAGTTTTTCCTAATATCCAACCTGGACCTCTCCCACCACAACTTAAGACCATTGCTCCTTGTTCTGCCATCCGTCACTACTGAGAACAGCCTTCCTCCATCCTCTTTGGAACCTCCCTTCAGGAAGTTAAAGGCTGCTATCAAATCCCCCCTCACTCTTCGCTTCTGCAGACTAAACAGACCCAATTCCCTCAGCCTCTCCTCATAGGTCGTATGCTCCAGCCCCCTAATCATTTTGGTTGCCCTCCGCTGGACCCTCTCCAATGCGTCCACATCCTTTTTGTAGTGGGGGGCCCAGAACTGGACACAATACTCCAGATATGGCCTCACTAGAGCCGAATAATCCTCTTAATGCGACTTAATATGCCATTAGCCTTCTTGGCTACAAGGGCACACTGTTGACTCATATCCAGCTTCTCATCCACTGTAACCCCCAGGTCCTTTTCTGCAGAACTACTACTTAGCTGGTTGGTCCCCAGCCTGTAACAATGCTTGGGATTCTTCCGTCCCAAGTGCAGGACTCTGCACTTGTCCTTGTTGAACCTCATCAGATTTCTTGTGGCCCAATCCTCCAATTTGTCTAAGTCACTCTGGACTCTATCCCTGCCCTCCAGCGTATCTACCTCTCCCTCTAGCTTAGTGTCATCTGCAAACTTGCTGAGGGTGCAATCCATCCCCTCATCCAGGTCATTAATAAAGATATTGAACAAAACTGGTCCCAGAACCGAACCTTGGGGCACTCCGCTAGAAACCAACCGCCATCCTGACATCGAGCCGTTGATCACTACCCGCTGGGCCCAGCCCGGCCTTCTAGCCAGCTTTCTATCTATCTTACCATCCATTTATCCAATCCACATTCCCTTAACTTGCTGGCAAGAATATTGTGGGAGACCGTATCAAAAGCCTTGCTAAAGTCAAGGTATTTCACAAAAGCTAATGTCTACATACCTCTGTTAGTCTTTGAGGTGCCACAGGATTTCTCATTGCTCCTGGGAATACTGGGTGCTACTCTTTTCGATGGGTCTTTGGGGCTATGTCTACAATACCAGGTTATTATGAAATAACTCCCAAAATAACAGTTTTGAAATAATCTTATTCTACTTCACAAGCAGGAGTTATTATTTCAAAACTAGCCAATTAGCCTGTCATAAGATGGGATTTTCAGGTCTCTCCTCCATGTCGGTCTTATCTCCTGAGCCTCCAGTCTCTCGCTCCCTCTCTCTCTCTTTCTCTCCTCCTGCCTCCCCCCCCACACTCAGCTCAGCTCTCCTCTGCCTCCTGCCTCTCTCTCTATCTCTCTCTTTCTCTTTTCTTCCTCCTCCTGCCTCTCACTCAGGGGACCGTGGAGCCCAAACAGCTGTTTGGGCTCCACGCTCCCTGTGCTGCGCCACTTGCTCACGGTCACTTGCACCACTTGCTCCTGCATGGCTGCGCAGAAGTCAGCTGAGCGCCAGGGCAGGAGGGGAAGGATGTTACAGAGGCAACAGCGCCGCCCAGAGGCAACAGCCAGCATTTCAGCATTACAAAGTCGCAGACATTGGGCTACTATATATATGATAACAAGACTGTTATTTCAAAATAACAGGTAGTGTGGACTTCTCTTGTTATTTCGAAATAAGGGGAGTTATTTCAAAATAACTCCTCTGAGTATAGACGTGCCCGGGGAGGTTTACCTGTAGGCTGGGCAGAAGCTGATCATTAGGATAGTACTCTCCATATGCAGATTACTGCATCACTCCATAGTGTCATCCCAACAGCTGGGGCTTGCTTCTGCTCTGAGCTGGGCTTGTAGTTCTAGAGTCACCACCTCATGGCCCTGAACAGAGTACCAGGTCTACATTATAGAGCCAGGCCTATGTAAACCAGTTATGTCAATCTCATCATGTCAGTGTCTGTTATGGCCTTGCTCCAGCTGATGTAAGTGCCTTATTATGCTGACCTAATAATTCTACCTCCACAAGAGGCACAGGGCTTATGTGAGTGTAGTTAGGGCAATATGGTGTCTGCATAGACCCTAGTTTACTTACATTGACTGTTGACTGACATTTTTGTCAAGTTCACAGCTCCACTAGTGCAATTGTGAACTTGACAAGAAAGACTAGTAGGTTCCCTGCTGCGAACCACAAGCCCTACTCACAGCCATGGCTATCACCCTCCCTCCCTGCAGAGGGGGAATGGAGAGCTCCAAATGTGAAACTGATTACTGCCGAGGTTCTCAATTCCTCACAGAGCTAACTGGCTGAGGCCTAGGCTCCTGGCAGTGAGTGCCATGTGGAGCTGAGAGTCCCAGTGCTGGCCAGACTGCCAACAGGGAGCTGAGAGCCTAGGCTAACAGCTGGAGTCCCAACCCTTGTCCTATGGTGACAGCCCAGCTATGAGCTGGGCTTGTAGTTCATAGCACTGCCCCTACCCCTCTTAAGTAGGTAGAAGCGCTTCTAGTGAGGGCATGCACCACTGACAAAAGAAGTGTAGACAAGGTAGCTGAGGTAATATCTTATTGGAATAACTTGTATTGGTGGCAGGTAGAAGCTTTGGGGTTTCACACTGAGAGAGACCAGGCAAGTGAGGTAGAGTGTGGGACAAATTTTCAAAAGAAAAGTGTTTAGGATAGTTCCTGAGTCAAAACCCTTTCTAGGAACAATCAGAAGGGGTGTTGAAGTAAAACCCATCATGAACTCTAGCACATAAATCTCCCTCTTGTTTGGCTCTGCTGTGCTATGACAGAGGCAGATTTTGTTATGTTCTCAGTCAGAATCTTTTATGTGCTGGAAAACTAAGCACTACTTGCACCAGGATGTCTTCCTACTCTCAAAAAAGTTACCCACTTACTATGAAAGGAGCTGAAAGGCAGGGCATTTTCCCTTTGCAGACTCTAAATGCTAAACAAAATAAACCCCCAAGAAACAGAAACAGAATCTTCCTCACAACAAATAGTTTATAAATGCGTAGTTTTTCTTTCACTTGTATTATAATATTTCACAAGGCAATTGTGTCTCCTAATGTGCAAGGGGAAGATCCATCAGACAGTGGAAAGAACCCAGGGACAAGGGAACTCACTGCATCTTTTTCCAGAGAAGTGTGAGAACACAAAAGGGAGCATGCTAGGAGGATAATATTAAATAAATTCAAGGGGGTAATATTTGGGATAACTAAGAATGGTAATCTGTGGGTTAATACATTACTGTCTTTCTGTAATCCCACCCAGCAGGATTTGGGGCCAATTAATTGGCAAGCTGCTCCTTCCTCATTGCCAACTTCTGAGAGAAAAGTTTTAAATCAGAGAAAAAGAAACTTAATTATTGTTACCCCATCTCCCATGCCTCATCTTAATTCACTTGTTTTTCTCATCCATCTGTTATGTTGTGTCTTTTAGGCTGTGTCTACATTGGCATGATCTTGCGCCAAAGCGGCCGCTTTTGTGCAAAAACATGCTGCCTGTCTACACTGGCAGGGAGTTCTTGCGCAAGAACACTGACGTTCTAATGTGTGAAACCAGTGCTTCTTGCACAAGAACTATGATGCTCCTGCTCAGGAATAAGCCCTCTAGCGCAACTGTTCTTGCGCAAGAGGCCAGTATAGACAGGCAACATGAATTTCTTGCGCAAGAAAGCCCAATGGTTAAAATGGCCATCGGAAGTTTCTTGCGCAAGAGAGCATCTACACTGGCACGGATGCTCTTGCGCAAAAGCACATCTCTTGCGCAAAGGCACATGCCAGTGCAGACGCTCTCTTGCGCGAATACTTTAACGCAAGAACTCTTGTGTTAAAGAGTATTTACGCAAGATCATGCCAATGTAAACGTAGCCCCCGAATACAAAAATTTTGAGGCAGGTACCCATTTTCTTTGTATGCATCCAAGCATAATGGGGACCGGCTTGTTTGAGGCCCCTAGAGATTACTACAGTTGATTCTATATAATAATTATACTTTAATTGTCAATGTTAACAATTTAATTGTTTATGACTGTAGCAGATGAAATTGCAAACAGGGTGGGAATGGGGGGGGGAGGAAATTAGGAGGTGGTTCAGGGGAAAAAGGGATAAAGGAAGATAGCAAAGAAGACAGAAATAACCGTTTAACTTTAACAAAATAAACAGTGATAATGAAAAGTGCATTTATTACTTAAAGGCTAGTGTTCAACCCTTATATTTATTTAAACTTCCCCAATGTTAGAAGGAGTTCTGTTGTAGTTCAAGGATAGCATAGAGTCCTAGATATATACCCTTGTCCACAAGCCTTTGTTAAAAATGTAATTCATGCATTATTCTCCACAGAATAAATTTGACACACCTTTTTTAATTAGACTGATATATGTAGTGATCCCCAACTGACAAATTCAATGTCATTTTAGTATGCACTCTACTACTGTTTGAAAAAAATCTTACCCAACATTATTCTCAAATGAATGGAACTAAAATACCTTTAAAAAGCCATATTTTATTGTTTATGAACTGCCTTTCCACTGGTGTAAATAGCAGACTTGATTTTAGGGATGTGAATGGGTAACCAGTTAACTGTACGAAAGCTATGATAGCTAAAAGGAGGCCTTTTTAGCTATCATAGAACTGGATTACTAATTCTACTTGAGCCCTTGTGGATGGGCCAGGGGACATGTCAGGGGTACAAAAGGAGGATATGGCTAGAGCACACTCCAGTACAGCTATTTCAAAGAGGGACTTAAGAAGTGGAGCATGAAGGTTAAGATAGCTTTAAAGCAGCCTCCACCTTTGCGGGGGGGCCTCAGAAATTAGAGGAAGTGCAAATGTTCCTTGAAGACACCTTCTTTTCCCCTCCATTTCTGCTCCAAGTCAAGGAACAAAGTAAGTGTGATTAGGTCCAAAAGCTAGGCTACATCTACACTGCAGGCTTCTTGCGCATGAAGGGCTGTTCTGGCGCAAAAACTTGCAGAGCGTCTACACTGCATGCATGTTCTTGCGTAAGTAAATTTACAGTAAAGCGTCAGAACAGAGGGCTTCTTCAAGAGTTATTCCTCTCCCCACAAGCAATAAGCCCTCTTGCATGAGAGCATTTGGTGTTTCAGGGGTAACAGGGGTTTCTTGTGCAAGAAAACCCTATGGCTAAAATGGCCATCAGAGCTTTCTTGCGCAAGAGAGTGTCCACACTGCCATGGACGCTCTTGCACAAAATCACATGGCAGTGTGGACGCGCTCTTGCACAAAACAGTTCTTGCGCAAGAAGCCTGCAGTGTAGACGTAGCCTTATTTTTCTCTTTGGAAGGGTATAAAAATCCCCTTTTGTAAAGTTCAAGTAAGCATATCCATTTTCTCTTTAATGGGACACAAGACTTCACCTACCAGACTAATCATTCCTTTTGTGTTTTGTACTTTTTTGGGGGAGAGGGTTTTGTTTTTTTTTCAATTCACACCAAATAGATACATAAGGTGAGCTCCACTCTGATAGATCTTGTGACGTCAACCACAGTTCAATGCCAGCCTAACAGTCCCATTGACTTTATGCACACAGGTGTTTGCAGGGTCAGGGGGTCTTTATAAAAATTAATAGGTGTGCGTACCCAAGGGAGGAGAGAGATTTTGAGATATTTTATATCAGAAGGGGGCAGACATGTTTATATCAGGATAGCTGCATCCAAACTAATATTGTTAAGACTGTACAGAAAGAGTATGCAGACAACCCTTTAGAAATCGTAAAGGGCTTCAAAATAAAGTAAAATAAGCCCTGGGCTACAAGCCAAAGCGTGACATGCCTCCAGTGAGGCAGCCAAACACACTCAGGAGTGATGCAAGTGAAACGAAAGTGCAAATGATGTCATTCAAGGCCAGACAAACAAAGTGCCATGCAGCATCTGCAGGGGCGGGAGAAATTAGGACACAAGCAATGTACACACAGAAAGACGTATGCATATTCTCATGCGCAGCAGACTGTAGGCTTATTGGCGCAGAACGTGCATAAAAGCTCACAATGAATCCCATCCTCTCTATCCCACTTCAGCCCTTCTCTCAGCTCGAGGTTCTCCCTCCTAATTGTCGCCCCCCATCTGTGAAGCCGCGGCTATCGCGAGATCGTCTCTGTTCCCGGCATCCATTTCGCGGCCTGGGAGAGGGGGCGGCACTAAGTCTGAGGGAAGATGAAGGCGGCGGCCATGTTGGCAGCTTCTGAGTGGCTTCGACGGTGTTTGTGTTGAGGGGGAAGCGGTCGTTGAGGGGTCCACCCGCGGTTGCGCGTACGCCTAGGGGAGTGGCGTGCTCGCTCGGACTGTGAGGGGTTCGCTTAGCCGTCCGAGGCCGGCCTCAGGAGCGCGCGGCAAAGGGGGGGGGGGGTCCCTGTCCGGGGAGTTGGCGCCATGAGCGGGGGGACGCCCTACATCGGCAGCAAAATCAGCCTAATCTCTAAGGCCGAGATCCGCTATGAGGGGATCCTGTACACCATCGACACCGAGAACTCCACCGTGGCGTTGGCCAAAGGTAAGGGGCTGGGGGAGCGGCCGCGGTCTCCGGAGTCGTGCTCGGTCACCGGTGGGGGAAACGAGCCGCGCGCAGCCCTGGCCGGCTTTACGCTATGACAGGACCGAGACTCCACAGTGGCACCGGCTGGAAGTGAGGGGCCACCGAGTGAAGTTGGGGGGGGGGGAAGGCCGCATCTCGTCCCTTTTCGGTACAGCGCCCCTGGTGGTGAAGGGGCGCGTGCGGAGGTAAGAGCTTGGGGGGGGGGGGAGGGAGAGCAGTCGGGGATCCGATCCCAAAGCTCCTGGCCACTGCTGCTCGAGCTTGCAGGTGGGGCTGGCCACCACTGAAGCCTTGGAGGAAGCAGAGAAAGAGAGATGCGCCGTGTCG
The DNA here is from genome assembly GCA_032595735.1 of Pelochelys cantorii. Lineage (NCBI taxonomy): Eukaryota > Metazoa > Chordata > Testudines > Trionychidae > Pelochelys > Pelochelys cantorii. The sequence continues at coordinate 25,905,777 of CM064339.1, forward strand.
TGGTGTTTGCAATGGATGGCAGTTGTGGAGAGGGGATGTCAACGTGTAGTCTGGTACGTGATAACCCCAGCCTAATTGATTAATCGTATCGAATACACACATTCCCCCTCTGCTGCTTCTGAGAGGGGGCAGCAAGGCGGGGAGTAGGAGTCATTGCTGTGGGGAGCCAGCTTTTAAGCTGGCTCCCTGCAAGCACCAGATTCGAGGAGCAGCCTGCCCTGTGGGCGCTCCCCCCCCCCCCCCCAGCATTGCTGTGTTTGATAGAGAGGCAGCAGCTGCAAGGTGAAGGGGGCAGACAGGAGCTGGTAAACATGGCAAGCTGGCTTGAAGTCTGCTCTCCTCACGTGCCAGCTCACTCCTGGATTGCTGCCTTTCTGTCAGAGGGAGCAGTGGGTGGGAGGGCAGAGGAGGCTGCTCACTGCGGACAGAGGGCACTGCATGGAATGCCAGCGCAGGTTCTGAGAGAGAAGTTGGGCCTCGAGACACACATGCTGAGAGTTAAGAGTTAACAAATATGTAGTTGTGTATTAAGGCAGGAACCAATTTCCAAAGGCTCTGATCTCTGCCAGCCTTCCCTCATTAGAAATTACAGCTTGGGCATGTCCACTGACCCCAGCTGTAACAGAGAAAGCAGTCTCTTTGATGGGTTGGTCCCAGGTCAATTTGGGCTTTATACATCAAAATCTGAGAGCCCTTACAGGCCATACATAGAGCATGAGGTTAATATGCTCATGAAGAGAAATGCTGCTGACAGGTACTGAATTCTGGACTAGCTGCAGTTGAGATATGGATTTTAAGACTTAGCCTGTTGTTTCAGTAGTCTGATCTTGAAGTCACAGGTGCTAGAGGATTGTTGCAAGATTTACATCTGAAAGAAATGGGTACAACCTTTTAATCTCCACAGAGGTAGAAACCTGACTTTGCATAGCAGCCATCAGATCTTCTGGTAGCAGCTCTGAGTGTACCTGGAACAACCCCACCCCCCCATTGTCACAAATCCTGGCCCAAAAGGCAGAGGGACAGCCTGAATCAAATGTTTCTTCCAGTTCCTTCTAGGGATGTAAAAAGCACCTTAATTGGTTAATCATTTGTTTAACCAGAAGCAGTGGGTAGCGGGCTGCTCTGTGCTCTGATCCCAGCCCTACTGACCTACTACTGCTAGGAAGGCCACCCATTGGACTGTTCTAGCCGGCTGGGTCCTGTGCTTAACCAGTTATCCAGTAAGCATGCTGGTAAGTTTGATTCTTACCAGATAACTGGTTATCCTTTTACATCCCTAGTTCCTTGATCCTATCCAGCCAGCCTCATATTGCTGTTAGTCGATTGAGTCTCATCTACGGAAGTTGGACTGGTTTAAGTTCTTCAGTGTTTTAAATGGACCTAAAGCCTATATTGGACATTATTTTGCTAAGTCAGTTTGGAATTGGTTTAAGATAAACCATTCTTAAAACAAAATAAAACTGAACTGAGAATGGGACAGACTTCTTCATTTAACTATGAAGAGGTTATCTTTTCTCCATATGAAAACATGCTGACAGAGAGCCGGAGCCTTGATACCTTACTATCAAACTCAGACTCTGTCACAGTTGAGTCCTAATGTTTTCCTATGGTACAGTTAGCCTATAGATGGCACAATAGTCCTTTACATAGTGCCTGATCCTATTGCAGTCTGGCAGCAGTATTGGGCCCCAAATAACGAAACTTTGCTCGCTTTGTCTCTGTTTTTTAATGTGTATCTAGTACATGAGATTTACCTTTGAGGAAAACTTGGAGGAAAATAAATGTTAGACAAAAGCATATTTATGTTAGGCTAACTTCTGATTACCTGTTTCTGAATATTTGATAAATATTTTCTGAAATGTTCTGTTTTAAAGAGTTAATCTGAGAATTTTCAGATGAAACTGCATATCCAAGCCATAGAGTCGTGATGAAACCGGGTTGCCACCTCATCCTTGCAGAGGTGCTTGTACTTAGTCTCTATGACAGGGATTCTTACATTTCATTGCACACCCATCCCCCCCTTATGACAACAAAATTACTACTCTGCCCCAGGAAGAGGAGTGAAGCTCGAGCCCAGGCATGGGGTTAGAGGTTAGGGGCCAAAACCAAGGGCTTCGGTACCAGGCAGGATGCCTGTCACCTGAGCCCCACTGCCCAGAACTGAAGCCCAAGAGCTTCAGCTTTGGCCCCAGTGGTGCAGCTCGGGCTTTGGCCCCAGGTTCCTGGCAAGCCTAAGCCAGCCCTGGTCACTAGGTGTGTGAATGGTTAACTGGTAAGCATCACCTTTACCATTACAGTTATCTGGCAGGGGCTTCTCCAGCTTGTCAGGGGGCTGTTCTAGCATGGTGGGGCCTCCCACCCACTCCCGTTCAAGCGGTTAACTGACTAAACATAATGTGTAAGTGGTTAAAAAGAATTTTACCTCCCTGCTGGTGACACCATTAAAATGGTGTTATGACCCACTTTGGGGTCCCAATCCACAGTTTGAGAATCACTGTTCCATGATTGCTTAAACTGTTATGATCACATTATGCTAGTATCACCTTCTGCTGTTAGTCTTCAGAAACCAGCTCTCAACTTGATACAGACAATTAAACATCATAAAAATCCATGTATTCTTATTTCTAAATGTAAACTCTTAAGATGTGACTCAAGTGAAATGGGAGGGGAGGCTAAATACATGTGTATAATTATGCACATGAGACTTCATACTGTGAGTGAAGTGAAAGTTATTTTACCTAGTAAAGCAGTCTTACCAAGAGTAGTTAAACCTTCAATGTCTCATTTGTACTGCCTCTTCCTTGATGCTCAGAGTGCTACTCAGTCACAACTGAGGAACTGGCACTTAGATTCTGCACTGATTTCAGAATTAGAATAAGTACTTCATATGATGTGTTTTCTAATCTTTTATTAGCAATCAGTTTGTAAACTACTAGAATACTAGGTGCTAAGTAACAACATGGATTTGTCAAGAACAAATCATGTCAAGCCAACCTAATGGGCTGGAGTATAATGTTTAACCGATTAACTGAATAAAGTGGGGGGTGCAGCGGCTCCCCCCCCATTAAGGTGACCCATTACCCACCTGTTCACATCCCTAATCCTTACAGTACAGTCTAGCTAAGATTGGGGGCTCTCATTGTGATAGGCTTGGTACAAAACTCAATAAGAGACGGTCTCTGCTCCAAAGACTTCTGTTTGAAAAGATCAGTGGTTCTCAGCCAGGGGTATTCTGAGGTCTCCCAGGGCATATATCAGTTCATCTAGATATGTAGTCTGTTGTAAAACTAGGCAAATAAAAAGCACAAGTGAAATCTATTATGTATAAAATTTCATACAATGATTTTTTTATATTGTTTTATGTATCATACAACGAAATGTAAGTACCATATTTGTATTCCAATTTATTTTATAATTGGATGATAAAATTAAGAAAAGAAGCAATAAATAATTTGAGACATCTTTTGTATTTTTGTATCTGATTTTGTAAGTTAAGTGAGGTAAAACTTGAGGGTATACAAGACAAATCAGTCTTTTGAAAGGGATACAGTAGTCTGGAAAGATCCATTCAAATGGCTCTCAACAAGACAGTCTGGTAGAGTAAATAGAGGCACAAAGAGAAGTGACTTGCCCAGATTCATACACTAAGTTGATGGTAGAAGAGAAGATAGACTTCCATGTGCCCTGTCCACCAGACCATGTTGTTTCTTCATCACATTAGTCCCTTTGTGTTCATTATTTTCACTGGCAGATGCTACCTCCTCAGTCTCATATACATCAAGTAAAATGTGTGCCACAAAATTGTACTGTAATGCAAAATCTAAACTGTTGATATTGGCAACATAAATATTGAAACTTGTGAAATGTTTGTATTTTCCCCTTGAGAAGTGTGGATTTGGGGTTATGATTTTGTGGAATAGTGCAGTCATGATCAATACAGTTCAAAGTGAGCTATGGCCTACTGTATTCTAATAGACTAGATTTGTGGGCTGGATTGATGAGTAGCTATTGTTGCAATGCTTGTCTAAATGGTATGTTAGTGTGCATCAGTGTGTCATGCGCTAATTGCTTGTCAAACTTGCTGCCATGCACTAAAAGTTCCCTCGTGTGTATTGATAAGAGGACTACATCAGCTTGCATTATAGAATGCTTTGTGCATCAGCAAGGGTACACATGGACAGTTAAGGTGTACCAGTATGTCGCATGCTAGTGCACCATGTAGACTAATCCACCATAGTTCCATATTAAGTAAATGTTGTCTTCTGCATGGTGTTAGTTTTTCATGTTTGTGTTTTACCATCACCAAAAAGACCACTGTGAATTAGGGATGTTAGATGTCATTTAATTTAATAATCACAACTGCACACTCTTATCAGTTACATGATTATTTGATGGCCCCTGGAGGTGGGGCTGGCAGCCAGTGCGCTTCCAACCACACTCTCGGGGAGCCCCCTGCCATCCCATGCTGCTACCTCTGTAGCCCCTGATACGATGGTGGCTCTGTGAAGCTGGTGCTCTCCCTCCCTTCCTCCTCCTCCCTCCCCCCCCCCGCCTCTGAGGGATAGCGGGAGAGGGGAGCCAGCATTCCATGGGTATCCGCTCCAGTCTGCCCTCCCCCACTGTGCTATCAGAAGCAGCAGTGGGGGAGGGGAGAGCGACTCCCTGCATGCACCGGCTCCCGCTTCCCCCACCCACGCTGCTGTCTCTATCAGAGGCAGCAGCATGAGGGGAGAAGGGAGGCTGCATGTAACTGTGCACATTAACCATGTAAACGGTTACACTTTCACATCACTACTCCATACACTTTATTTTCTATTTAATAAAATCTGGGACAATGCTTTTTATGCACCTTATGTATCTTGTGAACTTTGAAACTGATACTTTTCATATCTCAAGCTTGACCAAAGAGATACCGTGCCTTCCTTTTAAACCCGTGTAATATGAACTTGATTTCAAACATTAGCTTTAATTAAACCAATATGAGCTCATTTCACTAAGGTAACTGGTCAGACATTTTAGTAACTAGCTTAATGTGTCTGTATAGAATAAAGTGAATTGGTTAACTTTTCTCCTAATAGATTATATTATAGGTACAGGTTGAAACCTCAGTGGTCCGAGATACTGTGGTCCAGCAACATCTGTAGTCCTTGTTCTTGGACCAGAGTGCACCAGCAGCAGCGGTTGCCAGTGGCTGGCAGCTTTCAGGGCCATTGGGCTGGGGGCAAGGAGCCTCACTGGCAGGAGTGCAGAGCCCCGGCGCTCCCCCAGCTGGGGGGCACGGAGTGAGGCGGCAGCCAGAGAGAAACCATACTGACTGGGGGCTCAGAGCCCTGCTGACAGCCATGAGAGGAGTCCCACCAGCAGGCTGGGGGCAGCGCACTGGCCAGGCTGTGACCAGGAGGGGAGACCCGAAGGCCTGACCTCCCCTTGTCCAGCAGACTCTGTTTAGGATCACGCAGGACCCAAGGGATGTCCAACTTGTAGTATCATATATCTCTTTGACCATGTGTTCTTGATATAGCTGCCAGATGTTCAATTAGCTGTATTTGCAAATCATACTTTCACAGCTACAGAGGTGTGTATTGCATAAGGCAAGTCAGCCTTATTCTGATAAAATCAAGATAATCTTCAGCTGCATTACAGAGAGACGCTTTTTATTCAGTTCAAAATGTTCACATTCTTAACTATCAGAGTTGAAGTCAAGTGACACTGATTCATGCATGGTTTTAACCATTGTTCACTATTCATTTTTTGTTTTGTAGAAATGACAGCATAGCCCCCTATTAGAAAGGAAACTAAGATATTTAAAAAAAAATCAAAAACTCATAACGTAACGTAATGAAATCAAGTTGTAAAAATACAGATCTGCACTGTTTCTTCACAAACAGTTTGGTTTGGTTGCATAAAAACTTGATAACCTTGTAAGGACGAGAACATCCATTCCTCACATCATGGCAGCAAATAGCGAATGTTTTATTTCTGAGTGCCAGTTTTTTTGCTGCATGCTCCTTTTCCCTCAGATTCATGTTTCATGCATGTTCTCTGCCATGTGGCTCAGGAGAGAGTGCTGCTACATAAGCAACACGGGGTAAAGCAGAAGGCAGGATGCATTCAAGAGGTGGGGATGAACAGACATCCCTGGTTCTCTCCCCTGTCCTCTGTGCACATTCCTATTAAGAGAGGGTGCAAGGTGCCTAGCCATCACTACCTCTAATCTGCTTCCAAGCCCAGCGAGACCGTGTGCAGCTTCTGAGAGGTTGTCTCCTCTTCCTTCCACCAAATCTTGCGCCCTTGTGTTGCACAAGTTCCTTAAGGTGGTCTGCCTGATCTGAACTTGACCAAGCCCTCTACTTAAGCTTGGCAAAATTTCTGGTCTGGTGATGGAAGTATTGCCATAATGGCATTGCCAGGCAGTCAGAGATGGCCTGCCAAGATGCATCTGACTTGAAAGTGCCTCATCTTGGTGCTATTTCTTCTCTCCTCCCCCTCTTCCCTCCCTCCCCCATTCCCACTCAGTAATCTCCCTGTGTGTATCAAATTAAAAAAGCATAGAGAGCCAAAAAAGTGCCACCATGGCTAAAAACAAAGTAAAAGAAGCAGAGAGAGCCAAAAAGGCATCCTTTAAAAATGTAAGTTAAATGCTATTGTGGAAAATGGAAAGGAGCATAAACTCTGGCAAGTGACATTTTAAAATATAATTAGGGTGGCCAAAAAATACTAGGCTACTCAAAGTAACTTAAAAAATTTGTAATTACATCAGAAGCAGGAATCCTGTTAAACAACCATTGGGGAATATTGCATGATCAAGATACTAAAGGAGAGCTCAGGGAAAGGAGTCTGTTACAGAGAAACTGAGTTCTTTGCATGAGTCTTCATGGCTGAGGATGAGAGTGAGATTTCTAAACCTGAGCCATTTTCTTTAAAGTGACAAATATGAGGCACTGTCCCAGATTGAAGTATCATTAAAGGAGATTCCAGAACAAATTGATAAACAGCAATAAGTCACCAGGACCAGGTGTTCATTGAAAAGTTTTGAAGGAACTTGGATGTTAAATTGAAGAACTACTAACTGTGCTATGTAATCTATTGTTTGTCTGCTTTTCTACCAGATGAAGTGGGAACAAGATAATGTGAGGCTAATTTTTTTTTAAAAGGACTACAGAGGCAGTCCTGGCAAGTACAGGCTGGTAACCCTAACTTCAGTACCAGGTAAACTAGTTGAAACTATAAGTAACAGAATTATTGGACACACAGGAACAATATTTGTTGGGGAAGAATAACATGGTTTTTGTAAAGGGAAATTGTCTCACCAATCTACTAGAATTCTTTGAAGGGTTAAACAAGCATGTGCACATGGGTAAGCCAATGTATATAGTGTACTGAAATTTTCAGAGTCTGATTTTCATAAAACTTTCACCAAAGGCTCGTAAACTGTCATGGGATAAAATCGACAGTCCTCATAGATCAGTAACAGGTTAAAAGATCTGAAACCAAGGGTAGGAATAAATGATCCTCTCTCCAATACTGAGACCAGTATTGTTTAAGACATTCATAAATTACCTGGAAAAAGGGGTAAAAAGTATTGTCAAAAATTGCAGATGATACACACTTACTCAAAATAGTTAAGTCCAAAGTAGACAGAAGAATTACGAAGAGGTTTTTCAAAATTGGGTGACGGGGGCAACTGAATGACAGACTTAAAATTCAGTGTTGATAAATGCAAAGTAATGCACATTAGGTAACACAATCCAGTCTACCCATCATAAAGGATGGGATCAAAGATAGCTGTTAACACGAGATCTTGAAGTCATCATGGATAGTTCTCTGAAAACAGCCAGTCAATTTGCAGAGGCAGCCAAAAAAGCTAACAATGTTGAGAATCATTAGGAAAGGGATAAACCAGATAGAAATCCTTGGTATGCCCACATCTTTGACACTGTGTGCAGTGTGACTGTCCCATCTAAAAAAAGATGTATTAGAAACAGTACAGAGAAATTGTTCGGGGTGTGTAACAGCTTTCACGTAATGGGAAATTAATAAGATTGGGACGGCAGCTTGGAAAAGAGAATGTAATAGAGGTCTATATTCACTTTCTCCACACCAGTCATGATTTTAAAGAAGTGCTATTTACTCCTCATAATACAAGAACCTAGTGGTCATCAAATGAAATTAATCAGCAGCAGGCTTAAAACTAACAAAAGGAAGTATTTCTTCATGCAATATATGGTCAATCTGTGAAACTCTTTGCTGGATGATGATGTGAAGGCCAGGACTGTAATAGTTTAAAAAAAAAAAACACAAGGTAAGTTCATGAAGGATAGGTCCATCAATGGCTATTAGGCAGGGTGGACAGGAATGTAAAGCCATGCTCTTGAGTGTCTTTAGCTTCTGTCTGCCAGAAGCTGGGAATAGGTGGCGGGATGGATCACTTAATGATTACCTGTTCTATACTTTCCCTCTGAAAGAAATGGTATTGGCCGCTGTTGAAAGACAGGATACTGGGTGAGAAGGACAATTGGTCTGATCTAGTATGGCTGTTACTATGTTTTTAGTGATTAAGGAGGTTTTAAAAACCAATCGTGATCATTTATATTTTAAAAGAAATACACTACATTTACCATGTACTTTATAGTCGTTTAAATTGGTTTTAAAACTACATAGCTGTACTTTATTTAATAGCAAAGAAATACTCTCTCCTGTTCTCCAAAATACTTTTGTATTTCTGCCATTTTGCCATCTGGTAGTTCTTGGTTGCTGGATGGTGATTATATCCAACTGACATTCGGGTAGGGACTTAAGTGATTTGTAGCCAAGGATAAGAGAGATGCCCTCTTCTCTTCAGCTATCATTGCTGTCATAGGTACTCTTATCTGGAGCCATGATTTCCTTATCTTTGTGCCAGCATCAAAAAGCACTTGAATACCGACACAGATTGCACAGCTAATATCACTGTTTAAAATTTTCTGTGGAATAGCTAGATGATAAATCATACTATAAGAAGCAATTCTTTTCAATTCTGGATTGCATATCAGGTCTTTAGTCTTGTATCTTAATTTTTTTTTTTTTTTTTAAACTCGAGGCAGTCTGTGTTTGCTCTTTTAATTATCTTGTCAGCCTCTCACCAAAAATACCCTGCATAGTTATCCATTGATGTAGATGTGTGGATGCTGGTTTTCGGTCAACCTGAGACTAGCTAATGATGGAAGGAATAGGATTTAGTGAAGTCTTGGTTATGCAGAGAATGGATCAAAGCTTCAATTTGTACTTGGGCTATCGTCTCAGTTTTGACATTAAATTTTGCATGTTTGTCATTCCTGATGTTTTTCTCTGCATAAATTGATTTTAACTCTATGGCCCCAATATCCAAATGTAGTTTACCACAACACTCATCAAGTAGGGAAGTACTAAGGGTCTTGTGCTACAGAGGGGAATGGGAGTCTGAGGAACTGACACTTACTTTTCCAAGGTCAGAAAGAAAGTTTTTGATACAATAGAGCAGTGGTCTCTGACCTTTTTACACCCAAGATCACTTTTTAAATAACAAACCAAGCCAAGACCTACTGCCCTGCCCCTTCCTTGAAGCCCCGCCCTCTCTATTCTCCTCCTCTCCATCACTTGCTATCCCCAATCCTTATACTGCTGCTTTTCAAAAAAAAAAAATTCTTCTGTACGAAGAGGTTTTTCCAACATTTGGCCTGTGTAGACTGGACCAAATGTCAGAAAAAAAACCCTTCTTTTGGAAGCCCCCTTATTCCTTGTGGAAAGAGGAATATAGGGGTGACCGAAAGAGCATGTTTTCTCTTCTTCCGCTTTTTTTAGTAGAACAAATGCAACCATGGATGCAGAAGAGTTTTTCTGGGATATCTCCAGAATCCTGAAAAACTCCTGCAGTCTAGCCAGACCCTCGCTGGGTTGAGACAGGATGTGTAGTCTCTGGGGTGGGAATGAGGGATTTGGGTGTGGGAAGGGGTGAGAGGTGCAAGCTCTAGGAGGAAATCTGGATGCAGGAGGAGGTGGAGAAGGGGACACTGGCTTGGGGAGGGGGCTCCAGGCCGGGCAGTGTTGGGGTACTAAGCAAGCCACAGGCTTGTGGATGTGAGGGTGCAGGAATTTGGGTTGGAGTATGTGAGGGGCTCAGGGCAGGGGGGTCCAGTGTATGATAGGCTCAGATCTAGGGTCTGGGTAAGAGGGAATGCAGGAGTGGTTGTGGCCAGATAGAGGCTTGGCCCCAATTGGGAGTTTGTTGGCCAGGCTTCATTTTTAAATAAAATACTATGTTAAACACAAAAAGTTTCTGCATTGTCTTTATTTATGAGAATGGCAGGGAACCTGCCTTGAGTCAGGGGTCACTGACCCATAGAAAAGTCATTTGGGAGAACATAAGAACATAAGAATGGCCATACTGGGTCAGACCAAAGGTCCATCGAGCCCAGCATCCCATCTGCCGACGGTGGCCAATGCCAGGTGCCCCAGAGAAGGAGAACAGAAGACAATGATCAAGTGATTTATCTCCTGCCATCCATCTCCTGCCCTTGTTATGAAGGCTAGGGCACCATACTTTATCCCTGGCTAATAGCCATTTATGGACCTAACCTGCAAAAATTTATCAAGCTCTTTTTTAAACCCTAATAGAGTCCTGGCCTTCACAGCCTCCTCGGGCAAGGAGTTCCACAGGTTGACTGTGCGCTGTGTGAAGAAAAATTTCCTTTTATTAGTTTTGAACCTACTACCCATCAATTTCATTTGGTGTCCCCTAGTTCTTGTATTATGGGAAAAGGTAAATAATTTTTCTATAATCACTTTCTCCACACCATTCATGATTTTATATACCTCTATCATATTGCCCCTCAATCGCCTTTTTTCCAAACTGAAAAGTCCCAGTCTCTCTAGCCTCTCCCCATATGGGACCCTTTCCAAGCCCCTAATCATCTTAGTCGCCCTTTTCTGAACCTTTTCTAATGCCAATATATCTTTTTTTGAGGTGAGGAGACCACATCTGCACGCAGTACTCGAGATGTGGCGTACCATAGTTTTATATAGGGGAAGTATGATATCTTTTGTCTTATTATCTATCCCTTTTTTAATAATTCCTAACATCCTATTTGCCTTACTAACTGCCGCTGCACACTGCGTGGATGTCTTCATAGAACTATCCACTATAACTCCAAGATCCCTTTCCTGATCTGTCGTAGCTAAATTTGACCCCATCATGTAGTACATGTAATTTGGGTTATTTTTTCCCACATGCATTACCTTACACTTACCCACATTAAATTTCATTTGCCATTTTGCTGCCCAATCACTCAGTTTGCTGAGATCTTTTTGTAGTTCTTCACAATCCCTTTTGCTTTTGACTGTCCTGAACAACTTTGTGTCATCTGCAAACTTGGCCACCTCACTGCTTACCTCATTTTCTAGATCATTGATGAACAAGTTGAACAGGATTGGTCCCAGTACTGACCCCTGGGGAACACCACTAGTTACCCTCCTCCATTGTGAAAATTTACCATTTATTCCCACCTTTTGTTTTCTGTCTTTTAACCAATTCTTGATCCATGAAAGGACCTTTCCTCCTATCCCATGACCACCTAATTTACGTAAAAGCCTTTGGTGTGGGACCGTGTCAAAGGCTTTCTGGAAATCTAGGTATATTATATCCACTGGGTGCCCCTTGTCCGCATGTTTATTAACCCCTTCAAAGAATTCTAACAGATTAGTTAGACACGACTTCCCTCTGCAGAAACCATGCTGACTTTTGCCCAACAATTCGTGCTCTTCTATGTGCCTTGCAATTTTACTCTTTACTAGTGTTTCTACTAATTTGCCTGGTACTGATGTTAAACTTATCGGTCTATAATTGCCAGGATCTCCTCTAGAGCCTTTTTTAAATATTGGTGTTATATTGGCCATCTTCCAGTCATTTGGTACCAAAGTGGATTTAAAGGATAGGTTACAAACCACTGTTAATAACTCCGCAATTTCACATTTGAGTTCTTTCAGAACCCTTGGGTGAATGCCGTCTGGTCCCGGAGACTTGTTACTATTCAGCTTATCAATTAATTCCATAACCTCCTCTAATGTCACTTCAATCTGAGTGAGTTCCTCAGATTTGTCACCTAAAAAGGCTGGCTCAGATTTAGGAACCTCTGTAACATCCTCAGCCGTGAAGACTGAAGCAAAGAAATCATTTAATCGCTCCGCAATGGCACTGTCTTCCTTGATCGCTCCTTTTATATCTTTATCATCCAAGGGCCCCACTGCTTTTTTAGCGGGCTTCCTGCTTCTAATGTATTTAAAAAACATTTTACTATCATTTTTTGAATTTTTGGCTAGCTGTTCCTCAAACTCTTTTTTGGCTTTTCTTACTACATTATGACACTTAATTTGGGAGTGTTTATGTTCCTTTCTATTTTCCTCACTAGGATTTGACTTCCACTTTTTAAAAGCTGCCCTTTTCTCTCTCACTGCCTTTTTAACATGGCTGTTTAGCCATGGTGGTTCTTTGTTAGGTCTCTTACTGTGTTTTTTTTATTTGGGGTATACATTTAAGTTGGGCCTCTAGTATGGTGTCTTTAAACAGTTCCCATGCAGCTTCCAGGGATTTTAGCTTAATTACTCTCCCTTTTAGTTTCTGTTTAACTAGCTTCCTCATTTTAGTGTAATTCCCCTTTTTGAAATTAAATGCCAGAGTGTTTGACCGCTGCGGTGTTCTTTCCAACACAGGAATATTAAAAGTTATTATATTGTGGTCACTATTTCCAAGCGGTCCAGTAACAGTTACCTCTTGGACCAGATCCTGCGTTCCAGTCAAGACTAGGTCGAGAATCGACTCTCCCCTTGTGGGTTCCTGTACTAGCTGCTCCAAGAAGCAGTCATTTAAGGCATCAAGAAATTTAATCTCTGAATCCCGTCCTGAGGTGACATGCACCCAATCAATATGGGGATAATTGAAATCTCCTATTATTACTGTGTTTTTTATTTTGGTAGCCTCTCTAATCTCCCTTATCATTTCAGCATCACTATCACTGTCCTGGTTAGGTGGTCGGTAATATATTCCTAATGCCATATTCATATTAGAGGAATGAATTGTTATCCATAATGATTCTGTGGAACATTTTGATTCCTTCAGGATTTTTACTTCATTTGATTCTATATTATCCTTCACATATAGTACCACTCCGCCACCCGCACGACCTGTTCTGTCTTTCCGATATAATTTATATCCCGGTATGATAGTGTCCCACTGATTGTCCTCATTCCACCATGTTTCTGAGATGCCTATTATGTCAACTTCCTCCTTTGATATGAGGTACTCCAGTTCACCCATCTTATTAGACAGACTCCTAGCATTAGTGTAAAAGCATGTTAGAAAACTACCACTATTTATATGTCCGCCTTTCACAGACACATTGGATTTTTTTATGCACGATTGTTTCACATCTGATCTTGCCCATATATTATTTCCCACATTCCCTATCTGACTAACTTCTAGGGAATCCCTATCTATGGAGCCTCGTGTAAGAGAAGTCTCCGTCCGATCCAGGTGCTCCCCCGCACCAATCGGCTTTCCCCCACCTCTTAGTACAGGGGACACAGTACTGGGGAGGGGTGCTAGTGGGTTCTGGGGCAGGGAACAGGGTACCAGTGGGTGCAGGGGAGAGGGGGCAGGGTGCCAGAAGGACAGGTTTCTGCAGCAGGGGACAGGGTGCTGGGGGGGACAGGTTTCTGCACAGGGGAGCAGGGGGACAGGTTTCTGTAGTGGGGAAGGCAGGGGGACAGGTTTCTGCAGAGGGGTGGGGGGGCAAGGGAGAGGGAACGGGGGCAGGAGGGTGGGGGACAGGTTTGGGGCAGGGGAGAGGGAACAAGGTTCGGGGGCAGGGAGTCCCCTACACCAGCCATGGAGGGAAGCCTCCGTCCTGCGCTCCCTCCGGGCTGACCGCAGGGCAGCCAGGCGGAAGCGAAGAGAAGCCGCTTCTTTTCACTTCAGCCCGGCTGCCCTGCACTCAGCTTGGGAAGCTTGCTCCAGCACAGCTGGAGCTAGGCGCAGCCTCCCTGGGCTGAGCGCAGGGCAGCCGGGCTGGAGCAAAGAGAAGCAGCTTCTCTTCGCTTCCACCTGGCTGCCCTGCGGTCAGCCGAGGGAGGCTGCGCCTAGCTCCAGCTGTGCTGGAGCAAGCTTCCCAGGCTGAGTGCAGGGCAGCTGGGCTGGAGCAAAGAGAAGCGGCTGCCTGGTCAGCTGGCCATGGCGCTCAGCCAGGGTGCCCCACGCTCCACTTGGGCAGGCGCAAAGGAGAAGCTGCTGATCAGCTGGAGCGCGGGGCAGCCTCTTTCAGCTGAAAGCCACAGCCAGCTGGCCGGGGTGTTTCAGCACTCCTGACCTCCCAGCTCCCACCATTCTGCGCAGCTACTCACCTGTGTTGTTGCTCAGTGAGTAGCTGCTCCTCAAATGAGGAAATCTAATGTAAATGTGCTGCACAGGCACCCAGTTCAGAGAGGACTCAAGAGCGACTCTTAGAGCCCCTGAGATCGACCGGTAGATTGCGATCTACCGGTTGGTGACCACGGCAATAGAGAGTTCAGAGTTCCAGGATAGGATACTAATCCTCACTCATCTATCCTCTCTCTGTGATCTGCTCCACTCCCTCTCTTTTATGTGCCTTCTCTGCCACAATTTATGCCTGCATTGTGGCTTCTGCATGTTTCCCCATCAGAAACAGGCTGAGGCGTCACCATTCTCTCCTGATGGTGAGATGGGAGCAAAGGAATTATTCTTCCCTGCATCTTGACTTCAGTGTGCCCCCAATGGGCTTCAGAAAATGCAGAGGCTAAGGGCCTGGAGTACAAGACAGTCAAGTGACTGAAAGTAATCCCTGCTTACTACAGTTATTGATGCTTGAATAAGTATTTTCTCCCTCACAACCCAACTTATTTTGTTTTTGTTCCTTCAGTTAAATCATAGTCTTTATTCACAAGTTTACCATGAAAATGCTGGTCACAAGTTGAATGTTAAGACTTCTACAATGATCTGTGAGAATGAATTTTTGATATTACGTTGATTAGTAGTGCCTATTAATTTTACTATCAAAGTTAATTGCAAGTATTCAAAAGCAAATACTTGCTGTAGTGTGGAAATCCTATCTGCAAAATAGAGCTACCTGACATCCAGGAATTTTAGGAAGTGAGATACTGAAGGAACATTACAACTTGCACAGGAAACAATTTTTACAGGCATTTCTCTATTTTTAGGGCATAAAGTTTGCCAGCTCCTACTCTAGGATTCATGTACTCATTTTACACATGAGGAAAGTCTGGAGAATGAAGATGAACTAAGGATTTTTTGTTTCATTTGTGGGCTTTTTTTAAACCAACTGAGTAAAAGGTAGATGATAGGGAAATGGAACTGTGTACATGGTTACTTGCAGGCTCCCGGTATGCTTGGGGAGCCAGCTTAAAAGCCAGCTCCCATTGCACCTGTTCCCTTCCCCTCTGAGGTAGCGGGGGAGGGGGGGGACGAGTTGCTGTGTGCTGGAGGCAGCTTAAAAGCTGGCTCCCTGTGCATACCAGCTCCCTGTTGCATGTAACTACTGACCTTTTCAGCAGTTGCATTCAAGAAAAAATGTATTTTAACATCCCTAGTAGATGACTCAAATGTGTCATTAATTAAATTTCCACTTTTGAAGTGGAATGGAATATTGTTTGATCTTTTGATTTTCAGTGCTGTCATAATTGTTGAAATTTATCCATATTAATAATAGGGATGTTAGTATCAGCTAATTAATCAAGTAGTTGATGGAATGTGACTAGTAATTCAATTCTCTGTTTCAGGCCTTTCACTAGTTCTTCAACTTTAGTGTCGTTTAAGAGCAGTATGATGCCTAGAAATGGACAAGATCAGTTGTTGACTGATACAAAAACTGAGACGAATTTAAACTTGATACCAGCTGCAATCTTTTTTACTCTTGGAGGAATTCTGTGCCAAAACATGAAATTGTGCAAATGTCTGTATTTGTCAAAATAACACTTGTCGTGCCATTTTCAATTTTGGTAATTTATTTCAAAATAATTCAGCAACTATGTCTGTAATAGTAAAGATGGTGACCCCCTTTGCCCCATCCGTGCATGGCAAGCAGGAAGAGCCCAGGAGCAGCTCCAAGGCAGAGGACAGGAGCTGCCAGTGGACAGACGCACCCTTGAAGTGCATGGCACTTGTAGTTTGCTGGGCAGATGTGCAACTTACAGGGAACTTAGGTGTTAACCATTTCTTAAAATAATTATTATATAAAACTTCTAGGAATTGCATAACAGTGAACCTTATTTCAGGTCCATGCAAATTTGGGTGAAACAAATAATTTAGTAAATATATTAAAAAGCGTAGTTTCTGGAGTGGCATGGTTTTGCTTTTACAACTTACTAGAATTATTTCAGTTTCCAAAAAGAGCTATCTGAGATGCCTCCTGGGCCTAAATATACAGGGAGAGGTTGTGTGGAGAAATAATTGGGATGGTGGTGCGTATGCATGGTGAAACGAGGGACCCAATAGGAAGCTGAATGATAATGCAGTGATTGCTGGTAAAATGTTTAGACTTCAGTTAGGTAGGTAAAATCTAATCTTTACACTAACATTACAGTGATACCAGATGTGTTATGGTTGCGTGAAACATAACACATTTATGAAGACAGTACTGACTTAATGAATTCATCTATAGTCTAATCTAAATTTAAATTAGTATGAGTTTAGAATCAGTTCCTTCATGTACAAGGCAAATAGTATGTGTTGCATCTCTTCTAGATTCTTACTTTTCATCTCCTTTTTACAGAGCTTTAAGTAGGAGGGCATAATTTAATTTGCTATTCTATTAATCTAGAAATCAACATATGTCACTGCCAGAATGTAAATCAGGTCTCTGAGAACAGGACCACTTCCCTAGGATGTCTCGTCCAGTTGTCTATCTTCATAAAAATATTAGTGGTATTTACTTTCAAGGAATGGTCAGTCTGACTTGTCTATTTTTCAGCATGTTTCTCCTTTTTCTAAAATTTTAAAAGGAACCTTTGTAGTAGGAATTTGTCATACAGTCTTAGACTGACAAAACTAGGTTTATCACTTGTGGCTTATCTCTGAACACTTTTGTAGCTAATGCCAGATTGAATAACAGTTAACAAATGATAAAAATGATGGCTTGCCTCTAAGTGGAACCTGGCAAAGAAACGTTGTGTTCTGACTGTGGGATTTTTTGCACGGCATAAACAATTTGTTTCTTGTATTATTTGTAAGGAGTTGTGGTGTGTTGGCAACAAACAATGTCCCCTAGTGAATATTAAATACTACTTTCTTTGTTTTGGGGGTATAATTTCTATAGGGAGGTGAAACTTAGGCCACGTCTACACTACAAAAAAAAGTGAGAAAAAGATACGCAAATTGCAAACAGCAATTTGCTTGTGTGTTTTCTGCTTTTCTTAAGACTTTTCTGACATTTGGCCCTTCTACACAGGGCCAAATGGTGGAGGGAAAAAACCTTTCAGAACATCCCTTCTTCCTCGTAAAACAAGGTTTACAGGGATGCTGAAAAAAAATCATCTGCTTCTCTGAAATTTTTTTTTGAAAAGCAGACGCATTCCCTGGATATACCTCTGGTATCCCAGAAGAGCTCTGTAGTAGACGTACCCTTTGTGAAATAAATTTTCCCTTTTCCCTGGTCAGAGTGGGTGTAAAAATCTCATAAAATTGTGGTTTCTGAAATGCACTTAAAACTCTTATTCTCTTGACACGCTCACCCTTCTCTCTTGCAGTACGTTCCTTTGGTACAGAAGATAGACCCACAGATCGGCCTATACCGCCTCGTGATGAAGTCTTTGAGTATATTATATTCCGTGGCAGTGATATTAAAGACCTTACTGTTTGTGAGCCACCAAAGCCACAGTGTTCTCTGCCCCAGGATCCTGCTATTGTACAGGTAATGTTTAGATTTATTTGTTGCAATCTACAATGTAGCTTCCTTAAATATGTTGAAGACTAAAATGTTTATACTACCTTGTGTTGTGAACCACACAATCAAAATCTGGGCCTTCTAAAATTGTAGAATTGTTCTTTTGGAGCCAGACTTGCTTTCAATGATTGTGGCAATTAATGCTTTTGGAAACTAACAGTTCTGCAGAACAGTGTTTTAGGCACTCTGGTCAAGATTTTCAAATGAATAGTAATTTGAGTGTGTAGCTTGACTCAAAGTGTCTGACTTTTGAAGGTCATGCACAGTACTTTCTGAAAATTGGGCTCCTTAAGGTGAACAAACAGCAACACCCAAAATCACTAGTCCCTTTTAACAGTCATGGTTTATAGGTTCCTTATTTGTCATGCAGATTTAAGGCAAATATATTAAATATATTGATCTTTTTTTAGATTTAAGTCTCCTTGCTAAAGAGAAACTGTTTTTAAAAAGTGGTCAAACCTTGAAGGGGAGACAGTGTATCTCCAGTTGTCTTCACTCCTCTCCAGACACACAGTCTTACAGTCTCCATTAGGGATGTTAGATAGTGATTAATTGAACAGTCATGTAATTGCATCAAATTTTTGTGGTTATATAACTATTTGATAGTCCCCAGGGGCAGGTCGGCAGCCGGGGGCTCTCAGGGAGTCCCCTGCCATCCCACACTGCTGCCTCTATCAGAAACAGCAGCATGGAATGGCAGGTGAAAGCCGGTCTGCAAGGGGAGCCAACTTAAAAATCAGCTCCCCATGCAGACTGGCTCCCACCTGTCACCCCGCACTGCTGCCTCTGATACAGGACAGCAGCATGGGGTGGCAGCAGCCCTTTCCACAGGGGGCCACAGTTCCCTCCAGACAGGAGCTGCCCTAGCATCCCACGGAGCAGTCTGTCTGTCGCAAGCCTGGGCCCGCAGCGGACAGAAGCTGCTCTGTGGCAGCATCCCCTATCTGTTGTACTCTCTCCCTCCCTTCGGCCCTCCCCCTCCCCCCGCTGCCTGTATGGGAGATAGGAAGGGGGGAGGGCAGATCCGCGGAGGCAGCATGTGAGAAGAGCCAGCTTAAAAGCTGACTCCCCACTTGTATCGGCTCCCGCCTGTCCCGTCCCCGCTGCCTCTTACAGAGAAGCAGAGGAGCAAGCAGCTTGCGTGAGCCGATATGCGCAGGGAGCTGGCTTGAAAGCCAGCTTCCTGCATGTAATCAGCTCCCAACTGCCCCTCTCACCCTCCATGCTGCTGCCTCTCTATCAGGTGGCAGCACTGGAGCGGGGGACAGGGGCAGGCGGCTCTGAGGATCCGGTGCTTGTGGGGAGTCAGCTTAAAAGCTGGCTCCCCATGAGCACCAGCTTCTGTCTCCCTTCCCCCTCCCCTGCTGTCTCTGATACAGAGGCAGCAAGGGGGTGGGGGGAGTGCATGTAGTCAAAAAAGATGGTTAAGTGTATTCATCTGCATGTTGACATCCCTAGTCTCCTTCGGTGTCGCAAATCTCTCCTCACATCCAAAGCTGTGCATACATCCTTTGTCTTAATAGTTGTTGGGATGTTCTAGAATAGCCATTCTGATAGTAATGGGTGGGGAATTAAGAGTGGGCAATTAAAAGTAATTTGGTTTATTGTTCTTATGTTGAATGGAACAGTGTTAATGTTCACATACGAGCCCAGAAGCAACAGTTCTCAGATAAAGATCTTGCTAAATATCATAGGTAATAAACACATTTAGCAGAGCACTGAACTAATATGAGCGCTTCTGCCAGATTTCAAAAGCTCTGAGTGCAGTATTGTCAATGTTGGATGTTTTAAAAACAGTAATGTTTTTTAAAAGTGCATTTTGGGTATTTTCTTTCTAGTTTCTGAGCTTTAAGGTACATCTGCATTTCAATAAAAGACCCTGGCATAGGTACATCTAGACTGGGTCAGTTAATATAGGCTCACCCCTATTAAATAGCATTGTAGGCAGTTAGGGCTCAGCTGGAGCCCGAGTCCAAATGCATACACTGCAATTTTGTAGTCCCACAGTATGAGCTGAGTCAATTGATTAGGCTCTGAGACTGTGCCATGAGTTAGTTATTGCAGTGTAAGACAGACACACACACCCCCCCCCGCCCCAGGATGTACATGTCACACTTTCCAAGTTTTTGTAACCTTGAGAATTATTTTTAAGGAAAGCTGAGATTTTTTTGTAATGAAACGAGTCCAGAAATTAAGGCTTTAAGAAAACACGGAATGTTTTGAATTCTGTGATTGAAATTGCACCCCAAAATTGTATGCATGTTTGTGAAAATTTTGCCTTTGTGCTTATTTGGATAATTCCAATGTGGAATAATCCAGATACTTAAGTATTTTGAGGTTTTCTTTACTGTTTCCAGTATTTGTCAATGTGAAATATATATTAAACAATGTGTATTCCTTTTATAAGTAGTAAAGTTTCGCATTTTTATAAATTTTAATATACAGCATGGTTGTTCAATGGTGAGCAATTTAGTCCTCTTTACATTTTCTCCATGTCTTGCCTTGCAGAAGAGTATTGTATTCTCTAAATTCTATCAATATGATTTTCTTC
Source organism: Pelochelys cantorii (assembly GCA_032595735.1). Classification (NCBI taxonomy): domain Eukaryota; kingdom Metazoa; phylum Chordata; order Testudines; family Trionychidae; genus Pelochelys; species Pelochelys cantorii. The sequence goes on from CM064339.1 coordinate 25,926,312, forward strand.
AGTCTTCACTAGGATCATCTTCTACTTCTTCATTCCAATCTGTGGGGTCCTATGGTCCTTTTGGCAGGATGCCAGCATACAGTCAGTTTAGTCCAAGTCCTTTAGTGGGGCAGCAGTTTGGTGCTGTTGGAGTTGGTATGTTAACTTTTAAATATTTTGTGTATTCCTGTAAAATTAAGGTGCAGAAAATGTATAGAAGTGACTAGTGCATAATGTTTTATCCTTTGCCAAATCCATATGTGTGATTTAAGTATCACTCGGACCCTTTAGCTAACCCTTTCAGTTAAGATATTGGAGCTACAGGTTGATCTTCTCTAGTCTGGCACCATCAGGACCTGACTGGTTCTGAACCCAAGAATTTTCCGGACCATGCGAGGTCAATATTGCCTAGCAGCATTACCAATACTTTCACTGCTTATTGAGCTGTTAGAGGATTTTTAGGAGTAAATTAGAGCTAAATAGCAGCACAGATTGAGAGCTAGGACTGGTAATTATAAACAAACTTTATGGGACCATAGGAAACTTGTCCACACCCATGAAAAGTGGACATCTGATTAACAAAAAGAATTCTGGACGATGGAGGGTTCTGGACCAGAGAGGTTCAACCTGTAGTATTTCACCGCTCTGAGATAAATTCCTTCCCCACCAATGTCCTCTAGTAAAAGTAGGGAAACTATAGATAATATTTCTAATGCCCTCTCTACATATGAACATAGACTTTAGGGAAGCATTCCTTCCATTCCTGCTTCATACATTACAAACAAGTAAAAATGACACAAGCACAATTTTTTAAAATCCTTTGCAGTTCATCTTGAAAAGTTGAATACTTGGGTCTCAATGGATCCTAAAATCTGCATATGTAGTGAGCAAGCCCTTGTGTATGCTGGGATTTTAGCCACCAGTGTAGTTGTACTGCTGTAGATTCAATATATAGGACTAACTGTGATGTGCAGTGTTGACCCAGAAGGTCTGTGTACAACAGAAGCATATTTTAACATAGTTTGCATATTTACAATTTTTGATCTACAAATTTTGATTTGGATTACTGAAAGAAACTAAAATTAAGAGGCAACCTTGTTAATGATCCAGAATGTGTTTTGTGGATGATGTCTTGCTGTATTGGGATGTGAGCAAACTGGTGTGTATCACAGGGTATATCTTAGGGATGCCAACGTGTAGATGACTGCATGGTTAACCTAGGCTTATTGGTTAATCTTGTTGACTACATGTAATCTCCCCCCTTGCTGCCTGTGATACATAGGTAGCTGCGCAGGGTGGCAGCTCCTGCCTGCCACCCCACATTGCTGCCTCTGTATCGGAGGCAGCAGCGCGGTGTGACGGGGCTCCCCAGTAATGGGACCGGAGCACAATGGCTGCTGGCCGTGATCCCAGGGACAATTGAATAGTTGTGTAACCGCTAAAAATGTATGTGGTTGCATGACTATTCAGTTACATGCTATCTAACATCCCTAGTATATCTTACTTAGTGGGATAGGAAAATATACTTTTGGTTGCCCTCAGTGTGAAAACTGGTGTACCGAAAACTAAGTGGGAGAGGGCATGGGTGTGCATCTTCCTCTTAAGTTTTCCTATTACCTCTTCACTGCACATGCTTTAAAAAAATCATTTTAGGGCTTTTTAGAATCAGACTTGCTAGTTAACGCCCATTTCACACCTTTTTCATGTGTGTTGAAAAAGCACCCATATGAAGTGTACAGTAGGACTCTGGTCATGGTCCTGTGTCTCACATTGTGAAATGTACGGATATCAGTTCTCTCCTAAAGAGGTTTGTGCCAGTACAGTTTACCATCAGAAATAAAGGTTTAGGTGGTAAATTTAACTCTTTAGTTGCACATTTGCAGCACCTTTGCACCCCATTGCTTTGCATAGGTTTTAAAAGATGCATCTGTTACAATTTAGTTAATTTTCTTTAATGTAAAAAGAACAGACTCCAGATTTCTCCCTTAGTTACTTTATTCCATGGGACCAATAAGAGTAAAAAAGATAAGTTGTTAATTAACATACCCTTTCACTTTTTTGCAAATGGGACTGCTGACATTGTATGAATTTGAATATTTTAATTTGTAATGTCTCAAGGTAAAATTGTGCTTCGACTTTTCTTGAAGTCGCTTATAGAATGACCATTTATAGATTGGGAGACTGTTGGAGAATGTTTAACTTCTGGGAACGCAGAGTCTGTCATTAGTAGAACTTGGGAGTTCTGACTATCGGTGAGATAAATGTTGAGTTACAACTTACTTCATTATCTGCCAAGCTTCTGTCACTGATGCTTACTGTCCTAGTATCACAATTCTATATGTCAGTAGGATTACTTAGCTTTTTAGAACTTGATGCAAAGTCATCTCCTCATGATGAGACTTCATTGCAATTTGTTACTAAATCTTATTCTTCTTAGTTCTCCAAAGCTGTGTAGATTTGGTCAGGCAAGTTATGTTACATGAAGTCATGTAATTACCAGTTGAAGAGAGTGTTTTAAAGTGTGTTTTTTGTCTATTTCAGTATTTTAGAATTATTAACAAAGCACTGACAATTAATTGACTAGTCCTATTAAAAGTTACATGATATACCCACATAATGGAATAATTGAAACCCAATTTTAAATCTTTACAGCTCTCTTATTTTCTTCAAAGCAGGAGGTTCCTTGACATCTTTTGGAACAGAAACTTCAGCTAGTGCTAGCTTATCTCAAAGCAGTGCAGTTGGTTCGGCCTTTACAACAGATGCGAGATCGCTAAAAACACAGCTATCTCAAGGTAAGATCATCTTGAGTGACTAATTGATCTTTCTTACTCATCTTAGGCAGTCCCAGTTATTGACATTAGCCCCAGTTAAAATGGAATTAATGAAATTGTAATTGTTCATTAATCATGACAGCTAGAATATATTCTATAAGTGTCTTTAGCTAAAACCAGCAAGAAAAGGGTGTTGTCTTTGTTCCTTAGCTTGTTGTATTGCATGGAGTTATGTTGTACTTATAGCACTGGTCACCACTCAGAGATTTTTCTTCTACAAAAACAAGTTTAAACTGCTTAGTTCAAATTGTTAAACTAAACACTGAATATAGCTAATGTCAGATTTCATAATTATTATTAGAGTAGTCACTGATTAATTTCATAAATAGCATGATAAACCTAAGTTCTCTGATACATATGAGCTGAGGTACTTCTAAAAAGCTTTTTGATCCTATTGTGAAACCTTTATTCCTTTTATGCTTTTCTTGGTATCCTTAGAGTATTTAGGCCTATTGTCAGTATCGTTACCACATTCCAAAGATAGAATCATAGAAATGTAGGATTGGGAAGGATTTCAATTGGTTATCTAGTCCAGTTGGTCCCCTACATTCAAAGCAAGACGACATAATATTAACTAAATCATTTCTCATGACGTTTGTCTAATATGTTGTTAAAAACTTCCAATGATAGAGATTCCATACCCTAAGGCAGTTTTGTTCAAATACTTAGTTACTGTGACAAGAAGCTTTTTCTAATGTCTAACCTAAACCACCCTTGCTGCAGTTTAAGCCCAATACTTCTTGTCCTGGTCTCAGAGGTTAATGCAAACAATTTTTTACCATTTTTCCCAGAACAACCTTTTACATACTTGAAAACTGGTATGCCCATGCCTCCATTCTTCTCTTCTCCAGACTAAAACTCAGTTCTTTTAATCTTTCCTCATAGGTCATGGTTTTTTTTAGGCCTTTAATCATGTTTGTTGCTCTCTGGACCTTGTCCAGTTTGCCTGCATCTTTCTTGAAATGTGCCAGCCAGAACATAATACTCCATTTTAGGCTTATAAGTGTGGAGTAGAGTGGAAGAATTGTATCTCATGTCTCTTACAAATCTGCTTTGTGGGGATTAAGCCATTGAATCCAACAATAACATACATTGCCTGGCCAAATCCTTGTGGCATACTAAGGGCTTGTCTACACTGGCATGTTTTCTCATAAAAAAAAAAAAAAAAACCTGCCTTTTGGAGACACAACAGTGAGAGCATTTACACTGCAATGCAACTTTTGGTCAGGAAAAACACCCAGTTTTGGTCACAAAAAACTTCCAGCCCTATGAGACTTTTGTCTTCTCCCTCCCTTTATTGTTGACAAAGATCCAATGTGGACTCTGCTGTTTTTGTCCAGAGAACTGGCTTCCGCCAGTATCCCTCAATGCTTGTCCTAATGGCTGTGCTCAGTGTGTTGTGATCTCTGCTGCCCTGCAGGCATGTGCCCCTCCTCTTTCAAAGCTTCAAAGTATCTGACTGCTCAGTGAGCTGCTCTGTTTGGTGAACAAAGAGCAAATCATTGGAAAATGCTTCTGTTCTGGGAACACAGGAACACAATGGCAGGGAGGCTGCTGCTGCAGGGAGAAGGCTGGAATGACATTCCTCAACATAGAGAACTCACAATGCTACAAGGGAATCCTAAGAAGCACAGAGATCAGCTCTGCCTTCCTGCAACACTGCACTTTGGGGTGCTAGCAATCTGACCATAAACTGTCAGTGGGAGGCAGAGAAATGGGTGTGACCAGTTTTCGCTTTTGGTAACCTTTACATGTTGACAGCAATTTTGTTGCCAAACCTTCTCAGTGTAGGCATTAAGGATGTGACTGGGTTACCTATTAAAAAGTTACCCCGTAAGCATCACCTGTTAATGGGTAAGAGTTAATCAGTATCCTGGGAGCAGCTCCCTGCCTGCCTGCAGCCCAGCCACAGGGTTGCTCCAGCACTGCTGGCTCCCAGCCTGCGCAGGGGCCGCACTAGCCCAGAACTGTGTTTAACCAGTTAAACAGGATTTTACATCCCTAGTAGACATAGCCTTAAAAAAGAAAAGTTGTATCTTTTATTAATGGTGGTAATGCAGTGAGGATGAGAAGAAACTAAATAATCTTTTTAACATTGGTCTTCATTTTGTTTCCCTTAGGTCCTACTTCATAGTAGAGCTTAAAGTAGTATATAGAGCTATGTAATCTTGCAGTTTGTAAAAGCTTTTTTCTGCCTGGTAAGGGTTTAAGTTAACATTGTGGTCCAAGACTAACAGATCCTTCTTTACAGGATACGTAATAGAATTGGTTACCAAAGTTGTTATATTAATATAAATGATTCTGCAATAACTGGAAAAGTACATTGAACATTCAAACTTAACTATTAAAGTAGCTTGGGTCTTTTATATGGATATATTTAAACTTGTGTGGGCTTGGGTTGAAGGTTTTACCTGCCTAAACCTTCTAGTCTGGCATTAGCAACACTTTTGGCACCTGTTTTGGAATGCTTGATTTTTTTGATTCAGGTCCTAGGCCTAGGCTCATTTAAAAAAAGTGAGTGAGGGTGACATAGAGGATTAATTCACTCTGTTTAAAATCTAAATCACAAGTGATTTTTTTTCCTTTTTCTAGCAGAATTTGTCATACCACATATGCAGTTGTGCAGTTTCTGTTGAGGCGATGCCTAGGGCTGCAGTAGCAGATGTGGTGCAAATCATGACTGAAGTGCATAAATAGAAGAACTCAATGAAGAAGCTTACAAAGCTTATCTGTCTGCATTATAGCTGGAATTAGCTATTGCTGTTCATTAATTGGTAGAACATTCAGACCGCACTACACTAAATTCTATAGCTAGGTACAGCAGTGCTATTGGGGACAGTTACCTTCTATTCAGTCTTCCCAGAAATGACGAGGGAAGAGTATTTGTAGTGCTTCTGACCACTCAAACATCAAAAAATTCCATTCCATAGCTAGACGCTCAAGGCTGGGTTGGTAGGAATTAATTGCCCTACCCATTTTTTTTTCTTTTTAGACTAGGGGAAGGGGAATTGCTATATATCTCTTCAGTCTGGATTAGTGGATCTGAGGGTGCAGAAATATTTATTTCCTCTTTGGACACAGCTGTCTTGACTGGTAAGGCAGATAACCTTCAGTCTGGATTGGTTGACTAGAGAGTAACAAATAAAATTTGTAGATAAGAAAATATCCCCTTGTTACATTTTTAGGTCGTTCAAGTCCTCAGATAGACCATTTGAGAAAAAGCCCAACCATGGAACAAGCAGTACAAACCGGTTCAGCCCATTTACCTGCTCCAGCACCTGTTGGGAGGAGGAGTCCGGTACCAACCAGACCTTTGGCATCTGGTAGCCAAAAATCTTTAGAGAATCAGGAGCACAGACGAGGTAGAACTTCAGACATTTTCTTTTTATCTGTCTTCTGCTTTCTCTTTGTATGATCTATGGATTCCTTTTTAAGGCGGTTTTTTGCAAAATACTGCATAATGGTAGTTGATGTGCCAACAGAGATCTGAAATCTCAGCTTTTACTCAATGAATTACAGTAACTCTAGCTTGTTTAATTTCTCTTAATTTAAGAAACCTATTTCCATCAGTAGGATAGATAAATTGTTATAACATTTTATAATAGCTTTATCACCTGTCTGATTTTGAAATTCTACACAACATAGCTTTGTACAGGAGAATGATAAAAAGATATGACTTGCTCATTTACATTTTCCTATTTTAGCTGAAGCACACAAGGTTTCAAGATCCGAAAATGAGCAACTCAGAAATGAAAACAAGCGACAAATTGGTAAATTAAATCTGTTTTGAGAGAAACCTTACTACAGTAAACTTCCGATAATCTGGCACCTTTAGGACCCAGGGGGTGCCGGATTATCAGATATGCCGGACTATCAGAAGGGGGGGCTATGAGGGGTCTTGGGTGGGGTGGGGTGGGGGGGATGGAGGGGTGGCGCTGCGGGATCAACCCGGCAGCACCCCAGCTGCTCTTCCCCGGGCTTCCCCGAGTCAGCCGCTGGTCAGTTTCAGCAGCGGCTGACTCGGGGGAGCCCGGGGCAGAGCAGCTCCAATTGTCCGGCTGCCTAGAGCACTTCCGGGTTCCGGGTGGTGCTGAATTATCAGGAGTGCTGGACCACTGGATGCCGGACAACTGGAGTTTTACTGTATTGTTTTAAGGCATTAATAGCATCTCATAAAATTAACTAAATTGAAAATACTACAAAAATCATAACTACTCCCTTTATATTTTAGAAAAGTGACAGGAAACTTTTCTCTAGTAAACTTTATGAATTATAACAACTGTGCAAATTTGAGCTGCAGTATAGAGTAGGGAAATTGTCATTTCTTGTAGATGGCAACAATTAGTGCTCAAATGGGATACCATGAGCAAAAAATCATGCGTAAAGGAGACACATTTGCCTGAAGGCAATGAATTAAATAGCAATTTGAATATTGTTGTAAAAGCAACCCTCATTCATTGTAGAAGTTGTCAAAAAATTAAATGTTATAAACCTCTTTAAATTCAAAACATTTATTTTTACGGAGTCTTTCCTCACTTGAATAGTTGTGTAAACAAGATAATTGAACATTCTCATGGAAGGCTTAACTTCTCTTCTACTGTAGTATATAAATGAATTTAAGATATTACTCATGAGAGATGTAGAAAGTTGATGCATGAGGTACAGACTTGTCACACAGGGCATTCTTAGTTTGAATATCTTCAAATCCTGAATTCTCACAGCTCCAGGTGGACCTTCAGCACGAAGAAGCCGTGGGGGTCACCGTGGCGGCAGAGGACGATTTGGTATTAGGCGGGACGGCCCAATGAAATTTGAGAAGGACTTTGACTTTGAAAGTGCAAATGCACAATTTAACAAGGACGAAATTGATAGAGAATTTCATAATAAACTTAAATTAAAAGGTAAACTCATTTCTGTTTTCAATTTCAATGTGGGAAAATAAGAAATAGGTGGCATGACTTAATAAAGCAAAAATTGTTTGGGGAAAATTTCTTTATAGTCCATATCCTAGAAAACCGTTGCTTTCTAGAAATTAATGGAAAATAGGTACCATGGGCAAAAACTCAACAGATTTATTTCCTAACCTATTAATGGCTTGAAAGACTTCTAAACTATTTGGTTCAGTATTTTAGGCTGAGGTTTTAAAAGGATTTTTTAAAAGCATTCTGAAGTACAAAATACACAGCGTTATGCTGCTTAACTCTAGCAGGTATATTTGCTAGAAATGTTGTTTGAGCAGCCTTGCCCAATAGGGAAAAGCAGTAAGTTCTGGATGGGGGGGAATTAACGGATTATGCTCCCAAGTCTAGAATTTTTTTATGTATTTCACTTCGTGGCCAATTTAACTCAGTAATCCACTAGATATGAAAATTTGGGGCAAAATTTTTCACTGGAGAGGAGGATGTTCATGGTCTTTTTTTCCTCTGCTACTGTATTTTGTTCTTCACCTTTCTCCTCCTAGAGGAGTAGCTTTTCTTTGAGTGACTGCACATGTTCATTCCACTGTTAAGAGTGATTCACACCAGGAGTGCCGGAACAGGAGAGAACCACAGGGTGTGATGGGTAAGGATGGAAAGGAGTGGCTTGGGGGTGACCCTCGTGCACCCCAAGCACTGCCACTGGACATATTTTTCTCTATGTGGTATCCGTTGGCTCAGCTCTGGCTACCCTCTGGTTCTTTGTGCTCATAGTGCAAGAATAAAGGTTCTGGATGATCCATGTCCCCTTAGTTCCTTCTTAATGGTGTAGACTTTTATATGTTTTGTTAAAAAGTTCTGGTTCTACATACATGTAGATATTTTATACAGACCTATGCACAAGTTACAAATATAGTTCTCTCATAGTTTAATCATCAGTAGAGTCTCTCATAGGGAGCTTAATTTTCCTGTTCTGGGCATCGGGCATCCCCTTTTCATAATATTCTGCCTACTCCTTCATTCTGCACATGTCCTTAAAGGTGTTCATTCTTTTTCTCCTATTGGTCTGTGTCTGCTGGAAACTTAGGAACCTCAATTTTCCATAGGCTGGATAAGTTCCCTTTATTCTCATTAGGATACAGATTGTGTAACAAAGCTATGACTAAGATACATGTCTAAGACTGATGCATCTTTATAGTATTTTTATAATCCAATATTAATATTCTGGGTAATTTTGCATGGTACTATCACTTGGTACCTCTTCCCATTCTTAGGGCAATAAGTTATTTTCCAGTCACTAGTGTGGTCATTTCTTGTCTCCAAGACTTAAAATAGCTAAGCTAAAGTCTTGCAAACTTTAACCTACAGGTCATTTATTTCACCTTGTCTTATTCCTTTCTAATATATAGTTTGTTATTTAAAGGAACTGCCTTATACGTCTGGAATCTTACAAATTAACTTTAATTAAAATACAATGAATATATGTAACATAAAAATATAACAAATCATTGGCTACTCTGCCAAGGGTGTCGCTGGAACTGTTCTCTTTGCTACTTTCAGTGGACATAATTTCCTTCATTTTTTGCTTTTTGTATAGTTAGTGTATAAATAGTTGACACTTCTCCATCAGTGGAATTCATAAGCTCCCAATGTGAAGGCATGCTCTGGTCAACAGGCTTCCTGCAATAGGGGTTTTGTCTTTAGGGAACTAGAATGCAGGTCACTCAATGTGTTGGATGAGGCTCACGTCTATTGTTACTGTCAGATCTGCTGTGATTTTTAAGCTTCGTAAAAAGGAATGCTGGGAGACCAGGCTAAAGTTCCTATTGATGGCAGCAGCACTCAGTCCTTCCTCCAACCTGAGCTGGTTGGACTCAGCACCAAGTACCTCAGTGTTGGTGCAGAGCGCTCCTCCTGCTGTGCTATTCGCAACATTGAGAAAGTAATGTAAGAAGCATTTAGCGGAGAGAACATTCCCGCAACTCCGAAGGGGGAGAGGCATAGAGGGCAGATAGGAGTGCAGCTGAGGTTGGACCACTCCTGTCTCACAGGCAGCACCGTTGAATCTGGTTCCTGATGAGCTGTCAACACTAGGGGAGGAGCAGTGCCAGCTTTATTGTGGTGACTTCCATTCCTGAGGCATTTGCCATGGCCAGAGGCTTACTGATGCTCTTTGTACTGCCATTATTCTTAGCAGTATGAAAATCAGTGGTGTCTGTGTTGGTGGACAGGGATGAGTAGGTAGCCCCTAGCTGCATCTGGTTTCAGGCCCAGCAGTACCATCCAGACGGGACACTGACTTTGTTGGCCACAATGCAAACTTCCCTGCCTCAGAACCAATCTCCAGCACTACTGGGATGTAAAATCCCATTTAATTAGTTAAATTAAACATAACTGGTTAACTTAAACAGGGCAAGTGCGCGCGCCGCTCCCCCCCCTCCCCCCCAGTGCAGATGGGGACTACTTCAGCCGGGCTGGCGTTGGTGGGCCCCACAGGACTGGAGCTTCCCCTTGCCCGCAGGGGGCTGCTGCAGCCCCCACCAGTTAACCATAAGCGTTAAGTCTCACCCGTTAACTGGTTAAACATTCACATCCCTAGTCTGCAAAGGAAGACTTTTTGTGGAGTCTGAAGTTTAAATCATACCCCTCTTGCCCAAGGAATTAACATCAAAATCCTTTAGTCTCCTGTCCCTGCCATGGACCTGGCCACAGAGGTGCCACTGTCTGCTTGGTCCAAGTGGTCACTGGCCTTTGCCTGTGCAGTGGTCTCTTTGGAACCCACAGACATTCCCCCCATGACAGGGATGAACCGAAGTGGGTTTTATGCTCCAGTTCATTTCTTTGCTTTCTCCCCTGGTCCCTCTTCTGGGACCCCTCTTTACAAGCACCTTCTAGCCCGCGAGCTGCAAACCCTCCTGGTTTAGGAGCCATGGAAAAGATTCCACAGGACTTAAGGGGGAAGAGGTTTTACTCTTGCTATTTCCTAATCCTGAAAGCCAAAGGTGGTCTGTTCTGTTCTAGACCTGTGCTACCTCAACAGCTGCCTCAAGAGGCTGAAGTTCCACATGGTTTCCCTAGCTTCCATTATCCCTTCTTTGGATCCTAGCACCTCATAATCTATCCTCAGTTTAAGAGATGCCAATTTCCACGTTTGTTTTCCAAGGCCACAGAAATTTGCTCACATTTTTCATGAACCAAACCCACTACCAATTCATGGTTCTTCTGTTTGCTTGGAGTGGGGGGCAAGTCTATTCATATCTTGGCAACTGGCTAGTCAAAGGCTCGTCCAAAGCTCAATCAGTATCCAATGTCTGCTTCAGTCAACTTTCCAGGCCCTATACCTGCAAATACACGAGTAGAAGGTATCTTCATTCTTGTACAAAGAATAGAATTGATCAGACTGATATTCAGCTCCATCCAGGTCAGGGCCTTTCTCCTGGAAGGCCAGTTTCAGGTGATTACATCACTAATAGTACACATCAAGAACACCATTTCAGTCTGACTTTGAGGTCACATGGCCTTGTGCCCACATGTCATGCAGCATTCAGGGCTGCATCTCTGGTTCCTTAAGGCTTGCCTAGCTTAGTGTACTTACTGAGCTGGCACCGTCTTGACTCTGTTCCCTTGATTGGTAGCAGAATCCTTGTGCATAGGCATTCCCAAGTCTTGGACCTGTTGCTGTTAAACTGGGGAGCTCTCTTAGGGCCCCTTAGAACCTTAGGGTTGCAGTCCCTAGAAGAGCTTTTGTTGCACGTTATAAGAACTCAGGCATTTCACCTGGCATGTCAGGTATTCATGCTTCTCACTTCAAGCAAGAGCAAGCTAATGCTCGCTGACAGCTTTGCAGCCATGTTTTACTTACATAGGTGGGGGAAAACTCACTTCTCCCCCTGTATCAGGAAGCAGTTTGCTTAAGGGAATTTTGTATAGCCCCCTGCAATCCACTTCAAGGCTTTTCACCTACCAGGAGCACAGAGCAGTCTTGCAGATCACCTCAGCAAGTCTGCTTTTGGATCATCCCTTTGCCCATACATGGTGGTGAAGTACTCCCCTGGTAGACCTGTTTATTACCAGACACAATAGAAAGTGCAGTTTGTTCCCTGCAAGGCTACAGCCCAGGCTCAGTTAGGGATGCCTACCTGATCACATGGACAACGTGCTCATTCTATGCTTTTCCCTCAAGCCTTCAGGTGCACAACGTCCTGCTGAAAATTGTAATTGGGATGGAGCACTGGTAATTCTCATAGCCTCAGTACTGATTCACCATACTTCTAGACCTTTCCATAGCAGCTCCTATGTTGCTTGCTCTCGTTTCAAACCTGATCTCCCAGGACTGTGTTCACCTGCTCGATCTGAACCTTGGTGCTCTCCGCATGAAAGCTTCAAGGCTGAACAGCTCAGAGTTGGTGTGCTCGGAGCATGTCCTCTAGGTCCTGTTAGGCAGCAAGAAGCTCTCTACCAAAGCTAATTACCTCACCAAGTGGGAAGTGTTTTTCTGTTTGTGGTTCCTAATACAATCTCAAGTATTTGCTGCATCTGAAATAGCAGGCTTTCCTCAATTAAGGTACATATCTTAGCACTTTCTGCATTTCCACACACACAACTTCTCCCTCCCAAGTAGATGGCCTATCTGTTTTCTCACATGAGAGAGCCATTTGTTTCCTTGAGTGACTGGAAGAGCTTCCCACAACTTACCTTCTTGACAACAAGGGCACACTGACTCATATTCAGCTTTTCAGCTACTATAATCCCCAGGTCCTTCTCTGCAGAACTGCTGCTTAGCCAGTTGGTCCCCAGCCTGTAGCAGTGCATGGAATTCTTCCATCCGAAGTACCGGACTCTGAACTTGTTGAAACTCATCCAATTTTTTGGCTCAATCCTCCAATTTGTTTAGGTCACTGAACCCTATGCCTATCCTCCAGTATATTTACCTCTTCCTTCCCTCCTCATTTTAGTATCATCTGTGAACTTGCTGAGGGTGCAATCCATCACATCATCCAAATCATTAACAAAGATCATGAATAAAACTGGCCCCAGGACCAAGCCCTGGGGCACTCCACTTGATATTGGCTGCCAACTAGATATTTAGCCATTAATCATTGCTCCTTGAGCCCAACAATCTACCAGCCCTCTATCCACCTTACAGTTCATTCGTCTAATTCATACCTTAGCTTGCTGGCAAGAATACCAGAGGAAATCATATTTCAAGCTTTGCTAAATTAATGGTATATTGCATCCACTGCCTTCCCTATATCCATGGAGACAGTTATCTCATTATAGAAAGCAATCAGATTGGTCAAGTATGACTTACCCTTGGTGAATCCATGGTGACTCTTCTGATCTCCCATTCTCCTCTAAGTGTATCAAAATGGATTCCTTGAGGACCTCATGAATGACTTTTCTGGAGACTGAGGTGAGGCTGACAATGTGTCCCTGTCATACGTTTCCTGGAAGGTAGCCACCAGAAAGGGCATTACTTCAACCAAAGGATTCTCAAAGATTACTTGCCCTCCTTTTCCACGGTTATCTTTAAAGATCAGGTGCACCCTCCACCTGCTTTCCTCCTGAAGGTGGTTTCACAGTAATCAGGAAGTTTTCCGACAGTTTTCTACCTGAAACCAAACATGAACATGGAAGCGTAACATCTCCATTCTCCATGTCGGATGTTGCCTAGCATGTTATATTGAGAGGACCAAACTTCCACAGATTCACTCAACTCTTCACAGCACTGATGAGATGGGAAGGCCTTTCATGCTTGCTCAGAGGATATCCTCCTGAATCACATAATACATTCACATGTATTACAAACAGGCAGGGATTCCACTGCTAGCTATTCTGACTGCCCATTCCACAAGGGCACAAGCTTCGGCAGCAGCATTTCTGGCCTCACATTCATTTCCAGGACATCTCCAGGGCAATGACTTGGTCATCAGTGCATATGTTTTCTGCTCACTATGCCATTACTCAACAGACTGGGGTTGATGCCAGTGTTTCACACAGTATGTCCATGAACTCCAACCTCTCTACCTGTGTTACTGCTGGGGAGCCATCTACAATGGAATAGACATGTCTGTGCAATCAAAAATATTTACTAATTTTTCTGTAATTGTTTGAAATGTATTGCATCTGGCTATTGAACAACCCATTGTCCTACCTGTATTTGGAGTTAGCCAGAAAGACGGAACTAAGGGAGAGCAGAGTGACGGAGCACTTTCTACTGATGCTATGGGCGCTTGGTACCGAGTCAATCTGGATACCACTGAGAGAGAATTCCAGTGGCTGTGCTTGGGGCGTACACACAAACACACCCTTACAGTAGAATGGATATGTGCAACACCCCTTATAGAATAACTGTTATGAAATAGTAATTTTATCAGCTCATGTAGTGCATGAGTTTAAAATGTGGCGACCACCGAAAAATTAATTTAACTAGCACTTTGCCATAATTTTGCAGCCATTTCTATATAGAGAGAAATTCTTTAGTGTTCTTTTGCTGGGGGTATTCTGTTTTAAGTAGGTATATTTTGAATTAAGATGCAACTTTTCATGTTCATTTGAGGAAACTTGTGCAATGTATGGCAGCAGACCAGCAAAGGTTACTAGTGCTAAGAGGAAATGCTGTAAATATTTAACATCAGTGTGCAAAGATGTTCAGCTTCTGATATGCATCATTTTTGTTTTTCCCTTTTTTTGGCAAGGCATTGAGATCCAAGCGAAATAATTTAACTTTTGGGAACTGTTAGTCGACTGATTTAACAATGCACTATAACATTGCACTGGAGTGCTCTATGGTATATAAGAAATTCTTTTGATAAACCTCAAACCCTTAAAGAGAATGAAGAGGCAGAGATTTTAAAAATGTTTGTCATTGCAGTGAAGGTTTTATTATCTGGCATATTGGGGAATGAGGGGTTCTGGTTAGGGTTATCATATTTTAACTTTCAAAAAAGAGGACACTCCTGAGAGAGAATGTATCCGTATCTACCAACCCACATTGTATTAATGTTATATATACTGTATATTAGTGTGTGTGTGTGTGGGAGGGGAGAGGGTACATTAATACTGGCTCTTGCTTCTCCTCTCCCCTGCTTCCCTTACTGCCTCTGATACAGAGGCAGCGGGGTGCGGGAGAGGGCACGGGAAGAATTAGAGTAGTCAACTCAACTACTCGCTTACATCCCTAATACTTACTAGGGCTTATCGGTTAATCCAAACAACTACATACACGCATCCCCTTGCTGCCTCTGTATCAGAGGCAGGGGAAGCCAGTTTTTAAGCCAGCTCCCCTTGCGTGCTGGTTCCCTGCCTCCCCTGTCACCCTCCATGCTGTTGCACCTCCTATCAGAGGCAGCAGCACAGGGGGAGGCGAGAGCCACCTCTCTCTTCTTCTTCCCCCTCCCCCCAGGCAGGAGCTTGTACACATGGAAGGCTGGCTTTCAAGGCCGCTCACGCAGAGCCACCTGCCCTTCCATCCCTTCCATGCTGCTGCTCCTCTTATCAGGGAGTGCTTGCTGCAGCCTCTGTCTTGGGGGTATTTGAGCTCCCACAGACAGGGGCTGCTGCTGCCTCTGTATCAGAGGCAGTAGCACGGGATGGCAGGGGAATCCCCAGGAATTGGAGCCAGGAGCCCAGAACACATTGGCTGCCAGCCCAGTCCCAGGAGTATTTTTAGTAATCGTGTAACTGATAACATTTTTTGTGACACAAAATTACTGAAATAAACGTTATCTAATGTTCCTAATGCTTACTAATGGAGTACTAATTTTTAAAGAGTTGGAATATTGTGTGTGTGTGGTAAAAAAAAAAAAAAAAGTGTACAGTTACTCAGCAGTGTAGTAGTACTGCACTTCAAAATGGTTGGTTACTTGAAGTACTTATGCATATAAAGGTCAAGTTTATCTTGTGTCACTGTGTATCACTATGGGCAGTGCATGGTATACATGCAGATCCCTAGAATACGCTTAAAACTATACTGAACATTTTGTTATTTTTGATTCACAACAAGATCTTGCAGTGCCTCAGGGTCATCAGTATCAACATCAATTATTGTAGATGTAGAAGTTGTAGGAGATTGGGCTGTTGGTAATGATACACGTGGAAGCTACTTTTTTGAATAAATCCCTGATACCAGCTTGCTTGCTTGTCTTCTGCCTCTTTTTTGTATAAAAGTAGAGTACAGAATGCATAGTGTGGAACTACATAATCTCCTGGGCAGTATACTTGTCTGTTACTAGATTAGAAATTTGTATTGGGATACAAAAAATGCCAGTTAATAGAGCTTTCTGGTTGTTAGTGCCAGTTAACACATCTTTTTACTTTTTACATTTTCTTTTCATGTATGGTAAATAATGCAGATCATTAGTTTGTAAGAACCTAATAAATTCACACACTTCAAGTATAAAACACTTACCCAAACTGTAAAATGATATTTCTGACTCTTCTAATACCACTTTATTGAATCTGCAAAAAAATCAAGAGGACCTCAGTTCATTGGACAGCAACACACCTTAATTTAGAAGGTCTAGTCAATAGATGTTAGCACTTGTGACAATTTACAATTGGATATACAGACCTTCCACAAGTTTTTCCTCTAAATTATGAATCCTAACTAACTGCTATATGTTTTCTTTTGGGAACCATATGAAAAGTCAAATTATTTTGAACACTCTTCCACTTAAGTTTAAAGTTTTTATTTTGAAGTTAGATTTTTGTCACGTTAGGCTTTTTTGTGAACTCTTGTTAGAAAGTAGGAAGTCTGATTATTTTTGTTTTTTTTCTAGAAGATAAACTTGAGAAACCAGAGAAGCCTGTAAATGGGGAAGATAAAGGTGATTCGGGTGTTGACACCCAAAACAGTGAAGGGAATGCTGATGAAGAAGATCCACTTGGACCCAACTGCTACTATGACAAAACCAAATCCTTTTTTGATAACATTTCTTGTGATGATAATAGGTATGGCCTACAATGGGAAGCCATTATTTTCCTCAGTGCCTGTCTATTTTACGGTTTAGTGCATCACATTATTTGTTAAACAGGGTCAATCTCTATAGCCCAGACTTCTATACTTTGGCAACGTCTTTGGTCTGGCATCCCTGTGTGTGCTGCCAGGCTAGAACACTCTCAGGGAAAAGCTGGGCCCTGTGCTCAGCAACTCTTCCCCACACACACATCTCCTTCCCCCCCCCCCTCCCCCCCCCCCCCGAGCATTTGTGGTGGTCAAGCTTCAGGGAGGGGAGAGGAAGGAAAGGAGTGGGGATGAAGGGGCATTTGGTGGAAGAGGCAGGGCAGCTGCAGAGCACTGCAAGGGACCAGGAGCGCAAGCTGACGGCAGGGTTAGGGTACTGTTTCGGATAGAGAAAATAGAAAACTGAAGACTAATTTCAAGTTTTCCAGTTATGATTTTTCTCAATTTCCTGTTTGAATCATCAGAGCCTTTATATTCATGCAGAATGTAGAGTACATAAGGCTGCATTCCTTCATAGTGAAATTATCAGTGCAGTGTTACAGTATATTTAAAACTACATTAAAACATTCCTTTTTGTGGTGCTGCTGGACAGGCTTCCTCACTAAGCTGTTTCAAACTGAAAGTTTAGACTTATTTTAAAGGACTCTTACTTTTTTTAAATAGAGAACGTAGACCAACCTGGGCTGAAGAAAGGAGGCTAAATGCGGAGACTTTTGGAATACCACTGCGTCCAAATCGTGGTCGTGGAGGCTATCGAGGTAGAGGAGGAATTGGTTTCCGTGGTGGCAGAGGACGTGGAGGTGGAAGAGGTGGCTTCAATGCACCTCGAGGATTTCGTGGTGGATTCAGAGGTGGTCGTGGAGGCAGGGAGTTTGCTGACTTTGAATATAGGGTAATAACATACTTGTATTAAGAGAATGTCTTTAGTAAAATTTGAAGGTTTTTTTTTTTTTTTTTTTTTTTTTTAATTTTCTTAGTTACATCAGCAGTAAGGACTTAAGGACCGGATCCAGTACCCTTTTTGGGTTCATAGTTAGAGTGGAGTATTTCTTGACAGTATTCTGAAAATATAAGGATTTGAAGAGGAGAATTGCTCTCATTTCTTGAACTCCTTTTAATGCAGGATTCATTATCCATTTTTAAACCTTTCACAGTAAACAAAACAAATATTACAGACTTGAAAATTATTTCCAGAGTAAGGATGTTAAGTAGCAAGCAAATGATCAATCATGTACTTGATACAATTTGTATTGAGTACATGATTAGTCTGTGAGGGGCCACTGCAGCTTTGCAGTTTAAATGTAATAGGAACCAGGTGTGCAGGCAGCCCTTTCTCCTGCTACATTTAAACTGCAGAGCCACAGCAGGAGTAGGTCTGGGACCCAATGCGAGCTTCAGTCCTGGGTGGCTCTTACTACATTTAAAAGCCAGAGGCACTGTAACTCCTGCTTCTCCCCCCCACCCCCCTCTCCTCTGCTCTCTCTCTCATATAAAGGAAGCAAGGGTGTTGGGGGGGGGGGGAGGAGGGGAAGGAGCAAGTAGTCGACTCAGCTACGCTTTTCATCCCTATTCGGTAGTTCTTAGACTGCATGTTTCTCCATCAAAAAAAGTATGAGTCATTGCTCATGTGCATTCCAATATGTGTGTGTGTTTGCCACATGCACGGTCATCGGAAGAGCTTTCTCTAGTGGTACCCATCGGGTTGGCTGTGGCATCCTTGTGGTAACACCTTGCTGTGTCGCATATATACCCCCTGCTGACCCAACTCCCGCTTCAGTTCCTTCTTTCCATCAGTAATGGTGGTTGTTGCTTCACAAGTAGTTAGTCCTGAGCATAGCATTTTTAGTTGTCATTGTGTAGATTAGTTTGAGTTACTAGTTAGTTGCGGGGGGGGAGGGGGTTCCCCCTTTTATCTCTTTTCTTTATTCATGCTCCTGGGGCATGCAGCAGCCTCAGGGTTTCAGTCAATGTGCAAAGTGTGGCAGAGATCCTCACAGCGCCATCTTGAAGTGTCTTCAAGAGGGTTACCTGCCAGATGAGTGCAATATCTGCAGAGGGTTTAGGCTGTGGACTAAAAAGGAGAGGGGGCCAGTGGCTTAAACTGATCCTTGTGGAGTTGGCACATAGGCCTCAAACAGCCACTGACAGCCTTGGTGCACAGCATGCCATTCCCTGGCGCAGAAAACAGGTTTGTCCTCCCAGCACTGGTCCCATTCCCCAGCACAAGAAGAGGAGAAAGAACTGAGGATGATCCTCTTCCAGGAGATCTAGTAAGGCCCTGGAGTTAGTCTGGACTGCACACACCCTCTCAGGGCTAAGTGCTTCAGCCCTAGCACCATTGACTCTGGCCACATGGGTGGGTCTGTTGATTCCAGTGTTGGTGGATTCCCTGGTGCTAGTGATGGTAGTGGAGAACTTCAACCTTTCCTCCAAGCCACGCACGTTTGAGGCTGCGTGGGACCTCCTTGAACTGACAGCCCCGTTTGAGGTGCAGCATCTTCCCTCTGACAGCAGCAGCAGAGTTGGCTCCAGCCTTGATGGCATCGGCACTGGTAGCTTTGATGCAGGCTCTACCTAGTACCAGCGGGTTGGCCTCAGGCACCCAGCTATGGCTCCACTGCCTCTCATGGCACTCGCAACATTTTCAGCACTGCGAGAAGCCTGCTGCCATGCGTGTCCACGCCTGGTCGCCTCAGTACCAATCTCTGGCACTGCCAGGGTCAGTCCCTCCATGGTGTGTGTCTGAGTAGGCTTTGGAGGCGGAGTCCCTCGTATCCTAGAGCTTATGGTACACCACTCCCATTCCTGGCACTGACATGCAGAAGGACCACATGCAGTGATGCAGGCCTGGCCTGGCCTCCCCAATGGCAGGCACCCATCTAGTGGCCCTTTTATATCCTATAGATCTATCGCCAAGGCCCTGCCCTCTCTAGCTACCTCAGTGACACCTTCAAGCCGGGCACCACCCTCTGCCTTGTCAGTGGTCCGAGCCTCACCTCCTATGCAGGCTCTGAAGGTGCAGGAAGAACATGGCTAGTGGTGGCACAACTGACAGTCCCTCTCCCTGAACCCGAGCTAGCAGGGGATGTGGAAGGAGAGTAGACAGGATAGTATGACCTGGTCCCCCTGGGGTCCTCTTCTTCGTAGTCCTTGGATGAGGCAGTGGCAGGTACCACTCTGTCACCTCCCTCATAAACTTTAGGGCCCATGCTGACTTGCTCAGGCATGTGGCCCAAGGTCTCAATCTCCTGGTGGACGTGGTGGTTGAAGAGTCTGACCCAATCATAGGGCTGGAAGAGACCTCAGGAGGTCGAGTCCAGCTCCCTGCCCACAGCAGGACCAGTCCTAACTAAATCATCCCAGTCAGGGCTTTGTCAAGCCAAGACTTAACCTCTAGGGATGGAGATTCCACCACCTCCCT
The DNA here is from genome assembly GCA_032595735.1 of Pelochelys cantorii. Taxonomy (NCBI): domain Eukaryota; kingdom Metazoa; phylum Chordata; order Testudines; family Trionychidae; genus Pelochelys; species Pelochelys cantorii. The sequence continues at coordinate 25,946,427 of CM064339.1, forward strand.
AGGTAACCCATTCCAGTACTTCACCATTCTCCTAGTGAAATAGTTTTTCCTAATATCCAATCTAGACCTCCCCCACTGTAACTTGAGACCATTGCTCCTTGTTCTGCCATCCATCACTACTGAAAACAGCCTCTCCATCCTCTTTGGAACTTTCCTTCAGGAAGGTGAAGGCTGCTATCAAATCCCCTCTCACTTTTTTCTCTTGCCAACTAAATAAGCCCAAATCTCTCAGCCTCTCCTCATAGGTCATGTGCTCTAGCCCCCTAATCATTTTGGTTGCCCTCTGCTCTGGACAGTCTTCATCCAAAGGTCTTGCAAGGGTGGCCCTGCCTCTGATTGTTGATTCAGATGACCACTAAGGAATCTGGCAGACCCTAGCCTCTATTGCACCCACGGTCAGAGGAGTGGAGAAGTGCTACTTTGTGTCACAGAGGGGATACAAGCACCTATATGCCCACCCCCAGCTGGGCTCATTGGTGGTGGATGCGGTTAACCACTGAGCGTGTAAGGGACAACCTGGTCCTGCCCCCAAAAAAGATGCAAAGAGATACTAGGGTGCAAGGTCTCTTTGACTGGATAGCTTCAGCTGCGGGTCTCGAACCAGCAGGCACTCCTCAGTTGACCTGCGTTTAACTCCTGGAAAACCCTCTCCAAATTCCAGGAGCGTCTTCCCTTAGACAACTGGCAGGAGTTCTCAGTACTGCTGCAGGAAGGCTGCACAGTCACTACGATGGTTCTGCTGGTGGCCCTGGACTGCAGACTAAGCAGTGCGCATGACTGGCCATGGTCATAGTTATGTGGCATAACTCTTGGCTGCAGGTGTCCAGTGCCTCAGTGGAGATGCAGCACACCATTCAGGACCTGCCGTTTGATGGGACAGGCCTTTTTGCTGAAAAGACAGACTACTGCCTGCACAGCCTCAGGGACTCAAGGGTTACTGTCAAGGCTCTTCCCCACTTTGGCACTTCAAGTGCAGAAGATGGGGGGGCGGGGGGGTGGCACAAGAGACTTTAAAATACCCTGCCACTAAAGGCTTCTGCTTAAAAACTCCCCAAGGTCACAGATACCCTAACCTTGAGTGGTATACTGCCAACATCCAAATACAAAAACCCCTTTGAGAACCTAGGAAGACACTTGGGAATTTTTTTCCAGTAAGAGACCCCCAAACTCTTTAATCCTCCCTCATGGGAGAGTTTTAAAAAACAAACAAACCTGTAATTTCTTAAAAGGTTACCTTTTGGTCTCAGGCATGTGCACACAAAACCACCTGCCTTCTAGGACACAGGAATCATCATTTTCTTTTAAAAAGATTATTTTATTAACAAATCAAAGACGACGTACTTGGTAAAGCATACTTGGTTGCTAAGTGTTACAGAGCAACTGAAAAAAAGCAGATTAAAAACAGAATTGTTTCCCTAGCATTCATCTTAAAAGTTAGTGTACGGGGTTACATGGGCTCAGAACAGAGGAGTTCAACAAACCCAAAAATAAAAAGCCTGATTGCATCTGTCTAAACACCTGTTCTCTTGGAACAACAGAGATAAGTAGACCTTCCCTAGGCATGGATATCGCTGGAAATTCCATGCCTAGTCTGGCTTAACTCATTTCTCTAAGCTCTTGGTCTGATCACACAAGAGACCACAGCAGGAAGGTCCTGCTTCATTTCAAAAGTCTTTTCAATCGCTTTCCTGGCTCCCTGCCAACACTTCCTGGAGACCTCAAGGACCCATTGTCTCTGGGCTTAACCTTTATAGGCAATTTAGTTAACTGAATGGCTGGGATGTCCAGAAAAATAGTATCCCTCCCATTAATCAGTTCCACTGAAGTCATTGGGTATCCACACCCAGGCCCCTTAGCGCTGCCAGTTTAGGCTGCACCAACCATGCTGCTTCTATCCTGGCCCCCTCCCAGACAGGACCAAAGGCACCATAGGGGCTGCCACAACAACAGGATGGGACCCCATTGTTCCTCCTTTGCTCAAGGGAAAGGCCCCTCCAAGCAACCACCAGGGCCCAAGCCTGACATTTTGAGGGTACATCCAAGGGTGCAACACCAGAGCCTATCCTGGATTCTTCCCCTCCCTTTAGAAGGGGAAGTCTGTCCCACTTCTACCATGACTGGGTCCAGATTACCTCAGACTGCTGGGTCCTGAGCATGGTGGTAGTGGGATGCAGTTCTGTAACATGCATCAAGTCAAGATACCTGCCCCTCCTGTCATACCTCATTCAACTTGGGCGCAAGCCTTGTCGGTAGCCTTTCTAGTACAAGTCTCAATTCAGAACATCTGCAGAGTAGCTACTTGGTCCTCCATGCACATTTTCATGACTCGTTATGCCCTCACCCAGCAGTCTTGGGATGATGCAGCGTTCAGCAGAGCTATAACTGCACTTGGCAACAAGTTGAGGTCCAACCCCATCTCCATACAAACTGCTAGTAAGTCACATATTGGAATGCACATGAGCAATCACTCGAAGAAAAAAATGGTTATGTGCTTTTGTTACTGTTCTTCGAGATGTGTTGCTCATGTCCATTCCAGACCCACCTGCCTCCCCTCTTTCAGACTGTGCCAGCAAGAAGGAACTGAAGCGGGAATTGGGTCAGCAGGGATATATATGCGACAACATGAGGCATCACCACAGGGTGTGCCACAGGTGACCCAATTGGTACTGCTCAAGTAAAGTCTTCGATGTTCATGCACGCAGCGCTCTCCCACACACATCTTAACGAACAACAGTTACAAAAAGTAAGCAGCCGCTCTTTCTAAAACAGCAGTACGCTGCTTTAAGCTCTCATCCAGCTCAAGCGTTTCATACTCAAGTTACCTCTGCTTTGTTCAACAAAAACAACTGTTCTTTAGGAATTAAACTCCCTTCCATACAGAGAGTCAGCACAATGCCTATGTACTTGTTAAATCCCACTTGAACACAGAATAGGATGTTAGTTGAGCGTAGTGATGCAGATTCCTTGAGTTGGCTCTGAGGAAGTCACATTTCAGCTCTAAAGAATCAAACTGAGACTTAAGGCTGTGGCCAAAATGGTTTCCAAAATGCTCAGAAATTGCTCTTATGTTAGGTGTGCTGAAGATAACTATTTTCACTCTTTGACATTGTAAAAGGAAATTTTCCATGTCTGCCACTATTGAGACTGCAAAAATAGCTCAAATCCATACATATTTTTTTTAAATTTGGTGTCTTAATTCTATAAATATAACATTGAGAACTTGATGTCCCTTAAGCATGACAAATGAGAATTGTCCAACTGAAATAGTTTTGTTTTCAGGATGGGCTTGAGCCACTGAGTTAGGTGAGAAGTAGAGTCCTCCCCCAAAGTATATACACTCTTAAACAACAACTTCAAAAAATGATGTACTCTGTAGTGTCATAATTGAAATCATATCTCCTGTGTTTGCAGTGCCTTCTGGGAGGGGCATAGCAGGCAGACATCTCTAAGCAGCAACTGCCATGTGATGCCTCTGTTAGACACTTCAGATAGATTTGTCAGGGTTTTTTTCTGAAAGGGGGTTTTTGGTCTGTGGGGTTTTTTTGACTGAACAATAATTGGCTAGATCCTTTGCCTAGTATCAGTCCTCAAGTTTCATTGATTCCAGTATTGAAACTTTTATAATGTCACTATTTCATATGGGAATTTCACATCTGCACCTCAGTATTTTAGCCCACATGTTGCATCACTGTTCCAGAATCAGACAAAAGTCTCAGTGACAGTTTAGTATACAAGCTGAGTGGCATGCATCAGGTGAACAAAAACAGATACAAGTAAGCTACATTCTATTCAGTTTGGGACAGTTTTTTAACATGTCAGTTTCTTTTGGGGGAGGGGGGATTTCATTATGAAAATTCCTATGGTTTTGGTTCATTATGGAATCCTGAATTTTCTTGCACTGACACAACTTCCTGAGTGTGTCAAACTTTTTTCACCAGCTGGTACAGGTTTGTCCTGTGTTCCAGCTCCTTTGAGAGCTGAGCACACTTCATTCGGTCAGTAGTATTGACATGGAAGGAAGCAGCATCTGAGGCTTGAACGGAATTAACTGTAGAAAGCAGGTTTTTTTGTAGTTCTATTCTAGCCCTTTGGGAAGGATACTGTAATGTCTTTTTTTGGTGGCCATCTAAAATCAATTAATCATTTCTAGATTGACTACAAATATGTTTAAATAAAATATAACATTCTAATGTATCCTTTCTAGAAAGACAACAAAGTTTCTGCATAGTCTACAAGAAAGCTGGAACCAGGTGAACTTCTAGATCTTCATGATCAAGAGAATTAGTTTCAGTCTTTGCAAAGAATGAAGTTAATTTGCTGTATACTTGTCACCAGCACTGGGATTTAACTATTTAATTTCAAAGGGGGGTAATGCAGTTACTTTTTGAAAAATGGCCATCTTTGAAAACAAGGAGCATTAAATATATTTGAGATAGAAGGGTAAGTAATTTCTTATGTATAGTTAGCTATAAAGCAGTACTTCGATGGAATTTAAGTATTTTTTCATCATTGAAAGGATTTTTCTTAATAAACTGTATTTAATAATTGCCGCAAGTTACAAGGACAATTGTATGCAGAAGGCCGTCGATACTGTGAGTGTTTTGATCCACTGAAGGTTGTTTTTTGGAAATCCTGTAATATCCCTTTTGAGATAGTTGTACTTTGTCAACTAGGGTGCTGGACAGTAGAAAATTTGCTTTGTCAGTCAGATATGTACACACAGTAAATATTGTTTCTTAGGCAAAGGAAACTTTTTATATAGTTGTAAAATTCCATTATATCCCATTGCCAAAGAAACATTACAAACTTTGTATAGCTGTATAAAAAGCAACTAATTTTTTTAAAAAATAAACATTTTTAAGTCAGCAAACATACTATGTTATTGCAAAAGTTGGTATGCTAAAGAACACTGAATTAGTTGTTTGGTTTTTTTCTTAGCTTTTCAGTCTTTAAACTTGTTTGATTTTTATATCTGGATTATAATGAAGATTTGAAAATGTTCTTCCATTATACAAAACTGGATAAACTAGTCTCTCATACAAGAACTTCATTTTGTAATGTCTGGCATATCACAGGATTTGACCAAATTAAGGAGATTTTTCAAATAAGGACTAAAATAAAGTGTTTTGTCGTGTCAGAACTTACAATTTTACTTTATGGTAAATATTAACTTTTTAAATAGACCCAGGCATATGAGTTAATATGCTTCTTCTAAAATGCTTGGGTTGAAAATAAGCCTCCACGTGTCAATTCTTGAAATGTTAACTTTGTTGTAATACCAGTAGACATAATCAATTTAAAGAATTCTTAGTGTTTGAATTTGCATTTTGATAGGCTTTAGCTTGGAGACATTGCAAATTCTGGTTGTTAGACCAGTGAACCCACAAATGACTTGGTATGGATTTTTTGTCAATTCTAAATTACTTGTTACACCTTTTTGATATGGTTAAGTTATAATTGAAAAGGAAATCTGGTAATTTGTGTTTGTATATGTATATGAAGGCCACAGGAATAAAGGGATCCAAAGATTAAATTTTTTTATCTGATTTGATTTTTGTTAACTTTAGCCTCAATGTTCAGTAGTGATAAAGATGTGGGAAACTGCACTGTTGGAAAATTGGAATATTTAAGTGGTTGATAGATATAAAATTAAGATAAGATTCTTTTTGTATAGCACTACAAGGAAGTATTTTGTAATTGGTTTCCTTATTAAGGTCCAGTATTGGCAGCCATAGATGTTAGATAATATTGTTTAGTCATGTTTTTTGCATGTTAACAACAATGCCTTTTTGGGAACCAGAAATCATGATCCTGAACAACTTTTGAGGTTTTTGAACATAGAGGCAGTGCTGTACTGTTGCAATAACCATGTATATTGTGTGAGGTGTCCCAGGCTTATTTAACAAGATCAGTTGTATATAATACCAATGATACATGCTGTGAAGGTCTGAGTTGATGCATCTTTCCCCCAGTCATTTGGGTTACTAACTGGGGTGTTTTGTACCCCAGTAACTAGCAGCATGGCATACCTTCAGTGTACTTTGCTACATAAAACTAAGGTTTTTATTTTAAGACAGAATAAACAGTTCAATAAAATCAGTCTTTCTGAAAATTCTTTCTAGTTCTAATAAAACTGGAGTAGGAGGAACAGATTATTAATCTGTTTTCCCAAGCAGATGTAGCAGGAGAACTGCACTTCCCCCATGAATAATGGAAGCAAAGTAGTATCAACTACCTCAGGCCCTCTGTGTTCTCTGATTCTGTCTTCTGCTTCCTTCTTTGAGCAAGGGCAATACTAAGAGGAGGAAAAACAAGAGGAAAAAATTAGAAAAGTGTACAAGTCTCTTCTTTTAAGCAAGCTACAGGAAGAATGTGTGGAAGAAGGAAAGCTTATCCTCCTGTGGCTGCTTCTACTTGGGGGGGGCAGCAGTCAGTGCCAGCTAGAAGTGTAACAGCTTGTTAACTCACTCCCTGTTCAGGCTGTCCACATGGCTGCAGGGCAGTCATTCTCTTCATCTTCATCAGTGGCTCCATTTTTTAAGATAAACCTTGCTGCTCTGGGCCTTTCTCTCTTTCTCTCCCAAGTAAATTAGGTCCCCCTGGACCTCTCAGGATGTCTGTATAAGCCCATTAGCATAAAGTTAATAAAATTGAACACAGTGGTGTTTCACAGATGTAGAGGTAACTTTAAACTAGAATTTTTATTATGGGTGCTGTATTTCAGGCAGCCTGAATGTCAGCACTGTGTGCGCAGGAACAGTTTGCTAGGAGCACCACAGAGCTGTGTATTATTGACTTTTCAGGGCAGAGTTGTATTTTCTACCATGTTACTCTTTATAAATGACACTCTCCAATCAAATTTAAAACCCCCTAATTTAAGTCAGTTCACAACCCTTCTTAAGACTCTTGCTTTGATGCCTGCAGACTACTGCCAGTTGATGATTAGACAGTTGTGCACAAGCTGTGATCACCATCTATCTGAAAATGTGCCTGTATTGTTGCTACCCAAATAATGTTTCTCTGACCTAGTGCATGTCTTCGTAAAACTAGATTGCTGTCATGTTTCTATGGTGCCTTGCATAATGGGGCCTCAAGCTGTAACTACTGTAGCTCTCTTCACTTTTTTCTGACTTTGATGTTCACCTTGTCATGTCATGAGAGCTATTTATTTGCCTTGTTGTGGAAAGATGAGTGTTTCCAGATATGTCAGAATCAAAGAAGCTCTTCCCTTGCTTTTGATTTTCTCAGTGGATGAGTGAGTTTGGTTTAATGCTGCTGTGTGCTGAGGTATATATTTTTAATATTGCTAGATAATTGTCATATGACATTTTAAAAAACCTAGATGTCAAGGCACATCCTGGACTTCCAGAACTTATGTAGATGACAGAATTCCTTGGAATTTGCTTCCTAGGAAGGGTTTGTATGTCATCTTTTCTCATCCTGTGAAGTCTACTACTACCCATCTGAGTATTTCCATACTCTACAAAACAAAATGTAGTTGACAATTTCTCCTAGTAGGGATGCATAATCCCATTTAATTAGTTAATCAGTTAAACAAAACATTTAACTATTGAAGGGAATGGGAAAGCGATCACTCCAGCCTGGCTGGGCTGGAGCACCCTACCCACAATGTGCCTTACCTGCAGGGGAGCTGCTCCAACCCCCACTGGTTCATTGGAAGGTGAGGCTTAGTGGTTCTCAGGAGTCTTAACCATTACTGATGCTCTGGAATTCAGCTGTGGATGCTAGATGCCTTTTTGTATGTAACTCTATCATGCACTGTATGCTAACTTGAAGTACTACTTCCCTTCTCACTTTCAAATACCTCTTGTGTTCACCTGACATGAATGTAGAAATATTCTAAAAGTGCACAAATGACATTTGTCACTACTTCATACTGTTCTTGTGAATTAGAAAAATACATGTCTTTTTGACAGTAGTGTGAATTAACTGTTAACATATCTAAGCAGAAGTTTGAAAACACTAAGGGATTCATTTCTGCAGAAGCAAATAGTTAAGAGTTCATTCCTTACCCTTATTGCAATGCAGCTTTATTATTGTGGAGGACCTGCCCAGGTCTGAAACTAATACATCTTACACTCATGCTGATAGCCTTAAGGGGTTGAAAGAAGTAGTCATTTTCTACTTGAAAACTGCATCTGCATTGCTATGTGTTCTACTTATGCTTCTGTGGAATGACTACTGTAAGCTAGTTTTAAATCTTAAAACTAATGATGGGAAGAGGAAGTCGGATTAAGCTCAAAAGGGTGTGTCAGAGGGCTAGGATTCACAAAGGAAAAACCCTCTTGCTTTTGCATTCTAACTGATTTATTAGCTTCAGGGTCATTGCTAATTTCAACTGCTATATTGTAATTTCATCCCTTAAAGCAAAGTAAGTGATTATGAAGCAAACTACTTAGTAGAGCTAAAATGCCAGGCACAGTCCCATGGTTTGGAAGAGGGAAGCAGCTGAAAACTGAATGGGGAAGAACTTCCTTCAGCTAGGGAACTCTTTAGCAGAAACAGGAGTGATGTGACACAGCTGCGGTCACCAGTGTTGTCTCAAGTTTACCAAGCATCATTCATGTGTAACACTGAAATGCTGCCTGTTGCTGCTGTTGCCTGAGTCATGTCCTTTGCCTCCTGGTGTGGCACTCAGCTGGGCTGCTGTGCGGCAGCAAGTAGAAGAAGCAACCATATGCCCCAAGTGAGAGGCAGGAGGGGGAGAAGAGAAAGAGAGAGAGATGGAGAAAGAGGGTGGAGGTGGAGGAGGGAGAGAGAGACCAGAAAATCCCATCTTATGATGGGCTATTGGCTAGTAAAAGTAGAATGCTGCGTGGACACAAGTGGTACATGCAGCTGCAAAAATGTGACTACCTGTAGCCATATCAATGGATGGGGATAGCCGTGGATCTACAGGACTGTGGGTAGAGGCTGTGGTCGGTGTGGCTACAGTGCAGAGGCTAGCCCACCAGCTATAAAAGTTTGAGGGGTAGCTGAGTTCGTCTGTAACATGAAAAACAACAACTAGGCTGGTACCACTTTAAAGACTAACAAAATATGTAGACTGAATCATGAGCTTTTTTCTTCAGATGACTGGAGTGGTGGAAGTCCCTTATAAAGTATTCACCAGCTACAGTGAGCTCTACCTGTCCCTGTTCACTGGCACATGCAGTCCTAGTTTTCTCTATGCAATTATGTAGTATTACTGAGTGTAATAAAGTGACAGCAGCTAAGGGCTACAGGGGCATAGGTGTGTAGAGTAAGTGGCAGCGACCCTCCTCAAGCAGCTCTGGCTAATCGTGTGGCGTTAACCGGCGGTGCTGTTTTTGCTGGCTGTAACTAGTCACCACACCTGACGCCCTAGGTCTACCTAGGCCTTGGCTGGACTCATACTACCCCAGGCAGTACTCTACCTCCACATCGCTCCTGCTCTAGTACTGCCTGGGCCCCTGGCACGAAAGCTGCTCCGGAAAGGGGGCGGGCCGGCGGGCTGGACGATCCCACTCTGCAAGGCTTGGCCCCCTTGTCTCCTACTGCCTAGGCCTGCCCCCTGCGGGGGCCAGAGACGAGCCCAGCTCTCCCTGCCCAGAATTATTCCCGGACTCTCATGGAGGCCCTGGGGCCGGGGCCGGAGCTGAAGGGTCTGCCAGGGGCGGCTCCGGAAGCGTCCCCCAGCCCTATCCCTGGCCTCGCCTCGCCTCACGCCGGAGCGGAGAGGGATGCTCTGAAGAGCCCGGGCGGGGAGAAAGTGCGTCTCCCCACAGCTGCAGGCAGTGGTAGCGACCTGGGCGGGGCCAACTGGAGCTTGGCGAAGGAACGGCTGGACCGCTGGGATTCCCAGCTGCCCTTGCGCGGGCATCGGGGTAGTTTTCTGGCTACACAGGAAGCGGAAATGACGCAGGAGACCCTGCCGTCGGTGAGCCGGCTTGTACCAAGCCTTGCTGACTAGCCTGTATGGGGAGAGGGCCTGAGGCGCCCGTCTTCACTCCCATGGGTGTAGAGGGTCCTTCCTCGGAGCCCCCGCTGAGGAGTCGGGCGCACCGCTGAGCCCAGCGCATGCCGGGCGGCGGCCGCGCTTAGCGACGCAGGGGGGTGAATGGGCGGGGCTCGTTACGCAGGGAACCGGTTCGCTGACAACAGTTGGTTTTCTCGTCCCTCCCCGCCCCCCCCCTTGGGGCTCTAGTGGTAGCGGCCGGGGCAGAGCCAATCGGAACCTCGCGCGGGGAGAGAGGCCGGAGCGGGGGCCATGTCGGTGGTTTTCGTGCCGGAGCGGCTGCGCGGGAAAGCGGAAGTGAATCAGGAGACCCTGCAGCGGGTGAGTCGGCCCGGACCGCCCCGCCCCCCCCCCGCCCCTCGATCGCCCCCTCGCGCGCGGGACGTTCACTCCCCTGGCCTTGGAGGCAGCGAGCGGCCGGGGAGCCAGCCAGAGCCTCTGCCGCGGCACTGCCCAGCCCTTGCTGAGGAGTCAGTAACAGAACTCGTGTGCCCGCGGCTGTACAGCTCCTGCGCCCCCTTCCCTCCGTACCCGCCCGCGGTGCCTCTGGCAGGGGAGGATGCGGTAAGGGAGCTGAGTGAGGATGAAAGCGACCAGTCGACTACCCAATAAGCATAGGCCTAGACTAGTCACTCCCCCCCCCCCCACCTTGCTGCCTGTGTCAGAGGTAGCAAGGGGGGGGGCAGTGGGAGCCAGCGGGAGCCAGCTTAAGCTGTTTCCCCCAGCATCATCGCTGTGGGGGAGAAGGGACAGAGTGGCCCCTGCTCTCACCCACGTGACTGCTATGCCTCTGAAGTGTAGTAGGAGTGCCACAGGCAGCTCTTACTACATTTCAAAGGCAGAGGTGAGCACCCCACCCCTTATCAACTAATCAATTAGTTGATGGAAAGTCCTGATTAATCAAAATTTAACATCCCTAGAGGTGAAGCTGGGGGCGGGGGCAGGACCTGCACCTGTGGGGCCAAGAGCAGAGCCATTCCAGGATCTTGCACAAAGCTTGGCGGTGCTGCAGCATGCACTCCCGACAGTTCCTGCACTTATGTAATGTAAAGCTGTATTTTGGTGCTCTTGGATCCCCCACTGCCTCGCCTTGCCACCCTGCTGTTCTCCCCCCCCCCCCCCCCCATGCCCTGAGTGCTCTTCCTCAGCCTTACATCCAAGGCTCCTTGCCTCTTGAATATGGTGCCTGGTAAAGCTAGTCCTGCTAGCCAGAGCCCCATGGCTGGATCTGGAATGGGGAGCAGGGACAAAGCCTGGAGCCCCACCCCAAGAAACTGTAGCCCCACAGCTGAAGCAGGGGGTGTGGTGATGGGAATAAGTGTGTCCCTGGTGAGGATGTTAATGAGAGGTTATTTGGCTAATCACGTAATCGATACAATTTGTATCAACTACATGATTAGTTGATAAGCGCTGCTCACAGAGCTGCACTGGGGGTAGCAACCAGAGCCGGCCTGAACCAGGACTGAGCTGGGCTCTTATTCCATTTAAAATGCAGAGCTGCAGCAATTCTGGAGCAGTCCCAGTTGTGCCAGCTCTGAACTGCTGCAGCTCTGCATTTTAAATGTAATAAGGGTCCAGCAGCCCCTGTACACGGGGGGGTCCACCAGCGGAAAGGCTGTTTCAGAGCAGCCACCCCCATCCCTCTATCAGAGGTGGCCAGCACTGTGGAGACAGTCCTGGGGGGAACCTGCTTTTAAGGCGGCTTCCCCCAGCACTGGCTCTCAAAGAGGCAGTAAGGGGGAGGGAAGTGAGTAGTTGAGTATTCTACTCGCTTACATCCCTAGTCCCTGGAGCCCAGAAGCTGGGGGATCTGAAGCCAAAAGCCTCTTAGCTGAAGCTTCAAGTGGGGAAGCCTGACAGCCAAAGCCCTGTGTCTCATGGGTCAGGAGGGAGGTTTAGCCTATCACTGGAGCCTCTGGCTGAATCCCATGAGAGGCTGAAGCCTGTCCCTGGAGTCCCCAGCAGAAGCTCACTCCCTAGGTTCTGCTCAGAAGGGGGGGGGGGAGAGGAACAAAGCAGACCCCTTCTGTATTGAGGCTGTCATGGCCACATTTGAGAAATACTGTTCTAGGCCTTACAAATAAATCAGCCTGCATACCTAAACTTCAGAAAGATGCAGGAAAAATATTTTCAGCCTGATGAAGTGGGTCTTTGCCCACGAAATCTTATGCGCCAATAAATCTGTTAGTCTATAAGGTGCCACAAGACTCCTCGTCGCTTTTGCAGATTCAGACTAACACGGCTATCCCTCTGATAATTTTCAGCCTAGTTATCAAAAAGACAAAACCAAACACCTGAAGGGAATTTTTGCAGTGTTAAACAACTTACAGTAAAAGATTTCAAACAATTGTAGCAGCAGCAAAGCACTAATGTATGTGTTTCTTTTAGTTACTAGATGAAAACGATCAACTGATTCGGTGCATTGTAGAATATCAAAATAAAGGAAGAGCTACAGAGTGTGTGCAGTAAGTAAGTTTATTCCAAAATGCAGTCTCTGTGATGCATATATAGAAAAGGTACTAGTTTAGATGTTCAACACACCGAATTTATCAGAAAATGTTTTATAGAAAAATTGGGACTTAAAATAAGACTTGTTCAGTCACCACATGCAAGATCGATCGTTTATTTTTCAGTTGATGATGCAATAAGCTTCCTCATCTTTAGGGTGAAAGTAATTTAGAAGTTGGGTATAGGAGAAATAAAATACAATGGGAAATAGTTTATTTCCCCAAGAGTAAGTTTTTCCATTTTGGGTGTACAGTAAAGGGCCTAATATGCTATGTATTCATGGTAAAGTTGCATGACTACTTCAGTTTTTTGTAGAAAATACAACCATTCAAATAATGTCAAGTCTTGTTACCTTTTGAATTTTCCAAACTTTTTTCTCATAGGTACCAGCATATCTTGCACAGAAACCTTATTTATTTGGCTACTATTGCTGATGCAGCACCACCCACTGTGCAGAAAACTGACTGATCCTACAAACTTGGACATCCTTCATTGGTGCCTATATAAAGCAAGAAGACATGATTGAATTGGAGGAGTGCTAAGGCTCAGAGGGATACAACATTCCCTTATTTTCTTTGACTGGCTAAAAGAACAAGCTTTGACAGGGATCATCTGGGAATCCAAGGGCCATGATTCATGGGCATTAGGGAGTAGAATAGGAAGAGAGTTGCTAGGGCCTTGTATGTTGTTAGTGATGAGCTGATAAATATGTGAAAGATGCCTTGCAACCATCTTCCCCTTTCTTGGCTTGAGAGAAAAATACAGCTTTCCTGACAGTGCTGCCACCTAAATCTTTCATGCTTCTGTGAGTATAGGTGACAATATGGAGCAGTATCACTGAACCCCTAACAACCCAAATTTCATCATGTATTCTTTTGGAAAATGAGCTTGGTGTAAAGGTGGTGAAACTGGATACCAGAGGGCAGATTGAGCTTGGGACAAAAGCTCAAATTCTAATCCACTTAAATACAGGTTGGCCCTCTCTGGTCCAGCACTTTGAGGACCTGAGCAGTCGACCAGGGAGTTTGCCAGACCAGGGGAGGTCAGTGCTCCCCTGCTGGCTGCCCCACTACCGGTCTCCTCTCGCTTGGGTTCCCTGCCACTGCTCCCTACCCTGTTTCTCTCCCACTGGCCCAGCATGGCTCCCCACCTCCTACCCCAGGGTCTTCCGGGGTTCCTTGCGGGGACTGCTTGACCACTGCTGGCCCTGCTGCCTCAGTGTTCCCTGAGATACCCGGCTGCTGCTGCCACCTGGGGTTCTTCAGCTGGGGTGCATGGCCCTGCCCCACTGCTAGGGCTGTCTCTGCTGCTGCTGGGGATTCCAGCAGCCTGGTCACCCCAGTCCTGCTGCCATGGGGGTTTGCTGTGATTCCTGGCTAGGGCTGTTCTGCTGCAACCGGGAGTTTCTTGGCTGGGGCAGCAGCTCCCTGGCTGTGGCCTGGCTCCACTGAAGTCAGGGCGGGGCCTTGTGTTGCTCCTGTCTCTGGTGCTCTTTGGTCCTGCTGGACCAGAGAGTCCCAGATTTGGGAGGTTCAGCCTGTAGTGACAGATCTGAAAGATATCTGGAGATAGTCCAGCACTTGCAGGAACCAGCCTTTATTGTATTGCAACAATACACAGAAGCTCCAAGCAGAATTAGGGCCTCCTTGTGCTAGCCGCCCTGAAGACCTGACCGTCCTTTGTCTACTCCAGTACCAGTTATTGGACCATGCAATTAAAGAGATTCATCACAATTCTCCACCCCCTTTAAAATTATACCAGAGACTGATAGCGTGGCTGTTCGGTGGAGGAGGACTGTAACTTAAATCTGGCTTAGTGCTTTATCCCTTTTCCATTCCATTGTCAGGTTTATAGAGCAGACTGTAGTTCTTGGTGGTCACACCATACTTCTACATCACACTTTTGCTTTTGAATGTATCTAGTTGCAATACTCACTTCTGAGAATTGTTGTCAGTGGCCTGAAAGACAAGCAAACAATTTTAAGTTTGTCATTCTTCCCTCCTGGTTGTACCAAGTATGTCTACAACTGATTTCTCTTTTGTCTAAGTTCTTGAATTTGAGAATTTACAAACTCCACAGTAAAACCTGTGTAATTGTACTTAACTTGCTTTGCCAATAGGTGGGCACTGCAGCAATCAGAAGACATTTATTCCTCCCCAGTGCATGATGTAGTGCATTCTACCTTTATCTCTGATGAGAATATCTTCATGGGCCAGTTATCCTAGAAAGGGATTCAGATTCTTAAATCTCAGTTTGTAGTACAACCAACACTTGTAGATTATACATTTCATTAGACCCATGCTACATCATAAGTATACAGCTGTTTGAATCATTTTAATTTTATTTATGGTTAATGAAAATATTTTCATTTAAATTGTAAAAACCTTGGTTTTAAGTTGGCAAAAATTCAGGGTAAGTAATTTGTGTCAGATGCAATACAAGGTACATCTTGCTGCACTCACAGTCAACTGCTGCACAACCAATTAACCAATAGTTAATTTACAGGATACATTGCAATATGATTCTATGAAGATTGAACTAAAGCTCTTCTCAGTGAGCTAAAGCACTTTTGGGATTAGTATGAAATTCATGCAACAAGTGAGTTAGAAGAAACCTACTTTACGGCTACTAGACAAACAAAAGAGATTTCAAAGTATTAAGTAGCTTGAGTAGTTGCTTCCCTCCTAAACATGAAAGTTTATCAAATATTCTGAGGTTAGGTTTCTCATTTTCCAACAAAAGAACAGCTGATTTCTTTTAAACAGATTATTCAGTAATGTGTATTTTCAGAAATAGTATGTAAGTATTATCCTCTTAGTGGAAATACTTATAAAATATTTAAATGCAGATTTAAAACTCATTTCCTAAGGGAAACTCATTGTTCAAGTAATGTCAAATTGGGGTAAGTATTTTAACTTGCTTGACAATGTTAGATATTTTGTAATAAAATCTGATAAACACCTCTAAATCAATTCCTTTGATATCAGTGAAAAGACTGGCCTGATTTTTCTTTTTTTTTCTCAATGAGTTGTCGTATACATATCTATCTTTTTGCTAGCAATGAAATATAACAGGCTTTCATTCTGCACACTTCAGATTTTGTGTTCATCACACAATTACTGTAAAGTAAAAGAAATGGCATCAGATTATAATTTTGTCCAAAAGCAAAGGTAATTAGTCATCCATTAGATTTGTGAACCATGCATAAGGAAAGTGACTTTAGCAGCTATTCTGCAGGCTAAGTGAAAATATT
Organism: Pelochelys cantorii; assembly: GCA_032595735.1. Lineage (NCBI taxonomy): Eukaryota > Metazoa > Chordata > Testudines > Trionychidae > Pelochelys > Pelochelys cantorii. The sequence continues at coordinate 25,962,185 of CM064339.1, forward strand.
TACCAGCAGAAGCCTTCTATGTTGAGGACGTAATACAACCTATTGCTTTTCAACAACTCTGCAATATTCATCATGCTATTCACTCTCCTCATTATAGAGTAGCCCCAAAATAAGGATGGAGATTGATATCACATTCTAGTGTGCAGACAACTCACTAAAAAGTCATTAAGTAAACAGTTGACAATTTTTTACATTAATATTTCTTGATACCTTTTCATTGACAAATTAAAGTTGCATCTTAAGGCGCTGTTCATTTTCAGTGGGGAGCATATTAAACAGGTATGACTTATTATTAATGTATATCTTTAATAAAGCATATAGATTTTGCTTTCAGGCGCTTTAAAAGGAAAATACAAAATGTTCAGTTCCAGTTCAGAAGCATTAGCTATGCACAAGAAGTACTGCAGTAAGGGTAAGCACCAAACCCTTGCACTTGGCAGTGTAAATGATAAACAGATTTTATGGCAAGACTTGTGTGCCAAGTGCAACAATTTAAAAAATTACCAGTGTTCAGATCAATTGGCAGCAAATGGCATAGCACCTACATGGTCAAAATGCAGATAGAGAAATGGTTTCAATTTTGTTTCCACAATATTAAGTTTAGAAAGTGCCATTATTTGTAATTACCAATACATTACAAAAACTTCAGCAACAGTTTTGGCACTTGTTAGGAAAAGTTCAAAATTATAAATAATTCTAATTTGCGTTTGGCTTTAGTATGAGTAATCATGGGACATACAACCAAATTTAGGATCAAATGTTAATCAACACACTTTAGGAAACTCCAAACCATTTGTCAACCTAAGTAACCACTAGCACTTTCAGGAGAGGGTTTTCAAAAGTAAAATAGTACAGAGCATTAACAATTTACACACAAAAGCCACACTGATTGTGCAAAACACATTACTGTAAAAAGTCCATGTACAGCAAACAATTCTTTGTAAACATGGTAAGTATGAATTTTCAGGAAACATGGTGGCAATATATCAAATACAGGCAACATTGGCATCCTTAAACAGCACAAAGGTAACATTCCGGGCCTGTGACTACAGCCCATCACCATACAAACAAAAAGGAGTGAATGGGTTTTAAACACCCAAATGTTTAATAGTATTAGTGTTGTATATTTTATATATATATTTTAATTTTTGGTATCTTTAGATATAGATGTACTTAAGTTTGTAGAAAAATGGGAACATAAATGTGCTTTTATCTTCACTGAAAAAAGTTTATATGTAGTTAGAACTAAACCCCCACTTTACTAGTAGTTAACATATTAGAATGGCATTATGATTTAAGAAAATACAAAAATAAGATTAATACTGTCAAAACTTTATACCAGAAAATATGATTTAAACTCTTTTAAAGATGAAATATGAACATTTTAAATAAGCTTTAACTATATAAAGAATCTTCTGTAACTTCAATTAATATACAATGGGATAACTATACATATATATTTATTTTTTCTTTTTCAATTTAAGCACCAGTCTCACGCGCCTGGATCCACTTTGGTTGGAAGTTTATTCCAAATTCCACAGGTTCACTTTGTAAGGGCACATAATATTTTAAGTATCTGCTACTCAACATTTTAATTCTAGTTTTTCTTCTGAGCCAGCTCACAGTTTTTACCCTAAATGTAGCATCTGAAATAAGACTTTAAATATATGCAAGTAGTCTTTTAGTTATAGTTTCATACATTTAAGGAGCACTGTGGGGGTAATGCCTTTGGCCAAATGTAGAAGTATCATATTGTGTATCTGAAAATCAGTGTAGTCATATCCACATAGATACCATCTACCTTAGGCAGCCAAAAAACATTTGAAACAAATTTGAGTGATTCCAGCAGCTCTACATTTACATTAATGAAATTACTGCAAAACATAGTTTTGCAGTGGTTTTTGCAACACTTCTGTAACAAACCCACTGTGCGGCATGTTAAAAGCTGCTGCCCCACTTCATTAAAAAAGTTGTCACAGGCTGTTTACTTAGAATACAAAGACTTTACAACTTGTCCATTATAAATCTAAACAAGAACAGTGTTGAGCAAAAGCAACCGCTATATTTGCTAAAATAGTCCAAGGATTTTAGCAGGTGTTTAACTATAAATCTATATGAAAATAGCTATAAAATAGTGTCTTGCATGGTACTCTTAGCAATTTTTAAAAAGGGGGTTGAAAAGGAAAGATAATATACACATTTTAAAAGCATTTCATATCACAGTTTGACTGTTTCATGTATATTTAACAAATATATTGACTGTTTGCTCAACACTGTAAAACAATTTAAAACCTATGTACATCACCATAAAGTTTTCACTCCACATATAAAAAAACCCACCAGAACACAGCCAATACACAAAGGGGGAACAAAGATAATATACATAACTTATAAGACTGTTTGGCCCTATGATGCATCTTTCCAATATAAAAAAGCATTTAGTATTGATGCAAATAAGATGGTCTGCGTTCGTGCTTCACTGGAAAAGATTTAAAGCCCTTATTCAGCTGTTTGTGCTGGGAAGTCTGCTGCTGTGGTGAGTGTTGCTGCTGAGCATAGGCAAAATTGGAGGAAATCCCTGTAGATGGAGCACAGTCATTGGCAGTAGACCAAACTGGTGACTGTAAAATCTGCATTGTGTCATTCCACTGACTGACTGGGTTACTCATCTGATACAAAGATGTACTCTGATTGGGCAGTGTATTTGTGATGGATGTAGAATGCTGCCACGGAGCCTTAGGAGGCCAGGTTTTGGTTTTATTATCCTGTGGAGACAGAATTGTCAGGTTTGATTCTGCAAATCAAAATACTTTCTTTTGGAACTGTGTAAATCTTATAGTAAGGAAAGAGTTGCACAGATCAGACAGGAAAAAAGTTCATTTTTTATATTTGTATAATAGGTACCCTTTTTCCTAGAAAAAGGAGTATGTTGCAAAATCATTCATAGGGTTTCCCCTATTTTTGTTCATAAAAATTCTATGGAAGCATTATGCTAATAAAAATGACTACTGGCTTAAAGCAAGCATATGTTCAGTATCCAGACTTTCCTCATGAAATATCCTGAACACATTTACAATTTGTAGAGCTCTACTACATCTTTATAGGGCAAAAACTAATTTGTTTCTGTTATCATTTATGTTGGTGGTCAATCATTGTCTGGCAGCTCACTTCATGGTGTGATTCATTTCCCTATTCAAAAAAATTACCTGACAGCAAAGCAGTATTAACCCTGCATCTATGCCACACTAACCTGTTATTAGCACACCCTGATAGACATACCAGTTGCTGTGGTTTGTCATCAACATATCAGGGGAAGTGAGCACTACAAGAAATCAGGAAAGCCACACACTTCCATTCTCCGGCAACCAGGAACATAGGTCCAACAGGAGGGAAGCAATGCGGTTTCAACTGATTGAACTGCTTCCAGTCAATTTTCCTTTTTTAATTGTTACTGTTTATGTACTGACAAGCAACAGGACAAAGATGCTCTGGAAGACATTTTGTGCAAAGCTTTAGATTTCACTTACATTGCACATAATTTTTGGTGTTGATTCAATTCAGAAGTTACAACAATTTAAATCTTGTGAGCAGTCTGAGGGTACCTATCAAGTTATCTAGTTTTTCTTCTCTTGATATATCATCTTCATTAATATACAGAAAAAAACACAATTTTTAGCTTACCTGATTAAGATCATCTACAGTGGAAAGAAGAGGTGGCGATGGTAGTGTGCTAGGTTCCTGCTCACCACTACTATGTTTTCTGCAGAAAGTAACAGATTGACATTTAGTTTGCCGTCATTTAAAGGTACCTCTTTTTCACCTACTGTAATGTGTAATTCTTAAGATGACTGACAAAGATGAGATGAAAATTGTTTATTTTGCCTGAACATCTGACAGCTTTGTGTGTGTCTCCATTTTCACTCTCTGCATCTTGTACCCAGTAATGGGAAAGAAACATTAACTGTAAGGTTCCTGTTTCCTTAAAACAAAAGCTGGCAGGTGGATTCTGGGATAGTAGTATCTACATTTTAACTTTAAAAAACAGTAGTTAAAGGAAAACATCTTGAAATCAGTCACCCACCTTTTTCTGTCCTCATATATATAGTAAACTATGTTAAATTGAGTTGTGTTCTGTGTACTCTTAAATTGGAGCCAAAGTACTACAAATCTTTCATAAGTATAGTATAGTTCCCAAGCTATGCACATGCTATATGTTACAGCAAGTACAGAGTTTGGCTTGTTTCTGGTGACAGAAGTGAACTGAATGAACTCACTTACTAAAAAGATTCGGTGTTAAAATTTGGATCCCACTATAGTAGCTCCTCTCTATCAATGGCTGATTTGATCAGAGCCTCTTGAACCCAATTTTAACACGGGTATTAACTTACACCCCTTATTTTGTTTAAGCAGCTATAATTTAATCACTAGTTATAGAAAGTTCTAATTTAAATGCCCAATTGCTAGTGATCATAAAAACAGCCATCCCAGGACAGACCAACGGCCCATCTGGCCCAGTATCTTGTCTTCTACTAGGTGCTTCAGAGCTGTGGTTCTCAACCAGAGATACACAGAGGACTTCAACGCCTTTCCATATTTGCCTATTTTTACAATAGGTATACAAAAAAAACACTAGCAAAGTCAGTATCAAATTTAATGAAATGAGTATACGGTAAAAATGAGAAAGTATGCAATTTTTCGATAATAGTGTTCTGTGATGCTTTTGTATTATGCCCAGTTTTGTAAGCAAGTGTGTTTTAAGTGAGGTGTAATTGGGGATATGCAAGACAAATCAGACTCCTCAAAGGGGTATACAGTTATCTGGAAAGACTGAAAGTCACTTCTTCAGAGGGAATGAACAGAATAGGGAAATTGCTGAGTGATCCATCCAGTCCCAATATTTGTCCATCAGTCTGTCTTAGGGACACACACTGCATAGAGTTGCATCCCAGACATCTTGGCTAATAGCCACTGAACTTATCTAATTCTTTTTTGGACCCAGTTATACTTTTGGCTTTCACAACATCCCGTTGCAATGTATTTCACAGGTTGACTCTATTGTGTGAAGTATTTTTTATGTTTGTTTTGAACCTGCAGCCTATTACATTTCATTGAACCGCTGGTTCCTTTATTAAATAATTAAATAACTCTTATTTGCCTTCACACACCATTCATGATTTTACAGACTTCTATCATATTCCCCATTAACTGTCTCTCTTCTACAATGAACCGTTCCAATTCTCCCCCCTCCCCCCCATGGAAATTCTTCCATATCCCACATCATTTTTATTACCCTTCTCTACATTTTTCGCAGTGCATGCAGTATTCAAGGTGTGGTATACCATAGATTTGTATAGTGGCAATATGATTTTATTTTCTATTTTATTATCTATCCCTTTCCTAATAGCTTTTTTGACTGCCGCCGCACACTGAATGATTGTGTTCAGAGAACTATTAATAATGATCCAAGATCTCTTCTGAGTGGTAACAGCTAATTTAGACACTATAATTTTATATGTATAGTTGGTTGTATTTATTCCAGTGTACATTACTTTATCTGATTCTGTGGGTGTTATACAAAATGGACAGAGCACCAGATGACCTCAGCAGGTTGAGCACATTACAGTTCAGTGGGCCCCCAAATATACTTTGAAAATTGGAAATTTGTGAAACCCAGAAAAACGATTTCTCCAAGGATAGTTCTGTGTAAGAAATGAAGGCAGTCCCATATACTCTGCTTGGGCCTGTAAGCACATTTGATCATTGGTACTGACAGAGCTAATAATAGCAACAGGAACTGATCTTTATCCATCTCCAGGAGATTTGACTAGTGCAGTCTGAGAGCCATAACTAGGTCCTGAAAGTTGCTTGACAAAAGTCAAAGATTTGAAGCACCTACATACTCAGAACCGTATCAGTCTTCTCCACAGACTTAACCAGAAATGAAAGATTACAAATAGGTCTATAGTTGGCAAGACTGGCAGTGTGGAGTTGTACATATGCTTTCCTAAAGGTACTTCCAATAAGTGTTTGTTTTTTTTACTTAAGTGTGTTACACTTTGTGTGTAACTATTTTTAGTTTCCATTATCCTATCCTTATGCAGTATCTCTTAAATCTTAATCTTTGCCAATACCATTATGATTCTTTCAGTATAAAATATATTTCAGTGCTGTAATGTTATAAAGAACTTGATCCTAAATTGTATCATTCAAACTGTTGTATACTCTATCTCTTTGGGGAGTGTTTTCCTAGTAATTTCTTTGAGTGTCTGATGATAGGGGCTGGACACCATAGGGAGCACTCTAAGGTTAGTGTGTCTATATTACTAGCCTGCACAAAGAGGCCAATGAGTGACACTGAAGTCAGTACTTGTATGTGACCAGATGCTGGTGATTTCAGGAAGTTGAAACCTTTACATATGAAAAAAATGTCCAACTTTTACCAAGTTCTTTGCAAATCATCTTTTATAAAGCACCAGCAGCACTCTTCCCTGCTCTTGTATAGTTTATCATATTTTAGATAACTGTTATGATACTTAAAGCCAGGGCTTGACAAGCGGCGGCAAGCCCCGCTCGCCAGCCACGCGGTTTGGCGTGCTGCGCATGCACAGACTGCGCTGCGCATGTGCTAATTGCACTGCGGCGCCGTGCTGGGCTAAAATCTACTCGCCACGGGCAAGTAAATTGCCCAAATTGTCGAGCCCTGCTTAAAGCTATGGATGGGCACTTACTTATAAAAAAATTAAATAAAGTAAATGACTGTAAGCTATTTGCTGATATGAGCAAGAAACACCAGCATTATAGACTAGCTATTTTTGACACATACAAGTAAAGATGTGTAGGATTTTCTACCTTCCATTTGGAACATTCTAGTATCAAAAGTCTGTTAAGGAGTTCTGTCTTCTCACTCTGTCCCCTGTATCCCCCAAAAATGATCCTCGGAGTAGATTGATATCAATGGGATTATTAGAATGAAGAAATAAATCTGTCAGTATAATACATGCTGCTATATTCTCTGGCAGCTTGCTTCCCTGGTTTCACTCTTCCACATTCAGCTGCTACTTTTTTCCTATGACTATTTATAGACATTCTTTTTCATATAACTCCGTAGTCACCAACCAGTAGACTGGGATCTTCTGGTAGATCTTGGAGCCTCTGACAGGTGATCCTGATTGGTTTGGCCAAGAGGCTATCAAATGCCCTCCCCTGCCCCCACTGCTGCACACCTCCTGCCCTTTGCCTTGGAGCTGTCCCCCCATTCCCACTTGCTGTGCAGGGCAGGAAGAGGAGGGGGTGCTGATATCAGGGTGCCCCCTCTCCCACACTGAAGTCTCCACGGGGGGGGGGGGCACAATAGGGCTTGGGATGGAAGGAGTTTGATGGCTTTTAGTATGGTGCAGGGCCAGGGCAGGGTTGAGCCTGCCTTAGACCCACTGCACCACCTGTGGTAAGCAGTGTCTAGCAGGAGCCTGTATCCTGAATCCCTGCCCGTCATAAACCCCCTCATGCACCCTAAGGCCCTTCCCTAGTCCTCCCTCCTGCACCCCAACTCCCTGCCCCAGGCTCAGCTCAGAGCCCCTCACACTGCAAATCCCTTAACCCAAGACCAGAGCCTGCATCCCAACCCTCTGCCCCTGCCTGATGAAAGGGAGGAAGGATGGGGGAGGGAGAGAGGATGGAGTGAGCAGAGATGGGGCCTTGGAGAAGGGGCACAAAGGAGGCAGGGCAAGGGTATTTGGGTTTGAGGTAGATCTTGGATTACACTTAAATTCAAAAAAGTGATCTTGTGCTTAAAAAGGTTGGAGATCACTGATCTAACTCTCTAAAAGAGGTCTCTGAAGTTTGGTGGTTGGTTCCTTAAAATGTCAGGTGTAACTCCTATGCTTTGGACATTTCAATCAATATCCCACTCCATTGTTCTGACCCTTAACTTGCTTTCTGCATGCATTTAACCTTCCCCACTACTTGCTCCACCATGTTTCCTTTAGGGCAACACATCCAAAACAGACATCGAAGGATGACACACTCAGAATTTAGCAATGTTGCTATTGGCTTTCAGCACTCTACCCCCAAAATAGGTACATTTACTTATATTTGCATATTTTGTCTCCAAACTATCCAGTGGCTATTATAGGGAGGTTATAAAAAATATGTTCAGCCAAAGCACTAGTATTTGCTGGTAGTTTAGGTACCAAAAGGCAACCACATGACATTTTAAAAACTACATATGTTGGGAAACGAATACTCAACTGGAGGAGGGACCAACATCCTGATCCTCAAAGGCAGATTTCCACTCAATTCAGTGGGAGTTAAGCATTAAATACCTTTGAGGATTTGGTCCCTACTGCCTCGAAGAATTCATTTTTAAATTTAGGCCTCTTAATTGCTCATCTCTTAGCTACAGACTTCCCATGGGATCAGTCAAAAGTTTTAGAGGCACAGCAGAACTTTCAACCCTTTAGAAAATGATGAGGTTGTGATTTATAACAGGAATAATCTACTGCTGTAATTCACTTCTGAGATTAAACAAACACTTTGGCTCTGTTTTGGCTATTAATCAAGCTCATTCGTGTCTTTGCTTTATATGATACACACACAAAAAATGCAGTTGTGCATACAGAGAAAGAGGGACCAAGTTCACAAGGCCAATTAAGATAAAGACAGGAAGGTTGTGGCTGATGTCAACATGAAGGGGGGGAACAAGTGAAAAAACACACATGGGCTTGACATGGTAAGAATGACAAAGTTGGAAGATTATCTTAGCAGCAGTATTTTGAGAATTATGGGGAACATAATTTTGAGAATTATGGGAGTCAAAGCCAGAATGAAGGAACTTGCAGTATTAAAGATGCATAAAGAAGGTGTGGATGAGAATTTTAGCTTGAGATGAAATGTTGGAAGTGGTAGGATTTATACACATGAATCTATTTCGAGCCAACTGAAAGAGCCAATTTAAAGGGGTGAGTAACTGGGAAGATGGGGGTGTTCCCACAGTGACAGAGTAAGAGTTTGGCAGGGGAAGTTCAAAAGCTCACTTTTGTACACTTTGAGTTTGAGATGACAAATGGACATTCAGGAAAAGATGTCAGAAGGATACTAGATTGGAGGAGGTGACAGCCAGATAGCAAGATTTGTGACTCATTTGCATACAGATCAGATAATCACAGATCCATGAGACCAATGTAGCTACCAAATTTCAATTCATGCCGTTGTTTCAAAGTCCTACCAGTTGAACTCTTCACACAAGATTCTCCCCTTACCTTGTCACTCCTTTATGAAGTTAGTATTGCAAATATTCAAGTGGCACATATTTATATTAACTCATCTCTGCTCACCTCCTTTGTTTGACGGCAGCAACAAGGTCTGGCCCTGAGAACATGGAAAACAAACTGTCTCCATTAGCTGAGGAAGTCTCATCACTTGAGCTGGCTGAGTCTCCTTGATTACCGGACCAGCTATTTGTCACATCACTGAAAGAAAATAGGAAGTCAATATTCAATACTGTCCTAACTGGAGTACCTGCCATGAAATGTTAATGGATTTTTCATTAAAATCTGAATATTGGAAATTTCAACCCATGGGTTAAACCCTAACTCTGAAGAAAGTAGGAGGGGGAATACTTTTGAATGATAAGTTTCACTGATTGTTATTATAGTAATGGTTCTGCCTCCATTCTAATGTTATGAAGAACATTGCTCATTCATTCATATATACATATTCATATTATAGGCATGACCATAACCTCTCACTCAGAAAATCCAAATCATACTTGGTTTAGGAATTTCTGAAATAGTTCAGACATTCTATTTCAGAATTAGATGAACAAGGATTCTCTATGTGGTGGCTGCAAACTGGAATACAAGGGGAACGAAAGAGGGTGGTGGTGGTGTCACAAACAACCACTTTCCCTGCCTACGTGAACAGCTGGGAAGGGAATCCTGAAACTTTTTTATGTTGTAACATGAGACCCCGGTATGAAAAGGCTAAGAACCACTGAACTAGAAAATGCTTAAACTCTCGCGGCATGTAAGGAACAATTAACTCACATTGGTTGATTAAACTGCTCTTACTGCTCCACAGTAGCTGCATAAAGTTGATAATGTCTGGGAAGCACAATGCAATCCTCTGACATAGCAAGTGACTTTATAACATCAAGATTGATGTTGAATATCCTTGGCCTTTAAGACGTTAAAATAAACTCATTTGAATTAAGGTTTGCTGTAAGCCTATCACTTTTATGTTGAGATTAAAAATAACCCTGTATAAACACAACTGTCCTAAAATATTGGTTTAAAGGAGGTTTCAGGCGAATGCCACTTCAATATCAACAAATCAGAAAATGGTCAAGCCTCCTACCTTAGAAAGTTATGTAACTTTTAGAAAAATATTACAGCGTTAGTCCAATATAGCAATGGCAGTTAACAAGGTATCAAAAATACCCAATAATTTACAGCATCTTTCCACTATGTTTAACTTGAAAATACAGTGGACTAGAACATAATGTCCAGGTTGACGCTAGCATGGTCTCACTTACCCTTCTGTGAAATACTCAGGAAAAGGCCAGGTTCGGTGAGGATCATCAGGAAGAGGCCAGTTGCTACGTGTGTTGCTTGGGCGACGGATGTGCTGTGCTTGCCTTTTTTGTTGCATAGCCTGGCTGACCCCGGCTACATAGCGGGCAAACTCTGGATCAGAGCCCACTGAATGTACAAAAAGAAATCTGAGAGTCAGTTGCTGACACATTCAACTATTTCTGTTGTAATTATCCCTTAATTTAATCCTTTCACTTGGCCATCTATCTTAAAAAAAAACAACACCACCCTAACAATGAATACCAGTCACCATAGTTAACTGTCACTGAAGCAATAAACAGCACTAACTAACTAGATAACTGAAAACAATCACATACTGACAAAGAGGTACACAGTATCTCCAAATGCTGAATAAGGAGAAAGAGGAAGTTACTGACCTGTAACTTGGAATAGATCAAGCAAGTGTATATAGGCATTAGTAGCTGGTAACTGACTATTGTGAACTGGAGGCTAGATGAGGTAAAGATCTTTCTCTCCCCACCCGCCCAACCAGATTCAGGTGTTAGCGCTCTTTATCCATAGGTGTAGATGTTGCTGTCTAGCCCTTTCAAAAACAGTCTGGTCCACCAATAAGTTGGGGGTGGGATGAGAAAACAAAAATTCTGCCGTTTGAGGGGTGAGAGTGCAGGTAGCAAGGGAGTGCCAAACTGTCCTCGCTGGCTCCAGAAAGACCTCAACAATGGGAAGAGCTATTCTGTTGGATTTAGATGAATGGAGGATGTCTAAGAGTTTGTGATGGGAATCCTCAAACTCTGCAAACTGTCAGAACTATTTACAAAGCTAGGCACGAGGTGAGCAGGATGCATGTGCAGACTAACAGACACTACTTTCAAATTCTTCAGTTCCAAATACATGGTACACATATGTAACTCACAATGGAATACAATAGGAACCATCACTCAAAGAACCACCGTATAGTTAGCATTTGTACCTGGTATGGGAAAGGAACATCAATGAACTTTTTGCTGCTATTGTTCTGCTGCTACTGTTTTTAAACTACAAATATCCAAAAATGGTATTGTCAACAAATCATTTGATGATCTCAGTGCAGACTAGCTCATTTTAAACAGACCATCTGAACAGCCATTAACAAGTGATAACTTTTCAGCCCTACCAACCTAAGCTGGTTTTGAATCAGTAACTCAAAAGTCAAAGGAGAACCATAACTAGGCATTTCAGCATCTGGGGTGAGCAAACATATTTGTACCTCCTATTGTTTTTTAATTTGTTCTTTTTTTTTTTTTTGGTCAACTCAGCTTTGTGCCCTGGGTATCTGCCCTACTCTGAGGGCCCTGAATCAGAGATTCAGCATCCCATCCGTGCCCCTTGAGCCTTTGAATTAAAGCCCAAAACACTTAGCCAAGGCTCACAATGGGGATTTCAAGAAAATAGCTATTCTGAGTTGTTAGTTCAAAATCATGGCTTACTTTCAAGTTGATCCCACCATACTTATGCCAGTTCCTCTAGAAGCAAACAGATTCTCAGTCTAGATAATTATGAAGACTCTACTATGGAGCCATTTAATTGCCATAGATCAGGGATTGCATATTTCCTTCAAAGACCTATGGAGCAATTTCCAAGACCTTATAATATTGATGTACAATGCCTTCCAGAAAAAGATTTACACTTAGTGAAAACAATGCTTAATTTGTGTCGTGTTTTACATTTTCAAAGTGACTAACAAACATAAATAAAGGTACTGTGTATGATGTTCATATGTACAAAGGGCTGAACTCAATCTAAAGTAAATGTTTTGAAGGCTTGACTGATCAAGGCAAATACTCTGTTTAAAAGGAAAGCTGCTAGAAAACAGAATAATTCATATGAACTCCTAAAACTTCTGTTTTCTTTATCTTTTCAATCCGGAGAGAGAGAGAGAGAGAGAGAGAGAGAGCTCTACAGTCTGGCTATCTTTATGGAAAAAATCTGGATTTCAGATCTATAAACACAGTTGTTAAACATGTGTAAATCTATTGGAATTCTAACAGCTCTGAACAGAGACTGAAGAATGATTGCAGAGGGCTTGCAAGACATGCAAATCCTCTTTTTGACTGATTTTTCTTAAAGTTCTGAGGATGAAGGAAAATTTCCCTGTTTTGCATTTAGCAGATTCAAGGAAAGAAATTCTATTTTATTCTGTTATGTTGAATAAAAGCATCTTTCAAACATATAACCAATAAAGAGCCACCTAATTCCTTAAAGTCTCTTGATTATGTCAGTGAGGAACAGAGTTACTGATGGATGAACTATTACACAAATCACTACAGAAACAGTTGTCAACATTAGTTCTTTGAATAGATGCAACTAATGAACTATTGTTGATTTCAGACAAATTCTCCAATATATTAAGGTCATTTTGAATTTGAAGTCTGTCTTGTGCTGTTATCTGCAAATGTTAGAAGCACATCTCCACTCCATTATTCCAGTCATTAATAAAAATATGGACTAGTACCAGACCCAAAAAGAAGTTTGTGTGACCCTACTAGCTATGTCTTCCCAGTTGTAAGTGAATGACTGATAATTACTTGCAGTATAGGTCTTTCAACCGGTTGAGCATCCACATTAAAGTATTCATCTAAATCAATGTTTCTCAAAGTGGGTTGTGGGCTTCCCACAGCTGCCCTTGGCTGGAAAAGGCAAACTGGAGACAATGAGAGCCACAGCTATGAAGTCTTTAGGTAAACAAAGTGGTGCGGGCCCACTAGCAGCTTTCTCGCAGCCTACTTTGAGAAACACTGATCTAGACCGCATTTCTCTAGTTTGCTTATTAGTGTGTCATGTAGGACTGGGTCAAAATCCAGCTATATTAAGAATGCATTATCAGACTTTATTTTTTGAAATTGTTTTAAAATATTGTGCTTAAAACTTTAGTTACTCCTTTATTTACTGAACTAGCCAAAGCCTGAGTTAAGGATTCCTAGCCTTCCACTCCAAGTGAAGGAGGAAATAATTTTTCCATCTGATAAAGGTCTGCTTATTACATTATGTTTTTAAAGGCCAAGTCATATATAAAATCACCTCTTCTCTAACAATTTATTAACACATTCACTTTGTTTAGTTACTTTCTGTGCTCCTTTCAACACAGAGGAAAAATAAAGTTAGTTTTGCATTCATGTTATCAGTCCAGTAATGCAAATGCTACAGGAGTAAAATACATTTTTAAAAAAATAAAATGTTCATGCGAACATTTCCATTGAACAGGTTTTTTTTAAGTCTAAATTCTGGGTCAATTTTACCTTGGTAGCATCCCTGTAACGAGGATCCCAAATTTAGGGGGCTTGTTTTGTATTGTTTGTAAACAAAAAGGCCCCTGGGCAGAGCTAATAACAACTCTTCTCATTTTAGTGCTAAAAGAAATATTTATCTTGCAATTTGAATATTGTTTACTTTTTTCTTCTGAATATTAATAAACCATCTAGTCACAGTTCTCCATTTTGGAATTTGACAAATGGCGCTGACTGCCTTTGGACTGAGCACAATTGTTAAGCCTCACTGTAATCAGTAAAGCTAGATGAATGAACAAAGTAGCCACATACAAATAGGAAATAAGTGAGCTCGTTGATGAAAAGTCTGTATGCTCCTGAGGTCCATATGAGGGAATGTCATGTCCAACTCTTCTGCCTCGCCAAGCAGTTTTAATAACGTCATAATTTTAGCACAACAGAAATTTTTTGATGTTAGATGTGTTGTGAGAACAAATGATAATTATAAGGGATCCTTTTATGTACTTTGATATGGGGTCTCTTACGAAAACAAGTTTCAGAAACCCTTTGAATTAGGGCTAGAGAATCACAGAGTACTAGAACTGAAAGGCACATAGAAGGGGCCATCAAATCCAGTCCTCTGTACACATGGAAGGATCAATCACCATCTAGATCATCCCTGACAGATGCTTAACTAACCTGCTCTTAAAAATCTCCAATGATGGGAGATTCTACAACTTCTCTAGGCAATTTATTCCAATGCTTAAGCACCCTTACAATTAAGAAGTTTTTCCTAATGTTCAACCTAAACCTCCCTTGGTGCAATATAAGCCCATTGCTTCTTGGGTTTTTACTCTCATCTTTGCCAACGACTTGCAGGGTATCACTCAGTTAAAAAAAATCTTTATTTCAGCACTACGGTGTACAGGATCAAAATGCCTAAGTGATTTAGGAGCTCGTGTCTTGTATTTTCAAACCAAATTTAGGCACTTAGGAGTTTAAAATCCATTATCAGTAGATGGACTTTAGACTCCTACCCTTTTGAAATTAGATTTAGTATTCTAAAGCTGGTAAGTGGTGTGATTTTGAGCACAGCACTAAATAGCTTTAAAAATCTGGGTCTTAACCTCTTTGCACCTCAATTCACTATCCTGTTAAAAATAAAGGATGCATGGATGTTAATGCCAACTGACCATTGTAAAACATCTGGAATCCACATTTAAAATATTCTTTACTTTGTAAAAAAGTATGCGTAAATGTAATTGTTCAAGAAAAAGGATACACACCTGCAGGATCAAAAGGCAGAATTTCTCCCAGCATACCAAAGACTCCATCATTCTGGTCACGGTTCGGCCACGTGTTATTTCTAGGTCCTTGTGGTTTTTGTCCTAACATCTCAGACACCATACTATCCATATAGCTGCTCACAAGACCCAAGCTATACAAATCAGAACTCAGATCTGAAAAGCCTGGATTGTTCCATTGACTAATATGAGACAATCCAGCCCCAACTGCTTGTGCTGATTGCTGTGAAGAATTATTCAGCCATTTGCCTGGTACACGCTGTTGCTGCATTCCAATTGGTTGGAGAAGATGTTGATAATACTGCATTTGCTGCTGCTGCTGCTGCTTTTGTGACTGTTGTTGCTGTGACAATCCTTGCTGAGAAGGGTGCAGAGATGTGTGAGAGACAGACTGTGGTTGCTGTTGCACTGTTCCCGATTTTTGTTCTGTTGACGTAGAAGATACAACAGAGTTCCTTCTTTTCACCAATGGAGAAGTCTGTTGGGATTTACCCATATTAAAACCAGACAAGAAATCTATAACATCCTGCATTTCCTGGTCAGTTGGTAAATTCATACCTTTATCATCCTTGCCATCATCTGCTTTGAAGAAATTATCACACCTTTCAACAAGAAATCCATTAATTATCTGGTTACTTGTGCTCTGAGTTGGCTGTAATGGATCTATAGTCCTAGGGAAATTACCAATGTTCAAAATGCTTTGTAACCGTGTGTCTATATTACTGGGCATTTTCGCTTTCTCCTCTGCATTGTTACCTATGAAGACATTTTTGGAAGGTGTGCTAGGGATAGAGTAACTTCCACTGTTGCCTGAACTGGTGCAGGAAGTTTTCTTTGTAAACCGTGAAGTCAGTTTTGAGAAAGTCTTTTGCAGGCCTCCTGAAGACTTGCTTCCATTGCCAGATGGCATGTCAACTTGATTCCCAAAGTCACAGATCTCACGTTGTAACTGGATCTGAATACAGGGCAAAGCTTGCTCCCTGTTTCAACAAAAACATCTATTTCAAGCCATCTATTTCAAACATCTATTAGCATCCTAATGCAAAACACAACTCTATGATTTACCAAGTCTAAACTATCAGTCTGTGTAGTTTTGGGGAATTGAATAATTGAGTTACGGGGGGAAAAGCATTGAAAAATAGAGCTCTCCAGACAAATCAACCAAACTGAGCAATCATTTTCTTATTTGACAGAGTGATGCTGGCTAAACAGCAACACTGGTATTGATCAGTCTGGTTGACTTGAAGTTTTGGGATATTTATGTTTTATTTTTCTGAATGTATTTTAACAAAGCTTAAAAATCTGACAGACACACCCATGTCTTTGCAATAGACCAGCAGACTGCTGTTCCAAATTTAAAAGAATCTACCTGCAGGCTACTGTAAATGTCACAAATTTCTTACCACTTAGTCTGGCGTATGTACCAATTCTTTGCCGTCCTCCCCCCAAGGACACTACAATTTTTTGAAATATTTTACTGATTTATTTTATGGACCTCCAAAGAATTTTGATTTCTCAAACTTAAAAAGTAGAACATGAGGAAAATATGAGATATACCTTCCTTCCTTCCACCTGTTTATATCAAACACAGCAGTATATAGCACATCCACCAGTCCCAAAGTTTTCTCTGGATCCAGACTCCTCTGCAATAAAGACATTGTTGCTGGATCTTCCTTCAGACACCTATAAATATTGAGGTTTTTAAAAAGTTAGCATTGGACTATTCCAATCAGAAATATTTAATACGTTGGAAAAGCAACAAAACGCCACTTTAATTATATAGTCATGCATTTGTGAAACAAATAAGGTGTTGTTCATGGATCGCTTAACTACTGCCACATACCACATAACACGGCAACCAAAATCACCATGGTTTGGGGGTAAGAACAGAGAATTACTACCAAGCACTAATGATGAAATTCACAAACTGGAATGGATGGGTTGCACTCATGCTATAAAAATATTACAGCAGAGACCAAATAAGGACTCAGAATTCTCAGCATCTCCCCTTACTGACTTGCCTGTTTTCTCCCAAATGAAGTCACTTGTACCAGTAGGGCAATATTCAGTGCTGAAATAATTTATAGTGTAACAGATGTCCTGCACTAGGCACATTTGACATAACCTTCTCACATGGGTCATAAGAATGGCCATACTAGGTCAAACCAAAGATCCATCTAGCCCAGTATCCTGTCTTCCGACAGCAGCCAATGCCAGGTGCTCCCAGAGAAAATGAACACAGCAGGCAATCATCAAGAGAGCCCACCTCTTTCACCCATTCCCATTCATTAAATTCTGGTAGACTTGAGATTCAGAACCATTACTAACAGCAAAAATAACCTGTCTGAATTTTATGGTCCACCACTCTGGAACTGATGGGATCTCTATAACAATCCCACATCCTTAATTTAAAAAACCAAACAAATAAGAATATCAAGAACTGCTTTGAGAACATTGGAAATAATGTCCACAAAAACAAGAGTCCCCAGCTTGAAATGCTTACACAAAAGACAAAATGGCTACCTTAGCATCTTCTGCTGAGCTTCTGCAGTTTCAGTCCAGGAAGAGCTTGGGTCAGCCTGACACAAGTAAGGAGGACAGAGACTCCATTGGGAGAAAGATTAAATCACTTGGAAAAAGGGATTCTAGAATCTCCCCAAATACTTTACTACACTCTGAAAAGATAATATTAAAATCTCTCTTTAAATTTGAAAAAAAACTCCTCACACATTAAATGACAAGGGATCTCTAATACTGGATTGGGAAAGAACTTTTTCACCCAAATGGAAACAGGTGTCCAAATTAGGGTGAAAAGTTAACACACACAGAGATCCTTGTACAAAAGTAGTTGCTCTGCATTTTAAACGCTACTGGGCAGCTCTTTGACACCAATTCAAGAAGCTACTTAGGTATCTAAAATGTTGTTTTGAGGTTGTTTTGCAAATAATAAGGGGGGGACTATTTCTGCTGTGGGACCAGCCACACACACAGTTCATAGTAGCACAGTGGCACAGTTCAAGGGGGAAGAGTGCTTTGCCCACTCAAGTAAACAATAGATGGAGAGACACACACCCTGCGATCAGCCCCTCCTGGCTCTATGCAACAGGAAGCAGGCTCCCAGTCTGAGCAGCTCAGATGGTGGCAGCCTAGATACCCCAAATGGCAGTAGTGCAGAGCAGTGAAAGAAGGCGGGGGGAGGAGAGAGAAGGAACGGCAACATCTTTCCTCCTGCTTAACTTCACTCAAATGTGATATGGAACTCGGGGGGAGGAGAGGAGCTCCATTTTCCCCAGATGGCACCCCTGAGGCCCAGATTACAAGGTACGAAGAAGTGATGCCCTGGGTCTATCTTTCATTTTAGGGACGAGCTACAGAGTGTTTACTAGTTCAAAAAGTAGGGCCTAATATTTCCGATGTAGTTCACAAGCTGTAGATATTGTTTGTAATACTAATTTATCAAAAAATAATTGAAGGTCCACTGATACTAGGAATTCCTGGAACTGGTGGCTGAATGATTACCCATACTGATGCTAAGTCTACAAATAAGATTTCACTGAGCCCCCAAAGTGCAGAATTGCCAAAAATCTGGCTATTTCTCCAGCCACAGAACCAGAATCAGAACTGATGTCACTTGAAATGGGACACCAGTGGAGAACACTGCTTCTTTTTGACAGTAATCAGGAAACAATCTTCCTAAAACAGAAAGGTTAAAGATTTTTGTTTAGTACCTCCAAGTGAAATCAGGAACCTAACAGTCTTATATCTGCCTATTCAGCACAAATAAAGGATGAGCCCTTTATCAGCTGTACTCCAGGAAGAGCAATTAAACTCAATTTAGTAGATTTAGTTTCAGAAAAGCCTCTCCCCATTATCTGCAGATGTGATAAAGGAATAGTTACTTTGGTACATAAAATGAGCCTTCTGTGGGGAAAAAAAAGGATAATTTGCATTGCCCTGGAAGTACAACTGAGATGTTGAAGAGATCTAGGGGCCAGAGACTCTTTATGGTCTGGAATACTTAACATTATGATTTAAGAGCTTCAGGGGGTAGCCGAGTTAGTCTGTTACAGAAAAAAACAACAAATGGTCTGGTAGCACTTTATAGACTAAATCTATAAGTGCTACCAGACCTTTTTTTTTTTTTTAAATGATTTAAAATTTCCCTAAATATACTCGCAACCTTGAGAGATAAGAAAAACAGCCACCGTCCAAATTAACTAGGTGACCTGAAAATAAATGGGCTTGCCTTGCTACCACTAAGCAGGACATTCTACAATAAGGTAATCAGAAACCAGAGCCGCATCATGGAGAAAGGCAGCTACCAACTTCATTAAATGTAAGGTATTTGCAACAGACCTGGAATCAAAAAATGCTTTCTTTCACTTGCCAGAATCAAGCACCAGAAAGGTTCACAAAGAAACAGTTAACTGATCCACTAAAAATTCCACCCAACTACTTAGTTAAAGAGTTTTTTGAAACAACAACCATTGCCTTTAACCAGAAGAGAGAAGCCCATACCCAGTGAACAGTCCACCTGTAGAGTCTTCTCTCCCAATAGTATTGTGTCTAACAGGGAGCCAACAGCATTTCTGTGATTGACTTCAGCTACGTCTATACTGCAGCCTTCTTCCACAAAAGCTTATGCAAATGGAACGTGGAATAGAATATTGCTGTGCTTCATTTGCATAATTAATTAGCAGCCGTTTTTGCGCAAGAGGCTTTTGCACAAAAAGGAGCTGTGTAGACGGCTCCTTTTTGCGCAAAAAACCCCTCTTGCGCAAGAGCCGTTCTTCCTCATTTTTTCAGGAAGAACAGCTCTTGCGCAATAGGGGATTTTTGTATAAAAAGGAGCAGCCTACGCAGCTCTTTTTTGCGCAAAAGCCTCTTGCACAAAAACAGCTGCTAATTAATTATGCAAATGAAGCACGGCAATATTCTACTCTGCGCTTCATTTGCATAAGCTTTTGCGGAAGAAGGCTGCAGTATAGATGTAGTCTTAGATGTAAAACACTAATATCTGGATATGGTCAAATATGTCACTTTTTAGGAACTGTTGCCTTATAAGTCCTCCCATTCCCCGCTCTTACCCCCCCCCCCCCCCCCCACACACACACACACACACACACACAAAAAAGACCAATTTGCACAAACAGAAATCAGCCATGGGAAAACAATTCCCCGCTTTACGTTGTTTTGCTATATAGCCACATTTTTTTAAACGTATCTTGGACACATGGCAAGGATGCCCGGTAGCATTTCTATCACACAATGAAAAGACAGAGCTCTATTAATGTTTGTCAGTAGGGGGAACTCCTCCAAAGATTTTTAATTGTGGTTCAAGTTGTCTGCATTCTCATTTTAGTTGTTTTCCAAAAATACAGCACTTTAAACAGTAGTGCAATGAAAGAATATATCCAGAGGGCCAGATTATAATCTGAAGGAATTAAAGAAGAATTCACTTTTCTCTGCAGAGAGTGACTAGGCCATTCACACTTGAGAAAATGTCATATATACCACTACCGTAATTGCAGGCTATGTCCACTACAGGTTCTTAGACTTATCATCCATTCGAATCTGAAGTCATACATAGTATAGGAGGCACTGCAATAAAAGGGATCTGAAAATGTGCAGCACCTCTGCTTGTTATTTCAAAGGGATGACAATATTTGGTCAATCCTGGCAATTAGAAAAATGAATTAGTCCATAGTCTACACTACTCCACATTCCACAACAATTTTCTGGAACAGTTTAGTGAAATGCTAGAGTCCTTCACCTGCCAGATACTTGAGGAGGTCCTCTTACCCTCCCAGACTTCCTGAGACATGCCATCTCAGAGAAAAGAGAGATGACTTAGCAGTTCATACACTGAAGGTCTGCCTAGGATGAGTGTAAGAAGGATCTGTTTACCTTTCCTTTCCTCTGTTTAACTTTTACCATCCTTTCTTCTTTAAAAAAAAACACTTGGGTATTCTAGTCTGATAGCACTGCCTCCACTGCTATTGCCTCCTGAAGAAGAGGAAATACTGGTAGCTAACAGAGAAGAACATGTAAAGAAATTGTTGGCACACCTATCAGTCAGTCCTACAACAAGAGCACCACACAGCAGTTCCAGATTAGAGGAGCTTGATGAGGCAGATGCTATCACTGAATGTTACTTCCAATTCTATCGCAATATTAGTTTTCCTATATAAAAAATAAAATCATGCCTACTAGTGTTATCTGAAATACAGTATTTATTTACCAAGTTGATGGGACTTGCACCACAATTCTGGATCCTTCTAAACTAATCTGAGGAGCGTATGCTTCTTTATTTTCAATCTGCGCTGTGTCCACAACCACCTAAGCAAATAAAGTAATAATATTTAGTTCTTTTAAGAATACTTTTAAAGTTGTTTTACCACCTGAAGTTCAAAACATAATGAAAACTGACCAAAAACAGCTGCAGCAAAATATAATTGCAGTTTGATTTTTCCATTTTACCTTATCAAATGGCAAAAGTAAGAATTTCTCAAATCAAGCATTTAAATAAATAGCAGACACTTAATTTTATCACCAACTACATCGTGTAGTCATGCCTCACCACATGAAGTACCAACTACTGCACTTCACATAGACACCACAATAGCTGTCCAAGGAATACTAATTCTCCCAACCCTCTCCTTCAGTATCCTGCAAAACATTTTTTGGTGAACTCTTTTGGATAAAATTGATACTTAATTGAGATGCCTGAGATGAAAGACATGAACGGTATTTTAGTCTGCAATTCTAGATTAACCTGCAATTCCATAATTCTAAGATCCTATATACACAGTCCCTGCGTCTGCCCATCCTGAATTGTGTGTCATTATTAATGCCTTCCTTAGTAAGGGGGGAGATGGCCATCCGATTTGTTGAGTTTGGGTCCCACTCCATAAAATTTTGTTTCTGAAGCCGAGGGTTTGAAAATTACCATTCTGTCTTGAACCTTCCCTTTTTGGGGAAATTGAGGACGGGATCACATAAAACTCAATAACAATATTTTGAGTAGGTTGCATATTTGATTCATGTTTACATTTGAGGTCCAGTCTTCATCCACATTTCAGTAATTTCTAATAGTTTATTTTGGTTGTGCTGAAATCCTAAAACATCTGAGTCACCATCAGATCTCATGTCAGTGACTAACAGATTAGCTGCATCATTTAACCTGGAAATGGCAAAATCCTCCATTGTAGAGAAACCGTAAGGCAGGAGTGGGCAAATTCCAGGCCACAGGCTGGATCCGATCTGCAGGGTTAGTCCCTGGTGGGTCCCCACCTCTATGTTTACCTGCACCTCTGCAGGTATCAGAGGACTGCAGCTCTGATTGGCTGTGGATCGCCATTTATGGCCAATGCGCGTGGCAGGAAGTGGAATCCCAGTCCGTGACACTTCCCGCTGTTTGCATTGACCAGAGCTGTGATTCTCCGATACCTGCGGAGGTGCAGGTAAACATAGCGGCAGCAGCCCACCAGGGATTAACCATGCAGGCTGCCATTTTTTTTATTGCCCACCCCTACCTTAAGGGATTCTAGTGCCGTGTCTGCAATCCTCCTCCTCCATTGTTTCTGCTATTATCTGATACATGGTCAGATGAAGCATTTGAAATGGAGGGGCCTGAAGTTGTTAAGATTCTGTCCCTTCCTATAGTGTCAAACCCACTAAAACTGCAGCAACCCTAACTGTTCTGCCATTACCCACCCTTAAAGTGTTCCATCACTGAGCATATTTGCCTCAGTCTATTCCTCTCTACTTGTAAACAACATGAGCACACTTTTTTAAAAAAGAGGCCGTTATCATTAGTGTTAGTCTTATGACAATGCCGTCCTGTTACTTTGTTTAGGTTTCAGAGTATTTATGAAACTTGAATTTATTTGGCAAAGCTGTTAATTTATGCAACACCCATAGCTATGAATATGACAGGATTAGAAAGGAAAGATTTATGAATGATTTATTCCTAGTATTCAATAGACAGTTGCCACCTGCAACTTAGATTGTGTAATTCAAAAGCAAATCTTGCTTCACTCAGACCCAATTTACAAACAAAAAAAGTAATCCTCAACATTTGGCCAAGGTTATGATATTTTGGGTTTAGAAATTACCAGAAGTTAGGATGTTGCTGTTATAACAACACTGTGCTAATGGCAGAGAGAAATGCTAACACAAAACTACCCTGATTATTATTAAACTTTAATTTTATCCTCACCATACATGACATCCAATTAAGAAAAGTCATATTTGTGATTTTTTTCCTGACAAACTAAAAAGAAAACATCTTAAATCCATGTGCTAGTGCTGTTCAAAAGGGGGAGGGGGATTCATTTAATCTGACAATAATATAGAAAAGCATTCACAAAATGCAGCTTCACCATTACTACAGAAGTATCAACTCAACTGGACTAATTTAGCATCAATGTTTTGATAAGAGACTGGAACTCAGGCAATGCTACAAACAAATCAGTCACTGCTCATGTATAAACAAACATAGGAGATGGATTCTTTAGGAAATGTTGTGCTGTGCTCTCAATCTTTTGAATTTTCCTTTTGAAAAATTAACATTAGACTCACTCTGAGGACTGGTCAGCACTAGGAACTTATATCAGAATAGTTACATCTCTCAAAGGTGCAAAAATCTACACACCTGAGAGCTGCACCTATGCCAACCTAACTCCAGGTGCAGACAGCATTAGGTTGACAGAAAAATTGTTCCATCAAAGTAGCTATCGCCTCTTGGAGAGGATGATTATTATGCCAATGGAAAATCTCTTCCATTAGTACAGACAGTGCTTCTATGTAGACATTAAGCACTATGGTTTACTCATAGACATATCCTTACATTAAAAATAAAAAACAAAACTAGTATCTTTCCAATAATGCAGACCTGGACAGTCAAATTTGGTTTCCAGTTGCTTTGCATTATTGGAGCAGCACAAAGCAAAGCTGGACTGTGCCAGTGAATATGCAAAAATCCGGAACTGTCAATCACAATGGGCTGAGTTCAACTGAGTACAGCAGGCTAAACCTTGGTGAACATCAGAACATTTAAATATAGTTTGAAAATTTATAATGCAATTTTTAGAAGGGTTGAGTTGTCACAACTTCAGATGATTTAAATCTGAAGATCAGGTACTTAACGTACAAATATTGAATACCTAAAATAACTGTTCTTTTTCTCAAGAGGAGTAACCGAGTTAGTCTATAACAGGAAAAACTTAAAACAACAACAAATAGTCTAGTAGCACCTTAAAGACTAACAAAACATGTAGATGGTATCATGAGCTTTCATGGGCAAAACCCACTTCTTCAGATGACCGGAGTATAAGAAGTCCAGATCCAAGAATAAATAAGAGAAGGGGGGCGGGGGGCAGCAAGGGGAGAGAAAAGGAAAAAGGAGAGGGGAAGAAGAAAAAGAAAGACTCTTCTGGGCCTGTCCTGAAGTAGTTCATGTCTGGGTACTTTTCTGACTCTGTCGATCTGTTTTTTCACTTCACCGGGTAGGTATTTCAGTTTTAAGAATGCTATATATAGATCCTGTAGGTGTCTGTCTGTGGGACTGAAGCAAATATGGTTGTATCTTAGGGTTTGGCTGTAAACAGTAGATTGGGAAACGTGTCTGGGATGGAAGCTAGAGGCATGAAGGTAAGTATAGCGATCGGCAGGTTTCCGGTATAGGGTAGAGGAAATTTGTCCATCATTTAATAGTACTGTGGTGTGAAGGTAGTGAATTTCTCGCGTGGACTGATCCAGGCTGAGGTTGATGGTGGGGTGGAAGTTGTTGAAATCCCTGTGAAATTCTTCAAGGGTTTCTTTCCCTGTGGGTCCACATGATAAAGATGTAGCGTTAAGTAAAGTAAGGGTCTTAGGGGGTGAGAGCTGAGGAAAAGTTGTTCAAGGTCAGCCATAAAGATGTTGGCATATTGTGGTGCCATGCAGGTGCCCATGGCTGTGCCACTGACTTGAAGATACAAATTGTCTCCAAATTGGAAGTAGTTGTGGGTGAGGACTAAGTACCCAGACATGAACTACTTCAAGACAGGCCCAGAAGAGAAAACAACATAATTCCACTTAACACCTACAGTCTACAACTTAAACCCCTCCAACGCATTATCAACAATCTACAACCTATCCTAGAAAATGACCCCTCACTCTAAGAGGCCTTGGGAGAAAGGCCAATTCTTGCTTACAGACAACACCCTAGCCTCCAACAAATTCTTGACAGTAGCCATGCAACACACCTCCATCATAATCATCCAGGAACCCACCCCTGCAATCAGCCCCGGTGCCAACTCTGCACACACATCGACACCAGGGATTTCATCACTGGACCCAATGACATCAGTCACCAAATCAAAGGCTCATTTAACTGCACATCCACTAATGTGATCTATGCCATCAAATACCAGCAACACCCCACTGCAATGTATATTGGCCAAACTGGACAATCTCTACGGGAAAGATTTAATGGACACAAATCTGATATCCAAAAAGGCAACACCCAAAAACCTATTGGAGAACACTTTAATCTTCCTGGACACTCATTAATGGATCTCCAAGTCACTGTTTTGTTTCAGACCAATTCCACAAGCCAAATACACAGAGAAGGATTGGAACTTAACTTCATTCACAAGTTTAATTCTTATGCTAATGGTCTGAACGGGGTATAGGATGGCTCGCACACTATCTTCCACCTTTTAATGATTTAAACAACCAACCAAACAATGGAGGGGCTAATGGTTCTTAACAGCCTCTTGTAACTATTTGCACTATCTACTCACCTGTCTCTTCCTCTCCTCCTCTTTTGCCTTCTCCCCCTACCCCCTTCCCTTATTTATTCTTGGATCTGGACTTATTATACTCCAGTCATCTGAAGAAGTGGTTTTGCCCATGAAAGCTCATGATACCATCTACATGTTTTGTTAGTCTTTAAGGTGCTACTAGACCATTGGTTGTTTTTTAAGTTTTTCTTGTTCTTTTTCTGTTATCTGACATAGTAAGACAATAAAACCCAAAATAATTAATCAGTTTACAAGTTACACTTCATTTCGCTTTCCAATCTTTTCATAAAATGTGTGGCCAAAATATATACTAAATACAGAGTAAACTAAAGCTTCATGAGACTGTCCTACACTGTTTTATTTAGCACTTAGATAGCAAGTTAACTCATAAATCTCAGCCAATACAAATATATTAGTTTCTAAAAACAGTAAAATGAAGGGTATGCTATGCCTAACTCCCGATTCATTTATCTGACTTTTGAAAAAAATTAATTCAAAATATAGTGAACACATGTTTCTCACACCCAGCTTGATGGTTACTTAGGAAATAGCTTCCTGTTCATTGGACATCTATTGTTCTTGTTTTACAGGTGTTTCCTCTCTCACCCCACCCAGAAAACACTCTAAAGGAAAAAAATAGAATCTGTTGTCATCACATAAAATTGTACGTAAATGTAATTTAATTTTGCTGAATTATTTTTACATAGCATCACAGATGTGAAAGCAGTCTCTAAGCAAAAATGGCAAATCCATTCTTCTAAGAGATTACAGTGTAATTTCGAAGGAGAAAGTGGTAGGGGAAGGCATAAAGGCATAACAAACCAAGAGTAAGACCGGAGCATAAGAAGATAAGGCTTACAAGAGTGAAAGATCTACCACTGCTTATTGTTACGCATCTTGGTAGTGCCTCCGAATATGAAAGGCCTCTGCTTTTAGATAACTGATGCCAACAGTGAATAGAATTATTCTAGTTATTGCTAAAAAGGGAAATTTAGTTTTGGCTTGGATTATACTCAAAAGAGTTCTATGCCAATATATCTCCCTGCTACCAGCATAGATCTCTCATGATAGCAACACTTTAATGGTGGCAGAGCTGCCCTTTTCTCCCCCAGCTGTGATTTCTCATACCCTACTGCTATTGAGCACCAAACTTCCTCTCCAGGAGAAAAAGTCACCTAACCGCTCCCAAGAACAGCTCTGCCCCACTCTAACCCATCTTGTATCTAACATTTTTAAAGTATTTCTTCCTCAAAAACACATAATCAGAATGAGACAAATAAACAATCTTACTATACTACCACCACCACCTTCCTCTACACCCAAAAAGAAACCCTCCTGTGCTACACAGGTTCCTATCAGCAGCTGCTATGTCAGCTCTACAGTACTAAAAGAAATGCTTTTATAAACTAAGGTAAGTCAAAGCCATTTACAAATCAGCTACTTCACTTGCCTATACAGATGCAGTATCTGACCTTACAAAGATATGTAGCAATATGCATCTCTTTTTTATCAGCGATTCAAATCAACTTGATCATTCTGTGCTCTGGTTATACACCAAATAAAAGACCATTAACAGTGATTCAACAATTAGACTGAAGTTTGATTCTGTTACCTAGTACTGGCTTTAAAAGAAGTTGACAAACTCTTACACTTTTAAAACACACACCACTCACGTATTTCCTGTTGCATTGTTAAAAGAAAGCTGCTCCCATTTTACTGACCCAGTATATTGAATATTCACAATAGCCTAAAAGAAACCACTTATCATAAACAAACAGCAGTACACTTAATTAAATAAAAAGACTGCAATGATTAGTCATGCCATAGATACAATGTTTTCTTATGAAAACATCCAAATCTTAAAACGATATCCAAACTATTCTAAAAATATTTTACTGATAAATAGTACAAGTATCTCCATTGGAATTGCCATTTTGCTGATATCTGAAGGGGAGAACCTCTTACTGCCAATTAAACAGAAAATGCAGCTCCCACCTGAGTTGTGAAAAACAGGATTTTCAAAGTTGTTGTACAATTTTTTTTTAATGTGGTAGTGTCCTGATTTTATCATGCATTAAAATGGGAGCTGCATTTGTTATGTCCTAATCTACATTAGGTTGTAAAAACAGCATCTTCCTATTTGATTTTAAAATTTCTGTAGGGACGTAAAATCCTCTTTATTAACTGGCTAAACGTTACATTTAACCAGTCAACTGACTAAACAGGTGGGTGGGAGGGCTGCTGGCTCCCAGTCTAGGCGGGCAAGGAGTCGGTAGCCTCCAGCTGAGTAGGTTTCCAAGCCATCAGCAGGCTTGCGCTGGGCAGAAGTAGCTGTGGGGCAGGGGAGGGAAGGAGTGGTCCCAGTCCTACAAATTGCTCAGCACCTTGTTCTACCAGCCCAAATTATCTCAGTTTTCCTTTAAGAGAAGAGGTATTATTGTTCAAATGTAGCTTTAAAAATAGTTTGCTTACTGCTGATCTGTCCCCATTGGCCACAGTTACTTACCAGTCCAGCTTGGCCAAATAATAGCTGTACAGCAGTCTTGCAGGCTCCCCGCCAAGTAGAAGGGCAAACCTGATTTAGTACTTCAGTAACAGGAGAGTCATCCCGGGGTGTAAGTCCATTATGGCAACCAGCTTCTTTGATCAGTTGTAACATCGTGTGCTGCAAGTCACAAAAGCCTGTCACACACACGATTCAAAACAGCATAAAATATATCTGAAAAAAAATCTACTACTGCATGTATATTTTGAAGTTATAAACAAGAAACAAAATGTTCCCAAACGTCCTCATCTTGTAATTTTGATTTGTCTGAACAACACGTTCAAGGAAATTAAATACACATCGTAGTGTTAAATATAACAGCTCTCAACCTGAAATATTTGCTACCTGTAAACAGTCTAAATTATAAAATGCATCTGTATAAACTGAAATATGGAAATTAGTTTGATAACCAGAGTATACAACAGAGCACTGCATATGAGACACTGCAAATTGAAAATTCAAAATGCAATCCATTTTTAACTTTTCTAGAAATAGGGAGCTAAGTTTACCTTGAAAAGGTGAAAATGCTGATATAAATATCCAAATAATTTTTGGATGACACTCCCATCTTGCCTCCCTCTCCCAATTTAGAAATCCATTTTTCCACTAGCTCGATGAATACCCTTTGAATGTATTTGGTATGACTGATTTTACATTTATAATTTAATACTGCATATTTAATATTGAATTTTACAAGAAGCTAGATTTAGGATCATTACCGTTTTCAGCTTCAGGTTTTCTGCTGCAGACTCATTAAAGGATATTCCTTTTAGAAAATGGGATCCAATCTGAACAGGTACAGTGGGAAGTTCACACTGAATTGGCTGAGGTGGAGTCTGTCTCCTTCCCGTTTGTTGGGCTTCAGCTTCACTACAACAGCCCTTGAAGACAAAAATATTGATCAATGAGCAGAAGAGGACAGAGAAAATAAAAAGCTAATAAAGATCAAAATTTAAGGAATTACCATTTTTTACCATTCATTTTCAGAGGAAAAAAAAAGTGCACTGGTTCTTACCTGCAAGCTTGCTTCAATAGCTTTTGGATTCAAATGGAAGCCAGCCTTCATTGCATACTCACAATGGCCTAAACTCTCCAAAGCGATTTTATATGCCTGATATTATAAAATGGTTAAGATACAAGTTAGCCATAATCAACAAGTGATGCAAAACATGCCTATGAATTTACATTGGTATGTTTCTCAGCACATCCACGACCTTCTACAGACAGTAATACTGCAGTCACAACATTTTTTCAGTTGATTGAGCTACATGTTTTTGTGTAACACATTCCTTCCCTGCTTCAATTCCCCACCTCCTGACTCTAGTAGAGATGTGGCAAAAATGAGATAATTAAGGTAACTAACCTGCAAAGCACTGTCAATTTTCATGTTCAGTTCTTTCAGCTGATGCTCAGGGATTGCCACACTTTGTGAGCAGAAGAGTTGCTGAACCTCAATCCCAGCCAAACACCCATCGCAGCCTCTTTCTCTCAGCCGAGATGTGGCCTTTATGATAAGGCATAATCAGAAATAAGGCACAGTATTGGTTCAACATTGGAAAAGATCTAGTCTTCTGTAAGTTCCCACACCAGGACCAACAACAACAGATTTTAAAAAAGCTATATATTATGATTATTTAAGAGTACAGATTTTCATATG
This sequence comes from Pelochelys cantorii, assembly GCA_032595735.1. NCBI lineage: Eukaryota > Metazoa > Chordata > Testudines > Trionychidae > Pelochelys > Pelochelys cantorii. The sequence goes on from CM064339.1 coordinate 25,992,273, forward strand.
GCATCTTAAAACCAAGCAATTATTGGGGTTGGTGATTTTAGTCCATTGTGTAAATAGATGCATTTCTCTTTTTTTTTTTCTAGCTCTATTGTTGACAAGAATTTGGTCTTGTGCTTTTCTCTTATTTTCTCATTTTGCATGAGACAGACTTGATTCTGTTAATCTGTGTATGAAGCTCTATATTTTGACACATAAGAATGTTTCCTGCATACAAATAACTTCATTGGCCAAAGTCCCAACCGGCTCTTATATGGTAAATATCAAGGTCCCAATTGTGCAAACAAGTACTTTAATCAGTTATGTCAATTTCTATGTAGCAACTTCCAAGAAATTAAGAATATAAAGTACAGAACTATAGTACAAAAGTAGCTCACATTTTATATAGACACAATAATGTTTGAAATCCTGATCATATTTAACAGATTTCATAGTAGATAAAGCTCTGATATAAACTTAACAACAAAAGTATGGAATGGTACTATTCCCCAAAACTGTATCTACCAAACTGTTGTAAATCCCTATTTTATTCCAGTTAGTGAGAGAAAGCAGTTGCAGCATGTCCAGTTACAAACAGTTCTTCTAGATTCATAGTCCCACAGGAAACTTGTCTGTTGTCCTATACCTTGCAGTTGTTAGCTGATAAATGGAAATCCTGAGAGGATTTCCAGTCAAGATGACTAACATGCCTATCTGTTCTGCCAAATTGGACTTCAAAAGCGCATACTCCAAGTTACTTTAATTTTAAAGGAAAACATGTACTCAAAAAGTCTGAAGCCATTTTTACTCATGCAGATTATAAGTCTAATGTCAGCTACAAAAAGAAGAAAAATAAGTATTTTAGGGCTATTAAACAAGGTTCCCTTGAAAAGGGTTTTTCCCTTGCAGGGAAGATATGGATTCTACAGATGATATAAATGTTTTGGAAGCATAAATTTAAATCTAAGTTAGCGCAATTACATGTTTGACAATGTTGTAACTCAACTACCAGCAAGAGCAACAGTTTTTCAAACTGTGCATAGAAGTAAAAGTCGTAAGTAACCTTATTAAAATACAGAATAGGATACTTATTCAAATGTTATTAAGACACTGTAAAAATCATTTGTCTTTTGGACTGCTTTCTTTGCCTACTCTTTTGATAAGAGCAAAGGCTACCACAACTGAAAAATCAGAGAAAATTATTTCTCTATTTCTTTAGTTTGTGCATCTTGCAACACTTTGTATAATGCTACTGCTTCATTGCACACTCTGTTTCTTTTTGTTTGTGTGAGGTTTTCCACCAGAGGAAAAAACATTAAAAAAATAGGAAAATTGGTTACAGTACTTAATAGTGCCTAAAGCTATTTAAACATTTAAAGAATATAGAACAAAATTCAAGTTTAGTGGACTAAATTCAGCTCTAGTGTCCCTTTAATACAAAACAAATATGAAGAGGTTTGCATATTAGGGCAACTAATTTCAAAGTTGCCTATTAAAAAGATGAAATATTCAACTTCATTGAAAGCAAGGCATCCATACCTCTGCAGCTCCTCTCCACGATCGTACTGCATCCTCTTGTTCAGTTGTGGGGCTCAAATTAGAAGTTCCCATCCCAGTAGCATTCTTCCTTTCCTGAGCTACAGCTTCAGCAAAACAAGAGTGTGCCACTGGCTGGACCTTCTGCAAAGCTTGTGACAAAAACTGAAAGTGAACCTGCATCACTGTCAAGAAACATCGTCCAAGTAACTATGAAAGAAAAGACAAACAAAATTCAGGAGTGCGTTTGGGGTTATTTTTGGTCAGTGAATCCTGATGTTTAATTTAAGCAAATGAATCAAGTTCCTAACCTTAGATGGATCAAAGAAGAGCTTTTTTTTTTTTTTTTTTTATAATGCTTCACAATCAAACCATCATCAATATGAAATCATAGCTAAAGCTTAAATATGTGCTTAAAACACTTAAGAGTTACTTCTGAACACTGGTATTATATGTATTACTCAAAAGCTCGTAAGTTACATGATATTTTGTAAAATAAAAGTTGTATCTGCTTAGTATAAACTTTTTCTGCATCATCTTTACAACACTTATGTTCTCAAGTCATGGTTTTTTCAAGAATGCAAATCTGAAAAGCTGATTCAACTACATAGCCATATCAAGCATATAAAAGAAATACATTGTATAAGATTGTTTAGTCTCAGAAGAAAAATGTCTACATTAAAGCATCACTTGTATGTGATGAGTCACACTCTCCTACAATGTTGGCCCAACATATAAAATCTACTTTAGTTAAATCAATATACACCAAGCTCATTACCATATTAAAAGGCTGATAATTAAGTTTGATATTCTGCTTAGAAAATCATCAGAAATATATGTGAAAAAATCTTTTGACATTTGAGAGACAACTTTTTTTTCCTTTTTTGGCTTCTTTGGAGAGTAATTTTGACTGATCTGGAAGTACATTCACCTGGAAGAACTTGTAAAAACTGACAACCTTATCTCTGACATCATCTGACAGGAAAAGAAAGAGCTAAGAATGTTAATAGTGAGTAAATGACTAATCATGTACTCGATACAATTTGTATCAAGTACACCATTAGTTGATAAGGGGCCACTGCAGCTCTGCAGTTTAAATGTAGTAGAAGCTGGGCATGCAAGCAGTCCGGCTCCTACTACATTTAAACTGCACAGCCTCAGCGAGGGTAGGTCCAGGACCCAGAGCAAGTTGGTACTGAAGCAATCCCAGCTTCCACCAGATCCCACGCTGGCCAACAAGATATTTTGTTTACCTTTGCCCATGTGCAGGGTTGCCAGATTCCACTGTTTTCCATCTGCATAGTTTTTTCCCCTACCAGGAATACTAAAGTGACTTGCACATAAAGCAAGGGCATGTCAAGTGAGGGGCTTGCTGATGGCACACCACACTGACTCTAAGAGCAGTATGCTCTCTCTGCATCCAATCAAAACTTTGCTACGGTTTAAGCGGCACATAACTCAAATTCTAGGTATGCAAATGCAGCTAGCAAAACTGTCCTATCCCAGGAGACCATCTTGGTTACAACAATCTTGCAGGCCCCTGAGATGAAGGAGAGCCATTTATGCAGCCCACTCACTAGACTAGATTGCCCACTGCTGGTCTAGAAAGCCAAGCAAATTATTCTCTCCCTCCCCCATGCCCAAATAGATTACAGATGCTATATCTATGACCACTCCTAGCTTTTGCAAGCACATAGAGTGAGAGATGCAAACACCTAACTCAGATGGGTTCCAAATCCCAGACCACTGGATTTGCTGTCTCTTTTCTTTGTAAATCTCCCTCTGTCATTTTACCCTTTCCCCTTACCAATATGGCAACCCAGTTTTATGCTTGCACTAACCACACATGCCTAGTATTGGAATAAGCAAAATGCACCTGCAGTAGGCATGGGAGGGTAGGTACAAGCTTCCAACAGAACAGAGAATGCAGGGATAAGAACAAACAGGAATATTCTATAGTTAGGAGTCTGCCATAAATGGGGGTGGGGCATAAAGGCTTGCAACAGAACAAAATTACAATAAGGGATGTTAGATATTATATAATTAAATAGTCATGTAACCACATGAAATTTTAGCAGTTACATGATTATTCGATAATCCCCAGGGACAGGAATAGCAGCCAGTGCAGTCTGGCCCCATTCCTGGGGAGCCCCCTGCCACCCCGCGCTGCTGCTTCTCTCAGAGGTAGCAGTGTAGGGTGGCAGGCGGGAGCTGATCTGTGAGGGGAGCCAGTGTAAAACCCAGCTCCCCTCGCAGACTGGCTGCCTTCCGCACTGTGCTGCTGCCTCTGATACAGAGGCAGCAGCATGAGGTGGAAGCAGCCCCTGTCATGGGGGGTCTGAGCTCCCCAAGGACAGAGGCTGCTCTGCAGACTACTGCAGGCCTAGGCTCACCGCAGACAGAGGCTGCTCTGTGGGATTGCCTGCAGACAGGGGCTGCTTCATGGCAGCCTCCCCTACCCCTACCCTCGCACTGCTGCCTCTGATAGGAGGCAGCAGGCAACACTGTGGAGCTGGTGCTGGGGGGACTAACTTTTAATCCAACTCCCCCCAGCATCGGCTCCTGCCTGCCAACCCTCACTGCGTCTGTAGGAGGTAGCAGGGGGGTGGGGGCAGGTGGATCCATGGAAGCCAATACATGCAGGGAGCTGGCTTGAAAGTTGGCTCCCCATGCGTATCAGCTTCAGCCAGCCCCCCTCACCCTCCACACTGCTGCCTCTCTATCAGACGCAGAAGCACGGGGTGGGGAGGGCAGGTGGATCCAATGTTTGAGGGGAGCCTGCTTAAATCCAGCTCCTCATGGGCACTGGCTCCCACTCCCCCCACCCCTGGTTGCCTCTGATACAGAGACAGCAAGGTGGGAGAGTGCATGTAGTCAACAGGATTAACGATAAGCCTAGGCTTATCGGTTAATCATTTACTTGATTATACGCTAGCACCCCTAATTAAAATACAGCAAAACCTGTGTTATCCGGCATGCCCAAGGATTAGGGCATGCTGGTAACCTAAAAATTCTGGTTATCCGAGAGGGGGGCGGGAGCCATGCAGGACCTACGGGGGGGGGGGGGGGACGAGCACAGGAGCTGCAGCGGGGCTGGCCTGCCGGGGGTGCCAGGAGCTGTGGGGGGAGCTGAGATGCTTGCTTCCATTCGCGCCTCCCCCAGGTACGTGCTGCATGTCTGAGGAGTACTTAAAGGGCCAGTTTCCTTTTGCTTTTGCCAGAGTCAAAAATTTGCTGGTTTCTACAGTTTTCCAGATGCTTAAGTTTCGGATAGTGCAGGTTTTACTGTACCAGAGCAGTAAATGTTTTCAAAGTTACAGCAGAAAGTAATTCAAATGGGTAGTGTACTGGATTAGAATTTAGAATATACAAGCTTTAGTCCAAGCTCCTCCACTTATCCAGGCTACATCTAGACTGCAGGCTTCTTTCGGAAGAAGCTTTTCCAGAAGAGATATTCCCAAAAAACTTCTTCCGAAAGAGATTGTACACACTTCCAAAGTGCATCGAAGAAGTGATCTGCTTTTTCGAAAGATAGCGTCCACACTGAATGGACGCTATCTCACATGTAAGCTGTGATTACTATAGATGGAGTAATTTTTTTCCTCTTTCCTTTTCTTTCCTGTTATTTTTCCTCTTTCCCGTTCTTTTAAAAGAACTCCCTCTTCCCCGTCCACACATGCCTTTATCCAAAAGAGGTCTTTTGGAAAAAGGTTTCTTCCTCGTAGAAAGAGGTTTACCAATGTTGGAAAAACCCCTCTGTTCTTTTGATTTTTTTTCGAAAGAACGTGATTGCAGTGTGGACATAAATGAATTTTTTTCGGAAAAATGGCCTTTTTCAAAAAAAAAAAAAAACAACCCTGTAGTGTAGACATACCCCCACTTTCTAACTCTGGGAAGTCACTCTCCCTCTATGCCTCTGTTTCCTCTCTCACATCTTTTGTCTCTCTTCTATTTAGACTATACATCATACAGGGAATGGACGATGCCTTATATGTATCTATAGAACGCCTAACACAATAAGGCCCAAGCCTCAGAGGAGGCCTTTATGTATTACAGAAATACAAGTAATGAAAAAACAGTATTAATGAATCCTTGTGACTTTCAAGAAGAAAAGAAGAGAAGATTACAGCTGTAATCTAAAATATTAAATATTTAAAACTGCTATTTTTTGGTATACAAGCATATATACTTGTTATAAATATAAATATGGATAAACTTCACACTTTCTTTTCTTTTATTTTTACTGTAGTTGTCCCAGAGAGAAAGTGACTAAATATGAATGCAGAAATGTTTATATACATTTTACCTTCTTCACAAAAAGCATACCAGAGCTAAACTGCTGCACCATTTTAGGAAGAATGAATAAAATGTACAAACAGTGTACAAAGGCATTCTGTCTTGGAGAACAAGAAGTTATCTGGCTTATTTTCAGTTACATTCTTTTTCAATAAAAATATTCAGCTACAGTGATCTTGCTGGCAAGATGCTGGAGTCACTCTAACAGTTATATTCATTAATAATCTACTTTAACAGAACTTTACCAGTGGCAATTTTTGTTTTCCATTGCAGCCAATCTCCTTTTGACATTCCATTCTGGTTCAATCATTTCCCCTCTTTGTACAACATATAACATGAAACAGTTCTGATACTATGACTGACCTCTGCAAGTGTAGTCTGCCGTATTAAAAAAGAATTCCACAGACATTAAGAACAAAACACCAACTTGCTTGATTACAAAATTGTAAAGTTTTCTATTGAAATTTCAGGAGCTACTGAAGAAAAAAGTAACAATCTAAACATTTCAACATATGGAAAATACCAAGGACTCCAACAGTTCTCAGAGAAGAAAATCCAGACTCATTACGAATTTCAAGCTGGTGAGATTCTAAAGGACGTTAAGGTACTAGAGGCTGAAATCTTCCCTTCCCTGGAAACTGCTTTCAAAATGAACAGGCTATTTTTACAATGCACACCACATTCCTAGTATAATTTGCAGTGTTAGGTAATGAGTAGGGATGGTAACCGGTGGGTATTTAACTAAAAACTCTATCAACTACTCAATTAGTCAATAGGCAGCACGGCTTGCGCTGGCTACAGGACCAGAGCCCACTGCAGCTCTGCAACTTAAAAGGCAGTAGGAGCTGGGCAGCTTGCCCCCTGGCTCTGACTGCCTTTTAAACTGCAGAGCTGCAGCGGGGTTTGGCCCCGCACCCGGTGCAAGCCAGGACTGAACCAGGCTGTCTGCCCAGCCGGCAGCAGTCCCTGTGCACGGGGGTCCCAGCAGAGAGTTGGGGCCTTCTGAGCATAGGGGTTGCTTCGCAGCAGCAGCAACCCCTGCCCCCTGCTACCTCTGATAGAGGCAGCAGCAGAGACGGTGCTGGGGGGAACCGGCTCCTGCTGCCCCCCCCCGGCTGTCTCTGATACAGTAATGAGATTAAAATACTAGTATTGGCGCATAAATCCAAGTCTTCTTGATAAAGCTTATGTTTTGCCTTTTAAATTCAGATTTTAACTCCCCTGTACTGTACGTCAGTTATTGTTCAGAGGCATTTCCAGTGGTTATAATAATAATAGTATCAGTGGACAGAATTACTGCACTGTTCCATCCTGATAGATTAATCACTCACTTCAGAGACCATACACACTTCCTTGTAAGAACTTTTTAAAGTTTTTTTTTTCCCAAAAGAGGAAAAGAGTTGAATCATTCTCTTCACTGAGGGGATATAGCTGCCATCGTCAAGTGCTTGATAAATATTTTCAAGGTAGGTTTAGAGACCAAACGGTATAGTACAGTGCTTGTAGCAAAACCTGCAGAACCACATGTGTGCATAACATAAGAATATAAAGTTGCTGAAGCCAGGTTTTGTATAGGATATTAGAGAGAGAATGTGGACAAGGAAATATCTTTTATTCAACTAGCCTCTATTGGTGACAGAGACAAGCTTAAAGAAGTAGGGTTGCCAGATGGTTAAACCAAAATACTGAACACCCCCTCTCCCCCCCGAAAAAAACCCACCACCAGGGGAAAAATTCTGTTGAGAAAAAAAAAGGGGGAGACCAAAGTTGTTGAGAAAAAAAAAATTTTTTTTTTTTTAAACCAGACAGGAGGCAAAAATACCAGACTGTCCGGTTTAATACCGGACACCTGGCAACCCTATAAAGAAGAGCTCTGTGAAAACTCAAAAGCTTGTCTCTCTTTTATTTGACTGATTTCTGTGGGTGAGACATATACGGCACCCATCTTTTGCCTCCAATAAGATTCTAGAGGCATCCTGCTGCTCAATCTATTAAAATTGAGCAGTTATGAATTTAAAATTAGGGATGTCAATGGTTAACCAGTTGATGTTTACTGATTACGGTTAACTGGCAGCCTGGGTGGGAGGGCCACTCCAGCCCTGCCAGCCCAGAGCATCCCCCTGCCCTCACCCATTTAAGCGATTAATTGGTTAAATTTATAATTCAACTGGTTAACTGATTTAACAGGATTTTACATCCCTAATTAAAACAGCCATTGTCACCTTTCCAAACTTATTCTTCTTTGCTCATTCTTTTGGGACTTAAGTTTTCCTGCTAGGAGCTACAAAGGGAATGGATTGCATTCTTACGAATATCTGTTAAATAGGGACCGGCTTGATTTCCCACAATTTGTAAATGATAAAATAGCCTCAGCCTCCTTTTCTGGAATCTTGGATATTCCAGGTATGATGGAAAAAGGTTTGTGTGTCCTTGCAAACACTTATGTTAACAAAAAAGTCTCCACCCCTTTATACCATTCCTAGCCTTTGCTTGGTCATCATGAAGACTCAAATACTTCTCATCTCAATGGCTCAACAATTTTGTGTAGAGGAATCTGGCATGATGTTTGGACAGGTGCAAATAGCGTGGCTGTTGGAGACATACTGTGCAGAACAAAGGTTCTCAAACTTCATGCACCATGGCCATGAGAGGGGACCGAAGCCTGAGCCTGCCCAAAATTCCCTTCCCTGGATGGGGAGGGCCACAGCTGGAGTTCAAGGGCTTCAGCCCCAGGCAGGGGACCTGCAACCTGAACCCTGCTATTTAGGGCTGAAGCCTCCAAGCTTTGGTCCTGGACAGTGGGGCTCCAACTTCAGCCCCAGACCCCACCAAGTCTAACCTGTCCCCGAAAACCCCAAGGGGAGTTATGACCCACTTTGGAATCCTCACCCACAGTTTGAGAAATGCTGGCACAAAACACCCTTCCTTAACTATTGGCACTTGCAAGATCTATGGAGGCTCTGCTTCCTCTGTACAGCTTCTAGCGGTAGGCATGCAAAAATACATACCCTGCCATGAAAGAGGGAATGGGAGAGTTGCGAGTTAGTGATGGTCACATAAACACCATGCAAGAAGCAACTGTGAATCATAGATTTTTGGTTGGAAGAGACCAAAATAGTGAAATAGTTCTTCCCAGTATCCAAACTCTACTTCCTCCGCTGTGACTTGAGACCACTGCTTCTTGTTCTGTCATCTGTCACCACTGAGAGTAGCCTAGGTCCATCCTCTTTGGAACTCCCCTCCCCATACAGATAGTTGAAGGCTGCTATAAAATCCCCCCTCATTCTTCTCTTCTGCAGATTAAATAATCCCAGTTCCTTTCTAGCAGGCCTTGAAGCTTAAAGATCACGCATTTCCATTTCAACACATTCAGCAACTGATTTTTTCCAAATTTCCATTACTGTAGCACAAAGGGCCCTCCACATCAAGACCAGAAACCCTTTGTTCTGGGTACTGCATAAAACATATCTGAAAGTCCCTTTCCACAGAGAGTTTACAATTTTGGGTTATGACAAGATGCAAGAAGGTGTATGAAAAACAAGTGGCTGGAAGGGAAGGATAAACAAATAGTAAAACAAGAATGCTTTTGCATAACAAATAATAGGTAAAGCTCACTACCTGTTTAACCACTGTTTGTGGCAGTAATTCTCAGTCAACAGTACTGAGGCAAGACATGAAGAAGGATAAAATAATGACTTTATGTGATTTTTGGGGATTTCTGTCTCCCCATGTATGCCTTCTACAATAGAAAAGTCATACTTTCAAATTTAGCATATTTTAAAATACATTTCTCTTTTTAGATGGAAAAGGCAATTTAAAACACAGTACACACATTTTAAAAGAGTATCTAGTTGCTAATATGTTATGAAAGTGAGGATCAGTAAATTAATGAGCTTCTTCAAAATCAGTACAAAAGTATGGAGAAAGCTTTATAGCAAGTTTATACAGTTAGCCTCATTTGGGAAGAATGTCTAAATCAGACTACTTATGTCTTTCCAAGGCAGATGGTAAGGCAGAACATATAGGAGAGCAACGATGACTATGCAACAAAAGCAAAATGACACCTGCCACTTCAAATTAGGGTGGAGATGCCTGAAGGTATCTACTGAAGGTTTATTTTGTGGTTACATATTTGGGGGAAAAACAGAAAATGTAACTCAAAACCATTTGTAGAAGATGATTTAGTTAGTTGTTGATACTTTGTAATCTTTTTAAAATGTAATGATTTATAAAATCATTTAAAAATAGCCTTAGTAAACCAGTAAACTGATTGGTCAACGTACTAGCTATAATTTGATCATGATCAAATATTCTGGCAAGAATTCCTTGATGTAGGTGCCGGCCTACCTTTTGGATTGCCTCATGATGCTATCTGCTAGTAAACCTGTTTAAATATTGTGATCGCTCATTTTACTGCATATGAATAACATATGCTGAGAAAAAAAGTGAATTGAAATTGATATGTATGTATACCTTTATTTGTATATCTGGCCATCAATGTACACAGCAATTTAAAAAAAGTAGCAAGTTAAAAGACATGGTCCCTGCCCCCAAGGGGTTACAATATAAACTGACTAGATAAAACGTGCAGAAATTAACTCAGAAGGGAATGGAAAAGAAGGCTGAGTCATTAAACCTCTTCCCCAAACACAGAGAGAGAAGATGCACAGACATTAAGTTGCTTGAAGAGTTGGCCAGCTGCCTAGCTAACATAAGTGCATTTTAAAATGACATTTTCTTTTATAATTGCTATGTGTTTACTTTCTGTTTAATTTCATTTTTCCTTTGTAACCATTCAATTTTGAACAACATTCACATTTAAATGCTAACCTACCACTGCTAAAAAAGACAATTCTTTCATTTTTTTTTGAATTTCATTTCATTATGTTTCACATTTTTCTTAGTTAAAAATAACTCAGCTAAGTACATTTTTTATTACGCGCAAGTATCTAAGGCTAAATCAAATTAAGATCAAAGCCTATTTTGTTGTTGTTGTTATAGTTACGGTTCTAATACGTTAGTGCTTTAAAAGAGTTGACATTTTGATATTATTTGACAATTTTTGACCAACTGACCAGTTATTTTTTGACCAAATTCTCAGTCCTACTTTAAAAAATCCAAAAGTTATGAATACGCAAGTAAATTGTAATGTAAAGAACTGAAATTAAAGATTATTGCATGAGACCACATCTCTGCATCAAGACTAATTTTCTATTTAACAAAACAAAACAAAAAACAAAAAGATTTTCCTGAACCATTAAAATTAGCTCTCTGTATGGGGGCATAGTGTTCATGTAGAAGCACACCAATTTAAGGCAACACTCTTTATTTTAATAACACATAAAGGCATACAATGTGTTTTCCATAATGCCATCTTACTGTTTTGCTTGGTGTACTACATATTAGTCTGTGACCTTTCAGGAAATCTTTTTATTGGGGTTTTTTTCCCCAATATCTTAGGGGAAGAAAGCCATAAGATATTTTGATCCTGAAGGTACAATTTTGTAATTTTTGAGAAGTGGAACTGAAATATTTAAAGACAGTTCCAGTTTACTATTTTGAACAAACAGAATAATGGCATTTTCCAATCCAATCATTTTAACTATGTATTTTGGTTATTTAAAGGGGAGCTTAAGTACTTCACTCAGATATACAGGTCTAGCCTATACACTACATGAGAAGGTCAAAGTAAGATACACAACTCCAGCTATATAAATTACATAGCTGAAGTCATTGTATCTTACATTTCCGTCCACACAGCGGGAGGTCAACAGGAGCAAACACTCCCATGGGCTTCTTGCGAGGAGTGGGAATACTGGCACCGACAGGGGTGCCCTTTGAGTTTGATTTAGTGGGTCTATCTATACTACACCCACTACATCAAAACCCGGAAGATTGCCCACAGCAGCATCAATCTTCCATGTAGTGTAGACGTGCCCATAGTATCTACAGGGAAAAATGGGATGGTAACAGTGACTTCTAGCAATAAAGTAATTGCTCTATTAATGTTGCACCAGACTCTGTAACTGAGCTCAGAACCCCACTGTAGACCACTATACAAAACACACAGCAAAAGACAGTCCTCTGTCCTAAGAACCTTATAATGTAAACGAAGAAAGACTGTTAAAATGTGGGGAGGATACAGATTAACACACGGATGAAGTGACTTCTCTAAAGTCACAGCACAGAACTGAGCCAGGCACTAAACCTAGGTCTCCAAATCCTAGTCCAGGTCCATATTCCCTATCTCATATTGCTTAACATGCCAAAACGAAGCTTTACACAGAATTTTCACTTAGTATTTTGGAAGTGATGATAGATTAGTTTTAACTGTTCAAAAACGTTGAGTTTTTAGAATTTCCTCATACCTCTGTTCTTCCTTTCAGACAGCTGTTCATATATATAGTGTTTTGGTTTTATTTTGCTGATTAAAATTATTCTCCTTATAGTAGAATTTTCAGATGTAATTAAAGTCTGAAATTGACTGACTATTGTAGATTATAAGGTAACTTCATATACTTTAACGGACACTATATAATAATCCTCTCTATATGAGATTTTAGATAACACACAACTCAATGTAAAACTAGTTTGAACTCTGCAGGATTTTCTCTGTATCATATTCCCAAGTGTCTTCTCACTGTGCTGCCCTTCTTTCCTTCTCCACTCAGAAGCAATGTCAGTGGGGACATCTGCTCACAATGGATCTTGTACCAAGGCAGCAGTGTAACTAGCCTGATTTGTATGGTAAAGAACTCATTAGCAAAGTACTATTTTGCTATTGGAAATTTAAAACACAGCAAGTGACTAAGTGAACCACATGTAATATTCTAATTGTTCAACTGGATTACAGTTTTGCTATAATAGACATTTAGGTTCACATCAGCTTTTTCACCAATGACTGTCAGCTAAAGCTAATGACTTACTAATATGCAAACTGAGAATGAGTACAGGTTGGACATCCCTGGTCAGGCACCCTTGGGACCTGACCGGTCTCAGATGAGGGATTTTGCCAGACCAGGGGAACTCATTTCTGGATCCCCTGCTACTGGCTTCCTAGCCATGGCCCAGCTACCAGCCAGATTGTGCCACTGGCCCTGCTGGGCAGTCCAGCTGCAATGTGCCAGGCTCTCGGCCCCACCAGCAGCTGGCAGCCTGCTGTCCTGCCAGCCCACAGGGGTCCCAACCATCAGCCCTTCGCTGGGACTCTCCGGTTAGCAAGGTTCAACCTGTAAAAGGATTTTCAACTAATTTGTGAGCATGGAAAAAAAAGCATTAGCCATATTTACTGAAGAAGAATCACTGTAAAACTATAGATTTGAATAAAAATCCAGAAACTGTGTGCTGACTACTAAAAACTATTCAAAATCCAATATCAAGAAACATTTTAATCTCATTTTTAGCGTTTATAACATTATACACAAGAAAGGGTAACAACCATGCTAGACTAAGATTTTCCCCCCACAAATCTTGGTTTACCAATCCCCCTCCCCTGCATGGCTGTTCCCCCCCTGCCTTTTGTAATCTCTGAGATAAAGAACCATCTTTCACAAAGTTAGTGTCTCTCTCAAATGTATGTAGTCTGCAAATATATGTAAAAACTCTATACAATATAAAGTGAAGTTTTACTCCTGAAAAGTGACTGAATATTGGCATAATGGGGTTAGATTTTTATCGCCTCACTGAATCTAGACCAAATATACGGAATTTACAAATGAAAAGATGACTTTTGTTCTAGACTTCAAATCCATATAAATTCTTTCCTTCAAATGTATAACCACCAATAATTGATTCTAAAGCCCAAATGAGTCTCTTAATGTGTCTGCAACTTCACTAGCCTTCAGGGACAATGAGTATGTACAAGTGGCCTCATTTCACCTTCAAACTATTAGCAGTTATGTCTAAAGGAAGCTAGAAATGCTATATTTACCTGTCAACTCAGGAGATTTGATATTGAATCAGTGAGACTGAAAATAAACCTAGCAATGCCTTGTTCCTGGCTGTTTTTGTTTTTAAAAAAGAAGTGTGCCTTTTCATAGTAGTAGTACACTAAATAATTTCAGTTATCTTCTTTGAAGCACTTCCTGAGATAAGAATCTTTTCTCTTAGGATATCTTGTAGATGGGGTCTTCACAACCAGATAGATCTAAAGGCTGAGTACTGGCTAAGTCTTGTGGTGGTGTTTTTTTTAAATAGCTGGCTCTTCCCTCATTAGATATTCCCATGTTGCCAAATAGAAGGGAATTAATTTATCATAAGCCAATCAGGTAAAAGAGTAGCCATGTTAGGTCACTTTCCCTTTGTCACTCTGTGCAGTAAAGCCAATCTTGTGTGTTACATGTTAAACTTCCAATAAATTAAGATTTCCTCACTCTTTGGATCCACGCAGCCTCAGCAAGCTGATTCTGGGTCTCTTCCCCTTCCAGAAAGTTTTGCGTTTTCTATCCAGATCTTTCTTGAACTAATATAGCAGTAAGACTAGCAAGACCTGTAGCCATGTGGGGAGTAAATACAGCTGTATAAAGGTAACTCAATACTGAAAATAAAAGGTTGTTCTTTCTAGATCACGGTTTCTCAAACAGGGTCGCAAGGCAGCTACATGTGGGTTGCAGGCTGGCAGCCCCATGTCCTCAATAAATGACATGGCTCTCTGTAAATTATATATCCTTAATAACTTGTTAGAAATCAGTGAACTGGTCTTCCATTTCTACAATAAGAACTTGGCCCTCTACTACAACAGTAGTATGAGTAATAGTAATCATGTTTATTACAGCAGTGCCCAGGAACCAACCAGATTCAGGGCCCCCTTGCACTAGGCACTGCACAAAAACAGTAGTAGGCTGTTCCTGCCCAAAGAGCTAACAAACTTATGGACAAGATAGGGATATAACATATAAGCAAAGTGATCAACATGATAAGAGCAAATGTCATGTTAGTTCCATGATATTTGGATGGATAATGTGGTTAGGAGGGGATTAGCTAAATGGAAATAAAACAGAGGAAGATGAGAAAAGGGAAGGATATTTACAGCTGAAAGGGTGACATTTGATTTTAATAAATTCTCTCTCCATCACTAAATTTAAAATGAATTTATTTTACTAGTTTAGCTGGCACTCCACTGCTAAAATCCAAAAGATGAGCTCTTCAATACACTGTGACTGTTGTAGAGGATAAAATAAAGATAATATTTGAGGAAGATGTTAATTTCAGAAACAATAGTATTAAGTACCCTAAAGACAAAAATAATTTGAACTGCTCAACATAAAATTATTCTTAGATTTTTTACTATGCCAGAACCAAATTAAGTCAATGAGACGTCACTCATGTAAAGTAGGCTGCATAGCTAGATAAAGCTGAACACAATTAAAACAGAGATGATGCTGGTAGGCAGAAGAAAATATTTCCAAGAGTTTGCAGCCAAGCATGGGGTTTCTCCCTTTTTTGAAGATCAACACACGTAACTGGACATTTCAGTCTCAAATTCTGATGTATTCTTGGACTCCTCACTGACATTAAGCTCTCCAAAACCATATCTGCCAGTAATGCTTCCTGCCATCTCTGGTTGGCTAGGAGACTCCATCTTATCCTGGCATGTCTTTGTCAACTCTCGACTGAATTACAATATTATGCACCTAGGCTTGAAGCCTACGACACAAACTCCAACTAACACACAATACTGAAAAACATCTCCGCAGCAATGCAAGCACATGAATCCGTCCACACTGGCTTATCACAGAATGCTAATCAACTTCAAAACATTGTATGGCACCTTCTCCAGATAGGTAGAAGACAACATAAACTTTCAGAATACAAACTGTGGGCAACAATTACACTCCTCTGTCACAACTGCATTCTCTACAATAAGAGTACATCTCATCTGTATGGGAGACAGAACCTTCTGAGAGTCTGGTCCAAGACTATGAAATAAACTCCCTCAAGAACTAAGGACCAACTTCTCAGCATTTTACCACCTTCCACTCCAAATGCAAGGCACATTTCTTTGACCTTGACTTCTCTAACAAACATACAGCAACATATATTAAAAATCATTACCAAAATCAAATAAACTATTGCACGCACTTCTCCCCTGGGGAGAGGATGCAAGAATACATAACACATGACAGCCACGTTGCTTAATGCATTACTGGACATAGCTCACACATTATGATGATGAGTGTAGTATTAGAACATAGGCAGTATAAAATATTTGCAGAATCAGGATTTTAGAATGGATTCCTTGGAATAAACTATAAAAAGTTATCACTCCCAAATTCTGACTCAGATCTTCATAAGAAATTAGACATATTAAGGGCAATCAATGTATTCTGAGATATTTACATTTTTAACAGAATATAATGAAAATTTTATTTTAAATATTGCATAAAAAGGAGTAATCTTAATGTTACATTAAGAGATGTGTAGAATATAGATATTTCTACTTCACTCTGCACAGTATATAAAAGCCATTCAACTGAGGTATCAGACTACCTGGTACTATGCAGAATAACTATATAACCCTTCCACTATGTTTTTCTTAAGACTACATCCAAGAATTTAGACATACAAGCATCTTATGAAATTCAAACATGAAGATCTAGCTATATAAAATAAACAGAATGTCACATTTTAAATTATTAACACAAAACACCTAATATGCTGTCTTATGCAGCAAAGGAATGTATGTTATTGAGCTCCATGTTTTTAGAATAGGAGTCAATAGAACTAAATCGATTGGGCATATTTATCCAATATCAGGCATAGCCCTAAAGCAGAAAGATTTAGTGTGAGAGCTTATTGCACAGGATCAGCTTCAACGATGACTGCAGTTTCAAATCTAGCATTTTCCAAACTGCAAAAGACTTAAAGGTAGTGAGTGTAGAATAATTGAATAAAATGTATAATTTCTTCCAAAAGGAAAAATTAATCTTATTCTACCCAATAATCCTGCACCTCAGCAATCTTTTTGAAGAATTAAAATCTCTTTCTGTAATACTCAAAATTTAGTGTCAGCTAGGGGCTACTCTTTCTTTCAGTACAGAAGAAAAAACTATCAAGAAACAGGAGTGTTGGCACAGTAACTTGCTTTTTTCACATAACTTCATTATTTGAGAGCAATCTCCAATTTAACCACACACGTCAAAACTTACGTTAGTGAATTTAAAATAGAATAAATAGAAACAGCAGCAAAACAGAATAGATGAGACTACCATTTTTGTTTAGAAAACAATCCAAGGAAAGTTTCCTTTGAATTTTCACAGGGTTTCTACCACCTTCAAGTATTTCCATTTTTCTACATTGTTATCTTGATATTTGTTTACACTGGAGCTAGTACCTTACTTGCTGACCCAGTTCTATTCTGTAATAATTGTTCAAAAGACAGCAATCACAGATTAGATAAAGTCATTTCAAAGAGACAAAAAGTGACCAGCAGACAAAGATCTGGGCAAATATTCAGAGATACCACAAGTTTCTAGGCACAGAACATTAGATTTTGTTGTCTGTATTTCAGGCAAATATTATTCTATCAAATATTTCACAAATTATTTGATAAAAATCACACACATTTTGGTAATAACTTACACAGACTGGATCATAGTCTATTTGTTTTGTCTGACGCTCACAGAAATAATGTCTCCCTTAAAGCTGCATCTGTCTTCACGCCTGGATGCCTCAAACAGAAGAACTACTGATTTGGAAAACTATAAAGATGGCTCAGAAAAATCTGTGGCTTATTTCGTAATAAGGTTCACAACAGCAACAAAAAGAGCAGTGAGAAAGAACAATTCACAAAGCAAATTCTAGTTGCCCCAATTAAGAGAAAAAAAATCCAATAAGATTATTTCCCTGAATGTTCAAGAGTAGATCATAACCATAATATTTAGCTAAATATCTGCTCTGAAATTGCAGAACTTTTACTAACATGGATGGCTTTTATTTTACTGTTAGACACTGACATTGGTGGTTACCTCATGTAAGATATCAACACAGAGTCATTCCCAAGGAAGGTAAAAAAATCACTGAGCAGCAGACTAACTGCCCAGAAGCTCTTACCTTTATTCATTTAAGAGAGATTGAGAATTGAGCCAAAATAAAAGCCAGCAACAAAAACTACAGAAGCTAAAGTGGAAAGATTCTCACTTAGTAACTACTAGCAAAAATTAACATTTTTTCTGATAAAAAAACCCTCTCGTCAATACTACTAAAGAAGACTATATTAAGACTGTTAACCTAATATGAACAAAAAAGGAATAACACTGACGTTGCACCAATATATATAACTGATATACCTAGGTACTATTTCCTTATTTCATCTGCTAGTGAGTAGTGTAACCCAAGGTTTGGATTACATGGGAACACAGAATGACTAGAGGGACAGAAATTATCCTAAACAACCCTTATGTCTGACATCTGACATGGTTTGACCAAGTTAGACAAGGCCAAGACACTTATCCAATCACACTAGTGGAATAAAACAGAATAGTACAAGTGCTAAAAATAAAATTGGTGCAAGATACAGGACTTGCCATCTTCAATCTTGAAGAAATGTAAAGCAGCACTGTTAGAATGAGGGACTAGTTTTAAATTCTGATATTTTATGAAATGCTAAGATTAGAATCATATGCTTTATGCCACCGGAAATGTGGCGTAACTAAACCAAAGCTACTCAGAAATCATGCTAGTATGGTGCTGGATCGTTACAAATAAAGAATGGCAAAATATGTAAGTGTTGAGTGCCACCTACTAGATACTGCAAAGTAGGGTAATATTCTTAAAGCTGATGACAGTAACTAACAAAGCTGATGTGGAACTAAAGCAATTTCCTCTAATTAAAAATAGATAGTTTGGCATTGTGTGGAACCACAATACATTTTGCATACTCAATGCAATGCAACAAGATCAGTCACCAGGGTTACATTTTACCACTCTAACCTCACCCATTCCTGAAGTGTTATCTTTATGGGGTCACACAGTTGCCCATTTCACAACTCCATGCTAAACTATGTGCACTGAAAAACATTATATACATTTCATTGTTAATAAGTGATTCTGTGCAGATTTCCAGACCATGGAATTGTAGGGGAAGGGGGTTTCCTGTACAATGTGAATGAGCAATTAATCATACTTTCCAATTTAGCACAATGTGTCACAAAAGCTTTAGCACCCATTTCTGAAGCAAGGTCATAAGTTCTTCCTGAATTCAAAGCTCCCCCTTTATATGATGACAATTTTCACTTAAAAAAAAATTAACTCACTGGAGTCTAAGTTCTGACTTCCAACTACCTTTATTTCTTCACAATATTTATTCTCTTCTTCAGCACATTTGATAATGGGTTTGGGGTTGATCAAACTGTGTATAGGTTCTTTGCCAATTTGAGTGGCCAGATGGGAATTGCTAATACAATAATCAGATATTGCTCAATTGGAGGACAAAGATTATATGATAACACTCTTTCCCACAGGCATTGTGCAAGGTGAATATGTTCCTCAGTTTTACAATGCACAGTACCTTCCGTGCAATATGACTAATTTAAAAGGTGACCTTACAACATCCCAAGTAGACAGACATTTGTAGCAAAACATTCTGTTCTTCCTGAACAAGAAGTTGCCTTTCCTTCCTTTAGATACACAGCAAGGTTTATTAGATTCCAGTTTAAGCCATGATAGTGATCGCAGTATCAGGAGAGAGAAGAAATATTCATGCTAATAGTCAAAGACCCACAGAATTAAAAATACAGCCAGCCAGAGTTAGCACAATATTTATTGCTATTAAAATGTTAATTGTTCTTACAATTAACTTTTTTATTTAGTGTTTGGAAGTATGAATTACTTTTAAGACAAGAGTAATTTTTAAAACTTCTCATGATGTATATGACAGTCAAAAGATATTTTAAAAATTGGTAGACTATGAGATAATAGATATCATGCAACATAAGAATGCCAAGTAATATCAAGCTCCATAGAATATTTTGTACAGTGGGCAAGCAGCATTTTTCTACTAGCAGAGCCTCATCTGAATAAAGTCAGAAACTAAATCTGAAAGACATACAACAGGTGGCCAAAAAGACTGAAACTGGGCTTTACTTCTAAGGGAAACACATACCCATTAATTTTAAAGCAAATAAATGCCGAAGAACAGAATTTTTATTCAGACATCCTTCTGTTCTATGAATCCTTTAATTGAACACAAATCTTAAGTACTTTTAATATACAGAAGCAGAAAAAAAAATCCCATTAGTTTTACACTGCAGCTCAATTTTAGAGCTAATTATTTTGCACCCTAACTCCGGTTTTCGACCAAGATGAATATATGGCCTGCCATACCAAGATATAGTAACTCAATTTATTAGCTCCATCCATAGCTAAGACAAGATTTAGACTGCATATTTCAGAGTGGTTTGCAGTTTTCATATTAGTTTAACCTTTACTCCCCCCTCCCGTTTTATAATACTATATATAGACCTCTCATTATATAGAGGAATGTTCAAACATTTATCAATATAAAAATCCAGCTTTTAACATACATTTTATATTTATTCTGACAACCAACAAATGTCCAACTACATCACACTCTTCCATACCACTAGAGTTTAAAGAACATAAATATATACAGTATTTCCCCTTGATTTCCCTCCCTCTTTCAAAGTGTCTCGCCAATAAATACCCACTGCCTTTTCTTGTCCTGCCCCCCCCCTCCCAATTTTCCTTTCTTCCACCTCCCTACCATCTCCCCTATTTAGTTTGGTCCTAGACATCCAACACTCCGGTCATCTGAAGAAGTGGGCTGTGCCCACGAAAGCTCATGATATCATCTACATGTTTTGTTAGTCTATAAAGTGCTACCAGACTATTTGTTGTTTTTTCAGTTTACATGTACAGACTAACTCGGCTACCCCCTGAAGAAGGGAGAAATTATCTCTTTTTATACATTGGCAGATAACTCATCATGACTAAGCAATCTGAGTTCTGATAAATAATTTATTACTGTGGGAGTGGCTAAATGACTGCTACATTTGTTTTCATTCCAACTCAAATCAGCTGATGTTAATCAGGACCTGAAAAGTGACCTCAACACCTGCTATCCTGAGCTCAAAACATACCAGCCCAGATAAAAATACACCAAGGCTATTATCCCTCCCACGAAAGCCAGGACAATTCAACTTGCATTGCTTTTAGGGATGCTAGTGAGTACTTGACTACTCAACTATTCGCTTCCCCCTTTGCTATCTCTATTAGAGGCAGTGGGGGGAGGGAGGCTACTGAGAAGCAGCCTCTGCCTGCAGTGGGCGGAGGCTGGCGGCAGGCAGAGGCTGGGCAGGGGCTGCTGCTGGAATGCTCTTCTCTTTACTACTCCCTTATATCTGGGAAAAGCAGTACTGTATTCTTAAAACACCATGCACCACTCTCCCACCCCTTGAGGGAAGTGGTGCCTGTCATGCTCTGCTCCTTCCTTCCCCCTTTCTTTTAAAGAGGTAGCTAGTGAATCATCAGCAGGACTCAGGCAGCTAGCTCAGCCAGCTTTTCTACTCAGTGCCCTGTCCTCCCCCAGGGGGCGGGAGAGAACAGGACAAAAGAGTGGGGTTTCAAATCCTGAAAATAATTTTGGGAAACTTTCACATTCTCACGCTAGAATTTTCCGTGTTCTCTCTATGCCTGAAGGGGTAATTTAAAAAAGTAAGTTTGAGCAAAAACAACCTATACTGAGCAAAAGTAGAGTGAAACACTTGCCCCCCTCACCTAGCCCTGCGTTGCCTCTCAGCCACCAGCTGAGCACTGCTGCCATGCCAGGCTTTGTGTGGCCCGCCTGCCGCACAGCAAACTGCTCTTCCGTGTCCAAGAAGATACCCTGCCCGGCACTGTTTGGCTGAGGTGCAGGGCAGGACATGCCTCTCCCAACAGTCGCAGCAGGAGAGGAGGCACTGGGCAGTGTACCCTAGCCCTGGCCTCCAAAGCTGCCGTGGCCTGGCAGCCAGCAGTTTGTGGCAGCCAGTAGTTCGTGGCCCAGCAGTTGGGAAACGCTGGCCTAGAGTATGAGTACTAATTTAGCTACCTAACAATGTAATGCAGGTGACATGGAGCTGAAGCAAGAGCCAAACTTCTGATGACCTTTTAAGGTACAGGTTGTATCTTCCTGGTCCGACACCCTTGGCACATATCCAGTCCCAAACCAGGGAGTTTGCTGGACCAGGGGAGGTTAACACTGGCCCTTCTGCTGCAGTTGGAGCCCCGCAGCACTCCTACCCTCCCACCTTACCCCAGCTGCAGGGCTCTGCTCACGTGGCAGCAGAAGGGCCAGCGTTAACCTGGGGACCGAACAAGGACTAGGGGTAATTGGAGGAAAAGGCAGGGTGGCTGTGCAGCCTCATGGAAGGGGCCAGAAGCACAGTATGACTGGAGCACACCTGACTCTGCGGCCACTAGGCTGCCCTCCCAATCCCCACTGCGGGGTTGTGCTCCTGACTGCCAGCTGTGGAGCTCTGTGGCCACTCTGTCTTTCCCCCCAGCGTCCCTCCCCCTCCCTCTTCCTCCCTAAGCTATTTGCAGCACTCCAAAAGCTCTGGGAGGACAGGGTGGAGTTGCTGAGCACGAAGCCCAGGTTTTCCCCATGAGTGCTCCAGCCCAGCCCAGGAGTACCCACCAGGATGCCAGATCACAGATGTTGCCACATGATGGAAGTCCAGTCTATAGAGGTCCAACCTAAACAAGTAGCTAAGAGCTGATGACCACTGTGCAAGGTAAGCAAGAGGGAGTCCTGCTTTAGTACAATTCAGAAGCATTGCAAAGATTGAGGCTCACAAATCAGGAATTCTCCCCAAATGACTTCTAAAGTCTGTAGGACAGGGTGTTCAGATAGCGACTGGAATTGTTTGTCTAGATTATGGAATTTTCTCATTTATTGCCAATTTTTTTGCAGGACCACAGAATGAAGAGTGGAAGTCTGGAAGATTGAAGCTCCTCTTTGTTTTATCTTTTAGAAAACTTGCCCAATTTCGCAAAAGCATTGAGGTAGTCTTTAATTACCTGATCACAATACTATTCCTCAAAAAGTACAAAAGAACATAAGATTGTGGAAAATACTAGACAGACATGTGCAACAGTGTGTTCTACTGTGTGACAGGAAAACCAGAGTCCATGAAAATAATTTATATGTCAAGTGCATAGTAAACCAATCTTAGATTGTACAATAAACTATAAACCATAGTAGCAGTGAAAGTTTGCTGAAATATCACATGCCAGATTTCTCAGCTCAGTTAGCTTTACTGTTAACTGCTTCATCTCCTAATATGTACTTACAGAAGGCTACTTGAAAAGGTAATGTATAGTACTATGTAGTTTACAATATTTTTGAGTCATTAAAGATCTAGAGTAGACCATAGGTGGGCAAGATCAGTTCCATGGCTGCCCTGCCAAACTCTCAGGCAGGGAGCAGCCCAAGGGCTCAGAGTGGCTGGTTGTTCCATCTGCCTCTCTGTGCTGGGTGGGGGGAGAAAAAGAGGGAAGCTTCACATGCTGCCCCCACTCCCAGCACAATATTTCAGCTCCCATTCGCCAGTTCTCATTGGCTCTCCTCGTCCCCAGCACAATTTCTCAGAGATTGTGCTGGGGACAGGGGCAGTTTGTGAAGTCTCCCCCCACCTCAGAGAGGCACATGGAGCAGCCAACCATTCTGAGCCTTGGGGCTGCAGCAGACAAGGAGCTTGTCTGAGATTCCCACTGGGCTGCTGGCCGGCAGCCATTTAGGTAAGCGCCTCCCAGCCAGAGCCTTCCTCTAGCACCCGTGCTCCTCCCACGCTCCAACTCCCTGCCCCAGGTCACCACCAAAACACTCCACACCCCCCTCCGCCCCATCTCAATTCCCTCCCAGACCCTTGCCCCAGAAAAGAATCCTCTCCTGTACCCATACCCCTTCCTGGAACCTGCACCCCAATCCTCTGTCCCAGGTCAGAACTCTCTTCTTCACCCAAACTCCCGCTCAGATCCCACATCTTCTCCTGCACCCCAGTCCCATACCCCATGCTCCCTTCTGCACCCAATGCCTGTCCCAGGCCCCATACCTCCTTCATAGACAAGTGTGGCCCTTGACCACTTACCAAAATCTTGGAGTGGCTCCCCCATCAAAAATTATTGCCCGCTCCTGATCTAACCCAATGGGTCTCCAACTTCATGGCACCACAGCCCGCTTCTGACAAAAAATTATTACATAGCCGTAACACACACATACCCCCCACATGGCTGAATCCACAGCCCAAGGGTTTCAGCCCTGGGCAGCAGAGTGGTACATTGAACTCTGCGGTGAAGGGCTGAAGCCGCAGCCTCACTCCCCACATCTAATGCCAGCCCTGGGCAACAGGACTTAGGCTTCAGCTTCTGCCCTTAGCCTACATTTTCAGGACTGTTGCCCTAGACAACGACTATAATGAAATAAATACAAGCATAAAATTAAATTACAATGTTGTATGCTAAGATTAAAGAGACAATTGTGTGTACAAAATTTAAAAAAAAGTAATAATCATGTCAATTAAAACTGTGTTACAATGCATACAAGTTATGGTGGAACATTCCATCCTAACTTCGACTATTCTAACTTTTGGCTGCAGTACACCCAAATTTAGTACAACTTTCTGATCGAATTTGTATCAACACGACTGCATGTTTTGTAATACAAACCTCATACAAGCATTAAGGCTTCTTTTTAGCCTAAGTTGGTTCATCCAAATACTACAATAGACAGCTAATAAACACTAACAATTATATATACTGTTAAACTACAGATTGTAGACAGACAGCTCTAATACAGATAACAAATTTTCAATACTTAATATGCCAGTGCTCCAAACTTTGTCTTCAATTAGTTCAGATCACTGTTACCTAAAGGCTAATTTGTATACATTATAATTTAATTCAAACACCTATGAAAAATATTTTTTCATATTCCTACCAACAGTCCATGGCAATAAGAAACAGTAAATAAAATACAATGTAATTTATACAATACTGTCTCTGAGATTATGTTATTAGAAATATTGGTTTACACTTTTTCTCCTTTCTAGGATTAATTTTAAGGATGGTTATTTTTAAAATACACTTTTTTAAGTTAAGGCACCTTACATAGTTAATTTTTTTTCTTAAATCACAAATTATTTTCTCCATTTAATGACGACTACAGATCAAAATTCTATTTTTAAAAAATCTTCTTACTTTTTTCTGTCCATTTTTGGAAAAGACTATTTCCCAAGGAGAAGGGGGGAGCAGAAGCCATTTTTTTCTAGGTGGCTGGCTGGCTAAATTCCTGTTTGAATTATTTGTAGACTTCTGGGATTTTTTGCTTTATTACTGATTATGTGTTAGGAAACCAAGAGACTTGCATAGGGATATTTATTATTTAAAACTAAATAATGAACAAACATCTCTGTGTGTCACTGAAGTTCCTTAAACTTCTCAGGAACTGAATGAACATTCACATTCAAACATATGTAAAAGTCATGCATGTGAACAGTTTGTCAAAAGTCACAAATCTCCATGAATAAATCACAGTTTGTTATTCCTGACAAGAATAATGTTGGGGAAATAAAGCATGCAGTCGTATATTTTCTTAAATTACTTTAACGCAGTTCACCTACAGCTCAAAATTAGTGTAACTGAACAGACAAAGTTTACTTTTTCTAGTTGGTAAACATCTTATACTTGTAATGAAATTCTTTTTTTAAATGTATGCCTGGCACAGGAAAAAATATTATTCAATATGCAATTATATGTACCACAAAATTATGCATTGCAAATCTCTTTACTATGTTTTCTTCCTTTGACATTTTGGAAATAAAAATGCTTATAAATTTCCTCTTTGTTTTAGAAAGCATTGTCTAGAAAAATAAAAAGTAGAAGACGGTACACCTTTGGTACAGTGATGGGAGGGCCAGTCTTATTATAAGTGCAACATAGAAGGGGTGAGGGAACTTCACATGCAAAATATCATCATCCATGTAACTTACCTCAATGTCCTGTAGGCTGAATTCCTTTTGATCTTTGAAGTTTGCAGCTCCAGTACTCAGTTCCATCAGCATTTTTGCTATTTCTGGTTTTATTGCTGCCGTGAGTCGACTCGCTGCTTCCATGACATGTTCCTGCACGTCTTTCAGTTGCATAGCTGCCTTTGAATAGTGTGAGTTCCTAAATACACTGCTGAAAAGGTCTGTAAGGAAAGTGCTCGCACGGCAAAACACATTGAGTGCATCCAGATATTTGGAGATTCCCTGCTGGATGTCTGCAATCGGAGTAGTATGGGACACAGGGTGGTTGCAGCTGCCTGCAGCAGCTGAGGAGACCAAAGGGGAAGTTGGGGTAGTGGATGCCAACGGTGCGCTCAGGGTCCTGCCTAGCTCAGGCATTTGATACTGCTGGTGTTGCTGCACTTTTTGCTTGGACCCGCCAAGCAAAAAGCGCCGCTTGTAGTCCATTTTACTTTCCTGTGCACTACAGCAATACATAAGTGAGTAGTTGTCCAAAAATTCCTTGGATTAGTAATCAGTTGTCAAATTCCTTCCTCAGAAATGTAGTTATGTATAGTAACAGTGGAGGACTGTGTACATACGTTTCATAAAAGGCATTTCAAAAGGGCAGACGTCTGTATAATCTGTATCAGCAGAGAAAAAAAGGCAGCAGATTTGCTGACTTAGTATTTTCAATGTTCAGTGCAGCCCTGCTGCAGTTACAAAGTGTACTCAAAAAGCAAGCTGAAGTAACTCAAAAAATATTCTCTCATTTAATATTCCACTCTGTACATAAGATGCACTATGAAGGGAAGAAAGCTAACTCCTACCATTTCCTTGCCAGGACTTTTTGACACCTAAAGGTAAAGTTCATAATACGTAAATCGTCTTTTAGAAGTAATACCTTAATGGAGCTTTCCAACTAGTAATACCAGGAAAAGTGGAAGAAAAAAAAAAATCACCGGTCAACAGTGATTGTAAAAGAAGTGCAGAGACTTTTTCCTTGAAAAACAAAGTCTTTATGTCAGCAGATCAAATATCTTCCATGTCTTGACAGATCCAGTCTGTCAAATCAGTTTGTTTGTAGTGTCCCTTCTTAATACTGGAAAAAAAAAAAAAAGGTTGTGTTTTCTGAAGACTTTGCAAGTATATGTTATTAAAAACTAGAGTGTTTATTATTGCAAGCCTTCTCTTCTCCTTCTGTTTGATGAGGTAGTTGTTTCCAATGTAACACTAATAAGTGGTGCTTCCAGATTGAGTTTGCCTTCAACTGTAGAGTCTGCAGCAAAAATGCACAAATGTATATGTAAGGCCTCTAGGTCATTTCCTGTAAAGGGAAGGGAAAAAAAAGTTTAAAGGTTAGGAACAATGAGAGGTTTTGTTAGGATGTTAACTCCTACTGTATCCTTGTGCATCAGTACATCTGATCAAAAGGGGAGAGGACCATTTATATTAATTTTTTTAAAAGAGTAACAGTTTAACAAAATTAAATTAAATCCAGAACTACTGCATATTTCTTCATCAACGGTCTCACACTTAATAGATTTATCTAAACTGCCAATGTAGGACTTGCAGATCAACAGTAGTGCAACTCTACCACTGACAGTTACAGTGGAGAGCTGTAGCATAGGCATGGCCCAGCAGGTTTAGTCACTGTGGATGTCTACACTGCAATATAAACCCAGAACATGAATTAACAGACCCTGGATTTATTATCTAGGGCTTGTGTATTTATTATCATTTGCAACCCCTAAATAGGAATTGTTGAACCCTGGATCCCAACCTAGGGCTCCAGCATCTACATGGACCTGCATAATGCAATCAAAGTCCAATCATCCATCCCAGGATTCCTAGAGCCCTTCCAAAATGTGGCAGCTTTAGCTAGTTCTTTGTGGTGCAACATGGGAAAACTTGACTGTCCATCAAACTTGACTGTCCAGGGGCAGAGAAAGTCAACCAGTAGGACACTTTTGGAGGACTCCCAGAGCATGAATCCAGTGGAGCTGTGTCTATCTCCAAAGCAGTAGGCCCCAAACCACTGGTCCCAACTTGACTCAGGCTCAGACTCTCCACCCTTGTGGGATCCTGGGTCAGCAGTTTGTATGTACACAGAAGGGAATTAAGATTGAGCCTGAATTCACGTGCTGGATTTACACTGCAATGTAGCAGTTGCTCCCAGATGCAGATAAGGAAAAGAAGAGGTTGTGTTCCTCACAGTGCCCTGCCCATGAGGCCAGGTCAGGAGGCATGGAACATGGGGGGGACAGTGTGGGGTACACTGGGCTGCTGGGGCAGATCACAGAGGAGGGTTAAGAAGAGCTAGTGAGGGAATAGACTGGGGCAAGGGTTGAACTGGGAATGGAGCTGCAGAGCCACATGAGGACAGGGGGAAGAGTGCAGGGACACATGGGGATAGGGCAGGGGTGACTGAGAGGGGGGTGCAGGGACATATAGCAGGAAGAAAAGGGTAAGTGAGGGCACAGAGAGTGCATGAACAAACAGAGACAGGAGAAGGCTGAGTGAAAGTGAAGGGACACATAAGGGTGGGGCAGATGTTCCTAACAGAAAGTTTTGGGGGGGCATCAGCCAGATTTGCATGGGAGGGAGTTCCTTAGCAATCCTGCCACTATAAAAATAACCCTCCAAGTTCACTCTCAGGTTTACCACCACCAATTTACTTCCCACTCCCACAGCTCCTCCATTACTCCTGACTTCCCCAACCCTTTGCACTGCTTCTCAGGAGGGCAAGATACAAGTTTCTGTGCTGTAGTTTAAATGACTCATTATTCAAAGTTCTCTATTAATATGCCTATTTGTCAAAAAGCATTTTCTGGATCTTTTTTGTTGTCTGTAACAATACAGACATATTTGCTAACATGTATTCTGAAATAAATTACCATAATAATTGAAATTGCATGATTATATTGTTATTTTCACAAACAAAATATGCAGAATTTTAAAATATTGCATCCAGAAATTTTAAAATTTTGGCCCAAAATTCCCCCAGGAATATAAAATAAAGATATAAGATAGGGGTGGAAGTGTCTTAAATTTCTTACAGGTACTGTTGTATTGCCACCACCCTGGGGAGGTCTCAGTGCAGGGTGTGAGGGGATGCAATATGACAGTACCTGAATAAAATATTAAGTGTGGGGTAGAATGCAAAGGGCTCAGGGCAGGAGGAGGGAATATGGGGGGTGAAGGAGTCAGGATTGGGGTGTGTGAGGAGGGGTCAGGGCAGAGGGTTGGGTGTGTGTGGAGGGATGGAGGAGTCAAGACAGGGTACAATGCCAGGCATGATCACTGGGTCAAACAATAGCTAAACTATTGATAGTTATTAGCCACACTTTTGTCTCTATATAAATAATCAGCTTGATAGTGCAAAGGCAATATGCTTGCAGCTGCTTTCCTGGAAGCTATAATGGTTATGATTTATAAATGAGAGTCTATGTTTGATTTTATTTAAAATGTTCTTAAACAATTCTGATGCTCTAGTGAATAGCATTTACATTCTTGAACACGTTCCTTTTTTTCTGTTGGTTCAATTTATATGAAAGCTATATTTCACAAATGTTGCAAAAATATATTTTAGCATTCATTATAATTTTAAGTTTCCAATATTACTTGTATACAAGATTTTTATTTGTTCGTGTGCATATATTGAAAATTTTCGATATACGCACCTGACTTGACTGTCAATAAGTAACTATTCGTACACAGAGTAGGATGTCTCCTATCTGAGGAGGAAGAATAGTTCCAAGGACAGTGGGAAGGATAACCTGGTATTAATATAATGATCAAAAAGTATAGTTGTCACCCAAAATATAGTATTTTTAGAACCATAACCAGCAGTGGCTCTCTCTGTGATCCTGAACAATAATCAAGAGGCCACTTTTAAAAACATACATGATGCTAACTTTTTCCATATGTACATTTATTACTGCTTTTTGTTTCAAATGTTACATTGAAGTATTCATGTGTGTTTTCTGGGATTGTTTTTTAACGTCTTCCAATTCAACATTTCAAAATGCAGCAATTTTTTTTTTCTCCTTGTTAGACAAGTCACAGTGCCCTGGAGAAAACTTGATTAAAATGTCAGTTTTCCTGATAGCATGCAAATGTATTGAGAACGAGTGAGTGGGTTATCAATTTGTACACATAGTGGATATTTATGTTACTCTGAAAAGTAACATGGTATAACATACGATTTGGCCAAAATCTTGGGATTTTTAAGTATTTTGATTTTTGGAACATTTCTCTGCTTTAAGAAATTAGACTAAATCACTTCCACTGTCACATTCCATGTGCTAGTTCAATGCTTTGAATATGACATATGTAAATTTTACTTTTCAGAATGTTTTGTTGAAGGAGAGGTTAACACTTATTTGTTCAGAAAATAAACTGCTTCCTAGCAGAGAATTTAATACTCAAGTTTCACAAAACAACATTCATTCTTATAGAATTTTTAAATAGTGCCATCATAGGCATATCCATATGTAAAACCAACATAAGACCTTTAGGACATCTGGAAGTCTTTAATACCCTAAAATAATCTAATCTTAATTATCAAGAATGCTCCAAACCTTACAGTTATTCTTGATTTTGAGCATGAGTGTCAATACAACACGCATATATTACACATACCACAATGAAATTTGCAACATATATTGCACAAAATAAAATGGTCTTTCTTCTCAGTCTCTTCCTTCTTTCTATAGCCTTTCTTCTGTCTATAACATTGTTTTCACTTATTTTTCATGCTATTGTTTGGGTCTGTGAATCCAGTATAACTCTGTAAATCTGTAGGCTCCATATTACAATAGTGTGCACTTTATATCTAGCCAACTTCTTCCATTTAAGAGAGAACTCAAAGGATTTCATTATGACTGTGCAAGAACAGCATATTAACAGTCAAAAATGTAAATATGCAGTTTGTACTACACTTTGAAGACAATGGTGATATTCATAAAAATGAGCTGGTGGAAGTTAGTTCAGAAAAACCTATTTAACTGCAAATCAAAGTGGAATTTCTTGATGTATGTAACTCCCCATGTACCATTACCATAAAAAATAGATTTATAGGTATGGGAATCTATGAGTACAAAAATAAATAAGGCTCAGCATGGATATTGATTGAATAAGATAGATTTCCTTTTAGTCACTTCAATTTAGTACCTAAGCGGTTGTAGACAATTCTAGTGATACTTTAAAAAAAGGCTCTGAGTAGTGTTCTGAAACTGATGTGATAGTATTCTCAATGGAGTCTTTTATCTCCTGAATGTGTGGGTAATTATGGTCGTAACTCATAAATAAGCATGAGATGATATGAGAGTCTGGCAATTCATGCACGTTTGTTGTAAGTCTCCTAAGAAGCCCACACTTCCAAATGGTGTACTAGAATTTTATTTTACTTTATTTTAGATTTGGAAGACATGTACCTAGAGACTAAAGGACATTCACCATAGTTTGAAAAGTCAAATATGAATGTAACTAAGTTCAACTAACTCCTCAAAAAAGAACACCAAAGTGAAAAGAAGGAGGGGGAAAAAAAACACGTACACATCCTGGACCCCGTCAGACTACTTAACTCAGGAAAAGCCTGAGCAAACAAAGCCTGCAGCAAGGCCTAAAGGTCAACAAACTGCAGAGTCCAGAGCCTCCCAATGAGCATACCAGGCCAAATTCCGCAATATCAATCCTGTGAGAGCCCAAAGTCAGCCCGATGCTAGTAGAGTTATTCATGTTTCACAATAATGAAAAAGGAAAATTTGCACACCAATCCCTGCTCCTCCACTCCCAGAACTCAAAATCTGGAAACTATTATGAATGAGCATCTCAGGTGATGGAGTTATTAATGTGAATGACTGGCAAGGCAGAGTAGGAAGAAAAGGTCTTTTGATCAGACCTAAAACAAGTAGCAGCCAGGATCCAAACCTTAAGGCTTCCTAGATTAACACCTAGAATTCTGATTAAAAACAAGTTGGTGGCCCAGGAAAATCATGGTGTCTACAGCACTAGTGTAATAAGTTCAACATGAGAAGAAACAGTTACTAACCTGTTTCGTAACATGTGTTGAAGTGGAATGGACATGTATATGTTTGTGTATGTCCAGTGCACTGTTGGGAGATTTTTCCCTTAGCAGTACCTGGTGGGGAATTGCATACACCCTCTGTGGTCTTTCACTACTAAAAGTGCAGAGCCATAACCAACCCACTCAATTCCTTTGTACTGGACAGACTCTGGCAACATATCTTTAAGAACAACAGTTATGGAATAGGTTAGTAACCATTCCTTCTTTAAATGACTGCACATGTCCATTCCACTTCAGTTAATTCACAAGCAGTTTGATCTGGAGATGGGATCGGAATCTACCTCAATAATGACTAATGGACTACCTGCCTAAATCTGGTATCTTCTCTAGATTTCCAAGAGATGACATAATGGGAGGAAAGGTATGCACTGAAGACCAACTTACAATTCTAACAAACGTCCAAAAACATCACTAGAATAAAAGCTTCAGAGGAGTAGCCGAGTTAATCTGTAACAGGAAAAACTTAAAAAACAACAAATAGTCTGGTAGCACTGTTTTTAAAGTCTTTAAAGTGCTACCAGACTATTTGTTGTTTTTTAAGTTTATCACTAGAATAGAAAGGCAGCAGAGGCTGAGTGAGAGCCAACTGAATGCGTGAGGCTCCCTGTTCAGAGAAGTTACATTAGCTATTTCATAGAACAAATGTACACAAGGAGAGCGCCATCATGAGATTCTTTGCAAAAAGACCAAAAGTCCCTTCAAGGTGTCTGCAATTGCCACAAGCAGTTGCAAGGACAAATATGTTCTATCCAAGTGATACACTAACACTCTCCTTCTTCTTTATGAGCATTAGGTTTTGGGAAGAAAGTTGGTATCTCTCTCACATGACAGATGTGGCAGTCAGACACTGTCTTATGACTGTCAGGTGAAGGACCTTTATGTTGGGACAGAGGTTGCAACTGTAGCCCTGTGAGATCATGAAAAAGGAGCCTCTTTTTACTAGAAGCTGGGAATGGGCAACAGGGGGATTGATCACTTGATGATTACCTGTTGTGTTCATTTCCTCCGGTATTGGTCATTGGACCAGGATATTGGACTAGATGGACCTTTGGGCTGACCCATTATGGCTGTACTTATGAGCTTTTTCTGAGAGGATCAAACAAGTAAAAACCAGTTGGCAAGGCCACACTAATGCTCGGTATATCACTCTGATGTGGTCTTGCTTGATTTTTAACAACTCTCTGGATAGGAGCAGAACAGAAGGAAATGAGTACAGAAGCTTGTCTATCCAGGACAATAGGAGAGAGATCCTTGACCCTGACCTACTTGTGAGGAAAACCGATGACACTTCCTGTTGATTGTGGTTGCAAATTTCCCCATAGATGGAAAATGAACCTCGCTACATCTGAGCAGAGACACCACTTGTGGTGGCTGGTGACCTGTTCAACCAGTCTGCCACACTGTTTTGAACATCTGGAAGGTGGGACACTTTGGGGGGGATTGAGTTGGTGATATACAAAAGTCTCACAGTGGCACTCCCTGCTGGCATAGCAGAGTCAATCTCCCTCTCCTTTCCCAGTCACATAGAATTTGTTGTTTCTGTTGCCTGTAAGCATTAGCAAACTCCTTTCATTGACATGGGAATGGACATGTGGTAAGTGACCCGAAGAGGTGGCGTGAGTTTGTCCCCAGGATTGCCCCCTTACACTTACACTGAAGTTTGAACAGGGGAAACATCCCTATCATCCCACAGCTCTGCCCATGGGCTCAGGGGCTTCTGCTTCATGGAGAGCACCAGGGACCCAGGATTCAGCCCTGCCTCTCCCGGCTTCAGTTTGAGGGGGAGGGTGGGGACCAGGACTTGAACCCCTCAGCTCCTGCTTTTAGCCCCAGAGGAGTCCCCAGGGCTTGGGCTTTCAGCCCTGCAGCTCCCCACTTCATTGGCAGGACGGAGGGGGAATACCAGATATCAGAGCTTCAGCCCAGGGCGTGGAGGGATGTGCCAAGATCAGGGCTTCATCAAACATCTTAACAATAGTGCTGTGTCCCTTCTAAGGTCAAAATATGACAGAGCAAACAATATCTAAGCCTCAACTTTTTCTCTTATTTTCTTGATTATGGAGACCTCTGTTTGGTTCAAAGGCTGCAAGAAATAAAAGGCAGGAAAAGGAGAGGGTGGATGGGATCAAACAGTCCAATGTCAAGTACTATAATTAGTCATGTTGCCTTGTATAAAGATAGGAAAAAAATTGAGAAAGCACTTAGGCCACATCTACACTCCGTCTCCTTGGCCTTCCCTGTATTATGCAGAAAAAGTGACTTTTTGCATAAGAGTCTGGTTCCAAAGTCTCCAGCGAATCAATTTAGTGTTATTAATATCTGGAAAGTGATTATATGGATAGTGACAGTATAGCCTTAATTTGTAAATTATATCAAAAGTTCCAATTCTGAATACTGGGAATCAGGATAGAGTTGAGCTAGCATTTCACTGTTTAGTCAGACTCATGGAATTAGAAGACTAGTCTTGTAAATTTTTTCCCCCCAAAACACAAGAGATGCTTTGCTGGGCATTTTCTTCAGATGACATGTGCCTTGTAGCCTTATTTTAAAACCTTGTCTAAACAATTTCTATTTGATAGTAATAAAAACCATACATCACAATGATATGTTTATAACCAGCCAAAACAGAAGACGTTTCTTAATGGTTAATCAGTTATTTGACTACTAGCTGGAGTTACCCGGCGTTGCTCGGGGCGGGCAGTGGGGTCCTGCCAGCGGTGCCCCGTGTGAGGGGCAGGAGGGGGCGAGCACGGGACCTACCGTGGGCGGGTAGCCCAGCTCGCACCCACGACTGCAGGTGCCGCGGGGGGCAACAACCCCACCGCCCGCCCCGAAACTTTCGCCCCACTACCTGCTGCACCAGGGGCCACGCCCCGAGCTCCCCTTTCCCACGCGACCAGGAAGCTGCGCCGGATCCCGGGCTGCTCCCAGCACTGCCGCTGCCTCCCCGCTGGGCTCGCCCCTCTGCGCCCGCCCCCTAGCAGTGGCCGCGAGCTCCAGCCCGCCACTCGGCAACCCTCAGCTGCCGCCAGAGGGGAGGGGCCCGGGCCGAGTGACATCACGGGCGGAAGGAGGAGGGGGCTCCCCCGCCCCGGAGGCGCCTGCGCAGTGGAATGGCCTGGTAGAGGCGAGTGGGACAGCTGCTGCTCAGAGCGCCGCCCCTGCCCTCACGCGTCTGCCACTGGCCTTAGTGACTGTCCCTGCTGCTTCCCCCAGGAAGCCGCTTCTCCCCACACTGCCAAAAGCACCTTAAAACCTTCTGGAGGAAAGGTTACCCCATGCAAAGTTTCGTTGCGGTAGCTCTTATAGTGCCCAAGTTATTAGCACACAAACATACAAACATTCTCCTTTATATATTAGATAAGAAAAATACTGCAGAAATTTCCTAGATAGCATAGAAATTAATTTTTATAAATATAGATTAAAGTTATTTACATATTTTATATTATTTTTATGTGAGCATACACATCTGAGTGAGCATTTCCACTAAAAGGGCTGCTAAATCTCTAAGCCATATTTTTAGTCAGACTGTTAGTTAGTGCATTCCCATGGCATGTTTTATAATAGACATGACCTTTAGAAGTTAGGCTCTCCTTTAAAGAGTTCAGTATTGTTACACATTTTAGCTCTTACTTCTGTAATGTAAAAGGATTAATTGACAAGACTGTAGTCTAATATATTGAAACAATGAACTGAATATAAATTTTCTTGAGTCAGTTAGTCATTTAAAACTCTTCAGTGAATGACTAGAGAGATATTTTATGTAGCTTATGAGCACTAAAAGAATGGTAGATAAAAGGCACACAGCAAGCCCTGAATATTAAGGTAAGCACATGACTAATAAGAGGAATGTCATTCTTACATGTTTGCAACAGTAAGAGTAGCAGCGAAGAATCTCTCTCAACATATAAGTGCAACTCAATACTTTTTCCCCCACAAAATGAATGCTTCTTCTGTGATTTCATTGTAATGCTGCTTAAGATTATATCTTCCACTGCCTCTTTAGACTGCACTGCATCCCAGTGAAAAATTACAAAACAGTGTTACTTCTAATGTGTGTATGTATAACTGAAATAGTTATAGCTGCCAAATATTTCTATGTACAGTAATTCCTCATTTAACACTATAGATATGTTTCAGAAAATGATCGTGTTAAGTGAAAACATGTTACGCGGGGTCCATTTTCCCATTGAAAATAATGGAAAAGGTGGGGGGTTGCATTTCAAGCGGTGGTATCTTTTGGGACCCGGACATAAGGTTGGGGGAGAAAGGGGACTGGGTTACAGTAGGGAGAGGAGGTGTTTGGCTCTGGGGAAGGGAAGTGGAAGAGAGGGGAGGGGGATTGGGTTGGGAGTATGCCCCTGTGACGGGTCTGCCAGGACCTGCACTGTGTCCGGCGAGGGGGGGTCACCGGGGAATGGCGCGGCAAGCGGCAAACCCTCCACCGCTTTGCAGGGAAGCGGGGGAAACCCTGCACAGCCACCGGCAGCGGGACGGCTGGGGAAATCGTGTTATTCCGGGGACAGTTGTGTAATTCAAAAAACGTTCCCTAAAAAAAAATCATGCTATCGCGAAAACGTGTTAAGCGGGCACGTGTTAAATGAAGAATTGCTTTATAAATTATTCACTCTACTTTTGGATATTAAACAAAATTAAATAACACTAATGCACCAGAAAAATACTAAGCTGAATCCAGAATTCTCATTCTTTGTAACAGTTTAGAGTATCTGCTTACTTTGATGTAATCACCTCCCCACTATTTCCCCTTTAATAAACAAAACAAAAAATACAGCATCCAGGTTCTCCCCTTCCAAGAGATATTTATTATCATTACCTAAATAAGAGTTCTATAATTCTGAGATAACATGTATTCTTTTGAGTTCTAAGAATAAAAAAGGAAAACATCTTATCAGGGAAACGCTGACCTCGGCACATACCTTGGCCGAAGGCCTCATGACAGTTGTGAAACATGAGCTTTTTCTTGTCCAACTAATATAGAAATTCATGTCACCATGCCACAATTCTTGTGTTTTGACAAGCAGACTTTCCAAATGGTTTATAGGCTTACTTGATTTGAATAGCAATAGATTCTCCAGTGAACTGTTTGGAGCTTTACCCAGGAAAGCAAGTCACGTTTTGTGTAGGAAAGATAGGGATATGGTGATTAGGCCCTTCACATCTTATGCTGAAAACTATGGAATTATCAGAAAGCTGTTATAATGAAAAATTAAAATGAATGAGAAGTGTATTTTGACACATTACATTTACTAACTTTGGGCTCTGAAATTCTCTGATTGCAAGGATGACTGTATTGATTCATAGTCATTACAATATATGAATAAACACAAAACAGTCTAATGCAAATGTGAGCTGATTTTGATATAAAAAGAGCAAACAATAATTTCCATAGGCACCTCAAACTCAGGACATAAAATTACTGCAAATCACAAATTCATAAAGATTGGTAATTGACAGGTTATTCTGTAATTTAGTTAATTATGATTTCAAACAATTTTTGAGCTAAGTTTTTTATGATAAGCCTTATTTTAGATCAATAGTGTTTTATTACTATCCTTATATTCAGGACATTGCTAGTTTCATTATGTTAATGAAGTATCTAGAATGGACTTCAACAGCTGATGGAAGTACTATCGGGTGACACAAAAGCCTGAGATTTCAGAGACTAAACCCCTTAAAATAGTAGTTTGCATACCTGACAAGCATGCCTCATTTTTCATTACAAAAAAGCTCCTTATCCCTCATCAGCATAGCACTGTTCTCCTCATTAAAAGCTAGGATTTAAAAAGAAATTGACAAACAGTGGAGATTTTAAAAAGCAAGTATTATTTAAGCCCACATAAATGCATATGCATTTGTATTTTGCTTATTTTCTTCTTTGGGTGGACTTTGTTTACATGTTCTTTATATTTTCATTTAACTTACTTCGTGATTAAAAACAAGTTAAACATTGTTAATATTAAAAAAAAGATAATGACTTGTTTAAAAGACCACTGCAATTTTCAGAGCAGCAGCAAAATACTTTCATTTCTCAACAAAAACATAGAGTTTCTTATAAAACTGAAGTTATACTTTTTAGAAAACTAATTCCCATTTTCCATAATTAGCAAAGAGCCCAGTAAAGAATATGAAGGATTTGAAAGTACAGTAATTATAACAGCTGTTTGCTTACAAAAGTATACATGGAATTCAGCTGACCTGTCTAAGCAGTAACATAACTTTTTTAGATCAAGGTGTTAAGCTGATGGTTACAGTACTAGGTATGGAAAGACATATACAAGTGACATTTTAGTGACTGCTTTAAGTGCTAATGTGTTCGGGATGGTTTGTTTAAGAGAGATTAAATGTATTTTAGAGTAAAAATCATCATTCTTGAAACTAATTTTTGTTTGCTCCCCCCCCCCAAAAAAAATCTATAAATATTTACTATTACATTACAAAATATCAAAACCTACATTAATTTACAGAAGCAGCAGTTTGCTGTATCTGAAAGTGCTAACAGTTTGTTAATAAATGTTATTAACTTCACAAAGAAAAAATAGTTGATATATGTATGGAAAATGAGTATATAAGAAGGCTTTATCTACATAATCAGAAGTGAATTGATGGTTATACTCTGAAAAGTGATTTAAGTGCCATTATCTTGATCTACAGATCTGCTTTCACTGCATATTCAGACAGCTAACTTTAGTGACACATCTAAAGTTGTACTGTTTTTTTTATTCCTGTTCGTCAGAGTCAACAAGGCCATAAGAGAACATGCTCAATTTCATTATCTTGACTGGTTGATGTAATTGCTATCAAGTTCCCATTAGCACACTCCTGCAAAATAACAAGATTACATAGTTGTAAATGAGGATCTAACATACCGTTATAAATTTTCAGAATGCTATTTTAATGTAGGGTTGC
This sequence comes from Pelochelys cantorii, assembly GCA_032595735.1. Classification (NCBI taxonomy): domain Eukaryota; kingdom Metazoa; phylum Chordata; order Testudines; family Trionychidae; genus Pelochelys; species Pelochelys cantorii. Next base: position 26,031,084 of record CM064339.1, read on the forward strand.
CAGACCTCTTGGATTGGCCTGGAGTCTCCCAAAATCAACCTCGATCTCCAGATGACTACTGATAGAAATCTAGAAGATTACAATATGCCGCTAAAAGTCCAGTTGGTGGTACAGCAGAGCTAAAGCAGGCTCCCTACCTGCCCTGGCTCCGTGCCACTCCCAGAAGCAGCCAACATGTCTAGCTCCTAAGTGCAGGAGTGCCCAGTAGATCTCCATGCTCTGCACCCACACCCGAGCCCAAACAATGGGAGCTGCGGGAGCAACGCAGGCAGGCTAGGATAGCACATACAGAGCCACCTGAGCCTAGGAACGAGAGGGACAAACCAGTTGCTCTTAAGAGCCACACAAAGTAAGCACTGCCTGGCTGTATCCTGCATCCCTCCCTCCTTCTGCACCCCAACAACCTACCCCAGTCCTGAGCCTGCATCCCCTCCCACACTCCAAACCCTTGGCCTCAGCTGGGAGCCCACCTGGACCCCAAAACCCTCATCCCCACAGTTCCACCCCAGAGCCCACACTCCCAGCCAGAGCCCTCACCCCCTCCCTGCACTCCAACTCCCTACCCCGCCTGGTAAAAATGACTGAGGGTGGGGGAGAGCAAGTGACAGAGGGAGGTGGGATGGAGTGAACATGGGGCAGGGCCTTGCAGAAAGGGTGGGGCAGGGCAAAGGTGTACCACAGGCTGAATATTCTGTAAGCTTAAATTATTATTTATTGAGTTTGCTGAAAACTAATATCTTTAGACACATAACTTCAATGTTACTAGAACAATACATGTACACCAGGATGGGGAACCTTTTTTGGGTCAGGGGCTGCTAACCAACAGAAAAATCAGTTGGGGGCCCACACACAGATGAGAAGCTGGAGGGGGGCTGAAGAGCTAGCATGGACTCCCCAATGGCGGGGGGAGGCCTGAGTCTTAGGGGCCAAACAGAGGCAAGCTGAGGGCTGCATCCGGCCCCCAGGCCTTATGTTCCCCTGATATACACCAACAAAAGAATACATCTGTATATCTAATTAGTTAAAGTTTTATGGTAGCTCTGTTAACATTCCAATATTCATTAACAAGATTTTTATATTTTTTTTTCATCCCCTTTTATCTGATACCAGTTGACATACCAAGTACAGTTTAAATACAATGCTTTGTCAGCATTTAAGGCCAGGTCTAGACTAGAAAATGTTTGCTGATATAGATATTCTAGCAAATCCTCCTCATGAAGACACCATGTATACTGGCCAAAATAAGCCTCTATTGCAACAGCTTACACCAATTCCCTCTAATGAAATATGCTATAATGGCAAAAAGGGTCTACAGTAGAGCTTTACCAGTATAAAAAAGTCAGACACACACCACAACCTAAAGTGACATTATGATACTAACACAAGTTTCAAGTACGCAGATCTGGCCTAAACTGTATTTTTAAATTGTTAAATAAAACTGGATATAATTTTAATTGTTAAATACAACTAAAAATAACCTTTTAGCCACAAGGATTATTAGTTTTGCACCCAAAGCACCAAATCACAACTGCAGTCACCATACAAATGCATAGACAGGTTTCTTCTCTCTAGAGAGAGCTTACAACATGACAAAGAGTAACAAATGATCGGAGAAAAGAGGATACAACACACAAGAAGAATAATCAAAAAATTTTTAATTCCCTAACTACTCTTCATCTTTGCCCTTATTAGTGCCTTTTCCCCCTTCCTCCCACAGGCTACAGACCTTGAGGCAACCTTGTTCTATTTTTTTCCCCCCAGAGACCAGAGAAGGCTCCATGTCTGAAACATAAGCTCTAATCTTATTTTCTATTTCTAGCACACATTTCACGAACCTTTGCCCATTTTTTAAACTAAATATTCTCCTGTGCTGTGGACTGTGGTTCCTACAGCAGACTTCACTAAATATTTTATAATTTGTGGCCTTACACGAACAACTGAGGAAGATTTTATTTTAATTTTGAATTAAGTTTGAGTTTGAATATTTTATTCTGTTTTTAGAATTATTTGAAAGATTTCACTGCAAAGAGGTTTTCCAATATTACGGTTAGCATTCCACTCCAAAAGTACATACAGTTTTACTTGTTTGGGTGTTTGATAAAACACACCATTTAACATACAAACATTTAGAACAGCATATACAGCAATTTGGTTTTGAAAAGCAAAACAATTCACAAAGATTTAAATATACTTAGTGCATATTTGTAGCCATTAATCCTATAGTCTTGTTAGTTGTAGGCTTTTCCATTATACAGCGGAATTCCTCTCCTGGCCATCTCCAATGGATTCTCAATGGAAAAAAACTTATAGCAAGTCTTTATGCAAACCCATTAGAAATCTTCTTTTTTACTACTTTGTCCACTGATATCTGGTTTAGTAGCATGGAATTTCTTGCATTAATTGGATTAAGGTCCTTGGTTGGAACTGTATGTATCAATAGGAATTCTCTCTTGAACCTTTATCAGTAATACTTAATTTACGTTGTTAAAATAGTAAAGAAATTCTTAGGGCCAAATCTTGTCTTCTGCTACTCAAACCCAAGCAATGTGATGTGGCACAATATTCTCTCCCCAGGTTACAGAAACACCAAAAGAGCTGTCCCCATTATTTATGTACCCTCAAGGCTATGCTGGTGTCTGCCATAGCCATGCCCTCCGTTCACAACAGCATCATTTGGAGGGTTTACATTGTTGCAGGTTTACCAACCATATGCCAGTCCTTCACCTCATACCCTGCTGTGGATGAAGACTCAGAGCACAACTCCACAGGGAACGTGTGCAGCTACAGATCTCCATTAGGCATGAATGCCTATCTATTGTGTCCAAACATAAGTGACAGGCCCAGTAATCTCACTCACCTATTGCGCAATACAAATGACTTCCACTGTCCTCATACTACATTAACGGAATTCAGAAACTATGCACTAATTATCTTGACTTGGAGGGGTAGCTGTGTTAATCTCTGAACTTAAACAATAAGTTTGTATGTGGCACCTTAAAGACTAACAAAGATATAGAATCATGAGCTTTTGTGGGTAAAACTCACTTCATCAACTTCAAAAGGCATGGGAAATTGCCGTTGTAGTGGGTAAAACCAGTTAATCTCTTTATTCAGGCCCAGAAAGTCAATATCAAAGATGCAAATGAACTCCAATTCAGCAGTCTCTCTCTGTAATACTCAAATACTGGACTGTCCGGTTCAAAACCGGACACCTGGCAACCCTATCGGGCATAGCATCCTAGGTCAAATACAGCTGTGACTTTTAAAACTGGTATTTCAGCTTCCATTTTCCCTCTAAGACAGGAAAAACCTTCAGATATCAGCTTTTAGGAAACCACGTTTAAGTTTAGAACTTAATTGAAAATCTGGTGGGGTAAATTATAATTTGTTTTTAGTTTTTTACTTTCTGAACTAAAGAATTAGGACAAGATTTGAGAAGGTTGAAATTTCCTTATAAAACTAGTAACTATTAGTGTGGGAGAACAGCCTCCTGCAGTGAAAGGTAAAGAAACCAAGACTAGAAGAGTAGATTGATTAAACAAGCTAAAGAGTTTAGGTAATATAATTTTGGAGAGGAATGAGTCAATGAGGTGTTTTGAAAAATGCACAGCAGCATGCCTGGGTTGAATTTAGAAATAGATTGGAAACAAGATGTTAATATTTTGTTTCTGCATTTTTAAATATAGCATTGTCAATCTCAAGTGTTCACATATTTTAAGTGAGACTCATATATATCATGAGATAATATTACATAATACCTTTGGAATTCTTTCTATTTGCTTAATGGTTTTTGAGTCTTTAAGGGTCCACTCTCAAAGCTTTTTTCCTCTGCAAACATGAGGGCTAGAAACTTTTTTTTTTTTAAATAAAAAGCTGTGATTCTTATATAATCACGTAACTGCAAGAACTGAGGCTATAAGACAAAATACCAAATATCTCTAGACTCATGATAAAATTATGATGTTTTTTAATCAAGTTAAGAAAATAATCTGCCAAATGAAAAAAAAACTTTAGGGAAGGAAAGCTTTAGACTTCTAAAAAGGGTATAAAAGGCAAAAACAAAACTTCCATTTTCCAATGGTTCTTCAATAACTGCTATTAAAAAAGTCTCAAATTATACAGTGTTATCCCATTATCCTACTCTCCAACAAATTGTTCAATTAAAAAAAAAACTAATACAAAATGACTAATCAAGTGCAGCTCTTAATTATTTGAAATATGGCGTCATAATATTCCAAGCTTTTATATGAAAGAACAGTAATGAGAGGAATAGCTTCTGAAGTCCTGTTTGAAACACCCAAACATGTTTTTACTCCAGATCATCCCAGACTTAAAATGAACTAAGCTTATACAGTTTTAAATTGTGTAACAATTATTTCTCTCATTTGTGTAAAGAATGAATTTCCAAGTATAATACCACAATTTCTTATATTAATAACTTGCTGTAGCTCTTTAAAATGTGTTTGAGTTCTTTTCTACATACATTATATTGCAAGTTTACATCAATTTTATGTCATTTCACAGAAATATTGTGCATCTCTGCAAATCCCATATTGGGGGGTGTATCTCATTGTCCTTTGTTTTAAGTGTTATGATTAAGTAAGTAGAACAAAATGTAGGCTGGAAGATTAAAAGATGAAGATTTTGAGGCATTAACTGAACTAAGCCTTCTATAATGCAAGGTGTATGCCTATAATTACATAATAATTTAAAAACATTTAAGAGGTTGCTGGTATAACTTAACTGTTACTACATAACATCTCTGTGTGAGAAAACCTAAAAATTCAAGGCTACTATATATAGTTCAGTCAAAGAAAAAAGAAAAATAATTGGAATAATGATGGTGGAAAAATGCTCTACCTTTATGGGGGAAGATATCTTATCTGCTACTGTACATTGCTTGAAACCTTTCCTAATGACTGACTGGCAAAGCATTCCCTGAAGTGTTAGCTGGTTCAATTGGTCTTCTACTAGGGTAGTGATTTGAGGAAAAGGGGTGGGGGAGGGACAGAATGACCAGCCAAAACAATGATCCATTTAAAATGCTAAGCATACCATGATGGGATAGGGTAATAATAGGATAATAATGTGTGTCTTACTTTTGACTAAAAAGAAAATAAAGACTTGAAACAAACCATTCTCTTAAATCTTAAAGTAGTGATTGCAACAATGTTTATACAATTCTAAAATATCAAGCAGCAGGACGAATATTCTTGCTCTTTTTTTCAATTCAGAAGCACGGTTACTATACCCACCAAAAAGGGTAGCTTTTAGAAATTTTTCCACAATAGTGGTCAATTTTAGAACTTAGACACTTGAAATTTTGTGTATATGAGCTAGATAATTAGAATTTGAAGGTCAAGTTTGCAACCAAAATAGATGCTATAACTTTAATATACAACATCCTCAAAAAGACTTTTTAATACTTAGGGGGCTGCGCCACCTACTTGCCATGCTTGCCAACCCCCCTCTCTGTGGCCAGACTTGGTCACCCCATTCATGCCGGTCTGCATGGATATTCCTCGGCTGGCGAGCTGCACGTGTTGGTAGCCACCATAGTCATGCTGAAGGCGGCATTCACGAACTCAGGCATGCAGTGCTTGCCATCCACTGGACTTGCAGGAGCCATGCTGAGGTGGGAGCAATGCAGAGGCTGCAGCCTGTGGAGCCCGCACAACAGCCTGGGGTGGCATCCTCCCACACCAGCCTGTGGAAGGCCACCTCAGCAGCATTACCACCCAGGCTCTGGCACCACGGTTGTGCTTCCCCCCAATGTGGGTTGGGCACAATCGTTATTCACTGGCTGGTGGCTTCCTGGGTGGGATACTATGGGAGGAGGGGAGATGTTGGATGCAGCCTTCTCCCCACCACACAGCCAGAGAGAGTGAGTGGGGAGGGGAAGCGCTGCAGAGGCAAAGCATGGAGAGGGCTTAGCAGAGCAGGAGACGTGGGGTGCTGCCAGAGCTGGGCACGGGAAGTGGCTGGCGCAGCACAGGAGGTGGGGAATGTAGCAGGGACAGGGTAAGCAAAGGATGGGGCTGGCAGGGTGCAACAAGTGGGGGGAGCTGCAGGGCCCAGGCATGGGGAGGGGCAGAGAACAAAGCAGTTGGGGGGCACTGCAGGAACCCGGCATGGGGAGGGGCTGGTGAGAGTCAGAGGGCCCTCCCTATGCCCAACCCCTGCAGTGCCCTGCCCACTATGCCCCAACAATGACTCCTCGTGCCTGGCCCCTGCAGCACCCTTCCCATCCGCTGCACCCTGCCAGCCCCTCCCCATGCCCACTTAGCCCATGCAATGCCCCCTCACCTGCTGTGCCCTCCCAGCCCATGTAGTGCCTCCCACCCGCTGTGCTGTCTTTCCCTCCCCATATCCACCCAGTCCCTGCAGAACACCCGGCCTGCTGCATCCTGACAACCTCTTCCCATGCCCAGCCCATTCGGCGCCCCACCCTCTGCCCCTCCCCATGCCAAGTCCCTGCAGTGCCCCCCCGACTGATCCGTCCCCTGTTTATGCCTGGTCCCTGCAGCACCCCCCACTTGCTGCACCCTGCCAGCCCTACCCCGTGCCTGCCACACTAACTCCCTAAGGTGGAGATGAAGAGCCAAAATAGCTATGCATAGAGTGCGAAGAGCCACGTATTATTTATTTAATTTAATTTTATTTATTTAGATAGATAGAGTACACAAAATGTAGCGATAAAAAAACATTACAGAACATTTCAGACAAAAATCAATTAAAAAAGTCTCTAGTCACTTAAAAAATTAACAGCCAGTCCATATATCTTTAGAGAACTTGACAAGGAACAAACATCAATTTTTTTTTTTAAAGCAACCCTTTAAAAATACAGTAATATTCTCATACTAAAAAAAAAGCATCCCCACCAGGTATTTTAAATTTAACACTTCTGCCCCATTATGTCCTGAGTTTTTTAAAATTAAACTGAACAGAGAAGTAAATTAGTGCAATTTGAAGTGCCTGTTTCACTCCAGCTTGTTGATCTTTGGTATGGTTTCCTCGTTTTTTTTTTTACTAATGAAGATTATGGCTTTTTTTATAGTTCTAAAAATTCAGGTCTGTCCCAAACTGCAAATATGAGAGGTTCAAAAACAATAAGGGAGAGACTCATCTCTCAGAATAATTGCTTCAGCATGGCAAACAATAGCCATTGAATTTTCTTTAAAAAACAGTGTAAACCAGGTACAGTAAAACTCCAGTGGTCCGGCATCCAATGGTCCGGCACTCCTGATGGTCCAGCACCATCTGGAACCCGGAAGTGATCCGGGCAGCCGGACAACTGGAGCTGCTCTGCCCCTGGCTTCCCCAATTCAGTTGCTGCTGAAACTGACCAGCGGCTGACTCAGCGAAGCCGGGGGCAGAGCAGCTCTGCCCCCAGCTTCCCCGAGTCAGCCGCTGGTCAGTTTCAGCAGCGGCTGACTTGGGGACGCCTGGGGCAGAGCAGCTGGGGTGCTGCCGGGTTGGTCCTGCAGCGCCGAGGGGCACATCCGCCCCACTCCACCCCAGACCCCTCATAGCCCCCCCCTTCTGATAGTCCGGCATATTTGATAATCCGGCACCCCCTGGGTCCTAAAGTTGCCAGATTATTGGAAGTTTACTGTACATGCTAATTCTTTTTTTGCCCTGGAATTGAAATATGACATCTGTGTTGGCTACCTTATTCTGCATCTATGAAGACTTTGAGTTTAAGGTGCTTCAGCCCCCAGCTCTAACCCAATCCCCCTACTCTCCCCAGAGCCAGGCATTCCCAGCCCCCCTCAACCCAATATCCTCCCCCAGAGCCAGGCACTCCCATCCCCCTCCATTCTAACCCAATCCCCCTCCCCCCCCACAGTCCAGTACTCTCAGCCCCCTCCCCACCCACACAGTCAGGCTCTTCCAGAGGCAGGCACCCCCAGCCCTCTTTCCCCCCTCCTCCCTCCCCAGCTCTAACCCAATGCCTGGGTCCCGGAGCCACTGCCACCATGCGCTTCTCCCTCCAGACGCTGGGGCACAAAGCAGCCGGCCATGAGCAGGCACTGGGGCACATGTGCAGAGCGGCTGGTCGTGAGCAGTCCGGGCGCATGGCTCAAAACTACCAAGAGCTGCATTTCTTTAAGCAATGAGCCACATGCAGCTCGAGAGCCACTGGTTGGCAATCCCTAACCCTTCACCAGCTCAGTAGCCTGGCCACTGGGGAAGGCACAGTGCAGCAGCCTGGGCTCTCCATGTGGCTGATGGGGAGGGCCAGGTTCAGAGTAAGTGGGGCTTGGCTCCAGGGGCTGGGCCTGTGACAGAAGGGGTGGGGCTGTGGTTTGCTTTCCCCAGCTAGGCTTTCACCCACCCATGACAATCCTCCCCCTCAGCCTGTGGACACTGATGATGTCATTCTGTCATCCCGCAGGAAACATTTTTTTATACAGAGAGAAAAGTGCATCTCCCAGTAGTGGTAAATGGCTTGTTCCATTGTCCAAGACATCTTTCCCAATGTAATATCTCAGTGTTCAGTCAGCTGATAATAAGTTCAACAATTTCAGATGCTTTACTCAAATTTTTTTAAGGAAGCAGCCAGAATTTTTAAATGTGAATTTTAGCCCTTTCAATCTCTTCCTACCCCAGTGTTCCTGAGCATCTCCCATTTTCAGTCTTTTTCAATCTCAGTGGAAACTTTGCACAGTTGCTACCATACCACAGCCAAATTGGTCTTGAAGAAAATGTCTTCCTTACCCCAGTAATGCTTTGTAATGTGCTCCCCAGTAATGCTTTGTAATGTGCTCCATAAGCACAGGTATTTCTCTCTTTTCCCATCCTTATGGGAGAATAGCATGCTAATTCTAATAAGAAAGAAACCACAAATGAGGTTTCTATTTTCTCTTATAACATTGAGCACTACTCACCAAGCTATGGGGCTAGCTAATTTTATTCATTTCTAAAATGTTCTAAAGAACACTGCTTTAAGAGACAATGTATGTCTTCTTATCAAGTTTCCTATGTATAGGAACTTTGAATTAAATGCATTAAACTTAGCAAGACAAAACAACCAGTAAATAGAATCTGCACAGCTAACAGAAGGATAACTAATTAAAAGAACTGCAAGAGGGTCAAAACTAGTTTGTCTTGGTTAAAACGTAGTTGCGGTGTCTGTACTGGACTGTGCTGCATGAGTCACACAGTTCATGAACCTTTTTACCATTTCAACCTATCCATTTTTTCAAATTTAACTTAGACTCAAATAGTAGTAAAACCTTTGAATATATATAAATAAATGTTCCCTTCTTTATACATCTACAGGTTGGACCTCCCTGGTCCAGCACCCTTGGGACCTGAGCTGTCCCGAGCCAGGGAATTTGCCAGACCAGGGGAGGTCAGTGCTTCCCTGTTGGTTGCTCCCTCGGGCTTCCTGCCCTGCCCCTTGCCCCACTAATGCTGGCCTGGCAGAGGCTCCTCATCCTAATGCCCACACACAGCCCCAAGGGCTCCCAGAGTTCCGCTGCTGGCCACGCTGCCACACAGTGTTCCCAGAGTTCCCAGACTAGGACCACCCAGCTACCGCCAGCCCCACTGCCACCAGAGATTCCACAGCTGGGATCGCCCAGCCATACCATGCTGCTGCTAGGGCCAGCCCTGCCGCCGCTTGGAACTCCCTGGGGTTCCCCAGCCGGGGTTGTCCGTCTCCGCTAGCCCTGCTTCAGCCGTGGGTTCCGCAGCCAGGGTGTCCAATCCAGCCCCGCTATAATCAGGGGAATCATTCCAGGGTTCCCAGCTGGGGCCGCCCAGCCACAGCCAGCCCTGCTGCTGCAGAGGGTGTGTGGGGCCGGGCTGCCTGCCACTGGAAGCCCTGCTACAGCTGGGATTCCGCAGCTGGGGCCAGGATTCCCCAGCCACTTGGCCAAACTGATGCCAGGGGTTCCTTAACCAAGGCGGGAGCTCCCCCGACCACCACCTGGTCCAGTCACTGCTGGCCCAGCTGGGGCTCCCCAGCCCCACGTTCTCTCAGCTGACTCCTGCTCCCACCTCTGGGGCTCTTTGGTCCAGCAATATCTGTGGCCCTGCTGGACCACGGATGTTGCCAGACCAGAGAGTCCCAGATTTGGGAGGTTCGACCTGTGGCACGTGAGCCAATTTTCAGTGGCAAGCAGGGTGGGAGCACAGCCTTGCCCCTCCTCCCCCACACAGCTGCTGGAGCCTTCCCTCTTCCCCAACAGCAGGTTAGGCTGCTGTGGGAGGAGGCAGTGCTGTGGCTGAGGCTCCTCAGTGATGCCTCCGGGGCCAGCCCAGGACAGCAGTAGCAGCACCTCTGGCCTCCAGGGCCAGCCCAGGACCATGTGGCTGTGGAAGCAGTGCCTCCAGCCTCCAGGGCTGGCCCAGGACTGTGGGGCCATGGCAGTTGCTTCAAGGGGGTGCGAAGCCAGGTAAGCATCTCACCTCATGCCCAGACCCCGACTCGCCAATCCCCCTCACTCATTCCCCTCCCCCCGTCAGGACCCCATACCCCCAGATTACTCTGACACCCTCCCTTGTTCCTGCACTCTCTCGCCTGACCAGACACCCTACCCCCACCCTGCTCCTGCATCCTCCCTCCTGGCCACACACTTGTACCCTCCCTTGCTCCTGCTCCCTCCACCTGGCCAGACACCCTATTCCCAGCCTGCTTCTGCACCCTACCTCCCACCCAGACCTTGCAACCTCTCCCCCTTCTGCACCCCACCTCCCTCCCAGATCCTGCATCCCACCCCATCCCACTCTTTGGCACCCCATCTTGCACACTGAACTGCTCATTTTTATCCCTACCCCAAAGCCTAAGTAGGTCCATAAAATCTACTAATTCCAGAATCCTAGAAAAGTAAATCTGGCCTATGGGAAACCCTGAACTTCAGTCCTCCCTGTCCCTTTCCCTCACCCCATGAGGCTGAGTGTCAGAGGAATGAGGTATGTCAGTTGGGGGTCACATCAGTGAAGATTGGAGGGGTTTTGAAGAAGTTTTTTTGCTTCTCACTTGTGTGGTCCCCAACTGATTTGTGGGTCAGTGGCCCGCAACCTAAAAAAGGTTCCCCACCCCTGCCATAAATAAAGAAAACACTTTTGCGTTGGACATAAATTAATATTTACTTAGTTTATCAAACTTCATTTTAAATAAACATGAAAAAGTTGTAACACTTAATCTGTTTAATAATTTAAATTAAACCATTCTCCCTAGCTGCAGCGGGGTCAGAAAATATGGTCACCGAACCCAGCCTGCCCCTTTCCCCTCCTCCCCCTGGCACGCAGACCCGTAAATGGAAGTGAGTAAGTTAAATCTTGGCATGCCACTTCTGAAAGGTTGCCGACCCCTGAAATAGAGCACAATAATCCTTGGCAATGGCACCCCAAGCTACTATAGGATGCTTACAGACCCTAAATCCATCCCTGTGCAGAGCAATGTTTCTCCCAATGACTAAACTCAATGTATTCAAATCCTGTACCTTCTAATTTCCTGGAATACAGGTGAAAGTGCTAGCAGCAGAACAGCAACATGGACACAATTCATTGGCTTTGTCAGTACAGGAGCGTGGGCAGGAGGGAAAGCTCTTGCTAGTGGCAATGGATTGTGTTTGCTACTTCTGCCACTGGCATTTTCACCCACATTACATGCGAGAGAAGATAAAATATTTTAATCAGGGAAGTTAAAGAATAGCTTTTTCCACCTATGTCCCAGTAGTAGAAGCATAATGAAACAATTTCTTATGAAGCAATTGCATTCTGCAGCTGCTTGAAGACAAACCATTCAATGGGATTTTCTCAGATTTAAAAAGTTAGAAAAAACATGAGTTCCTTGCCACTAGAAATTAAATTCAGCCTGCTATTTTCACTTTACTTATTAAAAGTAACTCCTCTGTTACACTTTTTCCAGGCTTTAAAAAAAAAAATCCAAAACAACAGGCAAGCACTCATTCCCCCTCCCTATCTTTCTAATGTAAAATTTACCACGCCTACACTGTGATTGTGTTTCAGCATCATCGAGGTCACCCTTGTAGAAAGAGCATAACTGCTACTGTACAACCAAACAAGGTAGCACATTTATGTGGTGTAAAAACTGTGGCTTTTAAAGACTTTTCAACAATAGTAGCAGAATTTAAATCTCCCAGATCCTACATTTAGATATTTAGAAACATACAATCGAAAAAATTCTAACAGATTAAGTGTCTCATTCATTTATGGAATTATTTTAATATCAGTAATTTTGAATGAAGCCACGAATAGGACTAATAGTCTGTCATACCAAAACATTTTGATCACCAAGGGCTTCTCTTGCTCTACCGTACAAAAACCCTGATCGTGCAGGAAATGAAAGTGCTTCAGGATGCATTAAAAGAAAAGGAATGAAAAAAAAATATTGCTAACCTCCGTACCAAAACCAGTATAAGATGGTAGGAAATCCTACTGCAACTTCAAGATGAAAAATTTTGTTTTGCACTTCCCAGCCAGTGTTTCAGCTACAACTCTGTCCCATTAACATACAAAAAGAGAAGCAACAACAGAAAGGGTCACTGGCAAAACAGAAACCAGTAGTGCTGGAGATAAATGAGGAGCCCTGGACCCTGTAACAGAAGGATTAAGATCTTGGATTAAAATTGGCAGGAAACCTGAAAAATCTTTCAGTGCTCATTAAAATGAGAGACACAGAAAGGAATAAGAAAAGAAAGTGCACGAAAAAAAAGAAGTACATAGGAAAATGAGGATGACTGGATTCAGTAAAAGGAGCAAGAAGGCTGTGGGTTTGGCAAGTAAAGTGAATAATGACACAGGTTTTTTTCTATCCTACTCCCCAAATAAAGACAATATTTCAAATGAAGTCTAGAGGCTTCTACTCTAAAAGAACAATAATTCTATCTGGATGGGCTGGTATAGGAGAATTTTAGAGAATAAATCAATTGTTAAAAAATGTAAGCCACTACCCTCCAGCTCTTTGTACATCTAATCAATGCAATTAGATTTAAAATTAAAATAATATTTCTAAATCTTTTACTATAACAATACTTATGGAACATTCCACTGCATATTGAACTAGTGGTTACGTACAGGTCATTAAATCATTTAAACTGGCATAGTCACTAGTATAATGTATAGAAAGCTGGTCTGACTTAATGTGTTGTCTTGTGTCTGGAAAAGAAATTCTTCCACTGACTTGTCTTCCTGCCTTTCACATTGTTGGCCTTTCTTTGCCTCCCAGATTGAAGTATGTAGATTCCATTTAAGTGCACATTCCTTTGTCCACATCTTGGACAAAACAGAACATATTTACTGGTAAGAAGTAGAGAAGTCAACATATAGTTGACTGTATGATTAACCGATAAGCCTAGGCTTATCGGTTAATCTCGTCAGCTACCCGCGTTCCCATCCCCCCGTATCAGAGGCAGCAAGGGGCGGAGAAGGAGCCGGTGCTGGGGGGAGCCAGCTTAAAAGCCGATTCCCCCCAGCATGGGCTCCGTAGTGCCACCTGCTCCACCCACCCCACGCTGCTGCCCCCATCAGAGGCAACACTGGGAGGGGGCAGAGGAGGCTGCTGCAAAGCAACCTCTGTGCACAGCAGGCCTGAGCAACTTGAGGGCAGAGGCTGCTCCACATCCCACGGAGCAGCCTCCGTTCACAGTGAGCCTGGACCCGCCCTGGGCAGAGGCTGCTTCATGGCAGCATAAAAGCAGGATACAGAGGCAGCAGCACGATGTGGCAGCGGGCTCCTTGGGAGTGGGGCTGGGAGTGCACTGGCTCCCAGCCCCACCCCTGGGGACTATCAAATAGTCGTGTAACTGCTAAGATTTCATGTAGTTACATGACTATTCAATTACCTTATATCTAACATCCCTAAGAAGAAGTCTTAAATATCTACCTTTAACAAAGAAGTTTTTTAATATTGCAAGAAAAGAAAGTTTATACTATTAAAGTTCCTGGGAAATACTTCTAGATTGACAGAAAACCTTCTATAATCTATCTGGATTTTTATACCACACCAATATTGTACTCTGGAGGACCTTGTCTCAATTTATCTCAGTTTTAAGCTTCTCAAACAATAAAGGAAGGGAGGGTAAAGGGTTCTTTACCCAGTGTAATCTTCTAGAGTCAAACCAGAATAAAATTTTAACTATTGTGGAAGGATTGGGGAGATGGACTCCATACAGCATTGGGCAAGTGCACTCTGTCACTCAAAGCGTAGGGGCAGGACATACGTAATGTGTTTCTATGCCTCGGTATCCAGAGCCAATATACACACTGCTATTAGCAGAGCAAAGAGGCCCAATGGCCAAAGTCAATGTCTTCGCCCCTGCTAGCATGGTAATGCTGCCCAATGGCCAGAGCCAATACATTTGCTCCATTCAGCAGGGAAGTAAGACCCACTGGCCAGAGTCATTACATTTGCCCCCATCAGCAAGGCAGTAAGGCCTAGCAGCCAGAGTGCATAGATTCACCCCTCTTAGAAGGACAGTAAAGCCTAGTGGCTAAACTCACTATGCTTACCCCTGTCCTTAAGTGAGTACTGTTAAGAGGCCCAATGAACTCAATCGGAGCAGGGGGCCACCACTAACAGAAAAAAAGAGTTGTTGTGGCCCAGACCCTTCCACTCCACTGTGCCCCAGCCAATAGGCCTGCTACCAGTAGGAGCGCATGCTGTTGAGTCAGCCTGGGAGTCCAATCGAAATACATTGATTCAAAATTCTGATTCACTAACCAATTCCTCATGGTTCCTGCTGTTGTTCCTGGGTGTGTCTGCTGTCTCTGGGTTGCCCAGTCTGCACTGTCCCCAGCGACTGGACTCAACAAGGCCTCAGTGGATAGCATGCCATCTGTCTAGACTGGAGCATCTCTGGCTCCCACTACCTTGGGGTTCAAATGAACCTTTGCTGGAGCCTGCAGCATGCATCTTTCCTTTCCAGCAGTCAACCCCAATTGAGCTGCTCCCTTTTACACTAGTGTGTTTGGAGTATACCCTGCGGAGATGAAGGAGTGTGGCTGTCTCAGCCTACAATGTAGGGTTAACCCTTTTCTACCCAGTGCTGGGCAAACACACTCCATCATAACTATGAATTGGCTATTTAGGTACCTTTTCTTCCCATAGCCTTCATATAAAGTCAGCTGCAACATCTCATGAGATTTTGAAGAAAAAATGAATATGAGACCTCCACAAAACTTGGAGAGGGAGCAAGTGTTTTGACATAAAGGTCAATAGATAGGGCTTCCAATTGATATCTCTTGTTTGCCTCCAGTGAACACTGAGGCAACACAATCCATCTGGAAGAGCTGGCTGACAAGTTTGAGAAAGAAGTGCTTTTCAGAATTAAAAAGCCAAAGAACAAGTCTTCCCATTATAACAAACAAAGGTACCAGTGTTTGAATATTAAATATAAGGTAGGCAGTTCTTATCTAAGGAGGTTGTCTCTAAAATAGTATTATTATTAATCTTGCTACACATGTATATTTAAGTTAATCCATCATAAATTCCTTTCCCCAATCTGACAGTTCTCTACTCCTATAATTCCCCATTGTTTTCAAAAGCTTGAGAAAATAAGATGAGTCTTGCAACAAGCCCTGAAGGTAATTATATGTGGACTATTTCAGACCTGGTAATGTTTCATGTATTCAATGGGACCGTCATCTGCCCAAAATACCAAACAAGTACAAATAAATTGTGTCAAGCCACACCTCTTCTAGTCTCAAACCAATAATGTGGTAGAGCTTGCTTCATGAAAGAAATGTCAAAGTAAAACTGAACACTAGGAATAAGAACTATGGAGTGCCAAGTACGCTAGAATGCAATGCCAGCTGCCTCATGAAGTTTTATGCAATACTGTAACAAATACTCCCACATATATTCTTCAGCATAATACTTAGGCCTGGTTCTCCATTTGCAAGTTCTAACTGTATCAGTCAGGATTTGATTTTGTTATACTGGTGTGATACTCACGTAACACTCTGTAACTCCCACTTTTATATGATTAGGATACATGTTACACAAAGTATCTTGTGAAGTATCATTTCAAAAGTCATTATCTGATGAACATCATTGTCCTGTTAAAATGTGTGGATCAACACTATATATGGAGTTGATTTTGCTACGTTTGTTACTGAAACATAATTCTGGGGAATGCAGACAGCCTAGTTCCTCAATTTCAAAAAGGACTTAATACAGATGTTAAAAAAAACTATTAGCTACTGAACAACCATTCGCCATCGGGTGAGACTGTAAACAAAAATGTTTGCATGTCATACCCAATATCTCCAATATCACGTACTCAGAACACATGAACAAGAAATTTACAATTCACCTGAAAGACACTTCAAATCTCATGTACGCAGTAGAACCGATTGTCCCCCGCTGGGGGTGGAGGTGATTCCTTATGGAGAGGAGGAGGGTGCAAAACAAGAGACCATGGATTCCTCATTTACCCTTTCTCCCCCCATCTCTACATACTGCAACAAGAGTGTACGAAAAACAAAGAACCATCATTGACCTGTCAGAGGGATGGTCCTAATTGAAAGGCTTTCTGGTTAGTATGAACTGCTGTGAGCTTTTGGGTGAGAAACCATTTTTTGCTTTCAAATCTTGTTTATCTTAGTAAAGTTCAGGAAAAAGCTTGTGTGTTTATCTTTTATTCTTTTGTAACCAGTTCTAATTGTTATGCTGTTTTCACATAAAGTACATCTTTCTCTAGTTAAAACACTTGTTTTAATGTTTTATCTAAACCAGTGTGTTTTCGCTGAAGTGTCTCCACTAAAATTAATAATAGGGATGTGAAAGGTTAACCAGTGGGGATGGAGCAGCTCCCCACCTACTGCGGACAGGGGCTGCTCCGGGCATCCAGAGCAGCCCATTTGCAGCACAGCCTGGGTACGCTGCAGGCAGGGTGCCTGTCTTTGGTGGCATGGGTGTGTCAGACAGGGGCTGCTCCAACCCAGCTGCAGTGAGGGCTTGGAGCCAACGGCAGCCACAGCCCCACCCCAGGGGCTGAGAACCAGCAGAGCCAGCCCTAGTGCAGGGTTTGGGAGCAAGGAGGCTCACCGGCTAAGGGGCTGGAGCAGCGAGAACCCGTTTAGCTGGTTAATCAGTTAAAACTGATTACATCTCTAATTAACAAAGGCTGTGACAATCATTTTCTTTGATAAAATAACGGAGTAATTAATGAGTTTGTTCTGTTCAGTAGTGTGATGGACAGCGCAAGATGTGCATTTCTGGGGTCCAAGGCTGGGGTTAAGAATATCCAAAAGTTATTGTGTGTCAATTCATGAGAGGCTGGGAGAGCATGCATGTAACTCTGCTGGTGTGCCTTTACATGCTAACAGCTGTGAGCAAACAGAAGCTGGAGGGGTTTGCTGCTCATTAGCATTGTAAAAGGTATCCCAGGCTGGAGAATTAAAGGGACACACTATTCAATAGTCCAGCTTGTACCCTGGAAATGTCACAACCACTAAAACCCTTTCCAATGTAGATGCAATTATACTGCCATAAAAATGCCCTATACTTGTATAGCTTATTTCTCTTCCCGTATACAAATATCAGTATATACAGGTATAAACTGGTGTACAATGTACCTTTATGCTAATATAAATGCATCTACACTGGTGAGGGCTGCACTCCTTTAACTGTATTGGTACAGTGAACACCATGCAACTTTCAGGTATAGACAAAATCTGACTTTGTAGCATACCATAACTACTTGTATTTTCTCATACTGAACTTGTAAGTTAACACAAACAAGGAGGCCAGTACAGCAGATATTCAATTCTCTCACTACATTTACTTCCCAGAGAAGAAACTTTTGAAAAGCAAATACTTTATATATGCTGAGCACTTCAAAACAGAACATGGATTCACTACTTTTGATTGACAGTTATATTTTAAAATATTAAAATTTAAATACTGAATCAAATTAGTTGTATCTAGGTAGAATCTTCTTGTTCGCAATTTTTACACCAATGTCTTCAGAAAAAAAGTATATTCTTTAAGTCCCCATAAATCTACCTTTCATTAGTACTGCATGTATAACTCCAACAGCTTTAACAAAGAAAGTTGGTTTTTAAGAAACAGGAAAGCAAAAGGTCAGTGGCAACAAAAATGTAACAGTAAGGAGAGCAATAGCTAGTGGAAGGTTGCAATCTAGACTAAAACACATAATTAATATACAGCTTGCCCAGTACACACACAAAAAGTTTGGCTTTTGACATGAAACAACATCAGCTCCCAATCACACCAGCATCACAAAGACAGACCTCTATACCAGTGATTCTCAAGCTTGTAGTCTATTAAGAGCTTTTTGAGGAAACAAAGATCAGAAGGTTTCAAAATATAAAAGAAGGCAGATCCATGAAAGGCTCTCTCTTCCATCAAGTTGCCCACAAAATAAGAACTCAGTACTCTAAACCAAAAACAATGAGTGGGAGGATGGATAGAGAGTACTCTATGGAGAGCTCCACATTTTTCCATACCATAGACTTAAGTGGTCAGAAAAGTCACTAACAAAATAGAGTAGAGTCCAGATTATCTGACCTTCGCTAATCCGACATTCCGCTTTATCCAACATAGCCGGCTCCTGAAAGCAAAACTAAAACCCAGCAGCAGCAGCAGCAGCAGCAGCGGCAGCGCCCGGAGCTACGGGGCAGTGAGCGGGGCCATTCTCCCAGCCCGCGACTGGGGGCTGCAGGGAGGGAAGGGGCCAGGCAGGAATGGGGACCAAGTGGCACCGGCAGGAGCAGCAGGAGCAGCGCCCGGAGCGACGGGGCAGCGAGCAGGGCCATTCTCCCGGCCCGCGCCCGGGGGCTGCAGGGAGGGAAGGGGCCAGGCCACCCGAATCAACTACAGGTAATCCCTATTATCTGAAATTTTCGTTAATCCGATCACCTGTCGGTCCCGTTTAGGTCGGATAATCGTGACTCTACTGTAAATTTAAAACTAGCAAGATTTCACACATTTGTACTGTACTTAATCAAATGAAGCAGCACTGCCACATGCTAATCTTAATATGTGTAAACAGAGATGGACTAGAATAACTATTTAAATATTTGAAAATGCAGTCACTTGCCATAAAAATCAAACCCTAGGACTGACACATTACCAAGGAATTGACTTCTGCACTGCCATTTCCAAGATCCAAATTCAGTTTAACCAATCAATAGATTTCAAAGCCAATAGTGACCTATATGTTTGAGTCCATTAAATTTCATCCAGTTACTCTTGTATTTGATCCAAGGAACTGATATTTGACTAAAGCATACCTTCCAGAAGGGCACCGAGAGTTGATCTGAAGTCATCGAGGGTACACTACAGGACAAGGTCGAATTAAGATATGCTATTTCAGCTACATTAATTGTGTAGCTGAAGTCGAAGTACCTTAACTCGACTTTTGGCGCTGTCCACACTGCAGAAAGTCGAAAGGAGAACACTCTCCCTTCGACTTCCCTTACACCTCATGGAAGCAGGACTACCGGTATCGACAGAAGTGCCCCTCTCAATTTGAATTAGCTGCCTTAACTAGACCCACTAATTTGAACCCTGGAAGAGTGACAGTGGCAGCTTCGATCTTCTCTATAGTATAGACATACCCCAAAAGATTTCTAGGCCTAGTCTTTTGACATCATGCCAGGAGGCACTCAGAACAAGCACTCCCGGGGTGACAGGAGAATCTCCTATTATTAGAACAACCACCCTTACAATCTGAAAAGAACCCATCCAGTCCTCAGCTAAAAATATGGTCATTGTCATATGGAAAGATGAGAGGGTAGAGTAAAGAGAGCTTCTAGTATCTCTCCAAGAGATGTTCAGAGGATACATAATTAAAGGGTGAATCGCATTTCTAGCAAACATTTATCTAACTGACTACATACATAGCATTAATCAAATGTCATAAATATACAAACCATCCCAGAAAATGAATTGGATAGAAGATCTGCTTTTCCTACTATGTCTTCAAATGAAAAAAATACACTGTCTTTTCCCAAAAACATCTTACTAAATCTTGTATGTTAACTACAGATTTACTCTATCATACCAATCTGCCACCACAAAAATGTGACATTCCTATATAAAAACAAAATATGTATCATTAGTGGTTTTGAACAGATTTCACATCCAGCAACATCTACAAAGCAATAGTTTTCACTTAACCAGACCTAAATCTTTTTTAACCACAAAACCAAGCAATAGATTAATTTCAAAATAGCACAGGTCAAATGTACTACCCTTCCACAAGGATAAAAGTAATAACTACTTATGACCAAAGATTACCACACAAGATTATTTCCTGCCCCCAAACACGTAAATTGCTATTTCACTCCAAAGATTAAATATGATATGAAAAAGACATTTTACTTAGCATTGATAATATGAATTAGGAGTACAAGCATGCAAGTAAGAGCTTCCAAACAGATTCATACTAAATTAAATGTACTTTAACTTCTATTAACGTTTTATAATTTTGTACCAAGTTTGCTAATCACAAAAACTGTGTGTGTATTTTTAAACAAGTAATTCTCCACAGCATACCACACTTTGGGCCTGAAATGAGGTCTACGTACTGAATTTAACATTACAATCTGTTGTTCTGGAAATGACTGAAATGTTAAAATAAACAGGATTAAAACTGAATGATTTTAGTTGTCTACAAGGAACTGAAGTAAGGTAGCAGAGAATTTCGTATGTTATGAATTTTTACATCAAAAATGTAAAAGTCAGTAAGTCATATACATGAAAATAATCTAGATAATATTAAAAATAATCTAAGTATAATAACAGTATTTCCCTTCTTGAAAAACAATTATTTTTACAGAATCAGCATAGCACTGGCCTCTTTAGTGTACAAGTCTTACCTATCAGTTAACATGGAGAGCTGGGGAAAAGACTGCTGTGAATGTATTAAATAAGTGTGGGGTTTTATCATTGCCTTAAGGGTACACATAATATTTTTAAAGTGTTAAATATGTTTCAGCACCATATTAAGGAACTTTTCTATGTTGCCTGTTTGTTGCTTCTTATAAACAGCAGCAAAATGGGTCACAAACTTATGGGTATTTTAAAAGTAGCAAAAGTTGCTGCTCCATCATAAATATTAACCAATATATTTTTGGTGATAGCCAATAGACAATTTATCCTTGAGACATGAAACAATTTATCCTTAAGACATTTATCCTTAGTCATCTTCTTGGACCACAAAGATGAGGCGATTAGAAACCTCAGATATAGCAACATGTTTTCAAGGAGCATGAGGTGTGGACACTGAGTGGTTTTGCCTTTTTTCTCTCTGTGAATACTTACATACCTTTTTAGTCTCTGCCAGTATCCTGTCAGAGACCATATCTGCAGGATCTACAATCTGTATTGATGGAGAAAGAACTTGCTTAACTCAAGAAGGAAAATCCCACAGAGCCACTGATAGGATCTTACTCACAGCAGGTCTGGACTTGCTTCAGAGGGATTTGCCTTCATCCCAGTAAATCTTGGGAAATTCAGATACCATCCAGAAACCACAAACAGCCCCAATATAATATACTCCCAGTGAGATATTCTACTTAACAAGCATGAACTACATTTTCTGCCAGCTTTCATATCAGAATGGATTCAAGATACAGTGTACTGTACTGGAATAATCTAGTACTAAAGTGACTGCAGCATGAATCACAGTACTGAGGGTCCTCACTGAAAAGAAAAACCTGTCATAATGGGTCTTTTTATCCTCCTCCTACATTTTGGCCATCAGATGAAAACTTTAACATTCCATGATTCCCTTTAAAAAGTCCAGAACAAAGCATTAAGGGTGCATATCATTTTGATAAGAGAAAAACAAGCTTCCCCTATGACATGTTTGGAAAATATTTAAACAAAAAGCTGGATTCTGCTCTTCTATCTCCAGATTATTCCAAAATATGTAAGATTCAATCAACCCTCAGGGAGTATTCTCTAATCACATGTGTCACTCCGTTGTGGCCACTAAGCATAGTCCTGATTTACAAAGCAAAAGTAATTACTGTGGTACTAGAATTGGAAGTTTAATCAACATTCTACCACCAAAAAACCAGCTAATATGTTAAACAAGTTTTAGTTAGAAATATCAAACATATTGCCAGAAAAGAACACAACTTATCCAAACCCTGAAAAAAAGGTACCCTGATTTTGTCCTAAATTATCTTAATTCTCCATATAATTTGTGTTATCCAGACATGTTTACAAAAAATGGAGGAAGCTCAGAATCACACAAATAGCACAGTGAAAAGTGACCAGAGGAAATGGGGGAGGTGGGGACTTAGGGTAAAAAGAAAGTTACATTTATCCAAAAACCACCTGAAAAATCCAACAAGCAAGTGAAAAAGCAACAAACAAGAAACAAAAGATGATAGGGGAAAGTCATGTCTATATTCCAAAACAATAAACATTTTGCTAAGATTTAGTTAACTTTAAAATACTTGTAATTTCAGAGGAAAATACTACCTTAACAAAAAGATTTAGTTTTAGAAAGTCAATATAAAGACAGGAAGTTAAAATTAATGTTACAATTCAAAAGTAAATTTTAGCATCTTTTCTGGCTTTTCTTTAAACAATGAATAATCATAAAAAGTTTCCTTGTAAATTTTTGCTATTATGTAAAGTATTACCATTATGAATGGGCATACCCATAGCTTACAGGAAAAAAAGGTGAAAGTAAATATTTTTAAAGTGCCAAATATATACAAAGAAGACTTTGAAACATTTTTAAAGAATTAAAATTAGGCCAAAAAAAGACAGACAGACAGACAGACACACACACACTCAGCAAATGCTATGGTCCCCCTTTGTGGACTTCCCTTAGCAAGGGCAGATTTTTATCTTCTCTTCTCCAAACATAAGGCATGGCATACCACTTCTCAATTAACTAATAGAACACATCCATAACTGCACAGTTCACTGCATAAGAGATGTACTAGTGGATTCCTCAATTATATTAAGCTCTCATACAGCAGCATCTATGAATCATCATCTCCTGTTAGCTATGAGATTCCATCTCACCCTGATGACCAATATTTTCAATTCAATATTTTTAAAAGTGATTTTTAAAATATACATATATATTCACTATGCCTTCTATAACATGTATAGCAAAACAAAACACAGACACAAAGAAAGACCATCCTATCAAAACAAGACAAAACACATTTTCCCTTTGGGGCAAGGATAGGGGAATAAAATAATAGAATCACAAAATCCTAGGGCTGGAAGAGGCTTTAGGACGGGGGAGGGCAATAATTGTTGCCCGAGGGCCACTTAAAAAATTTTTGAAGTATCCCTGGGCCACCTGGAAGGGGCAGAGCCTAAACAGGAAAGGGCAGGGCCTAAATGGAAAGGAGTGGGGCTGCCCCACCCCCAGTCCATGATTGGTCTGGGGGTGGGGGAGCCCCTTTGCCTCCCCTTCCCACTAGGCACCCATGCCCTACAAGAGGCTTGCAAGCTCCCCCACCCCCGAGGCCAATCAGGGCCTGGGGACGGGAGAGCGCAGGAAGCCTCCTCCTGCCCTGTGAGGAGCACATGGCATTTTGAAGTGTCGCAAGCTCCTCGCAGAGTTGGGGAAAGGGCAAAGGAAGCTTTACGCTGCTCCCCCGCCCCCAGACCCTGACTGGCCTGGGGGTGGGGGAGCACGCGAAGCCTCCTCTGCTCTCTCCGCCCCCCGCCCCCTGCCCCCCACCCTGTGAGCAGTGCGTGGCGCTTCAAAGCTCCACGTGCTCCTGGCAGGGTGGGAGGAGGCTTCGTTTATTCCCCCACCCCCAGGCCAATTAGGGCCTGGGGGCGAGGAGCAGCAGGGCCTCCACGGATCGAATCTACCCACTTGGTGGGCCGGATCCAGCCTGGAGAAGCCCTTTTGCCCACCCCTGCCTTAGGAGGTCATCAAGTCCAACCCCCTGCCCAAAGCAGGACCAACTCTAACTAAATCATGCCAGCCAGGGCTTTGTCAAGCTACAACTTAGAAATCTCTAGTGATGAAGATTCCACCACCTCCCTAGGTAACCTATACCAGTGCTTCACCACCCTCCTAGTGAAATAGTTTTTCCTAATATTCAACTAGACCTCTGTTAAAATACATTTAACAGATGTTAATCATGTTTCTTAATGCAATATTGGATGGCACTCAAATACAGTGATGAGTACAGCATACAAACTTATAGAGAACAGAATTTAAAACTCAAACATACTGACTAGACTACCTTTGTTGTCTCAATCAGTGTAGCTTAATAGATACATATTCTGATAAAGCATCCCATGTGTCACCTGATTGCAGCCTGTGTACCACAGCTTAAAACTTTTTCTTATTGTATAACAAATCTTACATGACAAATTAAGTGGGTTAATTCCCACCCCTTTATACACAGATACCAATATTTTATTCCTATGCACAGATCTTAGCAGTTCTTCAACAATGCACACATTTATGTGCCTTTTTGTGGCCTTCTCCCACTCCTTCACTTTTAAATGTCCACTCCCTAGATATCTCCTGCTTCTATTCTCATTCTCCTCCTCCTCCTCTCCCTTTTCCTATCGGAAGTCTATTCCAATACAGGACTTCCACTTGCACAGTGCATTGTTTTAAAACCTTAAAACAACTGCACATAATAGGACACTGATCCCTAGGAGCCCTGAGCGGAAAAAAACGTGTATTGACATCCGCATCTGTATCCACAAAAATGAGCTGTAGATATCCGCATCGACATCTGTGGATAGAAAACAGATATCCGCAGACTTGCAGGGCTCTACTCATCCCAAATTTTTCTAGACTACAAAACATCAGTTCTCACAAAAGAATCAAACAAAACTGATATTTCTAGGCCAAGCCATTTCTTTAGACATGACCCTGAAAATGTTCCCAAGAAGTGAAAAATACTTCATTTTTAACCACCAAGACACTTTGTCCAATTTGCTTCAGACTTCACAGAAAAAATTTCAATCTGATTAACTGCATGTGGAAGTTTCAGATAGATTCGTTCAGTTTTGGCAAAGTCAGAGCAGGTGGTCAAGAAGATCTGTCCAGAAAGCATGTGGCACCTCTCCATAAATGATTCAAGCATCAACTTTCACAATGGTATTTGTGGACAAAAACATTATCTACGTATTTTTTCCATTAATCCCTTTGGACAAATAGGGCAATTGTTAAGAATCTCTTATAACATAAGCCTACTAAAATGTATTTCTATACATATCCAATCATGAAATTATCCAAAAATATACAAACAGAAGATTAAAAAACAAAGGATTAATAAGGCAAGGCAATTAGTAACTGCTTCTGAGCCTGGAGAACACCTCCATCTGGCAAATTCTAAAGTGCCTATAAAGTTATCATACCAAGCAGAAATTAAGTTTAAACAGCACTGTCTGGAGTCTAGACATACCATCTTGTACTGTAAGATCTGATGTTCTCACAAGCTATATTTTGTAAAGTCTAATCAGGTCAGTTGCCCTCTGAACTAGCCCCAACATATTATTTTGTAATGAAGTTATACATTCTGCTATAAAAATCATCTTTCAGATGCAACATAAAAGCAAGGTCCTGACCCTCTGTGTAGTTATTAATGGTTTCCTGGCACTCTTTATAAGAGCTGGGGCAGGGTCCTGGCTAACATCCAACTCTAGTAATAGCATTCTACTTACCTACAATTACTCCTGCAGTTACAATGAGAAATACTCTCCACTTCCTGTTCTAAACTGTCATATAGTACTATTTTGCATTGTTGAAGTTGAAGAGTTCCACATTTCATCTGAGGTCTGCATTTCAGTGGTGCATTCATTTATCTGAGTGTATAGTTTGTCAAGTACATAGAGAACCATTCAAATAAAAGGAGCTTTATATAACATATAATAATAAAGTGTAGGTCTTAGGAATGGGAAAGCACATGCCTCGATGTGCTCTCACTAACAGCATTCCTGGTGCCATCTTTATTACCCCTCCTCAGTGCACCAAGAACCACCACAAAATACTTTTAAGTCTTCTGCCACATTGTGTGGGGTGGCAATTTCCTCACATGAGCAACTATATTGGTCATGTTTTTCCACAGATCATCATATTTATCAGAGACAAGAAACACTACAGGAAAATGTGTTTCTCTTATTTTTGCAAAAGAGAAAAATTGATGATTATGAGGCTACATTGAATGGGAAGGAAAAAAAAGGTGTTTAATCATCATGGATGTTGGGGCAGAAAGTGAAAGAGGGCTAGAGTGTAGAGACACCGGAAGAGACAAGGATATGAAAGAATAGGAGACTGTGGAGTAAGGCAATAGCTCTCAACCTTTCCAGATGACTTCATCCCATTCAAGAGTCTGATTTGTCATGGGTAACCCCAAGTTTCATTTAATTTAAAAACTGCTTGCTTATAAAAATCAGACATAAAAATACAAAAGTGTCACAGCACACTATTACTGATAAGTTGCTTACTTTCTCCTTTTTACCATATAAGATAAATCAATTAACTATAAATACTGCATTTGCATCTCAATGTATAGTATATCGAGCAGTATAAATAAATCACTGTATACAATTTTAGTTTGTACTGACTTCATTAGTGCATTTTATATAGCCTGTTGTAAAACTAAACAAATATCTAGATGAGTTTATGCACCCCCTACAAGACCTCTATGTACCCTGAAGTACATGTACCCTGGATTGAGAACCACTGGCATAAGGCATTGAGGAAGGGTGCAGGTGAGCAAACAAATGAATTCAGCACGTACATTTAGATGTTTTTAAATATTGCTTATATTGGTTATTTTGGCATTAAATTTGGGCTAGGGATTATTTAACAATTGACCAACATTTTTGAATCTCAAAAAAGGTTTTGGCTAACCCAGTCTATATTATTTCTAATTTCTTCATATCTGTGCACTTACTGGTTCTGAATCAGAAATGACAATATATCAACTTTTCCTATTGATATCTCAGTACCAGAAGAACCAGGAAACACACAGCAATGCATGGGGTTTTTTTTTTTTTTAGCAAATTTCTAGTTCGGTTGCCCACATCTGAGATAGGATCAAAACTTTCAGATGCTTGTTAGTATCTGAAGCACTTGAGATTAATTTAAGCATTTGTACAGACAGGTATACCTGGAAGAAGAAATACATGGAAGAAGAAAATAAAGCATGGCAGGGCCTCTAACCTTTTGGCTCTACACAAGGGTGATCCATTGCGGAAGAAAGGTGGACAATTCTATATTCTATCAGGAGTTTAAGAAAACATGCAAGCCCAATCCAAATGTACATTTCAATACATATTTATGCATAGTACTTTGCACTAGTCTTTCAAAACTCATCCTTAATTGTCTGCCACTCATTTATACCACTACCATGACCAGAATATACAAACATGTATAGATGCAAAATTCCTCAAGAAAAAAAAAGTATGCTGGTTCATAACTATTCAGTTCTGAAAGAGTCTAAACTTCTAAACCAACAACTATATGTTAAAATTATATCTATTGTCATTATCAATTCATTTAAAATAGATCACCACCACACAGCAGGACTTTCTCAAGCTGAAAGAATATGAGGAAAAGTGAAAAGACCCTCATTTTGTTAATGGTGCATCTTTCATTCTCCCATACTTATCTATATGGATAAAGTAGTAAGGAAAAAGTTTAAGAAATCATTAATAAAACTCATGCAAGTTGGTATAAGTTCAGCAAGCTACAATGACAGTCAGTACCAAGATATTAATATTATAAGCACTTCAGAAAAGCTTTAGCTACACAGGAGTTATTAATGTATTCAGATTTCTGCTGTGCATGAGACATCACCTTTCTGTGATTACAGACAGCAGCAGTCACTGTCTCATAACAGCACCAGCTAGTACCATACAAAATAATATAATGTAAAAGAGACTACAATGGCAGTCAATATAGCGGTAACAATTTCACTCTTTTTTATGCTTACAAGGCTCGAGATAAGGAGGTTTATAAAACCAGACAAGGCTGGTGCCTGCATGCGCTAAGAATCCTTTTGCACACATTGTTCTGAGCCTGTATCATGTTTTCCCCTCTGTAGGGGAGGCTGACTCCAGTGAGTGAGATTAGAGAAGGCCTCTCCAGAGCCTGGCAGCAGCTCTCACACACACTCGCTCTCAGAGAGTATGTCAGGGCCGGGTCACTATTTAGCAGGAAGGTGCAGTGGAATTCCCGCAGGCGCAGTCTCTGCCGGTTTCACCCGAAACTCTCACGCGCAGGTCACCAGCGGTGGGGTGGATGTCTAGGGCACGCTCACGCGCGGCCCCTATGGTGCCAACCCTCCACATCCCCCTCTTCCCTCCTCGCACCCACAAGGGGGCAGCATCAGCCCCCGCCCGCGGGCCCTGCTGCAGGAGGGGCTCATCCCACAGGGGCCCTGGGTTTTTCAGCCTCTCCCTAGGGACTTTGCCTCCCAAGGGGCTGCCCCTAACCCTCCAGAGAGGCTCCTCACCTCACCCCGCCCCCCCGTGGGCGCCCCTCCCCAGCCAGGGGGCTCCCTTCGCCCTTCCGGGCGACTATTCCCCCCTTCCACCCTCGGGGGGGGGGCTCCCCTCATAGCCGGAGGGGGTTAATGCTGCCCCGTTCCCCCTCTCCCGGTCCCTCACAGCACCCCGCCCCCCACCTGCCGAACCGTGGGGCAGCTGCCGGGAGCAGACAGCTGAGCCCGCGGGCCGGGCCTGAACGGGGCCGCTCGCTCACCTGCCTGCCACAGCCAGTCACCCCCTCACGGCACGGCCAGCAGCCCCGCTCTGTGTACTCCGGAAACGGCGGCTCCTCAGCCGGGCGCCGGGGGGGAGGGACCAGGAAGAGCGGGGCGGGGTAGAGCCGGGGAGTGACAGGGGTGAGGAGCGGGGAGGGGAAGAGCAGGGGGAGCGGGGCTGTGAGGGGAGGGTGCAGGGGAGATGGGGAAGGAGCGAGGGGGGATGGGGGTAAAGGGAGGAGAGGACGATTCAGGAGCCAGAGTGGGAGGGAGAGGGGAAAGCAGAGAGTCTGGAGAAGGGGATTCAGGCTTCAACTGCCCCCTCCTACTGTCTCCCCTTAAATCTTTCTCCTTCCCGCCATCTCTTTTCCCCTCTTTCTCGCCACCCCTCCCCCTAGCTCGTTCCATCTCCCCAGGAGAAGGCCCCAGGGAACCAGGCTGACTAGAGAGTGCACCCAAGTGAGCATCCCTCCTGCAGGCCCCCCAGAAGTGTCCAGGCAAGTATTGCACAGGCCTGTCCAGAGAGCAGGATGGATGCTGCACTGATGTGCCAGCCGGAGAGTGAACTGGAAAAATAGACTTCAAAGGCACTATAATATAAGCCAAACAGGTGATGGGGGGAGGGATGTGTGTTTTGTGATGCTGGGAAGTTTAAGTTCAACATCATTGTTAAATGGCATTAGATTGGAATTGGATAACTTTTCAGTGCAGCATATCTGCAAAGTGCTGTGTCAGACCAGTCGCTCATCATGTATTTATTAGTGGTTATTAGTGGTTTCATGCATTCTTCACGACATGTTTGAAGTGTAGCTTCTTCGGGGCAGAAGTTTAAACAATTTTATTAACACACAGTTTGGATAGTGATGTAGATTTCATGTCTGTACAGGAAACTGGGTTTCAGATAGTAAAGAATTTTCAAATCCAGTAAAGGGGGACGAGTAATGTGTATTTTTTATTTTAATTTTCTAAGATGGTATAGGGTATTAATTTGAAAAGTGAACAGGGAGTGTAATGCAGTCACAGAATAGATAGGTTGAGATTGGATTAAAAAGTGGCATTTATGTAGTCCTAATAGAGAAATTTAAAAACTGTTAGTTTGGAGATAGCCAAGTGCTTTGATCCAAGGGTCTAAAAGTCTGATGGGCTTTCATTAACTCAGAACAAACTCTCAGATTAATGCTTTGGAGAAAATAGTAACAGAATGAAACCTACAAGAATTTACATCAGTTTCAGTGCTGCTAATCAGAACCCTATGGGAAGCCTGGTACGAATCCTTGGAGCCGGAAGAGTCTCAGCAATTAATGGAAGCTGAAGAACTGGGCTTCTAATGAGCATGTTGACCCAGACTTTGCTGTGCTCTTTTCACATGTTCCATATCTACATTTTGCCAGTAAATGTAGTCTTCCAACTAGTAGGTCTCGGGGAAATTTTCAAATTCTATGATCACAGCAGGTGGGCCAGATGCAATCAGGAAAGAGATGGCTGGAGCACAGCTGGCTACTTCACCAGGATGGGCAGTCAGGAAGCACAACAAAACGATCAAGATCTTTTTTATGTGATCAGTATATGCTGGATTATGCTAATTCAGTGCAGTCTGACCAAAGTCTATACTACCTAATGTATAATACAGAGTAATATACTTGTATAATTAAGGAGAAGGAGAAAATACATAATATGCTAGTCATCTATATAGACATTCATTTTGACCGTTCTAGTTTGGCTTACAGGTTCTATTTCACTATTTTCCTATATGTGTAGCTGAATATCCTTATTCAGGTATTGTAAATTACCAGTATAACATATTGTTTAGTTTTTCCTATCTTTTGGAAGGTAGTAATAAGATCAGCTACTGATTAGAGTGATGAAATTTGCATACAATGGCTGTGTTTAATTACATCTATTCATTTCCTATGAATGTTGTCTATTAAGATACGTGAGAAGTACTTTCCAAAAACTTTACTGAATAGGAAGGGAAGGAAATCTGTGCACTAGTGAAACAAAGAATGTAACAATGCTTTTTAGAGAGAGGAAGCCAGCTTTTAATACCATTACATGTACTATGAGTGCTCCTGATGTCAGAGAAAGGACAGAATTGGCACAGTTTTACAGTGGTAAAGTTAATAAGGAT
This sequence comes from Pelochelys cantorii, assembly GCA_032595735.1. Classification (NCBI taxonomy): domain Eukaryota; kingdom Metazoa; phylum Chordata; order Testudines; family Trionychidae; genus Pelochelys; species Pelochelys cantorii. The sequence continues at coordinate 26,061,883 of CM064339.1, forward strand.
ATTCCTATCAACAAGGTGTGGGATAAGATTAGAAGGATGAATGCTGGTGGTAAAACCAAAGAATGGGCTGTCTTGTGTCCAGTAAAGGAAAAAACCTGATTTACTAGGGACTTTTTTTTTATTGATAGGGATGTTATGTATAGGAAAAGGAAGTATGAGAAATCCAGGATATTTTTGGAAAATAATGGAGATAAGTAATATTCTGTTGTATCAACAGTGATTTCCCCTTTGAGAGTGCCTATTATTGTAAGCAGAGCTGGCCTTAGACCAAATTGCACCCCAATTGAAGAGCATCTTTAGCAACCCTCTTATTTGTTAAACTTTTGAATCCCTTATTTTTATTGAATTTGTAGCCCATTTTACAACTTTGATTCATGATTTATATGCATGATTTAGCGCTGTCATATGATAAATTTGCATGTTGTATATATTCATGCCATATATAAACACATTTTAAAAATTCATTTCCTCTAAATTTATAGAAACTTTTTTCACTTTTAAATTTTTTTAAACAGAACCATGAGCATAGGCAATGGGTTTACAAGGTTAGGAGAGGCTAAGTCTCCCCAAACTGCTGGCTCATCGCTGAAAGGGTGGATACTTAAGCCATGGCCCCATCCATGCTCTGCCTCAAGGTCCCTGAAACACTCATCCTCTTCCCCTGAGGCTCCTTCTCTTCCTGTCTCCCCTCCATTCACATGGGAGACTTGCAGGAGAGGGTGAAGAAGCGTGCACAAGCAGTGAGCGTGCACAACTGTGCACAAGCATGCACAGCCGGCCTGTGCGGGGGGGTGAGTGGCGGGGACAAAGAGATGAAAACAGGAAACCAGGGGAAGGGGCAAAGAGGTAGAAACAGTGGGGGGGAATGTTCTGTAGGCAGAGTCAAAGAGGTACTAGCAGCATGTGGGGGGCTGAGGGAGAGGATGAAGAGGCTGAGGCTGAGCAGGGCCCTAGAGAACGGTCATGAGCAGCCCAAGAGGGCTTCAAGGAGTGGGCCACGTGGAAATGGGTTTCATGGTGAGGAGGCTGAGCTGGGACAGGCTTCAAGTGGGACCACAGTTCGGGCACACACCATCTCCCCAAATGGAAGAGTCACATGTAGTCCATGCTTCTAAGCTCGGTGCCTCCCAGGTTGAGCACCCATCCACCACCAGACCTGATTGTAAGTAAACAACAAATTCTGTTATAATATGCTGAAGTACATTAAAAACAGCAGCCATATAGTATTGATGCTTGAAATGTATTTTTGCACAAGAGGCTGAACTGTAGTGAAAAGGCAGTTTTAGAAATAGATATATTGTGCTTTTGTACAATACATTATAATTTTGTGGGACCACATCCCTCTACTGTATGGTAACCTGACTGGTCTTGCTTTGTGTGGATATTTGATAATGCTGGCATACACATAGTCTAATAAGACTTCTAAAAATAAATGTCACAAATCATTCATTCCAGTAGTCAGGGTACGAATAATCCTATTGTCCTGGATCTCTGCATAGTCAAAATCCCTTTTCATACACATGAGATCTTGTTATTTTCTGCCTGACAAAAAGCTGCTGACCTGCATTTAACTGCACAGACTGCCCGTTGTGTCCAACCTAAGACTCAAATGAGCACTGGCCTCCTGCCCAGTTCCTTTAACAGGGGGTGAGGAATCTTTTTTGGGTCATGGGCCACTGACCCACAGAAAAATCAGGGGCCACACACAAGTGTGAAGCAAAAAAAACCCCAAAAACCCAAAACACAACCTCACTCATGTGTCTTCCAACTGCCTCTCGTACCAGAGCATAGGAGGGCCCAGGCTAGTAGATTTTGTGTGCCCACTCCTGCAAGGAGGTGATGGGGGGCTAGAGTGCCAGCGTGGGCTCCCCAATGTTGGGGGGAAGCCCCAAGCCTCAGGGGCCAGATCCAAGCAAGCTGGGGGGCGCATCTCGCCCCTGGGCCTTACGTTCTCTATCCCTGCTTTATAAACACCACCAAATGTCAGTAGACGTTAATGATTTGTCCGTTCCCCCACTTCCTGTTTCATTGCTAAATTCCCCCTCTGCTTGCACTCAGCCAGTCAAACTTTGGGATGGATGCATATGACTGGCTACATGGGAAATGAGTGCTACAAAAGAGTACTGCAGAAAAGAATCTAAGGGGCATAGTGAACCATAAGCTAAATATGAGTCAACGGAGTGACACTTGCAAAAAAAGCAAACATCATTGGGATGTATTAACAGGAATGTTGCAAGCCATATATCAGAAGTAATTCTTCTGCTCTACTCTGCACTGATAAGGCCTCAACTGGAGTATTGTGTCCAGTTCTGGACCACATTTCAGGAAAGATGTGGACAAATTGAAGAACGTCCTGAGAAGAGCAAAAAGAATGATTAGAGGTTTAGAAAACATGATCTACGAGGGAAGATGAAAAGAATGGGTTTGTTTAGCCTGGAAAAGAGAACACTGAGAGGGGACATAACAGCTTTCAAGTACCTAAAAGGTAGTTATGAGAAAGAGGGAGAAAAATTGTTCTCCTTGGCCTCGGATGATAGGACAGGAAGCAATTATCTTAAATTAAAGCAAGGGAGGTTGAGTTTGGACTAGGGATGTTAAATTTAGGTTAATTGAATAGTCGATTAGCCTCATGAATTTTTATCGGTTAGTCAACTATTCTGTAGTCCCCACGGATGAGGCCAGCAGCCAGTATGCTCCAGCCCTACTCCCAAGGAGTCCCTTGCCACTCCACACTGCTGCCTCTGTATCAGAGGCAGCAGTATGGGGTGCCAGGTGGGAGCTGGTCCACGAGGGGAGCCAGTTTAAAAACCAGCTCCCCTCATGGACTGGCTGCCTGTCACCCCACACTGCTGCACAGCATGGGGTGGCAGCATCCCCTGTCTGGGGGGAGGGGTGGGGCTGAGCTCCAAGACCCCTCGTGAGCCGGAACTGAGCCGAGCTGCTTGCCCGCCTGGTTCCTAATACACTTTAAATGCAGAGCCACAGCAGGAATAGGTCCCGGACCGGGCATGAGCCAAGACTGAGTTGGGCTGCTGGCCAGCCTGCTAAAATATTTACTGGCAAAGGGTGGGGGAAGAAAATGTGTGTAGTCTATAACATTAACCTATAAGCTTTTGCTTTTTGGTAAATCGGTTAATTGACTACACTATTACATCCCTAGGTTGGACATTAGGAAAAACTTCCTAACTGTCAGGTGATTAAATGCTGAAATAAATTGCCTAGGGATGCTATGGAATCTCCATCACTGGAGATTTTTAAGAGCAGATTAGACAAACATATCAGGGATGATCTAGATGAGGCTTGGTCTTGCCATGAGTGCAGGGGACTGCACTTTATGACCTCTCAAGGTCCCTTCCAGTTCTGGTAGTCTGATTCTATGTCTGCAAACAAAAATGAGAATCAGGATATAGTTGAAAAAGTTCCCTTAATATGCTCAACATAATAAAAATAAGTAATTACAAATCTCTCCTAATTCCAAGAGACTCAATGAAATTCTTATTGTAGTACATGGTAGCCTTTCCATTGCCTTCAGTGAGAGTTGGATATGCCCCATGTCTCGCCATCTAGTGTACTGAGACTCCCCATACTGGTTTTCTTATATATGGGATTGAAGCCATCAGCATTATTAAAAACAAAAATTCCTACTTGACTGGCAGCAAATAAACTTTTCAAAAGGCAGCCAACAAGTAAGAATGTTTTGGAAGAGTGACATGTAAGCATGAATCCATTTAGTTTACAAACCATGAAAAAATTTCAGTTATTTTTAAGGTCAACATCCTTAGTCCAGAGGTGAAGCAAAAGAAGTATTTGTTTTTAAATAGCAGACATCATTGGAGATCTGGTAGGAAGTTTTACAAAGACAACTGCCTTCCAGTACCAGTGCTGAGTTAGAGGACTGGACTCTGAAGTAAACTAAACCTCTCCTCTGTTCCTCTATAAGCCAGACAGGGTACAGACATGGAATGACTCCAAGTGCACACACAAAATAGTCATTTGAATTTGATATTTTTATTTCAGGAAATCAACTTCTTAAGCACATGTATAATTGTTTTGAATGCCTGATGATTCAGATGTCTGGGATCTCATTCTGCTTGTTTTCATTAAAACTTTTATGAAAAGGAATAAGCCTGCAAAACCACAAAAATGCAGCTTACAGCTAAGATGCTGGAGAAGCAGTTAGCAACATGGTTGAAATACTGGAAATGTCCATATATTTTTAATAATTTATCCTGATGACCAGGGCTCGCCAAGCGGTGGGGAGCCCCGCTCGCCAGCTGCGCGGAACCGCACGCTGCGCATGCACTGACCGCGCTGCGCTAAAATCTACTCACCACAGGCAAGTAGATTACATTAATTGTCGAGCCCTGCTGATGACTGACAAATTATTATGCGTGTATAATTACATAAGAACATAAGAACAGTCACACCAAAGGTCCATCTAGCCCAGTCTTACAACAGTGGCCAATGCTAGATGCCCCAGAAAGAGTGAACAGAACAGGTAATCATCACATGATCCCTCTCCAGTATTCCATTTCCAGACTCTGACAAACAGAGGCTAGGGACACCATTCCCACCCATCCTGGCTGATAGCCATTGATGGATCTAACCTCCATGAACTTATCTAGTTCTTTTTTGGACCCTGTTAAAATCCTGGCCTTCACAACATCCTCTGGCAAGGAGTTCCACGGGTTAACTGTGCGCTGCGTGAAGACAAACTTCCTTTTGTTTGTTTTAAACCTGATGCCTACTAATTTCATTTGGAGACCCCTAGTTCTTATGTTATGGGAACAAGTAAATAACTTTTCCACGAGTCATGTTTTTATAAACCTCTATCATATCCCCCCCTTAGTCTTCTCTTTTCTAAGTTGAAAAGTTCCAGTCTTTTTGTTAATTTTTTAGGTTCTCAGTTGGAAGCCATGTCAGGGAGGGTGTGTTTTGGTTTTTGGGGGATTTTTTGCTTCTCACTTGTTAATTTGTTAGGTACCAGCAGTGGGCTCAGAGCTATACAGACGATGGAGGAAACATGGAGACATTAAGAGCCTGATCATGTTAGGTGCAAAATTGAATTGTAGTTGGCAGTAGATGGCACCTTGTAGGATTAGGCTCTCAAAAGCTGCCATAAAAACAAATACATGCTCCACATGTGAATGAGGTTTAGATATAAGATGTTTTGGGTGTTTTTAAATATGAGCATAATGAAGCAGCATGCTTCAGTGTAAGGTTTGGAGAGGGAACAAATCTTAACTCTCAATATCTGATCTATTATTATGACGTATTCATATCTCAAAAAATACTAGTACTAAATGCCACTGAAGGAAGAGTAGAACAGATCATAGAATACATCCTGCTGCAGCTAATTACGGCTAACTATTTCTCCAGCATCCTAGTTGTAAACTGCATTTTTGTGGTTTTGCAGGCTAAACCTTTTCATGAAAGTTTTAATGAAAACAAGCAAACAGAGAGATTTAAAGAAGCATTATTATAAACTACCTATTGAATTTGTTTCCAGTATGAGTTTCATTAAGACACTAAGTGCCAAATCCTACTCCATTACATCATATGACTAATTCCAGTGAGACCATTCACATTAATATGATTAAATGAATTTGGCCCCATTCAGTATGTATCTTGGATTGGACATATAAGGTAGTTTTAATCAACTATACCAGTGGTTTTCAAATTATGGGTCGTGACCCAGCACTGAGTCACACAGAGTACATCTACACTGCAACGTTATTTCGGGATAGCAGAGTATCCTGAAATAACTATCCTACGTCTACACAGCAAGCCTGTTATTTTGAGCTCGCTATTCTGACGTTCCTGTAAACCTCATTCTACGAGGAGTAAGGGACGTTTTGGAATAGCGCTTTATTTCGAAATTTGGTGCTGTGTAGACAGCGCCAAATAATGAAATAAGCTATTTTTATTGCTCAAATTGCATATCTTATTTTGAGTTATGGTGCTGTGTAGATGCATCCACAATGTCAGGCACTGGATTACCTTGCTGTAGGGTAATCCAGTGACTAGTGAGGGTGCGAAGGCCTGACCTAGCACTGCAGACCATGCTGCATCCTGGAAGCAGCCAGCAGCAGGTCTGGCTCCTAGACAGGGGGCCATAGAGTTCAGTGTGCTACTCCCACTCTGAGCACTGGCTCCACGCTCCCATTGGCCAATTCCAGGTGTGCCTGCAGGCAAGAGCAGTGTGCAGAGCTTCTTGTGTGTCTCTGCCTAGGAGCCTTCTGCTGACTAATTTCAGGGCACAGCATGGTCTGCATGCCAGGAGAGGCAGGAAGCCTGCCTTAGTACCCCTATTATGCTGCTGACCAAGAGCCAATGGAGGTAAGCCCATGCCCAACCAGAGCACCAACACCCCTGCCCCAGCCTTAAGCACCCCCCCACCTGGTACCCCTTCATTCCTCACTCTAGTCAAAAGATATAATTATGTTGGGTCACAAGCATCAACAATTTTCTTTAACTGAGTCACAAGAAAAAATGTTGGAAAACCACTGATTTAACATGTGAGCTGTGAACATGCAACATAGTGCTAAGCATTTTGGGAACATGAAACACATCCTATCAGCCATCTCTTTGCTTCCCAGTCCTCCCGGGACTTCCAGCTTGCTTTTGTGCCACTTGTGTGACAGAATGACAGTCCTGGCTGTGAACTCCAGCATTTGCTATGAGAAATCATGGGTCCCGTACTTCTCTCCTGTGTTGTGTTCAATGTCCTTCGGACATCACACATTTCAGCAGAGCTACATAAGCACTTAATAGCAAAGCAAAAAGACTCAGATGCGGACGACAATGTAAGTGACAAGGACAGCAGTGAAGTGGCATAGCATTAGGCTGTTACAGTGCAGGTGTACACAGTAGAGTGTCACTTTGTGCTAGAAGCATGGGTTCCCAAACTGGGGGGGGGGGGGTGTGTGAAGAAATTCCGGGGGGGGTGCAAGGTGACCCAGATTTCTCCCCCCCCTTAATCCCCCTCCCCTAAGTTTTGCTGCTATTTTTGTTTTTCAGCCCCAGGTTTTTTTGCTCAACAAGTTTTGCTGCTATGTGTGGGGTAGGGGGAGCGTGAGGATTTCTCAGAAATCAAAAAGGGAGCGTGATGCTGAAAAGTTTGGGAACCACTGCGCTAGAGAAACCAGCGCTGAGTGGTGGGATCACATTGTCATTCAGGTGTGGGATGAAGAGCAGTGGCTACAGAAGTTTTGGATGCATAAAGCAACTTTCCTGGAGCTGTGTGCTAAGCTGGCCCCTGACCTGTGGTGCAAGGACCCCAAATGAGAGCTGCTCTCTAGGTAGAGAAGTATGCTGCAATTGCTTCGTGGAAGCTGTTGATGCCTGATTGTTATTGTTCAGTTACAAATCAGTTTGGAGTGGGCAAGTCTACCTGTTGGGGCAGCACTTATGCAAGCATGCAGGGCAATAAATCACATTTTGCTGCGTAGGACTTTGACTCTGGGAAATGTAGATGACATAGTGGCTGGCTTTGCTGAAATGTGCTTTCCAAACTGTGGTGGGGCAATCTATGGCACACATATTCCCATTATAGCACCACCCAACCTTGTCTCGGAGTACATCACTTAAAAGGGATGCTTCTCCATGTTGCGTCAGGTGCTTGTGGATCACTGTGGGCATTTCACAGATATAAATGTGGGATGGTTTGGAAAGGTACATGACACACGCATCTTCAGGAACAGTGGTCTGTACAGAAAGCTTCAGGCTGGGACTTTCTTTCCAGACCAGAAAATTACAGTGGGGGGATGTGGAAATGCCCATAGTAATTCTTGGAGACATGGCTTACCCCTTACAGACCTGGCTCATGAAGCCTTACATTGGTCACCTGGACAGCAGTAAAGAGCAGCTCAATAACAGGCTCAGCTGATGCCCCGTGGTTGTTGCAAGTGCCTTTGACAGATTGAAAGGGAAACGGAGGTTGTATCTTGTGTCAGGCTGGACCTTCTGGAGGATCATATCTCCAATGTGGTGGCCACATGCTGTTGCTTACATAATTTGTGTCAATGTAAGGGTGTAGTGTTTGCTCATGGGTGGAACAAAGAGCCACAGCACCTGGACACACAGTTTGAACAGCCAGATACTCCAGTCTGGACTGGGGGGCCCTTGTGCTAAACTCTGTACAAACATACAAAATTTTCTCAGGAATAATTAAATATACACCACAACCTAAGATTTCTCTGGAAATGGCCGTGTTTTCACTACATCTCCTACCTCAGTTTGTGATGTGACATGACTACCCATCTGCTGACATAAATGTGGAACAACTAGTGTACTTCCATAATATGTCTCATCCTCTTCCTGTTTAAGTTAATGGGAATGTTATGATTCACTTCAATGGGAGCAGGATTGGATCCATGGTTTATTAACTGAGGATCAAATTTTCAAATGGTTTCAGTCTGGCCTCTAATCCAGTAAACATTTGAAAATGTCAGAGTGCTTTGGAGTTGCAAAACTTAGTTAGCACCTTGCAGGATAGATTGCAAAATTATACCTGCAATTTAAAAGCCTGCAATTATTATAATCATTCCTGTAGTAGCACATACATGTTCATATTCCTTTTCAAATTCAAAGTGCTGTGATACACAGACAGGAAAATAAAAAATATGGGCAAAGAGTTCAAATGGAATATGGAGAGGGAATAACTTTTGTTTGGAGATCCGTTTTGGAAGGCTCCACAAAAGTGGGTGAAATAGAAGAGAGACTAGTAGGAGAGATCTTGGCAGAAGAGAGATGGTGTCTTTTGGCATCTACTTTTAATTTTTTTTACAGATTCAAGTTAATGGTGTTATCCTATTTCTCCTTCTAAAATAGAATTCTAAATTACAGAACAACTTCTTTGAAACTGAGACCAACAGTAATACGTTTGGAATGTATACTTCCTGAGAGGGTATTCAACACTAGCAATAATTATTATTTTTAAAATTTTTAATAGGAACCTTATCTTTCACAGACACTATTTCATTAAATTGCAATGAAAGCAAATAGTAATGTTATGAAATCCAGTTTACAAATTAATATCAAAGTGTTTGTTTCTATTTTTTAAGATCTAGAGATTACTTTAGCATACTGCTGAACAATCGTTTATCTTTGCTGACAGACTGGTTTACATTACTGGGATATGTGCTGCAGTACACCAAATGGCATTATCCAATTGGCTTTTATTTTTAGGCCCCTGTGTAGCAGACACAAATTGGCACACCATTGCTACTCCAGTGATCTCTGTTATAAACCCAGTAGCAGCCCCACTGAGAGAGGAGTAAGACACTGGCAGTGGAAACAGCAGCACTGCAAAACATAAGTTTTAAAACTTTGAACTCTAATTATTCAAATACCAGACATTGCCACACATGAACGGTACTGTCCAGCTGCCATTGCTCTCTACAAGGGTCCCTGATAATAAAAAATCAAAGTTATGAATAATATGTAAATAAGCAAAATATCATTAATGGCAGTCACCTCTCATTTGCTCTAGAGAAAACCCTAATTCTCCAAATAAGTGTACTACTCAATGCTAATAGTGGAAAGAAGCAATCATTCTTCAAAGAAGTAAGCATATTTTGAAGAATATGTACTGACTGCCTGGTTCTCATTCCACTGAGATGAACAGGCATCTTATTATTAATAGTAGCAGGAGCAGTTTCTAAACATGTGAAAAATGAATTTTTACTATCAACCAAAACAACTCTCAAAACCACATTTATATTAAAATTATGTCTCTTGTAAAAAGTACATTTAGTTTTTTCTCAGAAAAGAATTACATTAGGGACCTTTACTTTGTATAGTGTAAATATCTTATTAGACTAAGTATAATGAAAAACTCTTAGGAAAAGTATTTGCTGTTCCATAAACAGCAGGCATATTAGCCACCTTACAAAATTAAATAACAGCCCTATCTAATTTTTCTTTCAAAATACTATAGATGAAATCCTGATTACACATCAATGAAAATTTTGCCACTGATTTCAATGAGGCCAGGATTTTCCCCCAAGTGATTGGCTCAGGTAACATAATCAAGCCATACAGAGTCAATAATTCTCTCTGTGGCTTAGTAAGTTACCCAAATGGATATGGTCATGAAAATATAGGAAAATAAAATCTTGCTAAAAGGTTATGCTTTGGATATACACAAAGAATCACTTCTACTTACTTTTTTAATGAACAGGGTTTTTTTACCTACTATTTAGTTTTGTTAATGTGACAGAGCCAATGCAGAGAAACAGACAAGAGAGAGTGAGCTTTTTTTTCTGACATGGGCATCATCAACAAAGTTTAGTTTCTGATTTCAGAAGCTCTGTTACCTATCATATAAAGGCAGAAAGAACACCCAAAGGCTACGTCTACACTACGAGTTTTCTTGGCCAAAAATATGTTAATGAGGGACTCATTTGCATGAGTCGTGATCTCATTTGCATATTTTCTGCCAATCCATTTTTGCACTGGGGTTTTTGCACAAAAACAAGCAGTGTGGATGTTTTCTTTTTGCGCAAAAACCCCTTTTCCTGCAAGATCGGTAAACCTCCTTTTTTGGGGCATAAGGGTCTTCAGAAAACGGGGGTTTTGCACAAAAAGTAAATGTCCACACTACATCTTTTTCCGCAAAAGCCCTTTGCGCAAAAAAAGTGTGCATAAATTATGCAAATGATGCACTGCAATATGCTAATCTGTGTCTCATTTGCATACTCACTGCTGGCAAAACTGTCAGTGTAGATGAAGTCTCAGTGTTAAGATCCCACTTTAAATATGTATGCTAGGAATTGCTTAAGAAGAATCTGTTTGTTTGTAAAATGAGAAAATTTGATATGAAAGCCAAAGAGCAATAATAATCAAACCAAAGAGCAATAATAATCAATCTCACATTGATATTTTTTCAGTTACTTTTCAGAGTAAAACCTAACTTCAGCTTCTGTGCTTCAACTTCCCCATTTTTCAAAGCGGGAGGAGAAAACACATTCAGATGGTGTGAGAATTTATTAGTTAATGTTTTTATATCATTTCTAAATATGCTTCAGATAAACTGTATCCACCAATTTAGATAACACAACCAAATCAGACATATTCTTTTATAATAATGTTAGCTTCCAAAAGTAAACAGTAAGAATATATATGCAGAGTTGCTGTTGCTTTTTCACTGAGGAATCCCTATGTCTGAGAAAGAGCAACTTGTGTTATCCTTTGGGAAAGGGACATAATTTAGAACAGGTACCAAATTAGAAATAGAGAGCAGTGTTGTACTGCTCTCCAGCGTCATCTGCTGCTTCAGAAGGATATTACATGGAGCCTAATTCTGGTCCCACTGAAGTGAATGATTATTTAAATGTCCTTTTGTGTTCAAACATTAATGTTTACAGGCAATTGCCAGGACCAGGAGATTCTAACTGGGTCAGAAATCTAAATCTGAAGCAATTATCTATCATCTGAGTATGTGTTCTTGACCAGCATTTGAACCTGTGATTTCCTTTGCAAGGGATGCTCTTGCACATAGGGTTGCCAGATGGTTTCCACAAAAATATTGGACACAGTTGACATTACCTCACAATCTACATTATACCTTATTTAGAAAATACTGGACATTTATATTTTCTCATTTATATTTTCTCAGTTTGTTTCCAGAACAGAAAGCTCAAATACTGGACTGTCTGGTTCAAAACCAGACACCTGGCAACCCTGCTTGCACATTCAAAGTTTTCTGTTTGTTGTTTCTAAAGAAAACGCTGGCTTTTTGCTGTATTTGATTCAAGATACTGAAAAACACTGAAAAACACCAAGCTAAATTCCTCCCAGGTGAAACTCTGCTGACTATTGGGGAAGTAAACCAGGGGTGAATTTGTCCCAAAGACTGGGGATGTCAATTTGGTAGCAGATGTGTAATAATGAATAATTGATACTAATGTCCTTTATTTGAAACTGGCATCATGGATAAACTTTGCTCTGGTACCATTAGCAAAACTGTGGTTAAGAGGAGGAAAATAATTTTTGCATAGGAGAGGGTGATCCAGGCCAAAATGAGACAACAGCAGAGAAGAACAGTGCATTGGAGCCTTCACAATCACTAGGAAATGCTGCACAAATCTAATTTTTATTACTATTACTATTTTTTATTCCTTCATGAGGAGCCTGGGTATAAATTTAGAGATGTGGATCTGGAAGTAAAATTGCTTAGCTGTTTCATACAGTGATTAAGTATATTTTTCAAGAAATAAATTGACCAAGCATCACCAGGAGCTAACCCCACTGCAGCTCTGCCTTTTAAATGTATTAAGAGCCTGGTGGCTGGGAAGCCTGGGGGACCAGGTGCGAGCCAGGACAGCTGATTCCCTGCTCACGCCCGCTCCTCCACTATTCCTCTGCCTCCCCATGGAGATGGTACTGGGGGGAACCGACTTTTAAGCTGTCTCCCCCCAGCATCAGCTCCTGCTCCCTGCCTTGCTGTCTCTCTCTGATAAAGGCAGCGGGGGGGGAAGTGACTAGTCAAGTCACTTGTCGACTATCTGATAAGCATATGCTTATCGGATAGTTGACTAGTTGTTATATCCCTACTGGGGAGGAGAAAAAAGGTCCCTAGCAGGTGGGGGGGGCCTGAGGGGGGAAAAAAGGCCCCTGGTGGCTGGGGAAGCCTGGGGGAAGAAAAAACACCCCTGGCAGCTGGGGGAGTACTGGGCGGGGAGAGAAAAGGTCCGTGCCAGATGCGATCCCCTATCCTGAGCCCCTCCTCACTCCTCAACCCTCACTCTCACACACACCCCTGCCCCAACCTCCTGCACTCTCCCCACCACATCGCCAAATCCCTGCCTTGAGTCCTGCAACCCCACACCACCAGCCCCCTGTCCTGAAGGACCCGGGCAACACCGGGTAAATCTTCTAGTAGTCCAATATCTTAGAAACCTGTCTCAGACAGTGGCCAGCACCATGATTTAGAAGAAGGTTTCAGAACCCTTCAGTGTGCATATATTGGGTAATCTGATCTTTAATAGGGTATGTCTACACTAGCCCCCTAGTTCGAACTAGGGAGGCTAATGTAGGCATTCGAAGTTGCAAATGAAGCCCGGGATTTAAATATCCCGGGCTTTATTTTCATCTTCCCGTCCGGGCGCCATTTTTAAATCCCCCTAGTCCGAACTAACTGCCCGCGGCTACACGCGGCAGTCAAATGTTAACTCGAACTAAGACTTTAGTTCGAGTTCACTGTTATACCTCATTCCACGAGGTGTAACAGTTAACTCGAACTAAGGTCTTAATTCGAGTTAACGTTTGACTGCCGCGTGTAGCCGCGGGCAGTTAGTTCGGACTAGGGGGATTTAAAAATGGCGCCCGGACGGGAAGATGCAAATAAAGCCCGGGATATTTAAATCCCGGGCTTCATTTGCAACTTCGAATGCCTACATTAGCCTCCCTAGTTCGAACTAGGGGGCTAGTGTAGACATACCCTCAGAGATTGACTTAAGACCTGAAACATCTGATTTAATATCCTTTCCACAGAATTTTTATCATTAATAACAATAACCCTGGATTTTCTTGAGCTCTATAGAAACATATAATCCCTTTTTGAATCTTGTTAAATTCTTGTCCTCAATGACTTCCTGTGATAATGCGTTCCACACTTTAATTACAGGTTGTCTAAAAAGTATTTCTTTTAATTGTTTTTGAATTTCCCACCTTTTAATTTTATTAAATGTTCCATGGTTCTTTTGTTATGAGACAGGAAGAATAAAAGTTCTCAGTCTACTGTTATTTTATATACTTTTTATCTTAGCTCCTCTTAGGTTTCTTATAAACAATTCTAATATTTTTTATCTCTCTTAACTAGAGGCTTTTCCATGTCCATGATCATTCTTGTCACCCTTCTCTGAACCTCTTCTAGTTCTGCAATATCCTTTTTGAGATGGGTACTGCACACAGTATTCCAGCTGAGGCTGCATCATTGATTTATATAAAGGAATGATAATCTCAGTATTATTCACCATTCTATTTCTTATGTGCCCTAATACCTTGTTTGCTTTTCTGACCACAGCTATATATAGAGAAGAGGTCTTCACTGCACTGTCTCAGGGACATCCAGGTCCCTTTCTTGAATTAATACTTAACTTAGGGTACATTTACACTGCACGCTTATTTCAGATAAACTATTCTGGAAGATATATTCTGAAATAAAACGTCCACACTACAGGGAAGCCTCAAAATTAGTCTGACACAGGCTCCCATAATGAGGATGCGCTATCTCGATTTAGAGCCCCAGGAGGCACTGGGGAGAAATTACTTAGAATGGCTCTGGTGGGGGGCTATTTTGACATAGCAGCAGTGTAGCATACACACTGCAGCTATTTTGAAATAGCTATTTCAGAAGAGGAGTTATTCCTCATGGAATGAGGTTTACAGAGTTGGAATAAGCCGCCCATTATTTTGATATTATTTCGAAATAATAAAATTGCTGTGTAGACATATTGTTATGCTAGTTATTCCGAAATAACGGTGCAGTGTAGATGCACCCTTAGAATCCTATGAGGTGTGTGAGTAGTTTAATATTTTCCCTTCAAATGCACATTATTTTGCATTTATCAACAGTGAATTTCATTTTCCATTATCTTGCTCATTTGCTTAGTTTGTTTAGATCTTTCTGAAGTTCCTTGCAGTCCTTTGTTCCTGATTAACCTTAATAACTTTGGGTCCTCTGCATATTTTCCTACTTCACTATTCACCATGCTTCTGAGATAATATAGTATATATTTTAGAGCATTTGTCTGTCTGTCAGTTTGATCAAGAACTCCTAAACTGTAAGAGTTAGGACCACCACATTTGGCATACAGCTTCCTTTTATCATACCTTAAAGCAGGGCTACTCAACTTTGTAAGCCCCAGGGGCCACAGTGATACTCACAGCACTGTGCTGAGGGCAGCAACTTAAGTGTGATTGCATATACATGCAACTATATATGCAAATAGCTTCTTTCTCCCTGATGGGCATGAATACAAAGCACTTCCTGCAATCCCCCGGCACTCCTGGCACCTCCTCCCTGGGGGGCTAGAAACTCTGACATCCTGTACCCGCCTTCTTCCAGCCTGCCTGCCCACTTGCGTCTTTCAGTGCTCACCCCGCCTGGGAAATGCCTGGCTGTTGTGGAGCATGGTCCCAGTGGAAGCCATGTTCAAAGGATCTCACCTGCAAGCCACATGTTGAGCCCTGCGTAAACCCAAACCGCACTGCGGGCTGCAAACAAACGGGCTGTGGGCCGCATGTGGCCCGCGGGCCATGTGTTGAGTAGCCCTGCCTTAAAGCAATGTAAGACTTTGGTTGTTCCAGGAAAATGGGATGTACTTGGAATGGGATTGCTTCTCATAAAACCAAACTAAAGAGAGACAGAATCCCAAAGCAAGTACAGTCCTCAAAATTGACATAACTGAGTAAATGTTGAAAGAGTCTGAACCAAGGTGAGCCACAAAAATAGGATGAACCTGGAATAGGACTGCTTCTCAATAAATCTTACAGAAAAGAGATAAAGTAAAGAAATTTGGAGTAGTGGTCTGTTTTGGCACAGCTAAATCAGTGCTTAAGATTTGAAAAATAGAAGAAAATGTTATTGGAAACTAAATTGACTATAGCCCTTTTTTGTTAAAACCAGCTGAATGATAAGAGTTTATAGGGATGATGAAAAATACACTTGATGGAATTCCCATTTTTTAAAAATTACTAAAAAAATTAAACAGAAAAATGTTAATCCCTTTTTAAAAAAATCTGAAATAAAAATTAATGTCATAAAAATAAGAGTGTATTTTTAACCATACAATCATTTAAATAAAGCATTTACATTTTTCTTTTATTTAAAAACACCTTAATTGAGTTACAGACTTGGGTAACTCTGCTAGTTAATAAATATACTAAACAACACAGGATCTAATATGGGGCCTTGAGGCACTCAGCTGTTAATCTTTTACCATAATGAAAATTTACCATTTAATTCCATTGTTTTCTGTCTTATAGTCAGTTTTTGTTTCATGACAATATTGTGCCTTTCAGCCTCTTGTGGGGTACCTTGTAAAATGTCTTTTGAAAGTCTAAATTATGTCAACTGGTTATCAATTATGCACTACATATTGAAAGGATTTTAAGAAAATTAGTGAGACATGATTTTCCTTTGCACGATCTGTGTAGGCTAGACCCGATCATATTATGATAATCCAAGTGTATTGTTCTGGTTTTAATTATAATTTCAACCAGTTTTCCAGCTATAGATGTAAGGTTTATTTGTCTATAATTCCCCAGATCACGCCTAGAATAATTTTTAGACATGTGTTACCCTCTAATCCTGTGGCTGTTTTTTAATCAGATTACATATTTTTGCTAGCAGCTCAGATTATTCATACTTCAGAACTCTTAGATATACTCAAACTGGACCTTGTGAATTAGTGTTTTAAATTATCATTTGTAATACAATTCATTAATACACAGTGACTGAGAAATAGTAAATTTCTTTACATAACAAGGAAAACCGAAAAGAGTGAGAAACCCACTAAAATAGCCCGTGCATCCAAGTAACTCTCATGTAAACAGATCACACTGGCCCAGTAACCCATTGGCCTAGTCTGTGTTATTAGGAACATTTTTCAAAACTTCTTTATGAGTACGAATAAATAAACTCAGAATAGATAAAAAAGTTGAGCGTTTAAAACGCTGATGGATCTCTGCCTGCACTAGGGCTCCCAACATTACTGTCACCTTTCCAGCTGACCTGCCACTCACAGCAGAGAGAAATTTTTGAAAAATATCCCAAATGTGAACTGTGTCCCTTGGAGTTGTGTTCCCAATCAGACTAAAAGTTGGGCCAGTGATTGTGTTTCTGAAGTTACAGACTTTTTTCCCCTCTTCCAGTAATTTTTTTTTAATAAAAAACAAGACTTCTTAAACATCTTTATAATAAAACCAGAGCACTTCCAAAGTTTGGGAAATTCAGCTTGAGATCCAGAGTAGGCCTGAATGTTGTCATTTGGGACACATCTATAGTATTTTTAGGTTGGGGCTTTCGAAAGCACTCAGCATTGACATAACTCTCTTCTCAGGACCATTAATGGAAGTTTACCATTAACTTCAATGGGGGCAGTATTAGGCTATTACTGAAGTCTATTGGAAAATGCTTTTCTTAATTGTTTTATTGATTATTTCCTTTATTCAGTCAAACACTAGTTTTATACAGGGCTGGCTTTAGGAAGTGCAGGGCCCAATTCGAACAATTTCGACGGTGCCCCGCAGCAATTTTGGTTGAGCAAAAAAAAAAAAAAAACTGCACACAAAAAATCCCCAGCTACCTCCCCTGCAAAGCCCCAGAGGTAGCTAACATCCCCCCCCCCCCCCCCCCCCCCCCCGCAGTGCAGGGAAACCCTGCACTCAACTCACACCTCCTGTGGCGCAGGCAGCCGCCGCACTCCTCCTCCGGGGCCAACGCCCCTTCCCGCAGCGTG
Organism: Pelochelys cantorii; assembly: GCA_032595735.1. Classification (NCBI taxonomy): domain Eukaryota; kingdom Metazoa; phylum Chordata; order Testudines; family Trionychidae; genus Pelochelys; species Pelochelys cantorii. Next base: position 26,079,351 of record CM064339.1, read on the forward strand.
CCCGGCACACTTCCAGGTTCAGGGCGCGGGGCCCGATTCGGGGGAATTGGACGGATCGGCCTAAGGCCGGCCCTGGTTTTATATTCAGCTTCTAGTGATTAATATCTTCACCTTTACTTTTCAGGTATCAGAGGGTATTAATCTGTTTTAGCAAAAACAACAAAGACTCCTGTGGCACCTTAAAGACTAACAAATGTATTTGGTCGTAAGCTTTCATTGGATGGAACCCACTTTGTCATGACGAAGTAGGTTCCAGCTCACAGAAGCTTATGCCTAAATAAATGTGTTACTCTTTAAAGTGTCACAGGATTCCTTGTTACTTTTCAGGTTGGGAATATAGTTTCTAAGTTACATGATTCTGAAAGCATTTTAAAAGTACATGGTAATTATTGTTACTATGTAAATTAACTCTGAGGCATTGAATCGTGCATATTAATTTATGTATGAATAACAAATAATAAATGTAGTTCTGCTATCTGTTGGTTAGAGAGATTAATGTTCTAGAACTGTTTAACCATTGGATGCTGTGTTTTCACTTATTTCTAAATTATCATATAAAATTGTTGTGCATTGTTAAAACCGGTACTGTTTTCCACCTGGAAGGAGGCTCTATTTCAGTGGTGTGTTATGTAGGGCCAGATCATCCCATTTGTAGACATGGCAGGAGAATAGAGCATGAATGGAGGCTCAGAAACTCTGCACAAATGCATCTGATCCTCTTGTCTGATCTGTCAGGTTTGGAGATGAGCCCTACAGTATTTTCTATGGGAGACACTCCGCCCCCACTGACAGGATGATGTGGGAAGGATCTTCACAAGGGAGTCCTCAGAGAGATTTCTGATCCCTAGAGATGTGTATTTCCTGTGGGAGGGATGATCTGGATCTGGACTTCTAATACTCCAGTCATCTGAAGAAGTGGGTTGCGCCCACTAAAGCTTATGATACCATCTACATGTTTTGTTCGTCTTTAAGGTGGTATTAGTCTATTTGTTGTATTTTAAGTTTCTCCTAGATCATTATATTCACCTGTGTAAAGTAGTTTGAGTCATATGCAGAGAAGTCCTATGTGTATAGCATTTAAAGCATAATTCTACTTTTTGGGTCAAATCTTGGAGATTGGGATTCTAGATCAAAAAGTGCCATTGAAGCACTAGATTAGTCTGGGCAAATCATGTGGGTCAGCACTTTTAAAAGTGCCCAGCAGGAGACACCTTTTGTCTGATTTACAGAAGGGCTGAGCACATTCCCAATGAACTAAAAGTCCGAGGCATTCATAATTAGTAGACACATTTGAAAATGTAGTCAGAAGTGACTTGCTCAAGATAATAGGGTGGGTGTCAGTGTCAGAACACAGGAGTTCTGTATTAATCTTATACTCAGACCAAGAGTATGTGTGTGTCTCTCTCTAGGGCTGATTCAATCCCCAGTGAAGAAATGAGTCTCCCCTGGTGTCAGTGAGGGTTGGATTGGGCCTGATCCTATCAGAATCAGTGTGAGTTTTGCCTGCATAATGAGTCCAGGGTCAGGTATTTTTCACTGTGGCTACGTCTATACTGCACTTTTATTTCGGAATCAGCTATTCTAGAAGAAATATTCCAAAACACTTTATTTCGAAATAGTGCATCTACATACCAAATGCTCATTGAATAGCACTGAGCAATTGAAAATAGAGCAACCACACTGATTGGACATTAAATTGCAGTTAAGGCCACCCGGAACCACTTCAGTCAGGGCATCAGGACAGCACTCACTTCCCGTGGCATCAGGACAGCACTCACTTCCCCTATCTGAGGCTCTTGCTTAAACAGATCACCCTGTACAGCAGTGTCTCAGGCTTTTTTCCTTTGCCTACCTCCTCGAGGGGCAGCAAACCCATTCCTCTGCCTGCTCTGGTTGCTCTTACTGACACCTCAGCAATCCAGCTATGGAGCCAGACCTGCCTCTGGGCAGTTGACAGCAATTGCAGCTTATGCTGCACCTCATGCAGCAGTTTCTGCAGGCTGCTTCCCAGGCCCTGTAGGAACACAACCCTCCGATCATTTTGGAGACCCTCATCGGCTCTCTGTGTGCATGGCTCATGCTGTTGGATCCTGCCTGCCCTCCCCTGCACAACGTGCACCGACACTTCTGGCATCTGGACACCAATGCTGACTGGTGGGACCGGCTTGTCCTGGAGCGGTGGGACGATCAGCAGTGGCTCCAGAATTTTCCAGATGAGGAAGGACACCTTTCCAGAACTCTGTGAGTGGCTTGCCCCTGCCCTCAGGTGACAGGACACTCACATTAAGCCCACCATCTCCCTCTAAAAGTGGGTCACCATCACCCTGTAGAAGCTCACCATGCCGGACAGCTACCAGTGTGGATCAATCAGGGAATCAATTCAGTGTGGGGAGATCGACTGTTGGGGCTCTGGTCATGCAGGTATGGCGCTCTTGGGCTATTGTCCCAGGAGGGGGGTGGACTGCTGGAATGGGGTTCCCTAGGGAAGGGGTGGGTGGATGGTGGTGGTGGAAGCCCCTTTCCCAGGCGGTTTTACTGTGCTGCCCTCACAAAGCCCTGCCAGGGAATGGAATAAGTGGGGGGTTGTTCCTGCTGGGGAGAGGGAGGGTTTGGGCTCCAGAACCTTCTGAGGGCTCTTGCAACCCTGCAATTCTCTGTTTGTTTGCTTGTCTTCTTCTACAGGTGGTGCAGGCCATCAATGCTGTCCTGCTGTGCAGGGTCATCAGCCTTGGCAACATGGATGCCACTGTTGCCTGCTTTGCTGACATATACTTCCCCAACTGCAGGAGGGCTATTGATGGTACCCACATCCCCATCCAGGCCCCTGATCACCAGGCATATGTGTACATCAATGGGAAGGGTTACTTCCCGATGGTCCTGCAGGCCGTTGTGGACCACGACGGCCAGTTCATATATATATATGTTGGGTGGTCAGGGAAGGCGTATGACGCCAGTGTCTTCCACAACTCAAGCATGTTCAAGAAGTTGCACACCAGAATTTTTTTCCCTGACTGCACCATCAGGGTCTGGGATGTGGACTGACAACATGCATGGTGGGGGACATGGCCTACCCACTTTTGCCCTGGCTCATGAAGCCCTACATCGGCCACCTTGACCACTCCAGGGAACGGTTCAACGGCAGGCTCAGCAGGCCGGCATGGTTGTTGAGGACTCCTTCAGGCATCTGAAGGTGTGGTTTCGCTGTCTCCTCACCCGGCTGGACGTCGGGGAGTGGAACATCCCACACATGGTGGCTGCATGTTGTGTGCTTCTCGATATTTGTGAGAGGAAGGGGGAGGCATTCCTGCCAGTGTGGGGGGGCAGAGGCTGACCTCAGCAGGGCCTTCTAGCAGCCATGCACAGCTGCCATCCGGCAGGCCCATCAAGGGGCCATGCGCATTCGGCACAGCAGCACCTGGAAATAAAGGCTGCCCCCATGCCATGCCAGAAGCACTTCCGGGTGCCTTCTTTTTTCGACACAGTGTCCAGCAGTCGGGATGCTCTTTTTCAAAAAAGCGGATCAATTTTTCGATCTGCATAATGTAATTTAGATGCTCTTTTTTGTCGACAAAGCCTGTGTCGAAAAAAGGCGTGCAGTCTAGACGTATCCTGAGGGAAGGGCTGGAGGCCCCTTATTTCGAAATAACTGCAGCCGCCCTGTGTACACTGGCACTATTTCAAAATAGCTGTTTCAGAAGAGGTGTTATTCCTTGTGGAATGAGGTTTACAAATGCCGAAATAAGCCGCCCGTTATTTCGAAATTATTTTGAAATAACAGAATTGCTGTATAGACGCACCCTGTGAAAATGGAACAAGATTTGCTGAGCAATTTTGAAAATGTGGCCACTTTATTCAGGTGCTTAAATGAATTAAGCTTTTTGAAAATCTGTCTCTGTATCTTGTTACCAAGACCTGAAACATCTACTATACCGTTTCCTTTGCTACTGTTCTAATAATTTGTTATCTTTGTTCATGTGTACAGGACAGTATTTTGTAATAAAATTACTGATGTTGCTTTCTAGTAATAAGTTATTAAAATGGATTTAAACAGATAAAATAATATTACAAAACCAAAATTGAAACAAGAAGAATAGAATGCCAGAAAAAAAGTTGAATGAGGGGAACTCACTCACTTTGTTATATCAAATATGCTATCTCTGATAAATTAATCATTAGAGATAATCAATTGCTTTTTTTAATGTGGACAAGGCCTTACTGTCTCTGTACAGTGCAGCTGTTATGGTTGATTATAGATGCAGTCCCTGAGCCCTGGTCTAACTAGGGAGGTTTTTTTGTTTGTTTTTGAAATAACGCCCCTTATTTCTAAGTAACAAGCAGCACGTCCACAATACCAAGCCTGTTATTTTGAAATAAAGGTCTGGTTATTTCAAAATAATAACTCCTGCTTTCCATGAATAATAACACTTATTTTAAAATAGTTATTTCACAATAGCAGTAATGTAAATGCTCCACTGCTGCTATTTTGAAATAACTACTTTCCAGAGTCATTCAAAGTAATTATTTCCCAGTGCTTCCTGGGGCTCTAAGTCAAGGCAGAGCATCCACATTGAGGGTATGTCTAGACTACATGGCTCTGTCGACGGAGCCATGTAGATGAGTTTACTAGACATAGGGAAATGAAGCGGCAATTTAAATAATCGCCGCTTCATTTACATCAAAATGGCTGCAGCGCTGTGCCGATCGGCTGTTTGGCAGCACAGCGGGGCAGTCTGGATGCTCCGCGGTCGACAACAGAAGCCTTTGTCGACCGCTCCGTTATGCCTCATGGAATGAGGTTTACCAGAGCGGTCGACAAAGGCTTCCGTTGTCGACCGCAGAGCATCCAGACTGCCCCGCTGTGCCGCCAAACAGCTGATCGGCACAACGCGGCGGCCATTTTGATGTAAATGAAGCGGCAATTATTTATATCACCGCTTTATTTCCCTATGTCTAGTAAACTCATCTACATGGCTCCGTCGACAGAGCCATGTAGTCTAGACATACCCTAAGGGACCCTGTCTCGGGCTAATTTCAAGCCTTCCCTGTAGTGTGGACACACTATTTTGAAATAGTTATTTCAAGAGTTATTATTTAGAAATAATTTCCTAGTGTAGACATGCCATGAGTCAGCTACAAACTAAGGATGTTAAATAGCAAGTAATTTACTAGTCGAGTAGTCTATGGAATTTCCATCGACTACTCAACTAGTCGATAGGCACTTCCTCATTCCTTCTTGAAAATGTACAAGAACCCCCATCTACACAGCGCCAAATTCTGAAATAAACCTCTATTCCAAAACGTCCCTTAACCCTCGTTCCATGAGGGTTACAGGGACGTTGGAATAGTGAGCCCGTTATTTTGAAATCTATTTTGAAATAATGGGCTTGCTCAAAAGACACAGAATAGCCAATTTGGGATAAGGGAAGTATCCCAAAATAGCACCGCTGTCTAAACATACCCCAGGAGTGCTTGTGTCAGTGCAAATTGCAGTATACCATGGGTACGTATCCCAGTGTACAACGTGTCACCATCCAGCAAATTCCTTTTGGAAAATTTTCATAATGTGTTGTGGAGTAGAATTGAGTCATAGAGGGATCTCTAGGAGCTAGGGTCAAGTTTCCAGCATACAATTTTCTCCATCTCATTATGAAATTAATTTCCATAATTTTCGCACTCTTTTAAAAAATTCCACGAAGATTCACAGCACTTTTTTGTGTCCGCCATCTCTGACAGAAGCATGGAGTCCATTGTACATGTGAACATTCAGGATGCGTGATTCTCCTGTATTTGCAAAGTATCACAACAATGAAGAACTTGAGGATATAATCAACGTCAAATTGTTAAGGAACACAAAAAAATAATTGGAATTTGTTGATAGCATTCATGGAGCAGCTGCAGACAGTGGAGCACCACATCTGGACTAAAAAAACGTCCCCAAGAAAAATCATAATACAGTTTTGGGGCAATTAGGAGTAGCTTCATACTTCCCGATGCAAAAGGCCTGTTGTGATAATTGAGCCAACAAATTTGCCTTAATTGTGAACTGTCAAAAGTATGTAAAAGTTCATGAGATGTCACAACAACATGTAATAACAAATGTTGATGGGAAAAGGTAAAAAAGGGATACAGAAAGACATAATTAAACAAAAAGGCCTGCTGATATAATTCAAGGGCTATATTAAGATCATTCATGGAAAACAAGAAATGTGAATCTAGAAATTAATTACCCAAAATTAGTGTGTTGAAAACCAGGTCTAACTGATGGAAAATAATGAAGAGATGGGTTATTTCACTCATCACTCCCTTATGGCGTCCTCAAAGAAATAGACTTTGGGGGAAAATATGGAAGAACAGAAGGTACTGTAAGAAACTTAACCATCATGTCTGCCACCACACCCATTTCCTAGGACCGTGGGCTTTTGTCCACCTAATTCTGAGAGATGTTCTGACCAGATCTGGTCAGAGAAAGGGCCAGGTAATGATGCCATCCCTACCAGCTTCAATTGGACCCCAAATTCTATGTGGCATGAAATGGGATTGACTTTAACAACAACTCCAGCTCATCACAACATTTCTTCTCTGTTACTCAACAGGACAGTTATTAACTCCCATTATTTATACCACCTGATACTATCAAACAAGAGGTTTATTTCCTTCTAGTGCTCTCTCTAGTTCAGGGGTGGGCAAATACCAATCTGTGAGCTGGGTCTGGAGTGGGGATGAAATGGGGAAACAACAGGGACAGAGGGATGGAGCTGATGAACCCCCACCCTCATTCAGCAATATGTAGAGGAGAGACCATTACCTGAAATGTCTCTGTGGAATAGATTGCTGGATTTCCTTTGCAGTACTGTAGAGCAACTTCTCTTCTCCATTCTGATACCTTGAAAACCACAGGGTTCTACAAAGGTTGACCTGGCTTTAAAGAAGAAATGGCAGACTGGCAACATAGCCCATCTCTCTTGAGGCACTATGAAAATTTTAATTTTTTGAAAACATTAGTAGCTGGCTCTGCTCTTAACTCATGGGCTGCAAAAATTGTCTGAGAACCAAGAACCATCTAACAGCCACATTAGTGGAAGTCTGGGAAAAGTTATGTTGTGTGGGGAGATTTCTTGGTTTCTTCCAAAAGAAAAAAAATGACACCTGCCCTTGTTTTTGGGTTGGTGGGCCCTTTGGCTCCTCAAAGGGATACCATTCTACTAGGAAGGCAGGAGCAGCTCCGCAGAAGCAGCAAAGGCAGACGGAGACGGATTCATGAAAATCTGTTTATATGGATGGACAGGAGAAACCAGAATCAACTGGTTCCTCAGGTCATGGAGGACTGGGCTCTTCAGCAGGGAGCAATTTTGATGAACTGGCTCCTAGAGCAGGGGGCATGCCATACAGGGCCATCCTTAGGATTTATGGGGCTGCATTCAGGATTATAAAATGGTGCCCCTCTGACCCCAGTGTGTTGAGGGGACTAAGCCCCTGGACAGAATCTTCTCCACTCAAGCCCACCCACTTGCCCTTCCCACAAGCGGAGCCCCTCAACTGCTGGCCAGAACCTTTCCACCGAGGAGAAAAAATGAGGCCAGGTAAGTGGAGCAAACCCTCCATTACTCCAGGTCATGCTCCCCTCACTCCTGGTTTAGCTTGGCTCCTCTGCCTCTCCCTGTCACCACCACCTACCTGCTGCCAGTTGATTTTGCAAGGCCAGTGCTGCTGTCGCTCACTCAGGGCAGTGGGAAGCAGGGAGGGAACAGGGAGCTGGCCGCACACACAAACACAGGTCTGCCGTCCTGCACCCCTAATTCCTGCACTCCTTCACTCCTATTCCCTGCATCCCCTTCCTGCACTCACGTAAATATTTGAAGTGATGCCAAGTCAAAAGGAATAAAGCTTAAAAGGATTATAAGTAAAAGAAAGGGGAACATATGTAAAGTATAAAGCTTAATTTAGCAAGGTACAATCTTGGCCTAAGTTGGTTTCTGTTTTCTATATCTGAACCTATATCTGGTAAGGATGTTTAAAATGCGTTTATTTTTGTCAACATGTAACTACTAAAATTTGTGTGTAACTGTGAGAGTTAACCAATGAGCCCAGGTGGGTACACATTCACATCCCAGAGACTTTAATTCCCCTTGGGTTGAAGGACCCATCTTTCTCACTTTGCAAGAGCTCTGTCCCCATGCATCCAGTGGTAGATCCCAAAGATGGCTTCTCTCCTTGCTTATATCTTCCTAAATTCAGTGAACTTGTTTCAAAAGGCAAGATGACTTCATGCTGTTCTTCTCTTCCTGTGGGCATCCCATCTCTCTTGGATATAAATGGGGCTTCTGTTGTTTTGATTCCTCCATGCTTAATTTATACAACAGAAGATAAATAGCTGACTACTCTTCTGAGTGGGAAGGAAGCTGTTTCTCCTCAGACTCTAAAACGGGTGGAGAACCTTTCTTGGTTGGGGGCCACTGACTCACAGAAAAATCAGTTGGAGGCTGCACACGAATGAGAAGCAAAAAATAAACCCTCATTGGTGTGACCCCTGACTAAGAATAAGAAGACACTCCCCACATTCTCTAGCACACCAGAGTCTAAAGGGGTCCAGGCTAGTATATTTTGTGTGCTCCAGCCCCATGGGAAGATGGCGGGAGGGTGAGGGGCTGGAGCGTCTGTGTGGGCTCTCCAATTCTGGAAAAGGGGAGGGAGCCCTGAGCCTCGGGGACCAAATCCAGGCAAGGCAAGGGCTGCATCCAGCCTCTGGGCCTTAGGTTCTCCACCCCTGCTCTAAAACATAATCTATCGTATTTCCTCATAGTGTTAATACATACATTAGGGATGTTAAATTTATATTAATTGGCTAATCGAAGAGTCGATGCAATTTGCATTGACTATTCAATTAGTCGATAAGGGCGCCGCTGCCCCAGGGCTGTTGCTACACTTCAAAGGTGAAACCGCTGCAGGAAGCATGGGACCAGCGGGGCACTCAAGCAGTCCCCCACTGGTCCCATGCTCCCTGTGGCATCTAAAAGCGGCGGTACTGCATGGAGCCCGGGGTCAGTGGGGAAGTCCCGAGCTGACCCCGGGCCTCACGTGGCGCTGCCACTTTGAAACGCCACGTGGAGCCCAGAGTCTGGCCCTGGGCTCCACACAGAGCTGCCACTTTGAAGCATCCCCTCCACTCCCCCCTCCCCTCGCTGCCTCCTTCTGATAGAGGCAGCAAAGGACGGGGGAGCGACTAGTCGACTAGTCGTTCACATCCCTAACATACATTTCACAATGATTTTAATTACCAATATGTCATGAACCTTCAGGAAAAACCTCACTCTATATACTTTTATTATACAGCAATACTATTTACAATCAGTTAATTCAAATGCTTGTCACATGTGGGTCAGCCTTCTTCTGTTTATAGATGACCTATATGCAAACTGTGAGGAAGGAATCATGGAGTCTGGTGGTTAAGGAGCTCCACGCTCTTTCTTCCACACTTGTATGTACACAGATTGTTACAACAGGACAGTGGTCTCCAACCTTATTAACCACAAGATCACTCTTTCGATTTAAGTGCAATGTAAGATCTACCTCAAACCAAATTCCCTTGCCCCGCTTCCTTCCCACCCCTTCTTTGAGGTCCTGCCCCTGCTCCAACCTTTCTCGGAGGCCTCACCCTGCTCATTCCACCCCTTTCTCCCCCATCTTCACCTACTTTCACCAGGCTGGGGTAGGGGATTGAAGTGCAGGCTCTGGTCTTGGGTTAAGGGGGTTGGAGTGTGGGAGGGGCTCAGGGTTAGTCCAGGGTGGGGGATTGGTGTCCAGGAGGAGTTTCAGGGTGCAAGCTCTGGCAAGGAGTTTGGATGCAGGGGGGCTCACGTCTGGGGCAGGTGGTTGGGCGTAGAAGGAGGTTGAGAGCTGAGATAGAGGTTGAGGAAGCAGGCTCTGGCAGGGCACTGTTTAACTGAGACGGCTTCTGGGTGGTGGAGCAGTGGGGTTAAGGCAGGCTTATTCCTGCCCTGTCCCTGCATCACTCCTGAAAGCAGCTGGCATGTACAGCTCCATGGAGCCATGTGCTGCCCCTCATCCATAGGTACTGAGCCTACAGTTAGGGTTGCCAGGTATCTGGTAAACAAATTGAGAAAATACCGGACATATAAATGTCCAGTATTTTCTAATTAAGTAAGTTCTTCTACTTTTCCCGGGCCTGGCTCAGCATCTGCCGGAAGCCCAGTTGGGACACGTGGCAATTAAAGGGGCCGCGACTGCATTTCAGTCCGACCTTCCTGGTTACTCCCCGGTGCTTTTTTTTTTTTTTTGCTCAACAATTTTGTGTCCGGTATTTTTTTTTTAAACCATCTGGCAACCCTACCTACAGTTTCTACTGGCCATAGTTCCCCATTACTGATCAATGGGAGCTGCAGGAATGGTGTTTGCAGGCAAGAACAGCATGTGGCGACCCCCTGCTTTGCCTTTCTCAGGGGCTGCAAGGATGTGCCAAGAGCAGCAATTACCATGGGGATAATTACTCCAGACACGACAGGTTTGGCATTTTAGAAATCACTAATCAAAGAATTACATTTAAGTGTAAGAGAGAAATTAAAATTATGAAATGCACAGACCAATTGCAAACCCAAAATAACTCACTTTGCAAGCAGTTATAAGAGTAACAACCCCCCACGTGTGTGTTGGGTCAGGAGATGAGAGTGAAGAACAGTGTGTGTTTGTGTGAATGACAGAGACACACACAGTGGGTGAGAGTGACAGAGATTTGCATTGCCAATCTCCCTCCATCCCCTTCTCTCTGTGTGGAGATAGGGTACAGAAGTGGGGGAAGGAGGAACACCATGACATGAGTGCCCCCTCTTCTCCCTTCCTGCACAGCAAGCAGGAGGCTCCCAGGGGGGCAGAGGGCAAGAACAGCAGGACAGTGAGTGGAGGGGCAACTGAAGTGCCAGTGCTTGATAGTTTCCTGGCCAAACAAGTCAAGATCACCTGTCAGAGGCTCCAAGATCTACCAGTCGATCCTGATCTACTGGTTGGTGACCACTGCAATAGGGTGTGACTACAAGAATGCTTCGTGTCACACATTCCCACAGGGAATGGGAGCATTTGCTAATGGAAGTGATAAAACTGATGGCCAAGCCAGTTTGGGTTCTGCCTGCTGCCCTGGCCACTGCACCTATCCAGGAACTGACACCTCCTTCTCTGGTTGCAGTCCAGGATGCAGCTGGGCCAGAGGACCCAATCCTTCTGAGTGACCATGAGGTGAACATGGAGACTGCCTGGGAGTTGGGACCAAATCCTCCACTGGCACCCAAAATCCCTTGCATAGGTACCCCCTGAGTCTCCAAGAGGGGAATAATGAGCTTGAGAAGAGTCCTGGACCCCATCAATCCCTGTAAGACCCATGCATGAGATGTCCCTAGTTGTCCCAAGCAAATTTTCCCAGTCATTGCCTCTTCTCAGTGGGAGAAAAAAAAGATGAGCACAGAGACTGTAACAATTAACTATTGTATTTCAACATTTAACCACTGTCATATATATAGTAGCCCAATGTCTGTGACTCTGTAACGCTGAAATGCTGGCTGTCCCCTCTGGGCAGCGCTGTTGCCTCCCGCATGGCGCTCGGCTGACTTCTGCGCCACTCAGCCGGGCCCCCGCACAGGAGCAAGCAGCACAAGCGGCTGTTTGGGGTCTGTGCTCCCCATGCAGCACTGGGGTGCTGCATGGGGAGCGCGGGGCTCAAATAGCCGCTTGCGCCGTTTGCTCCCACGCGGCGGCCCGGCTGAGCAGCGCAGAAGTCAGCTGAGTGCCACGGTGGGAGGCAACAGCGCTGCCCAGAGGGAACAGCCAGGGGGTGGGTCCTGGACCAGCGTGCGACTCTGACGTCAGGAAAGGAGGAAAGTGGAGCAGACACAGAGGACATGGAGGAGACAGAGAGAACAGAGGAGGCAGAGAGGAGGCGGAGGACAGTGAGAGAGAGAATAAGAAAGACGCAGCAGGAGGAGAAGAAGAGAAACACAGAGTGAGAGGCGGGAGGGGGAGAAGAGAAAGAGAGAGAGAAGGAGAGAGAGGCAGGAGGCGGACGAGAGATGAGAGAAAGAGAGGGCGAGGCAGTAGGAGGAGAAGAGAGAGAGAGGCCATTTGCGCTGCTTGCTCCCGCGCGGCGGCCCGGCTGAACAGTGCAGAAGTCAGCCAAGTGCCACGGCGAGAGGCAAAGGGGGCGGGGCGGTGACGTACACGCCCAAGGGGGCGGGGCCTGGACGAGCATGCATCCCCGACGGAGACAGAGGAGAGCGGAGAGAGAGTGAGAGGCAGGAGGGGGAGAAGAGAAAGAGAGAGACAGAGTGGAGAGAGAGTGAGAGGCAGGAGGAGGAGGAGAAGAGAAAGGGAGAGTGAGAGGCAGGAGGGGGAGAAGAGAAAGAGAGAGATGGAGAGAGAGGCAGAAGGCGGAGGGGGGTTGGGGGGGAGGCAGTAGGAGGAGGAGAGTGAGAGAGAGAGAGACGGAGCGAGAGACCGGAGGCTCAGGAGAGAAGACCGACGTGGAGGAGAGACCTGAAAATCCCGTCTTATGATGGGCTAATTGGCTAGTATTTTAAATATTGTTGGTATTTAAATATTGTTGATATTTCTTTTAAAAATATTTTAAATACAAGTGTCATATAGTACTTCTCATTAATTGTTTAGCTTCTTTGAGTTATATGTGGATATTTTTTCCTATGTATGATGCATGGAAGATGTTTTCGGATTTGGAGTTGGGCCCCACAATTCACAACACATGAAATGAAATGATATCACTGTCAGGTGCCTTGATAGTGCAAACACTTTTCTGTCTGTCCCACAGTCTCAATCCTTCTCCAGGTTCAGAAATATCTGAAACCCAACCATATTTGGGAGAGATGATGGGGAAAATGCAGTTACAGAAGATTCTACAGCAGGGGTGGGAGAACCTCAGGTCTGAGGGCTGGATGCGGCCGTTGGGTTGCCCCGGATGTTGCTGGACCAAATTGCCCTGGAGGCCGGGAGCACGAGCCAACTGGGAGTCCTGTGGGGGCTGGGAAGCCCTGGCTGGGACAGCAGGTTTTGGGCTGTGCGGTGTCTGGGGAGCCCCAGCCTGGACAGGGAACCATCATCAGCAGTGGAGCTGGCAGCAGCCAGGGAACTCCAAATGGGGAACCCCTGGCAGCTGCGGGGGGAGCAGCAGGGTTGGGAACCCAGGCTCTGGGGAGCCCCATCCAGGCCAGCATCAGTGGAGCCAGTGGCAGGATGGGGAACCCCAGCCTTGGAGCCACAGAGACCAGAGAGAAGCCTGGGAGCCAGAGCCGGACCGAGCCATTCTGGCGCCCCAGGCAGACAGTTTAATTGTGCCCCAAGTTGGAGGAGGGCGCATACACGGCCCCACCCCCGTGCCAGCATGTGGGAGAGGTCGCATGCGCGGCCCCGCCCCCGCCTGGCACGTGGGGGAGGGCGCATGGAGCTGGTGGCAGCAGGACGCTCGTGCCCGGCCTGGCCCAACCCGCCTACTGCCGTTGGCGCACAGCCCGGGGCGGGCCGAGCCTGGCCATGCAGTGCCGCATGGCTGCAGGGGGAAGGGCGCTGCTGGCCGGCGCTGCGGGGGTTAACGCGGCCCCTGCCCCGAGCGGCTGCTGCAGGGTGGCCGCTGGGAGCTGCTGCAGCCTGGGAGTCGGGCGCGTGGCGCCTGATGGCAGCTATAAGGGGCACTGCGCACCCCTTACAGCTGCCATCAGCAGCCTCCTATAGGTTGGCGCCCCAGGCAGCTGCCCGGCTAGCCCATGCCTTAATCCGGCCCTGCTGGGAGCTGGGCTAGAGGCCAGGAGGGGAGCAGGGTGGTGGACCAGGGAGGTACATCCTGTACTAGTTTTGAACACAGCAGAACTCTACAACACAGAAAAATGGGTAGATAAATGTCTTTATGGCTTAGCTTATATACAGAAAACTGAAATACAGTTTCTGTAATTACCCAGGCAAAGACAACAGCTGCCAGTATCCTGTGATTAAATGGGCTTTCTTTTCCCCCATTCCCAAAATCATGTCTGTTTTAAACAGCTGCTAAATGTAGTTAGGCCTATTGACAAGGTGGCTCCAGCCTCTTCCAGATGAGGGGCTGAGGTGGACTAGGTAGAAAATTGCAGTGCACCCATCATGTGCTGCAAAGCCTCACAACAGACAGCAACTGCACTCCCCCTGCCTCCAGAGGAACCATTTAGGGAGGGTGGGAGGCACCTCCACCCAATTTTGTACCTCATAATTTTGCCATTTGTGTGTGAGGGACATTGTATGTGTGTGTGTGTGTGTGTGTGTGAGTGTGTGTGAGAGAGAGAGAGAGAGAGAGAGAGAGAGAGAGAGTTGAGGGCAATGTGGGAGACTGTGTGCACCTGAGTGTGTCAGTGCACTGTCACTGGTCCCATATGAGGAGAGGTTAAAGCGACTGGGACTTTTCAGTTTAGAAAAGAGGAGACTTAGGGGGGATATGATAGAGGTATATAAAATCATGAGTGGTGTGGAGAAGGCCGATAAAGAGAAGTTATTTATTAGTTCCCTAAATAGAAGAACTAGAGGACACCAAATGAAATTAATGGGTAGCAGGTTTAAAACTAATAAAAGAAAGTTCTTCTTCACACAGCATGTAGTCAGCCTGTGGAACTCCTTGCCAGAGGAGGCTGTGAAGGCTAGGACTATAATAGAGTTTAAAGAGAAGCTAGATAATTTCATGGAGGTTAGGTCCATAAAAGGCTATTAGCCAGGGGATAAAATGGTGTCCTTGGCCTCTGTTTGTCAGAGGCTGGAGAGGGATGGCAGGAGACAAATTGCTTGATCATTGTCTTTGGTCCACCCTCTCTGGGGCACCTGGTGCTGGCCACTGTTGGCAGACAGGATAGTGGGCTAGATGGACCTTTGGTCTGACCCAGTATGGCCATTCTTATGTTCTTATGTCTCTTTAAGTTGAGCGCTCAGAAGCCTGAATTCTTGTTCAGTTCAGCAGCACCCATTCCTGAGCCAGAGGCACCAGCACAGAGAGGGTCTTACCCCAGCTCAGCGGAGACACGTTCAGACAAAGAGCGTTGGTAAGTTCACCCAGCATCCATAGATCAGCTTCCCAAAGAAGAAGAGATTTAAGTGTAAACATGGGGCTTACAGTCTCTGTAGTAGTGGCTGCTGCTGAGGAGACGGTGCCATGCCTCTGGCTGAGGCTGGCATAGGGAGAGATAACTGTGCAAACCTTTGGACTCAGAGCCCTGCCAGGGCTACCAATCCTGGGCATAAAGGAACAGACTGCAAGAAAGAGACAGTTTTCCTTCAATCTAGGCAAGCAGCTAAAACGTCCTCTCTGCAGATCAGTTGGGGGGAGAAGATGGTGCTTCTGATTCCAATCTGCTTCCCCTGCTTGCTGCTGTTTGTGGGCAGCCTAAAGTGGTAGGGAGAAGTGAGAGCAAGCAAATATGGGGAAGGAGTGTGCATGACACATTTAGTCTTAGAAAAGAAGACTGAGAAAGGACCTGAAAACAGTCTTCAAATACATTGAGGGCTGACATAAAGTGGATGGTGCTGATCAATTGTTTTCCATCTCCACTGAAAGTAGGACAAAAAATAATGGACTTAATTTGCATCAGGCAGGCCCACTGATGGAGAAGGGGGCAAAAGGGGCAGCTATCCCAAGCATTTTAAACTGCCGTTGGAGCCCCGGGTGACGTGCTCAGGGCAACACTGAAGGGCTGGTGGGGCGGGGGAAGGCGAAAGGGGGCTAAACCCAGCCCTGTCCCTGCCAACCCTAATCTTCTATAATTCTTTCTCTTGGGGGGTCCTGAGGAAGCTGTGCCTTCAGAGTTTGGTGGCCAGAGACAGTGGCTGCTGGCTGGGCACCCTAGTGCTGCTGTCAGCAGTTGGAAGGGGCAACTGGGAGTGGGGCTTAGACAAATTTTGGGGTGGCTGCAGCTCACAAGGAACCCTCTCTAGTGCCACACCACCTGACAATGAAGAGTTAAAAGAAAAGAACTGATACACCCTTCCCCAAAGCAAAGCTGATAAGGTCATTAAGAGATAGAGGCTATGTCTACACTACAAAGAAAAGTCAGAAAAAGATACATACGCAAATTGCAGTTCGCAATTTGTGTATCTTTTTCCGCTTTTCTTCCAAAAGAGGCTTTTCCGACATTTAGCCCATCTACGTGAGGCCAAATATTGGGAGAAAACCCTCTTTCGGAACATCCCTTCTTCCTCGTGAACTGAGGTTTACAAAACGCGTCCGCTTTTCTGAAAAAAATGCTGGAAAAGCAGACATGTTCCTTGGACGCAGCAGAGCTTTAAGCTCTGTAGTCTAGATGTACCCTGAGTGTGCTAATAATGGAGCTTTGTAAATGAGTGTGAATAGTGAAGTCAAAAGCATTGAGCAATAACTGGATTAGAGTTTGGCTGTCCCCCTCTACAATATAAATCTAGTGTAGTTGCCCTGTTATAATAGCCTTTAAAGTACAAACTGTAACAGAAATGAACAACTAATAAGCTCTGCAACTATTGAGCTTAGTCACTGATGTTGGGATATAGTTTCATGAGCCGAGTTAGGAGCAGGAATGTGGGGTTGGCACAGACACACCACAGAAAACAACATAATTTCTTGGGAATAAAGTCCCTCTTTCACTCTCAAATACAACTGGTCTCCTCAGCACCCTGGCATCAAGTCCTCCAAAAAAGTGGTGGGGAGGAGGGGGCAAAGGAGGCAATTGCCCTAGGACTCAGCCATTCAAAGGAGCCCGGTGCACCCAGCTGCTGCCACTGTTACTGCAGCAGCAGCGGCGACGGTGGCGGCTGGAGCTCCAAGCCCCTTTGAACTGCCACAGGAATGCCAGAGTATCACTTTCCATGGCTTTGAGGGCTGGGGGACACACCTTTGCTGAGGTCTGGGCAGCGCTAAGGGCTGACTACACTCAGTCCCATCTCTTCTGCCTTCAGCCTTGCCCCTTCCAGGGCGAGTCGCTTGCCACCTTCACCCAGGGTCCGCAATGGCTTTTGGCCCTGCTGCCTGGCATCATGAATCTTCAATCATTTCCTACCTTTTTATTTATCAATTTGCCTCTGTAGTTCACTAAGTTTTGCAGAAGTGAATAGTAGCCTTTTTGGTTCACATACTCACTTGCCCTTTTGGTGGGCAAACTGTTGAGATATGGGTGCCATGATAGCTGTCCTTATCCATATACAGAATACACAGTTGCAAAGGGCGCCTGAAGATTTGTGGCACCACTGGGTCTTAATATCCACCCAGGTCCTGCCTCTTCCTATCCCTGTTCTGTGACTCTGCTTCCTCCAGAGAGGATCTAGTTAACTTAAAAGTGAAAAAGCCTGACAGACCTGTTAACAGAATCAGGGAAAGTGGCCATTTAACAGGCATTTGCTACCCTTATCAGTTTCTGAATTTACTGCAGGGCTGGATTACCCAATAGGCAGACTAAGCACGTGCTTAGGGCACCAGCAAAGCAGGGGCACCAAAAAAAAAAAAAAGAGATTTTATGGTATAGTATTGTTTTTATTTTGAATTACATATGGGGGGGGCACCATAATCTTTCAGTGCTTAGGGCCTCTAAAGGTTTTAATCCGGCCCTGTGTATTAGTCTACAGGATTGTTTAAATTTTGTTTTAAAAATATTCCATTAGTGTGTTGCTGAAGATTATAAAATCACATCTCTAAAAAATGCCCCCCCTCCAGATGCCATCAGGCATAGGGGCACCAATTTAATAGTACTGTGTAGGTTCCCATAAATTCTAAGGATGCCGCAGGTGTCATTGCCCTGCTTAGATGGGAAACCCATTCTGTCAGATCCAACCATTTTTTATGGAAGTTTTCTTCTGGCAACCATGCATGGGTAGATGACAGTGCTAAATGACTCACAATGGCATCTGCTTGTGGAGAAAGACATCTCCATAACCTGTTGATAGATAGGAGGAGTACTGGCCTTTTCTGAACATCCCAGCATTCAGTGACCAAAGCGTTAAACTCAGGTAGCTAAGAGGTGTTGGCAGGGATCCAGGAGAGCCAAAGGTATGGGGAGAGGGTAAGATGTTGAGATTTGAAATGAAAGAGATCCTGCTGGCTTTTTCTTCTTTATGCGAGTTTTAAGCCAGGAGTTGGGGGAACAAGATGAATTGAACCAGGCAGAACTACCATGCCTAGAAAGAATGCTGGGCATGGAAATGGACTGGACCTTGAAGCACAGATCTGTGAGCAGAGAGGGAATGGAATGTCTATTTGGATATGATCAGGTTATTTTCTTTGTTTTGTTATTTGGTTCAACTTCTCTGTGCTAAGTCCATGTGCCTCCACCCCCCTCCACTTACTTACACACACACAACACTCCCTCTCTCTCCACTTTAAGCCAGGGTGGGGAACCTTTTTTGTGTTGGGGTTGCTGACCCACAGATAAATCAGCTGGGGCTGTGGGGAGACAGTGGGAGGGGGGGAGGGACTGGAGTGCCAGCATGGGCTCCTCAATGCTGGGGGAGGCCCTAAGCCTCAGCAACCCAGGAGCTGCATCTGGCCCCTGGGCCTTAAGTTCCCCACCCCTGGGCTGTATCCCATGGTTGGAATTTCTTTGTGTTTTAAAACTGTTCTTTTCTCAGTTGCTTTAAAACACCTAGCAACCAAGTATGCTTTATCAAGTACATCTTTTTGTTTTCTGAATAAAATCTCCTTTTTTAAGGCACTGATTGGATTCTTGTGTCCTGAAAGGTAATAGAAGGTCTGTGTATGCATGCCTAAGACTAAGAGGTCTGCAATCAGAGATTGCGGTCTGTTTTCTCTTTTTTTCCAAGCTTTCTTGTAGTAAAAGAGCTTGGGGGGGTACCCCTCTGGAAGAAGTGCAAGTGCTTTCTTCGTGGGCTCAAGAAGAAAAGGGGGAGTTGTTTCACTTGGGCTACATCTACACTGCACCTCTCTTGGGCAAAAGCCTATGCAAATGAAGCATGGATTTGCATATTGCCATACTTCATTTGCATAATTAATTAGGGGCTGTTTTTGCACAAGAGGCTTTTGCACAAAAAGGAGCTGTGTAGATGGGTCCTTTTTGTGCAAAAAACCCTTATTGTTTAAGAACCATTCTTCCTCATTTTTTCAGGAAGAACGGCTCTTGTGCAAGAGCGGGGTTTTGCGCAAAAAGGACCCGTCTACACAGCTCCTTTTTGCACAAAAGCCTCTTTTTTTATATTGTATCACTTTGGTATATCTGGTCGTGTCTATTTTCTTCCACAAATTGATCTGAGGAAGTGGGTCTGGCCCACGAAAGCTCATCACCTAATAAACCATATTGTTAGTCTTTAAAGTGCTGCATAGTCCTGTCTTTTGTTTCAGCTAGACCAAACTAACATGGCTGCATCTCTATCACTATTCTACACATTAGAGAGACTTCACACATTAGAGATGACTATCACAGCCACAGAGCACCTTAGTGTTGGGTTTGTGCTGTGGAGGGTGTACAGAATTAAAAACAAATATGCCTAATTGCTAATTTGACATACATTTGTAAAAGCCTGAAAAAAGTAATCTATGTGCATGCCCCCTTTAATTGATATCTTACCTCAAATTGAAATGATGCTCTTTTACAATGAATAAAATGGTGTGCTCAGCATGATGCAGGGAAATATAGAACTAAATAAAATGGTGCATTTAAGATTCTGTGATGTATGATTCCACTAGAATAGTGATACTCATAGTGAGGCTAGCAAGCTGCAATTGGTTCTTCAATGTGTTACCTGCGGCTCTTTGCAGCACAGGGTATTAAAACATTCTGATGTATTTACTAACCAATCAAAATGCTTTTACTATGCTATTAACCATTTGTAATTGATAAAATAATATTTGGCCAATCATTTTGCTGTGAGTATATAAAATGAAACCATGAATTCACACTGTCCTTGTTGGCTTCTAAACCAGTGAGGCCTGAGTATAACTGCACTAGAGGTTCCTGGCTATAGAATACCTTCTGGTTACCTCAACCAATGAAGATTTAGGGCAAATTCCCAGAAGTTTATGGCAAACTCCCAGAAGAAGTCAAGATTTGTGTCATTTGACATTTGTCTAATAACAACTTGTGCAGTAAGATGTTTTTCCATTCTCTCTGCCTTTTTCCTTTCTTGCTGTTTTAAAATGTTATTGGTCTTCTCTGAAAGCTTTCTGAGCCTTACAGTGTGTAACTAGCACTGTTACAGTTTCTCTATACTTTTTTATCTTTGTTCAACTGTTAAATCCATCCTATTTAGAACTGTACTAAATACGTGAAAATTTATTTTCTCTAAAATACATGGCAAATATACGTCAATATTCCTTTATTCCACTGTTCTTAAGATTTTTTTAAATTATGTAATAACTTTAAAAATACAGTAAATGTATAAAACCATATTTTCTCTAAAATGCTTGGGTCTATATATGTATTAATGCTTCTCCTTTATTCCTCTGACTGCAAGGCTTTATTTAAAATGGACTAGCTGCATATTAAATTTTTGTTAATCTCTAAAGTGCTGCAGGACCATTCATGGTCTTTAAGTTTTTTCAATTACAGACTAAAACAGCTACCCCCGAGACTTTTCTACATATTAAATATTTATCAAAATGTCTGTTATCAGTCTATCTGACATGTGTCAACACTACTCTGTCATTACTAAGATTTTTATAAATTATCTAGTTACTTATTTAGAGATGTATTCACCAGGTTTTTTTTTCCAGAAAAATGCACATTAAGAATTAACCTTTATTATGTCATTCAAACTTCACACCCTGGTTTACTAGATTTCATTTAGAATTGCACTAAATGTGTGAAAAGCATATTTTCATCTAAAAATGAGGATGAGAAATATGACAGAAATGTATTAACTTTGTACTAAGGCACTCAATAACTATAAATTAAATAAAAAGCTAAAACCTCCCCATAGGCCAGAAATACACATGTCCAAAAATGAGACCTGGGGTGGCTTAGGCTAGGCAAAAAGGAATCTGGAAACCTGTCAAATCCATATGATGAAAAAGGTTTAGCTTTTTTACATTTACCCTTTCAAATGGTGCTGCACAATACTTTGAATAACCCACCGACTTTATCCTTCATGATCCGTCTTGAGCAGGGAGAATTTAGAATTAGATTAGATGCTAGAATTTTTCAGAACCACTTACAAGCTTTTCTTGTATTTCTGAGGCACCTGAGAACTGATGTAGATAATCCCAAAAAGGAGCTGTTTTGTCTCTTCACATGGTAGATTTTTTTTTTCTTTTTCTTTTTCAGGTATGTAACCATACTTGGCTCGCTCTCTTCTACCTGGTTATTCTGTAAAGTGATACTTGCAATGAGATGAAAAAGGATGCTACAGAACCCTGATCCTTCCCGCACTTCGTCTGCTTGCTCTAAACGCTCAATAACTTCCATTACTAAGAATGTATCTTTCCTTTTTCTTTATATTAGATAAATAGAAGTGGCAAGGGCAATTGAAGGAAGCTGTCTTCTACCATGAAAGAGCATCTTTCTCTCCCCCGCTCCTCCTTCCCTTCTCCTATTTATTTCCAGTTTTCTTATCCCCTAGTCATAACTTGGGTCACCTGAAGAAGTGGGCTGTGCCCACGAAAGCTCATGATACCATCTACATGTTTTGTTAGTCTATAAAGTGCTACCAGACCATTTGCTTGCTGGGTTTTTTTTTTTTTGAATACTTTATTTAGTAATTAACGGCAACCCTTAATTTGTATTGCGAAAGCATCCAAAGATCTCAGCCCAAAGAAAGGTCCAACCCTGCCAGGTCCTGTACAAATAGTTCAGTCTCTCCCCCGCAGGGCTAAGTCTACTTTACAAGACGGGAGGAGGCCGGTGAGAGGGCAGGGAGGCGACGCCTTGCAGTCTCAGTATGAAGATCACAGAGCCTGCAGGGCACTTTGCTTCCCAGCGCAAGCTGCTCCCGTAGGCCAGGAGCTCATGGCCACCCATGGGTGGGCGGGATCCTACCTGCTGTGCTGTTAAGGAGGGTGGGTGGCTGGGTGGGATGTGACCCAGCAGAGCCGGTCCCGTGCAAAGCCCCCAGGCCAGGCAGACCATGGGCTGGGGTTCGGGCCCCTCCACAAGCCAAACACACGCGAAAGCAGCGCCCAGGCCGGGTGCTGCTCGTCAAGGGGCCGGCGTTTGGGGGCCGGGCCGGGGCGGGGCCGGCGCTGGAGGGGCGGGCCTGCCGTTATAAAGGTCTGATCTAGGCGCCTGCTCCGCCCGTCGCATCGCCGCTCTGCCAGCACCATGGCCCTGTCCAGCGACCCTGCCTTCAGGAAGCTCGCCGAGTGGTACAAGGCGAACGCCGCCAAGCTCGTCCTGAGGCAGCTCTTCGAGGCCGACAAGGACCGATTCCAGGCATTCAGGTCTGCCCGCCGGGTGACCGCCCCCCCAGGGCCTCGGGGACGGGGCGGCTGCAGGGGCCTTCCCGCCCTACCCCGCGGGTAGCGCCGCCAGGGGCCGCGCGCTCAGCCCCTTGCCCCGGGAGCTGCCACCTGCCCGAGCAGGGCCGCAAGGGCGCGAAAGCCGCCCCGGGCGTGCAGGGCGGAGCGTGTCCCCTCCCCCCTCCTTCCCAGTGGGGGCTGCCGTGCGGGGGGCTCTCTGGGCCCGACTGCAGAGACTCCCCCGCCCCCCGAGCCGGCTGCCTGCCTGCCCTTGGTTCATCCTTGCGGCACGGTACGTGCCGGGAAGCACGGCGGGGAGAGGGGCATTGTGGGTCCGGCGTGTCCCGGCTTTCACCTCAGCGCGCTGAGTCATGGCGAGCCCCACGGCGCGAGGGCCCCCAACGGCCCCCAGAGCCGCGGGGTGCCCGGCTGTCAGCAGCGGCTCCCGGAGCGGCGCCCAGCGCCTTGGCTCCCCGCACGGTTACTCAAAGCCTATTGCCACAGCCCTAGTGGCTTGTGACACAGGAAGGGGAAGCAGGAGGCGAGGCGCAGGGTTTAACGCTGCTCACCCTCTCTGTCAAATGGAGCCGAGATTAACCTGGCTGGCTGGCGGGGTGATTACAACTGATTTATTATCGGACTTCAGATCGGTGTAGACCAGAGTAGCAAATCGTGTGTGTGTGTGTGTGTTGCGGCTATCCTGAGCTTACACACACACTTACTCACACTCACACTCTCTTATAGTATATGTTAATTACAGCTTGCCCAGTTAGGAAAGGCCTGTACAAAAATGCACTTTTACTTAGGACTACCCTTGAAAGGCGCTCTCAAACTTGAGTTGATGCAGAATGTAATTTCTAGGCTAGATTACAAAGACCTAAATGACTGTAGTAAGGTCTGGGACAGAGAGAGCCTCTAGGCTTGCTATTGGGGGAGGAAAAAGTATTAGATGGGAATTTGAGCAGTGATGGCTTCAAGGATGCAAATTGCTGGAAAAAGTTACATTGCTTAAGTGTTGATGTGGCTTACGTGACATTAACCTGAGTAGCACCATCTAATAGGTGCCGCATTGCAGACTGTGCATTGTAGCAGAACATTATTGATCTATAGGGTTTTTAGGTTTCTTTCTAACTTTGTGTGACTCTAAGGATTTTTAAAATAGAATTACATTGTACTCCTCCATGCTCCAGATGATGTGTGGATAGTAGGTAAAGATTTGTTGTGATAGCCAGTAGCAGCTACAATGAACAGATCTTCTCTTAACTAGAAAGTATGTTGGGAAGTTGTTTTTGTTCATCTGAACAATCTTTGAACTAGTCATTCATAATTGTTTCCTTTTCTCCATTTTTAGTAACTAACATTTTTGTCTTGGGATACTTAGTTTTCTATGTTTAAGGTTGATTTCTCCCTCCCCCATGAATAAATAAAATTTCTGTAAGAGCAGGGAGCCCAAGTTTCAAGAATGTAGGTGCTAACTTCTTCGTGCTAAATTATAGTTTGGGATTGTTTCTTAGAATTTATCTAAACTATGAAAATGTTGTTAATATACAAAAGGGCATGATATTTCATTAATAAAGTAAGTTCAAACTTTTGATTCAGGGATTTAGTACCCGTTTAAAAATGTGATAAACATAATGTAGCTTCTTAAAAGAATTGTCTGAACTTCATTTTTATGCTGCTTTAACTCAATCTGTTTAGAAACAGTTAAAATTGCACAAATCCCTTATGTGGCTGTAGTTAAATGTTACATGTTGTAAAAGGTACTTATACAAGTATAGCAAGCTTTATCTGTATCCATGTGCTTATAGCAAGCTATATTGGTATAAGCACCTTTATACCAGTATAACCTCATCCATATGAGGTGTTTATCTAAAAGTGCAGAGACATTAGTCAGACTAGGAGCAGCTGTAGCAACAGCCAAAGCAGAGACCTTTCAGACATGCAGAGAATGTCCTACAATTTTAACTAGACCTTCTTTGCTCTGTGCTGACTGGATGTTTTTGCTACCATTCTCCCTTGATTGCATCACCTCAGCTTACTCTGCACCTGCCTCTTACACTCTTTTCCCCCTTCCCTGCCTTCCTCACCCCACTTCCCTTTAATGTTTCTTTTCCCTTCACTTTTATTTTCATTTAGCTGATCCACTCTAACTCTCTTCCCCCAATTAAAATAAAATGTGCAACTAATGACACTTGCTGCCATCACATGGTTCATTCTACTTCAATTATAGACTCTTTCCCACACTCTGTTTGTCAACGTAGACTGTAAGCTTTTTTGGAGCAGGGCTGTCTATTACTATGTTTATACAATGCCTAGCACAGTGGGGGTCCCCCTCTTTGCTGGCCCTTATGCACTAATGTAGTAAACATACTTTCACCTTTGGTTCTAAGAGCTGGTGTGATGCACTGGTAAGAAACTGTCCAGTTGCAGGTGTGGTTCTGCATGCTGGATGGCACAGCCACATAATATGTCTGTTTCAACTCTGGTGCTCCGGTGGCTGGGTAGCAGATGACTGCACTCCCATCCCATGCTGCATTTGAAGTGAGAAAGACACTGTAGTAGTCTTTCTGCTTTTCTGATGCCTGCTTGTTGGTCTCTTTGATGGTACCCCTGACAGTCCCTAAAACTTTGTCTTTTCTACCTCTTCTCACTTAAATTTATCCAGAAATTTTAGTTCTGCTTGGTTTAGAGCAGTGATCTCCAACCTTTTTAAGCACAATATAACTTTAAATGCAATGCAGGATCTTCCTCAAACCCAAATACCCTTGCTCTACCTCCTTTTTGCCCCTTCTCCAAGGCCCTGCCCCTGCTCACTCTATCCTCCCTTCCTCCCCCATCCTTCCTCTTTCATCAGGCAGGGGCAGAGGGTTGGGATGCAGGCTCTGGTCTTGGGTTAAGGGATTTGGAGTGTGAGGGGCTCTGAGCTGAGCCTGGGGCAGGGAGTTGAGGTGCAGGAGAGGGTTCAGGGTACAGGCTCTGTAAGAGAGAGTTTGAGTCTTGGGGGGGGGGGGGGGGGGCTCAGGGCTAGGGCAGGGACTTGGAGTGCAGGAGGGGGTCTATGACTGGGGCCTGGGTTCAGGATGCAGGCTCCAGCTAAACACTGCTTACCACAGGTAGTGCAGTGGGGCTCACCCCTGCTCTGGCCCTGCACCACTCTCAAAAGCAGCCAGCAAACAACCTCCGTCCCAAGCCCTGTTGTACCCTCTTCTGTTCTGTGGAAATAGACTTTGGGGGGGAAAGGGGACACTGACATCAGCACCCCCTCCTCTTCCTGCCCTGCACAGCAAGTGTTGTCCTGCCATGTTTTCACTTTTGGGAAGATTGACACTTCAGCAGTCGATCTTCTGGAGTTTGATTTAGTGGGTCTAATGAAAGACCTACTAAATCAAACACTAAGTGCACTACCATTGGTGCCAGAACTCCTATTCCTCATGAAGCATAAGGGAAGTCAACAGGAGTGTTTCTCCCATCAACCTCCCACTGTGAGGACCATGCCAAAGCTCTGTGTAAGGTACATTGATTCAGCTATGTAAAAAACTTAGCTGAGAGTTGCGTACCTTAACCCAATCTTTGGCTGTAGTGTGAACATGAGCATAAGCTAGGGCAAATATTTTTGGATGGAAAGCTTCCTGCAGAAAGACAAAGGAGATGATCGTGAACAATATGAATTTTGATCCTGAGGTGTTGAATTACTAGCAGCTTTTGTTTATTTCAGTAGAACTTGTGGATGTGCAAAAGAACTAAAGAAAAATAGCACAGTACATGGAGGCAAGGAGTCCTTGGTTAGAGAGGCTGTATTCTAATGTTTGAATAACATGTAGGAAATGGTTTGATTTGAGTTTCCCTAGTGTGCTATGAAAGTAGACCTCTGTGCATAGTAAACTAGAAAGTCATGACTGGAGGATTCTGTTGCTTTGAGAGGTGTGCAATAATTAGAACTCCCTACTATAGGGGCAGAGCTAATAGAATAGTCCATCTTTCAACAAAGTCCAAATGTATGGCAATGTGTGACTTGGCTTGCTACTACGTCCAGTAAACACATCTTCACATTGCAGCCTTCAACAGATCTAAGGCTAAAAATTCTGATCTGAGATTTAGACTGTATTCTTCAAACAGGGAGTAGTTAAAGAATTTGGAGAGCTCTAGTGAGGGTTAGACAAAACAAATCACAAATGAGAAAAAAGTGAGCTGTATTCCATTCAGTATTAAATAGTTTAGCTTGTGTTTTAGTTTTATAGCATGCTTGCTTATCACTCTTTTGATGCTGGAATGAATATGAATACTTGATTTTTATCTAATATTGAAATTTAGAATAGTCAATCCAGTAAATGTAACATGACGATTTCTAATATAGTGTTTAACAGATTTAATCCTATTAAAACTCTTACAAGTAGAAAATGGATGCTATAGTTGAAAATCCTAGTCAAATTAAAAAGTGTGGTTTAGTATCTAGTAAATCTTACAAAACTTGTTGGGTAAAACTATTCCTCTGTCTATTTCTACTAGCTTTTGTAGATTTGGGGTTCAGATTATTTAGATCTGTCATTACTTAGATCAGTTGTCTCCAACCTTTTTACACCCAAGATCACTTTTTTAAATGTTAGAACAAGCCAAGATCTACCCCATCCTTCCCCCAAGACTCCACCCCTTCCTTGAAGCCCTGTCCTCTCTGTTTTCCTCCTCCTCCTCCATCACTTGTTATCCCTGGCCTTTATACACTCTCAGGATATGGCTACACTACCGCTTTTTTTCCCTGATTCTTCTGTAGGAAGAGGTTTTTCCAACATTTGGCCTGTCTAGACTGGGCCAAATGTCAGGAAAAAAACCCTTCTTTCCGAAGCCCCCTTATTCCTTGGAGAATATAGGGGTTGCCGAAAGAGCATCTTTGTCTTCCACTAAAAAAAGCAGAAGAACAAACACGTCCCTGGATGCAGAAGAGTTTTCCTGGGATACCTTTGGTATCCCGGAAAAAACTCCTGCAGTCTAGCCATACCCTCACTGGGTTGACAGGAGGTATGGGCTTGGGAGTGGGAATGAGGGATTTGGGTGTGGGAAGGGGTGAGAAGTGCAAGCTCTGGGAGGGAATTTGGATGCAGGAGAAGGTGGAGGAGGGGATGCTGGCTTGGGGAGGAGGCTCCAGGCTGAGGAGTGTTGGGCTCAGGTGTAGGGTTGGGGTACTGAGCAAGCCACAGGCTTGCAAATGTGAGGGTGCAGGATTTTCGGTTGGGGTATGTGAGGGGCTCAGGGCTGGGAGTATGAAGGGTTCAGGACACAGATTTGTGGTGTGTGGATGGTGCAGAACCGTTGTGGCAGAAGACTGGGGATGTGGGGGTGCAGGAGTTTGGGGATGAGAGAGGCTCAGGACAGGGGGTTCCAGTATATGATAGGCTCCGATTTGGGGTTGGGGAGCAGTACAGGAGTCTTATGATTCTGTGGCCAGATGGGAGCTCGGCCCCAATTAGGGGTTTGTTGGCCAGGCTTCATTTTTAAATAAAATATTATGTCAAGCACAAAGTTTCAGTATTGTCTTTATTTATGAGAAGGGCAGGGACCCTGTTTTGAGTTGGTCATAGACCCACGGAAAAGTCAGTTGGGGCCACACAAGTGAGATGCAAAAAAAACCTCCTCCAAAACCCCCCAAGCCTCACTAATGTGGCCTCAACTGTGCTGGTGGGAGCAGGGGACATGGTACTGGGGAAAGGTGCTTGGGACAGGGATGTGGGGGTAGGGGGCAGGCTGCCAGTGGGTGCTGCAGCAAAGAACAGGGTGTTGATGGGGGCAGGGACCAGGGAGTCCCCAGCATTTTCTGTCTTCGAGGAGTCCCCTTCTCCTGCGTGCCTCCTCCAGGGACTCATAACACCCCCCCTCCCCCCCCCACACACCTGCCGCGAAGGAAGTCCCCGGCACGCCACAGACCTGGGTCTGGTACCGTGCCAGCTGTTTGGGGGAGGGGGAGCAGCCAGTGCACTTCCTGAAACCCCGGAAGTGGCACGCAGTTGCAGGACTTCCGTCCATCCTGCAGGAAGCCAGTGCTACCTCCATTGTCACTGGAGGTAGGCAGGGGGGCTGCTTGGGGGTGGGAGGAAAGGGGGAGGGGCCTGGATGCCTTGTGACGGACTGGTCGGGCCCTCCCGATCGACCAGTCGATCATGATCGACTGGTTGGTGACCATGGACTTAGATGCTTAAAACAGTAGCTCTTTAGGAGTGTGCAGTTTAACAAACCATTTCTGTTGGCAGTGTGACACTGAATACCGATCATGGGGATATCTTGGTGGATTATTCGAAGAACCTTGTTACAGAAGAGGTCATGAAGATGCTGATGGGACTGGTAATTCTTTATATTCACCCTGATCTAATAAAAGTGAAAACAAGTTGTAGAAAAATGTAGCGCCAACTCAGTCTAGCACAGGACATGAAGGTCCAGATCATCAAGGCAATTTGAGTGCCTACTGAAAACCTAAATACTTCTGAGAGATTGGCTAAGGTTCTCTTCCATCCTAACAAGGAGTTGGTAAGCACCGAGCCCATGAATCTTGCAGACTATGATAGGGCTGTCTTCGCTGCTTTGTCTTCTGTCCAAGGCAGAGTGACCCTGTCGAGCTATTCTAACAAAGCCTCTTCATTTGGCCAGGAGCTCCACCTCCCTACCCACCTCAGGAGCCTTTTTAGCTGTGCAGCTGAGCAACTGGTCTAAGATAATGCCAGTGAGGTCTGCATTAACATAAGAGAGGACTCCTCATGAAGTTGATAAAGGGAAGGTTATGTCACAAAAGATGTCCCAGTCTGTGGAGCAGCGACAGAGGGCTCATCTCTGCTAGCTGGCTCAAAACATCATCACAGCCCCAATCTGTGTCTACAATGCTAACATTAACCATATAACACTGGGCCATTCTGATCTAGTGTTTATAGAACCAAAAATGTTTTTCTGTCAATGGGATGTTTTAAAGATAAATGCATGTCTCTTAAAACAGCAGTTCCCAACTTTTTTTTTTTTTTTTTTTTAAATACTGTGGACTAGCAAACCCATTCACAAACTTTTGGTAACATTTTATTTGTATAATCTTTATGCAAATAAAGTTTGTGAATGGGTTTGCCGGTCCATGGTATAAAAAGCCCTCACCCCCAGAACCACCCAGTGCCGGCCCTAACTCCTAGAGCCCCCACTACCCTCCCAGTGCCAGCCCCTTGCCTCCAGTGCCTCCCTCACCTAGCCTTAACTCCCTCCAGCCACCGGTTGAGCACTGCTTCCTGGGTCATAGCTGCTCTAAGGCTGCCATGCCATGCTGGGCTCCGCATTGCCCTCCCACCATGCAGCAAATGGCACTTCTGCTGCTGGGAGGAGATCCTGCCTCTGACTGCTGCTGGTTGGCTACTAGTACTTCCAAGCATAATGCATCAGACACACAACTGAGTAGACAGGGATGATAAATCTGGACATCACATTAAACTGAGTACTAGCAGAAATTTGGGTGAGCAGTAAAAAATTACTTTCACTCACTTTTCTGTTGCCTAAAATAAATAGTCTATTGATTGATGTTGAAAGATGAAACTGAGTAACTTTAAAAAGTGGAGATTTTGTCACTTCACCTATACCAGCCCTCTCCGCTGCCCCCAATGTGTGAACATCCTTTAACTGGTCTCATTTAAAATAGGAAAACCAACTCTTACAGCTGTAAACTACTGGGTCATGGCAGCCAATAGAACTTTTGTTGTGATAGGCCTGCATCGGAAAGGCAATAACTTCTTCCATAAGACAAACTGGCTATGTGGGAGGCGTTAGCATTTTCTGCCCTTAAGTGAATTATCTGTTTTTTACCCTTCTCAGGCGAAGTCAAGAGGTGTTGAAAATGCTAGGGAGCAGATGTTCACTGGAGAGAAGATCAACTTCACTGAGGTAAGGTTATTTCTGTGCGTGGCTCTGTCTCCTAGGTCAGTGGCTCTCAACCTTTCCAGACTGCTATACCCTTTCAGGAGTCTGATTTGTCATACATATCCCCAAATTATACCTCACTTAGAAACTACAGGCTTAACAAATTCAGACATAATACAGAAGTCACAGAACACTATTGCTGAAAAATTGTTTGCTTTCCCATTTTTTCTATACAATTGTGAAATAAATGAGTTGGAATATCAATATTGTGTTTGCATTTTAGTGTGTGGTATATGGAACAGTATAAACTAGTCACTGATGGTATGACATTTTAGTTGGTACTGACTCTGCTAGTGCTTTTTATGTTGCCCGTTGTAAAAACTAGACTTATCTAGATGAGTTGATGTACTCCCCAGAGACCTCTGCT
Source organism: Pelochelys cantorii (assembly GCA_032595735.1). Classification (NCBI taxonomy): domain Eukaryota; kingdom Metazoa; phylum Chordata; order Testudines; family Trionychidae; genus Pelochelys; species Pelochelys cantorii. The sequence continues at coordinate 26,110,037 of CM064339.1, forward strand.
TGCCCTCATGATACACACCCCTCTGAGAACTACTGACCTAGGTTCTGCATATTTATGCTGAAGGGATGTGGGGCTAGAAATTACTACTATATGATTACTATGGGGCATTGAAATATTAAATGTGGTGATAGTGATTTCTTTGCTCATGTACATCACACCATATGCACACAGGCTCTGTGGAGAAGACAAAACAAGCAGTTATATCAGTGGCAAATGAGGTTTGGTGGAGAACTGGAGGCCCACCTTATTTACTTACTGGACCCAAAGCTGTTGGAAGTGGAGGAAAATGGGCCAAGAGTTGTTTCCTACTCTAGCTCAGTTGTGAAGGTATTCTACTAGAGAGGGAGATGGGACCAGCTGACGAGTTACAGAGCTCATATCCAACATGGGGCAGAGTATGACATGCAAGGTGGCACTTCTTTTGCCTCTGCTTAAGATGAATTCTGGTGAAGCTTACCAAATGGCTTACAAGAGTCTACTAAAAACTTTGTTAGGACTTCTGCCCTGTGCTATTGGGGATACTTATCAGTGGTAGTTATAAACCCAGTTTTTTGGAAACTAGCCACCACTAGCATATCTTGACTCTTTTTTTCTAGATGTGAAAGTGATCAAGTATCCAGATGCTCCTTTAGAGCACATTATTGCTCAGTCAGTGATGTGTGCTGTATAGGGCTTCAGTGGCACTAGATAAAACAAATTAAATAGCTACTCCATCTCCATTTTAAAAGACAGACAATCCAGATTTTTTTTCTACAATGTAGCTCAACCAAAAGGGTTGCCTGAAATATTAATGGTCTTTTCGTGTTGTAGAGGTTTTCTTATGGAAATTTATTTACTTAGTTTTTATTCACTATGGATGCATCTACACTGCATTGTAGGTCCAGTTTGAGCTACCTGGATCTTATTTTGATATTTCAAAATTGTTTATTTTGAAAGTTGGCACTGTCTACACAGCACTTATTTTGAAACAAATTGCTATTCCGAAACATCCTTTATTCCTTGTGAAATGAGGTTTACAGGGATGTTGGAATAGCGAGCCTGTTATATTTTGAATGTGCTCAAAAGATGCAGAGTAGCACAGCTTAAGTCTACGCTGCAGTGTGAACTTGTAGAGTTGCTGCTTAAATCCTTTGCTTTGAAGAGATCATCAGTTGTATTATGTTTTGCTTGAGAGTATTGAGCATTTGTACAGGTTTTCATATGTCCTGATAAAAAGCAACATTAGAAAGGCAGTTTCTCTCCCTTTTTTGTATTAATCATTTGCATATAAAAGGACACAAATAAGATGCCTTACCTGGAGACCAAAAAAGTAAACAACTTTAACACAAGCACTTAAAACTTCCTTGTCTAGAATAACTATAGACCATTTTAAAACCTAACTCTTCAGAAAGCTGAAGTCTGTTTGAACTAGGGATGTAAAAGGGTAGTTAAATAGTTGACTACCCGATAAGCCTAGGATTTGGGGAGTGCATTGACTATTTATATTTCCCCTTTCCCCTTGCTGCCATTTTGAGAAAGCTAATTGCCATGCCTGTGTATTTATTTACTTGTGCTGTGATCACAGTGGACTTCCCATGGCTGCAAACTGTACACCAGAGCCAATGGGAGCTGCAGGACTCTGTGGCTGGGGTGCTGGTAAATAAATACACCAGTGTGGTCAGTTAGCAGCTTTCTCAAAGTGGTTTCACGGACCACATTGAGAAACTCTTCTAGATGAAGACTGAAATTCTTGCTTCTGACGTGAGCTGGTGGTGCAGGGCATCTGAGTTCAGGGTACTAACCTAGAATTCTAATATAGCACATGAGTATTTGGGGCCCTTTGCTCATAGCAGTGGAATAGAAAACATGCTTATTACATATTTTCCTGTCACGTGATTGCTACTTACTACCTATGCTTATTTATCTCTTCCTGTTCATTGAAGGGTCTGTTACTGCTAAAGTCATTGCAAAACTGCTAAAGTTCATACAGCTAGTTTTATGATCAACTCCTATCTACAGTCTTCAGGATTGAAATTAGTTCAGCAGAAGTTAATCTTACTACATAAGTATGAATTGCCAATATATTAGAATTGTTTATCAAAAGATAAGTTTAAACTACACTTTCAAATTCATCACCTCACTACAATCTAATGTTTGCCTAATGTGCATATTGCATACTATTCTAAAATGTCTTTGGACAGTTTCCATCAACTGTGTCAAATTTGTTCAGGTGCTTGTATAACACAGTGAGCATGTTAGATTGAGAGATGCAGGCTACTGGTCTTGGAAGACTTTCAAGTTAATAATCGCCTAGATCCTTAGATGGCAAGCATTACAGCCTTTCAAAATAATAAAGTATACTGCTGCATCTTGGAGTAGTTGTGTATCTAAACTGCCAAGCTGTCTCAATTAACATTTTATGGTGTTTCTTCCATGTCTTTGTCTTGTTTCAGAATCGGGCCGTGCTTCATATTGCGCTGAGGAATCGCTCCAATGTTCCTATATTAGTGGATGGCAAAGATGTAGTCCCAGAAGTTAACAAAGTGTTGGACAAGATGAGGCACTTCTGTCAGGTATTAAGTCCATAGTTAGTTGCTTTTAAACCTGTGTAAGTTATGTAACACTGCCTCTATAAGATGGACCTCTAGCACAAAACGAGTCCGAATGAAGAGCTGAAGTAGCTTGCATAAACAAAACTGATCCATATCTGTACCTGCCTGACAAGAATGGTTAACTTTTCTGAACGAGACTTTTTAGGGGGAAAAAACCTTCTGAATTGAAATGCATGCTTTTTTGGCTTACAATAGTGAACAGGAGGGTATAACATAACTTGTGAGTTTAGAACATATGGGCACTAATGACAGTTAGGCACTGAGCACCTAACAACTTCCCCTCCCCTTACTAATTTCATAATCACTTGGTAATCTCCTTTCATGTAGAAATGTTTGTCTAGAAGGAACTTCCCTCTTAGTTATTTCCTAATATCAGTGCAGTCAGGAGGCTCCCAGGTTACTTGTCACTTGACAGGTTCTGACAATTCTACAGAGTATTGTAGAAGACGGTTCTTGGATTGTTTCCATGATCTGTTCTGTAATCATGTAGCCTTTATCTTGGAATCTCTGAGTCTTGAATAAGATATATGCAAGAGTCAGCTCTGTTTGCAGCTTAGCAGTGTGGGAATTCTTTGGTCTGCTCTCAGCTAGTCTAAACACTTCACCTTCTGCTCTCAAATTGTAAATGACTATTGACTCTAGGTTAGTACAACATAACCTTTAAATGTAGGTGTCTGTCAAATTCACTTTTGTAGTGATCAAGGACAGTTGGCTAGGAATAAACATGGAGAACAAAGTGGGTATTGGCTTAAGATATAGTTGAATTTCATTTGCCTGAATGCCAAAATTAGATGTCTGAGGGCTGATCAGTATACACTGTTCTATATCTTAAACCTGCCAATATATAAGGAACATGCCAGTGAGGTACAGAAATGGTAATGGGGGTAAAACTTTACTCATGAGGCTCAGTGTAAATCCTGTATAGATGGTAGTGATCTAAAGTAGCTATTGCTTGATGACTGCAGGGTGGCCTATATGAAAAGCGTTTGGAGTAAATCCAGTTCCTAGTGGAGAAGTGCCCAAACCAAAATAACTGACACTAATTGGCACCTTTTGTTGGCAGCCTCAGCCTACAGTTAAGAACTAAATGGACTATAGAAGCTCTATACAGTCTTTTATCCCTTAGAAGTTCTCTCTTGATCGGGATTAAAATGTACTGGTGCTATAGCATGGGGAAGCTTCTACTGCTACCTGTGCTATTCCTTTATTTGGTGAGTCAAGACTTCAATCTTCAGTGCCCTTGTCTGAGTGACCAGAATGTTTAAACATTCTAATCTTCCCTGTGTTGGTAGAAAATAATTAGATATAGGCTAAATCAAGCATCCTTGAAGGCTAAAAATGTGGTTTCGTAACATGATTTTAAGAGGCCAGGAAGAGTGATTTTATTTTTAAGTACCCTGTAGCTAAAATCGCTAAAAATTGTTACATAACTGTGTACAGCTACAAGTTTTCTTTAGTAAAAAATCACTTTACTTTCTCCCCAGACATGTTAAGATTTTCTGACAGTTGGAGCTCAGATTAATTTTGGTTGCAGAAAAGAAATAGCTGTATAATTGGGTAACAATTTTCAGTTTTGACAGTGAATGTTCATGTTTGTAAGCTTCATTCTATGCAGCGAGTGGTATTAATGCACAGATAGTGGATGATAGGCATATGCTGGTCAGTATTTTGGTATTCTAGCAGTTTGCCAGCTTTTTTTTTTTAAAACTTTCAGTAGCTGGCAGGCCAACAAGAATAGAGCTGAAGCACAGAATTTATTTAGAAGACCAATGTACATTGGAGAACCTACTTATTTTAGAGGCCCAGTGCAGAACTTCAGATCCAAATAAATCTGAATTTTAAGTTTAAATGCAGACCAGAATTTAATGGGTCAGACCATCTCTTGGTATTGCATAGATTTTGAATTTGTTTCACTTTTGTTCCTCCTCTGATATTCAAATTTATTGTAATTGCCGTGATAGAACACAGAGGAAGGGTTACCTGGATCTTGTATTCTGTTCTTGTAAACTTAGGCACCTGTATGCATATGGAGTACTTTGGCTGTGGTATGAGGTGATCACTAGCCTATATGAAGTTTAACATTAGTCACTTCTCAACAGCAAGGGCCCTATTTGATCTTGTGAAAAATATGTGCAGCTCCAGTTGGATTTGAGTAAGGGGAATATGTGCATATGTAAATACTTACCTTTGCCTTTTCTAAGTCAGTACATTTGTATCCACAATGATCAAGTCTTTTAATAACACCGAAGGAATTAGTTTTAGCTTATTGACTTGACTTTTTTTTTTTTTTTTTTTAAGAAGTGCATTATTAGGTTCTTAAATATTTGTTTAAAGGAGAATCTCCTAGAAGCATTTGTGAAACTACTCTACTCTGTACTTGATGTTGTAACTTGATCATTAACTTGAAGCTTGTGTGTATTCATTGGTGTATTTTAACTGCAGAAAGTTCGTAGTGGAGAATGGAAAGGCTACACGGGAAAGGCAATTACTGATGTGGTCAATATTGGGATTGGTGGCTCAGATTTGGTAAGCTCTCTGGTACTGACTTCTGAATAACATTTGTGACTATTTTTGTGCTGCATAGCGGTTAGACTTAACTATATTGATGCTTTCCAGGGCCCCGTTATGGTGACCGAAGCCCTGAAACCATATTCCAAGGGAGGCCCTCGTGTCTGGTTTGTATCCAACATTGATGGTACTCACATAGCCAAAACCCTAGATGAGCTTAATCCCGAGACAACACTCTTCATCATTGCATCTAAGGTATAGCGCATATTAACACTAGCAGGCGTATGTATGTGGAAAATATACATTGCTGCCGGGGAGGTATAGTTTGGATATTGACTAACATGACACCAGGGGGTGGGGTGGGTGGGTTGGCTGTTTTTTCTTCTCTTCTTCCCCCTCCTCCCCCCAGTCACTGGAATAAATTGCCTAGGTAGGTTGTGGAACCTGATTAATGGTTAAGAGCAGGTTAGACAAGGCAAATAATATTTAGACCTGCCTTGAGTGCAGGGGATTAGATTAGATGACCTCTTGAAGTCTCTTTCAGTCCTATGATTCTGTGAAATGATTAATTTCTCTAGATGTTCAATGTGGTTTGTGACTAGAAACAATACTTTGTTGAGTCAGACCCACAAAGTCTTGTCTCCTTATGTTCATATCCCATAGATGGAATTTGTGATGCTATGTGGTCATTTCTTTAAAATTCAAGATCAGGTTGAGTGTTTTCCCAATATCTGATGCACTTTCCTATTTGCTAGAACCTAGTTTTATTCCTTTATCTAACAGATCTTACACAAAGTACAGTAAATCAGTAAGATCTTAGTTAACTATTCTGTAGCTATTCTATATTGATGGTTTTTATATTGTGATAGCCCTTAAGAGCCACACCGCTATTGTGTTAAGGTCTGTACAGACACAAAACTGACAAGTTTGTGCCCTAAAGAACTGTTAAATATCTCTTTTCCCCTACAGTAGGTACTGTAGAAGCCAAGTCTCTTTACTTACAAATTGATAAACTATTATGCTGGCATATTGTACAATTTCAGTTTTATTCTTTCTAGAAATGCCATTATAGTAAATCTGTAATACCCTTTGAGGTTGACTTGCCTTAATTCACAAATTCAATGGCTGGAAGGGTCTAGTCTTTATTTTGTATTTCTCTCTGGGAAATACTAACTGAAACATGCCAGCTTCTGTCTTGCCTGAGGAATTTGATGGAAACAAACTTCATAGTTGTATAATTGAAGTCTGCAGTGCTTTACAAAATGAAGAGAACCCATTTAGTTTTGAAGGAACAGTCCCTAAAGTTACCATGTGTGTAATACTGACCTTGCTTTGCTTGTAGTGTTTATCTCATCTTGGCAGTAACATAAACTAGCAACTAATATATGAAGTAAGAGGGAAACTTAAAAATGACCACTGGCATTGTTTTATGAGTAATTGAGTTCAGTCTTTATGGTTCAAAGACTCAAAATATTGCCAGATTAAAAGAATAACGGTTCATTTTATTTACCAGACTGTAGTTAGATAATTGGATATATTTGGAAGGGGATGAACGGTATCATTTTTTTTTTTTTTTTTTTTTTTTTTTTTCCCCTCCCTCTTAACAAATGTGTGTTCTATAGCGAAATAATTTTGGAGCTAGATGTGAGTAGAATGACTGTAATGTTCATCCTTAAAGCTGAATTGTGATGGTTGAGTAAATCTGAATGGCTGAAGATGATCCTAGAAGAATTGCACGGCTGACCTTATTTGCACACTTCATTAAAGAAAACATTTTTCTACTTTATCAGCAAAAAGGAAGTATGGCAAGACTCTTGCCAGAAATGAAGTAGAATAGAGTGTTCCGAATGTGAGAAATGGGAATGAAAACAAATAGCGCAAACAATCTGTGGCTGTTCCAGTTTCTTTTGAAAAGTTACCACTAGTCTCAGAGTGGAAATTCTAGTCCAAACTGCCTATGCCTCCCTTCAGATATCAATTATATGAGTTAAAATTGATGTTCCTGTCCCCTCTTTCCTCCCCTCAAATCTGAATACTCCTTGAATCTTCAGACCAATGTTAATGTGAAATCAGGTGATAAATGTGCACTTAGAAATACTAACTTGAATGTCTCTCGAAATTATACTGCTGCTGTCCATTGTATAAATTTAGGATTACTCTGCTGTGTCTAGCTGGAATAACTTGTTGTTTTGGTACCCTAAACTTGTTTTGCATTCCTTAAACATAATACTGACTCAAGTTGGGTTTTTTTCTGCTGGGCAGACTTTCACCACCCAAGAAACTATTACCAATGCAGAAACTGCCAGAGAGTGGCTGCTTCTTTCTGCTAATGAAGTAAGTGTAATATGCTTAAGTTACAAGTTCTAAGTAAGCTTTGGTGCAGAATCAACAGCTGCTCAAACACCTCCTGTACAAGTTAGCAAATGTTGGATCTGCCACATTAAACTAAAATCCATTACCACTGATTGCATATCTGATCTTAATTAGCGATGATGCCACAGACAGTTGTTTCAGTTGTACCTAAAATCCTTTGTATAAAAGTATTTGAATAGTTTGTAGCATGTATCTTACAACCACATTTTAAGTCTACCAGACTTGTGTGAGGTGGAGAAAACTTAAGGTGTTAGTCTATATCGCGGGCCGCATGCGGCCCGCAGGGGCTCACTGTGTGGCCTGTGACAACTACGGGCGGCTCGGCCCTATCCAATTCGCTGGCCGGGCAGAGGAGCGGAGCACCGCCGGGGAGGGGGAAGTGTGGCAATTCTCGCCGCCAGGCTACCTGCGTGCAGCCCCGGCGTGAGGAGGCGCGGCGCAAGCTAGAGGGCAGGACTCCAGCAGATGCCAGCGTGATGTCATGGCCAGTGACTGCCAAATTTAAAAAGGTAGAAGCCAGATAGGGGAGGGGAAGGGGCTTGTGCTGGAGGGGGGCGGGGGGGCAGGTCAGGAGAAAGGGGAAGACACCAAGGGGCAGGGTGAAGGAGAGACAAATGCCAGGAGGCCAAGTGGAGACATGCAGGGTTTTTTTTTGGTTTTTTTGGTGGGTTTTTTTTTAAATGCTCAACAAAATTTTTAGCCATGTGTTTGGTACTTGCGGCCCGCAGCTGTTTTCTCTGGAGTAATATGGCCCTCATTGCTTTCTGAGTTGTGCAGGCCTGCTATATAGAATAGCCTGCAAGTACTTGCCAAGGCATTCCATCTACACCTTCAACTATAACTGTGTAGTTTTGAGACTTCAGACAGTTGCTGCAGCACTGTAAATAGAGGTCTTCAGTTTGTACTTTGGCATCTCACTCTTTCCCTTTCCATTCTACCACTCTCTCTTTTAAATGCAAGTCCTTGCTGCTTTAGTTAAAACTATCTCTGACTCACCCCAGTAGGTTGACTATTCACGTTATCAATATCAGAGTTTTAGAACATTTATCATGTAAAATATTTTTATAGCTGCATCTTTCTGTGTCAGAAATATTTAACCTGAATCTCTAAGTGAGGGGCTGAATTTCATACCTGTCACATGGTGGTGGGCCATTAGAGAACTCTGTCCTCCACTGAACTTTTGAGGATAGCCAGGAGTATCTTTAACATAATATCAAACAGACTGAGGCTGCTCCAAAACTTGGTTCAGCAAGGTTTGATACAGACAGACCTGGTCAGCATTTTGTCCTGAAGGCTGAGTGGACTGCTCCAGCATATTTGCTATAGACGGACATTATCTTTGACGTTTTGCCTTCAGTTGGGTCAAACGGACATGCTGCTGAATTTTACAATATCTGTATTCATGATAACATCAAGGTCACAGACAATGCAAATACATCTGAATAGCAACAGTCAATGTTATCTTAATGCTATCTGTAGCAAATATCAAAAGAGTCATGATTGTTAGCATGTATAAATGAGCTTTGCAGCTGATCAGCAATGAAAATCTTAGCAGAATTCTGTTTAACAAATTTTGTATTTTATTTTTGTATTAAAGCCTTCTGCTGTGGCCAAACATTTTGTTGCATTGTCCACCAATGGTGTAAGTATAACACTATATAACATGCTATAGGTTCTAAAAAAGGACTTAGTTAAAATCTAGTAAGGTATGGAAATGTGGTGGTGGTGTAAAACAATTCCCCATGCTTTCAAGATCATCTTGCTGTTGAAAAGAGATCCTTCTCTCTGTTTCTTGTGTAAGTGTATGTCGACACGGCAGGGCTTAACTCGAAATAAGCTACACAAATTGAGTTACGTCAATTGCGTAGCTTACTTTGAAATTGTGAGCGTCTACGCAGCACTTATTTCAAAATAGAGCACTCTTCCTCCGACTTCCCTTACTCCTTGTACAATGAGTGTTACAGGAATCGGAGTAAGAAGTCATCCAGCTTGACAGTATTTCAGCATTATTTCAAAATAACTGCCTCCTGTGTAGACATGGACTAAGAGAATAATATCCCAGTAGTTGATTATGGGAAAATCCAGTCTCCAAAGGACTATCAGATAATTCTTGAGCATAGAAAGTATTGCCCAGAGATCCTCTCTGTGTGTGTGTGTGTGTGTGTGTGTGTGTGTGTGTTTATATTTTAGGTCAGACTTGTAAAAAATCTGATTTGCAGATCAAATGATGGCCGCATTCTTAGCAAAGGGTACATCTTCTAGCTTAAATAATCAGGTACTCTTGGGTGGAAAAGTCCTGGGGCTAAGAGGATTTTAAGCTCCATTTGGATCAAGTTCTGCAATGATGAAAGTAAGCCATTAAGTGTAAGTAGTGTCTCAGATGCCCCAAATGCCAGAGTGTGTGCAGTGAAAATTTGCATTCTTAAAGGGGTTGTAATGCAGGAATTTGCAGACCTCTCATCTTATTATAGGTCTTACTTTTACCACAAAGCCCTTCTGCAAGTTGGTTTAAACTTCCTTTCTCTCATCCCATTCCTCCATTTTGTTCCTGCTGCATGTAAACTATTCATTTTGCACAACCCTGCCACTTGCATTCATTACACTACTTGTAATGTATACATTTTCTGATCAATTTACTCCACTAAATTTAAACTACTTGTCTTGGGACCACTGACAGATGGTACGTTGACCAGGAGGAATGCAAAATCAGTCATGGCTTATTTTCCAGTGGAGGCTTTACATTTCAACCCAGAGTATGAAGTTAGGAAGATGTGCATGGGGGAGGGTGTACTTCAGTTATATTGGAAATACTATCTTTAAGCACACTAACTTTAGCTATATAAGCATCCTCAAGTTGCTGTTTATGATGTCTGTGTTCTCTAAAGTGAATGTACTCATCCATTTTATTTTTTATTCTAGCCTAAAGTTAAAGACTTTGGAATTGACACTGAGAATATGTTTGAATTTTGGGATGTAAGTAAATGTTTAATCTTTAGCACCCAAGTGCTAGTTTTTCTGCTTCAGAAAAGCCAAATTAAAAGATCAATATCCTGCCCCAAAAAAAGTGGAGGTACTAAAATAAACCCACTACTGCTTTAAGGCAATAAAGTTAGGATTCTTCTAATGTAACATCAAATTGAGGGAACATGTCAAACTAGTAAAATTCAGTTTAATGCCTATCAAAGGTCAGAAGAGGAGCTTTCTGTATACAGTACTGTCTAGACAGCTGTTGAGTAACAGGAGATAGCTCATGGCTCCCATGTAGGTCTTACAAGTAGTTATTATAAGCCGTGACATTTGACTGTTGCACTCTACTGTATATAATTTAGATCAGTAAAGGTCAAATATCAAAAACCAGAATCTGATATTTAGTAAAGACTCAAACTTGTAAGTACAGTGAACCTTAATCTCAAACCTTGTGGGGGCAAAAATTAATTTCTGAACTATGCTGGAAAACAGACATTTGTTTATTACATGCCTGACAGAACTTAAAATCAAATTTTAAATATGTTGTTGAACCTATGACAGCTGTTGAACCCACCTGAAAGTTAAGTCCTTTAACAAGGAATCTTAAACAGCTCTGTCCTATCTAGCATTTTACTGTTTTGTGGCACGCTGCTTCTCCTCGTTGCAGTGCCTTTGCATTGCCATAGTTGACACAAGCGATTTTTCTTACAAGCACAAATAATATTAAGACCGCAGATAGGCATATTTAGCTGCCTTTAATACAGGTTCAGAGTTGGAAGTGAGGTGGAAGCTAATACTGTGATCTGCCACAAGCTTTGGTGTCACTGGCTGACAGTCTCCAAACACATGCTGTTGCCGCCAAATGGATGCACATACAACATTCAAAGCATGTTTGCTGAGGCTCTCTAGGAAGATTTTAGGGAATGGCTTTTTTTCATGTCAGATATATTAAGATTTTTATTAAAGAAATGCCTTTCTTCCCCCCACAGATACAACAGCACTGATGCCCATAAATAGGCCATGGACACAGCCCCAAATTTCCAAAATGTGATTCTGTAAAAATGACATGGAACTATATTTTGTTTTGAACACAAAGTAGCTTATTCTGGAACTCCTAAATTATAACTGCCTTGTGGCTCTGTTACACTAAACCTATTCCCAGAGATGGTCTGGCTTGTATAGTGTGGGTGTGCAGAACTAGGAAGTATATGATCTCCATCCTGTATTAAAATAAAAACTTGTGTTCTGAAGTGAAAACTTTAGCTCTAAAGAGTGCAGTATGAGAGGAGTTACTAAAACTTTCTGCAATTTGTTAAAACAGAGAATTCCACATATAAAGATACTGCAATCTAAAACCATCTCTTATTTGCAGTGGGTTGGTGGCCGCTACTCTTTGTGGTCAGCCATTGGTCTCTCCATTGCTCTGCATGTTGGTATGTATCCATGTTCTATACAATATTCAACATAGCTTGTATGATCAGCAGTGGGATTTAGTACATTCCATGTGTGTAACATTATGGATACTTGCAGATCAGATATTTAGGGGGGGAGGAGACAACAATAGTGGTGTTCTACCTAAATTCTAATCACTAGATGGATGTTCCTGCTAAAATGATCCACAGTGAAATAGATGAGGTTTCTTTAGATAGTCTACTGAAATCCAAACTTCTGAAACTGCACCCACAAGTTTGCCATGGATTAAAATGGCCAGCCATATATTTTGGCCACTTGCACAGTCAAATATTTTTCTTCTGTGCAAAATCAGTTGTCTTCAATTTATTTTCTAAAAGAAAACTAAAATGTCATGGACATGGAGACTATTGAGTACTGGGTGTTGCAGTATGTGAATACTCTGTTGCTGTGTTAAATAAATAAATGGATTTCTTCCATTTTTAAATAAGTGGTTGATGGACCACTCAGGCAGGCAAAAGGGTACTTCCTAAATCTGCTTTCAGATAAATGTTGCTAGAATACTGATTCAGCTGCGCTATTAGCTCTTTGCATAGAACTGCTTTTGCAGATTACTGAACCAAGATACTGCTTTCATCGCCTGCTCAAATTGCTCCTCCTTCAGAGTTTTAAACTGAAGAGGGACAGATTTATCAATTCTATAGTGTAGTTGGGGGTGATTAGGATGCCAGTTTTAATGGGTACTGATGAGTGATGTTGGTTAGCCATAATGATAGGACTGTGGTGATAATTTATCTAGTTTATATAAAAGTTCCTTTTTTTCCCCACCTGTAGTAAATGGTCTCTAACTCAGACTGATCAGAAAGCTATTCCTTAGTCATTCACATGCTGCCTTTGTATGTGTTCCTTTGACAGAATAAGTAACATGACTTTCAGGCTAAGGTTTTGAAGTATAAAAGTCCTGAAACTTTAAAGCCCAGACTTATTTAAAATTAGGTACATCCCAAACTATGGGGCACAGAACAGAAGTTACAAAATGTAGGAGAAATGCAGCTTTCCAGTTCAATTTCACTAACCGGAAACTTTTTTTGTACAAGAATCTCTAGGTTGAGTTGAGGCTTTAAGCTAAGGAAACTTATAAGCTATGACAGTTAAAACTTTTTTTTCGGTTAGGTTTTGACAACTTTGAGAAACTTCTTGAAGGAGCCCATTGGATGGTAAATATGCTAGCTCTTGTTAAATATTGTGTGTCTATTTAATGTGGTATAGTGTTGCTATTAAGACTGCTGGCAAAGATCAACTTTTAAAGCTCAGTTGGAGAAAACTACTTGTCTTCCCCAAGTCCCTTACTGCAATGGTTCCCAACCTTTTTTTAATGCTGGGGAGACTGGCAAACCCATTCACAAACTTTTTTTAGACTGGTAACATTTGCATATTCATTATGTAAATAACAAATATGTAGATATGCGAAAGCCCCAACCCAGCCCCTTGCTCTCTAGTGTGTAACACCCTTTGACCCCCCCCCCACCCCTTTAATCTCTAATCCCTACAGGCCATGCCAACACCCTTTTGTTCCGTGACCCCACCATGCCCTCACCCAACATCCCTTTGCCCCCACCCTCCCAAGAATGAGGCTGCCCCACTAGGGAGCATAGCTGTTACTGCCACGCAGACAGGGGAGCGGCCATTGGTGGCACATGAGCTCCCTTCTCTTTTGTGCCCCCTCCCTCCCAAAGTGTCTGGGTGGGTGGAGGGAGAGTGGAGCCTTGTCTGGGCCGCTATTACTGAGGAGGGAGGGAGGTGCCTCCTGCTCCGCCACCTCCTGCCATGTTTCTGCCACCACCGCTGCCAGAGCTGAGCCACCACAAACAGCTGGCTTGAGCTCTGGAAGCTGCAGCGGCCTGTGGGCTGGTGGATGGGAACCGCTGCCTTACTGTTTCCACTGCTTTGAAAACATTTTCTGTTGGAGCTCACCTCTTATTTCCCAATCTCAGATTGAAAAGTGACAATAAAAATCAATTTGGGGATTCAGTTGTTCTCTCCCCCCCCCCCCCCCCCCCCCCCGCCCGCAACTCAGAATCTGATATCTCTTATTCAAGGAAGTAAATGTCTTTTTGGTCACACTAGTTTTCTTTCTCTCTCTCTTTGCTAAATAAAAGGATAACCACTTCCACACTGCTCCACTGGAAAAGAATGTGCCAGTTTTGCTAGCCATGCTGGGTGTGTGGTACATAAATGTTTATGGCTGTGAAACCCATGCACTCCTGCCATATGACCAATATATGCACCGTTTTGCTGCTTACTTCCAGCAGGTAAGGCTCGTCTTGCACAGAAGACAAAGTCTGTGCCTCCAATGCATCTGAAGAAGTGGTTTTTAACCATAGAAGCTTATACCCAAATAAATCTGTCACTCTTTAAGGTGCCATAGGACCCCCTCATTGTTTTTGTACGTCTGTGTATGTAATAGTTTCTGTGTCGATAGTTCACTGCCTTAGTTTGAGGTCAGGGTGCACTTTGGTTGTTATGGTAAAGAATCTCTTTTGATGGTGACCACTGGCGCGTAATATAATGGGCCACTTCACCTGGAAGTGCTATCTGTTCAGTGTAGTATTTAACTGTCAGAGTACCTTTTTTTCCAGACCTGAAGAGCTCTGTGGCTTGAAAGCTTGTCTTTAACCAGACGAAGTTGATTCAGTAAGACTGCCTCAGTCATCTTGTGTCTTGTATATCCTGGGATTTACTCTGCTAAAAATACTGTATACAGAATATAATGGCATTTTGGAGGGTTCTTAGGAAGAGTATTATCGTGGTAACAGGCAGCAGTACAACTATTGTTGGCTGTATCCACATCCATCAGTATAAAGGCTCATACAGTTCCTGATGTCAGCAAACCAAACTAACTTTTACACTCTTTAAAAACTGATCAATGAAGAAACAGTTAAAGTAAATTAAGACAGTTGTTACAGGCTTAATGGTTGACTCTTCAAGGGAGGAAAAACGTCACAGGTATATTGGGTATAAACTTTGAACTTCATTGCTTGTAGGGTGACATGGAATCTAATGGGAAATACATCACCAAGAAAGGCACTCGTGTGGACTACAATACTGGCCCTATTGTGTGGGGCGAACCTGGAACTAATGGGCAGCACGCCTTTTATCAGCTCATTCATCAAGGTATAACCCTTAACACTGGTGACCACTATGCGGAACATTTGGGTTTTGGAGGAAATTCTGAGCACTAGGTGCTGCAGATATTGCAGAATTGATACAGTCTTGGGGGCAGGTTATCAGCAACTTGCTGTAGGCCTCTCACCTACCATTAACCTGTTACATTGTTAATTAGTGCCCTTAGAAGGCAACCTGCTCTGGTGTTGCAGCAACAGAATTTGGATTTCAAAAAATTAATACTCTAATTAGCTGCTTGAGATTTTATGAAACATTAGCAATTTTTTGAAAAACTTTTTGCTCTTTTAGACCAGTTTAGAGTGGCTGAAATGTGCCAAGTTCTGGGTGTAAAACATTTCCTGCTTGATATGAATATTTTGTATTAAAGTGTCTTCTAATACTGTTTTCCCTGTAGGAACTCGTATAATCCCCTGTGATTTTCTAATCCCCGTCCAGACTCAACATCCAATCAGAAATGGTTTACATCATAAGGTAAAACTACTTGTGCTTATAATCATTGGCACCATATTTCCAGTCACTTCTGTTGAAGAGACTAGAGTTCATTCTACACTACAGCATGTCAGAAGCCATCTGTTTTAGACACTAGACCACATTTTTAATGTCTGAGATTGCCCTCACATATAGGGTATGGCAGAAGAATCTGACTTGAGTATACAGCAGTTTTGTTCCTTCAGAGCTTGTAGCTCTCCATTCTAGAGGCAGATAAAATATGTTGGTGCTTAGAGACCAGAGGGGGAAAAGGGGTGGGTGAGTGGCTGTTCAAGAGAATTGCAGGCTAAACTTGCATATTGTGAGGAGTCAGATTCTCAAAGGAAATGACACCTTTTCCAGACTGCCAAGATTTGCAAGTCCTTTGAACTGAATAATTCAAAGATAATAAAAAGCTATTATCTTCTGAGCACTGTCTCCTATAAACCTGGATTGGTGTGTGTGGGTTTTTTTTAAATGCTTAATCAATCCACTTATCGTCCCACTTTAACATAACATAGTGAATGATTTTCTATTAACTAGACATCCTAGCACCCTAAAACTAAAACTCCACTGAAATGTATTACTTCTGTCCAGCAGTACAATGTTTTTATTTCACGCTTTGAGTGTTGAGGAGTGTCCAGCTTAAATTCCTTCCAGTGCCTATTTCAAATAAAAGTTGCCAGTATTCCTCTCAAGTTGTTCTCTAGATTCTTCTGACAAGATGTTAGAACATTGACTTCAGGCACATATTTTAAAAAAAATTAAAGGGGAAGTTTCACTCAGCAATTCCTAGGCACATGAAAAATTATATACTATGGTGAGTGATAGGTACTGGCCAAAGCAGGACATGATCTCTGCCCTGAAGGGCTTGCAAATTCATCAATATGGTGCAGAGAGGAGGTAGTGTGACCATAAATAAAGGAGGGGATGAGCAGTAACTGCAGTAAGGATGTGTGTTAAGGTAGGGACTGGTATGTGGCATGCCACATAGGTTTGTCTCAGTTCATGGATTTCTCAGCTGGCTAACTGTATGAGTCTTTGGGAAAGGCTAGTGACTAGGTGGGTCATCAGATTAAGAATGTGCCAGTTGCATGGAAGAAAATGCAGACTCTCTTGTACTTCACCACTTTCATCCACTTTTTACAAGTAGCGCTACTGAGGTAGGATCCACTGCTGTGGTTATTGTGGTGGTTTGAGGGTGAAATCCTGGCCTCACTGAAGTCAGATTTCACCCCAGATCTTTAAATGTGCCTTTGCTTATATCCATGACGTTAAAGCCTTCAGATATACTTGGTGGAAGAACATTATTGAACCTTGTACCCCATTTTTTAGTTCTAAGTGACTTGTCTGAGGCTGTGCAGCCTGGAAGAGAATCCAGGCATCCTGATGCAGTCCTGGGTGCTAAGCACTAAATAGTGCTCCCTCTGCATCAACTAGAAAGGCTGTCATTTGACTGGCTTGTTAATATTTAACTTCTTCCCTTTAGATCCTTCTGGCCAACTTTCTTGCTCAGACTGAGGCCTTGATGAAAGGAAAGACTGCTGATGAGGCTCGAAAAGAATTGAAGGCTACTGGGCTTAGTGGAGATGCTCTGGAGAAACTTCTTCCACATAAGGTATCCATAGCTGTCACTGTTTTGGTCCATGTGTGCCACAGTGAATGCGGTGAATATTACTAAAATGGTTAAATGGAGTAAATTGGGTGCCCTCTGCTGGCAGTTGGCTAGACATGAGCAGCAGTGAGTTGCAAATGTTGCATCTTTAGAGATTCAGTGACTGACTTGGGAGGTACTTTTATGGGACAATTTCCTTTTAAAAAAAAAAAAAAAAAATCCAACTCTGTCGTCATTGTGCTAGAACACTGCTACCTTGCAGCATTTCCCAGGAAGTACTGGTTTCTGGAGCTTGACCTGGAAAAGCCTGCACTTGCTGTCTATCTCAATAGCCTTGAATGTTGAGCCTAAAATCTAGGCCCAAACAGGACCCAAGTGCAAGAGGGCAAAATTATTTTCAACCTGACTTTTATACCATACCCCCCATAGTCAGCACCATTGCTGCCTTTTGCCCAGGGGGTCAATGCAGGGACGTGTGCGTGCCCTGCAGCCTCCTGCTCTGCATACTGCAGAATGAGAGGCATTGCCACTCCTTGGCACACTTTGAGCAGAACAGAGTGCAACTGGGTGGCAACATCCCAATTGAACTAGGACCCAGCCCATTTGGGTTGGGTTGCAGGGCTCTTTGCATTTAGAGATGACATTTTACCATCAATATGCTGACATATTTATTACAATATGGCCTAAGGGGATGACCGACCAACTGAAATTACTATTATCTCCTAATAGGCTTCATATTGCTTGGCTGTACAATCATTAATTAAAATGAAATGTAACTTGGTGCGTGACTCACTGGTACTTGGGAGAAATAGATGTGATTCTGATGAGCAACTGTTTAGGGTGTAATGCTATTTTGTGTTTTGTTTTGAAAGGTCTTTGAAGGAAATCGCCCAACCAATTCCATTGTGTTCACAAAACTTACCCCGTTCATTCTGGGAGCCTTAATTGGTAAATGTCTCATCACTTAACGTTACTAGTAATGCTTTTTGATGAGGCTTGCAGTTAATTCTGGTTCTGTTTTTATAGCTATGTATGAACACAAGATCTTTGTTCAAGGAGTGGTGTGGGATATTAATAGCTATGATCAGTGGGGGTAAGTATTACTAACCTGTTGAATCTCCTGTCCTTATGAATTATGGCTGTCAACTTCTCATATCTTTTCTTTGAGACTTCTTTTTAATGAAGCAAGTTAACTGTGTATTACTTGGGCTAGCTATCCAACTAGACTAGTTTCTACAGTGGTTCTTACTTACAGAGGAAAAATAAGTCTATTTATGGGATAGAACATCTTATCCCCTGTTAAATCCATGCATGGCATCACTGCAAAGATATAATCTTGAGGAAATATTAAGGGAATCTACTTTTATTAGCTTTTAAGAAACTATATAGATGGAAGAGGAATAGGCATTCTAATATTTCCACAGGAATTACTGAGAGGTGGAGAGATGCTGGATCAAAGCTGACCAAGAAAGTTTAACAAAAAGCAATCCCTCTGAGTAAAGGGCAATCATGGATTACTTTCCACATGTATGGAAACTTACACTCCTGTGTAGAAACTCTCAGGAGGAAGTAGAGGGGCTGAGATGGTCATAACCAGTTTTATCTGAATCTTAACTTCCTTTTGAAAGGGCAGTGGAAGTGGATGAGACCCTATAAAGCCCAGGACTCCACAAGGGACTCTGCTCACAGCTCTGGAGATCAAAAACCTTCTTCCTGTGCACTGCTCTAAAGATTCTACTTTCTGCATTTCTCCTACAGAGCTGTGCTACCATTACATTCTTCCAAAACATTGAAGTAGAAGCTGAACAGGGGTCTCTGCAGGGTGTAATTCTGTGAGGGTAACCTATGAGGCCTGGAAAGGAGATGCTGCCAGAGAGGCATGACTATATAGTCCAGCAGTTAGGGCACCCATTTGGGAAGTGAGAACAGGTTTCTGTCCTGTCCTACTCTTGTGTCTCTGTTTATTCAAAGTGGAATTGATTCAGTAAGAGACTGAGGGAGCCCCATTCAAAATATCCTGAAGCCCCTGTTTAAATCCGTTCTCCCATCAGGCAGAGGGGGCAAACTGAGCCCATGTCTCTGATCTCCATAGGGCTAAAAGTTACAGGAGATGGCATCACTGTCTCAGAATGAGGCTCTAGCCAGTAGCCATGGGTCTGGTGTGGAAGAGAGGCATCCCACTGCATCTTCTCTTGCTTTCTGGATTGTGCTGGGGCTTAGGTCTTAGGTGGGCCTCTGGGCACCTAGAGTGAAGTAGCAGTGTATATGCCCATATGCCAAAACTGTCACACCTAAGCATACTTACTCAGCACCTAAACTTTAGGGTAAGTTTAGGCACTAGCCAAGTAAGGCTGCATGGATAACAGTGTCTAATCTGGGGTTTGTACCTAAATCTATTTGTGTCTGGGCCTAAGTTAGTACTAACTTATCTTTTTTTTTTTTTTTTTTTCCTTTTCTCCCCCCCCGCCCCCCCAACCTCAAGAGTTGAACTTGGAAAGCAATTGGCTAAGAAAATTGAACCAGAACTGGAATCTGATGCTCCAGTGACCTCTCATGATGGCTCAACCAATGGGCTCATTAACTTCATCAAGACACACAAAGCTTGACCAGAAAGAATCAGATGCCACCAGTTTAACTGCCGAGCACCCAGATCAATGTTGTAGTAACTGCTTTTTAGCTAATTTTAACCAAAATAGCACTTTACACTTGGAGACCCTTAACTTGTTGCAGCTAAATCCTGTTCTGTCAAATGTTATAAATGAGAGCTAGTTTTGTGAAACCTGGAGATTGTATAGTTGCTTTCTATTTTTGTGGTTGGTTGTCAAACTGTAAAGTGCAGCTAATATGTCCCCTCACTACGTCTTTCCCTCAAATTGATCACATACTAAAATCAGAAAATAAAAGACAGTGGAATCTCCTCACTCTGTGTTTGTAAAGTGCAAGCCTGATGACCCTAGCTTTACCAGTCAAATATTCTGAAACTGAGTGAACGAACTTCAGTTTGTTCTTTTGAGACTTGTCTTGCTGTGACCTTAGAGATTTAGTATTAGGGGAAGACTTCTTGCAGAAATCCAACAACCAGTGTTTGTGTTGCTCAGATTGCATAGTATGATGCATTCTGCAAATGATGCATTCTGCAAATAACACCTAGCCACTATAACCCACAGGGATTCATTGTTGCTGCTATCATGCTAAACAGACAGGGAAGGCACTGGTGGCTCTTCAGTGTTTACATTTCCAGATTCAGTTGAGCTATGGCTATACCAGACAAACTGCTATTCCAAAGGGGAGGACCTATCATTCCTAATGTGACACCATTTTCAGACTTCAGAAACACTCTAACATATTTGCAATCAAATGTCTATATCTTGTCAAGCTGCTAGAGCTTAGCATCACAGGAAAACTGAAGGATTTTCAGTTAGTATCTATTTTTTAGGATCCTCCAAACAATTAAACATAATGTAATTGTATTTGCTGCCTATTGAATGGGAAGCAGTCTTGATAAGCCTGGAAGGTCTGTGATGGAAATTAAAATACCCATAGTCACTGTATACATCCTAAACTCTACACGTCCGACTGTGGGTGGCTTTCTTACAACCCCAATTTCTTCTTTACGGCTTTATAAAAGTTGCTGTGGATTTACCAAGGCATTCAATAATCAGGGATCATTTGGCAGAAATGTGCTTTGATCTAGTGGATTACTGGTATCTCCCACTATTGTAGTGGATCTGTTCTTTCCAGAGATTTAGTACCTGCTTTTAGTACCACTCTCATGATGGGTGCAGGTTGAATTGTCCAGATCCTTGTACCACAAAAAACACTTGCAAAAGATTGTAGAATTCTTGGCTAGCTTGTTTTGAGGAAACAGAAGTCTCAGGAAAGATTTGGCCAGCAGTCTTGGAGCCTGTTGTGCTGCCTGTCAGTCAAAGCATTCATCAGATTATTACATCTCTATGTGACTTGATCAGTGAGGAAGCATTATATGAATGATTAGACTTCCGTACTGAACCCATTGATCTAGCTAAATAAGGTTTGTGGAAATTACAGTGGTCCCAGATAAGGAACGCCTGTGCACATTTGAAAGACAATAGCTATTGGATTTGAGGACCTACAGTCCAGTCTCCAACAAGCTGAAAGTAACAGACTTGCAAGTGGTAGACCTAAATCAGACTTGCTGAAGTAACTGTAGCTAGTACACGGAGGGGACTGCAGTCCAAAGTCCAGTATGAGTGTGGTAATGGCTTTGAGGTCTTTCCCCTGAAGAGTGATGCAGTCCACAAGACCAGAAGTGTTAGCTAGTCACCGTGTCTATTGACAGAAGCTCCAGAATAGGATGAGTGGAAAATACAAGAGCCTGGGGACTCTAGCTCCAGTAGATTTGTTTTTTTATTAGTTCATTATATTGCAATATCCTTGATTTCTTTATTAAAATCCACAGTTGCATAAAGGCTAAATGATTTCTACATGATCTGAAGATTGTAGTAAAGCCTTATGCTGCTAGCGGAAAGGCATAGACCTCATAAAGAGAGGTCCATACCAAATGAGGTCTGTGCTAGCCATTAGACTGTGGTTTTGGTCCCAGCCATTGGTTCAGAAGCAGACTTTAGAGTGGAGGTTGTCCTAGTATTTATTTGTATTACAGTTGCTCCTACAGGCTCCATCCAGGATTGGAATCCCATTGTTTTTTAGTGTGTCTAACATCCTAGCACCATCTGCCCTGGAAAATTTAAAATCTCGATAAGCAAAACATGGGGACAAAGGAGGAAAAGAATAATATTTCCTTTTACAGAAGGGGAAAACTTCAGCATTGGGAGAGCAAATGTCTTGCCAATGTCTTGTCATGCAGAAAAATCTGTGGCGCAGCCAGGTGTACCTAAATCACTTGAGAACCAGCCAGAGCAGCTTAACCACAGGGCTGTCCATCCTGAAGGCTATGTCTACATTAGTTTGTCCACATAACTTTTGTTGCTCTGGGGTGTGACTAAACCACCCAGTGATGCAAGTTACGCTAACAAGCGCTGGTATGGACAGCACTAGGTCAGTTGGAGAGCTCCCACCAACATATTTCTGCTGATCTCACAAAGGTGGCTTTATGTTGATGGGACAGCTTCACCAGATATGCAGCTGCACTGTTGCAGTGCTGTCCATATGTAGATGGCTTTATCCCATATTGATTAGGTTAATTTAATGTCTGGCTTCGTGATTTGTATTGGCTTTGATCACTTAGGCCTCAATCCTGCAAACACTTAGTTGTCTCTGCTTTTATGCAGATAAGCAGTCCCATTAATTTCTCTGGGACTGCTCACATGTGTAAAGGAGTGGCTCGGTCATTATCTGTATCTCTGGTGATATATCCATGCTGCTCTGCAGGGGATGGAGGTGTTGGGTAGACACTAATCTTTGAATAGTTACAAAGTCAGAATTCAGAGATGAAGAAATAGTAACAGTTTACAGGATATAGATTATTCCTTTCAAAAGGATAATGTGTTTAATATCCTTAAAGGAAACAAAATAAGATTCATCTTGCATTCCCACCAGAAATACACATAGTACCAGCTGAGAATGCAAACCTGTTCCTGTTTTATCCTCGCTTTGAAATGTGAACTAACAGACTGCCTCTGAGTGGTATGATTACAGTAATGGCATCTTGGGGCTCTTCTGGTTGCTGCAAATTTGGCTGGAATTATCAGCAAGAGGTGCTCTTAAGCATAATCTCTGGTGATCTAAAGTAACAAGGGTGGTTATAGTTTCCAATCTCTGTAGCAATAAATTTAGAATTCCAGTTATCAAGGAAACAGACAATTGTTTAATCACATTTGTTAATTTTGCATAAAATGAGGCAATCCTGGTCTAACAGCTGTAAAATCATTAAGTTCATGCAATTGCTACTATTTCTTAGAGATGCAGTTTAGCCAATTTTATCTCCTAAAGCAAGGAGGGAAGTGTGCGGTAACCTGTACCAGCCATTTTGCTGACATAGGCCAAGTCTGCACAGATTGGAAAAAATGGATGCAAGCTAAGTAACTCCAGCTACGTGAACGCTAAGTGGAGTTTATGTACCTTGCATTGGTTTGGTTTTGTCTTTGTTTTGTTTTCTAGGGCAGCTCCACAGTGGGAGGTCAGCGGGAGAAATTCCAGGTTCTGGGAATGGGGCTTCACTCCTATCATCACATTCCACCCTGTCCTGCCCCCAACCCACCCATCCCAGCCCTGCATCCCTTAAGGTACTCTCCCACCCATCCTCTCCACTGCTGTAGCTGCCACACATTTGCACCCCTTTCACCTCCATACACAGCTGCATTCCCATTATGTCCCTATACACACCCATGTAGCCTCCGCCTCCTCATATGCCTATTGCCTCCAGCTTCCCTGTAGCACAGCTCAGATTTTTGCCTCTGGGATCCTGTGCCTCTAGGTGGTTAGGGTGTTCCTCAGACTTGCTGTGATGCTGGACACAACCTCTCTCCTTTTTCTGGAGGCAAGCATCACAGCCTACTGAGCTACCTTCATCATGTGTCAGTCCAAGGTTTTTTGTGTGAAAACCCTCCTTAGTCTGTCTTCCTTCTCAGCAAATGTATCCTTGGTGGTGGGAGGAGGGTTTGGGAGCAGCTCAGGCCCACCCTCTTCTCCAAGTTCCAGGGACTCTAATGGCAGCAGCAACAGCTAATTTTTCCTCCACTACCAGAGCTATATCTCTGCCCTTGACTACTTCCCCAAAAGGCCTCTCCCAGCACATTGCTCCTGGTATCTTATCACTGTAGTCCTCCCAAGTCTTCCACAGCATAAACCATTTTTTTTCCTCTACAGCTGACCTTCCTCCCTTTCCAGTTGGCTAATTTAGGCAGCCCCTGGAAAAGTGCCTATGTAGGCAAGTGTGTGCATGCATTGTGTGTAAGTGTCTTTATGTAGGGAGGTGTGTGCATTGCTACCTGTGCAAATGTTATTTGCAGCCTTTAACTTATTCCTTTTGCTGGCTTGCTCACACACAAAGACATTAAATGTGTGTATTCATGTCAAAGCAAGTTTTTTTTAAAGGAAGGGAACTATAAACACTTTAAAAAAAAAAAAAAGTGAATGTTGACTAGTAATTGGAGAAGAGCCAATGTATCCTATACTTCTTCCCACATTTTTCTAGATACACAAAAAGGAGAGTCTGCAAAGAGTTTATAATGTATCTACAGCACCTACCATGCTGGAGCCCTGATCTTAGTTGGGGTCTCTAGGCACTAAACAACAATTGTAGTAATGTGGAAATGTTAGTGCAGGCTAGACTTGTATACATGTGTATATTAACATTTATGTAGGTATCTGTACAGTGTGCACTTCAGTGGCTGTTTCTCTGTGGATTTGTATTTGGGCTTCAGGAGTGGATGCATTAAAGGCCCTTTGCAGGTGAGATAATGGATGGTCCTAATTCCACACATGATTTACAATAACTTTAGTGAACAAAAAAATGGAGTTGGTTATGAAAAATGGGAAGAGGAGTGGGGAAGAATCATGGCAATTTGTGAAACTTCATTTTTTTGAATTGCCCTTTTAACTTATACTGCCAGCTCTAGCATCCTGTAATCCATAAAAATCTGAACTGAGCATAATCAGAGGTGGAAAGTAATTAAGTAGAAATACTTTGTTACACTACTCAAGCACATTTTTTTCAGTATTTGTACTTTACTGAAGTAATTTATTTTTGTGATACTTTGCCTTTTACGCAGTAGCCTTTTTTGCCATGGAGGCAGGGGGAAGAGGCAGTATGGGCTGTGCCATATGGGGTGGTAACTTACTCAGGTGCAGCTGGGGGTGAGGGCTGGTGGCAGTGCAGGGCTGTAAATTGCTTTGCTGTGGGGTGGGGTGGGTAGTGGTGCAGGAAGTTGCTCTTGCAACCAGGGCAGAGGAGGTGGCAGTGGCCTGTGAGGACTGGAGGCTGTATTTCCGTGAGCCAACTAAGGCCTGTCTAGGTCTGCCTTATATCCAAACAGAGCATTGATACATACAGGGCTATCAATGGAATCTTGCTGGGAGATGGTGTTGAAGTTTTGCCTGAGGTACTTATCAGTTTTCTTACAGAGATTCCATGGCAGGACTACCTCTTCCCCACTACCATACAATACTCTCCCAAACCATTCCCCATACTGTGCTGCTAGAATCAAGGAGCTGCTCCCCTCCCTCCCATCCAGAAGCAGAGGCCTGGTTAGCCTGTTAACCTTTAGCAGGGATATGACAGCCAGCGTAATGTCAGCCTGTGGACAAGTGTAGGATTATGACACACTTTTTTCCATGTACACCTGCTGCACAATCATGGACTCTACTGTGGGGACCTATGCCCAACTCTTTTCCCACATCTTTAAAACTCACCATGATTAGAGTGTCTGGAGAGCTCTGTTTGCCTCTAGGGCAGGGGTGGGCAAAGGGGCCTCTGCTCTCCAGCCCCAGCAAGACCTGGTGTTGGGGAGTGTATGAAGTGTCTCCTCACTCCCCTGCTCCTAGTCAGCTCTGTGAGGAAGACATGCCTGACTTCACAGCTCTGGTCTGGGAAAAGTAACCCTTAAGAGAGCGACTGGGCGATTACTGATAAAGATTGTAACATTTCATTAACATGCACATATCTCTGAAAAAAATGGGCCACTTGTCATCTTAGAGCAGAAGTAGGCACTAATTTTTAAAAATGAGCCACTTCAGAAACTTATGAAGTGGCCTTGGGCTGCCCTGGCAAGGGCAGGGACAGGAGACTTCTCATGCTTTCCCCCACCTGCCCTAGACCCTGCTTAGCCTGGGGGTGGGAGGGTGTGTAAAATCTTCCCCCTGCCCCTGGCACCTAGAGAGAAGTGCCAGCTGTTTTAAAATGGCTCGTGGTTCCCTCTAGGCACTGCAGCAGCAGGAGACCTAGCATGCTCTCTCTGTCCCAAGCCAATCAGGGTCTCAGGGTGGAGTGTGAAAAGTCTCTTGCTTCCTTCTCCTCTCCTGCTAGGGATGCATGGTGGTTAGAAATGTCTGCTGTTTTAAAACAGCCCCTCTGTCTCAAGACTCCCATCTGCTAAGGGGGAAAAAAGCTCAGAGGATAAAGGAGCTTCTAGTCAAAGCTGTGTTGCAGCATTCAACACTTCAAACAGAAAAAGGAGCAAAAAAGATCTAGGGCAAGTCACAACAAAAGCCACTGAGCACATACTAAAGCTTATGGAAGACTAAAATGAGATCCTGAAAACATTTATTAAGAAGCAGAATGAACTGAACTAAAGGTCTCACTGGCAGCCCATATGGAACTCTTTTAACAGCAGTCCTCCCCCTATGCCTACCCCCTCATTTTCAGTCAAGTAATGCTTTTTCCCAGTATACTCTACTCCCCCTCAAAGCAGCTGTGCCTGACAGCTGCTTGGTATCATCATTTGTGAGGGGTCTTCCAATAACAAGACATCAAAAAAGACAAATGTGATGCAAGTTTCTATGAGTTTATTTTGTGACAATCCACACCAATCACTCTGCCCCCTGTGAGAGCCTGAACTATCCCTTGGTTTCATGGGACTACCTCTTTCTGCATGAGGCAGGGAAGCAACCCCAGCGCACAGGAATGTTAGTGTTCTCGTTGTCAAAGTGGTTCCTCAGAACCTCTCTGATAGCCACTGTTTGGGCTCTTCTGACAGCACAAGTGTCTAGGTGTTCAGATGGCACAGCCAGGTGCTGTGTCTCATTGTTCCACCCGTGCAAAACTTCACCCTTATTCTCACACAAATTAGCATACGGCTACTGCCTTGGGAATATGATCGTCATGTATGTCAAGCCTGCCATAGAGACATCTCCATTTCTCTTTCAATCTTCCAAAAGCACAATGAACAAGCATGTGGCATGTTGTTGAACTGCTCCTTACTGATGCCCAGTGTAAGGCTTCGTGAGCCAGGGCTGTAAGGAGTAAGATGGGCCATGTTAGATCACTAGGGGCATTTCCACATCCCTGACTGTAATTTTCTGGTCTGGAAAGAAAGTCCCAGCCTGCAACATTTTGTACGGCCACCATTCCTGAAGATGCGTGTCTCTTGCACCTCTCTAGACTACCCCGCATTTATGTCGGTGAAATGCTCACAGTGAAAAAATGGTTGGTTACCTCATAACTTTTGTTCTTTGAGATGTGTTGCTTATGTCCATTCCAGTAGGTGTGTGTGCGTGCCACGTGCATGGTTGTCGGTACTTTTTTACCCTTAGCAGCACCCGTTGGGCCAGCTGGGGAGCCCCATAGAGTGGCACCAGCATAGCCGTGCATATATACTCCTGCTGGCTCCAACCCCGCTGAGTTCCTTCTTGCCGGAAGCTCCAATGAAGGGGAGGTGGGCGGGATTGGAATGGACATAAGCAACACATGTCAAAGAACAACAGTTACGAGGTAAGTAACCGTTTTTTCTTCGAGTGCTTGCTTATGTCCATTCCAGTAGGTGATTCCTAAGCCATAACTATGGAGGTGGGGTCGGAAGTCTGGATAGTGACAGATTGTAGCAACGCCATCCCCACAGCTGCGTCCTTCCGGGCCTGCTGTGAGATAGCATAACGTGTGGTGAACGTGTGCACGGCCGACCACGTGGCTGCCCTGCATATATCGAGGATTGGCACCTGGGCTAAGAATGCTGTGGATGATGCCCAGGCCCTAGTGGAATGTGCAGTCACTTAGGGCGCTGGTTTCCCTTTCAGCTCGTAACATGCCCTGATGCGAGTGGTGATCCACGAGGAGAGATTGCGCCGAGACCGGCGAGCCCTTCATTCTCTCCGCTATCGAGACAAGGAGCTGCGGGAACTTACGGAACGCTCTTGTCCTCTCTAAATAAAATGCCACTGCTCTCCTAACGTCCAGTGTGTGTAGTGCCTGCTCCCTCCTGTCCGCGTGAGGTTTAGGGTAGAAAACTGGGAGATAGATCTCCTGTGACATATGAAACGGGGACACTACTTTGGGTAGGAAAGCTGGGTGAGGGCGGAGGGTCACCTTGTCCCTGGAAAACACCGTATACGGCAGTTCCAAGGATAGGGCCCGCAACTCTGAGACCCTCCTAGCCAAGGTAATAGCCACCAGGAACGCCACCTTCTAGGATAGGTGAGACAGGGAAAAGGTAGCGAGCGGCTCAAATGGGCTCCCCATGAGCCCGCGAAGCACTAGGTTTAAATCCCACTGGGGAACGGGCTGTCTGACCTGTGGGTATAGCCTGTCCAGGCCCTTCAAAAACCTCTTGACTATTGGTAGGGTGAATACCGAGCGCCCCTGTTCACCCTGATGAAAGGCCGCAATGGCCGCCAGGTGTACTCTAACCAAGGCGGTAGACAGCCCCTGCTGCCTGAGCTCCAGCAGATAGTCTAAGACACTGTGTAGGAGCTGCAAAGGGGTCCACCTCCTGCTCCCCAGCCCAAGAGGAGAACCTCCACCATTTAGCCCGATAGGTAGCCCTAGTAGAAGGCTTCCTACTTTCCATCAGTACCCTTTTCACTGGGTCCGAGCAGAGGAGCTCCTCCCCCCTCAGCCACTGATCTTCCAGGCCGTGAGGTGCAGGAAGTGCAGGCCCAGGTGACAGAGAAGATCTTGCCCAATGTTCTGAATAAGCAGGTCTGGGACCTGAGGGAGGAGGATGGGGTCCTCTGTCACGAGGCCCCGTAAGGTCGTGTACCAGTGTTGGCGGGGCCACGCTGGGGCAATGAGGATCAACGTTGCCTGGAACCTCCTAACCCGGAAGAGGACCTCGTGAATAGGGGAAATGGGGGAAATGCATATTGGAGGCCCTTGGGCCATCGCCCTATCAGGGCGTCCCCCAGGGACCCGCTCCCTTTCCCCCTGTATGAATAGAACCCGGGGCATTTCTTGTTGCTGGTCAAAGCAAACAGATCAAGAAGGGGAGCACCCCACCTCAGGAAGAGTGAGCTGACCACCTCCTCCTTGAGGGACCACTCATGGGCCACAAAAACTGCTGAGCCGGTCCGCCAGGGTGTTGTCCACCCCCGGCAGGTAGGTCGCCTGCACGTATATGTTGTGTGCCACACATAACTCCCAAAGGGCCATTGCCTCCTGGCACAAGGGAGAGGAGCGAGCACCACCCTGTCTGTTGATATAGTACATAGCAGCTGTGTTGTCTATCTGGACCAACACACAGTTTCCGCGGAGGCAGGGGAGAAACGCTATGCACGCGAGCCGGACCGCTCACAACTCCCGGACATTGATATGCAGCCTCCTCTCCAGCTCGGACCACATACCTTGAGTCCTCAGGTCGTCCAGGTGGGCTCCCCAACCTGCTTCTGAGGTGTCCGTGCCCAGCTGCATGGCGGGGAGGGGGAGCGCAAACGGTACCCACCTGCACACCTCCTCCTCCCTCGTCCACCATTCCAGTGCGGACAGGATCGCTGGCGGGACGGTGACCATCCTGTCCATGTGGTCCCATGCCGGCCTGTAAATGCTCAACAGCCAAGACTGGAGTGGGTGCAGTCTCAACCTGGCGTGCCGAAGCACATACATACAGGCCGCCATGTGCCCCAGGAGTTTCAGACACCATCTCACTGTGGTTAGGGGGACAGCCTGAAATTCCTGGACCAACCCCCTGATCGTTTGGAACCTGGGGCCCAGGAGGTAGGCCTTCCCCATCGTGGCGTCCAGTCTTGCCCCCATGAACTCGATGACCTGTGTGGGGGTTAGGGTTGACTTCGCCTCATTTACCCAGAGCCCTAATCGGTCCAAAGTCTGTCTGGTCAAAAGCATGGACTGCTGAACCTGCTCCCTGGACTGTCCCCAGAGGAGCCAGTCGTCCAGATAAGGGTAGACATGAACCCCTTCCTTCCTTAGCATAGCTGCCACTACTACCATGCATTTTGTAAACACCCTGGGGGCTGTGGAGAGTCCAAAGGGGAGCACCGTGAACTGGTAATGGTCCCCCCCTACTGTGAATCTCAGGAATCTCCTGTGATGAGCGGAAATGGAAATATGGAAATAGGCATCTCGAAGGTCGAGGGTGGCAAACCAGTCTCCCTGATCAAGAGACGGGATAATGAAGGCTAGCGTCACCATTCTGAACTTTTCCTTCCTTATGAAGGCGTTCAACCTCTTGAGGTCCAGTATGGGGCAAAGGCCCCCTTTCGCCTTGGGAATGAGGAAGCAGCAGGAGTAGAAACCCTTCCCCCTGAAGGCTACAGGAACCTCTTCCACTGCCCCCAGCGAGAGGAGCGTGGCCACCTCCTGCCAGAGGAGGTGTTCATGAGAGGGGTCCCTGAAAAAGGACAGGGAAGGGGGGAACGGGGTAGGGAGGGAAAGGAACGGGATAGAATATCCCATTGCCACCACCTCAAGGACTCACCGTTCCGACGAAATAGCCACCCAAGCCTGGTAGAAAGGGAATAGCCTGTCCACAAAGGGTTGATTTAGGGCCGTGACTGGATTGCCGTCATCGTTTGCACCATCAAACGCCCGACCTGGGACCCTGGGGCTTGTGCGATGGCCCCTGGTTGTTATCAGAGCCTGACCTGGAACGCCTCCTGGCGTTCCTGTTATTGCCACCCTGGGACCTACACCTGTTGTTGAACCTGGACCCTTACTAAACCCTCTCTGTCCTCAAGGGGCCAGGGGCCATCTCTGTGGGGCCGGGATATGGAGGCCCAAGGACTTCAGAGTTGCCTGAGAATCCTTCAGACTATGGAGCCAACTGTTTGTCTGCTCCAAGAAGAGGCTCGGGCCCTCAAATGGCAAGTCTTGCAGGGTAGTCTGCACCTCCGTAGGGATGCCTGAGACCTGGAGCCAGGAGCTTTGGCGCATGACTATACCCATAGCCATAGCCCACACTGCTGCGTCAGCCTCATCAAGGGCAGTTTGTAGGGCCGACCTGGAGACTATCCTGCCCTTCTCAGTGAGGGCCACATGCTCCTGCTGGGCATCCAGAGGCAAGCGCACCTTAAACTTATCTGCAGCCACCCAAGAGTTATAGGCATACCTCCTAAGCATGACCTATTGATTGGCAATTCTCAATTGCAGGCCCGCAGTAGCATACGCTTTCCTGCCCAATAGATCTAGCTTCTTGGGCTCTCTACTCTTTGGCGTGGGGCTCAGCTGTCCTTGCCTCTCTTTGTTACAGGCTGCCTGCACGACCGCCGAGCCCGGCGGTGGGTGGGAAAACAGATGTTCATGGCCAGTCTGAGGCACAAAGTACCACCTCTCGACCCCTTTCTGTGTAGGCGGTATAGATGCTGGGGTTTGCCAGAGCGTCTTGGTGATTCTGGCCACTGTTTTGTTTAGGGGGAGGGCAACTTTAGTCGGGCCATCGGCCGTGATAATGTCCATGACAGGGTCCTGCTCCTCCTTGACCTCCTCTGCCTGGACCCCCAAATTCTGGGCCATCCACCTCAGGAGGTCCTGGTGGGCTCTTGCGTCCATGGCCGGCATCGCCGGGGCCGGGTCCCCCAAGGCCTCGTCAGGTGGGGAGGATGAATCCTTCGTCTCCAATTGTACCTGGGGGAGCACCTCCCCTGAACCAGGCAGATGTTGCAGTACTGCCTGGGCGACCATTTGGGCTGGTGTAGGTGGCTGTTGCGAGGGGGCCTCAATCCCCGCCATGCCCGAAAGGCAGGGTCTTCCCCCTGACCCTGGGTCCCTAACCAGTGGGGTCACCGAGGGGGCAACCCTACGTCCTGGGTGAGAAGAGGCCATAACCGACCCCGACCTCATCGACTCTGGCCCCTGGGCCTGGTGGTATGCCCAGGGGGTCCAGAAAGGCCACTGCTGCGGAGGCTGCCACTGGGGAGGCCAGGTTTGGACCTCCACAGGGCGATGAGACCAGTCCCCATGCCGGGAGCTCGAGCGGTGCCAAGACCTCGATCGGTGCCGAGGGCTGTACCTCTGTGGCCTACTGGAGCATCTGGAGGAGGCCTGAGAAGAGAGGGACTCCACCTCCGACTCGGAGGAGTAGTCAGAGGCCAACCAGGGTGGTGCTGCCGACTGCTCCTGCCCCTCCTGGTGCATGTGGCGAGCCATAGCCGTCGGCTTGCCCCAGTGCCCTGGCGGTGCCGGCGGGGGCATGGCCTCTGTCTCTGGCCCATGCAGCAACGGTGCTGGGGCCACGTGCGCAGGCGGGGACAGCAGGGTTGATGCTAACCACAGCGGCGGTGCCGGGGGTACCAGTTGTGCCGGTGCCGGCTGAACCGCTATTGGCATCATCTGGGTCGGTGCCACGGCTTGCGGTGCCGGCGGCTGCGGCATTGGTTGGGATGGCACCAAGACACTCGGTGCCGTTGTAGACTGCGCTGACTGTGCGTCTCGGCTGGGATGGGTTTGCGCACCACACAGTACCGGTCCTGGGGACGCCGTGAGCTCAATAAGCTCTTGAGCCTCCAGGAATGTCTCGGCTGACGGACCTCCTGCATGGACAGGTCCGGGGACTCAGAGCTGCTCTCTCTGCAAGGGCTTGGCCCCCTGTGGCTCTGCTCTGGTGCAGGAGGGCTCAGGCGCCCACTCCTCTGGCGCGCCTCTATACGAGGGGGACCTGTCCCCTGTGCACCTTATTATGTGCACGCTGGGGCCGGGGACTGAGTCCGGTGCCGCGGTGCTGACCGGTGCTCCTGTGCCGAGGTGTGCTTCCCTTGGTGCACGGCTTCCCGCACCGAGCCTGGTGCACTCCGCACCGATGCGGCCTCCGGTGCTTGGGATTGGAGCGCGGACTCCATGAGCAACAGTTTCAGTCTCGAGAGCCCTCTTAGTTCGGGGCTTGAAAGACTTGCAAATCTTGCAAGAATCAGTAAGATGATTCTCACCTAAACACTTTAGGCAGTCCTTGTGAGGGTCACCACAGGGTATCGGTTTAGAGCAGCATCTGCGGGTATATATGCGCGGCTATGCCGGTGCCACTCTAGGGGGCTCCCCAGCTGGCCCAACGGGTGCTGCTAAGGGTAAAAAAGTTCCGATGACCTTGCACGCAGCGCGCGCACACCTACTGGAATGGACATAAGCAAGCACTTGAAGAAGAACCACAAGCACTTGAAGCACTATATCCTTTCCACTTGATGTACTCTGAGGCTGTGTCTATACTACACAGTTCTTCTTCGAGTGGTCCCCATGGGTGCTCCACTCTAGGTATTGGACTCATCCCGGCGCTGCTGGTCGGAGGTTTTTACAGCTGTAGTCGGCTGGACTGCGCATGCACGGTTAGCGCCTTTCCATTGCGTGGTCCGGCTCCCGCCAATTCCTCTCAACCGTCCTCGGTTGCTGGCGGAGCTCCCTTTCTTCTCCTCAGTTTCACTAAATATCCATCTGTAAAAAGACAAAAAGTTATATAGTTAGTTAGTAGTAGTTTTCTTCTCCTTGTAAGGTTCTTGTTATAGTTAATAGTAAAAAAAATTTTTTTTTCATTAGTGTAGTAATAGTTAGGTTCTTAGCTGTTTACCACAGGGTTCTGTTACAACTCCGGACCCTATTATGCCTGGTTCGCCAGGGTTTAAGAAATGTTCCCTATGTCGGGACACAATGCCTGCCTCAGACGGCCACGCAGTGTGCATTCGCTGCCTTGGAGAGTCGCATATTCCCCAAAAGTGTGCCCACTGCTCAAAGCTTACCGCAAGAGCATGTAGGGACAGGGAAATGCGATTGAAAATGATCCTCTTCGATAAGGCCCTTCAGCCCTCCAATACACCTCCTTCAGACATGGCCATGGCTCAGAAGCGGAGGGCATCATCTCCGGGGGCAATGGGTTCAAAGAAAAAATGAGCCTCCCCCACCCGTTCTTTACCCATGGCTCCCATAACAAGAGTCAGTCAGGGAGAAAAGCCGGGCACTTTGGGCGTCACCCCACGAGCCTCTAAGCCCATGACACTGTGTGTCTTGAAGAGGTCAGCTGCACTGGCACCAACGGTGCGCTCCACATCGGCGCCGGTTGCATCAACGGCACCGAAGACCATGCACAAACACACGGCACCGCCAGAACACCACTTGGCACCACAAACACCGGCACCACAGGCACTGGTACCGCAGGCACCGGGCTCCCCGGTACCACAAGCCGAGGAGCCAGTACAGACCTCGGCACTGAGACAATTGGGTGAGGATTCAGATACGGGGACCATCTCAGTGCCTACTAAAGTGGCTAGAAAGTCCGTAGCACACCTTCCTTCACTCTCTCTATCTCCGATTTTCTCCCTGGCAACATCCCCATCACCGCCGGTGCGCCGATCTCCCCCACAGATGAGGTCCTACGTGGCTTCAGAGTCGGGCACACCACAGCCCTAGATCGCCACAACAGAACTCCGGGCACCATTATACCTCGCATCGGCACAGACGTGCCTCACCACCGCGTACACTCTCACCTCGCAGGTCTCATTCTCCGAGCCGCTCCCCCTGTGCAACTTACTGCAGCAGGCAGGGCAGTGTATATTCGTCCAGAAGATCATCACCAATATATTCAGACCGCTACTATGAGCACTGTCACAGCTCCCATAGGCGTCATAGATCTCGATCGTACGCCCCTTCTTCATGCTACTGTCACTCCCCAGGCTACTGACATTACTCGCCGTCGGTACACGTCCAGCAGAGAGACCAATTGCCTGTAACGCCTTCGGAGGCCCCCCTGATACAAACACACCGGTTGGAGCCGGAAGAAGGGCAGATATCAGACACCGACAACCAACCTCATGAGGCCTCACCAACTGATCAGTCGTCATCATCCCCAGATGAGGCTGTTTTCTCGGGGGATACATCCCCCCCCCCAGACGACCTGAGACAATTCCAAGAGCTTTTTAAAAGAGTGGCAGAGTCTCAGGAAGTACAGCTCGCGGAAGTGCAATCCAAGCAATATCATCTTCTAAAGAACTTTCACGCTCAACAACGGTCTAAGATTGCTCTTCCCATAGACAAGGCAATCATGGAGGCAGCGGAGGAAATCTGGCAGACTCCAGCGTCGACTGCACCAACGTCAAAGAGAGCCAACAGAAAATATTTTGCGCCCTCAAAAGGCCTAGAATTTCTGTTCAGTCACCCACAACCCAATTCCCTAGTAGTGGACGCAGCCCTACAAAGAGCTAAGACTCCACAATTCAGAGGTACACTTGCCGATAAAGATGCAAAAAAACTCGACATTTTCAGAACAAAAGTCTATTCTTCCTCCATACTTCTCCTCCGCATTGCGAATTATGCCGCCTTACTCTCGAACCACAGTTTCAACAATTGCGCGAGATCAGTTAGTTTCGCATAGTACCTCCCAGAAACCAAGAAACCACTCTTGAGAGCAGTGGTCCAAGAGGGTTATGTGTCTTCGAGGACGGGACTTCAGATTGCCATGGATGTGGCTGATATGGCTTCACGATCCACCACCACCGCAATTTCCACGAGAAGGGCCTCATGGTTAGCCACAGCAGGAGTCTCCAAAGAATTACAGGGCAATGTGGAGGACCTCCCGTTAGACAAGCTTAAGCTCTTTGCGGACAAAACAGATGAGGTCCTCCACTCGGGTAAAGATTCCCGTACCACCCTGTGGACACTTGGGATGTGCAGCCCACCCTTCCAACGCAAGCGGTATTATCCTTCTCAAAGGACATATGACTACCAATTCCAGAGACAACAGCAATGCCCATTTGACCAAGCGCGTTCCAAACAACGACCGCAATGAAGGCGCCCTCCACCAACCCGCGCGACCAACCCACCATTCTCAAAGCAGCAGGTTTGACTTCTCGGTCGAGGGTATGCACCAACACCGCCCCCCTATTGTCGAGAACATCACCAACACCGTCCCCCTGTTCCACCATCGTCTGTGCCCCTTTTACCACCGATGGGCCGAGATAACATCCAACAGATGGGTTTTGGAGTGCCATATGATCAGGGCTCACAATCTCCTTTACTTCTCTCCCTCCCACCAACCCTGTCTCTCTTCAGGGACCCATCTTACGAAGACCTCCTACGCCAAGAGGCTCACCACCTTCTCACCATCGGGGTGATAGAGAGGGTCCCAAATCAATTGAGAGGAAGAGGGTTTTATTCCCGCTATTTTCTAATGCAAAAGAAAACGGGACGCTGGAGACCCAGCCTCGATTTAAGGCGGTTGAACTGATACCTCCAAAAACAGCAGTTCAAGATGGTGACATTTACCACCATAATCCCAGCACTCAGCAACAACGATTGGTTTGCAGCCCTTGACCTGCAAGATGCTTATTTTCATGTCACCATTCATCCAGTGCACAGGCGATTCCTTCGCTTCATGATAGACAACAATCACTTCCAATACCGAGTACTGCCGTTCGGACTAGCATCGGTCCCCAGGGTTTTCTCAAAAACCCTTGCTGTCGTTGCAGCACACCTCCGCCATCTAAAAGTTGTCATATTTCCTTACCTAGATGATTGTTTAATCAAGGGCACAATGCAGCAAGAGACCTCTCTCATGGTGATGCTAGCCAAGTGCACGTTCGAGTCTCTGGGTCTCATAGTAAATGAACAAAAGTCCACCCTAAACCCGACGCAAAGTATAAAGTTTATAGAAGCCATGATCGATTCCCTTGCAGCAAGAGCGTACTTACCAGTGGAGAGATTTCAGGCAATTCAAGACCTGATACACGTACTCGCCAACGCTCCCACAATTTCAGTGCACACTTGCCTAAAGTTACTTGGCCACATAGACGCCACCACCTTTGTTGTCCTTCATGCACGGCTTCATTTACGGTGCCTACAACACTGGTTGGCAACTGGTGTATATGCCCACAAGACACAGCATTCACAAAACAGTGGCTCCTCTAACCCACAATAGCACGTCCCTCCGCTGGTGGACGAAACCACACAACCTTGTGACAGGAGTTCCATTCCGCCATCTGCAACCATCTGCCTAGATAACAACAGACGCCTCCCTCATCAGGTGGGGCACACACATGAATGCAAAGCAGATACAAGGCAAATGGTCGATTACTGAAAGGCACCTACATATAAACCTCCTGGAGTTGAGGGCCATCTTCCATGCGTGCAGGCACTTCCACCCGCACATACTGGGCACCACCGTCAGAGTACTGACGGACAATGTTGCTGCAATGTATTACATAAACAGGCAAGGGTGAGCAAGGTCACGCTCCCTACGTGCGGAAGCAGTGCGTTTTTGGTGCATACGGAACGACATCACCATCACAGCATCTTACTTACCTGGCACCAGCAATGTCATTGCAGACTCTCTCAGCAGGTGATTTCCCCTGGATCACGAATGGGAAATAAGAACAGATATACTCTGACGCATCTTTCACATGTGGGGAACATCCATGATAGATCTATTCGCCACTCCCAACAACACAAAATGTCGATTCTTCTGCTCCAGAGTGGGCATCGGCATGGGTTCTCTCGGAGATGCTCTCCTAATCAGTTGGAGGAAAGCACTTCTTTATGCATTTCCCCCAACAGTACTCATTCCCAGAATGTTGGAGAAAATCAAAGCAGAATTGGCAATAGTAAGTCTGTTAGCTCCAGCTTGGCCGAGACAACCATGGTACCCCTTTCTACACAACATGTCAGCAGTGCCACCTTGTCCCCTTCCTCCCCTCTCAGATCTTCTCTCGCAGGATAATGGCTCTCTCCTCCACCCCAGGCCAGACTCACTTCACCTGACAGCATGGTTCCTAAATGGCTCAGGTCAGAGTAGCACCTCCGCTCAGATGAAGTCAAAACGATCTTAATACACAGTAGAAAATCGTCCACTCAGAATACTTACCTCGCAAAATGGCATAGGTATGCGCAATGGTGCTCTTGCAACAAGATAGAAACTCATGACTCTCCTCTACATCACATCCTCGACTATGTCGTCCTCTTGCAGATTTCGGGGCTTTCCCTTTTGTCTCTCAAAGTACATTTGGCTGCTATCAGTGCTTTTCATCACCCCATAGAGGGGTTTTCAGTATTTGCATACCAGACCACCAAAGGATTTCTAAAAGGCCTGATGAACCTGTACCCTCCTTGTAGACCACCACCCCCTTCCTGGGATCTGAATTTGGTGCTCGACGCCATCATGTACCCTCCATTCGAACCTCTAGCGACCATACCACTGCAAATGCTGACAATGAAAGTGGTTTTTCTACTTGCAATCACATCAGCGCGCATAGTCAGCAAGCTAGCTGCACTGATGGCAACCCCACTGTTCACCGTTTTCTCTAAAGATTCGGTCACACTGTGGCTCCATCCCGCATTTACTCCTAAGGTCTGCTTGTCCTTCCATATTAATGAGCCCATTGTACTCCCTTCCTTTTATCCTAAGCCTCATTCGTCACAGAAAGAAGCTTTACTACGTACGCTCGATGTACGCCAGGCGCTTTCCTTTTATATAGACAGAACTCGACAATGGCGCCAGACAGACAGGCTGATAGTATCAATTGCACAGCACTCCAAGGGCAACGCACTCTCCAGCCAATGCACTGCAAGACTCACAGGTCTCTGTATCACTACCTGCCACTCGATAAGGGATAGACCCCTTCTCTCGCTACAGGTGGCGCACTCTGCAAGAGCAATAGTGACTTCCACGGCCTTTGCCCGGGGAGTCCCACTGAGTGATATTTGCCGAGCAGCCACCTGGGCTTCCAGCACCACGTTCATGTGGCATTATGCAATAGTACAACGACTAGCCGCAGACTCGACGGTCGCCTCGGCAGTATTATCACTTGCAGAAAAGCATTGATCTGGAGCACACACTGACTACTGCTTTACAGTCACCTAGAGTGGAGCACCCATGGGGACCACTCAAAGAAGAAGATGAAGTTACTCACTTTTGTGCAGTAATGATGGTTCTTCAAGATGTGTCCCCGTGGGTGCTCCACGTCCCACCCTCCTCCCTGCTCCGGGGCCTTTCTACTGTCTTTCTCGTGACAGATACTGAGCGGTGAGAGGAACTGGCGGGAGCCGGACCACGCAATGGAAAGGTGCGAACGGCACGTGCGCTAACCGTGCATGCACGGTCTGGCCGACTACGGCTGTAAAAACCTCCAACCAGCAGCACCGGGATGAGCCCAACACCTACAGTGAAGCACCCACAGAGACACATCTCAAAGAACCATAGTTACTGCATGAAGGTGAGTAACTTCGTCGTCTTCTGGAAAAAGATGCACAAATTGCAAACTGCAATTTGTGTATCTTTTTCTGCTTTTTTCAGAAGAGGTTTTTCTGACATTTGGCCTGTCTACGTTGGGCCAAATGTCAGGGGAAAAAAACATTTTTTGGAACATCCCTTCTTCCTTGTAAAACAAGGTTTACAGGGATGTCGAAAAAAAACACGTCTGCTCTTCCGAAAAATTTTTTGGATGAGCAGATGCGTTCGTTGGATGTGGCAGAGTTTTTCTGGGATACCTCTGGTATGGTGCTAAAATGGGAATATGTGTGCATTTGATTGCCCCACCACAGTTTGGAAAGCCCATGTCAGCACAGCCACTCACTACCTCCTCCACATTTCCCAGAGTCACAGTCCTATGCAGCAAAATGTAATTTATTGCCCTACACACTTGCATTAGTGCTACCCCAACGGGTAGAGTTTCCCACTCCAAACTGATTTGCAGTTGAATGGTAGCAATTGGGAGTCACCAGCTTCTACAAAGCAATTGCAACATGCTTCTCTACTGAGAGAGCAGCTCTCATTCAGGTGCCCTTGCACTGCAGTTCAGGGGCCAGCTCAGCACACGGCTCCAGGAAAGTTGCTTTATGCATCTAAAAGTTCTGTAGCCACTGCTCTTCATCCCACACCTGCATGACAATGTGATCCCGCTGCTCAGTGCTGGTTTCCCTAGCCCAAAGTGATACTCTTCTGTGCACAGCTGCTCTGTGACAGCCCAATGCCATGCCACTTTGCTGCTGCCCCTGTCATTCACGTTGTCTGCATCCGAGTCTATTCCCTCTGCTATTAGGTGCATAAGCAGCTTTGCTGCAATGCATGATGTCCTAAGCACATTGAACACACTGTAGGAGAGATGTCTGGGATACATGATTTCTCACAGCAGATGGGGAGTTCACAGCAAGGACAGTCATTCAAGTGGTATGAAAGTAAGCGGGAAGCCCCGGGAGGGCTGGGAAGCAAAGAGGTGGCTGATGGGACATTTTTCACGTTCCCAGAATACCTAGCACTGTGTTGCGTGTTCACACAGTGCTTAGCGACTGGAGGTGACGCCAGGCTTTGTGGGAAGCACACACACATTGCTTTGCTCTTTCAACAGGGAAGCTAACAATGTGGCCATGATATGTTAACAAAAGGTCTAGTGTAAACATGATCTTTTTGGCGACTTCTGAATGTCGACAGTACTTTCATCACTAAATCTTTCCTGTGTAGACATAGCCTTCGATTGTTACCCTGTGGAGCACTGGAGATGCTGGCCCATAATCCTTTCCAAGCTGCCTGATATCTCATTAGGCAGCTGTAAGTATCTGGTGTGTCAATGGAAGTATGTCTGTGCCGCCTCAGACGGAAAGCATAAATTACATGTTTAAACTCTTAGTTCACCTACAAACCCCCTCAACGTTTTGATGATAATGTCACAGCCCTCCTGAACTGAGTGAGATTCTGTCCCTGAATGAAGAAGCTGGGAGGCTTATGGACTGAACAGGGCAAGTGGCCAGCGGCCATAGCATTCCTTGAGGCCGGTACTGTCTGTAGAATCTTTTATTTCTGTGAATTGCTTATTGGTTCTTAACACTGTTCATCTGGGACTTGCTCCAGCTCCCACTGACATCAATGGAAAGAGTCTCATAGACTTCAATAGCTATTGGATTGGGTCCTGGGTTATTAATTGCAATCTTGGGGAAATTCCTGTGGCCTGGAGACTCAAGATCTACAGAGAAAATATTTTGTGCTATCTTGGAACAGCTAAGCTAATGTGTGTGGCTCTTATCTCTCCATCAGCCAGGCCACAGTGTGGAATGCAAAGACCCCGGATGAGGGGCATGTACCAAATATTAATGCAGGGAACTTAAAATATAACCAGAACCACTCCAGTGTAAATAACACACATTCCCTCACCAACCTTAGTTTTGTGCTTTTTTATTTCTGATGTAAATAATTTTCAACTATCAATGCAAGGGAGACACCAGCTTTGTGTGGAACTTTGGGGCTAAAAAGAGGCACTCTGCCATGAGAGAGCCTATGGCGACACTACTGCTTTGTGATGCATTTCATTAGTATTATTTCTGTTACTGACAAAAACTGGGATAAAACAGAACATAAATGGACATGAAATTAACTTTGATGGAGATGACTTTACTAATGAGAAAAATGCGACATTAAAGGATTTTTTTTTAATTCACTTAAAGCCATAAAAATCTTACTCTGAGCTGATATTGACATTCCCTTCATGTTGAGTGGACTTATCCCTTCAGAAAAGTATAGGAAACTTTAAAGTATTGGGTTCTATTAAAAACCTTGGTGGTCCTTAATGGCTGCCCCCACTGTTCCAGGCTGGTACAAACTTAAATAGAGCTCTTTGTTGCTCTTGAATGTGACATAATCCTTTCATCTGGCATGGTGAATGAAGTATGCACATGGATTTTTTGCTAACCCTGCTGGGCTGCCTTGTTACACCTTCAGAGCAAACCACCCCACACTAAAAAGCTTGGACTCTGTCACCCACCCTCATTCCAGTAAACAATTGATAACTATGGCATCTTTTAGCTTTAAAAAACTACCCCTACTTAAACCTGTGTCTCTAGGAAACAGCTACTCTCCTCCTTTCTTACAGATGCAGAGTACTATAATATATATATATATATATATATATATATATATATATATATATTGTTTGCGTGTTTGCTCATTTGAAGCTCTTTGAAGAATCCTAGGGGGAGATCAAAGACAAAAGATTAGAAAGTTTTTAATAAAGTGAAGAAGGATCAGGTTAGATCAAAGGGACCAGCTGACAGGAAATAACTAGGTGCTGTTGTTGGCTGACACTTCTATGCTGTAGGGTGATTTCTGTGTTAATGGGAGGTCAAAAGGAGGGTCGCTTTATATCTTATTGTCTCCAGATTTTGTGGACTAGGTGTGTATTTGTAGTTTAATCTTTTTTTTTTTTTAAATATCAAACCCATAAAGTCACAGTTTGGCTCAGTCATATGATTTTTCTAGTTAATTTTATTTTGATTTAAAAAAAATTAAATTGGAATGCACCAACAGTTTTTTTTTAATTAACTGATGTAGGGGGTGCTTTGAATAATCAATTGTCAGAAATACTGGGACAGATTCCTCCTCAAGTGAAACTCTACTGAGTTCAGTTGAATAACTGTGTGTGTACGAGAGAGAGAGAGCGAGAGAGAGAATGGAGGCATTTACTCACAGTTCTTCACTATGCACAAACACAATATCACTTTAAGTATACTGATGTAACTCAAGAGGTTCATCCCCTCTAGTGTGGATGCATATACACAGGCATAAAGGCGCCCATATGGGAATAAATCATACCAGTTAAATTATGTCAGCAGTAAATCACACCCCTAACCAAAGTAGTTACACAGTGCAAAAAAAGTATGTGTAAACCAGGCCTCTGGATCCCATTCTGATCTTTGGCAGAGGTACTCTTATGAAGAGGAAGAAGCTCTACATGTCTTTTCCTTTTAGTGCAGACATTAATAATGTAACTAGGGTTCATTTGGCTTAATGCACATTTTTAATATTTTTATAGACAACCCTAGGCTCAACAGCTATTTTTTACAATTTGGGAACCCCAAGGGGATTCTCATATGCCATTGACACTGGATTTCATAGGTGCATGGAACATCCTCCTCTTTCATGTCTTCCCACATGCAAGAGGAATAAATAGGAGGGTCCCAAGAAAGTCACCGTCAGCAGGAAGCTTCCATTGCCTGAAAGGGGAGCAAGATTGTGCCCAAGATGCTGAGATTAAAACAGTAATTGTTGTGATAGCCCCAAGGAACTTTAGTCACTGCCCAGGACTTCATTGTGTTAGGTGCTATACAGACACATGCAGTGGTTCCTCCTTTTGCATCGGGAGCTTCTACAGCATTCTAGCCATTAGCTACATTGTGCAGGTATTGTGTAGCCTAATGTCAGTTTCATTTTTAGACTGGTTTGTTAAAACTATGGTAATTGTGTGTCCAGGGCCTCTGACTGGGGCCTCTCGGTGCTGCTGTAATTCAAATAATAGAATCATAGAATACTAGGACTGGAAGGGATCTCGAGAGGTCATCAAGTCCAGTCCCCTGCCCTCATGGCAGGACCAAATACTGTCTAGATCATTCCTGATAGACATTTATCTAACCTACTCTTAAATATCTCCAGAGATGGAGATTCCACAACCTCCCTGGGCAATTTATTCCAGTGTTTGACTACCCTGACAGTTAGGAACTTTTTCCTAATGTCCAACCTAAACCTCCCTTGTTTCAGTCTAAGCCCATTGCTTCTTGTTCTATCATCAGAGGCCAAGATGAACAAGTTTTCTCCCTCCTCCTTGTGACACCCTTTTAGATACCTGAAAACTGCTATCATGTCCCCCCTCAATCTTCTCTTGATTATCTGTTGTAATATTTTCAGATATATTTTACTGACCACAACTTTTGTGAAGTTTACATAATAATAATCATGCAAAGTCAAGACAATTAAGTATTAAAAGAAAGGTGCTGCTTCTTAATTCCAAGAAAACCAATTGGGAAGAGTGTGGAGGTTTGAATGAGAGGGAGGGGAGAGAAAATTGTGCTTGAACTTCAGAAACAGTACCGTGTTCAGTTATGATACATAGGTATCCTGTCACTATCTGCTGTAGATAGTAGGAGGACTTCACTCTTCGTGTAGTGTGGCTGTAGGTCAAACCTGGAAGTCAGGCTCAGTGACTTTCCTCAGTCATACATATATGTATTACCTGAGGACACTTTTGAAGGTATAACTCAGTGCTGTGTACTGATGTAAAGAATGCACAGAATATGGCTGTTTTAGAATCCCTTACACTGGGTGTTACTCAGTCTGTGGACCACTGACCTGGTATGGGTCCTTCTTCTGGAAAAGCAATGCTGCTAAACTAACAGCCATAAATGGTGCATAGAACTGGGGTGAAAGCAAGTTAGTTTTTATTGGTTTTGTTCCCATATTTTCTGACTAGGACATCACCTCAGTGGTCTCTTAGGCTGCCAATCTGGTACTCGTAAGAATTACTATTGTCATTTAAGAAAAGCACTCACTCTTGACT
This sequence comes from Pelochelys cantorii, assembly GCA_032595735.1. Lineage (NCBI taxonomy): Eukaryota > Metazoa > Chordata > Testudines > Trionychidae > Pelochelys > Pelochelys cantorii. Next base: position 26,154,263 of record CM064339.1, read on the forward strand.
AATTATAATTATTGTAAGAGTTGATATTTGGTGCATACAACTAATAAAAGAAAGGGTCTCCAAAATGGTCTCTGTGTAATTATGCTTTTATTTGTGACTTCCTGGTCCATTCCCATAGGATAGAGTGACCTTCTTATAAGAACCTGTTTCCCAGCATGTCTTTCTAGAACTGGCCCTTTAAATTTGATGGAGCCAAATCATTAGTAAAAGTGGCCATTTTGCAAATTGTTTGCTCAATCTCTCTGTTTTCCAGTATACTAAACATCTGTTAAGATTTCCATTTCTTGGCACAGTCTTGTTCTTGGTGCTGCCACCTTTTGGTAGTTAATTTGTTGTCTCTAGTTATTACCATGATTGGTACTATGTCATGATAGTACATAGGGGACTCAACTAAAATCTCATCCCTACTGTGCTAGGCTGTGTACGGACACAGAACAGAAAACCTGCAGATATTCTCATCTAAATATGCTGATGATATAATTTTTTCCAATGGTGGGGATAAATCTAGTAAGCATTTGTAATTCACACACCTTCTTGGTGTGGTATACTGTCCCATGCAGTGGCATGGAGACCTCTCACAGAGAGAATTATGAAGCTGCTCTACAGCCTTATCTGAGAGCCAGTTGGCTTTTGGCTCATGCACTGCGGTTCCAGGTTTGATTCTGCCCACAGATGACCAGGGTCTGTTGGTGTTACACATTCGCAGGGTGAGGTTAGAATGCTCTGCCAGTGAACCTCAATATTATCCTGGGATATTCTTAATAGTCTCCTCCTGGGCCCTTCCTGAGTGGAAAATGGACTGTGTTGTGTTCCTGTGATCTGGATAACTAGACATTTGGCAGAGGATTAAGGCCAATTGGGGCCGGTGGGAGAACCTCACATAGGCTCTAGGAGAGAGAGTGTTAAAGCTATACCCAAACAATTAGTCAACTCTGCACTCTAATAATAAGAATCGATGGATTGTTTGGTACACTCACAGACATGCTAATGTGCTGGATTGGCAAGAGACACCTTAATGCCAGATGTGCAAGGAACACAGGTCTTGCCTATAACAGAAAGTGATTTAGCTTACCTTTGTATGCTCTGTTGTATAGCCAAAGTCCTTATCCTACAGGGAAGTAGTTATAAGAGGCAGAGAGGCCTGGAATGTAGCAGAGATCTGAGGGTCTCGAAATGCATAAGTAATGGGAAAGGAGGGGCCTTTTAGCCAAGTGGTTGGACTGGAGATTAGCCCACCCACCAGAGGTGTAAAGGGAAGAATGAAAATGTTCATAGGGAGTTATTAGTAATGGGAAAACTCAATGGTCACAACCAGGCCTGTCGATGGAGGGGGGGGGCAGAGAGGAAGGGAAAGAGGGTAGATGCCTCGGGGCCCAGTGATTCAAAGGAGCCTGGGACTCCCAGCCCCCCCCCCCACACACACACACTGCTACTGCAGCAGTGTGGCAACCAGGGCCAGATTATCCAGTAAACACAGTGCCTAGGGTCTATGAAAAATGTAGGGCCTAAAAAAAATTCATAATTGACTCAAAAATAAGAAAAGAAAACTGCTAAATCGCACTTAATAATTTGCTATTGTTTATTAGAATACATGTACAAATGTTGAAGATCAATTAAATGCAGGTGTATTAAATCTTTAGTCAACAAACAACATGAAGGTATAACATACAATTAAATATTTACTTTGCGGCTCTTTTTGTTAGCCCAATCGCAGATTACATCATCAAATGCCATTTTTCTCAAAAGCTCACGCTCAATTGAAAGTGGTGCATGGGAAGATAGTTGTTTCTGTCCCATGGTAGACCAAAGACAGTTCTTTATACGTTTTAACTTTGGAAAGAGTGCTCCCATTCACAGTTTGTTCCCAAGATGGGGAGATACATTCTGAAAGCAATGTTGACATTTGGAAAACTTGTCACCAACTTGTTTGCTGTTTGTGCACTGGTGATTGCTGCCACAGATTTCTTCTCTGTTATGTGAGAACAATAGAAATTCATCTGTAGTTGCTCTAGAGGCAACTTTAGCACTGGACATAGATGTATCCACAAGAAAACGGAACCTTTCAATCAATATGGTATATACTGCTCATTGTCTGACCATCTCAAAAATAAGTTTATCCATGATAGGATAGAAGCACTGTGTGTGAAATTTGTCCCTGGCATTCAAATCCAAGACAGTGTTATCCATACAAACTTAATAAAAATTTGCTTACTCAGCATTTGAAATGTGTGGTCTCATAGTAGTCAGACAGTATGGCTGTGTCTATACTGGCACGATCTTGCGCCAGAGCTATGCAAATGAGGCTCAGCGTGGAATATCGCCGAGCCTCATTTGCATAACTAATGAGCCGCCATTTTTGCGGAAGAGGCTCTTGCGCAAGACGGAGCTGTCTACACTGCCCCTTCTTGTGCAAGAAAAACCCTCTTGCGCAAAGCCGTTATGCCTGAAAATAATCAGCATAACGGCTTTGCGCAAGAGGGTTTTTCTTGTGCAAGAAGGGGCAGTGTAGACAGCTCCGTCTTGCGCAAGAGCCTCTTCCGCAAAAATGGCGGCTCATTAGTTATGCAAATGAGGCTCGGCGATATTCCACGCTGAGCCTCATTTGCATAGCTCTGGCGCAAGATCGCGCCAGTATAGACACAGCCTATGAGATCTTTTGCAGTTGGACATCTTCCTGAGCTAAAAATTAGTTTGTTTGGAGGTAGACAGGTCCGGAGCAGACAAATAAAGATGCTGGAGAGATTCTGCATTAGCAGATCTTAATGCAGGATCTGACTTCACTTGTACTGGTGTTTTTCTATTGTAAAGTAGTTAGGTTGCTTTTGTAGATAAGGATTATATGGATAGGCCTAGCTTATGACATTTTCATGATTGCATTTCAAAGAAAGTTTACATAGGTGTTAATGGCTTAACATATGGAAAGAAAAGGATTCTTTAAACAGATTTTTTGGAGAATTGTAGATATCTGAAGACTCTGATCTTTATATGTTTTAAATACCCATGTTACTAATTAATACATGGTAAATTGTTAAAGCTGAAAGAACTTTGCCATGGAACCTGTTTATTTGTTTGACCTTTCAGTTAGAGTTGGATTCCAGACAAGTGATTTCCATTAAATCTGAGAATTTGTTTGGGGAGGGGCATTAAAAGGCCAGATCTTTTCTATATGGTAGAGTTCTGGCTCTTATGAGTCATTGGGCATACTAGATGTGATGATAGGTGTGTTGTAGGATGAAGACTGTATTTGCAAGCTCTTTAAAAAATGGATCTGTCTACAAACTCTGAAGCCATGTGTAAAGTGCTGCTCTGGAGCTTCTCAGTGAGTTGGTAACATACACACACTGAAAATTTCAAACAAGAGTAACTTTTATCTGTGTTTACAGGTCTCTGTTTCACTTGCATAGTGATCCTAAACATTCATTTTAAATCCCCGTCACCAATCACCTGATGTTTTACTTCCGTTACTGTTCTCACGTCTGTGGCTCTATTTGCTTTCTGTGTTGCTTTATTACTTATATTTACAGTTCTATGTTTGTGGAATATTAATCAAATTAAGAGTTGACATCCCAGAGAAACTTTATAAGCCTGAGTGCATGCCTTTTTCTCTCCATTTCAGTGTAAGTAAATATTGTATTAATATTTGCAAGGAGAGCATGACTGTTTCCAATTGACTCATAGATTGCTTTAGCATCTTAAAGCTGAACTATGTGTGGATAATATGCATTTTGGTGCGTTTAATAGCTTGAATTGTTACAAAGGATGATAAAATACATGTAGTTCCAGAATAGTGTTAATTTTCTTTTTATTTGATATTAAATAAACATCATAAGCATTGCTCCTTGTTAATTATCCCTTTTTAATTTCTTTGTCTTTCATACCTACAAGTTGTCTAAAATATATATTTATATCTAGGTTTTTTGTTTGTGCTGGTGGTGCACTTAAGAAAATTCAACCTGCCTGAGGATGGAAAATGTTAGAGAGAGCACTGCTTATTACTATAGTGTTTGCATTTCACAGTTGTATTTCAGAAACCCTAGGCTGCTACTAAACACTGTTTCTGGCGGAAATGTATGGCCAGCATCAGCCAACGTACTGTTATTTCGTAAATGACATCGAACGATCTTGAGACACAATGTTGCCAAGTTATCAGTTCTGCAGCGCAATGCATTGCTCTGTAGATTTTACAATTGTAGCGGCGGCAACATCACCTTACTTTTCTCCTTATCAGCTGATTAGCTATCAGGTGAATCTGAAGTATTATTTTAGTATACAATAAAATGGCTGTTATTTTAGAATGAAGTACCATGAATTTCTCACACGGTACACCACTTTCAAGAGCAAAAATTGAAGTGGGGGATATTAGGTGTATAGGTGATAGGGCATTTCTCCCTTATATTTTTCTATATAGTCTAATTTAAGGGCCTACAATTATGAGAGTGCCTAGGGCCTACGAAGAGCTTAATGTAGCCTTGGTGATGAGCCTTTAAATTGCTGCCAGAGCACCGTGCTGCACATTTTGGGTGGCTCTGACTGGTGGGGGGAGGCACCATGCTTCAGGCAGCATTGAGGGCTAACTGGCTCTGGCCCCGCCCCAGCTCCTGAGGCTCCACCCTTTCTAGGAGTGCGGAGCCAGGGCCTTCCCCACTTTGCCCAGGGGCCCGTGGAGGCTGTCTGATCCCCTGGTCACTACACCCAATGTTTATAGAGGGAGTTATAGATAACTTGCTATCCTTCAGCTGCTTTATCTTGTATTTTTGGTGTCTCTGTTGGGTTTTATTCAGTTTTATATTTAACAGGGCACTCAGATTCTTTCCTTTAACTCGGGGACATGTTAGTTGTGTCATACCAGCAAAATCTTAATGAAGAAGACTCTTGCAGGACAGCAGGGGATTGCATGGAGGTCTAAGAGGTGAAGATGTCCAACTCTATAATACTGAGGGTTTTAGATTAATCAATTTACAGGGACAATAATGCAGTGTTCTGGATGGCTTCTCAGACTCTGACCCAGCGAACTACTTAAGCATGTGCTTTAAGTACACAAGGAACCCTAGTTCATGGGGACTAATCACATGCTTTAAGATTTACGTGCTTAAGCAATTTGCTGGATCAGGGCCTCAGTGGTAAGGACAGTAAATGTAAATCATTAGTACTAGATGCTGTGTTTTACAAAAAATGCTCAAATGAGCAAACAGAAGGGGCTTTGGCCACTGGAGGATAATGCTGATCATTTAATTCCTATTCTGGCAGTGTGAAATCCCTCTTCTCAGAGTCCTATGTCTGACATTCTTCATTCTGTTTTAGGTAGAACACAGTTTCTGAAAATTAAAGAAAATTATGGGACAAGAGCCTCCTTATTTCCCACCACAGGGTTGTGGATCATAATAAGGATAGTAGGTGGCTAAATATTAATGATTTCCTATTAGTCAATATGTATATTGGTAATGCCTAGAGATGTCAGCAAGGTGGGAGGAAGGGCTTGTGGTGCACACCTGAACATATAGACCAGTATTTTCAAAAGTCACTGCTAATTTTGGGTGCTTTTTTGGATGGCCAATTGGAGACACTTGAAAGGGCAATCCCTGGGTTTCAAAAGTTGCTGAGCAGATGCTCTATGAAAACAAGGTCTTTTTACACCCAAAATCGCCAATCACTTTTGAAAACCTTGGCCATAGCCAATGACAGTTCCTGCCTTAGAACATTTACAATGAAGAGACAATGAAATTTTATTAAGCATCTGAAACTGAAGCCCGATTTGTCACCAAAGCCAGGCTATGGAAAAGGGCTGAGAGAACAGTATATATAGGTAGCTAAAGATATCATGCAAACTAGACTCTCTTCAACCACCATGGGATGAAAGTACAACAGAGCAGCAGCTGTCATACAGGTAGGCGTAAGGCCAGGCAAGATTTCTTTTTAAAATGCCACTTTCCTAAGAACTCTAAAATCTATGCCACTACTCAGTGTGTCTTGAAACGTGATATGTCTCAGGGGGGCCTAGGTTTCTGTTGATCCAGATTTGGGGCCAATTGATCAAGGTGTTTCCTAGATACAGCCCCTGAAAAAACAAACAAACAGCTTTTCTAAAAGTTGAGAGATTCAGGCAATGTTATTTGCTCAAACCAGGGCTCAGGGTCTACACTATGGAGTTGAGTTGATCTAAACTATGCAATTTGGAAGTTATGTTAGTAGCGAGACTCAAATCAACGTAGCTTAGATCTATTTACCACAGGGTCTCACTATGCTGGGTTGATAGAAAAAACTCTCCCATCAACTCCCCTTAATCTACTCATTTTGGTGGAGTAGCAGAGTCAATGGGAGAGCAATCTGCAGTCGATTTATCTAGTCGGTCCTAGACATAATCAATCAATTCCTGATGAATCAATCATTGGATCAGTCTGACCCATAGTGAAGAGATCATCCCACCACATCTCAGATGTTTGAGGGTTTCTTTAGCAGAGAGTATGGCATTCATCAATCCTGTGCCCACAAAAGCTCATGATACCATCTACATGTTTTGTTAGTCTATAAAGTGCTACCAGACCATTTGTTGTTTTTTTCTGTAACAGACTAACTCGGCTACCCCCTGAATCTCATCAATCCTTTTGTTTTGCTTCTCCAGTAAGGCTTGTTGCAAGCCTCACATGCTTATTGACACTCCTGAGAGTTTACACTGAGCATATGCAGAAGTTAACAAGCTTGTTCGCTTCCAAAGTTTCACACCAGCTCAATAGCTCCAGGGGATAAGAAGCAGTATTCCTTTGAACCTGACCCACCCAGACAGTCAGTTTGAGTTCCGCCTTGGGCAGGAGTCTGGCAAAGACTGAGACATATAACTGCTAAAATGTGTCTGTCAATTTGTATTACTATTTTGGAAGAATGTAATCAAAGCATTTTTTTTTAGAACACCCATGCAGACACACGTGAATGCTTGTTGGAAGGGGAGCGATATTTTAGAAGTGGAGTGGGGAAAATAGCCGTGAAAGGAATGTGGAGCTGTATCAAGGGGTGGGGGATAATGGAGATGAGTGATGGCAGAGGAAGTAAGAGGGGTTGGGAGCTCAGGGTTTCCTGCTCTGGGTTTCCTGCTCCACCAGCAGTATGTGCAACTGAGCCCCATTCCCTACCCCTGTTAGTGTGGCAGGAACTGGAGGCCCCTGCCTATCTATGGGTGTATGTGTCCCCATGTTGGCCCCCATCTAAGCTAGATTTGGGGAATATTGCCTTCCTGGTGTCAGAATCCCTCTCCCTGCCTGAAACTCCCTCCCCGCATCCTCTAGTCTGGGATCTGGGATGGGGGCCTCTGAAATGTGTACCCAGGCAGCACAGGGCAGGAGAGAGCAAGGAACAACTTGTTACGTGGCTTCTACAATGCCAACTAATGGCTTAATGGGATGAGAAGGGGAGGAAGAGCTGGAAATGTTAGTGGAGGGAGCTGTGTGTTATAAGGACTGGTGGGCAAGAGTTGGGGAAGGAGAGAGAAACACTAGTCTTTTCTCACACATTTAAAGTGAACATACCAACCATGCAATAAAACAGTTACGATTTTGGGATATGCCATGTTGTAGCCATGTCGGTCCTATGATATTAGAGGTTACATCTTTTATTGGACACACTTCTGGGATGTAGACCATGGAGAAAATTTTTCTGCCCCAGCCCTGTTAGCAATGGCGCATTGCAAACATTTCAAAGCACAACCATTATCCCCTTCACTATAACAAAATGTACTGGCAAGGAAAGGAGCACTAAGGCAGCACATAGCCATTGTGTGGCTTATTGGAAAGGCAAGTGGACTGGGACTGTTCCTAGCTCTGCCACTGGTTGGTTGGGTGACCTTGGACTAGCCACTTCACCTGTCAGTGTCTCAATTTCCCGATCCATGGTGACAGACTGTTGGCTAAGCCAGAGCTCTGCCACTAAAGCCTGGCTGAAAAGGCCAATTAAAGCCAGCTGAGCAAGCCCATGCCTGAAGGGCTAATGGAACCAGCTGTGGACCTCATTAGCCAGAGGACTATATAAGGCAGCCAGAAGGGAAATGGAGAGGAAGGAGCTGGAGAGAGAGAGTGTCCCTGAAGCAGAAGGAAGCTGAGTTAACTGCTGGGGGAAAACCAAGCTCTATAAATAGAAGCTGGCACAAGCAATAAAAGACATGGGTGAGTGCACCAAAGAGAGTCTCCTGGTGATTTGTGGCTGAAGAAGGGGTCCCAGGGCAAGGGGCCTGGGCAAGGACCTTGCCACACCATGTGACGGGGATAGTACCAGACTTTGAGCTCTGATGATAAAAAGTGCTGTTTTAAAAGCTAGGGCTTTTGATTATTACCCACCTGCAATACTGTATCAATGGCAAAGCTAGGTGAGACTGACCACTGCTTAAATGAGCACTAACTGTTACCAACAAAGATTTCTCTTTCTAGTCAAAATAACTAAGCCATTAAATGGGAAACACCTTTCACGCAGAGTAAAGTTGCACCACTATAGCTTGTGCCTCTTCAGAGTGCTGAGTTCAGCAAAACTCCAAATTCTGAAAACAAGAACATTCAGAGTTAAGGGAAATGCCCTCATTTAACTCTGCCCTCTTAGGCTTTGTCTACACTATGACTTTTTCCTCAAGAGGCAATGCAAATGAAGCATGGATTAGCATTTTTCCCCATGCTTCATTTGCATACTCTTTCATTCTGTTTTTGCGCTAGGGGTTTTTGTGCAAACATGCAGTGTGGCCATGGCCGTTTTGCGCAAAAACCCCTTTTTCTGCAAGATCCTTATGCCTGTCTTGGAGAGAGAAAGTCATAGTGTAGCCATAGTACTTGCTCTGCTTCTTGGTTCCAATGGACAGGTGCTACTGGCACATGCTCTATGCTAAAACTCTGTCTGCTCCCAGGACAGAATGACACACTTGTGAAGTGATTGTCAAATTTAGCACCTTTTACCACCCCCTTCACTCGTGTGCACAAGATACTACCACTCCCTCTCCCTCCCCTCCCCATCATTAAATCCTCAAACTGCTCTGACTGCCACCCCTCACTATTGACATTACCAGGGCAAGGAGACCCCAGTGCTCTGCTAGATGCAACCTGTATAGTTCTCTACTGAAATGATGCAGATTGGAGCCCCAGTTACACCTGCACCACTCTGCTTTGATAACAAACATGGGGGAAAGCAGATCCAGATCTCCTCATAGCACACTCACAGCAGTTCCACCATTACCGCTACACAGCTACGATTCAATACAGCTACTCCTAACACACTGACTGCAGCTGGAGTGAGTAGGCTGCAATTGTTGCCTGCTGCAAGGGTGGGCAATGGTAAGGCTAGGGGAATTTTCCTGAACTCACCTTTCTTGAGAAGCATGAATTATCACTGGGCAGCCTTAACACTAAGTTAACAAAGCTATTGGCCATTTAATGTGGCATATGTATAAGTTTAATCAATCAGGTTTAACGGCAGATTTTGGGTGAGACAGAAATGTGGCTGCACAGCTTATCTTTATCTATCTAGGACATAGCCAAGGATTAATTGTCACCCCTTGAGAAAGTAGCAACATGGAAGATAAATTTCTATCCCTGCTTGGGTGGCTGGTATCCATGTTTTTGTATACGAGAGGGCAGATCTGTCAGTCTATCAGTGTAACTCCTTTGAACTCAATAGAACTTTTCTGACTTGCATCAGCTGAGAACCTGGCTCAGAAGTATTCATTTTGGGGCACTATTCTATATAAATACTTTGAGGTTAACTTAACAGTTCACAACCTTGTTTTTATTTATTTATGACTGAGCTGGAAGTTGTCTTCTAGTCCAGTGGTTTTCAACCAAGGATCCGAGGGCCTGTAGGTTTGGGGGGAGCAAGCATTATTTCAGGGATTCTGCCAAGCAGGACCAGTGCTAGTCTTTCTGTCCTGGACTCCAGTGAGTCTAGTCCTGCCATGCAGGGCTGAAACCCGGGGCCCTGAGCCCCCCTGTCCAGGGATGAAGCAGAAAACTGAGCAACTTAACTTTGTGAGGGCCCCTGGGGCATGGGGTCCTGGACATCTCCCCTGCTTGCTACCCCTTAATATACTATGCCTTCATGACCGCTTGGCTTCTGTATGCAGAAAACATTAATCGTGGCACAGGTGGGCTGTGGAGCTTTTATAGCATGTTAGGAGGGGAGGGGGAAGGCACAGAAAGAAAAAAGTTGAGAACCCCTGATCTAGGCCATTCCCCACTACAGTAGTCCGGGATTGCCCTCCACACTAATCCCCTATTTCACAGATTGTGCTTTTAGGCTCCTTCTCCCGGAGACATCCAGAGGATGATAGCCTTGTTTCCTGGAGGGCCACAATATCCATCCTTAGTCTTCTCAGCTCGTTATTAATGACTGCTGTCTTCCAGGGGTTACTAATGCTCTGTAGGTCTTCTGTAAGGCCTGGAATCATGGTCCTTACATTCCATGTGCCCAGCCTGAAGGCTGGATTACTTTGTCGCTTGTTTGTTTTGCCTGGTGTAAGGTTAACGATCCACCTGTTGGTGATTCCCTAAGCCCCACACACCCAGTGGAGCAAGTGGACCGTGGCGAGGCAGCACCTATTTGGCTGGGGGCTGCCCAGCTTGAGGCGGGTGGTAACTGCCCAATGAGATCCGAAGACCTCTCCCACTGTCGGAAGCAACCCCTGGTGCCTCACTCTACGCCAATCAAGTGCAGTGGCTTAATACCGGTAACTGCTGCTTCCCGTGTTGTCACCGCTCAGAAAGCGATGCCGGAGTGTCCTCTCCAGGGCGCAGGCCTGGGCAAGTAAGTTGAGAACCGGCTGATGCCCAGCAGCAGGATCCCCCTCTCCACACCACTGATGTAATCCAAGGGAAAGGCGAAAGCCAGTACAGCTTGGCACCAATGTTGTCACAGGAGCTGCCAGAGTGAGGTTGAGTACAACCTCAAATTGCCTTAGGGGCTCCATCTCCGGATTTATCCTCGGGGTTTACTCCCGAAGCCTTTCCCATAACTAGGTATCGCCACAAGGCAGCGGAGGTTTTAATTCAGAGTTTCCCTTCTCCTAGGTGGGCGGCCTTCCCAGGCTGACGAGCCCCACCTGCCCTTCTGGAGGTACGGGAAGCCTCCAGAATAGACCAGGGAACACGGTGTTGGCTTCGCAATTAGAAACAACCTAGTTGGCTCAGTCATACCACCCAATGTGGGAACTGAGAGAATGCTGAAAATCCAGCTTCAAACATCAGTGGGCATGGCCAACATCTTCAGCGTCTATGCGCCTACTTTAACTTCTGCCCAGGAAGATAAGGACAAGTTCTATGATGAACTTAGTATTGCCATCAGTGAGGTATCTTCCCATGAGCTGCTGTTCATCCTTGGCGACTTCAACGCCAGAGTTGGCAGCGACCATCACGGCTGGCCATCCTGTCTGGGACAGTTTGGAACAGGGAAGATGAATGAAAATGGACAGCGCCTCCTTGAACTCTGCTCCCAACATGATCTCTGCGTAACCAATACCTTTTTCAATGTCAAACCCCAGCACAAAGTTTCGTGGCAACACCCAAGATCGAAACATTGGCACCAGCTTGACCTTGTCCTCACCAAACGCAGCCGTTTAGGTAGTGTCAGGGTGACACGCAGCTACCACAGTGCAGACTGTGATACTGACCACTTGCTCATGTGTAGTAAGGTGTACATTCAGCCGCGAAGATTTTTTCGCTCCAGAAAGGAAGGGAGGCCGCGCTTTGACACTGGTAAGACTCGTGACCCTTCAAAAGTATGCAAGTTCATCCAAGCACTTGAAGAGGCCTTGCCCCGTTGGGATGACACTGATATCAGCAAGAGATGGGAACAACTATGGGATGCTATCTATGATACTGCGATATCTATCTTTCGGAAGAAGACAGTTAAGTCTGCTGATTGGTTTGAAGCCTACACTGAAGTGCTGACGCCCCTGATTGAGAAGAAGAGACAGGCACTGGCTGAATACAGGTCCTCTCCCAGTGAGGAGAACCTGCAGGCACTCCGGTTTGCTCGGAGTCAAGTGCAGCAGGTTGCTCGGCGGTGTGCCAACAATTACTGGCTCCAACTCTGCTCCAAGATTCAGCAGGCCGCGGACACTGGTAACATGCGAGGAATGTACAATGGGATCAAGCAGGTCATTGGTCCATCACAAAGGAAGACTGCTCCACTTAAGTTGGCCACAGGCGAGGTTTTGAAGGACAGAACCAAGCAGATGGAACGCTAGGTGGAATACTATTCACAGCTGTATGCCAGAGAGACCGTAGTTACAGAGAGAGCCCTGAATGCCATTGAACCTCTGCCCACCATGACTGTACTTGATGCTGAACCCACCATGGAAGAACTTAGCGATGCGCTAAAAGCACTCTCTTCTGGAAAAGCCCCAGGGAAAAATGGTATTCCCTCGGAAATCCTTAACTGCGCTAACGGTACCCTCGTCTCAGAGCTGTATGGAATACTCTGCCAATGCTGGAGAGAAGGCAGCGTACCGCAAGATATGAGGGATGCTAACATCGTTACTGTCTACAAGAACAAGGGTGACAAAAGTGATTGCAACAACTATCGTGGCATCTCCTTTCTCAGCACTGTGGGGAAGCTATTTGCACGTGTTGTCCTGAAGAGGCTCCATGTTCTTGCAGAGAGAGTCTACCCTGAGTCTCAGTGTGGGTTCAGAGCTGAACGGTCCACCATAGACATGGTTTTCTCTGTTAGGCAACTATAAGAAAAGTGCAGGGAACAGAACAAACCTTTGTATATTGCTTTCATCTATCTGACCAACGCATTTGACCTTGTCAGTAGAAAAGGTCTGTTCGTGATTCTGGCTAAGATCGTCTGTCCTCCAACTCTGCTCAGCAGTATTAGGGCCTGCCATGATGGCATGAGGGGGACCATCGTATACGACGGATCCACATCTGAACCCTTCGAGATTCTCAGCGGAGTGAAGCAGGGGTGCGTGCTGGCTCCAACGCTGTTCGGCATCTTCTTTGCAGTTTTGCTCAAATATGCCTTTGGAACGGCTACAGAGGGCATCTTTCTCCGCACGAGAATAGTCGGCAACCTCTTCAAACTGTCGAGGCTTAGAGCAAAGACCAGGGTGCTTACAAAGCGTCTAAGGGAGTTCCTTTTTGCTGACGATGCAGCTATTGCTGCTCACACCCAGCAGGAACTGCAGTCACTCATAACTCGCTTTGCGGACGCATGTATGGAATTCGGCCTCACAATCAGCTTAAAGAAGACCCAGGTGATGGGCCAAAGCGTGGGTAATGAGCCATTTATCAGTGTGTTAGATTACGAACTGGAAGTTGTCCATGAGTTCGTGTACCTAGGCTCTACGATCTCGGACAACTTGTCATTTGATAGCGAGATTAACAAGCGCATTGGAAAAGCCGCCACAACGTTCTCCAGGCTGACAAAGAGAGTATGGGCCAATAATAAGCTCACTGTACACACCAAGGTGCAGGTCTACACAGCCTGTGTTTTGAGCACAGTGTTGTACGCCAGTGAAACATGGACTTTGTGCTCAAAACAAGAGCAGCGGCTCAACACATTCCATATGCGCTGCCTTAGGCATATACTCGGTATCTCATGACAAGACAAGATCCCCAATAGCGCAGTGCTTGAGAGGGCAGGCACCGTCTCCAGGTTCACCCTTCTCAAGCAGAGGCGTATGCGCTGGCTTGGCCATGTCTCATGCATGTTGGATGGCTGAATACCGAAGGACCTTCTCTTTGGCGAACTGGCGTCTGGAAAGAGGCCGAAAGGGTGACCTAAATTGCGCTATAAGGACACATGCAAGCGTGACCTCAGCGCGCTCTCTATCAGTGCGAACACCTGGCATTCGCTCGCCTTAGACAAGTATGCCTGGAAACAGGGAGTGAAGGAAGCTCTTGCTATGTATGAAACTACCTTGGTGAAGGAAGTGGAAGACAAGAGAGCCCTCAGGAAGATCCGTGCCCGTGATACCAGAGCGACATCTGCCTACTGCTGCTCACAGTGCGGAAAGGACTGCCATTCCCGGATTGAATTGCACAGCCACAGAAGACGCTGCTCGAATCAGTCCAATAGGGGTGCAAACCCATGATCCTTCGGGATCAAAGGATGCCTACAGACAGACACTTTTAGGCTCACTTCAATTCTTGATCATATTTAATTGGGCTTTAAAAATAAAGAAAAGGGGAGGGCGGGAAGGGAGAAAAGTGAATATCTTATTTCCAAATGTTGTGGACTCCATCAAGGTAGATGTGTGCATGGTGAGTGATACTTTTGTGTGGGAGGGAACTGGAATTTGGACAGCCAGTACAACATGGCACTCACATTATGGTGACATAGGCTGATAGTTTTTTTGAGAACTATTGGTAAGGAAAAACTCCACTAGAGTATTAGAATCATAGAATACTAGAACTTAAAGGGACCTTGAGAGATCATCAAGTCCAGTCCCTTTCCCTCATGGCAGGACCAAGCACAATCTAGATCAGGGCTACTCAACTTTGGAAGCCTCAGGGGCCACAATGATACTCACAGCACACACTGAGGGCTGCAGCTTAAGTGTGGTTGCATATACATGCAAATATATATGCAAATATATGCAAAGAGCTTCTTTCTCACTGACGGACATAAATAAAAAAATTAAGGCAAGACTTCACAACACACAGGCTCCATTTAAGTCAGTTCTGCTGATATTAATAAAATGCAATATTTACTTGATTTCCATCCATATGACAGCACTTTTAAAGAGCAATGGCAGTCCAGGAATTTAACAACTAAAACACATATCAGCAGAAGACTGTTATATTGACTACTTTTTGTTTTGGCTCCCACCCATGGGTCATGTACTGAGCCCTGCGTAAACCCAAACCACACCCCAGGCCGCAAACAAACAGGCCATGGGCCGCATGTTGAGTACCTTTGATCTAGATCATCCCTCATAGATGTCTATCCAAACTGCTGTTAAATATCTCCACTGATGGAGATTCTACAACCTCCCTAGTCAATTTATTCCAGTGTTTAACCACCCTGACAGTTAGGAAGTTTTTCCTAATGTTCAACCTAAACCTTCCTTGCTGCAATCTAAGCCCATTGCTTCTTGTCCTATCCCCAGAGGCCAAGGAGAACAATTTTTCGCCCTCCTCCTTGTAACACCCTTTTAGATAACTTGAAAACTGATGTTGATGTTGCCCATTCTTCCTGTAGGTGTCGCTTAAACAACAGTTATAAGAGGAAGTTAGTAAAAGGCAGAGAGGAAGATTCCTAGCGTTAAACAGTATAATCCGTGTTGTTCTAGTTTAGCCACAGGGCAGGCAGATAATATATCTATGTATGCAATATAAATAAGGTTCAGAACAATATACACAAGCTAAACACACAGTTTCAACCATAAATGCCAGGGGCTAGAAAATTGTGAGGATAACGTGATACTTTTTCTGTGTTTTTTTTGTTTGCCCCCCCCTGCAAGTTTGAACCTTATCCCCAGAGGTGCTGATCTCCTGCATCTATCATTGTCCTATCAGTCTCTTTTTTTCTTTCTTTCTTTCTCTGGCTCGGGTATTTTATCGGCCTTTAAATATGAATATCGATTGCAAGCTCTTTCGAGAAGGGACTTGTATATTATTGCCTTTGTCCATCGCCAAACACAACTGGGACCAAATCCTGACTGTGGTCTCTAAGCACTATTGCAATGCTACCACTGTGAATGCTTTGCAACAGAGATGCTGGTAAACACGTTTGTTTCTAAATATGTATTTAATAGCCAGTTAAATGCATGCCATTTTTGCCTTTGACAACCTGACTCAACTACCAAGTTATGGTATATAAATTAATTTAATTTTACTAAGCCTGACACAGCAGCAAGATTACACACATACCAATAATGCTTCATGTGCCTGAAACTCCAATTGGATCCACATGAATAGGCCTTGTCTGGAGTCCATTTGACTTCCACGTGGTTTCCTGTAAGCACCAGGGTTCATCTGAGTAGGAATGAATACGTTGATAGGAAACATATCACTTAACGACCAGAAAATATGCATTATGCTTTGTTTTGCCTACTAATGCATGGGGCTGAATTTTAACCCAGCTTTAGTGTTAAGTACCGTTCATTTTTCCATTGTACACCTGAATTTTTTCCTTACACGTGTGTTTTATGAAACCATAAAGGATTAATTCATACACAAACATTTTTATCCAGACCTTTCCTTTTAATTGGCTGTAATGTAATTGGCAGACTATGGCTAATTTAACTTGAACCCTGAAATGCTATGTTTGTATAACTGAAGAAAATAATGCTGCGGGCAAATCATTAATTTGTTATGACATTCTAACATTTTTTTTGGCAGAAAGATAAAACATGAACTTCATTTGGTATCCTAACTTAAATTAAGTATAAAGGTAAATTATCTTACTAAGGCATTTAAAAATTATTCAGGGTTTTAGAAAGTAATTGAAAGTAAATTTTAGAAGTTTTATATTTTTTTCATATTTTAAAATCTCTTACCCTGTGTGTGTTTTACTACTTAGATACAATGTCCTGCAAAGACTTACACGTGATCTGTGAATAAAGAAAAGATTCCAATCTCCTGGGTAAAGCGGATTGAAAAATTGAAACATTTTCCTATTTTCTTGGGGAAATTGTCATGAAAAAGACATTTTCATCTGATTTTTTTAATAAAAATTCAGGATTAACATTTGATGTTCTTTGTAAGAAAAAACTGAATTTGGGAACATTCCTGCTTGCTCTACTGCAAGCCTGTGACTCTGGTGATCTTCAGTGAGTACTAAAAATAAATGCTAACAAACAGACAAACAGCAGGACAAAAGCAAATCATAGGTAGCGAAGGCAGGTAGTGAAAAGCAAATCATAAAGAATAATACCTATCTCCTTGAGGTTGGAAATGTTGATTATAAATACTGGCCACAACATACATCACAGAATGCTTGAACTGGAAGGAACCTCGAGAGGTCATCAAGTCTAGTCCCCTGCACTCATGGCAGGACCAAGTACCATCTTGACTATCTCTAACCAGGTGTTGGTTTGACCTTCTCTTAAAGTGGAAGTTCCACAACCTTCCTAGGCCATTTATTCCAGTGCTTAGCCAGTCTGACAGTTAAGAAGTTTTTCCTAATGTCCAACCTTAAACCTCCCTTGTTGCAATTTGAGCTCATTATTTCTGATCCTATCATCAGGGGTTAAGGAGAACATTTTTTCTCCCTCCCCCTTTAACACCCTTTTAGGTACTTGAAAGCTGTTATCATGTCCCCTCTCAGTCTTCTGTTTTCTAAACTAAACAAGCCCAGTTCCTTCAGTCTTCCCTCATAGGTCATGTTTTCTAGACCTTTAATCATTTTTGTTGCTCTTCTCTGGACCTACTCCAATTTATCTACATCTTTCCTGAAATGTAGTGCCCAAAAATGGACACAACGCTTCAGCTGAGGCCTAATCAAAACAGAGTAGAGTGGAAGGATCACTTCTCATGTCTTGCTCACAACACTCCTGTTAATGCATCCCACAATCATGTTTGCTTTTTTTTAAAAAAGAAGTGTGTTATTTCTCTGAATATTGACATGATGAGATATGGCAGCCACATAGGTTGACTCCATCCTAACTGCACAGGAGCTGATGCAGAGCACTCTCCACCATTCAGCTCCATGCAGGCAGCACACGAGGGAAAAGGGATTGCACTGGCCGTGCCTCTGCTTTCTTAAGAAAAGGTTCCTGCACTGGTGCCATGCAGGCTAGTAATGGTGGTCATGCAAAGGCAGGCTGGTGGAAGAGATCACAGGTCCACATTTTTGCAATCCAGTGGCCCTAGTACACTGCAGGAGAGATAAGGAGAAGCTGTGGCTACCGTTCTGATCTATAGGAGCATTTACATTGGGAGGGATGGTAGAAGCAGGGAACCACCAAGGAAAGGCCTGTTTCTCATAGAGCAGGTGCTGCTCAGATACTGTCATTTTTCCTCTGTTTGATTCTTATCTGACAAGAGTCCCAAGAGGCTCTTTCTTCTGGCAGCCTGTCACTGAGCCTTGCTTTAGGGAAAGTGAGAAGCTTCAAAGGGACGGGGTTTTAACTAGCAACTCGCTTACAAGCTTCACTTTTTTGGGGGGGGGGGAGGGGGGGGGGAATAAGAAGAATCTTGTTTACAGCCTGGCTAGAGGCAGTTCACCGTGTTAGCCCCTGGCAGGCTGTCACAGACTTTACTTACCTGTGTGTCCAAAGGTGTGGCTGCTCTCAGCTCCGGTAGGCCGTGGATCGTTGTTCCTGGCCAGAGGGAGCTGCAGGAAGCAGTGATCTACTTGAGCTGCGAGCAACTGTACCTGCAGACGTGCGGGTAAATAAAGTGTGTGGCAGCCCTCCAGGACTAACCCTGGTGAACTACATCTCTCCAGCAGGCCACTTATTGCCCACCCTTGCCTTAGCATGACTTCCTGTTACTAAAGAATGCTGGGTATCTCTGAGCCCTGATGAAGTGTTTTCTCTTGAAGTCTAGTCCTGGATCCATCCTGCATCCATTTCTGTGTGTGCCATGTTGAAAAACTATCGTGAAACTGGTCAGTGTTATTTATAAGGTGAAGTATGATGATGCCTGTGTGTGTAATGAGGAGCAGGGCATTTAGGGGTTCCTAATTTTTCATAAGTCATGTATTGATTTATTATGCTGGGATTGTATTTCTTTTTCCCCATAGCTTCCTGTCTTGTCAAAACAGCCTTCAAAACACACGTTCAAAAGATCTAAATAGGTGTTGTTGGAATTGGCCTATATTTAGTGAAGGCGACAGAGAGGTTCACACAACTGCAAAGCACCTAGTAGTATTTTTGATGATTAATCCTTAATTACAGCATCCTGAAGCTTATCAATTTGATTTAAAAAAGCAGTAAATATGTACTGTAAGCCACCATGCACAGTTATGGTGCTACATGTAAAACATTTGGAATGTGCCAAAGAAAGCACAGATTTTCTGCCCTGACAAGCTTCCAGCTGAACATCTTCATTCAAAGCCTGTTGACTTAATGGATTTGGATCAGGCTCTAAGGGTGCAAGAATACAATGCAGAGAGATACCAGCTAAGCAAATATGGTGGGCCATGATGTTTGGAATGGGAATGTCTTCAGTTGTATGTTGGAAGGGAGAAAAGAATTAGGATCAGCATCCCAATTAATGCATTCCAAGAGGTGGCATGGAAGAAAGTATAATGATGGGAGTGGAGCAAAAGAAATCAAGAGAGCAACTGAATGAAGCTTGGTTAAGGGAAGAGGACAGCAGGAGAAGCAGGAAATGAAGGCAGAGACTGGAGTGATGGAGAGTTTTGAAGGTGATGCTAGGTGGGGCCAGCTCAGCACTGTCAGAGTAGTAGGGAATGAAGAACAGCTGTGAAGCAGCTTCTTACTCCTAGGGCAGTTCCGTGCTACTGCGGCGCACATGTAATTAATGAGCCAGGCGCATTTTTCATTTTTTCCCCAGAAAAAAAAACTTCTGCTGAAACGTTGCTGCAGTTCTTCCTTTTGCCCAGCGGAGGGTGATATGCTGATAGAACAAAGCAGCTACTCCCACTGAGAGAGCAAGGACGAGAGAGGGAGAACCTTCTTCATTGTGCCTGTGGGATGAGGTCAGGAGACAGAGGCTATGGGGAGACAGACACGTAGGCTATGTCTAGGCTCGCGGCTTCTTGCGCAAGTATGGCTGTTCTTGTGCAAGAATCTGCAGAGTGTCCACACTGCCCGCCCGCTCTTGCGCAAGGAAATTTACAGTATGGCGTGGTAAGAGAGGGCTTCTTGCGCAAGAGCTACGCTCTTTTTTAACAGGTGTAAGCCCTCTTGTGCAGGAGCTCTTGTGCAAGCGGGCAGTGTGGACGCTCGGTAGGGATTTCTTGTGCAAGAAAGCCCTATGGCTAAAATGGCCATCAGAGCTTTCTTGTGCAAAAGCACAGCTCGCACATGGCAGTGTGGACATTTTCTTGCGCAAGACTTCTTGCACAAAAACCCTTGAGCAAGATGTCACGAGAGTAGACATAGCCGTAGTGTGCAGGGGGGTCACACAGGGAAGGACTCATAAAGGCTATTGAGAGTAGGAGTGGAGGCACAGGGCCGCAGAGGCAGAGGGGGATGGGATGCAGAGCTACAGGGGGAAAGCGGTGGCTGAGTAGGGGCATACGGACACATGGGTCTGGGTGATGGGGTACAGGGTGATGGGGGGAGTGAGCGTGTGAGTTAGGGATGGTAACTGGTTATCTGATAAGCATCACTCTTCGTGGGCGATGCTTATTGGGTAGCCAGTTAACCAGTACCCAGGAATAGCCCCCCCCACCCGTGGCTCACTGGGTGGAGGGCTGCTCCAGCCCTGTAGGAGTTGGGAGCTGGCTCCCCCACCAGCAGGGACCGTGAGCAGAACCAGTTACCCTGCGCAGATAGGGGCTGGGAGCAGAAGCCAAGTCCCTATGCTTGGGGCAGCTGGCTTCTGCTGCAGGAGGCTGGCAGTGGCAGCCAGCAGCCCTGTGTGTGTGTGTGTGTGTGTGCGTGTGTGTGTGTGTGTGTGAGGGAAGTGGGGGAGAGGCAGACAGAAGGATCCTACTTAATCGGTAAACCGGTTAACCGATTAAGAACTGGGATTTTACATCCTTAGTGTGAATGGAAGTGGAAGGACACACATGGACAGGGGTGCAAGGACAGAAGGAGGTACAGGGACACAAGGAGACAGCAGCTGATGTGCCTGACTGTATGGGAGATGCTAGGGGTCAGCTAGAGTCTGCATGGGGAAAGTTCCCTAACAGTCAGTCCCACCCCCTAATCCTGTTTTGTACTTTTCCCACCCACACCCAAAAACCTTCCACATTCGCACTCAGACTCCTTCCTAGCAATTACTTCCCTCTCCCTCAGCTCCCTGATACCCATGATCCCCTCCACCCAGCCTTTGCCCTGCTTCTGAGGGGTGAAGGAAATACGGTTCTGTATTGTAGTTAAAATGAATAATTACTCGGAGTGCTGTATTAATATGCCTAGTAAAGAATCTATTGATCAAAAAACAGTTTCTGAACCTCTTTTTCTGTCTCTAATGTTACGGTCAGACATATTTGTTGACAGGGATTTTAAAATAAATGACCAAAAATAATTGAAATGGTATGATTATACTGTGTAATTTTGACAAATAAAATATGCAGAATTTTTGCAGAATTTGAAAATATTGTGCACAGAATTTTTAATGTTTTGGCACAGAATTTCTCCAGGAGTAGTTTCTAGGGAGACTGGAGTGTGATGCTGTAGAAAACAACCAGAGGTATTAAAAGTTGTTTTTTTTTTTGGGGAGGGGGTGGAACAGAACAACAAAACTGACAGAAAACTTCATGCTATCTACTTCTTATGAAATGTTCTGTGAATGCGCGTTTTTAGGAAAAAAAATCCAAACTGACAGGGGAGAAGCATGTGAGCCCCAGGGTTCAGCAGCAGACATTTGCTCCTCAGACTCGTGGAGACATGATGTGCTAAAAGTTGGTACGTACACTTAAAAAAATCTTTTCTGAAAAGCATAGCTCGCATATTTCAGGGTAGAGTGGAATGTTTGCTCAATTAACTAGTCAAAACAAGACTTCTTTGTATTTCTCACAGCTCTGCTAAGGGAACTCGTTTTATTAGAATCAAGATCTTAGTTAATAGCCTTATTGTGCAGCACATATCCTCTTCAGGAGCTTTAGTAGCATTAACTGATCCTACTCACTGTGACGAGGTAGGTAGATCTGCATTGTCCTGACCTGACAAGGTGAGGAAACCTGAGGCAGAGGTCAAATGACATGGGAGTTAACATCAGCCAAGATTAGAACTCATGAGTTCCTGGGTCCTGGTCATATTCCCAGGGCACTAGATCACATCTCAGCTCAGAAAAAGCTAGTCAAGGTGGGGTAGTTCTGAGGACAATGACAGCACTGAATACAAACTTCCAGTGAAATATCTCTTAAAGAAACCATCTATTTTTGCTATGTGATCATAAAATAAGGAGCACTGGCCTAAAGATAAACCCAGGAGGTGGGAAGGGATTAGGTGAGACATAAAGACAAATTTCTTAAAAGTTAGACTGACTAGACAGATAACCTGCACTGGTAGATAAGGCAGCCAGAGGAAAGACGATCAAGAAAGGATTCTAAGAAGCTAAGGAAGAAACTATAGGTTGCACCTCTATAAACCGGGATTCTCTGGTCCAGCAACATCTGTGGTCCAGCAAGATCAGATGAGAGAGTCCTGACATGCTGGGGAGTAGGGAGGAACTCTGTGTGCTGCAGGGCAGGTGGGACTGGGCTGGAGATGTGGGGGCAGAAGCCCAGTGTGTGGCTCAGCTGGGCTGCTGGGAAGGCTAGTTGCTGGGAAGCTGCCAGGAGGGAGGGGGTTCAGGAGCTATGGGCTTTTGGGAGGGCGGGGAGCTGGTAAGGCTGGCGAACAGCTGAGCTGAGCTGCCAGGGGGTGCCGGGAAGCCCGGTGGGGCAGTAGGATGGGGGGAGGGGAGCACGGCAGCAGGGGGGTCAGAAATGACCTCCCTTGTTCCGGCAAAATCCCTCATCCGGGACCAGTCAGGCCCCGAGGTTGCCAGACCAGGGAGGTCCAACCTGTACAGAAATATCCGACATGTTGGAAGAGCTGGGACTGAGTGACTGAAAGTGTATTTTCTGGCCCCAGGATGGTGTCTATCTTGGTTTCTTTTTATATGACTGAGAGTCATAATGGCAGCTGGTTTATTTACAAAGCCGCAGAAGGTCTAAATGTTCTTACTGTTGTTCTTACTCTTAGCTTCCTAGGCAGATGAAAGTGGAGGAAGTGGACATTTGACTTCCCTTTCACGGATCATGTTGCATTGCTGGCCAGTAGCCAATGATTATTTTGTGATAATGAATAGCTCTCACCTCCTTTCTCATTTTCCTTGCCCCTCCTATTCACTTCTGGAACTGGTGAGACTGTACCCCAGGAGTACAGCACAGGAGCCCCTCCTTGCTTGTTGCTGTCTCGGTCTTTCTTCTGACAAGGCTGTTGCTCTCCTGATGCTAAGTCTTTGTAGAGGTTCAGCTGTTTACCACCATGTCATGAACATTGTGCTGGAAGAAGTTTTCACAAATTATAAAGCCAGAAGGTACCATCATGATTATTTAGTCTGACCTCCTGTATAACATAGACCTCTTGTAGGACTTCTCTTAGCTAATTCTTGTTTTAACTCGAGCATATATTTTAGAAAAATATCTAGTTTTAATTTTAAATATTTCTAGTTATGAAGATTCCACCATGATCCTTGGTTATTTTTATCCAATGGATAATTACCCTCACTTAAAAATGTGCACCTTATTTCTAGTCTAAATTTGTCTAGCTTTGCTTTCCAGCCATTGGTTTTGTTACATATTTGTTTGATTGAAGAGCCTATTTCAGGTTGAACCTCCAAAATCCAGGATTCTCTGGTCTGGCAATGGCACATGGATCTTTTTGGATCAGAGAGCTCTGGCATCCGGGAGTGTGAACCCCGTGCCTGGGGAGCCCTGGTTGAGTGCGGGAGAAGCTGGGCCACACAGCTGGGGAGCTCCATCTCCAGGGAACTCTGGCCAGGCAGAGCAGCAGCAGGACCAGTGAGTGGCAGAAGTGGGGCAGCCAGCAAGCCCTGTCCCTGGGGATCCCCAGGGAGCACGGCAGAAGTGGGGCAGCTGGCAAGCTCCATCCCCGGGAATCCCCTTTTGGGTGGGGGGAGAAGTGGGGCCACGGCAGCTGGGGAGCTCCATCCTGGGGTGAAGTCTTTGCCCCCCCCCCCCCCGTGCCTCCTGAGAGAACCGCTAGCTGTATTGAACACATGCACCCCTGGCGGTGGGAGGAGACTTTGTGTGCTCCCCTGCCCCCAGGTCAATCAGGGTCTGTGGGCCAGCTGAGCAGCCTCTAAGTGCCGCGAACCTCTTGCAAGATGGGGGCACGGTGGGAGGAGACTTCGTGTGCTTCACCTGCCTCCAGGCCCTGATTGACTTGGGGATGGGGAGAGCATGCAAAGTCTCTTGCTTCCTTCCCCTGCCCTGCAAGGGGTGCATGGCACATAGAGTCAACCCTGGCAGGGGGAGAAGACTTTGCGTATTTCTCTGTTCCCAGGTCCTGATTGGCCTGGGGGTGGAGGGAGCAGCAGGGCATCTGCAGGCCGGATCAACCTGCATGGTGGGCCAGATCTGGCCTGTGGAGGCTCTTTTGCCCACCCCTGTTTAATAGTGACCTGACCAGTCTCTCTTTGTCATTGCCAAACTAAACAGAGTTAGCTTCTTGAGTCTTTCAGGACAAGGCATGTTTTTCTAGTCCCTTAATCATTCTCATGGCTCTTCTCTGAACCCTCTCCAGTTTTTCAACATCCTTCCTGAATTGTGGACACCAGAACTGCACACAATATACCAGTGTGAAATATAGAGGTTATATAATCACTCTGCTCCTACTCAATATTTCCTTGTTTATATATCCAAGGACTGCATTAGCCCTTCTGGCCACAGCATGTCACTGGGAGCTCGTATTGGGCTGATTGTCCACCCTGACTCCCCATTCTTTTTCAGAGTCATTGCTTTCCAGGATGGAGTTCCCTATCCTGTACATATGGCCAACATTCTTTGTTTCTAAATAGGACTCTATATTTATCTATATTAGAATGCACAATGTTTGCACTCTTGTTTGCTTACTGAATGATTCAGATCGTGCTGTATCAATTACCTGTCCTCTTTGTTATTTATCATTACCCCAATTGTTGTGTCACCTGCAAACTTTATCAGTCATGATTTTGTTTTTTTTTCCCCATGTCTGTGATAAAACTGTTAAATTGCACGGGGCCAAAAATGGATCCCTGGAGGATCACACAAAAAACACACCTGCCTGATGATTGCCTGCTCACAGTTACATTTTGAGACCTTTTATTTAGGTGTTTAAAATAAAAGGCTGAGATCTGTCTATGCTGGTGTTTGCAGTGTTGCAGGAACAGGAATTATAAATGTCCCTAGTGAATATGAGAGTTGGAAAGATCAGTTTTTCTGCCTGCTTCTTTTTCCTCTGAAGAACATCTTACCTGTCACCTTTTACTATAATAAATACAATGCTTGTGCCATGGATTTTTGTTAGGGATGGCTTCTGGACCAAAACCCAACTTAGGCTTGGGGAAAGTTGGAATTGGGATCTGGATCTGTGATCTCTGAAGCTCTGGCTCATCTGTAATCTGGCTTATCTTTAGTCAAAATATACTTTACAGGGAAACAAAACAAAATAAAGCCACAGACACCACTTTCATCCAGAGATTGGACCAAGTCACACAATCTGGATCAAGTTCTGAAGTCTGGGGAGTGTCTGATTCTGGAGTTTTGGTTTAGTAAATTATAGAGATAGGGAACAGCTTTTAAATTAGGATCAGGGTTAGGGTTGGGGTCAGGAAGATGTTAGAGGAAGGCTGGTTGCAGTGGCTAGGGTGCTAGTTTGGGACCTGGGAGACTGGGTTCCCCTTGCAGCTGAAGACATCCTGTGTGACCTTGGGCAAGTCACTTAATCTGTCTGTGACCGAGGCTCCCATCTGCAAAAGAAGGCAAATGAGACTTCCCTACCTCACAGGGATGTCATCAGAGTCAATACATTAAAGGTTAAGATGCTCAGACTACTGTGACGAGAGCCAACTATGTACGTGAGGGCTTATCTGCGCAACAAGTTACTGCCTGGCAATCCAGGCATGAATCTACAGCACACCTGCCTGCTGTAGATTCATTAACGTTCTGCGTGGATGCTGCTACACTGCACTGAAAATCCTGGGGTATAGTTTAGCACACAGCACCAAGTTTCCCTGTGAGCTGTGCGGCAGCACAGCCCCTCTCCTGCTTAATCAGCCCCGCCCAGCCAGGGCTTCAGGGCTCCCACAGGGAGCTGCTTGGCTGGGTGGGGCTGCTTAAGCAGCTGCAGGGTTGTTCTGCCACGCAGCTTAGCGGGAACCTTGCGTAGCACTCTGTCGTAGCATGCCAAGGATGCTGGGCCTTTTGCTGTGCTGTAGATTGTGGCACTGTGACAACCTGTCACGTGGTAGGTTCCCACCTTGGCTTGCCTGGCAGTTGCTTGTTGTGCAGACAAGCCCTTTGAGAGAGACCTTCTCAGCCCTCCTTCCAAGTTCAGCACTGTTTGGATCTGAGGTGTGGGGCTCATCCTACCTCTGTAGGACAAAGTGCTGCCAGTTCTGAAGTACCTTCAGATTTTGTCCTGGCTGACACCCTGTGCAACTGCACTGTGGTCTCTGAGGACCCCTCACAGATGTGTACTCAGTGGGGCTGCACAGGATGAGAGCAATAGGGCAGCCTGCTCTCCGCTCTCACCTCTCCCTCTGTGCCTTCCCAAAACAACAATTTTTTAGCACGGTTCATCAAACAACTTCAGCTACCATGGAGCCGGAGCCAGGGCCGCATTCCAGGTTTATCTTGATCTGAAATTGTTACCAATGCCATTTGAAGCTATGAGATGGAGGGCCATTGGTGGCTGCTGACTGACATGGTGATAATTTTGTTGCTGTGGTTACTACACATTAGTAAAGAAACCGAGATATTTTTCGGTGTCACTTTTGCAAAGAGTCTAATGAGGTACAGTGCTGTTTGATGAAGCAGTGACTGGCTTGGGAGGGGCAGAGCCCCCTGCTTGGCTGGTTTTTCATCAGCAATGTGGCTTTTGACTTTACATCAGTGAAAACATGAGTGCCTCTGCCAATAGCCAGGGAACAAAATGTGAGGCCTCTGTAGTGGGAGCTTTGGGTTAACCCTGTGTTTCACCTTTGCACAGCATTGAAAGAGGATTGAATAAAATAGAAGGACTTCTCTAAGATCGCCCTGCAGATTTGAGGTCACCTTGGGGGAAACTGTCCTGGCAGAGCGAAATGGGAGTGTGGAAAAAACACATTCCCTTGAAAAAATGTGCACCATTTGTACCCCCTCTCTGCTCTCTCTTCTCCTTCTTTGTTTCCTTTCTTCTTGTTCCAGTTAGTGAGTTTGCACCCTGCAGTACTGAGATGCGGCCCCTGGAATTCCACCTCCCCCTCATGCTGCTTTGGTTCACTCTGGCTGGCTGTCAGGATAGCTGAGGGTCAGGAAAGAGTGAGCAAGCTCTGCCTTGTCTGGAAACCTGTGCTGGATAAGGTGCAAGAGGGGCCAATGTGCTTTTACAATATTCTGAAGCCAGAGCCACTGTAATGAAGACATTGTGTGGGTGACTCTAGGCTGGTAGGGATAAAGTGTTTGTGAAAATTTGCTTAGCACAGCAAAACTCCTAAATCCAGCCTTGCTACCTAGTCTTAGCAGACACCAGTGGAAAGCAAGATGAGATGACTAGTATGCCCTATAGTGAAGCAGTAAGGAAGCTGCAGGAGAGGTTATTGTGCCAAAAAGGTGCTGGTGCCTTTTAGTTTCTATGACTGACTCCCATCTGTTCTGAGCACCAGGTTTATTTGGCCCTGATCGTGTCTTCATAATTAAGGTAATAAATTGCTTTCCCTGACAAATCTGATTCTGAGCATCAGCTAACTATGCCACTTGCAATCTTCCACCAGGCTTCTGCAGGGTGAGGCTGTCTTTCGGAAGTTTGGTAGGAAGTGGACGAGGAGAAACTGGAATAGGAACATGAGAAGAGGAGTCTGAAAAATCATTTCCTTGGCTGACAGCTTTCTGACTATTTTTTTTTTAATGGCATGTCTTAAAACCAAATCTGAGTTCCAGTTCTGGTTTATTCTGGGGAATGTAATGAGGCCTCAGCATGTTTGGAGGGAAGGGCTAATTTCAGAGCTAGTCACTTAGAATTTTTGATTTGCAACTAAGAGGACCTTCTGAGTGCTCCCCTGGCATTGCTTAGAGTGTGGTATTTACAGAGATGCCCACAAGCTTTTCACAGAGCTGGAGGGAGCAGCTGGAGATGGAACACCTGTAGATCTTATAATCTCCATAGATCCAGGTATTCAGTCAGGTACGTAACCCCCATTCATATATATAGAGTTACTGTTAAAGCTTTAATGTACTATTTGCCCAGGTAGACCCTCTTTTCCTGTTTTGTGCTGGACTTCCTGGGAAATACTTTCTCTACTCCCTTGTATGGGGATAAAACCCTATTTGACTTACAAATGGGTCAGTGTATTTTACCAATTTTTACACCAAGTGTCCGCATACATGACTTGACTCTTCTAAGAGTAATGAAGTGTCTTTTCCTCTCCCCTCCCCCGCCCAAGAAATTTAATCCAGAACTTTCACTCTACAAGGTAGAGTTTTATATTTTTAATGAATTGCTATATAATAGTGTTATGCTGGAAGGTGCCATCACGAGGATCTTCGTGACTGATCTATAGATCCAGACTTTATTAGAGCTGATCGGAATACTAAACGCTTTTCTTTCAGACCAAACAGAAGGAGGAATTAAATGCCCTTTTAAATAGCAATAGCTGGAATTCATAGGAAGTCACTGGCCAAGGCAATGTGCTTCAGGGCCAATAAGATGTTAAGCTGTGTGAACTATGAGGCTTTTCCCTGGGACTGATTGACTAGAACTCAGGGGTTCAGGGATTGATTGCAGCTGTGTAGTCTGTGTGTGAGACAGGCAGAAAGCTGCAGACAATGAAAGAAGCAGTCATGAGCATGGGCCTGAGCGGAAAGAGAAAAACTGAGCAAGTTAGGGCACAGGATTTGCTTGAGAGGCAGGCTTGGAAATTATAAAATGGGAAACTTCCTGCTGTTTATTTCTTCTGTGTTCAGAGAAACAGGACTTTGTGTACATCCTTCGTAAATAAACACGATTTCACTAAGAAATATCTCACTCATATAAACAATGGAAACAGCTCAACAAGGCTCTGAAAACTGGCAAATGCTTAAGTCAAAAAGGATGATAACTTTCAGCTTAAAATAAGGTTTGCAATACTGAAAGATGTCCCACCAACAAACCTTTTGAAAACTAATCAATTAAAATATTGCACTTGTTCTTCAGAAAAAAAGTCTGAATTTTTGGAAATATGTGGTAAAGTGTCTAATATCAAATTAAACTGTGTCCCCCCCTCAAGGATTGGCATGTGTGTGAGATCTCTGGGTTGTCCCTTTTTTTTGGGTAGCTGTTTTGCGAAATCTGAAGGGCATGTCTACACAGCAGGGCAAAATTTGAATTAAGATACACAACTTCAGTTATGTCAATTGTGCAGCTGAAGTCGAAATAGCTTAATTCGGCTTTTGGCTCTGTCTACACAGCAGGAAGTCGAAGGAAGAACACTTGTCCTTCGACTTCCCTTACTCCTTATGAAATGAGGGTTACAGGAGTCAGAGTAAGAAGTCTTCCATCTCAACCTTATTTTGAAATAATGGCTTGCAGTGTAGACACAAACTATGTTATTTTGAAATAACGTCAGTTATTCTGAAATAATGCTGTTGTGTAGACGTACCCTAAGGGTGCTCAGTACATACTGCTTGTTGCCCAATTTAATGGACTCAAAATCATTCTGGATGCCTTTTTTTTTGTACTCAGAGGTGGCAACCCTCTCCCTCCTACAACCACCTACTCCCTGTTATTCGTCACTTAAACATGAGCGAATTCTACAAACCTCATTAGTCATAACATGAAAAAAATTTAATCTTCCTCATTAAAAATGTGGTGTTTATATAAATACAACAATCTAATATTTTAAAGTAGGGGTGGAGAAGCTCAGGCCCAGGGGTCAGATGTGACCCTCTGCTTGCCTAGATGCAGCCCCCGAGATTCAGGGTCCCCCCCCCAGCTTTGGGGAGCCCATGCTGGTGCTCCAGCCCCCCTGCTGGCCCCATGGGGGATAAAGCACACAAAATCTACTGGGCTAGGCCCCTCCTCAGGCTCTGGTATGTGAGGGGAATGTGGGGAGTATCTTTCTCCTTCTTAGTTGGGGGTCACAGTGAAAACTTTTTTCCTGCTTCTCACTTGTGTGTGGCCCCCAACAGATTTTTCTGTGGGTCAGTGGCCCCCGACACGCAAAAGGTCCCCCACCCCTGTTTAAAGCACGAATACCTATTTACCACTTCAGTGCTATGTTAACAACTTTCTGCAAGTGTTTCTATTTCAAGGACCAATTTCAATATCCAAAAGCACAGAAAAGAATTTGCTTTAATTTTAAGCATATGATGGTTCCTGCTCGTGTTGCCTGAGAGATGTTATATTGTGTCTTGGATTTGGTAAAACCCTTTTCGACAAATTTGTGTTGAAAAATTGTATCTTGTTTAATACATCTTGCTTTCTTTCTGCTTTTGCATTCCTTTTGATGCTGCCCCGGCTACCTTTACAAACAGCAGTTACTCTGTTTTCAAACACAAAGAACAATAGTACCTCATGCTCAGTGAAGGACACTATACCAAATATTGATCTCTGACTTGAATGCCAGAAAAGCCCAGCAGGGGGTACATAAGATATTTCTGAAAAACTATAGCTTATCACCTGCAGGCCTGGAGATTGCGGTCTATTATTACAAAGATTTGTGCTGGCGGTGGGGAGGGGGGAGGTGGCTAGAAGGCTCAGATGACCTCCAGCCTTGAGATATTGTGCCTCTTCTAAGGCAAGCTAAAAATGCGGTTTGACCCTTGTGCCCAGCACTGAGCTCATTTCCTATATCTCCCACCTAAGTTTACAGAGGTGCATAAAAAATATGCCACCCACGGTGATGCAGCATGAGCCAAATTCCAGAGTAATGGTGGCTATTCATGGATAAGCTGCTTTTAACATAAAGAGTTAGTGGGCTAAATTCTGTTCTCACTGCAACTTAAGAGTAGCATTGGCACCAGCACTAACTTCATTGGGTTAGGTGGGGTTGCAGAATAGGTCCCTTGGTATGCCACGTGCTTTGATACATACTTGGATTCAGATTAAAACACACTATTTCCTTTGTCCCATGCTGTAGTTTAGACTAATTATTTTTAACAAACAACCCTTGTAAACAATACTTGAATCCCCTCTACCTCCATCCATCAGAGATGCTCATGTTGTACAAACGAGGGATGTTAAATATTGGTTAGTTGAACAGTCAATTCACCTCATGAGTTCTTATCAGTTACTCAATCATTCTATAATCCCGGGGGTGGGGGCCGGCAGCCAGTGTGCTCCAGCCCCACTCCTGAGGAGCCAGGTGGGAGCTGTTCCACAAGGGGAGCCAGTTTAAAAACCAGCTCCCATCGCGGACTGGCTGCCTGTCGCCCTGCACTGCTGCCTCTGATACAGAGGCAGCAGCGAGGGGTGGCAACAGCTGCTGTCTGGGGTGGGGCTACGCTCCAGGACCCAGCATGAGTAGGAACTGAGCCGGGCTGCCTGGCTCCTAATATACTTTAAATGCAGAGCCGTAGGGGGGTAGGTCCTGGATCTGGCACAAGCCAGGACTGAGCTGGGCTGCTGGCCAGCCTGCTAAAAAATGTACTGGCGGGGAGTGGAGGGTGGAAAATGTATGTAGTCCATAGCATTAGCCTATAAGCTTTTGTTTATTGGTTAATCGGTTAATCAACTATGCCATTACATCTCTAGTACAAACTGAGTCAGAGACATTCTTGTGGGCAGAGAGGGCGATAAAGTTTGTTCTCTACTGAGTCTGCTGGGACCTTGGCACTGAGAAAGAGGTTTCATACAGGTTTAACCACAAACCTCTTCTCCAAATTCCAATTGGGAGGGGGAGCTTTAACTTTCATCCGGGGTTTCATAGGAGTCCTTTCAGAAGAAGCTGCTTGGGAAAGGTGTTGAGTGTTCTGACTAGTGGAGTTCCTGGACAACCTGTTCCCCTCCTGTTCCCTCCTTGGTTCCAGCCACTCTTGGCTCCAGCCCGTGGTATGAAAGCAGAATCAGATTGTAGGTGGCTTCCATGGAACTGTCCCATTCCTGGCAGATATAGCGGGACTGAGACTGGCAGTCAGGTGGAATGAATCTGGCCCAATGCTTTTGAATAAAAATACTGAAAAGTTTAAATATGGACCCAAAGTTCAGGGGCATTGGGATCCAGGACTTGGAGTTCAAAAGTTGTTTTAAAAAGTCATCTGTAAAAAGATGGGTCTGGATCTAAATATGCTTTTGCAGTAGGAATATTTAGTTTGAGGTGTTGTGGGGGGGGGGGCGGCGGGAGAACACAGAAGACACCTACAATTACACTGACAGTAGCATCACTCGGAAGAATGCTTGCATGACTTGAGTCATAACACGCAACATCTCTGCTTCTTATGTGGCTGGAATAGGTATGAGTTTGGACCTAGGGCTAATGTAATAATGACTATCCAGGGAGTGAAGCAAGAATTTGGAAGATCTTGCAGTAACATTTATGGGGATTCATAGAAGCTATGCCATGTCTTTAAGAGGTGTTTAGTTTTTAGCAGCATTTTCCTGGATTAATTTTTAGAACCAATTTTATCCTGCAAGTTTGAAATATATGTTGGACACATTACTTTTAATGAAACAATTCCCTATTTCTGCTAGCCATAGAGAATTGCAGCTATGCCTGCTCTTGGCCATTTCATATGAGGAAGCCCCAAAAATATGAAAAACAAGCCATTCCTCTACCATCTACTATGTATTTGAGAGAGTCTGTCTGTCTGTCTCTGTTTGTCTGATTGTTCAAGAACTCCTCCTGAATGATAAGAGCTAGGACTGCAAATTTGGTATAGCGCTTCCTCTTATCATAACTGAAAGTAACATAAGGGTTTGGTTGTGTCAGGAAAATGGGATGTGCCTAGAATGGGATTGCTTCTCATAAAACTATACAGAAAAGAGACAGAATCACCAGGCAGGTGAAAGGGGCTAGCAGGGGGCTTATTGCCCCTGTTCGGAACTGCTCCAGCCCCGAGCCTCCCGCTCCCCAAGTGCCTTTTAGGGAGGGCAGGGGGTCTGAAGCTTCCTGCCCCCAGATTCATACAGGAACATTGCTAGCTGTTCCCCTTCATCAGGGAGCGAGAGGAAAATGCACAGTTTGCTGCATTCTTCATTCTGACTGGGAAGTGCAGGGGACAGATGAGCTATGGAGTTTGCCCTTGCTCTCTGACAGGGACAGGAAGGGGAAGAGTAAACAGCTCTGGTACAAATCTCGAGGTGGGGGGCTTTGGCCCCACTGCTCTCGTTGCCCACTCTCCCCCCCCCCCCACAGAGTCAGACCCCTGCCAAGAGCCCCTACTCAACCCCAATCCTGGCTCCTGCACCCCCCACACCTTGAGCTCCTTGGTCTGAGCCTCTCCTTAAGGGTTTGAGCAACTCTGGGTAAACGTGCTAATGGACATGGGTAAAAGACAAACTCTGTTTTGTAGCCATGTCTACTTTATAATATTGAGGAAGGAATGGAGACAGGTAAAAAAGAATCTGAATACCTGTGTGTGTGGGAGTTTTGAATGTGAGTGAATGAAGGGTCAGATATAGATCAATATATTTCAATGTCCCTTTAACACATATATTCAATATTTTTCTTTGTACATTAATATTAAACTGAGCAGTAAATCTTTTTGGCATCAAATTTACTGTATTCTATTCATATTCAACTCATTAACCTCTGCATTACCTTCTACTGCCTTTAAGTATCCTGCTTTACTCATTAAAATTAATTGCAATTGCTTTAAAACATCAGCAGAATTCCTTACTCAGTTTAATTCAGCATACTCCATAGAGTTCATGGATCTTTAATCAAAGTAACATTACAATCAAATTATAAGTCTGTGAATTGTCTGCCTAAGTCAAACCATAATTTTGGGTCACGCTTATCTTGCTGATTCTGCTGAAGAGACAGGGTAAGCACACGTGAATGTCGCCAATTATGCTTAGAATCTGTCACTGAGAAAGGGCTATGAAAAGTTGTTGAATGCTGCAAAAAGAAGATGCTTAGAGCAGCTGATGAAATACTTGTCTGACCTTCCCAGCTGCAACTTTCAAAACTTCACACAACCATATACTTATGTGAAAGAAACCCCATCTTACTCTCCTCTGACTTTATTCAGTTAAATTGATCTGTACATTTTGTATCACTTTCTTCCCCTTTATTATTTTCCTCTATTTAAGAAACCCCCACAGCCTTTGTTGTATCCCTCTGATACAAAAGTTTTCCTTCTTTCATCTTCTGTTTCACTACAGAGAGTTTCAGAATAAACTTCTTGGTGTAGAAGAAGTTTTAAAATAATACAAAAATGCATACAATCAAAAATATTTATGTAGTTCTCCATTGGTTTCTAGAACAGCTGGTTCCTAGAACTATTCAACACCATCCCACAACACCCCTTCATCCCATAACACCCTCACAATAGAAACATGTTTCAAAACAGGGTCAAGTCAGCCTGTGACTCTATGCCTTGAACAATCTTTTTTTCTTTCATTGATTGGCATTTGTGGGAGCGACTCAGTAACTTGCCCTCATGCCTATTCTGAGAGCAGGCCATTTTGGAAGAGCCATGATTTCTCCTTTGAGCATGTCAGGGAGTGCTAGTGCTGGTTATTGCCCCTACCCTAGCTGGGTGACTGTTATTTTAAACATTTTAAAATACCAGCTGAGTGTAAGAGGACGCTTCTATCTGAGCCAGTGCCGAACCTTACATTTTAATGGAAAGATTAATTCACATTGACTTCAATAGAACTAATGTGTGATGGGTTTAAAATGGGTTGGCATTGACAGGTCATAGCACAGATTGTGCTGAGAGGAAGGGTGATTGATAGTCTGGGATTTGGAAGATCTGAGTTTACTTCCCTGTAATGCCACAGGCTTCCTATATAGTTTTGGCAAATCACTTAGGTCTGGTCTACACGAGGACCTTAGTCTGAAATTAGCGGCCCCCCCCCCCCCATGTTGAATTTGTAAGTGATGTGTAAACACTCCTAAGCCTGTTATTCCAGAATAAGGGGCTGTGTAATTCGAAGCCCGTTATTCCAGAATAAGGGGCTGTGTAGTCCTGCTTTTCAGGAGGAGTAACACTGTTGCTGAACTTTTAAGTCCGAAATAATGTTAGTGTGAACACTCCGGTGCCACTAATTCAAACTAATTGGCCTCTGGGAGGCTTCCCACAGCTCCCCACAGTGCTCGGGGCTCAGATTCCAAGGTAGCACACCCACATTAATGGAAGCCTATCTCGGACTACATTCGATTCTTCTCTGTAGTGAGGACACAGAACTTCAAATTTATAAAGTCAGGTGTCTAGAAGTCAAATTTAGTAAATTCAAAATAATCTCTTAGTGTAGACATGGCCTTAATCTCTGTGTTCCACTAGGATAATAGCACTTCTCTAACTCAGTGGGGGTATGTATGTGAGAATTAAATATCTTAAAGATGGTGGAGTTCTGAGACACTAGAGTAATGAGGTCAAATAAGTACCATAGCTAGTTTAGATCTGATCTTACTTAGCATTCTCATTAATGAATGACTTTACTATCTCAGTCAGCAGACTTAAAAAAATAAAACACATATTCCTATTAGAGCTGGGTTGGGTAATGTTGACAAATCCAAAACAACTGAACAAAAAAATTATTTTTGGCTGGACCAAAAACATAAAAAAAAGTTTCAATTAATTGAAAAGTCAAATTTTGAGTTAGATTAAACTGAAACATTTCATTTCTATGGTACCAAAACATTTCTAGGTATTCGATTGTGTTGGGACTGTGGGCTTTTCTTCACTATGGAGTGGATAGACACAGCTAGGATCAATCACTGGTGGTTGATTTAGTAAGTCTAGTAAAGACCCAATAAATCGACTGCTGATCACTAGATCCCAAAAAATTCCTAGTACATGTGTTTTAGAAAAACATCCTATATAAAATGGTCTGGATATTGCCAGTGATAGAGAATTCACTACAAAACGTGGTAAAGTGTAACAGCGAGGGGAATTGGAAAGAAATGTACACCTTATTAATATTTCCGGTCTGCATTTGTCTAGCTTCAACTTCTAGCCACAGGATCACAGTATACCTTTCTCTACTAGATTTGTAAGCCTATTATCAAATATTTTTCCCTATATAGGTTCTTAGAAGCCTGACAGCTTCTTGAGATAGCTCCGTGATTATGCACACAAGATACCTTTTAACAAAAGAGTGCATACAACAACATTCACGCTGTATGAAAGTGACACAACATAAAGCATTGCAAGTAAACAACATAAGCTTGACCTAGGCCAACTTGCACTGTTTGGGGAGAGTAAACCTAAGCCCAGCACATTCACTCTGACTGGGCAAGAGAATATGAATCTAAGTGGCCATTTCAATAGCAAAAGAGCAGACTTACCCTTTCTTACCATTCCTGTATGTCACACACAAATGTAATGCAAAACCTAAAGACTATAGCATTTGACACTCCCTATTTGTCCTCAGGGCTGGCTTAGTGTCACGAAGGCAAGGTTTTTGATGGTCAGTTAATAAGTAATTTTGGCTATTCTATATGGTGGTATACTATATATTTTAAATATGCTGCTTTTTAACTTTATTGTAGATATTTTGGTTTTCAATTCAATAATGCAGTCTTTAGAGTAGCCAGCAGTAGTATGAAAAATGTTTTGCAAGAATATACTTAAAAGTAAAGCAGCAGACATCTGCCTGCCTTTGAAAAAGAGATATTTATTACATAGCTATGTAAAGTCTTCTGTATCATTGATATTTACTTAATTATTTATTCAGTTTCCATAGATATGACCCTATCACCAGGCTTCCAGTCAATAAACATTTTAAAAACACACATTAAATCCAGGGTTTGTACTCTGACGTCTTACAACCTTTTACATTTTTTTTTGTCACAAACACAATATACAACTTCACAGAAATAACTGCTTGAAGAAAGCCTATACACAATATATACAGGAACACTTCATTCAATATGAGCAAACAAGAATGAGTGGAACACTATAAACATTTAAAATGTGAGGTTGCTCCAAAGGGCAGCTGAAAATATTGGGTCAAATTCTCTTTCCCTGTGCAGGCCCCTTTACATCACATGTGCTCTGCTATGCCAACTGACAGCTGATGTAAGTTAATGCATCCTGGGTGCTAATTTAATATACAGTAGAGGTGGGGCAGCTTAAGAATTGGGGAACTATAGCTAGCTTTCTGAGGACCCCACCCACCCATCTGTGCTGAGTGGATCTGGCACAGAAAATAACCTAGCCCATTCCCCCTTATACTACATTTCTTCTAACAGCTGTTCAGGAATATTCGTGCAATAAGGGCTTGATTTAAAAAAAAATCAGGTGCACAATTACATGCCTAATTTGAGCAAATATTGGTTGGAACTTCCATGTGCTAATGAGGCATATGTATTTTCATGTGGCCATTATGTAGCAAAGTCTGAGTGCATTTTTTGCATGTGCAACTGACTTCTTGAAAACCAGGCTGATAATATCAAGAGTATTTCTGATATGTAACCCCCTTAGGAAAAGCAATAGATTAACTACTCCAGATCCCAAAATAAAATGTGTTCCTATCTATACATAATTCCCTTTTGTGTCAGTTACCTGACTAGGGATCAGGCCTGAACTCCCATTAACTAAGGTTTGAGAATAATGGCAGTTATGGTCCTGACTCTGCAAGGTATGTCAGCATTTACTGAACTTTAAGTACCCGAGGTTCCATTTTCTTCAATGTAGGTGATAATCCCTTCAGCTGCTTACATCATAGACTAATCTTTTGAGTTAATTGATGGTTCCACTGTTGTGTCAACACATTGTTCATTAAGGGAAAGCAAAATTAATCCAATAGTGTGGGAACTCTTTCTATAGTAGGAGTGCTGAAACCCAGTGAAAATGTAAAGCTGTGGTTCCCAAACTTTTTACCTCACCCACTCCTTACCTCTGGGAGTAGGGCCATGTCTCTAGGGAGACATGTGGACAGTGGTAAGGGGGGCTGAGGCTGGGACCAGCAGCTGGAATCCTGCATAAAATCTGGGGTGCTGCAGCATCCCCTTCACCCTTAGTGCCCATGCCTATAAATTAATCTGTCTTTGTTTAACAAGTACTTACATTCCGCAAACAGTATGTTTCCAGTAACTTTATAATACAGAAGCAGAGGAGTTATTTAGAGATAATTTACTGGCCAGTAGCTCTGTGAGAATGACATTAATAAAGAGCAGGCAAACACATCTTTTAGGTAAGTGCTCACTAGCCCCAGAGTTGTTATCATCAGGGAAAGACTTGAGCAGTGGGGATGAGGTATTATTTCCAGCTGACTGTGGATCAAGAGGGAAATGAATCTGTTGATATCTTGTATCCATGGCTGAATCTTTGTTATGTAAAAATGAGAACACTTTTGCTTTCCAAGTGATGCTAGATTTCCTAGCTTGTTTTCATTATCAATTACTAAACTGAACATTCCCCAGGTCAGGAACCTGACTTGCTCCATGATTTAGGCAAAATTGAGCACATAATAAATCTTCATAATAATAGCTTTGCTGTTTTGATATCTTCAGAGTGTAGTTTCCCAAAAGAGAGAAAACAGGAGCTGAGAAAAAATAGTATTTTTACAGCAAGTAACCTTACTGGGAGATTTTACCTTTCATAAATGCCTTTAATAATTTTAAGGGCTCTTCATCTTCAAAATACTGGACAAGCCAATTAATTCCCAACACTCCATTATTATAGCTTTGAAAGGACATCAAATCTTTCTGTGATAGCCTGCTGTTTTCATCTCTTCGTATGTATTTCATCCAGTGGGTTTGACTGGGTTCATCAGCGTAGAACAGTTGATTATAAACATCATTGTAAAATATTTTGGATGTAATGAGAATTTGGTGTGAGTAAGTTTAGAACAGAGTGATTTATTTAGGGGGAAATATACAGCAGTGTGCCTTTTGTAATACAGTGATTTATTTTAATGAATTTTTAAAAATTCAGTCTTTTCTTCATAGATCAGTTTTTCAGATTGCTGAGACATTCAGAAGCATGATTTCAGGTCAAGTTTCTTTCTTCTCTGTGACCTTGTTATATTGCTCTTTGTGTGGCAGCTTCTTTTGCTGACAACACAAGAAGAAATATTTGTGAACTCTTTGCAGAGATCTAACTACATTGCAACTGTTTCATTATCTTCTCCTGTGCAAATATATCCCATTGCAGTGTGGGCCTCTCCATATCCACAGATCATTTTTTCTTTTAGAATATCAATCTTGAAGACTAAGCGCAAACAGGGAACGTACACATGGCACTTCTTATTCCCAAGGCCTGGTGTGCCAGTGAGCAGAATTTGTGGGATTGTGTGGCTCCAGCAGTCATCGACTGGGAAGGCAACATGGCTCATTGGATTAGATGTTGGACTGGCGATGTTTGGAAGCTGTTCACAGTTCTGCCAGGCCCCTGCCTTGTGATGATGGCTGAGTCACTCAACCTCCCCTGCCTCTGTTTAACATCTCACCCTTTGTATTATCTGTTTAGGGTGCTGGGTCAAGAGCTGTCTCTTATGTGCATGTACAGCACCTGGCACTATGTGTTGTCAATCTTAGTTGGCATCTCAAAGAACTACCATAGAATATACAATAATTATAACTAATGATAGACTAATCATAGAGGTTGGTCTTCAGCCTTGGCAGGTAATCGTTAAAGGAACAGACATGTGTCAGAAGGAGTAAATATAAACATTACTTTTTCCTTTTGTATGAGTACTTTGTGAAGTACTACTTTTTTTTTAAGAAAGGGTAATTGTTTGTCTATGGGAATTGGTGTAAAGTATTTACTTCTGCCAAGGTGCCTGGCATTTGGCCTTCTAAAATGTTTGACGAATGTGGGTTGCATGTAAATCAGGAAACATGTAGAAAGCTGGGACAAGGGGCATTGGGGAGGAATAGAAAATCAGAATCCAGCAGACAATAAGGGGAAGAGAAGGCAGAGTGCCAGAGATATATTATGTAGGACAATAGTTTGATTAACCAGAGGGCACATCACCAGATGGCCACAGGGCAAATGTAAAATGTATTTTATTTTCCTGGGTGTATTACTATTGATACTAGATTTTGCAAATACTTCTTGTTACAAAACCTATATTTTGGGGCTTAATTTACTTTATAGTGCATTTTACTCTTCTGTTCCCTCTGTTTAATTTTCTTCAGTAAAGTGGGCAGGGAATGGACTATCTCACATAAAGCATGCCTCTTGCCTTTTTTTTTTTTTTTTAACACTTATTTAAAAATGGACATTTAAAATCCAGAGGATCTATATGCCACATAATAAGGGATTTCAGACTTGTGGCCAATTTGACACTGCACTTAAAAAGTAAACTAAAACTATTTATAGCTTTCTGCAATAAAAAAAATAAACATTCAATTTACTGCCGTACTCTGACTTGTATTGAATTCCAGGTACACTGCCTGTCTCTCTGTTGCTTGGCATGGATTCAGATTGCTCTGAGACGTGTTGCCTTTTGTCACCTTTATGTCATTCCTTGGTAAAGAGCTGCACAGAATGAATGAAGACAGCAGTGCCAAAATAACTGTCTGTTTTAAAAATACACTAAGTGCAAAGAGGGAAATCAATTGCTTTTCCATATGATTATTTTTATACCTAATTAAAACATAAAAAGGATATGCACATTTGGGAAGATTAAAACCAAATTAAAACCAGACACACATAATATAAATCAAACATAACCATCAGAAAGCAAAATACTTTGCTCACCATATAGATGATAAATATTTGTCTGGAGTTGTCTGGAAAATCTTTGAAACATTTTCCATCAGAAAACACAATTTCAATAACATTGATTTTCCCCCCAAATTTCTGTCAATTTTGGCTCCATGGGGAATTTTATCAAATTATCTGAAACAGAAAAGAATTGCTTCAGGATAAAAAAAAATAAATGTAAATTGAAAATGAAATCTTCCTTTAAAAATCTATTGTTTTTTAATTTTTATATTCAAATTAATTTATTTTTTACTAGCAGTTGTGCATAAATTATATAACACAATAGTGGGGTTATTTTGTTTTATTTAAAAAATATTAAGGGCAGCTGCTACTTAGTACAGATTTGACACATCTTATCTTTTTCTTATATCAAAGGTTCTGTGATGTTTGACAGATTGATACGAAGCTACAACATAGTACAATGCTTCAATCGGTACTAAATAGCAGCTGCTCTTCATGTTTATTAACACACAAGTTTTTTCCCATTATTGTGTGATGTCAGGACTCAACATGACGTGATAGGTTATGCACTACTATTGTTCACCTGATATGAAATAGTGTAAAAGCATTATACACTGTACAAATAAAATATTTATACTTCAAAATGAATTTTTTCAAATTTCCATTTCATAGGAAATTTAAATTAATATGAAAACAAATACTATTTAGACTTAAAACAAATTTCATATGCAGCTTTCTCTGATCATAACTTACAACCAACCCTGACCTTGCTTTGCCAGGCCAATGAGATGGGCATGGAATACTATTGTTTCACATCAAACAGAAAAGGAGGGGTATAATAGAGGGGACAGTTATACTCATGAACGACCTCAAGGGGACAGCAAGCACAGGGGATAGTTATAGTTACAAATGACCACACAAGGGGAAAGCAAGTGCCCCAGTCCTGGGGAGCAGCTACTGGCTGGCAGCATAGCCCCTGCCACCCTGTGCTGCCCCCGGGGAGCAGCTGCCCACTGGGCCGTGCAGCCCCCACCACTCCAGGAAGAATGCAAGGAGAAGCCACCCACCATCTTGCACGGTCCCTGCCTCCCTGGGCCAGCCCTGGGGAGTAGCTGGTGGGGGGCCACCACCCTGGGCTAGCCCTGGGGAGAAGCCAGTGG
Source organism: Pelochelys cantorii (assembly GCA_032595735.1). Classification (NCBI taxonomy): domain Eukaryota; kingdom Metazoa; phylum Chordata; order Testudines; family Trionychidae; genus Pelochelys; species Pelochelys cantorii. The sequence continues at coordinate 26,195,926 of CM064339.1, forward strand.
GTGGGCTGTGAGGTTTCCCCTCTCCCCCCACCCTAGGCCAGCCCCGAAGAGAAGCCAGCGGATGGGCTGTGTGGCCCCCGCCATCCCAGGCTGGCCCTGGGGAGAAGCCAGTGGGGTGGACCACACAACCTCAGGCAACGACAGGCAAGTCTTCTATTAACAAATAAAGAATGAATGAGAGAACTATATGGTATTTAGGTGACAGCTGAAATTGGTATTTAAAAAAAAAAGAGGCTGATAACAGATTGAAATATAGATCCAGAAAACATACATCCAATAGTGGGGAAGTAAGAGAGGATAGAAACTGGATAAGCTTCAGCAAATATTTTTATAAACTCACTTAATGAAGAGAAACTTGCCAAAAGACTATGAAGTGGATGATGTAATGCCATTGTTATAGGCACATGCTTGATATCTGCTATGGGGAAGGTTGTAGAAGCCATTTTTCAGAGATCAAATGGGAAACTACTTAGAAAAGCCCAGCTTGAATAAGGATGGTCCACACTGTATCAGGAAATGAAGGTCATGGCTTACTCGCTTGATGGAATTTTTTGAAGACATTATTGTTGGAGTATGCTTCTGAGAGAGGGTGCTATAAAGATGATATCTGATACTAGCAAAAAGCATATCTGCAAAATGAAGATGCACTTATAGCTCTGAGAGGCACAGTATTTCTGCCTTCTGTAAAGTGATACTAGCTCATAATCTAAGCTGCGTACTACAAAACACAACCAAAAACTAGAGTGGCCAGACTCACTGCTCAGGACTCTGCATTCATCAGGATTTATAAAAATGATTAGGACGATGTGTTTAAAAGCAAGTTTGCTCAACATATAATAGCAGATCTCAGTAGGGAAATTATGCCAATCAACAGAATATTTAGATGTAGAAGGACATAAACCACTAGCCACAGAAGCAAGAATAGTTTTTTGTGCCAATGCAAGCAGGGAGAAGAGTTGGAGTTAAGAAAAATAGGGAAAAGAAAAGGTAAATGAAGCTTAAGTCATAGGGTGGATCCATCCTTTTCTGCTGAGTGAATGGATAGTGGCACAGTCTTCACTGGGAGATACAGAAGTGGAAGAACCATAACTGTTACATCATTCCTTGTCTCCTTGACTTGTGGGTTACCTTCAAGAGCTGCTTGACAGTGAGAAGAGAGAGTGCTATGTGGACAGCAGCTCTGTGCAGATTTGTCCCCTCAGACACTCCTCCCTGTCGGGTGTCTCAGCACAAAGTAACTTGGAGACAGGCCATTTTACATGGTATGGACTAGGCCGGGGTACCTGCCAGTGAAGCAGCTCTGAGGAGCAGAATTCCTGCAGAAACTGATCACTCCTGAGCACTGAAAAGCTACATAGAGACATTGGGCCTCTCTGATCTTGGGTTATAGGTAGGTTTAGGGGACCGACATCAGTCAGGTCCACATGAACAAAACCTGGTTCCCCACCTTCTGCAGGATGGGGCAACTGTGATGAAACTCAGTAAGGATTCTGAGTTTTCTTTTCACTGAGTGCAATTTTTTCTGTGGGAAATGTGAAACAGTCAGGGCTATAAATAGGATAAAAAATTAGACAAGTGAAAAATTCAGAAAATGGGAAAAGATGTTGACAGAAAATGTCTGTCTGGCTCTGGCCTTCCCTACTCTGCCCTGTCTTCAGTGGAACGCCATTGCCAGATGTATTTAGGTGTCCTGTCCTACAGAGGATACAGGCAAAGTGGGAAGGAAGTCTTAGGTCAAAGGAGAACAGAAAGAAAAGTGAAGAAGAGAGAGGAGAAGAAGGAACCGTCTCTAACGCAAAAATTGCACCAACCTATGAATTTTTCAGAACTACTAAATGTAACCTGAAACGTACATAGAACAAACTCCTTGATCTCAAAAGCATATTAAATATAGAATGAAACTGAAAAATGGTGATGTTTGCACACTGCATTTATTTAAATGGAAATGTTGAAAACTGGTAAGATGAATGGGGTTGAAGGAATGTATATTTACACACACACACACTACACACACACACACACTTGTATATTATAAACTAGGGTTAATGCTATGTCACAACTGAGAAATAAAATGCCTAGTCAGGCAGAGCAGAATTAAGGCTGAAAGCTCAACCCAAACTGCCTCACTGTGCTTAAAATATTCTCCCTCTTTATGTATTGTTTTCCAGTAAAGGTTGGACCTCTTTGGCCTGGCACCCTCGGGACCTGACCGGTCCCGAACGAGGAAATTTGTCGGACCAGTGGAGGTCCCCTGGTACTGGCCCCCCAGCCCACAGCCCCTCCCTGCTGCCAGCCCTAGCCTCTCCCACTGCTGGGCTCCTGTGCTGCTGCGTCTCCAGCACCCCTGACTGCTGCGTCCCTGGCCCCACTACTGGGGTTGCTGCAGCTGCTGCATCCCCAGCCCTGGCCCTGCTACAGGGGCTGCCGGGGCTGCCATGTCCCCACCCCGCCTCCACCTCCAGGGTTACCAACTGCCGCATCCCTGGTCCCACTAACAGGGCTGCCGTGGCTGCCTCATCTCCGGCCCTGCTACTAGGGCTGCAGCAGCCCCAGTTGTGCTACCAGAGTTCCAGCCCCACCGGTCCCAGCCCCAGCGGCTCAGAGCCACCAGCTCTCTTGCCACTGGGGCTCCTAGCCAGAACTCCCTGGTCCAGGAACATCCATGGTCCTGCCGGAACATGGATGTTGCCGGATGAGGGAGTCCTGGTTTTTGGAGGTCCAACCTGTAGAATATATACAAATTAGACTTTTTATAGTGGGAATTGTGATAGGCAGGAAGAGATATGGTGGTAGGATCAGGATGGGGCAGCTGAAGGGAGTGAGGCTTAGACAATTATGGGATATTTCTCATTCTGGTCCTGTTCCCAGCCTCAATGATGCTGGGAACATTAACAGCTGGCTGTCAGGCCTGAGGTTGCTGTTGCTGAATGCCAGGTCAGTATCCCACAAGACAGCTATCATCCAGGATTTAATCTTGGATGAAGGGCCTGACCTGGCTTGTATCACTGGCTGGGAATAGAGGGAAGTGCTGACCTCTCCCAGTTGTGCCCGGCTGGGTTCTCAGTCCAGCACCAGCCTCAGCTTGACAGTCAGGGAGAGGAGAGGGGTGGCGAATGTCTCAGGATACCATCTCCCTGGCCAGGGCCCCAGTCCAACGAAGTGCTAGATTTGAATGTTTGTACCTGGTATTGGGTGGCCAGGATAGGTTAGGTGTTCTGCTTGTTTACCATTGCCTCACTGCATGGCAGACACTCTGCTTGAGATGGCTGAGGTGATCTCAGATGTGGCGTTTGATCTTGGGGGTCTTTAATGTTCACGATGAAGCTGTCCTGTCTGGTCTGAATTGAGACTTTATGGTCACCAGGACGACCTTAGGACTGTCCCAAGAAATAACTTCCCCCGTGCATGTGACAGCTCGTATGCTCGATCTGGCCTAAGGGTGATAGAGATCTTGGGATAAGGGACCGATCACTACCTGGTCAAGTTTAGACTATTTGCTGACCTTCCCCTCTGCCACCCTCAGAGATGGTCTGACCTCAGAGGCTGTTGGATCTGAAGGGTTTCCTGAGGTCCCTGAAGGATTGTTTGGTCATTATGGCTAGTGGTGCTGTTGATGCTTTGGTGGATATATGGAATTTTGAAGTAACCCAGGCAGTTTACTTATGATTGCTCCTAAGTGCCCTTTTTGGGCTAGTTGAGCTAGGTTTTCCTCCTGATTTTCTGGAGAGTTGCAGGTGGTGAAATGGACTGTGCGACAGCTAGAGCGCCACTAGATGAGAACTTGAGCCAAGTCCGATCAATGTGGGTTAGAGATGAATTGTGAGCCTATTCTGTGGTGGTGCTGATGGTGAAGAAAAACTACTTCTCTGCCCGCATCGCATCTGCACAGTCATCTAGCAGAATTGTTTCACGTGGTGTGGGGCTCTTACAGTCTGGCTCTGCTATGGGGTCCCACAAGGTTCCGTCTTGTCCCCTATGCTGTTTAACATCTACATGACACCGCTGGGAGAGATTTGGAGGATGATGACATCAATATGCAGATGAAACCCAACTCTATTTCTCTGGTTCATCAGATGTAGGTGTGGCAACAACTGATCTGAACTGGTGTCTGGAGGCGGTGATGGACTGGATGAAGTTGAATAAGCTGAAGCTTAATTCAGATAAGACAGAGGTCCTGTGGATCAGAAAGCCATCTGACCGGGAATGTGGTGTGTTACCTTTTCAGGACAGGATTGCATCTCCCTGAAGGAACAGGACGCAGACTGGGAGTCGTCCTGGACCTTTTCTAACATTTGAGAACCAGATATCCTCAGAGGCCAGGAGTGCTTTTGGGCAGCTTCAGCTGATCCGCCAGCTGTGACTCTTCCTTAGTAAGAATGACCTGGCCACAGTGATTCATGCTCTTGTCATGTCTCGATTGGACTACTGCAGTGCACTCTACGTGGGGCTGCCTTTGAAGAGTCTTCAGAAACTTCAACTGGTCCAGAAAGCAGCTGCTCAAGTTCTAACTAACACTCGCCATATGGAGAACATCATGCTGGTGCTCCGGCAGCTGCACTGGCTTCCAGAAGGCTTCTGGGCACAATTCGAGGTCCTATTTATGACCTATAAAGCCCTAAATGGTTTGGGACCGGGGTACCTGAAGGATCATCCCTCCCGTATGTTCCTCCTCTTATGGAGATAAGACTGACATCTACGTGGAGCAGGGCCTTCTCAAGCTTTCGCTCCCAGGCTACGGAGTTCTCTCCATCCGGAACATTCGCTTGGAGCCAACATTGTTTTGGGGCCAGGTGCCAGGTGATCCTTTTTATCCGTGCTTTTATTGGTGTGTGAATTGTGTGTGTGTGTCCCTCTTCTTGAGATGTCTTAGCAGGTTTTATGCCCTCCCTTGGGGCTTGTATTTTATTTTTATATATATATTTATATTGTATTTTTTAAAAAAAATTTGTAAGCCACCTCGAATATTTTAAATAGAGAGGCAGAATAAAAATATTTTAAATAAATAAATAATACACCTGTATAGATGTAGTAAGGTCTAGTACAGATAATCTTCAGACTTGTTTTGATTTTTTTTTTTTTTGGCAATCTGTCATTTCAGTGATATTCGAAATTGTGAACACAAGGATACCGTAAAGTTCCTTTAGCACAATCCTTCAAGTGCTTACACACACACTTAATGTTATTACCATAGCTAAACTCACTGGTTTCAGTGGGGCTACTCCTGGTAGGAAAGTCAAGCCCATGTGTAAATGTTTGCATAATCAGGGCATTTTGCACCTTACACAAATGAAAGACACAATAATGAAAGCCTAGAGGATGATGCTCCACATCCTCAAGTAAAGGGGAAAGAAAAGAAAGCAAGTGGCAAAAAAGTCACCTAGCACTTATCCCTGCTCAGGGATTAGTGTAGATATTGTTCCTAGAAAGCCTTATTATCTGCATTTAGGTGACACAACAAGAAGAAAAAAGAATGCGAACAAATCAGAAGGCAATGAAATATATTTCTACAAACTCTGATAGAAAAAAGAGAAAATACATTTATCAAATTGTAATTCTGTCTAAGTAACTAAAGAAACAGACACAGGTGAGTGTTCCCATGACTGTGACCCAAAGGAATATGAGCTGAGTGGAATGTGACAACTACGGCTGCGCCTGATTATCATAAAAATGTGAACTCCAGAATGAAGTCTGACTGGCACCATTTTTAAAATTTAAAATTAGCAACGAACAGACAGTTCTGGGAATCCATGTGTTTTTAGTGTGATTTTTTTTCCCCTCATGACACTGGATTTGCTCGTGTGACTCTGTTTGCTTGGAGCCATTTAGTTAGCAATGTAAAACTGAAACAGAACTACCACGAGGAGGAGTTATTGGGATTAGCATAAGAGAGCAGAGGTGTTGACAGTTAAACTTTAAGAATCAGGCCACTGCAGCTGGATAAATAATTATGGGATGTCTCAAACCTCTGTCCCGCACCCCAAAAAAGACAGAATGAACCAAATGCGAGTCCAACATAATCTAAAAAGTAATAGAATCTCCTCAACAAAACCTATTTATCTATGAGGTCAAAAAGGCTTGCCCTGGTTACGCTCCTAGTTAGCATGATGACATTGTCAAGAGAGGTCTATGGAGGAGGCCATGAGTTGTAGAGCTAAAGACCACCCAGACTTGTTATTTTATCCCAGGGGGCAATGGTAATAGTAGAGTGTGATTCTACTGCCTACAGAACTAATCTTTTTTATAACTTGAGTAACCATGGGAAATATACTCAGATTTATTTTAATTGATCTCTAGTCCCGAGCAGAATTTCAGCCACCAACAAAATCACATTGGTTGTTATCAAACAAACAACTTCCACTGAAGAGAAGAAAAAAACATGAAACAGTCAAATGCCTGTCTATGGGTATGTGGAGACTTATCGGGGTGTGTGGAGATTGTGCCAGGCTGTGATTAACAAATAAATAGATGTGTACCTTTTTTTGGTCTTCAGTATAGCTGACAAAGTGTGATGCTGTCAAACCCTTTAAAGGAGCTGCATCTTTACTCTTTCACTATATGGTGAACAATCTGAAACATATCGGGGGCCCACGTTTTCAAAGAAGCCTCAACTCAGCCTCTTAAAATTAGAGGCACAATTTTCTCTGAGGTTTTGGGGGTCTAAAATATGCTGGATTTAGTCCTGCCATCCTTCTTCACATCAACAGCTCTGCTGAGTACAGGTTGCAGGATCAACCTCCACATATTTACCCATGTTGTTAGTGTGATTGCAGATAGCATTCTCAACATTCACGGACACCCAGAATTAAGTATGAAAAATTATGCTTGCACTTTTAGAAGCATCTTTGTTAATCGGAGGTGCAGATTTTCAGATGCAATGCTGCCAAGTAAATAACAAGAAGTTGTGCCATTGACCTGAATGACAGCAAGATCAGCCTAATGGTGTCTAAGATTAATGGGAAAAATGTGTACATTTGTGAACATTAAAGGGTTTGTGCCAATGCTAATTTACATACACAACTACCAATGTACCATAGTTAAGAGCATTTGGGCACTGTGGTTTGCAAATATTGCGTACTGTGTTCCTGGACCAGAGAGCCCCGGGCCAAACCCACGGGCAGGGGGCCAGGTGTATGGTTCAGCCTCTCCCGGGGCACTGAGAGCCCACCCACAGCAGCAGAGCTGGGCATCTGCAGCAGCCCTGGCCAGCAGGGTACCAGGAGCCTGCCCATGGCAGTTGGGCTGGGTGTCAGTGGCAGCCCCGGCCAGGGCCAGTGGGAGGAGACCAGGGGCTCTCTTGGCCAGCTGCCCAGCTGGGCCAGAGACAGGGGTGCCTGGCCTGAAGTAGAGCCAGCAGTAGAGAGGGGAGGTGCTGCTGGGCTGGCACGGGGGTGGGGGCGCTGGCAGGAGATCTCCCCTGGTCTGGCAAATTCCTTTGTTCAGGACTGGTCTGGTTCCAAGTATGCTGGACCAGGGAGGTCCAACCTGTATCATCTTTCAGGGAGGTCCAACCTGTAACATCATCCTTAATGTCTCTCTTTGCCAGGAAATTCCAGTGGTACAACTGTAAAATGTAGAAACAATTTAGTTACTTCATCAAATCACAAGAGATGCCCTCAGTGAATCTTTTGATGTCTACAGATTAATATAAAGGTAAATCAACTTTGTTTTCCATAGAGCTAGATAATTTATAACAAATATCTTTAATGGATTTTCCTTCTTTCTCTTGGTTACTCATCTGTAATGCCTGCAGGTGGTTGTTTTTTGTTTTGTTTTGTTTTGTTTTGTTTTCCCAAATGTATTTGCTGCCAAAAACTATTTACCAAATAATTCCAGTAAAGTAAGTTTGTGTGTGAACATTTTGTGGTGTTCAGCACTGAAAATGTGTTGGTTGGTTTCATGGACACAAACCACAAGGTATTGTTCCAGTTTTTGAACTAGCTGAGTGTAACTTGATAATCCAGATTCTGGTGTGAATACACAGAGTCATTACAGCTGGTTCAGACAGAAGAGTGTGGAAGGTAGGGAAACTAGTGAACAATTTGTGAATGTTTTTTCCTTGGTTGTGTGAGGTTTTTGGTTTTTAATTTTGGGAATTTCAAAATTTAAAAAAAATCGACCGGCTGTAATGGTTACAGATGTACATTTTATTTCAGGTGAATTTTCTGTATTTGCTTAAAATCTTTTGTTTCAATGAATATCCTGTCAGAGGCAGATGCCTGTCACCCAGTATGGATCAGTTTAAAAATTTCCAATGATATGTGTGTGATTAGAAAAAGAAGAAATGGTACTTTTAAAATATACTACCAGAATAAAGATTCTTAAAAAGGTTATTTCTTCTAGAGTAGCAAAAAAAAAGGAAAATCTTTCTGTTGTCACTGAAATTGAGTAGCTGCATTTGGAATTCTACGTACATTTCTTACCACACTCACATGACTTCCCTGTACTGCATCAGCCAGGGGTTTCTTTCTTTCCATCTACAAATCCAAGAAAGTCCCACTCTGTCTTGTTCATCCTGGGAGGCTTTAGGTGGAATGGCAGGTACTTCAGGAGATCCACTGAAATTGGTCTCTGTTTTACCAGCAAAGCTTTAGGAGCCAGTGAAATTCAGCATGTGGCATCTTATTTGCTTTTTTGCTGAGTGCCATATATGTCTCATATGTCAGGCTCCCACACTGATTTTTTTCATACCAGTGTATTGCACTTTCCTTAGTACATCACATAGGCTGGGTCTACTCTGAAGGGGAAAGTTGACTTAAGATATGTAACTCCAGCTACGTTAATTAGCTGGAGTCAAAGTATCTTAAATCATGATTTGGAGCTGTCCACACAGTGCGAGGTCAACAGGAGTACTGTAGACTTCCCTTACTCCTCGTTAGCAGTAGGACTACCGGCACTAGACTTCACTAGACCCACTACTTTGAACAGTCTTCACTAGACCCACTAATTTAACCCAGGCAGTTCAACTGTGGCAGCGTTGCTCTTCTCTGTAGCGTAGACGAGCCCAAGAGTGAGCATAGGTAATCTCACAATCCTGAACATGGAGGCTAACAATAGTCTTGGATGTTGATAAGATTAAATTATCACTGGGAAACCAAGTTAAATCTAGCCATTTTACCTTTGTTTCTCCTGGATCCGTGTAATTTTCTCATTTCCTCTTATTCCAATGATAGAATGGAGCAGAACTGGTAGAATTGGCTGTTGGCTTAAGAGGGGTCTTCTATCCAGAACTGGAAGGAAAATCATCTTCTGTAGTCCTAACCAAGCATTTGTATCGGTGGCTACAACAACTGAATGTATCATGGACGTTCACTACTGCCAAGAACTCCACAGATTTGTTGGAGATCTTGGGACATCCTCACAAGTAAAGGGCCGCGGCACATGTCTCCCACATGAGCACTGAACTACGTAGAGTTTTCCAGGAAACTTTCTTCTCCTGCTGGTTTTTCCAGGACAGGGGGAGGATAAAACCTTTTGTTCGGAAGGTTATCTCTTAGGGCTGCTTATTTGTCATCTAAAGACAGGATCCTTTTCTAGCCTTTTACTACATTGCCATGAAACATCTAGTGCAGGCCTGGGTAAAATATGGCCTGTGGGCTGGATCTAGCCCGCCAAGCCACCAGATCTGGCCTGCAGACGCTGCGGGGAGCCCCAGGCAAGCTCCCCACTTGCCTCACCCCTCGCACAACACTCAGAAATGTGGCTGCGGGGCAGTTTTTCTTTAAAAACTGTGACTTCAGATGGGAAGAGGGAAAGCTCTAGGAGCTGCTCCTACCCCCAGCACAATCCCATTGGCTGGTTTCTGGCTAGAAACAAGCCAATGGGAGCTGCCTGTTTCAATAACAGCTAGCCATGAAGCACAAGGGGGTCCAGAGCACATAGCTGCAGCCTGTGCAGGGGCGAGGCAGGCAGCAGTGTTCCCTCTAAGTTGCGTGGCAGCCCAGCTTCATAGGTGATTAATCAGTCCCGCCCAGTCAGAGGCTCAGGGCTCCATGCAGGGAGCTGACTGACTGGGCAGGGCTGATTAATCACCTGTGAAGCTGTGCTGCCATGCAGCTTAGAGGGAACACTGGCTGGCATGGAGGCTGATTCAGGAACGGGCTGCTGGCTGGTAAGTCTCCTTGCCAGATCCTGCCTCCGACACCCCAGCTCCTCCCATCCCTGACCCTCTGCTCCTCACTCCTGTCTCCTACTCCAGATACTCAAATGCTCAGCTCCCCTCCTGCACCCATATCAGATCTGGCACCCCAATCTCCTGCCCCAGATCACAGTCCCCTCCTGCCCTAGCTCACCACTCAAACTCCTGCACCCTCTCCTGTACCCTAATTCCCTGCCTTAGGTCACAGTCCAACCCCCTGCACCTCAGTACAGTGTCTCAGATCGCAACTGCCTCCTTCACCCAAACTCCCTCCCTTACCCCAACCTCCCTTCTGCACCCAACCTGCATCCTAGACCTCGTACCTCCTCCATTAATATCATGGAAGAGTGCAGCCCTCAACCACTTTCCAAATTCTTAGAGTGGACCCCATCAAAAATTATTGCCCATCTGTGGCCTAGTATCACAGAGCTTTATGAGTGCAGGAGTTGATAAAATCCTAGAGAACAAAGTGGCTTCTTCTATGCAAATGATACTAATAGTAAGACATAGAGCAATAAAAATAATGACCTATGAGAATATATGATACACGGTACAGACATAAAAGCTTCTCTTTAAACCTTTTCCAAGAGGCATCAGCAAGTCTCTAAAGAGTGAACTGTACTACACTGTTTCCCTTATTCAAGGATAATAAATTCCTAGGTTTTGGATCATAAAAAAATAATGTGGGCATTGGGTATTGCAGATCTTCCCACTGGACACTTAAGCATAGGTGGTGGGCTTTTCTCACTGTCCTATTCAAAGGAGAAAGCTTCTGGCTATGTCTTATCTTTTAATTTAAAGCAGTGCTAATTTTTAAGAGAAGTGACTGACTTTTTTTTCTTTTGAAGAAATTTAGCATTAAAAATAGAACAATGTCTGTTTAATGTGAAATATGTATGGCATCAGTTTCTTGCAAGTTAATACACATCCCTGGAGAGACATAGTTCAGCTAATATAGGCCCTGGTCTAGCGCTAGGTCAATGGAAGAATTCTTTTGCAAACCTAGCTACTGCCTCTCAAGGAGGCGGATTTACCACAGGGGCAGAAAATCACCTTTTGTCACTGCAGTGTCTACACTACAGCTGCATAGCTGCAGCCTTGCTGTTGTAGGAGTTGGCGTGTAGACACAGCCTAAACCAAGACTACTCAATTTTGGAAGCCCCGGGGGCCACAATGATACTCACAGCACATGCCGAGGGCCGCAACTTAAGTATGGTTGCATATATATGCAAATAGATATGCAAATAGCTTCTTTCACACGGATGGGCATGAATACGAAAGATTAAGGCAAGACTACACAACATGCAGGCCCCATTTAAGTCAGTTCTTCTAAAATTAATAAAATGCAATATTTACCCGATTTCCACCCATATGACAGCACTTTTAATGAGCAATGACAGTCCAGGAATTTAACTACTAAAACACATATCAACAGAAGACCATTATATTGATTCCTTTTTTTGTTTTGGCTCCCACCTGTGGGCTGCATGTTGAGCCCTGTGTAAACCCAAACTGCACTGTGGGCCCCAAGCAAACAGGCCCATGGACCACGTGTTGAGTGGCCATGGCCTAAGCAATGGGGCCACAGTGAGTGGGGAGAGAAGATGAATGCTAAGATTAGAGTTCAGAATGTTTTCAACTGCATGAATAATAACTGAAATATGCTGGTTAGTTTAAATGGGAGTTTTGGGGTGGTGAAGAAAGAGAGGAAGTGACTCATACCCAACAACCTGGTATGTGGAGACCCAGATTCAAATCCTGTTCTGGCTAGAATGAGAAAAGTCTGCTTGAGATTGGGCAGAGCAGGGATTTGAACATGGGCCTCTCAAAGCTCAGAAGAGTGCCTGCACACCCACCCTCACTTTCCTCACACATGCTCTTCCCAAAATGGACATTTTGACTCAATTCTGATCAGAACACTCAGACTGATTTTCATTGCAAGGCTGGACTGAAACAAATTTCACAAGCTTCTGTGAAATGCAATTGTTGTCATCTGGTCAGTTCTAGTTCCTATCAAGCCAAATGCATCACTAGCTCTTGAGCCAGCTCTTCATCTCCCAAGGTGGTGTGTAGCCCAAAGGAGGATATCCGGGAGGTAAAGAATGACCACTGTGTTTAATCAGTCATCTGACTGACTTTTCAAACTTGATTAAACATGAGCCATCTTCTTCCCCCTCTTGAGGTAATTCTGCTCTCTGTGAGCTACTTTGGGACAAATTGAGGAAGAATCTTCTAGTTGTGGGAAGACAGTGAGTAGAGACTTAAAGGATTCAAGTGTGCAGAAAAGAGGGAAAAGAATAAGGTGAGGCTAGGGAAGAAGCACAGCTAACTGAGGGAAGCCGTGAGGAAGGCTGGCATGCTATCATACAAGTAGTTCCTAGTGAGGGCACAATTTGCACTCCCTGAGTCTCAGCTATCCTTTGCAAGACTTCCCTGGACCATCCCAAGTGAGGGAGAGGAGATGAAGGACGATAAAAAGAACGTACTCAAGGCTATTTTATTTCAACTAATGACATTCTTCAGAAGAGACTTCCAGGTAAGGAAACCAGAAGGTGCTGCTTTAGGCATTCATTTACTGTTCGCTTATGGTTCAGGTCAGTAAAATGGTTCACTTCTAATGCTTCATTAAACTGCAGTTTCCTTGGCAATTACTGTAAAAGTGCTTCAGAATTCTGTTACCTAGACAGCTTTCAAATCTTGATTTAAGATTTTTAAGTGGGGAACCAATTGCTTTGTGTTTGTCTGCTAGGGCTGGCTGCCAATTTGTGAACCACACTTTCTGGATCCAGGGCAAGGTTTGGGAAGGGAAGGCTGATGGGGCGTGTCACTGTCTGTACTGAACTATTATGATGATGTAAGTCGTAAACATGGACATTACGATTACGGCTTCCATGGGTGGTGTGGGCATGGCTCATTCTCATGAGTCTATTGCTTTTTTTACCATTTCCTCATGCTACTCTAATTTCTGCCCCCTGCAGCATTAAGGAGTGACTAGCAATACTCCCTCCCCATAACTCTGCCTCCCTTCCTTTTTAACCCATCTGTTTTCTCTCCTAGAGCTGAAAAAGGGAAACTAAATGCCAAACTTTTCCATTCCTTATTTGTTTTAATTAAAAAAAATTTAGATTAAAAAATAAAGATGGATGATCTTCTGGCTGAAACATGGGTTCGGTAGGCAGGAAACCTGTATTATGTCTCCTCTGGCCATAGGCATAGTGGGTTCAAGTACAGTACAGTACTAAATAGCCTGGAACCACATGAAGGTGAATAGGAAATTTGGGGGGAGGGGTTTCCTTCTCCCTGTAGAAATGATCAGCATGGTTGAAATATATCATCTTAATGTGGAGGAGGGAGAATGAGCCCTTTTATATTCAGTGGAGGGAGGTTCCCCCACATCCTCCCAAATTGAAAGCTGAGCAACTTCATGATTCCAGGGACCTTGAAACCATGGAAAGGAAGGTGCTTGTTTCTTACCTATATTCTCCCTTTGGTTTTTTTTAGTCTCTCCTATTACTAAATCAGCATATGTAATGGCTCCTCCCTTGGGATAAGCTTTTAAAGTGAGGCCTCATTCAGGCTTTTAGAATCTGAAACAGCAACATGAACATGCAGAGTGAATGGAGAGTGATTTTGGAGATTATGAATTTGACTCCAAATTTATTCAGAGGAAGAAGGAGTAGAAATGGGAAAACACAATCAAGAATGAAATATGAAGTCTAAAGAAGCAAAAAAAAAAAGGGGGGGGGAAATCCCTCTTTCGGGCATGTGACAGACTGTGCCTACGTGTGAGTCATCAGAAATGTACAAGCCCCAAAACAGTCATTTTAATTATTGCAAATCTTTGCTGTTTATAAAACCATTTAATCTCACACTAGCCCTATAACAGGATGAGGCAAATATCACATTCATGATTCTGGGCCCAAGTCAGGAGTGTTCCATGATCTTTGAAACAATGTGCATACAACTTGCTTTAGGGGGATAGAACTCCCTCTTCCATATGAGGGCAACAAGATTAATTATGGCCTACCTGGTGAGACAATGTGCAGTGGAACTTATCTGCAAAGGGAATTATTTGCAAAATTAGAAGCAGGAAGAGAACAATGGGGAAAAGGAAAGAATCAACTCAAATGAGCAAATTATAGCAGTTCATCAGCCATAAGCCTTCTGGAAAAATCAGGTGTGCAAGTTGCTGCAGCTCCAGCTGGCACTAACTGAATGGGATTAACTCTTCTTGAAAAGTATGTCAAATGTGCTACAGGAGGTACAAACAGGATTTCTTTCCACATCAGGCATATGCTGCTCTACATCTACAAACTGCATTTCATACTATCCTAGAAAACTCTGAAAAGCCTGCTGTTTTCTTTACACGACTAAGTTACTATTATTATTGGTATAGCTCTAACAGAATTCTAGATGCTGTGAAAGTGTGGCTGAACTAAAATAGTTCTCTACCTGTACAGCCTGATGTGCAATAACAAGATTACCCTGCAAACATTCCAGATAGTAAATCTGCATCATCTGAAATATTGTAGAAGCCCCTGCTCTAGCAAATGTTGAACCTTAACCTTAATCTTATGGGAGTTTTGCATCCAGTGAGACTCCTCAGTTGATCAGGGTTTCATTCCTAGAAGTCAATACATGAATGCATAACAATATTTGCTGAAGTCTTTGCAAATCAGGGAGTATAGGTATCTTCCCTATGACCGCTTGTTTCCCTCCATAGGAAGAGCCCTGCAAAGCAGTGGATATCCACATCTGTGGATGTGGATATCCATGGCTCATTTTTTTAGATATGGATGCAAATACAAATTTTGCATCTAAAACCCTGCCGATTTGTGGATAACTGCTTTATATCCACGCATATTCACATCTGTGGATGTGAGTGCAGATATCTGTGGCTCATTTTTGTGGATCCAAATGCAGATGCTGATGCAAAATTTTGTATCTGCATAGGGCTCTATGCATAGGGGCCAGCCAGAGGCCAGGATACAAGAGTTGCTACTCCATGGCAATCCTGCCAAAGGGGACAGACAAGAGTTAGACCAGAGTAATGGACTCATTCCTTGACTCTGTATTGGCTAGTAGAGTTGGATGGGTGCAGGATGATATAGCAGAGCTATCACTGCATTGCATGCTCTGCCTGAATCAACCAGAAAGAATTCTTTCTCTTGTAGAACAATCCTCTATATCCACTTATATAACATAGCCTAGAAGAAAGGCTGGAGGCCAAATTCTGTTTGCCTTATCTATGTGGACATTACTATTCTTTTTATTTGTAGTGCAGTAGCACTTTGGAGCCTTCAGCTTGGACTAGAACCCCATTGCGTGCTGAGTCTGCTGTCCTGAGTAAGAGATTCAGTATAGGCCCTTATAATATAAGTTATTCAGGTGGGACATAGTTTTTATTTGTCTGTAAATCACCTCGTACATTAATGGCACTGTTTAAATAATATGCCATCAGACCTTGTATAATTATTCTCTTAATTGGTAATATTCTTTTGGCTACTACAGACAATATTCTAAATTCTCAGTGTTAATGTGACACTTCACTAAATCTATCTTTCCACTCTCACCAGTACAAATACTTAACTCTAAAAGAAAATTCTAGCCAAGTGACCTTGAAAACATTAAAAATATCTTGGGCACAATTCTGATCTCTATTATACATGGTGTAAATCCAATGTCATGGCACTGAAAGCACTGAAGTAAATCTAAATTTACACAAGTGTAATGGAGACCAGCATTTAAACAAAGGTCAGAATCAGGTCTTGAGTGTTCTTGCAGTTTCACACTGCCTCAGGCAATAGGGCTATCTTAGAACGTTTTTGTCTTTTAAGAGGGTTTATTGGTGCAGATAAGCATGTTCTCTGGCAATAGGCCTGATTTTTTTACACTTCTAGGGATATTGGGGACAAGGCCTTGTCTATGTGTGTCTCCATGAGGAGCCATTGCGGAATAGCTATTACAGAATTGTTTATTCCATACATTCCTAGGTGCTATGATAATACAAATAGTAAATAGCTCTTGTGGTAAATTTCCCTGTGTAGGCATGGCCTTACGGCTTTTCTGGAATTGCTAATGCAGAGATAGTGCTAGCTGTCCAGATTCTTACCTTTCCACAAGTATCTACAATATAGTGCAAATTGACATGGTTTTGCTATGATTGTATTGAGTGTTAGCACTAAACTGAGGGGGTCCTGTTAAGGATATTGGAACATGAGGTAGGTCAGAATGTTGTTGTTTGTTCTTCAAACGTTAGGAGAAAAGTATTGGTTGAATAGTTCAGTTACGTGAGGTGGAGTAATATTTGTTCAAACATGCACATTCTGGTCTGGATTAGTAGCACCAAGCAGTGGTTACTTCCCCAACTTGCATAAATATCTACATCCCCTACTCTCTTCTGGAGAGCAACTCTCTTTTTTTTTCAGATTTTATAATTATGGAAAAAATGTCCTAAAAAGTGATACTTCCAGAAATGGTATAGCAACTTCAGAGTCTACTACTGTGGCTGTCGTGTCATTACTTTGATTCCAGAATATTAACAATGGAATATCCTCAAGCAACAGGTAAAGTTGTCTCTTGGCCTCCAGCTGTCTCTGGTATCTGCCAGTCAGCCCATCTCTAGCACACCTTTCGGGGAACGCTTGTTGAAAGTGGAGTGACAATTCTAACAAGAACAACAGTGATATTCGTCAGCCTTTAAAATAACAATGCTAGAAGGTCTTTTATCTGAGCATGTAAGGATTCCTCTGATACAGTTCAGAGAACAGTCCTTCCAAAATTCTTTCCCGCTACTTATTTTCTTCTAAAAGAGCAAAATCCAGATTGTTGGCAGTTGTACCTATTATGTAACCATATGTAGGAAATAGATTTTTTTCTGAACTAACCATTTAAAATAAATTAGGAAAATGCTGTAATGCCTAAGGGAAAACACTTGTGAGTATCTCTCTTTTTCTACCAACCCATTTAGAATGAGACCATTGGTACTGACATTTTCATTCACATACCATACTACTGAAGCATTACTCTGAAATGTTTCTAATTCTTTATCTTAAAGGACCGAATGAAATGAAACTTACTGTAAACACTGAAAACATTCAGCAATGTTCCCAAGCACAGACTTTTTGGCAGTGGGAAGCCCTCCCTAGATAGCTTCTTGGGAATTTACAAATTGGTCACATATGATTCCATTTTGTGAACTTTACTCAAATCTACACCTGCTTCCCAGAAACAGAGCAAAGGAAGGAAAGGGAAAGATTATAGATGTATTATCCCACTTGCTGATGCCTCATTAAAACTGAAATGAAACAGTTGCATGATAATGTTCCGATTACTGTCATGCTGGGTGGCAAAACATTTTCCTTGTCTAACTGGAGGTTAAATTATTGAATGATTCAGAATGGTTTTTCTGTAGGGTTGGAATTCATTATTTTAAAATGGACAATATCTTTTTCCAGATTATGGGGGGAAGAATAAATGTTCAAAACATGGAGACTGAGTCACTGAGTGGGAAAAATTCTTGGCCCTGTTACTTTTCAGCTGAATCACTGGGGCTGATGTGGGCATAAAGGAACTTGCAGTAGAGAGAGAGCTGGGAATGTGCAAGACAGTGCCAGAATAAGTGTAATATTATGCAGTAAACTTTAAAGGATTGAATTAATATTTACATTGTGGGATGAAGCTACAGTCTCTGTCTTGAATGTCAGCTCAGCAGTGCTACATTTTCATATGAAAATAGAATCTAACAGTTCAGTTCAGTGGTGTGGTCACTTCTTTATAAACAATAAATGTTTGTGGGTAAAACATTAGTTCTGCAGAAAACACAAAGTCTCATTTTGACTGTCCACTTGTCTGGTTACATTAACTGCAGCTGTACCCCGGAAAACCAGAACATCCTTAGAATTTTCAAAGCAAGTGTTAATATACTTAGTTCAGCTGCTCTGGAGATAGAGGATGAAATGTTGGGCGTGTTCCCATTGACTTCCTTGGGGCCAACCCTCATCCAAAGACCTTTATATTATCTACAGGACAGTTTCATCATTGCGGAATTCTGTATACTGCCCTACTGATGTGCATCAATGTTGTGACATATAGATGATAGGATTGGTCTCCAGGCTCTTCAGGTTAATTATTTTGTACAAGTTGAACCTCTCTAGGCCAGCGCTCTCTAGTCTGGCAGTATCCATGGTCCGGCATGATTTTAGTTAGACAGACGTCCACTTACCATAGGCGTGGCCAAATTTCCCACAGCCTTATAAAGTTTGTTTATAGCCACCAGTCCTGGCTTTCTGTTCTGTGTAGTTATTTAGTTCTAATTTACTTCTAAATGTCTTCTAAGAGCCCAGTAAGCAGTGGAAGTGATGGAAATGCTGCTAGACAATATTGACCTTCCATGGTTCAGCAAATTCTCTGGTTCGGCACTGGTCAGGTCCAGGACTAGATTAGAGAGGTTCAACTGGTAATGCTTGTTTGCCATGCCCACAAGAAACTGCAGTTAATCACCAATTCATTTCATGGCCTGATAAACACCTATCGATGGGAATAACTTTTGGTAGCTGTTAGATACCAATCTGAGTTGCATTACAGCTGAAGATCCATAGGGCCTGATCCTGCAAACATTTGTGCATGGACAGTCCTTTTGGTTTCCTTGGAATTAATCACTTTTATAAAGTTAAACACAAGTGTACATGTCTGCAGGATCTGAGCTGTCAAGCTGAAAGGCACCATTTCTCAGTAGCAATCACTTGAAACATTCAGTCCCTAAGCCCTGGTCTACACCAAGGGGTTATTCTGAAACAATGTTTCTCAACCTTTTTTTATAAAGCACCCCTTTAAAAAAATTATAAGTACCTACAGTTTTCAGACGCACCAAAGGTTTTTCTACCATTGCAACACATTTGTTTAAACAACTTAATCATAGCCAGGCAGGTGATGACATTTTTGGGTGTAAAAGGTACAAAAATAATACAGCGCTATAAAACATAAAACAAAAATTCAGTTTTCTTCAAATTTTGATTGTGTTGACATGCCCCCCAGACTTCTCTCAAGTACCCCTAAGGGTACTCGTACCACTGGTTGAGAAACACTGCTCTGAAATAACTCCCCTTATTTTGAAATAACAAGTGGAGTGTCCGCACTACCAAGCCCGTTAATTTCAAAATAAGGGTCTGGTTATTTTGAAATAGTAACTCCTGCTTTCTTCAAGGAATAACACCTATTTCGAAATAACTACTCTATTATTACTCCACTGCTGCTATTTTGAAATATCTACTCCCTAGAGTCATTCAAAGTGATTAGTCCCCAGTGCTTCCTGGGGTTCTAAGTCAAGGTGTAGCGCATCTACGTTAAGGGAGCCTGCCTCGGACTAATTTTGAGGCTTCCCTGTAGTGTGGACAAGCTATTTCAAAATAGTTATTTTGGGAGTTATTTCATAATAAGTTATTTTGAAATTATTTCCTAGTGTAGACATGGGGTTTTATTTGTTTTTAAACTTTGTACCGGAAAAGAAAAATGTTTCCACCTGTTTTTATCTGAATTTTGGCATGCTTTTATTAAGATTGGAAACAAGATGATGATGAGGGAATGTCTTCTTTTCTTTGTTACTTGATCTGATTGATAACAGATAGTCTCTAGTGGTAGTGGAGATAAATAGGAACTTCAATTCCTTCACGTTTTTTTCCCCACCCAGAAATGCCTCCACCTATAATTTACTTATAACATTTCCAGGTTCACATGCAGCTTTGCAAAAACTGCATTTAACTGACTTGTGGCTGTTGAGTTTCTCAATAATTACTATACAGTCATGATTTTTTCCCAAATAAATTGCATGACTGTATTGGCTGCTCTCATGTTTTATGGCGTGAAGATTTGTGTGAAAAATGTTGACTCAGGAAAATGCTTCAGAACAATGAGTAACAGAGAACTTCCCTCTGCAATGTATTCTCTCTGCATGGCAACCTACAACAATACTTTCCTTTTTCCTGTCCATTCTTGCTCAAGTCTCCTGATAAAAACCTATGCCTATCTGGGAAGGTATGAATAGCATCTCTTTCACACCTCACCTAAACACTAGTTTGCATGGCAGCTTTAAAAGCTTCTGGGTTTATCAGTGAAAAAATGCTTGGATAGAAGAGACTGGGTATAAAAATCAGTTTTATCAGCACTTTTTTTTTTTTTTTTGGCTGGGTCTTGTTCTCACAGAACTATGAGCTGCATTATTTGTGTTAAACTTCCTGAGTGAATTCCAAACAAGTCATCTTTCCCCACAACTCTGACCTTTAACAAAAGGCCAAAATAATTTAAATTTGTTTCAAGTTTCTCTTGTAAGCAAGAAAGAAAAGTTCTCCTTCTGCTATTATACACTTAAACCTGGTTAACGGGAATCAGCTAGTAAGTTCTGTTTTTACTCAAATGCTAGCGAAATAAAATCAGTATTATAAACTGATGTCCAAAGTGTGTACACATCTGAAGATTAACCCTTTCAAGCACCTACACTGAACCTATGGAAAATATTCCCTTAATTTAACTGTTGCCTCACCTGGCTTAACTAGCATGATTTTAAACTGGACTTTGCACCTCATATAGGCTAGGCTAGTCATGTTTAAAATCATGTTGGCTGGTTGTAGGTGGGTGCTATGGTGGGGTCCTTGAAATCAGGACCAAGTGGTTGGAGAGGGGCTGAAATGGCAAAGAGTGGGGCTTTGTCTACACTACTCGTTTTTGTGGAGGAAAATATGCTAATGATGTCACAATTTATGCTAATAAGTCCCTCATTAGCATATTTTCTGCCACAAAAACGTGTAGTGTAGACATAGCCTGGGTGAGAAATCCTGAGTCTCACTCAGGGGAAAATATTGAGGATTCTATGAGAGAAAGGAAACCAGGAGCAAGAGTCCGTTGGGAGGTGGGAGGGGAAGCAGATTAAGGACATGAGGCTGTTTGAATCCCCTAAAATATTGGTGTATCATGTAATTTAGTCCTGTAGACATGGAGGAGCCAAGCGTGGATGCTAGTCATTGAAATGTCTGCTCTACGTAGCCATGGAACTGTGATGGCGTTATGTTTTCTGCACCGTGGGTGTTTACATTTCTAAGATCTCTCCTTGTGGTCAGAGTTGACCAGCTTTTTTGTTCTTAGAATTGCTGTGGCCTGTGAGATGTTCCCTGTGCGTTGTCGTAGATTTGGCTTTTGTTCTTTCTTGTCTGGTGCTTTTCTTAATCCAGAATGAATCGTTCATTACAGGGGGTCTCAAGCTCAATTTACCTTAGGGCCAGTGCCAGTTCTCAAATCCTCCCAGCAGACCAGTGGGCACCCCCCTTTGCCAGTTGCTCCAAAGGGGATCCTCCATGCTTCCCCCCCTGCTGGCACTCCTGTTTGCGGAACCCCTGCATGTCTACTGGTCCCCACCTGCCACCCCCCAGGTGATTTAAAAAACCCTCTAGGTATCACTGCCACTGCAGCAGGGCTAGAGTGGCTTCTGGTTTCTCGCTCCACACCAAGGGCATGTCCCTGTGTCCTGGGGGAGGTGTGTGCAGAGCCGTCCCCTCCATAGGGGCAAGCTGTGAAACTATTAACTCATTTTTGTGAAACTGACTAGATATCAGTGATGCCAACTCTCCTGATTTGATCACAAGCCTCGTGATAACTGAGGCTTTTCTCTTCTGGAAAGCCTGAGCCACGTCCGCACGCTGGGCTCTCCCGCCCCCACCTAGGGAAACCCACTGGCCCCGCCCTGCTAGCTGCAGAAGCATGTCAGCTCGGGCAGCTCCCTGGCCAGTGTGGTTTGCATCATGGCAGAGGCAGCCAGTGTGGCTTCCCGGACCAAGCGGCACGCTCTTCGTCCGAGACTATGTGGGTGTTGGGGGTCTGGGTGCTGCTGGGAACCTTGCACGTGGGTGAGTCCCTCACCAACTGACCGCTCCTCCCCCTCCCCCCCCCCGGCAGCCGCATGGGCCTAATTAAATAACCTTTTCAAAATATTTCACAGGCCGGATTGGGGAGGTGCTGGGTCTATAGATGGCTCCCGGGCGAGAGTTTGAGACCCCTGCTGTAGTGTCTGCTAGGGCTCTGAGGAGCATAAAGTTGTGAGACTGGAAAGCTGATTTCCCTGCTCCTGTTGGCTAAAAGGAGACCGAAGAACCTGATTTTTAAGACAAGTGGCTATGTGTGGGATACACTAGCAACATGCGAAATGACCATGAGTGGGAGACTCCGCATAACTTAACTCTTCCTCTTGGAAAACTGAGATCCCAGTGATCACAAGCCAGAAAGCCTGAGTGCCTAGTTTGGTTAACAGAGCTTAGCCCTGTGATACCTAGAGAGTCCTTCCTCTCCATACGCCTTTATTTACAAACAGCTCATTAGGGACCCGCCCTTTAAGCTGATCCCCAAGAACAGAACCCAAATATGTAAACCAGGAGGCCATAGGGAGCAGCACAAAGGATACTTGGATTAGCCACCGGACATCACCTCTTAGTTTTGTTATGTATGTGCCATTGGCTTTGATTTTTTTAAAAGTTAGATGGAAAGAATAGTGAATGTAGCAAATGCTCCTTGAAATTGCATGAATTTATAGACTTGTTGAATAGCATAACTTAAAAAAATATTAAACTGAAAGGATACGCTGTGCATTTCTCTCTCTCTCTCTCTCTCTCTCTCTCTCTGGTAAAACAAATCTCTTTACTTTCCCAGCTAGTCTAGGCTTGTTTGTAAAAATACTATTGAGGCGAATGTGTCCTAATCTATGGCTCAGCTCTTCCCATGTGCCCTGTTTGGGCCCTGTCAGAGTTCTCCGTGTGTAACAGTGTGTGTAACAGACACTCCCCAGCCGACATCCAGCTGTGTGTGTAGCTGAGTGCGTCCCTTTGTTCTGACAATCTATGGCGGCCAGTATGGCCCCTTTGGGTCCTGCCCAGTGCTGAGTTAGACTAGGATTAGTGTGCAAAAGGAATTTTAAAGCCGTGTGTCTTCTGCAGTGGCACCAACGCCTCTCTAGTGTGGTCCAGGATCTGCCCTGGTGTGTATATTCACAGTATTCTATGAGTTGTTTGTTTTAACTCTTCTAGGGGGCTGCCATTGCAGTCGTCTTAAGCTCCCGTACCAATGCAGAACCAGCTGTAGTCTGCTATGCAGGAAACTGAATTAATAGGTTGCTCTGCCTGAGGTTTGAAAGGGGTGCTGCTCCAATAATCTCCATGCAGCTCGAGCAATCATCTGATGAAGTGGGTTTTATCCATGGAAGCTCATAATACATTATATTTTTGTTAGTCTCTAAGGTGCCAAAGGACTACTAGTTTTTAAAGTTGCAGACTAACACCTCTAAGACGTCTCAGCCTGTTGTGTCTCATTGTGGCGATTCCTCTGGCAGTCTCTCCTACCCCGTGGTTGGCTGGAATGTACCGAGTACTGGCCAATGAGATACCTGGCTAGAGGTACAAAATTGAAATAAAGAATCTCGAGCAAATTAACCTGTTTAGCCTCATGAAAACTTTCTGAGCTGGGCCACCATGGCCTAATGACGCTGTGGTTAAAGCCTGCACAAGTGATAGATATATGCATGTCAGCCCCTTTCAGTGAAATTCAGCCCTCCCTAGTAACTTGTCTCATCTAAAAGAAGAAAATGTGGGTTTCTTTTCCCCCTTGATTGTTTTATTTCACCTTGATCCAGTCTTTGTGTATTATACTGCCTTCAGGGCTCTCATTAGCAGCCAAAAATAAAAGAAAGATGTAGGTTTCAGCATAAAAGAGAATATAAAATCCAACTGTTCATGGATTGTAAGATTTGTCTATTCATAAAGCCTGATGAGGCTGTACATCAGTGCTAGTCCATGCTGCCCTGCAGGCGTGATCAGATAATTGCAAAGAAAGAGCCCCTCATAACATCAAGCCTTTCTGTATTTGGGTTTCCTCACTTGAATACTTTATAGTAACTTGCACTACTGTAACTTTCCATGGTTCTGGAGCAATCTGGAGCACAGCTGACACAACTCCCTTCTGAAAAACAGCATGTTGGCCGGGACTTGATGGCAGCACAAAAGTTATGGCAACACTTGCACTTGTAGGAATGGAGCTGAGTGAGGATTAGAAATCTGATGGTGATTGGAGTCACTGATAAGGCCACAGGAGGGGTATCTGGTAAATTAGCAGGGCTGGTGCAATGTTAATTAATGGTTTGTTGTTTAGATTATGGCAGTGCTTAGGCCCCCCAGTTCTGAACCAGTGCCCAATTGTGCTTGGCACTGTACAAACACAGCAAAAGGTTGGTCAATGCCCTCGGGCATTTTCTGTGACTGTTTGCTTGAATGTGTAAGTGGCATGACTTTGACCATTCCCTCTTTTGCTTCTTGCCATAAACATTCTTACATGAACATCCTTGGGAAATGAATGTCACAGTCAAGTGCATGAGAGTTTGTACCAGAGATGTTTGCCCATTTAGCCAGTTTCATATTGTGACACAGCTGACCAGTTCCAGCTCAGGCACACAGCTTGGGCACAGAATGTTGAAGGGGGGAGGGCAGTCACAGAACGTTTAAAGGGCTTAATTTTAGAGTTAAAAAAATATCTTTGCATAGAGTTATCAGTACCCTGGGGCGGCTGACTGATTAGATGTCAGAAAATGGCAAGGGCTGATGTAGCATGAGCAGAAAAAAAGAGATGAACGTCATTGGATGAATTGTTTGTACAGCCTGGTTAGTTTACGTTTATTCAGGGCTTTTAGAAAGATGAAGGCCCTGCTGGCATTCCACTGTTAAATGTGACGCCAGTGCTAAAGATTCTTGTATAAATGCATTGTAGCATGTTAAAATCCTGGTCCAGGGCAAACACCCATTGAATTCAATGGGGGGTGAGGATTTCAGGATTACTGAATATGACACTTAGTTCAGAGACTTTTTGTTCTGTTCCACCTGTACAAATGAGTGATGTGAAGTTAATGCCTTAGACTGGGACTTGAGAGAATGGGGTTCCAGTTGCTCCTCCTCTAGACATCTTGTGGGGCTTTGGTTAAGTTCCTCTGTGAGTTTCAGTGCCTGAGCTCCAGCCAAACCCTGAAAGTCTCCACGATGGTTTTAGTTCCATAGCACAAGCTCTGCAAGCCCAAGTCTATGGACTCAGGCTCTGAGACTTGCTGCTGTGCAGTGTAGATGTATACAAAGTGCACTAATTTCTCCAGTAAATAGGAATAACAACACTTCCCTACCACCCAGGGGTGTTATGTGGATAAATAGAGGTGCGCAGATATGAGGGACCTGTGAGTCATATAAATATATTAGCTAAAGTATTACTAAGCAATATAGTATTTTCTAAAAATGTGGCGGGCATTAATTTAACAAAGTGATTTCCTGGAGTTTGGAAAACAAGTTCGTTTGCTTGGAATTCTAATATTATTATGAAAGCAATTCTCTCATGTGCCCTCTGAAGTCAGCAGCAGAATCTAATGGGTCTCTAGGGGCACAGCAGAGCTGACCGGAAGCGCCCTGCCAGGAGTGCTCTGGGATTTGTTTTCTTTTGATTATGGGAAAAATAACCCAAGATGTTTCTGTACATGCAGAACATTCTTAACTGAAAAAATCTGTTGGGGAGCGAGAGGGCCAGAGAGGAAGCAACATTTCTAAAGGCAATACAAATGTGTTTGGATTAGGGTAAGAACCCAAACAAATTTATTTTTAGTGACTTCCAGCAGTTTCCACTATAGAAATATTGAGACCATGATGCAAGTTTAAATCCGGAGTAACTCCACAAAATCATTGATAGTGCTGTGGATCTCTAGCAGTATAAATGAGAGAATAATTTCATGCCTTTAAGATGGCACTTGCTGATCTCTTTCAGCACTCATTATGGTGAAAATGTGGCAGAGATGCTCTCAGGCCTTTTGTAATTTAGACATCGCTCTTCCACCTCGTGCAGGATTTCTGAGGCTTTTCTGATATGCTCTACCTTTAACCCAGCATTTTTTTTGGTTGTTTTTTTTTTAAAAAAAAGAGGAAATAAAGTGAGCCTATTTATTTTGGGTCAGGTTGTGCTACACTTACATTGAGCATCTTTTGTTGCAAATAGCCCCCTGAAATTAATGGAGCCACGCACACAATAAGATATCACTCAGTGCGAGTGAAGAGGGTAGCTAGATGGCCTGTAGGAAAAAGGAAACATGTGGTTTGATATTTCCATTTGGCAGTTCTCTGCTTCCTCAGTCTAACCATTGTTTGTACTGTGATAGGGTGTAATTACAGAAGTCCCTTTGAGATTGTTCCCCAGTGTACTGATCATGCCACTGACGCCTACCTTCTTGCTCTCTGGGCTCCCCATCACTCACTCCTGCTGGGCCCGGTCCTCTGGTCTCCCCAAGACAAGGCACAGAATTGGGGTTACTGCCCCCCTGCTGAGCAATGCAGATACTGAACCACATCAGCTCTTTGATGACTCAGTTTTAAGGCTCAGCACCCAGGAAACCAACCCCCAAATGGGACCAAAACCTCCCAAATAAATCTGTCTTATCCTGTGTAAAAGTTGTACCCAGGGAAAGCTCATAGGTTAGCTCTCTGTATCAATGAACAGGAGATGTGCAGTGGTTGCTCCCCCCAGGTAACAGTTATTTACACTGGGCTTGATAATAAACAAAATAGTTTTTATTAAGTATAAAAAGTAGGATTCAAGTGAGAAAAGTCAGATCAAAGTAAGTTACTAAATTAAGATGAATAGAAATGCATAGCTAGTCCTAATCCAGTTAGAAACTTGTGACATGCAAATTCTTACCCCAAAGAGCTGTTCTTATTTCAGGTATGAGCTTCAAATTAGAGTTGTTCTTTTATGCTGACTCGGTTCTTCAGCCTTCTTCAAAGTTCTTTTAATCTCCTCTTAGGATGGGCTGAGCAGTTTCCAAAGCCAGCTGAAGACAACACATTGATTGCTTCCCATTGCTTAAATAGACTTTCCCCCCAGGCTTCCCTCCTGGCCATCGGCCCCCAGCTTCCAGGCACCTTTCCCCACTGCTGACTATGCTGCCGGCCCGAGCCGCTGGGCTCCTGGCCACTAGCTTGGCTTTGCTCCCAACCCCAGCTGGGCTCCCAGCCACCAGCCTCTCTCCCACTGGACTCTCTGGTCCGGCAATATCCCTGGTCCAGGACCACTGGTTCATCTGTATATACATATTTTCAATGTGAACAACAGGGGCATTATTGGGTTTGGCTGAACTGCGCTTGTGCAGCATCCTGGGCGATAGAGCAAAGGTGCCTTAATCATTGTGCTCCCCTAATCCTGAGAGCAACTGGGGGCCAGTTTGGCCCTTGGAGGTAGAGTAGCCTCAGGACTCCTCTAGCATAGGCTGGCTGCTCTGGCTCTCTATGGGCCATTCAGCTTGTCTAGGACTATGGAGCACAAGTTGCTGAAGCAACACCACTTCCTGCTCCTGACACATTCCCCTCCACTAGAAAAGGTTGGTGGAGAGTTGGCTAATTGAGCTCTGTACTAGCAGGGGAGTCCCCTAAACAGCTCTGGCCCTAGAGTGCTCATTCAAATCAAATGACACCCGCTCTAGAGAAACGTGCTCCCAAGAGAGCAGTATGCTCTTCTGAGAAAGGGGCATTTTAAACCAGGTGTGGGGAACCTTTTTTGGGGTCAGGCAGCCACTGATCCACAGAAAAATCAGTCAGGAGCTGCACCCAGATGGTGCTCTACAGCAATACAGCATTATTCCTGGGTTAGATTGGACCAATAACACTGTGTGTTGCTGTGAGCTGCAAAATGCTGCTAGTACAAGGGTGGGCAATAATTTTTGAAGGGGCACCACGCCAAGAATTTGGAAAGTGGTTGAGGGCCGCACTCTTCCATGATATTAATGGAGGAGGTGTGAAGGTCTGGGATGTAGGTTGGGTGCAGAAGGGAGCTTGGGGGTAAGGGAGGGAGTTTGGGTGAAGGAGGCAGTTGTGACCTCGGGCACTGGACTGAGGTGCAGGGGGTTGGATTGTGACCTAGGGCAGGGAATTGGGGTGCAGGGATTTGGATTGTGAGCTAGGGCAGCAGGGGACTCATTTAGGGCAGGGAATTGGGGTGCTAGATATGGGTGCAGGACCGGGGGCAGAGGATTTGGGTATGTGCAGTGGGGGGGGGGGGCAGAGGGTTGGTGGAAGGGGGTGCTGGGATGCCAGAGTCAGGGTCTGGCCAGGAGACTTACCAACCAGCAGCCCGTTGCTGAATCAGCTACCCTGCCTGCCAGTGCTCCCTGTATCTGTTACCTTGCTATTCACAAATATCGTGAATCTCTCTTTGCTCGACCCTTCCTGAAACAAATGGAGAAGCTCAAGGAAAAGCCTCAGTATCTGCTGGTCCCTTCCAATTCTCTATGAAATGTAGCATGGGAGAATTACAACTTGCCCCATCCCTGCATAGCAGAACTCAGAGCATGTTGCTTGCTTGGGCCTTATGTGCTTGCACAAAGAGGTCCAGGAAACTAGCCAAAGACAGGCTGACTCCAGGCTGAATGTGAACTGGTGAACTCACCCCGCAGAAAAAACTTGAAGCTGGGGTGTAAATGTGGCCATTTGTAGCTTGGGAAAGACAGGATGGAAATTGTTTATCACCCAGTGCATTAGAAGCCTGGTTTCACACCCTTGTCTCATAAGCCTGTGAAAATGGACTCCAGCCTTGCAGACAGGATGATTAATGCACAGAAACAACGTTCAAGATTAAGTTATCTCAGGAGTACAAGTATGTTTAATCAAAATAAGATCTGGTAGCTGCCAGAGCCATCGGTTTAGCAGGGTTCTCTACCTTACATAATAGAATAAAATGGGAAAAAATTACAAGAAAATTAGACACGTTTAAAATATGACAATTTGGAAACACTCAGTGGAATTGCTCCTTCTCCTCTGTAAGCTCTTTCAGCACCATGTGTTGAAGGATTTCTGGGCTGTGTGAGCTGTTGCTCTGTCTCTGGAGCACATACAATCTCTGCCATACAGACATTCATATTTTGCAGCCCTCCCTAAGGGAATCCCTGAACACAGCCGGCCATGCATTACCTGTTCCTATGCCCTTTAAAAGTCTGTTTTCCTTGGTCTGCTCTTGAAATATATTTTGTTGTGTGCATTGAGAGACATCCTACACATGAGGGAAACTAATGTACATAGCCGACTGAACAGGCAGCAATGGGTAAAGGGTTCCAGATTCTACTAAGATGGAAAACATCGTTGCTATGTGGTTAACGCAACAGGCTGGTATTCCTGCAGCTGCACAAGTGACTGTATCAGTTGCCTCTACTCTTAGTCCAGGATATAAAAAAATATTTTTTGTCTAGTTGTGTGATTTGATTAAAAAAGCAGAAAGCCCAGAAATCATTTTGTAACATGAACTAATGTAAGGAGCTGGCTTTGGACCCTTATGGCAAGGAAGAAAGCTCCAAATAATAAACAAGTTATTGCTAAAACCATGTGACTAGAGCTCAGGGGAGCCACTAGCCAGCACAGGCCCCTGGGGAAGGTGTGTGTGTGGGTGGGGAGGGGGAGGGGGCCTCAGCGCCATGCTCCCAGAAGGCCTGGAGCCTCTGGTGGACAGGGCAGGGCTAGGGGGCCACCAGCCCACTGCGCCAAACGGAATGTGGCATGCCCCTCCCCCGCCCCATCCCTCAGTGCTGCACGGAGTGTGCAGTGCTCCAGTGGCAATTTAAAGGGCCCAGGAGCAGGAGCAGTAACAGTGGCTGGGAGCCCCAAGCCCCTTTGAATCTCCAGGCTTGGGACAACTTACCCATTTGCCCCGTTAGTGGGCTTGTTAGGCTATGTCTACACTGCACTGTAGTGCGCAATAAGAGCTGCAATTCGAGCTATGCACATTGCATCTCTTATTTCGAAATAGCTTAGTTTGTAAATTTTGAAATAACCCACTATTCCAATACTGCCCTTACACCTTGAGGAATGAGGTTTACAGGGCTGTTGGAATAGCGAGCCCAAAACAACGGGCTTGCTGTTAAGATGCCGGATAGCTATTTCAGGCTACTCCAGTAGCCCCAAATAGCATTGCAGTGTAGACGTAGCCTTAGCATTGCGTGGTGCACAAAGGTCTCATTCAGAGGCCATAGACTGATCAGCGATTGGGTTGAAAGGCTGAGTGACAGCTAATCATGGTCCCGTTACTCCAGAGGTCAGCCAGAGCGGCTTCCGGTGGTGCATGGTTTCCAGAGTCCAGAGCATGCTTCAAGTCCCGGTGAGCCCTCCCCACTGTGGCTGCCCCATCACCGCATGCTGTGCCACCTCCTGCCTCCCCCCACAAGACTGCCTCTGCCATGCAGGGCCCCAGTCTGGCTGCACCGCCTCCTTCTCCATCTCCAGACAGCTGCTGCCGGGGGTGGTGGTGAGAGTGGGGGCCAAGTCTGAGGCAAAACTCGGCAGAGCTGCTTCCAGACCTTGGTGCCTTGGAGCTGCTGCTCCAGCCCCAGAAGGGGCCCTGTGGAGCCTGGCTGGGGCACTGCAAGGCAGGATGTGCTCAGGATTGGCAGGTGCACTCCGTGCACTGCCATGCTCTCTCTCTCCCTCCACCTCCCTCCACGCACTGGGAGAGGAGCAATGCATGGAGCCACTTGCTCTGCCATGAGCCAGGTCTGGCAGGGAAGGGCGGGGCTTTCTTCACCTTCCTCTCGTGCCCTCTGAGCAGGAGGCCAGAGCTGGTGCTGCAGCCTTGTGGCTGTGCAGGCGCCCAGCTGCGTGGGGGTGAGGGGGGCCTGAGCTTCCTCCCCCTCCTCACCCCGCTGAGGGAACAGGGCAGTGCACTGTCTAGAAGCTTTCCCTGTTGCAAGGGGCTGCAAAGCCAAATGTGTCCCCCCCCCCCCCATGCCAAGACTCTCACACTCCAATCCCCCTTCACTCGCTCATCTCCCTCCAGCAAGACCCCACACCCCCAGCTTGTTCCAACACCCTCCCTTCCTCATGTATCCGCCCTCCTGGCCAGACACCCTAACTCCATACTGCTCCTGCACTCTGACACCCGGCCACACACTGCAACCGCCCTTGCTCCCTTCACCTGGCCAGAACCCCTACTCCCAGCCTGTTTCAGCACCTTACCTCCCACCCAGACCTTGCAACCTCTCTCCCTTTCAACCACACCTCCCCCACCGCCCGGATCCTGCACCCCAGCCCTATCCCACTCACTGGCAGCCCCCCTTTTGCACACTGAACCTCTCATTTTTGTCCCTCCCCCAGCGCCTAAGGGGGGGGGGGGAGGTCCATAGAATCCACCAACTCCAGACCCTCAGAAAAGTAAATCTGGTCTATGGGAAACCCTGAACCTCAGTCCTCCCTGTCCCTCCCCCTCACCCCATGAGGCTGGAGCACCAGAGGATGAGGTGGCTCAATTGGGAGCCCTCATCAATGAGTTTTTGGGTTTTTGTGTCTCACTTGTGTGGTTTCCCCAATGGATTTTTTTCTGTGGGTCAGTGGCTCCCCCACCCAAAAAAAGATTTCCCATCCCTGCCATAAAGAAAACATTGAAACCTTTTGTGCTGGACATAAATTAATATTTTACTGTATTTTAAATGAAGTTTGATAAACAAACATGAGAAAGTTAAAACGCTTATTCTGTTTACTAGTTTAAATTAACCCATTCTCTCTAGCTGCAGCTGGTTCAGAAAATAAGGTCACGGAACCCAGCCTGCTCCTTTCCCCGCCTCCCCCTGGCACACAGATCCATATATAGAAGTGAATAAGTTAACTCTTGGCACACCACTTCTGAAAGATTGCCAACCACTGCTCTACTCCATACTCCCATATCCTTGACTATTTCCTGAGCTTGGTTGCCCCGACCAGGCAATGCCATGATGAGAATGAATATTTGACTCATGTAGAAAGCTGTGCATTATGCATCGCTCTTCAATATGCTGTAGAAAGGGCCCCCAGTAGACACTGAAAATGGAAAACTGTAGTGTGTGGTTAGGCTGGGTTTTATGTGGAGTGGGAAATGGAAGAGGACTGCTGTAGTTCCCGTGCTCTAAGGATACATGTACCCAGCAGCGTTATTGCGGATTAACTGATGTTATTTCAAAATAATAAAGTGTGTGTCTACACAACAAGCCATTATATCAAAATAATTTTGAGATGGAGGACTGCTTACTCTGACTCCTGTAACCTTCATTTTACAAGGCATAAGGGAAGTTGAAGGAAGCATGTTCTTCCTTTGACTTCCTGCTGTATAGACAGCACCAAAAGCCAAATTAAGCTATTTCAACTTCAGTTATGCAATTGACGTAGCTGAAGGTGCATATCTCAATTCCACTTTGGCCCTGCAGTGTAACATGCCCTAAGTGAACAGGAAATCCACGGTCCAGTTTATTGGTATTTCATCAGCAAACAGCCTCAGACAAACTTTGTGGCAAGTAAGACAGGAACCATACATTTGCCCTTTATTTATATGACTTTATTGTCACTCTTGTAATGTTCCTTCAGTTCCTCTTTGTCTTGAGATGGTTGGTGAAATTGTCCATGGTTCACCCAGTAAACCCTCTTTGTGGTAGTGCTGAATTGTAAGAAACACAATTCAATTGGTATCCTCCTTGCATCCTCTGCAGGAATCCCCTGAGCTGGTTTTGGGCTTGTTTAACAAAGACGCTGAGCCAGCTTTTCAACTGGTGCAACTCAGAATAGCTCCATTGCCTTCAATGAAGCAATGTTGACTGATGCCAGCATTGGGCACATTATTTTCAAATGTGCCAAGAGAAACAGTTTGATTTGTTTCACTATGGCAGCCAAGATTGTATCCTTACTGATCAGTTTTCTTTAACTTTGTTAAAAACCGTAATTTTTAAGTGTTAAACTATAAAAAGGGCCTCTTTTTGTACATTTTCATCTTTGGTACATTTGAATGACTTTAGCCATTACGATAATTGCAATGCTGGGTGCTTACAGATGTGGACACCTATTTGAATGTACAAATTTTGGTTTCTGTGGATTTTTCACCCATTGCACACTCCTTTGAGAATTTTATCTTAACAGTGTTGCTGTTCAGCTTACAAAATGACTGTTCTTTGCTGGACACATCTGCCTTCTTCCACTTTAGCTCTCATACATTTCACAAAGTTTGCAAAAACCATTGCATATTTTCTACTACAGAAGAAAATATGCAGTCCCTCACAATGTACTTACCCACTGATGTGATTGAAGCTGTCGGCTTGATAGGCAGTGCACAAGTGCTGCTACAATAGACTCTGACCATTTATTTGGTACTTTAAATACAAAAGCACCTTAAACAATGCAGTAAGACTAAAGGAATGAAGGAATCAGTTCAGTTACAATTAAACCTACTTCTGTGTAAGTCTTAAACTGACACAAAAAACTAGTCTTGAATAAGCTCGATAAACTCCATAGCTTTTCTGAAGTTGGGTGCAGCTCTTCACTGCCTTGCTTTTGATGAGTCAGGAAGTGTTCCTTGAAGGGTGGCCAATGGTTTCCCCAAGACACTAGTGTCTTGCATTTGGCAGGTCAGCTGTGTAGTTTCCAACTCAGCCTAACGTGTTATGCTTGATAAACAAGATAGTTGGCCAGCTCTTTCTCCTGGTATCCAATTTAACTAATACCTCCCTCCTCACATTTAAGCTTCTAATACTGAAAATATAATTAGCTCTGGAATAAGTAGTTTTGTGCTTTGGGAAAGAGTGAATATTAGGAGGCTCTTCCTAATAATCCTGCAAGGATGTAGACTAACTTAGGGTGCGTCTACATTGCAGGGCTCAAGTCGAAATAAGATACGCAAATTGAGCTACGTTAATTGTGTGTCTTATTTCGGAATAGCTTATTTCAAAAAAGGGGCACTCTTCCTCCCTCTTCCCTTACTCCTTGTACAATGAGGGTTACAGGACACTGAGTAAGAAGTCCTCCAGCATGACCGTATTTTGCTACTATTTCAAAATAACTGCCTGCTGTGTAGACGTGGATTAAATTATTTTGGAATAGCGCTAGTTATTTTGAAATAGTGTTGCAGTGTAGACGTACCCTTACAGTCAACACTAGCAAAATGTTGTTTAATGTGGTATGAATCTAACTTCTGAATTTACAAACTTTGATTGAACTATAAATGGGACCAAAAAAGAAAGGTCCCTAATAGGACAACATGGGGCTGGGAGCGTGTTATGATTTCATTAGGTAAGCTTAACAATGAGAGAGCCTGCTATTTCAAATAGACCCTGCTGCCAGGGAAGGGAACAGACTTTGAGAGTATGAAATAGTTTCAAGATGGTGTCTACATAAAAATCTCTGTTTCCTATCTTTTTTCTTTAATCATACACTTCCCTTAACTCACTTGAATTCTGGGTTTGTTTATGGAAGCTGTGATGAAACTCAGTAAGTAAACAACAAGCAGATTAGAGTCAGCCTTGCTACATGCCTCAAAATAACTCTTCCAATATTTTGTGGAAGGTTTTTTTAAAGTAAGGCTGTACAGGATAAAAAATATCTCTAGACCCAAAACTAGCATTGGTTCTCATGGCCATAGCACTGGTGAAAGTTAGGGGTAGGCAGGGCACCTTTGGCTAGTGCTCTTTTAATCTCTAACCAGGCTTTGTAGACCGCTGTGTTTAAAATCTCAGCAGCCACGAGAGGCTTCACTGCACTAGAGAGCTGTGTTTACTACTGCTGGAACTGAATCAGTGGTAGAATGGTGGGATAGTTTAGCAAAAATACCTTAGCATAGACATGGTCTTAGCACACATTGCTGTCAGCACTCTCTTTGGAGAGCTCATACGTGAACTTTACGGAAGGAAATGAAGCTCTGGAGACACCTATTTCCCCCTTTTTTGTTTCATTACATTCTCTAACCTTCCTCTCTAAAATAGGAAATGTCTTCGTGTTGCTTGTTTATGGTGTTAAGTGAAGGGATTCAGCCTGTCTCAGAAAACATTATCATGTGGGCAGCCTCAAAGATGGAGAATAGACCAGTGAGGTCAGGGAAACCTATACCGTCAAAAGACAGAACTGAGGTCTGGGATTGCTTTATTATTGGCTGGCAGTCACCCCCTTATCCTGGACTGACTCTGAAACAGCCCTACAGAGTATAGCTAAGATAGCTGTCCCAGCTTCTAGGATGGCAGAACAAAAGGAAGAATCAATGCCATTATCACAATTATAGGTGCTGGAAAGTAAACTATAATCATCCACATGGTGCAGAACTGCCACCTGTCACTTCACTGACTTCACTTCATCTGGGCATGTCTACACCACAAGTGGGAGATGTGATTGCAGCACATGTAGACACACAGCATGAGTGACAATAGTGACACCAGCACAGACCCAAGGTGGGCTGGGCTAGTCCATCAGCTCCAGTGCTGCCACAGCTTCACTGCTATTAATCTTCCAGCTATCCAGGATATAGCTTGTGCATGTCTACATGTGTGGAAAAATCACACCACCCACCCACAACGCAGGCATACTCTGTGCTCTGCTAACTTTCCAGGCTCGCAGGATGGGAAGGTGGAGACCAGGACAGATAGTAGCTTGGCAACTACTTCCTGAACAATTAGAAGTACTTTAGTGAAATGGAATAAGGCTTCTGCGGTTATAAACTGGCCCCATTGCTCAGTCGCCACCTGAGGGACATGAACCGCCACAGTGTGGTTCTGTCGTTAGTTAAGACTGTAACCCCCCTACTCAGAGCTGGGCAGAAGCACTGATTCATTCTCCCCTACAATGAATTTACATTAATTTTCCAGCCTATGTTTCCTGGAAGATGGCCATAGGAGTAGATTATTGTTTTAAGTACTGGGGTCTTTTCAACCCGGCTGGATATAAGTGGGCACAAATATTGGCTGTAACAAGAGCCTGGCTTAGTTTTATTGTCCATATTTGTGAGCTGGAGCCCCAGTTGTTGTCTCTTGTAAAGTGCTACATTTTTCATACACGTCATTTACATCAGGTTGTACAACAAGCAGCATGAGGTAACTGGTGAACTAATGATTTTCCCTCTCGGCAAAATGGTGAGAACATGGCTTGGGAGGTGCCTCTTTGACAGCTGCACTCACAGTTCTAAGCGATCTCAGCTCTTTCCTAAAGAAAGGTAACGTTTTGTAAAGCTTGCCATAGCTGCCCGTGCAACTCAAAACAGAGAAATTTGCCAGAATTAGCAGCAACTGAAAACCATCACTAAGCGTGTCTTATTGTGTATGAATGCTTAATATATGTGCCATGTCTGGGGGCTAGATGACACTGTGTATGACCTACAGCTCTCTTGTCCCATACTCAACGTGGGAAAAGCTGCAGATTCTGATACCTGCGGCTCATCATTAGGCCAACAGCAGCACTAGCTTTTGAAGATGCTTCCTGGATGGGAAGAATAAATAAGGACAATAATAATCGAGATAGGAGGAGACAAATTAAAAATGATGGTCTGAAGATTACAAGGGATGGACTATCCAATGTGTGTGGGTGGTGGTAGTGTGGAGCTAACCTTTATCTGCCACAAGCAGAGGTAACAAAACAGAGGCACAAGCACTTACCCGCACGAGAGGGAGAATCTAGAAGGATTAGCAAAAACATTAAATAAACAACTTGGTAAAACACAGTGTGTCACTGTGAGTGGCTAACAGTAAAACTCATCGACACACCCATAAAATAAAATAAACTGGGTAATGCGGTTGTCATCAGGGATATATGAAGACCTATCCAAACCAGGTCCCTGATCCTGCTTAGTCTTTGCAGGATTATGTCCCAGGTTAGTACCTCTCTGCTGGAAAGTACACACCTTATGAAACAATAGGTGCCCTTAGAGGTATGTGTTGATCTAAACCGAGTGCTATATGTATGAAATAGCCAGAATGGTTAAGGTTTAATTAAAAATTGCCAGAATGGTTAATTCCCTTCTGAGATATTTTAGATCTTAATTATTTGCACTTGCACTGAAGAATCAAATACTTTTATGAATCAGTTAATATCAGTTGGCATTTCTGTATGCAGCATAAGAACCTCTTAAAATATTTTTACTGGCACATAAATTAAAATAAACTCTTTACTTCCAAGCAACAAATTACAAAATCAAAGATAACTACAAAATGTCTTTATTGAAAAAAGCAGATTATAACATCTAAGGTTAAATGAAACTTCTGACTTTTAATATTAAATAACTTAGGATGATAGCAAGTAGCTTCTTCTTTAGATAAATAAATCTACATTTCCCAATCTTTTTTCTTCAACAATCAAGGGAATCAAACACTGAAACATAAAAACCACAAGTCATTCTAGGGACTAAAAACAGAGAAGCACATTTAGAAGTTTTACAAGGATATATACAAAAATAGTTAAACTAATGTATATTTGCAGCATGTAAACTAGTTACATGATATACAAACAGGGAATTTATATATCTCCTACAAAATAAAAATCAATGTTGGTCCAAGTTCTTGGAAGAAAACTATATTCTTTTAAAGAAAATGAAAATATTCTCAAAGGAAAACTTAATTTAAGTCAAATTATATACTCTAGTTATGGCATTAGTTGCATGATGAATCATAAACTTTTAAACTTTCCTTGAAACACAAGAAAGCAGCTTTTGTGTGCCTCCTTTAGAGCTTTGGTTTACTTAACTGTTCTGGAATTTCTTGTCTTAAAGAGCTCTCCCATCCATACTTTACTTTTGAAGCCCCACTTTACAAAATATACAAAAATCCCTTTTTTAAAAGCTCAATTATCTGAGATTCCCCCATCTTCTCCCAAATCATCATTTTGGTCTTTTCTTTGGAACATATTTTCCAGTGCACTAGGGACTCTGTGAATCTCCTAAAATGGCCACATCCTTTTGGGACACTGGAGAAGTCTTCCACAAAAATGAAATAAATATTAAAGGTTTATTCCTGAGTTCTCATGATGCAAATGAGAACAAGTTATAAAATGCTGTAACTTGATGGAAATATTCTGAAAGTACAGAATACAGAAAAGATTTCCAATAAATAATCATGTTGTAAAACAATACTGGGAAGTTTACATCTGTGTTGAACTGACTGATATAATACTCCCTAAGCAAAGCATTAGATGCTTTCATTTATACAATTCCCTAGACAGGAGGTAAAAAGCACAGGAACTGTCATTAATACTAAATTGTACAGCATGTCACTTTAGATTTGCTTATAGCTTCCCCTTATTCTTTCTTATTAATAATAATAATTATTGAATTATACCAATTATATTCCAGCTTTATTATTAATGGTGTAAAAACCAGCTGATCTGAACAAGAGCTTTCTGTAGCTTAAAAGCTTATCTCTTTCACCTGCAAAAATTGCTCCAATAAAAGATATTGCCTCCCTCACTTTCTCTCTCTCTCTCGCTGTAATTTACAGTGTTTTAATAGAATGCCCCTGCCTATAGAAAATACTGGAAGAACAACTGCTGCTTTCTGGTTTTAAACAAACTGCTCTTTCTATATTGAAACATAATTTTTCAACATTTTACCATGAAGATACTTAACACATATTGGAGTTGAGTAGAACTACTAGAAAGAACTGAAAAATTAAAATGCGAAAATCAGTATTATTCTGTTCTAAAGAATGAAAGTTTTCAAAGAAGTATTGTATGTACATGTTAGCTAGTGCTGTCCACTGAAAAGCAATGCAGGAGTGAAAAGTTACAAACTTGCCACTAAAACAGACCACACACTAGCTAATATATTGGCCGAAGATGGCCTAAATTACCTAGTTTGGTTTCTTTCATTGCTGTTTTCTATGGTTCTGTGAAGTTCTAGCTCCCAGTCTCCTGAAGCAAATGCACTTTTCAGTAGAAAGCACTGTTCTGGGTTGGCTTGCTTTTGTGAACAGACCCAAATGTTCTGTATGTTTTAATATTTTTTTCTTGATGTGGGGGTTTTATACATATATTTTAACAGTAACACATGCTAGTAAAATGCCTTTAAGCAAAGAATGGTCCAAAACTGTTTCATGAAATAGAAAAGTATTATACTGTGACTAATACAAAATATTTACCTCTCGAAGCTTTGACATCCTCAGTTTGGTATTTTCAATAATAGGCAAATTTCTTGAGTTACTTCAGTTAAAGTCAGATGTGTCAGAAGGACAGTTTTTACCTTTTACAGCTTAGATTTCAGGAATGAGAGGCCCAAGCATGTATTTGCAACTCATTTTGTACGTGCAATCATAGTTACTATGCACACAAAGGTGTACAAATAAATGAACAAAGCTGTTCCCATTTTCCAGAAAATCAGAATTATTGTGTCAACCACTATAGGAAGAGTTTACTAGTAGCATTAGCAGTGCTCCCAAACATGGCTTTCACCTTAATTAAACCAGGTATTAATTATAAAATGACTGGTTAAAGGCACATTGGACTTACTGAGGAGCATTCAGGTGGGTAGATTAATCTTTTCCAGTCAGATAATTCAGCAGCAGTTTCTGAACTGTTGCATTCACCTCTTGCTATCACCAAAGAATGTATTTTTTTTACCATTAAGATATTTTGGAATATCAAAAAGCTCTATAAGGGGAGTGAGACTCTCACGAGTTAATCCATTGGTGACTCCTTGTGCTTTCCAACCATACCCTGAATTGCCTTATTGCATCAATGGAGTCTTTAAATCAGGGGTGAGGAACCTTTTTTTGGGGCAGGGCTGCTGACCCATAGAAAACTCAGTCAGAGCCCGCATAAACAAAAAAAACAAATCAAACCAAAAAAACCTCCCACCTCTCACTGAAAAGCAGAAAGACACTTCCAACATTCCCCTCCTTGCACATCAGAGCCTACGGGGGCCCACCCAGACTAACAGATTTTGTGTGCTCCAGCCCCACGGGAGTCAGTGGGTGGCAGGGGCTGGAGCTTCAGCCCGGGCTCCCCAATGGTGGATGGAGAGCCCTGAGCCTTGAAGGCCGGATCCAGACTTTCAGCCCCTGGCCTTAGGTCCTCCACCCCTGCTTTAGATACACTTCAATGCTGTTGCCAAATAATAACTATTTCATTAATTAGTTTGAGGGAACTCACCTGGTGACAATTCTAAAATTAGTGGGCCAGATTCTCAGGTCATATAAATCTGCATAGCTTCGTGATGCCTCTGCAGTTCTGTCAATTTACACATGTTGAGAATCTGGCCTGATATTTTAACTTAATTCAGTAAAAGAATTTTGTCACTTAAATACATGTAAGGAAGGGAGTGATGGTCATATTTCAAGCTATAAAATAATTTTAGGAGAGCATAGATCAATTCTCATGAGAATACGTGGAACTGTTATTTAAACATACAGATGTGTGGTTTGCACGTAAATCAATGCACAGCAGAAAACAAGTTTTAAAAAAAAATCATCTAACTTCCTATATGGAAGATATATATTGCCCCAGAGTTCTGAGGTTACTGTAAAAACTTATTCAAAAGATGAAAGTGTGTACATTCTATGTATATCTAGTACTTGTTATAAAATACCAATTTCTGTTTCAGTTGTTTGAACCTCTAAATTATTATTTTTGCTAAATCATGCTTGGTTTTCAAAGATGATCACTATAATAATTCAAAATTACATCTGGTAAAGAACACATTAAACTGAAAAAATGATACTTCTTTAAATTGGGCAGTGGTTTTGTAACGTCAACAAACGGCAAAGAAGTTTGTTACAAATTAAGTCTTGTATAAAACAAGTAGATAAAGACATAAAAGTGTCCCCTTGCATAGCCAAAAGGGCAGCAAAACCTAGTTACAAAGACAGGTTTCAAAGATGGATTGCTTAGTTAAGTGCCAGATCACCAGAGGAATGACAAATGCTTTTAAAGCCGATAGTTTCATGTCACTAGAAGCTACAAAAAAACCCCCAAGCATGTAAGTGGCAAGTTATGATGAAGAGCCAGAATCTTCTTCATACGCAATAATCCTCTATGAAAAAAATCTTAATTTTTCAAATGGACACATTCTTCTGTTATGTATTTCCTATAGAAGACACCTGCCATGTTTCTGCAGCAGGCTAAATACTCTGTTGGAACACTGATACCAAATATACTGGCTTGAAGTTTTTCATAGACATCAATACCATAATTAACCCAAGTTTGAAGAGCTTCATTACTAAAAATATATTTACTTTGCTTCCTATTGACAACTGCTGGGAATCTAAATATTCCAGAAATGTGAGAACGTTAACTCTCTAAGACCAGGATACAATGGGACTAGCTAAAAAGTGAGCATTTATCTTATCACACTTGCAGTGATGTGTATGTTACTGACTTTGGGGGATTAATTCTACACTCCTTTGCTCAGGTAAAACTCCCACGGGAGTGAAGCAAACAAGGCATGCAGAACAGAGACTTCCGTACAACTGTATTAAGAAATGCTGCTTACAGTTAGTTGAGTGGTGCATAATTTTTTTCAAGTGGTCTCAGTGACAATGCTGAAGGTAAATGGAAACACGTACAGGATTTAAAAAAATAAATAACTTAGCTGGTTTAGAGGGTTATTAGAGGAATTTCGTCTTTAAAAGCTAGAAAGTCATTTTTAAGTCTTCCATCTTCTCCTTCTAACGATTCATCCCTATAGAAAGTTTCGTTCAGAGTTCTGTAACGTGCATTGGGTAGCTTGGAGGTGGATGGGGTGGCACTTTGATATTGAGGCGTCTAATATGGCAGCCATGACAGAGTAGGTGGCCCTCTAAAGGATAGCAACGATGGCCTTCTTCATCATTGAGCTGGAGACCACAGTCCTAAGAGAAACAAATGCACATCCCAAAAGTTAGCTAGAGACTATGTCATTTCAATAAAATATCAATCAGACTTTGAAGCTTCTCAGCTGTCTCTTGTCATCTCTTTCATGTTAACTGCAGCACTCTTGGAACTATTTGCAGATGTACACTGACTATAATGTATAAAATTAAGAGAGCAAGGTCAGTAAAATCCAAGGGAATGTGAAATTTATGCAGTGTGCAGCATATCTTCCCTGGTTGACTCCTGCATTTATTATATTCAGTCCACCTAGATTCAGCCATG
Source organism: Pelochelys cantorii (assembly GCA_032595735.1). Taxonomy (NCBI): domain Eukaryota; kingdom Metazoa; phylum Chordata; order Testudines; family Trionychidae; genus Pelochelys; species Pelochelys cantorii. The sequence continues at coordinate 26,237,980 of CM064339.1, forward strand.
ACAAAGATCAGATTAATCACATGGTAATGCTGTACACATGGACATCTTAAATGTGGCGCTAGTCAGAAAAAGCTGAAAGAAGTTGAACTTGGAGTGAAGAAGAGCAGAAATAGTTGGAGAATAAGAAGAGAGCAGAGTAGAAAGAAAACTTCCTTCGGATGGAAGATAGGAGGCCAAATGTGGTGTTCTGGTTGAGACCGATCTGAGGCAAGTGACCAAGTTCAGTAGGTGTCAGGGCTCGTGTTTCAGTTCAGCCCTCTTACTAAGTAGGTCTCTTTTCTTTCTACAGTACATTTATCAGATTAAACTTAGATTAGATCAAATAAATCTGCCGTATTTTAAAAGCCATTTTTAAAAAGTAGACTACTTCTCTCCATTGGCATTCTAACCAACTTTCACAAATGGGGGGGAGAGTGTCTGGGACTTCTTATGTATTCTTTACATAGCAATACAAATAATTTCACCCAACAGTGAAAAGAGCAGAGTTACAGAGGAAAAAAATAACCCAAGCAAAACAGGAATCTTCCTTGGTGAAAATTGTATGTGCTGCAGCAAGGAAGTGCTTGCTTTCAGAGCAACCTTATTATTTACCCAAGTCAGCTGAGGTCATACAGACCATAGCGATTTTACATTTGGATTCCAGGATTTGGAAAGAAAAAGTGGGGAGTACTTAGAAATTCTGGCTTCTAAGCAATCCTGACAAAGTTGGAGAGAGAAAGCTGGCGTTGCATAGAACTAGATACTTTTCAGTGCTCCTAACCTCATATATGTGGTTACCTTCCATCACTTAAATTACAATTCTCACATCTGATCAAATTTCTACAGTTTGATTATAAGAGAGAATAAGATATTAAAATGTACTTTCAGACAATGCAGGAACACTTTTTAAAAGTTTAGGGACTTCTTATTACTTAGATATTTCAGACAATTCAATAAAATATATTAACTTTATATTCCTTAACAATAGTATAAGAGAACTCCCAGGTAAAGGCAGAAGTTCATTGCTGGAAATCATGTTAGTTTTGGGGTTTTTTTTTTTTGTGTGTGTGTGCCACATTTTGGTAAATTAAATGAGGAAATAGAGGAAACAGGAAGGAACTTGCCCAATTATTTTTGGACCATCAGCCTCAGAGCTTCAATTAGAATCATGACAGACTAGATAGCAGGCTCATAAAAGTGAACAGAATGGCAGACTTGATGAGGGGGGAGGTCTGAGAATGAAATAAACCATGAGTGAAATATACGAGTTTGGGCTTAGGCCTGTTAATTGCTAGCCAAGCACTGTATCAGATTGCAGCCATGCCAGCAGGCGTGCTACCCACTGGCAATACTCTGTTAGTTCTGTCCCTTGTTTAGAGCTTTAATGACTTGGGATTCACTAAAAAAAAAAAGTCAAATGCTAACAACATGCCTGGCCCCCCATGTTTTTCCCCTTCCATCTTGATGCATGCACATACAATGTTGCTCTGAAGTCTGTCCACTTAATGAATTTCAGTTTTAAAAGGGGCCCTACTGATTTACAAACTGCTGTCTGATTGGCAACACAGACACTATGAAAATTCCTTTTACATAGCCCATTCTTGAATGAGAATTGAATTCTTGCTGAGTGATAAGACTTTCCAAAGGGATCAGTGTGTTTGGGTGTCCAACATGTGACCTCTGAACGGGTTTTAAGGACCAGGTGCACAGCCCTTTGGGAAGCCAAGCACCTTTAAAGTCTCACAACATGATCCCCAAAAATGAACGACTCCAAAATGATGAGTGACTGTTGGAAACCTTCACAGATGCAATATACTATTTTAATGGCCCCATTTTCAAAGGAGCCTGAGTCCAGCCTGTAAAATTGAGCCCACAGCTTTTCCCTTCCAATATTTGTGCACGCATGCCCACATCAGGTAGATGTCTCACTACTCTAGTTATGCAGATAATGCAGTTAGCCATTTTGGGTGGAAGCACGAAGGATGATTTGCTTGAAACTGGAGAGAGAATGGTAAACTGAATAATGAAACAGAACTGACAATAAATCCTCAGTGGGACATTCTAATATAAAGTCAATAAGCTGGGGGAGAAGGGAAGGAGAAAAGCTGCCATCTTTTCTCAGGTGAATCCTCAGGAAGCGTTAGAAATTTAACAGAAATGGATGATGGCTTGCCCACCTCAGAGAGCCAGCTGGGGCAGAAAGATTCACATGAATTTTGGAATTCCCATCTTAGCTTCCCCCACTCCATTTGAAAAACTGTCCCTAACAAACACCCCTGAAGAACTCTTGCTTTCCTCTCTCTCTTCTGCCTCTCTGCTCTCAGTGCCAAATAAGGCCATGCCAGCAGAGAGATGGCTGGAATTACTCACTTTGGTCCACACTGCCAGCTAACGCTCAGCTTGTCATTCACTGCTAGAGTCAAAGGAACATAAGAACACGAGAACAGCCATACTGGGTCAGACCAATGGTCCATCCAGCCCAGTATTCTGTCTGCCAACAGTGGCCAATACCAGATGCCCCAGAGGGAGGGAACACAACAGGTAATTCTCACGTGATCCCTCCCGTCAGCCACCTCCAGAGAAACAGAGGCTAGGAACACTGTTCCTACGCATCCTGGCTAATAGCCATTGATGGACCTCACCTCCATGAATCAATCTAGCACTTTTTGAACCCTATTAAAGTCCTAGTCTTCAAGACATCCTCTGGCAAGGAGTTCCACAGGTTGACTGTGCGCTGAGTGAAGAAAAACTTCCTTTTGTTTGTTTTAAACCTGCTGCCTATTAATTTCATTTGGTGATCCCTACTTCTTATATTGTGGGAATAAGCACATAACTTTTCCTTATTCACTTTTTCCACACCAGTCCTGATTTTATAGACCTCTATCATATCCCCCCACTTAGTCTCCTCTTTTCTAAGCTGAAAAGTCCAAGTCCTTTTAATCTCTCTTCATATGGGACCTGTTTCAAACCCCTAATCATGTTTGTTGCTCTTTTCTGAACCTTTTCCAATGCCAATGTGTCTTTTTTGAGATGAGGCGACCACATCTGTATGCAGTATTCAAGATGTGGGTCTACCATGGTTTTACATAGAGGCAATAAAATATTTTCTGTCTTATTCTCTCTCTCTTTTTAAATGATTCCTAACATTGTTTACTTTTTTGACTGCCGCTGAACACTGGGGGTATGTCTACACTACAGAGTTTTGTCGGAAAAACAGCCGTTTTTCTGTCAAAATCTGTAACATCCATACAGCAATCGTGATCTTCCAAAAGTAAATCGAAAGAACAGAGGGGTTTTTCCAGCATTGATAATCCTCTTTCTACGAGGAAGAATTGGTCTTTTGGAAAATGGCGTGTGTGGACGGGAAAGAGGGAGTTCTTTCGAAAGAAGAGGAAAGAGAAAGAAGCACAGGTGCCCTGGTGGCCACTCCGTCCATAGTAATCACAGCTTAAATGCGAGATAGCGTCCATTCAGTGTGGATGCTATCTTTTGAAAAAGAAGATTGCTTTTTCGATGTGCTTCTGTGTGTGGATGCTCTCTTTCGGAAGTAGTTTTTTCAGAAGATCTCTTCCAAAAAAAGGTTCTTTCAAAAGAAACCTGCAGTCTAGACAGCCTGAGTGGATGTTTTCTGAGAACTATCCACAGTGACTCTAAGATCTCTCTCTTGAGTAGTTGTAGCCAAATTAGTCCCCATCATAATGTATGTATAGTTGGGATTATTTTTTCCAATGTGTATTACTTTACATTTATCAACATTAAATTTCATTTGCCATTTTGTTGCCCAATCACTTAGTTTGGCGAGATCTTTTTGAAGCTCTTCACAGTCTGCTTTGGTCTTTGATCTTGCCTTGATCCTCCTGAGTGGCAGAGATGCTGCAGGCTTACCTCACAGTGATAACATTCCACGTGGTAATCTCTGTCCATTGATACCACTCGAATGGTCTCCTCAGAGCCCTGGTTTGGAAAACAAGAGAAAAACCAGACCAGGAATGTAAGTGACATTTTGTCAATTTGCTGTGCAGAGTACGAACAATGCTGCATTTTCACTGTGTGGGGATCTTTCTTTTCTTCATTCATCTACTAGAGTGAGCAGATGGCACTGGCACTTGCAAGTATCATGTGTCCCCACTGTGTACAATCCTGTACCTGTTGCTTCCTGTTTGTACAATCCCATTATTCGGGTAAGGTGGGTATCCTGGATCTCTAAGAGCCCCTTGTTTAGACATCGGCTGTACATGCCCAGCCTCTTTTCAAGTCAGTGGCAGCTATCTAGGTCTATTCAGAGACTCGAATTTGGCCCAGGATTCATAAGTTACTAGGACTCTCCCTGAAAGTGAACCATTTAGGATTTGGAATAAATGACCAGCTAAACACCACTATTTATTAAGCTGTTTGGGCTTGACTTTCCACTAACAGTTGCACACACACTACTAGCATGTGTGCCCACCAGCTAGAGATTTGCATATTCAGATGGCACAGACTATTAGCTGTGTGTGTGGGCAATACCCTGGCTCATGACTGCACACGCATTAGTGCACGTACGAAGCATATGTGCATTCATGATTTAAACCCAGACCCTGTAAAGCAGCACGTACGTCACAGGTAACTCCACTGACTCCTTTTTTGAGTCATTGAAAATGAATCCTGTTTAAAATTTTGCCTTGAATTGTTTCCAGGTCCAGGTGTGCTTAGAACATCAGATGTGACGCAGGCTGTATCAGAGAGGAGCGGCAGGCAAGTCATTACCTGACCTGCCAGACGTGAACTAACACATACGCACTCCTTGGGAAAGAGCATATAATGTACTTAAAAGAGGTTTGCTGCAAGTCTTGTTAACTGCCAGCTAAGTCAGAGGAGGAGGTAGAATGGGCCAAGCTTTTAGGGAAAGGATTATTCTGTAACATACAAAATGCTGGGAAGTAGATGAGAATAAAGAGTGTGTGTAATCTGGGCATGCTATCACAGGCTCCTCTTTAGAAACATTTCAAGTATGAGAGGTGCCAGGGAGGCTGTGGAATCTCCATCACTGGAGATATTTAAGAGCAGGTTGGACAGACATCTATCAGGGATGATCTAGGCAGTGCTTGGCAGGGATGATCTCGGCAGTGCATGAGGGCAGGGGATTGGACTTGATGACCTGTCGAGGTCCCTTCCAATTCTAATATTTTATGATTCTATGATCTCACTGAAGCAGTATGGGCAAGATTGTGGCTTATACCCTTATCCCTGATGTGCACTTAAAGTAGATTAGAAATTTAGTATGTCACATTCCCCTTTGGGCATGGCGGATACAGGCACAATGGCTTACGGGATACACATCATGTGGCCAGAACAATAGTCTGGAAATATGGAATGTGCACCAGAAAGTCTGTGTGTAGAGGGGAGAATTGTCAGGCCCTTGACTATAACCTTGATCTGACTAGTCACTATCCCTTGGAAGAGAGAGTGCTGCTGATTCTGTGCCATTTTCACGTCACTACCAGCAGAGTATAAATTAATGTCAGACACAGACAGGAGAATAACAAGGTATGTGGGTGAACAGATCTTCTCTTCATGTACAATGTCTTTCTGTGCCAAAGTGCCACTTCCAGCTAAGATAAATAGATAAGTAGGGAATTCCAAAGTATTCAACCATTTGGTCAAAGACAATTTAAAGAAATCTGAACTTTGGCTTTGCTCAGTTCAGTTCTACTGTTATTGGCTTGAGTTTGCTACCTATTTTCATGTTGCATAGTATGCTCTTGCAATCAATAGGACTATTCATAGAGTAAGGTGCTACTCGATATGGGTAAGTGGGATCAAATAAGGTCCTGGCCTATACAATTCATACATAAGATGGGTTTGAAACACCAACTGCTTCCAAGGAGTTACAGCTGCAATGTACTGAACACCCCCAATTCCCATGGATTTCCATGGAGTTTGGGGAACCAAGGACTTCTTGGGAGGTAGCCTGAAGAATTATCCAGCATGTAACAGCTGGCTGGGAGACCTAAAACAAATTACTTGTGTGTGCTTAACTTTGGAAAAGAAGGCCCTTATTAAGTGAACAGCACATGTTAGTGGGCTTATTGAAAATATAATGTCAAGTCCCAGAACTCCTCGCTTTGCATGGTTTGAGAAGACATTTTTCCTACAGTTAATTTGCATCATCATAGCTCTGTGTAGCAGGCGAAACTGATACAAAGTCTGTGATATCCATCCTGAAAATCAATTTCATGTTCAGCCACTATTAGTGCTGCTTGTCCCTGTCTTCCTCACAAGGCTGAATAGGTTTGGTTCTGGATTTCTGGTTTCCATTCACTGGAGGCAATCCCAAAGTTTGGTGGGGTTTGGAACCAGCATTTTGCTTCAGATCCATCTCTAATACACAGTTCCCCAGCTCTGCCTCTAACATGGTAGCCAGCTGTATGAAGCACTTTCATCTGTGTCACTGTTACATGGCTGAAGCCACGTGGTCTTTGAACAGGGTAAATGTTACCATCAATTCCACTCCCCTGTTTGGAGCCTGGGTATCTTTTAACAGCTCACATCAGATTTAGCAAAGTGCACTTCTTGAATGAATGGGGAGTTGAGAGATTCTAAAAATAAACAGTCCATTCTCAGTTCTCTAGTCAGAGCTTTGAATTAAATCAGATAGACAGCAACGTTAGTTAATACCTCTGAAGTACCCTTAATATATAAAGTGGTCTGGTGCATAATTGCTATACTAGGATAATTACGACCATTGGAACTGAATAAGAATTTTATTATTGCTGAGCTAAGTTTAATTTTGCATTACATAAACAGTTCATTCTAGGTTGAAAGAAGGGTCTTGAATAGCCAAGGTGTTTATTTCTTACTGGGTCTGAACAGATCTTTGAACAATGTCCGTACGTGCGCATGCATATGCGCGCACGCACACGCACACGCACACGCACACACACACTTCATACCTGTGCTGGTAGAATTGGCTGGTTACAGGAAGCACATTTTGGTGCAAAAACACTAAGATTCAAGAAGAGAAAATGTTCAAATTAGATTTAAAAAACTGAGAACCTTGAAAGCATTTCAACCAGAGCTTCTTTTTTAGAGATGGGCTTTAACTGCAGTATATGGCTTAGATCAGGAATTCAAACTCTGCTAAAATTTGGATCGGGGAAGAGGCTCATTCAAGCCTTTCTCTAAATCTTGCTTCTCTTTCTATGTCAGATCTCCCTAACATCCACATGTGTTTCAACAGATACCTTCCCCCTTCTGCATTGACTACTGTATCCAATGCTTTTATTAATAACTGCCATACACATTTCCTGCATGAACCTGTATAGAGAAGTGTTTCTTGACTTGGGGCTTATGACCAGCAGGTATCAGGGTAGCACAACCATCCTGCCCTCTTCATACTGTTAAATGAGAGGGGGATGGGTACCAGGTAATGGGGGAAAGTTCTAGGAGGCTTTCAGTATGGAAAAGGAGAGAGAGAGGGACTACATAGTGAAGATGACTCTAGGACAGGGGCTTGAACAGCTTTCCTATATGGTTACAGCCCTAACAACTGTGCACAGAAACAGTGGTAGGGACTTCAAGACTACAATTGGTTTTTGGGGATGAGGATGAGAAATCAGCTGACACTCAGCTGCTCAAGCATTCTCACCCACAGCTGTGCTCTAGTGCAGTTGTGCTAATATTCACTCCACTCCTGGGCTTGGCTGGACTGGAGTGGATCTGGAGTCCTGACGACTTCGGTGTGATTCCTCTTGGGCACAGGGCTTTGCACATGCAGATCCCATTGCAGGATGTGGCCCATGGGTTGAGGGATAGCGGTGACAGCCCCTAAGAGTTGTCATCTGGATGACAAACAATTCTAACCCCGACTGGAATATTACAAGCCATTTTACCCCATTACTCCCCATGATTAATACTGCTAGGCTCTGCCAGGAACAGAGGATTTACCTGCGTGCAAACACATAGCCCTACGAGTTCATGAGCAACCTCAAAAGCCCCTCAGGAGAGGATTCATGCATAAAGCCTGATTCTTCATTACTGCTCTGGCAGCACAGAGTGACCTTTCAGTAGATGTAAGTGTAAGTGACTCTTTATGCTGTCAGAGTGGTGTAAATGGGCCTTAGGATGAACAGGAGTAAGACTCCATTCCTGATTTGTAAAGGTATTTAGGCACCTAACCCCCATTGAAATCCGTGTCTATTGCAAAGATGATTCAATATGAACAACTTTTCAAAAGCAGTCAATAGATCTGGGTTCTTACGTGTGATAGTCTTTGACACAGTAAATATTGTTCTCCACATCCACAGTGAAGGGCACTCCATCCAAACATTCGTTACATACCACGCAGCGGAAGCAGCCAGGATGGTACGACTTTCCAAGAGCCTGTAAGATCTTAAGAAGAGCCAGACAAAAAAATGAGCCAGTGTTTGTGTTTCAGACAACATTCACCGTGCATCCGCATTTCTGAGTTTTAATCACGGCAGGCACCTCAGGAAGAAATACTGACTTTGTGGCTTCACCAGCAAAGGGCCTGATCCAAAGCCCAGAGTCTCAATTTCAGTGGGTTTTGCACCAGGCCCTTGGTGGTGACAGGGGACTATAAAAACTGGAGTACAATGAGCAAGTCAGTTCACCTTTTGCTATGGAGAGGAATGACAACACATAAGGATGTACACCAAAATTCTTCACACACAACAGAAAGCAAAAATGTTTTCAAATGGAGACTGGAAGCCTTTCTGGAAGATATTTTAGCCAAATAAAAGTTACCGGGCTCAATACAGGACAGGGATGGAAAAGGTTACGGGTGAGGCGTATTGGTTTCAGTTAACCAGAGCCACTCCCCACCAGCCACGGAGCAGCTACTGTCCGTGGCAGGCCCAGCTGCCCCACCCCTCCACCACAAGGAGGCTTTGCTGAAGGCTTTGCATGGAAGCGCTAGGATTTTTAATGGTTACATTTTTAACCCAATTTTTACATGCCTAATACAGGAGTGAAATTCAATGGCAGGTGCTATATAAGAAGCCAGTCTCAATGGTTCCCTGTAGCCTTAAAATCCCTGATTCTTATGAAAAATGTTAAATTACAACCACATAATTTAAATAATCAAATCCTTCTCAGTTGTCCTAATCCATCAGAAACACAGCCCACTATTGTCTACTTCACTGTCAGAAAGATAAGGGTCTCTTTTACAGGCTGATCAGTTCTATTTTAATATCAGTTTATATTAACTGAATATCAAAACGGTCACAGGCTTTTGTGACTCTCCTAGTCAGTGTTTCAGCAACTGGCTTCCAGCACAGTCCCCTCGATGACCCCCTCCAAAAAATCCTTTTGCTGCTGGTGGCCTGGCAAATGAAATCATTCCAATGCAGCATTTGGTACTTCAATGAGGCTGTGCCAGGCATATAGGGTAATGCTGGGAATTCATTTGGTCTCCCACACATAGTACTGTTAGGCAGTTCACACTGGGTTACATTAGTACACATTTTTTGAAGGTGACTGTAATAGCAATTTCAAATAGTATCTGCCAGTAGATTTCCCCCTAGCTCATTGTGGAGAAGCTAACCAGTTAAAGATCCCCCTCCTCACTGAGGTCCTAAAACCCTATGGGTATTTTTAGGAGTAAAGTTCAAATCAACAATCAAATCAATAAAGCTCAGTGCCTAGGAAAAAAGATGTACAGTCCAACTGAGTTTTTTAAAGAACACCCTAGGGTTATCTAGCTGGTGACTGGGTATCAAGTTTAATTTGATCTATAGGTCTGTTATTACTCAGAAGCGACTCATTCTCTCTCTGTGTTCCTGTGTTTTATCTCACATGTGTCACCTTGGTATCTGGCTACACAGCTAATAGACCAATTATATTGGTCTGACTCTGCAGAGATTGAGGGCACAAACTACCACAGAGTCAACTGCAATTCCAGCTACTGAGCAGCTTTAGGTGAGTGCCCAAATCTGTGGAGGTGTCATAGATCTGATATATATATATTTTTTTACTCTGTGCAGTGATAAGCAGAATGCCCACTACTTCACAGACACATTTGTTTTCCTATTCATTACTGGGAGGGCTTGAAGGTATTAGTGGAATAAGACTACTAAACTTCTGGAGCTCACAGCAATATTTCCTTTTGTTGTAGCATGCTTGCTGATGGGAGAAGGCAGGTGATCAGAAGCTAAGCTTCCAATTACAGAGCTCCATCAGTTACATACTATGGATTCTTGCCTGGAATTCTGCAATCAGAAGGACCCTTCCCCTCCTTCACAACTCTAGAAATCTGCTCTTTCAGTTAAATAAGCTCCCGTTCCCTCTTACTACCTTACAGCTAGAGTTGGACCCCTTGTTTCTCCTTGTTCTAAGGATGTTAAATATCGATTAATTTACTAGTCCAGTAGTTGATGGAATTTCAATGGGCACTTCCGCATTCCTCTTTTGAAATGTACAAGAGCCCCAGTGGGGCCTCTTGTGCATTTCAAAGTCGGGGCTCCACCCACTTTCAAATGCACAAGAGCCCAAGGGATTTCCCACTGGCCCCGGTCTGCACGCGGCATGCTAGTACCAGCTTTGAAATGTACACGGGTCCTCAGCGGGGGCTCTTGTGCATTTCAAAGCAGCAGCACCTGCATGCAGCCAGGGGTCAGCGGGGCACTGAGTCCCCTGCTGAACCCAGGCTTCATGTGACACTGCCGCTTTGAAATGCTGCACAGAGCTGGGGTCAGCTCAGGACTCCCCAGCTGACCCCGGGCTCCGCGCAGCATTTCCATGGAACCCGGGATCAGCTGGTGTTTCAAAGCGGCAGTGCCGCACAGTGCCCTTACTGGGCACCATGCAGCGCTGCTGCTTTGAAGTACCCCGTCCTCCCTACCCTTTGCTGCCTCTATTAAATAGAGGCAGCAAAGGGAGGGGGGAGCGACTAGTCCTTAACATCCTTACCTTGTTCTTTGCCTTGCTAAGCAACCGGTGTGTTCTTTCTTGTGTCTACAGATGCAGCTACTATTTTTTTGTTCTTTTCTGCAGTATGTTTGCGTTCTACATAGACAAGTTTTCTTTTGGACTTGTTCCCCCACTGAGGAGATCGCCCCACCTGGGAGTTTTAAAAGGTGTGTTTCATGTCCAGGACCCTTCGAGCGATGAGCACCAACAGTGCTTTTACTGCCTGGGAGAAACCCTTGTTGTCTCTTTCCTACCCCCACTGGGGGAAGCCAGGGAACTGTCTCCGTAAATTCCAGAAAGAAGAGACCATGTGCCCAAATGCACCAATTTGGTTCCATCAAATGGGACTGCTGGAACCACCAGAGTGGTGTCCATTGCACTCAGTGAGCATTTCTCTGGCTTCTTTCTGGGCGTTGGCTCTGCCAGTTCTGCCACAATCTGACTAGCCCCACTATGAGTATAAGAAGCAGAGACATGAGTATGAATACACTGTCTTCAATATGGACACACTCTACTTACTCCTCCACCCAAATTCATACCCAAGGCAGAGTCGTGTTCCACCTCAACCAGTGCACCCACCTCATAGTCTTTTATCCCAAACCCTGCAACTCCAACAGAGCCATAACACTGAACTCTCTCGATGTCTGCCATGCACTGGCCTTCTACCTCCAATGCACACGGGGATTCCATGCCTCACCCAGACTCCTCACCGCCGCTGCCAAATGCTGCAAGGGACAAGCCCTCTCCTTGCAGCACATCTCCAAATAGATCCCCTGTTGCATTTATGATTGCTATCTTCTCTCCATCATAACTCCATCTCCTGGAGTCACGGTTCACGCAGATGAGCACAGCTGCCATTCTGGCCAGCCTTGTGGATGTGCCCATGGCAGGACATTTGCCAAGCAGCTATGCAGTCCTCTGTCCACACCGTCACCACTCTCTATGCCACGGATGGGCAAAATATGGATTGTGGGCTGGATCCAGCTCCCTTAGGCTAGCTGCTGGGGCCATATGCTTCTAGGAGCTGCATGCCACGGGGGGGAGAGGAAGAGTCTTTGAGTGCTGCCCCACCCCCAACACAATCATAGCAGCTCCCAAAATGGCCAATGGGAGCTACGAGGATTGTGCTGCGGGTGAGGACAGCATGTAAAGTGTTCCCCCTTCCCCCTCGATGCCTGGCACAAAGAGGCCATGGCCCCAGCAGCCAGCTGTTTTGACTGACCTAGGGCTGTGTCAGGCAGGGAGCCTGCCTGAGGGCCCCTCTTGGCTGCTGACCAGGAACTGCCTAGATAAGTGCTTCCTGACCAAAGCCTGTCTCTGGCACCCCACCCCCTCCCACTCCCTAAATCCCTGTACCAGGTCACCACCCAAACCCTCTGCACTCCACCCCTGCCCCAAGTCACAACTCCCTCTCAGACTCTGCAGTCCCTCTTACACTCCTCCCCCAGGCCAGAATCCTCTCCCATACCCCCTGCTGCACCCCAATCTCTTGCCCCAGGTCATAACCCAAACCCTCTGCAGCCCCTGCTGTACCCCTCCCCCAGGTCAGAATAATCTCCTGAACCCATACCCCATCCCAGACCCTACACCTCAGTCCCCTGCTTCAGGTCACAACCCCTTTCTTCACCCAAACTCCTTCTTAGACCCCGCACCCTCACCCATACCCCGAGCTTCCTTCTGCACCCAACCTCCATCACAGACCCTGAACCCCCTCCATAGAAAAGTGCAGCCTTTGACCACTTACCAAAATCTTGAAGTAGCTCCCCCCAAAAAAATTATTGCCCACCCCTGCCCTATGCCATGGCTCTGGCAGCAACAGCTAAGATGGCCATTGGCTGCGCCTTCTTGCAGTCTGTAACTTCCTGTGAGTCCTCGCGCCCATCTCCATGCTGATCACTGCCTGATGTTTGGAATCCAGAGAGAGACCAGCTGGAGGGTCTTTGAGATGTGCAGTCCCTATTTGAATTCCAATACCTGCCCTCCATCTTTCTGCTGCAGACTACATGGCTTAGCTGTAAGAGTTCTGGAGTGGTGTCAACCTGCACCGTTTCTTATAGCCTTAGCTGGGCCCACCATGACTATGTATGTGCAAGTCAATGGACACTGCTACAGAACTGGTCCAGCTCCAGCACGTGGTGTGCATGTGCAGTCATGTGTGGAATCCAAATAGGGGCTACCCATCTCAAAGAACCTCCAGCTACAGGTAACCCCTGACCCCTATTTTACAGATAGGAACACTGAGGCACAGAAAGGTAAAATGAGGTGCACAAGGTCATAATGTAAGGGAAGGGAATAGAGCTCAGAATTTTGCATTCCTAGTTCCTCCATCTGTGACCACTGGACCATGCTCCTTCTCCTATGACAGGGTTCCTGCTATTTCCCCTGGCTATCCAAGAAACAGCATATCTGTGTTTTCTTTTATCACTGCCCCCCTCCCCCCCCCGAAGGATTTTATATGTTGTGGCATATTAAATGTACCAAAGATTTTTCACTGCTAGCTGATTATATCCCTTCTTCCTTGTTTGGTGGAACACTCAGTAACATCAGTCATAGCTCCACAAGTTCAGATAGAGGAGAAGGTCCTCTCTATGCATTTAAGTGTGAATGGGAAAACCATGTGAATTTATTTTCATTTTAATAGTGATGCTTCCTTGATTAAAATGTCCTTGACAATAGTGGAGACACAGGGATAGTCTGATGAGGTCAAAAGCAAACAGCACATTACAATGCACTCTCTGAAAAGTATCAATAGAAATATATTCCACAGTTAAGGAATTAACACTTACCATTTCCATTATGAGGTGTCCACAAACAAAGCACTTGTCCGCTGTTTGTTGAAAGCCTGAATACTATTGAAATGACAGAAGAAAAAAAGGACTATTAGTAACTGATAATCTGTCTTCCTTTCTTTCTGAAACTACACCTGTTGCATGAATGCTGTATTGTTTTTTTTCCATCTGACCTGGAATGAAACAAACCAAGATGTGCTGAATCAGCTGAAATACTTTTTTGATGGTCTACTTTGAAATACCCGTACTGTACTATACTGAAATTCATACTGTACTTTGAACATTTTCAGGTGCTTACACAGCTAGAGTTAGTTTTGCTATCTGATCCAGGAATGTAGTTCCCACTGAAGATAACGGGGACTGTGGACACAGTTACACTCTTCAAACCTTGATTTGAATTCCATTCTGGTTTTGGAAAGATGAAATTTATTGACAAAAAGATAAAACTTGGGTAAAGATATAAGTGAAATCTTGACTTCATTCAATCCAATGGCAAAACTGAGCCTGACATCTGACCTATTTGATACCCTATAGGATAGAGTTTGCCTCAAGGACCCCAATCATGTAATTTTTAAACTGATATTTGCAGTAGCTGAACTTTATCCTCACCCTTTTCAGTCCAATATAAACAAACTGCTACATGCACATTCTTGCCTATCCCAGGGAATGGTTGGTTGCCCAGATGTTTACATTTGGTTGCACAGTAAATTGGACATTTGATTATTTGAACATTTTGGGGGATAGAGCAAAGTTCATTTAAAAACTGCTGCATTTCTGGAGCTAGACTTGGAACATGAGGACTAGGGTAGGATGTCAAAATGTAGATCACGTGCCACAGCTCTATTGGCTTGGAAAGCATGGTACATTTTTACAGCCAAGGATCTTTCTGACAGAAAGGGCCTGATCCAACAGCCAGCATGTTAATGGCGGATATTTCTTTTATTTCAATGGATTAGACTCTAAACTAGCATGACATGCGGTTTTATTTTTCCAGATAAATAGTAAATTGGGGCCATCCATTGTAAGCAATTATTAACTGATATATTTCATATGCCACAATGGGCAAATAAATTATTAAACAAGTAACATGCTATTTCATTTCTCACAGCCTTCTCTTTGTCTCCTTTAATATTTCCTATGTATTGGACAATACAGCACATGTAATGTTAAAATGCAAAAATAAAAAAGTATGTGGATTACAAGTTTTAAGTTTTAACAAACAAAATCTGAGATGGTAAGTATACACAGAATGTTACTCACATATTTCTGCAAACTGTTTTGCTGCACTATGTTATGGAATTAGTATGAAATCATCTACCTAGAGAAATGGTTGGGATCCGTTCCCCATCCTACTGTCTATAGCTTTAAGACCAAAGTGTTTGCTTTCTTATTCTTATTCCAGCAGACAAAGACACAGCTACTACCCAGGGATTCAATCTGGTTCCACTGTATCTGAATGACCATCTGGCTAGACGGTTTCCTAAGGTTGCGACCTCAGGGGTTGCTGGAAACAGGTGGGGAGGTCCTAGCAGAGCAGACAGCAGAAGATTAACAATAGTATAAACCCAGCTAATTCCAAAATCCTGTCAGAATGAATTTAACAGTACCATCTGGCTGTCATTTGATAAGGAATGCAAAGGAGCATTTACCCGGTTATTGATTAACAGGGACCATACTCTCAAAGAACTGAATGGCTTGTGGTCAGGTTAATGTCATTTTTTGCTGTCTGTATTGCTATAAATTACATTATTTGTCAGAAGGAAGGGTTTTGTTGACACACAATCTCTCTTTATATCACTAAACCTATTAAACTAAAACCATAATTCGTTTCTAATGGGGGAATTGTATTTGTAACAGCGCAAAAAGAGAATGATTACCCAATTTAAGAAAATGCTTCAAAATGGCACAAAGTCCAATCATGCTGACAAACTATGTTGTGAGCTGAGTGAAATGACCCTCTTTACTATTATATTGTGCTCTTTTCTGATCATAGTATTGATCCCGAAAAGCCTGAAACCTTTTGGTTCAATGAGAGATAGGAACTGGATTAGTCTCTCCTGGTGGGTTAAATCTATATAGGATGGTGCAGAATGATAGCCTCAGAGCTCAGCAGCATTTTTTTTAATAGTAAAGTGGCACAGTAGATGCCGCTATAATTAAATCTGTATTATCCTTTGACAAAAAATGGCTTTTACCAGGTATTCATAACTCAACCGTTGAACTCTGCCCTGAAGTACACGTTTCCACTCTAAAATATGGAGGGCTCAAACATCACTTCTAGGTTTTGAATTCTAGAAACACAGAGCACAGAATAAACAATACTCTGAAACAGCAATACTTGTCACTGCATCTTTTTCTCTACAAAAGGGTGTTACTTAATACTAAACTGCATAATCTTCTTGTCAAGCAATATTCATCCTCACACTGCAGATGGGGAAACTGAGGCAGAAAAACTGTGACTTGCGCAAGGCTGAAGGGCAAAAGTGGTCTTGCACTTAAGGCATAATTCTAGGGCTCAGAACTAGGTTCAGTTCCTACATCAATGCCCGATACGTTCTTTGAAACGTTTTCGTTCTCACTGGGTGGGATTTTCAAAAGAGGTCTTGGCTGAGCTATCTCTGCTCCTAAGGAAGTCAGGGCTTCCATACAATTGGGTACAATTACGTAACCCCTGAGCGTTTTTGAAAATCTCATCCTCTGTTTTAGTTCTTCCATCTATAAAATGGAGATAACATTTCCTTTCCTCGGGTGAACGTTGGGTGGCTAAATGCCTGTAAGCCACTCAGATCTCTAAGATAGCTACAGGTGGGATTAATGCCCAAGAGTTCCTGGCTCTTAGTCCTAGGCTCAGGCTATATGCCTGTGCCTTCATTTCAGATAGCACTCGCATCAGTGCTTTCTGTAAGATGGAGCTCAATTTCATCTTTTATGTACTAAGTGTCGGGGGGGTCAACAGACTTGTTAGGCCCCTGGGCAAGTTGGGTGGGGGCTGGGTGGTGCTGCCCCCCCAGAAATGGGGTGGCCTCGGGCGGGACTGGGGCAGCCAGGCCTCAGCACTGCCCTGAGCATGCTTCACCTCAACCATGCCCCATTCCATCAGTAGCCTTCAGTGCCACCCGGAGCCATTGTGTGGTGCCTCAGGCCCTTTTGAATTGCCAGGCCCTGGGTAGGGTTCCCTCCAAGGTGCGTGTCTGCAAGGCCGTGAACAAGAAATTCTAAAGCCGCCCACCTCCTTCCCAGAGCTGCGCAGCAGCACTCGCCTGCCTGCTGGACCCAGAAGGAAGCGGCATGGCTGCTCTGGCGGATGGGGATGGGGAAGGGGCAGCAGACACAGCCACATGTTAGGCAGCTGCTCAGGCGACCAAGCCTGCATGGAGAGTGGCTGCTCTGCTCCGGTGGGCCAAGGCTGCTGGCTACTCCCGCGGCCGGGGTGGAGGCTGGGGCTGCCTGGGGAGTGGTTCCTCGGGTGGCTGGGGCCAGGGCAGAGGCCGTGTGGGGAGTGGCTGCTCTGCTCTCGCGGGTGGGTGCTGAGTCCATGTGGGGAGTGGCTGCTCCTGTGGCAGGGAGCTTTTCATTTAAATTTCTGCAGTTTTAATTGTACATACTGAGGGAAAGAAATAGTAAATAAATCCCTTCTTTAACCCCACATCATTTCATTGTTCAAGTTGAGATGCTGTAGTTCAAACTGTTCTGCTGGATCTCATACTCTTAACATTGCTAGCTAACCCTCCAACGTCCTTTGGGTGCTTTGAATTCCGACAGTGATCACAGGACTGGAAGGGAGCCCAAGAGGGTTAAGGTTGGTCCTGCTTTGGGCAGGGGGCTGGACTCGATGACTTCCTGAGGTCCAGCCCTAGGATTCTATGATCATCTAGTCCAGCTGGGGGAGGGTCTGGGAGAGGGCTATAAACAGAGGAAGTTGGCTGCTTAAAATTTTCCAGTATTAATTTTCTTTTTATTTGACTTCATATTAAACAAACACTTAAAGTCATACACCTTGTTAATTATCCTTCGTTTTACTATTCTTTTTCCATAACATTTTAAATAATATAATTTGTTAATAACTTGGGTGCCATGGTGGCACACATCTGAACCGGAGCACATGACCTCAAATTGGTGCACAAGACCAAAATCACTCTGCTCATGGATGGAAAATCTTAGCGGGAACACTGGCCCTGGGGCAAATTCTCCCTTCACCCCCGTTGATGAGCCTGCCAAGAGTTTATAATTCTGACAGTGCACATATTTATCTGTTTAAAAAATAAAAATCACTGAGCTGATTTTGTTTAGTTTTTCTGAACACGCCAGTGACCTTTTCTGTTGCAGATAAATAGAATTACATAGTCATCTAGAACTAGAAATGTATATGCTTGAGTCCATGTACAGTATGTACCCAAGATAAATGAGACACATTTTTGAACATTGAGTTGTTTTTTTAAACCAATACCATGAATAACACTGTATTTTGTTCAAGTTGTTACACAAGCAGAGGAAAGCTCTAAAATTCAGTGGTCAAACCAAGCCATCCTCCTTTACTTCCACTCTTGTGACTCTAATGGCGGACACCCCTTATCAAAATACAAAAAAAAGAAATGGCTCTTGAAGATTTAAAAATTTACTGTTCTGAGATCTCAGTTTTGTCCTCTCTCCTCCCATATTTAACTCTCTATTCAGATTAATCTCTTCAGATTTTGTTATTGTCTCTGATTTTATCTATAACAATCAATACCTTATTTCAGGATTTTGATAATCTCTCTCAGGTAGTTTTTAAATGTACGGACCTTGAGATTATATTTGGACTCAAGAGTAAGAGGAAAAGCCGTGACTAGCTGAACTTTCTTTTGTTTGCTCTCTCCCAGACTTAGATTACTGAACAAGCAGAAGTCTCTAATGATTTTGCCCAAAAGCCTTTGTTTCAATGCAAGGGGAAAAAAGGTCACCAACTGCCCAGATTACTTAAATCAATTTTGTTGCCCCCGCCCCCATGATATTCTCAAGTTTTAAGTATTCCTCTGTCCAACATGCAATATATCCCAAAGACATTAATGTGTGTAGAGCATTTAATGAGCAATTGTGTATGGAGGATAATCCCACCATGTACTGAGAGAAATGTCTCATTTCAGCAATCAATCCTTTAACCAGCCTCACCTAGCCATGCTAGATCTTTTAAACCTTGATGCTCCCATCAGAAATGTCAACAGACAACACGTTCAGGAATAATATATCTTGCAAAGGCTTCAAGACCTAGTGCTTCTACCTTCAGCTAGACATGTATTAAGTCTCCTTTGCATGCCTAACCATGCCCCGGAAGTGGATGAGGCCACCACCCCCATTCCCTTTGTGTGCTTGAGACAAAAATTGCTTTCTCCTGACAGATGCTTGCAGACCCATTTGCTTTCTCAATAGAGAAGTTTAAAAACTAGTAAAGGTAACTGGGAACAAATCAACCAGCTTTAGATTGTGTGGGTGGCCTGTCCGTCGTAATGCTAGGAAATTGTTATTAAAAAACATTGATACAGCATTACAAAAGTCGCTGAATTTGATCTACTCAGCCTAGATTTGAGATTCCTCCTCTTCTATGTTTAAAAGGCCTTTGAAAGGGTAGACCAAGAGTTTTTGCCAGGATGCTTCAGGCATTTAATTCTGAAAACTCATTTCTGAACTGGGTGCTATGCTAATAATGTATTCCAACCCCAGGCCATCTGTAATCCCTCACAGACTTTCTTCTTCCTGGTTTCCCATTAGCGGAGCATCTATCTTCTCCCTCTTTTATTGTTTGCTCTCTGCATGGGACCCTTAGTACATGGAATGCAACAATGCAAGAAATTCATGGGATCATGTTCGGAGAGGGAAACAATATAAAATTTTGCTTAATACAAACAGTCTTCATTTTTTTAAACTACACAATTAAATGAAGCTATTAAACTGCACTGAACAAAATGGGAACTTCTCAGGCTTTAAGGCTTTTGGAGTCTCATGGCAGGGGTTAAACAGAGGCAGAATGGTCTGGAATGGTGTTCTGCATCTTCCCTGAAGTACTTTCATGTGTCCTGCTACTTTGGCCTGTCTTGCTGACAGCGTGGGGGTTTGGCTCACATTGCTCCTACACTATGGCATCAGCCCCCCCTTTCCTGCTTTTAGGCTGCTGCTTTATTCCTTGCTCTACCCAAAGCGCAGAGGCAGGAAAGCAGCAGAGTATTAATCATAGCACTGTGCACAGACCTGTGCTGAAAAGCAAGACTCTCCCAGGAGAAAAATTTTGCCTTAGTGATTAGGCATCTGCTGACCTCTGAAGATGGCTTAACTTGTGCAGCACAGCAGTCTTGAAGACCTCCATGTCCCAACACCCACCAAGACTATTTTTCGTCTTATAAGGTGGGGCCCAATTATGACTGTTTTCTTAGTTCTCCGTGGATAACATTCCGTTGGTATCAGGGGAAGTTTGCCTTGAATAAGGAATGAGAAAAATTCAATGCAGGCCTAAGAATTTGACCCTTCCATACTTGCTAAGGGTCAAGTAGTGCGGTTCTTACTCATGCTGGGCAGCCCCACACTCCAGATATAGTCCCATATACTTCAGCTACCCATCATCTCACGATACATACTTTGTGTCAGGAGTTGTGTACGTCAGCACACAGCCTTCCTAACACATTAATGCATTTTTATTCAAAACAGGGGTCAGGAAAGTATTCAGTTAAAATCAGGCACCAGTGAATACAAACAATTATTTCAGAAGTGGGCAAGCCCCACTTTCTCACCAGCATTTTTTTCTGACTCAAACATAAAAAATGAGTGTGCTCTACTGACTGACAAGTGTTTGGCATGAATTACATACAACTAAAAGAGATTTATTTCCCTATTAACTGCACTTCAGTTACGCAAATGTGCTTGTCGGTGTAATATTAAGAACAAGAAAAGATAACCTGACCTTTTTATCTGAATCTTATCAAGAAAAGGGGCAGTGAAATGATGACTGGCATGCGATCAACTTGATTTTGCAACACGTTCTTTGGGACACCACTGCTAGCCAATGTAAAACACAGTAAAGTTACAAGAATCCTTCCATAATGACGGCTGAAATATGGAATTTCATCTGTCCCCTTTCCTGTCTCTTCTGTAGCTTGCCAAAGTGTGATTCTTGGGATGCATCTTTAAATGTTAACTTTTCTAACATTTGAGGCAAGCCATCAGCCTTGCATGAACCTTCATTACTAACTAGATGGCATTTTGTAAAAAAAATTATCTAATGCTGAGTTACTCAGAAAATGCTGAGTTCCATTTAGGGAACTCCAGCCTTCCTCCACACATTTTCCTAGCTTATTTACAATATCATCTGGGTCAAAATGGGTAGCCACCATCCATTTCTAAACTCTGCAGATTTTTTTGGACTCAAAACTCAGATTTCTTCAGGCCTACAACTTGGCAATATTCCACCAGTGGCCCCGTTCATCATTACTTTTTCATGTCTTAATGCCAATATTTTTATATGAAGCTTGTTTGGGGGGGGGGGTTATTTTCAGAAATGTATTCTCCAGGATTAATTCCCTAGGTAAAATCCTGGTCCTTCAGTAATCAGTGGGAGGTTTGCCACTGACTTCCACTGAGTTAAGAATTAATCTGTTTTGTCATAACACCATGTTGTGGTCTTATCATCACCTCGTGTAAATGTCTCACATTATAATCAGAGATGAACCCCCACAACAACCAGGTCCACAAATGACAAAAATTTGCATTAAGATCCAAATCCAAAATTCACAAAGCAAAATAAAATTCCAGAATTGTGCAGTTTGGGCCATCTCTAGCTTTGATGTGGCATGCTAATGCAAGAGAGCCTTACTATTAATTTCACCACTGTCAAATTTTCTTACAAAATAAAACAGCGACCCCACTGGCATTCTGAAATCTGTTAAAAAAAAGTGGGACAAGCCTCCAATTTTTTTTGGTAAGTTACTATTTTAGCTGGTTTTCTCCCAAATGGATTACGCTAATGCATTATATACCAGTAGTCTTTGTTTTCAATGGTATCCTCCAGGGTCCTAATGATACTTTAATGCAAGTGGTTTATTTGTTTTGAATACATAATTGTTTGTGTAGAATATAAACCATTTTCTCTATGGGATGACCACAGGGCTTTAGAGCTCTTGAACAACTGAGTCCTTGTTATATAACACAACAACAACATGCTCTTTCAAGCCTTATTTCCATTGTTTTCTTAAAAAAATCAATAGACTGCATTCAAAAGTAAATATTACAATTCACATACTTATCTAAACTTTGCTTACTACACTATACCTGTTAGTGGGAAACTAACAGGCTACAGATTTTACCATATTCCTTTTCAACAGAAGTCTATTTTCTGATAGAGAGTCTCAGTTAACAGAGATCGTGCTCTCTGACTAACGCACTGCTTCCATTCCTTCCAAAACTCACCTCTCAAGAGAGACCCACAACCATTTATACTTGCTGAGATGGTAAAATCAAACCGCTGACACACACCTCCATTACACTAAATAAAAACTGCCAGCACCCAGAATGGGGATTCTCTATCCTTTACACTGCCAAGCTTGACAATAGGATACGCAAAAACTACAAACTATCTTATTATTTTATAGTTACTATTGTAATAATGTTTAGATGCCCAAATTAGTGTCTGAGTCCCATTGGGCTGGCTGATTTAGAAATATGTGCTGACATATTACCTGCCCGGGCTTTGTTTTGTAGGTGGGAGTTTTGTGAAACTGTTTGATATCTTGGTTTATAAGTGTGAGACTCTTATTAACCTATCCTACAAAAGACATTTGTATTCTGCATTATGTAAAAAACAACCTCCCCCCCAAAGCATTGGTATAACAATGCTAACACTGTGAAGTCATGTACACAAAGGTTAGGAAATGAGGGAGGTTCCCTGTACAACATTAATTGGGCCCCTTTGTGCATAGGCATGCTACGCTTTTTAATTATAGACCGTTCTGCCCCTCCCCTGGGCAGCAATTCCCTAACGTAGGGTTGTGACACAGTACTGGGCCACAGGATGTGGGCACTGGGTCGGCAGCCAGAGCTCTTTGGGGGAGAGAAGGGAACCTCCCCAGCAGCCGTGGAGGGGAGAGCTCCCCAGAAGCTATAAAAAGGACTATTGGCTCACAGGCGTAAACGATTTTGCCCAACTGGGTCACCAGAAAAAAGTTTGAAATCCACTGCGCTAGGCTGACCAGTTGTCCTGTTTTGGTCCAGAACCCTGGGCAAATAGGGATCCTGGTAGCTTTGGTCAGCCCTGCTAACTGGGCCATTGATTGTCCAGTTGGCGGGGTCACACCACCTGGTCACAGGGCAGCAGGCTCCCTGCTAGCCACCGCATTACATGGCTCCCAGTTGTTCCCTGCCTGTGGGGTTGCAGCTGCAGCACCCAGTGCCCTGCTTCCAAGGTTCCTGCAGTAGAGCTGAGATAGGAAAGCTCCAGCTTCCTGCATTGTGTGATGGGCCCAGCTGCTCCCTCCTTCCTCTCCCCTCGCCCCAAAATGCCAAAGCTGTGATCCTGGACGCTGCGCAGTGCACACCTGGGTAAGGGGGAGGGGAAGTCCAGGTGCAACAGCGTGCTGAGGGTGGGCACAGCAAAGCCCTGCTGGGCAGTAGGCACTGCCGGCTGACTCTGGCCTGAGGGAGAAGCAGCTGCCCAAGACCAGGTCTAACTGCAGTGAGAGCTGGGGAGAGGGAGTGTAGATAGGGCAGGGAGAGGGGACAGAGAAGGGGAGTGTGGATGGAGGGTGCCATGTGCTACAGGAGAGTGTTTGGAGCGGGAAGATTGAAGAGGTGCAGATGGGGCAGAAGGAGTGAGGCAAGCTGTATCCCCCCATCTTCACACATCTGTAGCTTTCAGCCTCACCTTGCACCCCTATGCACCCCACAAAACACACCACACTCCCTCCTCTCTTCTCCACTGCTCCCTCTAACTCTCCCTCCTGTTTGTGTCCTTAGCCTCTTTCACTTCCAACCCGCCCCGACCCATCTTTTCCCCTCCACCCCACACTCCCCCCAGCGGGGTGATTTAGGCAGCTCCTGGAAAAGCATATGAAAAGTGTGGATGACAGGTACGTGCAATGCATGTATTGCATGTGTGGAAGAGATGTGTGTCTTTGTGTAGGGGGATGCACCTATTGCCGTGTGTGTGTGTGTGTGTATCTGTGTGAATAAAATGTGTAGCCAAACTTTTTTATTTTTATTCCTTTTGTGGCTTGTGCACAAAAAAATTAATGACATAAAGTGTGTGTATTCGTTGTATAGCAAGTTTTTAAAAGAGACGGGAACGCTAGAAGAAATGTATTATTTCTTAAAAAGTGAATGTTGTTGAATGTTGTTGACTAGCAATTGCAGAAAAGCCAATGTATCCTACATTTCTCCCCACCTTTGTCTAGCTCAGTGGTTTTCTAACTGTGGTTGCAACCCAGTATTGGGTCACGGAATATCAGGCACTGGGTCTTGTTGCTGCAGGGTGATCAGGTGACCAGCAGGGGTGCTCCAGCCCCCAAAACCAAAACTTCTGCCTACACCCCACATTGCTCTTGTCAATTATTTTGGGTCACAGGCCCCAATAATTTTCAACTGGGTCATGAGAAAAGTTTGAAAACCACTGCCCCATTCTTCCTATGACCCCAACATTTTATGCCTGCACCTACTCCCGCCTTCTTGGGCCCTTCACTCCCACAGGCTCCTGCCCTTGTCCTTTCCTTCCCCACCTCTCCCTGCCCTACCCAGCCCTTCCATGCTGCCTGGGTGCCAGTAGGAGGCACAATGAGAGCAGAGGAGAAATTATTCCATTCCTAGGCCTGGTGCACAGTGGCCTCTGGCAGCCTGGAGGTGCACATAGCGGGACATCTCTGCTTACCCCCTGCATCATGGACTGGGGAGCTCACAATCATTTTATGGCAGTGGTGTCCAACCTTTTTAAGCACAAGATCTCTTTTTGAATTTGTCAGTCCAGGATCTACCTCAAACCCAAATGCCCCTGCCCCGCCCCTTCTCCGAGGTCCTGCCCTACCCCTTGAACAAGGCCCCACCCTCCTCATTCTGTGAAGATGGGGTACAGGGGAGGGGGACAGAGTGACATCAGTGTCCCCCTGCCTCTGTCTCCCCCACCCTGCACAACAAGCAGGAGGCTCCCAGAGGGCAGCGCTGAGGCTCTGGGTAGGAACAGCAGAGCAGTGGGGGGAGAGGCAGGTGATGTGCAGGCACTTGTTAGCCTCCCAGCCAAACCAGTCAGGATCATCTGTCAGAGGCTCCAAGATCTATCGGTAGATACCGATCGACTGGTTGGTGACCACTGTTTTATGGGGATGGTGCACTGCAATGTGGACAGCATTCAGACCTGTGAAGGGCTGGGGCATGTGCCATGCAGATGGAATCTTAGGACCAGTTAGCTGCCACACACTAGGGCTGTGTCTACACTCGCGGCTTCTTGCGCAAGTACGGCCGTTCTTGCGCAAGAATCTGCAGAGCGTCCACACTGCCCGCCCGCTCTTGCGCAAGGAAATTTACAGTACGGCGTGGTAAGAGAGGGCTCCTTGCGCAAGAGCTACGCTCTTTTTTTATCAGGTGTAAGCCCTCTTGTGCAGGAGCTCTCGCGCAAGAGGGCAGTGTGGACGCTCGGCAGGGATTTCTTGTGCAAGAGAGCCCTATGGCTAAAATGGCCATCAGAGCTTTCTTGCGCAAGAGAGCGTCCACACCGCTATGGGTGCTCTTGCACAAAAGCACAGCGCGCACATGGCAGTGTGGGTGTTTTCTTGCGCAAGAGTTCTTGCACAAGAACACTTGCGCAAGATGTTCTTGCGCAAGAAGCTGCCAGTGTAGACAAAGCCTTACTGAGCATGTACAAGCTGAGGATTCCCCCATACCCCAGCAGTATACTTTGGTCAAATTTGGTCATTTTTTAAAACAGGGATGAAAAAAGCACAGCCCTGAAAGCATAGTGACATATTTGCCGAACTCCAAGTCCCTGCATCAAAACATGGGTGTTATAGAGCATGTAGGTATACTATAGTGAAATGGTAGTAAGACAAAACAATGTACTTTCCCTAATCTTTTTAATAGAAATGGCTGAACTGCGTGACTGACTTACAACTTTTTTTTAAATTAGCCTGCAACAGACTCCTAATATGGAAAGTTTCAGCATAAATGTCTAAAAAGTTTAACAAAGTAACTAAAAAAAAAACCTTTATAATGGGGATGTGTCGGGTAACTTTAACTATAAGCAGTGTTACTTATGCTGCCTATATGAGTTCTTGTACTTGAGCACTCTCTCATAGTGTATTAGTGACAAGCTTAACATCTGTCAAGGGTGGCTCATTTTCAATCTCAGCCCTTCTCTAAGGGGAAATTCTCTTGTCTCACCCTGCACAATATGCCCAGACTCGGTAATGCTAGCTCAGCTCTCTAAAAGCATGACAAAGAAGAGAATAGATCTCAGAACTTGGTGACACTGTCTAAATCTTTTTGCCAAGAACAACAACAACAATTTATTTAAAAGTTACTTTATGGGATATTTAAACATTGAAGGGGAAAGACAAATTGGCCAGGATTAAAATTACTCAACTATTTTTCTTTCCCCCTGATTATACAGCAATTTATCAATAACATGAAACAAGAACACCTGACTTGGATTATTTATTATCGTGGAAGACATTTATTTTTATTCACTCCACCAAGAAGAGTGTCCCTGTTATGGCTAGTTAGCCATCTGTGTTCTGTGAGCTTTCAGAGGAGGATTAAATTGTCATTTGTTTTATCTCTTGTGTAACTATCATAACAGGAGTGAGGCAAGAGCTGGATGCTGCCAGACTTGCTACCTTAAAGAGAGAGTGGAGAGGAGTTCCCCTGAAACCAAAGGAAATCTATATAAAAGATTTTTTTTCCAAGTAAAATTTATTTTCAATAGTGCCCGGCATTAAGTGCTCCCACTGGAAATTAACAGAGATGAGTTATCTCAAGTACATACTTATACAGAAGTAGCACGAGCTGTATTGTTTTAAATCTGATTCACTCATTGCGTTTAACCAAGATGGCCCAGGTTTACGCTCTTACAGTGATGGCACAGTACTGCATCTGCAGCAGAGAGCTCTTGTCTATGCACATCCATCCAGAACGCAGGGCCTTTACCTGTTACAGCATCACTACTTCCACAGCACTATTCATTCTAGCACAGGGCTTCTTAGCATGTGGGGCACGACCCACAATGGGGTCACTGGAATTTTTTCATGCTGACAAGGAACTGGCCAGGTCAAATTTGAGTAGCGCTGCTCCCCCACCCTGGCACTGCATCCTCTCACAAATTTGGCCCAAGATGTCCTTTGTGAGGGGAGCAGGGCCAACCCTGGTAGGTTCCCAGACAGCCTCACAGTGCTGGAGCTGCGGAAGCTGCTGCTGCTGGGGCATGAGGGCAGTGTGGGCCCAGCCACCCTCTCAGGCAGGCCCCTACCTGCCCCAGGGCCTCCTACGTAGGGGCAGCATTCTGCCATGAAAGGCTATGGGGCAAAAGTGCTGTTTCAGGAGAGCAGGGCGGGCAGCATTCACGTGCACTGGGACAATAAGGGAACAAGGGAAAAGTACTTGAATTCCAAGAATTACTCCTCTGCCCCCTCCTTTCACCAACCAGGGGAGGTATGCATGGAATCCAAGTACTTTCCCCTTGCTCCCTTATTGTCAGGCGAATGGGAAGAAAAGCAAGTCTCGTCCTGGTATGCATGGCTGCTACTCTGCCGGGCCCCGCCCCCCCACTCTCCTGAAATGACACCCTTGCAATGGGACCTGGGGCTCAAAAGGTTGAGAACTGCTGCTCTAGTACCCCTTTGTTTCCCCCTACCCTCTCTGCCTTATCTGCAACTCCACAAATAGCACTGATGACTCCCAGGACTCCCTCCCTACAGGTGATGAGGGAGAGAGAATCCTGGCTCTCAATAAGAGAAAACAGGTGGAGAACCTATTTATGAGAAGAATGCACCTTGTAGCTGTTGCCAATAGTTTTGCTGGGTGTATCTATGTCCTGCCTTCAGGTTTAGTGATGCAGTGGAACTTACTCATCATGAATAACGACGACGACGACGACGACATCTACCTTTCCTCCATAAAAATCTCCAAGTGCTTTACAACCAAAGGGACATTTTCAAAAAATGCTCAGCACCTCACAACTCCTGTGGTGACACTTATGGACAGATCGGAGATAGTTCAGCTTCTGATATGCAGCCAGCAGGCTGAGCTCTTTTGAAAATCTGGCTACTTATGTTGTTACTTAAACGGGAGCTCAAACCTTCTGAAAATCTGGCCCAGGAATCATATCATCACTGAAATGCAGATGCCTCTGGAGCGGAGAGCGAGCAAGTGAGTCAATGTACATTCTGACGCATGACCGTGTCAGGAGGGGATGATGTGGCTTAAGGATGCCAGGGGAAACCCATACTCTTATGAGATGAGCCACATGTTCACACAGAGCAGACAGAATATCTGTTTTGATGGTCTTGCTGTAAGATCCACAAACAGAAAGCTGCACTGAACTCACAACTGTTCTGTTAACAATAACACCGCTCTAGTGCATGGTCGGATTGTGAGGTGAAAGGGAGCATCATTTCAACCTTCTGACCCTCATTGTCTCTCTTGCTGGGAGGGAGAGACATTGACAACTATGCAGCTGCCTTTGGGAAATCAATGGATATGCTACAGTGCTGTCTATGCCTGTGTCAGAACAGGGCTTTCTGACTCCGTTATTATTATTATTTAGATTTCACCCATGGCCACAGTGTAAAAGGCACTTTCCATATACAGATGGAGCAGTCCTTGCCCCTGAAAAAATGTAGTTAGTGTCTGCTCTACAGCTCATCTGGCTTGTCACATGAACAGGATGATAACAGGTACAAAACTGCTGCTCCGCGGCTCTATGAAGCTATCCAGTGATATCCTGACATGATTTACAGCCATATTACCACGCTCACATTGCAAACAGAAGCCACGTGAGAATATAGGTGCCTGAGTTAGACTTGTTGCTGTGGCTAGAACTATGCTATCTACAGCCTGAAACTGGTGGCTGTAATACAAGGGTGGGATCAGAATCTGGCTTAGATCATTGGGTTTTTTCCTCCAGCTCTGACCATAAATAGGCAACACCAAGACAAAGGAGAGTTTCCCTGGTGCAGGAACATTGTAAGTGTGGGGTATGTTGTCCTTTTACTGCCCCTGCTTCCAGCCTATGGGCCATGCCTAGAGGTTGTCGGGGGCATACTGTGGTGGGAGGAGGAGACATGGCTCTCGCATTGGGATGGGGTGCAGCCCACAGGCAGATGTTGAAGGCTGCTGTGTAGCACCCTTCTCCTGAGTGGGGATCATCTGTGTTGTGCCTGGCAAGAATCTAGCCCGGTGGTATCCAACCAGTTCTGAAGCAGTTGAGTGTGGCTATGGCTATCGCAAATAGCCACACTCAACTAGCCAAATAGCCAAATTTTTCAAGCCGACTAGCCACACTCAACCGGCCAAATAGCCACATGTGGCTAGCAGGTTGGACACCACGGATTTAGCCTAACATTTTAAATGTGACCATTTTCCAAAGGCATCCCAAAGGGACTATTTCAGACTAACATCTGTTACTGGCAAGGTAATGGAAGTTCCCTCCCTTGGCATGGTTAAAACTAGACTGGACAAAACACTAGGAAACAATCCCACATTGGCAGGGAGGTGGACTGGATGACCTCATACTTCAGTAGTGTCCCGGTCTCTAACATCCCTACTTCAGCGTTACTGTGACATCCCGAGGGAATCTAGAGTTAAAGCAGTATGGAGATTTTTGTACCTAGAGTGGAGATTAAATCACTTTGTTGCACCTGAAAAGCACTGTGTATCAGCTGCTTCCTCATAGCACTTATTTGTAAGGGAATGACTGGATTTTCAAAGTAGCTAGGAGTACCTCTGTTCAGTAGTTTAGGGATCAGAAGCATTTAAAATGTCTCCTCCTTTAAATAAAAAGCTTACAGTCTCACCTCTCTTAGCTTCTTCTAGCTAATTAGTGGCAGAGCTGTAGCATTTCAAACTTTAGATCTCATGTAAGTCTAGACCAGTGTTCCCTGTAAGCTGTGCGCGTTCGCAGCTACTCAGGAGAGATTCAAATGCCACCCGGCTGATTAGCAGAGCACTCACAGCGAGCTTTTTTGTTTCTACTGGTGGTGCACATTCAAACATGCTTTGGTGCACACACGTGGATGAAAAAAAATTGGCACGTGGATGGTGAAAAAGATTGGAACATTTACTCTAGCTTAAAGAAATAGGCTAGATTTTTTCTAATAGATATTTGAGAGAATTTGTGTGTGTGTGCGCGTCTGTCTGTTCAAGAACTCCTAAACGGTAGGAGCTAGGACTACCAAATTTGGTCTACACCTTCATCTTATCATAACTTAAAGCAAGGTAAGGGTTTGGTTGGGCCAGGAAAATGGGATTGCTTCTCATCAAGCCATACAGAAAAGAGACAATCACCAGGCAGGTGAAAGGCCTGGCAAAGTTTGCTGCATTCCTCAATCTGGCTGGGGAGTGCAGGAAGCAGCCAAACCTCAACCTACTCCAGCCACAGGACATGCACCCCTCCCCTGCCACTGGCTGCGTCCAATCAAGCTTCAGCGGCCATGGAGATGCGCTTCTCACCTGGCCCCAAGCTGCTGCTGCGAGAGAGGGCAGCATTCCTCACATTCTTATGATTTTTGCCATGAAAAGCAGCTGGAGTATGTATTCTTTGTAAAGCAACTGCCTGCGCTGTAAACCAATGACGGATTCAAAGCTTCACTGCATCTGCTGGTTCCCCAGTAACCTCCCAAGACCTGGGGGGCAGCACACAGCAAGCCCTTTATTCTGGCTCCCCAAGATCTCCCCAGGCTCCTGCAGACCAATTAGGGCTCACCAGTAGAAGGTTGGGCCTCACAAAGCTAGTAGCCAAGGGTGGACCAGCATTCACACTAGGATCCCTGCAGCTGGAACAGGAAGTGGCGGTGAGCACAGGAAGAGCAGTGTCTGTGTCTGCGCGTGTGTGCCAGCAGAATTTTTCAACTTTTTGCCTAAAGTGTTCAGATAAAAAATGTTTGGCTGAAAACTAAAAGATTTTGACCAACAATTTGGATTAACAATTTGGACTAACAATTTTGGGTTTTAACTAAAAAATTTTGTTTTTCAACAAATTACTGAAATTTTCTGAGAAAAGCAGGCATCGTCAATGCAAAATTTGTTTAGTCAAAGTCCTTATTTTCTATTGAAAAACAATTTTAGTGGAAAAATTTCAACCAGACCTGAAGCATAAGGTAGGGTAGGGTTGCCAACAGTCCCTTATTACAAGGGACATCCCTTATTTTTCATCTCTGTTCAACAAGATCAGGAGTTGCTGAGTGCTGGAATAAGCAGCAAGAAATACCCTTGGAAAATATACATGAGTATTGCTTATTATTGTTAATATAATTAATAATATAATATTGTGAGGAGGGGTGGGGTGGGGATGCAAAGAAAACAGTTCCTTGTTTTTTAAATACAATGTTGACAGATTAGAAGATGAAAGTATTTCAGAGATAGAGAGATTTCAGATGCATAATATAAAAAATGTAGGCTGCTGAAGGAGAAATTACCAGGTCAAAATATAGGACACGTCTTTGCGTTTGAATACAAGAGAAGTAGTTTTTATTGGAAGAGAATCAGAGCAGGTTAACATTTTTCAACCAAGAGTGAGTTGAAATATGGTGTTTTGCAAAACATTCCAGTGTAATTACAAATACTTTGATTTCTCCAGAATTTCCTGTTTATGACAAAAATTCAAAACAAAAAAATTCTATATACACATATTTTTGAAAAATATTGACATGACTTGTTTTGGTGGTAAAAATCCCATTATTATTATTATTTTTTTACTAGGAAATGGAAGGGCAGGGAGTAAAAATAGTGAGAATATTTCCAACCAAAGTTTCAAATGAAATGAAAAAAGGTTAATTTCTTTTGACCTTTTTTAACTGACACTAATTGTGGTGATATCTAGTGGTGATATCTAGAATGGGATTAGCGGTACATGTACATGACAGTAGACATGACTCCTACACTAGGAATTTCCTTGATTTTTATGGGTTGAATTGATGAGAAATGCACTTGAGAAGCCAGGATGAACATTATTTGAGGTTGTGTGAAGATGGTGTTAATACCCTCATTACATATGGAATTGAGAACCTCAGATACTGAACCTCCAAAATGATGCTGCTGTTTCAATAAATAAGGAGTCAGATGCTGTAAATTCAACTAATTGATTCTTTCATTTGTAATCCCGTAAGCAAACATGTGACAACTCTCTCTGATTTCAGTTCCCAAACATCATCTCATCTCAATCATGCAGAGAGCAACTGTCATTCAGTCAATTCATTTTCCTCCTGTTTGAATTATTTGCAGAGTCTCCTCCTTCACTGCACATTTTATTTTTGGAACACAGCTCAGCAGCATGTTCCATTTTTCTTTTCATGAATCAGCCTCCTACAGCCACAAAGTCACTGGGTGTGTTGAGGGAAAATTAGTTGTACCTCCATGGCTAACAGTTTTCTGCAAACCACGGTGCAGCTCCACGCAGTTCATAGCAGAATAGTAATTAAAACTATGCATTTAACAAAGCAACACCGTGCACCGTGATGACATGCAGCAGTCAGACAAGTCTCCTCTCTTGTTATGATTGGTATTCCCCAGATGTTTGAGTTTGAGCTCAGGCTTGACAAGCTCTGTGGCTGCAATTCAAGCCTAAAGCTTGAACAGCTCCAGTATTTACACTTATAATTTATACTGTGAGATGATTTACAGACAGTTATGTACTTGGTTTCATGGCTACAACTTCAGACTAAAAGCCTGATCCTGCTGCCACTGAAGTCAACAGCAAAACTCCCTCTGACTTCAGTGGACACAGGGACCAGCTCAAAGGCTAACTGGTGTCATGCTATATCAGGCAGCACAAAAGAAATGTTCACTTAAAAAAAAAAAGCAAACAGAAGAAAGGCCTAAAATCTTACTTACTAGGAAGTCTTCTTCACAGTACACTTTACCACTGACATTGTAGAAGGCTTTTCCTCGCAGTCTTCTCCCTGTTAAAAATATTTTACTGTCAGAGTCTCGTACTCCATTTCCATATTAAGAGTCTCTAATATTATTATTTTTTTAAAAAAAGTGATGCCTCGGATACCATCCAGAACGACCTGCTTAACATTTGACTGCAGGACCACTCCCTCCCCATTATTTCTAATTTGCATTATTAGTTAATATTTATGTTCTGATTGTGGCCAGTACTCAGCAGGTATTGGGATGTCATTGTGCTAGGCACTGTCCTGACACAGAAAAGAGACAATCCTTGCCCATAAGGGTCATGCTGCCTGTGTGCTCATTTTCCTAAAGAGCAGGCGGGTCCAAGAAGTGTGAAATAAATGCCATGTTCTTATATAACATCCCCAAACCCAACTGGCTATGCTAATGCTGCTGACAATCCTGCTTGTGTAAACCCCTGGTGAGCATGTGTTATGCTTCCCTTGCTGTGCCCATCCACAGAGGTTACGAGTTGTTACGGAGACCCACTGAAGACTTGGGGCTCCTTAGCTCAAGCTGTGACAGGTTCTTACTTTGAAAGTTCTGGGGTCAGTCTCTGGTGTGTCAGCCAAAATGGTGGCCATCACATTTGTCCCTGTCATCACATCACATCAAAGGGAGAGGGAATTGGATTATACAGTAACTCCTCGCTTAAAGCCATCGGGTTAACGGTTTCATTATTAGGTTGCTATCTCTTACCGAACATATGCATCTGAAGTCCTGGAATGTTCCATTACAGGATTGTTTGGCTTTCCCCCTTCCACCTTCCTGGTGTTCCAGCCAGGAAGTGGGGTCAGCCTGCAAGGGCTTACCTCCCCCCCCCCACCCACTCTGCCTGCCCAGCATTCCAGCCGGGCCAAGTGGAGCAAGCCCATGCACTGTGACCCCACTCTCTGTCACCAGGGAGGTGGAGCAGAGCAAGTCCTTGTGCCCTCCCCACTGTGTCCCTTCCTCAACTAGGATTCATCATCATCATCATCATCGGTAAGTACAGTATTAAATTCTTTGTTTAAAATTATTTCACACTTGCACTTACATGTGTCTTTTGTCTGGCAAAAATAATTCCCTGGAGCCTAGCTCCCCTATTTACATTAATTCTTATGGGGAAATTGGATTCGGATAATATTTCACTTAAAGTAGCATTTTTTCAGGAACATAACTATGTTGAGTGAGAGTCTGAGTTGTTCATCACCAACAGAACTGGCAACTAATTTCTAACTGCAGAATCTTCTTTGCTAGTCATGGAATCCAGCTGGACTTGATATAAGAAATTAGAAACAAAAGCATCATTTTCTAGCTTATGAATTGAGAACATTTTACACCTGGCAATATGCATAGGCGATGGAGAGATGGACAGATCATAGTTTCAGACTTTTAGGGCTTACTATCTTATGAGTAGCAGTTTAAGTGTATTTAAAACATGTGTGTTCATCATATAAACTCTGAACATCCTTACAGGTTTAAAAATATGACAGGCTCCTGGTTAATCCCTACAAACACTGTGTTATACAGAAACTTGGAATCTCCACCTGCAACCAGACACCAAGGATCTGAGTCTCTTCTCTCTTACACTGGCATAAATCAGGCATTAATTCAGCACATAAGAGAAGCATCAGACCAAAGGAGCCAAACTCTTCCTAGTGCAACTCTTCTCATCTCCACTGAACTTTTATCACCAGGGATTTTACCTGGCCCAAGTTACCACCCATTCTGATGTGCCCATCAAACCATTAAGGGGCAGCAGCTTGGGTAAGGAGATGACAATATTCCCTGTTACAGGCCACACACGAGAAGCTATCTGCAGCACACAACAACCTAGGAAAACAAAGCACTTTATGATTACATGCCAATTTGGGATGCAAAATCCTGTTTAAAATGTTAATGGGTTAAACTATAGGTTTAATTAGTTTAATTGGCCTGCCACGTTGAGCTGTTGGCGCGGGGGACTGCTCCAGCCCGGCTGGGCCACGTGTGCTGCAGGATGTTCCACTGGTTAACCCTTTGCCTCCCTAATGCCAATAGCTGTTGCTCTTTGGATACACTCACTACATATATACTGAAGCTGCTTTATGTAACGACAGAAAATTTACCTGACGTTGCTAATGTCTGTAACTCAATTAATTGTTGCATTGTTTTTTGGAAAATAAAATGTAAATGTACGTGCTTCATTTAAATAATTTCTCTGGGGTGGGACTGGGGTTGAGGGATTTAGTACCCAAGTTGCCTCGTGAATAGAGGACTACCCCAGCCCTCTCTCACTGCAGCAGCTTGGGGCCAGGTGAGAAGCACCTCTCCATGGCTTCTGCAGCTCCAGCAGGCACATCTGGGGGAGGAGTGCATGTCAACCAGTTGGGGCAGGTCCAGGTTCATCTTCCTCCTGTGCTCCCCAGCCAGAGTGAGGAATGCAGCTAACTGGGCACTTTCCCCTTGTTCCCTGAGGAAGGGGAATAGCCAGCAATGTTCTTGTTGGAATCGGAGGGGTGGCAAGGCGGGGAAACCAGCACCCCCCCATTCTCTGTATAGGGCACCTGGGGAGTGGGAAGCTCAGGTATGGGGCAGTCCCAGAGGGGAGGTGTGCACCCCCTGCCATTCCCTTTCCCCTGCCTGATGATTCTCTCTCTTTTCTATATAGTTTTATGAGAAGCAATCCCCTTGTAGGCACATCCAATTTTCCCGACACAACCAAACCCTTACTGTGCTTTAAGTTATGATAAGAAAAAGCTACATCCCAAATGTGGTGGTCCTAACTCTTACTGTTTAGGACAGGCCTGAGCAAAATACCCTCCATGGGCCAGATCTGGCCCACCAAACTGCCAGATACAGCCTGCAGATGGAACGGAGAACCTCAAGCTGACTCCCTGCCTGCTCCCTGCATACTGCTGAGATAAGCATCCCTTGCTGGGCTCTGTTTGAATAGCTGTGAGCCTGGGGGAAGAGGGCAGAGGCTTCATGTGCCACCCCCATTGCAGCAAAAACCCATGGGCCAGTTTCCAACCAATGGGAACAAGACCCTCCCCTGAGGCTCTAGCTGTTAACAAAACCACATATGGCCCCTGAAGCCAGTGTGAAGGCTGGGCAGGCAGGGAGTCTGCTTGAGAAGGCTGCCGGCTGGGAGCCAAACAAGTAAGTCTTCTGCTCAGAGCCTGCCTCTGGCACCCCAAACTTTTGTCTCCCTTCCCCACATAACCCAAATCCTTTGCCCCCCTCCTGTCCCATATTGCCTCCCAGATCCTGTACCCCAATATCCTGCCCCAGGTCACAGCCCAAACCCCTCCAACCAATCTCCTTCTCCAATCACAACTCCCTCTTGCCCAAGTTCAGAACCCAAATCCCTGCACCCTAGTCCCCTAACCCAGGTCACAACTGCTCCTTCACCCAAACTCCCTCCCAGACCCCCAGACCCTCTCCTGCACCCCAATCCCTTACTGCAAGCTCCCTTCTGCACCCATCCTCCATCCCAGACCCCACACCTCCTCCATTAATATAGAAGAGTGCAGCCCTTGACCACTTTCCAAATTCTTGGAGTGGCCCACCCCCATCAAAATTATTGCTGGTTTAGGAGACATTCTAGAACAGACAGAAGCACAGACAAACTCTCTCAGCTATATAGCAGATATGCACAATTCCACCCTCCCCCCACCCCCAAAAGGAACAAACTTGGATTCTCACAGAGCCAGAAAAAGAGTAAGTTCCTGTCGTGTGGTTCAATTAGTTTTAGATACGAGAGGAGCCAGTAAACACCTCAGATAAACTCTTTTTAACTTTATTGTGCATAGAAGAAAAAGAGTAAGTTCCACGGCTGGGCTACCAGCCTCCATGAAAGCTGTTCACTAGAAAGCCAGCTAGCAGAATGCACTGGGGGGGGGGAGGGGGGAAGAGAGAGAGAACTCTTTATAGCTTCTCTAAACAACACTGAAGAAAATGTGATTAATTTTAAATGTTTAATAGTGTCTGTTAGAGTCTGCTGCTGTGCTCTGACCCTGGGAAACTGTGTGTGGCACACAGACACTGGGATCTGAGCTGACACTTTTGGGTAATCACATGCTGTATGTGGTTGTCTGGAGGTTTATTGGCAAAGCCAAGGGAAATGTTTTGTTTCTATACAGATTCTTGAAGTTTAGCTCTCACAAGCTGCTGTCTCTCCATGCTACTGGTAGGTGGACGCTCTTATTTAAAATCCCTTCTATAAAATGGGTTCGTTCATGGAAACAAAGTAATTGTGTGACCCACACACCTGGGCTATGTCTATACTGGAGGCTTCTTGCGCAAGAACATCTTGCGCAAGGGTTCTTGTGCAAGAAGTCTTGCGCAAGAAAACGTCCACACTGCCATGTGCGCGCTGTGCTTTTGCGCAAGAGCTCCCATGGCAGCGTGGACGCTTTCTTGAGCGAGAAAGCTCTGATGGCCATTTTAGCCATAGGGCTCTCTTGCACAAGAAATCCCTGCCGAGCGTCCACACTGCCCTCTTGCGCGAGAGCTCCTGCGCAAGAGGGCTTACACCTGATAAAAAAAGAGCGTAGCTCTTGCGCAAGGAGCTCTCTCTTACCACGCCCTACTGTAAATTTACTTGCGCAAGAGCGGGTGGGCAGTGTAGACGCTCTGCGGGTTCTTGCGCAATAACCCGCCAGTGTAGACATAGCCCTAGTGTGGTTCACTGTCCCATGCAGTGGCACTTAGACCACAGCAACAGATAAGAACTAGAGACCTCTACAACATGGGTTTAGGCTCCTATACTAAGCTTCAGAGGTCCCAGGTTCAAATCCACCTGGTGGTGGTTACAATTGCACTATCCAATTGACTTAAAAACTTTCAGCCAGATTACTCTTCAGGAGACAGGCCCTAAACAGGATTGGTAAGGGACAATTTTTCAAAGAAGCACACGTGTTAGAGAGTGTGTACTGTCACTGCACCTGATTCTGCCTGCATGCACAAAACAAGGCTCACTTTGGAAGATTACCCCTGTGAACCCATTATCCTGAGCAACAGGGATAGGCTCTTTAGAAGCAGTCTTACCTATTGGCTAGCTCCCCTTGTGCACACCTAAAATTTAACCCATTAGTGACTGCGTGCTATGTAAGCAATGAACATGCTGCCTCTTGGGAGTGTGGCCCGGCTGTAAGAGCTTCTCTTCTCTCCCTATGTGACCTCCCAGAATTCTCCACTGTCTGTGATCCTTGTCTTCTCCCATGTCATCTTGATTCAGATGTTGTAAACCTCAACCCTGCCTCTCCACTGTGCTGCCTCCCAGATACCTCTCCCCACTTATCCTCCTTATTGTCCAGAGCCCTGCAATTCCCTGAAACCAGCTTCCTCTCTCTGCCCGAGAAGTCAGGGCAAAGTTATCACTGCTCTCCCTCCCCAAACCCTCTTCTCCTCTCCTCTGCTCTGCTCTGCTCCTCCTCCAGCAGCCGGATATAGCCCCCTCCCCCAAACCCTGCAACCCTACTGCCTGCTCCTCATCCCATCGAGTACTACTCCCTCCTTCTTTCAGTGTAGCATTGCCAGTCCATTGGGCCATCCGGTAGTCCTCTCAAAAAAAGTCAATGATCCAAGTGCATTCACCCATCAGAGACAAAAGACCCAGATCTCTGCAAAGACTCAGGATCCAGTCACCTGTAACCTGCCTTACAATCTTCTTCAGGGCAACCTACATGTGCTTGCTTTGCCATATGCCAAGGCCAGGATCTCAGCCAATCACAGACCAGCCACCTCTCACCTCATCTCCTTGTAAATGGCTCACACATCTGTGCTGACAGGACACAGCACTAGGTGAGCAGCTGCCTTGCTCTGCAACTCCTTCTTTCCTACCACCCGCCCTGACAACTACTCACCTGAGCCCTGAGCTCAGCCTGACTTCAGTGAACCAGGAGGCACCGGTCACGTCATGTCTACCCTCCCCCGCTTCAAAAACACACAGAGCATGACAAGAATGAGGATTTTTGAGGTAACATGAAAGTTTCTGTTTCACTCGCATGGTTAATCACCTAGTAAAGCTCTTTACTGCATCGTAGGCTGTACTCCTCCGCCATCAGTATTATCCCTTAATCACACGAGCCACTGGGACCCAGGCAACATCAAAGCCTGGTTTCCTTGGGTCCCCTGAAGTGTCACTCGGCTCACTCAAAAAGGGGTTTTTCCAAACCTCTGCCTTACCCCTAAACACATGTGGCTTGTGCCAGCTTGTAGAGGAGTCACACCAGGAGCAGGAATTGTGTTCATCTGTAGTCACTGGGAAAGGCCAGCAGGAAGCAGGTTACAAAGGCTCTAGAACAGTGATGGGCAGCCTGCGACCCATCAGGTTCTGTGTGTGACCCATGAGACATAGCGTTCACTGCTGCTCAGGAACAAGGTTGCCAGATTCTGCTGGTTTCGGTCCATGTCGTTTTCTTCCTACCAGTATTACTACAATGGCAGGCATGTAGAGCAAGAGCACGTGAAGTGAAGTGTGTGCTGATTGCACACAACATTGACTGGGAGAGCCCTGGGCATCCAATCCAAGTGCTGCTCTGGTTCAGTTGGCACCCCTACAAATTCTAGGTACGCACGCACAGTTAGCAAAGCTACCTTATCCCGGGAGGCTGTCCGGGCTACAGCAGCCTTGCAGCCCACTGAGATGGAGGAGGGCCATTTATGAGACCCGCTCACTAGCCTTGGTTGCCCACTGCTGCTCTAGGACAGAAAAAACAAAAACAAAAGCTGTTGTCTGCACAGCCTGTTTTACTCAGTTCAGAGTCACGTGGCAGCCACAGAGCTAACACCGAAAAAGAGCTGCTGGGTGGATTGTGAAAGGCTGGCATGGTTGTGCACCCCAACTGTTTCAGAGCTGGCAAGTGTAAGTATCCGATGCTTGCATGCAGTCCGATGGTCGGAATAGTGACCTCACAATCACCAGGACTTTCTGCTTGTCCGTTAAGTAACATTCCTGTTACACACAAGGACACCTGTGAGTCTGTGCAGAAAACTCACTTCCTATTTTAAATGGTAATTTTCTCTCTCTCTTGCCCCACTTCACCCACTGTCCTGGTCACCTGCAGCCATTAAATGCCAAATCCTGGCCTTTAGCCTAATGCGATCTCTGCAGGAAAAAGAATCCTCTTCCTCCTAAGCTAGACCAGCCATGTTAGCCTCATGGTGCAGAGCCCAAACGGTGTCAGGGAGGCCAGTGTATGTCCACGATGGTGCTGATCCATAGGACATGCTCTGCACTCCACAATGCCTTGCATCCTGGGACACAGGAAGCCCTGCAAAGCAAAGCTCCTGGGAGCGTTCCCAAAGCCACCCCCAATTCCTTCTGTGGCAAAGCACAGCTGAAGCAGTTCCACTGGGTCAGGACACTTCAGGACTGCAAAGGAGGGAACATGACATGACCCAGAGCAAACAGAGCCAAAATGCTACTGTGATACAACCCTCAGTTGTGAAATAAAACAGCTTCAGCTAAACAGAGTATAGAAAAACTGTCGTTACTGGCTTGCCACTGTGTAGCAGTTTTCACCAACTCTACAGCATGCAAATTCCGGCAACCTGATTAGACACTGCTCTCAAAAGTTACCGTTCTATATGTCCACAACAAAGATGGCTGCCTCAATCTCCTGTTTCATATAGCTGATGTAATAAAAATTGTCAATTTCTAAACATGATTTTAATTCTGACTGAACAGCAGTGTTCTTAGGTCTCTCAGTATTCCACAAATGAAAGCAAACATAGTAATTCCTATTTTACAGATGGGAAAACTGAGGCACAGAGTGATGAAACAGCTTTATGTTCGCGTATCAATAGCATGATGCTTCCTCATCTGGTAATTAGTATTTTTAATAATTAAGAAGTCTAACAAGGCTTTTACCTTGGAGGAATTTGTTTGGTCTAGGATAATACAATAATTAACTCAAACTATTGTTGATCAACAATTTCATTCCCAAGAAAATATTAGAGCCGCTGCTCAGCCAGCTAGACTGAGTACAAGTTAATACATAGGCCATAGCTATTGGTCCAGAAAATAGCTGCTCAGTTTCCTCTTCTATATCAGCATATTCCACTGCAGGCTACTGTCCTCTTTCCCAATGCACTGTAACCACTTTGTGAAAGTCAGACTGACAAAACCAGCCATGTGCAGATAGATCACTAAATTGGCTATAACAAATGGCCTGGCCTAGAGTCCTTAAGCTCTTTGTGGGACTTTTTGTACCATCACTCCTGTTGCATTTCAGAACTAAAGAGCTTCCTTCCTCCTTCTGTGGTTTTAGCGAGACGCAGACCCTGGCACGTCTACCTTGTCCGACCAGTTTTCAGCAGCACAGAGGAAGTGACTCTCAGTTTTCACACCTGCCCAGTACTAGAAAAGCAGCAGGTCAGCCTGGGACGCGCAGCCTGTTTGCAATGCAGGTAGGCATGCCTGTGTTAGCTTTGATCTAGCTAGCAGGGTAAGAACAGCAGCATTGCTCTGGTGGCCTGGGCTTTAGTGCAGGCCATCTACCCGAGTACAAGCTGCCATAGTGCCTGGATATGCAGTCTCATTGCTAGCGGATGCTGAAGCCTGCGCCACCATATTGCCACTCTCATTATTACCTGTGCTAATTGGATTTAAAGTTAGTGTGCCTGCTGCCTACCCACACTACAAACACACGTTCACTTGCAGTGCAAACTTGCCCGAAGAGACCGCCTAGTAAGATTATCCATTATTGACACTGGCTGTCAGCAGCTGCGCCCTCCCACCTTCCACATACCTTAGCTGGTGTCTACAACAGTTAAATTGTTAACAGAGATGGGACAAAATTATTTTTAATACTGGTACAGAAAGCATGATCTAGACCTAAGGAAACAAAACGTGATTGCGACCTGGTTCCAGCAGGTCTCAGATGAAGTGTTTGTAACTTTCCTGAAAATTGTCCAGTCCCCTCCATGATAATAGCCAAACTCTCTTCAGTGCCATTTAAGAAAGGGAAACCTGTTATCAGCAATGTGCTAGTTGTTCAGTGTAGAAGTTGCCTTTACCAAATCACAAACTCTTAGGCTATGTCTACACTAGCATTTATGCTCACAAAACTTTTGTCGCTCGGGGATGTGAAAAAACTTACATCCCTGTGTGACATAAGTGTTGCCAGTGTGCACAGTGCTGTATAAGCAGAAGACATTCTCCCACCAACACAGCTACCACTGCTTGTTGAGCTGGCTTTATTAAGTTGAAGGGAGAGCTCTCTTCCGGCAAGGCAAAAGGCAGCAAACAGAACTACACGAGCGTTCTCACAGCGGCACAGCTGTTTTCGTACCGTTGTGTCACTGTAAAGTTGCAAGTGCAGAGATGGTCTTAGTGGGGTAGGTTCTGATCTCAGTTACAGGAATATGGATATCACTGAAATCAGAATGTGGCCCAGTGACTCAACCTCTCCTCCTGTGAAATGAGAATAGTAATAGCTTCCTGGGTCACAGAGCTGATAGTAGGCCTAATTACTAGTGGCAGAGTGCTCTGAAGTTAAACAGTGCTAAGTATTATAATCTGTGTAAAATTCTCTCATGAATAAAAATATGCATGTTTTGGGAATTAGAATATTTGACAAGTGTCATATATGAGAAGCTTGAATTGTTTGTCGAGTAATGCTGATTAAGAACACACCCTCTTTCCAAACAATGGGAATGTGGTGTATAATACACCAAGACTATCTGTCAGTTTGGAAGAAAATCTGAATATAAATGTCGGTTTTTAAGATTTCCAACCTGGATTGTTATGCAGAAAGTGAAATACGCTCCTGTCATTCCTGTTATCTGAAGGTACAATATAAGACAAGGTGGGGGGGGGGGGGGAATAATTTTTGCAGGGAGGCCACTTAATGAATTTATGTGGTATGGGACCGGCTCCACCCCCAGAAGGGGCGGGCATGGGTAAAAGGGGCAGGACTGAGGACTAGCCAGCCTTCCCATGGAGTTGTCTGGGGCCGGAGGCTTTGAATTAAAAGAAACAGCAAAGCGCTCCCAGCCCCGTTGCTACCGCGTTGCCCGGCAGCCATCCAGGATTGCTTCGGCTATTTAAAGGGCTCACAGCTCTGGCCCCTACCGGACTAGTGCTGCAACTGGGAGCTGGGAGCCATTTCAATGGAAATTCGGTGGAACAGGCAGCAGGATATAAATAGAAAACAGCCAGATGCAGTCTGTGGACGGGATCAAAGTGTTAAGTGTTAGGTGGGCCAGATCTGGTCCCTGGGCCGCATCTTGCCCAGCCCTGCTATCAGGAATACTCTAACTTGCATCTGTGCACAAAGCTGGTGGGGAACTCCCTGAATCTAAAGTTCTAATAGCATTTCTCCAGAAGAGGGCATCATGCATTCCACTAGTCACCCAGAGAGCATCCGTACTGTCAGGGCAGACAGAAAGTGCAAGGGAGAGCTGGGGCTTCTCTACTGGAACAGCTGCAGTGCCCCCATTTGCAGCTAATGATTTCTAGAAATACAGAGTGGAATTTTTCAACGCACTCAACATTGGCACCACTGTGCTTCCACTGAAGTCAATGGCTGAATGC
This sequence comes from Pelochelys cantorii, assembly GCA_032595735.1. Lineage (NCBI taxonomy): Eukaryota > Metazoa > Chordata > Testudines > Trionychidae > Pelochelys > Pelochelys cantorii. The sequence goes on from CM064339.1 coordinate 26,281,270, forward strand.
CTGTATTGAGCACTTTGGAAATTGAACCTCCGGAGCTTCTGCTAGCACAGCATGAACACAACCATGGTGTCCTGTTATAATTGATTCCTCTGGAGAACATGAGATACAATGATGCATTTTTATAGGCATCCTTTCCACTATTAATTTTATTTTATAATCGACACTCCACTCGCCATGGAATTACCACACCTCTCTAAGGGACACAACCACTAAGAGTTCTGATTCATGACTCATCAGGCTTCCCAGGCACAGAGTAATTCCTGGTTTCTCATGCCCGACTGATTAATGAATTGCATGTATTTGTTTTATTGAGCAATTGGATCCAGTTGCTGGTTAACAGCTTAAGATGTCATCTCTGTAATGAACGATGTTAGGATAGCCTCATTATAAATCTCCTACTAGCATTTGCATTTGGTAACATCAGAAGTGTCCGTGCCAACCTGACATGTACGTATGGATGCAGCTAGTTTGTAGCAGTAGATAACTGACTATATTGCATCGACCCAAAAGAGGAAAGCAAAGCTTCAACAAAGCTCTTAGTTGACTAAGAGCAGCACACATGCTGAGTCCAAATTAAAGTTCAATTGGCATTTTCTACTACAATCTTGGGGCCAGATTTTTTGCTGCCTTTCCCAGAAGACTCGGCACAGGAGAAGATGCCAACTTTCATGCCCAAATGACTCCAGTATTAGTTTAGGGCTGCTCTAACTTATAAACTGCCTCACCTCTGCAGCGCAGGATCCCTGAAGCACTGAGCACTACAAAAAGGCTTCTTTCTGCTCTGCACATCATACTGAGGCCCATTATGAGAGAACAGTAAATTGGCCCTGTGCTGCCCTTGTGCTGGAGGAATTCTTCCCCGTCCATTGTGTCTCCTATAGACTCCTACCCAACGCCAGAGCAGCTTATGGGCTTAGCCTGCGTGCCAGGAGCAGAGCCTTAGACTGTGAGCCGGTACTAGGGATGTAAAATTCCATTAATTGGTTAACTGGTTAAAGGTGGGGGTTTGCGGGCTAAAGCGCCCTTCCACCCCACTACAGGAAGGGGCTGCTCCAGGCCAGTTGGAGCAGCTCCTGACTGCAGCACCCAGTCCCACAGAAGGCGGGTACCTGCTCCAGCTCCTTCTGGTTAAGCGGGCCATTAAGAGTGATGCTTACTAGTTAACCTTTCCCATCCCTATCTGGTATTATATACAAATACAGTCCTGCTAACTCCAAAAATTCAAAAAATCATGAGTTAGACCTCAAAAACATAGTTTAAAAACATGAGACTTTTAGATATAATAAAAGTGATACATGGTGGGTGGTTTTATTCACCTTCAGGTTTGGGTCACATTTTCAATATTTTCTTTGAATCCATGTGGACTAGAAAGTTACGTTAAAAAGAAAAGGAGATTCTCAAAGGAGATTCTCAAGTAATCACAAGGGCTGGGGTGTTATGAAAAAACTCCAAATATCACAAGCATGCAATAACCCCCTCCTCAAGGTAGTTGGCAACACTGAATAAGTATTAAACAACATAACTAACCCATCAATATCAAGGGATCTGTTCCTCATCTCTAAATCTATCTTAGGATAAAAAAATTTAACAGATGAGTCTCAGCCAGGGGAGGCTGGCTTTCTTTTACTGTCTTAAGAACAGAAGAATTCACCCTTTGTGTAAACTGCAGATGTGCCAAAAGCAAACAAAAGAGGTTTAAAATGTTTTTGCGTTTCCCCTTAAACTCCTCTAACTTTGTGCCCTACAAATCCACATTCCTCACTCTGGGCTGAGAGGGGGACATCTGCCGTGGAGATTTTCTGTGGATGGGAGTCTCTGCTGTTTTACCCTATGCTGCTGATCAGGAGCTACAAACCTGCTTTTGGACCTTTTGTATTCATATGGCTTGTTAACCTAAAGAGGCACATTCAGCCCCTAGCAGAGGACTTGCACAAGACCGTGTAGCAATTCAAGTGCTGCTTTGCAAAGGATCCAGTGGGTCAAATAAACCAACAGACCCCATACTGGGGCACAAAAGGGCATCAGCAAGGGTTAGCCTAGCTCATTGCCTACACTGCAATTACTGTGCCCCTATGGGTCTTCCTCCCCTTTTCCTTCCCCTCCCCTCACACTATTCCACCCCCTCCCCCCAGCTTGATCGCTCAGGCTTTGTGAAGGGTGAATTTCTAGGGCTTTCAATTATTTCAGGAAGGAGAAAAAAAAATCTGTGCCAAATTCCTTTAAAAAGAAGATACTGCAAGTTGGCAGAAGCCACTTTTCACAGGCTTAAGCCGTTTGAAATGTGAAACACTGAAAAGTGGCTACTGTGGATGTGCTGTATTCTTCTTTTCAAAGAAATCTGGCACAGAATGTAACTCCCCTGTTTTAGGACCCAATCCTGCATTCCTTACACGCCCAGACTCCCACTGACTTCATGGAATGCAGGATCTGAGCCTCAATGTGTGTTTCAGTGCACAATAGTCCCTCATGGTTACAATCCATTGAGCAACACACACTCATCTGACAGGCCAGAATGGTTGTAAAGATCTTGGGTTTATTTCAGGAAAAATGCCTGATGTATGTAGACACACACACATTCACACATTTCTCTGGTTCCAGACAGAAGGAATGCCACCCGCCCCAACCATCAAAATATTTCAGCTCTCTATCCTGATGTCTAAGAAAGACCCCAATGTAACTTTGCTATTTAAAAGAACAAAGCCCAACATGTAAGCAGCTGTATCCCATGCATAGTTTTACTGAGAATTTTTGTAAAGCCCTCTTAAAAAAACAAAACAAAAAAGAGTTGACTAAGACAGACCAGAGTCCTATATTGCTATTTTCGAGGATGCTGTATATTAACTTAGTAGGCTATTACGATGCAAATCTCAAATGTACAAGCTCCTTACTTGGCCATAAACACAAAACAGTGTACATTGTCTTTTCAGAAGAAAAGGTTTGCTGCTAAAATAGCAGAAGCCCTACGTAAATAAGCAACATTCTTTCTGCCTGAGGTCACTGACTTGCCCTATTCAATTTCAGCCTAGTCTGGGATTTGACAATCTAAGCAGGGGAGAGGCCCTTTTCTTTTTTTCAAAAGAATGCTGGGATTTTATTTGAAATTTAAACTCTTGCAAACAAAAGGTGGCATCGAACGCTAGAGGCCTGTGAAGGTGGAGTACAGGATGTGTATTGTTTTCTCCCTTTACATAGATTCTTTCAGGAAAGAGCATTCAGACCCTGTGAACAAATTCTAACAAAAATATTATCAGGTAGCCAGTAAGATTAGGATTTTTTTAAAAAAAATATTTATGCAGGGGAATCATAGCAAATATTTTCAATTATAATTTTAAATGAATTTGTAATGTACACAAAATTAAAACTGCCATCTATAATTAACATCAATATTATATCTATGTCAGAAGTGCAGATGAATTTTGATTTTGTGATTGCACAGCTACTGATTTATTTTGCATCTCTACAGCAAGTTAGTTTACTGTAATGGGTCAAAAGTTTATTTAGGCTCTGTGTACATTAGTCGTTTGTCCACAGTCTGCTTTGTGCTTGCAAATAAGGATGTAAAAACTCAATAAATATAGTAACTGGTTAAATGTTTTATTTAACCTGCTAAATTCTGTGGGCGGGGTCCAGCCGGCAGGTCTGCTGCATCCATAAGAGGGATCCAGCCAGTGGGAGCCAGTTAACTGGTTATCTTGTAAGCAGGCCGATAAGCCTACTGTTAACCAGTTAACCTCTTACATCCCTTATGCAAGCAAACAAAATTCTTTAGAGCATAATTCAAATTTATGGGCTATTGGCTTACTTGTCTATTGCCCTGCACTGGGTGTAGTCATTTCCATCTATGCAAAGAGATTGCAAACTCCTAAAAGAAATTGATGGTGTTCCACGCCCACTTTGCAGGGGTCTACAAGAGTATACACGGGGGCAGATCTGCAGCCAGTATAAACTGTCATTGCTCTGCTGATGTCAAAGGAGTCACAACCATTTACACCTGTTGAAGACCTCCTCTCAAGGACTAGGAAAAAGCAGTGTTCTTAGTGTAAGTTAGTTAATGCATGGTACAAGCCAAATAAAGACAAGTGGGTTATAGTATTAACATTAGCTGGCCACAGTATCAACCTGATGCTCCCCCCAGTATTTACCTTGATGCACCAACATTTGACTGTTTTAAACCAGGGGTAGGGAACCTTTTTGGGAGTCAGCGGCCGCTGACCCACAGAAAAAAATCAGAGGCCACACACAGGTGAGAAGCCAAAAAAATAAAAAATAAACCCAACACCTCACTGGTGCGGCCCCAGACTGAGAAGCAGACAAGACACTCTCCACATTCCCCTCATACACCACTGCCTAGGGGGCCTGGGCTAGTAGATTTTGTGGGCCTTGTCTAGGCTCTGGGGAGGGCCAAAATGAGGGGTTTAGTGTGTGAAAGGCAGCTGCTGGGAAGCCGGCTTGGGCTCTGGGAGTGGGAGGGAGGGTGAAGTAGCAAAGTGGGGTTGGGGAGCCTGAGTGGGATGCGGCGGTGCAGGCCTGGAGCTCCAACACTGGCTCCTTAATGCTGGGGGGAAGCTCTGAGCCTCAGGGGCTGGCTCCAGGCGCCACATCTGGCTGCTGGGCTTTAAGTTTCCCATCCCTGTTTTAAACTGTCTTCACTAGGAATTTACCTCATGTTAGTGACCATATTGTTAGCTAACCACAATATAATTAGGCCAAGTCAAACCTCAGTGGGCCGTATAGTGTTACTTTGCCTAGCTACATCATAGTAAAAACTGCCTGCGCCTTGACTCTTGGCAAGATTATATAGGGCAAAACAGCTCTTGCACTTCTGTTATCCTACTGTAAAAGCCCACCTTTTCTGACAGCACAGACATCCTACGTTGTTTGCTTTAGCAGTCAATTCTCTCTCTCCTACACTCCAGTCACATTACTGAACCAAAGTAACACAATGCTATTGAGACAAGAAGGGACTCTGGGGCCCTTAGGTGGGGAAAGAACATTGTTGTAGGTACTGTATTATGAACCTAAGAGACGTTTTCAATTTTTCAGACAATGTTAAAAACCTGAAAATTTGGCAGATATTTCCTATTTCGCCTTCTTATGTATTTATCCAGCCTGTTCTACTCTTGGTTTCCAGGGGAGAACATAAATTATTTCCATGGGTCTCAGATGGAAGATCTTGTATTAGGGAAGAAATATATAAAATATAAGTCAAGCATGTATTTGAAAACTGAAGAGTAACAGCTTGAGTTGATTTAATAACTATTTTATCTACATTCACCTCTGTAACCTAATGGGGGATACACTGGCTGAGAAAGGGAAAATAAAGCCCCAAACTATAGTTCAGACCCCTTCCACAGGACTAGCTTTATTAATAGCACAGAGGATTAAAACAAAGGCAAAGCAAGTCAGAAAACTTGGTAACAACTACCAGAGCCTTTTCCAGTGTTTCAGCAAGCCAAGAGAGGGGACTCCTTCCCTTCTAGGAAGTTCTCACTGCAAAGGCTTTCCCTTTGCTTTCATAGCCCTGCCCCATCACCCATGTGATAGGCAGGGAATCTGGACTTTCCTTGTAACCCATTACATGCTGGAATTTAAGGGGTTGCTTTATACATTGTCACACCATTCAAGAGCTGAGTGCATGTTGATTTTATTTAAAAAAAAACACATACCAAATCAAGCTTGTGCTTTTCCAACCTGCCAGAACCCAGGAAATAGCAGTATGTTTCAACCACCCCTCCCAACCTCCCTGCTCCCATTGAAAATGTCTTGTCACCACACCAGCCCCCATCCATTTAACAAGGAGGCTCTTAGTTCAAGCACATTGGCTGACCTCAGCTGCTGTAGTGTCCTAGAGGGATAAGCCATGGCCCAAACTATTTAGAGTATATACATCTAAGTCGACACCTTGAACTGCGCCTGGAAGTGAACTGGATGCAGAGGTGAAGTGGAAGCTCGTGCAAACCACAGAGCATATGTAACCATTATTTGTATTCTGGTGGAGCATCGATCAGGAATCATGCAAGGCACTGTGCAGAGACACCCTGAAAAACTAGCCTCTGCCCCAAAGAGTTTACACTCCATGTATGTGCTCCCTGTGAGGACTATTGCTAATTAGGGATGTTAGCGTATAGTCATTTACACAATTAACTAATAAGTGTGGGCTTACTGGTTAATCCTAATGACTATATGCATTCCTTCCCTGCCCCCCACTGTCTCTGTATCAGAGGCAGCAAGGGTGGGGGAAGAGCGAGAGCTGGTGCCTGTGGGGAGCCGACTTAAGCCAGCTCCCTGCGCATGCCGGCTCCGGTGAAGCTACCTGCCGCTTCCCCCTCTTGCCTCCCACAGAAGCAGCAGTGCAAGGGGGCAGGTGGAGCTGGTACATGGGCTTAAAAGTTGGCTCCCCTGGAGCACTGGCTCCCGCGGAACCGCCTGTCCCTCCTCCCCCCACGCTGCTGCCTCTGAGAGAGAGGCAACAGCACGTGGAGGTGGTGAGGGGAGCAGGTGGGACCTGGTACACGCAGGAAACTGGCTTTCAAGCTAGCTCCCCGTGCACACTGGCTCCCGCTGAGCCAGAGGCAGCAGTGCAGGGGATGGGGGAAGTCAGCTGGGCAGGAGCCAGTATGTGTAGGGAACCAGCTTCGAAGCTGGCTCCCTGTGCATATGGATGGGAGCCAACTTCCCTCCCCCGGTCTCTGATACAGAGGCAATGGGGGCGAGGGGCAGGAAGGGAGAGGGGGAACAGGGGCCGGTGCTTGCAGGGAACCAGCTTTAAAGCTGACTCACCGTGAGCACTGGCTCCTGCCACCCCCACAACGTGTAAGCATTTATCTCATGAACGTTTCAGTAGATAAATCTTTACACAATTAAACATATTTTAACATTCCTATTGCTTAGGAGACCACTGAACTCTGCACTAGCTGAAGTTGCCACATGGCCTTCTCATACACTTTACCACCATAATCCACCTTCAAAGTGACTACTGCAGTAGGTCTCTAGCCCAAGAAAAAAGGCTGTAACTGTCTATCAAGCTCTCTTCGTTCTTGCTTGCTACCTGAACAACCAGAGTCATTTAGGGAACCACCACTCCATGTTGCAAACTCTCTCACCTGAGGGGGCTCCCACATTGCCTCCAAGCCCCCAGCCTATTAACATTACCTTTCTCTTAACTTGAGCCAAGTTAGTTAGCTCACAGCCCAAGAGGGCTCTTGGCTAGACAATGTCAAATCTCATCAACAGGAAAGCTGATGAAATAAAGACCAGGTGTCACCTGTATATTGAAGGCTCTGAACCCCATCCCATCTCATTCTCTCTACTAATATTTTACAAACACACTGTACTTGCTGGTTGGGCAAGACCAAATCTTGTGGCAACCTGTAACAGAGATTCCTGAAGGCAATTGCCCAAAACTATCCTCTGAGTCCTGAGACAAGAACAGATCTGCACATGAAAAAGCTTGCTTTCTTCCTGCCAGTAAGGTTACGTGCGTCAGATCCTCACATTCAATGGCATCAAAGGCTGCTGCTGACAAATCTAAACGAATCGGTATGGACACTTTATCTGAGTCATATCCAGAAAGAGATCATCAGCCAACACATTCAATACAGTCTTGCTGCCATAATTATGTGTCAAATCAAATAGGAAGATGTCAACCAACATGACTGAAGTCTGAAGACCCCAAGTGCTGCCAGAGTTGTGTCACCATCTCAATACGCAATTCTTATCCCAACAGAATGGGATATCAGCAACAAGGTAACAACCACTGACTTTCCCAAGCAATGATAATGGAAACCTCTATCCTATCCCGAAAGGACGTGTTGTCAATCTCCAACAACAGACCCAATGATTCCCTGCTGCACTTTGCCAGCCACTGAGTTGGGTCTCTCTGACAGCTGTAGCCCAAGCACTCCACACACTTGGTGTGTGACTATATGGATCTTATGACTTTGTCCATTCCCACAAGCAATGTTCTGCCACCACGGAGGCTAGTGATCCAGTCCCACTTTAAAGTAGATGGAAAGTTCTTAATAGCATGAAATACTCAACTCTGAATTTGAGCAAAGGCATCCCCAGATTCACCAGGAGCTTTGTCTCAGGCCAGTTGCTTTGATTCTGGCAGTAAAGGCAAAGAAACTCTCTGCTTCTCATAAGCTCAGTCCTTCAAGTCTTTATCTTGCAATCAGTCAGGCAGCCCCACCAGCCTCCCAGACACTTTCCCACTCCCTTCATGTGTCAGAAGCCATCTGTACCCCATGATGACATGAGAGAGCAAAGCAGAGGAAGAGGAGACACCACAGCAATAGCGGAGCACAAAAGGCCTTTGAGAATATCGATAGAGATGTTTGTTAACCAAAAAGTGTTCTCATTCAGACCCATCTGAAACCAAAATGGTTAAGGAAGCTTAGGAAAGCTTTTCAAAATCATTTTACGATAGACAGTGGAACAGTAGAACAATGTACAAACTTTCACAAATGCATATTCTTACTTACAGAATATTTACTACCAAGTCAATTATTTACTACTGAATTTTAGGAAACAGATCTCAGTCAGCCAGCTCAGCGACAACAGAACAAACTTCTTTTGTTTACACTGGTGTAAAGCTGGAGAAACTCTCTTGAAGTCAATGATGTTACTCCATATTTATCTCAATGTAAATGAAAGCAGAATGTGGCCTATGGTCTTTGATAAATTTCTGATCACCCTTTTTATGTGTTTTCTTGTGTGGTCAAAAGTGATGGACAAGTATGTTAATTAAAGGTATTTTATGAGCAACCAAAAGAGTGCTGGCGCTTGCCAGGTCACCCATTTTTTTAAATCAAAAGACTGTCCTCTATACCATACTATGCTCAAGTTTCTGTGGAAAAGCGACTCAGTTTTCTCTACCAGTTTTCTGGATGATATAGTGAGGTTATGTTAAAACTAAAATACAGCTACTTTCAAGGTATAGAATCAAGAGACTTTGATAGTGTGTTCACTTCTTTTGGCACTGAAGTACAATAAGAATATTGTTTAATAGTATTCTTTTCTTTAAGAGGTATGCAAGGTTTCAGCCAACTTTCCCTAACAATTAGTTCAGGATGAATGTACTTAACTCAGGATTCAGCTGGAAAGAACCCAAATAGATGCAATCAATTTTCCACTAAATCCGCTTCCTTCCTCTCTTCCCTACCCAGCATGAGCCATCAGCCCACCACTAGGTATAACTAGTCACGGGTGACTAAGACAATATCTTTCAGCTTCTCTTATATCTAGCTTGGCCACTCCCTCTTTTGATTTTTTCAGTTTTCCATATTTGCATATCCTAGTCACTAGCTCAACTGAAATGCAGATATTTATAAAACTACAGTAGCCTACAAAGATAAAAACATGTAGGGAATCAACTCTGTAAATTCTACTAGTACTAGAGTATGTTCTACTTTTATACATCAGATAACACCTATATAATCAGCATAACATCCAGAGGTCAATCCAGTGAAACATGTCAGCAACAGAATTCTTTTATACACCAAACTGCTCTTTAAAATGTGTTATCCTGTTTTAGTTTTATAAGCGGCTGGTGTGAACATGTTATTGCTGTGTTTTAATAGCAAACAAAATAATCAAATAAATCTTAAGTAAGATTGCTTAGGCTTTTCCCACAGAGCTTAAGTCCCCTCTGAGCCACACTGCCTGAAAGAACAACATTTGTAAAGACAATAGATGATTTGCTACTTGAATTTACCAAAGGGTAACACAAAAAATACATTTTTGACTTTTTTGAAAGCAAGGCTTAGAAAATATGATCTCTGTCTCTAATCTAGACATCTTCTTGGGAGTTTAACTAGATGATTCCTCCTTTGCTCCCGTGCCCCCCACCCCCAAAGTGTGCGAATTCTCCTTCATTAAATAACTCACTGAAACAGCAAACTGAGTTCCAGTTGGCTATGTATTCTTTAAGCTACTTTCCTTTCTTCTTCTCAGAAGACTGCTGTGCCATTAATACTGATCCAGCAAATTGTTTCCATAGGTTTGATTTTACATTACTGCAGTTCATAAGGTGAGTAACCCACTGACTTTCTCAAAGAAATTATTTAGGCTACTTCCAGGAAGGAATTTCTCAGGGAATTCAGCTGGAAGAGCTACAGTACAGAATACCTAGGCAGTAAATTGAATTAAATGATCACTACATTACCATACCCAATCTGGTACTAAAAATGAGGACTTGCTTCTGTGCTAAAATGCATTGATTATCATTTAGACATAGCTAGCAGTTATTAACAACTATTATTAACTTCAAATCCATTCTCATTTTTGTAGGATAGCTCACTTTAGATGCCCTTTTTCTGCAGTATATGCAAAATTAAAAGGTCTGGCATATCTTTTGCTGTTTGCTTTATTCTGCCTATGTGCAGGACACATTTGAGTAACACTTGAGTTAGCTAAGACTTTAGAAAACAGTGGACGAGCCGATTTTATTTCTTCTTACAGGTTCTTCGTTCCTTTCATCTGCTCTGTTTATTACCCACTTGATTTCATAATCTTGCTAGTGGTATCACAGTCATGTATGACCATTAATAATAATAATGTATCACACCCTAAATTTACACGATGCCTGATAAAGGAAGTCTGTGCCTGAAGGGTTTACAATTTAAGATAGGTAAGTAAAACAGGAAACGAACCCTGGCAAGACAGCCCAGGGAAAAGAGTAATGACAAATTTACCTGTGAGGAAAACAAAGGAAGGAAATGTTCCATAAAGAAGCGAATTTGAAGGAGAAAGGGAAGGAAGTGGGAGACCATTCCATGCACAGGATTTAAGGTACAAAGCAAAGAGTGCCTGAAACAGACAAAAGGAGCTCAGCCTAAGAGGATTGTGAAGAGTGTACAATGAAAGTGGGTGAGGAGGAAGAAACAACACCCGAGATGTAGGTGAGGATAACATTATGTAGTGCCTTCAAATTGAGGAGTGCAAATTTGATGTGCAAAGGCTGAAGAGACCATGGAGGAATAGAAAGAGAGAGTGGGGAGAGGGAGCAGTGTGGCACAGTCAGGCCATGTCTAGACTACTCTGAAGTTTCAAAAGTAGTTTTTCGTGGTTTTTTTGGCAACCCCTCCTTTTTTTTGAAAAGCCGCTCTTCCTCAAAAAATGAGATTTATGCAGCTTTTTGAAAAAGGGGGGGATTTGCCGAAAAAACCACGTCCCGACTACTTTCACTTTCAAAAGCTCTGCTTTCGAAAGTGAGATTGGAAGCAGATATGCAAATTCACACAGAATTTGCATATCTTCTTTCAAAACTTCAGTGTAGTCTAGACGAGCCCTTAGAGTAGCAGGAGAGGAAATACTTTTGAATAGCTAGGTTGGAAGAGGTTTGTCACATAAAAGTAGAACTAAATGGTGGCATAAAACATATTGAGCTAGATCCTCTTAGGCTGAGCTCCATTATATTCTCATTGTACATCTTTAATGCCTCCTGGTGTCTTGTATTCTTCACACGTCAGCCTTTCTCGGAGTTCAGAAAGTTACAACTTCCTGTGAGATGTCACTTCACTCACAGCAGTTTTCCTCTGATGAGAAGAAACATGAGAAGCTCAGAGCCAAATCCTGTTCCCAGTGAAGTCAAGCACCGTTTTGCTACTGATTGCGATTGAACCAGGATTTGACCTTAAGTAAAGATCGCTCAAAGTCCTTAGTAGAAGCTCTGGTCATCAGAGACAGGATTTTCATGAAACAACGTACAGGTTGAACCTCTCTTAACCAGGACTTTCTGGTCCGGCAACATCTCTCATCTGGAAGGACCAAGGATGTTCCTGGACCAGAGAGTCCCATTGGGGGCTGGTGACTGGGAGCTCGGCAGTGGGGCTGGAGTCCAATAGTGGGGATGCCTCCCGGTTGCGACACTGGTGGGCAGGAGGACAGGAGGCAGCGGGGCTGCTGCCTGGTGGCAAAACTGCCTGGCAAGACTGGGAGGCAGGGGGGTTGCCTGGCTGTGGGGCCAGGAACCTGTCAACGGGGCCGCCTGGCAGCACAACCAGGAGCCTGGCAGCCCCGCCACCGCCTAGCGGTGCAGCGGGACTAGGATGTAGCGGGGCTGCCCCATGAGACCAGGAGCCTGACTGTGGGGCTGCCCGGCGGCACAGCAAAGAGCCTGGCAGCCCCGCTGCCACCTGGCAGAGCTGCCCACTTAGGGTGGGAGGCAGCATGGCTGCCCAGCAAGGCTGAAGCCCAAGGGGGACTACCACCCAGCGGCACAGCTGGACCCCAGCAGGGGAGCTGCCCTGTGAGGCAGGGGGAAGCTGGTGGGAAGGCTGGCAACAAGGCCATGGCTGAGGGGTGGGGGCAGAAATGATCTTCCCTGATCTGGCAAAATCCCTCATCCGGGACTGGTCAGGTCCTGAGGGTACTAGACGGGGGAGGCCCAACCTGTAGTTACTTGCAGAAAAAAGGTTTTTTGGCTAAAATAAAATTTACTGACTTTCTTCTTGTGTTGTAATTTCTGGGAGAAGGCATGTGGGGGGGGGGGGGAGGCGCGGAAAGGAGACAAATTCTTATCTGGGCAATAGTCTGGCTAAAACTCTAAGAAATGAATGATGGGAAACTGTTTTGGCCACTGGTAAATCTCTCTGGAAAATAACCTACACAGAAGTCAGTTTTACCCAAACCAAGTCACATCCTGTTCATTGTAGAACACTAAGTTTAGAAGTAAACAAAACATTCAACTCATGTAAAATGCCAGGGATCAACTGAAGCACTTTTATTGGTGCCCAAGGACAGCCCACTGTAGTTATAATTGGCCAATCCTCCAGAGTCCTTTCATTTAAATGAGAAAGAATTTATGGTTGTTTATGTAGGCCTCACGCCAATCCTGTTTCTCTGATAGCTGCTCGGGTGCATTTGGGTCTCACATCCGATTTAGAGTCCTATGAACATTGGAGACGGCATTCCTTGGATACTTAAATTAAAAACACAACCTTCAACATGGACACAAGAATGAGAAAATTATTCATGTGGCCCAGGCTCTAGGATCTCTGGGGAATGGTGCTGGAGGAAGGGGGGGGGGGGAGGGGGAAATCTTTTGAAAACCTTACATTACTCTTCTTATTTAATGACACAGAATTTTCAAGACAGTCTTTTATCTGAGCAAGCAATTATTTTCAGTGGCATGCTGCAGCACCTATAGGGTCTGGCTGACAGACTATGAATGCCCCTTCCAGATAAGATACATATATCTATAATGCAATAATTAGTAATAATGATTTATAAAGACCTTGCACTTCTTTAGTTCTTCCATCTCAATCTCCAACTGCTTTATTACTGAAGTTAGCCTAACCTCAATCTCCAAATGGGCAAAAATAAGGCATGGAGTTTACGAGATTTGTCCAAGATTATGCAGAAGATCTGTAGCAGACCTAGGAATAAAACTCACAGTCCTGTGCTTCGATCCTTTTTAATCAGAAGTCCATCAATTCTAGGATTAAGAAGTTCCTGAGAATTTGCTAATACCCTCCACTGGAAACATAGTAGACCTGTAGGACAAAAAGCTAGATGGCCTTTATTTGCATATGTTCAGGGACGACTAACAGGGCTACTTTCATAGTTTAATTTTATAGATGTAAATTACTTTACAAAATAAAGATCACTCCGTTTCCACCATCTTTTCCTTTGCAAGGGGAATGTCACCTGATGTAGCAAGAAAATTCTTAAAGCAAGTGAGAAACAAAAAATCCTTTCAAGAGGAATGTCACCTGGAGTAAATGGGTCATGGAAACTGAGTGACCTTTTGATTGTAAAGTTCTTTACATTTATAAACTTACACAGTAAAAACAGTCTCACTTTCCAGGTGAGGGTCTGAGCCAAGTTTTCGGTACCAGCAAGACACCTCTCCCTTGCAGTAAACTTTGTGAAGGAAAAGCAGCATGAGGACAGTATTAGACATGTATGAGGGGGGCAGGACAGGTAGTAACAAGCAGTTGCAAGATGGATTGGACAGGAGGCACTGATGAGATGGGCAGGGCAATAGAAACCCCTTTATCTTATGAAGCATATAGAGAAGAGGATAAAAGATCATTTAACGAAGTTTAACTTTATAGTATCCTACAGTCCAAGCTGCACAAACTACCTTACAGAGGGCATCAGTTATGAGCGAGGTGGGACTGACAGAGTGCGAGTTACACAGAGCACAGTGGAAGGCGGAGTAGAGAAGCCCAGTTACTGGAAAGAGGGCAGTATAAGTAAAAGAGCTATTCCAACCATGAAAAGCTGTGGGAAGGGACAGAGGGGAGGTCAAGAAGGCTGGAGAAAAAAAAAGCAAACAGAGATTAGGAGCCAGAGTAAGTGGGAAAAGATCAAAAAAAGAGTTGAGCTGAACAAGTTTGGAAAACAAGGAGGGCAGCTTGGTTAACATGTAGAAGACTCTTAAGGTACTAAGAGTTGGATGGCAACATGATCTTGCTTCCTTCGGCAAGGAGAAGTCATGCTGCAGTGTTCTCAAATCTGGAGTTAGAGAGTAGGGATTCAGAACCTCCCCCCCCCCCGATAAAGCTGGCAATTACAATAGTCAAAAATAGGAGACCAGGGCATACTAAGAATTTTGGATCAAGGGGAAGACAAATCTGGCAATTAAAGAGTCAGTGGGGTAAGCAGATTTACTGATGAGGCAGCAAAATTAAGGTAAGTTCTAGCACATATTTGAAATGAGGAACAAAGAAGCATTTCTACATAGAAACAGGGCCTAACTCTTTGAAATATTCTGTAGTAGAGTAAGTACCAGACAGAGTAAAAACAGGTAGAGAGAAAGAGAGTGTGTGTGAACACAAATCAAAGGTGACAAAGCTGGTATCTTCTTCATGGAAGTTGTACCCAAGGTAGCATATGAAGAAAAGAGGTGGACCATGAACAACTCTTTAGAGCACTGCAGAGCAGAAATTTTATAGGGAAGATGTTCTTATATCCAGATGGTGAGGCAGAGGAGAGCCCAGAATTCATGCATTGTGGCAGGGAAGAGGAGGTGCCCCAAATCAATGCACAGAGACTGAGAGAGAGAGAGAGAGAGTTTAAGACCTGAGCTTATGAGAGGAAGGGGCAGGGAGAGGGGGCAGAAATGAATAATTAGTGTCAGGAGGAAGCACTGATTTACTGGGGAGGTCAAACAAATTTTATCTAGGCGGAGAGAATTGATAAGCTGGTATGGGGACAGGAATGATTCACTGACAAGGGAAGAAGGATGTCAATTAATTAGGAGTGGCTTGAGGAAGCCATGACTTTCTGGAGAGTGGCTATTTTACACTCATGCTAATGCTTAGTATACAAAGGAGGAGGGGGTCAAGGACATTTGGAAACCCTGGCCTGAGACATTGTTTGGGACATGCAAGGACAGAAAATAGCACACATTTAGAATAAACATTACATGAAGTAAAAACAATTTCCAGAGGTTGAGCCTTCCCGTCTGTTAAGACTTCTCTCTTGACTTTTCCTGTTTGTTTTTCCTTTTGTTTTGTACCTTTTTAAGATAGTTATTTTCATCATCTTCCTTTAATTCCCTATATTCTACATCAAAAACAACTACATAAAAAGAATGTTAAAGATTGCCAATTCAAGCACTCAAAAGTTTGGAAGTGCCAGAATTCGGAGTGCCCATGCAACTGAGTGCCCATGCAAGGAGCCAATTGGCTCCTTGTGTGTATGCATTATGATACAAATCCTTCCTTGGATCACATATTAAATTCAGTTACCTAAGGGAAAATTATATGGCACTGCACACAGGGTCCTCTAGTGGAAAATGTTAGGCAACCTTAGCTGTGGGCATCACTGCCTACAGTTGGCTCATGGAAAATTAGAGATATGAATACTGATAATATCAACTGACTTGCTTCCATTCATCTCTGGCTTATCTGCACCTCTTCCACTTTGAGAAGTGGACTGACTGACTGATTGAAGAACAGGGAAATGTTTTTTCTTGGAGACACTGAGGTATGTGTCACTTTTTAGTTCCAAGAAAAATACTTAAAACAAGAAAGAAAGAAAAAAAGATGAGTCATGAGAGAAGTGGGATTCAAACTAAGAGAAGCAAAGGCAAATGCACCAGCAGCTATTAGGCAGACACTCTGTTGGTAGGATAACAAGGCTTGAGGAGAGTTTATTGTCCCCACTTTACAGCAGGTGACATTCCAAACACTTACACAAATTCTGCAAGGAAAATGATTAAATTCTCCCATGGCATTTACTATAATTCTTAAAAATAAAAAGCAGATGCAGAAATTGTGTTAATTATAGTATGCTTATTTTTACTTTATGTGTTTTCCAGCCCCTGAAAGAGTCATAGGACCCTGAGACAATCAGTTCCACATTAGGAATAAAAAAATACTGTAAAAGAAATACAAATACGGGTATGTCTGTGTACCCAGAGAAAAGTTTCCATCATTAGCTGCTGAGTTCCTGCCACCAATTAAAATAAGCCATCAAAAGCCAGACATTTAATGTTGGAAAAATTAATAGTAGGGCACAATTAATATCTTTCACAGAAACAAGGAGACAAAGGACATACAACCTGCCAACTATTTATCAGCTGCCTTCCTATTTTTCAGTATCAGGACTGCTTCGGTTTTCCACTTTCCAGTAGTCTACCTACCTAGAGACAACCATTCATGGGGACTCTTCATTTCTGTGAACCCTGACTGTTAATATAGTCACCGGAGACAAGAGATGCCATACGTTAAGGTGTCTATTCAGCAAAGTAGAGCTTAACCAGCTGTTTAACTTTAAGCACCTGAAGTATTCTATTGAAGACAATGGCCTGGTCTAGACTAGGAAAATTGGTCTTGTGTAAAAACATGATAACTAATATGTTTTAAAACACTTATGAAGAGGTGGGTTAACGCCTTTCAAAACATACTGGTTAATGGTGGTTGTCCCTGGGAGATGAAAGAGGCATGACCAACAAGGCAGGTCAATTGCTTAATATCAAGCATGCGTGTAAGGGTTTTACTAGGCCAGGACACAGCTAAGAAAACAGAAGTACAAGATCTTAGAAAACAAAACTGCAAACTTAGCTAGGGTGCAGGAGATTTTTACACGAAACTGTGCTAGCGTTGATCAACTGAACCACTTAACATTTCGACGCTCAAGTCCACCAGTGCATTGCAATGCTCTTGCTTTCCCTAAAGCCAAAAATAATGTCAGATTAGCAATGTGTCCTAGATCAAGGAAATATTTTGAAGCCAATGGGTGATTAAGGTACTCAGCCACCATATGGGAGATGCTCTGATGGGCTTTTTATTACCGGAGAAAGACTTCAGTTCCTTTGCTGAGATTCATTCATGTTTGGATCGATAAGGTAAGATAATGTAAAATTACCTGCACTCAGCTGTTAGCATTACTGTAATTATTCCCACTACCTGTATTTCTAAAGCACGCACTGCTACTGTATTTGTGTGTTCTGTTCTATAAAGATTTACATTTACAAAGAGAACAAAGTGACTGGCTGACTGAGCATTTAACACAGCCAGAATCAATTCTCACCTTCATTTCCTCTTTCCAGGCTACTCCAGCAGGGTCAATCAAAAGCAGATCTGAAATGTATTTTTCTGAACTCTGCCAACTACATGTCCCATCCCCTCCAAGTGCAGACAAGACAAGTGTTGAGTTTCATTTTAACCTGGACCTGCTCTATCGCTACGAAGTTACTGTTTTGCTAGCTGCCTCAGTGACTCTTCTTAGCTGAACTCACTCCCCTCCAAAATACTTAGCTCCCCACAGAGTCTTACATCAATCAGCTGCCTCACACATACCACGTTTCCAGGATGTATCAAGACACATTGATGTTTCAACATATGGCTAGGAAGCCTCCATGCATCCAACTGGCCACGAATGTGGAGTCTGAGTATGAAATGAATAACTTTTGTAGTTATGTAAGTTATGCATCCAGAGCTCATACTTCAGGCCACAGAGGTCAGGAAGGAATGTTCCCACATACACAGCACTGAATCACCAGCGCTTGCCTTTCTCTAAGCATCAGATATCAGCCACCACCAAAGGCAGGATCTCAGACTGAATACCTCACAGGTCTGATCTGCTCTGGTTTCAAACTATGGGAACAAAATATATAGGATGTGAGCCACACAACAAACAGCCTTTCACTCTAAAGAGAGTAATGGAGCCAGAAACCCTTCTAGCACTTCAACAATTTACCCCTAGGAGTGATATTAATTGGCTCGGCTCCTTTTCATGACCTCAGTGTGATCCTAGATGCCTAGGACAGTACAACTTGTAGTAAAAATGTTACTCAGAGCTACAACTGAATTACCCAAATCAACCTCTGGCTGCGAAGCAGTACCATAAACTCAGATTACTAACCAAGACATTATTTGACATACAGCAAACAACTCAAACCCTAAATGGGTCTACCATGGGATTATGTTTTTTATTCAATATAAACATCACAAACATTGGTCGGGAACTGAATTCAAGGCTCAACAGCACATACTGGAAATATGCAGCTTAGGTGCAGTGTGATTCATGTTATACTTACAAATGTGCTGGAAGGAAAAAAGAACATGTATATGGCTACTGGGAGTTCAAGAATTTTAAAAGTCACCCAAGCTCTGATAAATATGGCATGAAGGTAAAGATATTATGGATATTACTCCTGGCCGAAAGTAAAACAAGGTTCATTCCTGGTCATCTAATATACAAAAGATTTCTTTTCAGTCACTCTAACCCAGGGGTGGACAAATACCGGCCCCTAGTGGGCCCCCATGCCACCATATTTACCTGTAACTCTGTAGGTATGGGGATCACTGCTCCCGTTGGCCCACAGATCATGGTTCATGACCAATGGAAGCTGCGATCGCCCATACCTGTGAAGGGGCAGGCAAATGTAGCAGTAGCAGCCCATCAGTGACTAAACCTGGTGAACCACTGCCATTACAACTCACCCCTGCTCTAGCCTGTGATGACTTCACTAGGCAGGCATGGCTGCAGTTATTGTAATACCCATTTATATCACAGTAGCACCCAAAGGTCTCAGTCAGGACTGGGCTCCATTGTACGCGGCCGTATACCAGGGGTGAGCAAAAGGGCTTCTGCAGGCCGGATCTGGCCCACCAAGCAGGTTGATCCAGCCCACAGAGGCCCTGCCACTCCCCTGCCCATCAGGGCCTAGGGACCAGGGAGCATGTGGCACTTAGAAGTCAACCCTAGCAGTAGACTCTAAGTGCCATGCGCCCAAGGGCAGGGAGCGAGAAACTTTGCACGCTCCCCCAGCCCAATCAGGGCTTGAGGGCGGGACTGAACATGTGCAAAGTCTCCTCCTGCCCTGCCCCCTTCCTGCAGGGAGCACGTGGCTCTGATTGGCCTGGGGGCAAGGGGAAGCGTGCAAAGCCTCCTCCTGCACAGCGCTTCTAAGTGCTACACACTCCTTTCAGGATGGGGGCAGAGTGGAGGAGACTCCATGTACTGTCCCCTGTCCTCAAGCACTGATTTTTCGGGGGTGGAGGGCATGCAACATCTCCTCCCACCACCAGGGGACGGGTGTCTAGAGGGAACCTCCAGCTCTTCAGAACAGTTGATGGTTCTCTCTGGGGGGCTAGGGGCAAAGACTTCCCACATTCCTCCATCCCCAGACCAATCAGGGTCTGTGGGCAGGGAAGGACGAAGTGTCCTGGCCCCGTCCTTTCCACCTGAGGCCCCGCCCCTTCTGGGACAGCTTGGGGCCACTTCAAAAATTTATGAAGTGGCCCCTGGTCAAAAATTATTGCCTGCCCCTGCTGCATACAAACCTAAATGTGAATGTGTTCCCTACCACAACAAGTTTGCCGTCTAAAGTCTAAACCTCACTTGTTTTTTATACCGGCCGGAGACACAAACGGCTTTAGGAAGAGAGCCTATGCTCCGAGGGCAGCAGTGAACACTGTTGTGTGCAGACCCATATATGTCTCTTGGAGCTGCTGCTAGGGCTGTATGCTGGCACGCTCCCCTATAATCTCACAGTACACCTGTGTGTTTCTACATGGTTCCAGCAATGAACTTTCAAAGGCTGGAAATGGCCTGCACTGATGCAGCACCAGTGCAGTCAATCATTAGCTGGAACCGAAAGATCTTGCAAGTTGTCACTTTTATATTAAACTACTGTATAAAAACCCAACTGAGCAGATAAGTCTAATCAATAACAGCTAGATAAGAAATGTACTGCACACCTTTGGGATAAACAGTTTGCTCTATGCTTCTGAATGGCCTTGATGCAATTTCCTGGGCCTTAAACCCACTGGTTGAAGGCGAGATTAAAGCCAAATGGAATGTTTAAACATTTGCCTCTAAGTGAATAAGGAAAATTGTCAGTGGTGAAATCTATGCAAGTTTTAGTTCATGCACATGGTGGTAAAACTATGGTAGAAAATTATCTTAGAGGAACTAATCTACCATCAGCATCCTGAAATTAATATAAATACAACAGTGATATCCCTCACTATAACAATTCTTTCCCTATAGCTCTTAGAACCGGAGCATTTCCATTAATATTGGACTAAAACATCATGAAAATAGCTTAACATTTTTGCATGACAGTGCCTTGTCTGCTGAAATCTGGTGACTCATAACAGTAACTAAATGTATTGTTCCTTTCTGTAACTTATCACTGTAGCAACAAACAATACATAAATATCTGTATCCCATCACTTAAAATACACCACTGCCGGGACATGTTCAAGAGGGTTTCCATGTTCTGAAATAACACCACCTGGGATCTTGAGCATTTCAGGAAGAAACTGTTCTCTTATGTTGTTAGTAAACTCTAGAATTGAATTCCTGGTCACATGAAGGCTTACTTCTAAAGAGAGAACAGTGTATGCTGTATAGTAAATTTGCATCTCTGCTACTTGAGAAAAGGGTTGGCAGAAGGTGATTTTATGGGGGTTTTTTTTAATCATTTTGATGTATCAATGTTTATTTTTAAGTATTTCTTTTTAGATTTGTCTCAATATAAACTTTCAGCTTTGCCAAATTATAGGTTTTAAGCTTATTTTCAATTTTTATCCATTTAAATGTTCACAGATGTGGGAAGTTCTAGAGGGCAGAAAATGGGTGTGGTGATAATATTTTAATAACAATATATTCAAAAATTCAAATTTTTTATAACTATTAAAACACATCACACGCCAAAATGTACAACAGATATCCTTAAAGCAAACTTGAGCTCTCGATTAGCATTTTTTTACTTGGCTTTATCTGTAAATTTCAATTATCACAGCTGAAAATTATATATAATTTCTCAGTTTGTGTGTGCACTATGAAACAGACTTTTCCCTGAATTTACCAATAAAAATCTAATTCTTCCAAGCCTATTTAAGGACATGATTCAGCAAAGCACTTTTAAACATATGAGTTACCCAACGCACTTATGCTTAAGTATTTGGTTGAATCAAGGCCAAAAATAAGGTTTCAGCACTGTGAAAGCTAAGAGATTCTCAGCCCAGCATTTAATAATAATAATAATAATAATAATAATAATAAAAAGCCAACAATTTTTGCAAATTGAAATTGTTTTCTCTGTGGGATTATGTAGGAAGGGTTCCATTGTGTCTTCACACCCCATGAAAAGTCAGAAAGCTTCAGTTTTCATATTACCGGAAATGAGTTACCTCCTCTACAAAAAACTGAGCATCTCATATAAGCATATCCTGTTATAAAAGGGAATGAGGGTCTGCACCATTCAAAAACAGGGAGCAACACCACACATAGGTAAAAACTGCCCAGAAGAGCCTGATAGTGTGAGAGGTGAATGTCCTCAACTGCCACAGACCACTGGAGACAGGGTTTAACATTTATTAAGGCCACTGATTCAAAGTATTACTAACTGAGGTGGAAATATGTTATTATTTTACATTACAAGATCTCTACTTCCCAAGTCTCGCATTTTTGCCCTATCCTCAGATGACCTGTAAGCTCTCTTTTTTAATGTGGGGCCTCCTCCAATGCTGCTAGAAACAGGCTAACACTAATGTACTGAAGAGTCACAATTTTTTTGTGTTTTTTTAACCGGGCATCATGAGTAGTAATATCATCTTTGTCCATTTACTAATCTTTGCATCTGTCCTTTTTTTCTAGAGAGCCTTAGCCTAGTGGGGTCGTATTTTTGACACACACTACGTATGTTGCTAAAATCTGTCCCTAAATCCTAACTACTAATTATGTATTAAAAGTATCTTTCAGGAAACAGTCCCAGGAATCTTCTGATATTCTTTATAGTTTTCCTTTAGCCACTAAGGTGTTCAGTTACCACTGAAACAAAAAAATACATGTATGGAAGTAGAAATTTTTCTATGCTAAATCATGTACCATTGCTCAAGGGGAATTTCCTTATGTAGAGTCTTTTCCCATGTACCCAGATAATTACATTTGTCTTCCACATTAAGTTTAGAATGTTCACAATATAAAAGGTCAGCTTCTTGGAGGCTCATTATCACCTTTTTGATCTAAATAGTCTCCAACTTACATTTCCTAAGGGTTTTAAATCTAATTTTTCAGTCTTTGGATAGTTAAATATAGGGCATTTATCTAAATTTGTGATGCATCCAAGTCTAGCATATTTCTCCCCTAACTTGCCTTACACTATTTAGACCAGTGTTTCTCAAACTGGTCCATGGACCCACTCCGAGAAGGCTGCTACTGGGCCGCTCTGGTTTGTTTACTCACAGGCGCTGCAGCCACAGAACCTCACAGCGCCCGTTGGTGGCAGTTTGCCGTTTGCAGCCACGGGGAGCCGCAAGAAGCAGTGTGAACCGGGCTGCTGCTTCCCGCAACTCCTGTTGGCTGCAAACAGAGAACCACAACAATGGGAACCGCGAGGTTCTGTGGCTGCAGAGCCGGTAAGTTAACCAACTGGAGTGGCCCAGTAGCAGCCTTCTCGGAGCGGGTCCATGGGCCACTTTGAGAAACACTGGTCTAGGCCATTTAGTGAAAAACAGGACTGGTATCTCCGGGAGGAAGGTTCAGCTCATGTCCTGTTATTTTCAAAGAAGGAAAAGGAAGGTGACTCTTGCTCCTAGGCCTTTTCTATACTTATTGGGAGATCGATATTGCAGAGATCGATCTCCTGGGAGGGGGGGTTGTCAGTTTAGTGGGTAGGGGGAAGCAGGAGACACAAAGAGGGCAGTGCCTTGGGGCCTGGTGATTTAAAAGGGAATCGTATGCTATAAAATGAATAATGGAATTCTTCTAGCAATGCTTGGGGTTCTATGAGAGGAGGTGCTATCCTGCAGTCAGCGGCTAGATATAACATGTACATGTATGTAGCAGATGTAAATCTGAACATTTACTGCTGCATTTTAACCACCAGGAATGATATTTTGTTAGTAAAATACCTGCCCCTGCTTCTAAACTTTCTGTTGGAAAATAAAATGACAAACAGAAATCTTGATGGCAGTCAACATATGTCCTGACTTCTTTTTTAACATTTATGTTCTGCCATGTAGAGGGAACTGTAATTTGCCCAATGTAATTAGGTTAAATTTAGTTTTGGTGATGATTGGATAGATATTATCTGAAATTGTATTTTGACATCTTCTGCTTAGCAGGATGCCCAAAGTACTTCATTTACTTTGGGGGCCAGCAAAATTGCTGCTTAGCCAGTGTCTTATTTGGATGGACTCAGGAGAGCAGATGACCCTTAAGTTTATTTTATACCCTGATCATGGTCCAAAGTGGTTTATAAGGTTCCTTAAATTCTATATTCATTTTTAAAAAACAAATATTTATCTATCTGTATAAAGCGTGAAAGCATAAACTTAAAACCTACTACAGCTCTCCTTTCAGAAGTGAACTTTACAATGGTCTTTTCAGTAGAAAGTTGTTTGGTTCTATGCCAATGGTCTTTTACTCCTTTTCTAATCCTTAATTAATCCTTTTTAAAAACAATTTAGATGGTGCATATTCTACTGATACTCAGCCTTCTGTTTGCATATATCCATCGCAACAAGATCTTCTACAGTGAGGCCCTATTTTCTAACGTTTATGATGTCATCAGATCAAGTTATTCGTCTTGTTAAAATACATCAGTATGAGTCATCATAAACTGAAAATAGTCCCGTTTCTCAGTAGAAAATCCATATTTTTTGCCCTATATGTTAGATACTGTGTGTGGAGATCATTCATTTGACATGCTTGCAGATTCAAAGAAAATCCTGCAAGCTATTCGAAGCAGCACAGAAAGTTCAAGAGCAAAGAATTTAAAACAAAAAACAAAACAAAAAACAACCCCAATGCTGTAGCAGTTTTAGAGCTGAATTTTCAACATGCAGACTCTGTTTGTGCACATTCAAAACCTGCACATGCAATTTTTGTGCATCATCATCTGTGCAGGTCCATGCTCGAATGCACAAATACTTGCAGATGCATAAAATGAATGTTGTCTGTATCAATTCTACTGTTTGTGTGCAAAATTTATAATGCACGTAAAGCGCCACAAAAAGTGATTTACGTACACCATGGAGGCTGAGCTGAAGCCCTTTTGAAAATTAACATCTCATGTCAATGAATATTAGATTTGTGTCTTCTTGCTTAAGAAAGTGCAGTCAGATGCTTACAGATGGAGCATGCTCAGTGTCATTTATCACCAGCCTTGAAACTGGTGATATGAGTGGGAATTTTGCCTCAGTAAACACTACAAGATCAGGCCTTAGGCCAGTGAGGGGCAACCCAGGCTCGTGAGAAGGGATATAAGCAACTAATCGACTACCTGATAAGCAAATGCTTAATCAGGTAGTCGAGCAGGAACTTGACTAGTCAGTTCCTCCCCCTTGCTGCCTCTATCAGAGGCAACAAGGGAGGGGTGGGGTGGAGCAGCAGCCAGTGCTGGGGGGAGCCAGCTTAAAAGCTGGCTCCCCCCAGCACCGTCTCCACAGAGGGCAGGGGAGGCAGAGGGGAAATGGTGAGAGTGGGGACTGAAACAGTCCCGCTCATGCAGGTCCCGACTGCTGCGCCTCTCCCTTTGAAATGTACAAGAGCCACCTGTTGCATCTCCCCCTTTTGAAATGTACAGGAGCCGCGCAGCACACAGAGGGGAACCCACACCAGTAGGGACCAAAGCAGTCCCTGCTGGCACGGGTTCCCCTCTGTGCCTCTCTCCTTTCGAAATGTACAAGAGCTGCACTGCTCCTGTACATTTCAAAAGGGAGAGACGCAGGAGGATATTGAATGCCCCCCGTCCCCATTGACTAATCAAGTAGTTGATGGAAATTCCATCAGCTACTTGATTAGCTGATTAATCAAAATGTAACATCCTTACTAGTGAGTGGGCTGCATAAGTGGACCACCTTCATCTTAGTGGGCTGCAAGATTGTCAGAACCAAGATGGTCTTCTGGGATGGGGATGGTTTACTAACTGCGCTTGTGTACCTAGAATTTGCGGGATGTGCCAACTGGACCACAGCAGTGCTCTGGATGCAGAGGGAGTGCACAGCTCTCAGTGTTGCATGCAATAAGCATGCATCTCACTTCACGCACCCTTGCTTTAAATGCATGTCACTTTTGTAGGTGGGGGGGGGGAGGGACTAACAGATGAAAACCAGTAGAATCTGGTAACCCTGTACATGGGCATCAGTAAACAAAACATCTCGTGCGCCACACACAGAACCCCACTCTCTGGCCTTACGCGATATTTTAGATGATAAAAGAATACACCCAGTGAAAGGAAATCACTAGGTACTGTATATCTGACTTACCACAAGAACAGCACGTGAAGCAGTTGGTATGGTAGAGGTTGCCCATTGCTTGGCATGCCTGGCTTGCTCCATACACACCCTTTCCACACTTTATGCAAATACCTAGGAAAAAGAAAAGACTAACGTCAGACTCCTCAGCAATTCAAAAAAGTATCTGGTGGCTGCTGATTTGTAACACTTATTCTACCCCCATCAAGCTCTAAACCAAGGAACTAATGATCCTGAAAGCAAAATTAGTATCAAGCATCTTGAATGAAATGACTGAAAAACAACCCAAAATAAAAGGCAGAAAATCCTAGTGTGGCTGGTGAAACCAAGTATGAAGAGCTAGGCTGGCCAAACACAGCATGGAAATCCCAGGGAAACAGGTGAAAATGAGAAGGGATTGGAAAATCTGAATGCCCACTGGAAAGAATTCAGACTTCCAAAGGAATAAACAGCTGAGGTTTTCTGTGCAAAGTAGTGATCTTAGCACTACATGTTACATTCAGCAGCATCAATAAAACAATTTGGTTAAACAGTACCATAGAAAAAAAGATGTTTATTTTTTTCTCTCCCATAAAGTAATTTGTCATATTAATAGTGACTTGAGGTCCATAAGGAGCTCAGTAAAAATTATGGTGTCAGTCATGTGTTATGTTTTTTAACTTTCTGTCATTAGCAATATTTAGCCCCTATAAGTTGGGCATTTTACAAAACAAGAGGCAAGACATGTAATCTGGGGTATCAGATGGGATTCTGCTTGGGCTATGTTGTAGTTCCTATTGCAACAGCTACCCTTCTATTTTTAGTGTTCAGAATAGGGATGTTAAATAGTGTGTAATTGAATAGTCATGTAACCACATGAAATCTTAGCGGTTACACGACTATTCGGTCACCGGGGGTGGGGGTGGCAGCCAGTGAGCTTCTGGCCCCACACCCTTGCAGCCCCCTGCCACCTCGTGCTGCTGCCTTGCTATCAGAGGCAGCAGCGCGTAGTGGCAGGCGGTAGCTGGTCCTTGAGGGGAGTCAGCTCAAAAAACCAGCTCCCCGCACAGACCAGCATGGGGTGGCAGCAACAGTTTATTTTTTGTGTTCTTGACATGCCCACTGGGCCATAACTTTCCTGATTTAATTGTACAGTATGCAGTGCAGTTGTATCCATGTCAGTCCTAAAATATTAAAGAGACATGGTGGGCAAGGTAATATCTTTCACCAGGCCAACTTCTGCTGGTGAGAGACACAAGCTTTTGGAACTGAAGAAGAGCTCTGAAAAGTCAATGCAGTTTTGAAATTGCTTTAGGAGAACATAAAATTTGATTTATTATCATCTAATTAAGCCTACCTGTGTGCTGATTAAGGCTCTGATCAAACATTCACACATATGATTAAAACTTTAAGTCTTATAGGCTTCAATGCAGATCTTGATACACTTAAAGGTCCCACACAACTGTTTGTAGAATCAATGTCCTAATCATCCAGATTTCTCTCTCCTGTACTGAGAAAGCTATACAAAGTGATATAAATACAAACCATTGGGAAGGGGGAAAAAAATCCCACTTCTTATTAGCTTGGAGAAATTGAACTTAATAGTGGGCAGGGAGCAGCAAGCTAAAATAGGGAAGAACTCAGATGTTTCAGGTTCATCTTTACAAAGTGTTTTACAAAGACTCATCATATTGACTATTCTGAGCTACCACACAGAGAAAGAAATGTAATTTTGTTGTTAATTGTAAGAAAATGGAGAAGGCAGGCAACATAGCATCTGCAGTAAGATTGCTGGTATCTGATTTGGGTCCCCAGTAAGAAAGGGCATGGAGGCAGCATTGCACACACCAATTTTTCTAGCCTTCTGATATACCTTCCAAAAAGTTCCCTACTCTTTTGTGTGCGTGTCTGTCTGTCTCTGAATAATTATCAGTTTTCAGATAACACTAACATTGCTGCCTCTCCTTATGGTTCTGTAGTTTGACTAACTTACAGAGATATCAAGTTAAAAAGAAGTATATTTTGAAAAAAATTCCTTTGGTTGTGTTACAAATTAATGTATTAAAATAGAAAGTTTTAGAAACTGCATGTAGTTTAAAGAATTTATAGTCTTAACTGACTTCACCCATCTCAGATCATGAAATAGACTAGTCAGTTTCACCTGTGTTGTCTGATTTCCATGCATTAGCAGGGGGATATTTAAATGGGAAAAAAACCCATTGTCGTCATTTAAATAAAAAAAAATAATGAAACGGTTCCTTTTAATATTGAATTTTGTAAAACCTTTTAAAGTTTGGTGCTAAAGTAACATGACATTGTCCTTTCAACACCATCAAGTATCAATTCCCTAAGTTAAACTACTAATACCAAAACCTTTCAGAGAGATCTACCCAACTACACTGTAAACATAATGTCAGAAAATGTTGATGCTGAGGCTAACTATGAAGTCAGATTTCATATACTAAAGGAGAACTTTACTTTAGAAGGTTGACTACCTGCAGGAGCTCTTCAACTCTTACATCTTTTTAACCAAAGGTTATGAAGTAAGACGACTAGTATTTACTATAAGCTAATGATTCATTTGCTAGTGAAAGTTCGTTATTGATCCCTCTAACATTATGATCCAAAAGTGCAGCCACTTCACTCAACTAATATTGCAACAGCTACCACGCATGACAACCTTGCCATCAGAGCAACCAGCGAACCCCTCTAACTTCCTGGGAATTCTAGAATCAACCTGGTCTTACTTCCTTATAAACATGCTAGTGGCACCATTGGACAGGAAGCGTTGCTCATACAACAGCCACAGGTTCACTTTTGAAATGGACAATCTGTTTCAGCTTAAGGCCCTGATCCAATACTTGATTTTGTTTCTGGTAAGAGACCCAGATAAGAACAACCCTTTCAGAGTTGCTGGCACCACAACCAGCCATCTTCACCATTCTGTCCA
The DNA here is from genome assembly GCA_032595735.1 of Pelochelys cantorii. NCBI lineage: Eukaryota > Metazoa > Chordata > Testudines > Trionychidae > Pelochelys > Pelochelys cantorii. The sequence continues at coordinate 26,309,869 of CM064339.1, forward strand.
CCCTTCCACATTAGCGTACTTGTGATTGACTGCCACTGACATCAAGGAGGTGAAATATTCACGTTTTTAGGGCTTGTCTACACTATGTGAAAGATCAATACTGTCACAGTTGATCTAGTGAAGACCCGCTAATTCGAACCAAGAGGGCGTTCCTGTTGGCGCCAGTAGTCCTGCTCCTCACAAGGAATAAGGGAAGTCGATGGGAATGCATGCTCCCGTCAACCTCCTGCTGCACTGACAGCTCCAAAATGCAATTTAAGATACTTTGACTCCAGCTACATAATTAATATAGCTAGAGTTGCGTATCTTAAGTCCACTTTCCCCTTTAGAATAGACCAGGCCTTAGAGATACACTTTCTCTCTTTTCCTGCTGGTTTTTGTTTCCAGGATGGCAGAAATCCATAGTCTACTTTTCCTTAATGCTTATCATTGAAATCTCATTCACACATGCCATTAAAACGCTAGACCTACGATAGTCTGGAACCATTATGGCATATAAAAGCTATCATCTATATTTTTAAAAAAATCTATTAACCCACTGGACCATCAGAAGCAAGTGAATTATTTGGTTGTGAATGGTTTATTTACACAGTCCTCCCCAACATATGATTCAGTATGAGCAGCTGTCAGTTTGTAAGTTCATTTTCTCCAAAAGATTGGTCATTAAATGCAGGAATGAATGACCACAGAGATGACTGGCATTCTAAAAAGATTTCATGTATAATTCCATTTGTATATTTTTCAAAATATATACGCAGCTGTGGTGTGAGCTCATAATACCCTGGAAAAAGTCACTGATATCCAGGCTATTTATGATCAGCTGTCCACCAATCAGAACCTAGGCTGTCTGTTATTAGGGTGCCACTTTTTGTTGGTTTTAACCAAACTAACGACTAAACAGTTTTATTAGGGCATAAGTTTTCATGAGTAGCAACTCACTTCATCAGATGCAGGACATGATAGATCAGATAGCAAGGATACAGAGATGGAAATGTTATATCAATGTTAATTTAATCTGGTGGTTATGGTACACTACCAACAGCAATAAGGTGAGAATACCTAAAGGGGAAAATTACTTATTGTCATGAGATCCATTAGTTTGATAAGATGCTATACTTAATAGAAATTCTGGACTTTGTTTCAGATTTATTTCTAATGCCTGTTAAAATTTTCTATGAAGAATGTGCTATTATGGGGCAAGCATATCACATTCTGGCATTTTATTGAGAGTCACTCTTAGAATCTACCATTTCCAATCTTTGTATAATTCACATGAAGAAGGGTGCAGGAGCGGGCTGGAGGTGAGGGGTCTTGGTGGGAGGTGTGTGTGTGATGAGGATGGGGATGCAGGATCTGGACATGAGGGGGTGCTTACCTGGCTCCATGCCTCCCACTGCTCCCAGGCACCGCCCTCTGCTGCTGTCATTGGCCATGATTCCGGCCAATGGGAGTAGCAGGGAAAGCCTCCAAGCGAGCAGTTTCCTGCGTTGCCATTCCCCCAGCTGGGGGAGTAACAGCATGTGGATCCACTTCCTCCCCCCTTGCAAGCCAGATCCAGCTTGCAAGGCTCGGGGCGACTGTTGCGGACCACTAGTGGGCCACGGACCACACTTTAAGAACCACTGCTCTAATTTATGCCAGCTGTCTCCTGGGACCCGTAGGAGATCACAGGGATGTCCTGGCTGAAGAAAGCGGGGTGAGGTAGGCACTGCTACAGTGACTCTACCCCATCCAGGTATCCACTCATGAAGAGACACTCCTCCAGTATTCAGATCAAGGTGTAGGGACGCCTCACACTTCGGGAGTGGTGCCAAGCCACAGCCTAGCACAGCTGAGGATTGGGGCCATTAGTCTCTGGAGTAGTCAGCTCCACCTTCAGCAAAGGGAGAGTGGAGTCTGTGACACCTCACAGCCCATTGACATGGCCTCAACAGCATCGTCACACACAGGTCATACCAACACACTGCATGGGGCGATCAGAGTCTGGTAGAGGCACGATATCTCCCTTTAGCTGGAAAGATATGACATGAGGCTGTGTGCAAGAGCATTTCTGGCATTAGTATAAAGGTTCTGTGGGCTCGAGTATGCTATCCGCCAGGCTCTCCCATACACATCCTTGGGCTCCTACTACATATTTACTGTTTAGAACATTTGCCTGAAGATAAGGACAAAAGCAAAGTAGAGAATAAACAAGAACATACCCACAACGGACCTCGACAAAAGAGCACTGAAACGATTAATGCTGGAAGCTGCGACTTCTGATTGAAATTAGCTCAGCCAACTCCCCTCTGCTTCTCCAGATAGTATAAAACTAATCCACGTCCTCCTGGTGATTGATTGCACATACTTTTGCAAAGCTGACTTAGTGAGAAAGCAATGATCTGAATGTGACGGAAGCAAGTCTTTCCAAAGCTGCAGAACATGCTCAGTGACTGCTTTTTGGAAGACAGAAAATGTGTCCCTGTTCTGATCTAAGGCACACAGATCGTTGCTGATCTAATAATTTTGTCAACCAGACAAAATCGCAGATATATTCAGCGACTTTGCTCCAAACTGAAAAGGTAAGAGAAAAACACAATGTAATGAGCAAAGCTATCAATCACACCCTGACAGACCTAGTGTGAATTAGGTTAATTCCCCTGCAGGTACTTTGCTCAGAGATTGTTCCAGACTGGATCCTAGAATAAAAACACCCCAGAGTTGGTGAACACCATGTTCTGGGCCCATCTCTACTCTTGACAGGTGTCCACACTGCACTCTGCAGCTCTATGTACTTCCCCAGGTCTCCTAATGATAGAGAAACCAATGGCTCAGAATTCGGCACTATGTTTTCAGTGATCCAGTTAAAAGGTTAGCAGGTGTATAAATACACTGTAGGGCCAACTCTGTCCTCAGTTACAGGCATGCATGCAACTCTCTTGGGTCAAAGTCTGCCCTCCCTCAAATTGCACAGCCCTATGGCAGTAGAGTAGTATGAGTCTCAAAAAGGGAGCAGAATTTGGCCTGACTTCACTGGGAGCAACATGTGTGAGTTGAAGAGTCTGGCCCTCTTTCTCTTCTCTTTAATTTGACAGTGTGCCATGAATCAGACATGAACCGCAGCTCTCTTTTCCCCAACATCATCTCTCTCTGGGATAAATGCTACATGCAGTGTACAGTGAGAAATGCCCATGCCCTGTCAATATACATTAGGGTAAAGTTAGCATTAACAAACACCACATGGCACTGATAAATCTTTGGCTACATGGTGCCATTCACAAAGCAATGGGAGAGCAAAAGGATGGGGCACATATAACATTTGGTTATTGCAGCATCCTTTCTCTCCCTCAGTTGAAAATTCTCTCTCTGCACATAAGCTCACAGATGAGTCAGAGGCTTTTTTGGGGGGTTGTATGAAGGCAGAGGGCTCAGATCTACAAGGCTATGGAGAGAGAAGCAGTGTAGGCCAAATACATGTCCATTTAGAGCAAGCTAGATGAACAAGACTGAAGAGAACAAGCCAGAGAAGGAAATGTGTGTTCAGCAGCATATCCAGCTAAGAAAGGAAATACACATGAGGTAGGGGGTTGGATTAAATGTGTATCACAACTAAAGTCTATCCTGGATTGCAGCCACCAGGAGATTCTGCACAGACTAGAGAGAAGAACTCCTCATCCCTATATCAGCAAATAGCAAATGTACAAGCCATCTGCCATGCAGTGGCTGAGAGGAAATACAGCCCCCCTAACACAGGGTTCAGTGGCTGGGGATTGTGGATGAGGAGAGCCAAGATTTCAGAATGCTCATTCTAAGGGCTCCCCCAGCTTCATCTGTCAAAACTACCTCTTACCAGTGTGTTTTAATCCTCCAGTTACTAGGTGTCTAGCAAGTTTTCCCAGCCTTGAACATATGGGTCCAATTCCCCACACACCCAGCAGGAGGATACCCAATTGCATACATAGTAGCCACTACACAAAACTCAGAGTGCACTCCTTCAGCATAGATAAGGAGCATGATGTAGGAACCTGCTGACTCAAAGACTACATCATATGCCTTCTCAATAGGGGGGAAGGTCAGCAGATAACACAAATATGAATATGCCTGAGAATGTAGAAGTTCCCAGCAGTGATACAGGAAAGAATAGAGACAGTTTGCAGGTAAACATTTTAAATCCCAATTTTAAATCACAGGCTGTTCATGCCAGGAATTTTGAGGCTTCTAAGCCTAAGAGTGGTCTGGCTCTAAACAACTGAAACTAGCTCTATATGATAGGTCATTGCTTTCTGAAGTATCATGGCAGTGCTGGCTAACAGATCAACAGTTCACACAGCCCAGAATGTGGGAACTGGCTACATAGAGAGGAAAAGTTGTCCAGGTACTTTGGCACCTAGTAAAATTACTGCTTAAATACAATCGGGTCACATGCCAGGAAATAGAGATTTTTCCATTATTAACCTTCCTCAGGGTTGCTACCAACTTGGTTCTCTTCCTTGAAGAAACAGGATAAAGTTATTGCCAATAATTTTTGGCTACAGCCTCCATAATTGATAAACTAGACCAATCTACAAGCTTACATGGACTCCAACATCATAACACCTAGAAGAGAAATAGATGGATCACTTTATTGTGGGTGTATAGGGGTGGGGGGGCGGGAGCAGAGTTAAAGGCATGAGTTTTGTTCAGTTCTCTCTCTTGCAAGATTGAGTTCTCCCATCTAGCTATCTACAATAACAGTTCTGATGCCCTCACTCATGAGCCTCTATCTGTTGGCTAATAGTGTCATCGTTCCAATTGGAGATAGCGGTCATGGGAGCTCCTGGCTGTTGAAGATGGTGCTAGGCCAATCCCATGAAGGCTTTTAGATATCAACCTCAGAACCTGGACTTGTTTCTATTCATCAAGGAGCCTATTCAGAGTAGAGCACCAGGGAAAGTATTAGTTCATGGCCCATCTCCTTTGCTAGGTAGATGGGCAGCTACATTTTATACCAGTTGGAGCTTTTTAAGGGCAAGTGGCTTCCTACCCATCTACAATAAAGGTGACAGTGGAGAATCTGCACTGCTGTAGAACTTCTAACACTGCACTTCCCTGGTTCTACATTTTAGCAGTTATAAGCCCAGAGAACATCTAGACCAGTAGTCACCAACCAGTAGATCGGGATCTACTGGTAGATCTTGGAGCCTCTGACAGGTGATCTTGAGAGGTTTGGCCAAGAGGCTATCAAGTGCTGGCACGTCAGCTGCTTCCCCCACCCCCACTGCTGCACAACTCTTGCTCTTTGCCTTGGAGCTGCCTCCCCCCTCCACCGCCGGGAGCCTCCTGCTTGCTGTGCAGGATAGGGGAGGGAGAAAGGGTGCTGATGTCAACTGCCCCCTCTCCCACCCTCTATACTATTTCCACAGAGAAGATTGGGGGCACAACAGGACTTGGGAAGGAGTTTGCTGGATGCCTTTGGGAGTGGTGCAGGGCCAGGGCAGGGGTGAGCCTGCCTTAGCCCCACTGCACCACCACCCAAGAGCCACCTGATGTATGCAGTGCCAAGTCGGAGCCCAAATCCTGAAACCCTACCCCAGTCATGAACTCCCTCTTGCACTCCAAGCCCCAACTCTAGCCTTGAGCACTCCTGCATCCAAATGCCATCCCAGCGCCTGCACCTAGAAACCCCTCCAGCACCCCAACTGCCTGCTCTAAGCTCAGCTCAGAGCCCCTCTCACACTCCAAATCCCTTAATCTAAGACCAGAGCCTGCACCCCAACCTGCTGGCCCTGCCTGATGAAAATGAGGGAGTATGGGGGAGGGGAGGAGGATGGAGTGAGCAGGGGGAGGCGCCTCAGAGAAGGGGCACAAAGGAGGCAGGGCCAGGGTATTTGGGTTTGAGGTAGATTTCGGAATGCACTTGAATTCAAAAAGTGATCTCGTGCTTTAAAAGGTTGGAGACCACTGATCTAGACGGATGGACTGCGCTAGCTACAAGTCAAGTTGAATACAAGTGCAGCTGAGTGGAGAATGTCATGGGAGACTGCATCAGTTCTGATTAGCAACTGTTGGAAACTGGAAGGCTTTTCTGCCATAAAAAACAGTCATCCAATCAAATGAAAGTGAAAGCCAGAAGCTAGCACAGTAAATGATCATTGCTTCTTACAGTTCCTGAAATTACTACAGTGAACCATGAAGTTACTAATACTGCCTGCACTGAGATGACTATTTGCTGCTGGGAAACAATGTATTGTGGGTGTGTCCATGTAATCCACACACCTGCTGGGTGCAGTGTGCTAGCCCACTTAGCGGCACTGGGACCACTTACAGAAGGAATAATGAGTCTGCTCTACAGCCTTAGCTGACAGGCAGCTGGCTTTTAGTTCACGTGATAGAGGCTCATGCGCTAAGCTCCAGAGGTCCCAGGTTCAATTCTACCTACAGACAACCAGGGTCCGTTGGTGTTACATCCACATCGCTCTCCTTTAGGCTGCCTTTTGATGCTCATGGTGCCGATACCACAGCAAGATGGATTTCACAGCCCTATTGTTGTAACCAGCACTGTGCGCCCCTGACCCGTTGGTTTACAAACACACAGTCATTTTTCTCGTTTCGGCATGATGCAAAGCAATGCCGGGGCGACTCACCCTCGTTTGAGACGATGTCAGTGGCCAAAGACCTTCCCTCTCCCAAGCACTAGCAGAGAGTTGCTCTGGGGCCTCAGCCCCTCAGCAGCAGGCTGAGTTGCCTTGCAGGGGGATCTGAGTTTGAGATGGGTCTCAGTCCCTCGCACGTATGTCAGCAGGAGTTGGGGCTGCTCCACTGCTATTCACAAACATGAGGGTGAAGAGAGGTGCCTTAGAGAGAACACTCACACCAGCAACTATCGCCCATGCTGGCCAACAGGCCACCATCCCAACAGGCCAGTGGTGTTTCAGTGCTCACCATGCAAAGGGAATGGGAGATCCCCTTACAGTGAGTACTTGGGCGATGCCTTATGGAATGAGAGATCCATGGTGGGAACAGAAGGAAACGTGCCTCATTTGCTCAGCCATCCCACTCATCACCTGGGGCCCAGAGTTTGTGTTTCTGAGGCTGCCTAAGGCAACTAAGGGAAGCAAGGAAGCCAGCCAGCAGGATAGGGAGACAACAGAGCTAAGTGCCTCTCTCACTCCAGCCCATAACAGTAGAGGATAGAACACTAGTAAATGCAGGACTGACTCCTCTGCACATTTCTGGCTATGAAGCAGGTGTGCGAGGTAGTGGACTGAGGAGATGAGTGGGCACTCAGCCCAGCTGTGCATTCAGATTTATGGACATGGGAGTTCTTTGCAGTGTGCTCTTCAAAAGGAAAGAAAAAAAGGTAACAAAAGAAATAAGAATTTGTGGCTTATGCTACACAAAATAGGTAATGGAAGGGATTTGTCCAAGGCTACAACTGCACTAGCAGGGACATGAAAGCATAATCAAGTTTGCCTGGAAATGTTTGTATGTAATTAAGAAAAATACAATAATACATTCCAGGGCTTCAATTTGTACAAGCTCATTTGGTTGACTGCAGCAACAGGTGGAGAAGATCATCTGAGTTAAGGCTATTGCTCTCTCTGGCCCATGGAGTCAATCTATATTTACACTGGCAAAACGAAGGCTAAAACCTGGCCCTTGGTCTCTAGTTTATGCTGCTGTCTCTGGTAGCTTTACAGACCCTTTAAAGCAGTATGAGACACTCCGCATACTGGCTGCAATAAGTAAGCAGAGCAGTGAGACCTGGATATGAAATTAGAAGCAATAATTCTGAATTTCCTGGGTTTGTGAGGGTTTCAGGCCTTTTTAATCCCTAAAGGATGGGCAGTTTTGATTGAGCGCATATCTGTTTTGCAGGTAGAAACCCTGTATTAGAGAGGCATATTAAGGAGTCTGCTGAAAACATAGCCCTCTGTGTTTCCTGCAACTACAGCCTTATAATATACACATCTAGTGATCACAGCCCAGAACTATGCAAGGAACACCAATATTCCAATGCCCCCTCTCACAGTGATTCGCATGATGGTCTTGGGCAAACAATGTAACTGCCCCTGCCTCCGTTTTCCCATATGTAAGCATTAACCAGATAATGTTTATAAAGCACTTAGTAATGCAATTAGCATCTTCAGATGATTAAATATTAATCATCATGATTTTGCCCAGTGTTTTGGAAAATGACATGCAAATCTCCAAAGAACAGCTAGCTAGACTTTCGGGGGAAGGGGGGAAAATTAGAGACGTTTACATACTGTATATTAGGGCATCCATGAAATCAGAGATAGCACTTTTGGTATCATTTTTGTTAACAATCCACCAAACTACCAGGCAAGTCAGAGATCTGAGAATATCAGTTGCATGCTCTTCATGCTGTAGAGACTTTTTCTTTTCATTACATTCCTCTGTCATTTCAACTATGAGTCATCATTTTAATATATGGCAGAAAAAGGTCATATTACAGCTGCTCTACTTGACATATTTAAAATTGGTTCATGATTAAATAGGAAGTCTAGTTTAAAAGTTTCCAGGTGCACTTTTCTGTTTTCTTAGATAATGGTCTATTTCCAAAACTAGCATGACATTCTGAAAAAGGCACGTGTTATGTAACCATGTTCGGTTATAAATTAAACAGGTCATTCCACAAGTAGCACTACCCAAGAGTTGTACTGTACCCCTACAGCTGACATGGAATTCTGACATCTATGCTATAAAGGCACCACAGTCACTGGTTTATCATGGGTGCATGGGTTTGTGTTTACACTGCAATTTTTAGCCTCACAGCCCAAGCCCCGCAAACTCAAACCAGCTCACCTGGATCAGCCGCAGTCATGACACAGGTCTTATATTGCCATATGGACGGAAGGCCTGTAAATACTATAAGGATGACTTCCCTTAGGACACCCTGTATAAAGCACAGTTTCTAAGGCATCATCTTTCAGTACAAATTTTGCTATTTACAGCTCAAGAAGGATTTTCATTTCAAAATAAGTACCCAACAGCCACCCCTTTTCCCCTGAGTTTCTTACTGGGCTGAGAACTACTTTCTACCCTTGCAAGTCCCAATCCTGTGAGTGGCCCAGCATATGCCAAGAGTGCTGATGAGCTCTCTTATTTGCTTCAGTAGGAATGGAGGACTCCCATCTTTTTGCAGGAGCAGACCATCAGAAAAGCCTGCCCTGCTCTAGCAAGAGGAAAACCCATGGGATAGTCAGTCAAATATAGCACTAGCAAAAAGTAAACAGGACATTCTAAATTTTTACTTTTTCCCCAAGAAACAATAAAATACATTGCTATGTATGCTGGACCATTTCCTTCCTATGGTCCAGCTCCACAAAAACGTATGGACGGCTTCCATGGCATGGAGGCTTTGACAGACCCTGCCAGATTCCCATGTGTACACTGCTGCTGTTGTTGAGCTGAGACCGAAGACAGATAAGCTGTATTTGTTGTTTATCTATATCAGTCTTGTGTTTGTGATAAAAGTCTCAGTAGGGGACAGCCTGGTACTCTGTACAGCTGTGACGGGAGTTGGATTCAGTTTTTGTTCCTACTCACTTGCCTCCCCCCTCCCTCCAGAGTCAGCTGTGCCTTGCAGCTAGGAGGGCTGTGAGGATAGCATTGCTTAGCCCCTCCGGAAAGAACACATCTCATCTTCCTTGTTATGCAGGAAGGGATGGCTCTGGGCAGGGACCTGATTGGCTACTCCCTTGTCATCTTTTACCTTGTGTAAAATGAGAGCAAAGTGTGGGTGTAAAAAGCTAGCAAATCAGGATTATTGTACACCTTTTTCTTTTGGTAAAGCTGAAGACACAAGCTGGAGGCAAAGGAGAATCAAACCCACAGCCTCCCTGGAAGGGTTAAAAGTTGAGCTATGCCACACAAGCAAACTCTCAGGATATGGCTACACTGCAGCTCTGAACAAGTTTCCCAGCCTGTGTAGACAGACTTGCACTAGCACAGCCCAAAGGGCCTGTTCTCCCTTTGGCTCATTTATATAGCTCTCATAAATGCCCATGAAAATCAGCATGCCTGCAGAGGGGAGACAGATGCAAATTTTCTTCCCCAGGCACAGAGAGGTGTCCATAAACTTGCATCCATGTGTGCTGTACCACCAACATGCTACATTTGCATTGACAGACATCTGTGTAGGTACATCATAGTCTTCAGCTTAAGCTGTGAAGACTTCTTTCCTGAGGGATCAGGGACAGGGGGACACACATGGACCTAGGGTTGCCAGGTAGACCCCGCTAAAAAACTGGACACGCTTGTCCGGGGGCGGGGGGAAAGAGGACTGGCCAGGAGGGGGGCGGGAAGCAGAGCTGGCAGGGGGGGAGGTATCTGGGGGCCATGGGGCTGGATGGGAGGATGGGGGGGGGGGGGACAGAGAAAGGGGGGCGGGAGCAGACCTGGCAAGGGGAGGGGGTGCAGCCACTGGCTGCAGCTGGAGTCCTTCCGGCCGTGCCCCCGCCCCCGGCAGGTGCTCCCTTTACTTGCCAGCAGAAGCCGGGCAGGGGTGGGGCCGGGAGCCACTCCCCCACCCAGCTTCTGCTCGCAACCAGAGGCTCCCAGCTGGGAGGCGGGGCCGTGATTGGCGCTGGGAGCCTCTGGTCCCATGCAAAAGCCGGGCGGGGGGGGGAGTGGCGGCTGGGAGTCCCAGCCCCCGCCCCGCCCCGCCCCGCCCCGCCCGGCTTTTGCGCGCGACCACAGGCTTCCCAAAGCCAATCGCGCTCTGTCTCCCAGTCGCTCCCCCACACCTGCCAGGCTTCCCTCCGGTGCCCAGCCAGGAATTCACAAAATACCGGACATTGCACATGTCTGGTATTTTCTGAATTTTTCTACCGGACAGACAGTGCAAATACCGGACTGTCCGGTAGAAAACCAGACACCTGGCAACCCTACATGGACCTGCGACTTACACAGAGAAGATCTGCAAATTGGGAGACTGCAAATGCAATGGGCCCATTTTTGCAGGTGAACTGTTGTGCCCACAGCCAAATAAATCTTGGCCTGTAGCCATTGGAAGATTCAGGGCAGTGGCCCAGGATGCCTGAGAGATTACCTGGGGGGACCTGGTGCAGGGGGGCAGCAGGGGTCTGACCCCCTTCCTGCACTCACTGCAGTGGGTGGGAGCTGGCAGCTTGCTGTTCCCTTCTCCTAGCCCAGTGTTTCTTAAACTTTTTAAGACCGAGGAACACCAAACAATTTTTTTTTATGAGGAACACCAAGGAATTTGTTGAGCAGCAAAAAAAAAGTCAGGGGTAAAAGGGACAGGGGGGGAGGGAGTTATTGAGCAAACAAAAAAAAAGTCACCTGCCCCTTTAAGGGTGGCCATTTTTAATGCTGTTCTCCGCGGCACACCAGTGTGCCACGGAACACAGTTTAAGAAACACTGTCCTAGCCTGTATGGCAGCGGGAAGCAGAGAGTCCCTGCCACAGGGAGCTCTGCTTCCCATTGCTGTGGTGAAGCGGAGCCCTGTAGATTGGGAGAGGTAGGCAGGGTGGAGCAGGCTGATGGGTCATTCTGGTTCCCCCCATTGCAGTGAATGCAGGAGAGGGGCAGACCCTTGCTGCCACCCCATGCCATCTCCTAGTCATCCCCCAGCTTGTCTCTCTCAGGGATGGGGTCAGGGCAGTTGTCCCAGGCTCCGCACCCCCTTAAGGACAGCCCTGACTGTGAGGGATCACTTCTAGAAGCAGACAGTTGCTTTATCCTCCGTGTCCATTCTGTTCTCCGACTCTGCTGATACTGACAGAAGTGCTTATTATCAAGGACACCTCTTCGCTTGGCAGTACACTGTGGATCTGGGTTGGACTCACACTGGTAAACTAGGGGCAAAAATTCTATAATCCCATGGGCAATCACTGCCCATGCATTACTCAGTGCAGTGAGTAATTCCATAGATACCAAACGGCAAGCAGAGAGGAGCAGATGTGGCTAAATGTGGAGCAGAGCTTTTTCAAAAACACCATTTAACCATAGTGGAGAAAACCTCTGGGACAATTATTTATTTAAGCTTTTTCTGGAAGCAGCTAAAAGCAAACTCAACATTGAAGAACTATGGAAAGACTGAGTAGACTCAAAAAGAGTGAATTGTTAGGAAGGTTATTAGCTACTTTGCTGGTTACAATAAATGTCTCATCCAAATAAATGTGATTTTATTCAGCTGTCACCGGTTTGCAAGGTTATATGAAGTGTTGAAATATTTGTTAATTTATTACTTAGAGGATTGGAAAAAAAATAACAGAAACGCGTAATTCTACAGCAATTATAGATTCAACACTTAATTGATCTGAGGAGCCTCTATTCATAGCAGCTAAAAGGAGCATTCATTCCATTTTACATCATCCCTTGAACATTGGGTGTTGATGCAATTTTCAACACCAGGGGAAACCCTAAAAAATTTGAAACAGTGTGAATCATTTTCTCTGTTTTTAATTAAAATAATTAGCTCAACACATGGAACCGATAAGGGAATGTAACCCTTTCCATCTCCACATGCAATATTTGTATTTATCCATCTTTGTAAAGCATGTTGAAAGCCTCCTGCAGGTGCAATATTAATAATTAATAAATCATTGGTTCAAATCCAGTTCAGAGTGGCAATGAAGTTCCATCTGATGAACATTCAGTGACTTACATGAGGTTAGTTTAGGGATCCCAGTACAATTTCTACTTGTCAAATGCCCACATGGCCAACACAGCTGGCACCATTTGGAATCCATACTAGCAGACTCAGCAGAGAGGCCAAGGACCTGGCGTGTTGATGACATAAGTGCTTACCCACACTGTACTGATTCTATGATAGAGTGAGGACTTCATTCCTCAGGGCTACCTACTTGATACCTTTCATAGGCATTAAATTCACACAAAAATAAATAATCAAAACATCGAGGAGCATCATAGTGTCATTCAGTTAAGATTTCAGTCTTAACCATGCAAATCGCTACAAGCCAAACTAAATACAACTATTCCCTTCACTTCAAAGTCCCTTCTGAATCCTCGCTTTTATGCTCACCATTATGAAATCCATTTGCAAATGTCACTTTAACAGAACCTGCTCTGTTTAAAACTGTTCAGGAGAACTAGTGATTTGGTTAATTACCAGAGTGTTTGTCTCCAAAAGACTAGAGACTCTACCATTATTATACCTATGGAAATAATGGAAGTTTTTGCTGAGTCAAAGAAAACACTGCTGTGTTGTTTCTGTAACAATTCAGATAAGAATACTGAAATCATGCCTACGTGTCCTCCCACCTCCCTTTTGGTGCCTGTAATATTGATGATTCCATAATTTTGAGAAAAGAGTTGTTTGTTCACAGAGCAAATCATTGTTCACTCACCAGTCAACAGAGGCTGTTTCAATCAAGTACCAGGCACGCAGATTCAGTTTTTGACTGTCCCTGACCAGAAACAACACAGAAATGGTTCTTCAGGCGGAGTAAGTAACACTGAAGCAACTGATCACTAGAAACGGTAGCTCCCAATATGATGGTGTCTCCCAGAAGCCTTAATTTTTAGATTCTACTAAATGTTAAGTCAAGTTGGCTTTATTGCTGGCGTACTTGACCACTGTGGATTTGCGAAGATTGACAATGCAGCCCATTCTTCTATTTTTCCTTGGACAATCAGAACAAAAACATGCAATATCTATATAACATGTATATATATATATATATATATATACACACACACATTGGAATGGTTCACCAGTGAAATACCTGTGTTCCCTACAAGACCAAGTTCCAATCCAAGCAGGGTCAATTTAGCCCTTTGTCTTCTGCAACTGACGATCCATGAACATTAAAATGGGGGTGTGGGTCCTTCAATTTAGCCTTTAGGTACTGAGGTTCTGTGAGGACATCTAAAAATCCCAGGACACAATTCATAAGAATAGGAGGTGCCTTTTGACAAAAGTTCTGTCATCTTCCCCAATGCCACCCCCACTCTAGGACACTACTTACTGCCCAAAGGGGACAGTTTTCCAGTGACTGGATTCTGAGAGGCGCAAAGCACAGCCCAGAGCCATTAGAATGAAAGGTGATCTCTACTTGTACTTTGTTCCTACTTACAATTAAATGTGTAGGTGCTGGCCCCTCTAAACAGCTGCACTCCTTATTCTCCCCATCTAAATAGGATCTGAAGCCCACCTTTCCATCCAGCTTTCTGTGTATCCTCAGAATCAATGCCCTGGCCTTGAGTGGAGGGAGGAAAAACACACACAGGACCATTTGTTATGAAAACCATCACATTTGACCACAGACAGTTTTATTCTAATTTAAATCTGGAGACAATGCTCCCTTTGTTCTCTCAAGACAAGCCCTTGGTGAGATTCTCAAGCAGTGGGGATCTGACAAGTTCAATCAACAATTTGTTGTGGGTTTATTAAATACCATTTTTACTAGTAATGACTGGGGGATGGGGAGAGGGAAGGTTTTGCAAAATGTTGTTACAGGATGAAGTGTTGCATGTAGAGAACCGATTCTATGACAATGATGCTCTGAGATCACGTTTGCTACTTCTGTGGAGCTGCTAATACTTATAACGGGATTTTGGACATACCTGGCACTTTCCTTCAGAGGATGTCCCAAGAGCTGTGAAGACTTAAGCCTCACAAAAGTCCTGTGGGAGAGGTACTGTTATTACATCAGGCATTCCCTTAGTGCTCATCACCAGCGCACAAAGGTCCAGGTTATTATTTATCCTCATGTATTAGATTTTTCACGTTAGAGTTGGGGAAAGTGAGAGGCGCGATGCAATGACTGTGTCTCATGATACACCTGAGACAAAAGGTGGGATCCCAAGGGACTCAGGCACTGCATCACATTGCCAAACATCACGGTGCCTACATTTTAGGCAGTTGGAAAATTACAGGTACACCATAGAAACAACCAAGCTGAGTTAATACCTTAATAGAGGTTTAAACAAAGACCTTAACTGGATTTCCTGCTACATTCCACATCCTAATGACATAAAAAGCCAAACACCAGGTACCTAAGAATACTTAGAACCCCCTCAATCAGTTTCATTTAGCACGGACACTCTGACTATTCTTTTCCAATTTTTCCCTCCTTTCCTTTCCCTCCCCCTCGCCTCTCTTTCTCTGCTATTTATTTGGAACCTGGACCCCTTAAACTCCATTCATCTGAAGAAGTGGGTTGTGCCCACAAAAGCTCATGATACCATTTACATTTTTTGTTAGTCTCTAAAGTGCTGCAGGGCTATTTGTTGTTTTTTCAAGCCGAGTTAGGTGCCCAAGTTCTCTACTACAAATGGGAAGAGATGAGCCCATATCCTCTGGCGCCTAAGCATAAACCCCTTTCTATCTCTACTGCAACTGCGCTAACCCAGCGCTTGGATCAAAGGTCCCAGGAAGCTGCAGGATTTGCAGGTCTAAGTTTGAGTTAAGCTAGAATCCAGCCCCACTTGATCCGGGTCCCAAGAACCAGCTAGAAGTATCCCATAATTACATGGGGCAACTTCCTTAGCTCGCTCGCTCTCAATCTGGAAACCACTATTGAAAACAGAAGCCACCTCTCCTTTGCAAAAGGCAGCAATTTAAGTCAGCATTAACCCATTCTCTTCTGATCCCAGACCTGCAAGCATACAATCAGAGAGCCTTCTGATTGGGCAACAAAATGGCGAATGAAATTTAATGTGGATAAGTGTAAAGTAATGCACATCGGGAAAAATAACCCCAATTATACGTACAGTATGATGGGGGCTAATTTGGCTACGACAAATCAGGAAAGAGATCTTGGAGTTATCGTGGACAGTTCTCTGAAAACTTCCACACAGTGTGCAGCAGCAGTCAAAAAGGCAAATAGGATGCTAGGAATTATTAAGAAAGGGATAGAAAATAAGACCCAGAATATCTTACTGCCCCTGTATAAAACTATGGGACGCCCACATCTTGAATACTGCGTACAGATGTGGTCTCCTCAGCTCAAAAAAGATATTTTGGCCTTGGAAAGGGTTCAGAAAAGGGCAACTAAAATGATTAGGGGTTTGGAACGGGTCCCATATGAGGAGAGGTTAAAGCAACTGGGACTTTTCAGTTTAGAAAAGAGGAGACTGAGGGGGGATATGATAGAGGTATATAAAATCATGAGTGGTGTGGAGAGGGCCGATAAAGAGAAGTTATTTATTAGTTCCCTAAATAGAAGAACTAGAGGACACCAAATGAAATTAATGGGTAGCAGGTTTAAAACTAATAAAAGAAAGTTCTTCTTCACACAGCGTGTAGTCAGCCTGTGGAACTCCTTGCCAGAGGAGGCTGTGAAGGCTAGGACTATAATAGAGTTTAAAGAGAAGCTAGATAATTTCATGGAGGTTAGGTCCATAAAAGGCTATTAGCCGGGGGATAAAATGGTGTCCTTGGCCTCTGTTTGTCAGAGGCTGGAGAGGGATGGCAGGAGACAAATCGCTTGATCATTGTCTTCGGTCCACCCTCTCTGGGGCACCTGGTGCTGGCCACTGTCAGCAGACAGGATACTGGGCTAGATGGACCTTTGGTCTGACCCAGTACAGCCATTCTTATGTTCTTATGTGCAATGGAGAACAAACAGATCAAGCCTTTTACAAAGCCAACTGCTTCCTGGTCACATGCAGGGTGGGCAGTAAAGTTTTCCCACAGCGTGCAGGCCATATTTCAGGGAGCAAGTGGGAATATCATTACTTTGACTCAGGTCTGCAGTTAAGATGCCAGAGCCCAAGATTTGAGCATATTAGAAAAGTTTTAACCTCAGATTAAAATATAATGTAGCTGCTCAAGCACAGGGTTCCCTAACATGGGCCAGCTGAGTCTCATTGACCCTGAACCCACATTGCAAATAGACTTACCCTGAGACAGTGCTTTGCCAGGAACTTCCTAAGTGAGCCAATAGGAGGTGATGACCAGGTGGATGTGTGCTAAGCCCCACCCCCTCTCCACTCTAAGAGAGTAAGTCCAGGCTGCAGAGAGGCACCTAGTTCTGCTTAGCTATCCTCAAACAGGAACCCCTCTGCTGGAGTCAGCTGGCTTAGGTGCATAAGACACATCTTGAGGGACTGAGTTAAGGCATCAGCCTTGGTCCACACAAAATGGCTTGAGGAGGTGCTGGAGCTGCTGCTCTTATGACTTTTAACCCAGTCATAAGAGCATCCAGCTGGGATGTGGGAGACTAGGTTCAAGTCCCGTCTCCCCGCCAGAGGGGGAGAAAGGACACCTCCTGTTCCAATCCTGCCTCACAGAACAATGCTCTAACCACTGAGCCAAGGAATATTCTGATGTGGGGCTCCAGCCACTCTGGATAGAGAATACAAGAGGGATTGGAGCAAGTGTTTACCCACAATGTAACAGTTGTGGGGCCCCAGAGAACAAAACAAACTCTGTGGTGTCCAGTGGTTCAGAAACCAAGCGAGGGGACCTGGGTCTAGTCACCCTACTCTATCACAGTTCTATTCATCCAGAGGGGAAGAGCTGCAGCAGGGATGATGAAGGGAGACTCACATCAGAAAATACATACGTATAAATTAGCAAAACATAATTTGGGCTACTCCGCATGCCAGCATTCCTTTAAACAGCATCTTTAAGTGGGGGCTGTTTACAAACTGAGAACAAGTCAGCATGTTGTTTCCTTCCAAACATTCTCAAAAGCACTTCAGGCAGCAATCTGGAAATCATGTTTCCTGAAGTCACAAAACAAATTTTTAGGTGGGGAACTGAGCAGAAGCCTCACTGCTGAGATGAGCTTCTCACAACACTGGAGACATGCAGAAGTTAGAACAAAACCACACTAGCTACAAACAAGCAGCACATGAGGTAAGCCAGAGGGACAAAGAGTGCTTTGGAGGATTGGAATGTTACATTTGGAATTTAAAGGCAATGGTGCAATCCACAGGAGACAAGCTGAAACTTTGTCATTCCCTCACTTGTTTGCCCATCGGGCCTTGCCAAGCCAGTGACCTCCTGATGTGACAAAAGGTGCAGGGAAGGACAACGCAAAAGATGGCAGGGCTCTCCTGGCTTTGAGTCCAATACTGATCACATTGTTTAACTTTGTTACTGTTGGCTTTGAATGTTTTTTTAAATTAAAAACTCCCTAAACACACGTCAAACAGTTCCTTTTGAGCTGGCCCTGTCAGGGGTTGACACACACCACACATCCGTGGATATGGGCTTACACTGCAATGGCACCTGAAGAATTGTTCCCTTCACTGTACTGTTGAGTGTTTTGTCCAGGCTAGTTTTAAAGAACTCAACGAGAAAATTAGCTGGAACAGCCAGGTGGTTACCAGGAGGCCCCCGGCAGATCAAGGAACTTTAGAAGCCTGATTTTCAAGCACAAAATCTGCAAAAAACAGCAAGGAGCCCTGTGGCACCTAAGGGTATGTCTAGACTGCATCCCTCTGTCGGCAGAGGGATGAATATTAGGCAGGTTGACACTGCAAATGAGGGAGGGATTTAACTATCCCGTGCCTAATTTGCATAAAAATGGCCACCGCATTTTGCCAACTCAGCACTTTGTCGGCAAAAAGCAGCAGTCTAGAGGGGGATCTGTCGAGAAAGAAAGCCTTTTTCGACAGATCCTGCAAACCTCATCGCAGGAAGCATAAGGGATCTGTCGAAAAAGGCTTTCTTTCTCAACAGATCCCCCTCTAGACTGCAGCTTTTTGCCAACAAAGTGATGAGTTGACTAAACGTGGCAGCCATTTTTATGCAGATTAGGCACAGGATATTTAAATCCCTGCCTCATTTGCTATGTCCACCTGCCTAATCTGCATCCCTCTGCCGATGGAGGGATGCAGTCTAGACATACCCTAAGAGACTAAGATTTATTAGGGCATCAGCTTTCATAGGTAAAACCTTCCTTATCAGATGAATTGGAGTGGGTTTTACCACAAAAGCTTATGCCCTAATAAATCTGTTAGTCTCTTAGGTGCCTCAGGACTCCTCGTTGTTTTTACCCTGTGTTAGGCATTGTTATTCCCAAAGGTGGAACAAGGCAGTGTACTTAGGATCAGGTTCACTGGGATGCAAGTGTCAGTAAGGGACTTGATCTGTGGTCCCGGTCCTCAGCTGGCGTAGATCTGCCTCATTCCACTGACTATGGTGCAACTAAGGATCTTGTTCTCACTGAAGAAGCTGGAGGAAGAAAAGAAAAAGGCAAGGAAGACAAGAATACATGGGATGGAACAGAGAAAGTATCAGACTATGTGGAATGAAGAGCCAGAAGGAATGCCTGGTGGTGGGGCGGGGGGCTGGATGGAAGAATTTGGAGTGTGCATCATAATGATTTTTTACTCCCTTTTGAAATGTTGGTGACTCCAGATCCAATCTAGTCTGAATACCCCTCTGTTCAATCCCAGCTATGGGGCCAGATTCTGTCCTCTACCACACCCCTGCCACTCCCACCACCTTCAAGTACCTGAGGGTGGGATTTGGCTTCATATTTGCAAGTTACAACACAAAATACTTCATTATTTAGACAGAAGGGAGGCTGACTGGTCTGAACAGAGGAGTAGGTAAATTCCAGCCACTGGCTGACACGGACTCCCTCTAGCCTTTGGCAAGTCCTCAGCCTCAGCGGCCTTGTCAGCACCACGCAGAGAGCAACACTTGCCTACCTCGCAGGTGTGCTGTGCAGAGTAACCACACTGGAGCGGAATATTTCAGTTCAGTTTAGTGCTTTGCCAGAATGGTCACTAACCTATCCCTCCTCTTCAGTCACACCATGCCCCTTTCTCTGGCTCAGTAATAACACAATGCTCTATGCTATGGCAAGGGTGGACAAGCTTGCTGACCCTCTGAGCCGCATATGATCTTCAGAAGTTTGAGAACCAGGGTGTGCCTGCCGGGGCTTCTACCCCCTCCTACAGAACCCCTGCAGGTACCTCTGTGGGGTCAAAGCCCAAACTTGCTGCAAGGCAGAGGTCCCAAGTTCCTCCCCCCTCCCCCTGCCACTCCAGTCTGATAAGCGGAGAATGGGGGGGGGGGGGGGGAGACTGTGGGGAGCTCCACAAGACACTAACTATGAAAGAGCCACATGTGGCTTGTGAGCCACAGTTTGGCCACTCCTGCTTTATGAGCCCAGTCAGTCTTTAGTTAGAGAAAATTCCCTCTCACTTTTTCTCTGAGTAAGGATTCCAGGATTTGTCCCCCTCCCCCCGCCACCACGATAAACTGGATGGAAACAGCCAAGCTAGGGCGACCACAGCTGAGTCAGAATGCACTTGGAGTCATTCGACAGTGCAGACAGCTGGGGCTAACTCAGCTGCACGCTTGCTCCTCCGACGTCCCTACCTCCTGGCCCCAAGTGAACACTGCAAAGCGTTGTTGAGCAGAGGCAGAGGGGAAGGGCTGGGCTTACAGGGGGACTGCTCTGCAAGTCTATAGTCTGGAATATCTTCAAAGTCTTTCCTTTTTGTGAACATATGCAAATTAGCCTCCAGCCATCATCTATTTCTAGACCAGCTCCTTCGTAGCTGGAGCTCCCTTAAGGCAGGTAGCTGAATCTGGGAAAAATGTTACTGCTAGCTGTGGGGTTCTCTGAAAAGGAACTGAAAGTTAACTGGTTGGGATAGTCTGAAAGGCCCTTTTCAGGAGTCCACCCTCCCCCATAGTTGGCTAAATCCTTTGTCCTGAGACAAGCCGTAGAGAAAGGGATCAGAACAAGGCTCTTCTTATTGTGGTCTGGCAAGATCCAGGGATGAGAAGCAGCAGTGGAGCCACTCTGTGCCTCTACTTAAACCTCAGGGCTGCCCTAACCTCTGTGACCACTGGGCTCCCCCCACATACCAAGGTTTGGCTAGTCAGCGGATGCACATAGTTGTGGATCACCACACCGCCCCCGCTCCTATAAAGAGCGCGGGCTGGGGAGATTATATAGCAAAAGGCCAACCAGGCCTTGCCCTGCCCTACTCCGCGATCACACAAGTCTCAGGGCCCTAAATAGCCACGCGTGCGCCAACTCGGAATCTGCCAATAACCCACTTGCTGTGCCCAAGATTCAGGATGATCAGATCAAGCCGCCCTCAGTTGAGTATTGCGCGCTCGTTGCTGTGGTGTGTTCCTCCACCGCGCCTATTACTCACAGTCTCTACTCGTACAGAAATTACATTAAAAAAAAGTTGTATTGTCAAGGATTGTGTCTAATGGGGGCACACGCAGCCCTGAAGGACAACCACCAGCTTCCACACCTCTGTAATGGTCTATAAATCAAAAACCTGAGTGATGGCAGCCAGAGAAGAAAGTAACTTAAATTTCTTACAGGTACTATCCTATTACAACCCACCCCCCTTTGGGAGGGGCTAACTGCCAGGGGTGCGTGTGGTGGTGGCCATATACAACAGTACCTGTAAGAAATTTAAGTGTGGGGTGGAGTGCAGGGGGCTCAGGGCAGAGGGTTCAGGTGTGTGTGTGGGGGAGGATGCAGGAGTTAAGGCTGGGAACAGGAATGCAGGAGTCAAGGTTGGGGTCTATGAGGAGAGGGTTCAGGGCAGGGGGTATGAAGAGGGGGCTTGGGGCACAGGATTGGGGGTGCAGGAGTTAAGGCTGGGCTCTGGGCAGTCCCAGACGCCCCTCCCCCCAGCCAGCCCCTCTAACCTGCCAGGCTGCCTGCTTCTAGCGTGGCAGCCTGCCATAAGCGCTGGGAGCTGGGCTAGAAGCATCCTGCCCCATCCCCTACAGCTAAGTGCCCCAGCCAGCCAGTTTCCTGCCAGAGCACCAGGGCACACTGGCTTACTTTCACCTCTGATGGCAGCTGTTCACACCATTCACCCCCACCCCAGCTCTGCCTATGTCCCAATGGAGTTTAAAATGTTGACACGCTGAGTGACTTACCTCAGAGACACAAAAGTAGTAAGAATGTGGGCAGAGGAACGGAGACAGAGAGCCCCAGATATGTGGGAAAAACAGGTATGGGGGGAGACACAAGGAGCCCCTAGAATAGGGGTAAGGGGACACACACAGCCCTTGGCATAGGGAAGGAGAAAGAGGGACAGCAGTATGGGGTGTGGAAGAGGAAGAGATATAGAGAAAAAAGATCCCCTGGGATGAGGTGGAATGAGTGGGGGGGGGGGGGGGAAAGGAGGTCACAGGGGCATAACCACCCTAGTGTGTGGGGGAAAGAGGTACACAAAGCCCTTGGGTATTACTGGGGAGAATGAGGTAAGGAACACAGAGCCCCTGGCACAAGGGAGAGGGGCCTGGAGGGAGTTCCTGAAATACAGGAGAATGGGAGGGGCACGCAGGGAGCTTGGGGGAAAACAGGGAAGGACAGCTAGTGGAATGCAAGGAGCTCCTGATCAGAGCAATGAGCTCAGCAAACGGATGCAAGGAATCATAGGACCCTCTAATCCAGGGGTGGGCAATAATTTTTGATGGGGGGGCACTCCAAGAATTTGGAAAGCAGTCGAGGGCCACACTCTTCTATGATATTAATGAAGGGGATATGGAGGTCTGAGATGGAGGTTGGGTGCAGAAGGGAGCTTGGGTGAAGGAGGCAATTATGACCTGGGGCACTGGACTGAGGTGCAGGGGGTTGGACTGTGAGCTAGGGCAGAGAATTGGGGTCGAGGACGGGGTGCAGAGATTTGGGTTGTGAGCTAGGGCAGGAGGGGACTGATCTGGGGCAGGGGATTGGGGTGCCAGATCTGGGAGGGGATATGGGTACAGGAGGAGGGCAGAGGATTTGGGAATGTGGAGTAGCAGGCAGGAGTGGGGGGCAGAGGGTTGGGGAAGGGGGGGCTGGGATGCTAGAGGCAGGGTCTGGCCAGGAGACTTACCAGCCAGCAGCCCATTCCTGAATCAGCTTCCCTGCCTGCAGTGCTCCCTCTAAGCTGCCTGGCAGCCCAGCTTCACAGGTGATTAATCAGCCCCACCCAGTCAGAGGCTCAGGGCTCCATGTAGGGAGCTGGCTGACTGGGCAGGGCTGATTAGTCACCTGTGACAGGCAGCTTAGAGGGAACACTGGTGCCTGCCCCACTCCTGTTCACACAGCAGCCATGTGTTCTGGAGCCCCTTGTGCTTCGTGGCTGCCTGTTACTGAAATAGGCAGCTCCCATTAGCCGGTTTCTGGCCAGAAACCAGCCAATGGGATTATGCTGGAGGTGGGAGCAGTTCCTCAAGCTTTCCCCCTCCCCTCCAGACTCACAGTTTTTAAAGAAAAAACACCCTGAAGCCATGTTTGAGCTATATGTGGGTGGAGTGAGGCTAGCGGGCAACCTGCCTGGGGCTCCCCACAACATCCGTGGGCCGGCTCCGGTGGCTTGACAGGTCATATTTTGCCCAGGCCTGCTCTAGTCCATAGTAAAATAAAACAAGTAAGGCCCAGCTCTGCAAAAGTATTTAGGCTCCTGACCTGCACTGAAATCAATGGAAATTAGGAACCTACATACTTTTGGGATCGGGCCTTAGTAACCAAACAAACCACTGTGGCAATGAAAATATAAAAGAGAAGCAGCCGTTGCTGGTCTCTTCTGTAAATTAAGTCACAATGAAGCCATGCTGATTTACAGCCGCTCAGGACTTGCACCATTCAAACAGGCACTAAAGGAAGTGTTTATGGATAAAAGTGATCCTGGATTTCTCAAGGGTGAGTCGTCTTCGTATGCAAATTCATCTCCTGTCCATTCACCTCCTGCAAAGTTAGGTAACTGAAAGCCAGTTTTGTATCAACATAGAGAGGGCAGATGAATTTAATAATGCATTACAATTCTCCTATTTACATCATCCACTCCATCTGCTCTCTGTTATGTGTGTAGTAATTTTTAGGAAATTAATATGTCTATCTGTCAAGATACCAACTGTTCAGACAAAAACTAAGCATAGCTTTTCCCACCACAGAGCCTGAAAGCAGAGTAACATTATACCAGATTTCTCTGTACATCTAGAAACGCATCTATCCACATACTTAGATGGAGTGTGCAGGCAAGGCAGGGAAAAAAAGGTTAAAAGATGAAAGGATGAGTTCTCTGCAATATAAAGAACCAAAAATGTTTGCAGACTGACCCAAGAATAACTATTTAGTCCCAATGACACAAGAAAAGGACTGTCAGCAATTAGGGAGGTCTGGTTAATTTATCAAATAAGAGCTGTAATTTCAAAATAAAAGTTTAACAAGTTGGTACCTTGTGTGGAATTTGTTTTATTAGAGAACGGAATCAACCCCATTAAGTTTAGCTTAGCTCAAAGTGGGAGCTTTGCAAAGTATGACTAATGTGACCATCTGTGTTTCCATTAAACATATCATCATTGTTTAATTGTTGATTTCTCTCCTTTTCCAGCATTTTAATGTGCAATCAGACCATTTATTTTTAGCACCACTTGGCTGAAATTTGTATCTAGCACTTCAAAATGTCCACAGTAAAACTACAATTCCCTGAAGTGGTGCTGCAAGAACTCCAAACACATCATATATCATCCACCAAAATACAGACACAGTACTCTGCTGCTACAGAAGCACCATCTCAGAATGACTGGACGTAATAAAAACATGCACATATGAACATTTACCGTTTGATGTCCCCCAGATAAAGGGACTGACCTGGGCAGTAGGATAAAGTTACTCGGTTCTCAAGGAAGTAATGAAGCTTACATAAGATGGGAGACTGGAGAGTATGCTAAAGACTCTTTCCACTCTAGATCTGATCCTGCATTCCTTGTGCACCCTAAACTCCCCCCAGAAGTATTATAACCCAGATTAGGAGATCAGAGAAAACAGCAGGATCGGACCCCGAAAAGGCATTGGTGTTTGGTAGTGGACCTGCGCAAAAGGAACTAGTGGTGTCAATCCATTTCCCAGCAAACATGTGTTAACATTATAACAGCCCCCATGTTAGCCATCTCAACCAGGATTTTCTCTCTGGTCCCCACAGATAAGGGTTGGGACGGCCTCCCAGAGCAGAGGAGCTGCCTGTTCCATCATGGACTTCCCATACTCTGGTCTGTAAAGGGCCTACTCAATGCAACTAAAGTGCCCATCTTTACGGGGCTGGAGGGTGGGCTCATGATCCTTTATTCAACTGTATCATGGTGGGGGTGGGGAGGACTCCTACTGACTAAACAAATAGAAAGTAAGGGGGGGGGGGGAGGCATGGCTCCATCCCATAATACTCTGGGTCAACAGTTCCCAACTGCCGGTCCACGGGCTGGTGCTGGCCCACAAACCACTGGCTGTGGAACCATGGTGGCTCTGGGGGCTGAGGCTGGGATACACTGTACAGCGCCTCCCCTCCCGCCATGGCTGTTGGGAGAGGCGTGGCCTGCTCTCCTCTCAGCCAACCAGCACCAAGCAGGGGCGGGGTCTCCTCCCGGACACGGAAGAGCGGTTCGCTGCATGGCAGGGGGGCTGTGCGGAGCCTGGCACGGCAGCCTTAGAGCAGCCACGATCCGGGCAGCAGCGCTCAGCTGGTGGCAGCGCAGGGCCAGGTGAAGAGGGTGGGGAAGACACTGGCATGTGGCAGCCTCCCTCTGCTGGCTCGGCCCTGGGTGCCTCCTGTCACAGCTGGGAGTCACTTGAGAAGAACAGAGGGAGACGAGGCCTCTGCTTCTCTCAGCAAGCCAGGATGGCACTGAAGGATCAGGCCCCGGACAGTATAGAGCAGCTGGAAGCCCACAAAGGTGCCTATGTCCCCCACGGGCTGCGGGTTGCTGGGGGGAGGGGGGGGGGGAGTTTGGCCCTTCGCCTCCTCCTGCAAACAGGACTCCCAGCCCAGTCTCACAATGCATGGGGTGCACCAAGCTCCCTCAGTGCCACCTGCATGGAAATGCCCCCACTGGGCATGAGGGGAGAGGACACGACCCCCTCCCAGCTCCACGCTGCATGGACTAGGGGTTAACCCTGTACCTGGGCCTTGCCCCCCCCCCACCTGCTTCGCGCAGCATGAGTCGGGGAGTTAGCTCCCTCCCCCGTCAGGCCTTTGCCCCCACCCCAGACTCTGTGCCACATGGGCCGGCAGTTAACCCCCTCCTCCACACGCTGCCCACCCCTTCCAATGGACTCTGTGCGGCTCGAGTCAGAGGGCTAATTCTCCCCAACCCACTGCCCCCTGAGGCATCACAAAGGGGTGGCCCAGCAGCATCTGGAGCAGCTGCCAACCCGCAGGTGCTGTTTCCTTGCTGGTTAGGTTGCCTGTTCGTGGGAGGTGGCAGGGTGTGTATAGGGAAGGGGGATAGGGTGTAAGTGGGGAGGGGTGGTGTGGTAACGGGGGATAGTAAGGGTGACGGGCTATAGGAATGGAGGCAGGGGGATGGCCCGTGTGGGGGTTCAGAGGAGGAGGGGTTAGGGAAGGAAGGAGGTGAGGATAGGAGTAGGCAGTGTGGGGAGCGGGAGGGGTTAGGGTAGATGGGTGGATGCAGGAATGGTAGCAGGGAGTTGGGGTAGGGATGGAAGGAGGGGGATAGGCAGGGTAGGCAGGGGGAGGGGTTAGGGATAGTGAGTGCAGGAATGGAGGCTGGAGGTGGGGGTAGGGATGGAAGGAGCGGGGGTGGGCTGTGGGCCATGGAGCTCCAGGCCCTGGCTCTTCCTCCCAACCCACTCCTCCCCTCCTGACAGCAGCAGGCATGCTTCCCTCCAAGCCATATCCATGGTGGAGCCTTAGGGTTTCCTCCTCTTCCCCCTCCCACACAGGAGGCCAGTGCTGGCACTTTAATCTTGTGGGAAGGGGGGAGGTTTGTGGCTGGAGCGCCAGGCAGGTGGTGGCCTGAGCGTGGGCCAGGCAGAGGTAGTGGTTCCCCACTGGATCCTGGAACATCGGGGCTCCGGAGTGCAGCGAGGAGTCACTGCTGCCACCCCGCAGCTCCCTGGATCAGCCTCAGACCTCCTCCAGCAGTCGGAGGGGCTAGCCCGAAAGACCAGGGCTACAACCAGGGATGAGGGTGGGGAAGCCAGGGCAGAGAGGCCGGGGGCAGGGAGAGGGGGAAGCGCCGAGAGTTTAGTGGGACATGGCTCTGACCCTCCCATCCCCAGTGACCGGGGGGGGAGGGCATAAGAGGTTTGAGCTGGCACGGCCCTGGCCATCCCCAGCAGCCAGAGGGAGAGCTGGGGCTGCTTATCCCCAGAGACAGGGAGGTTGGCAAGTGTAGCGAGCAGCGGGAACTGCATCCTAGTAAGTATTATACGACCAGTTAGTTCTGTCATATCATAGCGAGCACACATTGGACACCATGCAGCAAAATGCAGCACAAAAAATCTGTTGTATCACAGTATAGGCTGTGACTCCAGAAAAAAAAACAAAAACCCAGATGTTTCAGCAGGTTTTCCCACCTAGGGCACTAAACATGTCAGGCCTGATCCTCATGTCACAGAGCTTCTACAGCTGTGTAACTCCATTGATCTAAATGGTTAGATTTAGACAGCCATAATGGAAAGAACAACAACCTGCACTGTTTCCATGAAAAGCTAGGTAAAACAAATCTCAGTTTCTAAGGATGCCAACAATATGTGCATATATTATGAAAAAAATTAGATGCTGATTTCTCAGACCAGTTCCACGTTTGGAATCTAATACACTTGCATATTGTAGAGCACTGTTTTCCACCTAGGGTTTAAATCTAAAAAACATGGCCCTGATTAATGAATGGGCAGCACACCAATTATGGGGAATTTTCACATAACTGCTTGGTAAGAAGGGTTACTTGAGTATTTGCCATTCATTAAAACTACTCTTTCGCATCTGAGCAATTAGCTGTTTCCCATTCTGCACCTGAAGGTTGCACAACCCACAAAAGGTTAAAAACATGTCAACTACCACAGCTCTAGGATAAACATTTTCTGAAAAAGACTTATCAGCATTGAATCAACCATTGCTCTTTCCAACTGCCCAGTGGAAGAAGAAGAAATTGTGTGCAACTCTAGGTTCCAGTGCTACTCTTAAAACGTGCTTTGCTTCTTTCCAATTTTCTTGCTTCTTTAAAAGGAAGTTTAAAGTTCCTTTGGGGGGGAGGGAAGTGATTTAATAATTGATACTGTGTCGGCTGAAGGAGCAAATCCTGCTCCTCTTGAAATCAGTGGCTAAAACAGCTGAGCAAGCAACTAGATATCAAATGGTCAGGTTAAGTAAGGAGTGTCTCTCTGGAATCCAAAGGCAATACTAGAGAGTCTACTTTATATTTATTAAGTTTATCCTAAGGGTATGTATACAGTGGAACTGGAAACTGTAATTTCAAGCTTGGGTAGCCATACTTGTTCTAGAACTAATCAAACTAGCCCACTAAAAATAGAAGCATAGCCAGGGCAGCATAAGCAGCGGAAACAGCCACCACCACTAGTACATACCTGCCATCATGGACAGGATTGTACTTGGGCAGCTAGTCCCTCTTGCCATGCTGCTGTGGTTTTGTGTTTATATTATTAGTAGTGTGGAAGCTCAGTTAGAAATAGCATAAGTATGTCTATCTGAGCTGGGAATTATTTTACCAGCTACAGAATAGATGTTCCCTTAATCAGATCCCCTCAACCTTTCATTTTGGATCAGTTGCTTAGGAAATATTCAAAACTTGCTCTGCATACACAAATTAATCTCTGGAGGAATTCTGTACAAGGACCAAGAACATATGCCCTGTAAAGCCTTCATTCTGTGCCCACTAAAGTCAGTGGCGAAGTTTCTGTTTTAGCCTACCTGGACACTCAATCATGGATTTAAAAGTAGCCATTCTGCCACAAAGGAACTTCACTACCCAATTAGTGAGAGAAACTGCTGAACTGGAATTCATTTACAAATATGACACTCTCACCCTGGGCTTGAATAGAGATATTAACTAATTAACGCATTACAAAGCCAATTTCCCTTGCCTTTGACATTTGTATTTTCACATCAATAGCTATGAATGGGACACACCCAGCCCATGTAATTAGCTTCATTAACACAGACATATAATTGACAGGTAACTGCTTTTGCGGTTATATATCCCATGGATTCTGTTATTTCCACTCCAACTTATCTGATGAATGGGATTTATCCATGAAAGTTCATGATCCTGTATATTTGTTAGTCTCTAAAGGCATGTCTACACTGCAGAGCTATTTCGGGATACCAGAAGTATCCTGAAATAGCTATTCTGCATCTATTGAAACACCCTGTTATTTCGATGCTATTTTGAAATAGCACCAAATTACAAAATAAGCTATTTCAAAATAGCATCGAAATTTGCATAGTGCAAACTGCATAGCTTATTTTGAGCTAAGGGTGCTGTGTAGATGCGCCCTTCGATGCCACTCATTTTTAAAGTTTTCATTAACTTCCATGGTGCAGGATTGTGCTCTAAATTACCAATGTCCCAGTTCAGGCGGGACTGTCCATATTTTGCTTTTATTTTAGCAAAATAGCATTTTCCACAAACTCTTTGCAGGAGCTCTCCAGCACCAGTACATTTCAATGGTTATAAAAAGTTTGGGCCACATTCTGCTTTTATGGCAGTGCAACTCTCTAATATAAAATGCAAGCAAAACTTGGTCCACTGCTCTACTGTCCCCTCAAATATCCCTATTTCAAATACTGACAAAGCTGCAAGGTACATTTCAGGTTGGGTAAGACAAACATTGCATTTCATAACACCTAGAGCCAAATGTGCAGAATGCAGACAGGCACAAAAATTCCATTTTCACATGCCATTGAAGGTGCAAAACCCCCAAATATGCTTGTCAATGAAAAATGGTGTGTGTGTGTGTACCTGGTTTGCATATGCAAACGTGGTATATGTGTACCCAATTTCTGTGCATGTGGGTGGGTCTCAAATGATTGAAGATCTACCTCAGAACATTCACAGTGTTATTTTTGTTCTTCAACAAAAGTTGCATGGATCATTTGGCATTCACATCTCCTCCTGCCGACATAATGGAACCCAAGCTCAAGAGTGACTTTGTTACTTATGCTCCTTCTGGCCAAAATTGTCATAAGATAGCTAAAACTCATAATGGAGAAACCCTGTTGCAGCACCTATTATCAAACCATTTTAGTCCTACTCCATGTTCTACTGAGGTTGTCAGAGTTGTCAAATGCAAAGGAACTTTGTCTGGACTAGCAGGAAAAAGAGGGTGGCAGCTTCTTTAAAGTCCCCCCCTCCGTTGGGAATTGGGAAAACAGTGGCTGGAAAGGGACAGCCAAACAGAAAGGGCTGGTAAGGAAACAGGGTTTTGGTCTGCTGTGGGTATTGCATGCATTAACTCATTTAGAAGTAGGAAGGGATTTTCCCCTCATCACCAGAATGGCAGAGCACAGAGGGGTTTTTCGTCTGGGACAACTGTGAGAATTCCTTGCTTGCTGCTCCTTAACCCTCATAGAAAGGAAGAGCAGTGGGGTTCCAGCAATGGTCAGGGAAGACAGCCTTCTGCTAGGTGGAAATGATTAAGGAATCATGACCTGTACTTCCTATTAGTCTCAGATGAGCTGAATAATAAAGTTGTGACCTAATTAAGCCACATCCTTTGGATCTGGTCTCTTTCCATGTGCCCAGTCAATTAAAGGATGGGTGTTTTCCATGCTGTCTCCCTGGACCACAAGAAGCAGGATCCCATGAATTAGTGAGATTGTTAAACTGCCCACCACTGGAGGTCTCAAACTGTACTTGTGGACAGTGTCTCTCTTTATTTTAACTGATTTTCACACACTCTCTTTTTAGTGACCATATTTTTAAAAGAGAGAGAGGGCAAACAGTTCGTTTTCACTTGACATAATTTCTGTAGTGCCTGCTGTGAAAATGTTCTCCAATTAAGCAAAAATTTGTAGGGCTACAAAAATGTCTGAAAGAAATTCCTTGTTGCTCAACTTTCCACAAAAACGGTTACACTTGTAAACTTTTAAACTGAAAATCTGACCTCTGTGGCCAAGCTATTAAAACTCAAAGTAAAGCCAGACATTACCTTGTGCACTACCTGGCTACCTGGAATGTTAATCACAGCAGCAATATTAATACACTTTGCACTTCTATAGAGCTCTCTATCTGAGGAGCTGAAAGCATTTACAGGCATGAGTGAATTAATCCCTACAACAGCCTGCTGACCCAAGTAAGACTGCCCTCTCTCAGATATTGCCGACAGAGATAAAAGCCATTGGAACATGTTATGCACCCTCAATCTTGTCTACATTAGGAAATGGATCTGGCTTCTCTCTCCAACCACATCCCAGTCCCAGTTTTTGAAATGGGACTGAAATCATTTTGCCCAATCTACAGTTTGCACTTTCACCATTTCCAAAAAAATTCACAAGGAATCACTGTGGAGAACCAAAAACAACAGTTAAATTTTCTTACACTGACCAGGCTCCAAATAGTATGTTCATGTTAGACAATGATAGAATACTAGAATTGGAAGGGACCTCGAGAAGTCATCAAATCCAATCCCCTGCCCTCACATGAGGAGCAAACACTGTCTAGACCAGGGCTACTCAACATGCGGCCCGCGGCCCATTTGTTTGCAGCCCAAGGTGCAGTTTGGGTTTACGCAGCGTTCAACATATGGCCCATGGGTGGGATCCTTTGAACATGGCCTCCACTAGGAACATGCTCCACAATGGCAAGTCAATGTAATGGTCTTCTGTTGAGATGGGTTTTAGTAGTTAAATTCCTGGACTGTCATTGCTCATTAAAAGTGCTGTCATATGGGTGGAAATTGGGTATATATTGCATTTTATTAATATCAGCAGAACGGACTTAAATGGGGCCTGCGTGTTGTGTAGTCTTGCCTTAATCTTTGTATTCATGTCTGTAATGTGAAAGAAGCTATTTCCATATATATGCATATTTGCATGTATATGCAAACACAGTTAAGTTGCAGCCCTTGGCATGTGCTGTGAATATCATTGTGGCCCCCGGGGCTTCTACAGTTGAGTAGCCCTAGTCTAGAGCATCCCTGATAGATATCTCTATCTAACCTGCTCTTAAAAATCTCCAATGATGGAGATTCCACAACCTCCCTAGGCAATTTATTCCAGCACTTAACCACCCTGACAGTTAGGCAGTTTCTCCTAGCGTCCAGCCAATATCTCTCATGTTGCAATTTAAGCCCATTGCTTCCTGTCCTATCATCAGACATTAAGGAGAATATTTTTTCCCTCCCTCTTCCTTGTAACAACCTTTTAGGTACTTGAAAACTGATACTAATGTCCCCTTCTCAGTCTTCTCTTTTCCAGACTAAACAACCCCTATTCTTTCAATCTTCCCTCATAGGCCATGTTTTCTAGTCCTCTAATCATTCTTGTTGCTCTTCTCTGGACTCTCTCCTATTTATCTGGATTTTCATCTTTCCTGAAATGTGGTGCCCAGAACTCGACGCAATACTCCAGTTGAGGGCTAGTCAACACAGATTAGAGTGAAATAATTACTTCTCATGTCTCGTTTACACCACTCTTGTTAATGCATCCCAGAATTATATTTTCTTTTTTTGCAACAGTGTCACATGGAGTCATATTTAGTGGTCCACTATGACCCTTACATCCTTTTCCAGGGTATTTTTCCTAGATAGACACTTCCCATTTTGTATGTGAGCAACTGATTTTTCCTTCTACGTTCCTTCTTAGGTGTAGTACTTTGCTTTTATCCTTACTGAATTTCATCCTATTTACCTCAGACAATTTCTTCAGTTTGTCCAGATCATTTTGAATTACAACCTTATCCTCCAAAGCACTTGCAACCTCTCCCAGCTTGGTATCATCCACTAACTGTATAAGAATTGATGAAATTGAATTGATGAAAATATTGATCAGAACTGATCCCAAAACTGATCCCTGCAGAACCCCACTTGTTATACCTTTCCAGCATGACATTGAGAACTACTGTCAGAGCAGTTATCCAACCAGTTATGCACTCACCTTATAGTAGTCCCATCTACTAGTTTGTATTTCCCTAGATTATTTACAAGACCTTTCTAAATTTGCTTTTATATACTTGTGTTATTTGCGTATATTCATCCTTTGTAATTTGACCTAGTTTCTACTTTTTGTAGGACTCCTTTTTGATTTTTATCATTCAAGATCTCCTGGTTAAGCGTTGGTCTCTTGCCAGACTATTTTTTCTACACAGTGGAATAATTTGCTCTTTCATCCTTAATATTGTTTTGTTCCCAGATTTAAAAAACCCTGGTCACAGTGATCAAGAAAACTGCACCTCGCTATGTGTTCCTAATCAATTTGGGTATACTCGGAGTTTGGACAGGGACTAGTCAGATAATTTGCTTATTAGCTGCATCCATATTCAATTACAGACGATATGAATGTTTCATATAATCAGAGATATTTATCAATTGAGACTGTTTAGGAATAAAGATAAATACAGTAGTTTGTGGTTGATCACTAAATGAAACCACATTGATGGCTGGTATTTTCTCCTTATGAGTCATAGGGTCTTTTCTAAAAGTTTGCTGGCACGCATCAGTGGGGACATTAGTGATTTAATAAAACCATTCCAAAGAAATCTGGGATTAGGTTTCACTAGAAGTGAAATTTTCCAGTAGGAAGAGAATGTAGCGCTTGTTGCACTGCAAACAATTATAGCACTGAATGTCCTGTTATGCTGTTGTCTTATATTTCAGATGATCAGCAAGGCACTGCTGAGTTTTGCTGATCAAGAATTAAAACAAAGCATGACAGGGTCAAATCAACTGCAGTGAAAAAATGTAGCAAACACTGCAGAAGCAACACCTGCTGAAGCGTAAAAACAAAGACACCAAAAAGGTGGTGGGTTGTTTGTGGATTTTTTTTTTTTAAATGAGATGGCATTCAGCTTAAACTGTCACTTCTTGGAAATACTATGCCTGCTCTTGGTATAAGATACCCAACTACTAACATTTGCACCCACATTCCTTATCAGCTCAGAAGTGTGGGCACAGAACTGTATATCTCTATGGGTCTTTGGGGGACCATGCTCTTCTGTTCATTAATCACTAGGAGAAATGAGTGTACAATTCACAGTTAACAGCATGGTTGGTTTCAAACTTTTCTCTCCATGAATTTTCCACAAAAAGATCAGTTTCCTCACATGTGCCATTAGAATATTTTTTCACATTTTGCTCTCTCAAATAACCCTGAACATTCTAACATGTACTTTGCTGCTTAGCTGCAATTGGCCTAGAAAGTCACATGCATTCTTTCTGATTCACCAATCGGATGAGCATGTAATCACTCCTGGCCTAAATGCTGACATTTGCTTCTCATGTTTGGGCTGCTCAAAGGCTTGATGAAAAGGGTCACACAGGCAAGTCCATTTCAAAATTCAACCAAATGCTTCTGGACATTTGTTTGCATCTTTCAGCTACTAGTAATTATTAGAAAATCTTTAAATCTGTTGGCATTTGAAGTTTGATCCCCCTCCTGCAGAAGTCAATAGGACTTCCACTATTGACTTCAAAAAGGAGCAGCTCCTGGCCTTGAGGTATTTCCAAAGGATGCCACATCACACAGGTTTTAGGTACCTATTTCCTATTAGAACTTGAACATTTCAAGCTGTTAAATCGCAGTGCGAGGACACAAATGGCAGCTGCATTTGTAAGCTATTAAAAATGCTTAGAATCGCCAACCATTTCAGTGAATTCCTTTAAGCTGTTTGTTTATTGCCAATTCTAATCATAAAAAGTATTGCCCTGGGCTTGGTATATGTCAAATGTTGTATTATGGCTTTTTGGCAAAGATCATGTGTTATATCACTCTAAATGGTATTTGTTCTCTTCAGCCACAAATTAAGAAACAGTATTGGACCTGAATTAATTCAGAAGACAGAGCTGTTGCCTTTTTAAACATTATAAAATAAACATGTGCTTTAAAAGAACCTAACTGCAATTTACAAAAGATCTAAATTGGTAGAGGTTCCCCCCGCCCCCGCCTTTTCTTGCTAAGTCATGGAATGTCAGAATATAAGACAAAAGAAACCCAAGAACTTACTGCACAGGGAAAGAGATGGCAGCCTCTGAACATCAGATTCATACAAACCCAGTCTGCTTTCTCATCTGTGTGAAAAGGTCAGAATCCCAACCCAGTACAAACTGGACACTGTAGGATTCCCAGAAAACAAACCCAACCAACTTAAATGCAGAGAGGTTGTGAGGAAATAGAGCAGCAATGGACAACCTAGATTTGTGAGTGGGTTGCATAAGTGGCCCTCCATATCAGTGGACCACAAGATGGTTATAACCAAGATCGTCTCCCAGGATAGGGTAGTTTTGCCAACTGTGCTTGCACACCTATAATTTGTGGGATGTGCCAAATGAATGGTAGTAGCACTTTGAATGCAGAGGGAGCACATGGCTCTTGCACTCAATGTTGTGTACAATCAGTATGCACCTCACTTCATGTGCCCTGGATTAATGTGTGTCACTTGAGTAATACTGGTAAGAAAAAAAAAATATGGATAGAAACCAACAGAATTTGGCAACCCCACACATGGGCAATGGCAAACAAAACATCTCACAGGCCATACATAGAACCCCAATAAGCTGCAGGTTGCCCACCACTGAAATAAAGCACTATAGTCAACTTCTTGCAGAGAAGGAAGGGATGATAAATGAAAAGTAAATGCAACTTTGTTGCGGTGTCAAACAGATGCTATCAAGTACAGTCCTTTCATACTTTTTGGGATGTCAACTTGTTACTAGGCCAAGTTCTGAACTCACTATTTGCTCAGGCAAAACTCCAGCTCAAGTACCTGGGAGTTTTACCCAGGTAAATTTCAGATTTTGGCTCACTGCCATTTTGATTTTTCTTTACACACTCCTATTAGAAATTTGAAAATGAAAATGTCTTCTGCCAAAATTGTCATTTTATTATTTGGCAAACCTTGGTGAGGCTTTTTTTTTTTTATAGCAGTTGAATTCAATATGGCTGTTGGTTTATTTCCTTGTGCTTAACCATAGGCATCAATTATATTAGCATAACACTGACTGTAGGATCTGTTATTTAGCTACTGCTGCAGAACCTGGATAGGGGAACACTTTTTAAAAAAAATTTGGGTCATACATTAAAAACTGGCTTTATTGTTTCTGAAAATAGAAATGTGCAATCTGGAAAAGATTTCCCTACAAACTGTATCAACTTTATTCACACATTAAATATAGCCAGTTAGACAGTGACTTTCATGTAGGGCTAAGTCCTGCTCATTGATACACGCTCTTTGATACTCAACTAGGCACTGCCACGTAGTCCATAATATGATTAACTGCTAATGTGTGTGAATTCTGAATGTGTGGTAGGTGATAAAACACCACACCACTTATATACCCCCTACATATCTCTGAGGAGGCTCACGCACAGAAATTATACTAATTGCTGCCAACAGGAGTTAAAATCAGATGGAAAAAATCCTCACACTGAATCTTTCCTAAGCTATTAATATGTTTCCTTAAGAGGTTTTCTTTAACATCTCAGAAGGTGAAGCTTGCTGGGGGGGAGAGAGGTACGTGTTTTACAGAAAATGTTAAAGAAGGTCTGAAGTAACATCCAGGAATTTGACTTGATTTCCTTTAACTCAGGTAGGAGCAGAACATAAATCTAGTTTCAAACAAGTAACTAGTCCTAGAGATGAACAGATCTTATCTATAAAACACTGAGGTGTTCATTAGAACTGGTCACTTCAGAATTATCAACATAGAGGCCCAAAGTGAAGTGATCTGAAGCATGGACTGATCTTCAGCCTTTACAAGTCTGTTTCTCTCTGAAGGCACTAATTGTCAAGGACAAGCAGAAAAGACATTTTCTCTATATACATTTCAAGCACAAATGAAAATCTTTAATTCTGATCCATAGGACTGACTGGCTCATTCTCCCACCCCTTTGACACATGGCCTGCATCAGCATGTGGCTTAGAAAATCAGCTACGGTTTTCACACAGACATGTGTGCTGGTAGATTTTCCAGACCATATGGTGATAGTAGAGAGTGTCAGTTTAATTCTTAGAATGTACAGAGACTGACCACAGTGTAGTAGCTCACACACCCATTTAACACTAGTCACAGTCAACTGTACAGAATCCAGATCCCAGGATCAGAAACTCTGTCTAAATTAGCACCTTTAAAATGCGCGAGCATGGCTTAGAAGCGGCTAGCGCCTTCTATAATCACATCATATCTGTTCAAAACATAAATCATTCAATCAGAGAATTACAGAACTATGTTCAGACTACACTGGGGGAATAAGACAGCAGAAACCAGCAGCGTTCTGACTCCAATATGGTTTTAGTTTGTTTTTGCTGAGCAGTAACTATCTGGCCTTCTTCATGCCATAGGGTGTGGATGTCCTAAAATGAATTACAAAACCAGTTAAACTTTACTGCTAATATACACAAACCTCTAAAAAAAGACCTTTATTGGTAGAGGGTGCTCATCACTAGTATGAGTTCTTCACAAACACTAATCAATTAAGTCTCATGATGCCCCTATGATGTAGGGAAATTGCTCCATTTTACAGATGGAGAACTGAGGCACAAGGAGTTTGAATGATTTGGCCAAGATCACACACACAGACTGTGGCAGAGCCAGAAAACAGATAATTCAGATCTCCCACATCCTGTTCCACTGACTTAACCACAAGGCATGTTACTGGTATTCACTATCGACCCAAGTAAGGGCCTTGGAGGCAGCCTAACACAGCAGGTCTCTAGACTGAGAAGTGAGCTTAGTAGGACAGGAGAAAAAACAGTTTCCCTGTGACATGCCCCCCCCCCCAAGCCAAGTTCCTTGCAATTTAAAGGAATGACAGCTGCCCCTGTTTAGAATGTATGCTGTCAATTGTAAAATATGATCACTTGTTACATGCAATTTCTCGCTTTCTCTTGCTTTCCTCAGCCCTTCTATTGCTTCCTAACTTCACTCTACTTTTTATCCCATATCTTCCCAGCATGGTCTCCAGTGTCCATTCCCTTTTTCTTTCCCTTTACCCGTATGCTCCTTTCTCTCTTTGCTTGAGCTGTGTGCTCTACATCCTCCCCGTGTGTTCTCTTTCTATATGCTCACCATACTTTTCTAACTTAACTGATCAGTCACTCCCTCTTTCCCACTCATTCACATCCACATACCACATTTCAAAAACACACCCAAAGCCTTCACTTATCCACACCTTCAGACACAGGCCCAAATTAAGGTGAGCC
This sequence comes from Pelochelys cantorii, assembly GCA_032595735.1. Taxonomy (NCBI): domain Eukaryota; kingdom Metazoa; phylum Chordata; order Testudines; family Trionychidae; genus Pelochelys; species Pelochelys cantorii. Next base: position 26,347,890 of record CM064339.1, read on the forward strand.
TCTTCTCCTCCCCCAATCTTCCCCTACTCAGGATCTCAGCTAGGTGCAAACTCAAATCTCCTTTGCCTCCTATGAAGGGGAGGGTAATGGGATTGCTATTGGGGGAGAGGCTCCCTGAGCCCTACTTTGGGTTCCATCTGTTGTTGTCTCTAGGTAGAAAGCATCTGATAAACAGGAGCTTCCTGCTGGCTCCTGGAAGAGTGAAGCAGCATTCACCCTCTCATGACCATTAAGGTGATGATGGTGCTTCTCTGATAATCACTGACTGCTGCAGCATCTCCCCATCCTCTTTGTTTTGGTCTCTCTCCAGTAAGCAAATCCAGTGTCTGATTCCACTGTGGAGAGCTTTCCAAGCTGTGGCTTTATGAAATTAACATGATTCCAGTCAGGTTCATTGGTACCCACAGATTTCTAATAGGGGATTTTATGTTTGAAAGGTTATTGTTGTAACCATTATACTTAAACACTCTTTTAAAGGAATGCTTAGATTCTGAAAACATTGATGCCACTCGCCCAGTAACTTCCTATTCAAAGAGTGATTTTTTTTCAGCCCTGAATGAAAACAAAAAACAAAAACCCCGAATGGGCCCCAGAACTGGTTTTGCCTAAAAAGGCAGCTAAATTGTAACAATTGTTATCTTTCTGTGTTGCTGGGAATAGGAGAGACAATATTTTACGTATAGGGCTTCCTAAGAAATTCAAATCTGTAGAGTAATATTTTAGCAGAAGTATTCTGGGCACTAATAGCAGCCTTTTGCCCTCAAGCTGCAGACTTTAAATTTCAGATTTACAAAGTGTGCTGGTAAGTGACAAACACCAAGTGTATTTGATTATCACCATCAGTCTCAACCTAGCCCCCCACCTGTGCACATGTGCTTTCTTTGCACTACTACTTGCATGTGCAGTGGCTCTGAAAAGTAAGTGTTTGTACAAAACTGTTCACAAACAAGTAAAGTCTGAGGCCCAAAAAACAATCCCTTGCTACCTTTTACATTTCTCACTTCAGATACAAATACTAAATTAACATTTAAAAAATTGTCAGAAGATACAAAGTAACAAACACTTTAGTGGTCTTAGTAAATTTTACAGCTTCATACATCCCCTTGGGCTCTGTTCAACATTGTATCACAAATTCCAAAATTACACTACATTGACTGAGAGACCCTGTTTAATCTCTCATTTAAGGGAGCCTACATCTTGCACTTCCAAGGGGTTGGCCTCTCTGCTGGAGCACATTCACGTTACGTGCTGCATACATTGCGATACACAAGATGTCTTAGTTAGTTTTCCACTCCATGCATGTGACAAAGTGGTTTTGATTCACAAAAGCTTCTGCCCACCATTCTTTAAGGTGCCACAGGACTCAGTTATTTGAATTTCTGTTACATGAATAAAAACAAATGTCTTAGGGCTTGTCTGCCTGACAATGTTACATTGATCTAAAGCATTTACTCCAATTACATTGAATTAACATGTGGAGTCCTGTCAGTTCACATAGACTTCATTATGTTGGCTTAAGGTCGCTTCCTTGTTAATCATTGCATCCACTCTGTACATTTCCAAATTAATCACACAGCAGTCTGGGTGGATATCCAATGGTCCATAACTCAGCCCTATGCACTGGGATGTTTCTCATGATCTTTACTGGATCTACAAGAATTGTAGGATGTGGAGGTCAAAGTAAACTCCCATGATTCTTCTCTTCCCCTCTTTCCCTCCCCCCCCCCCATAATTCACCCTGTTTTTGCTAGTCCCATTTTCCAAGTACTGGCAGGCAGCATAGAGAACACACTGCCGATTGTTGCAATTATGACAAGCATTGAAACAAACAAGCAATTTATTTGCACATGTATTGGCAGTCATGCAGCCAAATGGCTGGCTCCGTGGCTTTGGACAGCTTCAAATGCAGCACAGCTACAGGTAGGAGGAGGAGGAGCAGGAAGGCGAAATCAAGCAGTTACTTCTTCAGAGCTGGAGCAGTTTCACTCAATAGAGCCATGTTTCTTCTGGACACGATCAACTAGAACAGACTGGTGAGATAGGAGAGTGATGCAGAATTGGAATGAACAACAGTAGCAGGAGAACTTCACAGTACAGAAGTCTACTTTCCTAGAGGCCTGAACAGTGCTCACCCCAGAGCTGGAGTGGCAGAACACCAATGTATTGCTAGCACCACTTGGCAGCCTCATGCCAAAGTGCTACTGGTCAGCAGCTAATCAGGTTGGCATAAACAGATCAAGTATCAGGTCTGTCGTCACTGAGCTCTAGGATGCCCTGCGGAGAGTGTTGTTGGGGTGAATCATAAAGCTTAGCAATAGATAGGACATTATTGGTGGCTTTGAACAGACGGAGTTCCCAAAGAGGGGCTATTGATGGGACACAGGCCTATTCTCTACTCCTCACATCAGCCCAAATACTATCAATAGGAAGGGGTGTTTCTCCATGGCACTGATTGACCACTCTGGAAGGTTCACCAGTGTTCATGGGAGTGCTGGAAAGGACCTCCATACTGCCAGCTTCTTTAGAGAATTAGACTGGAACAGGCAAGGCAATTTTTGCTCTCCAGAGCATGACAGACATTAATGGGGTTATGATTCTTCCCATCACTTTGGGAGACCCACCCTGTTGTCTGATTCCTAGGTGGATGAATCATTTTACTGCACCCTTGACAAGAGATGCAAACAGCAGTTGCAGGAAGACAGTGGAGCATGGGCTCTGAAGACTGAAAGGTGGTACCTCATTACAAGTCTGTATGATGCCTCATTATGTGCCTCATGGGATTAGGGCTTGCTACATCTTGCACCTCATCTATAAGAGCCAAGGGAGAGAATCTGGAGGATGGGCTGGACCAGACCAGAGGTGGAATGGCTTTGGGATACTTACTAACAGCCAGAGAGGGTGCCTCTGGCTAATGGCCAGAGTGGGACATTATGTGCTTATTTTGAGGCCAGAGGGTAACTGTGAATAATGAACATGCTAACCAAGGAAATGACTGAAATGTGATGGAGTATCCATTTAATTAGGAAGTGGTGCTATGAGGAGTCTGGAGGGGATGTTCTGTGAATGATGGTGAGGAGAGGGAGCATGAAATGTTTCAGCTGAGTGGTATAAAGAAAAGTTACTGAGTTTTCCAGCAGCACAGATAACAAACAACACTGCTTGAATTAAAAAAGACAGACTTCAGACAAACAGCTTTGTGGCATGCCCAACAGGTAGAATGCTCACAAAATCCTGCAGGTAAGGTATAGTACATTTTTCTTCTCCATTGGGTTGGCTTGCTAGAGAAAGGGCCTGAAATCTGGCTTATTGAAAGAGGTTGCAGGATGGTAGTGGTGTGCTCTCCCTAGTTTGCAGGTCACTGCCAAGCCAGGTGCTGTGCTTGACCTTTGTAACAGAAGGTACTTCCTCTCACCCAGTGGTTTGTCTCTGCATTGTGTCCCTGTCAAGGCCAAAATCCTCCATTCTGACTGCTCCTGGGAACGATCCCTCCATGGCCCTATGTTGGGCTGCAGTTACTCGTTCCTTGAACATTTCCTCTCTTTTTTCCTTCCTTCCAAGGTTTGTCAGCCTCTCAGCAGGGTCATGGAAGTCAAGGAAACCAGAAAAAGTACAAGGACTTACTGTCCCCAAGCCTAGTCTCCATGCCAACGATCACAAAATGTTGCTTTTCCCACAATTTTGGAATGTTATTCCCCACTGGGGGAGGAGGGAGAAATTCACTTCTAGGTGGTTAGATATTTTCCAGGTTACTTCCCCTTTGTACGGGATCCTTGTAAAAATATGCTGGGTGACTGCAGGTGGGCAAAGGGCAGGTTAGCAATTGAATACATACCCCAGCATGCTGTCCTTAAGTTGGAGATCGTACCCTGAGGCAAATCCTCAGCAGACGTAGAAGGGTCTTGCTCAAGAAGATAATGGGCAAACCAGGAAGATATGCAGTGTGGCTATATGCCAGGGTGGTGTCCCTCCATCTGGAGCAGGCGTGGAAGGGAAACAGTAGTCACGGTCAGTCCCGGGGGAACTGCATTGCTTTGCAAGGCATGTGCCAAAATACAAGCTGCACCTTAAGTTCTCTTTTATGACACTGGCAGATCACCATAAAGTGCACTACAAAATGAACAGAACTTGGCAGTAATTGTTCTGAATCCAAGAGTGTCAAATACCCAGGAATGCCTTGTGCTGCCTATGCATTTTGAAACATTTGCGAAGCCTGATTCGGGCTCACATGAGCTAAAAGTGGAAGGTATTTATAGAACGGGGAGCAAAATTACATCTGTTGCTCTTTTCCTGTCTGCTGCTACAAGAAGCATACCTGCCATGCAATGCCTTTGATTGTTCTAACCTCCATGTTGCTGCTCTCTAAGGTGGGGAAGGGAGAAGAGCAGCAGGGGTAGAGGGAAGGAAAGGAGAGCAAGCAGAAAGTCATTTGAGAAGGATGCATGGAGGCAAATGTAGCTGATTGGTGGGGGATTTGGTATGGCCAAGAGCTAAAAGTGCTTTGCATTTCCAGCACAGATGCCATGCTGACCACAGTGCATGAGGAAAGGGGTTAAAAGCCCCTTTGGTGGGGAGAGGCCTCTAGCCACACCTAACATGGCAGCAGACACCCAGTACCAGGGATGTAAGCAACTAGTCAAGTAGTCAACTACCCGATAAGCATATGCTTATCAGGTAGTTGAGTCACAACTCGACTAGTCACTTCTCCCACCTTGCTGCCTCTATTAATAGAGGCAGCAAGCAGGGGGGGAGGGAGCAGGAGCCAGTGCTGGGGGGAGCCGGTTTAAAGGCAGATTCACCTCAGCTCCATCTCTGCAGGGGGACAGGGGAGGATCGGGAGCAAGCCGGGAATCAGCTGTCCTGGCTTGTGCCCAGTCCCAGAAGCTGAGCCTCTGCTTTTGAAGTGTCACAAGAGCCACAGGTGGCTCTTGCTACATTTCAAAGGCAGAGGCATGGCAGGGATAGCGAGTGTCCCCCTCTCCCCTTATCAGCTAAGGGTATGTCAAAGTTATTTCGAAATAATTTTCCTAGCCTCTACACAAGCCAACCACTATTTCGAAATGAATTCAAAGTAGCGGAGGGCTTACCAATTTCAAAATAAACCTCATTCCACGAGGAATAACTCCAATTTCAAAATTGCTATTTTGAAATAAGCGCTGTGTAGACACTTATATCGAAATAGGGGGCCTCCAGCCCTTCCCAGGGTGCCTTGGTGGCCACTCTGGCCTCAAGCAAGAACACTCCTCTCCCTCCTCCCCTCCCTGGAGCCCTTAAAGGGGTAGACTCTGGCCACAGTGCCTGTGCCAGCTCCAAGCCTGCCAGCCCAGAGCCAGCAGTCACTGCCCCGACCCAGTGGCCCCAAAACATAAGCCAGGAAGCCACTGGCAGCCAGCCCTCCACCACTCCCCAGGAGCAGTCTGCCAGCTCCCAGGAGCCTGCCAGGGCCCGGAGAAGGCAGGCGCCTTCCTGGTCCAGGGTGGAGATCATGGACCTTATTCAGGTTTGGGGGGGGGGGGGGATGCCCCCAAAGTCCATGATCTCCGCAATAGACGGAGGAATATGGCCGTTTATGGCAGGATAGCTGCCAGCCTGGCCACCAAAGGCCACATGTGAACCCAGGAGCAGGTTCACATGAAAATCAAGGAGCAGTGGCAGGCCCACAGGAGGCAACTCCCAAACAGGGGCAGACACCTGCTCCTATTTTGATGCCCTGAATAGCGGGATGGTCTGTGCCCTCCAGGTGGTCGTCAACCCTGGGCAGAGGGCCCTGACCAGGGCACGGAGGAGCAGGAGGAGAGCCAGGAGCTGCAGGAGAGCAGAGGGACCGTGCCACGCACCCAGGACCCCCCAGCTATCCCAGCAGGCCTGTTTCCGGTGTCATCCGAGGCCAGGGAGGCAACAACAGGTGAGTGCTACTGTCCCCTTATGCGGGGGGGGGGGGGGAGAGTGGGGGGAGAGAGAGGAGAAGAGATGGAAACCAGGGACAGCACGCGTGGGCCTTGCTGTCCACGGATCATGCAGCAACCTGTGCATGTGTCAGCATGTGCCATGCCACCCCCAGACATGTGGCCCCAACTGGCTGCCACATGGGGCCTTACCCTGTTAGCCACACGCGTGTGTGAAGAGGCATGACATTCTCCTGACTCCGGGGTGGGACACAGCAGCATGCCCTCTCTCCACAAGGCCACTCTACACAGAGGCAGGGAACATTCTCTCTCTCTCTCTCCCCCTCCCTCTCCCTCCAGCTCCCACTCCCAGGGATAGCAGGACATTCTGAACATGGCCTGTGTGCAAGCACATTGGCTCTGATGATGAAGGGAACAGTCATCCTCATCTTGCACAGGGGGGCTGGGCTTCACCCACTGTGTCCCCAGGGAGAACTGACCACTTCTCTTGTTTCTCCACAGCCACACCAACTGCATGTGCAGGACGCAGGACGCACCACACCACCCAGGACATGCTCCCACACCCGAGGGCTCCCCAGGACCACCCGTGCAGTGGAGGGGTATCAACAGCAGCACCTGGGGGCACTGTGAGCCCTGCATCACACCCTCGACCACTGGGTGCAAGACGACCTGCAGCTCTGGCAGAAGCAGCTTGCCCAGGGCGGTGCCATTCTGCCAGCACTTGCAGACCCTGGTGCAGAACGTGCTGCCTCCTGTCATTCCAGCCCCTGCTGCCTCCCCAGCTACCTCTCCTCCTCCCACTTCTCCCTCCATCTCCCTGGGGACACCAAGGCCCCCGCACCCACGGTGCTGGGAGACAGTTGGCCCAGCGAGACTCACCAACCCTGAGCTCTGAGCTTCCCCTCCCCCTTGTTCTCCTTGCCTCCCCCTTCCAGCTCCCTTCTCCCAGGTTTCTTCCTCCCCTCTCCCACCCTCTCTCCTCCCCTCTCCTGCCTCCTTTCCCCAGTCTCACCAGAGTTTCATTCCCCGCCCCCTCCCCCAGTTTTGTTAAAGAGAGTTTGTGTTCATGAAAATACATGAATGTTATTTGACATCAGGAAGGGGGGGGGGCTTAGGGAGGGGTAGAGTGGAAGGACTGAGGGAGGAATGAGGCACAAGCCCCCAGTGGGGCACACCAGGGAGGCTCTTAGTGCTCCTCAGGGTGGAAGCTCTCCCGCAGGGCCTCCTGGATACTGACAGCCCCGTGAGGGACCTCCCGGATGGCAGCCTGCAGAAAGTGCAGCCAGGCTCGCAGCAACGCATCCAAGAGAAGCACCAGAGTGCCCGGGGGCAGCTCTGGCTCCATGCTGCAGAGTGCTGTGGTGTCAAGTGAAGGCAACCAGAGCATGCAGAGAAAAAAAAATGCTTTGCTGTCCCACATCGAGGTCAGCAAGCAAGCAGGGAAACCTGAGAATCGGCTGTCCTGGGGGGTCCCCTTAAGCACAGGCCTCAGATAGCCTCAGGCAGCAACCACACAAAGTAACTCCTGACCTGATGCCCTGCCGGAACTGGTTCCGGCCGGCCTTAAATGCAATTCAGTGTCCACTCAGCGTGGACATGCTATTTCGAAATGCATTTTTTGTGTAGATACGTTATTTCGAAATAACTATTTTGAAATTAGATCGCAGTAGTGTAGCTGTACCCTGACTGAATAGTCCATGGAAATTCCATCAACTACTCGATTAGCTGATTAATTGAAATTTAAGATCTCCACACAATACCCAGAAAAAAGTCACAATACAGCATAGGGGGATTTCAACAGACAACACTGAGCAGCTGCCCTCAGCAACATTTTCAGGTTGGCTGATAGTAGAGGTGCCCTGCAGAGCAGTGTGTCTAGCTGTCTACAGGGGGTTCCTTATGTAGTCCCCAAATCTGATAGTCAAGAACTGCGTGACCTGTTCAGAAGAACCTGTGCCTTTTCAGACCCTATGGTCTATGCAGGATCCAGGGTGCTTGTCAGGCTGCCTGCCGTTGTCTTGTGAAAACTTCTCTTACACGAGGCTCCATAGATAGGGATTCCCTAGAAGTTAGTCAGATAGGGAACGTGGGAAATAATATATGGGCAAGATCAGATGTGAAACAATCGTGCATAAAAAAATCCAATGTGTCTGTGAAAGGCGGACATATAAATAGTGGTAGTTTTCTAACATGCTTTTACACTAATGCTAGGAGTCTGTCTAATAAGATGGGTGAACTGGAGTACCTCATATCAAAGGAGGAAGTTGACATAATAGGCATCTCAGAAACATGGTGGAATGAGGACAATCAGTGGGACACTATCATACCGGGATATAAATTATATCGGAAAGACAGAACAGGTCGTGCGGGTGGCGGAGTGGTACTATATGTGAAGGATAATATAGAATCAAATGAAGTAAAAATCCTAAAGGAATCAAAATGTTCCATAGAATCATTATGGATAACAATTCATTCCTCAAATATGAATATGGCATTAGGAATATATTACCGACCACCTAACCAGGACAGTGATAGTGATGCTGAAATGATAAGGGAGATTAGAGAGGCTACCAAAATAAAAAACACAGTAATAATAGGAGATTTCAATTATCCCCATATTGATTGGGTGCATGTCACCTCAGGACGGGATTCAGAGATTAAATTTCTTGATGCCTTAAATGACTGCTTCTTGGAGCAGCTAGTACAGGAACCCACAAGGGGAGAGTCGATTCTCGACCTAGTCTTGACTGGAACGCAGGATCTGGTCCAAGAGGTAACTGTTACTGGACCGCTTGGAAATAGTGACCACAATATAATAACTTTTAATATTCCTGTGTTGGGAAGAACACCGCAGCGGTCAAACACTCTGGCATTTAATTTCAAAAAGGGGAATTTAACTAGCTTCCTCATTTTAGTGTAACAGAAACTAAAAGGGAGAGTAATTAAACTAAAATCCCTGGAAGCTGCATGGGAACTGTTTAAAGACACTATACTAGAGGCCCAACTTAAATGTATACCCCAAATAAAAAAAACCACAGTAAGAGACCTAACAAAGAACCACCATGGCTAAACAGCCATGTTAAAAAGGCAGTGAGAGAGAAAAGGGCAGCTTTTAAAAAGTGGAAGTCAAATCCTAGTGAGGAAAATAGAAAGGAACATAAACACTCTCAAATTAAGTGTCATAATGTAGTAAGAAAAGCCAAAAAAGAGTTTGAGGAACAGCTAGCCAAAAATTCAAAAAATGATAGTAAAATGTTTTTTAAATACATTAGAAGCAGGAAGCCCGCTAAAAAAGCAGTGGGGCCCTTGGATGATAAAGATATAAAAGGAGCGATCAAGGAAGACAGTGCCATTGCGGAACGATTAAATGATTTCTTTGCTTCAGTCTTCACGGCTGAGGATGTTACAGAGGTTCCTAAATCTGAGCCAGCCTTTTTAGGTGACAAATCTGAGGAACTCACTCAGATTGAAGTGACATTAGAGGAGGTTATGGAATTAATTGATAAGCTGAATAGTAACAAGTCTCCGGGACCAGATGGCATTCACCCAAGGGTTCTGAAAGAACTCAAATGTGAAATTGCGGAGTTATTAACAGTGGTTTGTAACCTATCCTTTAAATCCACTTTGGTACCAAATGACTGGAAGATGGCCAATATAACACCAATATTTAAAAAAGGCTCTAGAGGAGATCCTGGCAATTATAGACCGATAAGTTTAACATCAGTACCAGGCAAATTAGTAGAAACACTAGTAAAGAGTAAAATTGCAAGGCACATAGAAGAGCACGAATTGTTGGGCAAAAGTCAGCATGGTTTCTGCAGAGGGAAGTCGTGTCTAACTAATCTGTTAGAATTCTTTGAAGGGGTTAATAAACATGCGGACAAGGGGCACCCAGTGGATATAATATACCTAGATTTCCAGAAAGCCTTTGACACAGTCCCACACCAAAGGCTTTTACGTAAATTAGGTGGTCATGGGATAGGAGGAAAGGTCCTTTCATGGATCTAGAATTGGTTAAAAGACAGAAAACAAAGGGTGGGAATAAATGGTAAATTTTCACAATGGAGGAGGGTAACTAGTGGTGTTCCCCAGGGGTCAGTACTGGGACGAATCCTGTTCAATTTGTACATCAATGATCTAGAAAATGAGGTAAGCAGTGAGGTGGCCAAGTTTGCAGATGACACAAAGTTGTTCAGGACAGTCAAAAGCAAAAGGGATTGTGAAGAACTACAAAAAGATCTCAGCAAACTGAGTGATTGGGCAGCAAAATGGCAAATGAAATTTAATGTGGGTAAGTGTAAGGTAATGCATGTTGGAAAAAATAACCCAAATTACACGTACTACATGATGGGGTCAAATTTAGCTACGACAGATCAGGAAAGGGATCTTGGAGTTATAGTGGATAGTTCTATGAAGACATCCACGCAGTGTGCAGCGGCAGTTAGTAAGGCAAATAGGATGTTAGGAATTATTAAAAAAGGGATAGATAATAAGACAAAAGATATCATACTTCCCCTATATAAAACTATGGTACGCCCACATCTCGAGTACTGCGTGCAGATGTGGTCTCCTCACCTCAAAAAAGATATATTGGCATTAGAAAAGGTTCAGAAAAGGGCGACTAAGATGATTAGGGGCTTGGAAAGGGTCCCATATGGGGAGAGGCTAGAGAGACTGGGACTTTTCAGTTTGGGAAAAAAGGCGATTGAGGGGCGATATGATAGAGGTATATAAAATCATGAATGGTGTGGAGAAAGTGATTATAGAAAAATTATTTACCTTTTCCCATAATACAAGAACTAGGGGACACCAAATGAAATTGATGGGTAGTAGGTTCAAAACTAATAAAAGGAAATTTTTCTTCACACAGCGCACAGTCAACCTGTGGAACTCCTTGCCCGAGGAGGCTGTGAAGGCCAGGACTCTATTAGGGTTTAAAAAAGTGCTTGATAAATTTTTGCAGGTTAGATCCATAAATGGCTATTAGCCAGGGATAAAGTATGGTGCCCTAGCCTTCATAACAAGGGCAGGAGATGGATGGCAGGAGATAAATCACTTGATCATTGTCTTCTGTTCTCCTTCTCTGGGGCACCTGGCATTGGCCACCGTCGGCAGATGGGATGCTGGGCTCGATGGACCTTTGGTCTGACCCAGTATGGCCATTCTTATGTTCTTATGTTATGTTCTAACTGGCTACCACATCATTCCTGAGCACAGTGGTGGCATCACTTGCCAAAACATGTTTCCAGGTCCTCCTAGCATGAGCAGATAGCGCAAGCATTACTAGAGTGGCCGTTCTCGCCTTGCCTTTGGGTTCTGCTCCTGGAACTCTCTTGCTTGGACTCTGCCCTGGGGCTAGCTTTTTTTCCCTCATTTGCTCTGACACAGACTTGTCATATCTGCAGTCCAGAGATAGATGGGATTGGACAGGCAGCCCTCCGAAGAGGGCAGTCAAGTCCAGGAGCTCTGCAGGCATCCATGTGGAAGCTCTAGGGCACAGCTGTTATGGTAGGGATAAGACCCCAATGTATGAACTCACTATTACCTGCATTTAAATGGAGAGGTGCCATCCAGACAAGATGACCCTGGAGTAGTGGTGTCCACACAAGTGCACAGACAGACTAGTGCAGGTGAAAAACAATGTAATATGACAAATGCCAGCAGCAGAGCCATAGAATCATAGGAACCTTAAAGTAAAGTCACTACAAAGTGGAGTTGCTCCTGTTCCATGGAGGATTACTTAATGCAGCTGCAAAGATGACAAAAAGTCACTTTAAAAAAAGACTGTGTATAGACATAAGGTCCTGCCAGGCATATAAACTAAAGTTACTTCAGTGTAAAATCCCCATGTAGACAAGCCTTCATCTTGAACAGAGATTATAAGAACTGGTATTGAAAGATACCAAAATTAGCAGCACCACAACCTCTAAGTGTACTTACTAGATACTTAGGCTGATCCAGTTAAGGAGCATTAAACCATTTGCTATGCTTGTTAGACTATTAGGATTAACACTTTCATTTTCTGCAGGTAAAGTTACAGCATGCCTGAACATTACAGGTGTTTAAAGGTCTTCTGTGCAAATCTGATACTTCCTAACAGAGTACTCCTTTCACATACTGACCTAAGTACAGAAGCTACAGTGACTGGGTAGCCAAAGCTTTACGTTCATTTATAGGGGCGTACGCAGACACTTAGTAGTGAATGCAGTAGTGTATTTTTATTGCCTTTGATTTACTATCAGTGAGTGTTAGGAGGGGCTTCCAAAGACAACCTAAGCAGAATCCAAATGACTAGCTACTATATCTGTCAGAAGACAGCTTCCTGCCCCATTGCTCTGAGCCTCTTGCAGCTCCTACTACTCTGATTCTGTTTCTTTTCACCCTTTCAATCTTTAGTGACACAGACACCGTGCCCAACCCTCATTCACTTCAATGGGTGCTTTGACTCAGAACTGCAGAATCAAGCCCATAAAGTCCTACTAAAAACAACAGTAATTTAATTTAATTAGGTGCTGCACAACATTGGTAGTCTGTAATCAGCTGTCAAACCCTATTTAGCAGGCGCCTTCTGTGTACTAATGAACTAGGTAAAGTCTGATGTTTGGAACCATTGCAGGCCACACACAAGTAAAAAGCAAGTTAATTTAGTTGTTTATTTTAAAAGAGACAAACATAAAACATTCAGCTCCCCCACCTAAGGGGGTGCAGCGACTTGGGGCTTCCCCCTACAGCAGAGGGAGGTGGCACTCACAGCTCCAGCTTCGTGGGGAGCACTGACCCTGCAACAGGATGAGACGATGCTCCCGGCTCCATCTCTGTATGGGGTTAGGAGGTGGGTGAGACTTGCCATGGGCCTGATGAAGTTAAGCTACAGCCAGATCCAGACTGAGCTGTAGGTTTCTCACTCCTGCTATAGAATATATATGTGCCTAGCAGCAGCTGAGATAAACAAATTCTTATCAATTAAAATGTTATCTACTGAGACCCTCTTGCACATACATACTCTACCAGTCCATCTCTCTCTGGACTCTTCCATTCTCTCTGGTTTATTCCCATGATACATCCTTGCACCATGAGACAGCTTTAGAGTGCCAGGCCTATCAGGCTAACCTTTTCTGCTCTGAAAGCATCTGGGTGCTCACATTTCCACTGAAATCCATTGAGATTTGCAAAGTAAACATCCCTGTGCCTAGTGACAATTAACTTCACGATTCAGCTTCCAGAGATACTTTATGGGTCATCATAATTATGATATTTATATTGTGGGTAGCCCCTTCCCACCTCCAACCAGATCAGAAGCAATGTCATTCATGACCTAGTTGTACAATCTGTTCTCCTACTCATATTTGTGTCTTACATGTCTCAACCCACTTCCTATGGCTCACCCTCTTGTTGCATCAGCATGAACATTCCTATTTCTAGTCACAGGAATTTGAGAACCTCAAAGCAATGTACTTATAAACTGCATAGGTATGTGTGCAAGACAGGTCCTTCCTGACACTCTGGGATGCTCTCAGCTACCACAACTGCCCTTCTCTGGTCTTTTTTCTGTGCCAACCTGCACTTCTCTGGCAGAGCCCTGCAAATCCTCAGATAGCCACGCTCATTTTTGTGGCTGTGGATACAAATTTTGTATTTAGAACCCCACAAAGTTGCAGGTACCTGCATCCACAGATGTGGATATCCACAGAGGCAGACAAGTTGTGTCCACATAAGGACACTCATTGACACTCCAACCTTTTGCACAGATGTGGTCACATCAGTGATCCTCTTGCAGTTCCGCCTCTCCTGTGGAACACTTTCACACAGTCCAAAGCAGTCATGAACTTGTTTGGGTTTTTTTAAATCCCTTAAAATAATATGGATCCTGGTCCTTCAGAACATTCACCTGAGCCAAGAACGTACCGAATGGGTAAGGCCTGTTTCACCTCGGCACACAACCTGAGTAAAAGGTCTGGGCACTGAAGGGAAAACCTTCCCCTTAAAGACCACAGACAGTCTCACTGCTCCACAGGGAACAACTGCCAGCTGATTGATATATCTCAGTGTATCAAAGTGTCTTTCCCTGCCCCATTTCCAAGTTGCTACTATGCACAACGAAGCAGGGCATCCTCTACAGAACTTGGATCTCTAACCCACATGAGTGTACCCGGCCTAAGCCTTCCTACCACATACCATTTGGCTGCACTGGAGATCCCTAGCACCTGTAGAGAATGGGGCAGTATTTGCAAGCGCTCTGTAGTTGTCTTTCAAATGCAAATCTCTTAGCCATTTCCTTTCATTTAAAAAAAAAAAAACCAAATGGGCTTAACTTACATTGCAGACGAACTGCAAAATGCATTTGTTTCCCCGGAGCTGTTATTGTTCAGAAAGACAGAAGCACAGAGAGGAAAGGAGAAGATATACAGGCAAGCTGATTTAGCTGCCTCCTGGCAAGGAAAGGATCCCATCACTTCAATCAACTCTTCCTAGGTGCAAATCCAAGCTGTGTCAGATTAGTGTGCTATGAAGAGTCAAGCAAGGCCTTGCACCAGACACTTCTATGAGCGCCTCTCAGCTTCAATCAGGACAAAGATTTTATTGAACCAAGTCCTAATTCGAGCTTCCTCCGCTTGCCCATTGGACCAAGGGCTTCAAACCTACCTAATTCAAATCACATTAGCATCTATGCTGAGTTAGGGTGCCCTGAAAAGTTCAGTTTATAATGGAAAGCATTAACCATATCATACCAAACCACACTAGCACAAACAAGTGCTTCAATAATACACTAGACTAGGCATTGTTTCCAGTCACACCAGAGGGGGGAAAACGCGGAAAATGACAAACTTCAGAAAGGATAAACACAAGGAGAAAAGCCCCAAAACTAACAATCTCCAGATTTTTGACAGCAAAATGGGCTAAAAAGCATCTTGGGGGGGGGGGGGGCGGGGGGGGACGACTTGATCTAGTCTACCTGATGAAATGGATCAGGAGAAATGCAATCTAAAGCTAGAAGGATATCATTAAGAAAACTTTTTTTTTGAAAGACGGTTTTTTTGCTCTGGTCTACAGCAGACTTTAACAATATATTCCTATTTAAATAGCCTGGCTACAGAACAGACATGAATGTCAGGACTATTTTCCTAAAGGTAAAACAGTTACAAATAAAATCCTATAAGGGGATCATCTTTTATCAGTCTGATGTTTACAAGCTAATGATTCTCATGTTGTGCCTTTCAGGACTACAAACCAGCCGGTTTAAAAAAAAAAAAAAAAAAATCAAGGGATTACTGGATTTGTTTCCCCCTAGCCCGTTATTGGGATGTACACAGCAAGTTCAACTTGAAACCAGTTCTGCTCACCTGAGGAGCAACCCTCATGTTCCCCCCCTGCCCCAACCACCTGGGCCAGGCACTGCACTCCCGGAGAAAAGCAAGAGGAAGCCACTTACCAAAATATTCCTTCTTCATGTGCATCTCCAGCTCCTTCTCCAGCTCCAGTGTCAAGGCTTCCAACCTCCTCTCTGCCTGGCTGGGTCCGCTCTCCCTGGACGGCGTGACCTGATAGGGAAGCTTGAATTTTGGAGCCGAGGCGGACCCTTTGGCTGGGCTGTAGGGGTAGGGGGCTAGGGTCCCTTGGGCGGAGTCAGGGTTGCCGGAGGCAGCAGGATGCTGCTGCTGCTGCTCGTGCCTGGGATAAGCATCTCCGTGCTCCTGCAGGGAGTTTTCTTCCTGCAAACTTGGCCCCAGCATGGAAGAGCGGGGCGAGGGCAGCTGGAACTCCGGGTAAGCGCTCATGGAGCCTCGCGAGCTTCTCGAGCTTCTGGAGCTGTGGCTGGAGATGCTGGACCTGGGGCTGATCACAGACGGGTTGCAGTTCCCCCCCGCCCCGCTCCGGCCATCCTGGCTGCACACGCTGGACCGGGGGCTGACCAGCGCCAGCCCGTGCCCGCCTGCCCCCTCCAGCTCGGGGTTCCCCGACGGGCCGTAGCGGGAGTCCGAGTAGCTGGAGCGGGGGCTGGCCGTGCACGAGTACTGGCTGGCGGTGCTGGAGCGGGGGCTGATGTGCCGCTGGTCGTAGCCCATGCTGATGCCGCTGGTGCGGTTGCTGCTGGGCTTGCTGCCACAGTCGTAGCCGGTCAGGCTGGCCCGGGGGCTGGAGTGCTTGCTGGTGTCGCTGGCCGTGCTGGCGTAGCTGGAGCGGGGGCTCAGCGCGCTGCCTTCGTACTGCCCCAAGCTGGGGTACTTCTCCGGGCCCGGCCCCACCAGGCTGCCCCGGGGGCTGGAGAACTTGTCGTAGCCGCTGAGGCTGGCCCGCGGGCTGGAGTAGCGGCCGGGCTCCTGGCAGGCGGCGGCCAGGCTGGCTCGCGGGCTGGCCGCGTTGTATTTGCCCTCGTGGGCGCGGCCGGGGTAGGAGCCGGCCGGCTTGGGCACGTAGACGCCCTCGTAGGCGCTGCCGGCGCTGTGCCGGGCGCTCTCGGCCGAATAGCGCCGGCTCTTGTCGGCGAAGCCGCCGTAGCAGGGCAGCGCCACCTCGGAGCGGGTGCAGAGCCCTTCCTCGCAGCAGCCCGGCTCCTGCCCGCCCCCCCGGCCGTTCGCCGAGCGGGGCTGGGGGGCGGCCGCCGCCTGGTACACTCTGCCCGAGGCGGCGGCCTGGGCGTCCCCCGGGGGGGCCAGGCTGCCATTCATTTTCTTGCTTCTCGGCTCCGCCGCCGGCAGATGGGCTGGGATGGCCCGGGGGGCGTCTGCCAGCTCCGGGGGCAGCAGCCCCAGCTCCCGCCGGCTCCTGCCGCCGGGCAGCCCGTCCTGGCACGCCTCGTAGAGGGACAGACCTTCCATGAACTTGCTGGCTTGCCGGGCAGCGTCCTCCTCGTAGCTCTCCATGCTCCGCCGGCCCCGAGCCCGGAGGGGGTGGCGGGGACGCTACCGAAGCCGCCGGCTGCGAAGTTTGCAGCGGGGACAGGCACGTCCCTGCCCACTCTGCTCCCCCTGCCCCACGGATCTTGCAACCAGGTGACACGGCGGCAGCTCCTGGCCCCAGGTCACCTCAAAGGCATGCCTGCGCCAAAGCACTCCGCGCGACCGGCTCCCAGCGCAGGACGAGGCGAAGAAAAAGCCCCTGTGTGTCAATTTCCAGCCTTAAATAAGTTGCTCGGGCCAGTCAATGGCGCGCTGCGCGGAGGAATTTGCACTCAGGGGCTGCCTGCCTTCTCCCCCTTCCTCAGCAGAGTTGCACCTAGACCAAGCGCCAGCGACAAACTCCGAGCCTGGGGGCAAATGCAGCTCCCGGCTCGCAGGGTCTTTGTGGCGCTGGGAGAGATGCACAGAGGCCAGGCGAGGGAGGGACTCCTTTGTGTGGGGCAGGAATGCGAGGAAGGAGACTGGGCGCTGCGTCCCTCTGGAATGTAGTTAATGCTGGAGCCAAACAATGATTTTAACCAAGTCAGCCAGAGAGAGAAAGGCAGCGGCTGGAGGAGCTGCCTGGAAGCAGCAGAGTTTGCAGTGTAGTTAGCATTCCCTTCATGTGACATTGTTCTTGCTCCTCTTCTCCACTTTCACAGCCCGGGGGGGCTGGGGAGCACTGAAGCTCAAGGCTGGAGGAGGTGGGAGCCCTGTGCTTCACACCTTGAGAGGAGTTCAGACTTTTCTCCTGAATCTGGGGGTTGCAGGCTACAAATGTAATCTCCTCCCCAGCTGTAAAACCCAGCTCGCCAAATTCAAAGTCGAGGCTGGCATTCTTGTCCTGAATTCACACAGTGTATTGCTCCTTCTCCACATACACCCCCACCCCAAGAGAGTGAGTTTAGGAAGTGGAGAGTCAGTCTTCCCTCTGGATTTTCTGGGTTTTGTCTGTTTGTGTTGCAAGCTATTAATAATTTAAAAAATTTGCTCAAAGTTTGTAGTTATTTTTTGATAAACTGTGCAAGATACATGTTACTTATCTACATCGTGAAAGAAGAAAAAGTAATGTTTCTTTTTTTAATAAATATGTATTCCTGTATTTTTAATTGTATAAAATCTCTTCTGAGATAGATGCATCAGCAAAGCAGACATTTTAAATCAAGTAATTAAATATGAACTAAGCACATTTAAAAAAAACACACCATAAAACCCTGTTGGCTTTGTGGGAGCCATTCTTGTCTACTGTGGAATTCCATTAGGGAGTTTGAGTCTTTATATATAAACTCCTCTTTTCGCTCCTTCACTACTTCCTCTGAGCTCTTCTTTCTGCCTGAAACTTTCCATCCTTGGTTTCACTCTAAGATCAATGCTTCTGAGGCAGTTTAAGACAAACTCATCCAATAATTTTTGAGGTAGCGGAATATAAAAATTATATCATTCCCATTTTAAAAAAATACACTTTTTTGTTTGCTAATTGTATATATTTTGTTAAAATATATTTCTGAATTGTTTACAACTGTTGCTTCAGAAGCCCTGCTTTCTATAATGCAAATCTGCATTTAATAGGTTGCTCACGTGGATCGCTTGTTTGTTTATGTGAATGTCATATTCTAAACAAAAGATGCAATCCCAGGAGCTTTACTAATAGCAGGAGGCCCACTGAATTAAAGTATTTTAAGCCTTGCCTACATGAGTGTTTCAGGTAATTCTCTCCTTGTTTGCTGCCCCAGCACCAGTGCAGTTGCTCTGATGTTAGCATTGGGGGAATGGGCTAGGACAGTGGTCTCCAACCTTTGTAAGCATGAGATCACTTTTTTAATTTAAGTGCAATCCAGGATCTACCCCAAACCAAAACATGCTTGCCCTGCCTCCTTCCCACCCCTTCTCTGAGGCCCCGCCCCTGCTCACTCCGTCCTTTCACCCTCCTCCATCCTCACTCACTTTTATCAGACTGGGGGCAGAAGGCTGGGGTGCGGGGGAGGGGAATACAGACTCTGACCTTGAGCTAAAAGATCTGGGCTGTGTCTAGACTGGCACGATCTTGCTGATTATTTTCAGGCATAACGGCTTTGCGCAAGAGGGTTTTTCTTGCGCAAGACGGGGCAGTGTAGACAGTTCTGTCTTGCGCAAGAGCCTCTTCCGCAAAAATGGCGGCTCATTAGTTATGCAAATGAGGCTCGGCGATATTCCACGCTGAGCATCATTTGCATAGCTCTGGCGCAAGACCGCGCCAGTCTAGACACAGCCCTGGAGTGTGGGAGGGATTCTGAGCTGAGGTAGTTGAGCAGCAGGGGGGGTTCAGGGTGCAGGCTCTGGGAGACAGAGGGACTCAGGGCCAGGGCAGGGATTTGGGGTACAGGAGGGGTTCAGGACTGGGGCTGGGGTTTGGATGTGGGCTCCAGCTGGGCACCACTTACAACAGGTGGCTTCTTGGTGGTGATGCAGGGGACTAAGGTAGGCTTACCCCTACTCCCAAAAGCAGCCAGCAAACTCTCTCCATCCCTGCCCTCCCCTCTCCCCCAACTATGTGGAGATGGGTCAGGGCCAGATTAAGGGGGGGGCTAGCCAGGCAGCTGCCCGGGGCACCAACCTATGGGGGGCACCTGATTGAAGTGGTAAGGGGCACTGCATCAGGTACTCCCCATAGGTTGCCACCCGGGGGTGGGGCCGTGCATGCGCCATGTGCCTGGGGGCGTGGCGCCCCGTACACGTCAGTCAGGTGCTGTGCACCTGGGGTGGGACCACGCATGCGCAAGAATGACTCGGGCCAGCCCTGGATGGGGTACAGGGTGGGGGGAGGGGACCCTAACTTCAGCACCCCGTCCTCTTCTTCCTGTTCCCTGCACAGCAAGCAAGAAGCTCCCAGGGGTGGGGCGCAGCTCCAATGCAGAGGGCAGGAGCAGCAGGGCAGTGTTGAGAGGGGCAGATGAAGTGCCAGCACTTGATAGCCTCCTCACCACACCGGTCAGGATCACCTGTCAAAGGCTCCAAGATCTACCAGTAGATCCCAATCTACTGGTTGGTGACCACTGGGCTAGGAAGTAGCAGCATTTTTGCCACTATGGGTGTGTCCAGACTGCAGGGTTTTTTGAAAAAAGTGGCCTTTTTTGGAAAAAACTTCCCCTGCGTCTAGACTGCTGCTGCATTCTTTCAAAAGTAAATAGAAAGAACGCGGCAGTTTTTTCGACTGTGGAAAACCTCATTTTACAGGAATAATGCCTTTTTTCGAAAGTGCTTTTTCGAAAAAAGGCGCTATGTAATGCAAACTGTGCTTTTTTGAAGGAGAGCATCCAGACTGCCTGGGTGCCCTCTTTTGAAAAAGTGGCTTGCTTTTTCGAAAGTACTGGTTGTAGTCTAGATGCTCTTTTTCAAAAGAGGCTTGTAGTCTAGACATAGCCTATGTGTTGGAAAATTGCTGGTAGAATGCTCAGAAGCCCTAAAATAAAAAACTTGAATTTAATAGGGCTGCTCAATCAGTTCCAAAATTGCATGCTAATTCTGCAATTGGAACATTGTAGACAAACAACTTGCAGTTATGTGGAGCTGCACAGTTTGCCCCAGAGAATCCAATTGCAGGATCAGAGCCTTAGAATTTCTGAATCCACATAAGTTTCTAAAAAAATCTATTTCTTGTGTTTGTATGCCTATGGAGAGGATGTTTCTATGCAATTTTATGTGATGGTCCTGGGAAAAGCACAGCACAACTTGCCATTTAAATTTGTGTGACTTTAAAAATGGTGCATAAAAAGTCTAAAAGTAAGCTAAAAACCATCCTCCACGCCCTGTCTCAGTTTGCTCCCCTTTATGGCTGGTAAAAGTGATGGGCCCATGGCACCCCTGATGCAATGATGCCTCCAGGAATATATCCAACCAAAATTGGCAAAACTAAAATGGGCAGCAGTGGTGTAATCTTCCCTGAAACCTTGGATACAAAGCTGTAGCCTAGAGTACATTTTTGCAATTAAGGTAAGTCCCTGAAAATAGCTTGTGCTGGGGTAGCCCTAACAATAGCTATGTGAATGTTGCCACTATAAGGCTAGATGTTCAGTTGCCAGCAATCAGTGAAAAATGTTGCAAATCTGAGCCGCAGCCACTATACAGTTCCAGGAACATTTTATCCTGTTATCATACCTAATCAAACATTAAAAGCAACTGTGTACTTGAAAAAGTCCCCAACCAGGGAAGGTAACTGGCAATTTTGGGTGGTTAGAGAAACAGACGCTCAAGTGTATGTGTGTGAGTGTGAGTTAGCAATTTGTGTTGTGTAGGGGAAACAGAAAAAATGTGTATGGGGGAGGGGGAGTAAGGGTCCCTATTTGACATCACTCACTGCCAATGTAAAGTGTAGTTCTGAGGACCAATATGTGCAAATACCATACATCCTGTCAGTAAAACACACTTTTTAAATTCATTTTCATGTATCTAATTTCTTCAGCATGCCTTTTGTCCGGCTCCTCAATATGCTGTTGCCATGTGCATGTGCTATTGATTGCTCTCCCCCTTCATTAAGGTGTAGTGTATCTTAGTTTGCTCCTCATAAAGGCTACCTGCAATATTTGTGCATCTGTGATGGCTTACTATCTTTGTTCCAAACAAAAATACCATGAGGTTTGCCAACTGTCCTGGATTGTCCTGGAGTCTCCAGGAATTAAAGATTAATCTTTCATTAAGAGCTATATCATGTGATGCAGAGGGATGGAAGTTCCCTAAAACTGGGGGGTGCTACTGGCACTGGAGCTGTGGCCCCTCCGGGCCATGCCA
This sequence comes from Pelochelys cantorii, assembly GCA_032595735.1. Lineage (NCBI taxonomy): Eukaryota > Metazoa > Chordata > Testudines > Trionychidae > Pelochelys > Pelochelys cantorii. The sequence goes on from CM064339.1 coordinate 26,369,434, forward strand.
CTCCTTCCCAAGGCCCTGCTCTTGTGTCATTTCTTCTCCCAAACTCCCTGCCCAGCCTCTTCTCCCCAAGACACCATCCTCCACGCCCTCTCTCAGTTTGCTCCCCTTTATGGCTGGTAAAAGTGATGGGGTCACGGCCCCCCTGATGTGATGATGCCTCCAGGAATATATCCAGCCAACATTAGCAAAACTAAAACGGGCAGCAGTAGTGTAATTTTCCCTGCAACTGTCCTGCAACTCTGATGTGGTGGGAAGCTCGTAATCATTTAAATGTGCTCCAGCCTCTAGCCCCTTGTGCTTTCTGAGCGGCTCCCAGCAAATATCCCAATTGTGGTGTAATATGGGCAGATACCCAGCAGGATCTGGTCTAAGACTACTTATCTCAGGCAGATGACAAAACAGCCTTTAAAGAAAACAGGTTCAAATCATTGCTAACGTTGGTCCTGTCCCCGCATCAAGCCTGACTGAAGTCCATTTGTCAGACTGAGCCTTAGAGTTATATGATTCAGTGCCCTAAGATGAAAAGTTCTATATCCCATTACCAGTAAGTCCAATTTATAATTATCATGTCCTTTTCTGGGATTTGTTTTTCAATAGATTTTTAGTTATTTGAAAATATGACACTTTCCTCCTTGAGTCACCCTGAAAGTCATTCAATGAATATAGTGGCAAAGGTTATAAGACAGTGGTGGGTAATCTACAGCCCCTTCGGTAATGCTACTGCAGACCACTGGACCCCTTTGGGTACATCAGCACAATGGTCTTCTCTCTCCTTTTATGATAAGAGATATTAGAGACCAACTCCTCACATGTAAATTGTATTTCTGTAGTACATGTAGGGACAAATATTTATCTGTGCTATAGTCACAGATGTGGTCCACATGGGTGAAATAAATATGTTTGCAGTGGTATACAACATGCCTGAGTGTTGTTACATTTTCTCATAGAAGACCACATGTGTTGTGATGTGCAAATGCAGAGGGGCTGAGCTGAGAGTGCTGTAGCTATTATAAACGTTCTAGTGGTTCTCTCCACTTTTATATTTATGAAAGAAGCCAAGCAATTGAAAAAAAAAAACCCCAGAAAGAAGCCAAGTAACAAATTATAATCTTGGCATTTTTCTCTTGCTCCTAATTTAGGCATATTTGCTTAGATTTAACAACTAATAGAACTAGCTATACAATACGTGTGTTGCTATAGGGCTCATTCCTGCACAAAGGAAGTCCTTCTTCAATAGTTTTCATAGAGCTGCCTGGTAGTATTAAGGTTAGATCAATGGAGGGTTGAATTTAGTTGCTTTATTTGGTATGTTAATCTTTGTTTGATTTTTAAGTGATATCAGTAAAACAGATATCAAGGAAAGCCACCTGCTTCAGTTAAATAAGCTCCTTTGTCTAAGACTTAAAGGGAGAAAAAAAGCCAGGTGGAGTTATTGATCTGTGAATATCAGCTGGCTGGGCCTGGCAGTCACTGGACTCCTATTTCTGTTAATTGCCCGTGTGCCTTCGAGGAAACCCTGGCCAAGCAAGATGAGAGAAATAAATTACTCTGTGTGTGGTGATTTTGTCTCTCTTCATAGCTTACTCACAGTAACACTGAGATTCTGTAAAGATAACACATGGGTGAAATCCAGACCCCACTGAAGTCAATGGCAAAACTTCCATTGGTTTCAGTTGGCCAGGATTTCACACCATATGTTTTTACTATGATTATGATGCAAGGTGGATTGTTTTGGTTTTGATCTCCCCAGTTCAAGAATCTGAAAATGGTGAGAACTTTTCTGAGAGTCACTTAACAGAATTAATTCTACCTAATATTCAGTTTTTGGCTATATCTTCTCTTGATCCTGCTCCTGTGTCCCTTGATACTGAGTAAAATAATTTTAAAATATGTTGTTGGTAACAGTGTTGTAGGTTTAATATTATATAAGTTTACCACTACATTTTTTTCTTTGTAAAAAGCAGCTAAGTTTTTCTGTGAGAAGAAGTTTAATGATTATTCCTCCTCTTTTCTGCTTGGGGCCAAGATTTTTTAAAACTAGTTGTAATCATTTAGATGAAAAACTGGTCTGTCTGTCTAAGGGTGAAAGTTAATAATCAACTATATATTTTAGAAACGTTGTGTGTCTGTGTCTGTCCATCTGTTTGTGAGTCTATTTGTTCAAGAACTCCTTCTAAATAGTAAAAGCTAGGACTACCAAATTTTGTATGCTGAGTCCTCTTATAACTTAAAGCAAGAAAGAGTTTGGTTGTGCCAGGACAATGGGATCTGCCTGGAATTCGATTGTTTCTCATAAAACGGAAAGGGAGGGCTCTGCTCAAAGAAATAGTTATACAGTATAATGACCATAAAGGGGCAAGCAAGGGGCCAGAGATGGGGACCAGGAGAGCTATAACCACATTGGGCCAGCAGGGGAATGAGTGGAGAAAGGGACAGCTATTTACTATATATTTCAAAGAGCTTGTCTGTTTGTCTGTCTGTACTGCATCTGGGGGACATGCACCCTTCCCCTGACTGTGCCCACTTAAGCTGCAGCAGCCATTGGGGCTGTCTCTAAACTACATCCCTTTTCTCGAAAAAGGGATGTAAATTAGACACTTCGATATTGCAAATGAAGCCAGGATTTAAATTTCCCGTGCTTCATTTGCATAATGGTGGCCGCGGTTTTTTTTGCAACGGGATTATTTGAAAGATAAACAGCTGTTTAGACAGGGATTGGTTGAAAATAAACCCTTTTTCAAAAGATCCTGTACTCCTCAAAAAAAATCTTTCGAAAAAGGGTTTTATTTTCGACTGATCCCCGTCTAAACAGCCTTTTTTCTTTCGAAAAGCCCCGTTTCAAAAAAAACCCGTGGCCACCATTATGCAAATGAAGCATGGGAAATTTAAATCCCGGCTTCATTTGCAATATCGAAGTGTCTAATTTACATCCCTTTTTCAAGAAAAGCAATGGAGCTTAGACACAGCCTGATAGGTGCTTCTCACCTAGTCCCAAACTGCTGTGGTGAGAGAAGGTCGGGGTTGTCTTCTCTCCCCGGGGCAGCCTGCACACAGAATCCCTCATCCCCAGCCCCACTCCAGAACAATGATTTAAAACATGAAAAAGACCAAAACCCAAAACAAAGTTGAAGACCCGACCAATGCTGGGTAAATCTTCTTGTAAATAAATACATACATAAAGAAGCCTTTTCAGGTCCGAGATTTGGTGCATAACTATGCACCACTGCTTAGAGGAGTATTAATTGTTTGCAAAAGGTCATTTAAAGTAAATCTATTTCTTCAGGATAATTTAAAACAGAGTAGCTGTAATACCTCAATTCTCCCAGTCTAGCCACTTTACTTTTAGCTGTATTACAGATATCTATTTTTACACTGCTTTGGGGTATATATGAAAATATAAGCATTATAAATGCCACATTTCTTTCCTTTTAAGATTGACAGGACTCTGCAAACCTTGTACTTTTATAAAAAAAAATACCAGAGCTCAAGTTATGATGGCTCTTAAGTTCTGGTTATTATTGTACATGTTTTAGAGCACCATCTTCTGGTAGACAGGCCACATTACACTTGATTGACAACATTTAACTGCTAGACAAAACTATTTAAAATATTTTTTGACTAATACTACTTTGAAAGCTTGCAGATCATTTTTCATTCTAAGTCTGCATTCAACAATGTTTAAAGTGTTTTACATTTTTCTTATTCTTTCAATATTTCAGTGCAGATGCAGCACCAAGCTATCCAAAGATAACTAAGGACAACACCTCAGAGATACCAATGATTGGTGCCTGTAAGCTTAGACAAAGTATCCCCAATAGATTTATGTCTATTTCACTATTTACATATAAACATTAGTGAGTGTTTCTAATTTTTCATATAGTTTTGCATCCCACAACTTTCAGATAGTTTAAATAGTAAAATTAATAAAACGATTGGTTGGCTAAGATTTTGGATGTCTGCAACACCTGGTCTCTTTTGATCATAATTATTCACAAACACAGAACATATTTTCTACTATAACCAGCTGGCATCATACCAGACATTCCATTTGCACATATGCAAATCTCATATTTACTAACTCAAATAAGTTAATTATGAACCTCATTAGTTCATTTAAATGTGGGGCAAAGTCAGAAGCCTTGTCTGAAAATATGGTCCCCTCATTTCAGACATCTGGAAAAAAGTGATATTTACAACTACAGGGCTAGTTTATCACTGAATGATAAAAAGAAAGTCATGAACAGAATACTACAAAACCTTGGCCAATTAGCAAATCCTGACATTCTTATGGTATCTGAGCCCAAACATTGACAACTACCATATGTAATGATTATCTACTGTGATTTTTCCTCTTTTTTAAAAATGCCAGTTTACAGTTGGAAGATACAACTGAAGTCTTTACTTTATACTCAGACAACAAATATAGCAGATCAGTAGGGGCATGTCTTCACTGCAGGGCAAAAGTTGAATTAAGATACACAACTTCAGCTGCGTCAATTGTGTAGGTGAAGTTGAAATAGCTTAATTCGACTTTTGGCATTGTCTACACAGCAGGAAGTCGAAGGAAGAACAATCTTCCTTTGACTTCCCTTACTCCTCATGAAATGAGGGTTACAGGAGTTGGAATAAGAAGTCCTCCAGCTCGCCATTATTTCAAAATAATGGCTTGCTGTGGAGACGTGCTGTCTTGGAGTGTGGGGGAGCCACCGTGCCCTGCACCCCCATCCGCAGTCACTTGTGACTCTCAGCTAGCAAGTAGAATAGAAGGTTTATTCATTGACAGGGACACAGCATAGCACAGACTTGTTGTTACAGGAACCAGGAGCTTTCAGTACAATCCATCTTGGGATTAGGGGGCCCAGAGCCAGGACCCTGCCCAGCCCCCCCAAGCCAGTTGGACTCCCTTCTCCCTAAGCCAGATGAAAAATTAATGTCACACACCCAGCAACTGGTCCCAACCCTCTAGGTAGCCCCCTCCCCCTTCTTTCAGATTCCCAGGCCAAAGGTTTTATCTCCTGTCACCTGGTCCTCAGGACATGAGATACTGAACATGCTTCCACACTGAGTCATACCCAGCCTTCCCCTCCTCATCCACATAGTGTTGCAGTGCCCAGGGAAACTGAGGCACACACACAGAGTTACTAGAGAACAGGACAGTAGAATCACATACAACGCAACAAAGCAAACAGAGTGAATACATAAACAACGAGGAGTCCTGTGGCATCTTCTAGACTAACAGATTTATTGGAGCATAAGCTTTTGTGGGCAAAGACTCACTTCGTCAGATGCACCAAAGTGGGCCTTTGCCCACGAAAGCTTATGCTCCAATAAATCTGTTAGTCTAGAAGGTGCCACAGGACTCCTCGTTGTTTATGCAGATTCAGACTAACATGGCTACCCTTCTGATTCAGAGTGAATACAGTGACTACAAAAGTGAATACAATCCCCACTGTCACATGTGCATTTTGTTGTTTCGAAATAACGTCAGTTATTCTGAAATAACGCTGCTGACGTCCCCAAACAATATGCTTTGACCATGACATGAAGAATCTCTTTTAGAAGTGAAAGGGGATTCCAGTCTCTGTTGAGGTTACTGCTTTGGATCATGATGTTTAGAAGAAAATACTATCAATAGCTCTATCCATTTAATCTTTATGTTCAATGCAAGTAATAGTACATTAAGTAAAACCATCTCTCATGCTCTCTGATATGTTAGTGAAATAATACATGGGTAATGACGACAATGTAACAATTTACAGCATTGTTTGTTTTAGGGATGTAATAGTATAGTCGATTAACCGAGTAACCGATAAGCAAAAGCTTATAGGTTAATGCTATAGACTACATGCATTTGCCCCCCGCCCTTTGCCAGTAAATTTTTCAGCAGGCTGGCCAGCAGCCCAGCTCAGTCCCAGCTTGCACTGGGTCTGGGACCTACCCCTCCTGCAGCTCTGAACTTAAAGGGTATTAGGAGCTTAGCGGGCAGGCTTGCGCTGGGTCTGTGAGCTCAGACCCATTCCAGCCCCCACTGGACAGGTGCTGCTGCCATCCCATGCTGCTTCCTCTGTATCAGAGGCAGCAGCGCAGGGTGGCAGGCAGGTGGTCCATGAGTTTTTAAACTGGCTCTCCTTGCAGACCAGCTCCAGCCTGGCACCCCACGCTGCTGTCTCTGATAGGGTATGTCTACACTGCCACCCTAGTTTGAACTAGGGTGGCTAATGTAGGCATTCGAACTTGCAAATGAAGCCCGGGATTTAAATATCCCGGGCTTTATTTGCATGTTCCCGGGCACCGCCATTTTTAAATGCCCCGTAGTTCGAACTCCCTGCCCACGGCTACACGCGGCACGGACTAGGTAGTTCAAATTAAACCTCCTAATTCGAACTACCGTTACGCCTACTGCAATGTACAGGTATCTCTGCTGGAGCTGGAAATTGCAGCTCCCAAGTAGATGTACACTTAGGGTGTGTCTAGATTATAGGGTTTTTTTGAAAAAAAGTGGCCTTTTTTCGAAAAAACTTCCTGTGCATATAGACTGCTGCCGCGTTCTTTCAAAAGGAAATCAAAAGAACGCGGCAGTTTTTTCAACTGTGGAAAACCTTATTTTACGAGGAAGAATGCCTTTTTTCGAAAGTGCTCTTTTGAAAAACGGCGCTATGTAATGCAAACTGTGCTTTTTCAAAAGAGAGCATCCAGACTGCCTGGGTGATCTCTTTTGAAAAAGCAGCTTGCTTTTTCAAAAGTACTGGTTGTAGTCTAGATGCTCTTTTTCTAAAGTATCTTTCGAAAAAGCCTCTTTCAAAAGAGGCTTGTAGTCTAGACGTAGCCTAAGAGAGAAGAGTGTCATCTACTGGTATCACTATTGTTTTCCACAGATATAAATTTTCCTATGCTCTCCCCAGCCATTACCGTTTGCTTTCTTAAAGGCCTCCTCTTACTTTTGTTGCCTTGTCTTCTACCAGTCTAATAACCATCCAGCCTCTCTTCTTACAATACTTCCCTTAAAACACCTTTCTTCCAGAAGGCTGAGCTACCTTGTATATCAATCCTTCCTCAAAGAAGTGTCAATACAACAAAGTCAGGAACTAAACTGCCCATGTAAAAATAAATAAATAAAAAGGCTCTCTCCCCTCTCCCCCCATATTTGAATGGCCTGATTCATATCTGAATGCTTGAGACAGGCAATATTTACAGCACTGACAGAGCCTGAATCCACTTAGTCTACAGGATCCAACAAATAGACCTTACTGTAAAGATCACAATTTGAAATTGCAAATTAGATGCTACTTGGCAGCTGCAAAAGTCAATAGGCGTTGACCAGGGGTTCATTTATGTCTCTGGCTGGTTCAAAATTGTCAGTGTTGCAGAACAAAATTAAGGTATCATCTGGAACTACTATAAGCAGTAAATTAGTAACACCAGTTTCAAAGCTGATTTTTCAGGAACCAGGCCAGTGAATTGTTGTCAGTTGCCCAACTTGGGCTTTCTCCTGGCTGAAGGGGAGAGTAAGAAAGTCTCATTTTGACAGTTCAGCGGATGGGTTGGTTTGGCCCCAGATAAAATATTTTGAGAAATACGCAATTGCTTGCTTAAGTGTTGAGTTGGAAAGGAAGAGAGAATCCACAAGAATATCTCCTCACAAAACACTCCACAGACCAAAGGAGCATGAGCTTCCATTTTAACTTCATGCTAGTTTCCATTACCCAGTTTAGTAAAGGAGTTGAGCTGGAAGCAAATGCATATGTTCATATTTAATTACAGTAAATACTTCACTGTACTTGTATACTGCTTTTCATTCCAGCACTCCAAAATACTTTATTACACACACTTAAACTTTAGAACATGCCCATAAAGTAACAAACATTACATACTAACTCTCTTTTATGGCATCTTTCTGGCTGCTCTCGTAAGCAACTACATTAGGGAATGTTACATCAATGTAATCAAAACGATAGCAAGTTACACCAACACAATCATGGCTATGCATCAGAACAATTGGTTTGCAAAGCTGTAACGACACTGCAGTAATTATACTGCTACAGAAATATATTAACAAAAACAAGCCTTTACTGCATCATATAGGGAATCAGGTGAAAAACTGTGAAAGAACCTCGATCTCTTGACGATTCCTCTTCTATTGAATATATTTTCTTATTTTCAAAAAACCTGTACAAAATGTTTAACAACTGAAATTGTCATAGCTGAAAATGGGAAATTTCAGAAGTTACTGTTTCTGAACAGTAAACTTAACAAAAATCTACAGCCATCAGAAACAAGATAAAGTTAACGAAATCTACAGCTGTCAAAAACAATATAAAGTTTAGGTGAAAAAATCCTATAGTAAAGTGAATTTGATGATGATCAGAGATAAATTGAGGAGAGCCACACTTCTGTCTTTCTTAAATGACTTTCATTTGCTGTCAGAGCCAGTCTGCAAAATTAGTGATTCACCAAGTATTGCTGAACTTCATAAATAACCCAAGGCTATGTCTACACTGGCAGCTTCTTGCGCAAGAACTCTTTTGCGGAAGAGTTCTTGTGCAAAAACTCTTCCAGAAGAGAGCGTCTACACTGGCATGTGCTTTTGCACAAGAGATGTGCTTTTGCGCAAGAGCATCCATGGCAGTGTAGACGCTCTCTTCCACAAGAAAGCTCTGATGGCCATTTTAACCATAGGGGCTTCTTGTGCAAGAAATTCATGTTGCCTGTCTACACTGGCCTCTTCTGGAAGAGCTCTTGCACAAGAGGGCTTCTTCCTGAGAGGGAGCGTCAGAGTTCTTGCGCAAGAAGCCCTGATTTTCTACAGTACAACGTCAGTTTACTTGCGCAAGAATGCGCGGCCAGTGTAGACAGACGGCGTGTTTTTGTGCAAGGGCGGCCGTTTTCGTGCAAGAACGCGCCAGTGTAGACACAGCCCAAGAGACTATCTGGCACTAAATGACCAGGGCATCTTGAAGTCACCTATTTCTATAGAAAACAGCTTTTTTAAAAGGCATTATTTTTATAACTCCTTTTTATTAAAAATGTTAAAAAGGGAAAGTCCCAAATAAAACTCCTAAAACCACTTTTTTTTTTAAATTAGGAGTGTTAAATTTTAGGCTAGATTTCAATTGTAAATCATACTGTGCTGGATGGGTTACATGCATACATCACTCAGCAAATACAAGATTTTAATGGAATTGTTGATATCTAGGATTTCATTTTCACATCTAAAAATTTAGTTAAGGGAGGGTATACTATGCTTCTAAGTAGTATGTAACCCTTCTGCCAGGTAGTGCCAGCAGCAGCCAGGGCTGCGTTCAATATCTAGGGGTCCCTTTTTATCCATCTCACACAGAACCGACTCGAGCCCCCACCCATTGGCCTGGGAAATTCACACACCCCTGGGTGCCTCTGAGAGGCAATGCTTTCCCACTCGCAAACACAGAGTCTGAGTGTAGAAAACTTTTAATGAGAGAGGTTACATGGTATTAGCTTGGGAAAATACCATGAACAGAGTTTATAATCCCCCACAAGTAACCGTCCCAGCTCAAATGGATTGAGCAATGTCCTTTGCCTCTCAGGCTCACTAGTCCAACAATGTAAGGGTTCCATTCACTTACCCAAACTTTCTCCATACCCCACTTCAAATGCCCCACTTACAGCTCTGTCCAGTCAGTGTGGACCCAGAACACATCACCCTGATGATTCCAGTCAGGCTACGTCTAGACTGCAAGCCTCATTTGAAAAAGAGCATCTAAACTACAACCAGTATTTTCAAAAAAGCAAGCCACTTTTTCAAAAAAGAGCACCCAGGCAGTCTGGACGCTCTCTTTCAAAAAAGCACAGTTTGCATTACATAGTGCCTTTTTTCGAACGAGCACTTTTGAAAAAAGGCACTATGTAATGCAAACTGTGCTTTTTCGAAAGAGAGCGTCCAGACTGCCTGGGTGCTCTCTTTTGAAAAAGTGCACTTTCGAAAGAGCACTTTCGAAAAAAGGCATTCTTCCTCGTAAAATGAGGTTTTTTTCATGGTTGAAAAAACTGCCACATTCTTTTGATTTACTTTTGAAAGAATGCAGCAGCAGTCTAGACGCAGGAGAAGTTTTTTAAAAAAAAGGCCACTTTTTTCGAAAAAACCCTGTAGTCTAGACACACCCTCATTGAGCCTGAGGCCATGCCACCTTTGTGCTGCTCCCATGGTCTGCTTCCTCCGCCTGCCACTGCCCCTACTGGCCACCCGTTCCCACCAGCTGCCTTACTGGTCACCAGCCACCTTGCTAGCTGCCTGCCATTGCTTCTACCAGTTGCTCTGCTGGCCATAATAGGCCTGGCTCCAAGCCAAACCAGTGACATCAGCGCTTAGTGATTTCAACTCTTTAGCCACCACCTCAGCTGGCAAAAGATTCCAGCTTCCATTAGAATAACAAAAAGACTCCTAATGGAGTCTGCTTTAGGCCTATCCTTAGAACAGGGTGGGGGGAAGAGGAAAGAAATGGCAGGTTGAACCAGTCTTACAGCACATACCTGGTAGGCACAAAGCACACTGGCTCAAGCCTTTTCCCCCCAACTCAATTCACTCAACTCTGGAAGGGGGAGGCTTGTTTATCTGAAACCGCTTATAATGATGGTGTCTCTCCTGCAAGCACTGGTATCATATTTTACAGTTCCCACATTTAGGGGTAGCATGGCTTGTAACCCCACAACAGCGCAAATTAGTTACAATACATCACATTCCATTCTAACAATCCATCCTCCACCAGCCCTGGCTGAATTGGATTTATGTAACCACACCCTGGATTCCTTCCCCATGCCAGCATGAGCTGTATTTACATATCAACAGTTAATTATCTTGCAGGGCTAAACAACTTCAGCTGGCTGCATTGCAAGCAGTCCTTCAGACCCCTGGCTTACAAGTATATAAAATCACACATTCACAGACAGTGCAATATTTACCAGACACACAAATGCTGGGTTCTTAACTCCTGTGATTCAAAGTTTAGGGCCAAATGCATTTTAGACCCATTTTGCAGATTTCTGGCATGTGGTTTTAGTGGTGTTTTCAAGGGACAGTACAAGCTGGCAAGACAGGCAGCATTGTTCAACACCAAAGGCACACTTTGGAAAACTTTGGAAAACTGTTGTCATACAAAACACAGCAATACAACAGACAGAACACCTAAGCATTTGGGGCGTTCTGTGTTTTGGGGCTACTTGCTAGTTGCCTGAAAGAAAGAGTGTACTGAGCTTGTGTTTGTCTGTCTGTCTGTCTGTCTGTTTGTTTGAAGGACCTTTTGCTGTGGCCAGCATTTGGAAGCTGTGAGCTTCTTAATGAGGATTTGAAATCTAGAACCCTCTGCTCATTGGTCGAGCCTTAGCCAGGAGGTGGGGCTATCAGGAAGGCCAAGGCTTAATAAAGCCCGTGAGTAAGCAACTAGGGGCAGCTAACAGGGAGTTTTGAGAGGGAGTTGGAAGAGGATGAGGTACATTTGCCATTCTTTAAAACTTTTAAACTAAATAAAAACAAAATTTCCTGATTTAAATAAAAACCCTGTCAATATCCTAAGTAGCTGTAGGAGAGAATACAGGCAGAAGCCCAGCAGCAGAGTGGGGGCTATCCTGTTTATTGCACTCAATGTAGTACATATGATTACCTGCCCTGTGGGTGGGTGGCGTATGTGTGCATTCCGTGCAAGCAGCTCCTGGTCCTCAGAGACTGTGTACGGGCTTTGGAGGCCAGCGTGGTTGAATTGGAGGTGCTAAGGGAGCCGAGAGGTACATAGATGAGGCTTTCCGGGACACTGTAGAACTGTCCCGCCTCTGGTCAGACAGCTCCTGTGCTGTTAAGGAGGATGAAAGGCTCAGGGAACGAGAACATTCAACTGGAGCAGAGGGAAACTATCCTACAGTTGGGATCCTCCTTCCAGAGGATGTTATGGTATCCTCTAGCACGGAGGATACATCTCCAGGGGAGGAAACTCCAGTCATTAGGAAAAGGCAGGTGTTAATAATGGGGGATTTGATCATTAGAAACATAGATAGCTGGGTTTGTGACGACTAGAAGAACCGTATGGTGACTTGCCTGCCTGGTGCAAAGGTTGTGGATCTCTCAAGACATCTAGATAGTCTTATGTGTAGTGCTGGGGAGGAGCCAGTGGTCATGGTACATGCAGGTACCAATGATATAGGGAAGGGTAGGAGAGAGGTTCTGGAGGCCAAATTTAGGCTGCTAGGAAAGAGACTGAAAGCCAGGACCTCTATGGTAGAGTTCTCTGAAATGCCTCCAGTTCCACATGCAGGGTGAGATAGGCAGGCAGAGCTTCAGAGTCTCAACGCGTGGATGAGACGATGGTGTAGAGAGGAGGGGGTTAGATTTATTAGGAACTGGGGAAACTTTTGGAATAGGTTGTAGAGCAGTTTTTAAACTAAGGGCTGGATCGGACAGAGACATCTATTAGGGGAAGTTCTATTAATAGAGATGCTCTATGTTCTAGTCAGGAGGAGAGGATGGAAGTATGGCTCGGATCAGATGAGACAAATGAAAAAGAGGTCTAACATCAGGAAATGGCAGACAGATAAATAGTGACAAATTATTAAAGTACTTATACACAAATGCTAGAAGTCTAAATAGTAAAATGGGTGAACTAGTGCGCCTAGTTTTAAAGGAGGATATTAATATAATAGGGCTAAATGAATTCTTTGCTTCAGTCTTAACGGCTGAGGATACTGGGGAGATTCCCAAACCTAAGCCATTCTTTTTAGGCGACAAATCTGAGGAATTGTCCCAGATTGAGGTGTCATTAGAAGAGGTTTTGGAACAAATTGGTAAACTTAACAGTAACAAGTCACCGGGACCAGATGGCATTCTCCGAAGAGTTCTGAAAGAATTCAAATGGGAAATTGTGGCACTATTAACTGTGGTTTGTAACCTATCTTTTAAATCAGCTTCTGTACCTGATGATTGGAAGATAGCAAACGTGACGCCAATATTTAAAAAGGGCTCTAGAGGTGATCCTGGCAATTACAGACCGGTAAGTCTAATGTCAGTACCAGGCACATTAGCTGAAACTATAGTAAAGAATAAAAAAATTGTCAGACACATGGATGAATATAATTTGTTGGGGGAAAGTCAACATGGATTCTATAAAGGGAAATCATGCTTTACTAATCTGCTAGAATTCTTTGAGGGTGTCAACAAACATGTGGACAAGGGTGATCCAGTGGATATGGTACACTTAGATTTCCAGAAAGCCTTTGACAAAGTACCTCACCAAAGACTTAAGTAAAGTAAGTTGTCATGGGATAAGAGGAAAGATCCTCTCATGGACTGATAACTGGTTAAAAGACAGGAAACAAAAGGTAGGAATAAATGGTCAGTTTTCCGAGTGGAGAGAGGTAACTAGTGGTGTCGCCCAAGGGTCTGTCCTGGGACCCATCCTATTCAACTTATTTATAAATGATCTAGATAAAGGGGTAAACAGTGAGGTGGCAAAATTTGCAGAAGATACCAAACTGCTCAAGATAATTAAGACCAAAACAGACTGTGAAGAGCTTAAAAAAGATCTCACCAAACTAAGTGATTGGGCAATAAAATGGCAAATGAAATTTAATGTTGATAAATGTAAAGTAATGCACATTGGAAAAAATAATCCCAACTATACATACATTATGATGGGACTAATTTGACTACAACTACTCAAGAGAGAGATCTTTGAGTCATTGTGGATAGTTCTCTGAAAACATCTACTTACTGCACAGCGGCAGGCAAAAAAGCAAACAGAAAGTTAGGACTCACTTAAAAAGGGATAGAGAATTAGACAGAGAATATCTTATTGTCTCTATATAAAACCATGGTATGTCCACATCTTGAATACCGCGCACAGATGTGGTTGCCTCATCTCAAAAAAGATATATTGGCATTGGAAAAGGTTCAGAAAAGGGCAACAAAAATGATTATGGATTTGGAACCGGGGTCCCATATGAAGAGAGAAAAGACTTGGACTTTTCAGCTTAGAAAAGCAGAGACTAAGAGGGGATATGATAGAGGTCTATTAAATCATGACTGGTATGGAAAAAAGTGAATAAGGAAAAGTTATTTACTTATTCCCACAATATAAGAACTAGGGGTCACCTTTGGCCTGACTCAGTGTGGCCATTCTTACAGGCCAGTGACCAATGAAGCACAGAATGAGTTTTGGGTCCTCCCTCTTTTGTCTCCTCCCCAGCCTTCCAGTCTGCGAGACTGATGCCTTTGAATGTTCCTTGACAACTAAACAAAATGGATAGTGGTGACAAAAAGTCCCTCAAGAAAATACATCCAATTTTTAGGAGAGAATTGAGAGCTATGGCCCCAAAGTTCCATTCTCCATGACAATTCTGTTGCAAAGTTGCTTATGTTTAAAGGAAAATCTTAGCCATTTGGCTCACACCAAATTCATATTCCAAGAGATGAAAAGCAATCCCTCAACATGAGTGAGCTTGACACCAGAAAGTTAATGAAAACTGCAGCTTTCCCTGATAAGTACAAATAGTAAATATTTCCTTAAAGTCTTGCATACCAGTCATTGCTAGCAAGCAAGTTTACAGCATCTTTGACACATGCTGTCAGCCTAGAGGGCATGAGTTTCTGATTGTGGTATGATTGGAAAGCTCTAAAATATGGATCACAATCGGTAGTATTGCCACTAAAATGTCTCTTTTGACACGCCTTGTAAAGAAAGATTTACATCTGAACATATATTCATGATAGACTACAGATTCTTTTTTAACAAGGACATCAAAGACACATTATCTGTACTCTTGTACTTGAATTCCTTATGCACACAGAAAGCTACAGAAGCAAAACATCAAGAACATTAGTCCTTTGTCAATATTGCTTCTCTATATAATATATGGAGATATACCTATCTCATAGAACTGGAAGGGACCTCAAGAGGTCATCCAGTCCAGTCCTCTACCCTCACGGCAGGACCAAGTACCATCCCTAACAGATTTTTGCCCCAGATCCCTAAATGGCCCCCAAGGATTGGGTTTAGCAGGCCAATGCTCAAACCACTGAGCTATTCCTCAGTGAGGGATCTTCAAATTGATGTTACTTTGGCATGATTAAAAACTCTTTTGGATCATGTCATTTTCAACTTAGCATCACACTGAGTCCTATTAACTAAAGAAAAAGACGAAACATCTAGTCTGGAATTTCATATTTGGATATCTGAATTGAGAAATCATCAAAATTATAAAATGAAAAGACTAAACATGGAATTCTGAAATCCTGTACTTTTTTTGTTTTGTTGGCATTGACATAATTTGCTTTGTTTACAGTTGAAAAGTACCTTATGTTGATGCCACAGCCTAGATACACCAGGAATCTGAACATTAGGTAGTCTTATTTCTGTATTGCACATCATAATCAACAGATTCTGTAGAGAATTTAAAATTCGGTTTGTGTGCAAACTGTAATAACAGACCTAATTTGTTTAATTGTATTGGCTCTGTAGTACTAACATTGGACATACTGAAGCAAGCAGTATTAATTCAGTAAGCTAGATGGTCTTCCATTTTGAAAATAACTTTGGCAGAATAGTAGAAATCCTTATTTAGGGTGCAAAATCTTCTCAGATTGAAATATGTTGCAGACATTACAAATGTTGGGTGCTACTGAAATGAACAAAAAAATAACACTTTCAAAATATTGTTCCAAAACTTATTTACTACACAGTAGTTTTTTAAATACCAAACTGAACTACAGAACTTCTTGTTAGAAAGAAATCCAAAACAGCTGTAGCTTTAGTGTAATCTAATGAATCACATGAAGACCAGTGCTAGCCCTTTCCAAATCTATGAACGGGCAATATCCCTTGGAGATTACAACCTGGAAGAAGGTGGTTCAAATACTCACACTGAATAGTCCAATAACATTGTCCAGGAAAAAATACTGACAAAAGTTTTATTAAAAAATTCCCCTTCCACGTCAAATGAATTTTTAAGTTCTGTACGATGAGATTGTTTTAAAAATGAAAATAGTACAGTATTAATTTTTGAAGACTGTATACATTGTAAATCATCCGAAAATTCCACATAAACTTGGACTGTGCAAACTGATATAGCAAGTATTTCAGATGTCATTTATTTGGTCCATGAGATGTACAGTATAGTAGTAGTATTTGAGTTTTACAAAACATCAAATATAAATAACCTGAAACTGTAACAATACACAAAATTTGCTTCTTACATTGACATACCAGGCAGTACGTGCTGAAAAATTTGAGTAAATTAACATTGTTTTACAGTAATGTACACAGTGCCAGTTGATGTTTAAGATCAGAATTTAAACTTAGCACTTCATATTTCTTTTCTTTCAAAGAATCTGCTATCTCAGATTATTTAAGGGTGTGAAAAATGGTTAGATCTAGGCTAAATATACTTTTTGTCTAGCCAAAATAAAAATCTAATGTTTATAAATCTGGGTTTCAAATGATGACCCTTTTACTACAGGAGTTTTTTGTCCTAATGAATTATAGCTAAATGTATTTACATAAAAATAACATGCTTTGTTTTCATGACTGTTTAAGCAAATACTTATGTTTAAGTATTTATAAACTAAGTTTCTACTACATTTAATATAGCATATTGGAAAACTTCTAAGATTCTATTGAAATTAGTGCTTTGCCATCAAGAGGAATGGACACAAATTCTGTCATCCAATGATGTAATTCCCCTGGGAACAAAGGCCATAAAAATAGTCTAGTTCTGGACATTTAACACACCCCAAAGTAACATCTTATTGTATTACATTATCTAGATCTTTCTCTCATTGGGCATTTGCACTCAATCTAGTGCTATTATGTCATCTTGCTCTTCTGTCTGGTCTGTACGCATTCTCTTTGTACTGACATGCTCTCTATCTTCTAGTTTTCTCTTGCGGTTTTTATTTTCCATATCATCAGTATTGGTTGAAGGATCTTCATCATCAGAATCAACTATTAATACATCATCTTGATCTGGAGCTAAAAAAAAAAAAAAAAAAGTCAATTGGTGTGTTCTAAAAACTGGCTGTTTCAGTTAGCACAAAACCAGAAAAATGCTTTCAGTGACAAAAATGCAGTCATTCTTTCTTGACAAATCATTTCCACCCCCCAATACCCACTATTTTTTATCGGGATAAAGGTTAATTGGCAAGATCTTTGTGCACATGCAAAGTCAGTATAAAATGTATATATGCTCTATGGGCAGGTGTATTAAGTCAAGAATAATTACACATTTGAGTCCATCTTCAACTTTTACTCTTTGAGAATGAATTAGAACTTCTACTAACAGTCATATTTCATAAGAGTGAAAAAGAATCAGGAATAGAAAGAATAGATGGGAAGCTTAACAAAGAGCTAAAAGATGATAATGGAAGACCTAAAGAAGAGAACAGAAAGGACACATTTAAAAAAGTACATTCATCTTTTAAGAATACTGTTTTCTATGAGAGTATGTGGTAGAAAGTTTTTTTGAAGTATTTATAAAAATTGCCTCTATCTAAATTTGAAATAGTTCTGACCATGTCCTAATATTTTTTTCTTAATTTAGAAAAAGTGATCACTTCTTTGCACATATGTTTGGACATGACAAAAAAAATATACAAATTTCCCAAAAAACTATAAATAAAAAATATGTAATTTCTACTCATAAGCTTTCAGTTTCATACAATCGGTGCTATGTCTGAGTACACAGTGGGAAGCTTCAAATATTTTAACTCAAATTTTAGCGTTCTATATTCAATTTATTTCTTAAAACTATTGAAGATACTTTCTCAGACAGACATTCTAAAACTGAAGGTGAAGGTATGGATTTTTTTGGTTAGCAAATACTGCTTTCACCATGCTTTGCTTATAGTGGGGAAAAAGGAGGCAGTATGTCCTAGTGCCCAGAACACTGGACTTGGTTTTATACTCAGCCCTGGCACTGCCCTACTGACCGACCTTAGGGGGAAAAAAAATCACATCCCCCAGCCCATGCCTCAGTTTCCCCATCTGTAAAATGGGGATAATGCACCTGCTTTGCGATCTGCTGATGAAAAGCACTATAAAATTTAAGAGAGCTAGATGTTATTAGTGTGTGTGTGTGCACAATTGATTTTCTGGGTCAAACTACCACCAGCACCAACTGGTTAAAAAACTGCAACAGATGAACTATTTGCTTTGTGTGAGTTCATAAAATAATTTTATTTATTCACCAAAATACAGTATATGACAAACCTATTTTATACAATTGCAAATGACACTAGTCCTTTATCTGCTCTATGCCTACAAAATTCTTTGCAGTTAAGTATCTTCCTTATAAGACAAACTATTCAAATAATTTAGATTTAAAGTTTACATTTAAGATAAAATATTAGCATTTTTAATAATAGTCTCAAAGGTGCATTTTTACTATTTATATGTTATATACACATAAGCAGGGCTCGCCAAGCTGCGGCGAGCCCTGCTCGCCAGCCACGCGGTTCGGCGCGCTGTGCATGCGCAGACCGCGCTGTGCAGCTGTGCTGGCTTGTAATCTACTCACCATGGACGAGTAGATTACATTAATTGTCGAGCCCTGCACATAAGAAGCTTTCATAATAGGTAACTTGGGCCCCACTGCCATTTCACATTAGAAAAACTGACTTAAAACTAAGTCATCTTATAAAGGACACTTTATTTTAATGTTTTAATTGTAGTGCACAATCAAACAGGTAGATGTCTAGTAAAAGGAGATATTTAATTCAACTGCATAATTATTCTTTACCTGTTGAAGTTGATGGCTGTGCTCCATCATCACTACCATTGGTAATGTTCTTAGAAACTGGTTCTGATGGTTTCGGGCCAACTTTTTCAGGAGCGTCTCCAACAACTTCAAATTCTACATCTTTTTCTAGATCTTCACTGTGGAAAAATCCATATGCTTTTAATCAAACACATAAGCATCCATATTGGCATTTTCATAAAGAAAACCATACATGACACCACTACTAACAGACCAACATGTAATTATTATAGAATGATAATAAATGCAAAAGCTGATCAAAGTCCCTCCGGATTTGACATGCTTTTTGTATTCACATACATACCTTGCTTCAATAGCCTGGCCTACTCTTCAAATAAGAACAATATTGAGGGAAATAGTCATTGGAATTCTTTTCCTAATCATTCCCTTCAATTTAAATACCCACTGTCTGTGTTCATCACAAATGCTGAGTGTCTGAATCTATTTTATAAGAATTTTATCAGTTTCCCCACCACACAATTATATTTACCTTATTTTCAAAAGCATTCTACACATTCAAAAACATAACCCACCATTTTCAACTGACTACTGATTTTGGGCACCAAACTTGCAGCCCCTTTTTTTAATCACAGGTAGTAAAGTAATCACTGAGCTTCCATTTAGTAGTTTTTAATATACTAGCTATACCTCTTTTCTCCTTTGAGATCCACCAATTGCATTTATTTTCAGCATATGTTGCATACTTGTTTGTATTTCATAGAATTATTTAATTAAACTAAGATCTATTGATGTTCTTGCAGTAAAATTGTCAATTATTTCTATCCAATCATGAGACAGATGTTCCCTTACCAAAGTTTTCATATGATTTTAGTTATTTATGTTTTAAACTTTTGTGTTTATAGAGAGATATTGGAAGGTGAATTTTAAAAACATTTTTCCTGCAGGATGACAGAGTGACCTCATCATCTCATCTGCATTGTCCCGCCGCGCCGCCCCGCCCCGCCCCGCCCCGCCCCCCCCCCCCCAGCCTCAGCAGAGTCAGAAGGGGAAACAATGTCCATGTCTCGGGGCAGGATGGGAATCCTTCACTGCTGGGGCGATTTTCCCCTCCTTTCTCAGGAGCAAGGCCGGGGATGGAAGTGGTGGAGGGGCAGGACCCGGGGGCTCTGGAGGCAGGAGTCCCAGCCTAGATTGGTCATTCTCCTGGCCCCTCCTTGGAGGGCACCCTGGACTCCCCACTGGCCCCTGGCTCCCCTTCAGGAGGGTCAGGGGACGGCAGCAGCTCCTTGCTGCCCCGACAGGTAGCGGCTCCAGCTCCCCCGACTGCTGCCAGGCTACGGCTCCCGTAGCCTGGCAGCCTCCTGCCCTGGCTCCCTAATAGGTGACGGCTGCTGGGCAAATCAGCGAGCTCTGTTGCTCCCCCAACCCTGCTGCTTCCCATCCAGTTGCCTCCGGCGCCCGCTTCTGGGTCCCGGGCCCCACCGCTCTGCGACCCAGCAGGGAACCGCTGAATGACCAGGGCCAGGTGGTGGCGGCAGCAGTTCCCCGCAGGTTTCGGAGCGACAGGGCCCAGGACCTGAAAGCAGAAGCAGGGCTGGAGGCAACTGGATGGGAAGCAGCCAGGATGGGGAAGCAGTTCCGCCCCCACACACACTTACCCAATGAGTCGCCTCCGCAAAGCCAGCATCTCCTGCCAGGCATAGGGCAAAGGCAGTAGGGCTGTCGCCTGGGAGCGTAGCCCCACCTGGGCTGAAAACAGTGGGGCTGGCATGCAAGAGAGCAGCCCCGCCCAGACCAGAGCAGTGGGAAATGGAGTTTCAGCCTGGCTGGAGACAGCGGGGCCAGAGGCCAGGAGAGCAGCTGGACTGGAGTCCCTGGTTGTGAGGAGTGCACCCAGGCAGGGGTGGGGGCAGCAGGGCTTGCCACGGGGAGCAGGGCTGGAGGGGACCTTCCCTAGTCCGGCAAACTCTGTGGTTTGGGACCACTCAGGTCCTGAGGGTGCTGAACCAGGTAGGTCCCACCTGTACTAAAATGTTTCACGGATCTGTTTTACACCCACCCACCACAGTTGAAAGTAAGAGGGTGTGTAGCAGGTGGGAGAGGGGTGGTGCGTGTACAGGTTAGAGGAGGGCGGTTGGGCATGCATAGCAACCAGAGAGAGGAAGGGGTGGGAAGTGTGGCACACGTAGCGAGCAGGGGGTGCAGCCCCCTAGTATATTATAGTTCATGTAAGAAAAATAAATGTTCCAAAATCTTTACCTATGAAGCACATTGATTAACAGGGTATAGTCCTGCAGGAAATCATCTGCTTGTAGTCGAGAGCCATTCCGAATTCCAAATTCTGATAATTTCCTGTGGTTATTTGCTATGAAAATAGTGAAATATTTGTCAGAATTTTTACAAACATTAGCACTAGTACTTTAAAGTCAATTGACCTGCATTAATGCCTGCGATTAACGCATGCAGAATTAACGCGTTAATTTTTTTAATGTGTTAATTGCAGGTGTTAATGCTACGCTTCCCCTTTGAAGTGCCATTTTGGCACTTCAAAGGGGCAGCGCAAGCGGAGCCAGGGATCAGCTGGAGTCCCCAGCTGATCCCAGGCTCCTAATGCGCTGCCCCGTTGAAACGCCACCCCAGAGTTTCAAAGGGGAGATGTATGCGATTAATTGCAATTAATTTTTTTAATCGCACGATTAATCATGATTAAATTTTTTTAATCGCTTGACAGCCCTACTTTAAAGAATAGGAATTTGCTTTTTAAAACAAGTAATTCACAGCAAGAAAATGAGAACAATCAAGTAAATTTGATTTACTTCAAATAAAATGTTAACTAAAATATAAATTACTTCAAAAAGGTACATGTATACTTTAACATGTTGTAAATAAAGTTTAAAGAGTCAGAAGATTCAGAGTCTTCTCATTCATTTTTATTTATGCATTGTAACCCTTATGATCTTTCCAATACCTTGAAAAAACAGAACAATAGAGAAACATTTAAATTCAGTTTTCTGGTCCCTCTGCATCCAGCTTACCCCTTAATATATTTTTATACATTTGTGCATAATGTACAGGATTAATAATAAAGCGTTTAAAACAATACTATAGTAGGCCATCTGGGACTCAACAAAGTTTCAAATGAACCAGAAAGCTAATATGAACATACCTTCTGTTTCTCCCTCCTCTGAAGATATGAGAATAGTCCCTTTTCCATCATCTATCTGTACATCTGGTGCTACCATAGCAAATTTTTCTTTCACTATCTGAAAGAATAAAAGAATGACAAATATTGAACACCCTTATTTTAAGACCATTAATACAGGAAAAATGGAATTTCCCCCTAAAACTAGCGTGATTTTCTTCTTCTTTCCAATATCTTGTGAGGCATTTGCATTTAAAGCCTATTAAAAATCAATCTTTATTTCATCCAGTCATATTAAATGTCCTCACCACAAGTGGAACCACAAAACCCAGTCAATAAAAAAATAAAATGTCTGCAATATGTAACTGAGACCCTCTTTTAGGTGTTCAGGTAGGTTTTTGTAAAACCTCATTTTAAGATACTCAACGACACACAGGATGTTAAAATCGTTACCATCTTATATTTTGAAAGCATTTTCAAGAAAAACTATAATATGTTGACTACTGAGAGCTTTTTCAACGCATTTCCTTCTTAGAATAGCAAATCAATTTTTAATCAACTTTCAAGATATTTTAAACTTAAAATTTAGGCTTTGTTTCTAATAAGTGGGGTTTATGAAAACCTAAATATAAATCATTTAAACTCTGAAAATATTTTTAAGAGTTCCCTTACAGATTTTAAAATGCAAATTAAAAAGTATATCTAATTAGTTTGTGTTCCCCTTTCTTCGAGTACCTTAATTTCTAATTTTGATATACCTTAATAAAAAAGGGTTAAAACTTTAACAAAATGTTGTTGTACAATAAGTGTGTTTAATCTCAGATATAAATATTTAAATCAAAATAGACAAAAGTCTAAGTTAAAAATGACAGTTAAGGTTTCAGAGTCTTTACCTTATCCTGTAATGTCAACACAGTAACCTTGTGTACATTAAGTTTCACTGTCACTTCTGGTTTACTTGCACACACATAACAATTGGGATTTGGAGGATCCAATGCACAAGGAACAAGTAGCTTCTTTCTTGGGTTTGGTTGTTTGTTCAGAAAAATCTTTAAGGAAGAAAAGGGCAAAAAATCAGGGTCAAATTTATAATGAATAACTTCAAAACAAAAGCAAAAATGTTCTCTCACTTACCGTTCTACATTGGTCTATTTTTCCTGATAAAATCTTCAAACCCTCCAGCACTATCAAGCCAGCAATCACTGCATTAGTTGTTGCTATAGCAGGAATAATATTTCCTGCCATTGCTGCAAAAAAACAACAACAACAAAAAAGTAGATTTTTTTTCAGTGTGTGAACCTTTAAAAGAATGCTAGAGAAAAATACTTCATTTAATGAAGACATTATTAATTTTATTCTTACACTTGATATCAAATCTGCTCTTCATATTCATACTGAAAATGTGCATTCTGAGGTTTGCAGCAGAAGTTACAAAATCCATTGCAGATGGGTCATCCTGCCAACAAGTTTAACAAAACATTTCAGAATATATTTTAAATTGGACGAAATGTTTGCAAAAGTCACCATAAACAGACAATTTGAGAGACTTTGTACAATACACAGTAATTTAAATTGATGCATTTCTTCTTTCAAACAGTATTGCATTTCAGCTTTTAGACGGTGTGGTACTTTAAACAAATATTATGAACACTAAATATTTTTATTTTGTAAATGTATTTACTAAATGCTTTAAATGTTCAAAGCAACTCCTAGACACTAATCACAGCATCCCTGAAAACAGATAAATATCTTATCTCCAATAAGACTAAGAATGGGCAGTTGAGGTGACTTGCCCAGGGCTACACAGCAAGTCAACAACAGAGCCAGGATTAGAATTCAGGACCTCCTAATTCCCAAACCTGTGACCCTTGCTCTATCACACTGGCATTCAATGAAAAATAAAGATATCTATCTTCGTCACTTAGCAGCCAAGCTATGGAGTTCAGGGTTCTACTTATCAAACACAACTGCCGGTAGGGTAAGTCCCTAAAATACAGCATAAAGCATTTTCCTATATTTTGTACTGGATATTTTCAACCATGAAGAAAAACAATCTTGAACTTATGGCTTCATGATTAAGTGAAGATCCTGATCCTGCAAGCTGCTCTACACAGTCACAAAAGTATGCTGATGTATAGCAGCTTGCAGGATTAGCACTTTCGTGGTAACTTTTTTAAAAAGTGTATTTCCAATTAAGACTTTACATGATCTATTACAGATCTGACATCTTAACTGTTATTTTAAAAAAAGCTGTGTTTAAACTTTATTCTATGATGTGTAGGTCATAGCCTAGTTAGAGCCAGGATATTAGAGAAGACAAGGTGAATAAAGTAATATTTTTTATTTTGTTTCTTTATATTTATATTGACATCATTGGATTCACTGATAATTCAGTCTGAAATTCGATTCTTCTAGTATGTTGTTTCTATTTAAACAGCTCTTTGCCCCCCATATTTTATACTTTGTTCAAACCACCTTTTTCCCCCCGAAATAGCCCTACAACAATTCACATTTTTTATTATACAAGTCTACAGCAGAAAGACCATTGTTCAACTATGCCAGAAAAAGGACAAGAGACACTGGATGTGGTTTCATTAGGCTGCAACTTTATTCCTAAATATCAGGGAGTACCTGGCAGATAAAATTGCACAGTTCAATTAATTCACTATCAAATACATATACCCTGGGGGAAGAGGGTCTGCTGTCCGCATTCCCACTTTATCCATCTTGGCCCACAGCCAACCTGCTGCTAGGACGTTGCCTCCTCTGTCCCAAATGGAGGAAGGGGCTATAAAAGAGCAATGGATTTATTCCCTGCTATGCCAGTCAGAGAAGTCTTGAACCCCTGTCCCTCCTTACGCTCCTTTAAGGAGTACCTCCTTTAGGTTCCTTACCAATTTTATCTGATCACCTTCCCAGTGGAGTACCTGTGTGGGACAACCACCCCAAGATTACATAATGAGTTGCAGCATCATAGTCTAACCCCTGCTAATAATTTTTGCTCCCAACAAGCTATAGGGAAGGCAATAAATAAATCTACCTTGTCTGGGCCAATCTGGCAGTAAGGGAAAAATGCTTTCCCAGACCCCAAAGAACGACTAGTAATGCCCATAGCAAATAATGACAACACTTGGTATTCAATTACCTCTATGGATGGGCTCTTCTCTGCTTGGTGCAGATAAAGAGGGGTTTTCCTGGCTAGTGTGGACACAAATAGCCCCTCCTTTCTTCTGGTTACCTGAATTAATATACCCAAACTGACCAGATTTGAAACTGCCACAACAAGTGGCCTTTTCTGATAAACCAGACAACGGCCCCCAATGCTTAAAATGTCATGAGGTCATTTTAAAAGAGAAAATCTCCGCTGTTCATTTTAACTCAGATAACCATAGCTCATTGAAAAGATCACATTTTTTATAATAGCCAGATCAACTTTCTGTTGCTCAGTTTTTTTAAAAAATAAATTTTTATATCAGATGTTTATGTTTAGAGTTTTGCACTAGCTTTGCACTGTAATTGGCTCCATCCTTACTAGGGATGTAAGTAACTAATCGACTAGTTACTCAGCTAGTTGCTTCCCACCCCTCTTGTTGCCTCTATCAGAGAGAGGCAGCAAGGGGGGGGGGGCGGAGCAAGAGCCGGTGCTTGGGAGAGTGGGCTTAAAAGCCCTCCGTCCCCCCAGCACCATCTCTGCAAGGGAAGCAGAAATGTAGTGGGGGACCGGGCACAAGCTCTTAATACATTTAAAAGGCAGAGCCGCAACAGGGTTAGGTCCCAGGATCGGGAGCTAACCCCACTGCATCCGTGCAGTCCCCCCCTCCGCCCCATCAACTAATCGACTAGTTGATGGAAATTCCATCCACTAGTCAATTAGCTGATTAAATGCCATTTAGCATCCCTAATCCCTACCTCTGTGGAAAGGTCTATATTGGAGAGGAATTTAATAGATGTGACATTGTTTTTCACAGTGTTCTATTAGCCATATCGGTCCCAGGCTATGAGAGAGATAGTGGGTGAGATAATATCTTTTACTGAAGCAACTTCTGTTGGTCCAATAAAAAGTACTACCATATCTTTACTGACTAACAAAATAACATTATGCTCCACACTGCTCTAGCAGATGTATCAACTCTTAAAAGCAATTATCTTACTTTCAAATACTTAATCCTTCTGTGGAATATATGACCACGAGTAAATCCACTGCCCTTTTATAACCCCTCCCCCTGGCTCCATTGGTGGGGAAGGGAGAGGGCAAGGTTCTGGCAAAGGATTGGTGTGGACCAGGATGGGTGAAGTGGGAATGTGAACAGCCCTGCACCTTCCCCAGGTATAAAGGCTAAGTACAAATATACATTCACATAAATACCCAGACCTATTTTTTTGTTTCTAGAAGTGTTACTCTAGAATCAAACTAAGCCTTTAATAACTGAATAGCACATTTACTTAGAATATGACCAGTTCCTACACATCTTCTGAACTAACCTTATCCCATATAAGCTCTGCTCCATCACCTTTTTCTGCTAGGTGAACTCTCAGAGTTTCAACACTCTTTGAAAACAGGTGTGCATAGCTCTTGACATCCAGAACCTGTTGGTCTTTCAGGCCTAAGGAGGAGTCATTCGGTTGATCAGATGTGTTTTTCTCTTCAAAATGAAAAAAAAAAAAAGATTATAAATATTTAAGAATTTTGCAGAAGTCTCTTTAAACATGTCAGATTTGCCAATTTTAGTAAAATTGTACTCAATCTAGAAAATGCAATTACAGTCCACAAACTACAGTGGCTGAAATATTTTATAACAAATCTCTATTTACTTCTGTATTTTCAAAAACTGAACTGTAGTATATTCATATCAGTAAGACTACTGAAGAATCAAAATTGCTGTAACTAATACAAACACAGAAGGGAGTCTAAAGAATCTCAGTATGTCGAAAATGTAGTTTAAATAATATTTGAACATTACAGCTGAGAATATCAGTCTGTTCTGTAAGGCATCACCTGAAGAAGTGACATACATGTTTTTAAAATGAGAACTAAATAATCGTGTACTTAATACCTGAAATAGCAAGTACAAGTCAAATTTAAAAAGGCATTTTCATTTCCCAAACAGCAAATTTTCAAAGAATCAAACAAAGTTCAAATCTGTATTTAAAACAGCTACAATGGTATACAAGAACAAATAAAAAATGAAAGGAAAAAAGATTACCTTGATTCTGTACTTCGGTCCAGTCCAACGGCACTGGAGGTTTCCTTTTTTTCCACAGTTTATCCATTGTCAACAGATATCTGATATCATCTTTGAAAAGCTAGACAACAATATGAAAAATCAGAAGGACGCTAAAGAGATGTACCTTGTTTTATTTCATTTTTAAATCATTAAAATTAAGAGTTTGTGTTTCTCTACCAGAGAGCACATTTGCCCAGACAGTGGTTAAAATTATATAACAATGCCCCCTCACTCCAAGCAGGCACAAAGGAGAAATAAATATTGCAAAACTACTGCCAATCCCTGCAGTCTAAAACATTCACTATTTAATATAAAGTAGAAAAAAGCAGTCCTTAGCACCCACAATATTTTATCATCCATGAAGTGGCAAGGGAATAACGATACCATACACACACATACTCCTACTTCCAATGACTACTTCAGTGTGTGTGTCTAAAGGACATTTCTACCTATATGTCAACTTAAATGCTTATCTAATTCTAAGGACTATGGTAACAGTTCTTACTGCTTAATATCAGAATACTTATCATGCCTGATCATACCCTTTTGTTCACTGGCGGCAACTCTTTGGGGAGACTCTAAAATAGCATCCACATCCCTATTCCTGGGACTGGTTGCAAACAGACCACACAGAAGAGCAGTTGAATACTCATACTGGCCCCTGCTCACATCATATAGCCCAAAAATAGTTTTTGAAATTTTCCTATTTAAAAATAAACTGTGTCAGATGTAAAGTTACCTACCATTTAGTGTCATTACTCTGGTGCAACAGAGGCAGCTAGTAACTGTTCCTCCACTAGGAAAAGTATACGTGGTAGGACCATGATGCTACACCAAGAACTACTGTCAGCGTCTTATGTTTATTATTTTTCTTAAATAATCAGATTTGATTGCCAGTTTTAAGCATTTAAGTTGAAAACTTTTGCTTAAGTTTATAGTAATGCACATATTAAAAAAAAAAAACACTTATGTGAGCAAAACTGCTACCTACCTTAGTGAAAAGTTTAACTGGATCATATCCAGTTGATTTAGCCCATTCCTTAGTTGAAACACGTTTAATATCACCATCTTCATTAGATGCTCTTGCTCTTGCTTCTGCTTCTGTTGGCTCCCCTATAAAATAAAAGGCTGTTTATGATTTTAATTAAAAAAAAAAAAAGCAAGTGGTGACCCAACATATTATTTATCATGGATAAACTAAAGCTATCCAGGGAGCAGAACTGAACATTGTCCTGAAGTATTCTGAGGTCCCCCCCCTCCACAATCCATTGGTCTATCAGAGAATCCAAAAGAGAAGGGAAAGAAGACAGTTCTCATGATCTTCAATTAATAGACTAGCATTAATTGAAGCTGTAAAACGTAATACGACATTTTGATTAACCCAAGTGAAATATAATTAAGTTACTGATTTACGTCACTCACAGGCAGCTTCAGGATCAGCTCGGTCAGGGGATACTTCCTGATCAGCATCTTCTTCACCAAACAACTGACTATGTATTTAGAAAACAAAACATTATATTAGCATCACATGATAAGTAAGGAAGGAGTTCCTTATTTATACCTACTTTTCTAAAGCCTGTCATACAAAATGAGCAATAAATGCTTTACTTATCTCAGTCTATTTTACTTGATTATTACAGATGTATTAAATCTTGGATTCTCAGGTTTTGCTATGAGAATTCCATTTTGCATAGCCTAGCATTATAGTGTGAGAAGCCCCCACAGGATAATTTCTCAGAGCTTCTATAGTATGGAAATGTGATGTATACACCAAATGTATTTGGATGCCAAAATGATACAGAAAATCTTATGAAAAAGGAGCATAATTTGATAAAAGAACAGACTTATCTTAAAAAGTCAGCCATATGCAGTGTGGGTAGCCCTATGTTCATTTCTTTTTCAAGTCTATAACAAATTTTGTACAAAGTACACCTGGTGTGGTAGCATTTGAAAACTCATAATTTGCTGATCATTATTGTGCTAGGATAATGTGCGTGCCAAAACTTTGTACAAAAATACATCATTCAGCAGAATTTTATGAAGACATATTCTAAATCTTGGAAAGTAGTCATAAGGCAGTTCCTCAGAGACAAAATGCAAACTGATGCCTCAGCCAGGTGTCAACGAAATCAAATAGACCATCATCTGATTAAGTAGCCATTCTTTGGCAGAAAAAAAGTGAGAGAAATTTATGTGCTGGCAAAAAAATGTCTGGAAGTTCCTATCCTCACAGACTTTGTCTCTTGAATCCTAGCTGGAGATGATTCTCAAAGAGGAAGAAACGGATAAAAATGAGGAACAGAAGCCCCGAGTGGTTCCTCTCTTTCTCTTTACCCATGGCAACCACAATCCATGGGGAACAAACAAACAACTTTGAATTGAGGGAGAAATCCTGTCTGAAAGGAATTCAGCCAGTAAGACTGCCAGAACACTTGGTGAGAGAGACCTCCCCCCCCGTCCCCGGCCCATGAATTCACTTACCTTGTTAAGTTAAGTATCAGTTGTTTTTACATTTTATGTCTTTGTAACCAATTCTGACTTTAATGCCTCATTACTTGCAGTAATTTTTCTTTCTATAATTAATACATTTGTTTTACCTTAACCAGTATGTTTGGATTGAAGTTTTCAGGAAACTTCACTTGTTACAACAAGATTCGTGCATATCATTATATATTAATGAAATGATTATATGAACTTGTGTTGTCCAAGAAAAGCCACAGTTTTGGGGAAAAATTTGGGACTGGGAATATGCTGATGTTGCACTTAAATGTAATTCAAGAGTGGTGGGCTACAGAACTCATGCAAAATAGTTGAGAGTAATTTATATTCTGGAGGCTGTACATGGCAAATCAGGAGTGATTGCTCTCACAGTGAAGCAGTATAAAAGGCACCTAGATTGGAGAATTAAGGGGACACAGCTGTTCAACAGTTCAGATTGTACACTAGCTAATGTCACACAGAATTAGAGGTCAAGAAAATAAAACACCTAGGCTATGTCTAAACTACATTCCTCTGTCGAAAGAGGAATGTAAATGAGCCTGATCGAAAATGCAAATGAAGCGTGGATTTACAAATCCTGCGCTTCATTTGCATAATAGCGTGAGCACGCTTTTTTGAAAAAGGGTTTTTCAAAAAAGAAACCGCAGTCTAGATGGGGTTCTTTCGAACCTCCCCCCCCCCCAAAAAAAACCCTTTTTCAAAAGAACCCATACTCCTGAGAAAGGGGTTTTTTTGGGGAAAGAACCCCGTCTAGACTATGGCTTCTTTTTCAAAAAACCCTTTTTGAAGTACGGGTTGTTTCGAAAAAGGGTTTTTCTTCCCCAAAAGAACCGCGTCTAGACTGCATTTTCTTTTTCGAAAAAGCGCTTTCACGTGATTATGCAAATGAAGCGTGAGATTTGTAAATCCACACTTCATTTGCATTTTTCATCAGGCTCATTTACATTCCTCTTTCAACAGAGGAATGTAGTTTACATGTACCTCTATCGTCTATATTTCAATAGAAGCGAAATAAAGTGAAAAATGGAATTCCAAATGAAAAGTTCTTACAAATATGGGTTGAGACAATAACTAGTCCCATCCTGCAGCAGAGCTATTCATCTGTCCCATGAACAGAAATAAATCCAGAATAAAATAGTTCATCTCATGGCAATTCTGTTTTAAGGATGAATGACCTAAGCTCTTAAGGAACACCAAGACTTTGACTAAGAATTGATATTTGAAACAAAAAGCAAGAAACAAAAACCACCTCTACTTCTCTGTCCTGGCTCAAAAGGAAGTGAAACTCATCTACCATTGTAATGTAGTTTATAACCAAAAACTAAGGCACATAGGGAGTTAGTTTTTGTTGTTTTTCAGATGCCTGTTGAGAGAGTTTTCCCCAAAGCTTACAAGTTTTACTGCTGTCAGTCAACACAAAAGGAAGAGAACTTTTTAAATAATAAATCTCCAGCTTGGAAATTTAGTCCTAATGATAAAATAAGATCTTGCAGGTGACATCTAATCTTAAATTATGTTCTTTTCCGCAAGACAGTACAGACCTAAATAGTACTGTTTCCTAAATGGAAACACATGAGCGGTAAAAGCCAAGTTTATATAAATGAGGAGGTAATTTAAGGTAACTCCAACAATACTGTGTCTATCCCTTATATTTATACTGAAGTATGTTGGTGCCTTTAAAAAGACAGTATATTTCTTCAATTGATTAATTAATTATGGTAACAAATATACTTTGGTTTTCCACAAAACACGATTTATAATGAAGCAATAGGCAGACACACCTCTAATGAACCCGCACTTAGGTGCCTAAGAAAAGTTTTGGCCAATTTCTCGCTATGATATTAAAATATCAGTCTGGTTTTAGAGTTGATTCTGTCAGTAAAGTGAAACAGATTGGGCAAGCTAACATGGTTTTCAGTGCATTCCTCAAAAGTGGCTGAAATTTGGAAAAGAAAATTTTTTTAATCTGCCCAGTTTAATTTTTTGTTGTTGCTGGCGATACATTTAGAAATTAGAAAACAGTGCACAATGTACTAGCTATTTTCTTAAAATATATTCACTTACTTGAACAAATACTTAGCCCACACAATGCAGTGAATAGGTTCTGATGGAGTGTTGCGAATTGTGCAACCTGGAAAAGTCTTCTGAGTTGGTTTAGGATGACATTCATAACACTCTGTCACTCCCTACAGATTCAGGAAAAGTGAAGTGTTTACTCAAGTCATGCTGTGATGTGATGGCTACAATAAGCTATTCATCATTAAAAAGTGACAATATTCGCAATATCTTGGTACACATTAGGGATGTGAAAGGTTAACCAATCAACCAGTTAACCAGAAAGCATCACCCTAAACGGGTAATGTTTACAAGTTCCAGATAACTAGTAACTGGTGAGGGCTGTAGCAGCTCCTTGCCTGCCTCAGGCACGGGGCTGCTCTAGCCCCACAGAGGTCCTGCCACAGACAGGGGCTGCTCCTGCAGAACAGCCTCGGTCCGTGGGGAGCCCGGGCCCACTGCTGACAAGGGCTGCTCCAGCCGGGCTGGAGCGGTCCCCAGCCCAGGATCCCGCTTTAGTAGGTTAACCGGTTAAATGTTAGGTCCACCTAATGTTTAACCAGTTAAATGATTAACCAGGATGTTATATCCCTAGTAAACATAAAGGCAATTATCCAGCCTACCTTGTCCAAAAGAATCAATTAATCAAACAAGAAAAAGTTATACTAACTAACCTTTTTGATAACTGTTACTTGTCCAAGGTAGCCTGCAGTTCCACTTTCTATAAGAGGAACATCAGCAGCCAGACACATCCTATTCACATGATTACGTGCAGCTGGAAGAGAAAGCATTCAGGATTAAACTGTTGATTATTAACTAAAAAAAGAATGTTTTAACTTCGGAAAGGCTGGAGAGTAGCCTTCTGCATAATGTATACCTGCATCTAACCTCATTTAATTTTACACACCACCATGCCTCTCTCACAATACTTTTCAGGTAGAACAATGTATTACAACCTGTTTTTAATATAGTAACCTCCAACTAAAATGTAGTTACGTATCTACCTCAAGGGGATCTTCCTACCATGAAGGACACACTTAATTCTTAGCTCTTACCATATACACCATTTTTAAAGTCCAAAAGGTACAAATATGAAGTACACCTAAAAGCCGTCCTAAGGATGTAGGTAAGCAGTAGCCTCATTTTGCAGGTGGTAAGAGAGACAGAATCACTTACTTACTTGAGGCTGTAAAGAGAGTGAAAAAGAACTGGCACCACAACTAAGTCATTTTTGGCTTCTCTGTTCTATGTGTAGCTCACATTTCTTTCACCTCAAAAATAAAGCCATAAAAAATGGAAACCTCACCTCTGTTATCCAAAGCATTCATAACCAATGTAAATTGCCGGAAGA
Source organism: Pelochelys cantorii (assembly GCA_032595735.1). Taxonomy (NCBI): domain Eukaryota; kingdom Metazoa; phylum Chordata; order Testudines; family Trionychidae; genus Pelochelys; species Pelochelys cantorii. The sequence goes on from CM064339.1 coordinate 26,402,435, forward strand.
ATTCTACATTATAGTCAGGACTGTGGAAAAGAAAAAAATATTAAAACCAGCTTGTTAAATGGATGTTGGTTATTACGGCACAGCACAAATTCTATACAGACAATGTAGCAAAAGTGATATTCATGTGATAAATTGCAGACTACAAGTTAAGTTTACTACTCACCTTTAACCGCTTCACCTGTCCCCTGCCCAACTGAAAGTCTAATATTCCTCAACCTTGCAGGGCTAGGAATTAGAACATTATTCTACTGATAAGAAGCTATTCCAAGCTTCCCAACTAGACTTAGAAGCCCCCAAAAAAGTGGACTTTAAAGATATGACCTTTTTTGTTTAAAAATGCTATTAGTTATGTGTTATTTGGACTTTTCCCCTCTAAATTTATTTGTAATTTTGCTCCAACTGAGATATGGTAATTGAGACTCCTATTCTTAAAGGTAAGGAAAGTCAAATATTGTTACTCGATAAAGTTCTTAAACATACACTAAACATTTCTAAAAGTTTCTAACATATACATGCAAACACAATGTATGCACAAACTACATAATCACCACTTTTATGGAACAGCATTATTTATTACCTCAACTATTATTATCATGAATAATTAGTTTATAAAATTATTGTCTGAGGGGAAAATGCCCTTTGTAGTTCTACTTAAAAAAAATAATTCCCCATGATCCAAAGCAGGGTTGAATCATGAAAATTTTCTTTTAAGCTCTGGAGCAGTAGTTTATTCACCAATAGTATTTCCAGAACTGTGCAAACTTCTGCCAATATTGATGATTCACACAAAAATCTTTTCAGCCACAATGGGGGAGAATGTATTACATATTGCACAAGGCCCCTTTTAATATCTAAGAAAAAACTTGTAAACAGAAAGAATGATGTACATATAAATTCCACTGGGAAAAAAGGAGGTGGGGAATGTTAACGTCTGGTAGTGAAAGGCAAATTTAAAAATTCAAAGACATTTTCTAAATGTTAATAATATTTTACAACTAATAAAGAAAAAGCAAAACAAAACAAAAAGCAAAACAAAAAGCTGAAGCATAAAAATGTATTTGACAGCATCTTTTAATGCTCTTGTTAACATTCTAAACCAATACAGGAAGACCATGGTTTCACTTATTCATTGTGTGCCATGTCATACCAGCCTAAACCCAGTGTGCTCTAGTGAAGGAGCCTGAAAGTTAAAAGGGAAATTGAACTGCAATGATGCCATACTGGGAAATTTTAGATATTACACAAGTTTATTACGTTATTATATGCAAATATTAATCTAACATTAATATAACATCATTTTATACGGAAAATGTGGTTGTTTTGAGTCGGGGACACACTGCTACCGCCAGTATTCGCAGATTTCACGACTCGCTGTGATCTCAAGAAGTATCCCCTGCAAATGGCAAGGGCTTCCTATACTGTAGTGATGCTTATTCAATAAATGTTATAACATTAATTTCAAAATTATAGGAATGAAGAAAAAGGGAGAAGCTAATAAAGATTTAAACAGCTGTGTACTAGGGACGTAAGCAACTATCAGAGGCAGTAAAGGGGAGGGGGGGAAACCAGCATAAAAGTGCCGCTGCCAAGCAGCCTGTTTGCAGTGGCCAGGGTTGGCCACAGGCAGGGACTGTTTTGGCTGCTGCGAACAGGGATTGGTGCCAGAGCCGCCAGGGCTGGCTGCAGGCAGAGTTCTGCTTTTGCTCCCAAGCCCTGTCCACCGTGAACAAGGACTGCTGGACTCAGCGTGAGCTCTTACTACATTTAAAATGAAGAGACACAGTGCAGGCGGCTTCTGGAGTTACCCCCACTGCGGCTCTACAGAGAGGTCCTATCAACTAATTGTACAGTCAACGTAAATTGTATCGAATATATGATTAGCTCAGTAACTGCAATTTAATATCATTACTGTGTTCCAACAATTAGCATCTTCACACGCTGTGCCTTATCAACACAACATAAAACATGGTGCTGAAGGAGCTGGAAAAACACAGATGAAACCATTAGAATTACTTCAGCTTCAAAAAATATGTATTTTGAATTGTACTGATCTAGTATAGTGGTTCTCAAACTTTGTGGCCTGTGGCCCACCTGACTCAATGCAAACCTTTCTGTGGCCCACCAGTTACAAATGGAAACTCACTGTTAATTACATAATTACACCCAAGCCATTTTGACAGTGCTCCATCTATGAAGAACAGTTTAATATAACTAATAAGAAAGGAAATATTAATCAAAATTATTAACAGATTAAGCACTTTAACTTTCGCATGTTAGTTTACCAAACTTCATTTTAAATAAAGTAAAATATTAATTTATGTCCAACATAAAAGATTTCAACATTGTTTTTATTTATGGCAGGTGTGAGGAACCTTTTTTGGGTTGGCGGCCACAGATCCACAGAAAAATCAGTTGGGGACCTCACAAGTGAGACGCAACCCCACCCCCCAAAAAAACTCCAACCCTCACTGATGTGATCCCCAACTGAGACACTTCCTTTCCCAGATGCTCCAGTCCCATGGGTGGAGAGGGACAAGGAAGACTGAGGTGCAGGGCTTCTCATAGGTCAGATTAACCCTTCTGGGTTCCAGGGTTAGTGGATTTTGTGGGCTCCACTAGGCAATGGGATGGGTTCAAAAATGAGGGGTTCAGTGTGTGGGACAGGGCTGCCAGTGAGTAGGATACGGGAGGGTGTCAGGATGCAAGGTCTGGGTGGGAGGTAGGGTGCAGGAGCAGGCTGGGAGTAGGGTGTCCCGCCCGGAGCGGAGGGGACAGGAGCAAGAGTGGGTGCACAGTCTGGCCAGGAGGGAGGATGCAGGAGCAGGTGGAAATAGGGTTTCTGGCGGGAGGGGGAAGGGAGGGCAGGGGGGCAGGGTGCAGGAGTGGGTTGGGGGTGCAGAGTCTCAGCAGGGGTGTGGGATACAGTGTCTGGGCATGAGGGGAGGGAGCACTTACCTGCCTTTGCACACCCCTCTACTCCCAGGCACCGTGTCCAAGGTATGGCCTCCCACTGACCTGATTCCAACCAATGGGAGCAGCAGGGAAAGCCTTCAAGAAGCACATGGGGGAAGGGTAGCAGCAGAAGGCAGAGTCACTTCTGGCTCTGCTTTTTTCCTTGTGAGGTGGATCCAGTGGGAGGCTTAGGGCTTTCTCTCCCCGCCCCAGCAGGAAGCCGGAGCTAGTACTCCAATCTTGTGGGGGAACCATGAGTCCGGAGCACCAGCATGGGCTCAGCTTGAGCTGCAGACCCCAGTTTGAGAACCACTAATTTAGTACTTTAAATATGTTAACAGTTAACCAGATTTTTAAAGACATCAACTGTTGACACAAATAACTAGGGTCAAATTTTTATATTAAGAGCATTTCACATGTATAAGAATAGAATATGCTAGCTAATCTATGTGAAGATTAACACCTTTAAACGCCTTCTGCTTTTTTATAAAAACTCAATATACTTTTAAATATCCAAATTATACAGATTTATCCAATTAATACCCGAGGCCTAAGTTTAAATACGTGTTCTAGAACATTGTTTCTTAAGGTGCATCTACACAACAGGGCTTAACTCGAAATAAGCTATGCAAATTGAGCTATGTCAATTGCGTAGCTTATTTCAAAATTGGGAGCGTCTACACAACACTTATTTCGAAATAGAGCACCCTTCCTCCGACTTCCCTTACTCCTCGTACAAAGAGGGTTACAGGAGTTGGAGTAAGAACTCCTCCAGCTTGACAGTATTTTGAAATAACTGCCTGCTGTGTAGACATAGACCAAGTTATTTCGAAATAATGTTGCCATGTAGACGTGCCCTCAATGACCAGTCTATGGAATGGTGCCAGTCCCTGTGATTTCCCTGACATAGTTTAGGAAGGTAGAAGTCTGGTCTCTGGTATCAAAAAGGCTGAATAACACAGTTCTAGAAAACTTCCACAGTGGTTGAAAAAGGGAGAAACTGGATACAAACATTAGAATAAATATTAAAAGAACATTCAAAAGTTCATGCCCAAACTCAAGTCACTCAAATTTGCTGTAGCCTCACGAGTTAATTTTTCAATATTTAGTAATTTTATAAAATCTTCTCAAGCAATCAAAAAAACCACTACATTTTAAGTAACTATAAATTCCCAATAAATGTAAATAAAATGTAAGAAAAACATACTTCATGATACTGTCATGATAAGCTATAATATTAGCTTCTGGGTAAAACTGTAACACGCTTTCCTTGGCAACCTGGAAAAGAACAAACAGTTGGTAATCCACTATTTCTGCCTTTCATTCATAATCCAACAAATCTGCAAACACTGTACATTAACACCGGGGTTTAATTTTTTTCAATTAAGAAATACAGCATGAACTATTATTTTAAAAAGCAAACAAGAATATTCAAACTATATGACATGAATCATACATTTTCAACATTGATCTACGATGTACAAGAACTATTTTACTACTATATTCATAACATGAAAGATGTTTATTGTATTGATTAGAATAGTTTTCAAAAATGTCTCCTTACCTGTGCTTTTGACCTCCCAACATGTTTCTTTTGAAACAAAAACTGCCTGTTGAGGTTGCTGACATCAATAGTATCCAAATCAATCTATAAGTACATAAGAGGCAGCCATTTCACAAACTCAAGAGACCAAAGGTAGCACATACATTGTTAAAATAGAGTAGTTTCTTCCTCCTATCTTCAGAGACCATAATTTTCAGATAACTTTACTTGACAAATTGTAGTGTAAGTGCATTTATGAATAAAAAAATGAAAACCACAATTGGTCTAGTGAGTCAACATTTAAGACCATGAATGTCAGAACAGCTTTATTTCACTTTCTACCCCTCCACCGTGCCTTAATAAAAAAGCACAACCAAAGCCCTTTGAATCATAAATTTAATTAATAAAAATGTGATGTTATATTTAAAATTACTAGATTAAATTACTACATCTGCACACTGACAGTTATAGGAACTGTACATAGAAATGATTGGCTGCATAGCTAACCAATCATCTTCTTGCACAGTTACTGTGACTGCACATGTTTAGTAAAGTTAGGATTAATGCTGGGATAAATTTCACAATTTAAGGATGTGAGAGAATCTACAAAGAATTCCTGGGGAAAATGAAAATGTAACTTTCAACCACATTTTTTAAAAGAATTACTTGCTAGTCATTAGGAAAGTGCCAATTTCTGATCCTTCCATATTTAAGGATATGTTCAAAATTATATAAAATGTAGTTTTCTTACCCCATATACTGTACTGACTGAATAAAAAAACCTACTATAGCTATATTTAAAGTTTCAGTTAAAAATACAAAGTACAGAAGTGTAAGTTCTAAAACCAACGTTAATATGATCACATTTGAGGTATTCAGTAGGTCTCTATTCCTCTTTTACCAGATGAACATGTAGCTCATGACACAGCTGCCTTTGCAGCAATCTAATACAGGGATTACACAAACTAGTAGTTCCACTAAACATGTATGCATATCAAAAAATGATCACATCTAAACACTGCTTTGAAAAACTGACAATACTGGCCATAACTTAGCAACCAGCCTAGAAGACAAACCATGTTCAGCACTGTCATCTAACTTGACGGTTCAAAATCATGTTAAACAATCAAATTTTGTTAGACAAACCTGCTGACAGCAATGCCTATTCATACCATCATAAAAACATATCCCACTTAATTTTCAAAAGATGTGCAACATGCCCAAACTGACACTATCCTAATTGCTAAGAACCTTTACATATTCATTTCTTGATAGTGGACAAAAGTAATTTCCTCATATAATACAACTATTTTGAACAATAATTATAGGTTTACTCTCATTCTTTTTGTCCTTTGCTCAGCCCCTTCCTCCATAGTCAAATTCTGATAGACTCTCTCTTATTCCCAAAAAGAGAGAGCGAGAGAACAATACCAAGCATCTGATCCAATCCCTATTTATGCTAATAGGACTGGACAGGATCCTAGAACAGGGCCACAAGCAAAATATCGAACATGCCAATGGAAAATTTGCCTGGCTTATACCCTTGATTTTCCAAGGCAGACACAGCAATCTTTGGAACAAAGTACTTTCTATTTTTAAGGGGTAACTGGCATCCAAGATGAGGAAAACACAAAAGATGCCTCATAATGAAGAAAAATGCTGATCTTTGTCCTTTTTTCTAGGCTTGGTTCACTGGCATAGTATTTAATGTTAACTCCATCCAGAACATACTGACATAAATGGGACTACTTGTGAAATAATGTACTAGTAACTGAACATGGCCATGAGTTCTGGAAACCACTTGCCAAGTGTCAAAAGGTGATTTCAGATAAAAGTTCCCAATTTGGTTTGTTAAATGAGTTTTGACATAAACAAAGCTTCTCAGAACTAAATTTAAAATCTGGACTCATCACTCAATATTTTCAAACATTGTTTATGGTCACAGACAGATGAGTCAAACAGTGATGGAAATAAAACCATGCTTAACTGACCTGCACTTTAAATTTATAATTTGTCTTTTTAAAAAAAACCTTTCTGCACAACTGCATTAGAGGACAGTAAAGAATTAAGAACTGAAAACCAGATTTATTTAGGGACATTAATTTTGTGCCCAAAGGAAATTGTAAACAGTCCCCCCCGCTTCTTCTGCTCGTTTAGCATCAGGAAACAAAAGTGAAAGCAACAGCCTGAAGTGTGTATCAGGATTGGACTTTCAAGAGTGACAGTTTTACAACTCGGTGTCTAAAAATACAATTTCACCACCCACATATTTTGCTTTCAATGTCACCCAGCAGACTACAACAGCAGTCTGTTCAAGATATTAACATTTATACTAGAAGACAGCTAGCATTAAGCAAAAATTAACACCGTTTTTCGTCTAAGATTTTAAGGGAGCAGCTTGAAATGTGCCAAACGTGATATGCTGTTTCCCACGAGTTTTTGTCTACTAGCTTTCGGAAAAGTAAGGCTTCTCCTGCGCCATGTGACTGCAATCCCTGCAGGGAGAAGGCAGATAGCAATGCCTTCCCATGCAGATGTTACTAGTGAATTATTTCTCACGGATAACACATTCCTGGAGAGCGAGACACCCCGCTCTACAGTATTTCCCAGCACGCAAAGCGCACACCATCGCCACACGGGATGCCATATGGGGTTCCCCAGACTTGGAACCTTGTTTATTTTCTGTCCCCCCCCCCCCACCAGGTGCAGGCCATCCTGCCGAGCCAGCGCCCCCTCCCCCCACCAACTGGGCCCCTCTTCTCCCTCCCGCCCTGGAGGCCCATGCGCGGGGACCCTGCGGGGCGGCGCGGCCCCTCCTTAATCCCTGCAGCTTTGGCGGGTAGGAGCAATTTGAAAACACCCAGACAATGAGGAGGGGGAGGGGAGCACGGCGCGCGCTCTCCCCCGGCGGCTGCGGGAGCTGCCCGCCCCCCTACGACCAAGCGGGCCGGGCTCGGCTCCCCCCTCCCGGCCCGCTTTCCTCAGAGCCGTATCCGCGCCCCGGCCCCGGCCCCGGCCCCGGCCCCGCTCGGAGTTCGCTCCGGCCCCGGGCCGCACCACGTCGATGTTGTTGAAGCCCGTGAGCACCAAGTCCTTGAGCAGCTCGCAGCCGATGCCGCCGGCTCCCACCACCAGCAGCCGAGCCCCGGAGACAGCCTCCGCCAGCTCCCTGCGCAGGGCGCCCGACACCGGCACGGACATGACGAGGGGGAAGCAGCGCGCGGGCGGGGAGCGACTCCGCGCGTTTCTCCTCAGCGCCGGGCCGCGCTTGGGACAACGACGAGCCGCAGGCCACACTGAAGCGCCCGTCGCTGCCTGCACTTGTGGCAGCGCCCCCTGCCGACGGGGAGGGGAACGGGCCGCTCCGAACGTCAGGAGCGGATAGCGAACGTACCCAGCGAGGCTGGACCCCCCCTGTATGGCGACAGCGGCCGGGTTCCGTTCCTGCTGCTATAGACAAGCGCTCAGAAAAATGACTCGTGGTGGGCGTGGGTCAGGTGCTGCGGAGGGTGACAAGGGCTTTAACGCCCTATCAGCTAGGATTCAGTGACAATAGTAATGCTGCCCTCTCTCTTCTCCTCCCCCCCCCATTGTGTTTTTACTGCAAAACTAGATTAGGGAGCGGGTATGTTGTAAACATTAATTTCAGTGGAGGTAGGGGAGTTCGATTACTCATTTCTTTTGTGCCATTCTAGCTCAGTTTTTTTTTAAAAAAAATCATGTTTTCCTTTGGAACCACAGTTTAGCATTATTTGTCTACTAAAGAGTAAAGGGGCAGGGATTTTATAACATATCCAGTAGAATATTTGAACTTGTTTTCAGTGTGTTAACTCTAGAGGCCAATCTTAGCTTCACCTCTCCTGCTAACACATACAAAAAGGAGTGGTACTTGCCCTAGACTTTTCCAATATATTAAGGATTTAAGCTAACATTTAGGGAGGAGGAGAGAAAGGGGGAAGCTACCTGTTATCATGCACTTGCCCACATGCAGGATGACACTGTTTTTACTGATCTTAAACCAATGCAAAAGTTTGAGTTCAATTTTGAACCAGGCTTCCTGGGGTTTACTATAAATGGATTAAAAACAGGGTCAAACAAAATCCCTCAAAGCAAGGTAAAGGTGTTGACAGATGGGTTTAATTAAACCCCTGCATATCTGTTATATAACCAAAGCCTTAAATCAGAAAAGCACTGAGGCTGTATCCATCCTCACAGCATCAGGAACATATGAAACAATCCACTCACTGCATCCCAAAGCTAGGCTCTGGTGCTTGTTAAAGCAAATATAAGTGCACACCAGATTGCGAGAGAGGGATTAGAAACCCATTATAGGAAAGGTAGTTTTGAACCATTCTTATTATAGAAGCTTCCCATACAAAAACATCTGTGTAAAATGGGATGAGATTCAAACCTCTTACATTCCAATTTTCACAATCAAGTTTACACCTAACCCCTCCCGTGCTGCTTGTAATAATGTTTCTTACTAAAGCTTAAGTAACAGGAGAGTCAGTGTGCATATCTTACTGTTAGTATCAAAGCAGAAATTCATAAAGAGACCATCATTCTTAGTTCAGCAATCATAGTAAGGATACATTTTCTTGGATCACAAACTGCATATTCACTTAATGCCAACTGAAGATGAAAAAAATCCAACTAGCATGCCTGTATTTTATACTCAATGGGTCAACTTTCCCTTCTGAACAATTTCAGGACTCTAGGATGGTACCTGATACAGGCCAAACAAAAACAAAGCCAGAGCAAATACAACAAACAACCTTCCTCCTCCTTTCTCTCCCTTCCTCAACAGGTTAAATAGACATAGTTACTATAATGTGCACTAACTATAAACACTGTGTACATGAACAAAACAAAATTTGTACATGCACCAAATTTTAAGTATTAATATTCATTTACCAGCAGAGCAGTTTGAGAGTTGTTTGCAAGAATTACTAAAAACCCACATTAGCGTGTGACTTCAAAATATCACCATGTTTTCACTAGGTGACATTTTGCTGCAGAAATACCTTCATCTTACTCAAGAAAGAATTTTATTTGTACAAGAAAATAAATGTTTTATTTAAATAATTGCTGATCTGGATCTTCTTGTATAAAAATAAATTCCTCCAAGGGATTCTGATGGTTCGCTGGCCAACAGCTCCTCTGACACGTGTAAACTATAACTGTTCCAAATTCCACTGACAGATCTGAAAAAAGGGTAATATTTTGGTTAACATATTAAAAAGCAGGTGTTCATAACTGCATTCACAAAAAGTATAAGCAGCATGAAAATACCTAGTTACATACTAATTGGTCATTTGTTCATATGCAATTCTAAAAATGGAGCACTTTCTCTACAGATAATTAAAATATCTATTTATAGTGGGGCACATAGGTAGATTAGTGCAATTTTAAACAACTGATGTCCCAAGCTGGCAAACTGATACATATGCTCCACTATACATATAAGAAGTCTTGCTTTGTTAAGCTTATGGGGTAAGTTGGCTGCACCAACTGGTTACTCACATACCTAAAAGGTAAGCAAATGTGTGTTTATGGGATACTGGATTTAATTGAGAAAGTTTCTGGATCTCAAAAAGTTCTATTTAAACTCAGAAGTTCTTTGGCATTTCATTCAGGATTTCAAATATTAATGTTAGACTAAGATTATTCAGTATCGAAAGGAAAGATGGACTCCAGAAGTCAAAGGAGGTTTGGTTAAAATTGATCTATGTTTAAGGAAAAACTATATTGTTTTGATTACAACTGTGCTTCACAAAAAACTTAATTTGAATATTATCATTCTGTAATACATATCTACTCAGTATCTCTATCATATGCCCCCAAACAATTTTCTAATTGAGAATAGGTATTTCATTATCCACCTCATGTACAAATCATGCAGTAATTTAGAAATTAGATTCTATTTGTTACAATTACAGTAACAAAAAAGTTACACAATTTAGACAGAAGTGTGATTTTTAAATGGTCAGCTCTGAATTTCATTCAAAGGAAGAACTTTAAGCAGGTCTTGAGTGTACTACCTTAAAGTGTATTGCCAAAAAAAAAAAAAAACCCACAGAAAAACCAGGATCAAATTCTGTTTTCCCTTATTTGTGGGAACCACTACAGCTTTAGTAAGGCTGAACGGATGTACCAAAATATAGTTCAGTATGTATTTGGGAAATCACAATCCCATTTTTTCTGGGACATCTTTATCATAATCCATATCATAGAAAATTGGTTACAGTGAAGCCTAGATGATCAGTGTTCTGAATTACATACATTTTGATATAGATATAATAAAACCATGATTTGTTTAGTAACTAAACCCTCCTCACCTGAAACACTATTGAATTGTACGGCTTCTCTACATTTGCTGTAGAGCTTAGTGAAGATGCTGCTGACAGAAGAGCTTCTCCTGCCAGCATAGGTACTCCCAGAGGCAATAATTATGTTGATGGGAGGGGCTTCTCCCATCAACATTAGCACTGTTTATACTGGAAGTTTGATTAGCGAATAACTATCGCTCCGGGGTGTGGATTTTCTACACTTCGGAGTGACGAAGTTATACTGACATAAATTAGTTGTGTAGACTAGAGTTTAGTTTCCTAAGCAAACACTGAGTACTTGGTCACTTCAAAGTTTTAAAGGAAACCTCCTGAGATTTTTAAACAAAAACAAAACAAAGCTTCTTGTTTGGGACTCCAATCTTATTTAAAGACATTAATTCAGTTTAGAATATAGGTTGGACTTCCTGGTCCAGCACCCTCAGGAATTTTCGGGATCAGGGGAGGTCCCCTGCCACCGGCCTCTCAGGACACTGCCCCTCCTTCCTACTGACTCCGCTCCAGCCCTGCTGCTGCAGAGGGCTTGAAGCTTGGCTCCAGCCTGCTTCTGCCAGCTGGCTGGGGCTCTCCAGGAATGGAGATCCCCAGCTGCTGTGGCCCTGCTTTTGTCCCACCTGGCCAAGGCTTCCCAAGGACAGGGCTGCCCCACCAGGGCCCCATGGGACTGGCAAACTCCAGATGGTGGGGCTCTTATCGCTGGACTCCTCACCAGCTCACCCTCCTGGGCACCAGGGCTCTCTGTCCAGCAACATCCGTGATCCTGCCAGACCAGAGAGTCCCGGATTTAGGAGGTTCAACCTGTAGTATGTCAGGTTGATTACTCTTCAGGGGCAAGGAATTTTCTAGACTTCTCTTATTAGAAAGGTCTGAAAGAAAATATGAGGCTTTGATCAGACAGTTCTAGAAAATAAGAAGAAGCAGGAATGCGAATGTTGCTTCTCACTGAAGGGAAACTGAATAGTGAGTCCTATACAAGATGCTGTCCTCACAAGACCCCCCCTCCCCCCAAGAGCACTAACAGACAGCTACCTCCAATATTTGCTGGCTTCTTGACTGACTTAAGGCTAATAGCTATAATTTCATTCACTCACTATGTATATACTGCAAGAAGCAGGCTAAGTTCCTGTATACTATAATCATAATCAAAAAGCAGATTGACGAGCATTCAGTTAAAGTAGAAACAAAAGATTTAACACCTGCATCAACACTCTTCAGCATGGTGACTAGTGCTGGCATAAGTTGAAACTCAAAGACTCTGTTACTGCCACAGGTGGGGCAGACTGGAACCACTTTACTCATGCTGGATGGAGGACATGTTATAAATAAAGGCAGGCCATCCCAGGAATATCTAGAAAAGAAAAATACCACATATTTACATTTTTTGCAATTAAATCTTATTGACAAAGACACATGACAATGTCATGATTAGTACTTAAGATTCCAAACCTAAGAGGTTGCTTGCCATACGCATTAGGCATTAGTATAAATCAGAACCTTTGAAATTTTAGAAGTATTCATTCATTATTCACAAAGGTTAAAGTTGGGAAGAGACTTAGAAGGTCACATGAGAAAGCTGGATGTGAAACAATGCAGCCTTCCAACATTTAAAAGACGACAAGTCATTGACAGGTGCCTGTAAGATGTGCAGTACCTCAACTCTCATTAAGTGAACTGCAATTGCATAACTATTAGGAATGGAGGGCTCTTAACACCTTGCAATACTGGGGTCTATTATAGCAGCAATGTACTTCTCAGTAAAGCACTACATTTCTGGTACAAATCACTCATCTCCCAAGAAGCCAAGAACCACCAGCCTCTGCTTCAATGCAATATGTGGAATACTGTTCTGCATCTCTGATAAGCACAGCCCAGAATTCACAGTCCTAAGGTAATGAAATTAAGGAGCATCCTCTCAATTTCTGGGATGCTCGGGGGCCTGAAATGTAAGGACTACCTAACTTACAACAGCAGATTAGACATCTGTCTATGAAAGCACTGCTGCTCAGGCTCTCTAATTATTTGTTTCTATAACAAGCCTTCTTCCAAAGACAATCCCTGAGACTCTGGCATGGGTTGTATGAAGAGAACACCTTGTGTTCATCTTCCTCACTTTTCTCTTGACCAAATAGAGGGTTTGGGCCTCCAACCATTTTATTGACATAAAGGAGTCAGACCAGGGGTGAGAATCACACCTGTTCTGAAAATGGTATGTTTCTTTCATCTGTATTGTATTATACACCATGCTTAACTCTTACAAATTAATAAAAAAACCCTACATTTTCAGAGATGTCAAATCAAAAATATTTGTTCATTCTCTGACAAACGACTGATATTGCACCCCCACCAAAAAACACATGTTAAAATTATTAAAATACCTTAGGATTTGTTCCTGACAGGCAGCAATTTTCTTCATAAATTTATGGAACACGTGGTCTCTGTTTTTGATGTCACTCTTTTCATACTTCTCATTATCACCTTCACTTAGAAAACTAGACGAATAAGGGGGAAATTTTGCCAATAAGGTGCACAGTATACATGTTCAAAAATAAATATGGTTACGCGGGGGGGGGGGAGGGGGGGATCACAACTGAAGTTTCTTGTTTTGTTATCCATAATGAAATGACACTTTTTTTTTTAAATTAGAAGCAACTCTCTAATAAAATGATCAGTTGGGTCCTGATTCATAGATATTCATTGGCTCACAATCATTAAAGCTATTTCTAACCAACCTATAAGAGAGAGGGGGGGAACTTCAGGCCCGGGGACAAAATGCAGCCCCTGGCTTACCTGGATCTGGCCAAGGCTCAGGGTCCCCCACCCGAACACTGGGAAGCCTGTGCTGGAGCTCCAGCCCCTCTGCTGCCCTACCACAGGGCTGGAGGATAAGATCTACTAGGCTGGGCCCCCCTAAGCTCTGGTGTGTGAGGGGAATGTGGGGAGTGTCTTTCTCCTTCTCAGTCAGGGGCCACATCAGTGAGGGTTTGTTTTTTTGTTTTTGTTTTTTGCTTCACTTGCATGCAGCCCCTGACTGATTTTTCTGTGGGTCAGTGCCCCGCCACCCAAAAAAGGGTTCTTCACCCCTGCTGTAAGATAATGCATGAAACCAAATTACCATATATTTGTTTATATCTGACATTTTCTTTTGTGACCGCTCAAAAACCTTCTAGTTTTTATTTTGATGTTTTTATTTATTCCCACTACAAAATTGTAAATTCTCTAACATACTCTTTCAGGAACATTCACATGACTAATCCGGAAAACTACTTGAGAGAAGCATGTATGTATATCCCACAAATGGTAGCATCTTTTGTACTTAAGTACCAGATTGAGTGTATACTCTTGCTGGAGGAGCTTATTTTACATTCTGACAGAGTGGCAATTATTCCTAGTGTAAGTGGTCAACTACACAAGTGTTCTACCAGAATAACTACTAATATCCAAAATCTATTTTTCAGATTTTGAACTTTTCATAAAATCTCTGTAAGTCCATCTAATAGCCATCCCATTCCTGTACTCAAATCCACAGGAAAAGGAAGTCTCAATTAGGGATATAAAATCCCGGTTAATCGGTTAACCTTATGTTAACTGGTTACCTGTTCGTATCCCTAGTCTCAATAATCATCGAGGGAACTATATCCATTCATCAAACATAATTAATTTAATATATAATTAAGATAGGATAAAACTGACTGTCATTCTAGTGATTTAGGACCTGAATACTGATAAACTAATTTGGAAGATGTCAGCAAACAAGAATTTAACCAATGGCATTCATTTAACAGCACAAACAAATCTATTCTCACCTTTCTGACATCAACTGTTCCAAATCGATGCCCTCCCTCTGCTGATATTCCTTTAAAAGTTTGTGTGCATGATTTGTATCAAGGTAGCCAGTGTAGTCTCTCTCATCCACAACACTGATGTAGTAGGACTGGAATCTGGGACAAGAGGAAGGCATTACTATGCCATCTCCACATGGAACCGGCATACGTAAGGAGTCAGAGATACCTGTAGTTTCTGACAGGCTAAGACCTTGAAATTGGGCTGCACATTCTGTGTCTGTGGATGACAAGGAACTGCTCACTTTGTTTAACCCAAGTAGGTTACTGGTGGTTTGCACAGGATATTCTGTTTCACCACAAATTCCCCAGTCATCTGCTTCATCACACCAATCCTTTGTTGCAGAGTAATTTTCTTGTTTCTGAGAATAAAAAGAACAATTTTCAACAGCTGTGTCCCTAGGACATTTCACACATACATTAGACAAAAATGAAAAAACTAAGCTTCTAGATGTAATACTTCATTTATCCCCCCCACACCCCTGCTAGATACTGACACTAAAACTTCCCAAAACAAAGAGAAACAAGTATATAACATGAAGAGACATGCCCAATTCCACAGGTAACTTTTTAAAAAAAATGAAGTTATAATTTGAATTCTTGTGGTATATGAGACCTAGGCAGAACTTACTACAAAATTATGGTTCACCATATTTGTTTATTGCTAACTTTTATTATCAACTGTATAAACAGACTTTAAGTCTATTAGTATGAAAACCATAGATTTTTATTCTCAGTTTTTGCCACCCACAGTTAAAGTGGTAATGGGGAAAAAATTTCAGCTGTAAAACTACACATTTTGTTTATCAGGTTCCTAAATATTATTATTAAAAATAAATCATACTTACACCATATACCTGCTTTAATTTGCAATCTTGTGTTTCTTTTCCTTGCATCTGCAAATATTGGGATCGTAACACTTTCCAGCTTTTAAGAAAGAAAGTGACAAGGAAAAACAAGTAACTAATATTACAAAGGCGAATGACAACATGATTTTTTTATATTAAAGTAGCACCCACTGCCCCAGAAGGTTCAGAAGAAAAATGCAAACCACATACACACACCTTTCTGATTTTCCCCAGCAGCTTTTCATGGCACAAGCAAAGACATTGATGACACGGTGGAATAGGGAGCCTTCAAGGGGGCAATATATCTGCACTAGGTGCATCAGGGTGGCACCACAGATCTCACAAGAAGGATAAATCATAGTTATTGAAGGGACGCAATCCTAGAAGACATGAAACAATGACCTTGATTAAGAATTATTTCAAGATGCACTGCACCGTGGTATTAAATACATTGAGACCTATTCAGGGGAGGATAGGATAGAAAACTATAAAATTATAGCATGGAGAAAGTTCATATGGAAGCATTATTTACCATTCCACACAAAACACAAACAAAAGGCCACCCAATAAACATTAATAAGCCGCAGGTTTAAGACGTACATAGGGAAGCGCTTCGTCACGCAACCGTGTCAACCTGTGGCACTCGTGCTTCTGGCCTTCACAATTTCCCCTCGCGAGAAGGATGCTCAAAACAGAACTGGGTTACGTTCGCAGAGCCCCGGTCCCTCAGTGCTCAGGGAGGCCCCACAGGCCGCACCGCCGGAGGCTGGGGTCAGACAGCGGGGGGGCGGGGCGGGAGGTTGCTCACAACTGACCTACTCTGTCTACTTGCCGCGGAAGCGCCTAGCACCGGCCTACGGGCAGGCCCCGGGGGCAAGACGCCAACCACCGTCCCCGCAGAGGAGTCCGCGGGGGTAGGGGGGGTTACTGCAGCCCGCTCTGCAGTCCCGCGACACAAGCCCCGCACCGCCCCAGGGCGCCCGCCGCGAGCCAGGCACTGATCCCTCCCGGGCACCCACGGCCCCCTTACCGGGCAGCCGCCCAGCTTGCTGGTGGCCCAGGACGGGGCCTGGAGGCTGCTCCGGCCGGGCTCCGCGATGGCGGCGTCGCGCAGACCCAGCAAAACGCCGGGCTCCGGGGCAGGACCGGCCATGGCGGCCGCACAGCGCGTCGCGGTCTTGGGCCTGCGCACGTGACTACAGTAGCTGAGAGGGGCCAAATGCAGGGCACTCTCCTCCGCCTCTTACAGTCAAAGCACAGGGGAGCGCGGCAGGGACAGGTCCTGGCGGCCGGAAGCTCGCGGTGGAGGGGGCGGGGCGCCTACGTAAGTTACGGTCTGCAGATAGGCCCCGCCCCGCAGCGCTGACTACGCTAAGAGCGGGCCCGACCGGCTGATGATCAGCTGCCCCCGCCCCCACCCCGCAGCCGGCCACTCCCGGCACGCGGGTGCCTGCAGCGCCACCTCTGGCCGCGCCCGGACTCCGCGCTGTCAGGCGCCAGCCTTGCCTCCAGCACTTGCCCGGCTCCGGCCTTGGTGTCTCAGCTCCCAGTGGGATGTTAGCCAGAGGCGCCAGAAAGGGTGAAGTCCTGAGCCCCAAGTTAAATGCCTCCCTGCAGAAATGCTGCAGCGTTTTCAGGCCCAGGGTAAAGCCTAGCAAGGTGGTGAAGGGGCAGGGTTGCCAGCAGGCTCAGCATTTCCAGACTGCAGGGCAGAACAGTCAGTAGGCCCCCAGCTGATATGGAGGTGTGAACAGAAGAGAGGAGAAACTGCTTTTGTACTTGGCTAGCCATTCACAGTCAGTTTAGGAGTAAACAAAGACTGTGAATGGCTAGCCAAGTACAAAAGCAGTTTCTCCTCTAGGTGTTCACACCTCCACATCAGCTGCTAGAAGTGGGCCTCACTCTCCTTGACTGAATTACCCTCCTTATCTCCAGCCTTATTCTTACCTGCATATTTATACCTGCCTCTGGAAATTTCCTCTACGTGCATCTGATGAAGTAGGTATTTGCCCATGAAACCTTATGCTCCAATACATCTGTTAGTCTATAAGGTGCCACAGGACTCCTTGTCGCACTAGCTATGCTATTGCATATGCTTTTCCTGCATAGCCAAGGCTTCCAGATGCGCACCCGGCTGCCTTTGCTGCTGCCAGTACAAGACCCACATGCCTAAAAGCCCTGTGTCCCACTTAAGGATCTTAAAATGCGGTTAATTGACTAGGCGATGGAATTTCCACATTCCTCCTTTGAAATGAGCAGGGCTCCCCAGGTGACCCCAGGCTCCCTGCTGCATTTCCCCAGAACCCGGGATCAGCTGGGGAGTCCCTAGCTGACCCTGGGTTATGCTGCCATAGGGAGCCCAGGGAAATGCCAAGTGGAACCTGGCATCAGCTGGGGAGTCCCCAGCTGACCCCAGGCTCCACTGCCCCTTTAAAAAGGGTGGAGGCGGCAGTTTCAAAGGGAAAGCCGCCGCACACCTGATCAGCTGTGCAGCAGCTTCCCCTTTGAAACTGCTGCCTCTGTGCCTTTCAAAGGGGCAGCTGTGGAGCCTGGGATCAGCTGGGGATGCCGCAGGTGACCTCGGGTTCCATGGCTGCCCCTTTGAAAGGTGCAGAGGCAGCATTTTAAAGGGGCAGCTGATGCATAGCTGATTCATGGATCAGCTGTGCAGCGGCTACCCCTTTGAAAAGCCACCTGGGGGTGCTGCCACTTTGAAGTATCCCTTACTCCCTTTTGCTGCCGCTGTCTCAGAGGCAGCAAAGGGGGGGCAGGATATCAACTAGTCAATTAATCAAAATACTGTCCGATAAGCAAATGCTTATCAGATAGTCGACTACTCAACCAGTCTTTTACATCCTCAGTCTCACCTGGGAAATTGCCCCCTTTGCCTCTCCCCATAGGTGGGCCTGGTTGCCAACTTTCTGATTGCAAAAACTGAACAGAACACCCTGGCCCTGCAATTACTTCTAACCAGCTTTTAGCAAACCAGGTCAGTTGAGCTGAGTGAAGCTGCAGGGGTCCCTTTTTGATGGAACAAAAGACAGGACTATGCAGCACTTTAAAGAATAACAAGATGGTTTATTAGGTGATGAGCTCTTGTGGGCCAGACCCACTTCCTCAGATTACTATTCCCTTTTTGATGGGACATTCTGGTTGAAAACCAGATGTCTGGCAACCCTCTGAGGCAGTGTTTCCCAATTTTATTTGGCCATGGAACCCTTTACAGCTTTTCAGAATTTCAAGGGACCCACCAGTGCATGAAAAATCACATTCCTTCCCCAAGACCCCACCCCTTCCTTGAGGCCCCATCCTCTCTGTTCCCCTCCTTTCCATCACTTGCTATCCCCAGCCCTTATACACTCTCACTGAGTTGAGACAGGAGGTGTGGGCTCTGGGGTGGGAATGAGGGATTTGGGTGGGGGAAGGGGTGAGAAGTGCAAGCTCTGAGAGGGAATTTGGATGCAGGAGAAGGGGATGCTGGCTCAGGGAGGGGGCTTCAGGCTGGGGAGTGTTGGGCTCAGGTGGAAGGTTGGGGTGTTGAGCAAGCCACAGGCTTGTGGATGTGAGGGTGCAGGAGTTTGGGTTGGATAGGTGAGGGGTTTAGGACACAGATTTGTGATGTGTGGATGGTGCAGGAGTGTTGTGGCAGAAGACTGAGGATGTGGGGGATGCAGGAGTTTGGGGATGTAAGAGGCTCAGGACAGGGGGTTCCAGTGTATGATAGGCTCAGATTTAGGATCAGGTGGTGCAGAAGTGTTATGATGCTGCAGTGAGATGGGGGTTTGGCCCCAATTGGGGGTTTATTGGCCTGGCTTCATTTTGAAATAAAATATGTCAAACAAAGGCTATGTCTACACTGGCATGATTTTGCGCAAGAGATGTGCTTTTGCGCAAGAGCATCCATGCCAGTGTAGATGCTCTCTTGTACAAGAAAGCTCTGATGGCCATTTTAACCATTGGGCTTTCTTGCGCAAGAAATTCATGTTGCCTGTCTACACTGGCCTCTTGCGCAAGAACAGTTGCGCAAGAGGGCTTATTCCTGAGCGGGAGCATCATAGTTCTTGCACAAGAAGCACTGATTTTGTACATTAGAACGTCAGCGTTCTTGTGCAAGAACTCGCGGCCAGTGTAGACAGGCAGCAAGTTTTTGCACAAAAGCGACAGTATTTGCGCAAGATCGCACCAATGTAGACACAGCCAAAAGGTTTCAGCATTGTCTTTATTTATGAGAGGGGCGGGGAACCTGTTTTGAGTCAAGGGTCACTGACCCACAGAAAAGGCAGTTGGGGCCACACAAATGAGATGCAAAAAAACCCCCTCCAAAACCCCCAAGCCTCACTAATGTGGTCCCAACTGTGCTGGTGGGGGCAGGGAACAGGGTGCTGCTGTGGTGGGTGGCAGGATGCTGGCACAGGTAGCTGGGTGCTGGGGTCAGGGACATGGTCCTGCTGGGCACTGGGGACAGTGCTGGTGGGGGCAGGGGACAGGGTACTTGTAGGGGGTCAGGACAGGGGCAGCTGGCACCAGTACCTGGCAATCCTGCAACACCTCTGAGTTCCGGGAAGTGTGCGACTGCATTTCCCCTCCTCAGACAGCTGGCACACATGCTGCCTGAACAGCAGGGGCTGTTGCACCCCAGCAACTTACTTCCACGATGCTGTCCTGGGGGGCGGGGGGAGGAGGGCAGAGAGCGCTGCCTGCACAGTTAGAGCTGTGTAGCCCCAGGGCTCCTTACCTCCCGTCCCCCCACCACGCAGAAAGGCCACAGAACTAAGTTGCCAGGTGCCACAGCCCCAGCAGTTCAGGCAGCGTGCACTGGCTCCTTTGGGGTGGGGAAGTGCTTCCCTCCTCGCTATGGGTCACGTGGGGTCACCTCTATCTATCACCCCCTAGTATACTGGCTGAGAGCAATTGTTCCCCTTTGCCCCCACCTCGTTATGCCTCTGCCTTGCCAGGGAGGAAGGGGAAAACAAGTGTGCTGTTTCTTTAAAAAGTTGGCTAGCCAGCTCTCTCTCTTTCAGAGGGGGCGGGGGAGTGCTGGCTCCTTGCAGAGCCCCTACTTTCGTTTTGCAGAACCCCAGGATTCTGCGGAGCACCAATTGGAAAACACTGCTCTAAGGGAACAGTTGATTCAGTAAGAGATACCCCTCCTCCCCCATACTTTGTGGCTCAGTGCAAAAAGAAAGACACTGCATCAACAAAGAAGCCCAAAGAAATCTGATATGACTGACACAATTAAGTTTTACATTAGTGGAGGCACTTAATAAAAAGTACTTAAGATTATTTGTCTCACACTTTAATGTGCTTTATTTCCCCCCTCTTATGATCTTTTTTCACATAATCTTAGAATTTCCCATTAGTCTATGTTTCACTAAGGTGATAAAATAAGAAGTTCAAAAAGTGAAGAGTTAACAGTTGTGTATGTAACATTATTAGAAAAGGGGCTAAGGAATTTTAAAAACTGGTTATAGGTATTCAATGTATTTACCCCTATTTTCCAGATAATTTGTAAACACTGAGGTGGCTACATTTGCAGATGATACAAAATTACTTAAAATGCAACATCCAAAGTAGATTGTGAGATCTCTTTTTAACTATTTTGCAAACACTGGGTGACAGGACAACAAAATGGCAAATAAAATTTAATGTTCATAAGTGCAGTCATGCATACTGGAAAACAATCTCAGTTGTAAATACAAAATGATGGGGCCTAAATTAGCTGTTACTCATCAAGAAAGATCTTGGTATCATGGATAATTTTCTTAATACATCTCTCAATGTGTAGCATCAGTTTAAAAAAGTTAATGTTAGAAACCATTAGGCAAGGGAGAGAAGACAAAATATCATAATGGCATTATGAGCCAGATGAACCCTCAGGCAAGTTTACATTCTGAGGTGTCTGGATTAGAGACATGATCCTTTTAGGCACCGAGCACTTATGAATATTTTCATTATAAAGGAACAGGAGAGCACTCAGCAGCTTATACTGAACTTGCATTAAAATCAATAGCAAAACTCATAACATCTGTGGGAGCAGATGCAGGGCCCATAGGTTGCATCTACACTGCACCCATAAGTCAAAATAAGAAACACAATTTGCGTAGCTCAAAATGTGTCTTATTTCGATCTAATTTTGAAATAAACCACTATTCTGAAATGTCCCTTAACCCTCATCTCACGAGGGTTACAGGGACTTCGGAATAGCAAGCCCATTATTTCAAAATCTATTTCAAAATAACGGGCTGGTTCAAAAGACACAGAATAGTTATTTTGGAATATCTCTGAAGAGAAAATATAGGGGGAATAAAGAGTAACACTGCTACTCAGCATCTGTAATGTGTTAGAACTACTATATATATATATATATATATATATATATATATATATATATATATATATAATCATGATACTGGATTACAGAATGAGTATTAAATGCTTCCCATTCACACTGAGTCATCTTTTTATTTCTCTGCTTTGGGTTGCCAGGTTTCTGGTTTTCACCTGGACAGTTTGGTATTTTGGCCTTCCGTCTGGTAAAAAAAAAAAAAACCAAAAAAAACCCCCACCAGAATACTGGACATGTAAAATGTCTGGTATTTTCTGTTTTCCTCAGACAGAAGGCTGGCAGCATCTGCGAGGGCGGGGGGAGCGAGGAGCATGGCAATTTAAAGGCGCAGCGGCTGAAAAAGATGGTGCTTGCCCGCCAGGGAAGGGAGGTGAGCAGAAGCAGAGGGAGATTTGGCTTCCCTGGGGGCGGGGTTGGGTCCCTGGCTCTGCCTCTCACCTTCCCCGCAGCCCTGCACCAAGTTAGGAAGGGAAAAGAAAATTGGGGAGGGGAGAGTTGACTCTCCTGAAATGAAAGTGAAACTGGCTCTGCAAGACTGACCAGCCTAGCTGCTCAGAACTCACCAGCCATGGCCGGGGAGACGCTGTGCCCCTTCCCAGTGCAGGTGGAAGTAGTCTGGGGGTGCCTGGGGCTCCCCAAGAGCCTGCGGAAGAAACTCCTGTGCAAAGCGATCTGGGGGGCGGGGGGGAAGTGCGAGATTCAGGAGTGGACTGGCCAGGTCCTGGTTTGCTTCGCCCAGCAGGAAGATAGTGTGGGGGGGGGCGGGGTCCAGTCACTCACCTGGGTCTGTAGTTTGGACCACAAATGCCTGATTGAACACGTGCGTCCGGAACCTGGGAGAGTGATTGTCCCGCAGGGCAAGAGAGTCTCTGGCTCAGGACCCTTCCCTCGCCCCAGGGAATCCCTCTCAAATGTGCCCCCCCCCCCAATCTCGCCTGGGAGCCAGTGCTGCTGTCCCCGTGTTAGGAGCTGTGTGCTAGCCCAGCCTTTGACTGAAGAGATGGGTGTAAGAATGGCCAGACTGGGTCTAGCCCAGTGTCCTGTCTGCCCACAGTGGCCAAATTGGGTTGCAAGGTGTCCAGTTTTCGCCCAGACAGTTTGATATTTTGGCCTTCTGTCTGGTAAAAAACAGAGAATACCGGACATGTAAAATGTCCGGTATTTTCTGTTTTCCTGGGACGGAAGGCCAGCAGCATCTGCGAGGGTGGGAGGGAGTGTGGTAATTTAAAGGCACAGTGACCTCTTTTTTGCTCAACCAATTTTTCCCTGCCTGTTCGGGATTTTCTGTGAAGGTATCTGGCAACTCTAACTGTAATAAACGCGACCCACATGCCTCTCAGAGTTTATAACTCTGTGTGTTCTCTCTTCCCTTCAGCCATCTTTTTAGGCAGGGTCTTTGTCCAGAACTTCACTCTGTTCTCTTTCAGTTTTGTTGCTGCTTTCTGCACCAAGTTTATTATAAGGTATTGTTCATCCTGCTTATACACTGGCCAGTTCAACAAACCTTCACCATTAGGATTGCTAGGGGAAAAAAAAAAAAAAGTGAAGAATTATCTTTCCATTTTTCTATCATTGCAATGAAATTTGCACAATGCAGTGTTGGTTCATTAATTGTCATGGATTGGATCCCTTGGGAAGGGGAAGGTAGGACACAGCGGTGGTTAATTCAAGCTTTGATCCAACCTCATAATCTCTGGATGTTTCTGCTAAAATGATCTGCCATTAGCAACAGATACAGATAAAAAAAATTAATGTCAACATTGTTATGAGGCTTGAATATTTCATTATATGAGTATTATAAGCTAAAGCCCTTGGACCTATTTTTTCTGTTTATCTGCAGGTTGAGTAAGACAGTCCTGCAGTAGATCATACTTGGCATGTTTTCTTTGCAACCACAGGAATTTGAAACTAGTTTGTTTTGAAATGAAATCTTAAACTCTGCAAAAAGATGGGGCCCACCAGAAAAGTGCTGACTGTTTTCAGCAGCAATGGCAAAATCTGACCCATGATTCATGTATTATAAGTCTCACCCACCCTTTTCGAGCGAAGTTAGCCCAGTATTGCATGATTGTTCTGCTGAGTTTACTCTCTTCTTCTGTAGCATCACCTGAGGCAAGATATAAAATGTCAGTACAAAGGTTATACTGATGTAGGCGCACTCAGAATTGATTCCAATTCAAAAGTATTGGTAGTTCACTGCTATAAGACAGGAAACAAAGATCATATCTCCTGTATTTTTACAGCAGTGAGCACAGTAATAATAATAAATAATAATGTTGGAGTTATGAGGTGAACTACATCTCGGACTCTCTCCTGGTTCTGTTAAATGCATTCCTCACCCAGGTCTCAGGCCGTTAGCCATCACCTGGCTCAGGTGGGGATCATGCAATTCTCAAACTCTGAGACAAGGTCCTGGGTAGCAGCCTCCTGGTACTAACTATGATTGCTTCAGCAGGTCTTATCTAGACTCAACTCTACAGTTCTGTTCCTTCAGGGGCAATTACGATACCAGCCAGGTTCCTTAAGAAAGCAAATTATCATTTATTTAGAACAAGAAGCATTTGAGAAAGCACACTTTAAAACAATAAAGCTGACTAGGTGTCTGTTTAAGCTTACAGGGTACCAATCTACCTTCCACAGTGGGACCCTGATAGGATTAGTTCCTTCAGCTGAGCCTGACTCTGCATAAGCTTGTTTCCTCAACAGAGCTCACTTCTGAACCCCCAGTTTTTAAATCTCCTCTTTTCACAGGAATCAAGTCACCTTTGTTCTATTTATACCTTTTGATCTGATAACTTCCTGCCCTGGCTAAACAAGGTTTTCAACTTGTTTTGAGATTGGACAAAGAGTTCTAGAAACTAACAACTTGCACCACTGTCTTTCAAATATGTGCTTAGGAGTTCTTATTTGGGAAACCATTGTGCTGTCTTCATGCACAGACTGACCCCTATATATTTGAGCATTATAGGGCCTATAGTAAGCATTTCAGTATCCCAAAAGTAAATTAGATCAATGCAGCCAGACAGGAAATTCCAGTAATCCAATATACACTAATTGCACTTCACTGACCCAGACACATACAGTGTTCATACCACTATTACATTTCAGTATAAGAATTCGTTAGTAAGCACAGATACATCACCAGCTAAGAAGGGCTTTCCAAAGACATAGCCAATTTCATCGCCATGATCTGCTTTTACAAAGTCTGGTCTAACACCTTTATATGAACTTGGTCGATGATGAAAATCATAAACATAGACAGGGTTGCCAGAATCTAATAGAAAACAAAGTTAAGAAGAGTTCCAATTATAAAAATTTCACATAGAACAATGCACTGAAATAAAGAGCTACTTTGGTAAGATGCTGGCAAAATGATAGTCATTTGGTTGGCCAGCTAAACGGATTATTAATAACTAAACTGGAACTGAGATGCAAACATACATTACCAAAGATTAATGGGAATTAATCAACTGCAGCACAATGAGCACCCAGACAGTCACAAAGCTGGTGCCAGTCAAAAAAGTTCAGAACTTCAGATACATTATGCACTGGAAAACCCCATGTGAAGAATAGGAATCCTCTATATTTGTTTCTATTGGTTTTCACTTTGTCTTACCCTTTGCAGAAGTATGTGCCTGCTCCTTTCCCTTCAGAACAAGAATAGAGCTCAACCCCCTAAGTCTGCAGCTCTTTACTAGAAGAACTGGTTCCTTACAGGAAAGCTAAATGGACAGCTCTCCTGGCTTTCATGGTAACATGGATCCTGAAAGCACCATGAAAGACAAAGCCTCATTAATTTTTCTAAATAAAGTTTCAGGACAGCAGGAGATTGTGTCTGGAAAGCTATGGAGTTGATCCATTACAGACACAAGGCTATAGACTGTTTCTGGGGCAGGCTTTGAATAAGGATATTAGTAAGATGGAATTTAACATTTTAAAAATTGGAAACTCACCTCTGTGATATCTAGCTGTTTGAATGCCTAGAACAACAAATACTGCATCTCCCAGCAATTCAAAAAGCCTATCTCGTAGCTGAGTAGGTTCCTCTATATTGCTTAGATATTCATCAGATAATAGATAAGTTAATTCAGCAGGAACATGCTAGAATGACCAATAAAAATACTTGTTATAATGATGATGTTTGTTGGAAACAGCTGCAGCATTTAATGAGCTTCATTTTCCCTAGAGCCCTTCAGCAATTACTAGCTAGCCCTATGAACACTAAACCAAATTACCCCCTCCCACAGAAAATCCGAAATTGTGGTGCAGCATGGGAAGTACTCAGAACACTGAATTAGAACTTGTGGCATTGCCAACTTATGCTTTCTTAGGGAGCAAGAGGTTTGCAGGACTTTGAAGGTGTCAGGGACCACCGTATTAACATCCACACAGTGTTATCAATCAGTAATTCTGATGAACATACGTAAGTTTGACAGTAGTTCTAGTGATTTCCTTGAACGCAATGCAACTTTGGTCTCCACTGGAGGTGTCTCATCATGACAATATCATGGGATTTCTAGCTTGACTCTAGAAAAAGTCTCCTCTGATTGGCTTCTCTTTCCAAGTGATATAAGCAGCTAATCAGGGCTGCAACAAAAGGCAGGAAGAATTCTCACCCTCCCTCTCTCAGGAGCTAATAGGAATATTTGGGAAGGGATGAGGGAGCAGCTAATGGAGTAAAGAGCATGGGTGTTCAGGGTAGACCTGCTCCCTCATCCTTTCTGTAAAAAGACTGCAGCACAGGCCTAGGAACAGGGAAAGTGTATAAAGAACCTTGGAGCTATAGAAAGGTCAGAGGTCTGCTGAGCCACTAGGGGCTGATGTAGAGCAGGGGGAGTGAAGTGTGTGAATTAACTGCTGGGATAGGGAACGTGGTACATGTGGGGCTGGAGTGGACAACAGAATTAATTAATTAGAAGGCTGAGAGTTGGAAGGAAGCTAGAAGTTCTGTCACTGGGCAGCAATGAGAGTTTTGGCAGGAGAAACTTGAACCACCTCACTGTAAGCAGTCGGGAGAGCTGGCAACATGGTAACTGCCGCATGGACTGGGGATTTAAAAAAAGCTAAAGAAAGACCCCCCGCCCCCCCCCCCCAAAAATCACAATTTTCTCTTTAAAATGACTTGGGGGCTGATCTCATGATTTTTGGAGTCTGATTCATTATTTTTGAACATTTTGAGGTTCACAATAGGGGCCCTATATGGGCCTAATCTCTTCCACATGGGAATAACCTGTATAGGTGAACAGAAATTCCATGCACTTCCATAGAGTCTGCCATTTGAGTAGAGAGCCAAGACCTACCCCCACTGCTTTCTGTCAGACACCAAGGCTACGTCTACATGGCAGGCTTCTTGCACAAGAACTGTTTTGCGCAAGAATTCTTGTGCAAAAGGTCTTGTGCAAGAGCAGGTCCACACTGCCATGTGCATTTGCACAAGAGATGTGCTTTTGCGCAAGAGCATCCATGGCAGTGTGGATGCTCTCTTGCACAAGAAAGCTCTGATGGCCATTTTAGCCATAGGGGTTTCTTGAGCAAGAGACCCGTTGCCCGTCCACACTGCCTTCTTGTGCAAGAGCTCTTGCGCAAGAGGGCTTATTCCTCATGGGGAGAGGAATAACTCTTGGAACAGAGGGCTTCTTGCGCAACGCTTTACTGTAAATTTACTTGCGCAAGAACGCGTGTGCAGTGTAAACGCTCCGCAAGTTTTTGCACAAGAACAAAAAGCCTGCAGTGTAGACATAGCCGAAGAGTTTGAAACCCCCAAGTCTGAGGGAGGGGGTGGGCTTGATAAACTGGAAGTCCCTTTCCTCTGCACTGATGCTTGACCCTCCTAACTCCCTGGACAGGCCCATGTGCAGGAATTTCTGTGGGGGATGCTTTTTTGTAAATATGGTCTGGAACAGCGTGAATGCATCTCCCAATGTCCCTCAAGTAAGCAGCGAAATCAACCCCAGCCTTCCCCTGGCTGGCCAGAGCATGGAGGAGGGAGGCTTAGGCAGTGCACCACTCCCATCTTCCCCTGGCTGTCTGGACCATGCTTACTTGGGAGTCCAAGGGGGGGGGTGCTTTTGCACCCTTCATGCCCTCTGTACAGCCAGGCCTGCTGCAGCCCCTGAACAATGCAGTACCTGCAGGAGCTGGTATGGCTTTCTGGCCTGCAACTAGCATGGGAACTTCTGTTAAAGAATGGGATGCAATCTCTTGCAGGAGTGTGTGTGTGAGGAAGAGCATCGGTTATCACAGATTCTGTCTAATCTCAAGAGGAAGCAGAATTGTGCTCCTATTGCCTGTTTGACACTTTTCTGTCAGTGGGATATGACTGTCTGTTCAGAAGTTTTAGCCCAGAATGATTTTTTACCCCTGTGAGATACACCTCTGTTCAAAAGGACAGGCCTAGCCCAGCAGTATGGTGTAAGACAGTCTCACACATAATAAAATATTGAAAGTTGGGGAGGGAGTGCTCACCCAGGACTATATCCATCATATGTGAATGAATCTGAAAGAGTCTCTTACTGTAAAGAACTCTGAGCTGAGGAGCAGTGCTTTTACTGTTTCTTTGTCCAAACCTTCAGTGAAAGCAGGATATTTCAACATCTGCACAGTAAAAAGAACATGACATTTCCTGTGAATTCCTATATTCCTAAAGAATTAACAGACTGGGCTATAAATATAGCCATTACAATCACTTACATTAGGAAGTAGCCATCCGAATTCATTGTTATTTACTCCTATTATATATGGGACTGCATTAATTGTTTTTTCAGCGAGCAGCTCCTCAGGGCTTTTGGGAAGAAATACACCATCCATAACTGCAGAGATAAATAGGGACTGGAAAGAAAAAAAATTCTTTGTTATTTATAAGTTACTTGATTCCCACTGCAGACCTCAACCAAGCCTAAGCAAGTGCTGAGGGGAGCTTATATGTTATTAGTGAAAGGGTGAGATGTGTTTGTAAGAGATGAATACACATTTCAAGCTATGTTCTGAGTTTCTCCTCAGATTTTCTATCCTGTTTAACCATGTGTGCTCTGCCCAGGGCTGTCTTTACCCATATGCAAAGTATGCAATGGCGTAGGCCACCCAAAAATTTGGGGAACCATTGAGTCTTAGGCTACGTCTGTACTGTACCTCTCTTGCACAAAAGCTTATGCAAATGAAGCGCATATTAGCACATTGCCACGCTTCATTTGCATAATTAATTAGGGGCCGCTTTTGCGTAAAAGGCTTTTGCACAAAAAGGAGCTGTGTAGATAAGGAGCTCATTTTTTCCAGGAAGAACGGCTCTTGCGCAAGAGGGAGTTTTGCACAAAAAGGAGCCATCTACACAGCTCCTTTTTGTGCAAAAGCGGCCCCTAATTAATTATGCAAATGAAGCATGGCAATATGCTAATCTGCACTTCATTTGCATAAACTTTTGCACAAGAGAGGTGCAGTATAGACGTAGTCTGTGTCCATCCACCTACCTCTTCCTGTCTCTTTCTGTCATTCTGCTTTCTCTGGAGAAGATCTAGTTAACTTAAAAGTGAAAAAGCCTTGTAGGCCTATTAGCAGAATATTGAACCTGTGAAAGAGCCATTGAAGTGACAATGAAGCCATTTAACTGGCATTTACCTAGTTCAGGTATATACTATCAGTTTCTGAATTTACTGTGTAGATCTACAGGAGTTTAGTTTAAAATATGCTTAAAATGTTACATTAGTGTTGCTCAAGATTATAAAATCACATCTTTAAAAAATCGTCGTCCCTACCCCAGCTGCCATTGGGCATATTAGGGGCACCAGTTTATTAGTACTGCGTAGGGATCCATAAATCCTAAGGATGTCCCTGGTTCTTGCCTTTGTATGTCAAATGCTCATGGCGCATAGGTAAGTCAGTCAAATTCCATCCTTACTTATACTGTTTCATCCCTATTGGGCCTACATACATATAAATAACGGCAAAATTAACTTATGTTGGGGGATTGCAAAACAGTGCAGTAAGCTAATGTAGTGATGGGGAAAACCATGGAAGTGGGGCAATAAATTGCAATTTTGTAGAAGAAAAAAATTCGGGTGTTCTATGCTTTGTGCAAAGTTTTGATTACTCCATCAAAAACTTCCTGGATGCCAAGTGAAAAAACCATCTACGCAGCCACAGTGGATTCATTTGGCTGATGACTTTACTGGTACTGGAAACACTGGAAAAAAAGGGCCATTTGCCTATTGCACATTTTCTCATATACCTGTAGTCTCAAGCCTTCAGTTTTTATGTTTGTTCTGCATGGGAATTGTGAGTTTTGGTACATGATTGCAGTAATGGCATCTCTCTCTTTAGAAAATGGTTACAAAGAATTCAAAGCCCAAACAGGAAATAAAAAAAGTCACCTTTTCAGAGTCTCCAGATGAAGCATTCAAGGGTAATCTTGTGTATTCCTGCAGAAGGCAAGGAGGAGAAAAAAAGATGAGTTGTGTGATAGTTGCCACTCTAAATTATTCTAATCTTACAGCACATTTGGTTTCTTTTATTGCAGTAAAAAGTGTAACTGAAGACACAAATTACAGCGTCACTTATCTTCATTTGTCTGTCTGTCTTTTCCTTATGTTTGCTTCTGCTTAACAGCCAGCAGGGTGACCATAGGAACTGCCAAAGAGTAGAACAGTGGTCCCTCTGCTGGCCTGTCTGTGAGAATGCAATACACCAGATACTTGAAGGTGAACATCTAATATAGCACTCTAGTTATGGGGAGGGGGTATGTCTACACTAGACACCCTAGTTCGAACTTGCAAATGAAGCCTGGGATTAAAATATCCCGGGCTTTATTTGCATGTTCCCGGGCGCCACCATTTTTAAATGCTTGGTAGTTCGAACTCCCTGCCCGTGGCTACACGCGGCACGGGCTAGGTAGTTCAAACTAAAGCCTCTAATTTGGACTACCGTTACTCCTCATTGCAGGAGGAGTAACGGTAGTCCAAATTAGGGGCTTTAGTTCGAACTACCTAGCCCGTGCTGTGGGCAGGGAGTTCGAAGTATTGGGCATTTAAAAATGGCGGCACCCGGGAACATGCAAATAAAGCCCGGGATATTTTAATCCCGGGCTTCGTTTGCAAGTTCGAATGGCTACATTAGCCACCCTAGTTCGAACTAGGGTGGCTAGTGTAGACATACCCGGGGAGATGGCAGTTCACCCTGATCAACCAAAGCATAAGGATAGACAAGCTTTGACATTTTCATGTTTTTCAGATGTTGTTCTTAATATACTTTAAGTAGGGGCTAGTGATTTATCATCACAAGTTATATAAAAATAATGTGGTCATGGCAAAACAAAATCTAAGGTCATGAATATGGAGAAAAATGCCAGCATCATATTCTTTATATCCAAATGGCCTTTGTTTTGCAATACAAATTGTTTAAAGCTATGCAATAACATTTAACAGATAATCAAGGTTGGGTTTTTCAAAGAAGTCTAAGGATACCCAAGTTTACTAGAGTTTGGACATTGAACTCCCATAGAATAGGGAATCCCACCCTACAACTATTTAAAATGGCCTTCCCAATGCCCATCAGTCCAGGAAAAGAGAAAACTCTCTCTCTGGACTGCTTCCCTGTCTCTGCCATGGCTGCAGGGACAACAGTGCTGTCTTGGTACATCTCACACTTGCCCCATTACAGAAATCAGAGATGGACACCTTTCCCCAGAAATGACAAACTATTAGAGCTCCTGCTTGCCATGGGTAGCCAGGCTTTAACATGATGACTGCTCAGGTTCTCAGGGAAGTGAGGTCAGTTCTTTACTGCCACATTCACCACATGGCAAAACCCTCAAATGTCAATAGTTATAAAAAAAATCAGAGGCCTTGATTCTGCCGACAGCCGGGGCAGAAAGTGTACCATTAGCCAGACACATCTAATCTTCATTAGAAGCTTATTAAGGTACAGTATTTAGTTCTACAGTTTAATTCATATGTATCATGCAATAGCATTGCTGTTTAGCTGTTACATCTGTTGCCTAATAGTGAGTGCACTTGTGCTCTGGCTATAAAGAGGATAAACACAAATAGTCCAATATATTCTCTATCACTCATTGTTTTATAAATGTCTGTCCTATCTCCTTTTACTCATTTTTCTTTCCAAGGGTAATGATCCTATTTATTAGGCATTGTTTATATTAGTACTGGGATATCCAGTCACAATCAGGGCTTCATTGTGCCAGGCAAAGCAAATGCAAATGCAGGGTCCCTGCCCCAAAGCATTTACCTAGCATCTTTAACTCCTCCTCTAATCAAGCAGAAAGGGACTCGACAAGCATACTCTTGGACCCAACTTTGAAATCCTGTTTGCTTAAAAGGTGAACACTTGCCCCCCCAACCCCCACACACACAGAGTTACAGTGCCACTTACCATCTTTAGTGTTATTTCCATCATCTCTTCTTCTGTCTTTTCCCTTAGACAATGAACCATTGCAGCAGAGCTGGATGATTGACAGCCAGATACCCTAGCAATTTTCTGCAATAAATTAAAAAGTCATTTTTAGTATCTCTGTGGAGAACAACATTTAGTTCTCAGAAAACACTTTACCCTTCAGTGTGCTTTGTACACAGTAGGTTTCGGGTGTGTCTGGGATTCTGGCATCACAGAATCCTCCTGTAGGAGTAAGGAAGTTCAAGTGTACATTCTGGAATTTGTGTTTCAAAAGCTTTTCAAGGATGTGGCTGCAAATGAATCAGGGATCTGCCCATAGCTAAGCATCTCAGTGTAAGAGGGTTTTGTGCACTTGATAGTGCAACTTGCTTTCTTAGAGCTGTATAAACATTAATTCATTGTCACAAACCCTCACCCCCCCATGTAGGAAAAACAAAGGCACAGAGGTTAAATGACTTGAGCAAGTCAGAGGGCCTGTACCCAAGCCAGAATCACAATACGTAAGCGTTTGTCAGTTGTGTGTGTGTGTGTAATGCTGACAGGTGGAACAGAACCTGGGACCTCTAGAGCATCATGCATGAACCTATACCACCTGAGCTAAAAGCCAGCTAGCGCTCAGCTAAGATTGTAGAACAGACTCAGGCTAGGTCTACGCTGTGGGGGTGGAGGAAAGATCAGCTTAGGGTACGCAACTCCAGCTACATAAATAATGTAACTGGAATCGAAGTATCTTAAACCAAGCTTGGTGTCGTCTCCACAGTGGGAGGTTGATGGGAGAAATGCTCCCATCTATTTCCCTTACTCCTAGAGACAGCGTGGAGTTCTGGCGCCAACAGAGGCACCCTCAGCATTTGTTTTAGCTCGTCTTTACTAGATTCACTAAATCGAACCCCAGAAAATCGATCGCCAGAGTGTCAATCCTCCAGTAAGTGGAGATTTTGTCTCATTCTCTCTCTTTGTAAGTGGTCTAAGTGCCACTACATGGGACGGTACGCCACACCCAGAAGGTGTGTGGGTTACACGTGGTTAGTGAGCTACCTTAGCTTTTCTCACAATTTGTGACTAGATTTACATTTGCTGCTCAGTAGTTGAGTCAGCTGAGCTAGGGACAGCAGAGCAGCTAGCTGAGAGGGAACCTATGGGGACTCTGCCTATTGACTACCCCTGCTGAAGTCTAGCCACAAAACCACAATACCTTTGTTTACAATGGGATGCTGGGGGCCATATCTTTTGAAAAGTGGGCGTTAGTCTAAGCTAGAAATATGTACATACATGTGCCTCTGTGGATTTGAACATGCCATTATGATAAGTCCACATATAAATGGGTATTTGAGAATCAAAATATCAGACATGCACAATTTTCTTATTTCCACAGAGAAATGTAGGTGCTCATGTCTACTTTTACAGGTGCAAATCAGGTCCCAGTTTTTACAAATGCAGACTCAATATTACAAAGAACATACATTAGTTTGTGCTTCAGGATGAGTGGTAAACAAAGCCTTGATTGCAACTCCACTCTCTGAGATGGCCTTATGGAACAAGCCCTTTGCCAGAGGAGATAAGACCTGGAAAGCAGGAAAAGAGGGAGAGTACAAAAAATCTGTTTTGATCACTAACTGCAGTGTCAGGAATTACCCATAAATTAGCAAATATAACTCGTGGGTTATACATGTTTTTACAAACCCCACCGCCCACGGGGTATACATGTCCGCGTCTTATACAAATTGTTTTTTACTCCTTGGAGTCCCTCTGGGAGCATCAGTTCCCCTAAGCGGCTCTGCCCTCCCCCCCATTAGAACTGGGTCAGCTCCACTGCAGGAGGGGCAAGGAGGGCTGACAAGCTTCCAGCGTGACTGCGCTGCGCGCTCTGTTCCCCCCGCCTGGAGGAGGGTGGGTGGCGCCTGGCTGCGGCTGTGCGGGGCAGGCTTGGGCGCGAGCGCGGCTCCTCTTCCACAGGCCGGCCAGCTTGCTGGCAGCAGGATGGCTGTCGCCTTGTGTCAGCTGGGTGGCTACCTCCTCACCTCAACACTGTTGCTCAAGTGCCCGGGGCTGCTGCACCAGCCCAAGTGGCAGCGCTTCTGCTGCTGCCACATCTCCCACTGGGCATCAAAGACCATCTTTTATGAAGGAGTCAGAAGTCTCTGCGGGTTATATATGTCCGTGGGTAATCTAATTTTTTTTTTTTAAACACGATAGAAAAAGCGCGGGTAATACACGAGTGTATGTTATACATGGACGCGGGTTATATTCGCTCATTTACGGTACATTTGAATACCATTATTTCAGTTTTAAAAGTAGCTCAAGGTCTGATTTACTTCCAAACCTGCACAGCCTAGTGCAGATTATCCTCTTGATTCTAAATATGCTGAGTTTAAAAAATACATGTGGCATGTAATGGAGCCCAAATGCATGTCTGTTATGTGCTGATACCTTGGCTGCTCACCTAGACTGGGTGAAAGTATATGCAAGTGATCCTTAATGCAGATCTTAGGCACTAACTTGGAATTTTTACATTGGGGTGAATTTTATTCTCTGTGGCCACAATTTTGCACCCTATGTCAGCTGTTTAAAATAATTCAGTACTGAAGTTAACTAAAGAGGAATCAATACTTGGTCTGTTAAAACAAATAGGAGATTATATGAAAAAAAGAATTTAATTAAGAGATTCTATAATATCAAACTGTCTGTTAAAGAAGTTTGAAGAAGCTGGGAATCACAGGACATCAATCTCCACTCATCATCCCTCTCATCATATCCCTGACTTTTTACTCACAAACTCACAATACAAATATGGGGCAGTTTTTAGAGTCATTAGCCATCACTGTAAACTTACAAGAGCAGAAACGCTGATTCCTCCTGCGGACTCGCCAAATATAGTGACAGATCCTGGATCTCCTCCAAAATATTCAATATTTTCTTGAATCCACTCGAGAGCTGCCACTTGATCCAAATAGCCCCAGTTTCCACGAGCACGTTCATCACCAGAACTGATAGCAAGAAAACAGAAAGGGAAGTAGATTGCCTCGAGTTTTATCACATTCATTGTGTTATATAAAATATATCCAAGGATAATCTCTCAGCTGGCAATGAAGCAAACACCTGAAAATGGAGCTCTTGGCAGTGTCAGAAAACAAGTGAGAAAACACTGAAATTTGGAAAACTCAGGTGAGGACTAGCATCAGTTATCTAAATCACACTCCTAGCCCTAGGTGCTAGTGGAGCATAATCTAAGGGTATGTCTATGCTGCTGTTGGAGGTGTGATTGCAGATTGTATAATTATATCAGCCCTAGCTTTAATCTAGGTACCGTGGCTAAAAATAACAGTGAAGCCAAGCAGCATGGACCGTTGTGGAAGCAAGCAGCACAAGTACAAACTCAAGATTCCAAGGGGCTGTGCAGCTGGATTCCATGTCACCACGTCTTCACTGCTTAGCTGTGCTAGCTAAATTAAAGCTAGTGCAGATGTGTCTACCCATACTGCAAGCACACCCCTAATTGCACTGCAGAGAATGACAATGGCTTTTGGTGCTGAGATCCTATAGTGATGAGTACAGAGTAAGTGACAATCACCCTAATGCCCCGATTCAGCAAGAAGTAATGAAGTTGATGGGACGACTCCTGTGCTTCAAGTTAGGCACAATTGCCTTAAACACCCTGTTAAACCGAGGCTTGAATACATCAGTGCTACCATAATGAGTGCATTTTAAATGCACAGATTAAACAAACATGCCTAAGAACTAACCCAAACTTCAATAAGATGATGTTTTTCAGGTCAGATTTTCCTCTCCACTGAGAAAAGGACTGATATTTTCTTCAGCTTCCCCTGAATTCAAGTATAAAAATAAAGCAGATAATCAAAGAAATCAGATTGTAATAGTGTTCAAAATATATCTGAAAACCGAAACATTATTCAGTGTACACTTAGGGCACAATATCTTACCTAAAATATCCAAGGATCCCTAGTCTGTACTGAATTGTTACAACCACCACGTTTTCAAAGGCTGTCAGTGCTGACCCATCATATGTTGAAGCTGCACCAATCACTAATCCACCTCCATGGATCCACACCATCACCTGAATAAAAGCAAGTAGAGAATAAAAGCATGTCTACACTAGGACATTTCAAAATAATAACTCCCGAAATAACTATTTCAAAATAGTGTGTCCACACTACAGAGAAGCCTCAAAATTAGTCTGAGGCAAGCTCCCTAAGGGTACGTCTACACAGCACAACTAAAAGTCAAATTAAGCCATGCAACTTCAGCTACATCAATTGCGTACCCTAAGTTGAAATAGCTTAACTCAGCTTTTGGTGCTGTCTACACAGCAGGAAGTTGAAGGAAGAACCCTCTTCCTTCAGTGTCTCTTAATTCTTATGAAATGAGGGTTACAGGAGTCAGAGTAAGAAGTCCTCCAGTTCAACATTATTTCTAAATAAAGGCTTGCAGTGTAACATCAGTTACTCCAAAATAACGCTGCTGTGTAGATGCACCCTTAATGTGGACATGCTACCTTGACTTAGAGCCCCAGGGAGCACTGGTGGGTAATTACTTTGAATGATTCTGGGGAGTAGGTATTTCAAAATAGCAGCAGCAAAACTACTGCTGTTTTGAAATAACGATTTTGAAATAAGCGTTATTCTACATGGAAAGCAAGAGTTATTATTTCCAAATAACCAGCCCCTTATTTCAACATAAGCAGCTTGGTAGGGTGGATACTCTGTTATTTTGAAATAAGGGTGTAGATCAGGGCTTAGTTACTTGCATCTGCAACACCCTGATAAAAGTCAAATCAAAGATTGCTATTTTTGCTGTGATGAGGTACTATTTTATGCTACTGAACAACACTACAATTGTGCTGGCCCAGCTGCTTGAAAGTATAGAAAAAAAGTGGTAAGACTTTTTCAAGTATGAAAATTTTAAAGAGAAATTATTATTTTTATTAAATATTCATATAATAATGCTCTGTTTTGTAGTGTTTACAATCTAAAAACACAAACAGACAAAGGGAAAGGGATGGGAATATAACTTGGAAGCAGAAAAATATGGGAAAGAATTGACCCAGATTTGTTGGTTACAAATTGTATGGAGCTTTGGGTTTTTAAATTGGGGTAGGAAGTAGAGAAAAAAGGGAAAAAAAGAAAGGGAATAGTTACCCTGGTTGTTCAATGCCAAGTGTTCTTTCAGAATACTTCTTACACTAACAGAGATTCTATTTTTAAAGTTTTTTTGGCTTAAGAAAATAGGATGGCCTTCCAGAATCTGGCAGGCTATATCAGTCTTTTTGGATCTCAGATCTAAGAAAACTCACACGGTATGAAATATACAGAATGGCATGAAGAATAGAATAGATGTTCATGAGATTAGGAAAGAAGTTCTGAGTTACAACAGAAAATGGGAAATAAAATAAGAATCCACCAAACTGAGGCAATAGCATGCAAGTCATTCCTTTATGGTGGCATAATTTTACTATTTACTTCGTTTTTCTCTTTTTGGAATTTTATAAAGGAAATTGTGTTACATACAATAACTTATTTATCATTTCAGCAAATATTTAAACTGTAAAATATTAGAAGGTTTGTATGTTGTAAGTCTTCGCAAATATTTTAAAAAATATGAACATGCAACTAAATAGATTGCTTTTGAAAATCAGACCAGCCTCTAAAACTGTACCTATAAATTTGCACATAATAGTAAAGTGCTGTGAAGTTTCTCTTATCCCCTACTGAAAAACCAGGAGTAAGTTCAAATTAAGATACACAACTTCAACTATGTTAATTGCATAGCAGAAGTCAAAGTACCTTAACTCAAATTTTGGCACCATCCATACTGCAGGAAGTCAAACATAGCACACTTTCCCTTTGACTTCCCTTACTTCTCAGAGAAGCAGGACTACTGGCATCGACGGGAGCGCCCTCTCAGTTCGAATTAGCGTGTCTTCAGTAGGCACTCTAATTTGAACCCCAGAAGATTGACTGTGGCTGCTTCAATCTTATCTGTAGTGTAGACATAGCCTTATAGATTCAAATTGAGCCCTGTAATATGTAGGCACTGACCTCAAGAGAAGTTGTGCCCATTTTTACCAAGGTATAATTTGATCCATAGAGTTACACCAGGGGCAAACTCATGGCACCAATTTTGCAGTAATGTTGCTTACAGGTAACATGTCTTTGTCTGAACTGGCAGGTGTGTACACGTTTAGAAACAAACAGTCTTCAGAAACTCGGAAAGGAAATTTTTCTTTTCTGTTAGTAAATGCGTCGGATAGCTGCTGCCCGGCCACTGGGTCCTGTAGGCACCTTAATCATTAAAACAAACAAATTAGTTAATTGAAAATAATATTCAACCCAGTCATAGTAACAAAACCTGTCACATGTTCCATCCACAGTAAATACAGCAAGACCACCTGTGACAGGTTTCCAGATTGTTGGTAATGGAGAATCATATCACTGTTTTCCATTTTTAACAAACATTTTCTTCCCTGTTACTGACAGCCAATACTGTCATTCAGTGGAAAGTCAGCTGGATTCTTGTCCATCTTATGTAACCCAATCAGCTAGTATATTATAGATATCAATCACATCCTTAATACACTGTTGGAAGGCATGTTGTCACTATAGTGATGAAGGCAGAATAAGACCTCAATTGAATAAACTGCCCTCAACTTTATATATGTAACTCTGGGAAATTGACTCATTTAGACCCGCCAATGTTTCTTATATCTCATGAGTAGAACTGAAGAGGATCTGTGTTTCATAAGCATCACTGATTGGAAATTTAAAAATCTCTGAGGAAAACATAATTGATGAAGAGTAGGAGTGGTCTGTTTCTAAAGCCAAATCAATATTCTGGGACATACCTTTAAAACTCACTTAAATTAACAGTCTACAGCAGTGGTCTCCAACCTTTACACACCCAAGCTCACTTTTTAAATGACAGAACAAGCCAAGATCTACCGCCCCGCCCTTTCCTTGAAGCCCCGCCCTCTCTATTCTCCTCCTCTCCATCCCTTGCTATTCCCAACCCTTATACTGCTGCTTTTTACCCCAATTTTTCTGTAGGAAGAAGTTTTTCCAACATTTGGCCTGTCTAGACTGGACCAAATGTCAGAAAAAACCCTTCTTTTGGAAGCCCCCTTATTCCTCGTGGAAAGAGGAATATAGGGGTGACTGAAAGATCATGTTTGCTCTTCCACTAAAAGAAGAAGAACAAATGCATCCCTGGATGCAGAAGAGTTTTTCTGGGATATCTCCCGAATCCTGAAAAACTCCTGCAGTCTAGCCGTACCCTCGCAGGGTTGAGACAGGATGTGTAGGCTCCGGGGTAGGAATGAGGGATTTGGATGTGGGAAGGGGTGAGAGGTGCAAGCTCTGGGAGGAAATCTGGATGCAGGAGGAGGTGAATAAGAGAACGCTGGCTCAGGGAGGGGGCTCTAAGCCAGGCAGTGTTGGGGTCAGATGTAGGGTTAGGGTACTAAGCAAGCCACAGACTTCTGGATGTGAGGGTTCAGGAATTTGGGTTGGGGTATGTGAGGGGCTCAGGGCAGGGGGTTTCAGTGTATGATAGGCTCAGATGTAGGTCTGGGGGAAAAGGGAGTGCAGGAGTGTTATGATGCTGTGGCCAGATGGGGGCTTGGCCCCAACTGGGGGTTTGTTGGCCAGGCTTCATTTTTAAATAAAATACTATGTCAAACACAAAGGCTACGTCTAGACTGGCATGATTTTCCGCAAATGCTTTTAACGGAAAAGTTTTTCTGTTGAAAGCATTTGCAGAAAAGAGCGTCTAGATTGGCACGGACGCTTTTCCGCAAAAGCACTTTTTGCGGAAAAGTGTCCGTGCCAATCTAGACGCGGTTTTCTGCAAGAAAGCCCCGATCGCCATTTTAGCCATCGGGGCTTTTTTGCGCAAAACAAATCTGAGCTGTCTACACTGGCCCTTTTGCACAAAAGCTTTTGCGCAAAAGGACTTTTGCCCGAATGGGAGCGTCAAAGTATTTGCGCAAGAAGCACTGATTTCTTACATTAGAATGTCAGTGCTTTTGCGCAAATTCAAGCGGCCAGTGTAGACAGCTGGCAATTTTTTTCGCAAAAGCAGCCGCTTTTGCAGAAAAACTTGCCAGTCTAGACACAGCCAAAAAGTTTCTGCATTGTCTTTATTTCTGAGAAGGGCAGGGAACCTGTTTTGTGTCACGGACCACTGACCCACGGAAAAGTCAGTTGGGGCCACACAAGCGAGATGCAAAAAAACCCCTAGTCCAACCCTCCCCCCCCCAAGCTTCACTAATGTGGCCCCAACTGTGTTGGTGGGAGCAGGGGACATAGTACTGGGGAAGGGTGCTAGGGGGTGCTTCGGCAGGGGACAGGGTGCTGCTGGGGACAGGGCTCTGAGGCTGGGGACAGGGTGCCACTGGGGACAGGGCTCTGAGGCTGGGGACAGGGTGCCACTGGGGACAGGGCTCTGAGGCTGGGGAGTGGGGAGAGGGGGCTGGGGAGAGAGGAGAGGGGGGCAGAGAGTCCCCTGCATCTGCCTCCTCCCAGAATTCCCCCCCCCCCGAGGGAAGCCGGTGCGTGCCTCCTGTGGCGCAGCCAAACCCCCACACATGCTTGCCCCGGGGCCAAACCCCCGTGCGTGCCTGCTCCAGGGCCAAACCCCCCTCCTGTGGCGCAGCCAAACCCCCGTGCGCGCCTGCCCCGGGGCCAACCCCCGCTCCCTCGGCGCAGGGAAACTCCTGCGCTCAACTCACCCCTCCTGCGGTGCAGGGAAACTGCCGCACTCCTCTTCCAGGGCCGACGCCCCCTCCCGCGGCACGCTATGTGGCATGCTGTGGGAGGGGATCAGCCGGTGCACTTCCAGAACCACGCGAAGTGGCGCGAAGCTGCAGGCAGGACTTCCGTCCCCCCCCGGGAAGACAGCACTACGCTGGAGGTAGGTAGTGGGGCTTCTCGGGGGGTGGGGAAGCCCAAACGCCTTGCGATCGACCAGTCAATCGCGCTCAACCAGTCGATCGCTATTGAGCGGTTGGTGACCACGGGTCTACAGGCACTAACAAACCCATTAAACAGTTCCACCAGAGCTCATTTTGCGAGACTTATTTTTCCCTGAGTGTCAGCATTGTGTTTTCCACATTACACATGCCTACCCATCCAGATGTTCATGTCACTGTCTTACATGGGTGGATAGAAAGTTGCATTTCTGAGGCCCTTCCATGGCTCAGCTGGTTCTGGTGGGGAAAATCTCAATGGTCCAACAGGTGGCTTTGCAAAGGGTATTCCCAGGAAAACATTTACATCTCTCTCAGCGCCATCAACTTTGATTTGCTGTCCTCGCAGTTTCCCATACTTAGTAACCACTTCTGGGTGTAGTGCCTTTTGTCCTGTGAAATGTATGCATAAAAGTCAGATTATATGTTGGTAGGTTCAAAATAACTTGTGTGGCAGAGCTCTAGCCTTGCCTCAAGGGGATCCTGAGCTTCTAGGGGGATAGTGTTTGCCTCAGAGGCTGACAGGGGCCTCTCCACATAGCCTCTTGCCCTTTACTAGAGGCAAGGGTCACAGCCTACTGAGCCATCTTCATTATAGGCCAGTCCAACAGGTTTGGAGTAAACCCCTCTTTAGTCCCAAATTCCCCCTTCAGCAGTAGTCTTTGTAGTGGTGTGGGGAGGAATTGGGGGAATCCAGGCCCATGCTCTGCTCCAGGTTCCAGCCAAGGGACCCTAATGGCCACAACAGCAACAGCAACAGCACATAGTAATTCCTCCATCATTAGAGATGCAGCTTTTCCCTGAGCCACTTCCCCCCAACCAATTCCTCCCCATACCTTTCTCCCAGCACCAGACCATGTCCTTCCTCTCTTCTTCTTCTTCCTTTCCCTCCCTCCCTCCCTCCCTCCCCAAAACACTCTTCACTTCTAGTCCTTGGCCTGGCAGCCCACCCTGAAGTGAAGCTTTTTAAACTAGCTCCAGCAAATCCTTAATGGGCTGCAGGTGTTTTGATTAGCCTGCTGCTTCAGGCAAGCTCTGAATTAGCCCCAGGCTCTTTCTGATTGTGCTGTAGCAGCCTCTGCCCTGGTTACTCAGGGAAGAGAAAACTGTCCACTCAGAGGCCAGCATATCTACCTTCCATCAGACTGTGGTAGCCAACTGGTCTGGGTCTGTCACACCTGGTAGGTTTCTAAGTACTTCAGATGTTTATGAATATACCTTTGATTTTTTAATTTAAACATTTTATACAGAATATTTTAATAAGTATTCACGAGTAAGTAAAAAAAACAACCAACCTCAAATCATATCTACTTTTAAGTTTAACCGTGCTATGAGAGAGCTGTATTAGAGTTGCCAGTTTTGGTTGGCTGTATTCCTGGTGGTTTCATCGCTTGGAATAATCTTTAATTAATTATTAATCTTTAACTGCTTGAGATTCCAGGACAATCCTGAAAGGTTGGCAACCTTTGCCTATATATTGCATTCATTTATTTTCAAATTATATTGTACTTTACAGGCAACTTGTTGCATAACATTGAAGTTGGCATCATGCATTGTTATGTTGATTAATTGTTGGCTAAGCATTCCCAAGGCAGGAATTGTGTTCAGTTCAAACTTTTCTCACCTTGAGTGGAAAAGTACAAGATCCAAAATGGGTTCCAGCATCAAGTGGCCTGACCCACATGTCCTAGGGACCAACCACTATCCAGGCTTACAGGAAAAACAAGACTGTTCACAGGCTGTTGGTTTGAGTATCGAGCCATTATGTTTCTAAAGTATCACTAATGACCTTCATTGGGACATCTAGACTTATAATAGATTCAGACTTCATATTTCTAACTTTATATACAAGAATGATACGTGCATAGAAATAGAATATACACATTCAGCAGATTGTAACTTTAAAAATGATATGTCAAATGATGCATCTTGCCTAAAGCCTCTTTGAGTTATGCATATTCATAAGCCAGAGTTGTTGACTTGAGTCCCACAACTTGAAGTCGAGTCTGACTTAAGTCGCCTAGGTGACTCGACTTGAGACTCGACTCAGATTCATTGTTTGTGACTTGAGACTCAACTTGAGACTTGCTAATTTTGTTAAATGAACTTGGTGAAAAAATTGTCCAAAAATGCCGATATTGATGGCTTGTACAAAAGTGACTTGACATTTTTAAAATTAAGACTTGAGACTCGACTTGGGACTTGACTCAAAACTGACTTTAGGGACTAGAGACTCGACTTGAGACTTGAACTGTAGTGACTTGAGACTCGACTTGGACTTGACAATGACGACTTGAAGACAACACTGTCATAAACCAATTTTCATAAACTCTGGCGGGGGGACGACTCGGTAACAATGTTGATTGCCATGCTTTGCATTATTATTGTTTTAAAACAACAACAGTATTTCTTTAATTATCTTGACAAGGGGAGAAGAGCTGGCCCCCAACAAAAGCAATGGGGGAGCATCTACACTGCACCCTAAGCTCAAAATAAGCTACGCAATTTGAGCTATGCAAATGGCATAGCTTATTTCGAGTTAATCTCAAAATACCTTATTTCATAATTTGGCACTGTCTACACAGTGCCAAATTTCAAAATAAACTGCTATTCTGAAATGTCCCTAAATCCTTGTGGAATGAGGTTTACAGGGACATCAAAATAGCACCCCCACTATATTTCAGAATAACGGGCTTGTTTCAAAGTATACTGGAAGTATCACAAAATAGCACTGCAGTGTAGACAAACCCTGGGAGTTTTGCCATTGACTTCAATTTAAAGATGGAAGTATGTCCAATATTAACATCTGACAGCCTTGGGTTATCCCTCATCCCAGTCACTGCAGTGCTTCAATCAACATCCTTCTTTTAGCCATTCAGTATGGGTGTGTCTAGACTGGCAAGATTTTGCGCAAAAGCAACTGCTTTTGCGCAAAAACTTGCCAGCTGTCTACACTGGCCACTTGAATTTGTGCAAGAACACTGACGATCTAATGTAAGATTGTCAGTGTTCTTGCGCAAATACTATGATGCTCCTGCTCAGGGATAAGCCCTCTTGCGCAAGAATACTTGCGCAAGAGGGCCAGTGTAGACCGGGAAGAACTGTTTTGCGCAAAAAAGCCCCGATGGAAAATGGCCATCGGGGCTTTCTTGTGCAAAATCACGTCTAGACTGGCCACGGATGCTTTTGCGCAAAAGCACTTTTTGCGCAAAGGCACCCGTACCAATCTAGACGCTCTTTTGCGGAAATGCTTTTAATGAAAAAACTTTTCCGTTAAAAGCATTTCCGCAAAATCATGCCAGTCT
Source organism: Pelochelys cantorii (assembly GCA_032595735.1). Lineage (NCBI taxonomy): Eukaryota > Metazoa > Chordata > Testudines > Trionychidae > Pelochelys > Pelochelys cantorii. Next base: position 26,446,993 of record CM064339.1, read on the forward strand.
AGACGCAGCCTATCAGTCTTTGTTCTAGCTATATATTTGAGAAGGTTTGTCTGTGAGAGAGCCTGTCTGTCCATCTGTCTGTCTGTTCAAGAACGCCTCCTAAATGGTAAGACTAATGACCACCAAATTTGGTATGCAGCTTCCTTGTATCCTAACTTAAAGCAAGGTCATGATTTGGTTGCATGTGTGCAGAAGGCTGAAGCTCCCCTCCACTAGTTCATACAGGGATGCATAAAAAGAACTCCTCCTACAAAGTGAGAGCTAGGACCACCAAATTTGGTATGCAGCTTCCCCTTGTCATAACTTCAAGCAAGGGTATGTCTAGACTATATCCTTCTGTCGCCAGAGGGATGTAAATTAGACATACTGAAATTGCTAATGAAGCGGGGATTTAAATCTCCCGCGCTTCATTAGCATAAAAATGGCCACCGCTTTTTGTCGCCATGGAGCTTTGGCGACGAAAAGTAACAGTTTAGCCACGGTTCTATTGCTCACTGAAGCCTTTGGTGACAGATCCCGTATACCTCGTTTTACAAGACATAAGGGATCTGTTGCCAAAGGCTTTAGAGAGCAATAGAACTGCGGCTAGACTGCCACTTTTCGTCATCAAAGCTCCGTGGCGACAAAAAGCGGTGGCCATTTTTATGCTAATGAAGCACGGGAGATTTAAATTCCTGCTTCATTAGCAATTTCGATATGTTTAATTTACATCCCTCTGGCGACAGAGGGATGTAGACTTGACATACCCCAAGATAAGGATTTGGTTATGTGTGTGGGGAAGGAGGAGAGCTGAAGATCCAGCCCCCTCCAAATGTACAGGGATTCATAAGACCATACAGAAAAGAGACAGAATCACCAGGCAGGTGAAAGGAGCTGGGAGCCTCCCCTCCATTTGTATGGGAACATTGCTGGCTGTTCCCATCAAGAAGCAAGGGGAAAGTGCTCAGTTTGCTCCATTCCTCACTGTAGCTGGGCAACGCAGGAGGCATATTAACCTGGACCTGCTCCAGCCAGGGGACATGCACTTCTCCTAAGGATGTTAACTAGCGGTTAATTGACTAGTCAAGCAGTCGATGGAATTTCCATCTGCTACTTGACTAGTCGATAGGCACTTCTGCATTCCTCTTTTCAAAGGGGGCAGCGCCGCACAGCTGAGCCTGGGGTTAGCTGTGCAGCACTGCGTTCATGGAGCCTGGGGTCAGCTGGGGAAATGCCATGTTGGAGCCCAGGATCAGCTGGAGTCCCCAGCTGAGCCCGGGCTCCACGCACACAGTGCCGCACAGCTGATCCCAGGATCGGTGCCACACAGCTGAGCCGGGGATCAGCTGTGCGACGCTGCCACTTTCAAGTACTCCCGCTTCCCCCTGCTCCTTTGCTTCCTCTATCTGATAGAGGCAGCAAGGGGGGACGGGAATCGACTAGTCAACTAGTCTTAAACATCTCTAACTTCTCCCTTGTTTGTGCCCACTGGAGCTGCAGCAGCCATAGAGAGGCGCTTCTCACCTGTCCCCAAGCTGCTATGATGAGAAAGGGCTGGGGCTGTCCTCTCTCCCAGGACAGCCAGCGTATATTGAACCCTTCGTCCCCAGCCCCACTATAGAGGAATGATTTAAATGAAGAAAAACAAAACTGAATTAAGGACCTGAGAAACGCTGGGTACATTTTCTAGTAGTTATATAATTCAGTTTTCAGAACGGATACGTCTAGACTGGCATGATTTTCTGCAAATGCTTTTAACGGAAAAGCATTTTCCGTGGTCTGGGCTCTTAGATCCCCATCATGTGGGATGTCTCCTGGACGGAACCAGGAGAGAGTGACTGGGGAGTGTACCATCCTTGCAGCAAAACTCAGGCGGCCCTAGGGCCAGCCCGAGCGCTTCCCCCCTCCCCCTCCCGCTAGCCCTCACACACGTAGCCCAGGGACATGTGTGGCTACAGTGGGGACTTCCCTCAGGGGGCCAGCCAAGGCACCGGGAGCAGGCGAGGGGCTCAGTGGGGGCCACGCTCATGGGCTGTGCTGCTGCTGTTCTCCCAGAAGCAGCTGGCTGTGCCTCACAGCCAGGCATGGGACAGTGTGCCGTTCTGTGTGCTGCACCCTTGCGGAGGTGCGGGCTCTGGCCTGAGCCCCTGGGGCCCTGGCTAGTTCCAGCCGGCATCCACCCTTCCCCCCGGTCCCGCTGGATGTGTGTGAGCAGCACGGTCCCAGGCGTGCCCTGCAGCTGCCTGCCGTGGCCACATGCTGCTCGGTCACCAGGCTGCACGTGGTTGCACGTGCTGCTTACTGCCTAATGCTACACAGCCCGTGAGCTCACATGGCCTGAGTGACGTGCTCCCCCCCTCCCCGCCCTTGTGAGTGCAAAGTGCAACACTCACTGGTGGATCCTTCCCCAGCCTCCGAGGATGCGTGGGAGATGTCGGGACTGCCGGAGGGGGCCTGCTGGGTGGCAGTGCTGGCCTCGTCCTCTGACGCACTGCTGGGGATGTCTCCTTCCTCCGTCTTGGTGGTCCTGGTGACGGGGGGGCGCTTGCTGCTGTCCACCAGGACGTCCGGGCCTTGCAGGGCTGGCTGGCCCAGGATGGCTTGGAGCCGCCGGTAGTGGGGGCAGGTGTCGGCTCCTGCCCCCTGGCCCTTGCTAGCCCGGACGTAGCCCAGGTGCAGTTCTTTCATTTTTGCCTGGACTTGTTCCAGGGTCCGGGCTGGATGGCCCTGGTGGGTGAGCGCCTGGGCCATGAGGGCAAAGATCTCCGAGTTCCGGCGCCGGGAGCGGGTGTTGTGGAGGGCCTTCTCCTCCTGCCACAGATCCAGCAGGGCCTCCAGCTCCCCCGAGGACCAGGATGGGGCCCTTCTTTTTCTGGCCCTGGGGGCCTCCTGCGCTGGGGATGCGGGTGGCTGATCCCCCCACGCCCCCCGGAGCTGCCATTGCACTTGGGGGGTGTCTGCTGGACAGCAAGGGCCACGTAGCAGACCTCTGGCCAGAGGTCTGAGGGGCTCCTGCCGTGTGAGCTCAGCAGCCTGCGTCTGTTTTAAGGGGGCTCGGGTTACCAGGAAGTCCAGGGAGCTGACTGTGGCTATGGAGTCTCCAAGCGTCCATAGGGCTTTTTTCCGTTTAGCCTGCTTTTGCGCAAAACATCTTAGCTGCCTGTCTACACTGGCCCTTTTGCGCAAAAACATTTGCGCAAGAGGGCTTTTTCCCAAGCGGGAGCATCATTGTATTTGGCAAGAACGCTGACGATCATACATTAGATTGTCAGTGTTCTTGCACAAATTCAAGCGGCCAGTGTACACAGCTGGCAAGCTTTTGCGCAAAAGTGGGCGCTTTTGCGGAAAAACTTGCCAGTCTAGATGCAGCCAACATGTCTAGGAAATGAGGCTGCATTCTATTATTATTATTTATTAGTTATACTACCCCAGCACCTGAACATGAGGATTAAAAATGTAATCTCTAGAGCCAGAGTGTGTTATACACAGTGTAGCGGAGAAAACATAGTTAGTGGTTGCTAATATCAACAGTGAATTAATCACCCAACATGCTGTGGATGTCATAGTGCCTTGCTACACAGATAGTGATACACAAATCTTAAGGGTAAAAAATAGCCAAGGGAATGTTTAAAGCGATCTGAAAAAAGTGAGGCAGAGGGCTGTCTATCATGATCTGGGAGCAGCCACCCTGGTAAAACAGTATTTATAGTGCACCCATCAGCAATTGGGCTTCATTTTTTTTGAGCCTGTGATTACTTGCAGTCCCTCCCAGTTTAAGCACTGGGCCATGGGAAAGAATGTGTAAAGTGTGGGAAAGTGGCAGCAAGTGGACGTGCAGGCAGTGCAGGTTAGTCCGGTCTGGAATCTTTTACCCTGAACTGAATCTAACCCAAAAGAGTGCACTTGCCAGTGGTGTACTGCACTAACCATACAGAATTCTGCTTTTAGCTATGCATATAGAACCAGATTCATTTCCAGAACAACTCCAGTAAGATTTTGCCCCAAGTACAACCAGTCCTGGAAATTTAGTCACAGCACCACTTATCCCAGTTAATATTAATAACATGGTTTCAGAGTGGTGTGCAGGGAGTGGACTTTAACCGTGCTTCATAACCTGGAGGCAGACCAGGCTTGCAATACAGAGAGCCCCTGGTTGTGCTATTTATTATCTCTCCTGCCCTATGCATGCCAACAGCCTCTGGCACTAGTGTGGGGAAAACCTTGAGCCTTCTGAAAAAGTGCCCCAAGTCTGATTCAGACCCAGCTGAGCTGCAGGCTCCTTGGGAAGGAATGGAACTTGCTGTTTGGAAGGATCTGTGTAAATCTGTAGCTCTAAACAAGTAGTTTTATTGCTCATCAAGCAGTACTAGTTACTGAATATTAACACTTCTGTACCTGTCCCAGTAAGGAGAGTGCCCTTCACAATTACGTGGGAGTAATGCAGACACTGTAAGAACTAAAGTTGCAACCATCAGGCACATATTTGAAGACAGGAAAATGAAAAGCAGGTAAGAATCACAATAGTCCAACTCTCATATTTCTGCCAAACAAATTGTGTGTCCAACTCTTGTGTTAAAATCACACACCTGTTCCATGCTGTTTCCAACTCGCTGCACTGCACATTGTTTTGTTTCCCCAGGAAAGGCAATAGTGTAAAATATTTTAAAATCTTACCATTAGCTGTCAGGGTTGTGAAACAAGCGGCAATAATCAGGGATAGCAGCAAAGTATTTTCACCAGTAGACATATTGCAGGTGTGCCAATAGCCAGCGGTCCAGCTCATTGTTTTAAACAGTCAGTAAAGTGCACTGTTTGCTGTTTAAAAGACACTGAAGTCACTAACCAGTAGCACTTAGGCACGGTCCTGAAATACTGGTTTCACCTTCTTTGACAGTCAAAAAAACCCTGTTGCTCGTATTGTAAACTCAAACATTACAGCACAATGACCTATAAGAAGGCATGACATTCTGTAGACTGTTTTGATCATTTAACCCTGTGAGGGATAAAGTAGCCAGATGAGCTGGATGTTTTGCTCAAAAACTGGCAACAGTTTTCCCATGGAGCAGTTTTCCCCTGGAAAATGCTGATTCAACTAAATCAAAACATTTTGCAGGGGCATTTAATGTAATTGAAATTTTCAATGGGAAATTATTTTGAAATCTTTTATTTTATTGTTTAAAAGCATAGTCAATGATTCATTGTTAAGAATGTTTATGAGACTAACTAACCAAATGTAGCCAACATTTTTATCTAGAGACTAACCAGTACAATTAGAAAAGGAGAGATGTGTACCCTCATTCAGGAAGAATGTTTTATGTTGTAGTATGTTCACCACTGATATTTGTGTCACAAACAGGAATGTAAAATTCCATTTGTAACCCCTCTGCTGGGTAGGGCCGGCAGCAACCAGGGCTGGGTTCAATATTTAGGGGTCCATCTCACACAGAACTGGCTCAAGCCCCCACCAGGTAGCCTGGGAAATTCAGACCCTTGGGCACCTCTGAGAGGCAATGCTTCCCCACTCGCAAGCACAGAGTCTGAGTGTAGAAAGAAACTTTTAATGAAAGAGAGAGAGAGAGAGGGAAGTCACATGGCATTAACTTGGGAAAATACCACAAACAGGCTGTGTCTAGACTGGCCAGTTTTTCCGGAAAATCAGCCGCTTTTCCGGAAAAACTTGCCAGTTGTCTACACTGGCTGCTTGAATTTCCGCAAGAACACTGACGATCTCATGTAAGATTGTCAGTGTTCTTGCGGAAATACTATGCTGCTCCCGTTCGGGCAAAAGCCCTCTTGCGCAAATGCTTTTGCGCAAGAGGGCCAGTGTAGACAATGTGGTATTGTTTTGCACAAAAAAGCCCTGATGGCTAAAATGGCGATCGGGACTTTCTTGCGCAAAAGTGCGTCTAGATTGGCCAGGGACGCTTTTCCGCAAAAAGTGCTTTTGCGGAAAAGCATCCGTGCCAATCTAGACGCTCTTTTCTGCAAATGCTTTTAATGGAAAACTTTTCCGTTCAAAGCATTTGCGGAAAATCATGCCAGTCTAGACGTAGCCACAGAGTTCATACCCCCCTCCTTCCCCGCCCACGAGTGACCATCCCAGCTCAAAAAGGATTGCGCATTGCTTTTTTGCCTCTCAGGCTCGCTAGTCCAACAAGGTAAGGGTTCCATTTGTAGGGATAACATATTAAAGTATTAAAAATAAATGATTCCCCCAAGTGGAAGTGACTCCCCATAATTTGTTCCCCACAACTGAAAGTCTAAGTAGTATAAGTTTGTTAAGTAGAAGAAGCATATCAGTGTTTAGATTTATTATTATTATTATTATTTGTTAAGATTGTTAAATGTTTAGATTTATAATTATTGCCCCTCTAGAATATAATTTGTTAAGAATATAATACTATGTAGCCAGAAACAGCTCCCCTCTCTGTGTCCCAGGGCACACTCAAACTTTTGCAAGTGGCTGCTTGTCAAGCCACTAACTCTGCTCTGGGAGCCAAGCCCTATAATTGATTAAGGGCATTGTTACACAATTGACGCCCGTTCTCTTCAAAGCATTGTGAACCAATTAACCCTAATCGCAAAGTGAAACGTAACTATAACAGTAACTAACTCAGCACTCAGAGAGAATGTTTTAAGAAATGCCACCCAGAAACTTTTGTAACTTTTTGTAACTACAACTCTTGTATATGTAAAATTATTATTATACAAAATACTGTATGTGAAACATTAATTAGGGAATGTATGTAAGAGAGAGAGTGCTTGGACAATGAATGAATGGTTTGAGAGGTACCAGCCTGAGAATACAGTATCAAAGGGCTGAAGAAGGCGTCAGGTGCCAGTGCAACCAAAAGGTGTCAAGTGGAGAAAAACTGGAGACTGGAGGTCCACCCTATGAGATCACTGACGAGCACCTGGCAGCCACCCTGTAGACATCAGCATGACGCAGCAATTCCCATAGACTGGCATAGGAAGAAATTCCTATAAAGACTGGACCAAAAGACTATGGAGTTAGAGTCCAAGGTTCTGCTGCCAGCCTACCAGGAGCTTCAGATGCGCATCTGACCAGGACTTCGCTCTCCACTACCATCACTTGTGTACAGAATACCTGGCCAGTACTCTGTCACAAGCAACTTCCAGGCTGGTAACTATAACAACTACACAGAACCTGAATGAATGATTGAATGAATGTTTGCTTCTGTCTTTTCTTTATTCTTTATTATTATCTTTACAATAAATGTGGCTTTTTGCCTTATCCCCCTTCATAAGATCCTGCTTGCTTTTATTGGTACAACACATTCACTTACCCAAACTTTCTCCGTACCCCACTTCAAATGCCCCACTTACAGCTCTGTCCAGTCAGTGCAGATCCTGACACATCATCCTGATAACTCCACTCCTCGGCTATATCTACACTCGCGGCTTCTTGCGCAAGAAATATGCAAATGAGGCTAAGCGTGGAATATTGCCAAGCCTCATTTGCATACCTAATGAGCTGCCATTTTTGCAGAAGAGGCTCTTGTGCCAGAAGGAGCTGTCTACACTGCCCCTGCTTGCCCAACAAAAACCCTCTTGCGCAATGCCGTTATTCCTGAAAATAATCAGCGTAGCAGCATTGCGCAAGAGGGTTTTTCTTGAGCAAGAAGGGGCAGTGTAGACAGCTCCTTCTGGAGCAAGAGCCTCTTCTGCAAAAATGGTGGCTCATTAGGTATGCAAATGAGGCTCAGCAATATTCCACACTTAACCTCATTTGCATATTTCTAGCACAAGGAGCCACGAGTGTAAACATAGCCCTTGAGCCTGAGGCTACATCACCTTTGGGCTGCTCCTGTGGTCTGCTTGCTCTGCCTGCCACCATTCCCACCAGCCGCTCCACTGGCTGCCTGCTGCCGCTCCTATCGTCCATCCACTCTACTGGCTGCAAGGAGTCTGGCTCTAGGCCAAACCAGTGATTTCAACTCTTTAGCCACCATCTAGGCTGGCAAAAGATTCCAGCTCCTAGTGGACTAGCAAAAAGACTCCTGCTGGAGTCTGCTTTCAGTCTATCCTTAAAACAAGAGGGAAAGAGGCAGGTTAAACCAGTCTTACAGCTAACACCTGTCAGGCATGAGCAGGCCAAGTAAAGCCCTTTCCCCCAGCTCTATACACTGAACTCTGGAAGGGGGAGTCTTGTTCATCTGAGACCCCTTACAGTGATGGTGTCTCTCCTGTAAGCACTCGTGTCATATTTTACAGTTCCCACATTTAGGGGTAGCATGATTTGTGACCCCCCACAACAGCCCAAATTAGTTACAATACATCACATTCCATTCCACAACTGGATCCTCCATCAGCCCTGGCTGAATTGGATTTACATAACCATACCTTCCCCCTCCTGGCATGAGCTATATTTACATATCAACAGTTAACAGTTAATTATCTTGCAGAGCTAAACAATTTGGCTGTGTCTAGACTGGTGCGATCTTGCGCCAGAGCTATGCAAATGAGGCTCAGCGTGGAATATCGCTGAGCCTCGTTTGCATAACTAATGAGCCACCATTTTTGCGGAAGAGGCTCTTGCGCAAAGCCGTTATGCTGATAATTTTCAGGCATAACGGCTTTGCGCAAGAGAGTTTTTCTTGCGCAAGACAGGGCAGTGTAGACAGCTCCGTCTTGCGCAAGAGCCTCTTCCGCAAAAATGGCGGCTCATTAGTTATGCAAATGAGGCTCGGCGATATTCCACACTGAGCCTCATTTGCATAGCTCTGGTGCAAGATCGTGCCAGTCTAGACACAGCCTTTGATTGAGCACATCCACCCCCAGGGCAGCTCTCTTCTTTTAGCTGGCTGATAGCAAAAAGTAGTTTAGCCCCTGCCTACACATTTAATTGGTTAACCGAAGCGGAGCAGCCCCTGCCTGTGCCCCTCTCCCTGCCTTCCCAGGCCTGCCATGGGAGCTGCAACATGCTCAGGCTCCCACGGACAGGGGCTGCTCTGGATATCTGTGGTGGGCCCCATGCTAGAGCAGTGCCCTGCCCATGGTGGGTGGGGAGATGCTTCAGGCCCTACCGGTTAACCAGAACCAGTAAGTACAACCTATTAAGAGTGATGCTTACTGGTTAATCAGTTAACTGGTTAACTTTTCACATCCCTAATCACAAGGTAGAAAGCACTTTACATCATCTAAGAATGCTTGAATACTGTTTCCATTTCTGGTTGCCCCATCTCACAAAGGCTGCATTTAGACTGGCAAGATTTTGTGCAAAAGCGACTGCTTTTGCGCAAAAACTTGACAGCTGTCTACCCCGGCCACTTGAATTTGCACAAAAGCACTGATATTCTAATGTAAGAAATCAGTGCTTCTTGCGCAAATACTTTGACGCGCCCATTCGGGCAAAAGTTCTTTTGCGCAAAAGCTTTTGCGCAAAAGGGCCAGTGTAGACAGGCAGCTAAGACATTTTGCGCAAAAGCAGGCTAAACGGAAAAAAGCCCTATGGACGCTTGGAGACTCCGTAGCCACAGTCAGCTCCCTGGACTTCCTGGAAACCTGATCCCCCTTAAAGCAGACACAGGCTGCTGGGCTCACGCGCAGGAGCCTTCCTCGCACCTCTGGCCAGAGGTCTGCCACGTGGCCCCTGCCGTCCAGCAGACACCCCCAAGCACCATGGCAGCTCCAGGGGGGATCAGACACCCACACCCCCAGCGCAGGAGGCCCCCAGGGACCATAAACTAAGGGGCCCATCCTGGTCCTTGGGGGAGCTGGACAGCTTGCTGGACCTCTGGCAGGAAGAGGAGGCCCTCCAAGATACCTGCTCCCAGCGCCGGAATGCGGACATCTTTGCCCACATGGCCAGGCGCTCGCCCAGCAGGGCCATCCAGCCCGGACCCTCGAGCAAGTCCGGGCGAAAGTCAAGGAGCTGCGCCTGGGCTACGTGAGGGCCAGCGAGGGACAGGGGGCAGGAGCAGACACCTGCCCCCACTACGACCGGCTCCACGCCATCCTGGGCCGGCCAGCCCCACAAGCCCCAGAGGTCCCCATCGACAGCAGCGTGCACCCCCCCCCGTCACCAGGACCACCGAGGCAGGGGAAGGAGACAGCAGTGCGTCAGAGGATGAGGCCAGCACTGCCACCCAGCAGGCCCCCTCCGGCAGTCCCGACATCTCCCACGCATCCTCGGAGGCTGGGGGAGGATCCACCGGTGAGTGTTGCACTTTGCACTCACAAGGGCGGGGGGCGGGGGGGAGGCCAGGCGCCCGGAGGGGGGAGGGGGAGAGCATGTCACTCAGGCCACGTGAGCTGCACACTGTGTAGCATTAGGCAGTAAGCAGCACATGCAACCACGCGCAGCCTGGTGACCGAGCAGCATGTGGCCGCGGCAGGCAGCTGCAGGGCACGCCTGGGACCGTGCTGCTCACACATATCCGGCGGGACCAGGGCGAAGGGTGGATGCTGGCTGGAACCAGCCAGGGCCCCAGGGACTCAGGCCAGAGCCCGCACCTCCGCAAGGGTGCAGCACGCAGAATGGCACACTGTCCCATGCCTGGCTGTGAGGCACAGCCAGCTGCTTCTGGGAGAACCGCAGCAGCACAGCCCATGAGCGTGGCCCCCACTGACCCCTCGCCTGCTCCCGGTGCCTTGGCTGGCCCCCCGAGGGAAGTCCCCACTGCAGCCACACATGTCCCTGGGCTACGTGTGTGAGGGCTAGCGGGAGGGGGAGGGGGAAAGTGCTCGGGCTGGCCCTAGGGCCGCCTGAGTTTTGCTGCAAGGATGGTACACTCCCCAGTCACTCTCTCCTGGTTCCGTCCAGGAGACATCCCACATGATGGGGATCTGAGAGCCCAGACCACATCTGCCAGATGTGCTCCCAGGCACTGTGTAGGGATTCATCTCGCTCCCTGTCAAACACCATTGATTAGCCCAAAGCCTCTCAGCCTCCACCGGCAGGGAGTTCCACAGGTTAACACAACACAAGCACCCTCCCACCCTCCACGGGGCCAGGAAACAGACCGGTGGTTACAATACATGGAGGAAGACCCTACTCCAGGGGCGGTCCTCTATGCAAACATACAACACAGGGGGGAGGGGAGGTAACCGAGTGGGCCCAAGCCACACCACTGTGGTGTCATCTGGGCTCAGGGGTGGGGTGGAGGGCATGAGGTGTAGGGACAGTGGCCGGGCTGCCTGACTGACCCATCCTTTCTTCTGTTCCCTGCAGCAGGACCAGGCACAAGCCGGGGACCCTCCAGTCTGGCAGCAGCGGCAGCAGCAGCACCCCCAGCCGCCCAGCTACCAAGGCAGCGGCTCCGCCACCGGGACCAGCTCCTTCGGCGCCACGTGCAGGCCGTTGAGCGCGTCGAGGCAGCCATCACTCGGCGGGTGGAGGTGGACCTGCAGTGGTGCCAGGAGGCCTGGGGCACCTTCCAGGCCCAGTGCATCCGCATGGCAGATTCCATCGCCACCCTCACCGCCCACATAGGCCAGGCCGTCCACTATGGCATGGCCTTGCCCTGTGCTCCCGCCATCCCTCCCCTAGCAGTGCCCCTCGCCCCTCCTGCAATGGCCTCTCCTGCTCCTGTCCCTGCCCCTCCTGCCCCTCCTGCTCCTGTCCCTGTCCTTCCTGCCCCTCCTGCCCACCTCCCCATGCAGCCTGCCCCGACATGGCCTGCCCCCCATGTGCAGGTCCGCCCCCGCAGGTGCGGTCGCAGGGGCCACCCCTCCCAAAGTAGCTCCTCCCCCTCCCAGTTGAAGGTCTCTCCCCCTCCCCCTCCCAGTTCAAGGTCTCCTCCCCCTCTCCCCATTGTAAATAAAAACATACAAGTTTTTCTGTTGAAAACAAAACTGTGTTTGGTGTTTATTGGGAGGTAAGGGGAGGGGAGGGGGAAGGGGAGGGGAGGGGAGGGTGTTGTATGGGGAGACGGAGGCAACCCTACTATGGGGCCTGTGCGAACATGTCCGTCAGGGCCTCTCGGATGCGCACCCCATCCTGGTGCGCCTGGCGGATGGCAGCTGTGTGGGGCTGTTCATACGTCTGGCCCTCGGCTGCCATCCATGCAGGGAGGAAGGCCTCCCCACTCCACTCCACAATGTTGTGGAGCACGCAGCACGCGGCCACTACCTCCGTTGCATTCCGCTCACCCATCTGGAGACGGGTGAGCAAACAACGGAAGTGGGCTTTTAAGCGGCCGAAGGCGCACTCCACTTGATTCTGGGCCTGGTTGAGGTGGTCATTGAACTGGGCCCGGTTCTGGGCCAGCCGCCCTGTGTAGGGCCGCATTAGCCAGGGCAGCAGGGGGTAGGCCGCATCCCCGATGAAACAGATGGGCATAGGCACATCCCCAACAGTAAACTCCTGCCGGGGGAAGTAGGTGCCTGCCTCCAGCCTGTGAAACAGGCCGGAGTTGCGGAGGATGCAGGCGTCATGTGCCCTGCCGGACCTGCCCGCATAGACGTCCAGGAAGCGGCCACGGTGGTCCATGAGGGCCTGAAGAACAATTGAGCAGTACCCCTTCCTGTTCATGAAATGGGCTGCTCGATGCTCCGGGGCCCGGACAGGGATGTGGGTTGCATCCAGGGCTCCTCCGCAGCGGAACCCGAGGGCAGCGAAGCTGGCCAGCGTAGTGTCCACGTCGCGCAGGCGGATCACTCTTGGGAGCAGGACATCATTGATGGCGTGGACGACCTGCAGAAGGGTGCAGAGAAACACAGGGGAACACATCACATAAGGCAGGGGTGAGTGTGCGCTCCCTTGGCCCTCCCCCCCGTGATTCCCTCTGTCCTCACGCACACACACACGCACACATGCACACACACACACACACACCAGGGCCCCCTCGTCCCCCCCCCCCCACCAGCAGGCCTGTGCAAGGGAGGGACGGCCCAAACCCCTGGGTGGCCCAGCCTGGAGTCTTGGCTGCCCCTGGGCATGGAGTGCAGCACCCTCCCCCCACCCCACTCCGCACTCCCCCTGGGACTTACCTCCATCACGATGACACTGACGGTGGATCTGCCCACCCCGAACTGGTGTGCCACCGATCGGTAGCTGTCCAGGATGGCCAGCTTCCAAAGTGCGATGGCGACCCTCTTGTCGACGGGGATGGGTGCCCGCAGCCGGGTGGTGGCTCTCTGGAGCGCAGGGGCGAGCTAGGCACACAGCTCCAGGAACGTCCGCTTTCGCATGCGGAAGTTCCGGAGCCATTGCTGGTCACCCCATTGCCCTAGGACCAGCCGGTCCCACCAGTCCGTACTGGTGTCCAGTCTCCACAGTGGCCTCTCCACCCCGGGGAGGGAGTCCATGGCCTCCCTGGTGAGGGAGTCCAAAGCGGTCTGCGCCTCCTGGTTCTGGAACAGGAGGGCACCAGCCTGGAGCACCAGCTGCAGGCACTCCAAAATGGCTGGCAGGGGCCAGAGCAGGCACATGGCCACCCCTGGCTCCATGGCAGACAAAACAAGGCAAAAGAAAAAAAAACCAGGCAAAAGCACTAGGTGGCAAAAGGCAGTGGTGTCCAAAAGGCAGAGGGCAACCACCAAAACTGCTACGGCTGTCAGTCCCTACAAGAGGTACTAAAGCACGGAGCAGGAGAGAAATGGCTGTCCAGGGAGATCCCTTTAAGCACGTGTCTCAAAGGAGCTCTAGCCCGCGTCCCCGGAAAGGGCTGGTGCCCTTTTGCCCTCTGCAAAATGGTTCCGGGCTTCTGCTTTTGCGCAAAAGCGCGCCGCCAATGTAGACGCGCTTTTGCGCAAATGCGCATCGTTATAATGATAACTCCGTGCCAATCTAGACACGCTTTTGCACAAATACTTTTAACGGAAAAACTTTTCCGTTAAAAGCATTTGCGGAAAATCATGCGAGTCTAGACGTAGCCGATAAGTTCATGGAGGACAGGTCCATCTATGATTATTGGCCAAGATGGTCAGGCAGGTCTGCCAACATAGGAGCAAAGAGGGCAACTGCCTCAGGGCCCGGTGATTCAAAGGGATCCAGGGCTCCTAGCCAGTGCTATGTGGCAGCTGGTGCCCAGAGCCCTTTAAATCACCACCAAAGAATTGCACAGTGTGCTCTGGATGAAACTGGGGGGAGGGGCATGTGGTTCAGGAAGCACTAAGGGCTGGTTGCCCAAGCACCACCCCTTCACCTGAGGCCCCGCCCCTTCTGGGAGTGTAGACATGGCCCCCCAACCTTGCCCAGGGGCCTGGCAAGACTGTTGGCTGGTCTGTAGTCAAGGGTACAACCCCAAACCCATGACTACCAGAAGCAGGGAGTGGAAGACAGAGGTGGATCACTCCATGGTTGTCTCGTTCCCAGGAGCGGCTCGAGGTAAGCTGCCGGCAGCTGGCGCCCTAGGCAGAATGCATGATTGGCGCCCCCGCCTCCATAGCCCTCAATGGCGTGATGTCATCATTGGGCACCCCGTTGAATGCGGCGCCCTAGGCGACTGCTGAGGTTGCCTGCCTGCATCCACGGGCCGCTCCTGCTTGTTCCATACAGTCCCCACAAAGTGCTCCGTGGGCCATGTGGGCTTCCTGATCCAGCATGGCAACTCTTATGATCTTATGCTCCAAGAGCCAGTCTACCAGGCTGTACCAGTTCCTTTTTTCTTACATGACCCAACTATTCCCTGATGCTTCTGTAAAGGCAACTGGGGCAACAAAGGGAGGCACAGATCCTAGAATGGTTGGGGGTGAGGGGATTAGAGAAGGGCTCTCCAGGCAGTGAACAGCTGTACAGCTACAGTAAGGGAAAGAGCCTTTCTTCTCCCCAAAGTCCCCAGTGTCTTCTGCCTGCACCCTCTTGCACAGCCACAGATTGCTGTATCTGGTGTTTTACCCTGTTCAGGCTCTGGAATGAGAGGAGAGCAGCGAAGCCAAGTAGGAAAGATGGGGCAAGTGGTGCAGAAAGCCCCTTACAGGTGGCCATAGCTCTCTTTGAGTGGGTATAGCATGCAGTCAGAAAGCAAGATGTTTCCATTTTCTTTTCTTGGCTTATAACAAATAAAAGAGCCATAACTGTCAGCCATTCTAGCTGGCTATATTTAGGGGGGATGTGCATGTGGGGGAAGGTCACATTCTTATTTGTTGAAATTCCCACTCGCCCTTTGCAGTGTTCTGTGATCTCACTAGGACTGGGGTGCATGGGGCCAGCTAACTGATGGCAAAGTATTGTTTTTCTCCTGAAATATTTAGTGTTTTCAAAGCTAACAGTGGTTTCTAAATATATATACAGATATACATTTCACATCAATAGCTGGCTGAACGAGAGCAATATTGGGCAAATGGCTTGAAAAGTTGCAACACTGATGGAAAAGTATTACACAAGCAGCTTTGGTGAGATCTCATCTGTGGAGGTTTTTGTGTTTGTTTTCTTTTGGGTTATCAGACTGATGCAATGGGAGTAAAGGACACTTAACACTTTAGGGTTGGGCTTTGAGTCAATATTCAACATATTTTAGACCATTGCAATCCAATAAGCATATCATTAGAGCAATACCCGGGGTAGTGAGGAAAAGAAAGCAACATGGCAATTTCCTTTGCATTAGTGCTGGGAGCACATTCCATCAACTAAGAGATACTTTTAGCTTCTTTAGTAGTTTTCAGTAGCTCACTATAGAGGTACAATAATCCCATATCAAAAACCCTCTTAAGAGCCGTGAAAGCAACAGTTGTTTCTGGCTTTGATTGTGTATTCCAGGAAAGACTTTCCCCCTCACTAATTCTTGTGGCAGCATTTCAACAAGCCTTAGCTCCAAAGATCCTGTAAGTGTTTTGTCAACAGATAATTTGCTATTTCCCAAGAAGGGCTTTCTGTAAATTATTTGAGTTCATGCACCTGTGTTTATTTAGGTGGGTTGTTTCTTTCAGTACACTAAGAGAAGTAGCTTCAGGTATTTTGAGAAGTTGGCAAACTGCTCTGAGCACCTTTTGCTTTTCCCTACATGGAGTGGACTGATCCACTGAGTTTCTTCTAGAGGTACATTTACCAGTTTCAGGGCCCAATTTTCAAACGTGTGCCCTGAGTTTATGGCTTCCATCAATATTTAGCTTCAGCTGCTGGTTTAGAAGCCAAAGACCATCAGTTCAGCAAGGCACTTCATCGCATGTATAAATTTAAACATGGAACTAGTCCTATGGATTATGTACATGTTCATGTCTTTGCTGAATTGTGCCTTTAATGCACTGTTGCTCAGGCTCATTTTGGCTGCTGATTCATGTATTTTCCCAAATGGTCTTACCAATTGGTTAGTACACACAATACATTTTTAGACTGGAAAAACATTGCAGATTTATTTTTATTTTTGCATAATAGCTCAATTATAGCAGATTTGTATGGTTATGTATAGGGTTGCCAGATGGTTGAAACAAAAATACTGAACCCCTCCCCCCCCCCCAAAAAAAACTCCGGGAAAAAATTCTGTTGAAGGGGGAAAAAAAAGGGGGGGGGACCCAAAATTGTTAAGCAAAAAGGGGGAAAAAAAAAAAAAAAAAGGACTCCAAGGACTTAAGCCAAAAAAAAAAAACCAACAATTAAAATAAAACAGCATGTCCCCTTTAAGGGCAGGGATAGGAACAGCAGAGCGGTTGAGCACTAAGACTCAGGGAAAGCATTGCTTCCCCTAGGTCTTTTGGATGGCAGCCATTTTGTGCTGGTAGCCTTGGGGAGCCAGGTAAGCATGGGGGCTGGGGTCGGGAGGCTGGAGGTGTTGGGGGCCGGGAGGCGGGAAGCCCAGTGCTGAGTGGTTGTAGGGTTACCAGGTGCCCGGCATTTTCGCCTCTTGGCCGGGGAAAAATTCAGAAAATACCAGACAGTTTAAGTGTCCGGTATTCTCTGAATTTTTTTACCAGCCAGGAGCTGAAAATACCGGACTGTCCGGGTGAATACCAGACACCTGGCAACCCTAAATTTGTACACTCTCTCCTTGAAAGTTTTATTCCTCATACTATTGGAGAGGATTCTCCTTGACTTTGACAGTAGGTAAAATTAAAATTTATATATAAACAAAGGGGTGATGCCCTTTTCTACTACATCTGGATACATGCTATACTGGCAAACAGACTAAATTAAGACAGGGCCTTGAATAGCAGCAGTAAGTCTAGTTGCTATGCAAAGCTATGGTGTCACATGGAAAATATGTAGAAGTTGGATATACTTTATGCTGATAGAAACTTTATTTACATTCAGTAATCTAACAACCCATAAACAAAATAAATAATTCTTCTTTCATTTAAATGCCTTAAGTTCTGGAAGTGTATTAGATTTTAAGTAGTGTGCTTTTCCATTTTTGTTGGGATTGCATGCAGCTAACTACTGTTATCAAATAGTACACTGAGGACCCAGCAGAGACAAAAGCCACACTGTGCTAGGCCTGAAGGTTGAGTTTTATAGGGCAACTGTTCTCCTTTGCTTTTGAAAACCATCTCGAGGGTCCCCACCCAGGGTGCTACAGAGTAAAGCTGCTCTCACACAGATCTGCACAGGTGTGTAACAAAGTGTTCCAGCTCAGTTTTACAGAGGTGAATAAGGGCATTTCATGGTACCAATCTCTGCATTCCCATTTCAACAAGCAAAAAAGGGGCAGGAAGGAGAGAAGAGAGGTGTAGACCCCCCCCCCCCCACACACACACTGTGCATTGGATCCAAGAGCATGATCAGTGGATACAGGGGAGCAGTCCGCTGCATCTTAATGCATGGAGCAGACTGTGCAGGCCCTGTGTGTCAGATGCAGCCTAAAGAAACTTTGCTGCATTCCAGCTTTGTGCAACTTAGCACAAAAGAGCAAATTGGTGGAATGACTCAGCAGAAACAACCTGCAGCCAAACGGGTATTTGCTCTGACCACATGCCTGTCATGTGATAAGTTGAACAAAAACAACAGGAAATTAAATAAAAATACCTCAAAGGTGGAGGTACAACCATTTCCCATAAGCACCCAGTATACAGTGCTTCCCAGGGGCACTTGTGCAAGGGGAGGCACTAAACAGAAATTAAGTCCTCTTTACTGGGGACCCTGTGAACTGTGTGACAGGATGCTTCTGAGCACCTCTGATGAGTTATTTTTCCAAGCAATTAATTCAGTGTCAAAAATCCATGCTCACGCCTCCTTTAACTTATCTGGAATATCTCCCTGCCAGAGCCAGCAATGAACCCTGGAGCTGGGGGAAAGGTATTGCAACCTTCATGCAAGCTGATCCCTTTCACCAGACACCTGAAACCAGGACTGAAAGTAAAATTAACTTCTTCCTAGTACAGAGGAGAAGGGCACACCAGCTTAGGGGAGCCACATGACCTCTTCAGGTAACCCTCCATTCCACCCCCAACCCATGGCCCCCATGCTCTTCCCTTCCTCTCCCTCCGCTTTGCCATGTAACATAGGGAGGGATGTGCTGGACGTTTTGCTCCTTTCCCTGATGCCCCTCCCAGTGGAAAAAGGAGCAAAACCCCCACCCTCTGTGCTTCCACAAGCTGTCTCCCCACCAGCTCCATACAGCAGCAGCCTGGCCCAGGGACAGGGCTGGGCATTCTGCTCTTTTCCCCTCTGGGAGGAGTGGCGGCAGCACACAGGAAAAGCAGTCGGAAGCTGACAGCTCCTCTGGCTGTGGTACCACTCCCAGCTCCCCGCTTAGCCCTATTCTGAGAGGCAGCTCCCTGGAGGGGCTGTGGGTGGTACAATGGCTTTCCAGTGCACCAAACCAGCTATAAATAGTACAGCATACCGGAGCTTACTGGTCACTTTCCTACCGTTACGCCGCACTGGCCCATACTGGCTTACTTTTACCTCTGCATGAAGCCATATAAAAATGTCTGGACAAGACTCCGCAATTTGTTAGTGTCTCACCTTTAAAGTAAAACAATTGTACCTGGTTTTATTTTTGTAACACAGTCACACATTTTCCCCTCCACACATTATGAATCATAATTCTGCATGCTCTTTCTTCTCCTTCATTCTCTGGATTTTTTCAGGCACGGTCTTTGTCCAGAACTCCACTCTGTTCCCTTTCAGTTTCTCTGCTTTCTTCTGCTGTAGGTTCAACTGCAGGTATTGCTCATTCATGTCATACACTGGCCAGTCCACCAACCCTTCACCATTAGGATTTCTGCACACAGTGGAACGAAGAGGTGATGCAAGAGACTGGGAATGGGATAGTCCATAACTCCTGAGTCTTCAGTTATAATCCAGCCTAGTTTGTAAAGCCACTGCCTTCGGACAGCTGTTCATTATATCATGTGAAATAAGCTAGTAGACTCAGGTTAGTTTTTCATATAAAGATCTCCGCAGCCCAGAAGTCTGCTTTTCATTTCTGCTGGGACTGCATGCATCTATCACCGTTATCGAAGGAGTGCTATTGTAGCAGAGCCATTTCCTACACTGATGTAGGGAAATCCATCTCTCTGAGAGGCAGTAGTTATGTCAAGGGAAGAATTCTTCCAAAGAGCTGGCTGTGTCTACTGTGGAGGTTGAATTGACATAAATATGCCTGTAACAGGGGTGCTTCAGGGCTCTCTAGTCCCTGCCAGATTGTGAAAGTCCCTCGAAAACCCTGGATTCAGTAACCACCAGTGCTGTTTGTTTATAGGTTGTTCTCCCACCCCCTTTCACCATACAGGATGGCCCTTTTACCACCGGCAGGCAGGAAGGCGGGGAGAGCTACCTCTCCCATCACCAGCTTCCTTCCCCAGAGGCTTTTATACAGCCCCAGTCTAATTAGGCAGCATCTGTCTCCTCAGTTAAGGCCAGGTATTCTCACCAGCTCCAATTCACCTCATTTAATTGGAGCTTGACTAACACAGGGCTGGCTCACAAGTTTCGATTTAGTGCCCTGTCACAATATCACACAGGGAACTAAATTTTTCACAGACCTGGAGGTAGCTAGGTGGACCTCAGTCTAAGATGTAAATGAGGCCTTGGGTTCCATTCCCACTCTCAAGACGTTCACAAGTCACAATTCTGACACATTTTCATGAGGCTCTGGGCAGCAGCTTGCACTGTCATTACCCATGCTCTTCCTGTTCTGTGATTAAGCAAAGGATTTAAAGCCTCTAGGGCTGTCCATGAAGCTCCTTTGCAAACATTACAGTCTGTTTATTTAGCTGTTCATTCAAACAAATACATTCTCTATTTAAAAAGAAGTAATGAATCTCACCCATTTCGAGCAAAGTTAGCCCAGTATTTCATTATTATCCTGCTGAGGTGTTTCTCTTCTTCTGTAGCATCTCTGGAAGCTGGAAATATCGAGAGGATTTTTTTTTTTTTTTTTTTTTGCACAGTAAAAACAGGTTCCCGGTGTGGATTCAGAACTGCTTTGCACCAGACTTTTGACTCTTGATATTTAATAGGCTGTCAATCAAATGACTAATTTCAGGATGGGAATGGGTGTGTGGGGAGCGGGTGCCAGAGCATGGGAACGTACATGTCTATAGCCTCCAAAAAGGATTAAATTACCTTATATTTGTGGATAAAAAAGAAGCCTGGAGATAAATCCATGTAGTCAGGTGAAGACTGGGAAAAAACAGTATCACAGACAAAAACTACCCATTACTCTCCTATGCAAAATGGCCATCTTCATTTTGGGGACTCAAAGAGAATAACTCATGATGGGAGGAGAGAGAAGAAAATACATGATTTTTATTTTACAATTAGAATTTTGCAAAGCTGATTTAAATATGGCCAAATTCTGTCGTCTTGTACATGCACTTGTGCTACTCTGCTGATTTTAGCAGATACTTGTCAGCCCACGACACCAAAGGGAACAACATGTGGCTAACCTGCTAGTAACACTAGAACAATAAATATGCATATTACAAAAATCCCTTACCAAGCAGTGACATCTCATCAGTAAGAAATGCCCCTCCAAAGACAAAAATAACTTCATCTCCATGATCTGCTTTTACAAAATCTGGTTTGAAACTTGCTGTACTTGGACGATGTTGGAATTCGTAAAAGTAGACAGGAGATCCTGAGTCTAATAGAAAACACAATTAAAATAAAATACAAACCCCACTATAAATACATGAAACTACCAAGCCTATTCAGTGCTGCATGGGGAATGCAAGTTTTCCTTTAAAAAATTAAATCTACTACAGCAAATTAAGTTTTGCATTTCAAAGCTAAAAAAATTCTAGCCATGTAATTGGAGACTGGAACCAATTGTTTCTGACCTGAATTTTAGATGTAACATGATCTGCAAACATAAAATGAAGGTAAAGCATTTTCAGTCCCCTAAATTTGCCATGGAACCAGCTTTCAGAAGAGACCAGCTGAATCTAGAATCTGATCACCTTTAAGAGATGCTGCAAACTCCAGGAAGAGCTTTTCTACCATAGCAAAATTGACAACATCAAAATCCCACTGACACAACTGCCCATCACCACCCCAAAAAGTAGCTGAAACAAAACCAACCACATACTCCAGGGAGAGTTTTTACCCCACAAGAGGACAGGAGCTAATTAACTCTAGTAGAGACCGGAACTTTGCTATTGCTGTCATTTTTACATGGAAGACACTCAAATACTAAGCTGATAGGGTTTTTTTACACTGCCATCTAATATAGATAAATTGTTGTGTGTTAATGAGAAGGATTCCAGGACTTCAAGAGTCAAAATGAAAGTGTATGTATAATAAGAATATACATGCCTCCCCCCCGTTCATTATTCACCCACCAAGATTAGGAAGAGCACATTAAAAAGTGACTCAATAATGAATACACTTGATAATGCTTGGCCAAAGAGCAGTGACCACATTGAAGTCAGATCATGTTTACATTATGGGTGCCACCCGTAAACAAGTGACAATTGAGTTCTGGCAGGTTTGAACTTGTGTGACTTTTTATTTAACAAATATTAACAAGAAACTCACTTCTGTGATAATTAGATGTTTTTATAGCTGGAACAAAAAAGATTGCATCTCCCATCAAATCCAGAAATTGGTCCCGCAGCGCAACAGGGTCATCTGTGTCTCCCAGATATTCATCTGTTATCAGAGACACAACTTCAGCTGGCACAGACTGGAAGGAAAGACGAGAAGGAGAAATCAATCAAAAACCATGAAAAAGAAAATGTCAGTCCCTAGAATCCCATATCTACAATTAGCTTGTAAATACCATAGGGTATTTTTTTTTAAAGTCAGAACCTGATAGCCCAGTGATAAATGTAGCTTTTGATACCACCACCTATTTGTGCCCATCTTTGTGTTATGTACATAAGTAGGTGCCCAGGTGTGAAAAACGCATATATGCCCTTTGGTATCTGTGGGATTTTTTAAAAAATTGTGTGCTAACTCCCTCCTGCCCAAAAACCTACCCCAAACCCTAAAAGTCTCACCATATCTAAAAAGAAAAAGAGACATGAGAAAATCTGCAGGTATCTTACCAGTAGCTGGTGACTTTTTTGTAATGTTGAGAGGATGGTTTCTTTATGCATGCCCTCCTTTAAGCCAGGTGTGTTGGATGACTACACAGAAACATATTAAACACATTAGAGATCAGATGAGATCTGATGAAGTTTATGTATAGATAGCCCCGAGAGCCTTAGCAGCTACACAGATTTACAGAGAAACCCCTCCCCCCCCCTCAAAAAAAAAGACTATATATCACAGGAACTGCCAATCTAGATCAAACTCAAGGTCCATCCACTACAGTATTAGATCTCCAACAGTGGTCAAGCCCATGTGATTCAGAGGGAGGTGTAAGCACCACAGAGCTGTGGGTAATCCGCTGCTCTCCCTCACCATCAGTCTCGTCTGATCTCTAATAGAGACTGATTTAAGACCTGAAGCATGAGATTACATATCCCTTCTAAAATTATTATTAGAACTCTGGATACTCTTGTTATCGTGTGTGTGTCCAATCCCTATTTGAGTCTTGCTAGCATCTAGTTAAGGTTAGAAAAGTTGATACAAAATATAGAATAAGTAAAGACTTTGCCAAGATTTTAGGGGAAGATAAATCTAGCTATATATCCCTAAAGCTCTGATAAGGTAAATCAAATTCAAGCTATGGGATTTTCCTTTTACAGGAGACTCTCAGATCAGAGAAACTGTCATCTTGTGAAGTGGAAGGAGTGAGGTTGTAAATTCGCCCTTGGAGTTGAATTGCAAAGCAAAAAAAGCTGGTTTTTCTTTGTCACTGCATCTTTGTGGTATAGGGATGCCTCAAGAGCTGTATTTATTAACAAAGACAGTGGTTTCCATTTGCTTGTTTAAATATTTGATTTTCAGTCTACATTTTCAAGAGTGACTAGTGATCTGGACTTCACTTATTTTTGAATGTCCAGTCTGAGACCTTGTAAAGGTGCCTGATGTCAGAGTGATGCTCAGAGCTTTCTAAAAAAACCACCTGGGCATCCAAAATCACTAGTCAATTTTGAAAATTTAGGCCATCAGATCTTCGTTTCCCCTCTCTTTGCTGGAGAATTATGGCAAAATACTTTTATAGCAGTGGTCATCAACCAGTAGATCGGGATCTACTGGTAGATCTCGGAGCCTCTGACAGGTGATCCTGACTGGTTTGGCCAAGAGACTATCAAGTGCCAGCACTTCAGCTTCACCTCCTCCCACTGCTGCACATCTCTGGCCCATTGCCTTGGAGTTGTTCCCCCAGGAGTCTCCTGCTTGCTGTGCAGGGCAGGGGAGGGTCCTGATGCCAAGGCGCCCCCTTCTCCCACCCTGTACCCTATCTCCACAGAGCAGAGATGGGGCACAACAGGACTAGGTATGGAGCAAGTTTGTTGGTTGCTTTTGGGAGTGGTGCAGGGCCAAAGCAGGGGTGAGCCTGCCTTAACCCCATTACACCATCACCCAGAAGCCACCTGAGGTAAGCAGTGCTCAACTGGAGTCCACATCCTGAACCCCTACCCAAGTCATGAACCGCCTGCTATACCTCAAGCCCCTGCCCTAGCCCTGAGCCCCCATGCATCCAAACACCCTCCTAGAGCCTGCACCTAGAAACCTCTCCTGCATCCCAAATGCCCATCCCAAGCTCAGCTCAGAGCCCCTCACACTCTAAATCCCTTAGCCTAAGGCCAGAACCTGCACCCCAACCCTCTGCCCCACCATGTTGAAAGCGAGTGAGAATGGGGGAGGGAGGGAGGGACGGAGTGAGCAGAGGTGGGGCAAGGAGTACAAAGGAGGTGGGGCAAGGATATTTGGGTTTGAGGTAGATCTTGGCTTGCATTTAAATTCAAAAAGTGATCTCGTGCTTAAAAAGGTTGGAGACCCACTGTTCTATAGTGACACCAGATATTACTATAACCTGAGCTGCAGCTCCGACTTTCCAAATGAAAGAAAGTGGAAGAAGCCAGGTGAGGAATGTTGATCATTACATTAATTTCCAGTCTTGTCTAATTCTTAGACTTAACTTTCCTCTACTCCAGCCTCAAGCCCAGATGCGGTCTACATTTGTAATGGCTGTGATCCATCAGAATGAAAGGCCCTTGGTGACAATATAGTTTTTCCTGGAGAAAAGTGAAAAGTCATAGAAAGTATGTGCTATGTATATGAGCAGGAGTAGCTCGGGGAAGAGAATGGGGTAGACCTAGGTTAGACTACAATGGGTGACCAAACTTTGTTTTTAATAGGAGAGGAGGCTGGTGTCCAGGTATAAAAGGGTTTGAGAAATGTGCCACTAATAGGCAGTTAATGCAAAGACTGCTGTAGAAGAGCCAATAGAAGTAACTTACGTAAGGAAGCATCCAGCCATATTCATGGTTATTTATTCCTATTATATATGGGACAGCACTGAACTCTTTCCTAGCCATTAGCTCTTCAGGGTTCTTCTGAATAAATACACCATCAATAACTGCTGGGATGATTGTGATTTGCTGGAAGAGGAACAAAAGAACACATTTTTAGAGCCCTGTGTAGATACAAAATGTGTATCTAAATCCGATCCATTACCTGCAAAAATGATTCATGGCTATCTGCAGATTTAAAGTGGATAACTGCAGATTTGCAGGGCTCTATCCATTTTGAGTTGTTATACCTACTTACTGGTTTCCCTGCAGACAATATTGCAAAGTTTCAACTGAGACCAGACTAAGAAATCACACAAATATTATTAGCAGTTATACAAAAAGGAAAAAAAAAGATTCTGGGCCCAGTTCAACCCAGAGGCACTGTTACTGGTGTCTCAGTGCTATTAAAGCGGTGTGCTCTGTGGCTGCATTGGACATCTCACAGTCAGCCTCTCCCACCTGTTGTTGTTGTTGTGTGTTCAAAATAATTTCTTCTTCTGTTTTCTTCCTTAGGCAATGAACCATGGCAGCCGAACTGGAGGCATCACAGCTGGATGTGTTAGCAACCATCTGCAATTGATATAAAAAAATTACAACTTTTAAAATCTTTTAAGTTCTAGGGAGTTATGGCTCAACAGTAAAAACAATAAAGAGTTACAAGGAATAAAATGTGGAATTATGAAGCTAACATAGCACACACATTCTCAAGTCAATCTTTATTGAGAACCAGTTCTCCATAATAACATGCACCTGAACCAGGGGTGGACAAAAGGGTCTCTGGGGGCTGGATCCGGCCTGCCAACTAGGTTGATCCAGCTCACGGAGGCCCTGACACTCCCCCACCCCTAGGCCAATCAGGGCTTGGGAGAAGGGGAGCGTACGAAGTCTCCTCCCGCCCTTCGAGGGGCACGGTGCTTCTAAGCCCCGCATGCTCTTTGCAGGACAGGGGCAGGGCAGGAGGAGATTTCGCACTTTTCCCCCACCTCCAGGCTCTGGCCAGGGGGTGGAGGGGAGCGTGTGAAGTCTCCCCCCACCATCAGGGGCACTGGCACCTAGAGGGAACTGCCAGCGGATGGTTTTCTCTGGGGGTGCGGCACGGGCAAAGACTTCACATGCTCCCCCATTCTCAGTCCAATCAGGGTCTGTGGGTGGGAAGCATGGAAATGTCCTGGCCTTGCCCCTTTTACCTGAGGTCCCGCCCCTTCCAGGGCAGCCTGGGGCCACTTTAAAAATTTCTGAAGTGGCCCCCAGTCAAAATTTCTTGCCCATCCTGACCAGAAGACATACAGTGGGATTTGTTGAAACTGCACATTGTTAGCTTAACTGACTTTAGTGGGAGTAGATTTAGTCCTACGCTGGATGCTTTAAAAAAAAATAAATCTCACCCATAGCATAGAATACTAACAGAATGTGCTTATAAATACTAACAGAATGTGCTTATAAATCAGCTTGGTAGATCTGGAATCTAAACAGGAGACCAAATGATATTTATTTACCTCACAAAAAATTAACAAAGCCAAGGCCACTCTAGTTGCACATAACTGATCATCTTGTTTGATCATTGCCTTGTGTTCAGTATAAAGCACTATATATCTCTTTCTGAACTTCTTGGCTGCTACTGGTTTATGTAACATTCATTTTAAATAGTCTTAAAATATTTTAGATTACTATTTCATTGGCACAATCAATCTTTAAAATCTTCAAATTCCATTGAAACAAACTTACTTTCCACATTGTGAGCTCTCTCTGAGCACATATGAAAACAAAAGTATGAAGAAAAAAAAGATGTATACAAAGTTTTAGGTCAAGAACTGAATCTCAGCGGAAAGGAGGAAAGTGGGGCAGATGACCATTTTCACTTAGGAAAAACAGTATCTGATCTCTGTGGATGAGGTTGCAATACACATGCTCCATAAAGAAGCTCCAGAGAACCTAGCTGAAAAAATAAAAAGTTAACTCCTCTGGGATGAGACAAAGAGCCGAGAGAGTGGATGATGTTCAATTTAACTGTGTTGCTCCATTAACATAGCCAGTAAGAATGGATATAATAGAACCTTAGCAATTGCTTCAGGATGTGAACTGAACATGGTAGAAAGAAGTGCAACTCCGCTCTCAGAGATGGCTTTGTGGAACAAGCCCTTGGCCAAGGGAGATAGTACCTGGAAGACATGGAAAAAAGTAGGGCTCAAACACTAGTCAGTTTATAGTAGATATGGACCCAAGCTTTTAATTTCAGATGGAGATGCAAACTCTCTCAGAGTTTGGGGTGGTTGTTCCTATTTTGGGGGCTGGTTCAGTTGCCAGATTTAATGCAATGTAGGAACAATACGTTGTTATTCCCAATTTCAAGTAAAATTATGGGATTATGTAGAGGGGTGGGGGTTGAAAGCCACATCTGTATCCTTTATAGCGTTTGAGGGGAAGGGGGGCCTTGTGACTAAAGGGAAGTCAAGAGACAGGAATTCTATTTCTGCCTCTGTCACTGGCCTGCTATGTCCCTCAACCACCCCGAGACTCAGTTACGCCATCTGTAAAATGGGAATAATAATCCCCAAATTCTCAGCGGCATTTTGAGACTAAATCAATCAGTGTTTGTAACACACGCTGAAAGCCGTGAATGGAAAGCAGCACAGAAATGCAAAGCATTATATTAGTCACTATAAAACCTACAAGGGCAGAAACACTGACTCCTCCTGCAGACTCTCCAAATATAGTGACGGATCCTGGATCTCCTCCAAAATGTTTAATATTCTCTTGAATCCACTGGAGAGCTGCTACTTGATCCAAAAAGCCCCAGTTTCCACGAGCATGTTCATCACCAGTACTGAAAGCAAGTTAAGACCCAACAGACTTTATTTTGTTATTAAGTTTATGGTTTATCACTAGATAACAAAAATAACCACTTATGTATATTGTTTAGAATAACTAATGTTCTTAGAAGATATATGTTTCTAAGAACCTACCTCTACAAATACCTACAGAGAATGAGCCAAATTCAACCATGGGGTAACGTCACCTTTAGTTAGTGGAGGTTTTGGTATGAATTTGGCCCAGTTTAATAAAGTATGTAAACTTTTCCCCATTTGCGGTCTGATTTTGGCTATGGGCTTCTATGGATTTCTGGGTGATGAAAAAAGAACAACAAAAGAGTCAATACTTTCGAAATGCAAACCTTGTAAGGGTTTTTGGCAGGTCTATACTTGGAATGCTTTAGCTATGTATCTGTGCCCCTGTAGCAGTAAAGGGCTGGTGCACCGAGACTGACAGGAGAGCGCTCACCTGTATTTAATCCACCTTCCCGAAATGTAGTAGTAACCATCAACACAGTGGTGTCTACACAGGGTAGTTAAGGTTAGCGTAACTATGTTAACTCAGGGGTGTTCTGCTGACATAGGTTTGTAGACTGGATCTTAGTGCTGTCATTTAAGGGACTCTCTAAAGGTCAGGAACATAGGCTATACATTCAGTGCACACTATAGAGTTGTTGGCTATCAACACTACGCACTGTCAAAGCACAAGTTGTCTCCAGGATGCTAAAGTGGCTTCAGCAAAAATAATTACATTTGCTTAGGGTTTAAAACCTTCAAACTAATGAAAATAGTACCAATTCTACCTTGTGCAATAAGCCAGTCAAGTGAAGAATATCTCTATCTAGTGGGATCCCATGACTGTAAGTGAAGGTACTTGAAAGAATGAAACAATAGGGTAAGCACACTCTTGCGTATCATAGCAGCTGTGTGTTTTAGGACTTCATGGAGGGTCTTTTGAAGAAATGGGCATGTAAAATAGTTCTTTTGGAGGAATGCAGGAGAATAGTGTTCCTACAGTTGATATTTAATAGTTTATATCATTAAAATATTTCACAAGTTATATTTTTTATTTTAAGCTGGATGTGAGGATACAAAAACTCACCTGAAGAATCCAGGGATACCTAATCTATACTGTATGGTTACCACCACCAAATTCTCATAAGCAGACAATGCCGACGCATCAAACATTGAAGCTCCACCCATCAGTAATGCTCCTCCATGGATCCACACCATAACCTGAAAAGAACAAATCTGGTTACAGTCTGTCTATCTGTGACATCTCTGATCTCATATGTGAAAAAGCAAATCAGTATATTGTAGACCGAAGTTCTAATGCAGACACACAAGCTAAAGACCAGACATCAGCTAGTGCTTATGTAAACACAGACTATCCTGGCCACTAAAATCCATCCACGGCTAGGGATGGGGGCTCTCATATAGATTCCCTTTTTGGCCATAGGCAAGTCATTTAACCTCTTCTGCCTTATCTGTAACATGGGAATAATGACAAATAGCCAGCTAATCCCTACATTGCTCCTAGGAACAGAGTGGCCAACAGCCACCACAGGCCCTGGGGCAAGTGTGTGTGTGTGTGTGGGGGGGGGGGACGGACAGACGGACGGACAGGCTCCACACCCCCAGAAGAGGCAAGCCTGTGGTGGAAGGGATGGAGCCAGGGGCCACCAGCCCTCAGTGCCACCCAGACCACGGTGCTCCCCCCCCCAGCCCTCAGAGCTGCATGGAGCGGCACTCCGGTGGTGATTCAAAGGAGCCCGCAGTTCCTGCTGCCACTGCTACTACTGCAGCAGTGATGGCAGCTGGAGTGCTGGGCCCCTTTGAATCACCACCGGAGTGCTGGGCCACCCTCCATTGGCGAGCCTGCTTAGGAGTTAACTGCTGTTTGTAAAGTGCTATGTAAGTGATATGGCAGGATTCAGATATGCTTCTGGAAGACATTAAGAAGAGACCTGTAATAATTGACATATAAGCCTCAACTATGTCTTTCCAACAAAAACACAGTGCCCTCCCCAACTCTTCAACTATGAAGGATGTGTAAAAAGCTTGGAGGAGTAGATCTAGGAGAAGGATCTCTCTCTCCTCCTCTGGAGACCTGCCAGAAAAATTACTTTCAGAACATGTTTATTACAAACTACTTTTAGCTTTAATTTTGGCTTCAGTGAGCACTTCCAGTGCTACAAAATTAAGGGGATTCAGACATTGCCTTGGTAGTTGTCCAGGACTATTGGAGAAGATCACTGAGCCCTTGTAATAACTGCCCATGGTTTGGAAACATTACATTTGTACAGTAGCATTGCTTACAGGTAACTTGGATTTCTCATCAGAATGGGCAGTGGTATAAATATTCAAGTACAAACAGTCTTCAGAAATTGAGAAGTTAAGTTGTTTAGCTGGAAAAATGTCTTCAAATTTTTCCAGCATTGCCCGGTCTTGTAAGCACCTTAAAGAACAGAAAGGAGAAGAACATTCTTTACTGTTACAGTGACAAAATTATCATCAGTTTCACTGGAACGTGTTACATTTCATATATTTTTAAAAACCATTAAAAAATTCTAATAGTGATTCTTTTTACCTAACGCCGAATTTTTAAATTTACAGGTTGCAAGTTCTTTCTTCCCATTTTATAGTCTTAACTTGCTAAAGTGGATGTTTTGTACCGGTTTTGTTGATTAGTTTGCTGATTAGCAGAATTTTAATTTTTACATGGAGATTTTTTTCTAGTAAGAAGTTTTGTGGTGAGAGCCCAATTCAGCAAACATGTGCTTAACTTCACTGCTGCAGTAGTCTCACTGAAACCATCTTTATGCACTATTTATGATCATACAGTTAAGGTATGTCTACACTGCATGGCTATTTTGGGATACCGGAGGCATCCTGAAATAGCTATCCCCGGGTCTACACAAGCTGTCTGTTATTTCAAAATATTATTCAAAATAACGGGCATGCTATTTCGGCATCCTGGTAACCCTCGTTCCACAAGGGTTAAGGGATGTCTCGAAATAGCATGTTATTTCGAAATGTGGCGCTGTGTAGATGTGCCAAATTTCAAAATAAGCTATTTTGAAATAGATTTGAAATAAGATACACAATTTGCGTAGTACAAATTGCGTATCTTATTTTGAGTTTAGGGTGCTGTGTAGACACACCTTTAGTGTCTGCAGGGTAAGGGCATTAAAAAGCTCACCTCTATTAAAAATCAAACACGGGGCCTCATTAACATCCTTACTGTGATAATACCACAAACACAACCCAAAACTGATAGCAAATAGCACGTGCTACATTTTCAGCCTGCACTACTTTCCAATGTACTGAACTGCCACAAGTCAAGAAGGCTGAAATGCTTCAACCAGGCTATACTCCTCCATTACAGTTTGCACTCTGAAGTCAAAAGGGCATTTGCTCCTTTATGCCTAAAATAGGAATTTGCGTGTATATAAAAATGTACACAATAACTTGGTTTATGTAGAACTTGGAAAGTGTATGCAACTTATCATTAATTAACTTTTTAAAACTGCTTTTAAATCGCTTCACAGCCCTAGTGTAGCACCTTCTATCCAAGAATCTCAAGCAAAAACTCATCAATTTCTGCTAAGTTTCTCTGTCAGAATTTGAGTGTGGAGGACTTCTATGAAGTTGTCTATCTGATCTCCAGACACATTCAATAGGATTATCATATCTGTAATGATGTATATCGTTAAGACCCGCGTGCCTTAGAAAGCTAAGAGCGCCAGCAGTGTTGTTTCAGGGGTTTAGTGCAAGAATTGTTCAAATGGACTTTGATAATAAAATAGTATTAAACCTGCACTAGTCTGTGTGGCTAGATTTAACTTCAGGGCAGTTTCTCTTTATTGTGATAGCACACTCATTGGGCTGAAATCCTCCTATAGGATAAACATCTTTACCCAGTGAATAAATGCAGTTTATTTCGGCCAATAATTTTACTTTTTATAAATGTAAATTTGGAGCACGAGGGTTCTTACATTGGTGGAAAAGAAGTTGCATCTCTGATGCTGATCCATGGTTCAGCTGGTTGTGGTGGGGAAAATCTCAGAGCTCCCACGGGCGGTTTTGCAAAAGGAATTCCAAGAAACACATTTGTAAGTCTGTCAGTTCCCTTGACAGTGACCTGTTTTCCCTGCAGTCGCCCATATTTGGTAACCACTTCTGGCTGTTTGCTTTGGTGGCCTGTGTAACATAAGATAAACTAAATAATCAAATAAGTTAATGGCCTGATTCAAAGCCCTGGTGGCTTAATGGGCTTTTTTCTGTTGATTTAACAGGCTTTGGATCAGGTCCTAATAGCTAAACACTAGCATCCATTAAATTTGTTTTTTCCCCCCTTTTCTTCCAAACTTTCTGTTGTTTTCATTGGCCACAGTAAGTGTAGCTATTACTAACACTGAATTCTTCCAATGCTGTATGCAGTCCCCCTGATTATTTCAGATATTCCCCCCCCCCCCCATCATTAGCTTTCTCAGTGGCTAGGAAAAAAGAGCCCTGAAGGCCACAATACTGCAGCCAGATCCAGAGATGGGCACCAATCAAACCCCCAAATCCAAACACCCATCAAACTTTGGAGTGTTGAAATCTGGATCCAATGAGAACTTTGTGACTTGAGTCCATCCCTGTCTAGCGTACATGACTAAAAGCAAGGTGTAAAGTTAACTAAAGAGATTGCAAGTGTTATCCTATCAATCATTATACTCAGACCTGCCCCTGAGCAAGCTAGCACACATGACAAAGTTCAATATCTTGTGTAATCTAGTAAGTTTCCCCTTTGTCTTTGAAAGCTCTAGCAACATTTAAGGAAGAACAGCAAAAATATTTCATGGTTATGGTCGGTACTAGCCACACTATCCCCAGACTGTCAGTAAAGAAAGGTGCATTATTCTCTGTGAAAAGAACCTGCTCTGAAATATAGGAATGGATGAATGGCAAGTTTTTTGTTTTGTTTTATTTTGTTTTGTTGGCACTCCCCTCTACTGCTTTCAGCTATCAGAAGCAATGAGGTGCTGAAAAGCACTGGAAAAGTAACCATGGCGTATGTAGGCAAGGATCACTAGATTTTATTGTCAGAGCTGATGTAAGTAAGTGAAACTCTACTGGAACTTAGTGGATAAACCTTTGAACTGGAGTTACACAGATAAGAATTAGACCCAAGAACACTGCTATAGAAACAAACAGCTAAATACAAGCTCAAGTAATTTGATCGCTGACCCTGTAGAATTAACCATATAATAAGCAGCCTTCAGTTGTGCTCCTCGACTGAGTTTGATAGTCAACTTAACATTTCTGCTTTCAGATCATGCAGGTTTCTCTTCAAATATTTGATCTAATAAAATTAGCTTTTAGAAAGACTTTTGTGACAAATGACCAAGAAATTTACAGACTCAGTCACTCATTATCTCTGTAAAAGTGAAATAGATCAATTCCTGAGGATAATACACCTTTGTCTCCCATGCAAATTAGATCTTGAAAAGTGTCTGCCAAATTCATTCGAGGAAAAATTAAACTAAAATAGGATTTTGGTTAGCCCCCCCAGCAACACAGAATCAAACAAACTGATGGATGGAATTCATGATCCCACTCAATGTTTGCCTTTAAAGTAAGATATTTAATTCCTTACCCTCAACTAGGATTGCGACCACCCATGCTGCACAAATCAGGGACCAAAGCAGGGAACTCCTACCAGGAAATGACATTTTCTTCTGTGCACTTGAACAGGGTGTTGTCTTCTTAATTTTAACTGCTGAAAAAACAAGCCCCAGGGGCCCAATTATTAGCTCGCAATTACAGTCTCTTTCCAACACATAGTAGAAATGGGTTGAAATTTGTTTTTAAATCCCAGTTTAAACTATAGCCCTGACTTGAAAATAAGCCAGTAGTTTCTGGGGGAAGTCAGTGTGGTATCTGCCACAGAGAAGCTCCTGGGAGTAATGACCACCCCCTTTGTCCCTCCCCCATTTCCAGGCACAACAATGTCACAGTCATTCTGAGTTCCTCTTTGCAATGGCTTTCTGAAATGCAGGCAGGAGGGCAGTGGTAGCAAAAACTATCTGCAAGGAAAAGCTGATAGGACTCATGACAAAATTAGGTTATTGCATTGAGGGCATATTTCTACAAACCTGCATTTATTCCTGCAGAGGGGATATTATTCAATATAACAGTCACAATACATATATGTGAGAGGAGTGCATATCTAACTGGACACTCCTCACAGACTCAGAGTAAGCGAGAGGGGGGCAACCACTTCTTCCTCTCTTCCTGGGGTGACTTTGGGAGCTGTGTGTCTTGCTGCTGCTTTCTCCTCATCAGCTGGACTACCTGTGTTACCAGCAGTCTTTGCATGGAGCAGCATTCTTCCTGTTCACTGCCTTTTCCTTTGGTAAATTCCCCCTTTCAAACTGTCTCCACCGGGCTAACGAGCCTAGCAGGTATGTCTCGTTAGCATGGAACAGGCCCAGGCAAGTTTGTTAGCCTCTTCCATAGCAATATGAGGGTGTGACCCGCTCACATATTCTGCACCTCAAGGTGGGAAGGTTCTTTGGGTTGGGTTAACTGATCTCCCATGAAAAGAAGTCTGTATTAGTTTGGTCTTTTCCTGTCTGGTGTTGTACTTGGATATTATACTATGGCTTTAGTGCAAGGTACCATTATATGAGGGTTTGTATCCCTCATGGTCCAGTGTGGGTGTGTGTAATTGGTGATCAGGAAAAAGGGGCTACCCCACAGGTAATACTAAAGGGCATCTACTGCCCATTTGATAGCTAATGCTGCTTTTTCAGTGAGTACAACTTTCCCCTAGGAAACAGCTTCCCAGTTAGGTATAGGCCTGGGTGTTCCTCTCCTTTTAAGTCTTCTGACAGGATAATGCTGAGATAGACTTCCAAGGCATCCATGTGTAGAATGAATTCCTATGAAAAATCAGGACTGAAATGTCATGGTTTCAGTTCCCTGAATGCTTTCTCACACTTCCCATCCCAATAGCTTTTCTTAGGGTTGTTGCCTATTATGAGGTGCATAAAGAGGTCCATGAATGGAGATAAAACTCCAGTAATACCCTGCTAGGCTCAGAAAACATCTGACTTGCCTCTTCATCTGGGAGAGAGGACATGCTGTGAGGCCTGGCACCTTATTGACCATCAGCTTCAGAAGATCACCATCTACTCAGCACCCCAAATAGGTTAATTCATTCACAGCCAACTTATATTTCACTAGGTTGGTCTCCTGTAGGGCTTTTAACTGCACTCTTAAATGCCAGAGGTGGGCTTCCCGAGTGGGACTGTAGAAGATGATGTCCTCAAGATAGGTAGCTACATAATGATGGAGTAGGTTGAGGATCTTATTCCTAAGCTGTCAGAATGTAGCCACAGCCCCATGGAGGCTGAAAGATAATGATCTTAAATTGGAAATCCAAAAAGAAATGGAGGAAGTGATTTTCTCTTGCAAGGAGAATCTGCTCACAACTTTTTGTCAGATTGACAGTGCTCAGGTGCTTCGGTAGTCCCAGCCATGCTAGTAATTCATCCAGCCTTGGCACTGGGTATTGCATATTGAAATCCATGATGACACTGGTCTTCCTGAAGTTGATGCAGAAACCAATAGTATTGTCTGGTTTGGGAACGAGAACCATGAGGCTCCTCCATTCACTTTTGGATTCCAAAATCACCCATGTTTCTGTAGATACATCTCTGTATTAATCATAAATCTCTGTATGGATAATTTTCATATCAGTGTGGATCATCTTCATATAATCTCTCTCTGCATTAAGTTTTTAACTTTGTATCAGGTCCTTTTATATAGCTTTGTATTAAGTCCTTTTACATAGAAACTTTGTACCTTTTCATATAGAACATAGAAACTTTGTATTAAGTCCCTCAAAATGAGTAAGGTAAAGAGGATGTTCCTGTTGAATGAATGAGTTGTGAATGGATAAGGCAAGAAAAACAAGCACCTCTGGGTAATTGCAATGGTTGGACAGGGGATGGAAGCCAGATCCAAGAACAATGACACTTGTTAAGTGGGCTCATTGAAAGAAGATTGGACATATGGACACCTTGGGAGTCAGCAGCCAACTGCCCACTTTTGGAAGCACCCTCTTTGAAGGTGAATGTGATAGCATTGAGACAACACCCAGAAGAAGGTGCCACAGATGACTAACTGCATCTGCATATGATGACTCTCACAGATTTTGCATATGCATAAGATGATAGGTTTCGCACAAGAGGGAAGCTACTATAAATCAAAGGTATCATGCAGGACCACCCCTGGGTTCATCTTGTCAACATGGGAGCACTGATCTGGATTGGCAGATGCCAGGCTCCACCCCTCCCCCACCTAACTCATCTGGCCAGTGCAGTTAGGGGGAGCAACTATTGGTAACAACAACAAGATGGAGTGTGCTTGTGTGTGTGAATGTAATATATCATATGCATATGATAAGTGTTGATTGCTACATGTATTACCAATAAATGTGGCATTTTGCCTTTTTCCCTTGAACAGATCCTGTACGGTACTTTAAGTACAACACCTCCAGCATCGCTTGTACTTCCTCTCGAACCATATTCCACATCTTCATGGCAATGATCTAGGGCAGGTTTCTCAAACTTCATTGGACTGTGACCCCCTTCTGAGAACCAAAATTACTACATGACCCCAAGAAGGGGGACTGAAGCTCAAGCCCCACTATCTGGGGTGGAGATGTGGGGGGCAGGACCAATGCCAAAGCTATACCACCCAAAAAACTTGAAGACTTCAGCCCTGGGCAGCAGGGCTTGGATTTTGGCTTCAACCCCAACCTCCAGCTGAAGCCAAAATCCAAGCCCTAGCAAGTCTAATGGCAGTCCTGGTGACCTTTTGGGGTCCTGACTCATAGTTTGAGAACTGCTGGTCTGGGGTCCTCTCAGACTACCCATCCTGTAGAAGTCTCTAAGTGATGTTGGACCAGCCATGGTCTGTCCTAACAGCTGGGCAACACTGCTGTAACCTCCCCAGTTATCAGAGAGCTCTTCATCCCCTGGTACTGCTAATGGAGTTTCACCACTGTGCACCCGACACCCCAATTCCAGTTCTGCCTGAACTGAGGTTACCAGCAGGGCTTCCTGTGCCCTCCAAATTTGAGAAGGTTCATGTGGTAAAGCTTGGTTTCCTTCCTCATCCTAGGTAGTCTTATCTCATAGACCACATGTTCTACCTGCTTGACCATCTTGAACAGAGCTCAAACAGGCCATTAATTTAGACTTGGCTGAGAGCAATAGTTGAAGAACATTGTCAGCCACTGAAAAGACCATTGTCATACCTGCCTATTGTAATTTTGCTCCTGGGGTGTTGGGTTTTCCTCAGATTCTGCCTGGTGAACAACCTATGTTTCTGAGTTGCTCACTTAACTGTATGATTGCTTTTAAAGCCCCCCCAAATCTTGTTCTTCCCATCCTTTTTGTCACAGATCCAAGATGCCCCACAGTTGGCGGCCTTACAGCAATTGAAATGGGAAGATTCCTGTAGGACCTCCTTTATGGGAAATAAGAGGGGTAGTGTCACCCCCAAAAAAGAATGTTGGGGGCAGCTCTACAATAATCTGCCTATCACCTCTTTAACCTGTCCTTCCCCAGATATGAGTTTCCAGGGAAGTTAAAGAAACTCTAAAGGACATGGATAAGATGACTGACATAGACTACTATTTTCTTCTAAACAAATAGTTTTTATCATGTAAATAATATCTTCCATAGTATAATCTAAAAAATAAAAATCAGACACAAGTCCCTTATTTGCAAATTAAAGAGCAATCAAACTGCAGTCTCACACAGTTTAATGATACTGAGTGGATGCACCCTGTAATTGCCAATTACAGTTGCAGTTCTGAAATGTACTCTAAATTTTACATGGGTAACTTGTGATTAATAACACAGTTTTTTGCATCTGCATTAACACACACACACTAATAATAAGCACTACACTACACTTATACTATAATTAAAACTAATGGACTTACATTGTCCACTGACTTTAATTGCTACTGCAGCGCTGATGGTTTTCCAGATTATTCTGCTCTGTTCTGCTCTTTCAAGTCAGTTCTCTGCTTGATCTCATTGCCTGTTCCTCCAGCAGCCGCTCTCCTTACTCCTCTCCTCTTCTCTGTCAACTGTTCTAACCCTCAGCCTTTTATATTGTGCTGGCAGCTATCAGATCTTTACTTCACATGCTTATTGCTAATTGTAAACCACAGAGTTTTGCCGCACCTTTTTGGCTTTGTGCCAATTCTATGGAGTCCCCCCCCCTCCTTTTTTCCCCCAGCTGAACTTTCGACTTTTTGGCCTACTTTCCGCAGAGAAGTACCATGAGACCTGCTGCTTCCAGTGGTGCAATGAGTTTTACCAATTCGAAATGGAAGCTAAGGACACAGAAGGAAGTCCAGGGAATTTCTCCAGGATCAGTGGAAGTAGCTAGTCCCATTATTTGGGTTTGTCAATGATAAAGTGCTTCAACATCCCTTTCAGGCTCTTATTTAAACCACTCTACTAGTCCCTCACTCTGCAGGTGGTGCACTGAGGACTTCAGTGTTCAGAAAGGAGCATAATTCCTGTATCAGTTGGGAAGAGAAGTTAGTCCTGTGGTCCGTTCTTACATCGCAGGGAAACCTTATGTATGAGAAGGGCATCAAGTGCTCTGGACCTCTAGCTGTTGCTTTTAAGGAACACAGAGGCATAGCCTCTGGATACCTGCTTGCCAGCAGGTCAGTATAAGAAGAGATGCAGAGTCAAAGCAAGAGCAATTGTTTGCTGGAGCTGGAAGAGAGCTGATGGTGCTCTGGACTCCACTGGGACAAGGCCCTAAGGCAGGGGTGAGCAATAATTTTTGATGGGGAGCCACGCCAAGAATTTGGTAAGTGATTGAGGGCTGCATTCTTCCATGATATTGATGGAGGAGGTGCGGGGTCTGGGATGTAGGTTGGGTTCAGAAGGGAGATTGGGATAAGGGAGGCAGTTGTGACCTGGGGCACTGTACTGGAGTGCAGCGGGTTGGATTGTGACCTAGGGCAGGGAATTGGGGCACAGGAGGGGATGCAGGGATTTGGGTTGTGAGCTAGGGCAGGAGGGGACTCTGATCTGGGGCAGAGGATTGTGGTGCCAGATCTGGGAGGGGATATAGGTGCAGGAGGGGGCAGAGGATTTGGGTATGTGGAGTGAGGGGCAGGGGTGCCAGAGGCAGGGTCTGGCCAGGAGACTTACCAGCCAGCAGCCTGTTCCTGAATCAGCCTCCCTGGCAGCCAGTGCTCCCTCTACGCTGCATGGCAGCCCAGCTTCACAGATGATTAATCAGCCCCACCCAGTCAGTCAGCTCCATAAACTGAACCCTGAGCCTTTTACTGGGTGGGGCTGATAAATCACCTGTGAAGCTGGGCTGCTGCACAGATTAGAGGGAACACTGCTGCCTGCCTTGTCCCTGTACAGGCTGCAGCCATGTGCTCTGGAGCCCCTTCTGCTTCATGGCTGCCTGTTATTGAAACAGGAAACTCTCATTGGCCAGTTTCTGGGCAGAAACTGGCCAATGGGATTGTGCTGGGGGTAGGAGCAGCTCCCAAAGCTTTCCCTCCTGCCTTCTGGATTCACAGTTTTAAAGGAAAACTGCCCCACAGCCGTGTTTCTGAGTGGCATGCAGGTGGGGTGAGGCAAGCAGGAGCCTGCCTGCTGCTCCACGCAGCGTCTGCAGGATGGATCTGGTGGCTTAGTGGGATGGATCCAGCCTGCGGGCCGTATTTTGCCCAACCCTGTCCAAAGGTAAGGGTGAAGAAGGTGCTGAGGCCATCGGGAAGTGACCTGGGGAATTATAGCAACAACATAGTTATTTAAAGAGACACTGAAGACAGCTGCTATCTACAGGGCCCCTGAGCTGGGATCCAGAGTACAGGGTGGGCCTGGATCACCCCCCTTCCCTCATTAGTCACTAGGTGGGGGAAAATGGCTTAGACAGTGAGGCGCCCCAGAGCAGGGAACTGAACTATAGTGACACAGCTCGACAGCTGAGACTAGAAAGGCTTTGAGAGAGTGAGGATGCTGCCTCCAGGGAAAGAGCCAGGGGGCACAGACATTACTAAGAAAGGCCCTATTTGACCTGTGCCTCAAAAGTGGTTTGCTTTGTTATTTCTACTGCAGGTTGAAGCTCTCTTGTCCGGGACTCCCTGGTCCAGTAACATCCATGGTCTGGCACCACAGATGTTGCTAGACCAGAGAATTCCAGAGACAGAGGTTGAGAGCGGCTGGGTGCAGAGGCAGTCGGGCTGCAGGCAGCCTGCAGGGGCAGTGACCTGGGGGTAGAGAGCTGCAGTGTGCATGGGGATGGGGTCGGGAACCCTGGGAGCAGCTGCTGCTGTGTGGGCGGGGCCGGGGGGTAAGGAACCTCAGGAGTGCCGGAGTTGGGGAACCCTGGGAGCAACTTCTGCCCTGCATGTGGGAAGCAGAGCTCCAGGAGCAAGCCAGGCAGGTGGGTTGGTGGGGGTCAGGCCTCTGGGTTCTCCCGGGGTAGCAGCCAGGAGGAGAGCCCTGGGAGAGCTTAGATGCCTGACCTCTTCCCTTGTTCTGAGAGTGCCGGACCAGGGACGTTCAACCCGTACAGACTGTATGTGACTCGGCCTGAGGGCTAAGTCACTGGAGAGCCACCACAAACCGTGTGATAGAGCGCAGGCACAAGCTCTTGGCCGGGGGGCGCTCGTGAGGGGTGAGTGCACCCCATTACATGGGGACTAGTTGCTCATATGCACAGCTTCATGTAGGGTCTCTCCTCTGGTCTAGCATGAAATTCCCATCCTGTAAAAGGACTCTGGGGTCCTGATGATCTACTTCTTTCTTCTGGTGAGGATCTGCAGTGATGGTGCTTAAGCCATCCCTTCCCTGGGATCACTGACTTCCCCAACCCTTGCCAAGCTCTGTTGCCACTTGGCCCATGTTCTCATTTACAGCCCAGGCATGGGTATTGTTGACATGACCCCCCCCTTCCAAAAAAAAACCAAACAAAAAAAAGAAGGGATCAGTCTAGGCCTATGATCATGAGGTAGACCAATTTCTCTCCTAAGGCTATGGTTATTACTACAGCATGGGCTCCTACCATAAGTGGCAGCTGCTGGCTGGAGTAGGCCTTGACATTGCCATGGATACACTGAAGGTGGATTGTGTTCTTGGCAGCAGCATAACTTCTGACCACTGTGGAACTCCTTGCCAGAGGAGGCTGCGAAGGCTAGAACTATAACAGAGTTTAAAGAGAGGCTAGATAAATTCATGGAGGTTAGGTCCATAAAAGGCTATTAGCCAGGGGGTAGGAATGGTGTCCCTGGCCTCTGTTTGTCAGAGGCTGGAGATGGATGGCATGAGACAAATCGCTTGATCATTGCTTTGGTTCACCCCCTCTGGGGCACTGGTGCTGGCCACTGTCGGCAGACAGGCTACTGGGCTAGATGGACCTTTGGTCTGATCCAGTATGGCCATTCTTATGTTCTTATGTTATGTTCACTGTCTGGCTATAGCTTTCCTAGGACTATCACCAGTGCCATCAACTGCAGGAGAAGAGTGTTTCTGTGCCCAGGTTTCCACCATCCAGCCTAGGGCATACCCATGCTCTATTAGTGGGCACTCCCTTTATATGTAGCATCTGCCTATAAGAATAGCACATTAATGGGCATGTTAATCTCTCCGGGTATGTCTACACTAGCCCCCTAGTTCGAACTAGGGAGGCTAATGTAGGCATTTGAAGTTGCAAATGAAGCCCGGGATTTAAATATCCCGGGCTTTATTTGCATCTTCCCGTCCGGGCGCCATTTTTAAATC
The DNA here is from genome assembly GCA_032595735.1 of Pelochelys cantorii. Classification (NCBI taxonomy): domain Eukaryota; kingdom Metazoa; phylum Chordata; order Testudines; family Trionychidae; genus Pelochelys; species Pelochelys cantorii. The sequence continues at coordinate 26,488,313 of CM064339.1, forward strand.
CCCCTAGTCCGAACTAACTGCCCGTGGCTACACACGGCAGTCAAACGTTAACTCGAACTAAGTCCTCATGGAATGAGGTGTAACAGTTAACTCGAACTAAAGACTTAGTTCGAGTTAACGTTTGACTGCCGCGTGTAGCCGCGGGCAGTTAGTTCGGACTAGGGGGATTTAAAAATGGCGCCCGGATGGGAAGATGCAAATAAAGCCCGGGATATTTAAATCCCGGGCTTCGTTTGCAACTTTGAATGCCTACATTAGGCTCCCTAGTTCAAACTAGGGGGCTAGTGTAGACATACCCTCCTAGTTTCAGGGAAGCTCCCCTGCGGGATATCGGCCAGACCTTCATCTGTGAGCCCGGACGGGAAGATTGTCTGGGGTGTCAGGATTAGAGCTCATTTGGAGTTCTTTGCAGGAGCTCTAGTAATTTCAAGTAACTGTGCAATGAACCTACTGAGTCATTTTGGGGTTGTCTTCCCTCCATTCTGGTTGACCCTGTACTGGACTGCATCCTTAGGGCTGACTAAGGAACTGTTGGGTTGATAATTTGTTACAACTATTAGCAGTAATTATGCCTCTTAATTAATTATCTGGATGATGGGATGGAGTGCCCCCTCAGCAAATTCACAGATGACACTAAGTTGTGGGGAGAGGGAGATATGCTGGAGGATAGGAATAGGGTCCAGAGGGACCTAGACAAATTGGAGGAGTGGGCCAAAAGAAATCTGAGGAGGTTCAACAAGGACAAGTTTAGAGTCCTGCACTTAAGACAGAAGAATCCCATGCACTGCTATAAGCAGGGGACTGAAGGCTAAGCAGCAATTCTGCAGAAAAGGACCTGGTGATTACAGTGGACAAGAAGCTGGCTATGAGTCAACAGTGTGCCCTCGTTGTTCAGAAGACTAATGGCACATTGGGCTGCATTAGTAGTAGCACTGCCATAGATCGAGGGACGTGATTATTCCTGTCTATTTGACACTGGTGAGGCCATATCAGGAGTATTGCATCCAGTTTTGGGCCTCCCGCTACAGAAAGGATGTGGACAAATTGGAGGGTCCAACAGAGGGCAATGAAAATGATTAGGGCAGGGGTTCTCAAACTTTGTGATACCATGACCCCCTAAAATGCTAATCAAATTTATGTGACCCCCCCACCCACCCTCACCAAAGTTGTTAAGCAAAAAAAAAAAGGGGTGGGGTGGGGTGGGGTGGGAGCAAAAGTTGTTAAGCAAAAGTCGCACCACTTTGTTCAGTTTGGGACTGCACCCACCCCTCCCTCTGAGGCAAGCCCTCCAGTGCCCCCCCATCCCAGTGCACTCCCCACTCCCCCTGAGGCAGGCCCCCCTAGCACCCCCCATCCCAGTGCAGCACTCCCCCCTGCGTCAGACCCAGGCCCCCCTAGAGCCCCCCCATCCCAGTGCACTCACCCCCCCACCCCTCCAGGCAGGCATCCTCAGCATCTGGAGCCCCGCTCCAATCAAATCCCACCCCTGCAGAGCCAGGCAGGGAGGAAGAATCTTACTTTTAAAGTGTTAAAGTGTCTACTTCTGCAGCCAGCCCCACTGCCACAGCTGGCAGCTTGCAGGGGAAGCCCCTGCTGGTCTCCTGGGCCAGAGCAGTGCATGATCCACTTCTACCCAGCCCAGCAACCCCCTAGCATGGCGCGGGGCAACTGATCCCTCCTGCCCCGCCTTCCCTCACTAGATTCTGCGCCGCTCCTCACTCCCCCGCCAGACGCGGCAGGGGTAAATTGACCAGACCAAGCCCGGACTGTCCTCCGGAGATGCCAGGGAGACACAACTGCAAAAACAAACAAACAAACAAAAAAACAACCCACACACAACGGATCCAGCTGTGACCCCCCATGTAAGTTGGTCGCGACCCCTCTGGGGGTCGCGACCCACAGTTTGAGAAATGCTGGATTAGGGAGTTGGGAAACATGACTTATGAGGAGGTCTGAGGGAAATGGGCTTATTTAGCCTGCAGAAGAGAAGAGTGAGGGAGGATTTGCTACCAGTCTTCATCTACCAGAAAGGGGGGATTCCAAAGAGGATGGAGCCAGGCTATTCTCATTGTGGCAGATGACAGAACAAGGAGCAGTGGTTTCAAGTTGCAGGGGGAGTGATCAAAGTTTGATATTTTTTCCACGAGGTTTTTAAGAACATGTTTGACAAAACCCTGGCTGGGATGATTTAGTTGGAGTTGGAGTAGATGACCTCCTGAGGTCTCTTCCAACCCTAATATTCTATGAATACAAGTGCTTAGAACACCTGGAGTGCTTGTGCTAGAGACCATGTCACCGCACATGCAGAAGAGACTGGAGTGTCATGGCAAAGTGGAGCTGGCTATAAAGGGCTCTACCATATTCACAGTCCATTTTGGTAAATTTCATGGTCATGAGATTTTAAAAATTATTAATTTCATTATTTCAGCTATTTAAATATGAAATTTCATGGTGTAACTGTAATGGTCCTAACCCAAAAAGGAGTTGTGGGGGATACAAAGTTATTAGAGAGGGAGTTGCAGTACTGCTACCCTTACTTCTGTGCTTCTGGTGGTCATGGTGGAGCTGCCTTAATCAGAGATAGCAGCTAGAGAGAGGTGGCTGCTAGCCAGGGGCTTAGCTGGGAAACCACAGCTGTCACTAGAACAGAAATACAGACGTCATGATATGCTATTGCTATGCTTACATATCACTGTTGATTGCACAGCTGGGCCCTTAGTCAGCAGCCAATGTTCTCCAGCCACCCAGCTCTGAAGGCAGAAGTAAGGGTAGCAATACTGCCATCTCCCCCTAAAAATAACAGCTCTGCTACCCTCTTTTGGGTCAGGACCCCCGATATAATAAATGCTGGACTCCTTTGTGAAATCCCTATAGGGTAGGATAAAAGCATACTAAAGACCAGATTTCACAACCTGACACCCATTTTTCATGGCCATGAATTTGGCAGGCCCTAGTTATTCATTATTGTGGCATGGCTTGGTTTATTTTTACCATTGTGCATACTTGTAAGAAGTCAGTGCAGGAATTTCACAGCATGCCTGTACATCATTGCTCATTGCTTTTGCCCCTGAGAGAGAAAATGTAGCCAGGGAACTGTGTGTCCAGTGCTAGGCTGACAGAAAGGCTTGAGATTCTAGTCCCATCCGACACACCTTACAGTGGAGATAAGGGTGCAGATGTATAGCAGTGATTTGCAGGTAACATAGCCTTTCTGTGAGCTAATTATGGAGTCATGAAGCTCCACTCCACCTAAAAGCTGCATTTGGGGCAGGGTGGACAGGAAAACAAAAATTAAGCAGACAGAGGGCAGGAATCCCTACCCAGTGATGGACAACTTAGACTAGTGAGGGGGTGATGAATGGCCCTCCATCTCAGTGGGCTGCAAGCCTGTCATAACCAAGATGGTCTCCTCTGATAAGGTAGTTTTGCTAACAGTGCTTGCATACCTAGAATTTCTGGGGAGTGCTGACTGAATTGTATCAGTGCTTTAATTGTATGCAGAGGGAGTGCATGGCTCTTGCAGTCGATGTGTGCAATCACTTCATGCACCCTTGCTTTATGAGTGTGTCACTTTAGTAATATCAGTGGGAAAAAAATCTACGTGGCTGGAAACCAACAGAATCTGGCAAACCTGTGTGTGAGCAAGGGTAAACAAAATATCTCACAGGCCACACCTAGAACCCCACTGGGCCACATACAGCCCATGGGCTGCAGGTTGCCCACCACTGCTGTGGTCTCTTGCGGGGGAAAAAGGAGGGATGGTCAGGATATGGGCCAGAGGCAGCCAATGGTGGGGCTGCAGCAACCAGCCAGCCGAAAGCAGGCTGACCATATGGGCCCAGTAAGCTGCACTGCATCTGAGAATCAGCGGGAGCACAAAAGGAAGAAAGCCATGACCCGTGACTGATGGAACGAGTGGGGCAGCTGTATGGTGCCGTTTCTTTCTCCTGTGCTTGGATGGCACAGGGCTTTAGGCTGCTGTGGTGGCTAGTGAGAGGTCAGTATTACTGGAATTCCTGTGGCCGAGAAGCTGACTTGGAGACAAGACTCAGTGGGCAGCCAACAAGACCCAGCAAAGAAGGCTGGGCCAGCATCAGGTCTGCAGCAGTGGACGCCAAATACAGTAAAGATCCATACGCTGAGCTCACACTGTTGAGAGCCTGGGGCTAGGGAGGTTTGATCTTGGAATCCATGTGTGGTTGAGTAAGTTGAATGTTTCTGATGTAACTGTTTGTACTGACAATGGCATTAGTGTGATTCATGGTGAACCAGCCTCTCCAGAAGGTAGCAGAAGGGTTCTCCACTCCAATGCAAAAGGTTGGAGTCTGGAACCCGCTGCTCTCCTGGGAACCCCCACTTCAATGACATATCAAAAACACCATGTTGGAAAGCCAGGAAGTAATAAATTAAAGTTGCCCAGCAGGATCCTCATGAGAAAAAAAGGAAAAGAACCTTTACACATTAGAGAACGAGGAAACACAGAGTTAAGGCTGAATTCTAGCATTATCATTACACGGATTTTGTTGGACTATTTTTAAAAATGGTTAAAACAGTTTGGCATCTGCTCCAGGTTATTTGCAGAAGTGAGAGTCTGTTGATAGAACATTTTCAATTAGCTTTTCATGATCAACATTTTTGTATGTATGACACTGTTTCTTTATACTAACATAGCAGTTCTCAGTCTAAGGGTCATTACTGCTGTTGGGGGAAGGGAGCAGAAGGGGGGTGTATAAGGCTGCTTCTGTCCCACTGTAGGCTAGATGCCCCTCAGAACTTCTCAGGAGAAACCACTGGCAGACACGCCGTCCCCAATACCATAGACAGCACAGCTTTGACTGAATAAGAACTACAAGGAAGGCTCTTCCGTGTCTTCTATAAGATTACATGTAGAGGGAGCTTCTGTCTGGATGATGAATTAAGTCAGAGCAGAGGGCAATTTTTCACCTTTCTGGTATTTCTTTGTGGGCTGAGTACCAGCACGTCTGAAGAAGCCCCAGGTCACACCCAAGGAATGTCAGGACTCAGACCAAGTGCCGCGCATTCCAAAATAAAAGGGGGAGTAGACAAGAATATTGGGAGAGAAAAGGAAAGGATCTGAATTCACTCTGTGTGATTGTGTATTATAGCGTGACTGCTGGCTTTCTGGAAAATTCTATAAAATCAGGGAAGAGAGAGAGAAGCCAGAGTAGGTGGCAATCAGGTTCTCCATTATTTTCCCCAAATCTGTCCCCACTAGTTTTAAGCATTTCCTTTTTCCTACATGGAACCTTCACTTAATGCCTGTAGGTTGTATTAAAACATTCTCATGTCTGGGATTAATTAACAATTTTGGAGGCCCCTGTGAGCCTCAGGGTAATGAAATTTTGAGAAAATAATTGGAAAAAATCAACTTTTGGAAAACCAAAGAAGTCCAGGCAAGAGCAGATATGAATTTTGTAGTCAGCTGGTGCCTGAGTTTCACAATTCTTCAATTGTTAGTCTGCTCCATAACACATTCTGTTACCAAGCAATTAACTATGTGAAAGAAAGTATTCACCTTCCTGTCTTACACCGCTAACGAGGATCTCCTCCTTTTAAGTTATTACAGCTGAACTGGTTGTCTCACACTCATAAATCCTTCAATTTTCTGCAAATTATTTTGAGATACGAGCTCTGTCAGTCTTGGTGAAAGAGAGTTTTCAAGCTTACAAATGTTCTGTAGAACAGCTCTTTGTAAAACTCATAAACTTGTCTCCTTCACCAACAAGAAGCTGGCCAATATGAGACATTATCCCACTCTCCTTTTCTCTCTAACATCTAAGATCCGCACAGTTACAATATTGCAAATGTCCAGTCAGTGACAGATCTGGGAGCAGAACCCAAGAGTCAATCAGTCTATCCATCAGCTTTTGGTTTTCTATAGTTTCTGTCACTAAGAACTAAGCAGTACTGATCTCCTGTCTCTGCTGCGAAGGTAAATATTACCCAACTGTAATGTGGTCCCTGGCCCTTTATATGACCTGATGCCTTGCTTGTTAGTAATATAGATTAATAGTGCCTATACAAAATAGGCTGCAAAGGGAGCCCCCACAATCCATCATGTACAATGGATAAGTGCTCTTTACAGTCCCAAACAGCATCTGGACTGGGGGTTGCAATGAACTGGTGGTGCAAATGGTAGAATTTAAGGCCAGGACCATTAGCTGGTATAAACCAGTAGCTATTCTGACTACGATGCAGTTGTGCTGATTTACGCCAGTGGGGTGAGCTGAGTCTGGAAGCTCAACTAATTGAGCATCAGTGTTTCCAACATGTTATGAATATTAAATAAAACAGAAGGTCTTATCCAAAGAATCCAAGGAGACCTATTCTGTACTGAATTATTACCAACACCACCACATTCTCATTAGCTGATAATGCTGACCCACCAAACCTGGAAGCTCCACCAAATATAAAATTCACTCAATGAATCCACACCATCACCTTGGAAAGAGCAGGAAGAGAGAAACTTCTACATACAGGAAACCCTAGCCATTCGTGGTGGATGCATTCCTGCCACCACTGCAAATGGCAACATTTGCCAATACTGAGCCATAACTCCAGGCCCCCGTGGTGAGTTCCCCATGGCTCCTAAACTCACTGTGGCTCCCAAACTCACTGCAGCTCCCAACAGCTGCAAGGAACTCACCACAGCTGATGGCATCTGAAGTGAACTCTCTATGGCTCCAGAAATCACCATGGGGGGCCCAGCAGCCATGGGGAACTCACCACTAGAGCTGGTCCTCACTAGTCCCTTCTCCCCAGGCAAGCACAGGAGACACCTGTGAATAAACAGAACTGCGAATAGCAATTCTGCACATCACGAGGGTCTCCTGAATTGGTTTGCAGATTTTGTTTGACAGGAATACTTTGAAAATTGTATTTTTAATAAAGGACAAACATTATTATATGCACACTTATTCATCTTAAAAATACTAAAGAATGACAAAGATTTAGTCACAGCTATTCTGTAATCTAAGGAGCATAAATCAAGACTCATTCTTGTCAATTACTGAAAATATTAAAGGAGCCTGTAGAATGATTTAGAAAACCCTAAGGGTACAGCTACACTAGCTCGTTAGTTCGAGCTAGGTAGGGTAATGAGGGCAAGCGGAGTTGCCAATGAAGCCCGGGATTTAAATATCCCAGGCTTCATTTGCATGTTCCCGGGCGCCGCCATTTTTAAATCCCCCTTAGTCCGAACTCCGTGCCCACAGCTACACGCGGCACGGACTAGGTAGTTCGAATTAAAGATCCTAATTCGAACTACCTAGTCCGTGCCACGTGTAGCCGCGGGCATGGAGTTTGGACTAAGGGGGATTTAAAAATGGCGGCGCCCGGGAACATGCAAATGAAGCCCGGGATATTTAAATCCCGGGCTTCATTTGCAACTCCGCTTGCCCTCATTACCCTACCTAGCTCGAACTAACAAGCTAGTGTAGCCGTACCCTATAAGAGAGTTAGGCACCCAAATTCAATGGGAGGGAAGTGCTGGATTCCACTAGGTTGCTGTGAAAATCCCATTGTACAGTTCTTAATTTCAAAATAAGACTTAATTTTTTGCTGATACATTTTCCAAAATTAGTCAATTTAAAATAACAATTTACATTAGGCAGTGAAGCGTTACAAAACTCATATGAGGCAGGGAAAGATACATGGGGATTTCTTCACTCCCCACTGTAACAGAGACATCTCTGGAGTGGAACACAGCAACTGTGTAGCACTAAGTTTCAGCAGGCAGAATACAGTGAACTGGAAGTTGTCCACAGGGAAAATTTGTAGTAAGTGCCCAAGTTACTTAGCAGCCTTCAAATCGCAGGCACTTGGAAGCATAAGGGCCAGCTATATAGAGGTGATTAACAATTGAGATAATTACTAATGGGATTTTCAGAAGTACCTAAGCATGTAAGACACGTAATCTGACATAGCAAATTTCTGTGCAGTAAAGCAGCTCTTTGCACTCCCACTGCAGAGGCGTACACACTGCCAAGTTGTGGGCCTGAAGAATGAATGTGCCCTTTTAATGAATTATATCTACCAATAAAACATTATGTAATGTCCTGACCTGTGGTATTTTATAAAAGAAATAGCATTCATCACTTTTGGATTAATTTGTTAGTTAAGAACTGCCTCTGAAGAATTGGTTATTGTAACTTTTTTGGGTAACCTTTTAAAATAGGATGTAACTAAGCCTCCATTTTAAACTGCTAATACACTGTAACTAAAGTGACTCCATATTGTAACTGAAACCCCGTTTTAAACGTTGCATTGCATTAGCTCTGGTTAAGGTTAGGTGTGTCAGTAATCTCATTTAAGAGTGTGAATGTGGGTGTGTACACAATGAGATCAGTTCCTGATGACAGCCTATCTCAGTGACCAACTGCCAGCACCACAATGATGGCTGAAAAACAATGCAAGCGAGAGCTGCAAAAAAACCCACTCAAGAAAGAGCGAGACACAAGTCCCATCAAGAAAAGAAGAGCAAAGTGACATCTGCCGTTAACTGATGACTCATGGTCATACAATGCCCTGGGGCAGGACATAAACAGATGGGTGTAAAACTATAGGATTGGGTCTTTTGGTTCTACTATCATCCTCCAGGAGCATCATTGTGCACTGACATGACCTGGCTCCCCTCCTCATGTCCCCATCGGGCCAGTGGACTATCATGAGCAACTGAGGCTAGAGAACTCATCTGTAGAACTGTGTGTATAAGCGTGTATATGTATGGAGGATAATTTTAGTAGCTAGGAACAGTATATGAATTCTGCCTTCACAATAAACGCGGCATATTGCTTTATCCCCCAAACAAGATTCTGCTAGTTTGATTTCTGTAAGCGTAACCAAGTGACCTATGTGCAGTAACTGCACAGTTGCAGTGCTGTAAAAAAAAACCCACCCTGACGAGAGGTGTACAGCTTTCTATGCGAGGACTACCACGCAGCAGCATCGGTGCAGACACCCTGGTCTATTACAGCATTGCAAGTGGCTTCCAGAGATGTCCCACAATGCCTGTTCTCACCACTCTGGTCATCCGTTTCAACTCTACTGGCCTGCCTTCTGATGACTCCCCCAGCTGTCAGCCCCACCCTTTGAATTCCTTAGGGATTGTGAAAGTCCTGTACTGCGTACAGTAGTCTCAGCACATCTTTCCAGGTGACCATGGCTGCTCAATGCACCATGTGATATCCCACTTGGAGCAATGTTGAGGTGTTGATTTTCATCAGCATTTGCGAAGCGGAAACTGTCCAGTCCTTGCTGCGCTCCAGCTATAGGGATTAAGATACCGACACACAGATATGCTTCATGATGGAAAGGGGCCATGATTAGAACACACTGCAGTGCAGGGTCAAAGTAAAATAGCTGAGGAACACGCACCACAAGGCATGGGAGACAATCTGTCACTCTGGTGCTGCGCCCATGAACTGCCATTTCTACAAAGAGCTGGACGTGATACTCAGCAGCAATCCCACTTCCATTGCCAAGACCACCGTGGATGCTTCGTAGCTCAGGGGCTAGTTGAGAGTCAGCTGAGCCAGGAGGAAAGATGAGGAGTGAGAAGAAGAGGGGGACCCAGAAACAGAGGACAACTTGGTGTTCAAAGATACCTGAAGCCAGAAACTCTTCTCTACCCAGGTGTTGGCTAGCCATCACACAGGGTGGACTGTGGCACAGTGAAACAGGAGAGGATGACCCTGGTATGTGGCTTTGACTTTGGGAATCACTGAAGCAAGTTTTTTGGGGGGAGAAGAGTTGCATAAAGCTAGTTTGTTTTTATGTATTGAGCTTTCAGCGAAGGATTTGCAAAATGCTGCCTTGTCTGTGATGTGCAAACTAAGGATGTAAAAGACTAATTGACTAGTCGACTATCCGATAAGCATTTGCTTATCGGATGGTATTTTGACTAGTCAATATCCTCCCTCCCGCCGCCACTTTGAAACCCCCAGGTGGCTTTTCAAAGAGGCAGCCACTGCACAGCTGATCCATAGAGCAGATGTGTGGCAGTTGCCCCTTTAAAATGCCACCTGTGCGCCTTTCAAAGGGGCAGCCATGGAGCCCAGGATCAGCTGGGAACTCCCCAGCTGAGCCCGGGCTCCCCTCCGCATTTCCCCAGAACCCGGGATCAGCTGGCATTTCTCCAGAACCCTGGCCTCCATGGCTTTGAAATGCATGGGGTTCTGGAGAAATGCCCGCTGGGGACTCTTGTGCATTTCAAAGCAGGCACCCGCATGCAGCCCCGGAGTCAGCGGGAGTTCTTGCTGGCACCGGGCTGTACATGGAGTTCCGCATTCCTCCTTTGAAATTCCTCCCTTTCAAAGGAGGAATGCGGAAGTGCCTATTGACTAGTTGACTAGTCGATGGTAATTCCATCAACTAGTCAATTAAATGCATTTTAACATCATTAGCGCAAATCACTACATACCTAGCCAGAGTAGCAGAACAGAGTCCATGAAACTCTCACGGAGATCCTGCGGCAGTGGATTGCTCAGTATCTTTGGCAGAGCTGCTTTGTTTCTTGCACCACTAAGGATAATGTTCCTAGCCACTCCGCCATCACTTGTGCGGGGGCAACCATCGTGGCACACAGACGAGCCATGTAAGGGCCATGGCAGCAGCTGTGGTGTGGTAGAAGACCCTTCCTGAATTCCCTGCTCTCCCTCTGCAATCAGATATCTTCCATCATGAACACGCCTGTGGGAAACATGGAGACAGTAATGATTCAGGCCTCCCCTGAAGCACTGCTCCTGCAGTTACTCATCCTTTTTGGGGTGTTATGGTTCATGTGTGCTTGCCTGGGGCCAGCCAGTTGGTGAAAGGTGTGTGAATAGTGATTGTGTTTTAAAACACTGATTATGTGCTGCAAACAATAGTGCTTCTGTAAAACTCTGCATTTTGACTTCTGAGACTTTCTTGGGAGCCCAGCCTCCTCCTTTGTTATTGCTGGCTGAATGGCTGCACAAGATTAGAAAGTGGCCACAAAAAAATAGGGAGAACTTTTTGTGTGATACTATGTTGCACTCTATGGCAGAAATACAAGAATGGAAGGTGTGGTTGGACAGCGAGAAGAGGTACTGAAAGAAGAGCATGGTGTGCCAGAACAAACATTTTGGAGCACCAAGTGGATGTGTTCCAGGCACACAGAACTGCAAACCAAGCAGCTCCATGCCCATCCTCCCCTGCAGCTGCTGTTCCAAAATTCATTCCCATACCCTCCCTCCCCAGACACTGCCAACACATCCTGGCGCCAGTCAGTACCCACTGCCCTGTCACCCTCTAGCCCTGCAGACTCCCAGAACCCATTTCACTCAATGCCTGTTACTCTGTAGAGTAGCTCTTCTGAAGTGCAGTACCCACTGCACTCTGTTCCAAAGAACAAGGTTGCATGTGATGCCTGGACATACACAAATCTTCAGTGGTCGCAGGACTCCACTTCCTCCTGTGACCCTCCCTTTCCTCATCCCCCCACAGACCTGAAGTGTTTTTTGCTGTCTTTCCCCTCCGGTGGTGGTTGTTTAATAAAAATGGTTTTGGTCTATTAACTGAAAGCAAAAAGATAGGCTTGAACAGCAACACACGTCATCTACACCAGTCCGGTCACTTCCTGGCATTACAAGCATTGAGCTCCTGAGCATAGGAACAAACATTAGTGCCTTTCCGCTTCAAATTGCTGCCTCAAGGCATCCCTAATCCTCATAGCCCTGCACTGCACCCCTCTAATAGCCCTGGTCTCTGGCTGTTCAAATTCAGTTGCAAGTTACTGAGTTTCAGTGGTTCAGCCCTGAGTGAAGCTTCCACACTTTCCTTCACAAATATTATGGGCCATACAGCACGTGGCTATAACCGTAGGAATATTGTCATTGGCCAGATCCAGCTTCCCATATAGGCAACAGCAGCAGGCCCTTAAATGCTCAAAAACACACTCTACAGCTTCTGCATCTGCTCAGCCTATTGTTGAACTGCTCCTTCTGCTGTCAAGACGCCCCATGTAAGTCTTCAAAAGCCACAGCATTAATGGATCGGCAGGGTCTTTTAGGATCTCAGTGGGCATTTTGACCTCCCTTATGGTGATCTGGTTTGGGAAGAAAACCAGAAGCTGCAATCCCTGGTTGCAGCTTCCTGAACAAGCTAGTTCTGATAGATGTGTGCATCATGCACCTTTCTAGGCCAACCTGTGTTTATGTCTGTGAATCACTATGGGTGTTTCACAGGTGCCTGGAGAACTATGGAGCAATACCCTTTCTGATTAATATACTCAGTAGTTAGGTCAGGTCCCAGAATCAGAATGTGTGTCAGCCACTGCCCCTCCACAGTTAGGGAAGCCCATTTGTGCAAAGCCATCTACAAAATCATGCACATTGCCCAGCATCACCATCTTTCACCGTAGGATGTGATTTCATGGTCCTGCGCACTTTCATCAACATGAGTTCAACGGTCGACTTTCCTGCTTCAAACTGATTGGCAACTGATCAGTAGCAGCCAGCTTCCACAGTGCAATTGCCACACACTTCTCTTATGACAGGGCAGCTCTCATTCTCATATCATTATGCCTCTGAGGTGGGGCGAGCTCACCACTCTGTTCCATGAAAGGGAGTTTCCTCATCTGAAAGATCTGCAGCCCTTGCTTGTCATCCCTCAGGTGCATGACAATGTGATCCCACCACCTAGGCTACGTCTAGACTGGCATGATTTTGCGCAAATACTTTTAACAGAAAAGTTTTTCCGTTAAAAGTATTTGCTCAAAAGCGCGTCTAGATTGGCACGGACGCTTTTGCGCAAAAGCATCCCTGGCCAATCTAGACATGGTTTTGTGCAAGAAAGCCCCGATCGCCATTTTAGCCATCGGGGCTTTTTTGCGCAAAACAAATCTGAGCTGTCTACACTGGCCCTTTTGCGCAAAAGCTTTTGCGCAAAAGGACTTTTGCCCGAACGGGAGCGTCAAAGTATTTGCGCAAGAAGCACTGATTTCTTACATTAGAACATCAGTGCTCTTGCGCAAATTCAAGCGGCCAGTGTAGACAGCTGGCAAGTTTTTGCGCAAAAGCGGCTGCTTTTGCGCAAAATCTTGCCAGTCTAGACGCAGCCCTAGTGTTTGTTTCCCAAGCCTGAAAGTCCGTGTTACACTGTGATCAGCACCTCCGTGAATGACAAGCCAGCAGAGGCATAGTGAGCGTGTTATGCGCCTGGGGGCAAAGGAAAAATTTGCGCTCCCCCCCCCCCCGCTGCCACGTGGCACGGCCCCGAACCTGGTGCACAGCTGAGGGAACTTGTACCGCATCTTCCCCCACCCCCTACAGTTTGGGGCCAGGCTCCCGCATGCACTAACCCTAGCACCAAAATCTCATTGGTGTCAGGAGGCTACAGGGCCTCTCTAGGGGGCGCTGGCTCCAGTTCAGTCCCAGGGCATGGGGCACAGGCTGGCTCACGGAGGTATGGATGGGCTCTGGAGATCTGTCCCTTCTAGGGGGCACCAGCCCCCATCTAACCCCATGTGGGCAGTGTAGAATCACAGAACACTAGAGCTGTAAGGGACCTCAAGAGGTCATCAAGTCCAGTCCCCTGCCCTCACAGCAGGACCAAGCACCCAGGGCTACTCAACACATGGCCCGTGGGCCGCATGCTGCCCACGGCCAGTTTGTTTGCGCCCCCGCGGTGCAGTATGGGTTTATGTGGGGATCAACACGTGGCCGGTGACTGGGAGCCAAAACAAAAAAGTAATCAGTGTAATGATCTTCTGTTGATATGCGTTTTAGTAGTTAAATTCTTAGACTGTCATTGCTCATGAAAAGTGCTGTCACATGGGTAGAAATCGGGTAAATATTGCATTTTATTACTATCAGCAGAACTGACTTAAATGGGGCCTGTGTGTTGTGTAGTCTTGCCTTAATCTTTGTATTCATGCCTGTCAGTGTGAGAGAAGCTATTTGTATATATTGGCTTGCATACACAACCACACTTAAGTTGAGACCCTCAGCATGTTCTGTAAGTATCAGTGTGGCCCCTGGGGCTTCCAAAGTTGAGTTGCCCTAGCTCCTCCCTGACAGGTGTCTGTCTAACCTGGTCTTAAATATCTCCAGTGATGGAGATTCCGCAATCTCCCTAGGCAATTTATTCCACTGTTTAACCACCCTGACAGGCAAGAAGTTTTTCCTAATGTCCAACCTAAACCTCCCTTGCTGCAATTTAAGCCCATTGCTTCTCATCCTAACCTCAGAGGCCAGGGAGAACAATTTTTCTTCCTCCTCCTTATGATACTCTTTTAGATACTTGAAAGCTGCTCTCATGTCCCTTTTTGGTCTTCTTATTTCCAAGGTAAACAAGGCCAATTCCTTCAGCCTTGCCTCATACCTCATGTTCTCTAGACCTTTCATCATTTGTGTTGATCTTCTCTGGACTTTCTCCAGCTTCTCCACATTTCCTGAAATGTGGTGCCCAGAACTGGACACGATACTCCAGCTGGGGCCTAATGTAGATGGGCCCATTCCCTGCCTAGGGGACGTGAGACTGGGCGGGTTAATTTCCAGTCCTCCTGTTTATTCTTTTCCTAAGCCAGGAGGGCACAGTAGTTCTGATGGGGCCTCTGCAGGAAAGCAGCCCACACTGCTCCCTGCCTGAAACCTTGTGCAGGTGTTAAACCTTGTCCAGCCCACCCTAGAGGTGCCTGCATTTCAGCGTGCCTGAAGCAACATAGCACCAGCAATGGACAGAAGAATGGCTCCCGGGCATGGCTTGCTCATGACTGCTTCAATCCCGTTGGATGGGCCTCAGCCTCTTTCCTTCCCCTCCCCCTGCTTTGCAATGGGGCTGTAGACTCTGGGGGGAGACGGGTGGAGGCAGGCAGAGGTGTCTCCCTGCAGCAGATGTAGACACGTCTCTGTATTAATCATTCTCTCATTGAAGTTTTTAGCTTTGTATTGAGTCCTTTTACTTGGAAACTTTGTATTACATCTTGGTAGAATAGTCCCTAGGAGAAGTGAGGCAGAGACTGTCCCTGTGGGGTGAATGAAGTGGGAATGTATAAGGTGGAAGGTAAATATCTCTGGGCAGTTGCAAAGGTTGGAGAGGGGATGGAAGCCAGATCCAAGATCAATGAGCCCTGGGAAGTGGGCCCATTGAAAGGAGACTGGACCTGTGGATGCCTTGGGGGTCAGCAGCAAGGGCCTGCTTTGGGAAGCCCCCTCTTTGGAGGTGAATGTGGCAGCACTGAGACACCACCCAGAAGCCGGCAGACACTAGCTGCAGATTCATGGGGCGGCTCTCACAGATCTTGCACATGCATAAGATGATAGATCTGGGGGGGGGGCAGTTGCCCCTGGGCACCATGCTAGGGAGACACCAATTTAATCCCATTCTGCTCCCCCCGTTATCCCTTCAGCTCACGTGCTCCTACTCCGCCTGCCACCGGCAGCTGGAGCCTCCTCCCTGCTTCTCTGCTCCAAGCCCGACCCTGATCCAAGCCCGACCCTCCTCCATCTCCACTGGAGGGTTAGTGCATGTGGGAGCCCGGCCCCAAACTGTAGGGGGTGGGGGAAGATGCGGTACAAGTTCCCCTCAGCTGTGCACCAGGTTTGGGGCCGTGCCACATGGCGGCAGGAGGGGCGCAAATTTTTCCTTTGCCCCCGGGCTCATAACACCCTCGCTACGCCTCTGGTGGCACATCCAAACAAGCCACATGAACTCAGTACAGGTGCACAACACAAAATCCATTCTGCTCATGGGAGGAAACTCTTAGGCTACGTCTACACTGGTGGCTTCTTGTGCAAGAACATCTTGCGCAAGGGTTCTTGTGCAAGAAGTCTTGTGCAAGAACACATCCACACTGTCATGTGCGAGCTGTGCTTTTGCGCAAGAGCATCCATGGCAGTGTGGACGCTCTCTTGAGCAAGAAAGCTCCAATGGCCATTTTATCCATAGGGGTTTCTTGCGCAAGAAATCCCTGCCGAGCATCCACACTGCCCTGTTGCACAAGAGGGCTTACATCTGTTAGAAAAGAGTGTAGCTCTTGCGCAAGACGCCCTCTCTTACCACGCCGAACTGTAAATTTTCTTGCGCAAGAGCAGGTGGGCAGTGTGGCTGCTCCGTGGGTTCTTGCGCAAGAACGGCTGTACTTGCATAAGAAGCCCGAGTGTAGACATAGCCTTAGAGGGAACACTTCCCCCAGCCTCTCTGCCCCCGAGTTAATGTCACACGCATTGGGTTAATGCAACTGCAGGATAGTTGCATGAGGAGGGTTTGGTGGGGGCCAAACTAATCCCTGTTGGTAGGAGAATGGTGGGAAAAGTCCTTCGAGAGGGGTGACATGACACCTTTTACGTCTGGTCATGTGTCCATCTTGCCCCGAGCATGTTGCCTCCAGAGGCCTGGCTAATGGGGGTCAGGGAGTGTGGCTAATGGGGGTCAGATTATACAAATCTGCCGGCCCCGGAGGAGGAGTGCATCAGCTGCCTGCGCCACAGGCGGTGTGAGTTTAGTACAGGGTGTGTGTGTGTGTGTTGGCGGGGGATTTTTTTGTGCTGTGGTTTTTTTGGTTTTTTTTGCTGTGGGGCCCCTTCGAAATTGTTTGAATTGGGCCCCGCACTTCCTAAAGCCGGCCCTGTGGGTAGCAGCACGTGGCCCAGCTGCTGGCTCACTGATCTAGCGTCAGGTGAGCCTGCGCAGCGTGCGCTTGCTCTCACCCCGGCCTAGCACCCCCCTAGCGTGGCGCCCGGGGGCAATTGCCCTCCCCGCCCCCCCTTCGCTATGCCTCTGCAAGCCAGGGCTACTCAACTTTGGAAGCCCCAGGGGCCACAATGATATCCACATCACATGCCGAGGGCCGCAACTTAAGTGTGGTTGCATATATATACACGCAAATATTTATGCCAATATATGCAAACAGATTCTTTCACACTGACAGGCATGAATAGAAAGATTAAGGCAAGACTACACAACACGCAGGCCCCATTTAAGTCAGTTCTGCTGATATTAATAAAATGCAACATTTACCCAATTTCCACCCATATGACAGCACTTTTAATGAGCAATGACAGTTCAGCAATTTAACGACTAAAACACATATAAACAGCAGACCATTAGACTGACTACTTTTTTGTTTTGTCTTCACAATTTTAACAATTCAAACAAAAACTGCCAATACAATATTTACTGAAATATATGTACAATCAATGTGAAGTTAAAGGCACTGAGCGGAGAAGTGGCATGGCTAGAAAAGGAACTCAGGAACCCTGCTTCCCAGAATCCCTTCCTTTCCCCTCCCCACCCCACCAAGCACCAGCTCCCACAGTCCTCACAGAGCAGAGACTGGAACCCCCAAATCTAACCAACAGACCCACTGCCCACCTACAGGAAAGGAAAGAAGTCAGAAGTTTTAACGGCCAGTTCCCTGCTGTAACCCAGTGCCCCTCCCCTCCCCCTAGGCCCCCTTGCTTTAACTCAATGTACCCACCCCTCCCCCAGAGCCAGGCACCCTCCAGCCCTCGCGCTCCAACCCAATGACCTTCCCCTCCACTAGAACCAGGTACCCCCCCAATTCCCTGCTCCAACCCAATGCCCCTCTCCTTCCCTTCCCCAGAGCCAGGCACCCCCAGTCTCCCTGTTCCAGCCCAATGCCCTTTCCCTGCTGCAGAGCCCGGGACATAAATCTAGTGGGGTGGAGGGTAATGCCCTGGGTCTCACCGGAGCCACGTGCTTTTCCCTCCAGGTTCTGGGTCCCATGCGCAGAGTGGCCATGAATGGTCCAGGTGCATGGCTCCAAATGTTCCATTGAAGGCACGTGCCGCCGCGCCCTCCCCAATACCCTTTGCAGGGCAAAAAATCCCAGACATTTTTTGCCTTTTAAAAAACCCGTCCGGATGGCCATTTGACATGTGAAAACAACGACATGTCCGGGAAAAACCGAACGTATGGTAACCCTACCCAAGTCCCAGCACAGAACTTTCTCACCCTGGCCTCGCTGCCTGGCTCTGCCTCCGCCTCACTCTCTTGCTGCCTGGCTCTGCCACTGCCTTGCTGCCAGGGCTGGCCTTACCGTGACGTGAACTGAGGTGGCCGCTTCAGGTGCCAGACTGTGGGGGGGTGCCACTAGGACCCAGAGTGTAGAAAATTGTGTCTGCTGCTGGTGCATATGTATTCTCTCTGATCTAGCTGCAGAGAAATGGTGGAGTGCTGTGCTGGAGGAAGGAGGGCACAAGAGACATAACAGGCAGGCAGGAGAAAAGGTGAGAGGGAATAACAGAAAGCAGCAGGAGCTGCAGGGGGAGAGAGGAGGAGGAGCCTCTTATGTACCTCTCTAGCACCCCCAGGAGCCTGGAGTGGTTAACACCAGCTTCTCAGGGACCTTCCTGTTTCCTGCTGCTTCCCTGAACCCACTTGAGGAGAATAGGCATGTGGTCCAAGTGTTGAGTAACCCTGACACAAGCAATTGCATGTCACAGATATTCCATGTGGCAAGATCAATGTCAGACCTCTCTGGCCTTTGCAGGTTAAGAAATAACCGCATTGCCACTCATGACATTAGTGAGAGCGAGCAGTACATTGGCCAGCGGTATGGGATCCATTACTTCACAACAACGAAGCAGAGTGTGCAGTAAACAAACCATTGAATGGTGGTGTCAAATGTGGACAGAAGCACAAGGACTGCTGGGATGGGAAGCAATCCATTCGGGGTATTGGACCAGGATGCAGAATGCCCCAGGACCCCTCGACCTTCCCACAGCACTTAGCAGCAGAAGAGGGAGAGAGATGTTCTGTGGGATAGCTGCCCAGCGTGTACCACACCGAATGCCAATGCAGTACTGCAAGTGTGAACACACTACTGCGTAAGCAGCTGACAGTGTGAACACACAATAGTGCTCTGTAAGCGGTGATGTAAATTTTCTGCACATAATCTTACCAGTGTAGCCATACCAACAGAAACCTAAGTCATTTTTTAATACTTTACGCCAGATCACCAGAAGTAATATTCTTTTTCTTATGCAAAGTTCAGAGACAATCAGGAATACACCAAGCCCTGGAGCTGCAATGATGTTCTAATAGCACCAGCATTTGTACAACAGATTTGCTTACAGGTAAGTTGGCCTTCTTGTCTGACTAGGCAAGCAAGTAAACATTCAGGTAGAAACAGTCTTTGGAAATTCTCAAGGCATGGTGTTTTTCTTTCCTATTTTTGTCATTTCTTTTCTGTATGGCCATGTCCTATGGGCATGTACACAAACAAGAAGAAAATATAAACAATAGCTGTAACAGTAACAATACTTTAGCTGAGGGAGGGCAGTATCCTCTTGGGCTGAAATTCCATAGACCAGGAGCGGACAATAATTTTTGATGGGGAGGAGGGGCACTCCAAGAATTTGTAAGTGGTCAAGGGCCGTACTCTTCCATGATATTAATGCAGGAAGTGTGGGGTCTTGGATAGAGATAGAGTAGAGAAGGGAGCTTGGGGTAAGGGATTGGGGTTCAGGAAAGGATGTGGTATCTGGGAGTTTGGCTGAAGGGGGGGATTGTGACCTGGGTAAGGATGTTAAGAGGCAGGTAATTGAGTAAGCGGGTAGTGGATACAATTTGTATCATGCAGGCAGCCCGGCTCCTACCACACTTAAACTGCAGAGCTGCAGTGGGAGTAGATCCCAGACTCGGCATGAGCCAAGGTTGAGTCAGGCTTGCTCAGTCCCGGCTCGCGCCAGGTCCAGCAGCCCTGTCCGTGGGGGGTCCCACCATTGAGCTGAGACCCCTGCGGACAGGGGCTGCTGCCGGAGCAGCCTCTGTTCGTGGCAGCTGGGACTGGTCGCAGACAGGGGTTGCTTTGCTGCAGCAGCTCTTTTCCGCAGGGGGTCTCAACTCCCCGCTGGGACCCCTGCGGACAGGGACTGCAGCTGTAGCAGCTTCCCCTGGCCCTCCCACACCGCTGCCTCTATCAGCAGCATGGAGGGAGGGGAAGCGGCACTAAAGAGACTGCTGGGGGCAACTGGCTTTTAAGTCCCCAGCACGGGCTCCTGCTTCCCTCCACCCCCCCACTTTGCTGCCTCTGATATAGAGGCCGCAAGGGTGGGGGAGAAATGCGAGTAGTGGACTCGACTACCCTAATCAACTACTCTTTTACATCCCTAGACCTGGGGCAGGAGACTGGGATGCAGGAGGGGGTGCGGAGAGTTTGGGTTACATGGGATAGGGGTGCAGAAGGGGGGGATGAGGGCTGGGTACAGGGTCTGGATGAATGGACTATACGGTGGATAGAAAGCTAGTTAGATCATTGGTGTCAATGGGTAGTGATCAATAGCTTGATGTCTAGTTGGCAGCCAGTATCAAGCGGCATGGCCCAGGGGTTGGTCCTCGGGCTGGTTTTGTTCAATATCTTAATTAATTATCTGGATGATGGGATAGACTGTACCCTCAGCAAGTTCTTGGATGACACTAAGCTGGGGGAAAAAGGTACATATGCTGGAGGGCATGGATCGGGTCCAGAGTGATCTAGACAAGTTAGAGGATTGTGTCAAAATAAATCTGATGAAGTTCAACAAGGATAAGTGCAGAGTTCTGCACTTAGGACAGAAGAACCCTATGCACAGCTACAGGCTGGGGCCTGACTGGATAAGTGACAGTCCTGCAGAAAAAGACCTGGGCATTACAGTGGACGAGAAGCTGACTGAGTCAACAATGTGCCCTAATAGCCAAGGAGAAAACTGGCCCTTTCCTGTGAACAGATTTGGTTTTGATCAATCAACATTATCTAGCAAAAAATGTTTAATTGGAAAACTCAGACCAGTTCTCCTGAGAGCCACCTAGTTGCTGTCGAGTCTGAGGGATCATTTTCTCAAAGAATGGATTTTTAGCTGGCAACTTTAAGGTGCAGCTGTTTCCCCACCAGCAATAATAATAATAATAATAATATCTCAAATCTTACCTTCGGTTCCAAAAATCAGTCTACGTCCTGCAGCATTACTCAGGGTGAAATGCAATGAATTCCAGCCAGCAGCTGCCATCCTTCTCTCACTGGGCACTGCAAGTAGTTTGTTTTATATGCTTCAAGAGTTGGTACATATGTCCATGCTGAAGAAGATCTGGCAGAGGGGTGATACTTGAATTCTGTTTTGAACATATATAATGGGTTAAAATATGTTGAGAGCTATGATCAATACCTATGTAAACCCAATCCCGGGAAGAAAGCAAATAATAATTTACCCTTGTCCAATGAAACCTTCTAGGAGCCATCTGGGAGCAGCAAAAAGACCCCATCACATCCTTAAACTGCTTTAAATCCCAGGGGCAAGCAGAATACTAAACTTGCCCCAGGCTACTGCCAAGTACTTCTTGACACTTAGGCTACGTCTAGACTGCATGACTTTTTCGACAGAGGCTTTGTCGACAGTATCTTTCGAAAAAGCCTGCGTCGAAAAAGAGCGTCTAGACTACATTACATGGATCAAAAAATTGATCTGCTTTTTCGAAAAAGAGCGTCCAGACTGCCGGACGCTCTTTTGAAACAAAAAAGGCACCTGGAAGTGCTTCTGGTAGGGCATGGGGGCAGCCTTTATTTCCAGGTGCTGCTGCATGCCCTTTGCAGAGATGCATACTTAAAGGGATCCCCCTGGACAGCCGTTGCTCTGCTCCTGCTTCTGGCTTGCCTACTTCCTAGAGAGAAAGCAAAGCTGCTGCAGTTCTTGCTCTGGTTGCCCTGCTTCTTCGGACACCACAGCAGTTTATTTGCAGGGGTTTTTTTCTGCTCTTCACTGTTTTTGGCCATGGAGCCTGAGCTGCCCCTGGGCAGGCAATGGCCCCACGCTGCCATACTGCAGCTTCTGCTGCATCTTCATGACTCTGTCATGAATCTCCTGCCCCATATGGACCCGGACTGCACCAAGGAGACCCTCCTCCAGGATGCAGGAGCTCTGTCCTTGCCCCCAAACTTTTTGGGGGACAGGCAGATTTGGAGACACGAGACAAGTTTGGACTGGAGGGACCGGCTCGTCATGCAGCTTTGGGACAACAACCACTGGCTCCGCAACTTCCGGATGTGGAAGGCCACATTCCTGGAGTTGTGTGCCTGGCTCGCCCCTGCTCTAGAACACCAGGACACCCACCTGAGGCCCACCATCCCCTTGCAGAAGCGGGTCACAATCACCCTGTGGAAGCTGGCCACCCCCGACAGCTACTGCTCCGCGAGACACCAATTTGGCATGGGGAGGTCTACCGTCAGGGCCGTTTTGATGGAGGTAAGTCACTTTCAGGGGACAGGCCCTGCTGAGTGGGGGAGGTTGAGAAAGGGGGACTGCCAGGCAAAGGCAAGAGGAAGTGGGGGATGGAGTGGCACTTGGAGACTGCTCCGTGGCCACCCCTGCACTAATGCGGAGGAGGAGGGCGTCCTGACAAGGGAAGGAGTGGGTTGGGAGGGGGGGAGGGTTCTCCCAAGCGCTTAGGTAACCTGTCTAACTCCCTGGTTTCTGTCTGTCTATTTGTCTTGTGCTGCAGGTGGTGAGGGCCATCAATGCGGAGCTGCTGAAGAGGCTTGTCCATCTCGGGGACCTGGACAACATCCTTGCCGGGTTTGCTGCCCTTGGCTTCCCGAACTGTGGAGGAGCCCTCGATGGGACACACATCGCAATCTGCACACCGCCCCAACGAGCAGCCCAATTTATAAACCAGAAGGGCTCCTATTCTATGGTGCTGCAGGCCCTGGTTGACCACCGGGGACATTTTATGGACACTTGTGTCGGGTGGTCAGGGCAGGCACATGATGCCCGCATATTCCGCAACTCCTACCTGTACTGCAGGTTGCAGGCAGGAACATTTTTCCCCCAGCAGCACCTCACGCTCAGGGATGTGCAGATGCCGGTATGCTTAGTGGCTGATGCGGCCTACCCACTGATGCCATGGCTCATGAAGCCCTACACTGGCCACCTGGATGCGAGCAAGGAGCTTTCCAACATGCATCTTGGCCAGGCTCGCATCCAGGTGGAATGCACCTTCGGCCGTCTGAAAGGGAGGTTCCGTTGCCTCCTCACATGCCTGAAGATAGGTGAATGCAACATCCCGGAGGTGGTGGCCGCATGTTGTGCCCTCCATAACCTGGTGGAGAGGAAAGGGGAGGCCTTCCTCCTGGGGTGGGGGACAGGTGCTGATGGCGAGGACAGGCCATTTGAGCAGCCCCAGATGGCTGCCATCCGCCAGGCTCACCAGTCTGGTGTCCGAATCTGTGAGGCCCTGAGGGAGAGATTCTCAGAAGGAGCCCACTGACTCTCCCCAGGGCCTCCCCCATGGGGGGGTTGGCCTGGCCCACCCCTAACTTTCCCTCCACAACCTTCACTCTCTTCCCATAAATACACACACACACAGTTTTCTTTGGAAACAGAAATTGGTTTTTTATTAGAAACAGTAGAAATACAGAAAATGTGCTAACTGTGTATAAACCACCGTTCTCTGGGTACCGTTCAACTGTAACCGTTCTGCCAGGTAGGCCTGGCAGCAACCAGGGCTGGGTTCAATATCTTGGGGTCCATCTCACACAGAACCGGCTCGAGCCCCCACCCAGTAACCTGGGAAATTCACACACCCCTGGGTGCCTCTGAGAGGCAATGCTTCCCCACTCGCAAGCACAGAGTCTGAGTGTAGGAAAGAAACATTTAATGAAACAGAGAGAGAAGTCATACGGCATTAACTTGGGGAAAATACCACTAACAGAGTTCATAACCCAAACATGAGCCAAGCCCCCCCCCAGCCAAGAGTCACCCAAAGTCCGAAGGGTCTGACACCCCAAAAGTCTCTGTCCCTGGTCAGTGCCATCCAAAGTCCAAAAGTTCACCTGCAGGGTTTCACCTCCCAACCTGGGTAGAAATGGGGGTGGGGGGAATAGATAGGGGGCACCTTACAACGCCCCGCTCCACCAGCTGTCTCGTCCCACTCCACCGGACGCTCTGCTGGTCGCCTGCCGCCACTCCTACCAGCTGCACCACACCGCTGGTCACCTGCTGCCGCTCCTACCAGCCACTCCTTGCCCCACTGCTGCTTCGCTGGCTGCAATGGGCCTGGCTCTCAGCCAAACCAGTGATTTCAACTTTTTAGTCACCAGCTGGACTAGCACAGGAATCCAGCTTCCATGAGACTAGCAAAAGGACTCCTCAGGGAGTCTGCTTTAGGTCTGTCCTTAAAACAAAGGGGGAACAGGGCAGGTTGGGCCAGTCTTACAGCTCACACTTAGCAGGTGTGAAGCAGGCTGACTCAAGCCCTCTAGCCCTTCCCCCCAGCTCAATTCACTCCACTCTGGAAGTGGGGAGGCTTGTTCCTCAGAGAGCTCTTACCATGATGGTGGTGTCTCTCCTGCAAGCACTGGTGGCATGTTTTACAGTTCCCACATTGAGGGGTAGCATGATTAATGACCCCCAAAACAGCCCCAAATTATTTACAATTCTCCACATTCCATTCCAACACTGACCCTCCATCAGCCCTGGCTGAATGGGATTTACATAGCCACACCTCGTAGTCTCTCCCCATCCTGGCATGAGCTCTATTTACATATCAATAGTTAACAGTTAATTATCTTACAGAGCTAAACAATTGTAGCGGGCACACCCACCCCTCCTTTTAGCTGGCTGATAGCAAGCAGCAGTTCAGCCCCTGCTTACACAACTGTTTATAAACAAAGTAAATGTCAGTCAAAAATAAAGAATTTGTTCCATAACTGAAATGTCCTTTCGCTGGGGTAGTAGGGGGCTGAACACTGGGAGGGGGCTCAAGTAGTCTGCTGCTTCCCTGATCGCAGGGTCCTGCCACCTTCCTGCATCCTGGCACTGCCACGGCTTTGGGCTCGGGTGGAGTGAGAGCCAGTCCTGGCACGGGCGAGGGAGCTGAGGGGCTGGGGGAGAAGGGGGGGGCTGGGGCCTGGCATGCAGGAGGAGCGGTGCCTGTGGAAGGGGCAGACAAGGCTAGGACCTCCCGCATAGTAGCACAGATGGAAGTGCGCTGCTGGACCAGCTCATCCAGCAGCCTGGTGCACCCCTTGGCCTCTGCCTCCGTCCTCTGCTGAAGGGTCCTGTTCAGGTCCTGCAGGGCCACTATGTGCTCCTACAGCAGGTCTGTGTAGACACACCAGTGCCTGCGGGTGCCACAGGTCCGGGATGGTGGTGAGGCAGGTGTGGTGCTCCTCTGCTGGGTAGAGGGTCTGGCTGTGGAGGAAAAGAGGAGGAAACAATCAATGTCTGTGCACCCCTGCTGTCCCCGAGGGCATGCCGTGGCTGTCAGGGGCTCTCCTTTGGACAAGCGACTCATGGGTGTTACACATGACACTGCATGTGAGTTGGGCAGTGGCCTGAAAGCATCACAGGGGCCCCACAGTGGCAATGGGACTAGATGGCCCCCCACACTGCCAACCCGCCAATGTGTGGTGACGCCTCAAAGCACTCAACTGATGATCCCTCCGCGATGTCCACGGATGCCTGGGAGGCCTCTGGGGTCTGGAGGACTGGCTCCTGGGAGAGGGTCCCTGCTGCCTCCTCCTCTTCCTTCTCCTCCTCCTGGTGCAGCTCTCCCACCTCACCTGCCTGGTCATCCTCCCTCAGGGGTCGGTCCACGATGTGGTGGGGTAACCTGGACTCCACCACATGCAGTGGAGTCTGGGCTTCCCCACCGCCCAGGATGTGCTCCAACTCCTGGTAGTAAGGGCAGCTCTGTGGGGCTGCCCCGGAGTGGGAGCTCTGGTCCCGGGCCTTGGCATATCCCTGCTGCAGCTCTTTGACCTTGGCCCTGACTTGGTCCATGGTGCAGGAGTGATGCCCTTTCTTGGCCAGACCCTGGGCCATGCGATTGTATATGTCCACATTCCTGCCGTGCGACTGCAGGACCTCTTCCTGGGACCAGAGCTCCAGGAGGTTTTTTTATTTCTGGGCCAGACCAGGCTGGTGCCCGCCTTTTGGTGCCCCTGGGTGGGTTCTCCTCACTGTCCTGTGAAGGGTCAGGGGGGCCTTAAGGCTGGGACATGGCTAGCACGGGTGTACTGGCTGGCTTCCTGACAGCAATGCCTGTCGGGGTGCCTGTGCTTTTAAGAGACTGCGGACAGGAACCATAGAGGTGATCTACATGTAAAGGCTGGACTGTCCACCAGGGCTTCTTCCTGGAGGGTTTTCTTTTTTTTTTTTTTGAAAGAACTGGCTCCCTACATCCACACACACCTTTTTTCGACAGATCTCTGTCGAAAAAGACGTTCTCCCTCATAAAAGGAGGTTTACCTCTGTCGACAAAACCGCTGCGTTCTTTTGATTTACTGTCGACAGAACGAGGCAGTAGTCTAGACACAGGTATAGTTTTTTTGAAGAAAGGCCACTTTTTTTGAAAAAAACCCTGTAGTCTAGACACAGCCTTACTGGCATTCCTGCATAAAAAGTAGGGATGTCAGATCTTTTAGAAGCCAGTTGGAATCCAAGTCCTGGCACATTTAAACATCAGACTCACTGGAAAGTGACACTACATTGGAGATATTATACAGATATACCTAATTTTTCATCTCTAAAATCTATTCCTCCTCTCGCCTCGTGACAAAAATGAACTGCACTTTTAAAAAATCACTGCTGTTTCCCTCTAGAAAATGGAGCAGGGATGTCAAAGATAGGGGTCAGGCCACAGCCACCTTTTGTAGGGTGTGCACGGTCAAGGGGGGCACAAGAAGCCATTCAGAATGGCAGTCCTAACAAGCACTATAGCCTTCCTGCCAGCATCCCATAGGGTGCAAGCTACTGCACTAGAGGCAGGAAGGGACAAAGCTATGGGCCCACTTCCCCCCACTGGTGACTGGAACTAGCTGGCCAGGTGCATGCTGCAGTCTCAAGGGCTGGAGCAGCAAGCACCATTCCTCAGCACACTGCCATGGAGCTCCAGAAGGGCTTTGTGTCTGCGGATACACAACGCCCCATGTGTTCAGCAGGGGAGTGCAGCTTAAAACCACTCCAGCTCTGGAGAACAATCTTGTCATACTGGGCTCAGATCCATTAAGCTTCTATTTCTTGTCAGAAGTTCTCTCTCAGTCCAGCCTCTCTCCAGGGTGGACTTTCCCTTTCAGCTTCTGCAGATGGCTTCTTGTCTTCTTTTCCCCCACATCTGAGCCCCTGAACGGTGTCTCAAACAAATCAGCCCAGCTGGTCGAGTGCAATCATCTCAACTTTGTGTTGTATCTAGCTGCTCTGCCTTCTTGATCTAGTTGGCACAATGAGTTCCAAATCATAAGCCTCTTGCCTTAGTCTTAATCCACACTGCAAGAAGACCTATCACTTTTATGGATTTAACATGCTTGAAAACAATTTCAGAACAGTTTGAACAGCATGGGAGGAGCTTTTGAAGGTATCTTCCAAGGAGATATTCTGGGCTGAAACATGCAGTACTATACATAGTTATTCATCTTCATATGATGAGCATTTCAACATGTAGCACCCTGTATGACACTGGCACTTTTACTCTGTCTTTAAATAGCTACTTAATACAGGCAGCTAATTTTTGTATGAGGACCACATCTTTATTAAAATGTTATCAAGTTTATCTATTTTTCCATCACACACAATGACATAAAAGAGGTATCAGTAACAAAACAAAAATTCAGTGTTAGATTATTTCATTCTCTATTGCTTTGATTTGTCCAGAGTACAAGACAAATGAATCCAAAAAGGGAAATTAATCTGATGGAAAATAGAATGTCATACAATTTTACAAAGGAAAATATTACTGAAAATGTCAGATGGTAAAAGATTAATTTCTGAAAAAGATGTTAATGTTTCTTATTATTTCCACTGTGTTTAGTATGAGAGCACACGAAGTTAAGCTTTTAGCAATATATTTATACTAGATGGAGTTACCCGGCGTTGCTCGGGAAAGTGGAGGAACAAAATTTAGAAAAACAGTAGTCCATTATCATTTTTTGAATAGTAGAAAAGTTGCACTGAGTTCTATAGGGATTAAAATATATATATAAAAAAGTATAAAACCAATTTTACATGTTATCATCAAAAACTTTATTGTAAGCTATATTTTTTGTTTCATTATTCTTAACAAATATGTACAAATTTTTTCCACTTCCAACTCTTGAACATGCAACATAGAGTTGTCCATGTGAAAAGCAATATGTCTCCAAATCAATTCCAACTACTTTAAGTGACTGTCCTTGAGCTTTGTCAGTATACATTGTTGAACTATAACTGAGGTGAGGAGCCTGAGGCGAGGGAGGGGGAAGGGAGACGCGCACCTGCCGCTGGCGCCCAAGCCTGCCCTCCACTTCCTTGTCCCTCCACCGGCCTTAGTGAGTGATTGGCCCCGTCGCTTCCCCTGGGAAGCCGCTTCTCCCCGCACTGCCAAGCTTTGTGCAGCCCCGGGGAGAGGCATCCGTCTCTCATCTCTTCCCTCCCACAGTCCCTCAAAGCCCCCTCCGCCGGCCTTAGTGAGCGACTGTCCCCGCTGCTTCCCCCGGGAAGCCGCTTCTCCTCGCACTGCCAAGCTCCGTGCAGGCCCAGGGAGAGGCATCAGTCTCTCATCTCTTCCCTCCCACAGTACCTTAAAACCTTCTCCTAGATAAAAGGTTATCCCATGCAAAGTTTGGTTGCGGTAGCTCTTATAGTGTCCACGTTATTAGCACACAAACATACAAACATTCTCCTTTATATATTAGATGTATTATATAAACTGAGATTGGCTAGCAACCTTTGCATGGGGGTAGCCATGTTAATCCGAATCTACAAAAACAATGAGGAGTCCTGTGGCACCTTAACGACTAACAGATTAATTTGGGCATAAGCTTTCATGGGTAAAATCACTGATTAAATGGTTTTTACCCATGAAAACTTATGCCCAAATAAATCTGTTAGTCTTTAAGTGGCACAGGACTAATCTTTGCATGTGTGATTTTCCATTTACTGTTTTAAAAAAATCCTTTAAAGCTTTAATATAAAATAAAAAGCCCTATCTAGTATCATTCAAAACCTGGTTAAGGAAACAGAAAACAGGAACATGTATCTCAGGATGTAATTTGGCTCTATATTTTTAACACTTCTCCCCCAGACTTTTCTGGTATTTGAAACCATTTCTGTTCCAAATGTTTTGTTCTAGTCAAGTATCAAAATGTAGGTGTTTGAAGGGAATATGTGTTGCTGTTTAAATTATACATGCCATATTGGATTAATCTCTCAGATGATGGGGGCTCTTTTTGAGATATATAGTTCTACCACCCTCTACTTCCACTAATATAGAATTATCCTTTACATTAAATCCCTAAATTCTATAGTCATCCCTTCAATACCCCCTACTGACAGTGCCTCAGTTACTTCTGTTGGGGAGTTAATTCATTGTTTCAATTATGAATATATCCTATTATTTAATGTAAATGATCTGGAGTTTTCCTCTGTCATATAGTTTGCTAGTTAGTTAGCAATTAAATCTCTATGGTGTCCAGAGTTTTGCTCTCACTTCCTTCAATCAAACTAAAAAAAATGGGCTGACACAATTAAACTTTTTTTTACTGAAACTGAACCAATACCATCAGGTAGAATTTTGCTTGTGACAAATTGAAAGATGGAATTTTAAACATTATTATTTATAACTCTGAGTGCTCTCTCCTCTCCTTAGTTATTTTCTTCACTTTTTCAGGGAACATCTTTGTCCAGAATTCCACTCTGTTCCCTTTCAGTTTCTCTGCTTTCTTCTGCTTTAAATTTAATTCCAGGTATTCATCATTCAAATTATAGACTGGCCATTCCACCAAACCCTGGCCATTAGGATTTCTAGAAATGACAGAATAAAAAATTAAATCCTCATATAATCAACTGACACTAAATAAAGTCAAACATTACAACACAGTATTTTAATAAATCATTATTCTCACCCATTTCGTGCCAAGTTAGCCCAATATTTCATTATTGTTCGGCTGAGGTGTTTCTCTTCTTCCGTAGCCTCAGCTGAAAGGGAGAATATGTATATGTAAACAAAGCAAAATGTTTGAAATTGTACATGCATAATATCAAAGCATGAGTGCATTAGACTAATCAAGATACAACACACTTGCTTAATTGGGAACGATGCTTACATATTTTTATTGTTTAGATTTCCTAGCTCTTCTAATGCTAGTATTTTCGAAGTATAGCAACCAAAAAAAATGATAGCTTATTATGTATGTTTCCAAGCACTTAGAAGATTAGATCATTAAGTCCTTTTTCTAAAAATCATATATAAATATGTTTGCTTCTCAATGGATCATGTAAGCTGCAACTCCTAGTCACTCCCTTAGGGGATGTCTACACAGCAGGGCTTAACTCAAAATAAGCTACGCAAACTGAGCTACGTTAATTGTGTAGCTTATTTTGAAATTGAAAGCGTCTACACAGCATTTATTTTGAAATAGAGCACTTTTCCTCCGACTTCCCTTACTCCTTTGTACAATGAGAGTTACAGGAGTCAGAGTAAGAAGTCCTCCAGCTTGACAGTATTTTGACATTATTTTGAAATAACTGCCTGCTGTGTAGACTCAGACTAAGTTATTTTGAAATAACACTAATTATTTCAAAATAATGTTGCTGTGTAGACGTACCCCCAGAGAAGCGGGAAGGTACAATGAAGAACAGAAAAAGCCGTGAAGACAAATTCACAGAATGGCTGTATGCTAAATTCAAAACCACATCATAATCTTGATGCAAAGGTGGAAAACTAATCTGTCAACATGCATATATTTCCACATACAGCATTTAAAAGATGCAACAGATTATAGAAAAAAAGCGTCATAAGTAAGATTTAAACAGTTTTCTTTCAATAAAAGAAAAAATGTCTGAGCTAAATTATGTAGAAGGAAGAACGGAAGGACACAAAAAGTATATCATTGTTATACTTTTTGAAAAAATCCAGTGTTAATAAAATAATAACTAACAAATCTTTTCTTTGTTTGCAAAAGAAAGAAGGTTAAAAAAGCGTGGGTTGTATTTGTTTAAAAGGCAAGCATACAGCTACATGAAATATGTCTATTTTATGATGAAAAAATAACATCTGAAAGATGAGTCCTTACCAATTATTCTCACATCTCTTTCCAAGAATGGCCCACCAAAGACAAATCCAATTTCATCTCCATGATCTGCCTTTACAAAATCTGGCTTAGTATCTTTAAGAATACTAGGTCGATGCTGGAATTCATAAAAGTAGAGTGGAGCACCTGCATCTGACATTGAGAATCAAAGACAAGATTACAACTACTGTACTTTCCCCCAGGGAACCATTAAGTCAGATCAACAGCTTCATGCATGTTCTGAAATCTGTTTTCATATTTTAAACAACTTAAGTAGATTACATTTTTAAATGAAAAGCTAACTAAAAATTCTACCTCAGTTAAGGTTTAGAATCAGTTGCTTCTGAGCTAGATTTCAGAAAATACAAGAGGCTGGGGTATAAGCAAACTAAATTCACCAATTCAATCTCTCCCCCATCCCCTCCCTCAGCCTAAAAAACACACCACCACCACAACCAGTACTGGATACAGAATGATTAGAACTGACTGGACCTGGGAACAAAGTTATTGTAGCAGTATCCAATAATAAATGAAATAATAATGTTTTGGCATATTGACTGAAAAATACAAGCTACCACAGGAGAAACATCCATTAGTTCCTGGTTTAGTTGAGAAAATCCAATCTCAGTGTTAACATGTTATGTTCTTTCATTTAATTGACTAATGCTGCATAAAACATGTTTCCGTCTGACTCAGTACTCTGTTTGATATCAGAGCAATAGGATCTAGTAACAAAGAAAGCACTAACAAAGTAAAGGGGGCATGGGTTACACTGGAGAAGGATGTCTCTTCCAGCCCTATGATTGTATTATTCTATGAGTGACCAGTACCAAGTTTTACTCTTCAGAAAGCAAAGTCTAAACTGGAGAAAAATGCAGACAAAACTTTTTCTAATCAAAGGAGATAAAGACATGAACCAAACCTTACTGAAGACAATAAAAGTGTTTCCAATGATGTCAGTGAGTTTTGGATTAGGTCCTAAATGAGGAGGCTTGTCCTAAATGATTTTCTCTGCCTAAGTTTCCTCTAAACTGCATGGCCATGTGGGCAGGTAGCTTCCCATCAAGCCCTGCATAAGGGCTCAGGACTGAAGCAGGGAGAGATCTCTCTCCCCAAACCCTGAAGCTGCCGGGGAAGGTAAGGAGGATCATGGAGTTGCCACAGCCAGTGGAGGGAAGCCGCTCCCCAGTGGCCCCATCCAGAGCCCTTGTACCCCAATCCTCTGGCTGAGCCTGGAACCCCTCAACCCTGAGCCTGCATCTCCAGACAGTCCTTACACTCCTAACTCTCTGCTCCAAGCCTGAGCCCCCTTCCAACACTAATAACTCCTAGGCCCCACTCCCGCCCTTGAATTTTGTTATGTGCACCAATATGAAGGTGATGAGTTCCAAATCGGTGCACGTAAGAAAATTCATTCTGCTCGGGGTGGAAAAACTTAGAGAGAACAGTGTTCACCACTAAAGCAAACAGCATGGCAGAAGAGAACAAAGTGGCAGAAAATTATTATATGCAAGTGCAAAATCTTGAATTAATGAGAATTTTGCTACTGCCATAATACAAATTTAGTGCTCCAATGATTTACTCTCGGTTGAGTACCAATTGGGAGTTGTAGCAGGTCAGAATTTTGGAGGCCGACTGGAAATTCACCTCTATGATATTTAGACACTTGAAGAGCTGGAATAACAAAGAAGATATCTCCCATCAGGTCCTGAAATCGGTCTCGCAGCTCAGCAGGGTCATCTGTGTCTCCTAAATATTCATCTGCTACCACAGACACAGACAGATTCAGGGGGAAAATTCTGTAACAAAGGATACATCAATGGCAGTGTTTCATGTGCTTCATTCTCAAGTACTCTTTCAGTCATGAATAAATAAATACTATTCACTGATTTTTCATTAGTGTTGGAGAAGCCAGAAGTAATGTGGCATTTTGCAATATTACTCTGGACAGTAGAGTATACACATTCCCTCAGGAATACAATTATAAAATAATGCAATATCTATAAACAAGAACAGAAAAAGAATAGTCTATATTAAAGAAACCACTGTTCTGGAGGGGTTGGAGTGGCACAAAAGATACCATTCACTTCAGGGTGTTGTATCTTCTCTTCCATTTAGTTCCCTTTATGCCTCATAGCAGAGAGCAGCACACAGCCCTCTCAGTTCCTACTGTTCCATCCGTTCACTGGAGATAACACCAGAGGAGCCAAAGTTAGTTTGGAATCTACTACTAAGTCTATGCATGCATAAATATTGAAAAAATAGAATAGTACCAATGGCATCAGATAGCCTCTTAAGTGGAACAGGTTTAAAATGAATATTAAAATAACACCCAAATAACCTGCTGGTCTCTTACCAATAGTGACAATGTCTGGTGCAAGGATGAGATTATGGTTTGTTTCTCCATTCCTTCTTCTATGCCAGGAAAGTTACGTGCCTGTATATTAAAATAGTTTTTCCTTTACAATATTGATTAAACTGATTGGTTACCATGTATAATTTAATGAATAATGGCTTACTGCTTCATTTCATACTAGCCAATAATGATAATTCATCTTTTTTTAAATATGGTCTTATTGGTTATATAATTCAGTATTTAAAGAATCAGAAAAATACTTGATTGTTGAGGAGATGGGCATCAAAAGTTGTGACAATCTGAATTACTGAAAGCCTTATATACTGTCATTTGAATAAACTGATAACAGATCAGATTTAGTACCATTCTCTATAGACAGTTTGATTGCACATGTTAAAACTAGGGCTGTCAAGTGATTTTTTTTTAATCAATCCGCTGTTAAACAATAACAAAATACCTTTTATTTAAATATTTTTGGATGTTTTCTATATTTTCAAATATTTTTATTTCAATAACAATATGAAATACAAAGTGGACCGTGCTTACTTTATTTTTATTACAAAGATTTGCACTATAAAAATCAAAGGAAAGAGTACTTTTCAATTCCTCCAAAATGAGCACAATAGTATAATCTCTTTATCATGAAAGCTGAACTTACAAATGTAGAATTATGTAAAAAAAACAAAACCAAAAAAACCCCTGCATTCAAAAATGAAAAAAAAAAAACACAACACCTTAGAGCCTACAAGTCTGCTCAGTCCAACTTCTTGTTCAGCCAGTTACTAGGACAAAAACGTTTGTTTGCATTTGCAGGAGATAATTCTGTCCACTTCTCGTTTACAATGTCACCTGAAAGTGAAAACGGGCATTTGCATGGCACTGTTGTAGCTGGCATAACAACTATTTATGTGCCAGTTGCACTGAAGATGCATAAGTCCCTTCATGTTTCAACCACCATTCCAGAGGATGTGCATTCATGCTGATGACTGGTTGTGCTCGATAATGATCCAAAGCAGTGCAGACTGATGCATGTTAATTTTCATCATGAGTCAGATACCACCAGCAGAAGGTTGATTTTCTTTTTTTGTGTTTCTGTAGTTTTTGCATTGGAGTTTTCTTCTTTAAGACTTTTGGAAGCATGCTCCACACGTTGTCCCTCTCAGATTTTGCAAGTCACTTCAGTCTTAAACCTGGGATTGAATGCTATAGCTATCTTTAAAAAAATCTAACATTGGTACCTTCTTTGCATTTTGTCAAATCTGTAGTGAGGTGTTCCTACAATAAACACAGTGTGCTGGGTCATCATCCAAGACTGCTATAAATGTAATATACGGCAGATTGCGGAAAATACAGAGCCAGAGACATGTAATTCTTCCTGGAGGCAAGTCACGAATTTAGTTAACACATTTTTTTTAAATAAGCATCACCAGCATGGAAGCACGTCTTCTGGAATGGTGGCTGAAGGGACATACGGATGTTTAACATCTCACAGTAAATACTTTGCAGTGTCAGCTACAACAGTGCCATACAAATGCCTGTTCTCAGTTTCAGGTGACATTGTGACTAAGAAGCGGGCAGCATTATCTCCCATAATTATTTGTCTTATTTGTCTCAGTGACTGGCTGAACAAGAAGTAGGACTGAAAGGACTAGTAGGCTCTATAGTTTTACATTGTTTTGCTTTTGAGTACAGTCATGTAACAAAAAAAATCTAAATTCATAAGTTGTACTTTCACAATAGACTACATTACAGTATTTGTATTAGGTGAAATGAAAAATATTTATTTTATCCTTTTTACTGCACAAATATTTGTAACAAAAATTTATTATATACTTGAGTTTGTGAGTATGTCCATCCATTTGTCCAAGAACTCCTCCTAAATGGTAAGAGTAAGGCTCACCAAATTTGGCATGCAGCTTCCTCTTATAATTTAAAGTAAAAGTTTGGTTGTGCCAGAACAATGGGATGTGCCTGGAATGGGATTATTTTTCATAAAATGGAAAGGGAGGACTCTGCTAACAGGGACAGTTATACTATATAATGACCACAAAGGGCGGCAAGGGGCCAAAAATGGGAACTGGGACAGCAATAATTCCATTGGGGCAGCAGGGGGTAGGGGTGGAGAAAAGAGACAGTTATCTACTATATATTTAAGAGAATTTGTCTGTTTGTGTGTCTGTCTGTCCCTCCGTCCGTCCCCCAGCTGGGGGAACATGTACCCCCCTTGGCTATGCCCACTGCCGTGGCCATGGATAGGCGCTTCACAGTGGCCCTAAGCTGCTGCAGTGAGAAAGGGCTGGGATTGTCCTCCCCCAGTAAATACATGAAATTATGTGATTAATCAAAACTTTCTCAGAACACATGGTATACTAGAAGTGTGTTCTAGCTCCTGGAAAACTCTTTGGAAAGACCAATAAATGTACAATATGTTTAGACTGAGACACTGGAAAAGAAATTTAAACAGTTACTGGGAGATGTCAACTCTAATGCATTTACAAGGAGAGCAAGGCTCATTCAATATGAACCTGATGCACTGATAAGGATGACATCAAGGAGTGCTGTCTGATTTATAGAAATAAGAACACAGAGTAAGCAGTGTAGAACCAGAATGGCAGACTATATTTAAAATACTACATGCACGTGATCTATACCTTGATTCTGGTCCTATGGAACATTCTCTTATTTTGTATCACAGGGATTAGTGTAGAAAAATTATTGAAAATGTCTTACTGAAAGAATAACCCAGCCATATTCATGGTTATTTACTCCTATTATGTATGGGACAGTACTGAACTCTTTGGCAGCCAGTAACTCTTCAGGTTTCTTTGGAATAAATACACCATCTATGACTGCGGGGAGAAATGACACTTGCTGTAAGAAAAAAATTTTAAAATTATTTTTTCCTCTAGATGACATTGCAAAATTCACACTTCTGAGCAGACCCAAGACTAAAGTAAGTACTCATACAAGTTCTAATATCTTACAGTCCAATGCAGAAGCAGCCTCTCTTCCTTAAGGCTCTTTACTGGCCTGGAGAATAATCCAGTGGATAGTTGTTGGCTCCCCTGTCATCTCCAAATGTTGAAGTGAGCCATCTGGACACTTCTGGAAGACCATGGAATCAGGGAGTGGGCCAGCCAGTTGTCCATGAGGACTTCTGGGCCACAGAAGAGTTTTAGACCACTAGAACTTCTTTCCAAAGAAACTATTGATGGTCTTTAACTTTACATTTTGAAGCTTTCTGAGTCTGTCCATCTATTCAAGAACTCCTCCTAAATAGTAAGAGCTAGGACCATCAAATTTGGTAGGCAGCTTCCTCTTATCCTAGCCTAAAGTAAGGTGAGGGTTTGGTTGTGCTAGGAAAACTGGAAGTGCCTGAATGGGATTGTTTTCCATAACACAGAAAGGGAGGTGGTAAGAACAGGGACAGTCATGCTTTGCAATGACCAGTGGGGGCAGCGAGTGTGAAGGACAGCTATATTGCACAGTGACCACAGGGGGACGGCTGCACCAGGAAGAGAGTGGCCAGCTAGAATGCAGATACGGGCTGGGGGTGGTCAAGGCTATGTTGCCCTCAACCCCTCAGGACTGAGTCACTGGCCAGGGCTGGGCACCGCACCCCTGCACCTCCCAGAGGACCTGTTGGGTGGGGTCAGACAGTGTACCTTTGGCCCCCCTCCCCAAAGAAGCTGCCAACTAGAGCCAGATGGTGTGGCCCTGGGCACCCCAGGGAGCCACCCTAGATGCTGTGGGCAGCCCGGGGAGCTGCCCCATCCTTTGCCCTGAACCCTCATAATGATCAGAGCAATGCCGGGTAAATTTGTTAGTAAATGTCATAAAATTAAAAAGTCCTCATTTTTAATACTCTTGAACTTCATGAAATTTCAAATGTGGACTCAAATTTTGTGACTCAGTGGAACACCTTTGTAAGAAACACACTCAGGCCTTGCCTACACTACTAAGGTTGTTGACAAAACATATGCCAACAGCCAAAAGTCGACAAAATAAAAATTGCCAGAGGGTATTCACATTTGCTCTTCTGTTGACAGATCATGACCACATTGAGCGCAAGGTCACTGACAGCGTGAACAATTCTTTGTGAGTATGATTCCCAAGAGTGCAGTGTTGTGAGAAGGCAGAGCTGATTGCTGTGCAGTTTGGGATTCCATCCAAGATCTCCCACACTCCCTCATCTGCTGGTGTTGGCATCATGAATAGCTCTATGAGCTCTCTGTGGTGAGGACTATTAAAGCAACACTGCAACCCTTCTCTCTCCCCAACTTCCTGCAGCAGCAGTCTGCCTGCCACTGTGTTCCTAGTACAGGCAGAACAGAAGCATGTCAATGATTTGCTCTTTGTTTCCCAAATGGAACAGCCCACTCAGCTGTTAGATACTTCTGGGAGCTGTGAAAGGGGAGGGGCGCAAGCCTGCAGGACAGCAAAGATCAAAACACTGATCAGAACCATTAGGCTAGGGATTGTGGGATACTGGCAGAAGCCAATTCTGTTGACAAAACGAACAGCAGTGTCTGCACTGGTTCTTTGTTGACAATAAAGAGAAGGAAAAAGAAAAAAAAATGTTTCTTGTGGGGGTGGAAGTTTTTTGTTCCCAAAACTGGGCATTTTTCCCACCAAAAGTCGCATTGCAGTGCGTATGCTTTCACTGTTTTGTCGTCTAAAGTTGGTAGTGTTGACAAAACCTCAGTCCTTGTGTATGCTATGAATTTGGGTCAGTATAACCACATCATTCAGTGTTGTAGGTTTTCCACCCCACGAGTGACATAGTTACACTGACCTAATCCTCAGTGTAGGCAGCACTATATCAACAGAAGGGCTTCTCCCACTGACACACCTACCATCTCTCAGGAAGGTGGAGTACCTACACTGATGGGAGAAGCTCTCCCATCGGTGTAGGTAGCATCTTCACTGGAAGAGTTACAGTGGTGCCACTGAAGTGTGGTAAATGTAGACAAGCCCTAAACATAAGTAACTGCATTAAGAATCCAATCCAAAGCCTACTAAGGCCAGGTCTATACCACAGGGGAAGGTCATCTTAAGGTATGCAATTCCAGCTACGTAAATAATGTAGCTGGAGTCAACATACTTTAAGCCAAACTTTGGTGCCATTCCCACAGTGGGAGGTCACTGGGAGAAATGCTCCTGTTGACTTCCCTTACTCCTCGCAATTGCAAGGAGTACCGTGGTCGACAGGGACACCGTCAGCATTCGATTTAGCGGGTCTTTATTAGACCTGCTAACTCGAATGCTGGAAGACTGACTGCTGCAGTGTTGATCTTCCAACAAATATAGATGTGGCCTGAAGTTAATGTGAATCTTTCTATTGAAATTAATGGGAATGCTTTCAGGCAATTCCTAAATTAGCAACTCTCACATACCTTAAGTAGATCAGCATTCAGGGTCATTATTTCTTTATCTATTTTCTTCCTTAAACATTGAACCATTGCAGAACTGGTTGTCTCACAACCAGATAAACTAGCAATTGTCTGCAATTATTAAAAAAAAGAATCAATGAGAATGGTGTGATAAAGACAAATCATCAATAATACCTTTCTCTAATATGATGGACTTTAAGAAGGGCCCACCTCGGACAAGTTACCATTGTATAAAAGCAATTAGATGCCTCCTATGTCAACTCTCCATTCCTCACATCACTTGCCCTAGGGCAAATGGTGGGTGTGTATATACAGATACACCCATATCATGATGGATGGAGATATGAACAGGAGTCTCCAGGCCCCATTCTTGAAAACTACTTTCTGATTTGTCTGCAATTTTCTAAGCAAAACAGGCTATTTTTAAAAGCTTCCTTAATCTTCAATAGATACGTGATTTGATAGTTCACAGTTGTAATTCTGGTATAAATTCTGACTACTTTGATTACACGTTTTTTTCTGTTCCCATTGTAATAACAACGTGCCCCCACCCTATTTTTTAAACATTAGAAAAATTAAGTTCTAACTCCTATTTTTCCTCTTGGATTCAGAAAGTGCCAACACAGGATGTGGACCTGCTGTGGACTTCTCCCATCTCCCAGTTAAATACATGAACTTATTCAATTTGGCAGATTATTGCAGCTAAATCCAGACAAGCCTAAAACTCAATATCCCATCTTTCTTTAGTCAGAAACTAACAGAGATGCAGCTCAGGCATTAGCCTCTTGTAACATAACATTCAAAGTCCTCGTAGAATTGCTGAAATTCTACAGAAAAAGAAGGAAATTAGAATCTGATATTTCACTCTAAAATTTTTGTTAAAGTGAAAAAAAACTCCAAATAAAGAAATAACCAAACAAACAAATAAATAAAATTTTTGAGAGATCAACTTCTCCACCAGGGAAGAGCAGTAGGGTGCAAACATTTGGATGTTAGCTTAAAACTCAATTTTTACAATATTTCAGGCACTGGAAGCTTAGTATTTTAGAGAAATATGGCTAAGGTAATATTGAAAACTTACATTAGCAACTACTTGAGGATGGGAAATAAAAAAGCCAGGAAGTTGAGCAACTCCACTTTCTGATATGGCTTTATGGAACAAACCTTTTGACAATGGAGATAAAATCTACAAACAAAAGTAAGAATATAATTTACATATTCAAATACAGGTTTGATATAATTCATGACTGACTTTACTTCAGAAACTAGAGTTAAAGGTGAGGCTTGAGACTCAATCTTAAAACTCTTAATCTTAAAACTTGAGTAATCTTAATACAAAGGTACTTATTGGAAACTTACATGTGCTCCAACACTGAATCCTCCTGCCGACTCTCCAAATATAGTAACAGACTTTGGATCTCCTCCAAAAAATGCAATATTTTCCTGAACCCACTGAAGAGCTGCCACTTGATCCAATAAGCCCCAGTTTCCACGAGCGTGTTCATCACCAGTACTGAAATCAAAAGAGTATATAGAGTATACCAGGCTATTTATTCTTTACAGTTGGGCATACAATACTGGCTCTACGGAATTAAAACCATGATGGTATTTTATTCTTACACTAGCTTATTGAAAGTTTATTTCTGAGTCTCAACCTATGGCTTTCGCTAAGTGCTACAGGTCTCTGCTGACCGTGCTTAACTTTCAAAGGAATAATTTTCCACTATCCACATGAACTTCAGACAACATAATATTACGAAGTATTTAGTAACAAGCACATATCAACTTCTGTTATAGGGCTAGTCTGACTATATTAACTTTCTGTATTTTATATGTGTTGATTGACTACACATTTTTAACTGATGTCAAGGCCCCCAGAGCAGAACTGGATAGGTGCTTTTTGTCATTAAAATGCTGCAGTTGTGCAGTAAGAAGGGAGGAAGAGGATATATATTTATTCTTCAAACACCTCAGCTTTGGGCCTGAAGAAATTCATGCTCACTCATAATGAGCGTACTTCCTATGTTGAAGAGAGGGAGAGAGTGTGTATTGTTAACACCCTGTTTGAGCAGACTCATAGTAACAAAATATGTCTTACCTAAAGAATCCAGAGATATCTAACCTATACTGGATAACTACCACCACCACATTTTCATAGGTGGCTAATGCTGACCCATCATATATCGAAGCCCCACCGACGCATAAAGCTCCTCCATGGATCCACACCATAACCTGAAAAAAGCAAGCTCAGTTAGAACTACTTGTAACAATGAACTTGCTAATTTAGTAATAAATCAAAGGGTTGCAGGTTACAATTTTTATAAACAGGATTATTATTTTTAAAGCAACAATTCAATTTTAGATAGTACTAAAGAAAAAGAGAAAACATGTTGTTTATGTACAACACTTACTCTGTCAGAAGTGATAAGTGACCCATGCTCAGGATCAATACATTTTTATTTACTTTTGTTGCCAAGATCACGATAATGTATTTTAAAGTACCCTTTTTACCCAGTCTCATTCATTAATTTATACTTGTGTATAGTACTTTGACATTTCAAAGGGTGTCAGAGCCTGATTTAACTAACCAAGTTATCTTATTAACATGATATATAGCATTTTCTGTTGTTCAACTGTTTGCTGTAGCTTTTGACTTTGTATTTCTAGCAAAGGTGCTCCTCTCTGTGACTCAGCATAACGATGATTATTTTTTATTATTTTACAGCACCCAAAGGAATGATGGGCACCTTGCAATATAGGTAAGAAGTCATGATCCTTACTCTGAGAAGTTTACAAGCTAATTTAAAATCTGACAATGATGAAAAAAGATAGAAGAAAAGTAGTGGGAAGCTGAAAAAGGAAGCACAGATTAACATTAATAACCAAGTTATTAGGATAACCAAGAAGGCTAGTGAACATCACAATAGAGTAAAAGATTATTAATTTAAATGAAATATATAGGTGCCTTAGCAAGCTAATTACTTGTACATGTCATGGAAGAACTAGGCCATAGGGAAGGATATGAAAGGGAACGGTCCTACAGATGAGCTCACGAAGGGCATTCCAAGCACAAGGAACAATATGGAAGAAAGTGTGGAGAAGGTTGTGAGAAAAGCAGACAGATACAGTAACAAGGCTGACATCATTTGCAGTGCAGAGAAAGCGTGTGAGAGGATGTGTGATAACATGAGACAAGGTAAGACAAATAGGGAGGGGCAGAATTACAAAGGCCCTTGAAGGTGATGGGTAGCATATTGATCTTGATGCAATGAAATGGAGAAAGATTCAAAGAAGGGCTGATGTGGTCGTAATGAGAGAAAAAGGGGATAATCAAAATGAGACAAAGAAGCAGGTACATTTTGTGTGGACTGAAAAGAAAGCAAAGTGGATGCAAGGGAGGCCAGAGAGGAGGAGGGTGCAGCATTCAACACAGGAGATAAGAGGGTTCTGGATAAATCATAGATGTGTGGACAGGGAAACAGATTCAATCTGACAGATTTAATGCTGGAGTCAAATGTGACCATGGACGGGAAATTACAGCTAGTATTCTGGTAGATGGGGTCAGGTCTGGTATGTAGGAAAGAAGCCTGGGAAAATCAGGACCTTATGTGGAGTAAGGCTGCCACTGGCAGATTCTATCCAGTGGTAGATGGATATGCTGTGCATATATCTCCCAAATCTGAACGCTCATTATCCATAAAAAGAAGCTCTATGAGCTGAGCCAAAAGGGAGTTTCCTTTTGGTTAGCTCAACATGAGCTCCACACAGCCTCACTCAGCTGTAAATTGTTCTTAGGAGATCCTTTGCTGCCAGGAAAAATGGGCATTATATGAAAAACATTTATCACCAAACACTCTTAATGTTACCTAAAGTTAGAAGGCCTCCGGTCAATATTTTAACACTATAGTGGACTAAGGTGAAATGAACACTACTTCCAACTTTGCTGGTCAGCTATATCACACTAACACAATCTAATAAAGCACAGAGATGAAGCTACAGATATAGCTAGTAAGTAGCTTTGCTCATGTAACCCACACACCTAATGGGTGTGGTTCACTGTTCCACGTAGTGGTACTTAGACCACTTACAGCGAGAGATAAGTATGAGTGAGCTCTACAAGCTAAGCTGAGAGCCAACCAGCTTTATAGCTCAAGCTGTAGAGGCTCCTACACTAAGCTTCAGAGATCTTATGTTCAAATCTACCTGGTGGCAGTTACACTTACAGGTAACTTAGCATTCTGGTTTGAATCGGCAGGAGTGTAAACATTCAGGTATAAACAATTTTCAGAGATTGTTAAGGGAGGACATTCAGCTTTTAACATTGCTGTCCGTGTCTTTATCCACTCCATGTCTTGCAGGCACCTTAATGATATAATGACAATGTTAATGTTCAGTAAAATGATAGTAATACATGATCATAATGTTAATTAAATCTTATACTAAATTTCTAATGACAACATTTCTAATGCTGAACATATTTTCAGAGTGAT
Source organism: Pelochelys cantorii (assembly GCA_032595735.1). Taxonomy (NCBI): domain Eukaryota; kingdom Metazoa; phylum Chordata; order Testudines; family Trionychidae; genus Pelochelys; species Pelochelys cantorii. The sequence goes on from CM064339.1 coordinate 26,531,576, forward strand.
CCAAAAATATCTATTTCACAACACCACATTATCTTAAAAGAATGTGTCAGGGCTGTTCCCACTCTGGCACTCCAAGGGCAGAAGGTGGGGGCCCACAAAGACTTTAAATATACCATGCCTCTACAGGCTCTGGTTACAAAAACTCTCCCAGGGTCACGGATTCACTGACTTTCGTGGGGTAGCTGCCACCATCAAGTGATTTTATCCCTAAAACCAGGGGTGAACACTTGAATTCTCCCCCAGGGGTACCCCAAGCTCTGTTGCCACAAGAGAGCTTGAAAAAAGAAAAGAGAAAAACAAGCTGCAGTCTCTGGTAACTGACCTCTTAGTCTGAGGCATGCAGACAGACAGGCAGACCTCCTGTACTTTCCAGGACACAAGAATCAAATCATCACCCTAAAAAAGTGATTTTTATTACAAAACAAAAGATATATTTGATAAAGCATACTTGGTTGCTAGATGTTACAGAGCAACCAAGGAAAACCAATTAACACAGAGAAAATCTCTGGGGACAATTCTTAGATGGTAAATGGGGAGGGGAGGCATAGAGTCACACAGAGCAGTTCAAACCAAACCACAAAATAAAGAAAAATACCCTGATCGCAACTAGATTAACCTTCCCCCTTTATTTACTCACAATCTTCTCTTTGTTCAGTCTACTTCCATGCCCTGAATTCCTTGGAGGCACGGTAGTCCAGCCTGGGTTTAAATCATTCTATGTCTTTCAACTCCTGGTTTAACTTTCCCACAAAAAGAAAGCAAGCAAGGTATCTAGAGCCAATTCAAATTTCAGCACTCTCTCTCGATTGGTTCTTCTGGGCCCCTGCCAATCCCCCTGCTAGCTACCTGAGTTTAACCCCTTAATCACTGGGTACTGGCCAGTACTCCTCCTAGCCATTACAGAAGGAAACTAGCTTTAACCAAAAATTGCAAATACTGATCCAAGTTACAACAAAAACCCCATGTCACCTGTAACCTCCCAGCATTACGTAGATTTGCCTCTTATTGGAATACACATCCTTTTGGCTTTGCGCAACTCATGACCAAAGTGTATATCCAAAGGAGTTCTTAAAGATCCAGGTTGCCTTATCAAAGTCCAACTCAATGGATCTTTGGGGAATAATTTTGCTTGGAAATGTGTGAAACAATAACTAAGCTATCAATTTATTTTCACAAATATTGCCAAAAGCATTATTTTGAAATATTTACTATGCTCCCATACAAAGGGCTGCATGGTCACTTACAGCTCCCTCCAGCCAATATGCTGGAGATGTTGGGAAATAGAGCATAAACCCCTAATGAGAATGGGCTCTTTGATCTCAGCTAAGTCTACAGTGGAGAATAAAGTGGGAGAGATCACTGAATAACAGTGAGAATTATTGTAATGGCCATAAAATAGAAATTACTCTTAAAATCAATCACATATATTTTCTCCAAAGCTTTTGGCCCATTAAAGTGACCTAGCAGTGTATGTATTCCAGATTTATTTACTGAGGGCAACATTAATTAGGTGGCAGAGTATCCAATATTTAAATGTAGACTTTTATTCTCATTTTTCTAAAATAAAGCAATAATTTTCACAGCTAACACATGGAACTCTAACTGCATATTACAGGTTGAACCTCTCTAGTTCAGAACTCTCTGGTCCAGAAACCTCCGTTGTCGAGATGTCCAATTTCATGGGTGTGGCCAAGTTTTCCATGGTCCCATAAAGTTTGTTTACAGTCGACAGTCCTAGCTCTCCGTGTTCTGTGCTGTTATTTAGCTCTAATTTACCCCCTAAGTGTTGGTAATGCTGCTAGACAATCTTGACCTCCCCTCGTCTGGAAAATTCTCTCTTTCAGAACTGGTCAGGACCCAAGGGTGCCAGATTAGAGAGGTTCAACCCGTGGTTTTCTGATGTTATCGAGCTATTTTGGTAAAGGACAAGAACACCTTTCAATTCACAAGAGAAATGGCTGGAGGATTTTAAGAATTTCACACATTCCTTATGGGACTTATTACTATGCAAACACATTCCACAAAGCCAAACTCCTTTACATAAAGTTACAGGATCTCAGTAATGGGATAAAAGGCATACATGACTCAATTCAAATTCATTTACTAAACAGGGTCAATAAGCAAAGCCTAAAACAATCAGATCTTACATTGGTGGGTAGGAAGTTGCAGCTCTTAGACCTTTCCATGGGTCTGCTGGTTGTGGGGGTGAAAACCTCAGGGATCCAAGAGGTGGTTTTGCAAAAGAAATTCCAAGAAAAACATTCATGAGCCTACCTGTTCCTTTCACGCTAGTCCGCTTTCCTTGGAGTCGTCCATATTTGGCAGCCACTTCTGGTTGCACACCTTTATGTCCTGTACAATATATTGATAAAATATCAGCACATTCTCAATGAGGCAAATTTCTTGAGACGTCACATGCTGCCACTTTTTTCCAGGAAGACCTTCCTTAAAGTGAAATTATTGTAAGTATTGTAAAAATTTGTATTTGTAAAAAATAATAAGAGGCTCTGTCTATTTACATTATCTAAGAGAACGTTCTGAGCGGACTTAATCATAGTATATAAGTACCTAAAAGGGAAGATTTGAGATAGCAGATGATTCTTTAAGCTAAATGGCAAAGATATGACAAGATCCAATAACTAAAAGCTGAATCTAGATAAATCCAGGCTAGAAATAAGTTGTAATTTTTCATCAATAATAGTAATTTATCATTGGAACAACTTACCAAGTCATATGGTAGACTCCCCATTATTTTATGTCTTTAAATCAATATGGAATGTCTTTAAAAATATATGGTCAAGCAGCTCAACCCCAAGATAAGGGCTTGATGCAAATTACTCAGTGAAATTTTATGGTCTGTTTTATGCAAGAGGTCAGACAAGATGATCCTTCTGGCTTTACAATATATAAATCTTTCTTAGTCCTTTCATTTGTTTGCTAGTTTACATCGAAGTGGAGTGGAAAGAATTATTTCTTCCCTTACAGTATTTCACCTCAAGATTTTTCTGACATTTCCCACGCAGAAGCAGAAATATGCTGACAGTGAGATTTTGGGTGTAATTAGGAACATGCTGCAAGTTTTTCAAAACTTACAAAAATTATGGGTTATCTGGTACTGTATTGTTGAAACATAGTTAATCACCACTTTGATTACTCCCCTGCAACCATTTCACTATTTTGTCTCGTCTGAGGCACCCTGAAGTGTCCACGTTCTACACTATTTAGGTGCTGCTAGGAAACAAATAATTATCTTAATAAGAGGGATTTATTCCCTTCAATTGACTTAATTTGTCATTTTAGTCACAATGTTATTTCTTCTATTGTGTTCCTTCAGCAGGCCAACTACGGTCAAGCAAGGTGTTGAGCACTCCCTCTTCCAGGAAACTTTGTAGGATAAGGATATGTAAGACCAGATTCAGGAATCATATAGCAAACAGTTATATGACGATACAGAACACTCTCAGGCATGAGGGTTGGCCCAAGCTAGATATTTTACTGATTTCAACTGCAAAGCAGCTTTTCAGTTGAGAAGGGAAAGAATGTCACTACTAGATGTTTAAGAACACCTTCAAATATATTATTTAATACTTCCTTTATAGCCATTGTTAATGACAGATTTGGTTTGAAGGATTTCTTTCTTTTATCCTATTTAATCTAGGGATGTGAAAGTATAACCATATACACGGTTAACAGATGAGCCTGGGCACATTGGTTAACCCTCAAGGTTACATGCACAGCTGTTGCCTGATACAGAGGCAGCAGCAGGAGAAAGGGGAGCAGGTGCTCACCGGTGCTCGCGAGGAGCTAGCTTAAAATCCAGCTTCTCATGAGCATCTACCCCCTGCATGTAAACATGCAACCACTGAAAATTTCAGCAGTTACACATTTACAAAAATAAACACATTTTAACACCCCCAGTTTAATCTTTCCTTGCTTCCTATGCACTTCATAGAGAAGACATAGTCAGACTCTGTAGGTGCTTCCGGGCTCAAGTATTAACTCACCAAAAAAAAAAAAAGTAGTAGGTGCTCAGCACCCAGGAGCAGAGCTTGAATGCAGAATGTGATGAGTTCTGTGCTGCTAACAAACTTCTGCCCTTGTTTGTTAATGAACAGACGCAGGCTGATTAAATTAATTTAAAGATTGTTAGATGACCCTGAAAGTATTCCCAGACACTCTAGTTAAAGGAAGGAAACAAAGGGTAGCCATATATGGCCCATTTTCATAATGGAGAGAACTACTAGTGATGCCCTTGAGAGGCTTGTACTGGGACCAGTAATAATCAACCTATTCATAATTGAGTTGCAACAAGGGGTACACACTGAGGTGGCCAAATAATCAAAATTTTACATCCTGGGTTCTACTCAGTGGGGCCAACAGCCACTGAGGGTCCCAGGGCAAGGTGTGCAAGGGCAAGGTGGAAAGGGTGAGGCTGAAGGCAGTTGGCCCTTAGCACCACCCAGACCACGGCATGCCCTGCCCCCTCCCACCAAGTCATGCAGAGCAGCACTCCAGCAACAATTCAAAGGGGAATAGTGCTCGCCCACTTGCTCTAGTAGTGGTGGCAGACAGGAGCTCTGGGCCCTTCTGAATCTCTACGCATGGGGGCAATTGCTCTCTTTGTTCCCTGTTGGCAATCCGGGTTCTACTTATGACAGACTCCAGGATGACTGTATAGCAAGTATAAAAAACAGTGACACTTTTTTTGGGGGGGGAGGGGGGAATGTGTCCGCATAAATAAGACAAATCCTCTAATATGGCATGTGTCGTCAACCTAAGAAAAACAGATTGGAAGGTTAAAAACACCTTAAGGTCCCCATGCTTAAATCCCTTCTTGACTCTTCCCATCAGTAAAGGAGTTTGTATTTACCCTCAGCTGCAATCACAATGAAGCATTCAGCACAAATCAGAAACTGGAATAGCCAAATTCTGACAGCAGATTGTATTTTCATGTCTGCAACTGCTTCTCTTCTTTTAATTGCCAAATAGAGGCACAAAGGTCACACTGTCAGAAGATTAACTAAAAGGTCTTGTTACTAAACTTTAGAGCCAAATAAGCATTAGGTAAAAGGCACTAGAGATATGGGTTACAAGGAAATTAATTTGCACCCAACCCCTAAGCCAATTAAAAAAAAAAAGCCATTTCTGGAGAGGTGGTTGAAACATAGCTACCAAGACCAATCCTCATGATCTACAACGAAACCTACTAAAAACAAGTTCTACAATTCATCATTCTTTCTGGGACTACTGGTACTTCTGGCACTTTGAACACAAAAAGCTCAGTGCCCCCAGCCCCAGGGAGTTTATAATCTACACATCTACGTGTCGGGATTGCTCAAGCAAACCACTGCCACGTCACTGAGCTGAGTTACTTAGTGCTTTGCTGCATTCACAGGGAAGTGCCCTTCTTCCATCCACAGGCGCCTGGGAGCCTCTCTTGTTGTAATTATGTGGCAGAGTGACTCGTTTTCGCCCGGCTACTGCTGGGGTGCACGTGCTGGGCTCAAGCTCATCTGAAGAAGGGGGCTCTGTGCCCCCGAAAGCTCGCGGCACTAAACAGCCTCGTGTTAGCCTCTGACACGCCACAGGACCACGCCTTGTTTTCGCTGGGCTTTTGCTCGCCGCCATCCACCTCCCGCGCCCCAGGCGCCCCGCCACGCAGCACTTAGCAGCTGCTTTGCGGCCCATTCCTGTGCGGGACGCTGCGGGGGAGGGGAGGGGCTCAAGGCGAGTCCTCGCGGGTGCCCGCGGCTGCCGCACTCCCGCCGTCGCGGGCACCGCCCAGCCCAGGTGATGGGCGAATCCTCGCGGCCTGTGCTGGAAACCCGCCCCTCAGAGCTTGGGACGGCCCCACAATCCCGGCTCCCCGCGCCCCGACTCCGCCCGCCTCCGCTCCCTGCGCCAGCCCCGCGCTGAGGGGACTCCCCTCCCTCCTCCCGATAGAGGCCGCTAGAGGAGACGCTCTGCCCCACCGCCCGGCACTGTGCGCCCTGCCTATTCCTGCCCCTCCCGTCACCGGAAGTACGTCTGCGCGCGCGAGGAATCCCCACTCCGCCCGTCTCGCTGTGCACCAGAGAACATCTTCCCCCCTCTTTAGCGCCGGAAGTGGACGAGTGTTCCGGGTAATCCATCCCTCCCCCCCCCCCTCCCCGCCACCTGGAAGCGAGCGCGGCTTTACCCCTCCCGTGCGCGCCGGTGCTCGCGGCCGGGGGCGATGGTGGGGCCGGGTCCCGGCGGTGGGAGCTCCCTGGAGAACGCGAACCCGCTGATTTATCGACGCTCGGGGGAGCGGCCTGTCACGGCGCGGGAGGAAGACGATGAGCTGCCTGACTCCATCGACGACCGGGAGATCTTCGATATCCTGCGCTGGGGGAGGCCGGGGCAGGCCCCGGAGTAGGGCGGGGGGCCAGGCCACAGCAGGGAGCGCTCCTCACGCTCCATCATTTTGCTTCCTGCGCCCCTGGGCTGGGGCAGCCCCTGCAGATTCCTTCCCTTTTGGGGGAGAACGTGGCCTTTCTTCTCTCTCGGGTTCTGGGTGCCTGCCCTGGTAACAGCTGCTGTGCGGCCCCTGGCGAGCGCCTGCTGACAGCCCCGCACTTAGCAGCACTGGGCTCCGCTCCTGACAGGGCCGCTGTCTGCCTGCCTCGTTCTTAAACCGCCCTCATCACCTTCCAGTAACACGCGGTGATGCGACTCTCAGACCGGCGCCCTTCTCTCACCCTCTCCGCCGAGGGAACGATTGTGCGGGCAGGGCAGTGGTTTGGTAGGGGTGGGGGGTTTCTTTGCGCATGTACGTGAGCAGGTTTGTCATTGTAGGGCATGGCAAAGCTCTAGGCCCTTTTGTGGCACTATGTAAGGGCTCTGAAGCCTGAACTGCTGGATGAGTCTTCCGGAACCCAAATAAATTAAACAATGAATCCAATAAGTTGTTATAGCTTTCCAGAAGGATTTAGGTCTCCTTGTGCTTGCCTCTTGGATAACAAAGGGATAGCAATGGTTAGAAAAGAGAAATCTAATGTGTTGTGGGCAAGGGGGTGGAATCATCATCCATTCCCATGTCCCTTTACCTTGGTACTGTTTGTTTACTGCTTTGTTTTCCTTTACATTATACATCTTATTCGTTCAATTAATGATCCAGAACATCCCCTTACTTTGGAAGAGCTGAATGTTGTTGAACAAGTTAGAGTTAAAGTAAGTTACTTTAGTAACAACATTATACAAGAGAGGACTTAATTATTGACATCCTAACCACATTATGTCTCTGTATTGTGTGCTTAGACACAAAAATGTATAACTGTCTCAGCAAACATACATAGGAAAAGCAATAGAGAGACATTTTAAAACTGGAGTAAAAAACTTCCAATAAAGGTCTCATTCCTGCGAGGGTAGGGTGACAAACAGGAAAGGAAAAGTTGGGGCTTTCATTTTCAACAAGTAAAATAGCATCAATCTTTTATGTAATACAAATATTATTTATACAAACTAAAAGTTATTAAATTGCCATGGAACATTTATAGGATTATTTTCTGCTTATAACAGTTTGGTTAAATAATGATATGATATATATCTACTTTGGCAGTTATGTATATTGGGGCAGATTCTGCCCTCAGTTTTGATTATCTTACCCCTGATTGTGACCAGATTGCAAAGGTTTTACAGAACAGTATCTGGTCCATTGTCTACTTAGTTTATCATACATTTTTGGTAAGGAAGGAGAATACTTAGAGTTGTCATTAATACAATAGTTAAAACATTACACTTGAGAATAGTGGTAGAGAATAGTGGTATGGTAGATAAAATAACAAGCAGGGAAGTAGGAGGGGCTAAGGATTATTAAGTTGAAATGCAAATAAAATTGCTAGTATTGACTTGTGAGTTTTATGGAAAATGTTTGTTTTTCAAACAGGTGAATGATGCTGAAAGCACAGTAATGGTGGAGTTTACTCCCACAATTCCTCACTGCAGCATGGCAACATTAATTGGTCTGTCAATAAAAGTAAAGTTAATCAGATCACTACCTGAAAGGTTTAAGGTGAGTAATAAAATCAGCCCAAATGGAGAAGAGCAAAAGTGTTTGAGAAAAACCTTTAGTGAAAGATGACTAGGGCTTTTCTTTGCCTCTCCTGCTCTGAGAAAAGTATACGCTCAGTGGGGAAAAAATGGAAACAAACATATAATTAGTAATTACTGCAGGCTCAAGGCAAACAGTCAATTGGTTTTGTGAGTGAAAAATAACACCACTTCAAAATTAACTGAGGCTCTGTGGAAGATTCTCATTTTTACATATGGGGAACCTGACACTACGGAAAAAAGTTAAATGCCTTGCTCCAGTCCACATGAGAAGTCAGTGACAAAGGATTAGAATTCAAGGGTTTCTGACTAATGATTCTGGGTTCAGACCACTTCATTAGGCATCTGTCCCAAAGCAAACTGATTCTGATAATTTCAAACCAAAACAACAATAATAAACAAAGTGACTGGCCCAAGGAAAAATTCCTTTCTGTATAAATATTTTCATGTTTTAATTAGGAAATTGTTCAAAATTTCAGTGTTTTGTTGGTTTGTCAAAATGTTAAATCTCCTTCAAGGGATAGTGTAAACATGTTATTTTAAAAATAGATTCATATTGAAAAAAATCCCCAGTCTGATAGAACATCCTTCAAACAGTATGCCCAGAATTTTAATAAATGCATTAACAAAATCTTAAGATTTTTATCTGTTTTCCTGTTAATTATCTATAATCTTTTCAGGAAGGGAGGAACTTACTAAGAGAGTGGGAGGGAGCTCTGAAATTGACAAAGTGCAGTCAAGTGCACAAATTAAACAGCTTTTTTTACTCAACTTCATTTTTGAACAAGGTGTTGCTTGTAATTATGGGAGGTCCTGACATTTCAGGTATGAGTTTGTAGATGATATAGACTTTTGAAATTTATTTTTTGTAAGTGAATGCTACAATTTGCTTTCTGAGCAGCTGATTAAGTGTTCCTTACATCTTTTTATAGCTTTTGTCCAACAAGTTTATAAAGATTTCAAGAGTGAAGTCAAAATGAACACTGACTGATTATAGTTTAATTAGTTTTATAAATATAGGATGAACCTTCTAAATCTGGAGCTCTCTGGTCCGGCAACATCTGTGGTCGGGCAGATATTGCTGGAACAGAGAGCCCTGGTACCCGGGAGTGCAAGTTGGTTGGGAGTCCAGCGGCAGGGAGCCCCACCATCGGGACCCGCGAGCCCCCGGTAGGTGGGGCGACAGCGGGACCAGTGAGCACCGTCCCCAGGAAACCCTGGTTGGGAGCAGCAGCAGCAGGGCAGCTGCAGAGCCCCATCCCAGTGTGGCAGCAGCAGGGCAGCCACAGAACCCCATCCCTGGGGAGCCCCTGCCGGGCACAGCAGCAGTGGGGTCACCAGCAGCTGGTGATCCTTGTCCCCAGGAAGCCCCAACCGCGCAGAACAGAAGTTGGACCATGGCAGCTGGGGAGCTCCGTCCCTGGAAAAGCTCCAGCTGGTTGATGGCAGCCGGCTGGAGCCAAGGCCAAGGCCTGGAGCAACAAGTCTGGAGACCAGTAGCAGTCGAGCTGGAGCAGTGCCAGCCAAAGGGAGGAGCAGTATCCTGGGAGGCTAGTGGCTGGGGATCTCCCTGATCCAGCAAATTCCCTCATTTGGGGTAGATCAGGTTCCCAGGGTGCCAGACCAGGGAGGTCCAACCTGTAACTTGATTACAAATAGAGGATTTTATTTTTTAGGTGGATGTTCACATAACACCAGGAACCCATGCCTCTGAGCATGCAGGTGAGCTTTTCTTAAGGCCAAGAGATGTGATGAGGTGCTAATAATATTAAATAATTATATTATAATCTAATAAAGGTTGGAATTGAAAGGTGGAATAGATATGTCATCAAATGCACTGATCTGTAAGTGTAGCATAGGGAGGGAATTGAAAGTTGGAGGAGGCTGTACGTTCTTAGTTTCCCAGCCTTCATAGCAAACAGCTAAACTTAGGAAAATCTATCACTAAATCCAACAATGGATAAGCACGGTAGTTGAATAAGTGCTAAAATACTGAGCAGTAAGATAGTAAGTTTGGGTCCTGATCCCACAACTTGTTCCTGGCTCATGGGGCCCCTGCACTCACACAGGCGCCAATAAAATATTAGGGACTTTGTATCACTATTCCTAATCATCTTTTCCATCCATGTGCAGAATAATTTTATATGCACCGAGGCATGTGTGAATGTGCACCACTAATAGAAACACAAAACCTAGTTGTGAATTCTGTGCTCATCAGCTGGGTGGCATTTGAATTAGGCATGTTAAGGACTAGTCAGTTCCCCCCCTTGCTGCCTCTATTAGAGGCAGCAAAGGGAGGGGGAAGGCAGGTACTTCAAAGCGGCAGCACCACACAGTTGAGCCTGGAATCAACTGCGCAGCGCTGCCGCTTTGAAATGCCAAGGCGGCATTCAAAATGTCAGCGCCGCACAGCTCATCCCTGGCTCACTGGTGCAGTGCTGTGTCTTTGAAACGCTGCCTTGGCATTTGAAAGGGACAGCACCCCAAGATCAGCTGTGCGGCTGTCCCTTTGAAGCGCTGAGGTAGCGTTCAAAGGGGCAGGACTGCAGAGCTGAGCCTGGGATCAGCCTGGGACTCCTCAGCTGACCCCAGGTTCTGGGGAAATGCCACATGGAACCCATGGTCAGCTGGGGACTCTGGGCTCCGTGTGGCATTTCAAATTGGCAGTGTAGCATGGAGCCAGGGGTCAGTGATGGACTGAGTCCCCCACTGAGCCCAGGCTCCATGCTGCACATCCGCTTTGAAATGCACAAGAGTCCCTGCTGGGGACTGTTCTACATTTCAAAGCTGGCACACCTGTGTGTAGCCCAGAGTCAGCAGGACTTCCCTGTGGCCCTGGGCTACATGCAGAGTTCCGCATTCCTCCTTTGAAATGTACAAGAGCCCCAGTGGTGGCTCTTGTGCATTTCAGGGGAGGAATGCGGAAGTGCCTATCAACTAGGCCAGTAGTTGATGGAAATTCCATCGACTACTTGCCTAGTAAAATAAGTGATAGTTAACATCCCTAATTTGAATTTGACTGGCCACACAAGCACACAGCTTACAGGGAACACTGTTCTACCTGCCATTGGGTACAGCCATCTGAAACAAGTTGCAGTACTGTGCTTTAAATAATTACTTTACTTAGTACAGCACAATTCTGCAGCATCCTTGGCAACTATAGAATTAAGAAAAACATGGGGCTATGTCTGCCATAACAACAGTAACCAACTTGTATGAAAAATGTTATCATGCATCACTAAAGAAATGTGTACTGACTAATCTATTATGGGATTCTTTTTACACAGTTAATAAACAACTTGCTGACAAAGAAAGAGTAGCAGCTGCTTTGGAGAATTCACATTTGCTGGAAGTGGTGAACCAGTGTTTGTCTGCTCGATCATAGTTGCCCGATGAAGAAAAGTTTTTCTGATGTTAAGCTAATTTTGTACATAATAGTGTTTCTAGTATTTAGTTGTATATGTGTCTGTGGGCAAATAAAGCTACTAAAATTTAGTTTTTAAAATGACTGCTCTACTATTACAAGAGTTAATGTGCAAATTAACTTACAAGTAATGGTGTATTTAAGATACTACTAAATGACAATTTTATTTTGTCAGCAGGGAATTTAACATGTATAATTTTTAATTCAACACCTGCAACAGAGTACTCCTTAGAAGAAACTCCTGTCTTAAAATAAAGATTTGATTTGAACTGACTTTGCCAGTCATCACCATCCTAAACAAAATACTATAAATAGTCTTATTGTTTATATATGCACATTAGGCAAGGAATATGTTAATCTTTAAATTAAGATCAGTTAATGCACATGCTCTCCAGAGGTATAAGGGGTTTTTGTGCAAAAAGGAAATGTCCACACTGCTTGTTTTTGCACAAAAACGGCTCGAATAGATTATGCAAATGAAGCACGACAAAATGCTAATCAATGCTTCATTTACATATTCTCTGCCAGCAAAAGCCAGCAGTGTAGACATAGCCTTAGAGGTCCTTCCTGTATGGGAGTAATCTTAGTCTGTGTCTATACTGGCGCGATTTTGTGCCAGAGCTATGCAAATGAGGCTCAGCGTGGAATATCGCTGAGCCTCATTTGCATAACTAATGAGCCGCCATTTTTGCGGAAGAGGCTCTTGCGCAAGACGGAGCTGTCTACACTGCCCCTTCTTGCGCAAGAAAAACCCTCTTGCGCAAACCGTTATGCTGATTATTTTCAGGCATAACGGCTTTGCGCAAGAGGGTTTTTCTTGCGCAAGAAGGGGCAGTGTAGACAGCTCCGTCTTGTGCAAGAGCCTCTTCCGCAAAAATGGCGGCTCATTAGTTATACAAATGAGGCTCAGCGATATTCCATGGTGAGCCTCATTTGCATAGCTCTGGCGCAAGATTGCGCCAGTATAGACACAGCCTGTGTGTCCTGGAGTTGAGTCACCAATGCATTGCCTCCTGCTGGTAGTACTGGTAATTAGCTCTGTTGTCAGCAGGACATCTCCCTCTGGCCTGGGTCTCCCCCGTCACTCTGCTCTGTCCACACTCAGGTTCTGGACCCGCGTTGCTCCCTAGACCACGGTGTCCTCTTCAGGACACTGCCTGCTGGCAGTGCCCACTACAGTGGTTTCTCATCTCCCTTCCAGGGGTTATCAGCAGTCTTTGGACTAGAGCCTGCCACCATGGCCAACTGCAGCCTCAGTCTAGCCCCTCACTTCAGAGGCAAGCCACAGTCCTTCCAAGCCACACGTCAATGGTGGCTCGACATGGTGCAAGAGAGAAAAGGGGGACCCAGGCCCATGCACTAGCCTGGATCCTGACCCAGGAACCCTGACAGCAGCCTTGTTCTGCCTTCCTTCACTCCTTCCCTTTCCCTCCACTGTCTCTTGTTCCCTGGGACACTTCCCCTATCACCCTTTGCACACTCCTGGTCCTTGCAGCAAGGCCTGCACTCTGGCAGGAATCACGCTGGAGCCTCCTTCTCTAGTCCCTCTAAGCCTGCTTAACACTGCTCTCCTGAAGGTGCTTCTCTGGGAACCAGGTTTTGCACCTTCCATGGTCGGGGCCTAACACCCTACTTGCTGCTGAGCAGCTCCTTTTATGCAGGGCTGCTCCAGCAAGCTACATCCTGATTGGCTCCTCTAAGCTCTTCCCTGGTTGGCTGGATTTCTGCACAGGCTCCCTCCAGCCTGCTTTAACATTTCTCTGCCAGGGTGGGGCAATCGCCTCACCACTCTTAGGCTATGTCTACACTGGCGCGATCTTGTGCCAGAAATATGCAAATGAGGCTAAGCATGGAATATTGCTGAGCCTCATTTGCATATCTAATGAGCCGCCATTTTTTTCAGAAGAGGCTCTTGCGCAAGAAGGAGTGTCTACACTGCCCCTTCTTGCGCAAGAAAAACCCTCTTGCGCAATACCGTTCTTCCTGAAAAGTAATAGGTGTAACGGTATTGCGCAAGAGGGTTTTTCTTGCGCAAGAAGGGGCAGTGTAGACGCTCCTTCTTGCGCAAGAGTCTCTTCTGAAAAAAATGGCGGCTCATTAGATATGCACATGAGGCTCGGTGATATTCCACGCGTAGCCTCATTTGCATATTTCTGGTGCAAGATCGCGCCAGTGTAGACATAGCCTCTGTCGCATAAGCAGTTCCATTTACTCCTGCGCTTAAATGTTTGCAAGATCAGGTCCTTGTACAGCACTCAGAGCTTCCACTGAAAAGTCAAACACCACAATGATGGAGGCCACTTCACTGTTTCCTGCCACATTTTACTTAATTCGGCGGGGAGTAATATCCTCTGGCTGGGGTCATTTACTTGCAAATGGCATGTGCTCTGGCTTTCTTTGCTGTTCTACAGAACGGATGGAATATGATGCCATCTGACTTTCCCTGGTCAAGCAGTCACTTGCTGCTGATTGATATTATTGAAAGTAGATATTGCTAAGGTACCGGCAGCCAGGACTGATGATTCTCCCTTAGTGGGTTACAACAAGGGAAGGATGTATGTGTGATGGGGTGTAGTCACAGACCACACCTTGGGGGTGCTTCCTGGTGTGCTGACAAAGCCACTGACACTCACCTTGCTTTCTGGGGCTTCTCACCACCCTGTCCTGCTGGGCCAGATCTCTTGGTCTCCCCCCAGACAAGGCATAGAGCTGAGATAACTGCCTCCCCGCCCCGCCCTGAAGAGCAAAGCAGACACTGAATCACTTCAGTGCTGGGAGAATGCAGACACAGCACCAAGGAAACCAACCCCCAGATGGGATCAGAACCCCAAATAAGTCCATCTTTCACTGTGTGAGTGTTTCACATGTTGAAAGCTCATTCAGGTAAGCCCCCTTTAACAATGAAAGGAGAATGTGCACAGATTGCCCAGCCCTGAGTCCCCTCCCGCACTCCAAACCCCTTGGCACAAACCCAGAGCTCCTCCTGTATCTCAAATCCCTCATGCCTGGTCCCACATCAGGGCATGCACCATCAGCTCTAGTGTGGGGCAGGAATGAGACCTCACCCACTCCCACACTCCAATTTGGAGCCCCGTCCCTCACCCTGAACCCCTCATTGCTTGCCTCGCCTCACAACATGCACCCCCAACCACTGTCCTCATAACCTCCTGCACAAGCCGCTACCCCAGCTTGGTGAAAGTGAGGATGGGGAATATGTGTGAAGGAGAGACTAGGGTAGAGTGGGGGGGGGGAGGGGGCAGGGAATTGGAGATGAGGTAAAACAGGAGCAGGAGTGGGGAAAGGGTGTTTGGTTTTGTGCGATTAGAAAGTTGGCAACCCTACATAGTAATGTGAACTAAACCATAATTTTATGTAAGGATCCTGAAACTGTAGTAAACTACTGGCATTTAAAAGGAGTCACTCATCTCTTTAAAAACGGTGTCAGACACTTATGACAGTTTTTTTTTTTTTTTTTGAGAAGCAGACAAACTAGTCACTGTTTTTGTGGACAAATGAAATAACTGATAGATTGTTTATCAAAGGAAAGCTAAAAGGCTGAAAGGAGTGTGGAAACAAGCTACAAATCTGCCAAAATAGATTCCCCTCAGTGACTGGTTTTCTATACTAACGGCAAAATGAACACTGTTCATTGAAAGCATTTACACCACTGTATTATGCATTCATTAGCATTCAGTGAACATCCCCTTCTAGAAAACTGGAACGTGCGCATGCTCATTTGCATTTTATTTTTTACCATTAAAGTGTAGCTAGCAGAGCCCTCACAGGCCCCCATTCTCCACCTACCAGTTGCAGGGGAGGAGCTTGGGACTAGGGCTCAGGGCTTCAGCAGGGGGGCTGAAGTCCCAAACCCTGCCAGGTACCAGCTGTGGGGCTGAAACCCCGAGACCCAACTCCTGGCAGGTACTCCTCAGCTCTCACACTTCTGAAGATTATTCTATGTGGCTCAGAGGGCCAGTAAGTTTGGCCACCCCTGGTCTAAAGTATTGCACTAGCAGGAAGAACAACTTGAGTTCTGTCCCCAGCTCTGTCTCCAAATGGGAGAGGTCTGGAAATTATGTTTAAGGACTTCACTGCTGGTCTCTGCTACAGACTATGCGGTGGTAGCTGGTCCTTTTATTTGGGGGGTGGGATTGTTGGCACCTATAAGGTGATATATGGCACAAGCAGCAGCTCAAGAGATGTACTGTGCCTCCCCTACCAAGTCACTTAGTCAGCAGTATGTGGATAAAGTGCTTGTTTTTGTGTTAGTGAAATATAGGGGGAGCTTTCAGGCAGGGGAACATGTTGGAGCAGTGATGGACAGAGTTAGTCACTTGAGTGGCCCTCCTCCATCTCAGTGGGCCACAAAATTGTCATAACCAACACAGACTCCCGGGATAGGGTGGTTTTGCTAACTGCAGCCGGTCGCCCCCCCCCCCGATATTCCGTGGCCAGCCCCATTCCACCCGACCCCCCGCCACCGACCAGCCCTGCTTCCCGTCAGCCCCCCCATCTCCCCTGGCCAGCCCTGCTGCCCCCCCTTAGCTCTGTTTCCCAATCCCCCCCCCCCGGCCAGCATCGCTCCCCTCCTGGACGGTCCCTCCCCCCACTTCCCCCATGAAGCGTATCTGGTATTTTTTTATGACTACCTGGTAACCCTATTTAAACCTGAGGGTAGTTAATGGACGAATTGATCTTCCTCAGCAAAGCACTCTTGCAGTACACACACCAGTTTCAGCTGGGACCCAAGACCAAGTTGAGGAGAAACTTGGCTGTGCTTATGGGTTTGTGCACAAAGTTAAAATGTGACATAATGTGATGCCTGTATGACAGAAGTTACAGCACTTACCATTTTCAGTCAGGGAAGCTGTTTCAGAGGAACTTAAAAAACTTGTACAAAAGGACATTATTGAAGAGATTGACTCCTCGGAATGGGTTTCACCTATAGTAGTGACACAGAAGAAGGATGGAGGCATTCGCCTTTGTGTGGACTTAAGGGAGCCAAATAAAGCTATTGTGATTGACAGCCACCCTCTGCCTCACATAGAAGAAGTATTTGCAGAACTCCGTGGAGAAAAGATGTTTTCTACTCTTAATTTGCAGAGCGCATACCACCAGGTTATGTTGCATGAAGATAGCAGAGACCTCACAGCATTTATTACACGAGGGACTATTTAATCTTAAACGTGTTCCATATAGTCTTGCATCTGCCCCAAGAGCCTTCCAAAAAATGATGTAATTGATTCTGAAGAATCAACATGGAGCTCAGTGCTATCTGGATGATATTATTGTGTTCGGAAATACTTCTGAGGAGCATGACAATAATCTGCAATCTGTACTAAACTGCATCAGCACAGCAGGCCTCAAGCTCAATTTGTCTAAATGCAAATTTAGACAAACAGAACTCTCCTTTCTGGGGCATACAATTTCACCGGCTGGACAAAAACCTGATCCAGATCATATCCTAGCAATTTCAAATGCTCCTCCTCCAACAGATTTGCAAACCTTATGTTCCTTCTTGGGTCTTATCTCCTGGTATGCAAAATTCATTCCCAATTACGCTTCTGTCATTGAACCGTTACGAGAATTACTACGGAGAAGTTCAACCTTGGTGTGGACAACGGATGCACAATCTAGTTTGGAAACTGTGAAAGACTTGATGGTACATAGCCCAGTACTTGCACTATTCAGTCCTGCATTGCCCACAATTGTGACTACTGATGCTTCTGATTATGGACTTGGGGCTGTCCTCACACAAGTTCATGAGGACAACACAGAGAGGACTGTTGCATTTGCTTCAAGCACACTGAGTGATACTGAAAGAAAATATTCTACAGTTGAAAAAGAAGCACTTTCTTGTGTCTGGGCTACTGAAAAATGGAGAACTTACCTGTAGGGCCGCACATTCAAGTTGCGCACAGATCACAGCTCTTTGACAACATTGCTAACCACAAAAGGACTGGGAAGAGCAGGGAATCGTATTGCTAGATGGTCTGCAAGACTACTCTCTTTCAATTATGAACTGGAATATAAGCCTGGAAACCAAAATGTGATAGCTGATTGCCTTTCTTGCCTACCTTTGTCTTCACCAGATTATCCACCGGAGGATGAGAATGAAGTAGTTGCGCTATTACAAGCACTCTTACTGCAGTTACAAGAGAGCAATTCCAAGCTGCTTGTTCAGCATGTCCAATTAAACAAAAGCTACAGGAATTTCTGACAAAGAGATGGCCCAGTAACCCTAAAAACCTTGACCCAGTTTTGCTGCCTTACTTTAGAGTTCAGGATGAACTTTCTTTGCTTGATGGCTGTGTGCTACGAGGTACACACCGGCTACTTGTGCCAGAAGAATTACAGTCAAAACTCATACATCTGGCACACAATACTCATCAAGGAATAGTCAGAACCAAACAACGACTACGGGATCTTTATTGGTGGTCAGGGATGGACTCCCAAACTGAAGCAATCATAAAATCCTGTGTCACTTGCCAAATGCATGAAAAGACAGCAGTGACTTGTACCCCACCATTACAGCCTGTTCCTCTTCCTGATTCTGCATGGGAAAAAGTTGCAATTAAAATCGTAGGACCCTTTGATACTGCTCCAATTGACTGTAGCTATGCCATCACTTTAATAGACTATTTCAGTAAATGGCCTGAGGTAGCGTTTACATCGCAAATCTCTTCTGCTACAGTAATTAAGTTCCTCTCTACAGTTTTTAGCAGGGAAGGTAACTCCAAATAACTGGTTTCAGATAATGGTAGTCAATTTACTTCCCTGGAATTTGAAACTTTTCTAGCAGAGAGGAACATTTTACATAGAAGATCATCCCTGTATTACCCTCAAGCCAATGGGGAAATCGAAAGGTTTAACTGAAGCTTGAAAGAGAGTTTGCAAACGGCTAAACTGGAAGGGCGATCGTGGATAACCTTCACTACTGATTTCTTGCAAGCTACACGACATGCCACAACGCAAAGATCACCCACAGAGTTACTGCATGGAAAACAGATGAATACTAAACTGAGCATTGCTGGATTGTTAAAGGCAAGACCTGATGCACCAAACAAGGATGATGTGAGAAAAACAGCTGAACAGAACCAAGCAAAGTATAAGGCTTTCACAGACAAATGGCGGAGTGCAAAGGAACCAAAGTTTGAGTGTGGTTCCTTCGTGAGAGTAAGAAAACCTGGAATTTTACGCAAAGGGGACCATAAATTCACATCTCCTCTTAAAATCGTAGAGAAGAAGGGATCTTACACCTATCGACTTTCTGATGGGCGGGTATGGAATGCTTCTTATCTTGCACCTGCCTATGCACCAAGAGGAGATGATGCCAACACCGAGCCCGCGTTGTATGACTTCACCGTAGCGCCAAGACAACAAGACATTGCACTGGAACCGGGGTTTGAGAGATGGTCTGTCAGACCCAGACGACCACCTGTCTGGACTAGAGACTATGTTATGTAGTATTTACAGTGTTTTCAGTGTAATATTTCTGCCAACAGTATAGTGTCTTGTTCCATATTTGTTGCTGCGGTTAGAACAACAATGTTTATTTTATAACCGAGAGAGCTTCTTAAGAGAGGAGGGAATGTGGTGTTTTAGATGCTGCTTGTAATTATTAGAACTGGGAGCACAGGAAACAGGAAGGAGGGGGGAGGAGATTAGCCAGTGCTGAATGAGAGCTACAGAGGGGTGCAGCAGCTTTGTAAAGAGGTATACTTTTGGTAAATAAAGTTCTGTTGAAATTTGTTAGTACCTTGCTTGCATGATACAACAGAGATCTTTGAGTCATCGTGGATAGTTCTCTCTGAAAATATCCACTCAGTGTGCAGCGGCAGTCAAAAAAGCAAATAGAATGTTAGGAATCATTAAAAAAGTTTAGAGAATATCTTATTGCCTCTATGTAAAACCATGGTACACCAACATCTTGAATACTGCATACAGATGTGGTCGCCTCATCTCAAAAAAGATATATTGGCATTGGAAAAGGTTCAGAAAAGGGCAACAAAAATGATTAGGGGTTTGGAACAGGTCCCATAAGAAAAGAGATTAAATAGACTTGGACTTTTCAGCTTAGAAAAGAGGAGATGAAGGGGGGATATGATAGAGCTCTATAAAATCATGACTGGTGTGGAAAAAGCGAATAAGGAAAAGTTATTTACTTAGTCCCACAATATAAGAACTAGGGGTCACCAAATGAAATTAATAGGCAGCAGATTTAAAACAAACAAAGGGAAGTTTTTCCTTCAATCAGCACATAGACAACTTGTGGAACTCCTTGTGAGAGGATGTGGTGAGGAGTAGGACTTTAACAGGGTTCAAAAAATGCTAAATAGTTTCACTCAACACACAGTCAATTTGTGGAACTCCTTCCCAGAGGATGTTGTGAAGAATAGGACTTTAATAGGGTTCAAAAAAGAGTTAGCTAGATTCATGGAGGTTAGGTCCCTCGATGGCTATTAGCCAGGATGGATAGGAATGGTATCTCTAGCCTCTGTTTGTCTGGAAATGGATGACAGGAGAGGGTTCACGTTATGATTAACTGTTGTGTTCAGGTTTAAAACAAACAAAAGGAAGTTTTTCTTCAATCAGCACATAGTCAACCTGTGGAACTCCTTTCCAGAGGACGTGGTGAGGACTAGGACTTTAACAGGGTTTATAAAGTGCTAGATAGATTCATGGAGGTTAGGTCCATCAATGGCTATTAGCTAGGATAAGTAGGAATGGTGTCCATAGCCTCTGTTTGTCTGAAGTTGGATGACAGGAGAAGGTTCACGTGATGATTAACTGTTGTGTTCCCTCCCTCTGGGGCATCTGGTATTGGCCACTGTCAGCAGACAGGATACTGGGCTAGATGGACCTTTGGTCTGACCCAGTATGGCTATTCTCATGTTCTTATGATGCAGACGAAAAGCAGAATCTGGCAACTTTGTGCTGGGCAATGATAAACAAAATGTTTCATGGGCCACGCACAGCGCTGCCAAGTTGCTCACCACTGTGTGTGGCCCACCATCAGTGAAACACAGCTGGGCACCAGCCTTTGGAGTGTCATGGAGAGAAAACTCTGTATTGCTTTGGATCTGGTATATTTCTTTGACCAATGTGCATGTTGTATTAGTGATGACAATCATGAGCATGAATTCACGGTAAGGTCAAACCACTCGCTATCCAGAGTTACCTTGCCATCATTTTTGTTTACAGTTGAACTCAGTCTGACTTTAGGGCATTATTCAGAGTGCTTTATCTAGGACCACAGACAGCACCCTTACTACAGGCTGCCTCACTTGGGGCTGGTCTACATTAGGAGCTTAGTCATATATTCAGCATTAGGTTAAATTTGTAATGAGTGTTTACACAATGCTGAGTCCCTCCCCTCAACCTAATGTATTTTTATAATCGACTCCTGTACTCCACCTGAACCAGTGAAGCCAGAGTCAACATTCATGCCTCGAATTAAGGGCAGTGTAAACACTCTATACTGTAATTCAGAGTTACTGACCTCCAAGGTGTTGACTCAGAATGCTCCATTGTGAACACTATGGTGAGCACTTTGAATTCCAATGCTCTTGAGCCAGGTGACCAGGAAAAGCCCTGGGGAACTTTTGAATAGTAGTTCCCTGTTGGAGCAGGGCGGAGAGCTCTCCAGCACAGCTGAGTATGCATGACCAGAGGCATGAAAATCACTCCAGCAGGAATCCTTCAGGAAAGGTGCTGTATCTGATTGGCGTGTGTATGTGCACATGCGTAGGGGGAAGAGAGTGCCTGTGCAGGCAGAGTTCTGCACCAGCCAAAGAAATGCTGATATCTATGCCAAAATCACACAGGACATGGTGGGTAAGGGCTACACCAGGGACAAAGCACTGCCATGTGAAAATAAAGGAGCTCAGACAAGTGTACACAGGACAAGGCTAGTAAACAACCTCTCTGGTTCTGAGCCACAGACATGGAAGGGTGACAACAGGCATCCATAACCACTGCAATAATGTTTTCATCCCATGAGGCACTGGGACTCTAGCTCAGAATTCCAATCTGCTGCAGGGACTGTGGGATAGCTACCCACAATGCATCACTCTTTGAGTGACAGCAACCCCGATACTGAGGATGTGCTCGGTCGATTACAGCCACCTAGTGGGGGCATGCAAAATTGCATTTTAAATCAGACACTCAAAATCATATTAAATAAAATTGACCTAATTTTGTAGCATAGATATACCCTTGGATTGATTCTGAATGAGATTATATTAGCATCAGCAGCAAGCATGTGAATTACAAAAAACCAAAGATAGCCAAAAATTACCAGAAAGCACCAAATCCAGGTACTCCCTGACTTATGAACATTTGCAGATGCGAACAAAGCTAACCTCAGGTGAGCAGGCAGGAGGTGGTAAGCAGCAGGAGAAGCAAGAACTTGTTCTCTCTCAGCATCACCAGTATTATTCCTGCACACACCAAGCAATGCAGGAATCAGATCATGCCCTAAAAGGTCTAGTGCCTGAGATACACAAATGTGATTTGCACAATGGCCAGACCCACGCATTCCTGTATGAACCCACGGGTGAAACCAGCCTGTTGTACACACTGAGTTTGGGCCTCCTTGCTAGACACATGTATTTGAACAGAGCCAAATATTCATGCAAGGCACAGATCTCTACTGCCCCACTCTGCTGAGCATTATCAACTGGATCTCAGCCCCACACTGGACCAATAATTCCAAGCCAAACCTTGCAGGAGTCATAATCAACCACCTCTCCACAGAGCATGTTCATTAGGCACACACTCCCAACACTCCCTATGCTGCATCCAGAGGTGCTGACTGCTATTGAGATACCCCTGCCTGCCTGGCTGCCAGGCCCATTGATGAGACAGGGGCAGTGGGGGCAGTTTCCCCAAGGCCCAGTGATTCAAAGGACCTGGGGCTCCCAGCCACTACTGCAGGCATGGCAACAGCTGGCATCTCAGGCCCTTTAAATTGCCACTGGAATGCCACGCAGCATGCTCTGAGCCGCACTGAGGGCTGGCTATAGGGGGAGCGTATGCTCCGGGTGGTGCTGAGAGCTGGCTGGCCTAGCCCCACCCTTTCTGCCTGAGGCTCTGCCCCTTCTGGGAGTGCTGCCTCTCCCTCACCTTGCCCAGGGGTCCAGTAAGTTTGTTGGCCCCTCTGCTGGCCTCAGTCACCTCGATCCTCTGCATATGTCAGGAGACTGACCTATGAGCAGCTGCTTGCTGTCCTGAGACATTCTTACCCGCAAGTGGACCTGAGTAAGCCCTCCCTACCCCATGCTTAGGGTGTCCATGCTGCCCTAGTGCCTAAAATAATGTCCTTAGGGGATCTGATAAGAAGCCAATTTCCAAGTCGAGGACCATGTTCCATGATACCAATGAGGATGGGGTTGAGGTATCAGCTCTCCTGGCCCTTTCAAATACACTTTGCCCTTTATTTCTCATTGAGCTGTTCCTCATTTCCTTGCCATTCAGGCAGCCTGTCCACTTCCTTCAAACAGCGCATGGTGACAGGAAATGCCATATGACCCCTGTATGGGGCACTCCAAATCCCTGGCCCCAAACAACAGCTAGGGACATAGGGGCCAGCAGGACTGCAGATCTTTAGGTAGCAGAAAGTTGGGCTGTCAAGGTGAGAAAGAATATAACCAGTGAGTCCATGAGTCACACAAGCCACCAGACCATGAGTGAAGGGGTCAGTGGGAAACCGAACAGGCCTGAATAACAGCTGCACACAGACTGGGCAGAGCAGAGGAGATCTGAGCAAGGGACTTGGACTCAAAGATATTGATGCACCGAGCTTGAAAGCCACATGAGTTAGCTGCTTCTATACCTTTGAGGATCTGGGCTCTGATCACTGTGGAGAATTTTCTCCTTCCCTGCTGCTGGAGTTGCACATAATCCCTGCTAGCTCAGGGTAACCCCATCACGCTCAGCACCTTCACATTAGCTTTTGTGAAGGGAATTTTTACTGTTCTCATAGATGCTTATTCTTCACAATATTCCTTGTTTTCATAACCTATCAAGTCAGGTTTCACCTGGGCTGCCATCAAATACACAGGAATTAGACTCAAATAGTCTGAAAGGGTTAGAGGGGCACCTGTTTGATTAGAAAGAGCTCTTAAACCTGTGATGTCAGAGAGTGCAATTCTCCAATTTGAGATTATTTGTGCTAATGGAAGTGCTGGCAGCTGTTGTCATCTAAGGATTAAGAAGTTACTCAGCAGCCTCTCCCCCCCCTTGCAGGGCAACAAATAAATTATCCAAAAAATCTAAAACCTTTACAGTGGAAGCTGAGATGTTTGTAGCTTTTCAAATGTTTTCCCCATCATTTTAAAAAGGCCTGGCTAGGACCACCTACTTAAAATACAGTGTTTGAAAAAAGTGGTTGTATTAGCATTGTAGTCAACATTGTAGTCAAGGGCAATTGCTTCTGGGATACTGAAAAAATATCTGCTAAGCAGGGACAGACTTACTTTGTTTTAATTTTAGCTTCTATTTTCATAGCATAATGATTTTTATAACTTATTTTGGATGATGAAAGTAGATCCTGAAAATACCTTGTCGAGTTACATTTCATTAATGACCATCACTATTTAAATAAGTGATGAGGCACTTGAAACAGATATCTGTTTGTGAGCCTCATTCTGCAAACTGGCAAGGCACTGATCACTCACTGAGGTCACATTGTTATTGTAGGGTTTCAGGTGAGTGATGAACTGTTGATATTTTCTTTTTTTCTTTCAGCAAGAAGAGCACTGAGTCATTTGTGGCCAAAAATAAAGGGTTAAATTAATTGTCAAATAAATACACAAAAAAAGTTAAATCAAATGTTAGTCTTGTCACCTTGGACAGCAATCAATAATTCAAATGCAATTGATTCAGATACTTGGCAGATTATCTAAATTTTCCTGGATATGCATTTAGGTCTACCAGACATTGTATTGTGTGTTTATCAGATTCCAAAATAAATTACAGATTTTTTTTTACTGTATAGCTGAACAAAATTAATCCTATAGCTAAGATGAATATATTCAGGATAATTCTATCTCCATTGCTATTAACTGAACTGGAAATTGCAATAACAATAGATTCCACTAATTAATAAAAATAGGCGTAATATTTTTAATCACAGTGGAAATAAGGGATGGATATACAGGGCATCCTCTGCAATTTTAACAATGAGGGTGAAAAAGCAGCTGAAAGGTAAAGCATATATTATATATACATATTTATATCACTTCCCCCAGAACGTTAGCACTCATTCTATTATGCATAAAAGTTCCAACTCCCCATGAAATTAACATGACTCTTCCACTGACTTCAATGGATGTTGGACAGCCCGCTTTTTCTCCCACATATAACTGGCCACCTTTCTGTTAGGTTATTGATCCAAAAAGAAGGGAAAGCCAAGTAAACAGAACAGTGTGGCATGTGACCCTAAGCCCTCACTCTTTGGGATCACTGGAAATGCTCCCACTGGAGAGAATCTAGAATACACAAATAAAATAAATATGACAATGAAAGAAAGTGCATGGATGAAAGCTGCCTAGAGGAAAGACTAACATAGGTGATAAAAAATTATTCACCAGAGAAATTGCAACAAAGGCTACGTCTAGACTACAAGCCTCTTTCGAAAGAAAGCGTCTAGACTACAAACAGATTTTCTGAAAAAGTGAGCTGCTTTTTTGAAAGAGAGTCTAGGTGCTCTCTTTTGAAAAAGCACAGTTTGCATTCAATAGTGCCTTTTCTTGAAAGAATACTTTCGAAAAAAGGCATTATTCCTTGTAAAACGAGGTTTACCGTGATCGAAAAAACTGCTGCGTTCTTTCAACTTACTTTCGAAAGAACGCAGCTGCAGTCTAGACGCAGGTGAAGTATTTTCGAAAAAAGGCTACTTTTTTTTAAAAAACCCTGTAGTCTAGACACACCCAAACTGTGCTGCATGCGCTCTCACAGATAAGGTGTAGAACGTCTACGGAGAAATTGGAAAGGGGCTGATTGCTCATGTGACAGATATGAGGATAATACAGTCAGGCCTTCTGCTCAGGGATACCTCCAGTAATATCACAACATTACCAATGTGGATTCTAGTAGTTCAGTGCAACATTGAGATCTGGATCCAAAGTTTGAACTCCCCT
Source organism: Pelochelys cantorii (assembly GCA_032595735.1). Taxonomy (NCBI): domain Eukaryota; kingdom Metazoa; phylum Chordata; order Testudines; family Trionychidae; genus Pelochelys; species Pelochelys cantorii. The sequence continues at coordinate 26,557,214 of CM064339.1, forward strand.
CCCCCAAGGTTCAGAGGTGTTTCAATACTTCAAGGGTTTGGTTGGAGCCCATCTCTACAGAAACTGAATATCCTTTTGAAACTTCAAGACGACAGACACCCTCATAAAACGAGTACTCTTTAGGTGACGTGAGCTGTATACCAGCAGGTGGTGCTGCAGTTTCACACAGGTCAGCATTTACTCTGAGATTTAACTTTGAAAGTAAACACAACTGGAAGCTGGGAGGAGACAATCTTTTTATCCATTGTCTCAGAGTTTGAGCTGTCTGCTGTTTATAGCAAGAGCCAGATACACACAATAAAAGTGACTTGTCTTCTCCTTCACGTGCTGTAGGACAAGGAATTGTTTCTTCTTTCTGACTGGACCATGGGAGAACCCAGCGCCCACAGGGTTTTCTGTTTTGTTCTTCTGTTTCCACTGAACTGAATCCTCCGAAAATCTTAAGACTCATAGGATTCAGAATCACCACAGGAGATACTGTGATGTACTGGTTTGCACAGATGGTGTCCATATCATAGAATCTTCTCAGTCTGAAATAAGAAATCTTTTTTCAATTCTGAGGCTGCCCCAGCTGCACTGGGATGAGATTTTCCCCAGACAGCTTGGCAATTACTAAAATGTTCAATTTTAATTGGATTATGATTAATGAAATCTATACAGTATGGTTTTCAACCTTTGTGAAGCAAATTATTTGTCTGTTCTTTTTACATCTGCAAAATGCAATATACTGATATGTTATTTTCTTTCTCAACTAATCAAAAGAAACATAGTCTCATATAGATCCATATGACTTGACAATGACATATGGCAGAGTCATTGCTTTAGTTCTTCAATGAACAGTTTTCTTCTTATAAGGGAAAATGCACTGCATCGGAGTGAGATCATCTAAAAAACCCTTCCGACAAACTACTGTAGTCCTTGTTGTTGCCTAGTTACTTGCTGCTGTTACCTTAGAAGGCTGTATAGTCATCTGATTTTTTTTTTTTTTGGTTATTGATGCCGGAATATGAGCAGAGGTGTAATGATCAATACCCAATCTTTTGTTTGGTGAATATTATAAAGACAGACTGTGAGCTGGGGCACATGTGAGTAAGACAGAACAATTACACTAGGCACAATGTACTGTACTCATATTTTCTGTTATTAGCTGCTAAATAAGACCATTTCTCTTTCATAATCCAGCCACCGCTGCATGAGCTGGCAGTGAAGTCACATACTTGATGTTTTTGATGTTAGAGCTTGGTGTCAAGGAAGTGGTTGCATAGTTTTTTGTCCCTTGGAGTTCACAGATACATCCCATTTATGTTAACTATCATTGTGAGTAGGTATCAAGGAGACAACAGACCCTTTAGGTTTCACTTACAGCAATGTAAATGAGTAGAACCCTGCAAATACTTGGATATTCGCTTGGTATCTGTGGGTATCAGTATCCACGGATGTGGATATCTGTGGTTCATTTTTACAGGTAGTGAAATGAATACACATTGTATCGAGAACCCTGCAAATTTGTGAATATCTGCTTTATATCAGTGGGTATCCGCATCCACAAATGCAGCTCATTTTTGCAGATACAGATGCGGTTACAACATTTTGTATGTGCACAGGGCTCTATAAATGAGAAGCAAATCCACTGATGGCAATGGAAATAGCAAATTAGAAGTTATACCTTCATTGCAGGAGAATGGTTTGGCCTGTCTGCCTTTATTTAAACCCAGATAACTTTGGCAATTAACAAAAATAAGAACATTTTAAAACCACATCTAAGACCCTGGAATTTCGATTGTACCAATCATTTCAAAGGCATCTTTTATTGCAAAGTCTCTTTCCAGCGAGAAAGTATAGAGTGCAAAAATGTGAGCAACAATTCCTAGAATACCACCATAATCCAGTGTGATGAAAACACAACTGAACGGGCTCCATTACATTGCCCTTCTTTGGTCCTGATAATAAGTGGTTATTTCCAGAGCCAGTAAGGTTGATAGTAAAATAGAATAATTTCACAGAAGCTTCTCAGTAGCTAGTTGAGAAGTGGATTACTTAGTGGGAATAGGCCCAAGATACAAAGTTTGTTCCCCAAAGTTTGAGGGGTTTGGTTCAGCTCATTCTAGAAAGAAGGATTGGCTGTGAAATTTATCAGTTTCATCTGGTTCCATTATAATTATATTTGAAATTTTGTTTCCATGTGCTAAGATATACATGCATATTCTAATAAGTATCACGTGACACCACCCCTGACAGATCACAAACCAGGGTAAACATTTCAAGGCATTCTATTATTTCAGCTTTCATTTGGGCTATTTACTTCACATTCTGTAATGTGTTCAGACCATGATCATTTGAAATTTATACTATGCCCTCAAAAGTCAGACTGATTAATTCAGATTCCACTGGCTCAGATTTGTGAGAATGGGATCGAATGTTTTAGTTACTGAATCACATATTATATTAATTATTAAGTATTTTCTCAATGACAAAAATAGAGACAAATTAAACACAAAACAAAGTAACAGAACCTCAGAACAGAGCTCATATGATTTTATTATGTAAAATTCAAAATTCACTTTACATAGACACATTTTAAATTACATTTCTGTATAGAATGAACATAAGAACATAACATAAGAACGGTCGTACTGGGTCAGACCAAAGGTCCATCTAGCCCAGTAGCCTGTCTGCCCACAGTGGCCAGCACCAGGTGCCCCAGAGGGGGTGAACCGAAGACAATGATCAAGCGATTTGTCTCCTGCCATCCATCTCCAGCCTCTGACAGAGGCCAGGGACACCATTTCTATCCCCTGGCTAACAGCCTTTTATGGACCTAACCTCCATGATATTATCTAACTTCTCTTTAAACTCTGTTATAGTCCTAGCCTTCACAGCCTCCTCTGGCAAAGAGTTCCACAGGTTGACTATGCGCTGTGTGAAGAAGAACTTTCTTTTATTAGTTTAAACCTGCTACCCATTAATTTGATTTGGTGTCCTCTAGTTCTTCTATTATGGGAACTGATAAATAACTTTTCTTTATTGACCCTCTCCACACCACTCATGATTTTATATACCTCTATCATATCCCCCCTCAGTCTCCTCTTTTCTAAACTGAAAAGTCCCAGTTGCTTTAGCCTCTCTTCATATGGGACCCATTCCAAACCCCTAATCATTTTATTTGCCCTTTTCTGAACCCTTTCCAAGGCCAAAATATCTTTTTTGAGGTGAGGAGACCACATCTGTACACAGTATTCAAGATGTGGGCGTCCCATAGTTTTATACAGGGGCAGTAAGATATTCTGTGTCTTATTTTCTATCCCTTTCTTAATAATTCCTAACATCCTATTTGCCTTTTTGACCGCTGCTACACACTGTATGGAAGTTTTCAGAGAACTATCCATGATAACTCCGAGATCTCTTTCCTGATTTGTCATAGCCAAATTAGCCCCCATCATACTGTACGTATAGTCGGGGTTATTTTTTCCAACGTGCATTACTTTACACTTATCCACATTACATTTCATTTGCCATTTTGTTGCCCAATCACTCAGTTTGGTGAGATCTTTTTGAAGTTCCTCACAGTCTGCTTCTGTCTTGACGATCTTAAACAGTTTAGTATCATCCGCAAACTTTACCACCTCACTGCTTACCCCTTTCTCCAGATCGTTTATGAATAAGTTGAACAGGACTGGTCCCAGGACTGACCCTTGGGGGACACCACTAGTTACCCCTCTCCATTCTGAAAATTTACCATTTATTCCTACCCTTTGTTTCCTGTCTTTTAACCAGTTCTCAATCCATGAAAGGATCGTCCCTCTTATCCCATGACAATGTAATTTACACAAGGCTTTCTGAAAATCTAAGTATACTATATCTACTGGATCCCCCTTGTCTGCATGTTTGTTAACCCCTTCAAAGAACTCTAATAGATTAGTAAGACATGATTTCTCTTTACAGAAATCATGCTGACTTTTGCCCAACAAATTATGTTCTTTTACGTGCCTGACAATTTTATTCTTTACTATTGTTTCGACTAATTTGCCCGGTACTGAAGTTAGACTTACTGGTCTGTAATTGCCAGAATCGCCTCTAGAGCCCTTTTTAAATATTGGTGTCACGTTAGCCATCTTCCAGTCATTAGGTACGGAAGCCGATTTAAAGGATAGGTTACAAACCACAGATAATAGTTCTGCAATTTCCCATTTGAGTTCTTTTAGAATCCTTGGATGAATGCCATCCAGTCCCGGTGATTTGTTAACGTCAAGTTTTTTTATTTGTTCCAAAACCTCCTCTAATGACACTTCAATCCAGGACAGTTCCTCAGATTCATCACCCACAAAGGACGGTGCAGATTTGGGAATCTCCCTAAGATTGATGCTCCTTATCAGAGGAGACTAATACATATTCACAGAGCTTTCCCATCATTTGATGTGAGATCCTTGAGCCCATGCCTGTGTCCAGTCCAATACATAGTTACAGATTTTCACTGGAAAAAAGATTTTCCAAAAACCTCTTTTCCAACTAATATGCAACTTTTAATTCAGTATCCAGTGGAGCTGAGTAAAATCAACTCTTTGCACCTATCAGCATGTGAAATAATATGCCAGATTTGTAATCAAATCAATCCTCTTGTTAAAGGTCTGATTCAGTCATCAAACACATACGCAATTTTAAGCAATACACAAACACATACACAATTCGTCCTCATCATGATGTATGTATAGATGGGATTATTTTTTCCAATGTGCACTACTTTACATTTATCAACAATAAATTTCATTTCCCATTTTGTTATCCAATCACTTAGTTTGGTGAGATCTTTTTGAAGCTCTTCACATTATGCTTTGGTCTTAACTATCTTGAGCAGTTTGGTATCATCTGCAAATTTTGCTTCTTCACTGTTTACCCCTCTCTCTCGATCATTTATAAATAAGTTGAATAGGATTGGTCCCATGACAGACCCTTGAGGGACCCCTCTAGTTACCTCTCTCCACTCAGAAAACTGACCATTTATTCCTACCCTTTGTTTCCTGTCTTTTAACCAATTTTAAATACATGAAAGGACCTCCCCTTTTATCCAGGACAACTTACTTTACTTAAGAGCCTTTGGTGAGGGACCTTGTCAAAGGCTTTTTGGAAATCTAAGTATACTATATCCACTGGATCCCCCTTGTCCACATGTTTGTTGCCCCCCTGCAAAGAACCCTATCAGATTAGTACAGCATGATTTCCCTTTACAGAAATCATGTTGACTTTCCCTCAACAAATTATGTTCATCTAACGTGTCTGACAATTTTATTCTTTATTATAGTTTCAACTAATTTGCCCAGTACTGACATTAGATTTACCGGTCCGTAATTGCCAGGATCACCTCTAGGACCCTTTTTAAATATTGACATCGTGTTAAAACAAAAATATGTGGTGATTGACAACATGGATTTGTTATCATCAGCTCCCTGGACCTCCTTGTTTAAGACAATTTATAATCTGTGGGGAAAAGGGCGCATCATTTTTTGGATCACACTGAAAAAGAAGAGATACATGGTCTGAGCAGTTTGCATTGTAGCATGCCACAAAATCTACGAGAAGTTTCACTTGTCATAAGGAGCAGCAAGCATATGCAGCGTAATCTTCAAGAAAGCCATCATGTAAAAAAAAAACAAAAACAAACAATCCCAGTAATATGAAATCTACTGCCGCTTTGACTACTGGCCACACAACTGCACATATGCTGAAAGATTCCCAATGCAGAGACTCCAGTGAGAACAAACCTGCTACCCAAGATTGTATTAGGTTTCCGTAGGCTTTTTGTCCAGCCACCTTATTCAGAAAAGCATCCTTCATATGTTAGTCTTATCTGAGATCATTCATTATTTAAATACAGCCCAGATTGTTGGTCTCTGAATCACATACTCTCTCTCTCCTTTTGTTATCTCCTGTGTAGCATAAACACTTGCTCCTGTGACGGAAGGGTTTTTCCGTCACTGTAATAAATCCATTCCCTTCAAAGGCAGCAGTTAGCTTAAAGAAGAATTCTTCTGTCAACCTATAAGTGTACAGTATATGCCCTTTGTGACGTAGTGGGGGTACCTTGCTGGTTGCTATGCTGGGCAGTGGGTTGTCAGTGACCTCCACTGGCTGCTGTCTGCAGCACAGCCCAGCAGGGCAGGGGATGAGTCATTATGCAAGGGGGCTTCGAAACTCGTCAGACAGGTATCTCCCATGGAGCAGAACAATGGAAAGGAAGGGGGCGAGGCCAGACCTGGCTGGGGGCAGGGCTGGAAGTGAGTGGGTTAGTTTTTCTGTCTGGGATCATGGAGGAAGCAGCCTAGGGCCCAGAGGGGCTGGAACTTAGGGGCCCAGCATCCCCCATCTCAAGGGGGGCTGAGGCATCCTAGGCCCGGTTCCTGTAACCAGATGACATCTGGGCTGTGCTGTATCCTGGAGAAGCAATAAACTCCCTCTATTCTACTGGCTGGTGGAGTCTGTCCATGCCATTACGGGGGTGCAGGAGTCGGGGGGCCCTGACGCGCCGCCACACCCTTCTGTCAGCCTTGAGGGGCATAGGTCAACTTAACTATGTCTCACAGGGCTGTGAACTTTTCAAACACATAAGCAACAAAGCTAGGTCAATCAAAGTTTCAGGTGTAGTCCAGGCCTTAGCTTTTGCAATTTTTCTGGGGTATCATAATGGAGGAAGCATCTAGATAGGTGACTTTCCACAGACACCATGTTTTCAGCTGAATGGAAGAAACAGATGTTGTGTGTTGCACAATTTAAGTGTTTCAACCTGTCATGACATCAAACTCATAGGCAGATATATTTATTCCAGAGGACCTTGCAAGGGACTTTTTGCTATAGGCTGAGACAGTCTTCTTCATTGAGCACTTCAGAGCAAATAGCCCTAAGTAATCACAACAGGATATTTATTATCCCATGCTTAAGTCAAAATTATGTATGGTGTATGTTGCATACACTGGCTTTGACATTGAAAGGGTCTAAGAGAAAATAACTAAGGAAAAAGCTTAAGTCACATCCTGATTTTATTTCAAACCTGTAATGCAATAGGAGCAAACAGATGATCACATACAGTACATGCTCATGATTCAGCTCCATAGCAACTAAAAGACTCAAGGGCATGCCCAAATTGTGACTTTAGTACTAAGTCAGGGCACATGATGAGGATTACTGTACCAGTAAGAAATAGACCTGAAGACCAAACACTAAAAATAAATATAAGTCTGAAATTAGACTGCATCAGACCACTCCTTACTACTGTGTCCCAGACGGTCAGTTTACTCTTTCCGAGTATACAGCCCCACCATCCTGGCTTCATCTCTCTCTCTCTCTCAAACACACACACACACACACACACACACACTCTCTCTCTCTCTCTCAAACACACACACACACACACACACACACACACACACACACACACACACACACACACACACACACACACACACACACACACACACACACAGAGAGAGAGAGAGAGAGAGAGAGAGAGAGAGAGAGAGAGAGAGAGAGAGAGAGAGAGAGCTTCCTGTGGGCAGAACTGAAATTAGATACACCATTCATCCAGACTGTCTTTTTTCAGAGCAGTGATTCACCCAACCCAGTTGGTCCTCAGGTTAGTCCAGTGATCAAATCTCTGGAGATTTCTTAAAGCAACAGGAGTAAAAAGCAATGGACAGATGGGCAACATTTGGCTAATCCCCATCCCAACCTATTTTGAAGCCTTTTATAGGCACTTCAGAGAGGCAGTTACCGACAATGTCACAGTCTTATGTGAAAGCGAGGGGGAAAGTACAGCCACATATATTGAAATACTGATCTAAAATCCTGAAAAAGACCAAATTCCTTTAAGGACCCTAACAACTGAGGCATTAGAGTTTCTAGCTTGAATGTAAAAGACATCATAGCAACTGCACCAGTAGCCATCTCCTGTGTTCATGACTTACTATTGATTAGATAAAAGGATTATCTCTGATGAAGGCACTTTGGCATTTTTGGGGAGGGAAGGGAGAGGCTCTGTAACCTTTCAAAGCCATGGGTGCTCCCCCATTTCCACCTGAGTTTCCACTTCATCCTTGACACCCCAATTCAGTCACCTTGGATTGAAGAACAGTGTCTGAACATGATTAACTGCATAGGAGATGTGGCTACAGAGCTCATTCATTTGGCTTCTTAGGCCTAGTATACACTAATCCCTGACATCAATCTGATCTATGTGACATACTTACATGGCATTTTCTGTGCAATAAGGTCAGCAGGGACTGCTCTCCCATCGACGCCGGCCACTCTTCTCATCATGGTGGAGTACCAGAGTCAACAAGATAATGGTGTGAGATTGATTTATCATGTCTAAGCAGACATGTCTAAGCCCTCAGTTAAACAGACAGGTGTAACACTTTCCTTTGGGAATACCCTATGCACAAGTTAGTATGACGGCCAAATTAATGCAGAGAAATCAAGCTGTCAGAACAAAGAAGTGCAAAATGAAGGTTGCAAACTCCATCTTGAATCTGTACTTTCAGGGATAGATATAAAATATGGTTTAACTCTGTATCATTCTATATTACTTATGAGATAATGCAATACATGGTACGAATAGACCGAAATGACACATAGGGTTGCCAGGTGTCCGGTTTTGAACTGGACAGTCCCGAATTTGAGCTTTCTGTTCAGTAAATAAATTGAGAAGATATAAACGTCTGGTATTTTCTAAATAAGATGTAATGTAGATTGTGATGTAATGTCAAGTGTGTCTGGTATTTTTGTTGAAACCATCTGGCAACCCTATTGACATATGAAGTCAAATTCTGCCCTCATTTACACCTGGCAGTTCCATGATTTAATGTAGATTCTACAAATAATGGGATAGTAGAACTCTTTAGATGATGGAAACAATCTATTATTGTACTCCCTGTACTTCGGTGCCTTTCTTGCTTGGGAAAAAAACAAGATGTCATTTCCGACTACTACCTTCTGCCCCTCCTCTCTTTGGCACCAGTGTGCTAGTTTTGTAATTAAAGAGCAATAAAAAGATTGCTTCTATATCTTTTTTTAGTCCAGGAATTTGGGAAATGGCCAGCCTCCCTCTCCAGCTGGAGCAGTGTGTCACAGCTTGGCAAGATGAGATTTCAATGGATATTTCTGTAATCTGGGTAGAATTGTCTTCACCAATGTAATACCTGATTAATTGGGCTCTATGCAGATGAGTTGAAGGGAACTCGGGGAGAGAGATTGAAGAGGTGATATCCACCTCTCCCATCATACAGCCAGACTGATGGATACAGCCTGCCCTGGTGCTTCTACTTCAGACCAGAGCTTAATTTGTGCTAGACAGAGCCATCCTGTCCATAGGTCGTTCAGGGAGGCCACTTCAGGCCCCGCACTTTGGGAGGCCGTGCAGTGGTCACCTCAGCTGTCCTATGGACAGATCCCAGGGCAGGGAATTACCAGGGGCAGGGACCTGTCACAGGACAGCAGGAAGGGTTGTCTCTCCTTCCCCACTCACCATGGCAGCAGGAGCTGGAGCAGCCTGCTTTGCTCCACCCCGTTGCCCTCTCCCAGCCTGCTGCCCCTCAGGCTCAGGGTGCTCTGCTTCCCATTACGGTGGAGAGGCAGAGCCCAGCAGGCTGGGAGAGGGTGGCAGGGTGGAGCAGGCTGCTTGGTCACTCTGGCTCCCGCCACCATGGCAAGTGCAGGGGGGCAACCCCTGCTGCCACCCCAAGCCAGGCTCCCATAGTCCCTCAGCTTGCATTGCTTGGGGAGTGGGCAGTTCAGGGGCAGAAAAGGCAGGGAGGGGGGGAGCAGGGGTAGAGCTTGGGGAAGGAGTGAAGCAGGGGTGGAGCAGATGTGGGGCGGGGGGTGTAGCAGGAGCGTTGCTGTGGGCCTGGGGCACTGAGGGTACCATGCTCCCCCCCCCAGGATAGCCCTACTGCCACAGCTTGCCAGGGCTGAGCTCTGGCTCCTCTAGGCTTGGCAGTTCATAGACCCCGCACTTCTGGGCTTGCCACATCAGTTATGAAAGTAAAAATATTGCTTGAGACCTGGTACCTCCTTCATGACAAATGAAGCACTGCTCCAGCCTATGAGCTGGAACGGATCCTGTTGAATACAGTTTGTTGCTTCTAACCAAATGAAGATGATGAAACAGCACAGACATAAAGACAGCAGCAATGCAAAGACTGGAATTACAATTATAAGATTAAACTTAAAAAACAACAATAGTCTGGTAGCACTTTAAAGACTCACAAAACATGTGCCCATGAAAGCTCATGATACCATCTACATGTTTTGTGAGTCTTTAAAGTGCTACCAGACTATTTGTTTTTTTTAAAGTTTATCCTGTACAGACTAACTTAGCTACCCCCTGAAAAAGCAATTATAAGATTGTGAGAGAGTAGGTGGGTGAAGTAATAGCCTCTGTTGTACCAATCTCCTTCACCTTCTCTCTCATCTCCTGGGACCAAACAAGGCTTCAACAACACTGCAAACAAAAAATACAACAGAAAAATTCTGCAGATATTATATTACAAACTTTACATGCAGTAGAAACTCAGCATTATGAATTCCTTTGGAATGGAAGATTGTAACTGTGAACAAAATGTTAGGGCTGTTCTTTCAAAAGTTTGCAACTGAATACTGACTCAGCACAGCTCTGAAACTTTGCTACAGAGCATAAACATGCTGCTTAGGATTCTACATTTAACACAGTACTGAACTGTTCCCCACTTCCCCATTTTTTTCTCTGCTTCTGCCTTATTGTTTACTTCCATTTCCAAATGAAGAGTGTGGGTGACTGATAAGTTCTTAACTCTGGTGTTTGTAACTCAGAGGTGCTCCTTTACTACACAATATACTTCTCTTAATGAGTCATCTGACTTCAATTCCACTAAGACAGACTCATATACAATAAATCAAATCTGAACCTGCTGCTCCCCAACACAAAATCCAAAGGGATCCAGGAATTCTACATTTACCTCCATCTCCAGTTATTAGCATTTACCTTGCAAAGAGAGTACAAGTAGCTGTTATTTAGAATGGGAAATGCATCCTACACTTTGTATGGCACAAAGCAACCCAAGGCACATGCTTTATTCCCAGCAACAAACAATAGAAAAAAAATCAGATTGCCCATATGACACACACTGGAACTAAACACTGGCACTTTTCAAGAGCTAGGGAAAAAGACTGAAAACAGAACAAAAGATGCAAAGAAGAAAGAGGACTGGAGGAAATGAGAAAGAAACAAGATAAGGTAGAAAAATAAAGTATGGAAGAAAGAGAAAGAGAGAAAGAGAACTAGGATTGGAAAAACAGGGGGGAAATACTGACAAATTTATGATCTGTTAGCAGAATCTTGTGCTCAGAATTCCCCATAAGTGATAGCTTTCACTCATAATGGTCTGCTATGCAGGACTTGAATGGTGTTTGCCATAAACACAGATAGACTCAGGGTCTGGTTTTATACCAAACCAACAGTTCAGTATGTAACCTTTCTGGCAGGTGGAGCCAGCAGCAGCCAGGGCCAGGTTCAATATCTAGGGGTTTCTTTCCATTGATCCAACAGAGAACTGATTCAAGCCTCTACTCAGTAACCTGGGAAATTCACACACAACCTTTGGATGCCTGAAAGGCAATGCATCCCCACTTGCAAGCACAGAGTCTGAGGCTACGTCTAGACCGCCACTTTTTTTTCGGAAAAATTGTACAAATTGTACAAATTGTACAAATTGTGTACCTTCTTTCAATTGTTTTTTTGAAAGAGGCTTTTCTGAAATTTGGCCCGTCTACACTGGACCAAATTTCAGAAAAACCTCCTCTTTCGGAAGAGCCCTTATTCCTCCAAAACGAGGAATACAGGGCTTCTGAAAGAGCATATTGGCTCTTCTGCAAAAAGTGTCGGAAAAGCAGATGCGTTCCCTGGACGCGGCGGAGATTTTCCGGGATACCAGAGGTACCCCGGAAAAACTCTGTAGTCTAGACATAGCCTGAGTGTAGAAAGGAAACTTTTAATAAAAGGAGGAAAGTAACTTGGCATTAATTTGGGAGAACACTGCAAACAGAGTTCATAAACATAAACTATGAGTAAAAGTCCCACCCAAAGCAGGTTGGGAAGTACCCTTTTCCCCCTCATATTCTTAAGTCCAGCAACCTATAAGTCTCCTTCATATGTCCAACCCTTCTCACAACTCCACCTACAGTCGCTGCCCTTGGTCAGTGCAGACCCAGTGTTCAAAGATGGACCTGCACAGATACCTCCCACCTTGGGTGGGGGAGGTAAAGAAACATCTTACTTGCTCCACTGGCTGCTCACTGCTCTCCACTGGCACCCTGCTAGCCACTCATCACAGTAACCATTGGGTACCATCCACTGCTATCTACCTCTCAGCTGTGACCTCTGAACATCAATCTCTTAGTAATTTTGCAGGCAGGACAGAAATTCTGCCCCATCTCAAGTGATTTCAGTTCAATGGAGCAATTTAAAAATTAAAAGGGAAGCCTAGAAAGGACAAAACAGGTTGAACCAAACTTACAGCCAGATACCTGCTGGATGAGAATCCTACTCTCCTCCCTTACTCTCACAACACTGACATTCGAGCCTTTATCCATCTAAGGTTCTTTACACCAACAGTGTCTCCCTTTTCTGGGACAAGTTAAGCACATCCTGTCTTTTCTATATTCCCACAATAATTGCAAGCATTGGCGACCATATTTAACAATTCCTGCATTTAGCACTTACATTATTTGTGACTATAACACCAGCTAAATTGATTACTATGAGCAAAACACCCTTCCATCAGTTGAACATCTAGCAAATCTAAGCAAAACAGGAACAACCATATTTACATAAATACACCCAGAGTCTCTTCCCCTCTCCCCAGCTAGCCGGAAGCATCCATTCAGATCCTGCTTACATATAATTTCCTGTTCCAGTTATAGGTGAGAGATATACATTTGCTAAAGACACCAAGTCTATGGTATGTGAATGAAATGCTTATTTAGACAGGCTATTGGTCCAGTAGAAGTAGGAATAAAGTTTTAAAAGAAGCAATAGTCAAAATTGCCTTTTAACTAGAGATGAATTATAATTGAAATACCTGTTAAAAGTACAGGAAGGTGGTTGTGGGGGCAGGGAATCCCCTAAAGGTCAACATTTTTGAACTTCGGTGCCTATAGTGAGATGCCTAAATAAAAATAGCCCCATTTTCACAAGTACTAAGCAAATGCAACTCCCGTTGATTTCAGTGAGAAGGTTCACAGTACAAGTACCCAACACAGAAGACTATCAGGCCACTTTTATTTATGTATCTAAATATGACAACTAAATAAAATATATCCCAGCTCTGCCACTGACCTCCTGTGTACCATTGGCCAAGTCATTTAATCACGCTGAACCCTAGCTTTCCTTTCTGTAAAATGGGAATAACAAGTTACATGACAGGGATATTGTGAAGCATTTTACATTGTCTGTAATATAAACGGATATCTTTTAAAAAAGGGTGCTATAAAAGGCATGACTAAAAAAATATTTTCATTAGCTCTTAACAAGGAAGTTGCCTTTATTTAGTTTCATCCAATTATTCCTAGGTAAAGCCAGCATAATCAACCCCTCTCCCTTCAATCTGATTCAACTCCAATTTGGGTAAATGTTTGAGACTGTTCTATAAGAACAGCCTTATCTATCTTATGGTACAGTTGCTTTTGCTGCTAGTACTTCTAGGAAGGATGTAAGCGTGCCAACTTTCCCAACCAGATTAACCAGATGCCAGTGGGGAAAGTTGGCAACCCCACAAGTTTGGAAATGGCACAAGTGATAAAAGTAGTTGATCTAGCCTTGAGTTTCAGGACACTTTGGAGTGTACAGCTGTACCTTCAATGGGTTCAACAGCTTTTGCTTATCTCAAATTTTAACTCAACTTACAAGAAGAATGGCCTTGTGGTTAATTCACTGGCCCAGGACTCAGTACATCTGAATTCAATTCCTGGCTTGGCCACAAACTCCTTGTGTGGCCTTGGGCAAATCACTGAGTATTAGAACACTCGCTGTCTTAAACTTTTTGTGCATCTTGTCCATTAGATTGTGATCACTGTGAAGCAGGAATTGTCTCTATTTGTTTATATGGTGCCTAGCACAATGGGACCTGATCTTGCTGAGGTCACTAGATGCTACTGTAACATTTAAAATACATGCTATGCAAGGAAGTATGTTGCAATCCACCTCCAGTAATTATCCTGCCTTATCTGTTAATTCTTTCCAACAGTTAGTCCAGTGCCAATCCAAGGGCATAAAGTAGCTGTATGACCTCAATCATGAATCAATTTCTCAAGTTCCAGGCACAGATCCAGAGGCAGATGAGAAACAGACCCAACTGCCTGACCAATATTCTTCCTCTATGAAACTTCCAGTCATCTCACCAGGAATAAGTGACTCCTCCGTGACTTAATCCAAGGCCATCTCACTTTCCGTAAAAAGACAATTCACATATCTCCAAGCTCTGAGGGATTTGATGCTGGGTTATCATGCCTCTGAAATCCCCATGTCTAGTTTATTATTGTATTCTCCAACGTGCAGCCAGACAAGACTCTCAAGTTTGTCAAAAACCCTCTCAAGTTTGTCAAAAAGCCACACAACTATTTCTAAACTAAGAATGGGCTGAATCCTAAGTGTCTGGAGTGGATTTATTCCACAACATGATAGTCTCAAGATTTTAGAAAAATATTTAAAATCTTTTAGGTTTCTAAAGTAGATTAATGCAGAGAGTGAGTTTGTTCTTTCTTATGGTATATTTGGATCTATTTGTTGTACATATATGTACACAAACACACACTATATTTCTCACCATCCTGGTTTTCTTTCATTTGAATCATGTTACTGTAAATATTTATTTTTAATTAACAATTTTCCTGTAGCATTGTTCTCATGATGTTTCTATTCAGTGGTTATTGTGAAGGCCTACTCATGTTGTCTCTTTTCCTTTGAGGGCTATTATGCAATCACACCATAAAATATGTAAGATTTTCATTATGGCGGCAAATGGAACAAACCAGGGTTTCAGTTAGTCCCATTTTTCCCCAATCCTCTGCAGAATCGTGCAGAATTTTAAAATATTGTATGCAGAATATATAATTTTATTGCAAATTTTATTATTTGATGCAGAATGCCCCCCAGGATTAAGATCTGTTGTGCGTTTGTTTCAAGGAGCGATGCCTTCCTCAGCATGGGAATTGTCAGAAAAGTGGGAAAAAAATCTTACATACCAGCTTCCATGGTTTGACCCTCATATTCAAGAAAGGAATTCCAATGGATTGAATGAACAAGTTCATAAATTCATGCTGAATATTTTATTAAGTGAAACTTCATGGTAGGATCAAGTTTAGGCAGGAACACTCAGCTCTTATTGTCATAAAATGAAGAAGAGCTATTTTTAGGAATGGGACACTTTAACTTATGTAGAATATGCTTAGTCAAAATGTTTTCACAGATCCTAGTTTATTCCATTTAAGTAATATTCCTTTTTAAACAGAGTTGACCTACACATTACTTAAAATGTTAGCCTTGGCTTTGCAATTCAGTCAATTTAACTAAAGCATTTACAACCTTTAGCCATCCTGTGAAAGTCTATCATTGCACCTGACAGAAGGCCATTGTTTTGCTTACCATGTTTTCTGCAAAGCAGGCAGAGAGCACTAACTGTGAGCATGTGATGATCTTTAACTGCCTTATGAACACCTCTAATTGTAACAACATAACAGGAAGGCCAAAAGCCATCCCAACTCTGAATGAGCTACAACAATTCCATAAAAGGGATGGGATGTTTGTTCGATTTAAGAGGAAAAAAATCAGTTCCCTGAGCTTTTATCTGTTTATAGTGGTTTTCCCAATTGTGTGTTCCATGTAAATGGTTTCAACCACACAACATATTCCATAAGAATAGAAAATTAAGCACTAACATGCCGTGTACTGAACTGGTCCAACAACTCCACAACTTATTCTCTGGATTCCTTCTTCCCTCTCATCTGTTTCTCCCTATTCACTTCCTTTGTCCCCCTCCTTGGTATTCTATCTACGCTGGGTTTGACCCTGCAGACTAATCTATATGGCCAGCCCTTATACCTGAATGGAATTCCAATAACAAGGGATTCCATATGATTATAAAGATTTGCCCTCACCAGTCTGCTGAACTGAGATCTTGTTTCTTTTGGGGGCAGGAACCTGCCTTAGTCCATCAGTAAAATGCCTAGCACAGCTGAAGCCTTGAAAATAAATAATTGTAAATGATGATCAGGTGAGCCATTCAGAATATACATATATAGGTTGGACCTCCCTGATCCGGCATCCTTGGGACCTGACTAGTCCCAGATGAGGGAATTTCTGGACTTGGGACGGTTATATCTGGCTCCCCTGCTACCGGCTGCCCCAAGCTCTGGACCAGTCGCCAGCCTCTTGGCTGACTCCCCGCTTGCCACCAACCTCACTGCTCTGCTGGTCCCCCCACCTCCTTCCCTGCTATGCTGGGCAGCCCTGTGTGCTGGGCTCCTGGCCACTGCGGGCAGCGCCCACTGTGGCACACCAGGCTTCTGGCCCCATCGGGCAGCCCTGCTACACACCTGGTCTCATTGGGCAGTCCTGCTATGGTGCGCCGAGCTCCTGGCCCCTCCAGGCAGCCCCGCTATGGCACGTCAAGATCCTGGCCCCGCCGGGCGGCCCCGCTAGGTTGTGCCTGGCTGCCCAGTTGTGGGGACACAGGCAGCACAGCTGCAGGGAGCCCAGCCACCAGCCCTCCACTAGGATTCTCTGGTCCTGGAACATCCGTGATCCTGCCAGACGATGGCTGTTGCCAGACCAGGGAATCCCAGATTATAGAGGTTCAACCTTTAGATGTCTGATTAGTTATAGCTAGCCATTTCATTACGGCAGGAGTGAACAATAATTTTTGATGAGGGGCCACTCTAAGATTTTGGTAAGTGGTTGTGGTGGGCTGGTTGCCCCACACTGGACCAAAAGAGTTAATGCAGGCTAGTGGGAGCTTGTACAGAGCCCTGGCCAATGAGGGAGAAGTTTTTAAGTAGCCAATCAGGGTGCAGCTTGCTGAGGCAGCCCTGTATAAAAGGAGCTGGTTAGCAGAAACTAGCTAGTTAGGCTTTACCAGAGAAGGTGCAGGGCCAGTTCATAGAGAAGCACCTTAGGAGAGCAATGCTGGGCTAGAAAAGGAGGCCACAGCCTGATACCTGCCAGGCTGCTGGCCTTGCTACAAGGGCCAGGAGGGTACTAAGGGTCACAGGGGAAGTGGCCCAGGGAACTAGAGGCAGTAGAGGAGGGCAGGACAAGGCTGCTGCCAGAGGGTCCCTGGGTCAGGACCCAGAGTAGTGAGTGAACCTGGGTTCCCCCTGCCCCCCTTTCACTATGTCTGGCTACCATTGATGTGTGGCCTGGAAGGACTGTGGCTTGCCCCTGAGGTGAGGTGCTAGACTGAGGCTGCAGTTGGACACGGTGGCAGGTGCTAGGCTAAGGATGGCTGATAACACCCGCCCCCATAAGGGGGAGGAGAGACTGCTTTAGTGGGCACTGCCAGAGCAGTGTGTCCCAAAGAGGATGCTGTGGTGTGGGAGTAATGTGGGTCCAGCATTCACACATGGACAAAGTGTAGTGACAGGTGAGACACCAGCCGGAGGAAGGGGCCCTGTGGAGAACAGAGCTAATTGTCAGTGCTACGAGCAGGAGGCACTGCAATGGTGAGTTGGCCCTGTTATAGTGGTCAATGGCTTTGTTTTTCCTCCCTGGTGTGTGGCACAGAGAGGTGTTTGAAGCAGCCAGCTGCTTTGAGCAGTATGGGGTTGCCTAAGGGTCCTGCTGAGGCAGGCCACAGGCCAGATTAAAAGGCTTGGCAGGCTAGATGCAGCCTGTGGGCCATATCTTGTAACTGAGGGGCCAGCAGGATAGTGACTAGAGAAGCTCTGTGTTAGAGGGAGAATGTCACGGTTACATTACATTGCACATGTGAAACTGAGAAGAATCTGATCCTTTATATTTGTCTCTGAGAATCCTACACAAGCACAAATAGCTCTTTGGGGCAGGGACTGTGTTTATGCTTGTACAGCATCTAGCATAATACAGACAAGCCCATGAGCAGGGCTCCTAGGTGCCATAGTAATAACTCCTAATGCTGTTGTCAAACATTACTGCTGTTTTAACTCCTGAGCAGTAAAGTGAAATCTGAGAAACTGTGGGGCAGACATTTTTAAAAGAACATGACACAACAAGGATTGTGTTGAATCCTATTCCATACACACATATACTAAATTCATCGCTAAAATAGGAAGCGACAAGCAAAGCGGTTAGACTTGTGTATTTATCAGTTAATAGTAGGCGCTTCCACAAAGATGTGCACACATGAGGGGACAGAACCAGAAATGGCTCAGTTTAGATGTAGACAATGTGCCTTTGCTTTAACAAAGAAGCTTTTTATCTCTATAAAGATTTATATAACAAACATTTTTACACTGGAGTGGGATACACATTACACATTGAAATATTCAGCTTTAAAATTGTTACACATCAGTTTTCGTAATTTTTTGTGCATTTCAAACTAAGGGATTGGTTAATAAGTAGACTCAAGTGTTTCGTAATATTTCTAATACGACAGTATCCCAAATATCAACTGGTGAGTTAAAATATAGACTTCTATGATTCTTGGGCCCCAAACTCTCAATACAGCCTTGCAAAAGTGGCTTCATGCTTTACAAAATTCTCACCCTTAAAAAAATTACTATAGTCGCATAGCCCCTCCCATACTGTCATCATTAATGTAAATGGTGCTTTCATGGATCATTATTCTAGAATACTGTACGTATTTATGGGGCACAAACTTCCTGGCCGAAGTCATTTCCCAATACTCTTTCAGGGCAAAACGGTCCTCTCAGCTGGTACCTTGTTTGTAGCCTTTGCCAGGTGGAGGGAGCCAAGAACTGAATGAATAGGGAAAGAAAACTACACCTAGCACATTTAAAGGACAGAGTTGGAAGTTGACACTGTTATTACAGGGCCTGTGCTCAGATAAATGGAGTAAGGGGTCCAGGCGCTAAGTTTATCTGAAGAAGTGTGTTGTGCCCATAAAAACTCATGGGCTGTGTCTAGACTGGCAAGTTTTTCCGCAAAAGCGACTGCTTTGGCGCAAAAACTTGACAGCTGTTTGCACTGGCCGCTTGATTTTGCGCAAAAGCACTGACGTTCTAATGTAAGAAATCAGTGCTTCTTGTGGAAATACTTTGACGCTCCCATTCGGGCAAAAGTCCTTTTGCGCAAAAGCTTTTGCGCAAAAGGGCCAATGTAGACAGCTCAGATTTGTTTTGCGCAAAAGCGCCCCGATGGCTAAAATGGCGATCGGGGCTTTCTTGCGCAAAACCGCATCTAGATTGGCACGGACGCTTTTCCGCAAAAAGTGCTTTTGCGGAAAAGTGTCCGTGCCAATCTAGACGCTCTTTTCTGCAAATGCTTTCAATGGAAAAACTTTTCCGTTAAAAGCATTTGCGGAAAATCATGCCAGTCTAGACGTAGCCATGATGAAAATCTACATTTTTTTGTTAGTCTCTAAGGTGCTGCAGGAACTATTTGTTGTTTAAGTTTTTTTTTTCAGTTACAGACTAACACAGCTACTCCTCTGAGACCCTCCTCTCCAGAATGTCAGTTTGGTAAATTCCACCTCTGCTAAATTCCTGCCTCCTAAAAGATAATAAATACATATAAACACACTCACATTTTACTGAAATGTGAGTGTCATCTCCCAGAGCAAGCGCTGCCGCCTGTTTTACCCCACTGCACCATGGGGCCTGATCCTGCTGCAGCCCTCTGCAGGCTACTCCACTGCTAAAGTTAAACAAAAGCGGCCCACGTGTATGGATGTATTTGTAACTAGGGCTAATGACGCTCAGAGATGTATTTGCAACTAGAGCTAATGGCACTCGGACGCCGAGATGAGCCAGATACCCTGGACAGCTGGCTTACCGGAGCCCTCTTGGGTGCTCACCAAGGAGTGGCCAGAATCCGGGATTTCCCAAGGACCCCGCGCAGCGCGTTCGGAGCGCGTGGATGTGACCAGCCGCTTGTCTGGAACCCCCGGAACCTCCCGGGCGGGGGCGGGGCGGGCCGTGGCTGTCTCACTGTGACGTCACGGCGGGGCGGGCCGGGCTAGCCGCATAAATAGGCGCGTGGCGGCACTGGCTGCTAGAAGCAGGGGTGGGTGTTTAGCGGTCGCTTGCGCCGCCACTACAGGGACCAGACACCACCAGGGAATCCCGTCTCCTGGCTGGCCCCCTCCCCAGGTAAGCCGGCTGGGAGCGCGCCCAGGTCTGGGAGGGGGCGGCTGCCGGGGTCCCCCCCCAAGGTCGGGCGGGGGATGGTCCGTGAGGGCGGGCGAGGCGCGGGAGTCTCCGCGGCGAGGTGCGGAGCCTGACAGCGCCCGGGTCGCTCTGCCCGCAGCTCGTTGCGCCATGACGCTGAACCGCGGGGACAAGCTGCGCTGCCTGGAGAAGCGCCGCTGCAGCATGCCCTTCGCCGCGCACCAGCACCTGCACCGCCGGAGCATGCCGGTGGACGACCGGGACCTGCAGACGTCCGTCCCGCCCGGCGCCTTGGGCGAATTCTCCCCGCTGGTCCGCTGCACCTCGTACAACCCGGAGCGCGAAAGCTGGGCGTCCGACTCCTCCGACTCGGTCACCTCCTCGGGCAGCGATTCCGACAGCCACCTCTACAAGGTGGTGCTGCTGGGCGAGCACGGCGTGGGCAAGACCAGCCTGGCCCGGATCTTCGGCGGCGTGGAGGACTGCCCCGACGTGGAGGAGGCAGGTGAGCCGGGCTGCGCGATGAGGCCAGCGGGCGGCCCGAGACAGGGGAGCGGGGCACAGTCCGCAGCCACGAAGCCCTGGTGCTAGGGCTGGCCACTCGGCCTCGCACAGGCGGCGAGCTGCGGTACCGAGGTACCTGTTAGCTCCAGGCCAGGCACTGTGCTAAGCTACAGCTTTAGTGCGGAGGAGTCGATGTACTCCTCTTGTAGTTGGACTTTCAGTCGGTCCCTAAACTCTGTTTGTTCAATGTAGCCTACATCGATCTAGCTGGGCTATAAACAACAATTTATGGTTAAACAAAATTGATCTATAATCAGTCAATAATTGCTTGCATAAGCATCATTGCATGAAGGCATCTTAAGTGTGAGTGTAGTTGATTAACTTGGTCACATCACTACATAGCTCAATATTAGTATAAATGGAGCTGATCTGGGATCCCCATTATGTGCTACTCTTCCTAAGGAACGGCTTGGTTTCTCTAGCATAAAGGAAGGCTTTTATGATGGAGGGAGGAAGAGAGAATAGTTTAACAATTAAATTTCTTAACACTTAAAGTTTGGCTAATGAACAAACTAATTTTTCATAATTGAGTAATCAGATTAGATTTACGAAGGTTTATGTAACAATACCCAGCTGTAGTATTGCGTCTTAACAGTGGGCTAGCAAACTACTTTACAAAGGAGAGGGGTATCCTTATTCTCATTTTGCATATTGTAGGTTTCTAAACTTGTGTTGCTAATAAAGAGATCTCAGGCAATTGACTAACTGCCCTGAAGCAAAGTTCTTCAAAAATACAGAAAATTAACAGCCAAACATAGTTAAACTCCATAAAATTATGAGTTTTCACTTAAACCCAAACAGCAGGAGAAAGTAGAGCTAGGCTTATCACTCAACATAGTCATGACTTGGTATTGTAGAAAACTGCAGGAGTCTCTGGGCTGAGACCTATGTACATACTACACCGTGGATCCAATCCTTAAGCTCTTATTGAATCAATTAAAATGCCTCAAGTAAAGATTTTAAAATATTCTATAATACTGAAGTATATAGCAAGTGAAGGATGGAGTGATGGTCTTTACTCTGAATTTTCCTACTTTTATTGTTTTAGGTTAGTACTTTGAACACAAACTTTTAAAAATTGAATAAAATTTACTAAGGATGCAGAATTCATGTAATATATTACACATACATTGCAACCTTCTGTCACCATAACAAAATTATTCTCTAGTAAATTAGATAATGCTTTTAGAAGAAACAACTGTGGTAACCATGCTACTGTAGTGTCGTCAGCCAGGTCTTAGCGTTCTGATTACCAAGAGTAGTGCAGTCAATGAAGTAAACTGATTTCTTTTCCTGTAGGGAATACGTATAACAGATCAATTATCGTCGATGGAGAAGAAGCTTCTCTCATAGTGTTTGATATATGGGAGCAGGTATGTATGGTTTCTTATTTATAGATCATTAAGTAACATCCTAATAGGCAAGTTGACATTCTTTGATTTGTATTCATTCATGTAGTTTTCTAGTAGGTAGGTTATTTCAGCCCATGTTTAGGGCTAGCTGCACTGCTTATTCCTGTTGCTGGGGAGTTACTTGCATAAGCAGATTGTCTACCAATGAGGCAGTCCCATGAGTAGCTGCTTATTAGAGTACAAGTAAGGGGATCACCATCTGGCCCCTCTCAGGCCTTGATGTAACTTGTGGAAACAGAAGATTGTACTTGTTATACATCCACATGCATCTGACGAAGTGGGTCTTTGCCCACAAAAGCGTATGCTTCAATAAATCTGCTAGTCTATAAGGTGTCACAGGACTTCATCACTTTTGCAGATTCAGACTAACACAGCTACCCCTGATACTTATCCAAAATAAGGATTTTTCCCCTCCCAAGAACAAGCTCACAAAATAGGATTGCAAGACAGTGTTTAAAAAACTTATTACAATTAAAGAACTAGCTGTAGCAGAGTTTCCAGAACCATTCCTTTACTAAATCCAGGAATGTTTATTTTTATGCATTTTCAAGGCAATAAACAGTGCTATTTTTTCCTTTTTTAGGATGATGGCCAGTGGCTACAGAATCACTGTATGAAAATGGGAGATGCCTACATTATTGTATACTCTGTGACAGACAAAGTTAGTTTTGAAAAGGCCTCAGAACTGCGAATTCAGCTAAGAAGAGCAAGACAAACAGAAGATATTCCCATCATTCTTGTAGGGAATAAAAGTGACCTTGTCCGATCCAGAGAAGTCTCGGTAGATGGTAAGAAATACTACTAAATTGTGAATTAAAGTACAAGTTAGTAACTACGGCTGTAGAGGATCCTGACCTTGTGGAACTGAGTCCAGTTCTGCTGCAGAAAGGGGCATGACTTGAAGAGCGTGGCTCAGACATGCCATGCTCAGCGTTTGGAATGTAGAGAAGGAGCGAGTTGTCAAAGTGGAGCTTGTTGATTTGTGACTATCCTTGGCATAGTGCCCTGAAGCTGCAATAGTGAAGGAGTGGCTTAGAGCTGCAGCCTCAGGGCACTACTTCATGCATCTCAAGGTCAATAGTGACTGCAAGTCATTAGCCATCTTCTGGCTGCCCAATGGCATTTATGAAGTAACTGGATTTTCTCAATCCTGTTCCTAATGGACAGAGGTACAAATTAAAAAAACCCACAACTGGCAATCTGAGGGCAAGAAAATAGACGGAGCAATCTTTTCTCCTATGAAGTGATCCGATATTAGGGATAGATCTCTTAGCAGGGCAGCATGGGGAAGCATGCCCTTTCTTGAGTCTGCTATGCCTTTTCTGTGAATCAGGATATTTCAATGTCCAGGACTCAACTAGGCATCTACCAACAGCACTGACTTTTAAAAATTAGTTGTATATTCGCTAGGTAGAATGCTGTGAAATCTCATCAGTACCTTGAGTGCTTTCAGTCTGTCTTGGAACTTTGGGAGCTCAACATGCAGCTGGTGCTGGGATCAGAAGGTCTTTGTTGTCCCATTGGCAACCTTGTTAACTGATGTGGCCTGCCCTGCACAAATTGATTGTGTTAACTTCAGGGTCATTGTTTTACCATAACCATGAACATTGAAATTCATGCTTCAGCAATGGTCAAAGGTAACTTTCTAAAACCTTTGCAACCTCTTATTGTGGATGCAGATCTCACGACACCAAAGTGACCTTTGCTTTTATTTTCTAGCAATAGGTCTACAGATTTGGCTTTCCTAGCTGTATCATGCTTTATCTGGAAAACCACCTTAGACTTGCTGGTTATCGCTTCTGCAGAATATGGCAGCACAACTATGACCTGAAAGAAATATCTGCTCTCTGAACCTTGTGCTAGATGCTGTCATGTATACGTGTTTTTAAATGAGGCCTACACTGTGAACAATAGTGAGCCAATCTACTTGAGGGACTGCCTGTTGCCCTATGCTCCATCACATTGGTGGAACTGAAACTTCCAACCCTAGGATGGTATAATCTTGAAGACCAGGGGTCACCTTCTGTGTGGTTCCATGATTGGAAATATTCATTGCAACATGCATTGAATTGCATTTTGTGATCAGTCATTCCCCTAAAGTATACTTAAGTCGCATTGCAACTTTGGATACCAACATTCATGAAGGGAAAATATAACTTCACTTGTCTCTTCTTGTCTTTCCAGAGGGACGGGCCTGTGCTGTGGTATTTGACTGCAAATTCATCGAGACCTCAGCTGCTCTTCATCATAATGTGAAGGATCTGTTTGAAGGTATCGTTCGACAAATCAGACTTCGCAAAGACAGTAAGGAAGATAATGCCAGGCGAATGGCCAATGCAAAAAGAAGAGAGAGCATAAGCAAAAAGGCAAAGCGATTCCTTGGGAGAATTGTGGCAAAGAACAATAAGAAGATGGCTTTCAAGGCAAAGTCAAAGTCTTGCCACGATTTATCTGTGCTTTAGAATCCTTCAAGGCCAGATGCTGCACGTTGCTTGTGAATAAGCATTTGACTTCAGTGGACAAACTTACATGGTGATAAAAATGACTTTTGGAACTCTCCTTAATGCCTTAAGCTTCTTAAGCAAGAGCTGGAAGTTGCATTATGATGTTTGCTTCATTGGTAAATGGTTTAAGCATCAGTGTGCAAGTAAATGAACTAATTTTAAATAAGTGGCTTTGTATGCCCACGTTTTCACTGTGTACGTTTTGTTACATGTTCTCCTGTCCTATGGATAGAGCTGAAAAGGGGAGAGTGTGAAATCACCATAAACTTGTCGTTTTTGCAGGGCAAAACTTGAAAATATTTGTACGCAGGTTCGTATACTTTTTAGTATGAATAAGCAATGATACTTTTTTTAAATTTAAAGGGGGGGGGTGGTTCAAACCACATTAGAATGGGAAATAGCAAAATATATATAGTTACAGAATAAATACAATTTCATGAAGTTAATTTGCACTTCTATAACTGTTACTGAATTAGTTAGTTGTTTACATGCAGATTTTTTTTATAATAAAGTTATTTCCTGTTATGCTATTAGACTGTTTCTTTTTAGCAAGAACAAAGTGAGATACCAGTATTTTTCTGCTAGCATTTACTGTGTAAATAGACCTATGCAGAATTATATCAGATAAGAGTCTACATTTTGAAATGGATTTCATTCATCCTGAATCAGTATTTTTAGTAGAAATATGTATAATGGAGTGACAGCCTTACCCATATGAATAGGCCCAGTTATTCCACTGGGACTACTTGCATCAAGGGAGCAGGATTTGACCCTCAATGTTTATCTTCAACTAAGTGTAATCTTCTGAGCCACAACAGGTGAAGGAAGTCCCCTAGGCTTCAGCAGGAATAAGCCTGCTGCCTAAAACCTCCTGGACAGATGCAAGTCTTATGTCTGGATGGATGTTACTGGTTGAACCTCAAGCCTGGCACCTTCTACACCTGACCAGTGCCACACCAGAGAATTTGCTGAACTACAGGGAGGTCAATATAATCTAGCAGTATTTAAGTTCTTCAATTACTTACTGGGCTTTTAGAAGGTATGTAGGGGTGAATTTGAGCTAAATATCACACACTGAGCACATTAGCCACACAAGTGGATATGCTGGACTACAGCATGCCAGACTAGAGAGGTTGCACCTGTATATTGAAGCTCATAGTGTGCTACTCCTAAAGGTCTGCTATGGCCTTTTATTTGTGGCTTTAAGCTGCTTCCTTTTTTCTCTTTTGATCCTGTTCCAGTAACTAGTGCGAGGGCAAATCAGTTTGGCAGGAGCCATTAGGGACTGTCCTGTTGCAGAAGAGGCCTGTCAGAGCTATTCAAAAGTTTCCCTCAAAATATAGTTGGAAGCATTATGGTTGAGTGACAATATGCTGTTCTAGCCACTACCTCAACTTGTGTGGGGTTTTTTTGCTTCACTATCATAATTTTCTGACACTCTCTTTTTGAGATTAGTTTGTCTAGCAGTTGTCTAAGTCGAATCACTTGATGTACCAGTTTTTGTTTCCAGGAATAGAACTTATTTTCTGATTTGAACTCACAATTCCATTTCTCCCTCTCCACTTCTAGCTTGCTTCTTCCCTCACCTTCCATATAACATGAGTCTCAAACTTACATGCTATATGCTGTTTAATTTTTCCACATACTGAATAACTACTGCATACCCATTCCACCTTACTGCTGGATCCTGTTTGTATTTACAAGACTTGGTTGGGCTATACTTGAGGCCTCTGAAGAATAGTCTGGTACTGTAGAAAGAGGAATTGGTGCTTTTTCAGGTGGCATTCTTTGCTCAGAATCTGTATTGAACAAATATGCCCGTGGGCACTGACTCCTAGACCTATTTCTAAAACAAGTTCTTGAACACATGTAACTTGTAAAGAGTACACAATTTTTTGTAAGTGTTACTTTTGTTAGACTCTATCCAGAAAGCTAAAGTTAACTCCACATGCATTTGCTTACATTTCTTCCTCCTGAAGTTTCAGCTGAATGCAATACTCTTCTGCTGCCCAAGTCACTGTGTAAACCAGTTAAGAGGTAGCAAAACAGCTTCATCAATTTACATTGGACCTGCAAGACAGCCCAAGCCCCATCTGTCTGCTGTGGCATAGAACCTGATCATGTTCCCCTTGAACTTAATGGAAAAACAATTTGATGTCCCTGCTAAATAAAAATAACCATACCCTGTCAGTACTGACCTATTTGAACATCTGAAAGAAATTTCCATTTTTAAAAGGGAAGTTAAGGGGTTAGTTTGAACTAACCCCTCTCACTGACAGTTTGCACCTAAAGAGGGAACTGATATGTATCCCTGTCAGGGCTTTTCCCAACGCTGACTACAGAAGGTGGGGGCCCACAAAAGACCTTAAATACTTTGCTTCTATAGTCTCTGCTTACAAAAAAAAATTGCCAGTTACAGATGCACTGACTCTGGAAGATAGGTTGTTACTATCTAGTGATTTTTAAGAACCCTGGAAAATGAGAAAGGAACACTGGACTCCTTCCCCAGGAGTACCCCAAGATCTTACAAAAGGAAACACAGAAAACCAACTATGTCTTTGATAGCTGGCCTCTCAAGCTAGGTGGGCACATACACAGACCTGTTGCCTTCCACAATGCAACAATCACATTGCCTAAAAAAAGATTTTATTAACCAAAAAAAAAAAATCATTAGTAAAGCATACTTGTTGGTAGCTATTACAGAGCAACTGAGAAAAACAAAACAGAGAACACAGTATCTCTAGGTACAGCTTAAACAATGAATGGATGGGAAAGGAGGGGGCATGTGGATTTTACACAGAGAAGCTTAACCAAAACTAAATTTACATTTCCCCTTATTTATTCATGGTCCACTCCACTTTCATGCCCCAGTTTCCTTGGAGGCACAGTAGTCCTGCCTGGCTTTAAAAAACCATGCCTTCAGCTTCTGGTTCAAAAAACTCTCATAAAGAGAAACTCAGGAGGTATATATTTACTATTTAAATTTTAGCTCTCTATTGCATTGATTCTTCTGGTTGCCTGCCAACACTCTTGGGCTGTGTCTATACTGGCACGATCTTGCGCAAAAGCAGCTGCTCTTGCGCAAAAACTTGCTGCCGGTCTACACTGGCCTTATGTTCTTGCGCAAGTAAACTGACGTTCTAATGTATAAAATCAGGGCTTCTTGCGTGAGAACTCTGATGCTCCCGCTCAGGAATAAGCCCTCTTGCGCAAGAGCTCTTCCAGAAGACAGGCAACATGAATTTCTTGCACAAGAAAGCCCTATGGTTAAAATGGCCATCAGAGCTTTCTTGCGCAAGAGCGTCTACACTGGGCATGGATGCTCTTGCACAAAAGCACATGCCAGAGTAGACACTCTCTTCTGGAAGAGTTTTTGCAGAAGAACTCTTCCGCAAAAAAGTTTTTGCGTGAGAACGCGCCAGTGTAGACATAGCCTTGGTTACCTGAGTTTAACCCTTTAATCACCAAGTGCTGGCCAGCATTCCACTTATCCATCACAATCCCTAAATGAAGTTAAAATGAAACACTATTTAAAAGTCAACAGGGAAACAGCTGAATCAGTTTAGAAGCCTACACTAAGTTGTAGCACTCTGATCTAGGAAGCACAGCTCTGGACTTCCCTGAGCTCTCAACCCACAACTGTCATGTGCGTATAATTGCACCCTGTAAACTGTCACACTCTGTCCTCCCTAAATGGATTACCACTGCAGACAAAAATGGATGGAGAACATCTAAAGGATTTATCTTTTCTCACTTTTTTACTTTGTCTCCTCAAAATGTACCGTTTAAATTAACCAACTGGAGATCAACTGGGAGTGGGGAAAGTTTTTCTATTTCGCATATTATATCACAGGAGCTGTAAATGATCTGACATATAAATTAGGCAGATAAGAGATTGAGCCTCAGAACATGTATTTTAGACATAAAATACCTGTTTTCCGATCCTCCTAAAAACCCCAAAATGGCACTTGTGGGTGGCTGATTGTCAGGGCTTGAGGAGTGGGCACAGAATCCGTGCCATGATGTCCCCCACTCAGAAGAGTCTACACTTTGCAGATGCTATGGCAGAGGAATAAGTTCAGCATTACCGCCTCCAGGCTGAACAATTGCAATGTGCTCTGCTTAAACATTTAGAAGAAACAAAACAAAACAAAAAAACAATAAATGGTCCTGCAGCACCTTAGAGACTAACAAAAAATGTAGCACAGCCCAAACATTCAGAAGCTTCAGCTAGTAGAGAATAGATCCAGATGAATTAAATTCGTCAGGCCAAAAGGAGCACAACTTCTGTGCTCTGGCCTGGCTCTTCATACGTTTCACAGTGCAGTGCAAGGAGCAGATGGTTATCTAGAAAGCTTTAAGTAGTCTTGGACTGGCAAATACTGATACGGCCTTCTCAGATTGTTACAAAGCTTGCTGAAGTTACTGTGATGACCATGGCATTTCCTGACTTTAGAGTGCATAACACTTGGTTTTACAAGTGGACTTTATATTCATCTGAAAATGATTTGATACATTATGAGGCGTCATAGCAAAGATGTGGGTCACTGGTCTATTCCCTGCCTCCCAAGACCCACAGTGTAAAAATGAAACTCCTAAACAATCAAACAAAACATGGCTGAACTAGAACCTGCAATCCATTTTGAAACCAAACCAACTCACATGAACTCCATTTTGAAGTCAACAAATTTCACCAGAATTGGTAATGAGGTCTCACCACTGACCTGCTCCAGTACAAACAATAATCAGATGCTTTATGGGTATCTCAGTTTTATCACATGCTCAGCATTTCATGCCAGACTTTCTTCTTTCCACCATCCATTTTTCAATGCCGTCACTTTCACATCAGTAGCCCTGTGGGAGCAGGAGAGTGACACTCTTCAACTGCTACACAAATTATTGGAAACATTAGTTGTCAACAGCTGCAATATGAACTGGGTCCTCCAGCCCATTGCTTTACATAATAAAGTCTAGATAAAAATGTCAGATTTTGCTGCACATCAGTCCATGATTAAGACAGCATAGCAAATTAAATTACTTTCTCTTTGAATGTCAGGGGTCCTGGGTACTTACAAGGCTCTGGGGAAATGGTAGACTTGTAGCCAATTTGTTGATGGAAAAGGGTAGAATGCTTAATTAATGCAATCTGACATCCTTCCCTCATTTTTACCCCAAGTCAATTTTTCAGTGGAAATCGTATAGGCCATTGTTGCATATGCTCTTGCAATCATAAAATCTTAGGACTGGAAGGAACCTCAAGAGATCATTTAGTCCAGTCCTCTGCACTCATGGAAGGAATAAAGTTTTATCTAGACTATCCCTGACAGATGTTTGTCTAACCTGCTCTTAAAAATCTCCAATGATGGAGATTCCACAACCTCCCCAGGCAACTTATTCTAGTGCTTAACCCCCCTGCCTCCTCAGACAGGAAGATTTTCCTAATGTCCAGTCTAAATTTCCCTTACTGTTCCTATTCTCAGAGGTTAAGAATAACCATTTTTCTGTTTAGGACTACTGAAGTTGTTATCACTATGTTTACAATGCAGTGACAAGTTTCAGAGGGGTAGCTGTGTTAGTCTGTTTGAGCTAAAACAACAAGGAGTCCTGTGGCCCCTTACAGACTAATACATTTGTTAGTCTAAGGGGCAACAGGTCTCCTTGTTGTTTTCATTGTAAATATGGTTTTAGGAATGTCTCATTTAAAAAAAAAAACCAATAGCCATTTTGTTTCTTTTGCATAGTTAATACACAGTTTTAAAACTTTCAAATAAATGGGGAGCACAAGTCAAATTAATATGCAATTTAAGGAATAAGAGGCAGTGGTCAGGCCAATAACATCTTCCTCAGAACAGTTTCTCATTCAATGCATATTTTGGAAGACATGCACATTCACTGGGTAGCTAAGTCAGTCAGTCATCCATGCGCAATACAACCTAATTGAAGTGAGCTGTGCCCATGAAAGCTCATGATACTATCTACATGTTTTGTTAATCTTTAAGGTGCAGCAAGACTATTCGTTGTTTAAGTTTTTCCACTTACAGAGTAACTTGGCTAGCCCTTTGAAACTTTACTAAAAAGCATAGCTAATTAAATGTCAGATTGAAAACTGAAATGGATAAATCCCTGAAAGTAAGAATTATTATGAAAACACTCAACACACCCTTAATCGTAGTGATCCGTAATATTTCCTTTTCACTAACATTCACCTTGAAGTATAATTCAGTCCTCCTCCCAATTAAATAAATGACAAGACTCCTACTGTTTCATGGGCATTTAAAAAATGTTTTCTAAAAATTCCATGAACTCCCAAAATACTAACAGTTTTGTGATGAACAACTACATTCCCAGCTTTTGGAAAATGAACTGTAAATTAAATGCGCAGTTAACCTCTAGGGATCCTGGTTAGCAATTGGTACATTTTAAATTATAAAGTAAATAATTAACCATCATGCCTTTATTATTTCACTCTCAATGTTATGTTCTGCCCTTCAAGGAACATGATGAGGTAAGGAGCACTTTCCTTTTATCGAGAGAAGTATGGAATAGGTTCGATTTTTCATCCCCCCCTGCTAAGATGAAGAGCTAGATTGTGAACTCCTTATTCATGCTGGTGTCACTGAAGGGACAGCATGTATGTCCCTTGCTTGCCAAGGATAAGGGAGTCACAGTCTGGCCCTGTTGAAGTGAACCCTAATACTAATAGTATTTTACCTTGATGTTAGGTTCTGAAACTTCTTGTTTTGTGAGCACACTTAGAAACATGCTAACAAATATTTAAGTGGAGGAATGTGATGGTGGACGAATGTCAAATGGAACAAACTGCTGACAGGTTTTGTGACTGTTGTAAAAGGCAAGTTACAATTCTGTGTACAAAATTCAGATCTTTCTTGCTTGGATAAAGATTTTAAATATTTACAACAGTAACAAACTAATGTTTTGTTTGATTTTAATGATTTTATAATCTAGGTGGCAAACTGATCAGAAATCAGAGATACATTCATTTAAATTAAAAAAAATCATAGTTTTAACTGGAATTTCTCTTTTAATGAGTTCTGTCAGAAATTTGAGTCTAAGAAACAGGCTATTTTTAATTCACTGTCTGCAAGGCTCACTTTCAAAACAGGCAGGTTAGAGGTTTAACTAAGACTCAAATAGTTACTAACATCCATTTCAGGGAACAAAATTCCAGATCATGATTGTAAACCTTTGTGATGCAGTCTAGGCATGTTCCTGGACTTGACCTTGATTTCATCTTGAAGGGATTGTGCAGAAAGTGTTCAGAACCATACAAACATCTACAGCATTTTATATGAGACTGATTGTGACTTGTCAAGGCCTCTTGATGAATAATGGACTAAGTACATGTAGCACATTGTGATGTTCCTGTTTCCCTCAACTTGAGAACTTCCACAAGGATGAACAAGGAAGAGCTCAGCTGAAAATCCTGGCATTACTCACAATTGTATCATGATTAGCTGGACAGGGAATAACCTCTTTATTTCTAAATGTATGCCCCCCACCACCACCTTGCAGCTCCTTGCTTCTGTGAATGGGCTTATTTAAGTAATCTCATTGAAGTAACTGGCCAAACCCTGCTTCAAGTAAAAACAGGGTAAATCCGTGGAGTTAGGTCCTGACTCTGAAGAGACATACACAAGCTTAACTTTAGGCAGTGTGTCAATGGGACTACCCACAGTGTGTGAAGTTAAACATTGGCTGTACTCATGCTGTGTAATGAGGTAATCAAAAGCAGATGTTGGCCTAGTGAGGTTGTTTAAGTAGAACTCATGTGATTATATAGGGTTGCCAACTTCCTATTTGCAGGAAATGAAATACCCTTGACTGCCCTTTTCCGCGGCCTTGCTCCTACTTACTCCATTTCCTTCTCTGTCACTGCTTCTCCCCCACTCTTGCTCATTTACAAATCCATGCTGGCTGTTAAGGAATTCATCTGCAAGATAAGGTAATTACTTGCTCCATTATCTTTCCTGGCACAGAAGTTAAACTGGTTGGTCTGTAGTTTCCTGTCTTGTTCTTATTTCCCTTTTTATAGATGGGCACTATATTTGCCCTTCTCCAGTGTTCTGGAATCTCTCCCGTCTTCCATGATTTTTCAGAGATGATCGCTAAAGGCTCAGGGTGCAGGAGGATTGAGGTGCTAAAATTATGCATCAGGAACCAACATATTACAATTTAAATTATTTATTTATTCATTCATTTGGGGTGTGTGTGGGTGTGTGTGTGTGTACACACATGAGAGAGAGAGAGACTTTGAGATTCCGGTAGGTCATGTTTCATGCTTTTCTCTGCATTTGTGAGACCTGGAAAGTGGAGTGTCGCACACATCACTTACCTCTAAGAGCTGGGGCTTGAAGGAAAACCCCATGTATTGCCAGACTCATGAGAAAACAGGGAGAGATGGCAACCCTGGGTCTCAAAAAGGACCCTGGAGGCTCCATTCAGCATTGCTGACTGGGCTGTTAAAAGTCTAGCTGTGGGGCAGGCAAGCTGTTTGCCCAGCTCCACATGGCTTTTGGAAGCAGCCAGTGTGTTTAGCTCCTGGAAGAAGGGGTGGCCAGAGAGGCTTTGCGTGCTGCCCCCAAGCATTGGCTCGACAGCTCCCATTGGCCAGGAACCACACCTTGCAGATGGAGGCTGCACATGGGGCCACCTATCTGACCCTATGCCCTAGGACCTGGAGGGACATGCCAGCCACTTGTGGAAGCTGCCTGAAGTGAGCTCCACACAGAACCCAAACCCCCTGCCCTAACCCTGAGCCCCTTCCTGCACACAAACAGCTTCCCAGGGCCTGCACTTCTCACCCTGTCCCATACCCTGCACATCATTCCCTTGCCCCATCCTGGAGCCACCTCCCACACCCAAATTCCCTTCTGGAGCCCGTACCCCTTCCTGCACTCCAAACACCTCAGCCCCACCCTGGAGTCCCTGCTTGCACCCCAAACTCCTCGTCCCTGGAGAGCCCACACCCCCAGCCTGAACCCTCACCCCTTCATACACCGTAACTCCCTGCCCCAGTCAAGATATTCTTATCAATAAATTAGGCAAATACAACTTAGATGTGGCTACTATAAGGTGGGTGCATAACTGGCTAGATAACCATTCTCAGAGTAGTTATTTACTGTTCACAGTCATGCTGGAAGGGCATAACAAGTGGGGTTCCGCAGGGGTCCATTTTGGGACCGGTTCTGTTCAATAGCTTCATCAATGATTTAGATATTGGCATAGAGAGAATGCTTATTATGTTTGCAGATGATACGAAGCTGGGAGGGGTTGCAACTGTTTTGGAGGATAGGATCATAATTCAAAATGATCTGAGGTAAACAGGATGAAGTTTAATAAGGACAAATGCAAACTACTGCACTTAGGAAGGAACAATCAATTTCACTCATGCAGAATGGGAAGTGACTGTCTAGGAAGGAATACTGCAGAAAGGGTACCTCTAAACTACGTTCTATTTCAGAAAGAGGATATGCAAATTCCATGGGAATCTGCATATCTTCTTCCAATCTCATTTTCAAAAGCAGGTCTTTTGAAAGTGAAAGTCGTCTAGAAGTGTTTTTTTCTGAAAAAAACCCCTTTAAAAAAAAAAACTGCGTAAACCTCATTTTTTAAGGAAGAAATTTTTTTCAAAAAAGGGAGTTTTTCCCCCCCAAAAAATGCATCCAGACTACTTTCTGTTTTGAAAGACCCGCTTTTGAAGGTGAGATTGGAAGAAGATCCAACGGAATTTGCATATCCTCTTTCGAAAATAGAATGTAATCGAGATATAGCCAAAGGGATCTAGGGGTCATAGTGGACCACAAGCTAAATATGAATCAACAGTGTTGCAAAAAAAGCAAACATGATTCTGGGATGCATTAACAGGAGTGTTGTGAGCAAGACATGAGAAGTCATTTTTCCGCTCTACTCTGCGCTGATTAGGCCTCGATTGGAGTATTGTATCCAATTCTGGGTACCACATTTCAAGAAAGATGTGGAGAAATTGGAGAAGGTCCAGAAAAGAGCAACAAGAATGATTAATGGTCTAGAGAATATGACCTATGAAGGAAGACTGAAAGAACTGGGGGTATGTCTACACTACAAAGTTAATTCAAACTAACAGCTGTTAGTTTGAATTAACTTTCATAGGCGCTACACACGCAAACCGCTAGTCTGAACTTAATTCGAACTAGCGGAGCGCTTAATTCGAACTAGGTAAACCTCATTCTACGAGGACTAACGCCTAGTTCGAATTAAGTAGTTCGAATTAAGGGCTGTGTAGCCACTTAATTCGAACTAGTTGGAGGCTAGCTCTTCCCAGCTTGCCCTGGTGGCCACTCTGGGCCAAGCCAGGGAAACTCTTCTGCCCCCCTCCTGGCCCCGGAGCCCTTAAAGGGGCACGGTGTGGCTACAGTGCCCATGCCAGGTGCAAGCCTGCCAGCACCCAGCCAGCAGACCCTGCACCTGGCACGGCATGAGCCAGCCACCCGCTGCGACCCAGCCCTCCCTCTCTTCCCAAGACCAGGCTGGTGGCTCCCAGGAGCCTGCCCGGGGCCGCAAGAGGTGGGCACCCGCCTGGTCTAGTGCGGAGATCGTGGACCTCATCCAGGTTTGGAGGGAGGCCTGCAACGTCCACGACCTCCGCACTAGGCACAGGAATGCAGCCATCTAGGGCAGGATAGCTGCCAGCCTGGCCACCAAAGGCCACATGTGAACCCAGGAGCAGGTCTGCATGAAAATCAAGTTGGTCCAGTGAGACGCCTGGCCCTGAGCCTAGAACATAAGAATGGCCGTACTGGGTCAGACCAAAGGTCCATCTAACGCAGTAGCCTGTCTGCCAACAGTGGCCAACACCAGGTACCCCGGAGGGGATGGACCGAAGACAATGACCTAGCCATTTGTCTTGTACCATCCATCTCCAGCCTTCCACAAACAGAGGCCAGGGACACCATTCCTACCCCCTGGCTAATAGCACTCCATGGACCCAACCTCCATGACTTTATCTAACTTCTCTTTAAACTCTGTTATAGTTCTAGCCTTCACAGCCTCCTGTGGCAAGGAGTTCCACAGGCTGACTATTTGCTTTGTGAAGAAGAACTTTCTTTTATTAGTTTGAAGCCTGCTACCCATTCATTTCATTTGGTGTCTTCTAGTCCTTCTATTATGGGAACTAATGAAGAACTTCTCTTTATGCGCCCTCTGCACACCACTCATGATTTTGGATACCTCTATCATATCTCCCCTCAGTCTCCTCTTTTCTAAGCTGAAAAGTCCCAGTGTCTTTAGCCTCTCTTCATATGGGACCTGTTCCAAACCCCTGATCATTTTAGCTGCCCTTTTCTGAACCCTTTCCAAGGCCAAAATATCTTTGAGGTGAGGAGACCCCATCTCTACACAATACTGAAGATATGGCATACCATAGTTTTAGACTTCCCCTCCTCCTTCTTCCCCTGGCTTCCCCCTTCCAGCTCCCTCCTCCCAGGTTTCCACCTCCCCTCTCCCACCTCCTTTTCCCAGTCTCCCCAGAGGTTAATCCCCCCCCCCCCCAGTTTTGTTAAATAAAGAGAGTTTCTATTTTTGAAAACGTGTCCTTTATTTTTTACATCAGGAAGGGGGGCTAGGGAGGGGTAAGTGGAAGGAGGTGAGGGAGGAATGGGGCATGAGACCCTGATGGGGAGGACTGGGGTGGCTCTGTAGGCTCCTCAGGGTGGAAGCTCTCCTGCAGGGCCTCCTGGATCCTGACAGCCCCCCGATTTGACACCCCCGGATGGCAGCCTGCGGCAAGTGCCGCTGGGCTGATGGCCGAGTGCTGTGATGTGCCAAGTGTGGGCACTCAGGGCACTCCAAGACAGGACTGCTTTGCTGTCCCTCATCGAGGTAGACAAGCAAGCAGGGAACCCTGAGAACTGTCTGTCCGGGGTGGGGGCTCGGGTCCCTTTAAGCACAGCCCTCGGCTAGCCTGAGGCAGCAGCTCCACACTCTAAGTCCTGGTTCTGGCCAGCCTTAACTTCGGTTCAGGGTCCACTCAATGTGGACATGCTAGTTCGAATTAGCAAAACGCTAATTCGAATTAGTTTTTAGGTCTAGATACACTAGTTCGAATTAGCTTAGTTCGAATTAACTAATTTGAATTAAGTTAGTTCGAATTAGTGCTGTAGTGTAGACATACCCAGGGCTAGTTTAGTTTGGAAAGGAGAGACGGAGGGGACATGATAGTGGTTTTCAGGTATCTAAAAGGGTATCACGGGGAAGAGGGAGAAAAATTGTTCTCCTTGGCCTCTGAGGATAGGACAAGAAGCAATGAGCTTAAACTGCAGCAAGGGAGGTTTAGGTTGGACATTAGGAAAAACTTCCTGACTGTCAGGGTGGTTAAACACTGGAATAAACCTAGGAAGGTTGTGGAATCTCCATCCCTGGAGATATTTAAGAGCAAGTTAGACATCTATCAGGGATGGTCTAGACAGTACTGGGTCCTACCGTGAGGGCAGGGGACTGGACTTGATGACCTCTCGAGGTCCCTTACAGTTCCAGTGTTCTATGATTCTATGAATTTTTGAACATTTGGGGTTGGCAATACTATCAGAATCATAATGTGTGAGTGAAGCTACTACTTGGGCAGGCAGGCTCCCCAGCCTGTGGCCTCACCAATACTCCACCTCTGCTCTACCCAGGCCCCTCTCCTCCTCACTGTCTCCCTCTTCTATCTGCTCACCCATTCCAGCCAAATCCCTAAACCCAAATGTAGCAAGTGATATTTGGAAAAAAAAAAAAAAACCCCACATACCACCACCACACTCTTGTAAAAATTTCTTTCTAAAGAAAATGGAGCATGTTTTCCATTGTATGCCAGATTGTGATGATTAGACATGCAGAAAGTACTTAATTAAAAGCACTAAATTTGGGAATAATGTTATACTTGAAAGAATTTCACAGGATCTTTTTAGGGGAATAAGGCAGAACACTACATTTACTGACAATGTAACATTACTCTGTTATATGTATATTCACACATACCTGCACAAAGATACAGACACACACCTATATAGTCTTGTCATTGCTTAAAGTTACCAGTCTGTTGCTCACAGTAACTCACTGGCCAAGCAAGTTAAATTTGAGAGGGAGGAGCAGGGGCTTCTCTCCATCTGGACCGATGCTCTGATTTTGACAAGATGCCCCATCTTTTATAGGACTCCCCCCCCCCCTCAGGTCTATTAATTTTGCTGTGTCAGTTCTTCATTAATCACCATTTTAACATCTGTTTAACTGGAGGTCATTCTTCTTTGCCATCTGACATCAGTATGTTGGTGCCTCCTTCACAGTGTTATTTTAAGACTATCTTGTTTGTAAAAGGGTGCTTGTTTCTTAACACTCTGAGGCCGTCCATATGTCCTCCGTTGGTCTGCTTTGTATTGGGCCCAATTGACAGTAGCTCAGCACCTCTGAGTTTTACGACCTCTTCTCTAAACACATTTCAAACTGATTCACTCCCCCTTCCCAGGAACTACACAATTACTTCACACATGGGGAAAGGTTTACAATTGTCCATACAAAAGGTATCAATCTATTTTGGTACAAAGCTTCTATTAGTACAAACTATTAATCATTCATATTTTCTTTATAACAATCTATATTCTAATTACTAAGAGCAA
Source organism: Pelochelys cantorii (assembly GCA_032595735.1). Lineage (NCBI taxonomy): Eukaryota > Metazoa > Chordata > Testudines > Trionychidae > Pelochelys > Pelochelys cantorii. The sequence goes on from CM064339.1 coordinate 26,595,683, forward strand.
CAGTGTGATCATGCTGAATCACAAGGATCCTTCTGATCTCTCTTTCTTGACATCAGATACAATCACAAGCAGTTTGTGATGCATCTTTAATAAAGGCCTAGAAAATTGTTCTTCCCTGCTAACCAGAGAAGGGTGGCTGACAGTTATAGTTGCTTAACATTTATTCTTACACTACCCATTAAGCACATTACATAAAACATTATAAAACTCTGTGGTCTACAATAAAAATGTCAGTCACAGTTTTTTGTTACATCTTGAAGTTTGCCAGAGATTTGTTTGCAAAAACTTTTTGGTAAGGGCAAGTCAGTTGTCCTGCTGAATACAACATTAAATATTATGGAATACATGATGCAGTCCTTCTCCGATTTACATTTTCCTCATCAGTATTTCTAAGCTGATTTTATGTTTTAAAAATACTCTTAGGCCTTCATAAAGTAATCATTCCAGATTACCAAATACTTAAACTCACTGAAACAAAGATATTATTTTAAATTAACTAGTCAGAGCAGTTTAGTGCATTCATAACAAAGTTTGTTGCTTTTAGAAAAAGGGAACACTTTGTGAAATTTCATGAACATTAAACTGTTATGAAAATCACACTATGTATTTATGTTAAATATGTTTCCAGTGATTTTAGGCATACCAAAGGATTTTATCTTAGTAAGGTACTGATTTTAGTTCATCAAGTAGTCAGAACAGGGAAACTCATTTGTCCAGCTATCTGGAAAAAAGGAATATTGTCCATTTAAGGGCTCTCTTCAACAGGAGATGAAAGGACACTAGGGATGGATAGAAAGGACTGGAAGACTTTGGAAGCAAGTTTTTGTACTATAGTAATTAAAATTTTAAAATGTGTACTTTAGATAAGGATGGTCTTTGGAAAAATGTATTTTAAAACTGTACATCTTAAGATCCAAGCAAAGGCTAAAGCAGAATACTCAGATTGTGTATCTAAATATCTATGCATGGATTTTTTTTTAGAGATGTGATTTCATAAACTTCAGCCACAAATTAATGAAATATTTAAAGCAAATTTTAAACTAAGGTCCTGTAACATAGTAACACACAACTGGTTTTGTCAATAAATTGTGTTTGCACATGCCTATTAAGTGGCCGTGAAACCATTTAACGACTCTTTCACAGGTTCAATGCTAATAGGTCTGGCAGGCTGGAAGACTTTTCACTTTCAAGTTATCAGGGGAAGAGTCACCAGCCTGCAAACTGTAACAGGTGCAGTGAGAGCCTTCAGAAACAGAATAGGGATAGGAAGAGGGGAAAGGATGATCACTAAGACCCAGGGGAGGCATTACTATATGTTACAGGATCTTAGTTTAAAGTTTGCCTATTTTACCCACCACACATGTATGGGATTGTGCAATAATTGGTAGGAAAAGCATTAATTTTCAGTCATGAGAAAATAAACTCACTTCTGTTCTGAATTACACCAGAGGAAATCACGACAAGAGTGACCTTGTTGACTTCAGAGTAGAATTTGGCCTACATATTTTTTCTTACACCCTATCCTTCCTTTATTAACTCTTCATAGACATTCAGTACATTTTGGCTTTGTCTAAACTGCAGGATTTTTGCGCAAGAAGCTTTTAGCGGAAGAGATCTTCCGCAAAAACTTCCTACACAAAAGCACGTCCGCACCTCAAAATCTCATCGCAAAAGCGATGTGGTTTTGCACAAGAGAGCATCCATACTACATGGACACTCTTGTGCAAGAAAGCCCTCATGGCCATTAACAGAATGGCCATCAGAGCACCTGTGCTTTTTCTGATAGGCTCTTTTTGCACAAGAACCCCATGCTGAGCATCCAAACATGCCTTTTTGCACAAGAGCTGCAGAGCAAAAAGGAGTTATTCCTTGTGGGGAGAGGAATAACTCTACCAGCAAAAGCCCTCTGTCCTGTTGATTTACTGACAAAGCCCTGGCTGGGTTGATTTAGATAGGATTGGTCCTGCCTTGGGCAGGGGTCCAGACTTGATGACCTTCTGAGGTCTCTTCCAGCTCTACGATTCTACCTTTTGTAGACTTAAATTGGGTCTTAGGGCATCACCAGTGTTCTAACTGGAGAAATGCTCTTACATACTTCCATTTGGAAAAAGGAGAAGAAAAGCTTGACAGAGCTGCAGTACATCACACCTCTCTTCTCATTTTGAGGTCTGGGTTTGCTTTCATTTATATAAAGCTATTGACCTCAGAGATACTGAAGTATGAAAATCAGCTTAGAGTTTTATGGTGTAGAACAGTCCCATATCATTTAGAATTTTATCCTGTGTATGTACAAAGTCCTCACCTTTAAGGTTTCCCTTCACACTTGGGCACCATGTTTCCAGGAACTTCATTTCTTGTACTCCTCTTGGTGAATGCTACTTTGACTGGATAACAAAAAGGGCCAACTTAAAGTCCAAATCAAATGCTCCAACCAATAGTTCTCTTACCCCTTCCAGGGAGGACTGAAGTTATGGGCTTCTCCACCTCTTTTCCTGACCACTGCAGAGCCTCTCTTACCTTGCTTTTTCCCCAGCTGGTTCCCTTTGCCAGGGACTACCTGCGAGGATCTGATTGCTTCTTTCAGGACTTATTACAGAGCTCCCCACCGGAGCCTACTCTACTTCCTTTAAGTCTTTTTCTCCTTTGGCAAGCCTTGGTGACTCAGCTTGACTACCTCACACTGTACCCAGTGGGAAACTCCCATTATTGCTCCTTCCAGGGTATTCCTGAGGTCCTAACTCTGTTTAAAAAGTACCTTACCTCAACACTGACTGGAGTCAGCCTATTTAAGCAACGTTGCACTAATTAGCCCTTATTTTGCCAGCTCACAAATGAGGAATAGCTGCTCCATGATGGGCAAAGCTGAGGCCAGTTTTTCCTCAAAGAGTTGCCATGACAGGGACCATTGAAATCAATGGCAAAACACCCACTGACTACAAAGGGACCATTGTTTTTAATGAGGCCAGAATATCACACAATGATCCTATATTTCTCTGGCACTGTAAAATGTAATAAAACCTGATTTTGCATTCCTTACAGGATTGGATCATTACAACCTCCAAGAAATGGGGGGAGTGAGGGGAAGATTTTTTTAAATTAAGGTTTGTGAAAATGAGGAAAGAGATGAACTTATGAATAGGAAGCACCTGAAATTTCTTCTTTTGTGTGTGTGTGTGTTTTGGTCAAGAATGTTTTGACAGGTGCATGCGCTCAGACACAGAAACTGAGAAAATGAACCCAGAAAAAATTTTCTGATTAGTGTTTTTTGTTTTGTTTGTTTGCTTGCAAAAGTCTTGAATATTTGAATGATCTAAATTTAAAACTATATTTCTAAGCTTGGGAGGCAATTAACAACAAAATTACTGTAAAGCTCTTAACTTGAGTTTATTAAAAATAAAATACAAACCAAACCCTACTCCTGCAAAGATGTACCACTGCTTAACTTTACTCTCATGAACAGGCCCACTGAATTCAACAGTGCTACACTGGTGAGTAAAGTTAAGTCCATGTGTTTGCAGGACCAAGGCACAACTGTACAAATCACCTGAAGAACCAAAAAATCCAAACTAAAATGAAGGTGCAGAAGAATTTAATTTGACTTTGGTCCTGATCCTGCAAACACCAACGCAGGTGCTTAATTTTACTCACATAAGATTCAATGGCACTTAAAGTTAGGCACATGAGTATGTTTTTTTGCTGAATTAGAGCCCTTATGATTAGTTTTGTCAGCTAAATTCATTTTTGGCATCACTCTTCTCAGTATTCAATCCAATAGTCATTCCCTCATAAATAACAGATTTAAAGGCATCAGGAAAATGGGAATAGATTAATAACTATGTCTAGTACACACACAAAAACAGAAGAAATCAAAATGATTCATCTGCTGTCAGGTTTATTGCTCTATACCCTGGGAACTGTCAGCTACTTTAATATACTGTGCATCATGGATACATATATACCAAGTTTTTCACCCTGAGCCTGACAGCAATCATAACTGGCTTTTGAAGAATCATTTTTTGCCATTTTATTCCGTTGCTGTTTGCCTTTTAATAAGCTTAAGCATTTCTATTAAGTCAAAATGTCCTCGTCTCTCTTAGAATTCTCTGATCGTGGGCTTGTGTGGATAAGAAATGTACTTATTATTCATAAACATTTCATTATCTTAATATTTGATATTTCTAACACTTGTAGAATAAATATGTCTGTTACAACTCTGCAACCTCTTTATCTTTCACAAAAGTAACTGAGAAATGGGTCTAATCTGTCCCATTTGTGCCCATAATACCCTCACTTAATCTACCTTAGTGGCTAATATGCTGTAACAATCTTGCTCATTAACATTCCAAAGACATTAGCAATATCAGCCTCTCTTGTTATCTGAGATTCCTTATAAATATTTACCCTCTTCTGAATACAGGTTGAACCTCTCTAGTCTGGAATTCTTTGATCTGGCAGCATCCATGGTCTGGCATGATTTTAGTTAGCTGGATGTTCTCTTATGAGTGTAGTCAAGTTTCCTGTGGTCCAATAAAATTTGCTTACAGCCTTCAGTTTGCTTACAGCCTCCAGTCCTGGCTTTGAGTGTTCTGTGCTGTTATTTAGCTCTAATTTACCTCTAAATTTCTTCAAAGAGCCCAGTAAGTGGTGGAAGATTTGGTAATGCTGCTAGACAATATTGACCTCTCATGGTTCGGCAAATTCTCTGGTTTGGCACCAATCAGATCCTAATGGTGCCAGACTAGAGAGTTTCAACCTGTATTTCTGTTTAACAGAATTCAAGGTTTAAAATATTCAAAACATTAACATGATATCTGTAAATTAGATTGAAACACCCAGCCTTGAAAGGAAGCAAAACTTTTAAGAAAACATAAATAAGGAAGTTTAGAAATCCTGGCATCTGGTTTTGTTGTTTGTTTTGGTATTGATCTAGTGTTTTGTTTTTGTTTTTTTGCTTTACTTATGGGCCTACAAGTAAATTCATGTGAAACATGAGCAGTGTATTTAAGGCAGGTTGAGGTTGTGTGAGCCAGTATTTTCCTGAAGCAAATTAACTAGCATAGTAAGAGGCCTACTACCAGCTCAGGTTATTTGGACTCAGGGAGAAAGAAAATAATATGGTGGGTTATGTGAAAGGTGACCTACAAAAGAAAAACAATGTGTATGTCTTTTTGACTCTTTAGGTTGAATAAAGAAAGCTTGAGAGTTTTGGGTTTTTTTTAAATTCTGCTTGATGTTTTTACACTAGAAACATTAACAGGAATATTAAGTTTCAGTTATTTCTTTATAATAGTTTCTCTTGGATATCAAACTAAGGATGTTAAGTATCAGGTAACTGACTAATCGTATAGTTGATGATGCATTTTGTATCGACTATTCGATTAGTCGATAGGGTCTCCAGGGATGTTGCTACACTTCAATGGTGAAAGCACCGTGTGGAGCCTGGGGTGAGTTGGGGACTCGCTGACCTTGGGCTCTGTGCAGCGCTGCCCCTTTGAAATGCCATGAGGAGCCTGTTGCTGGGCTCTGGCATTTCAAAGCAGCAGCGCTCCAAGGAGCTCGGGAGTCCCCAGCTGACCCCAGGCTCCATGCAGTGCTGATACTTTGAGGTACCCCCTCTTCTTCCTCCTCCTTGCTGCCTCTATCTAGAGGCAGCATGGTGAGGGGGAAAGCAACTAGTCCATTAGTCCTTCACATCCCTATATCAAACCATTGTTTTGTGCTTCTGATGATCTATTATTTGGCCAAACCTCACCAAAACAAAAGAGCATTGCAGACATCAAACTTATTTTTAATAGTTAAATAAACAAAGACCTTTCAGCAAAGCTTAGAATAGATCAGAAATATGGGGGCCAGATGGCTAGCACATCCAGTGGTCAGGGCACTGGATTATGCTCAGAGGTCTTTGGGTTCTGTTTCTGGCTTTGCCACTGATCTGTTGGGTGAGCTGGAGTGAGTCACTTCTCTTCACTGTTTGCCCTCCCACCCTTCATTATCTTGCCTATTTTTACTGCAGCATCTTCCAGGCAGGAATGATCTCTTGCTATGTATTTGTTCTCTGCCTACCATTAGGGCTTAATTTGTGCGGAAGCTTGCTGGGGCTCAGCCCTGCCTCTCTCTTCATGCTGGTCCATAGCCCCTTTTCTATCAGTGGCATTTAGTAAGACATGGAATTCTACACTGTACAGTGAGCGTGAGGTCATGGGTTGTGGAGGATGCCATTTTGTTTTGCTTAAGCCCCGGCAGTTTTGTCTTTACAGATTCAGCATCACCTCACACAACAGGCCTCATTGGATTTAGGCCTCTCAGCACTGTGAAATTAACAGTAGCAGCAAGAACAGAACCTGTTACAATGTCACTGATTGAAGTATGACTCAGGACAGCACAGATTGAAAGTCCTTACTAACTGAAGAAGGTAAGTTTGGTGGTCTCAAAAGGCGTCAGCATCACAAAAGTGGCTGTCACAAGTGCAATGATTGTTGGCAGTCCCAGAGCGGAGGTTAAAGACTGCTGTCTCCTCTGGAGGGGTTCTGCTAGCTCTGAAACTCTTCTGTGTTTAGATGCAGCACTTCATTCCCTAGTCCCATGAATACACATTCAAACACTTAACAGATCATAGTAAATAGATTTAATATACAACTTCAACAAATGGGGGTGACCAGCTATACTGTGCATCACCACCCCTTCTGTTACATTAGGAGAAAATGCCAGTTCTACATTAGATGGTATGCTGTCTACATATTTCCCAGTCAGTTTCTGTATATTTCTAAGTCACTGACTTTATTTCTAATGGGCTCTAGTATTTATTTTTAACTATGTTTCACCATATCAATTTTATCCTGCCATGTGATTTCAGAGGCAAAACAGAGAATTTAAGTCAGGAAAAATATTGCTTCTTAAGTGAATTCAAACTAATGTGTTGTTTCTTTCATTTAACTTTAGGTTGTCTAAACATATGTTTCCTGTCTGGCTATTGATTGTCTGCTCTTCTCTTATTCAAGTGAGTGGTATATTTTATGTATATGGTGCTTATATTGCATATTAGGTTTCTATGAACATACAGGCATTGTTTATGTTAATAACTTTACTATAGTACACACTGCAGGACTCTATACACTAAATAACTTAGAAGTTAGACAATAAAAGGCCCTTAGAACAGAATGAACATAAACTAGTACAATATTCTAGCATCGATTATCAGATACAGTTCTTGAGGACAAAGAGGAAAACAATATTAAATGTCAAAACTGACATTAAAATCTATAGACATTTCTATCTCTGCAACACCTGTTGAGGCTGATTTTGATCTTGCTTACCAATGAAAGTCCACAGTTTAGTAAGAGTCCTTATGCATACGAACTGTTCCAAATGACTAGCCCCCCATCTCATATGCTTAAATTAAACACACGCTTAAGGAGCTTGCTAACCTACTCAGTCAGGGGCTACCCTACTAAGTCAAGTTTACACTGAGGTAAATTAGATCTGATTAAGTGTGTGCAGTGCTTGATTCTTCACTGTTGTGTACCTAGTAAAGCCATTGTACAAAATGGGTGTAAAAATGCTACCAAATCTGAACTATTGCACTCAGATATAAATAGCTACACAAGATGTAGTGCAATAGAAGATAGGGCCCAGAGAGTTTAATTTTAGATATGTAGCAGTCTCTTAAAAAAAAGTCCTCATTGTGCAGCATTCCTAACACAATTCCTATCCACACCTACAAATGCTGAAGCCATAGCTCCTTGTCATTGCTATATTTACTAACCGATCCATACTCCTGAAGTTGGATATGGTTGGGTGAATGGTTTGGGAAGGACTGGAATCCAGTCCCAGCAGAACAGGAGGAGTTCTAAACAATAGCAAACCAAATCCAAACTTCCATGAATTTGGGGTTGGCATCCTTAATGTCATTGTGCTGTGTTGTGAGGTAATGTTTGGGTCATGATATTGTCTTGTGACACAAATCTTCCTCACGTTAGTGGTTCAAAAGTACTCTCAGCTTTGCAAACACTATTTTTGGAGCATGGGAAGAAGTTTGACTTTAATCTATTCCTGAAGCATATTGTGAACTGCCATAGGTATATACATCATGATCAGAGGAGTTAAATATGATTATGAAAGCTTTGAATACAATAAATTCATAATGCATTTGACCAATATACACTTATGAATGCACCTTTAACTAGGCAGAAAAGGGAACAGGTTGGTAAGATCAATGACCCAACAAGACTATAGCAGCATGGACACAAGTATTACAAGTACGAACACTGCAGGAGGTTAATGATGAAGAGCTTAAAGAGGTTAAAATAATCTCTCTTACACATATGCCCAAACACTGAAAAAGCGCATATGCGTGTGCGCACGCACACACACAGACACACACACATTCAATGGATGAACATTTACTTGATTGATGTCTCTCAATAGGTATTGCTGTCTAGACATTGGTACCAAAGAGACATATTTCATGACTTCTCCCCATCTCCAATTATTAGTACTCTTTCAATGGAAAGTGTCCTGAATGTTTGTGAAGGGTTATAAGAGGAGTCTCTGTATTCAAGACTTTTTTTTCTTATCATTTAGATGAAGGGTTTTAAAATTAGTGTTCTATGACTCATTTGTACCTCTTAGGATTTTTTTGTAATACATTCATCCTCCATTAAAGTAGCATTTTATCTATATTTGAGAGAGTGTCTGCGTGTCTGTCTGTTCAAGGACTCCTCCTAAATGGTAAGAGCTAGGACCAGCACATTCAGTAAACGATTCCTCTTATCATAACTTAAGGTAAGGGGTTTGGTTGTGCCAGGAAAAAGGGATGTGACTGGAATGGGATTGCTTCTTAAAGCCATACAGAATCACCAGGCATGTGAAATGGGCTGTTTGGGGGCATGCCCTTCCTATCTGGGACTTCCCAAGCCCCAAGCCTCCCACTCCCAGGTGCCCATTAGGAACGGTGGGTGGGCTGAATCTCACCCCCCTCCCCCATTCATATGGGGACATGGTTTGACCCTGGTCACACCAAAAGAATTTTCTAGCAAGAGGGAAGGAACAATGACATCATAGAGGGATCTCACACTCCCTATAACAACACACCTGGAAAATACCTGAGGAACAAAGACTGAACCATGGGAAGTAATGGTCCCAGGCTAGTAGGATTTTTAGCCAGGGTATGAAAACCTGAGAAAACCAAGGCAACTTATGCCTTAAGGATCTGTCAGCCTGTTTATCACTCAGGTGAGTATTTGCTAATGCATATCCTAATAATCTAGTTTATTTACTAGGGTAATCTGTATTGTTCTTTTGGTTATCTCATAGTCACTTAAAATCTACCCTTTTTGTTTAATCCTTTTTTTAATTATTCTGAAATCCAGTTTGGGGATGTAGGAGGGGGTAAGAGGCTATGCATACCTTCCTCCACATTGAGGGAGGGGGGAGGATTTCACAATATAGCTTTGGGTCTGTACTCCAAGGGAGGTGGGTACCTGAGTGCTTGGGCAAGTCCCTTAAGATGAGTCTTCTCAGAACTGATCTCAGTGTCTGTTTCTGTAGCTAGGTGTGGCCCTGCCTATTTGTGTGCTAAAGGAGGCTTAACAGCTCAGGAAGACAGGGTGCCCAGGCTGGCAGAACAGAGAGGCTCAGTAGCATCCCAGTGGCATTTAAAGGGGTAGCAACCCATCACAATGGCATCAAAATTTGGACCATGATCATGAAACAAGGGGCACGTTGCCAGGGTAACATTTATATTAAGAAATATTTTCATTTGCTCCTGACAAAACTAAGAGGCTAAATCTTCTTCCACAGGTATTCCCATTCTTGGCTGCAATATATCCCACCAGCAGCAAAGAACACATCGAGGTACCTGAAAATTATGGTGGCTCATTCCCACTATATCTGAAGAAGGTAGGAATTTAAATACGGTTTCATACAACCAACAAAATGACAGATGGTGTAAAATTTCAGACTTCAGTTAAAGACCTAATTATGATTTCATTGGCCTGATCTTTCATCTCAAATTAATGGAGTCATGCCAGGGCAAAACTGGTGAATGACAGAGAAGAGGGTTAGATTAATATTCCTTCTATCAATAGGCCATTATATAATATGACCTTTTGGCTATCCATCAACAGTTAATTTCATTCTTTGTTTTCTCTCTGCTTTATAATCCCTACTAACTCTCTCCCATCCTCAAATTGCTAGTATCCAGGGAACACAGGAGACAGCTGTTGTCATGGTATAAAAATATATTGAATTTAATATATTTGTCTTAGGCAATTTGTTTGTTACTCCATATCCAATTCACTATTACAGCTATATCTTGAGTTAGTGAAGTGGTTTGAACTTGAGTGTTCAAAGTGGAAAATAAAAAGGAAAGATCATATTTATCTAATTTTTTGCCCAAAGAGCTGAGAACTCAATAATTGAAATTTTCTATTTTTTGGCTAATTTCTAAGGAAAAATTGTTAAAATTTCCCACAGAAACATCTGAATTTTTAGCTAAAAAATGGAAATATTTTCAGCTAAAAAACAAACCATATGAGTTCAAAGTTGAACATTTTGAGTTGGAAATGCTGCTGTTATACTTACTGGGAATTTTAGTCCAGGTGTCTCATGACTTCATTCTCTTCTCCAGTCTCGGGTCCCTGATGGCACTATGTCTCCCATAGTGTACCATAGTTTTTTCTCTTTTTTAACCGTGACCAGCTGAATGTCATAGGAATTCTTGGCCATTGTGTATCACTGGAAATGTTTATCTGGAGAACCCAATCTATAGAGAAGGATAAGGGCGTGAGGGACCTAAACTACAACTCCAAAAGACACCCCACTGGCATTTCCAATAGGTTTTTTTCAGTTTATGGTCAAAATGTTTTGGTTTTATTAGCCCATACCTTTAATCTTCAAAGAAAAAAAGCATCAGATCCAGTCTACCTTAGGTTTTATCACAGTACCCATTTAAGTATCATCTTTGCATAATGTTGTATGAACATGAAAAAATCTGACCCAAATCTGTAAGTAAATGCGAACACCATCTACTGTAGTCACTGTAGTCAAGTAAAAGGTATATTTACATAATCCCATGCCATATAGATATTCTGCTGATTAATGGATTCCAAAAAGTCACTCCCTGCAAGTGGGGGAAAGGCAAAACTATAAAAGAAAATGAAAGGCAATTATAACATGAAAGTCATTCTTCCTTCCCAGCTACTCAGTAAGCACATTACTGGATCAAAAACTATCACTGATAGTAGCATTTGTTTTAAATTCATAATAACCTGTTTGAATTCAATAATTGATCTCTCTTAGAATAGCAAGTAAAATGTCATTTTCTTTCACCAGTCCTAAGTACCATCTGCCGTTTAATAAATGTTTTCTGTGACTCAGTCTGTACTTAAATTGACTTGGAGCACATCACTGCCATTTTATGGCTGCTGCTGTTTGCACTGCTGACTAGGATGCTTGGAACTCAGCTTTGATGGTCAGTAAAGATAAAGCCAGAATCAGCACAAAAATATGGGTATTTCCAGGCCTGAGTCTGTAGTGTACTGAATGTAACAGCAGTGCCATTTTCCAGAGCTGGCCTCTTCTGAGGGCATAGGCACAAAAATTGGTGCGAGGAACAAAGATTGAAAAAAAAATATGAAGGGTCATATATTCAAAGGGCCTCATAAAGTCTTGTATGTGCAACATGTAATGCTCACTAGGTCAGTGCCTGCTCAGAGTGCCCAGCTGTCCAGCTGCATGTGCAAATTCAAGTTTTATGCACACCAGTGGATATGCCTGCAAAAGATACGTTTATGAAGAAGCTCTGAAAATCTGACCCTCACATTTATTGGAATAATTAGAAAATAATAAACTCATTATCTTATTGCTTGTCAAGATGCCTCCTCCTTGAAAATAACTTCCAAAATGTACTGGTTTCATGAAGCATTCCAGCTAATCCTATATTTCCTATTTAGGCAAAATATCCATTAAAGTCACTGGATGTTTTGCCTTTGAATGGTGCACAATCATTAAAGACCCATTCTTTTTGTACTTACAGTTTGTCTATGTATTTTGCTTGCTTGTACCTTTACATTTTTTTTAAGCCCTGCATTTTGAAAGCTATGGATGTCCTATGTGCTATTGAAGAGCTAAGTGTTGATGAAAGTTTATGCCCAAACAAATGTGTTAGTCTTTAAGGTGCCACAGGACTCCTTGTTGTTTTTAATTGTTCTTTTTGAGACAGGTTTATTTGTTTGATACAGATCAGCTATCGCATAGTGCCATGTGCACTCACAACACTATATAAAGAATAAGAATTTGTAGTAGTTATAGAACAGAAGCCAAAAAGCAAAGGAAATTAAAAACAAAAATCAATTTAAAACAATGCAACTGTTTAACATTGTCAGCCATGATTCCCATCTGACTAGTATGAATTTGCAAATAAAAGGCCATTGATTGCTCTATGCCCATGGTGGGGAAGGCCATTCCATAGCTCATCAAATATCAGGCCACACAACAGGAGTGTTGTGAGCAAGACACGAGAAGTCATTCTTCCGCTACTCTACGCTGATTAGGCCCCAGTTGAAGTATTGTGTCCAGTTCTGGGCACCACATTTCAAGAAAGATATGGAGAAATTGGAGAAGGTCCAGAGAAGAGCAACAAAAATGATTAAAGGCCTAGAAAACATGATCTGTGAGGGAAGACTAAAAGAATTGGCCTTGTTTAGTTTAGAAAAGAGAAGACAGAGGGAGGACATGATAGCAGTTTTCAAGTATCTAAAAGGGTGTTACAAGGAGGGAGAAAAAATGTTCTCCTTGGCCTCTGATGATAGGACAAGAAGCAATGGTCTTAGGCTGGACATTAGGAAAAACTTCCTAACTGTCAGGGTGGTTAAACACTGGAATAAATTGCCTAGGGAGGTTATGGAATCTCCATCACTGGAGCTATTTAAGAGCAGATTGGATAGACATCTGTCAGGGATGATCTAGACAGTGCTTGGTCCTACTGTGAGGGCAGGGGATTCGATGACCTCTCGAGGTCCCTTCCATTTCTAGGATTCTATGATATTGTGTGTCCTTCGCTTCCACCATCTTCCTCGTATTTCCCTCTTCCTCTCCCACTTGTTGGCTCCCCAAAGCCTCCTACTCTGAAAATGCAACTTGGGCACTCAAACTTCTCCCAGTCACAAATGTCACTTCCAAATGACAGATACCCAGTGGTATAAAAACCTCTCCATCCCCAACCTCTGCCTAGCCCCACAGATGTTTGGGGAACTCACTCATATTGTCTACCATAAGGCATCTTATTTCTCTGGGGCATGCCTGGTGGTGAACACCCATTTGTATCAATGGAGTCAGAGCATGAAGCAAGGAGAATGAATGTCCTTGGTAGTCAGCTATTACAATGGCAGGCACCACAGTTTGAGAATTAGTAGCTGTGAAGCCCCAAATGGCAAATAAGATGCATCTGCTAAAGCAAAAAGTATTTTCTCTCTGCTTTGCACTAAAATACTCTCTTGATTTCCTGATTTCCAACTTCAGATGAACATCACGCTCAGTGGCCAGGCTGACATTCAGTTGTCTGGAAATGAAGAAGGCCTATTTGGAATAGATCCAGATTCGGGCATTCTCTATGTCAATAGACCCCTGGACAGGGAAAAACAAGCTTTCTACACCCTTCAGGTATGGCACGCTCGGATGGCACAAGCCCCATTTCACCTCACTGCCCTTCCACACCTCCCCCAGCTGTCCAATGCCATTGTTATTTTTTCTGTTGGAAGTAAATATTGAGAGACACCAAAAAGAGAACACCCAAGGGCCAAATCCTAAGACCTTCCCTCAGTTTTTATTCAGTCTTTACTCGGGCAAACTCCTATGGAAATCAATAGAAGCTATGGGTGCTCTCAGCCCCTCTGAAAATCATTTAGGCCATTCAGTTAGGGGCCTAAATTTGAATTTAATACCCAACGACACCATACTAAGGGTGCAGAGACTCTGTCCTCCTTGTGTCTGACTCCAAGGAGGTATGTTACTCTTCTTTGGCATACAGACTAAATGTATAAAATCTAGTCTGCTCCAGTTGACTGAGTCTAGGGTTGCCAGGTGTCCGGTATTCACCCGGAGAGTCTGGTATTTGCGGGCTCCGTCCAGTAAAAAAAAAAACAGGAAATACCGGACATGTGAAATTTTTCCCTGCTGCATCTGGTGGGGGCAGGGGAGTGAAGAGCACAGCAGAGTCGTAGTGAAGGGGAACATGAGGGGGCAGTTGCCGGGGGCCTCTTTAGGGGGACGCCGGGCTGGGGTGGGAGCGGAGTACATGCTGCTCTGGCCCACGTGACCAGCAGAGACCCGGGAGCTGGGCAGACGATGCCTCCCTCTACACAATGTGAGCTGAGGCAGGCGGCAGGAGCAGCGACTTTAAAAGTAAGATTAACTCAGCCGGCCGTCCCGTTCCTCCAGTGCCTGGCTCTGCGGGGAGAGGGGCAGGATTTGATTGGGGCAGGGCGCTCCTGGCGCTGGGGTGCCTGGCTCAGGGGGAGGGGTGAGTGCATTGGGATGGGGGGAGATACTAGGGGGGGCCTGGGTCTGAGGCAGGGGCGAGTGCATTGGGATGGGGGGGTGTTAGGGAGGCCTGGCTCTGGGGGAGGGAGGAGTGCATTGGGGGTTAGTGTGTGGCCCCAAACTGGAGGGAGTGGTGCAACTTTTGCTTAACAACTTTGGTCTCCTCCCTTTTTTTTCCTTGACAGAATTTTTTCCTGGTGTTTTTTTTTGGGGGGAAAGGGGGGGTGTTTGGTATTTTTTGTTAAACCATCTGGCAACCCTAGTTGACTCAGCACAATGAGTTTACCTTTTACCACTGCTTGGGCCAGATCTGGAAGGTTTCTGAGCACCTGCTGAGAACCTACTCACTGAGTTCTCCAGGAGTTACAATAGCTCAAACCTTTCCTAAGAAGCCATCTGGACTGCTTCCAGCTGGTTCCCCCAGCCCAATCCCTTTCTCTCTTATATGCTCTGCTCTTAAAAGCACGGTACATACTCCTATAATGAGTTTTTATTTATCCTTCTTCAGATTCATCATATGTATGTAATGTCCCTCACTGCTGTTCTAATGCTCTCAGTTCTGATCCAGAGACCAGATGCATAAGCCTGCTTTCTCGAGGGCAAAGGACATACCTTTTCCCATACAAGGGTTTGGTGATATTAGAGTGTACTTGAGGCAGGATGAGGTTAGACAATCATTTCAACAGACTGCCCAGCTGTACAAGTGATGGGCTGTTTTTTTGCCCATGAAATAGGAATGTCATTTAATACTGATATTGAGATGCTTGGATCTATCCATGCAGCCTTCTTTCTGGACAACCCACAGGGCCAGACTTTGACTAGCCCTGTCTGGGTGCAGAAGAGGGTGTAAGGAACTCTCTCCCCTTGTTCACCTAGTCAGGGACAATCATAGTCCCCTAACATGCTTCCTGAGGGGCTGTTAACATTAATAACAGTGGTGCAAGACACCCTGAAAGGCCTGGGGAAAGGAAAGTTAATGCAAGGCCATGCTCCCTTTCCCCTTCTTCACTGACTGGGGACCTAAGTAAACAGAAGAGCAGTGCATACTGCAGCCTCACAAGAGAAGTATCAGAGCTGTCTCTTCACAATCTCTCCTTCAGCCTCCAGTGGCATACTGCCTATGTCAATACTGCCAGACCAGACCTGAGCCAGAGGTCACCATCCTTTATCATGTACATCTCTATGTTATGTTTTGTTTCTTTCTCTTGCATTTTGAGTATTGCCCTCTACTGGATACAATAAGAACTTATGAGTGTCATAAACCCCATACTGCTAATAGCTAATGGAGATTCTCCTTTAGTGCAAGTGCTAGTAGCTTGTGCCTTCAGTGCAGGAAGATGTGGGTCTCAGGTCCACAGTTGCAGTGAAGTTACAAGTGGCCACAATGAGCAGTCACTATCATAGCTGGCTGGTACATATACAGGGTATGTTAATCTTACTGTCATGTGACAGTGGTAAAGAATCACAACTTTCTTCTAACGCTGAAGAAGGAACTTTCAATAAAAAAACTTTATCCCTAAAGCTACTCTAGTTTCACACTGCTTCTGCCTAGAACCTTCCTCAGTACTCCTCCCTCTTGACTTCACATTATAGATTTACAAGAACAGTACACATACCTTACATTAAGCTTAAAAGGAAGCATGTACACGAGTGCTATTGAAATTCATGTTCTTTTAAAACCAGGTGACTGTAAAAGATGAAGACAAGCAGCTGGATTTTAACTCTGTAACTGTAACAATATCAGTAAAAGATGAAAATGACAACATGCCAGTCTTGACCGAGGATAGGTTCTCTGGAATTCTTAGCAAAGGGACAAAACAAGGTAACAGTGACCTTCCTGACTCCTTTCTCCAAGATCTATTTCATTTTTATTTTCCTTCACCACTTGACTCATGCCAAGGTTTTTATACTGTGTGTACTAATCTTAGTACATTTGATGAAATGTTCCATTTTTAAGACCATTCATTTATATAAACTGTATCATGTTTGCATTAGAAACAACTCAGAGATTATCTGCTCTCTGAGGACACGGGGGCTAGAGGGAAAATGAACAAGTACAAAATAGCTTCCCTCCTTAAAGATAACCATAACCATATGTGTGGATGTGAGAAGCTGAGTGCCTTTCTCTTTGGGATTAGCACTTTTTTTTATTTGCCTTTTGGCCGACATATATGCAGTAAACAAGAGAGAAAATATAGAAACCATGTGACTGCTTGTTCCATAGCCTTTTGCACAGGGCTGCTGTGTAGTTGCTTTCAGATGTCAGTACAAAGTTTCCTGATCACTGATGCTCAGTAGTGAAATGTCAGGGAGGAGATAAGCAGGCTAAAAGGAGCCTATCTTAGAAGCTAGACTGTTCTATCATTAGTTTTATAGATAAACTTCACTATGTATTTTTAAACAACAAACATTATTGCCTAACTGAGCATAAAGTCATAAAGAGATTGTTTTTCAGATGGAACCTAGGATAATTTCAGGGCTTTGCTACAGGGAGTCAGAAAGTTTGACATGGTAAAACCATCAATTTAATCTGCCCAGTGCCTCTAACACCTCATGTCAATAAAGACGTCTGAAAGTGATTTAAGCCATCAGAAACACAGGGAAAGGTTTCCTGAAAATTTATTCCCTCCAAAGTCAGGCACTTCAGTGAAATGAGGTACTTTCCAAGTGATGTGTCATGATGCCATGATATGACACATGAGCTGGACTACATAACCTCCAACCAGGCTCCAGCAGCAATTTAAAATGCCCAGGGCTCTAGCCAACACCACTATTGCAGTAGTGGTGGCCAGGAGTCCCAGCCCTTTTAAATTGCCAGTCCCAGGAGCACCTGTCCCCTCTGCCTTCTCTTTTGGCAGCCCTGAAACCCATTTTAGCTCAGCATCTCCACTGAGCGCATGCCAGTTGCTCTGTAACATCTCATGAGCTGTGATATTCTGTGGTAGACGTTGAGGTACTTTGAACTTACAGCCTCTCAACTGATGATCTCAACATCAGGCCTGGGCAAAATACGGCCCGTCCAGCCACCGGATCTGGCATGCAGACGCTGTGGGGAGCAGCAGGCAGGCTCCCTGCTTGCCTCACCCCACCTGCACGCTGCTCAGAAACACGGATGCTGGGCAGTTTTTCTTTAAAAACTGTGAGTCCGGAGGGGAGGGGGGAAGCTTTAGGAGATGCTCCCACCCCCAGCACAATCCCATTGGCCGGTTTCTGGCCAGAAACAGTAACAGGCAGCCACGAAGCTCAAGGGACTCCAGAGCATATGGCTACAGCCTGTGCAGGGGCGGGGCAGGCAGGGAGGCTGATTCAGGAACCGCTGCTGGCTGGTAAGTCTCCTGGCAGAGCCTACCTCTGGCACACCAGTCACTCCCTTCTCCCAAATCCTCTGCCCCCTCCTGTACCCATATCCCCTCCCAGATCTGGCACCCAATCCCCTGCCCCAGATCACAACCCAAATCCCTGCACCCCCTCCTGTACCCCAATTCCCTGCCCTAGGTCACAATCCAACACCCTCCACCCTAGTCCAGAGCCCCAGGTCACAACTGTCTCCTTCACCCAAACTCCGTCCCTTATCCCAAGCTCCCTTCTGCACCCAACTTCCATGCCAGACCTTGCATCGCCTCCATTAATATCATGGAAGAGTGCTGCCCTCGACCACTTTCCAAATTCTTGGAGTGGCTCCCCATCAAAAATTATTGCCCACCCCTGCTCAACATGCTTCACAAACATTAAATCTCACAAGTCCAGTTGAGTGAAACCAAGGCTCAGTGGGTAAGTGTCTCAATTTGGGCACCTTGAACTGAGATATCCAACATTAGTGGATACTTCTGAAAAGTAAATTGCTCAACTAGTACCACAGAGGGGGCCAAGATCAGAAAAGATGTGTGAGATCCATTTATGCTAGTAGACTCCCTTAGCACTACCTACATCCATTCTATGAAGGCCAAAGAGGTCTAAGTAGGGGTAATTCCCACCCTACTTTAACTTACACTTCTAGCTCCTCTGTGTGAAAGGACTGGACTTGAGTGGGATTTAAAAAAAAAAATCACATTTAAGCTTCAAGTGGTGACAGGACAAGTTGTTTTTTCACATTAACCAATTGAGATGAACCCCAAAAAGGGGAGTTTATGGGTTGTCTATATCTACTTATGTGTTAGAATACACCTTGTCCTTTCTACAGTAACGTAAAACATGTTAACAAGCACGGTTTTAAAAACACTACTCATCCTTGTGTGACATTACCTAAAAGGGTCTTGGTTAAACACTGATGTGGTCTCCACTGACTACCCCCCCCCCGTAAAGTGAGAGCAAAATGGGTGTAAAAAAATTCCCATCTAAGAAAGGTAGCATTTTATGCTAACACAGGCAGACACACGGTAAGAGTCAGTGGTATTTACACTACTGAAAAAACAGATGTAGCTCCATTGAACTCCATTGGCTTATGTTGCTGCAAAGCAAGTGTAAGTAGGGGGAGAATAAGGCCCTTACTTAATAAAACATTTTCTTTGTCTGAAATCTGTAGTTGCCTCAAGTGTGACCACTTCCTCAGTGAATTCATGTGGGTTACTTCGGTCATTCTGTTTTGCATCATATGCCAGAAGGGGGTCCTTGACAGCAGGGTTCTTTGTATTGCAGAATGTTATAAAAGTTTAGAGTGCATTTCCATATGATTGCAAGAGATGTGGCAGCAATCTCATGCCGCAGTAACAGAAGGTTTCATAGTGTGAAGGCTAAATGAGTTTTAATGGGTACTTGTCATTTGCTACAATTTGTCACAAAAACTGAAGACCGAGGAAAAACAGGCAGAAAACTATACTGCTGCAATCTGAATGCATGTACTGGCATTTAACCAAACAGCATTTTCCCGATTCTATTTTCCGATGTGTATTAGTCCAACTGTTAACCCTTATGCAACTACAGTTTCCCCTGCTACACTAATAACAGGAACTTAGCAGAATATTTAGTCTGGTAGTTCATACCACTCATCCCTGGGGAAAGGAGCCACTGAAGGGGGAAGGGAGGTGAAGGCAAAGGAGGTAGTTGCCCCCCTACCCCCCCCCCCCACCAGGCTCAGTGATTTAAAAGGGCTGAGGACTCCAGGCCACCTATGCTGTTACCATGGCAGCAATGGTGGCTAGAGCCCTAGGCCCTTCTTAATTACTGAGAGAGCTTGGAGCAGCACGGTCTGGGAAGCACTGAGGGCTGCCTGCCCCTAGGCCTGTCCCTTCTGCCTCAGGCCCTACCCCTTCTGGGGGGGGGAGGATCTAGAGTCAAGGTCACCCCACACATACACATTGCCTGGGGCCCAACAAAGTCTGTCTCCAGCCTTGCCCAGGAATGGCCCTTAGGCCATAGTGATGGTCCAATAATGTCTTTAAGCGGGAAGGAAAGGAACTAGGTCAGTGTGCAGGTGCTTGAGACTTTGTCAATGTCTGTTTGTGTTCAGTAACCCACCAAATGACTGACGACAGTGTGACATCAGCACTTTATGAATACTAATTGTATGATCCATGAACCAAGTCCTGGTTTCCACACTCTCTTTCCCCACTTACACAAGGGGCAAGACAAAGGTAGAACTTGACTTTACTCCAATCATTACTTAAAGATAATCAGTTCTGGTGTTTGAGTCAGACCTAAAATCATAAGACAGTGCTATTAAATAGTAATAGCACTTTCTGGGGAGGGGTGGTTATATTTGTCTTCCTGTTTCTGAGCCTTTAGGGTACACTCAGGTCACATTTTCAAATTTGTCTTTGCCACCATACATGTTAGATATTTACTCCCCCCTCTCCCCCACTAAAAGCTAAGAGCCATAACTAATCACATGCTTCCAGGAGCAGGAATTTAAGAAAAACAGCAACTATGGTGAGCACTGGAAACATGGAACCTGTAAAACAGGGTTTATAACACATGTGAGATTTAACTCATTGGTTGTACAGGACTCCAAGTGCCTTGGTTGAGGTGCTACATAACTGCAAAGCATTTATTTATTACTACAGGTTGCACCTCTCTAGTCTGACACTCTCTGGTCTGGCAACATCCTTGGTCTGGCATGATTTAGTTAGCCATATTTCCACTTATCATGGGTGTGCCTGAGTTTCCCACAGTCCCATAAAGTTTGTTTACAGCCACCTGTTACCTGCCTGATGATTCTTTCTCTTTCCTGTATGGTTTTCTGAGATGCAATCCCATTCCAGGCACATCCCATTTTCTTGGCACAACCAAACCCTCACCTTGCTTCAAGTTATAATAGGAAACTATATACCAAATTTGGTGGTCCTAGCTCTTACTGTTTAGGAGTTGTTGAACAAATGGACGGATGGAAAAATAGACTCACTCTCTCAAATATATAAGTAGATTACATCTCATATATGGTAGCCATCTGAAGATTTAAAAGCTTAATTGATCTGAGTTTACAAATGAAACTCTTACACGAGCATGAATACACAAAGCCAGGTTAAATAGTGCAACTGCAGGGAAGTTACACACACTATACTTATGCTGTCACCTTCAAATGAAAAAAAAAATCAGGTATAAAATGCCTAGAGTCACAACACAGTTAAATTGATTTTAGATGGGAAGAGTCAAGCGAAGGAAGGAGAACTGAAATTCTACTACAGAAGGCATTTTTCATGCTGAATTAAAAAATTTTTTTAGATAAACCATTGTACCACCAAATCCAATCTGTGATCTTTCTAAACCCAGGAACATCTTTTGTGCGTGTTAGTGCAATTGACTTGGATGACCCTTCCACACCAAATGCTGATTTACGGTATAAAATTCACACGCAGACTCCAAGTCACCCCTCAGAGAATATGTTCCAGGTAGATTCAAGGACAGGGGCTATTTCATTATCTGCAGATGGTAAGATACCACTGGGTAGTTTTGTCCTTTGTATTGAACTGTCTGAATAATTTTAGTCCTTAAGATTGAAGGGTCTGAGATCAGTCATCTCCTTGGCTGCGTCTAGACTGGCATGAATTTGCGCAAATGCTTTTAACGGAAAAGTTTTCCGTTAAAAGTATTTGTGCAAGAGAGCGTCTAGATTGGCACGGATGCTTTTGCGCAAAAGCACTTTTTGCGCAAAAGCGTCCATGGCCAATCTAGACGCGCTTTTGCGCAAGAAAGCCCCGATCGCCATTTTAGCCATTGGGGCTTTTTTGCGCAAAACAAAACTGAGCTGTCTACACTGGCCCTTTTGCGCAAAAGGTTTTGCGCAAAAGGACTTTTGCCCGAACGGGAGCGTCAAAGTATTTGCGCAAGAAGCACTGATTTCGACAGCTGGCAAGTTTTTCCGCAAAAGTGGCTGCTTTTGCGGAAAAACTGGCCAGTCTAGACACAGCCCTTGTGTGCATACATGCAGAAATCAAGCCAGCCCGGTAGATGTAAAGAATATTTTGACAGGTTTGCTTGTGCTCTCCTGTTGAGAGCTGGCACCTATGTTGTTTATGTACCAATAGACTGGAAAACCTCATCACATAGGCAAGTCCATCTCACATCAGACTCACTCCGCTGATAAGGCTTCTGGATAATCCAATTTCTATACAATGGAAAAGTAACAGAGTGCAATATCCATTCTGTGATGGAACTCTTTTGTTAAATTTTTATATATTACATTACCAGGGCTTTCCATTACCTTTGGCCAAGTAGGGAAGCCCTTTCCAAGAGTTTCCATCAGGACTTGGATTCAGACTTTCAAATCACCTAAAAGTGCCAATCCAATCCCATTGCATTACTCATTTTAGTATCACTTAATCATGACCTCCAGGTTGAGTAGATCTTCTACCATCCTGGAAGGAGTTGGCTTCCAGTTGTCTTTAGCTGGGTAGTCTGGTGGCACAGCTGATATTGCCATGCTATAGGAAACTATTTAGTCACAGATTTCTACTAGGTTTGTGAATACAAATCTTTCTATGCAGAACAAGGTTTTATTTGTACTAGATTTGTCTGAAGCTGCAGATTATAAAATACATCTGAGTGCTTAAACATTGTTATTCTTGAAAAATAAAGCCAGATGCTTTGTGTACACCCACCTGCTGCATGGCTGGTAATGACAGGTTGTACTTGTGGTTTTGTAGTGCAATGAGCAGTCTTTTAGAAATTCATTTTGTGCACATGCCAGCAGTTGTCATGAACTGGATGGAAAAATTGACAAAGACTAAGCCCATGTGAATGTATAGAGAAGTCAGGAAAGTGCAGCTAAATTAAGTCAATACAAATGGAGAGGGGATTAAATCAATCTGTAGTTTTTTCAGATCCATAATTCAATTCATGCCACAAATCATGCCTAACTTATTATTTGCTATCAGTGGGGAGTGGGCAATCAAATGGCTTAAGAAAAAAAATAACTCTTGTAAAAAACATAGAAGAAAATGGAACAATATTAAATGTTGGCAAAGAGAAGTCCTTAATAGGTTAAATGTCTGCTGCTGCTCGACAAAAGAATATCCAGTGTTATGGTTTTTTCATTCCATGCTACAACAGCTGAAGAAGGGTTTCAGTGGATATTATTCTTAGCAGGTCCTGTTGTCTTAGACTTCTTTTTTTTTAATTGCCATGTATTATAGAATATTGTCTAACCAAAGATAATATTTCCATGATTTTAATTAAAGTATGCATAGATTATTATAAACCCAAATTCCCTCAAAATATAGGAATGCATAGAGCAGCAACTAGAAAATAACTAAAGGATGAAACAGAAAGGGCAGGTGGGTCCAGATTTACAGAGGCCTGCATGAGCAAAGGTACAATTGTTTCAACAGCACATTCAAATACTTGTTTTACATTGCAGCATAACTTCTCATGAAGCTGCAATAGCTGGTCATTTGTGCATGGTGTTACTCAGGGGCGGGCAATAATTTTAGAAGAGAGGCCACTTCACAAATTTTTGAAGCGGTCCCAAGCCGCCTCATAAGGGGTGGGGCCTCAGGCGAAAGGGGGGGCAGGACACTTCCATGGTCCCCTGCCCACAGATTCTGGTTCACCTGGGGGTAGGGGAGTGCGTGAAGTCTTTGCCCATTCGCCCCCCTCCGCCCCCCAGAGAGAACCACCAGTTGTTCTAAACAGCTGGCAGTTCACTCTAAGTACCATGCACCCCTTGCAGGGTGGGGACAGGGTAGGAAGAGACTTTGCGCACAGCCCCCAGGACAATCAGCTGGCAGTTCACGCTAAGCGCTGTGCGCTCCTGGTGTGGGGGGAGACTTTGCCTGCTCCCCCGCCCCCAGCCCCTGATTGGCCTGGGAGCAGGGGAGTGACAGGGTGTCTGTGGGCCGGATCAACCCGCTTGGTGGGCTGGATTCAGCTGCAGAGGCTCTCTTGCCCACCCCTGCTGTTACTAGAATAGTGCAGTGAACATGCATAATTTAGATGTGAAATGCAAGACCTAGGTCTGAAAATCAGGCCTTGGTTTTACTTATTTTTATTTTTACATTTTCAGATGCTAGATAGGAGCTGCTACCGTATGTAAAATGCAAGTGGAAGCAAACCCAAGGCTGTGATAGTAGCTCTGTTTCTATGAGACTAGGGATCAAGAGCTGCCTTGAAAAATAGCGAGTGGGTCATCTCATAGGAGAGCTCTCATCTGCATCTTAGATAAAAGCTAAAGAGTACAGGGGTAGTCAGAGTGCATCTAAACTGCACCCGTAACTCGAAATAGCTACTCAATATGAGCTACGCAAATTGCATAGCTTATTTTGAAATAGCTTATTTTGTAATTTGGTGCTGTCTACACAGTGCCAAATTTCAAAATAGCCCATTGTTCTAAAACGTCCCTTACTCCTCATGGAATGAGGTTTCCAGGGAGGTTGGAATAGCAAGCCTGTTATATTTTGAAATAACGGGCTTGATGTTAAGAAGCGGGATAGCTATTTCGGGATATTTCCGGTATCCCCAAAATAGAGCTGCAGTGTAGACATAGCCTCAGGAAACAGAGACCAACCATGGCAATTTATTTGCTTCACTTATTTCTGTGCTCCATTTTAATTAGAGGAATCAAAATGTGCGTATTGAGCCAAGCGTCAAACCGATAACGAGGCAGGGTCAGCAGAACTGAGGCTTCGAGGCATATGGAGGCACCTATTCAAACATTCTTCCCAAAGTGTCTGCAATACAGTTTGGGACTTGACTTTAATTGTGCTAAAAAGAGTTTAGTTAGGGAAAAGCCCCCTTCTAACGGGCCAGAAGAAGCAGGCTGAGAAACTCCAGACTTCCATTTTATTTATTGATGTCACTCCTAGTCCTGTTATTTTCCTAGAGGAATGAGCAATCTGAGATAAGCCTTAGTGCCTCTGGTGTGAGGCAAAGTGCTGCCTCTGCCTCGCCTCAGGACCCCTAACAGCACTGCTCCTTGGATTCATGTCCGGCTTCATTCAAGCACTATTGGCTGGTTTTGGTTGGGATCACTTGTGGGTTTAGACCCTTTTGTCAAACTTGACAGCTGTAGGGCAGCAAGGGCTGTTTAAATTAAATCTGGAGTAGGGAGGGGCCTGCAAAGCCAGCCCCTGCTACAAGGCCTAAGATTCAATGTGTGAATGTCTCCACCCCTGATGTGCTCCATAAATCCCTGCCATCCCAGTCAGGAGGATATAGACAGAGGTGGTGGTTAGGCAATAACGGATAGGTTCAGATCCGAAGTGTGGGTGTGTGACAGGAGTTAGGGAAGGAGGAGATGGTGATTTTCTGTTAAAGAAGAGAATTGGGAGAAGTGTGACACACACCCTCGCCAGGGCTGCACTATAGTGAGAAACATCCTGAAGTTATTTCCTCCACAAAGCTATTGGTCAGCATGAAGCAAACTGGCACTGACCATGGATGTCCAGTAGCCTAGGCGGGGGAAGTCTTTGCCTTCCCAAATCACCAGGCATGGCTCCGCCCATGCTCCGCTCCCCCCAGAACACCTGCTGTCAGTTTTCTGGAGGGAGCGTGGCTGCCTCTAGCGCCTGCCCTCCCCAGTGCTCTGGGGGTCAGGGAGGTGGGAGCTGCACCGCCTCCTCCCTTTCCGATGCTCCAGGGGCCAGACAGGCTCCCATTTCTTCCCCTCCCAATGAGAGGGGGTGCTCTTGGTGTGCTGCCCCACCTTCTCCCCTCCCCATGGTGGGGGCAGGGCCTTAGCAGAGGGGGCAAAGCTATAGGTGGGTCTGGGGCCCTGACTCTCCCAGCTTCAGCTTCACTGCCCGCCCATGGCATTGACCTCTTTCAGCACTAGTATGAGAGCAGCAAACGCCACGCCAATGAATGCTGGGGTCCAAACACCCTAGGATCCCAAAACAGCCGAAGACATGGTAGCATTGAGTGAATGGGGCCTAATGAGTGGGAATAGGATGGGCCTAATGAGAACCACTGGAAGTCATTTATCCTGACTTTCTGTGACAGGATGAAGTCATATGCTACGTTGCACATGGGACATTTGCAGAACACATTGCAGGAAAGATAGGAAATTCAGGTCACTGCCAGGCCCTGAGAAGAATGGGTGATTCACCTTGAATTCTTTCCTGGCTTCAACTCTTATTTTGCCCCTATCACATCCCTCCCCAGGGAGTCCAAATGCATCATCTCTCTCTCTTGGCAAAGTCTTCTACCGTCTGTGGCTGTTAAATGGTCTGCCCCAGCATTACTGCTTCCTGTGGCTTTAAGAAGCAGAACCAACTTTTGAGGCAACATTTGAGGGAAAAATATCCCACCACTACCAGCAAT
Organism: Pelochelys cantorii; assembly: GCA_032595735.1. Classification (NCBI taxonomy): domain Eukaryota; kingdom Metazoa; phylum Chordata; order Testudines; family Trionychidae; genus Pelochelys; species Pelochelys cantorii. The sequence continues at coordinate 26,621,912 of CM064339.1, forward strand.
AAAAGATACCAGGAATACACTGTACTTACCACTAGTGTCCCAATTTCCCACAGAAGAACAAAAGTGGTACTTCTACCCCTGCTTTTGTGGAAATGGTAGAGCTGAAGTTAGTGTTCTGTGAGTCAGGATGGGCAGGAGGATATAGGAAATTACAGAATCTGATCTCCCTACTGCAAATTAGCTGGTCTAATTACATTGCCCAACCTACCAAAGGGGGACACTGTTTTCATGTCCCCCATCCAGTTTTCATATTTCTGCTGAAAGGGATATAAAATGTATTTGACAAGATTCTCTTGACTTGCAGGTAGCTCTTTGCTAGACTCCTCCCAGGTCAGGAGTTATAAACTAGTTGTGCAAGTCAAAGACCTGGGAAATCAGTCTCTGGGCTATCAGGCATTTGCAAACGTGGAAATTGCAGTTGTGGAGAACACCTGGACAACTCCAAGTCCTGTTCTCCTTCAAGAACACCTAAATGTGACTTATCCAAAGATCATTTCAAAGGTGAGTCAAGAGAGCACATTTTTCAAATGCATGTTACTTGGTGGAATTGAGGATGTCACACCTCTTAGAATTGTTTCTAAGAGCTTTCCTGCATTAGCAGGAAAGGCTTTGAGCCTATAAACTCTTATGCAGATGAGTAACCTTGGGTGTATGAACTGCCCCACTGAACTCAATAATACTGCTTACATGTGCACTTGCAAACCTGAAGCCTTCTGAAAGAACTGCTATGGTCAGAAATCTAAGAAGCCAGAGTAAAACTGGCCTAGCAGCAGGCTGAGTTTAATTATTAAGCATGCTGAAATGCATTACTCTTCTGTGATCTCACAGTGATGACTGATGGATGTGTGCTTCACCCATGCCATAGTATTTAGCACCCATTGGCTTTTCAGTGTCTTATTGATTTATTTATCAAAACAGCCTCAGTGTTTGCCATTCATATCCATATACATAGAAACAGGAGCGGCCCTAGACTAGCTGCCAGCAACTGGCACCCTAGGTGAACCATGCAATCAGCACCCCCACCTCCAAACCCCTCAATGATATTGCGCCACCATTTGGCGCCCCATTGTGCCCCATTTAACTTGGCGCCCTAGGCAACCGCCTAGTTCGCCTATATGGACGGGCCGCCCCTGCACAGAAACAATAGCGGATGTCACTGCTATATTTCCCTAGTTTTCTTCATCCAAACCTGCCTGATCACCTGTAAACCTCTCCCCATCCCAGCAATGCCAGAAATGCAGCGCTGTCACTGTGTAATGCACAGACACAAACCTGCCGTTGTTCTGTTTATTGGAACTCTGAAGGGAATCCCTCAGGAATGAACAGATGAAGAGGGGGAAAAAGGTTGCTTAAAATAACATTCTTATTTTAAACACTGCTCACAGACTGCACTGTCTCTCCTCCACTCCTCTGGTGGCACGTCAAGAAATGCAATAAGGGATCTTTCAGCCACACAACTCCACGTACGTGGTTTGGAAATAGAGTCATATGCATTAAGAAACATAAAATCTAAACAAAGTTATCCAAGAAACACATTAGTGCTAGCATAAATAAATGGTGTTTAAATTAGAATAAGGCCTCCGTAATGGCTTTTCCCTTGTTATTTTGAGACTCGTTGAGGCATTACACACATCCCATTTGTAATAGTTACCATTCCACTTTCTCCTTGTTAGGAACTGTTCTGCACTCATGGACCTGAAAGGGTTTATACTTGTAAAAACAACTGGCAGGTCATATTTTACTAGGGCTGTACAGTCTAAACAAAAGTGTTTGTAGCTACAACATTTCTATGGCAACAGTAAAAAATTGCTCTGTTTGCGCTTGTCCACTTTCCCTTATAATATCTGGCCTTAGCCTGCTTATCCCTTTTTTCTTGATGTTATGATATTGCAGACCTTTTAAGATCCGATTTAAATCTGAAATTAAATTACTAATCTGAAGTGATTTAACTTTCAGTCTGTTAAAGAATGCCAGGCAAATCTTTCAATGATTTGATTTAGCTTTGGCTAGTGAGCATATACAGATTATGCCACAGAATTACATACTTGGACTACCTGTCCCAAAGTTTCCTAAGAATTTTTATCATCCAGTGATCAAAGCATTATTAGCCATTTGAATTTTATATACATGTGAATGGGGAACAGTGGACATTTGCCATTTCATCTGCAGCCTGAACATCAATGATAATACCTTATAGTGCATGTCACTAAAGGGTCTCAAAGCACGCTTAGGGTACGTCTACTCTGCGGCGCTATTTCGGGATATTTCCAGTATCCTGAAATAGCTATTCTGTATCTTTTAAACAAGCCCGTTATTTCAAAATAGCTTTTGAAATAACGGGCTTGCTATTCTGATGTCCCTGTAAACCTCGTTGCACGAGGATAAGGGATGTTTCGGAATAGTGCTCTATTTCGAAATTTGGGACTATCTACAGTGCCAAATTTCAAAATAAACTATTTTGAAATACACTCATAATTAGCTATGCAATTTTTATAGCTCTCATTGCATAGCTTATTTCGAGCTACCAGTGCAGTATAGACGTACCCTTACAGACATTAAGTATTTAAGCCTTGCCAACACTCCAAAGGGCAGGTAGGCAACTACTATGCTTATTTTCACAGTAACAGAGCCATAGGGGTTAGTGATGAAGCCCCACAGACCTAATTAAAATCAAGAGGATCTGCTCAGCTTTGAAAAATCTGGCTCGGAGAGACTTGCCAAAGGACATACAAAAAAAAAAATCTGATGGTATTAAGGATACAGTCCAGTTCTCTTGGTTCCTAGAACCATGCTGTAGCCAGCAGACTACATCTATACAACATATTCAGATAATATAAGTTGCTTTTAAAAGTCTTTTGTGGCAAAAGAATGGCGGCTTGGTTTTCAACCACAGCAGCTTTAAAGAGAGATACACGTTGTCTAGGAGTCAGAGCAATGCGGCTTGTTCCAAGTCTCGCCCCTTAGGCTACCTTTTAAAAAAATGCACATAATTTTAAGGTAAGGTGCTGGACGGGTATCTTCAGTGATCAACAGCTTCCATTCATCCATAAAACAAAGAAAAGATGGGTGCTGATTGTGCAAACAAACCCATGATGCTGTGCCAATATACCTCAAGGCTGGCCTGAATGGAAAACCTTATTGGGGTGAGAAAGTAGTTCATTTACTATGTATAGTTAATCTCTTGTTTCTCTTCTGAGAAGGCCAACAAACGTGCCAATAGTGATCATTGTGACAATGGCTGTGGGTGACCACTTGTTTGCTAGGACTGAACTGAGACCACCAACTTGTTTCAGTGTGCCCATTCAGGAGATGGCACCTTTCCTGTTTTATTGGACATTTCCTGTGAAACTTGGAATACTTGTCATATGTATGACTATTTACCCCCTTGATACCAGGTTAATTGGAATAGCAGAGAAGTCCGTTACTATCTGAAGGAGAGCTTCCCTCAAGGCCTTTTTTAAATTGACCTAGAAGGGAATATCTATGTGACACAAGAAGTGGACAGAGAAAACCAAGCAGAGGTAAGTATGAACATAGGGATCAAATAGGGACCCTACCTGAGTTAGTCCAAAGTGAGTATCCAACCCTTAATTAGCACTAAGATTTGACTAATGAGAAAATTCACTGGATACTTACTCACTAACAAACCTTCATGTGTGTGAAACACAATCATAAAGTTAGAACCATGCAACTAGAGTCTGTTTATGTACTTACATGTCCTTCATCACAGGGAAGTTGGAAAGTACTGTTATCCCCATTTTACAGCTAAATAGGGAAATAAGGCATGGACTAGATTAAGTACTTGCCTAAGTTCATATAGAAAGTCTGTGGGTTGAGCCAAGAGTTAAACCTAGCCCAGTTCCCTATTCCTTAGACTATCCTTCCTCCTTTATTAGAGATAGATTCTGCTATCATTTATACCAGTGGTGCGCAACCTTTTTTGATCTGTGACCCCCGCACCGTGGGGGCTGCCAACTGCCGGGCCCAGCCCCCAGCCTGCCAGATCTAGGTGCTGTGCTGCGGGGGCCACCAACTGCCGGGCCCAGCCACTGGCCGGCCGGATCTAAGTGACACGCCGCACGGTCGCACACAACCCCCGGCAGGCCGGATCTAAGCGCCACGATCCCCTGGGAAGACATCCGTGACCCACTTGGGGGTCGTGACCCACGGGTTGCGCACCACTGATTTATGCCAGTGGCCCTCTGAAAAGAACAAATTCAGATTTTGGCCCATGCTGTGTTGCAAAGAATCCCCAGCTGGGAGAGTGAGCATACAAGGCTATCTGGAGCATTTCTGAGGCAAAGGGGGAGGGCTGCATAGAACATTGCTATTCTTAAGCAATCCCTGGCTGCAATTGGCCTTTGGGGTCCCTTCTCAATTTGTTCCCCAGAATCACCTGGGGCATAATGAGGTGGCACTGAGTGTGGATTCTGAGTGGAGCATGGCCAGACTCAAGGATCTGGACCTTACTGTCTGCTCAGTTTTGGTCTACATGTTGATAAGAGTCAATGTCCTGGCCACAATGCCATGCATCACACTTTGCCAAGGTGATTGTTTAGAACAGGATCTACTGATTTTTCTGTATTAAGGGAACATATGGATCTAATATTTATAGCAGGAGTCCTGGGCCTTCCCTAGAGCAGAAAACCCTGCATGCTAGGCTTTCTAAAGTCTGCTTTCTACCATCAGTGATGCAAGTTTTATCTTCAAACTCTAGATCAGGGGTGGGCTATAATTTTTTGTCGGGGGCCACTTCAAAAATTTCTAAAGCAGCCCCAGCCACACCAGAAAGGGCGGGGCCTCGAGAGGAAGGGGTGGGACTGGGATACTTCTGGGTTCCCCATCCCCAGATCATAATTGGTCTGGGGGTGGGGGAGCACCTTAGCCCGCCCTCCTCTTCCCTCTAGGTGACCATGCCCCTGGCTGGGAGGAGACTTCCCATGCTCCGCCGCCCCCAGGCCAATCAGGGCCTGGGGGCAGGGGAGTGTGCGAAGCTTCCTCCGCTCTGTCCCTGCCCTGCGTGGCACTTAAAAGTGCCACATGCTCCTGGCAGGGCGGGAGGAGGCTTCGCGTGCTCCCCAGCCCCCAGGCCAATCAGAGCTTGGGGGTGGGGGAGCATGCGAAGTCTTCTCCTGCCCTGACAGGAGCGCGTGGTGCTTCTAAGTGCTGCATGCTCCTCAGAGGGTGGGGCCAGGGTGGAGGAAACTTTGCGTACTCTTCTGCCCCCAGGCCCTGATTAGCCTGGTGGTGGGGGAGCACGCAAAGCCTCCTCCAGCCTTGTCAGGAGCGCGTGGCGCTTCCAAGCCCTAATTGGCTTTGGGGCGGGGGAGCAGCAGGGCCTCCGTGGGCCGGATCCACCTGCCTCGTGGGCCAGATCTGGCCCATGGAAGCCCTTTTGCCCACCCCTGCTCTAGATCCTTATCCCTGGAACATATCAAGCTGAGTGCACCATGTCCAATGAAGTGAGAGTCTAAAGGCCTGATACAAAAACCCCTTTATTTTACTGTAATTTGAACCTTGATTCTATACTACCTGTATAGTTCATAAATAGAATGACATTCTGGCTCTCTCTTCCAGAGGCATGCTAATCCAGAAACAATTATTAGCTCATGGGACAAAGTCTCATGTTTCGGCTATGATCCAAGATTAATATATTTTGGTAAAGCTTAGTTTCCAAGTGAGACTGTGCTGGTAACTCAACTGTTTATAGTATCCACTGTCATGATTCACATTCAGTATAGAGTAGCATAAGAATTAATTTTATATGGCTCACTTTCCCCAGCTAGAGGGACAATCTGTAGCACAGAAAAGGGAAAGAGGAGAGAATTATAAATATCATGAGTCCAGTCCTAAACTCCTTCTCTTCAGCAGGTTTCAATAGGAAATTTGCCAGATTAAGTCATACAAAATTAGGCCCTATGTAACTGATAAGAAGTCTCATTAAAATTCTATACAGTGTAATAGAGAATGGTAACTAGTGGAATTTCACACTGACTTGTATCCCTGCTATGATAGTCTATGGGATGGCTTAAAAAGAAAGCATCTCATTCTCTATTGAATTCTATAGACTTTTAGAGTAATTTCTATAGAACTCCCACACAATTTTTCCAGAACATATTTGTTCCATCCCCATTGCACTCAGTAGGGATTTTTCAAAAGGGCAACTATCAATGCTAAGTGCTATTAAATGAATAAAGTTGATTAAATCTTTATTATAAATTTTCTTATGCATTCATTTGAACATGGTCAGTATGAGATTCAGATTTTTGCTGAGAACAAGGATGGAATGCTGTACAGTGATCCACTAAAGCTCCTGATAACCGTGATGGATGTGAATGACAATGGGCCAGTATTCTCCCAGGAGATTTATCAGGTAGAACTCAGGGAGAACACAGTCAAAGGTGAGTGTTGTCTGTCTGTAGCATCACAGGAAGCAAAATGGTTATGGTGGCCACCATGTGGTTAGGAGCACTACTGATAATATGCCATTCTGTACCCCAGGCCCAGTCATACAGGCCTTACAAGGCAAGGCATCATTGAGAGCTTTGCTTGCACAAGAAGCAGGAAGTATAATTCAGAGGGTCATAGATTTTTAGGGCCAGAGGGGCCGTTAGGATCATCTAGCCTGACCTAAAATAAAATGCAAGGAGAAAATTTGAACTCAGTCCCCTTGCATTCAAAGGGGAGTGTTTGCTCCTTTAAGTCTCTATGGGTATGTCTACACTACAAGGGTATTTTGAAATAACTTATTTCAGAATAGAAACTCCCAAAATAACTATTTCGAAAGATCATGTCCAAACTACAGGGAAGCCTTGAAATTAGTCCCAGGCAGGCTCTCCTAATGTGGACGTACTACCTTGATTTAGAGCCCCAGGAAGCACAGGGATGTAATTACCTTGAATGGCCCTGGGGAGGAGCTATTTTGAAATAGCAGCAGTGGAGTGTCCACACTACCACTATTTTGAAATAGCGTTTTCAAAATAGGCATTATTCCTTGTGAAATGAAGATTTATTATTATTCTGGAATAAGAAATCTGTTATTTTGAAACAGGCTTGCTGTGTGGACGCTCCCCTTGTTATTTCAAAATAATGTGAGTTATTGTGAAATAACACTGTAGTGTAGAAGTGCCCATATATGTGAGCAGCTTCAAGAAATGGTTCGTGGCAAGCTAAATACTAACTAAATCTTGTATTCGTCTTATAAAATTTATATAAAAATTAAATATGAACCAATAGGACTAGTAAAAAAGGGAAAATATAACTTTGTAATTTAGTTATGGGAAAATTTGGCAACTATATTACCTAAAATGGTACCTGCCTGTACTAAAGTTACCGATAATACCTAAATGGGTGTGTTCATTTCTCATGTTCCTTATGTCTAGTTTCTTGTTTTGGTTGTGTTCTGTGAAGATACAACGTGCCCACATATGCACTGAATCCTGTATATGTAAAACTTGGTCCAACCCGTAGATCAAAACACACTGATCCTGGGGAAAGTTTGGATCTGGTTCTAAATGTTGCAGCTTGGGCTCATCTCTTATGCTAAGTGAAGAGGAGAAATGACAAATAAATCACTACTTTAGAAAGTCATTTTTTAAATTGCTGTGTTTGTAGTTCCTTTATTCCCGGGTAACTGGTGATGTTTCTCTGCATGCAGGGAGTGAGATTCTCACAGTCAAAGCAGAAGATGCTGATGACCCAAAGACCAGCAATGCTAAAATTGCTTATGAGCTATTGAACCAGGAGCCTCAAGTGTCAGAAGGCTTTTCATTTCGTATTGGAAAAGACACTGGAGCGATAACCTTACAGGTCTCTGAACTGAAGACCAATGCTGCAAAGCACTATCAACTTCTTGTTCTTGCAACAGATCTTGCCGGGATGGAAGGGGGTATGTTTTCTGAAGGATCATGGGATCTGATCACTGATTTGTTACTAAGCTGTTGCAGTGTCCAATGTAAACAAAACAAAAACCAAAAATACCCTCACCTAAACAAACATTCCCTCAGTTAAATACATTGATTAAAGTGCAGATGGCATGAAATTGTCACCACATGAATGCAGTAAGTCCAAAAACAATTGCCTTTTTTTGGGAAACTGCTCAGTATCATAGGTCTCCTACATGTAAATATTTAATCAGACAGGAGCTGTGACATTCAACATCCCTGGGTTGCTTAATAGCTTTGTTATATGGCCCACTATCTTATTGATCATCCCATGATACAGCACCATGGGAGCTCCTGAACCTGCTGGTTTACATCATGGGGTGCAGTTTAGTAACTCCGACACTGCCGGTTTCTCTCCAGTGAAATTAGCCTCCTGCCTCCCTGGGAAAGAAATGAGTATTTTGTACAAGGTGGCAGAGCCTGGACTACAATTCAAGAGCCAAATTCTCAGCTACTGTACATTGGTGTAACCCCAGTGACGTGAATAGATACGTTGATGTAAACCAAGAATGTGGTCTCAGTCTCATCTATTAACCAATGTACAGGTTGAAACTCCATAATCTGGAGTTCCCTGGTCCAGCATCATCAGGGATAATCTGATGGGCTGGGGCCAGGGGCATTTCCAGAGTAGGAGGCCAAGAAAGCGGAGCCCCAGGCGCAGCACCCTCCCCCCACACCAGTGGCTCCCATTGGCTGCAAACAGTGAACCGGAGTCAATGGGAGTCGCATGTGTGTATGTATATTGGTGCATAGATGGTTTTGTGGACCACTTTGAGAAACGCTGCATTAGAGAATAGCTGCTTCTGCATCAGAGATTTACTTTTGTCAAGAAATCTGAAAAAAATCCTGTGTTTGGTTCCAGGTCTCAGCAGCACCTGTACTGTCTTGATTACAGTTGTGGATGTAAATGACAGCCCTCCTGTGTTCTCACAGACAAAGGTAACCTTCTGACATAGCATGCAAGTGATTTACAATATGTGTAGATCAGTGACTGGGAAGATACAATATGGTCTTAAAGACATCCATAAAGTGATGACTGCTACAGCACTGTAAAAACACATGCCCAATTCTCTCAATTCCATTGATGAAGAAACCCAAAGCACATTATATTCAACAGTCAGGCAAGAGAGAGAAAAATGTAGTGTGGGGATTATGATGTCTCTATTAATGAAACAAAAGACAGGACTATGCAGCACTTTAAAGACTAACAAGATGGTTTATTAGGTGATGAGCTTTCGTGGGCCAGACCCACTTCCTCAGATCAATTTGTGGAAGAAAATTGGCACGACCATATATACCAAAGTGATACAATCAAAAAAAAGTGAACACACATAAAATTGACAAATCAAATTTTAGAACAGAGTGGGGGTGAGGGGGGAAGGTTAGTGTCTGTGAGGTAATGACATTAGGGGTGATAATTGGGGAAGCTATCTTTGTAATGGGTGAGATAATTAGCATCTTTGTTGAGACCCATACATAAAGTGTCAAATTTAAGCATGAATGACAGTTCTGAGGCTTCTCTTTGAAGTCTGGAGTTAAAATGTCTTTGAAGCAATATGCATGTTTTAAGGTCATTGAGAGAATGGTCAGTCTGGTTAAAATGGCAAGCAACAGTTTTCTCTCTGTGAGAGAGCCTGATGTCTGTTTTATGTGCATTGATTCTTTGGCGAAGTGTCTGAGAAGTTTGTCCAATATACATATCAGACGGACACTTTAGGCACATGATGGCATAAATTATATTTCTGGATGAACAGAAATATGTGTTCTTGATCTTGTAAGTGGCATGGTTAGGTCCAATAATGGTGTCAGCAGAGTAAATATATGGACAAAGCTGGCACCAGGGTTTGTTGCAAGGGAAAGTTCCAGGATTGGTATTAGTGTGGTATGTCCTGTAGCTGTTGGTAAGAATCATCGTGAGGTTAGCTGGTTGTCTATAGGAGACTATGGGTCTGTGTCCCAGAACCTCTCGGAGGGTAGTATCTTGTTCCAGTATAGGTTGTAGTTTATTGATAATGCGTTGGACGGATTTAAGTTGGGGGCTATAGGTGATCACAAGTGGTGTTCTATTGTTGGTTTTCTTGGGTCTGTCTTGAAGTAGATGGTTTCTGGGTATTCGTCTGGCTCTTTCAATTTGTTTTTTTATTTCTCCGGGTGGGTAATTGAGGTTTATAAATGCTTGGTAGAGATCCTGAAGTTTCTGGTCTCTGTCAGTGGGATTAGAGCAGATGCGATTGTATCTAAGGGCTTGGCTATAGACGATGGATCGTATGGTGTGTCCTGGATGGGAGCTGGAGGCATGCATGCTTGTGTTTGTGAATGGGTGGGTAGGTGCATGCTTGTATTTGTACAAGATTTTATTTGTGTCTTGTACATATGAATTGGTGCATACATAAAATATATCTGCAGTTTTGGATTGTTGCATTCAAATGTGCATACATTTTTGACAAGCAGCATATAGTTTGTTAGCTTCATGTCTGTATTGGTGGGCTATATATAAAGGTATGCTTGTGGTTGTATGTGAGGGCTCTGCCACGTGTGTGTATGTATGTAGGTGCATAGATGGTTGGTATGTACTTGTGTTGATGTGTAAAGCTCTGTATTTTCCAATTCAAGATAGTGTTATCTTCCCTCAACCCCTTAGAAGGGCAGGGGGTGTGCACATAAGGGTGCTTCCATGCACAGGGAATGAAAGTACCAACAGCTGATGTTCAAAACCCATGAGTTTGGCTCCGCAAATGATGAGAGTGTCTTACAAAACACAAGATTTAGAAAAAAATATGTAGCTATTTTTTCCCCTAATTTTTGAACTTGTAGGAGGTAACAGGTCACAGTTTTAAGGTTTTCTCCATATACAAAAGAGAAAAAAATACTCTTTATATTTTTTAAATAAAACTTGAGATTGTCACAATCTCCTGTCTCTTGGAGCTGGGCTATATGCAGGCCACCAGCTATCATAGGACTCTCAGTAAAATCACCAGCTTTAGTACACTGAACTGAGTGCATAACACCACAAAGAATTTGTGAAACACAGAGAAGTGAGTGACTCATGAAACTTGTAACAGTAGGTCTGAGTTTTGACTGGCTGTAGCAGTTCTGACAACATCCCATTTACTGACAGTGACATTATTTTATAAAAGCAGAGGCTTGTTGGCTTCATACAAAGGGTCCTGATGAACTGAATACTACTTCAAAAAGAATGACAACCAATCTTGCTTGTAATTTCAAGGTTTCCCTGGGTTGCTTAAGAGTAAAATAAACACAATACAAAACACAGAAGTGATTCCAAGTGCTCTTGATTGTTATCATCCCTCTTAAGATGTTGTCACTCTTATTATAGAAGGTGCAATGTTTGATCTCAGTGGGGACAGAATTTAAAGATTATCACACCAGAGTTGGAAACTTTGTTCTGATAGCTGGTGTCAAAGGAGTGCTGACAGCTTACAGCATGGCACCCTGGTGCACTGAATATAATGCAACTAACCCTGCAGCTTAATCATTTCCATATGTAGAGAGATATAATAAAGGTTAAGGGTAGGATTTTCAAACATGCTTTATGTTGGCCTAACTCTGCTCCCACTTAAGTCAATGATAAAACTCTCATTGACTTCAGTGGTAGCAGAATTAAGTTAATGATGAGTGGTTTTGAAAATCCTTCTCTTAATGTCTATGTATGAGACCTGACACTTCATCACAAATGTTAATTTACTATTTCTAAGGTTACAATAACAAATTCATTTACAAATGCATTCAGATACATAATGCTAGAGAGTCAAAGACCTGGCACAATAAAAAAAGATGAAATAGGGAGTTTGTATGGTCTTCAGATACTATCATGTTTATTTACTGTTCATATAAAAACTGGCTACCGACAAATTGTGCACATAGCTTGTCTGTGCAGCAACATATTTATATTACTATAATCTCCTCCTTCCCTCATCCCCGCCATTTCCATTATAACCAATTGGTGTGTTCATATGTAAAATCACCTGAGCATGGATAATTTCTTTTACATGTCTGTTCGGTTCATAATACAATAGGACCTGTAGATACTATCAGAATAGAAACAATGCAAATAATGATTAGGTAAACCCATTCTAGATTAAATGAATAGAGATAGATTGATGATAGGATAGCCCATAACAGTGAGGGGCAACCTAGGCTAGAGAACAGTGGCCCTCCTTTATTTCAGTGGGCTGCAAGATTGTTGTAACCAAGACGGTTTCCAGGGATAGAATAGCTTTGCTAACTGCACTTGCGTACCTAAAATTTGCAGGGTGTGCTGACTGAACCATAGCAGCACTTTGATTGGCTACAGAGAGAGTGCACAGCTCTGAATGTTGTGTGCAATCAGCACGCACCTCACTTCACGTGCCCCGTTGTTTTAAGTGCATGCCACTCTTATAATACTGGTGGGGAAAAAAACAACATGCACAAAAACCAGCAGAATCTGGCAACCCTGTGCATGGCAATGGTAAACAAAATGTCTTGTGGGCCGCACAGAGAACCTCAGTGGGTTATAACCACTGACGCAATCATAATGACTTGTAATCAACTTCTTCTCTTTTACCGTACCTAAAAGTAACCCGAGGAAAAGTGTAAACCAGCAGCACAAGAACCAGAACATCTGATTTCTCTTATCTTTTTAAATGCAGCATGGGCCATTCAGTTTTCCTGAGGATACAGAAGTAGGTACATTAATAACAACTATTATGGCAACAGATGAGGACGAAGAGATGAAGTTCAAGTTCATACACTTTTCTGTGGAATCGGGAAATGAAGATGAAACTTTCAGAATTCTAAGCCATCCACAAAATGGGACAGCCAGCATCTGGCTTGAAAAGGTACTATGTGCTTTTCGACTGGAACACGGTCACTGAAATCCATGAGTTTTTTTGTATGTGGGAACCACAGGAACGGGCCTTCTATATTTAAGATTGCTCAGACCAATAGGCTTCTCCACTATTTTAATATACTCCTATTTACCACCTTCTATTTCTACAGGTTGGACCTCCCTTATCCAGCACCTTCAGGACCTAACCGGTTCTGAACGAGGGGATCTGCCAAACCAGGGGAGGTCCCTCTCCACATGGCCCATGCTGCCCTGCTGCCACCAGACTAGGGCAGCCAGGGCCTGCTGCTGTCCCAGTCCTGGGGATGTCTAGCTGCTGCCAGCCCCACTGCTGCCAGGGCTGGAGCAGCACGGCCGGAGTTCTATAGCCAGGGCTGAAGTTCTGCAGCTGCTTGGCTCCACAGCCGCTGCTGGGGTTGCAGTTCCCTGGCCATGGCTGGAGCTCTCCGTCTACTGGGGCTAGAACTCCCTGCCATGCCGTGCCCCGCCTCCCGAAACTGGGTTCCTGCCTGAGTCGCCAGTCCCCCCTAGTGCGCTCCTGCCCCGCCGCCAGACCTCCCTGTTCCTGTGCTCTGTGGCCCAGGAATATTCAGGGTTGTGCCAGACCATGGATGTTGCCGACCAGAGAGTCCCAGTTAACGGAGGTGCAACCTGCACTACACCCCTTTCCTCAAGCCAGTCAACTGTACTACAGATTGGACCTCCCTGATCTGGCACCCTTGGGACCTGACTGGTCCCGGATGAAGGATTGTGCTGGACCAGGGGAGGTCATTTCTGGCCCCCTGCTGCCATCGCCATCCCCTGCCCTACCACCCCACTGGGCTTCCCGGCTTCTGGCCCCCGCACCGGACAACCTATCTGCATTGCTCTGGGCTTCTTCCCCTCCCCATTGCATCACACTGGGCTTCTGCTCCAACTCCTGCAGTGCCACGTGACTCTCTGATTCTGGAACATCCATGGTCTTGCCAGTTCATGGATGTTGCTGGATGAGAGTGTCCTGGGTTATAGAGGTGCAACTTGTAATATAGATTCCCTTAGACTTAAAAGGCCAAAATTAGAGGAAATTAGAAGAAAAACAAATAAGGTTCTGAGCAGGATTTCAGCCAAGTTCTCATTCTTATGACAGATATTCCTTTTCTTCTGATCTTTAGTTAAGTCCAAGCAGAATGCAGTATAAAGTTACAAGAGAAAGACACAAAAAAGACAATAATACACAACTTTCTCAAACTTCAGAGTTAAACTATTTCCTTTCTAAAAAAAATAATAATCTCTAAACTCCTGGGAATTAAATTTAATTTTTTTCTATTCACTTTAATCTGGCATTTTTGGCTTGAATTGAAGTAGTAAGTGTTAAACTATAACAACAAGCACCAGAATTGTTCATTTAGCCATCATCCCTAGGAAAGAGAGCAGAACCTGTGCTCTTTGACATCCGTGGGAATTTTGCAAAGTAAGGACTGTATGATTGAGCTCTTCAGTATTACTATGTATCCATTTTTCTTCAGCTTCCAGGAAGGAACAATCAAAGCCATAAGAAGGCAATGCGTGTTGTGTCCTGGGACCATATGAGTCACTAATAAATAAAAGCAACAAAGGAGATTATCTTTTAGTAATTATATAACGCAGTGCATCCTTATTGGTTTATTTCTGAGTTAACCAGTCTTACCTTCCCACTGACGTCAATGTAAGGGTAAGAGCTTGGCTTTTCAGTGTCATCACTGAAAGTGCTAATACTCAACAGACAGCAGTAGAAGTGATCATATCCTTTCAGTGAAGTCAGCTAGAGCCTTACCTTTTTACTTGCTGCATGGCACTTTGGAGAGCTTAGCCTTTGGAAAAAGTTAGTGGCATGTGAAACGTAATATTAAAAACTTAGGACTCGGTGGCACAGAGCTTCATTTTTACCATGTGGTTTAGTATAGCACAGTGGTGAGAGGTCATAAGTGACATAGGAAAAATTCAAGTACTTCCTTGTCCAAATTGCAGTGTCTGGGTCATGAATACTAGAGATTGGTGGTATCAGTTGAATATCTGATGGACATTTTGTCCACAGTACCAAATATACCTTTTAATATCACAGCTGGGAGTCCTAGTTCAGGAGGCAGCCAGGCCTGAAATAGCAAATATGTGGCAAATCAAGCCTGAGATGCTTGTGCTGAACTGCATGGAGAACCTTGTGCCATTCCTGGCTTGAGCCAGTCAGTATTTGCCGAGAGCAGCAAATTCTGGCCTAGAGACTGCAGCAGACATGTCACTTGTCTTATCTGAATGTGTGAGTTGCTGTGAGGGTCTCCTCATTTAGAACAGCAGGAGAGGGAAGGGATTTCTTCGGTGACACTCAGTAAAGGAAGAGAGATTGAGAACCCAATAATCAGGAATGACGTAATGAGAGCGCTTCACAAAATGCAGCTCTTGAGTCAACAAATTTCATTTGTAGATTCAACCACTGATAGAGGCTAGGTCTACAACACTACAGCAAAAAGTCGGAACAATTGCAGTTTGCAATTTGCGTATCTTTTTCTGCTTTTCTTTCGAAAGAGGCTTTTCTGAAATTTGGCCTGTCTACATGGGGCCAAATTTTGGAAAAACCTCCTCTTTCAACATATCCCTTTTTCCTCATACAATGAGGATTACAGGGAAGGTGAAACAACGCGTCCGCTTTTTCTGAAATTGTTCCAAAAAAGCAGATGTGTTCCTTGGACGCAGCATAGCTTTTCCGGGATACCGGCGGTATCCCAGAAAAGCTCTGCACTCTAGAAAGACAGAGTGTTAGATCCTAGGATCTGAAACGGATCAAATTCCACCCTCATATTAGGATATCGTGGGAATTAATGGGGCAGCTGAAATCACATGCATCTGGATAGCATTTGGGTCATTGCTGAGATGGAAATTACACAGAAGAATCCCCTACTATGTATGAAAGCAAAAGTACTGAGCAGAAAACCAGGAACAGGGCCGGCTTTAGGAAGTACAGGGCCCAATTCGAACAGTTTTGATGGGGCCCCAGCAGCCAGGATTTTTTGTTGAGCAAAAAAAACCATCACACAAAAAAAGGGTCACAGCCCCTTTAAATCACCAGCTACAGGGCAGAGTCATGTCCTGCCTTCCCGCCAAACCCCAGGGCCGACCTCCTCCCCCCGTGGCGCAGGGAAACCCCTGCACTCGACTCACCCCTCCTGCGGCACAGGGAAGCCGCTGCGCTCCTCCTCCGGGGTCAACGCCCCATCCTGCAGCGTGCCCGGCACACCAGCACACTTCCGGCTTTAGGGCACGGTGCCCTCTTAGGCATGGGGCCCGATTCGGAGGAATCAGTCAAATTGGCCTAAAGCCAGCCCTAACCAGGAACATCTGAGTTCTAATCCTCTGTCACTGAGGATTACAGAATTCACTTACATCAGAAAGATGCAGTGAAAATTAATTAAAAGATATGATTCGTTTTGAAAATGTAAGTGTTATGCGTAATTGTTATTACTGGAGAATGCTAAAACTATGGTTAAACCTGCTGGGAGAGTGATCTATCAAAGTCCTTCCTTCTTTGGTTTAGAGAGATTCTATAACAGAGATAGTTACACATAATCACAAAGGTAATTGATAGGAAAAAGGAAGGAACCCTTGCGACCAAAAGTGAGTTGCAGCTAATCCCAGAGTGATGTTTCAAGCCATGAATGTATTTATTTGGTCTGTGTTTTAAAAGTTTCCCTTACAGAATGATGATGATTACATTATTCTAATCTTACTTTAAATCTTTGAGAGCAATGTTAACTTTGTTTCAGTGTTTAGTAAACCAGCAGGGCTACTAATAATCCTACCCCATCTCTGTGGCTTGTGTGCTCTCTGATGCATGCCAGGCACATCTAGAAGTTAATCATTTTTGTCCAGGAGAACTGTAAAATGAAGATTCTATCAAGTCATCACTGTTTTCAGAGAGCTCCTCCTCACTCGCTCTAATTTGGGTCCCTTGGTTTTCTTGTCACAAGTCCTGGTTGACTTGTTGGGGGCCTCCCTTTCCTCCCACACTAATACTCCCTTCTCCTCTGTTAGGGTTTTTTGTTTTGTTTTTTTTGAGGGGGGTGGAATGTAATGATTTTTAACATAAGGAAATAGAAGTGAAGCATTTGCAGTGTCTAAACAAATAAATACATTAGAAGTAAGTTTCAATTAAATTCAGATATAAAAAGAGTAAGATGGGTCTCTAAGGCTATTTCTACACAGCAACATTATTTTGGAAAAATTGATGTTATTCCAAAACAACATAGTCTGCATCTACCCACAAGGATTATTTCGACATTATGTCGAAATAATGTTGAACTAGAGGACTGCTTACTCCAACTCCAGTAACCCTCATTGTATGAGGAGTAAGGGAAGTCGGGGGAAGAGTGCTCTCTCTCAAAATAACTGCTGCATAGACAGCGCCAAAAGTTGAAATAAGCTATTTCGACTTAAGTTACGCAATTAGCGTAGCTCAAGTTGTGTAGCTTATTTCAAGTTTAGCCCTGCTGTGTAGACACGCTCTAAGGGTATGTCTACACTGCAAGGGAATTTGGAAATAAGTTATTTTGAAACAACAACTTCCAAAATAGCTATTTTGAAATAGCATGTCCACACTACAGGGAAACCTCAAATTTAGTCCGAGGCAGACTCCCTTAATGTGGATGCGCTACCTCGATTTAGAGCCCCAGGAAGCACTGGGGAGTAATTACTTTGAATGGCCCCCAGGAGGAGCTATTTTGAAATAACAGCCATGGCGCGCCCACACTACTGTTATTTCGAAATAGCAATTTTGAAATAGGCATTATTCCTTGCGAAATGAGGGTTTATTATTCTGGAACAAGAAGCCTGTTATTTCAAAATAGTTTCAAAATAACGGGCTTGCTGTGTGGATGCTCACCTTGTTATTTTGAAGTAACGTGAGTTATTTTGAAATAACGCTGTAGTGTAAACATGCCCTAAGAGTATGTCTACACTGGAGTAATAGGCATAATTTCCAGCTTCGGGTGACATACCTACACTCGTTCTGACAAAGCTAGTGAGCTGATAGTTGCAATAAAGTCATAATAGTATGGGTGTCAGAAGGGACTAATTGCTCTGACTGCGATCCTCTTTGAAACTCTAGGTACATATTCAGGCAACTAGCTCATTCCCATGCCTGTACCCTCCTATGGTTGATTTGCCATTGTTAGCATGCTAGTTCAGTCAAAACTAGCCCAGATCTGCCTACACAAGCTCCAGTGTAAAAATATCAGTAGCTCTGCTTTTAGTTTTCCATCTGATTTCTGGGGCACAGAATCAGGTCGTTAGTAAATACATATTACCCCCACTTTACCCACAGGAACGCTGAAGAACAGATGTGAAATGACTTGAGCAAGGTCCCTGAGTCACTCAGCTTCAGCTCTGGTAGTAAAACTAGTAAATATCTCCTAACTTCTAATAGTGTGCTAAATCAGCACAGTGTACTTCCTCTCTGGAATAAAAGATGTGTTATATTTTTGTATTTTGCTTCTTTCTAGCAGCATTGTCATACCTCTCATTCAGTATGCTAAAATCTCTACTGATTCAGTTTACTAGAAGAATATGTACAGAACAGGTTAGTTTTTTAGCAGAGGAATTTCCATATACACAGAGGAGACAGAATACTCATGGAATATTGTGCCATGACCAAATAAGGAAGAAAGGAGATTTCTGCACCCACGCCTTAGTGAAATATTGCATATAAATGGGCATCTCTCTGAGCAGTTCCTGCTGTGCTTCCTGAGCAACAGCTTTACATGTTGAACCACAAATGCTAATAATATAATGGGAAGCCCTTTCATAAATGGACTAGGATATTTGACAGTAATGGTCCAAACCACAACAGCAATTACTGTAGTGTTTTTATAGAAGGGACTTGAAAGATTCGTTAATATGTTATACAACATAAATGCCTTGAGGTGTAAGCCTTCATTTGGGATACCTGAAAGCAGAACTGAGCAGTAAGAATTAGAAAAGGGCTGATACTGAGATTAACTTTAAGGCAGGGGGTTTACATTTGGCCTAAGTGGCAGATGTGCCAAATTCTCACCATTTTAAGTAGGGTTGCCAGATGGTTTCAACAAAAATACCAGACACACTTGACATTACATCACAATCTACATTACATCTTATTTAGAAAATACTGGACATTTATATTTTCTCAATTTGTTTCCGGAACAGAAAGCTCAAATATTGGACTGTCCGGTTCAAAACCGGTAGGGTTGCCAGATGGCTGAACCAAAAATACTGACCCCCCCCCCCCCAAAAAAAAACCCAAAAAACACCAGGGAAAAAATTCTGTTGAGGAAAAAAGAACGAGGAGGGAGACCAAAGTTGTTGCACAAAAAAAAAGACTCCAAGACTTATTAAGCAAAAAAAAAAAAAAATTATAAAACAGCATTAAAACAGCATGGCCCCTTTCAGAGTGAGTGCGGAGTTAGAATAAGGATAGGAACAGGGGAGTGGTTGAGCACTAAGACCCAGGGAAGGCATTGCTTCCCCTTGGTCTTTAGGCTTTTTGCTGGCGGCCATTTTGTGTTCTTGTTCAAGCCAGAACTTAGCTTCCCTGCAGAACCAGGTAAGCAGGGGGTCCAGGGACGGGGGCTGGGAGTGTCGGGACCTGGAAGGGTGGGGAGAGAGGCCGGGGGCTGGGCCCGAGAGCTAGGGTTGCCAGGTGTCCAGTCATTTCACCTCCTGGCCGGGAAAAAAAATCAGAAAATATTTCAGGTGTCCGGTATTTTCTGAATTTTTTTAACGGACAGGAGGTGAAAATACCGAACTGCCCGGGTCAATACCAGACACCTGGCAACCCTAAAAACCAGACACCTAGCAACCCTAATTTGAAGCTGTTGGGGGAAAAGTCTGTTCTCAAGAAATTTAACTCCTTTTGAGTTTTGGATCTAACCTAGAACAAAAATCTTAGCATTGATTTGGATCTAGCGATTCAAATTTCCTCTCTGTGAAACTCAAAAGGTTTTAGATATAGGCAGCTGATTGCAGTGCATCTCTTCTTGGGATTCAGATGAAATACTCATTCATTTTAAAATATTAAAAACATAGTGAATGAAATGGCTTACCCTTAAAGATAGTGATTTACAAAAACAGCTAACTGGAAAACCGTTTCTTTCCATTGAAAATTGACAAAAAAAATAAAACTAAAAATTTCTAGTCAAAATGGTATCAATGCATCATGGGAGTTGTAGTTTGTGTAATTTGTATCCCGTTTCTCTTTTTTTGGTCTGAGCTTCCTGACACCTCCCACAATGCACCACAGTCTCCCTTCTTGCTGAGACACCCTTGACAAACATCATAGGAGTCTGTACTGTTGGGCTGTGTCTAGACTGGCCAGTTTTTCCGGAAAATCAGCCGCTTTTCCGGAAAAACTTGCCAGCTGTCTACACTGGCCGCTTGAATTTCCGCAAGAACACTGACGATCTCATGTATGATTGTCAGTGTTCTTGCGGAAATACTATACTGCTCCCGTTCGGGCAAAAGTCCTTTTTGCACAAAGCTTTTGCGCAAAAGGGCCAGTGTAGACAACGTGGTATTGTTTTGCGCAAAAAAGCCCCGATGGCTAAAATGGCGATCGGGGCTTTCTTGCGCAAAAGCGCGTCTAGATTGGCCAGGGACGCTTTTCCGCAAAAAGGGTTTTTGCGGAAAAGCATCTGTGCCAATCTAGACGCTCTTTTCTGCAAATGCTTTTAACGGAAAACTTTTCCATTAAAAGCATTTGCGGAAAATCATGCCAGTCTAGACGCAGCCTTGGTGCATAGTGGGAGATGTAGTCTGGCAAGAGAACCTGGCCTGTAGAGGAGGTTAGGGGCACAAAGCAGACTACAATATTGCCATGAGGCAACAGCATTTCTGAATTTAAAAATTTTGGCTTTTGGGTGTTCCACTTTTCAATTGAAAGACAAAATTTTCCACAGAAAGCAGATGCTTTTAGTGAAAGACAATGCAGTCATGCAACCCATTTTTTGCCTAGCCTGACTTTCAGAGACACCCAGTTAATGTGATTACAGGAACTTGACTATGAGACTGTTCAGGAGTATGTTTTGGTTGTCTCGGTGAGAAACAATGAAGAACTGGTTGGGAAAGAGCAGGATGCCAGCTCTACAGCTACAGTGCATGTGTTGGTTAAGGATGTAAATGAAGCACCAATGTTTACACAGAGAAGGTATGAAGTCAGCATACCAGAAAGCATCGAGTTGGGAACAGTGCTACTGACAGTCAAGGCTACAGATCCTGACATTTACACACCATCATTAAGGTAAGACTTTCCTCTTACCTGATTAGGTTGTGCTATGCTGAATACTTTGTGACTGATGCTTTTTAAAAGTGCTCTGAATTGTTCTCATTTATAGAACCCAAAATGATGTGTTCAGTTAAATTAGTAGTTTTTGGAGCCTTGACATGGCGTTTAGCCCATGTGTGTGTCAAGGCACCAGAAATGACCACGTTAACTGAACACATGATTTTGGGCTCTTCAAATAAGAACCATGGCAGCCATCAATAGAGAGCCACCATTGCTCTGATTCTTTGATATGTAGGACAAAACCACTTTCAGTAATGAATCTGTTACCATGACATGACAACACCTTTAATTAAAATAGTCTCACTGAGGAGTTCAGCACATTAAGGAACTGTAAGAGGTTAAGCCTGGAGAGAACTGGTTGATCAAAAAAAAAAAATCATCAGATGCTTGGCATGCTTGAGATTTTAGAAGAAAATGTGTTATTTCAACCCAAAAGGACATTCCCCATCCTGGCAACATTCCATCACATGGGGACAAGCTATAGAAGGGGCAAACTTTTGCCAAAAGGTGAAGGTTGAGTCTAAACCACCACTTCATATACTGGAGGATGTATGGTGGGAGGAATATGGCTTGGCAGTGAGGAGCCAGAAGAAAAGCTCCCTACCACACTGAAACTTGTAGGGATTTCCCTTATGTTATGATATTACTGTCTCTAGGAAACTGTTAACACAGGGCTAACAAGGAGATTCTTCTGCGCTGTGATACAATCTGAAGGGCAGAGGCTGCTAGAAGTAAGCCAAAGTGGGAAATGGGAATAAAGAGATAGCACACAACTGCCCCGATCCTCCATGGCTCCCCCAAGATCCAGGAGAATTCCCTGTAGAAATATTACTCATGGGGTTTGAGGGCTACCCCCACACCTCTTCTGCTAGTAGCAATGAAGTAAACCCACCCTTTAAAGGGTAGATCTGTAGGAAACTGAGTTGAAACATGTATCACATCATTTGAGATTTTCCCACACAGGCCATAATCTGACCTGTTTAGACAATGTAGTACTCACTCCTTTATAAATATGATGACATGTATCTCCTTCACTGCCAGAAAAAAATGTTAAAGCCGAATATAAGGAATGCTAACTGTGAGATAATTTTGTTCACTGGGACATCTGGAGTTTGACTCCCTAATGATCCTGGAGAGATTGTCAGATTAGCACATGAGCAGGAATTTCATGCACCAGCATGTGAGCATTACCTTTAAACTGGTGACAGAAGATAGAAAATATATTTATAGATGAATACATTCAAAATGCTAAACTCATCTGTATCAACCCATGAAGCTTGAATTTTGGTTTTGGTTGCTTTTACCAAATAAAAGGATTTTTTTATTCAAAACCTAAAATGGAAATTGCAATTGTTTAAAGATCATCCAGGGTAAGAGAGAATGAAAAAGCCTCACATGTTTTAGAGGCACATGTCAGGATTTCTGGCTAAAATGGAGGGGGTAAATTATAGATGCCCTGGCATCCTGCCAGAAAGCAAGCAGGAATTAATGAGCCAGTGTGTAATTTCCTTCAAAGCACAGTCTACAGTTCAAATTACTTCTTATTTGTTCCTGTAAATGTGTACCCAAACAGCATTAAAATAAGGACACGGTTTTAATCTGATCCTTTAAAAAATGGATTAGTCACTGGTCTGTAGTTTTCAATATTACAAATAAACCCAAAAGAAATCTTACCCAGCAGATTTCTGGGGGGGGGCCTTCAAAATTCTGTATTTCCATTTTCTACCCAGTCCTTGAAATATAGTTTTGCCGAGAAAGTCAGACGTAACTTCAGAAAGCGCTGCATGGCTCTATTCCAAATGTGCTAGCATTGTCTTGTCCTCTCCCATTTTGGCTATTGCAGCCTCCTCCTCTGGCCTAACATCCATCTTGTCCCCCTCAGGTTCATTTTCTGGCTTCCCTTTCTCCACCATATCAGGCATTCTGAGTATCAAAGTCCATGAATATGTAGGTGGGATTCTTTTCCATGTGATGGAACTGCCAGTTGACAGAGACTTGGTGTGGCCAGCTCTAGGAACCCTCCTTGTAGCATACTCTGGAGCCAAGGGCATGCTGGGATGGAACTCTGGTGCAGCTGATGATTAGGCTCTAAAAATTCCACACTGCCCCACCAATCAGAAACATGTCAGACTGAAAACCGTTGTGCGCATCCCCATTCCCATCTCTTCTGCCTGCCACTCATAAATGGTCCATAACTTCACCTGTAGCAATAAAAACCCTCCCTTTTGGGAATCAGGCCCGCAGCTGATTTAACTCATTCAGCTGAAATTGAGCTACACAGCCCCCATTCTTCACAGAATAAGAAACCCTCTCATTGACTTCAGTGGAAATCACCTGTATTCCTCTATGGGAGAATATGGCTCCAGGAGAATTTCTATTTACTGTCCCCAGTTTAAAGGTAATGCTCCTTTAAGAATTCCTTAAAGGAGACAGAGTTATTTATTTATATGATGAAGTGCTGTTTTTGAAGCTCTGGAGCTGAAATATTTCAGGTTAATGGATATTTTATCAATTTCATCTTAATTTTTCATTTAGCAGATTCTATGATTTAGCACAGCATTTTTTAGATTTGGGTCATGGAGCCATGAGGCTAAACCACTGCAGGCCCATACCACTTTGTTTACTTAATGTGTCCGTAGCCATGGAGCCTTGCCATTTACAGCCAAGAGGAGCTGCAAGGCTCCATAGCTATGGAGATGTTAAGTAAAAGAGGCTATGTGTACATTGTGCTGGTTTTGCACAAGAAATATGCAAATGAAATAAGGCTAAGCGTGGAATATCACCAAGCCTCGTTTGCATAATTAATGAGCTTCCGCTTTTTGCGCAAGAAGCTTTTGCACAAAAAGGAACCATCTACACAGCTCCTTCGTGCGCTAAAATCCCCTCTTGCGCAAGAGCTGTTCTTCTGCATTTTTTTCCAGTGTAGACGGCTCCTTTTTGCGCAAAAACCTCTTGCGCAAAAGTGGCCAATCATTAATTATGCAAATGAGGCTCGACGATATTCCACGCTTAGCCTTATTTGCATATTTCTTGCTCAAAACCAGCGCAGTGTAGACACAGCCCAAGTGTTGCCAGCCTGCCAGCACCTTATCCTGGTAGCCCTGCAACCCAAGTTTGAAAAACACTGAGAATTTTAGCAGATTGGGATTTTCTTTCTTCAGTTTCACATTGGTGATTTTGACTTTATCCCACAATCTCAACCTTACTGTTCTGAGAAAAGATGAAGTGAATTATGTAAATTAATGGCTGCATCATAAATGTACATGGTAGAATTGACAAACTAATGAGGAATAAAGCTTATTCTGCTCACTATGAACTTGCAACGGTATTACAAATAACTAATCAGAGTTAATATTAAATGAACATAATATAGATCACCTCTATCACATTTCACTTTGCAGTTACTCCTTAAGAAATGATTCAATGAACTGGTTTTCCATTGATGAGCATTCTGGAGAAGTTAGAGTCATGCAGGCTTTGGACAGAGAAATGGTGCAGGATGTTTACACAGTGCAGGTCATTGCGCAGGACAAAGGTAAGAATGTGTTTTGGTTTTGGATGAAACAGGTTTCTTCTCTTCTCAGGCAGAGGGAAGAGACAGAGGACCAAACTCAGAGATGATGCATATGGGTTTGTGAGTAGCACATTTGTAAGTGGGTATGTGTCTTAATAAGACATTCAGTCAACATGATGTAACATGCATTTGGAAGAGGGAGTCAGAAAAATTGTACTTAGAGACACCTCTCAGTTTGGCACCATGCCTGTACATGGAGTCTATCTAGATTACAAAGACAGGAGCATCATGAATCTCTGAAACTTGGCATGATTTCACTAATTTTACAGATAGCATAGTGAGAGAGATTTCTAGCTTAAGGTTTCATTTCTGCATACTTTATGGACATGGGACTAAACTTCTGTAAGCAGTGCATGTGTATACATTATGAGGTCAAAACTGACAGTTTTGTCCTGACCATGTATAAAATGTGCAGCAGAACACAGCTTCACCAAAATCTTCCTTTATGGATTTACTGGCATCTATTCATTATTGAAAAAAATAGGTTTCACTTCCTGGACTTATGTATCATAACTAATTTGTATAGTTATGAGATATACAGACTGTAAGTATGCTCTGTTACGGCCAAATTCTGCTCTCCTTTACATGATGTAAATTCGAAGTATCACCACTGAGACTATGTCTACACTATGGGGTTTTTCCAGGATACCAAAGGTATCCTGGAAAAACTCCGCCGTGTCCAAGGAATGCATCTGCTCTTCGGCTTTTCTTTTGCGGAAGAGCAGACGCGCTCTTTCGGAAGCCTTGTCTTCCTCCTCCCACGAAAAAGAAGGTTTCTTCCGAAAGAGGAGGCTTTTCTGAAATTTGGCCCAGTGTAGACAGGCCAAATTTCGGAAAAGCCTCTTCCAAAAAAACTATTGGAAAAAGGTGCACGAATTGCGGAGTGCAATTTGCATGCCTTTTTCTGATAGATCATTGTAGTGTAGACATAGCCTAAGTCATCAGATTTACATCAATGTAACTGAAAGAAGACTCTAATCTTTTGTTTGACCAGCAAACTAACCAATCTGACATATCGCTTTTTTTCTTCAAAGTGTCTTCTCAATTTAAAAATAAAGAGCTACCGAGCTGGGAAACTTAAGGGAAATTGCTTAATGCCAAGAAAACAAATTATTTAAAAATATTTTGAAATACCAGAAGAAAAGCTAGTTTTTCTTTCTGTGGTGAATAGCCTTGATTAACAATTTGTCTTCCCATCCCCCCCCCCCATTAAGAATTGTAAATGGATGGCCTTATTGAAATCTCCAGACTTAAAACTCTTTCATTTGTGTTTAAGAAGATGGCTTGCTGAATGATATTCAATTCACATTCAGCATCACAAACAGAATAACTTGATTTTGATTTTTCTAACTCGGCCACCACTGCAATCAGTGGACACAGGTGCATGTTCTGATTATATGGATGGAAAATGAGGAGGGTTTTTTTTAAGACTAACGCTGTTAAAGAATGAATATCAAACCTTTATTCCTATAAAAGCTGCTTCTCAGCAATGATTCACACTTCAATGATGTCACAAACAAATTTACCTAAAAAAACCCAACTAATTCAGTCAAGAACATTTCTCTTTCAGCCTGTCTGATTCACACCTCTGTCTGGTGTCAGACAATTTACTATTGTCATTGTCAATGAAAGAATCATATGTGAACGCAAGTATTGTAATTATATAAAAATCTTCTGTGTCATATGAAGCTGTAGTCATCCAGCTGCAGTGTGTAGTGTATAAAGGATTGGTATTCAAATTGCCTAAAGCCAATATCACCCCTGAATGGTAAATCACTGAATGCATTGAAAGGGACAAGGTCAAGGAGATGACTGATCACATTTCTTTATAGACAATTGAAGTGAGACACGAATAGGATGATTCACTCCAAAATATAAATAGCCACAAGTGCTCAGAAAGCCCAGTCCTGTGAGGCACTGCAGCCAGCAGGAGTTAAGGCAGCTCAGAACTTTGTGGAAGGAACTTGGCACATCACAGCATTGCATCCTGATGTCTTGGCTTAGTGTTCCCTGGTTATGGAGGCAGGGAGGGTCCATTCACAGTAACCATACACAGTAAACTCTGGTCATCTGAAGAAGTGGGCTGTGCCCACGAAAGCTCACGAATGATACCCTCTACATGTTTTGTTAGTCTATAAAGTGCTACCAGACCATTTGTTGTTTTTTAAGTTCATACACACAGTGATCTGAGTACTGATGGCAACAGTGGAATCACATCCATAGTTCTAACACAGATAAGTGGCTACTACTACAGTGCTTAGGAGGGGATCTTTTTTTCCTACCACCACATAATCAAATGTATATTGATAAAGGTGCCAGTGACCCAAATTGAGAGGCTCACAAGACCTGCCACAAAATAAGAGTCATTCTGCCTTTTTCTCATTTGGTTGGTGCAGAGTGCATGGATAGCCTTGGCGTGTATTCTTGTCCCTTAGCTGACGGGGATTTCATGACTATACTACTTATGATATGTATGGTACCTGGGAAATATTTGCCAATACATGCTGTTTTATTGCAACTTCTAAATATCAGTTGGTTCACCTAAGAGAGTCCTTGCATGGGTTGAGACTTATCTTCTTATCCTTTGAACATCTTTGTCACCCTTTGGTCTAGGAACATCCCTTTTATGAAGAGATTTAAAATTATAGATATTCCTCTGAATGTTGCTTTATCAAGGCAACATCAACAGGCATTATTAGCCCTTTCTCCTACATACATCGCATGGTAGGCTGCATTCAGATCCAGTTACTGAGTTTTAAAAAATAAAAGGTTATTGGTTTCAATTTTAACAATGTACTAAGATGACAGCTGGGGCCATGTTTTCAGCAAACTTATGTGTGCATGCATATGTGTATGCACAAATGAGAATCTGGTCATGCAGACCAGATGCTGCAATTGAATACATTTCACTATTTCACTTGAATGTTAGCAATCAATTAATAGGCATAAATGGTTTAAGAACACCAGAAAATTTGGCACCGGACAATCTACACTGACTTTCTACGGCAAGTAAGGGTTAAAAGTTACTTGAAAGTTCTCAACACCAAATGATTCATGATGTATGATCAGGATGGAAGTGAAAATGTAAGGAACCTTCCAAGATACTAGTTGTAATATTATCTAAAATGTTAGACCATGACGATACTATAGGGTCTGATTCAGAACTGTATTCTGTTAAGGATTTCTCTGAACTTCATTTCTTCATATTACTGATTTCACAAAACTATACAAACTTTTCCACTTTCTCAAGTAAAAATGTTATGGCCAAAGCTTTCCAAAGAGCTCGACAGAGAATCAGAGCCAGATTTTCAAAACAGCTCAGGATGAGAGGTGCCAGTTGGATACTGAATACTTTTGAAAATCTGGTTCCAGATTTCCAGAAGAGCAAGAAAACATTGTAAACAGCAGTAATTCCAGCTTAGACATACTTTCACTGAAATTTTATCTGCTTCACTTTGCGGTTTTCTTGCAGGTAGCCCCTCAATGATGGTCACGGCTGAGATAGCAATCCATGTTTTGGATGTCAATGACAACTCTCCATTCCTAATAGGAGACTACTCAAAATCCTATCTCTGCACACCTCGGAGGGAAAAGTAATCCATTATGATCAGTGCCTTTGACCCTGATGGGGCAGGAAACAGTGCCCCGCTAATTTTTTCTCTTGCCAATAGCCCCATGCTTCGGAGAAACTGGAGGATCAACCTGATCAATGGTGCGTGAATGATAAATATAGGCTTCATAACAGAGAAGAGATAGAAAGCCTTGTTTTAGTCCCTATCTGTCTCTATCTGTGTCTTATGAAATTAATTTGGGCTGAGAATTCCCATGTTGAACACAAAGACGAAGGAGAATTGTTGTGGGAAGGCCATCTGGAAAATGGATTTTGCATTATAGATTGCTAAAACATTACTCTGATTTAAAAAAAATGTGCCTTTTTTTGTCTTACACTAACAGTTTTTTACCATCCCTTCAAACATTTCACATGGTTAAACCCCCTTGAAAACTCAATGTATTTGAAGGAGAGGAGTTTTAATGAACCCAAGTGATCAAATATTGTTTATTATGGATGGCTTAGGAGTCCAATCCTGCACCCTTTGATTTCAACTGGAATTACTGACCCAATTGCTGCCTTTAATAATGCCAATCAGAATTTTTGTCATTGGCTTCAAATAGGAGCAGGATTGGTAGTGTGAACATTCTATTCTACCTTCTGTTGACTGGTTTCATCTTACAGAAAGCAATAGGATTTTTCCATAGCTGATTGTGAACAAAATTCTCCCTTCTGCTCAAGTGGCGGAAGGCTGTATTTTTGGAGTGGGGCAGTGTCCAGCATTTCAGAGTATTACATAAAGATTGTTTTATTAGGGAGAATCAGTAGAGTTTTTTCTTAGTTAAGACTGAAAATATACTTCCATTATAAGGCTGATTTTGAACTCCTTGTAACTTTTCAAGAAGAATAACAGTCTCATGATTTCCAACTCTTCATGTAACTTTCAATGGCAACTAGAAGATTTTCTGAAAATGTTGATTAAACTGAGTAAGCACTTGCAGATCAAAAGGCTTTAAAATGGCTTCTTGTTGAAACTTGTGGAAATTTTCTCCAGTGTGTTTGTGCCCGTCCGACTACTCCATTTGATAACATTACACAGAAAATTTCAAACATTTTAAACTTTTGTTCACACAAGTGACAGTTTTCAAAGGCAGGAGTAGTAAAGTGTTTAAGAAACTATCAGTATTTGAAAGCCAGATGGAGTTTATTTTGGATCAAAGCTAAAGTTGCTAAAGTTGTTATTAGGGGTGAAGTTTACAGACAGAGGAATTATAGCAACAGGGAAAAATTTTGACATCAGCCTCTGAACTAATTCAACCTCTGGTTAGTTTTCTAAAGTGAAAGGAAGTTCTTGCCTCCCACCAAATAGATTTATGAGGTGTTTACATGGAAGATGCACAGGTAAAACTCTAAGGTAGAGAGATAGATGGATCAGTAGGGATTTTAATATAATATTTGTGTTACTCTGATTTTAGTTTCTGAGTATTTTCTTTCAAGGGCTAATATTAATGAGAAATGTAAGTTAATATATTTATTAGTGGACAATAAGATTTTTTAGGAAGTCCTTATTATTGCTGCTTCTTGAGAATAAAGTTGTAAATGTAGTTTAGTAGGAAAGTTTATATTGTTATGGCAACAATATGTATACATCCTGATGGTTGAGATTGATCTGTGTGTGTGTGTGTGTGTGTGTGTGTGTGTTCTCTCTCCTTTGTCTATTTGAGGTTACTGATGGAATGAGTTTATTTTGGGTCAAAGCTAAAGTTGCTATGTTGTGACATAAATTAAGGATGTTAAATTGCAGTTATCTGACTAATCGTGCAATCAATACAATTTGTATTGACTACACGATTAGTTGATAAGAGCCGCTCTGCAAAGCTACAATGGGGGTAGCTCCAGGAGCTGACTTGAGCTGGGAATGAGCAGTCCTGGCTCATGCCGGCTCCGGGAACCACCTATGCTGTGGCTCTGCATTTTAAATGTAGAACAGGGGCTCTGGCACCAGCCCCTGTTTGTGGCAGAGAGGGCTGGCCACAGACAGGGGCTGCTGCCAGAGCAGCCTCTGCCTATGGTGAGCCTTGGGCCTGCGGTGGGCAGAGGAAGCTTCGCAGCAGCCTCCCCTATCGTCCCCCTGCCCCCGCTCCATCTCTGATACAGGCAGCAGGGGCGGGGGGGAGGGAGAGGAAAGGAGGGAGGGCAGGTGGCACCGTGGAGATGGTGCTGGGTGGGGGGGACCAGCTTTTAAGGCTTCCCCCAGCACTGGCTCCTGTTGCCCCCTTTGCTGTCTCTCAGAGGCAGCGGGGTGGGAGAAGTGAGTAATCGATACTTCACTCGACTATCTGTTTAAGCATAAGCTTATTGGGTAGTTGACTACTCGCTAACATCCCTAGATATAACACACATTTCTGATAAAAATAATGGGCCAATTCACCACCACTGCTCTGCCCTCTTCATGCCAGGTATAATTACTGGAGCAGCAAAAAGGGAGTCTGTAAATCAGCGTTCCTTAAACATTTTAAGACCAAGGAACACCAAACAATTTTTTTTATGAGGAAAACCAAGGATTTTTTGTTGAGCAAAAGTTATTGAGCAAAAATAAGTCTCCTGCCCCTTTAAGTGCAGCCATGTTGAACTCTGTTGTTCTCCGCGGCACACCGGTGTGCCCCAGAACACAGTTTAGCAGTGTTTCTTATAAATCCTGACTCCATCTGCAGGAAACTTCTCCCAGCACTGGGTCTGTGAAAGACAGCTATAAGGCTGTCTCCCAACCACCCCTTTGCAAGCTCTAGAGGCAAGGCAGAAGACAGTACTGCAGAGATTCCAGGCAGTGCTACAGACAGTATGGTGGCCATAATTTAGCTCCACAGCTTCCTAAGGTAAATTGGGGGCTTCACCAGCAGCCCAGGATCGTGAGAATGCTATGCCACCATAGTCTGCTGTGAGTTCCATGCTGCACATGTTAGAAGTAGGGATGTAATAGTGTAGTCAATTAACCAATAAGCAAAAGCTTTTTCTCACCCCCCATCCTTCCAGTAAATTTTTTGCAGGCTGGCCAGCAGCCCGCCTCAGTTCTGGCTCCCACCGGGTCCAGAACCTACCCCTGCAGTGGCTCTGCATTTAAAGTGCATTAGGAGCCAGGTGAGCAGGCCACCTGGCTCAGTTCCGGCTCATGCTGGGTCCAGGAGCTTAGACTCCCCCTTAGACAGGGGCTGCTGCCACCCCATGCTGCTGCCTCTTTATCAGAGGCAGCAACACAGGGCAACAGGCAGCTGGTCCAGAAGGAGAGCTGGTTTTTAAACTGGCTCCACTCGTGGACCAGCTCCTGCCTAGCACCCTGCACTGCTGCCTCTGATACAATGGCTGCCAGCCCCACCCCTGGGGACTGTAGACTAGTCGATTAACCAATAAAAATTCACAAGGTTACTCGACTATTAAATTAACCGATATTTAACATCCCTAGATAGAAGTGCAGCCCATTATCTCACCCATGATATTGGTACATGGGCAGCACAAATCATATGGTGTCCTTGGCTTCATTTCCTTCCTTTTAAGCATGTAGACTTTGTAAATGATGGGAGCAGCAACAGCTCCGGTGTCACTTGGTGTTCTGGGCAGGCTTTGCTACAAAGGTTTTTGTGTTTGGCTCTGAGCCTAGTGCTGCAAAGTGCAGAATGCTTCCTGCCTTTAGAAGAGTGGGGGGCAGCCTGCGATCCATGGGCTGCTTGTGGCCCATCAGGATTCTGTGTGTGGCCCATGAGACATTTTGTTTACTTTTGCCCATGTGCAGCGTTGCCAGATTCTGCTGGTTTCCATCCACATAGTTTTTGTCCTACCACTATTACTAAAGTGTCACACATGTAAAGCAAGGGCACATGAAGTAAGGTGTGTGCTGATTGTACACAAGATAGACGGTAAGAGCCATGTGCTCCCTCTGCACCCAATCAAAGTGTTGCTACTATTCAGTCGTCGCATCCCACAAATTCTAGGTACACAAGCAGTTAGCAAAACTACCCTATCCCAGGAGACCTTTTTGGTTATGACAATCTTGCAGCCCACTGAGATGAAGGAAGGCCACCCATGTGGTCCACTCACGAGTGTAGGTTTCCCATCGCTGCTTTAGAACATACAGCACCTTGTGGGAATAGGCCCTCAATCAGCAACAGCACCAGTGGTGTTGATGCCTTGTGATTACAATTAAAGCCCTGCAAATTTGTAGATATCCGCTTTATAGCCACAGGTATCCGCATCTGCGGATATCTATGCAGATATCTGTTGCTCGTTTTTGCGGATACAGCTGCGGATACACATTTTGTATCCATACAGGACTCTAATTACAATCACACCAGAATATGATGATGCAGCCACTGGAAAGTATACTGAATATTTTCAGTGTAGGGTTAAGAAGAGAGGGAGTGAATGCAAGCCACAGCTAGTTTATTACTTGCATTCTTCCTCTAAAATAAATCCTCCCTCTCTCAAACCCTCCTCACTCCCAGCTCTTATATTTGCCTTTCCATTTCATTTTGCTTGTTCTCTGTTATTCCACAGACACACTAGCTTATCTCACCATGGGAATCAGCTGGCTGGAACCCAAAGTGTACCTCGTTACCATTATCCTGAAAGACAGTGGAACTCCAACTAAAGCACAACACATCCAGCTACCAGGTAATAAGAAAGAATTTCATGCTGAGAGGGTTCTTATAACACAGTCCAATGATCTACTCTTCTCTCCATGATAATAAATTAAGGATTACAAAGACCTTCCTCTGTAAATTATCTCTACCAGCCTCTCTCTTTCTCCCTCTTTCCATGTGGCACCTGTAACATAGCACCTACAGTAGAATGTTATCTCACATAGCACTCAGTTTGTTTTCTGGGTTTTAATTTGGAGGGTGATTTTTATAATCACACTGGTATTTTATTATTCAAGCAGTTCTCATTATATCCCTCTATACAGTACCCCATGCACCATGCTGGAGCTTTATTTTTAAAATATTCAGTAAAGACATCTGCTTATAAAAATAACCTTGCCCTGGGCAGCACAAAGAGTTGGTAATAGCAGAGAAATCTGGCATAGGGGAGATGCAGGATCAAGTGCAACCTCAGGAAAGTCCCTGATATGACAAGGGTGCACCAATGTGCTGGCTCTAAAGGTGGCATGCCTCCTGCTAACAGTCAACAGCAGCAGCAGAATATCTCGTGGTGGCTGATTGCTCCCTGTATCAGCTAGAGATATTGTGCCCCCATAGCAACCCTTGGAAAGGAAGAATGATCACTGAGACAGACTGGCAGAGAGAAGACACAGAAAGACAGACAGAAAAAGCCAAGGGCACTCTTTGTACCACTTTTGGTCACTTCCAAATAAAGCTAAATAATTCCTGCTCCACTTTCCCAATGCCCTTAGAAGGGGAGAGGGCACAGGGAGACTCTCCAGTTTAGCACATCTGTGCAGGAGTCAGACAACATGGACCTAATATTCACGCTGTGTGGGGCGGGTAACTATACCTAGCAGCACGGACATATTGAGTGTCACAGGTTGTGCTGGGGTCGAGAAAAATTCATGCTGTTCCTTTCGGTAGCAGCTGTAAGCACAATAGTGTGTTCACTGTGGGAAGGTAAATGTGCCTGCTTTGCACGGGCAAAAGTTGTTAGAGCATCTCCAATCAGCCACCTTTCCCCGTACCTCCTCGAGAGAAGCAAATACATGATTTGGCCTATAAAGGAGACTCATGACAAGGGGTTTAGACAAGATGATCAGAATAGTCCATTCTGGCCTTAAGCATCACAAGTTTGAAGTAAGAGGTGAGATATTAACAGCAAGCTATTCAATATGAGCAGCACTTGCAGGCTCTTTCATAGTTTTCTGGCCAGTGCAAATTATTAAGCACAAGAAAGATATTCCATGTTTGTTATTCAAAATGTCCAGGTTAGGAACATGCTTCAGCAAAACTAAAAATGGTTTTTCCAAAGAATGAAATGTAAGAATGGCCATACTGGGTCAGACCAAAGGTCCATCTAGCCCAGTAGCCTGTCTTCTGATAGTGTGTCTCTACCCAGGAGGGTTAAAGTCGAATTAAGCTATGTGACTTGAGCAACGTCAATTGCGTAGCTGAAGTCGAAATAGCTTAATTCAGCTTTTGGCACTGTCTACACAGCAGGAAGTTGAAGGAAGAATGCTCTCTCTTTGACTTCCCTTACTCCTCATGAAATGAGGATTAGAGAAGTTGGAGTAAGAACTTGACATTATTTCGAAATAATGGCTTGCAGTGTAGACATGCTTTTTGTTATTTCGGAATAATGTCAGTTATTCCAAAATAATGCTGCTGTGTAGATATAGTCATAGTGGCCAATGCCAGGTGCCCCAGAGAGAATGAACAGAATAGGTAGTCATCCAGTGAACCATCCCCTATTGCCTATTCCAATTTCTGACAAAGAGAGGTTTGGGACACCATCCCTGCCCATCCAGGCTAAAACCATTGATGGACCTATCCTCCATGAATTTATCTAGTTCTTTTTTTAAAACCTTTTTATTGTCTTGGCCTTAAAAACATCATCTGGCAAGGAGTTCCACAGATTGACTGTGTGTTGTGTGAAGAAATACTTCTTTTTGTTTGTTTTAAACCTGCTACCTATTAATTTCATTTAGTGACCCTTAATTCTTGTGTTATGTGAAGGAGTGAGTAACACTTCTTTATTCACTTTCTCCACACCAGTCATGATTTTATAGACCTCTAAACATATCCCACATTAGTCTCCTCTTTTCCAAGCTGAAAAGTCCCAGTTTTATTAATCTCTCCTCAAATGGCAGCCATTTCACACCCCTAAAAATTTTTGTAGCTCTTTTCTGAACTTTTTTTCAATGCCAAGATATATTTTTGAGATGAGGTGACCACATCTACATGCAGTATTCAAGATGTGGGTGTGCCATCGATTTATATACAGGCAATAAGGTATTCCCGGTCTTATTCTCTACCCCATTCTTAATGATTCCCAACATTCTATTTGCTTTTTTGACTGCTGCTGCACATTGAGTGGATGTTTTCAGAGAACTATCCCCAATGACTCCAAGATCTCACTCTTGTGTGGTAACAACTAATTTAGTCCCCATTATTTTAGATGTGTAATTGGTATTCTCTTTCCAATCTGCATTACTTTGCATTTATCAACATTGAATTTCATCTGCCATTGTTACCTAGTCACCTTGTTTTGTGAGATCTTTTTGAAGCTCTTCACTGTCTACTGTGAACGTAACTACCTTGAGCAGTTTTGTAACATCTGTGAATTTTGCAACCTCACTGTTTACCCCTTTTTCCAGATCATGTGTGAATATGTTGAATAGGATTGGTTCTAGTACGGACCGTTGGGGGATAGCACTCTCCATTCTGAAAACAAGCCATTTATTCCTACCTTTTGTTTCCTATCTTTTAACTAGTTACCAATCCATGAGAGGAACTTTCCTCTTATCCCCTAACAGCTTATCCCTGTAGCATTGAGTTTTTAGTGGTCTAATGCGGAGGTTGCTCCGTGCATTCCCACTGATGCTATTTTTGCTGCCTTCCTTGAAACTGTTTTGAGTGCCAGAATACATTTTGGAAAGAGCAGTTTTGTTTCTCAGACAGCACGTACGCGAATGCATGAATGATATTTTTTGCCTTGTAGCGAGAACCAAAAATCTGTGTTTCAGTTTTGCCTTTGCATTTGTGAAAACATTTGTAATAACAACAGATGATATGCAAGAAGTTATTTTATTCTCTACTTTGTTTGAGCCTTATTACCAAGAACATAGACTAAATTAATTTGTGATGGAACCCCTTGTATTAGTCCTGTCCTGCAAAAAAAATGAAAAAGCTTTCCTCAAGGATAAACATTGGATTTTAGAGCCCCAGACAGTTTAAGGTGCTCTGTTCAAGGACTGTATTAACACTGCAGAATATATTTTTAACTACAAACAGTGTACATGGTAACAGCTCACATACCTCTCCTCTCCCAAGTAAATACTCACAGTAGTTTTCCTACTACAGACCTGGATAAAGACATGGCAATTAGATGGAAAAGCACCACATGCAAACTTTCAGAGATGACTGGGGTGGCTGCTGAGCCATACACCAAGATTTCTAATAATGGCAGATATTGAGAGACAGAGGAGAAGTATGGAGACTGGAAGAAGAATGAGGGTCTAAGGAGTCAGGGATGGCAAGACCAATAAGTCTGACTTCAGTGGCAGGAGAGATCATAGGCACATGAATAAGAGATGAGATCACAATATAAGGAAGAAACATGAGCTGTTAAAAATGAGTCTACATAAACAGTGAATCTTATCTGACAAATGTAGGGGAATTTATTTAGGAGATAATGAGCAGAACACACAGGACTGAATGCAGCAAATAATCTACTCCAGGTTCAGAAGGCGGCACACACCATAACACAGCAGATGGCTAGCAAGTCTGTCTTTCATGGCTCTAAGTGGTCTAGAGAAAATTACAACATTAAAAAAATGAAAGAGCAGCTCTGAAGAGGAGGAATATCACAAGGGGTCATCTTCTGGGTCTGTGCCAGAGTAGCTCTGAGCAGCTTATATGAGCTGTATGATTTGAGAAAGGGTCTTGTAACTTATATTTCGTACTTTAGGGAGCTTTGTCTTTACAAAACTAGGATTGGACAGCTGTGTTTGCTATTAGAAGAGCTGCTATTGCACTTTTACTTGGAATTAAGAGCAGACCAGGGACATTTCTGTTGCTGTGAGTTGATGTTCTGCTACTGTTGTGATCTGAAAACCCACCTACAAACAGGGCTTGAGAATTCCCCCAGGCCTGTACTCACCTATGGAGGGAGACCAGGAACTATTGCTGCCACAGCCTAGCCAAGAAGGATAACTTCTCCCAGGAGAGGGAAGGAAGCTGCCTATTTGCTTTTATATTGGGCTGATGAGAGGCGGAGCCAGAGACAAAGTTGCACCGGAATCAGGCTTAGAATCAGCTCTTAATCAAGGGGCTAGCTAGACAGAGGGTCACTTTATTCTGGTGCTGGAGAACAGAGGGCCACTCCATGGGCAATGACTCCATGTGGCATGTGTAGGAGATTTTGACAGTGTCCCCCTTGTTTGAGCCCAATCACTCTGAACATAAGAAACAGAGTTGAACCATCTCCTTTCCTTTGACCCCAGAAAGTAACTATGAGCAGATGGTCAGTGCTGCTCATTCATCTGGAGTGTCAGAGTCTGACAGGTATGACTGAGTGCCATGATGGCCACTCCTATTAATGACAATCATTCAGCTAAACAGATAATAAAGGACTCAAATCCAGAGACAGCTGGATGGGTTAGGGGCACAGGTGGATAGGATAATGCCTTCTAGCTTAGCCTTGAGCATGTTTTTAAATCAGGAGGCTCAGAAAGGGAAATCTCTCTGCAGGACTTACTTGTACAAGCACAGAAAACACATAACTAGTGGATTGACTCTGCACAGCCTTGCATCTTGGACACAGTGAATGAGAAACTCTACCAAATCAGAAAGGCTCCTCCAATGTCCTTGCTTCAGTGCCTGTTAAAGATCCTACTGTCCCAATGCATATTGCGTTGACTGATTTATTATCTAACTGCTGCTGTTCTCTTCCCCTACCCTGTCTGTCCTTATCCTCTGTGCAAATACCATCCTTGAAAGTGCCAAGTACTTAGAAGTTGCCAGTGTGGATAAAATATTGCTAAGGAATGATGCAGTTTAGGAAAGCATATTGATTATCAGCATGCACATGAGCAGTCCAGGGTTACAACTGTAGTTTGAAATTCTGAGGACTAGCAGGATGGGGTTTACCCACATCAGGGGTGTATTCAGGAGCATGTTTCCTCTCTCTGTATTGGTCAGATGTCTCAGGTTGCTGTACCAGGTGTTGATGAGCCTTAGTATGATAAAGCACATCCTTGGCTATGCATCTGGCCTGGAGTAAACCCAGGGCTGGTTCACACAGTTACATGGTGCGGCAGTGCTGAATACAGCCTCTCTGAGCCAAAGTGGGATGCTTGATTTGTTCACAGCCCTGCTGGTACTCAGGGTGCTCCTTTGGCTCACCACTGTTTCATGAAGGTGAAGGTATCTGAGTGCTGGGACAAGCCTAGATGGTTAAGACAGGTGTGGGTGAGCAATGAACAAATGACACCAAAATAACTACAAAACATTCAGTGACTTAATCGGATCTGATTCTGCAATGAGCATCCGTTACCATGATTAATGTCAATGGGGTTCTGCACAGGGATTACTCCAGGATCAGGGCCTTCGTTGGTAGAACTATATTTTAATTAGATGTTTCTGCTTTTGGCAGGCACTCTGCACTACAAGGGAGTGTGTTCGTATTTCTTCAGCCTGGGCGTGGCTGCAAAACATAGCAACAAACAATAAACCCCAACAACTTATAGTATAACTAAAATACAAGAAGACCTCAGATATGTTCCTATTCAGCACAGAGTCTGGGAACCACAGGATACTAGTTTGTTTCAGATGCTATTCTTGTAGTTTCAGTTTTATATTAAGTCCCATACACTGGATATTGTGGGCACATAAAACAGATCCAGTTGCAAGACCATTCAACTACACGATTTCGCCCCCTCCTTCCCATTTACTGAGATTCCTAAATAGTTAATATGCTGTAGTTTATTTTGCCTGAATTCATAAGATGTTTCAAAAGCCCCACTTACATTTTATAAGGTCATCAGGCACTTACATGTTTGAGAGCCCATTGCATTAGATGTGCGAGGGTTCAGTAGACCGTAATGTTTTGATATTTGTATTTAAAATTGCTACACAGATTCATCTGCATGCATTGCACTTGTATTTGAAAGAGAATCATTTAGTGGCTATTTTAAGAATCATTACGTAGTGCACCCTAACTGTGAACACATTGAAAAGATAAATAGAAATATTTAATATTAATATTTAGAATCACGGTTCTGCTGCATCCCAGTTGTGTTTAATCAGACTCCTATTCCACTGCTCCTTTTTAAAGACCACAGGAAGAAAGTAAATACATATAACAAACTGTAGCAGTAACGCTGTTCTTTAAGACAGGCACTTACTTTCAAATAAGAGAATTCAGTGGCAAAATCCTAGCACATCTATAGCACTGAGAAGACAGAAGAGAGGCGAACAGTAAAAGACTCTTTCACTCTCACAAGACCATGTCAGAATGCTGAGCTATTTAAGCTCTTTTGACTAAGGGCCTGGACCTTATGAAAGGAGGCATTGCCATACCAGGTCAGTCTGAGGTCTGCCTACTCCATAATCTCTGATGGGCATGTTTACCCAGGAATAAAAGATCCGAAGCATGGCTGTAGCTGACCTGAGTTTACATACTGTGATTGCAGAGTTCAAATGCAGGGATAAAAATGCTGTGTAGACATTCGGTCCCTCTACTCTTGCAGTCCCAGAGTTGGGCTCCAGCCTGAGCTTGAACATCAACACAGTGATATATTATCCCAAAAGCCTAAGCTTTGTGAGCTTGATTCAGCTGACTTGAGCCAGCAGTGGGTTTGCTATCACCGTGTAGATGTAGCTATAAAGGCCAATGACTGATGCTTCAGAAGAAGGTGTAAGAATCCACTGTAGGCCAAAATGGGAAATCCCCCCCCCCCCCCATTAACCTACCAATCTAACCTAACAGACAGTGGTTTGAACCCTGATGCATGAGGTTTAATGTCCTCTCGAAAACTTCTGCGAGCATTAATTGCAATAACTTTAGATATTCTTATTATCTATTACATGGTCAGTTCCTTTTGGAATATTGCTAAATTCCTGGCCTCAATGACTTCTTGTGGCAATGAGATCTTCTGCATGCTATGTATTGTGTGAAAAAATCTTCCCTTTTATCTGTTTTGGATTGGCCACATTTTAATTTTATTGACTGTACCATGATCCAAGTCTTATTGAAAGATTTCTCATTGACTCCAATGGTCTCGGGGCCTGGTCAGTAATGAACCTGAATAGTGCATCTGTAAATTTACATAAACAAATTCTCAACTTCAAATACATTATTAGTCTCACTGACCTCAAAAGGACGACTCGTGCAAGTTAAGCACATGCATAAATCTTTGCAGGATGGATACCGAAGAATTACACTGAGATTTGGTCACACAAAGCTTTTGTCAAACAATTTGAATCTCAAATGTATAAAATCACAGGTCTGTTTGCAGACAATCCATGAACAGGAAAAAGAGCAAAATTCACCTTATACATTATCTGTTTTAAGTTGTCCATTAGCATTAATAGAACCAGATGATTTTTCTCATGAAAGAGTTAAGACTTATGTCTCAGAATTGAGGCTTTGTTGGTAAATGCAGAGATGAGCACAAGCCAAGCTCTTGCTTTTAAAAAGTTATACAACTAATTATGCTAAGGAGGATTGGAAAGTTGTTATTACTGAATATGTTACTATTTTAAAAGTAATTTTGCTAATGATTTCTTTGCAATTTCTCTCCCTGTCACATTGCTAGTTGGGGCTAAAAATACAAGGAAGATGGTTTATATTTTTGCCAAATAGCTAGACAAAGGTTCAGGGTTGTTTACGCATGTGGCGTGCTAGGTGCTCATCAAAAAAATATGGCGGTGAAGGGGATGGATGAACTAATCTGGGCAATTATCCCTTGAATACTAGTCTGAAACTGACCTGAGTTCCCATTTGTTTGAGTTTCACTCATGAATACCAGGTCTTTGCTTGTGACTGCTTATCCTTTTCTTTCATAGCTTTAGATCATTTTTTTCAATTCTTTTGCTTGGATTGTCAAGAAGGGAGGGTTATCTTGTTACAAATAAAGCAGAGCTGAGTCAAGGACCTTCTTCCTTTCCCAGCCTTGTAACCCTGCCTTACATTTTCATTATACTTTACCACAAGAATCAGTACAAGATTTGGTAGAGGAGGCAGTATAGGCAAGGGTGCCATATCCAACTACTATTAGTACAGACTGGAAAAGAGGGGTGGGGGGGGCATGTTAGAGAATTTACCCGGTTGGGATCTGATTGCTCCAGGCAAGCACAAAGTCTGTCCATGTGGCGCACATCCTCCTTCCCTCCAGTTTGAGTTCTGACAAGAACGCTCTTTGAGTTTATTCATCTCTCATCTCCCTCATGGAAAAGTTAATCCTGAATTCTTTGTCTTTCCTTTCTTGAATCCAGTAACTATTTGCTTGTGTACCATGGAAGGAGGATGCATGCAAGAGATTGGAAGGATGGAAGGGAGGCCTACAGTGATTTCTGCAGTGAGCATTATCGTTGGTACGTTGGGAACCATAGGTATGGAATTGCCCACAGAAACAAAAAAATAATTAATTTTGCATTAGAGAACACGTTGCTCGGGTGTGCAACTCAGGAAATAGTTGGTTGGGTTTTGCTGGGAACTAAAAGGAGGAGGCGAAGGAGGGCATCCCTAGGCCCTGTGAGGAGGGGTGGGGGGCAGAGGAGGGAATCCCCCCTCTGAGAGAAGTGGCAGGGGGAGGGAGAAATTGCGAGGCTTCATAGGACCCTCTCAGCAGGGGGGGGATCTCCACGAACCCATGTGGAAAGGCAGAGGAGGGAGAGTGTTCAGGGCCTGAGCGGAGTGGCGTGGAGGAGAGGAGGAGGAAGGAGGGCATCCCTAGGCCCCATGAGGAGGCACAGGGAAGGGAATCCCCATGCTGTGGGTGAAGTGACAGGAGAGAGAAATCATTAGGCCCCATAAGAGCCCCACACTGGGGGGGGTGGGGAATGTCCATGCAGCCGTGGGGAGCGGCGGAGGAGGGGGAATGTGCAGGTCCCCCTGGGCAGGGGGTGGGAGGGAGAATCCCCGGATTCTGTAGCAGGGTATGGGGAGTAATGCCCAGGCCCTGTAGCTGCGGGGGAGGGAGGGGAACCTTACCTGTAGAAGGTGGCCTGGCCGGCAACATGCAGAACCCCGTCCCCCAGCCAGTCAGTTTCATGCTGGTGCAGCTTTCCCCAGTATTCGCTCTGCAATATCCTGTCCCCGCTCACTGCACCCAGGGGTGAGCATGAGAATCCCATCCCTCCTCTCTCTGCCCCTCCCTTTCCAAGGTGGGGGTGGGGAGCCCCATTCCCATCACTTTCCATGTTCCCGGCACAACCAAACCCTGACCTTGCTTTAAGATAGGTTAAGAGGAAGCTGTATACCAAATTTGGTGGCCCTAGCCGAGGGGTCAGCAACCTTTTCAAACCAAAGAGCCAAACTCCATCAAAGTTTAGAACAAGTGGTCAACCAAGAGCCGTATAAGAATGCCCATTTGCATGACTGACCATATACAACTGAATATTACTGATAATTGACATAATGGTTAATAATAGCATAAATGAAACATTGTACTCACAGACTTTTATTTAATGGGACTTCTGCTGCTGCATCTTTTCACACATTTCTTTGAAGTTTACATCGTAACTGGTCAAAACCAGCTTCATGCAGGCATTCAGGCTGTCTTCTGTCAATCTTATGGGAGGGGGCTGGGGATGTGGGTGTATGATGGGCTCAGTGCAGGGGATTTGGGTATGGGGGGATGCAGGAGTGTTATGGCAGGGGCCTAGGGATGTAGATGTGCAGGAGTATGGGGATGTTGGGGTGCAGGAGTTTGGGGATGTGGGGTATTATGAGGGGCTCAGTGCAGGGGGTTGAGGTGATTGATTGGCTCAGGGCAGGGGATTGGGTGTGGGGTGGCAGGAGTGTTATGGCAGGGGACTGGGAATTTGGGGGTGCAGGAGTTTGGGGATGTGGGGATATGAGGGAGTCAAGGCAGGGAGTTGGGGTGTATGATGGGCTCAGGGTTGGTATGTGTGTGGGGGGGATGCAGGAATGTTATGACACTGTGGCCAGAGGGGGCTGGGCCCCAATTGGGGATTTGTTGGCCAGGCTTCATTTTTAAATCAAGTAAAATATGATGTCCAACACAAAAAGTTTCAACATTATCTTTATTGATGGCAGGAGTGGGGAACCGTTTTTGTGTTAGGGGCCACTGGCCCACAGAAAAATCAGTCGTGGACCACACAAGTGAGAAGCAAAGAAACAACCCGTCCAGAAACCTCCAACCCTCACTGATGTGGCCCCCACCGAGACACCTCACTCCCCTGGTACTCCAGCTCCATGGCAGGGAAGGGGGAGGAAGGGAAGGGGGAAAGGGCAGGAGGAACTGAGGTTCAAGGCCTCAGGTCAGATTAAGCCTTATGGGGTTCCAGGGTTATTGGATTTTGTGGGCCCCCCCTAGGCTCTGGGGTGGGGCCAAAAATGAAGAGTCCAGTGTGCCTGTGAGTGGGATAGGGATGGATTGTAGACTCTGGGTGGGAGGTGGGTTGCAGAAGCAGGCTGGGAGTAGGTGTCTGGCTAGGGAGGAGGGCGGTAGGAGCAAGGTGCTGGTGGGTGTCTGGCCAGAGGGCAGGAGCAGCTCGGCTGGTACCTGCTGGTCTCCAAGGACGAATATCTCTCAGACAGGATCTGCAGGCAGCACTGGAAGAAGCACACGTGCCACTCCTTTAGGAAATCCAGCTGTTCCTCGCCCCCAAAGTCCAGATCCTCCTCCACTGCCATTTTAGTTGCCTTCCCCCCCCACCCAGCCCATGCACACTCAACGTGCATCACCACCACATCTGGCACAGCTGGATGCACTCTCTCTGGGGTTCACTGGGCATGGGGGGGCCACACAGCTCCTGTCTCCCGCCTCCCCAGAGCACAGTGGGGGGAGGCAGGGTGGATAAGGAAGCATGCACGTTGCTGTGGGAATGGGAGGAGCAGCACGCGAATGCTTCCACACAAGCCGGATCCGACATGGAGCCTCGGGGCTTCCTCCCTCGCCTCCCTGCAGGAAGCTGGTGCTGGCTCCAATCTTCTGGGGGGGGGGACGATGCTGAATCATTAGCACAGGCTCCCCGTTGCAGGGGGGGAGGGAAAGGGGGCTGAGTTTGAGTGCAAGCCATATTTAGCTCCTAAGTGAGCCATGTATGGCTTGCGAGCCATAGGTTGCCGACCCCTGCCCTCACTGTTACCATTTAAGAGGAGTTCTTGAACAAACAGACAGATGGATAGACAGACATTTCATTTCTAAAATACATATGTCTGCTCTTTACAAGCTGAGGTAGCATTTCAGTGTAAGTATTCTCTGATTCACAAGCTCTGATATTCTTACCTGCCATAATATTCAAA
Source organism: Pelochelys cantorii (assembly GCA_032595735.1). Classification (NCBI taxonomy): domain Eukaryota; kingdom Metazoa; phylum Chordata; order Testudines; family Trionychidae; genus Pelochelys; species Pelochelys cantorii. Next base: position 26,666,306 of record CM064339.1, read on the forward strand.
TTTCTTTTTTCACTTCCAACATCATTTACAAAATATCAAAAAACAAAACAAAAAAGGAAAAACAACTAGCTTTGGTTTGCTACGTGTTCTAATACTAAAACATGAACCCTCACAAAGACGTCGTTAGCTTTAAACTCATTTTGTTTTCCATTTCTCCCTCCAGGTTTCTTTGTGCTCATAATCTTTGTTCATTTGACCCTCCTGGGAGCTAATAAAAAGAAGAAGCGCAAAGACTGTGACAACCTTTAAGGTCTGTAGCATGACACAGCAAAATAACAGTCCAGTTTATTTTACAAAACACTTGTGAATGGATAGATCAGCAGATACAGCATGATACGTATCAATATGGTACAGTCTATTGGCTTAGGACACAAGCAGCACAGTGATCAAACTCTCTAACTGAAATGTCATATCTCTCAGGAAACCTCCTTCAATTAGGGGCTTGTCTCCATTATGGGGTGCATCAATGCTTCACCTATGGATCCATCAGTGGTTGATTTAGCGAGTCTAGTAAATACCCACTAAATCAACTGCTGATAACTCTCCTGTCAACTCTGTTAGGGTATGTCTACACAGCAAAGTTATTTCGAAATAACTTTACAAGCATCTACACAGCCAAACCGCTATTTCAGAATTAATTCGAAATAGTGGAGCACTTATTTTGAATTTGGTAAACCTCATTCCATGAGGAATAACACCAAATTCAAAACAGCTATTTCAAAATAAGTGCTGTGTAGACACTTATATCGAAATAGGGGGTGTCCAGCCTTCCCAGGGTGCCCTGGTGGCCACTCCAGCCTCAACCAAGAACACTCCTCTCCCTCCCTGCTCCCCAGAGTCCTAAAAGGGGTTGATTCTGGCCACAGTGCCTGTGCCAGCTCCAAGCCTGCCAGCCCAGAGCCAGCAGTCACTGCTCCTGACCCAGTGGCCCCAAAACATGAGCCAGCAAGCCACTGGCAGTCAGCCCTCCACTGCTCCCCAGGAGCAGTCTGCCAGCTCCCAGGAGCCTGCGAGGGCCTGGAGAAAGCAAGCGCCTTCCTGGTCCAGGGTGGAGATCATGGACCTTATCTCTGCACTAGACAGAGGAATGCGGCCGTCTATGGCAGGATAGCTGCCAGCCTGGCCACCAAAGGCCACATGTGAACCCAGGAGCAGGTTTGCATGAAAATTGAGTTGGTCCGGCAAGACCCCCCAATCCTGAGCTTCTCCTCCCCCTTCTTCCCCTTCCTTCCCCCTTGCAGCTCCCTTCTCCCAGGTTTCCCCCTCCCCTCTCCCACTCTCTCTTCTCCCCTCTCCTGCCTCCTTTCCCCAGTCTCACCAGAGTTTCGTTCCCCCTCCCCCCAGTTTTGTTAAATAAAGACAGTTTGTGTTCATGAAAAGGAGGAATGAGGGAGGAATGAGGCACAAGCCCCCAGTGGGGCAGACCAGGGAGGCTCTTGGTGCTCCTCAGGGTGGAAGCTCTCCTGCAGGGCCTCCTGGATACTGACAGCCCCCCGATGGACCTCCCAGATGGCAGCCTACAGAAAGTGCAGCCAGGCTCGCAGCAACGTGTCCATGAGACGCACCAGAGTGCCCAGGGGCAGCTCTGGCTCCATGTTGCAGAGTGCTGTGGTGTCCCAAGTGAGGGCAACCAGAGCACGCAGAGACAAAATGCTTTGCTGTCCCTCATCGAGGAAGGCAAGCAAGCAGGGAAAGCTGAGAACTGGCTGACCAGAGGGGGTCCCTTTAAACAGAGGCCTCAGATAGCCTCAGGCAGCAGACACACAAAGTAGAATCATAGAATCATAGAACCATAGAGCTGGAAGAGACCTCAGAAGGTCATCAAGTCCAGCCCCCTACCCTAGGTAGGACCAATCCCAACTCTAGGGATGGAGACTCCACTACTTCCCTAAGTAACCCATTCCAGTGCTTCACCACTCTCCTAGTGAAATAGTTTTTCCTAATATCCAACCTGGACCTTTCCCACCGCAACTTGAGACCATTGTACCTTGTTCTGCCATCCGTCACTACTGAGAACAGCATCTCTCCAGACTCTTTGGAACCTCCCTTCAGGAAGTTGAAGGCTGCTATCAAATCCCCCCTCACTCTTCACTTCTGCAGACTAAAAAGGCCCAATTCCCTCAGCGTCTCCTCGTAGGTCATATGCTCCAGCCCCCTAATCATTTTGGTTGCCCTCCACTGGACCCTCTCCAATGTGTCCACATCCTTTTTGTAGTGGGGGGCCTGGAACTGGACACAATACTCCAGATGTGGCCTCACAAGAGCCGAATAAAGGGGAATAATCACATCTCTGGATCTGCTGGCAATGCGCCCCCTAATGCAACCTAATATGCCATTAGCCTTCTTGGCTACAAGGGCACACTGATGACTCATATCCAGCTTCTCATCCACTGTAATCCCCAGGTCCTTTTCTGCAGAACTACTACTTAGCTGGTTGGTCCCCAGACTGTAACAATGCTTGGGATTCTTCCGTCCCAAGTGCAGGACTCTGCACTTGTCCTCGTTGAACCTCATCAGATTTCTTGTGGCCCAATCCTTCAATTTGTCTAAGTCACTCTAGACCCTGTCTCTGCCCTCAAGTGTATCTACCTCTCCCTCTAGCTTAGTGTCATCTGCAAACTTGCTGAGGGTACAATCCAACCCCTCATCCAGGTCATTAATAAAGATATTGAACAAAACCGGTCCTAGAACTGAACCTTGGGGCACTCCGCTAGAAACCGACACCATCCTGGCATCAAACCGTTGATCACTACCCATGGGCCCGACCTTCTAGCCAGCTTTCTATCCATCTTACTGTCCATTTATACAATCTGCATTCCCTTAACTTGCTGGCAAGAATATTGTGGGAGACCGTATCAAAAGCTTTGCTAAAGACAAGGTATATCACATCCACTGACTTTCCCATGTCTACAGAGCCAGTTACCTCATCATGGAAGCTAATCAGATTGGTCAGGCATGACTTGCCCTTTGTGAATCCATGCTGACTATTCTTGATCACTTTCCCTTCTTCCAAGTGCCTCAAAATGGATTCCTTAAGGATCCCTTCCATGATATTTCCAGGGATCGAGGTAAGACTGACTGGCCTATAGTTCCCTGGATCGTCCTTCTTGCCTTTTTTGAAGATGGGCACTACATTTGCCTTTTTCCAATCATCCGGGATCTCTCCCGATCTCCACGACTTTTCAAAGATAATGGCCAAAGGCTCCTCAATGACATTTGCCAACTCCCTCAGTACCCTCGGATGCATTAAGTCCAGACCCATGGATTTGTGTACGTTTAGCTTTTCTAAATAGTTCCTAACATGTTCTTTACCCACCAAGGGCTGTCCATCTTCATCCCATCTTGCGTCACTTAGCGCATTAGTCTGGGAGCTGACCTTGTCCGTGAAGACAGAGGCAAAGAAAGCATTGAGTACTTCAGCTTTCCCCACATCATCTGTCACTAGGTTACCTCCTTCACCCAGTAGGGGCCCCACACCCTCTCTGATCACCTTCTTCTTGCTAACATGCCTGTGGAAACCTTTCTTGTTACCCTTCACAACCTTTGCCAGTCGCAATTCCAATTGCGCTTTCGCCTTCCTGATAACCACCCGGCATTCTCGAGCGATACATTTATAGTTCTCCCTGGTCATTTGTCCAAGTTTCCACTTTTTGTAAGCTCCCTTCTCGTGCTTAAGTTCACCAAGGATTTCCCCTGTAAGCCAATCCAGTCTCCTACCATGTTTGCTTCTCTTGCTACGCATCGGGATGGTTTCTTTCTGTGCCTTCAATAAGGCTTCTTTAAAATACTGCCAGCTCTCCCGGATTCCTTTCCCCTTCATGTTAGCATCCCAGGGGATTCTGCCCATCAGGTCTCTGAGGGAGTCAAAGTCTACTTTTCTGAACTCCTGACCTGATGCCCTGCTGGACCTGCTTCTGGCTGGCCTTAAATGTGATTCAGCATCCACTCAGTGTGGATGCGCTATTTTGAAATAGCAAAACGCTATTTCAAAATGCATTTTGTGTGTAGATGCGTTATTTCAAAATAACTTATTTCGAATTAAGATATTTTGAAATAACGCTGAAGTGTAGACATACCCTTACTCCAGCAGAATGAGATGAGTGAGTGGAGTCAACAAGAGAATTTTTTGGGTTGGTATTCTGCAATATGGACCCTGCGCTTTGTAAATGTAAGCTATGTTGATGTGAGTTGTGCATCTAATATAACTCAAATTGCATAGCTTAGATCACCCTATTCTTACAGTGTAGTCCTGCCCTAAGAAAACAAATTAGAATGGTCTTTGTCACTGTAAGAATGTTTGAATTGGTTTGAAAAAAAGGAAATTGGGAACATACTGAGATCAAAAGTCCCTGAGACTCCAGATTTGTAACATCTTTGGTGGCAAAAATGTGATTCCTTTCTCTCTTTAAGAGCCTGATTCTAAAAGGTACTGAATAGATTCTCTTAGCTTCCATTAAGCCATTGGGTGGAGGGCTTGCAGTCCAAATAGAAACCGTACCTTGTTCCTTTACATATCAATGGTGAAACGCCTGATGACTTCAGTGAAAGCAGAATCATGTCCCAAATAAGTAAAGAGAGGTCCAGGTTAGTCTGGACTCCACTAGAGCCTTGCTGATTTGATAGAAACTTGTTCCCCCATTTCTTTAGCTAGGGTATTTATTATTAGAAAATTGCCTTGCAACCCTGTTGTGATAAACTGAGTTAGTCTGCCCTGCAGTATAAGGGTATGTCTACACTACAAAGTTAATTCGAACTAACTTAGTTTGAATTAGTTAATTCGAACTAAGCTAATTCAAATTAGCGCATCTAGACTTAAAAACTAGTTTGAATTAGCGTTTTGCTAATTCGAACTAGCATGTCCACATTGAATGGACCCTGAACCGAAGTTAAGGCTGGCCGGAACCAGTGCCAGCAGAGCATCAGCTTAGGACTTAGAGCGTGGAGCTGCTGCCTCAGGCTAGCCGAGGGCTGTGCTTAAAGGGACTCGACCCCCACCCCGGACAGACAGTTCTCAGGGTTCCCCGCTTGCTTGTCTACCTTGATGAGGAACAGCAAAGCAGTCCTGTCTTGGGGTGCCCTGAGTGCCCACCCTCGGCACATCACAGCACTCGGCCATCAGCCTGGCTGCCATCCGGGGGAGTCATTCGGGGGGCTGTCAGGATCCAGGAGGCCCTGCAGGAGAGCTTCCACCCCGAGGAGCCCGCAGAGCCACCCCAGTCCTCCCCATCGGGGGCTCGTGCCCCATTCCTCCCTCACCTCCTTCCACTTACCCTTCCCTAGCCCCCCTTCCTGATGTAAAAAATAAAGGACACATGTGTTCAAAAATAGAAACTCTCTTTATTTAACAAAACTGGGGGGGGGGATTAACCTCTGGGGAGACTGGGAAAAGGAGGTGGGAGAGGGGAAAAGAGAGGGTGGGAGAGGGGAGGTGGAAACCTGGGAGGAGGGAGCTGGAAGGGGGAAGCCAGGGGAAGAAGGAGGAGGGGAAGTATAAAACTATGGTACGCCATATCTTCAGTATTGTGTAGAGATGGGGTCTCCTCACCTCAAAAAAGATATTTTGGCCTTGGAAAGGGTTCAGAAAAGGGCAACTAAAATGATTAGGGGTTTGGAACTGGTCCCATATGAAGAGAGGCTAAAGAGACTGGGACTTTTCAGCTTAGAAAAGAGGAGACTGAGGGGAGATATGATAGAGGTATCCAAAATCATGAGTGGTGTGGAGAGGGTGCATAAAGAAAAGTTCTTCATTAGTTCCCATAATAGAAGGGCTAGAGGACACCAAATGAAATGAATGGGTAGCAGGCTTCAAACTAATAAAAGAAAGTTCTTCTTCACAAAGCAAATAGTCAACCTGTGGAACTCCTTGCCACAGGAGGCTGTGAAGGTGAGAACTAGAACAGAGTTTAAAGAGAAGTTAGATAAAGTCATGGAGGTTGGGTCCATGGAGTGCTATTAGCCAGGGGGTAGGAATGGTGTCCCTGGCCTCTGTTTGTGGAAGGCTGGAGATGGATGGCACGAGACAAATGGCTTGGCCATTGTCTTCGGTCCATCCCCTCCAGGGTACCTGGTGTTGGCCGCTGTTGGCAGACAGGCTATTGGGCAAGATGGACCTTTGGTCTGACCCAGTACGACCATTCTTGTTCTAAGCTCAGGGTCGGGGGTTTCACTGGACCAACTTGATTTTCATGCAAACCTGCTCCTGGGTTCGCATATGGCCTTTGGTGGCCAGGCTGGCAGCTATCCTGCCCTAGACGGCCGCTTTCCTGTGCCTAGTGCAGAGATTGTGGACGTTGGAGGCCTCCCCCCAAACCTGGATGAGGTCCACGATCTCCGCACTAGACCAGGCAGGCGTCCGCCTCTTGCGGCCCCGGGCAGGCTCCTGGGAGCCACCAGCCTGGTCCTGGAAAGAGGGGGAGGGCTGGGTGGCAGCAGGTGGCTGGCTCGTGCCGTGCCAGATGCAGGGTCTGCTGGCTGGGTGCTGGCAGGCTTGCACCTGGCATGGGCACCGTAGCCAGACCGTGCCCCTTTAAGGGCTCCGGGGCCGGGAGGGGGGCAAATGAGTTTCCCTGGCTTGGCCCAGAGTGTCCACCAGGGCAACCTGGGAAGGGCTAGCCTCCCACTAGTTCGAATTAAGTGGCTACACAGCCCTTAATTCAAACTACTTAATTCGAACTAGGCATTAGTCCTTGTAGAATGAGGTTTACCTAGTTCGAATTAAGCGCTCCGCTAGTTCGAATTAAGTTCGAACTAGCGGTTTGCGTGTGTAGCGCCTATGAAAGTTAATTCAAACTAACAGCTGTTAGTTCGAATTAACTTTGTAGTGTAGACATACCCTAATAGACTAGCCCGATCACGTTTTTCAGCAATGACTGAAGTGAATTCTATATAAACAATCAGTAGTTCCTTTACATCCCTGTTCATTCTGACAAGGAATACCCTAAACTCTCTTCTTCCTGCCCCTTGGAAGTTCCACGGTTCTAGTTAGTCAATGACAAGATCAGAAACCGCACATGAAAGCAGAAGTATTTTTCAAAGCTATCATTCTAGTGACTCCTGTAGCTCTGTGGGAAAACACCCTTCTGTTCTTTCTGTTCCAGCTTACTGCAAGTGAAAAATAATGACTTTGGCTTTAAAAGATATTAAAGAATTGTAGATTTCTGGGATTCTGTTAGTCATTTCTGACCTGCTGTGAAATGTTCACGGGGCACTAGGCAATTTGAGAGGCTAAATGGTGATTGGAGCTTGTGAATTTTATAACGCTATAAATTGTATAAATCCAATAGGGTTTATTAAATACTGTAATTACATGACCCTTTTGTTTTCTCTGATAAGTTAGGTGACGAGACTCTGCTCACTAAAGTATTTCTCTCCTTGTCTTTGTATTATGTCCAGATGTTGGAAAATGAATATGCACTATATGAAATTAAAGCAACATTTGCGCTCATTTCAGATCTCTGCTGGTCAGTTACATCTGTGTGAGGAGAAGGTGTTGCTTTTTGTATTCTTTCCCATGGCTGTGGAACATCAGCAAGGAAGCACTGCCAGTAAACATGGAGATTTAATATTTACTGGGCCTCAATCTCAGATCTAACCCAGCTGCTGGGAAGCTGGTTGAACTGACTTCCTGAGGAATCTCTGGTATAAGTGAAATGCTTGGGGGGGGTGGAAAGGCATCCAGAATAGTCCTACATCCACAAGAAGGGGGATGTGAGTGTCACACCACCCTGGCTGCCAGAATGGACCCTAAAGCCCTTAGAATTCTGGCCTGGCTACAAGACTGAGGGAACACAAAGGTGTAACTTTGCTCACCAGCCAGCCCCTCTGCACCAAGCATATCTCAGCCACAGACCAGGATCTAGCCCCCCTGTTTACAGCTATAAAACATATGCACTAGATCGGGGTGGGCAAATACTGGTCTGCAGGTTGGGTTTGGATTTGGGCCATCGCCACCATATTTACCTGCACCTCCGCATATTCAAGCGATTGCAGCTCCTGTTGGCCGTAGATTGCCATTCATGACTAATGGGAGCGGTGGGAAGCTGTGTCCCGGTCTGCACCACTTCCCACAGCTCCCATTGGCTGAGAACAGCAATCCGCTACCAATGGGAGCTGTAATTGCCCATACCTGCAGAGGTGCAGGTAAATATGGTGGTGGCAGCCCCAATATTATTACACTGTGTCATATTATATATTTATTGCTGTGATTCTACACCCTGTCTTTTGCAGGTTAAAATATTCCTTTTAGGGATTTTGAATGCCATGACCATGACTGACATGTCATCTGAATACTTAGAGCTGTGAGACAATTTCTGTGTTCACTTACAGCCTCTGCAGACCTAATAACTGTAATTGACATCATCAGAACTGGCATAAAGGGGAGTTGAGCACCTAAGCTACTTAGACTCCTGTCTAAATTCCACTAGGTACCTATTTTTAGCTGCCAATTACCTTTGTAAATCAGACAAAGTCTAACTTACTAAGTCTTGTAAGTTATCTATAATTCTGACTATACTGTAAACGCTACATCAGCACAGCTGTGACACTGCAGCTAAATGGCTGTAGTGAAGACACTTGCTACAGTAAAAGAAAGGGTTTTTCCATCATTATGCTAAATCCACCCTTACTAGAGAGAATAGCGAAGTTGGCTAAAGACTTCTTCTGTCAACCCAGTTGTGTCTATAGTGGGGAAATAGGTTGACTTGACTACATCGAATACTGTAAAATATTTTTCACAGCCCTGTGCAACATAGTGGGGATCAAGCTATGTTCGGGAGTAGACAAGGCTGTAATGACTTTGAGAACATTGCCCTCTGTATCTCCTAGGGCATGTCTACACTAGGAAATTATTTTGAAATAACTTATTTTGAAATAATAACTTCAGAAATAACTATTTTGAAATAGCGTGTCCACAGTACAGGGAAGTCTCGAAATTAGTCTGAGACAGGCTTCCTTAATGTGGACACGCTACTTCAATTTAGAGTCTCAGAAAGCATTGGAAAGTTATTATTTTGAATGACGCTGGGGAGTTGTTATTTCAAAATAGCAGCAGCAGAGCACCCACACTACTACTATTTTGAAATAACCGTTATTCCTTGTGGAAAGCAGGAGTTATTATTTTGAAATAACCAGCTCGTTATTTCAAAATAATGGGCTTGGTAGTGTGGACGCTCCACTTGTTATTTTGAAATAAAGGGCGTTATTTTGAAATAACTCCCTAGTGTAGACCAGGGCCTAGTTGTGAGTGGCACAGCTTCCTTGAGACTCTATTCAAATACACAACTTGGATTTTATCCAGAAAAGTGAGATGTCTCTTTCCTAAACAAGCACAGAAACTACCTATAACTTAGTTGCCCTGTATAGAGCAATCTATTAAATATGCACGGAGCTGGCTGGGGGAGGGACATTTCTCCCTCAGCAACAGCTCCCTGCTGAGGTGAGAGCAGCGAATCTTTCCCAGCCCGTAGGGAGAAGATGAAATGCCTCTCCCCCAGCCAGGCAGCTCCGTGCATGGAGCCCTGAGACCTTGGCTGGGCGGGCTGATTAAGCAGCAGTGGGGCTGTGCTGCCACGCAGCTTAGAGGGAACCTTGGTTGTGGTGCACCAAGGTGTACATGGAGCTCTAAGTACAAGATTGCATACATACAATGGGAGGCTGGGTTTAGGCCTCACTAGAAATACAATCTTGTACTTTTCTGAAAACCATATTATTTATTTGATAGACTTTCCTATCTTCTCCGCAACCTGCTATGATATTGAGAGTCTATGTATTGTGGGCTAGGAAGTCATTTTGAAAGTATGTTGGTTTTACCCAATACTCCAGTCGAAATGACCCCTTGCAGTGACTACAATCCAATGTGTACAGCTAGGTTTTTTTCAAAGGAGACGAAGAGAGTTAGGTGCCCATTCCCACTGAGATGTATTGAGAGTGGGGCACCTAAATCCTTTGGACGTCTTTGAAAATGCCAGCCATTGGAAGGCTATTCTAAGAAGTGGCCACTTGCCGTTATTAGCCATAAGAGTTTTTGTCCTGAAAGTCAACGTGTCACTTGCTGGAAGGAGCCCTCCACTCCCTCTCTGTTGAACAATTCTTGTGAGCACAGCAAGGACTCTTATTCTTCCCCCTAATGGTGATTGATACTGGAGCTCTGCCACTACCCCACTTGTGAGAACTTGTGAGGAAGGAGCAAAGTCATGGAAGGCCACTCTGTCAACTTGGCCTTTTCTAATTCCCCTTTCAAACCATTTTTCAGGAGCTTTCAGTTTTGGACTTTCCCTAGCTGGTTTTTGGCTTTTTGTGAGCAAGCACAAACATCCCCCTCCGGACACATCTGTTATCACCACAAGCTACATGTTGTCATTTTAATCAGACAGGGACATCCTGTTTTGTTAATCCAAGGTGGCAAACATGCACATACAGAGAATGGCATTGTTAATTAGGTTTTCATGATGAGAAAGGGGGGAGCAAAAGCAGCACCAACTATTCCTGAGTGAAGTAGGAGAAATCCAGCCACTTACTGTTTTCATGGTAGCTGTAGATACCTTATGATTAACTAGCTTTACAGGTGGAGCTGATCACTGGCTTTCTGTAGACATAATCCGCTTACGTTTGATGAGAGGGGCAGCGTACCAAGGGGCATGCAGTACATCCTGTTCTGTTTCGAGCTGGTCCTGAAGTCAGAAGTTGGCACAGAAGTCAGACCTGAGACCAAAATACGCTTTGCTGCTTTTCTGGGGAGGGCATGTTTTCATGAGCCCATTGATTTATGTCTGAAGAGAGTAAACTCCACTGAAGTTCCAACTTAGCGAACAAGACAACTGGTATCCAATAGCAGATTCTGCCTCCCTATACAGGGAAGCAGAGCTGATCTTTACCTTCTAGAAGCCTAAACAATGGTGCAGTAGGGTTACTACTAAACCCAGCTGCACTAGCTTCTACCAGACTAGAGGCTCTTTCAGAGGCAGAAGGAACTAGGGTCTGGAATAGGGAGGCATTTCCATCAATGGCTTTTCTATAGCTAGGTAATGCTTCTCATAATAAATGTGTAATCACACTGCATGAAAACCAACTGAATGTCTGCTCTTCTTGTCCTTGCATTCTGCATATTCATTCCCTGTCCTAAAAAGATGATACATATGAGTAAAATAAATTTCTTTCCTAGCTCACAGAATAGGGTCCAGGTTCAAGCAGGTATACTTTGGGGAGTGCAGTATTTGCTTTGTCTTACCAGTACTTAGCCAGGCAAGCCTGATAAAAGCTGAACCATTGTTTCAAAGAGCGTCCTCAGGAGATAGTCACACAAACCCACCCCTGGCAGTCATGCAAAATGCACTGTAACATGGAATTTATGCAGTACACTCAGCGATAGCTCAAACTGTAAAAACACTTGCATTCATTTTAAAAGACGCTAAAGCTATAAAATTGACCAAATGGAGCAATGATGTCTGCTCTAGTAAGAGATTTAAAAAAAAAAAAAAAAAAAAAGAAGGCTTAGTGGCAAATAAAAATGCATTAGTTCCTCCAGAATTAAGCTTCCTATCAAGAAGAACTTAATTCCCAAGACACTTCTCAAGTCATAAACAGAAGTGGTGCAGCACAAACAGTAACAGATTGTATCTTGGTCTTTCATCTGACTTGTTCGTGAGGACAGACCGAGTGATAAACTAGTATCACAGCTCCATATTTGAATAAAACATTCTGATCAGTCCTGGGCAAAGCCTTAGTTTGGGCAGTGAGATATCGCTTAGCCAAATGCAGCAAGGTTCCTTAATTCTTTTACTGTTAGGTCTACACTACACCATTAACATTCCAATGAAATCATTAGGACATACCTGCTATTTTTAGCAACACAGAAAGTGCATTCTGGCAGAACCTACCTTAACATTCAGCAGCTAAGCAGTTAAGAGGAGCAGAAATTGTGCTTTGTTAGAGTCTAAAACCAGACCGTTAAAAGTGTAAAATATTCACAGTTATACACTAATGACTTTGACAACACATCTGTCCCCACTCCCACAACCCTCATACAATTTTTGCAGTCATGGCTGAAACGGAAATTGGGTGATAGTTTTCCAGATCCATATATAGCACCCAACTAAAGAGGGGCTGAAACTAGACAGTTTCCAATCCAAAATAAGCTGAAAAATTAGCAATCAGCCATTAAACAAATGAACGAAAAATGAGAATAGAACCATTACTCTAAAAGGAATGTAAACATGAAGTGTATTTTTAAACTTTTTTCCATCCCCAGAGTGGCTGTAACACCTTAAATATGGTAATTGTTTTTTCAAGACCTGAAACAGATATAAAAGTTTGTAAGCTCTCTCGATCCTTTTGATTTACGCATGAGCATGTCTGACTTGAATATATAACTGCTGTGTGGGTGAAACAGTGGGCACTCTGCTCAATTAACTGCCCCTGGACTAGCTAGGAACTGATTTTAGAAAGCAGGCATGTATGCAATTGTGGGTATGTAAATATGTTCCTACTTTGTTTATGTGGGGTGCGTGCACGTGCGTGCCCACACGCCCCACCCCCTTATCATGGCCACATTAAGTGCAGAGGCACTTTTGACATCATGCAGATTAATGAAATGCTGAAACAGCATTTGTGCATACACATTTGGAAAACAACAGCCCAGACAAAAAACTCAGAGGCAAAGACCTCCCAACTTGGAAAGAGTTTGGATCTGGCTGTGATGTTGACAGTTCAACCCTACTATGTAGTCAACTAGCTTGCAAATTCTCCTACTTAATGTCAAAGGCATTCTGGCAAACGATGGTAACAACAAACCTGGGAGTGGGGAAAAAACTCCTTGACTCCTTTTTTTTCTCACAACCAGAGTTCTGCCATGTGCTAATGAGAATCCCTGCAAAAAGATGGATGCAAAATTATGTAGATTTTGAAAGTGCATCCAAAAGATTCCTTTCTCCAGCCTGTCAGGGCTAGTAACCAGCCACAGGGGTTCACTACAAATCACACAGAAAGAATCATATTCTTGAAAATGCAAAGGGAATAGAGTAAAAATGAATACAAGGAGTCAGTTTGGCTTAGATCTTTCCCCTTCGTGTTCTGTTTTCCTCCACACATTAATCCTTTCTCAAACGCAACACAACAGCTGTGTTATATACAAGCTCCTTTGGTACACAGAAAAGCAGAGATAACATAATATTAATCAAGCTTTATCAATGTATGCATTTAGTGTATATGGACAAAAGCTTTTAGATCTATTGCAAGAGCTGTCTGGTTCTCTTATTTTGAAGCTACCCCCTATTTGGGACAGGAACCACACTCAGTTAAAAATAAACAGTTGAAGGCAAACAAATCAGCCATCCTACTATGTGCTATTGGGTCCCCAATACAAGAAAGGATTTGCCCAGTAGCTTTTCTTATCAGTGCAGCTGTTTTTGTTATTCTACAATTGATTCATTAGGAGAGGAATAAGCACTAGATAAACTTGAAGGAACAGAACTGAAGAAACCATACAATATAATCAACACAAAACAACCTCGCCCACTGAAATTTATAAATAGCAACTCAAATTTGTTACTCAGTCTTGTCAGTCAAATGTGAAGGGAGGAAGGAAGTTAAAAAGCAATGTAAATGGACAAATGAAATTGTAAAAGATAATATAGTGGAAATGTTATTGAAGCAGCCTTCCTTTAAAAAATAATCATACCACCATATACAGTCATAAATGTAGTCTGCATTGCAAATGTAATGATAGGAAATAATGTAATCTATTGTAAAAAGTTTCCAAAAGCCAGACAACCAGATTGCCTTAATCTTTCTTAGCTGTTAAGGTGGAATGGAATTGTTCTGTTGATCCATTTAAAAAAAAGGTTAATTTGCATTTCAGTTTTGAACACAAAGATGAGAAGAATGACATGCAAGGGCTGGGTTGTGACATCAGGTTCTGTTGCTGCAGAGACTGATTCTTTTAGTATCAGAAATCATATATTTGTGACAGAAGTCTGTTAAGCAGCCCACACATTCAAGCCTTGGCTTTTCTACCTGTCAGCTCCAACACCCCTACCCATTAGTGGGAGGTCCTCATCTGAGTCATTGGGATAGCTTGTTCAGACACTGCTGTCCTTTCTGATTTTCATCCACCCACAGCTCTTCTCTGGGTGAACAATCCAGATTCAGCCCTAACCTACAGGATGTAGGGATATTAAATTTAGTTTAATTAATTAATCAGATAGTCAATGGGATTTCTATCAACTATTCAATTAGTCTATAAGGCGCCTCTGCTTTTGAACTGTAGCAAGAGCCCTTCTGCTTTTGAAATGTACAAGAGCCCTCCTGGGGCTCTTGTACATTTCAAAAGCAGAATTGCAGCAGAAGCAGCACAAGCGGAGACTGCTTCAGTCCTCACTTGTGCCATTTCCCACTGTGCCTCTATCTCCTCTGCCCCCCGTGGAGATGGATTTTAAGCTGGCTCCCCCCCAGCACTGGCTCCTGCTCTCCCCTTGTGGCCTCTCTCTGATAGAGGCAGCGAGGGGGGGGGGAGCGACTAGTCACATCACAAGCTGACTATCTGAAAAGCTTCTGTTTATCAGATAGCCAACATCCCTCTTACATCCCTACTTTGTATGGACTTTCTTTCAGTAGCAGAGGCTTCACAAGCAGAGATTTCACAGGAGACAAGCACCACACAGGAAATGCTCGGAATTTGTCCCCCTGAAGTTCTGCAGTTGCTCTTGAAAGGTTGTGTGACGGGGAGGGCTGCCTCCACCCCGTGGAGACAGGTCTGCCCCGCACTGACCCGGAGGTTGCGCTCTCCCTTCTGGGGGCGACTCGGGGAGTGCAGGCGGCGTGTGGTCCTTGCACCGCCGTCACCACTCAGCTGAGGCTAGAGGCGGGGCCAGGAGAGGATCCCCATCGACGCGCCAGGGCCGGAGAGGGAGATGGGCGGACGTGGCGCACGCAGTGCCTGACATCACACTGTGAGGACGTCAGAGGGAGGCATTTTTAAACCCGGGCGCAGAGGGGCTAAAGGAGAGGCCCTGGAAGGCAGGTCCCGGTGAGGGAGAGTGGGGACCGGGGGGAAGGCTGGGGGGGGGGGAAGACCACCCTGGAGAGACAGAACCAGGAACTAAGAGCTGGGTCCCTGGGGGCGCCAGGCGACGGTAGAAGGGACGAGGGAATAGGAAGCAGCCCAGGGCAGGGCACGGAGCCGGGGAGCTGGTGAGTTTCGGGCATTGACCCCGCCGGCTGGGCAGGTTCAGGCGGACCTGACCTTAGGGCCCTGGGCTGGGGCCTGTGAGAGAGGGCGGGCCCGGGCCCCCCCTATCCCCACAACCCAGAGCAGCAGTTGAATAGCACGCTGGGTGGTGGACTAGAGTGAGCTGAGACTGTTAAAGACTTAATCCGGGGGGGGGGGGGGGGTGAGAACACGGGTGGAGGTGTTTAAGTACGCGGTGACCTACACAGGGTGGGCCCCCACCTGTACAGGTTGTTTATGGGCTTTAGACATTGTTGAGCTTCTAGCATAGAGGAATGGATAATACACAGTGGATTATCAATCCCACAGATTGCAGTCCTCTGTTTACCCACACAAAGTACAATCTGCACGCCCGCCAATGGAGGGAGGGGAGATAGCAAAGGGGGCAGTTGTTCTAGGGCCCAGTGATTAAAAGTAGCAGTGGCTGGAGCCATGAGCCCTTTGAATCACAGCCAGAGCACCACGCTGCATGCTCCAGGCAGCTCTGAAGGCAGGGGTAGGGGCGCACTGTGGTCTGGGTGGTGCGGGTGGCTGGTTGCCCCCAGCCCTGCCCCTTCTGCCCAAGGCTCCGCCCCTTGCAGGAGCGCAGAGCCAGCACCCCCACCTTGTCAAGAGGTCCACAGAGGCTGTCAGCTCCCTTGACATTGTGGCTTCAGCTGGGAATGCATTAGTAGCAATTGGTAGCAGCTATGTCCTTTGCATGCTGGAGCTGTTCAGTGGCTCTACATGCAACGAACTTGATGGGCTCATTTCAAGTCCCTCATAATCAGTTCTCACATTACTTAGCCAACCAACACAATAGGAATTAACAGATTACTTGTGATCAGCCCATCAGAGATGACAAGAACTAAAGATCTACGGAGGCAGGGTTGAGGCACATGGGTATTGTCAACCCTGCCTACACTTTCCCTGTTCTATGGCTACACAGAGGACGCCCTTCTCAAGGTTCGCCATTCACCACTTTTCACCAATATTCATTTCGCCCAACATTTTTTGACGTATAAAAAAATGTTCAGGTGAAATGTGTCCTACTGGTCAGAGAGCTGGGAAACAAAAAGAGAACATCCCCTTACACTGAATATATATTTCTGAAAGCTCTTTTCAGTAGAAAGCCTATGCAGCCAGCACGGATAAGTGAATGAGGATAAGCAGAGGGCCTGGATTTACAATAGATGACATAAATCCAGATCCTTTCATTAAGGTCCAATGAGATACATCCAGATAGGCCTTGACTTCATCAGAGTCATTTGTGACTTATCTTTTTCATTAAACACAGAGAATATTTAAACTCTGGCCTATAATTGGTTATTTGCTTCTTCTAACCACATAGAAATTATTCTTGCAAACTATTGGTGAAATCCTGACCTTTGTGATGACAATAACAATGCCCCCATTGACTTGAATTGGACCAGAATTTTATTTGGAATCTTTAAGATATCAGCTGCACACCCTAACAGGTTCAGAGAGATAGAAACTGGAGAAGGGGAGGTGCTTTAAATATCTCATGCACTAGGAGTTTCAACCACTGCCCATGAGAGACTACAGCATACAGCTTCAGAGGGATAACCAAGTTAGTCTGTAACAAGAAAAACTTAAAAAATAACAAATAGTCTAGTAGCACTTTAAAGACCAACAAAACATGTAGGTGGTATCATGAGCTTTAGTGGGCACAGCCCACTTCTTCAGATGACAGGAGTGTTGGAAGCCCAGATCCAAGAATAAATAAGAGAAGGAGGAGGGCAGGGGTGAGAAGGAAAAAAATGGAGGGGAGGAAGAAAAAAAGAGACAGTGAGTAGATAAGCTTCAGAGGGGTAGCCGAGTTAGTCTGTAACGGGAAAAACTTTAAAAACAACAAATAGTCTAGTAGCACCTTAAAGACTAAATAGTTACAAGAGGCTGATAAGAACCATTAGTTTGCACTTGGAAAGGAAGATGACCAACATCTTGTGATGACCTTGATGTTGGTCATCTTCCTTTCCAAGTGCAAACACATTGTCACATTGTCAGAGAGGAGATTTGCTTTAGTTGTTTAATTATTCCCTTAAAAGTGTCTGCCCCATCGCAGGACAAAAAAGAGATTGCAGTCCATGGGCCAGTTTATCATTTCAGCCTTTCTGGTGTAAATCTGGACTAAATCAACTGAAGTCATTCGAATGACTCTGGATTTACCCCGGTGTGGCTCAGATCAAAATCTATCTCAAGGACATTTATTTATATACTTCTCAATGATTAAAGGCTCAATTCAGTTTTATATACTCAAGTATATAAAAAGCCCAACCTATCAGTTGCAAGCAGGTGTAGAAGGTGTGCAAGACCACAGAAATCATGGAAAAATAAGCCTTTGGAGGCAGAAGGGGTAAACTGCCATGTGTAAGCACCAGTGGTATACAACCCAGGTGTGGCTTTCTACTGATTTGGGTCAGAAAAGAGCACCAGATATAAAGAAAATGGCTGCATTGCCTTATTTATGACCTACTCTTGGCATGACAGGTGTATCACTCACTGGCATGCTTACAGGAGATCAGAAACCAGGCTTTTTAACGCCTAGTGCATGCAATTATACATTTGAGCCTGCCTTACTGGTGTACAGAAAACAAATGCATGTGTGTAAATTAGAAATTTGTAAGTGCATCTATATAGTTATTATCTACCTAACATTCCAGTGGTTTAGAGCAAGGCTTGTTAATGGAATACAGGGCCATTCTGGTTCATTCCCACCTCATTCCCATAAGGCCTGTTTGATGATCTATGTGAGGTAAGCTCGTGGTCTCAGTCCAGTTCCTTGAGGACAGCTGCCCATATAATGAAAAATAATGTTGCAAGAACATTATTGGTTGACTTGACAGAGTAGCCAGGACAGAATGGGTCTGAAGACTAAGCTGCCTTTTCATTCTCAAAGTTGACTTCCCATGCAAGGTGCAGTTAGGGTATGATGCTACTTGTACCATAACCACTCTCTGGATAAACAGTAATCTTCTGCTTTCCAACTACCAGCCCCATGACTTGTACAAGCCTTGCATTTATTTTAAAGCAAAGCCACAGAGACAGAAAATAATGGGTGTAGTCCCCATAAAATTTATTTTACAAAATATCGTGATGATAAAGATTTTTAGGAAGCTGTAAATAAGCTATCCAGTCCTGGGAATAAATAAAATTAGATCCCCCAAAGCACAGAGCCCAGAGTCTGCTCAGACAGAGCAAGGAACTATGCTCTCTAAGCATTCCCCATAGAAAGAATCAGGGATGTCTCAGTTTGGCATGTCACTTCTGGAAGAAAAAAACCCCTCTACTTTATGACAGCAATGAATGCATGGTCCATAGTCATAAGGCTTTGAACATCTGTGCACTGCTCGGGGGAAAGGGAGACAATGAAATCACACACACTGACCCAAGATCCATGCAAATTAGATAAGCAAATTCTTATTTTTAGCATTTGCCCAACAGCAAAGGCAAAGCAGCAGCACAAACAGTCCAGAATGGAGCAAGTAACCTAGCTAAGCCATAGCACGCTAAAATACTCAAGTTTCAGGCACGTGAGCTTTTCTTATAGCATAAACACAGAAAGAAACTATAATGGAGGAAGACAGGGTGGGAAAGGTAGTATCTTTTATTAGACCAATGTCTGTTGGAGAGAGACAAACTTCTGAGCCAAACAGGGTACGTCTACATAAGAACATAAGAATGGCCGTACTGGGTCAGACCAAAGGTCCATCTAGCCCAGTATCCTGTCTGTCGACAGTGGCCAGCACCAGGTGCCCCAGAGAGGGTAGACCGAAGACAATGATCAAGCGATTTGTCTCCTGCCATCCCTCTCCAGCCTCTGACAAACAGAGGCCAAGGACACCATTTTATCCCCTGGCTAATAGCCTTTTATGGACCTAACCTCCATGAAATTATCTAGCTTCTCTTTAAACTCTATTATAGTCCTAGCCTTCACAGCCTCCTCTGGCAAGGAGTTCCACAGGCTGACTACACGCTGTGTGAAGAAGAACTTTCTTTTATTAGTTTTAAACCTGCTACCCATTAATTTCATTTGGTGTCCTCTAGTTCTTCTATTTAGGGAACTAATAAATAACTTCTCTTTATCGGCCCTCTCCACACCACTCATGATTTTATATACCTCTATCATATCCCCCCTCAGTCTCCTCTTTTCTAAACTGAAAAGTCCCAGTCGCTTTAACCTCTCCTCATATGGGACCCGTTCCAAACCCCTAATCATTTTAGTTGCCCTTTTCTGAACCCTTTCCAAGGCCAAAATATCTTTTTTGAGGTGAGGAGACCACATCTGTACGCAGTATTCAAGATGTGGGCGTCCCATAGTTTTATACAGGGGCAGTAAGATATTCTGGGTCTTATTTTCTATCCCTTTCTTAATAATTCCTAGCATCCTATTTGCCTTTTTGACTGCTGCTGCACACTGTGTGGAAGTTTTCAGAGAACTGTCCACGATAACTCCAAGATCTTTTTCCTGATTTGTCGTAGCCAAATTAGCCCCCATCATACTGTACGTATAGTTGGGGTTATTTTTCCCAATGTGCATTACTTTACACTTATCCACATTTAATTTCATTTGCCATTTTGTTGCCCAATCACTCAGTTTGGTGAGATCTTCTTGGAGTCCCTCACAGTCTGCTTCTGTCTTGACTATCCTAAACAGTTTGGTATCATCTGCAAACTTTACCACCTCACTGCTTACCCCTTTCTCCAGATCATTTATGAATAAGTTGAACAGGATTGGTCCTAGGACCGACCCTTGGGGGACACCACTAGTTACCCCTCTCCATTCTGAAAATTTACCATTTATTCCTACGCTTTGTTTCCTGTCTTTTAACCAGTTCTCAATCCAAGAAAGGACTTTCGCTCTTATCCCATGGCCATGTAATTTACACAAGAGCCTTTGGTGAGGGACCTTGTCAAAGGCTTTCTGAAAATCTAAGTATACTATATCTACTGGATCCCCCTTGTCCGCATGTTTGTTAACCCCTTCAAAGAACTCTAATAGATTAGTAAGACAGGATTTCCCTTTACAGAAACCATGCTGACTTTTGTCCAACAAATTATGTTCTTCTACATGCTTCACAATTTTATTCTTTACTATTGTTTTGACTAATTTGCCCGGTACTGAAGTTAGACTTACCGGTCTGTAATTGCCCGGATCGCCTCTAGAGCCCTTTTTAAATATTGGTGTCACGTTGGCTACCTTCCAGTCATTAGGTACGGAAGCCGATTTAAGGGATAGGTTACAAACCACAGATAATAGTTCAGCAATTTCCCATTTGAGTTCTTTTAGAACCCTTGGATGAATACCATCCAGTCCCGGAGATTTGTTAACATTAAGTTTTTCTATTTGTTCCAAAACCTCCTCTTAATGACACTTCAATCTGGGACAGTTCCTCAGATTCATCACCCACAAAGGATGGTGCAGATTTGGGAATCTCCCCAACGTCCTCAGCCGCGAAGACTGAAGCAAAGAAATCATTTAGTTTCTCCGCAATGGCTTTGTCGTCCTTGATTGTGCCTTTTATAGTTCGATCATCTAGGGGACCCACAGGTTTTTTTAGCATGCTTCCTGCTTCTAATGTACTTAAAAAACATTTTGTTATTTCTTTTTGAGTTTTAGGCTAGCTGTTCCTCAAAATCTTTTTTTGCTTTTCTTATTACATTTTTACACTTGATTTGACAGTGTTTATGTTCCTTTCTATTTATCTCACTAGGATTGGACTTCCACTTCTTAAAAGATGCCTTTTTGTCCCTCACTGCTTCTTTTACATGGTGGTTAAGCCACGGTGACTCTTTTTTAGGTCTCTTGCTATGTTTTTTAATTTGGGGTATACATTTAAGTTGGGCCTCTATTATGGTGTCTTTAAAAAGTTTCCATGCAGCTTGCAGGGATTTGGCTCTCATCACTGTGCCTTTTAATTTCTGTTTAACTAGCCTCCTCATTTTTGTGTAATTCCCCTTTTTGAAATTAAATGCCAGGGTGCTGGACTGCTGAGGTGTTCTACCCACCACAGGAATGTTGAATGTTATTATATTATGGTCACTATTCCCAAGCGGTCCTGTAACGGTTATTTCCTGGACCTGATCCTGCGCTCCACTCTGGACTAAATCGAGAATTGCCTCTCCCCTTGTGGGTTCCTGCACCAGCTGCTCCAAGAAACAGTCATTTAGGCCATTGAGAAATTTTATCTCTGCTTCTCTTCCTGAGGTGACATGTACCCAGTCAATATGGGGATAATTAAAATCCCCCATTATTATAGAGTTCTTTATTTTGGTAGCCTCTCTAATCTCCCTCAGCATTTCAATGTCAGTATCACTGTCCTGGTCAGGTGGTCGGTAATATATCCCTACTGCTAATTTCTTATTATTGGAGCATGTAATTACTATCCATAGCGATTCTATTGAACATGTTGATTCACTTAATATTTTTATTTCATTTGATTCTACATTATCTTTCACATACAGTGCCACTCCACCACCCACACGGCCTGCTCTATCCTTTTGATATATTTTATATCCCGGTATGATTGTGTCCCACAGATTTTCCTCATTCCACCAGGTTTCAGTGATGCCTATTATGTCAATCTCTTCATTTAATACTAGGTACTCTAGTTCACCCATCTTATTAGTCAGACAGCAAAAAAAAACCCCAAAAACCCTTGGCTGTCCATGCCCAGGGCAGCTAACAGATTTGCCGGGTCCCTGAACCAGGTGTATGGGGAACCACCAGCCCTTCAGAGCCACAGGGAGCATGCCTCCTGGGGCTCTGGCGGCAATTTAAAGGGCCCAGGACGACACATGCCCACTGCTGCTATCCATGCCAGCCAACTTAGGCTCATGGGGCTCGGGCTGTGGAGCTGTTTCTGTGCTGTGTAGATTCTGGATTTGTGTTGGAGCCTGAGCTCTGGGACCCTCCTACCTGGCAGGGTCCCAGGAACTCCAGAGTCTGTGTGATGTAGTGTCAGTACCTTGCTGGTTGCTGTGCTTGGGCTGTGGGCTGTGGATGACCCCTACCGGCCTCTGTCTGTAAGCACTGCCCAGTGGGGGGCATCTTGAGGGCCCCCATGACAGTGACTGAACCGGTTCTACCAGTTAAGGGAAGGGATGAAACAGAAGAAGTGAGTGCTGGGGGAAGGGGCAGTCTTGGGCTGGAACCATGAAGGAAACAGACTAAGGAGGGGGCTGGAATCTAGGGGCCCAGGGACCCCATCTCAAGGGGGCTGAGGCATCCTGGCCCAGACTCCTGTAGACACATCACGTCTATGCTGTGCTGTATCCTAGAGAAACAATAAACCCCCTCTATTCTGCTGGCTGGTGGAGTCTGTTCTTGCTGCTAGGGGGCTGCAGGATCGGAGAAACCCTGACTCGTTGTCACAGCCTGTGTTCCAGTCATGCTACATCTATATGGCAATGAAAGAGACCTGCAGCCTGGACAGCCATGAGTGTAGCTGCTATGTAGACATACCCACGCAGCTCTTCTTCAGGTCTGGGAAAGGAAGAGTGGATTTATGGCTCATTACAATCTATAAGCCCCCCCTCCTTTTTTTATCTTATCATTGCAGATGTGTTAATGGGCCACTCTCCTTTGCAGTTCCCTTACATATGTGCTAACTAATTGCATTTAGCTGTGACACTAGGAGTACCTTCCCCAGACCTGAAGGAATTTCTCCATGTGGCCTGAAAGCTTGTTTCTCACCAATAAAAGTTATTACCTCACCCACCTAGTCTCTCTAATATTCTGGGGTTGAAACTGCTACAACTACACCACCTATGATGGAGGAAGTTAAACACGAAAAAGAAAAAGCACATATCTCTGTCCCCTGACTATACACACAGGGACTGAGCCTGCCAAATGCCTTGCAAGGAAGGAGTTCATAGGACCACACAGGATCAGACCCATAATGGATAGGTGTCATAGCATAGGCCTTATCAGATCAAATAACGATGTTTGCACCAGTGAGTGGAACTATGCAACAAATATCGGTACAGGCTGGACCTCCCTGGTCCAGCACCCTTGGGACCTAAGTAGTCCCAACGCAGGGAGTTTGCTGGACCAGGGGAGGTCAGGTCTCAGGCTCTCCTGGGGCTCCCATCCTGGCTGTCAGCCTGGCTAGTGCACTGCCCTCAGCCCGCTGGCAGGCTCCACTCCAGGCCACCGCTCCAGCTGGTGGGGCTCCCTGCCCCGGGCTGGTAGTGACTCCTTGCCCCTGGTTATAGGGGCTCCCAGCCCTTGGCCAGCGGGGGTTACCTCCTGGCCAACAAGGCTCCCAGCTGCCAGACCAGCTGGGCTCCTAGCTGCTGGCAACCTCTGTGGCTGGGACTCTCTGGTCCAGCAACATCCATGATCCTGCCGGACCACAGATGTTGCCAGACCAGAGAGTTCCAGAAAACAGAGGTTCAGCCTGTACTTGCAGAAATAACAGGCATCACAGGTGTCTGCTTTCACCCTGTGTCGTCTGAGGTCTCTTGGCAAGTGTCAGAGGAAGTGCTGCCTTGATGCACTCAGATGATGAGACCTTGGGCCATTCACTGGTCACATTCTGATCCCTGGAACTATGCAACCTACTCAAACCCCAACCTCTCCAGGAAAACTAAGGTTACCATAGCTCCTGGCTTCCAGCACAGCTAATCTGCATTTCTTTCACTGTCCACCTGCTAAGGGCTCACTCGTGATATATATGAGAGAGTCAGGAAACCCAGTTACTATTCAGTTTTCCCCTAACCTTGACAGAACACACTTGCAAATTATAGCGTAAATAATAACATAGTTAAGCATTGTTAAGTCTTGTCCACTCTACAAACTGCAAACATCTTAGACAGCTGTTAGCAGTATAGATATGCTGTTATCCTGGTATTGACTATGCTTTCATCTTTCCTACTTGAGCAAGTGCTTTTCAGTCTGCAAACCTGCGGTTATCTTCATGGCCTCTCAAAACCAGTTCAGTCACTATATTTCCCCCTTTACCTCCATGCATATTAGCTTCTCAAGGCTCATTTTATTACAGATAGTCCCCGACTTACAAACGAGTTACGTTCCAAACACTTGGTCGTAACTCGATCTGTTCGTAAGTCAGACCTCATTCATTTAAATGGGACTGTGCTGTGCATAAGCACAGATCACGTTGGTAATTCGGGGACCGACTTAATGGGAGGTTGGTTGTAAGGATGAATGGTTGTTAGTCGATGCGTTCGTAACTCGGGGACCACCTGTATGTTAATCAGCCATGCGGCGAGGACATAAATAAAATGATGCATCTTATTTTGAAATCTTTTACCATGAGAATCACCCAAAGAATAGTAGGGTCCTTCCAATGGAAGATGAGACCTTAGGGTATGTCTACACAGCAAAGTTATTGCAAAATAACAGCCGTTATTTTGAAATAACTTTCCTAGCATCTACACAAGCCAATTGCTATTTCGAAATTACATCGAAATAGCGGAGGGCTTATTTCGAAATTGGTAAACCTCATTCCATGAGGAATAGTGCCAATTTCAAAATTGCTATTTCAAAATAAGCACTGTGTAGATGCTTATTTTGAAATAGGGGCCCTCCAGCCCTTCCCAGTGTGCCCTGCTGGCCCCACCCTGGCCACAAAGTAACTTCTGACCTGATACCCTGCCGGAACCAGTTCTGGCTGGCCTTAAATGCGATTCAGCATCCAATAAGTGTGGACGCACTATTTTGAAATAGCAAAAAGCTATTTCAAAATGCATTTTGTGTGTAGATGCGTTATTTCGAAATAAGATATTTCGAAATAACTATTTCGAAATTAGATATTTTGAAATAACGCTGTAGTGTAGACATACTCTTAGTGATACAAGACTAAATGCAGACCCAACATAAGTTGCACCCATTTATAGTTCTTCAGAATTGGGCCAAAGATTTCCTTACAGTGTCTGGACAGATTTGTTACATGGATCATTTTTTTTAAACAAAGGGAAACATGGTGTGCTTCTGTACTGTAAGTATTCTTTGAAAAAATTCCATAAGTGATAATCCTATGGTCTTAGTATTGGGCAACAAAAATGTTTTCTAGGACAGAATCTCCAGGATTGTAGATACACAGACTAAGTTTTCCCCAAAGCTTATTTAAAGCATCTTGTTTTGTAATCATATTTTATTCATGCCACATCCCAGAATAAGATATTTTGGTACCTAGTTCCAGAGATGTTCTGCCTTTCCACATTGTATTTCAACACAGAATGCAGAGAAATAACAATGTTAAATGCAAGGGTCACATCATCAGCCTCTGTCTCACTGTATCCTGCCCACTACTCAGGCATCGGAGCATTGTTAAGGTGCTTTCACACTAAGCACCGAAGGAAGAAGTAGCAATTCAGCTGTTTTCAGCATTCCGTCTGACAATCATTGCCTGTGTTTTCTGTGCTATGATAAACAGTTGAGACAGTTTCCTACTCCTGTCACTCCTTCGCACTTTACCTAATATTCTATTAAAGACTAAATCATTTCTCAGCGAATCTATTTAAAATGTGATGTATTTCAGTAGCAGTCTTTATGTATCTGTTTTTCAGCACGATGAATAACAGATTCATCCAACATCTCAGCAGAATTTTATTAAAACAGGCAATCTCTTCCATAATGCAATAAAAAATAAAAATTCAGTAGCAGTGTGTGAAGATGCTTAGAAAATAATGTACTACAGAGCGAAAAACACACCATAGAGTTGTTTTAAATGTTTTAAACAATAAACAATCTTGTTAACAAGACAGAAGGAAAACACTGCAACATGTGTTTCTTTTTGCTTGGAGTAAATTTCCTTTTATAGATTTTCTTTGAATGAATAATCTCATAAACGGATCAACCCCCAAGTGGCAGAGTTTTCCCTGAAGACAAAAGTTGGCAAATTCTGCTTATGTCACTGCAGAACAGATATAAACAACAACACTGAAATGGCTCAAAACATTTTCCTGAAGCTTTGCTTATAAACCCCACAAGAAATAAACCAGGTGAAACAGTGTCTATTAATAAATTATGTGCAGAGCTAAGTCTGGACCTACTAAATATTTAGCTAACTAGACAGACACTATAAATGATTTTTTTTGCTCCTTCCCTACCCCATAGGAATTTGTTCCAGTAACCATAGTGACACCTATGAGTTGACTCTATAACAATTTCAGATCCTATTCATTTATTGCTAACGTGCACTGACTTAGTAAAGCAAGGCAATTCAGTTTACTCTTTCTACTGTTGCATCCTCAGAAGGACTCTTCCAGGGAACCAAACATCTCCCACTTTCTCATGTGACCTATCTGGGTATTTATACTGTGCTCATCATGTGGTATTGAAATGCCTTGGCTATACCGTACACATACCATACCTCATTCTGAGGTTCCAGGCCTGACACACTGGGCAGGATTCCAATTAACCTGAAAGCAAGAAAGTGCCTCAGGCCTTAGTTGCCTAAGCGTAGAGTAACTCTGACAGAGATTCTCTGAACTCAAGGCAGGAGTTACTCAGACCTTTTACCCACAGTACTTTGATATCTGTATTATGGCCAGAAGAGAGAGATCTTTCAGGGAGAGGAAGATATTATACCTTGCTTCTTTGTAAGGTTTAATTTTTCAGTTGAGAGACTATTTAAATAACATTTCTACCAAGTTTGTTTCTACATCCCCCACATAGACTTTTGTTTCATTGCCCTTCCCACACAATACTGGAAACATTCACATTTCCAAGGGCCTCAGTCACTGAGTTCAGCCACAAAGCTTCTGAAGGGCCAACTAGTGTGTTCCAACCTGCCACTCATGCACAAACCAAGACTCATGCATTGCATGGAAGCCACACAGATGAGAAAGAGCGCCCTGAGATTTGGGCGCCACCATAATCAGTTGCTCCCCTGCCATGTCTCAGAATCTGCCTTATGTTAGCCCATGGCAGCCTTCTGTTGGGTGACATTAAACAGGAGTGCTTTGGCATTTCCCTGCCAACATTTTAAATCCAAACTGTAGACAGAGTCAGGGAGCTCTTCCCTTTCCAAATTAT
Organism: Pelochelys cantorii; assembly: GCA_032595735.1. Classification (NCBI taxonomy): domain Eukaryota; kingdom Metazoa; phylum Chordata; order Testudines; family Trionychidae; genus Pelochelys; species Pelochelys cantorii. The sequence continues at coordinate 26,693,530 of CM064339.1, forward strand.
GACAGTCGTAAGTATGATATAAATAATAACTCACGGAAGAAAGAACAATGATGTGCAAATTCAGGCTGCTGTCTGAATGAGTCAGTTAGAGCACTAGGATTCCCCCTTGCTTTTCCTATCTAGATCAGAGATGTCAGCTAAAATCTAGCTTCTATTTCTGAGAAACCAAGTAAAATAGTTACTGCTGATCCCATGGTCACATGGGAGATGCTGAACCAACCAGGAGAAATACCATGCAACTTAGCCCAGGTGCCCTTTGCCAGTTAACCTAGTTCAAACAATAATTCCACCAGCAAAGAGCATCTTCAGGAGGTTCATGGATCTCCAAATGAAACCCAGAGTTATGAGACTGGCTCGAGCAAAGGTTTGGAGCCACAAACAAAATCTGAGGGGCCCACTGATGGATGAGGGTGAGCTGGTATTGCAACAGATTCAGTGAATTCAAACTAAAGGTTTGCACATGTCTAGTACAGAGCGGGATGGGTCTGAACAGTTCTGGAGAAGTTTGAGAACTCAGCAAGGCAGCCCCTCCCTCATCCTCCCAGTTTAATCTGATGTCTTTGACAGTCCTCTATAGCACACTGACTTAAAGGGCCAGGAACCCTGATGCAGGGTCTGTGCCAGGATGAGCCAGTGAAAACTTTGGAGGAGGGCTTTTGCAGCTGGAAAGTCTGCCGGGAAGGGAGCTATGGTGGTGCCTCAACCCACCTTCTGCTGGGTTATCTCACAGTGAGACAGCACAAGCTCCCAAAGTGGGGCACTGGCCATGGAGGAGGTAGTGTCAGTGCATCAACTGTGCAGCTGCTGCGCCTAGAGACCATCTACCTCCAATTAAATTGGCTCCCACTCTCAGGATGATTCTCCCGGTCCCTACAATGCAATGGGCCTTGCTAGTTCCAGGAGATTCACGCTGCACTAGTAGGGGTTGTAGAAGGATGAGGGCCTGAAACATAAACCCACATATCGCAGGCCAGGTATGAGGCCAGAGGCTCAGACAGCAATGGTCAGGACTTTGCTAATGTAACCCTTCTGCCAGGCCGAGTTAATAGCAGCAAGGGCCGGGTTCAGTATCTAGGGGTCTCTTCCCAACAACGTAATACAACACCGGCTCGAGCCCCCATCCAGTGACCTGGGAAATCTTACACACACCCCTGGGCACCTCAAAGAGGCAATTCTTCCCCTCTTGCAAGCACAGAGCCTCGGTATAGCAGCAAATCTTTAATAACATGAGGTAACCGACATCAGCATTAAATTGGGAAAACACCACAACTCAGATTCATAGACCAAACATGAGCAAAGACCCACCCCCAGCCAAGAATCACCCAAAGTCCCCAAAAGTCCAACACCCCAAGAGTCTCTTGAGTCCAGCAACCCAAAAAATCACCCAAAGTCCCAAAGTCTGACACCCCAAAAGTCTCTGCCTCGGGTCAGTGCCGCCCCAGGGTTCAAAAGTTCACTGGCAGGGTTTTACCATCCCAACCTGGGTGGAATGGAGGGGGCGGGGGTTGATACACCTTACGTGGTCCGCCAATGGCTCCGCCTCTCTGTAGGGTTCTGCTTCCGCTGTTAATGCAAGTCACTCCGCCACACTCCACCTGCTGTTCCGTGAGCTGCTCCAGCCGTCCCGCGAACTGCCCTGATCTGCCAGCCGTCTCGGTCCACGCCCCTGGCCGCCAGCTGGTTGTTCTTGCAGCTGCTCCACTGGCTGCCTGCTGCCGCTCCTACCAGCTGCCCGCCAGTCGTCCCCGCCAGCCATTCTGCTGGCCACCTGCGCCCACCGGTTGTTCCTGCAAACTGTTCTGCTAGCCGTCCCATGAACTGCTCTGCTAGTAGCCCAGCAGTATAGCTTCAGGCTCCCCACAGCACACAGTGATTTCAGCTCATAGTAGATTTCAGCTCTTCAGCCGTATAGCTTCATGCTCCCCACAGCACACAGTGATTTCCACTCTTCAGCAAGTTCAGCTCATAGTAGAGGAGCCTCAGTGCTAGTGCACCATTAGCCCACAGTGAAGTCAGCTTAGCAGCTTACAACTAGACTCCTAATGGAATACAAATTAGCTCTGATATTCCACAGTGGAGAGAGTGCAATTGGTGGTTTTTAGGCCCTCAGACAGGGCCCAACCACCAGGTACAAATACCCATCCCCAGCCTCTCTCAACTTGACTAGGTTTGGAACTCATGCCCCTTGTCTAGCGAGTGTTACTTAGTTTATGGTGAATCCCTCTGTCATAAGACAGTTCCACTATTCAACTGTCCTTGATTCCCATAATCAGAGTAACAACACTTTAACTCCCCTGCCTCAATAACAGAGAGACTGAGGATCCCACAGTGGCCATAGTGACCATTTGGGCTGCTGTGAGCACATACTAGGCGGGGTGGATGTGCCTATGCAAACGAGATCAGCCCTTGAAGTCTTTTTGCACTACTCGCCACAATTCACCACCAGATGTCAGGGTAGAGCTTATCCTGACCCTGCTTACACTAGGGCTATGTCTACGGCTTCTTGCGCAAGTACGGCCGTTCTTGCGCAAGAATCTGCAGAGCGTCCACACTGCCTGCCCGCTCTTGCGCAAGTAAATTTACAGTATGGCGTGGTAAGAGAGGGCTTCTTGCGCAAGAGCTACGCTCTTTTTTAACAGGTGTAAGCCCTCTTGCGCAGGAGCTCTTGCGCAAGAGGGCAGTGTGGACGCTCGGCAGGGATTTCTTGCGCAAGAAAGCCCTATGGCTAAAATGGCCATCAGAGCGTTCTTGCGCAAGAGAGCGTCCACACTGCCATGGGCGCTCTTGTGCAAAAGCACAGCTCGCACATGGCAGTGTGGACGTTTTCTTGCGCAAGATATTCTTGCGCAAGAAGCCTCCAGCGTAGACAAAGCCTAGGGCTGCGTCTAGACTGGCAAGATTTTGCACAAAAGCGGCCGCTTTTGCGCAAAAACTTGCCAGCTATCTACACTGGCCGCTTGAATTTGTGCAAGAACACTGACGATCTAATGTAAGATTGTCAGTGTTCTTGCGCAAGAACTCTGATGCTCCCTCTCGGGAAAAAGCCCTCTTGTGCAAGTGTTCTTGCGCAAGAGGGCCAGTGTAGACAGGGAAGGAATTTTTTGCGTAAGAAAGCCCCGATGGCGAAAATGGCCGCCAGAGCTTTCTTGCGCAAAATCGCGTCTATACTGGCCATGGATGCTTTTGCGCAAAAGCACTTTTTGTGCAAAAGCATCCATGCCAATCTAGATGCTCTTTTGCGGAAATACTTTTAACGGAAAAACTTTTCCGTTAAAAGTATTTCCGCAAAATCATGCCAGTCTAGACGCAGCCTAGGGCTACATCTACATGGGCAGCTTCTTCCGGAAGAACAGCTGTTCTTCCACAAAAACTTGCTGGCTGTCTACACTGCATGAGCGTTCTTCCAGAAGTAAATTTACAGTATAGCGTTGTAAAACAGGGCTTCTTCCGGAAGAGTTATTCTTCTCCCCATGAGGAATAAGCCCTCTTGCGCAAGAGCTCTTCCAGAAGAGGCCAGTGTAGCCAGGCAACATGAATTTCTTGCGCAAGAAGCCCCTATGGTTAAAATGGCCATCAGAGGTTTCTTGTGGAAGAGAGCGTCTACGCTGGCATGGATGCTCTTACACAAAAGCACATCTCTTGCGCAAAAGCACATGCCAGTGTAGACACTCTCTTGTGGAAGAGTTTTTGCACAAGAACTCCTCTGCAAAAGAGTTCTTCCAGAAGAAGCTGCCAGTGTAGACGTAGGTTTGGCTCTCACAGTATAGTGCAGTAATTCATAGTAGTTACAGACCTACAAAAGCATGTTTTAAAAATGAAACCACATTGCTGCTCTGGCTGTATTCAATACACAGGTTTCTTCAAAGGACTAGTTCAGTTGAAGCAGTGGGTAAAAAAGAGAATCTCTGTCAGCCTTGCACAGTCCCCTTAGGAAAGAGGAGGTCTCCCTTTTCAAGAAAAAAAAAATCCTTTCCCAAAAGGAGGCTGGGAGTGTTTTTCCAAAGCCAGCATTGTTCCTACAAAGAAACCACAAGGCTGAACTCTCTGTAACCCTCCCAGCACGTAAGGATCTACTGTAGTATGTAGCTGTATCGAAATAGAACAAATCAGAAATAAATAGCAGCACAGCAGGATTTCTATGAAAAGAAGGAGCAAGGCAAGGGCATGCCCTGGGAGCACTTGGGACAGGAGGAAGAGCTGTTCCCACCAATTTGTATTTTTTTAGGGTTTGATAGAGAAGCCACTAGGGATTGGTTCACCCCATTATGGACACTTCACTCAGTTAAATAGAACTGCGCCAGGAATTCATCTGTCTCATTTCTTCTCTTGTGCACAGTCCTAGGGAGAGGACCCGTGACTCCACTTCTGCCAGCTCAGAATATCAAGAGATTGCAAATGCTGTCCCAAAGGGCAGCATTTTTACCAAACTTTCCAGCAAAGCCCGCGCATGCTGATCCCCAGAGCGCTCGGCAAGTTGTTTCTGTTTTCCGTAGTTTTTGGGGGGTGAGGAGGGTTAACAGGCAGAAAAAGAAAGAATGATTCATTATGGACAGTCAGTAAGCCCATTTACGGCATTTTTTGAGCCAAGCTGTGTTCTTTCTAAATTTTGTCCAGGGCCCAGACCTTGGCTGGTTGGTTTCTATCTGCGAATAAAGAATAAATAGTGAATGTGCACCAATAACACAAAGAGAGTTCTACTAATGGGTAATAGTTTAGAAAAGTCTGCAGGGTGGGATTTTCAATGAAGCCTACAGGAATTAGGCATCCAACTCTCAATGCAATTCAATGAATTAACTCATTTTGGCCCCTTTGAATATCCCAGGATTTTTCCAATAGTTGCTTCGAATTCCCCTGCCTCTTTTAGATTTGAGTTCCGCCTACTGACTCGTTGTCATGTACCACAACAGAGCTCCACTGCCATCAGTGTGGCTCTTTCTTTTGTAAGTTTTATGCCATCCTCTAAGTGAAAGGCCATGATGTCCCTGAGCCACATGTTATTCAAAATCAGTGTTCCCTGTAAACTATGTGCTTGAGCAGCTGCTCAGGAGAGATTCAAATGCCACCCAGCCAATTATCAGAGCACCCACAGCTAAGGTTTTGTTTCTACTGGTGGTGCACATAACACAATTTGCACATGCCTCGGTGCACATAACAAAATTTATCCCACACATGTATGGAAAAAGGCATTGCTCGCAATAAAAGACAAATTAGCTTTAAAGCTTCCTCTCCAGCCTAAGTAGGAGTAGATAATTTTTTCTGATGTGGCTGCGCGACAATACGCTCCCATCTTGCCTAGGGTTCTCCTCTAGAGTCTTTCCAGCTACTTTCTAATGTACCTTGTGGCTAGAGGGGGAGAATAGAAAGCTGACTTTCACTCACAGTATGTCAGGTACTTTCCCTTTTTGGCATTCAGTCTGCCTGTCTTATCCTGGAGATAAAAATTTTCCTCTATCATTTGGCCCAAACTCAGAGCACTACTGCAAAAAGTAGAGAACCACAGTTGTCGAACTAATCCTTCATGGCACCTACCAATAGTTTAAAAAAAAAAAGCTGACTACACTGGAAAGAAGTTCCCTCTGAGTTATTTCAGGAGACAGGCCAACCTTTAACAAGAACCAAGAAAAGAATAATAGAAAAAGCTTGCAAATATTATTCAGGGGGGTTGGTGGTGTTTCAGTGCTGCAATTTGTAAAAATTCAACAGGATTGGAATACCAGGACTAGAAAAGTAAGGCTGTGACAGGCTCAGCCTGAGGACCTTGGCTCAACAGCGAGGAAGGTTACTTGCATGGCAGCTGGCTCTCCCTACCACTACACACTCTCTCACCTCATCAGTACAGTGTTTATTTCAAATGATCCCCATTTTCAGCCCCCTTTGAAGCTACAGTCCCAAATATTTTTTGGAGCTTACACACATCTTATCCTATTGGCCCTGACCCTGAGCTACAACTTGCTCAGATGAGGAGAGGGAAGCAGAGGAAGATTTACGGTCACTCTTAGGTTGGATGTGGGTCAGACAAGTTCCTCCCGCCATTGTAAATTACAGCAGCCTGTTAAAATGACTGACAGTAGTCCCAAGAAGCTGATATTATAACCAGGAGTCATCACGACATGGGAGAAGCCCAATCCACCCCCTTCCTCAGCTACCCCCCCTTTGCTGCTATTACACCTGCTCCATCCTATTGGAGAATCACATAGGCTGAGGTGATTCTAACATGGTTGGCTAAGTCCTTTAAAGACTGCTTTGTGCCAGTGTTTTAAAGACAAAACTAGCACCAGTGGTTCACGCAAACCCATAAATGACCTGTCTTCATCTTTGTCTCATTCTTACAGTTTCAAAATTCAGAATCACTTGGGTGACACTTTCAGAAAGCAAAAACTCAGAACTTGATTGCTGCCACCCCAAAATTGGTTTGAGTTACTTTCAGCCCATCCAAGATGGAATCCCTTGACCCTGCTGTTTTTTCTGAAATCAGAGAAGAAGGGTTAAAGTCTTCATTTCAGCTCATCAGGAGTAATTACTTTGATGAACTGAGTAATGATTATTTACAGCCAGAAGTGCCAATATCAATACTAAAGCTGCACAGAGGAGGGTAATCACCCCTCAGAGAAGAAATTGAGGAGAACACCACAAAGTCTCATGGGATCAGCTTGGTGTATAATAAGTTTCTCCACTGGTGATGTTAACAAATCATTCCCATCTGGCAAATGAAATCCCAGTACATTCCTGAGGTAAAAACAGAAGCTCACAACTTTTCAGTCACAGACTTGAGAGACTGAAAGGGAGCTGCTGCCTGTTCTCCCTGAGTAAAAAAACAGATCCTGGAGACTCAGCTTCTTTTCTGTATGTTGTTGTTCTTTTAAGCTTCACTTTGAGAACTAGCTCTGCCCCGTTTTGGATAAGGCTGGGTAAGTAGCAGCCCTTGTGAGTTGCCACTTTACATATTTCTGATACTCAGTAATTCAGGAAATATCACAGCTCCGAGCCTAGATAACGATTTTCATCTCTGGAGCCTCTCATAAATATTAGTAGCTCTTACAAGACTCTTGGGAGGTAGGTAGGAGCAATATTATTGTCCCATTTTACAGACAGAGCAACTAAAGCAAAGCCAATTGATTTGTCTAAGGCCAGAACTAGGATTAGAATTTACTGGTTTTTGGATCCCAGGCCTGTGTTCTGACCACTAAAGTCTAGTGATTAGACCATGCCCCTATGAAGTCACATGATTCCCCACCTTCTGTACTGAAAGTTTTTTCATTTGTTTATAAAAAATACAGAGGACTCGATGGAATCCTCCCCCTGCCGCCGCCCGGATGAAACGAGATTTTCTAGTATTCCACTTTTCTGTATTCTCCATGGCTTCGATGGCCAGAAGGGCATTCTTCCCTGTTTCAGCTGCACTAATGCTTATTAAATAGGGACACTTTGGGTCATGCCTCTTTTGTCTCTGCTTTGGCTGCGAGGTAATTAAGTGAAGTCCTGTCATGTTGGAGCCCACTACTGGAATATGAATCTATGCCCTATGCAGGGTAGGGTACTGGGGCAGCTATCCTCACATTGGTTCCTTCCTTTAGAAGAGCTAGAAGGACTATACATTAACAGGTCAGAATACTGCAGGGAATTAAGGGGGAGGTTCATTTTTTTAGTGATGATATTCTCATTTCATATTCTCAAAATGATATTCTCATTTTCCTCAGGCAACGGGGGCAGGGGTTCACTTTCCTCTCAGTAGCAGAATTGCTGTTTCCACTGTGGGATCACACCTCAGAACAGTGTAATGCAGGCCTCCTTGAAAACAGGCCAAATCAGTCTGATCTTAGTCTGGGAAGGCAATTCAATGAAAAACAAACACAGCCTAGTGAAATGATTGAAAGAAGTTACTCAGCAGAAGGGAAAACTCACACCACCTGCTCCCCTTACCCACATCTCCTGGTCTGAGGAGTCACCTTGCCCATTGTAAGTGCTTTCTCTGCATGACTGACAACTTGGCTTCCCTCAAGAACAATCTGACTTTGGAAGGAAGCTGGATCTGTGGTAAGTATATAGTTACAAAGTAAGCCATGCTTCCCTTTCACTGAGGGCACACTCTATTTATGGCACATTCCATAGTCTGCAAGGATTCCCAGAACACCAGAGTCTCCATTCGAAAGTTGTATCTGCAGAGCATGGAGCAGAAGGAGTAATATTAAAAAGGACATTGTTGGCAGAAAGGGGGGGTTGCATGTGGATCCAATGGGAAATACATGAAAAGTTATTGTCAGACAGTACAGTCTATTTTGTCTTGATTCCGAATGGCGAATCATTGCATCATTTAATATAATTTAAAGAGCAAAATAAAATTGACAGAAGATAATTTAAAGTGCAAAGTCATATATTTAAACATATGGCAAGAAAATGAGATTTTTCTGCCACGTTTTATAATAATGTGATGTTAGACTTTAAAGATACTTTAACATCACTTTAGTCTAACAAGAGAAAAGTGCAGAAGTAAACATCCTGCAACCCACTCAGCCGTGGGACAGAGAGTTTCAATATTTAATTTGCTTCACTAACAAATGTCAATAATTTATTAGATTTTTCCATTTTAAAATATAGCTCTAATAAGAGCTTTTAACTTGATAGCACAAACAAATTAAAAAGGCAATGACACATAAAATACTGCCAAGGCATTAGCAAGACTAAAAAGGAATAATAGTGCAGAAGAACAGTACAGGTTTTGTTGAAAGAAAACCAAATAAACCACCAGGCTTTTTGAATAGCTTATGAAATTGGTGGGGCCAGTCCATTTCCCAGTTGTCCACACATCACCAGAAGCACCAACTGGCACTGACAATGGAAACTAAGGGATACACCATCCTTAAAACTGATTCCTTTTGGTTAACATTCCTGAATTAGGGCTCAAACCAATCTAGTGCCCGATACAATCCATGCCAGTCTTACCATTGAGTTCAAAGGGCATTAGATCCAGCTCTTAATGTCCATTCGGGTGCTGTCTCAACCAACATTGGAGTCCAAGCTTTTAACAGTCTGCCAATAACTTTACTGAAACCAAAGGAACTTACACTGTCTACTTGTACCCAATAATTCTCTCCCAGTGGCTGGCTGCATTGTCTCTGCATACTTTACTTATTTCTTAGTCCCATTATTTAGTTAGTTGCCTGCCTAATTTACAGCCCCTTCCTGCAAATTGCTAGGCTCCTACATCTCCCAATGGTTTCAGAGACAAACCAACTCTCAGAAGACATGAACATTTTACAGGATTAGCCCCTTACAACTGATGCATTTCAGCACATCGGAAAGAATTTTCAGAAGGGCTTGTCACCCACAATTATTTTGTTAACTAAATAGGAGCCATGCACTTCTGAAAATCTGGCCCAGTGATGAATGCTGAGCTTAGCTGAAAATCTGGCCGATTACTTTGGTCCCTGTTGTCCTATGATAAGAGTGAGAAGGGTTTGCAGTCTTCTATGCTATATAGCACCTTTCATGAAAATTTAGTGTGTCTGGAAGAAGGAGACGAGGAAATCACTGCAATCTAAGAATAAGATTGTAAGAACAAAAGCCTTAAACTGGTCTGTGTAGTAGGTCAGGACTACAGCAATGTAGTAAATTCAGGATTTGCTGGCATGCGTTTTTGTATGCTCTCTCAGTATATCATGCCAGTTCTGCACAGGTAGCTAGCATGATAGACTTCATGACAGCCCCCAAAGACCACAGACTCAGATAAGATACCAAGGCACGCGAGTCAGGTTTATTGCAGAACGAAGTAAATTAATAGTCACTGGTAGCTGGAGGGCATCCGATGAGTTTGTACCCGTGACAATGGACACAGCTCAATCAATAGTATGGCATTCACTATTGCTCCCTAGGCTGGCCAAAGAGTTAAGTCAAGGTACCCCAACATTTATAGACAGAGATGAACAATCTATGATACACACCTTACGTATCATCTATGCATTAATGTCACCTCCCCTTGTACTTTCCTCCAAAGCATTCATGACTTGTTGTTATGCTTTCACTCTTGTTGTTTTAAACTATTTTATTATGTACTCAGCTAGGTGTCCTTTTACTGTCCTGGAGGAATGTATTTACATATTTTGTGTACTTTTATCCATGGGTAGTCGGTGAAGGCAGAGCTGGTGGAAGCAAATCCCTAGCCCCGCCCCTTCTGCTAGGCCCCCTCCCCTTCCCTGCCCCCTGGAGGCGGGGCGGCATGCCACACACATGCTCCCCACTTCCAACCATGGGGATAGGAGGGGAGTGGGCACGCGCTTTCCAGTCTCCCCAGCCCTGGAGGAAGGCACACTGTGCTGCACGGCCCAGCCAAGCCCAGCCCAGCCTTGCAGGAGAGAGGAGGCAGGGCGTGCTGTGCTGCACAGCATGGCCCCAGCCTCCCCAGCCCTGGAGCACTGGGAGAAGGGAGATGGGCACGCCACACAGCCCCGGCTGGCCCAGCTTCTCCAGCCCTGACGAGGGCGGAGGGCTTATGGCGTGGCCCCAGCCTCCACAGCCCTGGAGCACCGGGGCAGGGAGGAGGGACCACCGCACTGCCCAGCCGCTCCAGTGGCCAGAGGGTGGGCGCTGGTAGCAGCAACCTTCTGCCCCCAGAATGCCTACAGCAGGCATTCTGGGGGCAGAATGTGTGCGGTGCTATGCCTGGCAGTGCTTTTCCTCATCTTATGTACCTGACGGCCATGCTTTTAACAGTACTAACAGTTCTAGTGCCGAGAGACACTGACTTGCAGGCAAACATCTGCTTTTGACATGGCCTGTCTATTACTCATAGTATAAATCTTGCTAACTTTTGTTCAAGCACCAGGCCCGTGCTTCAGGCTCTTTCTTTCTCCTACAGTCTGATTATAAGAAAGGAACTAAACTGCACCACCTCTGACACACAAATAATGTATCAAGGTCTTTTTTCTTCTATCATCAGATAGATTCCTCAGTTTCCATTAGTCTAGAGTGGATGGTGATGTTAATGATAGTAGGAAAGTATGTTCTCAAAGCCTTGTTCAAAATCAGAGTGGAAGTAGCTCCTCTGTGTATTTATACTGCTGAAATTAGTTGCTTTAGCTGGAAGGTCAACTGTGTGACAAGAAAGAAATGCTACTTAGAAGAAAATGTTATTTAAGATAGAATAAAACAAACTGTAAGTCTTCCTCGGGCCTGCAAGAGATGGTTGAAATAAAACAAAATCTACATTTGATTAAAAAAATAATGAGACTCCTAATTATATCTCAAAGGTTTGTTACCACTCAACCACATAGGTTTTCATTAGTTAACATAATAGAAAGGATGCTTTGGGAGAAACATAGTTGATCATTTAAACCAATAAAGAGCATTTTTGTGTCAGTGTAATCTGACAGTCTTCCCAGTCATGAAAGAAGGGAAAAACACATGCATTAATTGGGTGTGCTAATAAGTTTTGGATGAGTTGAATCATTCTAGATGCTGCTAACCTGTTTGTTGGCTGTCAACACGATATAAGAATAAACTGTGCTCTTGTAATATTTATTGTAGTTTACTACATCATGGCTAAACCTTGTTACCATGGGAAGTAGGCAGTATTGCAATCAAATTTATTTACAAAGAGTCTGTAAATTTATCTTCAATAATGAATTAAATTTATCAATATAGCTTGATATCTGCTGTAAACTTTCATAATACTTTAAGTGCACTATAAAGCAGACAGTTGACAAATACTGAAATGAGCATCAAACTCTCATATTTTGCTTGGCATGGTTACTACGTATTAATTGCTGCATTCGAGGAGAGGACATTAAACTGGATGGTGACATTGGGAACCAGAAAGCTGGACTATGCCGCATATAGGTAATGCTCTCTGTATACATTTTGGTACTGAATGAAATTCTAGTTATTCAGTAAGTGCCAAGCCAGGCAGGTGTCGTCATTAAAAATACTCGGCATGTATTAAATCACCAGACTGAGAAACTGCATTATTTCCCTATATTTAAAATGGGAAATAACTAGTGGGTTTTTATATGCCGTGGTGTGAAACTGAAGGGAAATGTATTTTTCTTTAGTGGTGACCACTATACTTTTAGTTTTACTTCATGATGTTTTAATTTCTGAAGTGCTATTTTTCCATTAGCAACCTATGGAAAAGAAGGAAATGTGAGCTTCCCAGTTGTCTATCCTATTATTCATAGTTAATGTGGTGAACTGCAGTGTTAGCCTGCATGTGTAATGTTAGCTCTTTCAGAAAGAAGCCAGGTTGAAACAGGATTTTAATTACCTTCAACTTACCATTTGAGTTCTCTCTTTTTATACTCCTTTATTTTTAAATCTAACTTCCAGTCTCACACATTAGTTTTAGCACATCACCCACCAGATACTGGAATAATTTACACAAGGTGTGAAGTAGTCTGTTTTTAGCTATCTGTTTGTTACTATTCTTATTCAGCATGGTGTGTAAGATATATTCCCACACTAGGGTAGTATTTAGTAAGGTCACGAGGATGCTCAGCCCTTATCAAACACATTCCCTGGAAACTTGGCAGGGGCTGCACTTTCACAAGAACTCAGGGCCAATCAATTGTATTGTTTTTAGACTTGTTTGAATGTTTCCATGTTCATGCAAAAAAAAATTGCATAATTAGTATGACAAAGAATTTGTGAGCTCAAGAGAACTACAGTGGTGGTCCCTCTGGTAACATGCAGGTTATAAAACCTGATTCTGTGAGCTGGTTTTGTAATGGTTTAATTCCACTGACTTTAGTGGAATTACTTCAGATCTATACCAGTGTAAATAGAAAAGAATTATGACTTTATTCATACAACAGAGATTTAGTTTTAACTGACTTCATAATTTCATAAAAGCACCAAAAAGTACATTAAAAAATGAGCATGCTAGATGACTGTAAGGATACTTAACTCAGGGCTGGAGGCAAGTGCAGGCTCTCCTGTATGGGAGCATTGGATGCACAGGTTTCACCACATTTTATCTGTTTTACATAACCCCAAAACCAAAGGTGAGAGCTTTCTGCATAAATATGCCTCCTGCAGCAGAAAAGACTTGCTTAGAGACTTATCAATGTCCTATATTTTATAGGATAGGAGTGGCCTTTCCCCTTCTCCTTTACTTCCCCATCACTTCTCCCAAAAGACACTATTCTCACACACTGGATGTCTGCTGGTGGGAAGCTCCAGGGCCACATGAGGTCCGCTGAGCATCATGCCTCTACCGCATGCCCAGGCCCTGCCAGCACAGGGAACTTGGAAATCCTGCTGCTAAACTTCCAGGCCAGACTGAGCTATGTATCTTCCAAAAGAGCTGCACTATATTTAACATGCTTCCTGGCTGATCAGAAATGTTGCCTCCTGCATATGGCGAGTGCGAGAAGGGGAGGAGAGGAGTCTGGTTTCAAAAAGAGTTTAAAAAAAAAATTGTAAGGAAGGAAGGAAGCAAAGAAAGACAGGTTGCATGGGGCATTGTCTGACTTCCTGGAGTTTCCAGTAGGGACATTCATTCGTTTTAATGAATTGGAAGGAAATTAGGGCCTTAGTCCTGCCCACTGCAGAGCTGATGGGCCCCAGAAACCCTCTTCCCCGTCACACACACAAGCAGTCAGGCAGAAGGAAGCCACAGTACACACAGCAATGCAGTGGCAGCAATGTTCCCTCTAATTTTTTCTTCTGTGTGAGGAATAAATCTTGTTGTGTGCACCAGCGCATGTGCAGTAGAAATACAAGCTGCCTTGGACGCTCTGGGCACTCTGCTAATCAGCTGGATGACATTTGAATCTCTCCTGAGTGGCTGCCCAAGCACTCAGCTTACATGGAACACTACCAGCAGTACAGCTGTCCAAGCCACTAGCCAGCACACTATGCTCCCAAAAGACAAATCTTGCTCCACAGCAGCACAGAGTGTGCGCTGCCATTGGCAAATGGCTCTGGCTGAAGAGACAGGGTGGATGTGGCTCACGTTCAGAAGTCAAGCCCAGCCCTTCATGCAAAGGTTTCCTGTCACAGAGGACGTTTCAGATTGTGTCTGTCCAAGCTTTGGCTGCTTTGGTGAGTGGAGTCTTCATGTAACCTCTCGGTCATTTTCAAGGCCTGTTCCCCAAGCGACCAGTCATTATACCATCCTCTCTCTCAGCCTCCCTTACTCTATATCATCTGTTCCAGCTGTGTTCATCTACCTTCCTTAGATTGGTAAGAGCTTCACAGTCGGGAGTCTTTCTTTATGTCTTGCAAACCACTGAGTATGTCTGTGATACCTGCAGAATATACACAAAAGAAAATAACTGACTTTTTCAAAGAGTTCACAGGATTTTCCAGCTCTGCTGTGCTACCCTGTATTGAACTCTGCAGCCTGCGAGAGGAACTCTCCATTTCTCAGAGAAGGGGAGGATGCCCCACTGGTTAGGCAACTAGTCTAAGACTTGAGAAACCTAGATTCAAGATCTTGCTCTGTCACAGACTTCCTGTATGACCGGGGGAAATTCATTTAACTGCTCACTGCCTCAGTTCCCCATCAATAAAATGGGGATAATAGCATTGCCCTACCTCACAGGGGTATCGTGCAGATAAACACATTGAAGATGGTGAGGTGCTCAGATGGATGCATCATTGCCATAGCATAAGTAGATAAAGAGACCCCCTTTGATTCAGGTTTTTTCCTGAAGCATGGCTATGGACACAGCCACCTGAGAGTAGAGCCAACAGACTCTGGACATCAGCAAATGGGACTGAACTGGGGACCTTATGGGCTAAAGCCATGTGCCTCTATGGCAGCTAACTGGCTCTCAGCTAAGGTTTTAGAGCAGACTGTAGAGCAGTTTCAGTGCCTCTGGATTACATGAGAAAGATTCACAGGGAACCAGAGTGACTAGCAGCAGAGTCAGAGTTTAATGGTTCCAAGTCAGAAAGGGCTGGGATAATGCAGAGGCTGCAAACTCAGCTGTTGGGAGAACGATATCTCATGACACTCAAAATATGTAACAACTCGAAGCCAACACACAGTGCAGCATCCAGCCCTTCTAAGGTAGAGGGAGGGTCACCCCACTGTAAGGCCTATCAGTGAAGGCAAGGATGGTAGATGATCCAGTCAAAACAAGGACAGATCCATGTTACACCATGGATTGTTACACAGATAACTACAAAAAGCTCATGAGTGGTAACCTTCTTTGGCTTAGCTCTTGTGAGAGTCACATTGTTCTTTGTGCCGTGTTACTCACTGAGCTCATGGTTCAGCCGCTGTCTTTCTATCAGCCTTGATTTTCAAGTGGTGGTGTCAACGCTCTCAACAAAAATAAACCCTCCTGACAAATGACATGGATATTCTGCAGGCTTAGATGAGTCTATTTATAGCAGTCCTTTGATTTTAGATACTGAGCATTTGCTATTTTTGGCATAAAGACTTGGAGAAACTTTCAGGACCTTTGGCCCATGTGACTAGCTTCATGCAGAACTTTGACCCCCTGTCACAGAACTTATAGCTTCTGTTAAAGATAGAGGAATATGTTTATCCTAGCAGACTTTTATATGCACTAGAGAAACAGCGGACCTAGAAAATGGAGAATGCTCTCACACATGTGCTTTTCTACTTCACTGCTAGAATATTAAGGACTTGAGACTTCAAGAGGCTCTAAATGATCCTACAGCTTGAGGTTCAATGCAACACCAAAGTGTAGATTTGAATTGCACTGCCCAGCTACATTCCGTAGCTGGTTATCACCCAGCCGTAAGATGTTTTCTGCATTAACTATATGGTGACAATTTATTTGTGTAATATTTTTTAAATAAGCGAACATGGTACAAGTGACAGCTGCCAGATTCACAGCTCTGGAGACCAAAGTCCTGTTTATCCATAACATAGACAGCTGCAGGCTTCCTCGAATAACTGCCCTGTCACTCCTACACATTTTGTAAACATAACTCACCGCTAATGCAGCTCCAGCAGTCGAAGGCATGACAGAGGTGGAAGCTGTCAGCTCGGTATAGTTAAGAAACATTCCAGAGGCCCTACCTGCAGTACAACTGCCATCGCAGCCACCACTGGTGGAAATACATCTGTGAGGCACTAGGGGGAAATTAAGACTATGAAATTTGCTAATGTGGTCAACACGAGGGCAAGGGACCCTACTCACTACTAGCTGAATTTGCAATGGAAATGCAGTGTTCTGTGCCTTGCTGTTCTCTGGAGAGACCCTCACTAGGGGATGGAGGGAAGTTCAAGCTTCTGGCTCATTCAAACCTTGACCTCTCGCTGAGATTACCAACAAGGATGGCAAATTTCATGACAAGTGCAACCTACCTGCTAGAAACTGGATTGAGACTAACATGTCATTTTGTCTAAAACACAAGAAGACGGACAACTGGCCTCTAGGGAACAAGACTGAATTGGAAACAGTGATTTAAAACTCAAAAAAAATCATACCCTACATCAATTTACATAAAGCTGTCTAGTGCCTGCATGAGCTAAACTGTTACTTATATGACTATGATAGGCAAATATTTGCCTTTCATATCACTCATTTGGCTCGCTTAGATCTCATTTCCTCTCCAGTGCACAGTTCTTCAGAACTGTTTACTAATTGTTAAAGAATTGTATTAAAGGAAAACCAAGATGCAACCTGATTGTGCTAGGTGCTGTGTAATCACAGAGCAAGAGAAAGTCACTAACCCTGAGGAGCTTAAAGCCTAATTAGACATGTCAGACAATGGGTGGGAAAGCAAAGACAGATGAAGTGACTTGCTGAAAGTCTCTTGGTAGGTCAACAGCAGAGGCAGGAAAAGAAACCATTTGAAAAGCAACATTTACATTAAGTCAATTCATAGGCCCTAATTTCTTCTTGCCAATTAATGTTTTCCTAAGTACCAGTGTGATAAGTTTGCTTATCTGAGAGTGACATGATTCCAAACAGTGCTATTATAGCAGACATCAAGGTATACATTCTAAGGCTGCTGAATGCAATTCATTTCACAATTACTTTGAAAGGATTATAAATCTGACCTAGTTAGCTTCAAAGCATAGGTCCTATTTATTTTAGATGCATGATAATATAGATGCAATTGATCATTAAGCTGGAATTCCTCTCCCCAGTCCCTTTGTCTAGTGTGGATTTATTGGTAGAGCTGAGTTAGTTACCTTTTTTTAGCACAAAAAAGTCACTTCATTTTAACATTTGTCTAATTCTACACTTTGGACATGTCTTTACTATGGGCCAGATCAACAGGGCATGATCAATCCAACAGGGGTCGATTTGTCATATCTAGTCTAGTATAGACACATCTAGTCTAGTATAGACATGATAAATTAACTGCCACTTGCTCGCCCATTGACTCCAGTATGCCGCCAGAACAAGAAGGGTAAGGGGAGTCGACAGGAGAGTTTTTCTTTCAACCGAGCGTGGTGTGGATCATGCAATAAGTAGGTCTAAGCAATGTCTATTTGAGTCACGTTACTAAACTGTAAGTATGATAAATTGTAAAAGGTTTTGGTTTAGACTAAAATCTCCATTACACTCAGGTGCACCCTGAATAACTCCAGTTGTGTCTGAGCAACTTAGGAGTCACACCACTGTAACAGATCAAACCCTGGATCCATGCCTCTCCTCCAGTTTCGATGTGTATTTTGAACAGAAAACTTCTGCCATATCATAAATGTTATCATGGGGCTGCCCTGTATGTGTTGGTCAAGTGTTGATGTGCTGGCAGCATGCTGCACACAATTCTGCAGGGGAACGTGAGGGTCTAGACTGAAAGGCTGATTCTCAAAGGCTGATGCCCCCTCATGCCCATGTAAATGGGAGGTAACTCCAGTGTGGTCAGTAGAGCTACAGATGGTGTAAGGGAGATCAGACAATAACACCACCTGAAATTCTCTTATACTTTACCCTTGGCTGGGAAGGTACTTAATAGCCATTAATGATGAGAATTGTACGGCTGAATATCGTGATGCTGTTTGTTCACATGCATTCTAGCAGTTCTTTTATGAACTTTTTTTTTTTTTAAATCTGGTCCCGAAGGTGAACTTTGCAGTTAGAGGAGCCACAATGCAAACTGGCAGGAGTCTTGGCTCTAGGGAGGCTTTTTCCTCTCCCCATCATTTGAGGAGATGAGTGAGAAAGACTCTGCTGAGAGCAGCACAGATGACTGATAAGGTTCATGTTTCACACTAAGTCTGTATCCCATCCCGCATGTACACTCACAGACATTGCTGTGATTAACATTTGGCAAGCAAGAGGCAGGTAAGTAGTCAGTTGGTGTTTTACTCAGAACTGAATAGCTCTGTTCAACTGCATAATGTGTGCACATGCCAGCTATCAGTCGGAGCCTGCAGAGATTCCTCCAGGCTAACAGTGTCACATGGTTTCACCCTTATTATTTCACAAAGGCAGAATTCCCCCTGTACATGAGGAGACACAAATAGACCTCTTAGGAGATGCCAACACAGAGTCGACTGCCAGAAATTTTATACATGAGGTACGTAGGCTGGAATCAGAGTGAGCTTAGCATATTCCAAGTCTTTCCATAGCCAGGAACTACAGAAGTTTAAAGTATTTATTTTGAGGTAATGACCTCTCACGGAAAAGAAATCTACATTTGCAGCCATGGGCATCATTAGGATTCCCTCCCCAGACCCTGCCCTCTTGTACCACTCATGCACAACTTCATGGATCTACTTAATGAGCCACATCTATATTGGATGTTCTATTGCTCTGTTCTGAAAGCCAGGAGAACTCTTTCTGGGGGAGGGGGGCGGGAGGGAGGCATTTTAACAGCACTGTCATAAATCAAAGCATTATTTTTAATGTGTTCTTAAATGGAAACATGTCCAGAAATCCTGCCCTTCCTTCTCCCCACTCTTTAAGCCTTTGACAATAGATTCATTAGCACTATTGTAGGAAGAACTATGATGTTTTTAAAATTTGAGCTCCCAGAGCTCAGCACCATCCTTTGGGTTGGTTATCTGCTTTCTGTGTTCTGAAGGGAGACACCAATGTTCTGAGAACAGGGATCCTGTTTTTTCTTCCCTAGCAACACCCCCCAATCACTGTCTTAAAAACCCCCCCACAAAATACCAACAACTGACTGAAAACTTTTGTCGACCCAGGCAAGACACATTGTGGAATTTGTTCCCAGTAGGGTTTTTTCCCCCCAAAGAGTTTAGAAACTACCCAACTGATTTATCCAGGTCACCTTTATCCTTAATTCACCCATTTTTCACTTAAGTATAAGACACCCTCAAAGTAATTGCAAAGAATTAAACTGAGAGTGGGTTGGTTTTTTGAGAGTGGAATGACAAACAAGAAAAACATATTCATGCTCATAAAGGCAGATTAGGTTTCAAAGGTTATGTACAGTCCATTTAACAAAGAGAACAAACCTACATTAGATATGGGAAATGGGCCCAGAAGCCATCAAACATGGTTAGCATAGGTCATAATGAAATTCACCGCTAATGTGGCTTTCATATGCCAGTCACTCCTCTGGGAGGGAATTGTTCAATTTCTTCTTTGATGTACTGTTACAGCATGTTAGCCAAGCAAATAACTTTTAGTGATTTAGTAAATGGGCGTAACCACAATCTGATATGAAAACATCATTTGATTGTCAGATTCCTGTTAGGAAATTTTAATACTGAATGTAGTGAAGTCCATTTCAGTTATAGCTTCTCAGCGAGAACCAACTTGCAACAGAGAACTTAACAAAAAAAAAAGTGCATACCCCCCTTCTGGGGCACCTGAAGACCAGATACAAAGCTGGCCTTTAGAGTATTTAATGTAGACCAAGGCTGTCATTTGTCCATAGATACCCGTTCCCAGGAGGAAGGTGAATAAACCTCACCCCCATGCAGCCTTTCTGGGTAGTGACTACAAGTTTTGAGAGGAAAGAAGGCTTTGC
Source organism: Pelochelys cantorii (assembly GCA_032595735.1). Classification (NCBI taxonomy): domain Eukaryota; kingdom Metazoa; phylum Chordata; order Testudines; family Trionychidae; genus Pelochelys; species Pelochelys cantorii. The sequence goes on from CM064339.1 coordinate 26,713,402, forward strand.
AGGGCTACTTCTCCCTCTGCTCCTACTACCCCTGTAGGCCAATAGGTTACATCTGGGCTCTGTTCTGCCAATACACCACCCAGCAGAATTGAGATGACAGAAAGAAAAAGAAAACTGCAGCCTGCTGAGGCCTGCTCTTACTGCCCCACTTTGGAACACAGGACATAGGACTGGAAGGCATCTTCTGGGTCATCAAGTTCCCCCTCCATATCATGCTCATCTTCTTACATTATTTGTGGTTATCTAGGTCCCAGGTCAAATAGAAAGAGGAGGAAGTACTAAAAATGTCACTCAGTAGAAAAATCCCACTGCAGGTTTGTGGTCTTCATCACCATCTTTCAGAGTTCTGCTCTCAAGAGATGTTCAGCCAACAAATTTCCTGTCATTCTGACATGGTGATCCTGCTGGGATAGAGGCAGAGGTGAAAGTAAGCAGATGTGCCCTGATGCGCAGCTCTGGCAAGAGCAGGCTGAGCTGTGGCAAAAGCCAGCATGGAGCTATTTAAAGAGCTAACAGAGCCCCAGCTTGCAATAGGACAGTACCCTGTAAGGAATTTTAAGTTATGTTCACTGCTGGAGAGAGCCCTCTGGAAAATGTAAGGAACATTCCTTCAGCTTGATTCTGCAGTTAGAAGAATCCTCCAAACCTTTGTTTTTCTAGACTAGTGTTTAATTTGAATGCCCTAACACAAAGAAAGAATAATATAAAAAAAAGAGACAGATGTATGTCAATTGCAATTCTCTGCATTACCTGGCTGGTGTGACAGGTCTTGGCATGTCTGTTTTTCTTCTCCTACAACCCTTTCCCCCCTTTTTTATTTTGGTTTTGTTTAATTATTTCAGGTATCTGGCTAGAACAGGCCTTTTTGTTTCTGGCTGCTCTTTTCCTGTTGTTGTTTTCCCACCTGCAATCTTTTGTTTTTCTCATCACAAACATTGTCACAGCAACTAAGTGTGATACTACAAATAGACATTGTGACATCAAGGGAGGAGCATGTGGCTGGAATAGAAGGGCTGTGGAGAGAAAAGTATTTCTGTCTTAATGAAAACTTCCTTAATCACAAATGAGCAAAGAAAAATGGAAGTAATTTATCCGAGCAGATTTTATCTGGGCTGGGCCTCCTCAACACTCTGGGGTCAGTAGGACACCTTTTTACAATCCCACCTAGGGCCCCATAAATCCTCAGGACAGCACTGCTCTGAGTACCTTTCACAGATTTGAAGAGCTTCATTTAAGCTTGAAAATCTCTCTCTCCCACCCACAGTAGCTGGTCCAATCAAAGATGTTACTTAACCCACCATGTCTTTCTAATATCCTGGGACCAAACACAACACCATAAAAACTGACTATACAGTATCTGTAAAGCAATGACACAGCAGACAGGAACTAAGGACAATGAACATTCCAACTTGGACTCTGCAGCAGCAGGGGCGATGTGTAGGGTTGCCAGATGGTTGAACCAAAAATACCGAACATCCCCCCCCCAAAAAAAGGACTCTGAGACTTATTAAGCAAAAAAAGAAATTAAATAATAAAACAGCATGACCCCTTTCAGAGTGAGTGCAGAGTTAGAACAGGGGAGCGGTTGAGCACTAAAACCCAGGGAAGGCATTGCTTCCCCTTGGTCTTTAGGCTTTTTGCCGGCGACCATTTTGTGTTCTTATTCAAGGCAGAACTTAGCTTCCCTGTGGAACCAGGTAAGCATGGGGTTTGAGGGCGGGGGGTTGAGAGGCCGGGGCTAGGGTTGCCAGGTGTCCGGTATTTTTGCCTCCTGTACGGGGAAAAAAATCAGAAAATACCGGACATTTTAGGTGTCCGGTATTTTCTGAATTTTTTTACCGGACAGGAGGTGAAAATACCGGACACCTGGCAACCCTAGCGATGTGCAAGGGGGCATGAGACGGTACATGACCACCCGATTCTGTGGACGGGAGGGGCAAAGGGCGAGAGAGCTGCGAGCAGGGTCAGAAACTTTAAGTATCTGGGGCACTAGTGGACGGTCCTGGCGCCCGCAGCAGGGATCTGCACCCTCCCCCTGCACACTCAGCGGTAGAGAAAGTAGAGCAATGTGGCCCCAGCTCACTCTGGAGAGGGGCAGCACTGCCCCTGAACTCTCTGCTCTGTCTCAGGAAGCCTCTAGCTTCCCTGGCAGCCAGGTCCCTCCTGCTACACAGCTTGGAACAAGAGTGAGTGAGTGTTTGATCACCTCTCATTCATACAGCCCTCAGCTGGGCCCTAATTGGCTGCTATCTGCCGCAGCTGCTTGTTCCACAGTCCCTGCCCTCTCGCAGGGCTGGATTTAATCCTTCTTAGGCCAGTGCCGGGCAGATGCCCCATCACAGCATGTCATATAAAAACCACTATTTGCCGATTATTTTATTGGCCAAGATTTGTCTAATAGCGTTTAGCCTCTAGTTGACTGACAAATATCAGCACATCCTCACCTGCATGAGCTGCCATTTTGTTAGATGAAGGAGAATTGCATTACCAGAACCAAAAGCAAAAGGTATCAGAAGAAGTTTACCCAGGAGAGGCCCTAGACAAGCTGCTGGCAACTGGCGCCCTAGGCGAAACGCGCAATCGGCGTGCGATCCGTGCCTCCGCCTCCAAAGCCCTCAACGGCCGTTTATCTTGGAGTCCTAGGCGACCACCTAGTTCGCCTGTATTGATGGGCCACCACTGAGTTTACCAGGTACCAAACAACCAGCCACTCTTCCAGAATGTGGATGCTTAGACCCACAAGAGAAATTAAAATCCCAACAAACACTCTATGAAACCAAAAGCCATTAAATATTGCAGGGAGACAGAGTGAAAATTGATATTAAAACTGAATTGGATGCACTGTCATTAGAGATTTTGCAAATACTTGTCAGTCAAATATGTATTGTCATTGGTTTCTTCTAGAAAGATGAATTAATAAACCAGAAACAGGAGTCAAAGTGGATTCCCCTCTCTCTCTCCAGTTAAAATAAAATGGCCTCCTGTAATCTAATATGGCTTCCAAGAAAATACTTAAAGCTCTTGAGACAGCTCTTCAGCCATGGTTGCCACAAGGGAGCCCACCCTGCCACCTCTGTGAGCATGCAACCCCCAGCAGCATTGCACACAAAGCAGCATTCACACAGGTAGATATTTGTGTTCATGCTAATGAGTACACTTGCTGAACCCTTCACTGAAAATGCATCCCTTGCTTGTAAAGCACAATCAGTTCATTTTCAGCCACTTCCCTGTACTTATTATAGTTGTTCCCTTGAAATTGGATTCATGTTGTGCTCTTTCCTGTTCCCATTACAATTTTTGTCACCAAAGTTAAGTTTTAAATCCTTTATACCTAGGCAGCTGTAGTACAGCCTATTACTCTGCCCTTTTCAATGGCCTGTATAAGCTGATTATCTGGCCATTCCTGCTGTTGTCTCTCTGAGGAAGGGGAGGAATGCCAGCCTCAAGAACATGATGTAATAAGGAAAAGTAAAATAACCAATAACTGTTCTTTACACATCATCAGGGCCCATTCAATGCCTCCAATCTCCCCAAAAAGACAGTCTGGAACTGAAAAAAATACTGTCTGAGTCAGATCATGATGAGTTTCTCAACTGACCTTTCAGGTTTTGGTCCATGAGTCCTGGAAGCAAACAAGGTACTGTTTGAAGCCTGAAGTTCTGGTAATAATACAACTATGTCAACGTAATACTGAGTGGTTGGATTTTGTGCTGTCACCAAAGCTATTTACAGACTGACTGCCCAGAAACATAATGTTCTCGTCCCCTAGACTTTCAGATTGTTGATTTTACAAAATTTGTTATAAATATGTTTTAAAGCCATTAGATTAAAAAAACCCTCAATAGCATGTTTGGTTTACAAAGGAAGGAGAGAGAGAGAACTCACTGTAGAGAAGGAGTGGAGAAGATGTGATTGCAGCAGTAGGAGAGAGAAATGCAAATGTTAGCAAAGAAGAAAAGTGTTCATTGTCACGTGTTATTTGAAAAAAAATCAAATATATGGCTGCAGTTCCATCTTGAGATCCTTATGGCAATGAAGTTCTTTTAGCCAAGAACCACCTCTACTTGTGTGCCTGGAAAGTGCCAAGCACATCTGGGATGATGCCAAAAATGAAAATAAAAACAATGACAACTACTCAAGCTTTACCCTTGCAGTTTATTTTGTTGCCTGCACACTTCACTAGAATGACAATTGGGTGTAAATAATTCTGCACTTAAGATAGCTGCTGCCTCGTTACTCTGTTTTTAATGGCAAATAATTTTTCATAATGTATATTGCTAACGTTAGGAATGGGCACATTCCATATTTCCCAGCTGGCCTTTAACTCAGACAAATGTTGTTACATTTTATACAACTCCTGAAATATTTTTATCTTTGACTATTGTTAACGTCTGTAAAATATCTGGGATCTTCACAGAAAACTGTATCAGCAGAGTGGTTTTATCAATATATATATAGTTTAGACTCTAAAATATATTTAGAGAATTTGTGCATGTCTCTGTGAGTCTATCCATCCATCTATCTGCGAGTCTGATTGTTCAAGAATTCATCTTAAATGGTATGAGCTAGGACCACCAAATTTGATATGCACCTTCCTCTTCTCCTAACTTAAAGCAAGGTCAAGGTGTAATTTGTGCCAGGAAAACAGGAAGTGCTTGGAATGGGAGAGGGCTGATCAGAGGGGCAACTATACTGCAGAGTGACCACTGGTGGCAGCCATATAAGTTCCACTGTTCACCGACTTGATCCCATAGTGTGACTTGCCTGAGTGAAATTACTATGTTCAGAAACAGTTTGTGGGGTATCATAAGGCACGTGATTTACTTCCTGTCTCCATGAAAAACCCAGATTTTAACAGTTTATTTCTACCCACTCACCAGGGTGCTGGAATAATTTCTATGGTGGGAGTACTGATAGCCCACTGAATCAAACTGTAAATCCTAGATATAATGGAAACTACTTCAAGGCAGGGGGTACAGCAGCCCCCCTCATTCCAGTACCTATGTCACTGACTGTAGGTCTCTTCTTCTGAATCTTGCCAAAAATCATGAATCATAAAATCAAAACAAGATTTCTAATAGAACTAACAGCATGGAGGTTTCCTTGCTCAAGATGATGGACTGAGGCTTTTCTGATTATTTAGCCTCGAACACCTGCCAGGTCCAGCATGCTGTAGCACCAGTTCCTCCCTCCCCACACAGTCATCTCTGAAAAGTTGCCAGCATAGTAGCTTAGTAAACAAGCTCAACTCCAAACATGGATCCTCAACACGGTAGAGTAGTATGAAGCACTACTGCTGCCAAAGAACACCCAAAATGAAAAAAATACCTCTTTTGACTGAGTCACAGGACTAATACACACTAAATGTCACGTTCACATAAGAAAAGAGTGTTCTGCCATGAGTCAGTTCCCCCAATCATATGAGATACCATCAAAGAACATTCACAATATGGTGCAATTACTCAGTTCCCCCAACAGTATGTTAGGTTCCTGGGATCCTCAAACAATACAGTAAAATAATGCAACAGCACAGAATAGCGCACGGTCTGTAATGTAAGGAGAGACTTTGGTGAGTATACACAATGGGGTTTGATTTGAATGAGTTTCAACAAGGTTAGATCCATATTACAGCTGGGTGGGAGGTAACACAAGTCAGCTCCAATTGTGGGACAAGATACATTTGGAGCCTATTTCCAATACACTATGAAACAAACATGCCTAATTAAGCCCAATGGCATTCAGATCCTAATGTCATGTGATATCACAGAATCATAGAAAACTAGAACTGGAAGGAACCTTGAGAGGTCATCGAGTCCAGTCCCCTGCCCGCATGGCAGGACCCAGTATCATCTAGACCAGTGTTTCTTAACCTTTTTTTATAAAGTACCCTTTTTTCAAAAAAAAAAAAAAAATTATAAGTACCCCCTTTAAAAAAAAATAAAATTAGAAGTATCCCTAGTACCTACAGTTTTCAGAAACACACAATTTTTTTCTACCATTGCAACACATTAGTTTAAACAACTTAATCATAGCCAGGCGAACAATGAAATTTTTGGGTATAAAAAGTACAAAAATAATAAAGCGCTGTAAAACTTACAACAAAAATTCAGTTTTCTTCAAATTTCAGTTGTGTTGAAGTACCCCCCAGACTTCTCAAGTACCCCTAAGGTTACTTGTACCTCTGGTTGAGAAACACTGATCTAGACCATCCCGGATAGATGTCTATTTAATCTGCTCTTAAATATCGCCAGAGATGGAGATTCCACAACCCCCCTAGGCAACTTATTCCAGTGTTTAACCACCCTGACAGTTAGGAAGTTTTTCCTAATGTCCAACCTAAACCTCCCTTGCTGCAGTTTAAGCCCATTGCTTCTTGTCCTATCCTCAGAGGCTAACGAGAACAATTTTCTCCCTCCTCCCTGTTACACCCTTTTAAATACCTGAAAATAGACATCATGTCCCCTCTCAGTCTTCTCCTTTCCAAACTAAACAAGCCCAATTCTTTCAGTCTTCCTTCATAGGTCATGTTGTCTAGACCTTTAAACATTCTTGTTGCTCTTCTCGACCTTCTCCAATTTCTCCACATCTTTCTTGAAATGTGGCACCCAGAACTGGACACAATACTCCAATTGAGGCCTAATCAGCGCAGAGTAGAGCGGAAGAATGACTTCTCGCGTCTTGCTCACAACATACATGTTAATGCATCCTAGAATCATGTTGGCTTTTTTTGCAACAGCATCACACTGTTGACTCATATTTAGCTTGTGGTCCACGATAACCCCTAGATCCCTTTCTGACGTACTTCTTCCTAGACAATCGCTTCCCATTCTGTATGTGTGACACTGATTGTTCCTTCCTAAGTGGAGCACTTTGCATTTGTCCTTATTAAACTTCATCCTGTTTACCTCAGACCATTTCTCCAATTTGTCCAGATCATTTTGAATTATGATCTTATCCTCCAAAGCAGTTGCAATCTCGCCAAGCTTGGTATCATCTGCAAACTTAATAAGCGTACTCTCTATACCAATATCTAAATCATTGATGAACATATTGAACAGAACCGGTCCCAAAACAGACCCCTGCGGAACCCCACTTGTTATGCCCTTCCAATAGGATTGTGAACCATTAATAACTACTCTCTGAGAACAGTTATCCAGCCAGTTACGCACTCACCTTATAGTAGTCCCCATCTAAATTGTATTTGCCTAGTTTATTGATAAGAAGATCATGTGAAACTGTGTCAAATGCCTTACTAAAGTCTAGGTATACCATGTCCATCGCTTCTCCCTTATCCATAAGACTCATTATCCTATCAAAGAAAGCTATCAGATTGGTTTGACATGTTCTTTACAAATCCATGCTGGCTGTTCCCTATCACCTTATTATCTTCCAAGTGTTTGCAAATGATTTCCTTAATTACTTGCTCCATTATCTTTCCTGGCACAGAAGTTAAACTGACTGGTTTGCAGTTTCCTGGATTGTTTTTATTTCCCTTTTTATTTCCCTTTTCATGATTTTCCAAAGATGATAGCTAAAGGCTCAGATACCTCCTCTATCAGCTCCTGAAGTATTCTAGGATGCATTTCATCAGGCCCTGGTGACTTGCAGACATCTAACTTTTCTAAGTGATTTTTAACATGTTCTTTTATTTTATCTTCTAAACCTACCCCCTTCCCACTAGTGTTCACTATGTTAGGCATTCCTTCATCATCAGACTTCTTGGTGAAGACCAAATCAAAGAAGTCATTAAGCACCTCTGCCATTTCCAAGTTTCCTGTCACTGTTTCCCCCTCCTCACTGATCAATGGACCTACCCTGTCCTTGGTCTTCCTCTTGCTTCTAATATATTTATAGAAACTCTTCTTGTTTTCCTTTATGCCTGTAGCTAGTTTGAGCTCGTTTTGTGCCTTTGCTTTTCTAATCTTGCCCCTGCTTACTTCTATTGTTTGCTTATATTCATCCTTTGTAATTTGTCCTAGTTTCCACTTTTTATATGACTTCTTTTTTATTTTTAGATCATGCAAAATCTCCTGGTTGATCCAAGGTGGTCTTTTGCCATATTTTCTATCTTTCCTACGCAGTGGAATAGCTTGCTTTTGAGCCCTTAACAATGTTCCTTTGAAAAGCTGCCAACTCTCTTCAGTTCTTTTTCCCCTCAGTCTTGCTTCCCATGGGACCTTACCTACCAGCTCTCTGAGCTTACCAAAATCTGCCTTCCTGAAATCCATTGTCTCTGTTTTGCTGTTCTCCCTTCTACCATTCCTTAGAATCATGAACTCTATGATTTCATGATCATTTTCACCCAAGCTGCCTTCCATTTTCAAATTCTCAACCAGCTCTTCCCTAGTAGCTTTTTCAACCTTCTGAAATAAAAAGTTTTCTTCAACGCAGTCCAAGAACTTATTGGATAGTTTGTGCTCTACTATGTTAGTTTCCCAGCATATGTCTGGATAGTTGAAGTCCCCCATCACCACCAAATCCTGCGCTTTGGATGATTTTGTTAGTTGTTTTAAAAAAAGCCTCTTCCACCTGAGTAGGTGGCCTGTAGTAGACCCCTAACATTACATCACCCTTGTTTTTTACCCCTTTTAGCCTAATCCAGAGACTCTCAACACATCTGTCTCTTACGTCTATCTCCACCTCAGTCCAAGTGTATACATTTTTAATGTATAAGGCAACACCACCTCCCTTTTTTCCCCGCCTATCCTTCTTGAGTAAGCTGTACTCTTCTACACCATTATTCCAATTGTATTATCCCACCAAGTCTCTGTGATACCAACCATATCACAGTTGTGTTTATTTATTAGGACTTCCAGTTCTTCCTGCTTATTACCCATACTTCTTGCATTTGTATATAAGCATCTAAGATACTGATTTGATCTTGCCTCCCAGTTCTGCCTTGCCCCTCCTTTTTCTCTGCTGTTAGAGCCCATGCTCCCTCTCATTTCCAACCCATCTCCCAGGTCTCCATGTTCTTCATTTACCTGTGGGCTTTGGTCACCTGCCCCCGTCGAACCTAGTGTAAAGCCCTCCTCACTAGGTTAGCCAGACTGTATCCAAAGGTGAACCCCATCCCTGCTTAGCAGTCTTTCTTGGAATAGCATCCTGTGGTCGAGGAAGCCAAAGCTCTCCTGGCGACACCATTTTCGCAGCCAGGCACTCACCTCCAGGATGCTCCTGTCTCTTCCTGGGCCCCTACCTTTGACAGGAAGGACCGAAGAGAATACAACCTGTGCTCCAAACTCCTTCACCCGCACTCCCAGAGCCCTGTAGTAACTCTTGATCTGCTATGTCAAATTTGGTTGTAGTTTTACTCTGCCACTAAGTCATTATTAAAAGTTTACTATGAAGTCACGAAGATCTCTTTTTGGTCTGCTAAACAAAAAGTGTTTTTCTGGCCTTACCAAAGAAAACGTTATCACTGGGGGAGCTGTTTGTGGAACAGTTTTATTTATTCCCACTTAAAGGCCATTGTTTAAGCATTTATGGTTTTCCTAGTTTCTCACATTCAGCCGATTCCCCAGTACGTGAGTATTAACTAAATAGGTGATATTAAGCACCCAAAATGTTTATGGAGCAGGCGTTCAATATGTTTTCAAAGAAAGTGTTGGCATTACAGAAATGTAAAGCAATTTAAATTTAAGCTATTTAAATGTTGGGGCTGGCATGGCAGTCATTAGCAGGGAGGGATAAGACTATAGAATTGTGGATGTGAAATGCTGATTAGCATAGGGAAGGAATGTAGCAGTGAGAGCAGGGGACAATGGGAATAAGGACCTTTATGTCCTTGCTCTGTTCTCTGCCACTGGAATGCTGTGCACAAAAGGCACGTCAAATGACCCACAGTAAAACAGATTAATACGGTACTGAACTACCTCACAGGTTTGATCAGCATTAATTAATGCTTATGAAGTGCTGAGATCCCCAGAGGTAGAAAGGCAAAACAAAACTGAGACAAATATTCTTCAAGTTGGAAGAATATTATATTTTCCTCCCTTGTATAACACAAATAAGTTGAAAATATTTAGTTTAAACTATTTTAAAAGGTCTCTCTCTTACACACACACACACACACACACAGACATAGATTCTCAACTTTAGTACAGCATTTTGTGGGTAGCCACAAGCACTATCCCATGATATATTGCATCTCTCCCTGGGCTCCAAACCCTGAAGATGGAGCTGAAATATGCCAAGGTGATCTTTTGGGAGGGCTCTTTTCATTTGCTTCTGTATCTCAACAAGTGATGTCCAGCATGAAAACAATGTTATAAAATTGACACATTTTATATTCATTCAGTTTTCATACTCAGTTGAGCCCTACCAGATGGTCTTCAGTTTTAAATAATATATTTCAGTTATTAGTATATATGTGTGTGTATGAATTCAAACCTAATTACACATGCCATATTATCTATTTCATATTTTCCTCTTCAGTTTTTAAAAATATACCACCATAATTGTCTCTGGGCACAAATCATAAAAATATTATAGAATTAATCGCTGTTAGTTAAAAATAATCACAATGCGAGAATGGATCCTTGAAACATAAATAACTGCTCCAATTCCCTTTTGCAAAAGCCAGATGGGCTTTAACATGCAGGTGGCCTTGAGAGTGTGAGATGCAACATCCACATTGCTATTTTTAACATGCTAACTCAAGCGCTGCTAGTTAGAATCTGTTTACCTGCCCTGGGAGACTGGGTCCCAGAACCAGTGTAGATGTAACCTTATCATTTTTCAAGAGCAGCTGCACTACAGTAATCCAATCTGGAGTTCACAAAGAAACAGATAAATGTGGCAAGGCCCATGTTAGAAAGAAATACTGCATATAAAATAGATGAGGAAAGCTATTTCCAGCAAACCTAAGCCACCTTGGCCTTCAGCAGCACCTCAGAAACAAAGGCCATGTCTATACTGGCAAGTTAAAGTGCAGTAAATCAGCTCAGAGTGCTGAGTCCTGAGGTGTCCACATTGATACGGTACTTAAAGCATGTCTACAGTATGGAGAAGATTGGCCCTCTGGAGGTCGATCTTCTAGCATTCGATTTAGCGGGTCTAGTGTAGACCCCCAAATTGAACGCTGAGGGCAGCCCCCGCTGGCATCCTGTACTCCTCATTTTGCGAGGACTAAGGGAAGCTGATGGGGGCATATGCTCCCATCAGCCTTCCGCAGTGTAGACACTGCTGCGGCTCGGCCTAAGGTAAGCCGAATCCAGCTATGCATTTTGCATAGCTGGATGATGGTGTACCTTAAGCTGACCTGCCTGGTCTAGTGTAGACCTAGGTTTAGAGACTACTAACTCCACAGTTACTGACAGTGCCACTGAACCAAACTGCAAACCCTGTGTATAATGGAAATCACTTCAAGTCAGAGGGTGCTGCAGCACCCCCTGCACCTCTAATTCCAGTACCTATGGTTGCTACACTCTGGATAAACCAAGAGGTATAGAGGCATAGAGCTTGCTGCTGAAGTACCTGTCTGGATGCCCTGGTGTACTACAGCACTGTGGCCTGTCCCACAATGCCTATCCTCATCTCTCTGGCCATCACCCTCCCCTTAGGTGACCAGCTCTCAGACCCGCCCATTACATGCCTTTGGAATTTTGAAAATTATCTTCCTGTCTGAGCATTGGCATAGGAACTAGGATGCCCTGCAACCCCCCTCCTCTGCCTTCCCACAAGCCTCAGTGGCAAAAGAGGAAGAGGTGCTCTATGGGATAGCTGCCGAGAGTGCACCGCTCCAAATGCCACTGCAAGCTGATAGTGTAGACACACAACAGAGGTTTCACAGCTACATGTTATGATCAGCGCTCTAACTGCTAGCACTTTACACCTGCCAATGTCGACAAAGCCAAAGACTGAGAAAACTCCCTCCATCAGGAGGGCAGAGAGAGTCCACACCATACTCTCTAGACGCTTTCCTCAGCCAGCCAGTGTCGTGCCCGTCTTGCCAGGATGGAACCTCAGCAAGCTTGATGACATGTAAGCCACTCTCTTGGCTAGGCACAGGAGACATCATTAGCATGCCGCCAGGATTCAGCAACAACAAAATGAAGTGGTATGCAACTATACATAACCTCCACTTGCAGGGAAAAATTCATCCCTGGTTGGACTACGGCAGCTGAAGTGGAACTACACCCTCATGACTGGCCCATTAACAGTATTATGGCTGCATAGGACTATAGAATTTAAATGGCTAACACACTGTGGCAGATGGGCTAATTTTGGAAACTTTATTCATCCAATGGACTGCGACCCCTTATACTTTCAAAGAAATCTCTGAGTTATTATACAGATGAAGCTCAACAATGCTTTTGAAACCCTGATTTATTTTCCTAGAAAAATCTTCTCAAACTAAAGAGAGTCCCTTCTGTTTTAGCACACTACGGGATTTAGATTGCATGTGCCAACTTAAAGCTGAGAGCAAATTTTATAGGTATGTTGTAAACCGCTGAAAATAGACACCAATAATAGAAACAATGAGAAATGTTTTTAAAAGTGTGAACAATTATACTGCCATATAAAATCTATTCCCAATATGACCAGTGATGAATCAGACACCCATTAGTGCATAACGATTTTGATGATGAGTCACAATATACATTGCTATACAATATAATATTTTTATGAACTCCCCAGAAGCATCATTCTCTATCTTCTCTTTAACTGATTGTATCAACATCAGACATGGGTGAGCCCCAAGCAATTAGGAAGTTTGGTGTATGCCATTTATCTCAGACTTATCCCAACCTGCTTTCGTTTGGTTTTGAAATCCAGTGGAAAAACTTATGAGATAATGAGCCTCCTTCAGTACAGCTTGATATTAGTCAGGTCCATAATACTGCAAGAAGAATCTTTCCCTTGACATAGCTGGTTCATCCATGAAGTGTACAAGCTCATAAAATAATGATTTTAAAAGTCCAGCCATTTTGCAAAAAATAAAGTTCAGATTCAACTCAGTAAAAAATTTAAGCAGTTTCTTGTTTTATTTGAACTGATTCACTCTCCCATGGTACCCAATTAAATCTATGGGGAGCCCAATTACAACATGCTATATTGGGCCACTGACGTCAATATCTAATCTGCTATCATACAGGCCAGCCTTCAATACATATACCAGAAAAGCTACTGGAGACAGGGTCTTACAATGGAAAGTGTTAGGCAACATTCTTAAAACGTGGAGAGCTATTAACCTTCTTCAGCTGCAGCATCTCTTCTTTGTACCTTAAAATGACCAGTGTTGGCAACATGGTCTTCTGAACTGACAGAGCTCCTTTTTAAATAGCCAAATTTCCTGACAGCTAGGAAGAAAATTAGCAAAAGTTTAAAATGAGAAAATGTTGACTTGTATCGACTCATGATACATATATGAATATTTGCATTTTAGATTATTCTGTAAAAATCATATCCCATTGTTCTGATGTGTCAGACTCAAAAGACATTAATTTGTGTTCAAGATGTTGAAACGCAGAAGCACTCAAGAGAGGAGGAAGAGAGTATCCTGCTTCTCAGACCAGAGCCCTGGCCCCTAGACAAAGCATGGTGAAGCAGCAAGAGACGAAGACACCAAGTCAGGGGTCCTGACTTCCATTCCTAGCTCTGCCATTATCTTTCTGTTTCCCTTCCCACTCTGTGTCTCATGTTTTTTGAAGCCAGACTGGCTTTCATTCTGTGTTTACATAGTGCATACCACGATGCAGCTCGGTGAGACAACCACAACTAGTGCTTCCAGGCATTTCTGTAATATACAATAACAAAACAGAAAAGACGTTTCTAAACTGCTCTTCTAAAATGAGCTGCAGTTTTTGGATCTTTGCTTACTGACAGCTGTTTAGTATAGGGCATGATCTGCTGCCACTCAAGTCTCCTATATTATATTTACCTAACATTTATTTCAGATACTACACTGTCACTGCTCAGATCTTAATGTTATTTCAAGAACATGATTACAACAACTGAGTTACAGAAAAAATAATTCCATCAAGAGGTTCCGTTGGTGTCTCTAGAACCATCAATAGTTGCAGAATTTTACATAATCACAGGTCCTTGGAGAAGAGGTGGGGCAGAGGGCAAGGCAGGGAGCTCAGTTTTATGCAGTCAGAAAGTTGTCAACCCTTCTCTGAGTGTCAGTGGGCCAATGTTTTACACTTCTGGAAGGCAATTTATGCCAGATGTTTCTTCAATCAGCTTTTATGCACAGTATTCACTATTGCTCTCAATACAAATATTCTCCTGGATTGATGCAGTAAGTCTTTCGTTTTCATTGGAAGTAGAACATTAAAAAATTCTCAGCTCTTCCATTTACGCTATTAGAAGCCTGTCCCTTATTGCATCTTTTATCTAACCTAGGCTTGGCTGTGGTTTTACAGGCTATTTCTTGCACTGAATTGTTGCCATTAATAATAGCATCTGCCATCCGCAGATCAGGGGGAAGGGCTGAGCTGCTTAGCACCAAGGCTTTTTTTGGTGTATGCCTCATCTCAGGTAGATAATCTGTCCTGCAAGCGATCACCCGCCTGTTTTCCATCACAGACTCTCCATGCTTGTTCCTGAGCATTTACTAGTTAAATTTCCTTTCTCGTCTCTCTTACTTCCCATGAATGCTCCCTTGGATCCCTTTCTTTTCCAGGTCATTTCTTTCATCCTCTTTGGAGATTCAAAAATATCCCATTTGTAATTGGTTCTAAATCAAATGAACATTCAATCACCTAAATCTGTGCCTTATCTTCATCAGTGCAAAACTTCGGTCGGTAAAACCATGCTGTTCTTCTGACTGTCCCTAATGAGCCAGAGTTTCTCAGTGAGGTGGCCCCCAAACTCTATTTATAGCATCTTTTCCAACAATGATTTTCTCTGTTCAGAAAACAAGGTCTGACTGGGCTCAGAAATAAATTGTAATGAGCCATGTCAGCAAATACTAGACGATGGTAGTGCTGAAAGAGGGAAATGAATACTCCAGACTCATTTATGATTTATGAGTTCAGAGTTAAAATGGAAACGGGCACATCACAAGGAATGATGGAAATATCCGTTCCTCTGAGCTTGCAGATGACTGGAATTTTTAGGTTTGCTTTCGTCACTAATCCATCAATAACCTCTCCTGTTACTGCTTCTAAAAAGCTAGTCTTGTGCTGCCATCAAAAAGGAAATAGAAATAGCATCACTGGAGTCCAGCAATGTCATCTAACATAATTTGCATAATTTACATCCACACAATGTAATAATTTTAATTCTCTCATGCCTTTAAAATGTATGGCTCATTACTAGGCTTTAGATTAGGTCTTTTAAATCAGAGGGAACCTTTCCATTTGACTTTAATGGGTTTTGGATCAGGCTCCTGAATAAGTATATTTTAAAATGTCAAGGATTATGTTTCCCTCCCAGTCCACTAGTGAAATCTCAAGTGACCACTCAAGGAAGAAGAGTGAAACAGTAAGTTTCTAGTAGAAGTGGATCTTTAACCAAAGACCAAACAAAACAGTATGAGGAAATCACCCTCCCCGCCCCCCAGACCTATTTCAAGAAATTTGGTTCAGTCCTGTTCTACGTCATAGAAATTGGTAGATCCTACTGAGAAATTTCTACAGAATGCTGAACAGCTAAGAGGAAGAGCCTGTCATAAGAAACTTCCTGTTGTTGGAATGTATTTATTTCTATTCAGATTCTTTACTTGTCTACCCCCTTCCCCAAAAAAATGGCCTTGGAAAAGGTCTCGCACCATCCAGCAGAGAAAATAATAGGTGAAATCCTGGCTCCACTGAAGTCAATGGAAAACCCCCATTGATTTCAGTGGAATCAGGATTTCACTCAGTGAAGTCATACAAAGAGGAAGTAACCTTTTAGGGAAGCATAGACATACTTTCAATTGTACTATTACAAATAAGTAGCCTTTTGTTGTACAAACTGATCAATAGTTCTTTTCTGTTTAATACCCATTCACTTTTACCTGCACCTTTGATGGTTTAGAACATGCTGCACAGAATTTATACGTTACAACAATACAAAATATATGTAAAGAAGAACATAAGAACAGCCGTACTGGGTCAGACCAAAGGTCCATCTAGACCAGCATGCTGTCTTCTGACAATGACCTATGCTAGGTGCCCCCAGAGGGAGTGAACAGAGCTGGTAATCAACAAATGATCCCACTCCCATTGCTCATTCCCAGCTTCTGACAAACAGAGGCTACGGACACTCTTCCTACCCATCCTGGCTCATAGTCATTAATGGACCTATCCTCCATGAATGTATCTAGCTCTTTTTTGAACCCTGTTAAAGTCCTGCCCTTCAAGACATCTTCTGGCTAGGAGTTCCACAGATGGTGCATTGCATGAAGTAGTACTTCATTTTGTTTGTTTTAAACCTGCTACCTATCAATTTCATTTGGTAACCCCTAGTTCTTATGTTAAATCAGATAATCATGAAACTATGATGTGATTATGTAAAAATTCTGCAACTGTTCATAGATATAGGTTTTACTAAACATTTTCAAAATAAACAAAGGTGAAGTGCAGGTGTTCGGTTATGCAGAGTTTAAATTGGTTTGCTGATGTTTACTAAAAGAGAGGCTGGTAATTAGGAGCAGATGGCACACAATGTATTATCAGCTTCTTGTGCTTTGTACCTGTGAAATGTAAGAGAACAAGTCTTTTAACTTAAACAGAAATTGTAGGATCATGTAAATGAACATTAATGAAATAGAAAGATGAGGAAGATGGAAAGATGTTATAAAGCAATTACTCTTATTTTAATAAAAACTAATGAGTGAAATCCTGGCCTCACTAAGTAAACAGAAGTTTCTCCATTGACTTCAGTGGAGTCGGGATTAAATTCCTTTCTGCATATAAACCTCTTCTAATCCCTTTATTACCCTCCAAGGGAATGAAAATGGCAGACAGCGTAAATTCTGTCCTTAGGGATCTTCCCTAGCATATCGCTAATAATCACACTGCTTAGTCCTTGATCCTGCAAACACCTAAGCATATAAGTAACTGTATGTAGATGAGGACAGTTCATGCAAGTGAAATTAGGCACAAGCATAAGCCTTTGCAGGATTAGGACTTTAGGTACAGCTGTGAAAATTCCTACTATGTTTCAAGACAATACAAAGAAAATACATTTGTTTTAGGTACTGCATTTACACTCTTCAGCAGGATTGTGCACAGATGTAAGAACTGTATATTTTTATTTTATCCCACTAATTTTATTGGGTAGGATGATTTATCCTGTCTCTGACTTCTTTAGTTATCCCTAAAATATTATAAAGAAAATATACTATATTTAATTCCTTAAAAACTTTTACTGACATAAGTAATCGAAAATTGATAAAATAATTGGAAAGGGAGGCTGTTAATTTTGCAGTAGAAAATTATGCTGACCCCTTTATCTGCAATGCCAAGCTTCATGTATTATTTTGCTTCTGTTTTCATCAGTAGGATGAATAAATGATGAGCTGGCAGGTGGAGAAGGCAGAAGTATCCATTACTAGGCAGGCAAAGAAAATGGCACTACAATGGCCTTAAAAGCCTGAGTGAAGAAACCACTTAAAAATTGATTATATTAACTATCCAGGCCAAAAAAGGAAACAAAGGTAGCTGGGACACTCTCCTTCCAGTCAGTGGCCTGGAACATGACACTTAAATGATTTTAAAGTTAAGACGAGACAGCCTCGTCTTCTGTTTGAAATGTTTAGGCCTGGAAAGGGGAATGCTGTGTGCATGGGGTTGCGAGCATACGTTCCATAAGCAAGTTTGTTTGCAGATGTCGTTAAGGAGAATGAAGGAGCACTCAAGTAAATACCAGCTTGTGATCCGAACCCCGTTCTATGTAAAATAATTAAAGAATCTACTTGTAGACATATAGGCCAGAGGATCTATTGCATTACAGCTAACATAGGCTGTGTATAAACTACATCCCTTTTCTCGAAAAAGAGATGTAAATTAGACACTTTGAAATTTCAAATGAAGCCGGGATTTAAATTTCCCGCACTTCATTTGCATAATGGTGACTGCGTTTTTTTTGGAACGGGGCTTTTCGAAAGAAAAATGGTTGTTTAGACGAGAATCGAGCGAAAATAAAACCCTTTTTCGAAAGTTCCTGTACTCATTTTTTCGAAAAAGGGTTTATTTTTTATCAATCCCCTTCTAAACAGCCATTTTTCTTTCGAAAAAGCCCCATTTTGAGAAAAACTGCAGCCGCCATTATGCAAATGAAGCACGGGAAATTTAAATCCCAGCTACATTTGCAATTTCGAAGTGTCTAATTTACATCCCTTATTCAAGAAAAGGGATGCAGTTTAGTCACAGCCATAGAGTTGTAAAGAAGGACATACTAGAACAATATAAAAAAAAATACATAGCTTTTTCAATAAGTAATGGCACACAGGTCTCAGCATAGGCTATGTGATGCAGACAGCCTACTGTCTGCTGTTACCATTAGGGATGTAAAATCCCATTTAATTTGTTCACCAGTTAAACATATTGTTTAACCGGTTAACAAATTAAAGGCAGGATTGGGAAGGGGGGCACTCTAGCCCACTGGGAGAATCTCCATGCCTGTTTCTTAGCATTCACTTGTTCCCTGCTTGCAGCACGCGGGGAGCTGGTCCAGCCCCCATCAGTCAACTGGAACCGGTAGGCATCACCCGTTAATCTTTCACATCCCTAGTTACCATAGGTGAGAAATGCAGCAATTGTTTGCTTAAGTCTTATTTACAAACTCAGCTCTACAAGTAGACTAGAGGTTACAGATCATATTTATCAATACATGCAACAAGTAGGGTTGCCAGATGGTCTCCCAAAAAATACTGGACATGCAGTATTTTTTGATCGAGCAAAAAAAAAAGGAACACGGGATAATAAGCCCCCCCCCGTTCTGGGGCACCCAGAGCAGCGATCGCAACCTTGCCTCCCAGCTGGGACTCCCAAACTGGGAGGCAGGGCCGCCATCAGCACTGGGAGCCTGTGATTGCGCAGAAGTCCCAGCCACTCCCCCCGCCCACGCCAGGCTTCTGCGCAATCACAGGCTCCTAGCACTGATTGTGGCCCCGCCTTCCAGCCACTCCCCCCACCCACGCCAGGCTTCCGTCCGGTGCGCAGCCGGAAAAATCATAGAATACCAGACATTGTACATGTCCAGTATTCTGATATTTTTTTACTGGACAAAGAGTGCAAATACCAGACTGTCCGATAGAATACCAGACATCTGGCAACCCTAGCAAGACGACCAGATGCTGTACTACACAGGAAGTTCATGCAAGACCTAGATAGCGTTCCTAAGGCAGAGGAAAAAAAGACTGTCGAACAGGAGAGTTATTAGCATATTGCTATAGCAGATGAGTGTATCCACACTCATTGTATACATTGACAAATAGAGTCTTTAACGTGTGCCTATTTTGAAATGTGTGAAATACTTTGTATTTTCTATGTTTTAAATGGAAAAGTACAATATTAAAAAAAAGTGGTTGTTAGCAAAAGGGGGCATGGCAACACCACCATCTGGGAGTGGATCTTCACATCTAGAATGTAAATACTTACCCTTCAGTAAAGACAAGCCCTTGCTACACTTTAATTATTCTGCAGTGTTTAAAAGACACAAGGGTTCGAAATCAAAACCAGAACACAGGTCACATCTGACTTCAGAAAATGGTCAGATCTAGGGAAATCTGAATCCAAACCTAACATTCGGAAACTTATTTTTATTACTTCATTATTATCTGTAATTTTAATCCTCCTTTAATTAGTCAGCTGGATCTCATTTATTTTGATGCTAAAAGCATAGGATGCAACAAAGCTATCTGAGTCTGAACCTTGGGATCAAACAGGAGAAGAGGGGCTATTTATTGTGGCACGAGGAATCATATCAATAGCTATATAAACACCTCATTGATTGGCACTCTATGTGTTCCTTATGTATGTCGCTTGATTTAACAATCAGCAAATGAGCCTTACATTGTGTACACTGTGGATGCATCTACTCTGCAACAAAAAACCCTTGACATTGAGTCTCAGAGCCCAAGTCAAGTGCTATCCCTGCATTTAATACAAACATACCTGGTGCCGGGTCACAAATTAAGTTGATTACAATGAGCAAAATACCACACCATATGCTGAATATCTAACACATCTAAGCAAAGCAGGAGCAAACTGTATTTACATAGACACACCCAGGGTCTCTCACAGGTCTTTTATTATGATGTAGGCACACCCTATTTTAGACATACTGTGTGGGCCCTGAGGATAAGGAGGACAGACTAGAGTAGTATTATCAACAAGGTTATTTTCTAAATTGGAACAGCTTTGCTTAGGAACCAACTCTTGACTTTCACAATAACTAATTTAATGCGGCTCATCATTTTAAAGTTCAAAAAAGAGATGCTACAGCTGCAGAAAGCAATAGCTTTCCACATGTTAAGACAGTGTTTCCAGGGACATGACTTTAAATAAGCCAGGGGCTAATGGCTTCCAGCTGTGTAGGCACCAGTTTTGTTTGGGGTTATTTTTAATCTCAATAGCTAAATTATCCGGGCTACTCTAAACGATCTGCCTTCTAAGTGCCCTGTGCTGAATCCTAATTTTGTGTTAATTCAAAGACAGAGTAGCACACACAAAAGATGCAGGAACAAGATAAAAATGTACATCTTGCTTGGAGAAGCATTTTTGAGCAGTATCTGAAGGAAATGAGTTTCTTACAGCTAACTGGAAGTGGGGAGAGACCCTGGGTGTTTCTATCTAAATGCAGGGATATTAAAATATGGTTAGCAATGTTTGTAATTTTGTGGGACTACAGAAAAGTATTCTACATGGTAGTGCTACATTGTTCCAAATGAAAGGACTCACAGCAGAAAGAATCTTGCTAATTCAGGGGCTCTACTTTCAAAGCCCTGTGAGGGGAAGGGGTGAGGGAAGGTTATTCTGGTCAGGAGGCTATATGGCTTTCCTTGCCTGGACTGATTTGACCTATTCCCCACACTGTTCAAAAAACAAAGCTAAATAGGCATCCTTAGGTGTCTCTTTTCTTATGGAGACACCTAATGATCATTAGTTGTGTTGGAGTTATGTTTTTTCTACCCGTTTGCTAAGAGTTGAAACCACTGGGCCCTGAAATTAATTGAGACTGATGGGCAGATGTCACAGCCAAGAAGTGGATGGTGACTGGATGGTGGAGAGATGTGCTGAGCAGCCAACAGGATGACGGCACACAGGACAGTGGAAGAAAAGTGAGACGAATGGCCACCAGGGCTGTGGAAGTGGGCAGGCAGAAGTAAGATGCCTCTTTACATCCTCCCACCCAGGATGGGAGGTTAACTCTGCAGATGCACATCTGAACTCTGGTCTGTTCTGATCCAAAGGCAGCAGTTCTGAGTGGGATGCAGAGAAGGGATGAACATGTGAAGGGGACATTCAGATTGCTGGACTTAAGCACCTGAGAGGAAAAGGACACTGCCCAAACTACTTGGAGTGTAATTTTTACCTATGCCTTTTGTTTATGAGCCCTGTTTGTGGTGTTTTCCCAAATGAATGGGAAAAGTTTCTTTTCCACACTCAGATTCTGTGCTTGCGAGTGGGGAAGCATTGCCTCCCAGAGGTAGCCACGGGTGGTGTGTGAATTTCCCAGGTTCCTGAAAGGGGGCTCAAGTCCGATCTGTGTAGGATGGATCGGGGTCAGCAACCTATGGCTCACTTAGGAGCCAAATATGGCTCACAGCTCGAGCTCAGCCTCCCTTCATTCGCCACCCCAATCCAGCCTTGCACCTCCTACAAGACTGGAGCCAGCCTCAGCTTCCTGGGAAGGAGTGGGGGTTGAGAAAGCTGCACAATGAGGAAAGAAACCAGAGCTACAAATGGCCACGTGGGGCTGCTGGAGTCCATCATCGGCCTGACCACCTTCCTCCTGGTTTCAGCAGGCTGGATCCTGGCCAGCCTGGAGAGGTACAAGCAGCACAACTGAATGGGCTGGTTCCCATCCGCGCTTGGACCCACCAGCCAGACTCCCTGCACTCCTGGTGAAGCACGGCCTCTATTCCATACTCGACCCTTGGGCTGCTAACTTATTCCACGTGGAATAGTGGCTGGCTGCCACGTGGGAGTGACTTGCATCTGTTACAATGAATAAACCCTGTTACAGACACTGGGGGGGAGTAAGTTCCACCCAGATCCTGCACTGAGACACTGCACCCGCACCCTGAACCCTCCCCCCCCCCCAGCCAGACACCCACCCACACCCTGCTCCTGCACTCTCCCTCCCACCCAGATCCTGCAACTGCCTTCACGGTGTCTCCCATCCTCTCCCTGTCAGTAACTGCAACTTCCCACATTGTCTCGTGTGTCTGCTCTTTTCCTTCCATTCCCTCCCAAGACGTCTCATCACTTTCCAGTCCTGCCCACAGTGCCACATCATGCCCCAGCCCTCATATTCTTGCATCCTTTGGGAGATTGAAACTACACTTACGGGGGAGGGCCAGTTGCTAGGAGGATGAGGGAAGTGTGGGTGAGGCTTCTTGCCCCTTTGTTTGCAGTGAATCATTTAGGATAGGTAGACAAGAAGCCAAGGGAAGGGGGAAAATGGAAGACAGAGCGAGAACAGTGAGGGCACGTCTAGACTATTCGCGGCTTTCAAAAGAGATGCAAATTCAGCGTGAATTTGCATATCTTCTTCCGATCCCGTTTTCAGAAGTTTTTTGGGAAAATAAAGCAGTCTAGATGTGGTTCTTTTGGAAAAAAACCCTTTTTCGAAAGAACCCTATACACCTCATTTCTTTAGGAAGAAGGGTTCTTCCTAAAACTTCTGACACTCATGGCAGCGTCAGGAGCAATTGCTACAGGACCACTTGTTTTTTAAGTTTTACTAGCGCACAGTAAGAACTGCAGGAAGACAAACAAAAAACCCACACCTCAGTCCCAGCTAGCCAGAAGAATGATCATACCCATCTTGTTTGAATTGCATTGCTGGTAATTCTGAAGGTTTTGGGTAGAGGGGCTGGTGCGCTGTGGGATTTTTTTTTGTTTGAGCCATATGAAGTTCATAGATCTGCCTATGAGTCTCTGGCACCTCTGCACAGCAGGCTTCTAAAGCAACATAGATGCATCACAATAGAACAGACCTTCTAGGCCATAGCTTTTTATGTTGAATAGTGTGCAGAGTTCAACAGTGACCATCCACACGTTTTCGACTGTGCCACAGTGGGAGATAAAAGCAGAGATGATGCACAACAAAGTTTTCCCCAGGCTAGGGCATTGTCCTTTTCCTGTGTGAATTAAAATTCTTCAGTACGGTTCTGCTTGATGGGCTAAGATCAGTCTAGGGGAGCAATTTTCTTCTAAACCAGGATAACTGGGAAAAATTAGGTCCCAGAAAGCTGGCCTGAACCAAGACAGGCTGTGAGAAGCCAACAGAGAGAGATCCATGCAGGTAGAAACAATGATTTTCAACAGCCTACACTATAGGGCTATGTCTACACTGCAGCACTACAAATAGCTATTCAATGTCTTTTGAGTGCCCCCGTTATTTCAAAATATAACAGGCTCACTATTCTGAAGTCCCTGTAAACCTCATTCCACAAGGAGTAAGGGATGTTTTGGAATAGCGATTTATTTTGAAATAAGTGCTGTGTAGACAGTGCCAAATTTTGAAATAAGCTAATTGACTCAAAATAAGCTATGCACTGTGCGTAGTGCGAATTGTGTAGCTTATTTCGAGGTAAGGATGCAGTGTAAACGCCCCCCCCCATGAGCTGTAAGACTGAAATGTATAAGTAATTTGGCCCCCCAAACCAACATTGTTTCAAATATGATTAAAAATAACTAAAAAAACCCAGTGTTTTGTCTGCATTCCACACATCCATGTGGAAAGAGTCAGACCAGTGAACAGAACTTTCAGAGAGAGAGAGACAGACACACAAAACCGTCTCAGCTATGCATTGTTCCCTCTGTAACCACACTGACATCTTGTGGTTGATGTTTACTCCACACTTTTAAGTCCTGTCTCCAATGACCTGTCACAAAACCATTGCAGTGGATACAATGAACATTCAATGAAGCCCCCTCACACAGAAAAACCTGATGGAGGGGCAGAAAGAGATAAAAAAAAGCCACTGAAAAGCTACAGAAGTGGTTTCAGAAAGGATTAATCTACAGCACCCATAACAAAATAAAAAGACTGGATTGATCAAGAGCTTGATAGTGGAATAGAAAACTTTCTGCTTCTATCGCAAGTTTATAGGCGAGAGCAGGTGTTGATTTCTGACAGGCAATTGGCGGCTTAAGTGCAATGAGTGTGGTGGCCTCACCTTGGTTTGTAATAGACACCTGATCACAAAACCACCAAAACAAGACTATTTGGGTTTGCGCTGAGACAAAACAGAGAGGCCAGATCAGCAAGCACAGTCTTTACTAGCCCACTCACTCTAGTCTAATGGGGATCAGATAGCTCCAGGTGTAGCAAGGACACACTGGCAATGACATCTTCTGTAGTGGTCAATTGCGGAAGAACTTTGTACATGCTAGTTTAGGGGTGGTGAGGCCTGCATTCTTTCCCCCCTTTCCCTTTTCCCTATATCTGATGAGCCAGAAGCAAGTCTTTGGGAACATACGCCACTTAAGATAAGCATTGTTGCCAGTATAGCAAGAACAAGTATGAGAAGGGTAAAGGGCAAGAACGCATAAACAATTCTGTTTACCCTAACGTACTGATCATGTAAACAGGGCCAAAGAACAAGTAGATCCAGAACAGAACCAGATCGATAACTAACAGCTAAGCTCTACATCAGCATGTAATGAATAATCCCTGGATATTTCCAAACTGCAAAACAAGGCAGGAAAACTGTATTTAAGGCTGCCTCAGAGCCTAGCAAATCGGACTTCACCGATGGGCTTTGGGTACCGGCGCCTCGGAAGCTGAGATAACCTCCCACTTCCTTCCTGCAAGCCTGGGACCCCGGGTAGGCTGCGGACGGACGTAAGATATGCCGCTTCTTTATTATATTGTTCTTCCATTCATGGGGCACAGCTGTTCGCTGTCAGGAAATAAACTACTTGTGTTTGACAGATACCTGTGTGGTGTATTTTGTACCTTGAGAGCCCAGTGTTGGACCTGGGACTTACTCTGGCCAGCTACATCTTCCTCCTCCTTCTATCCCAGAACGGAGTGTCCAGAGTTCATGTGCCAGGAACTGGGTATTCAGGGTTAAGTGAACTTCCCATCCCTGTTCTTCCAG
The DNA here is from genome assembly GCA_032595735.1 of Pelochelys cantorii. Taxonomy (NCBI): domain Eukaryota; kingdom Metazoa; phylum Chordata; order Testudines; family Trionychidae; genus Pelochelys; species Pelochelys cantorii. The sequence goes on from CM064339.1 coordinate 26,738,618, forward strand.
TTGGTGCAGACGTGCTAGTTTTAGACACTTTGCAGTATGCCACAAAAACTCTTTTCAAGAAAAGTTTCTCATTTTTATATGCATACTAAAATACTTCTCTTCAGCAAACATTTCCGAACACTATTTTAATGACTGTTTACTTGCAGCTGATTACCTGCTTAAATACTTGTAAACCTACACATAAAAATACCTTAGCAACATCTGTAGATTTTTTATTTACACACACACAGAAAAGGAGTCTTTCCGTATCACTTTCTTTGTGACAAAAACAGAATGTTCCACTGTCTCAGAACTGCTGGCAGATTGGGAAACCCACACAAACTCACTCCATATGACTGTTAAGAGTTGGAAGGGGCAAACGAAGAGAAGAAGGGCCCACTCAGGATTGCTCCCAAAAATGCTAGTTACCGATAACTTCTATTTAGCTTGCTGGAAATTGTACGTGTTTAGCATCACAGAGTTTAAGGCTAAAAGCAGCAAAAGATGACTATGCCTCCACTGATGATGGCATCTCTTACCCTCTGCCAAGTAATTTGTGACCATGCTTCCCCATTCTATGGTACCTATAAGGTTTATGATTCTTAAATTTGTGCACTTGATGGTTGTTTGCCATTGATGGTTCTCTTTACTGTTTATATTTGGAAAATGATAGAAAAAAAGTAAGACCTATTGTCAGCCCCCTCCCTTTATGAAAATAGTCTTATGAATATGCATAACTCAGACACTTTAGGCAAAACACATCATGTAACGTTTTTAAAGTTATAATCTGCAGAATGTGTATATTCTATTTCTGTGCACGCATCATTCTTGTATGTGAAGTTAGAGATTTGAAGTGTGGATCTGTTTCTAATTCTAGATCTGCTAATAAGGGCCATTGGTAATGCTCCGAAGGCATTATGGCTACGTCTAGACTGGCATGATTTTGCGCAAATGCTTTTAATGGAAACATTTTTCTGTTAAAAGTATTTGCGCAAGAGAGCATCTAGATTGGCACGGATGCTTTTGCGCAAAAGCATTCGTGCCAATCTAGACGCAGTTTTGCGCAAGAAAGCCCCGATTGCCATTTTAGCCATCGGGGCTTCTTTGCGCAAAACGAATCTGAGCTGTCTACACTGGCCCTTTTGCCCAAAAGGACTTTTGCCCGAACGGGAGCATCAAAGTATTTCCGCAAGAAGCACTGATTTCTTACATTAGAATGTCAGTGCTCTTGCGCAAATTCAAGCGGCCAGTGTAGACAGCTGGCAAGTTTTTGCGCAAAAGCGGCTGCTTTTCGGCAAAATCTTGCCAGTCTAGATGCAGCCTATGGCTCTGTGCTCAAGACAATGATCCGTATATGGGTTTGTTTTTCCTGTAAGCTCAAACTGTGGTTGGTTCTACAAAGATGGGTAGTTAAGCCACCTGATGACAGAATCCATTTTGGATCTGGTACTTTTCCTCTCAAGGTGAGAAATGTGACCATGAAGAATTCTCTCCTTGGGCAAAAGGACAATAAAGGAAGGAAACCAAACAATAGTAACAGTGGCCAGATGCCAGATCACCCAAGATGCCTGCGGAAAACATAAGACTGAAGGAGGGGGAAGGATCAGGTCCAAGTTAGTCAGCTGCCTAGCTTGTGAAGAGCATGATTAGAACAACCATTAGGGTAAGAATTTGCATGTAACGAGTTTCTTCGTGGATGAGGATTTGCTGGCATGCTGTGTAAAAGCTTTCCCTCTGTAAAAATGTTATAGAGTAATTTATTTGGGGTTTTGGCCCTCTTTGAAGCTGTGTTCCTGGGTACTATCAGTGCCTTACAGCTGAATGCTCCCAGAACTGAGTTGATTCAGTGTCTGTATTGCTCTGTTGGGAGACTGTTACCCCAAGTCTGTGCTTTGGGTGGGGGAGACTAGAGCTTCTGGCTAAGCAGGACAGAGTGGTGGGGAGCACCAGAGGGCAGGCTGGTGGGCTCAGTGGCATGACCAGTACACCATGTGACAACCCCAAAGGGCTCTGTGATTGAACCTGTCAGACTTCTGTGTAAGAAACAGTTGAAGGACTAGGACATAGTAAGCAGTTGCAAGTATTCCTCAGAAACCTTAACTGAATCCAAATGTGAAATTTTTATTCTGGGTTGCTTCGTGTTCATGACAGTCGTTCCAAAGTTTGAGAAAGAAGCAGATGATCCACCTTCCCCTCAGGCCACTTCCACAGTGTCCCACTGCCTCCCACGATGATGCCCCCAACACGCTTCCACAGACATGTACTTTTAACTGACAATGAATGTGTGCTTCAGTTGCAAAGTATTGCCAGGTTAACAGCAGCATCCAGGAGAAGCCTCCACTAGCTGAGAACAAATGTGTGAAACACTAGTATTGAAACTAATTGAGTTCAAAAGACTAGCACAAGCACGTTCAGTGTTAACACACCCATATTCTGCTGTACATATTCTATTCCCGATAGGCAAGAAAAACAGTGGATTTTGAATTCCTACTAAGCTGAAGTGTCTAAATTACCACACTGCCCCATTTCAAGGGCTTTAGCAAAGGAGATTTAGTTTTTCTTAGGTAAGGAGGACACTTCCCCACATCCTCTCTTTTTCTACATGAAACACCCTGACTTGTGTTCTTGCAGTCTTCCCCAAGTAAGGCTGAGTCTTCTTTACTCTTGCAACAATGAACATGCCACACTACTTGGAGACGCTAATTGGTAAGCTTGTACTCCCTCTGCTGGCAGAAGATCAGGCAGAAAGTTGTTTGGTTTTTTTAAAACAGACCTCCCCCGTGAGAGACTAGTATAATAGGATGGATAAAAGTTAATTCTTTTATATCAAGTTAGATGTAAATTGAATTGTTGCATAAAGTTTCTTAAAAATAAACAAAATTCAATCTGAATTTAATACAAATCTATTATAATCTCTTTAAACATGCAAATAAACATGCTCAGTCCATGAGCATCCATCAAAAACTTTGTATAGAAGAGCAGCCTTTAATGAAAATAATCAAATGACTCTCTCTCTCAACATTTTAGGTCAAGATTTATAAATATAGCACAACACATGATATATTGGATGAAGATCTTGAGCCTGTGCTGGATGCAGGGATGGTATTATTGAGTGCAAGAGACTGGCAAGGTAATCACAGGTCTTTGGACCTGGTCTCTGACTCTGATTATACAGGGCCATCCGGATGCTCTCTTACTGCTATTTTATGGTTTCTCTCTGCCTGAACTTTGATTGACCGAGATCTTTAAAGATAACTGTTTATGCCTCCACTCACTATCCAAACTTACTCTCCCATCATGAACACAAAATGATCTGTCCAGTAACTTCCAGACATTCCTTCTTTCTGCATGGTATGGGCACTTCAAGCAAATGTCCCTGCTCTGTCTCCTTTCATATGCCCACAGACAAGAGATGCAACCAAACTCATTAATATCTCAACTATTTCTCTGTCTCTGAACAAATAAATACTAAAATTAAAACAAAGGCATGAGAGTTATGAGCAGAAGTCTTGGATTGTTGTTACCTCATTTTTCAGGGGGCAGGGAAGTTATGTAACAAGGGAGAAGGAACAGCATGTAAAATCAGAACAGAGCAACACTGGTGCCAGAGCAGGACACCATAGGTGCGTCTACACGGCACCCATAGCTCAAAATAAGCTACGCAATTTGAGCTACACAAACTGCATAGCTTATTTCGAGTTCATTTCAAAATAAACCATTATTCCAAAACGTCCCCTACTCATCATGGAACAAGGTCTACAGGGACATCGGAACAGTGAGCCTATTATATTTCTAAATAACGGGTTTGCTCAAAAGATATGGAGTAGCTATTTCGGGATACCAGAAGTATCCTGAAGTAGTGCCACAGAGTAGACATAGCCTATGCGAAGGGACAATGTTCTTGAGTGTTGTACCTCTAGTGTTGATTTTAAGACCTGGGACTTGGGAGGGAAAAACTGCCACAATGGCAAGTTGTAGAAGAAACTCTATTTTGGGAATATTTTTAAGAAATTCCTACACCTCTGCCTAAAACGGAACATGTGCCATATATACACAGTGCAACAAAGCAATGCAAGACCAGGCTGTCAGAATGAAACAACTACACTATGAAATACGCTTCTCAAAATGTGATTTAGTGAAGGTGAAAATGACGTAGACATCGGAACAAGCTGTATCAACTAATATTAATTTTTGCACCATTCTTAAGATAGGAGGGTAGGAAGTCCATGTTATGTTAGTACGTAACTTAGACTCTCATAAATGTGTGCTTTGGGTAGACTTCTTACATATGTGCTGGAACTAGGGCTGCTGCCGCACCCCTTACCGTGAAGTGGTTTCTACCAGATACAGGTTAACAGACTGCTTCAATGGCTCTCAGCACTCCCTCTATACCAGGGGTTAGCAACCTTTTCAAACCAAAGAGCCAAACTACATCAAAATTCAGAACAAGTGGTCAACAAAGAGCCAGTATAAGAATGCCAGTGTTGTCTTCAAGTCGTCATTGTCAAGTTCAAGTCAAGTCTCAAGTCACTACAGTTCAAGTCTCAAGTCGAGTCTCGAGTCCCTAAAGTCACTTTTGAGTCAAGTCCCGAGTCAAGTCTCAAATCTTAATTTTAAAAATGTCACATCACTTTTGTACAAGCCATCAATATCAGCATTTTCGGACAATTTTTTCACCAAGTCAATTTAACAAAATTAGCAAGTTTCAAGTCGAGTCTCAAGTCACAAACAATGAACCCAAGTCGGGTCTCAAGTCGAGTCACCTAGGCAACTTAAGTCGGACTCGAGTTCAAGTCATGGGACTTGAATCAACAACTCTGAAGAATGCCCATTTGACTGACTGAAAATACACAACTTAATATTATTGATTGACATGATGATTAATAATAGCATAAATGAAACATTGTACTCACAGACTTTATTTAATGAGACTTCTGCAGTTTGTGGATGTGGGGGTGCATGAGTCAGGGTTGAAGTGTATGAGGGGCTCAGGGCAGGGGGTTGAGGTGTGTGGGAGATGCAGGAGGCAAGGCAGAGCGCTGGGGGTGGGAAGTAGAGTATGTGGGGGTCCTGGGGCCAGATTAATTTGTCTGGGCTACTGCACCTGGGCAGCCAAGGCTGGACAAGGGGCTGGGCCACAATTGCCACAGGGCCACTGCCAGCCGTTCCTGCGGCCAGACTGAGAGGCCTGCCCCAGGTTCGGGGTTGGGGACAGGATGCTGTGGCCAGATGGGGGATGGGCCCAGATTGGGGTTTTGTTGGTCAGGTTGCCGCAGGTGGGCTGTTGCAGCAGTTGCGGGGCCGCCATGGCTAGGCCACAGGGTCTGCCCCAAGAGCCCAGGGACAGACTGCAGCCATCAGATGGGGCCTGAAGCCAGGCCACTGTGGCCAGATGGAGGCATCTGCTGCTGCCAGCCCCTCTTCATTATCCAAGGTTGGAGTACATGCACGTCCCCTACAGCACGCCCTCAGCCAGCCCTTTAAATGAGCAGAGTCTCTGAGCCAGCTCTCACCAAAGCGCACTGCCTTACTTTCACCTCTGGTTAAAGGTGAAAGACAAAAAAAAGGACCCATCTTGACGTTAATAATTATACGTTTTGTAAATTTTGAATGAATTTTTCATTTTAATTTAAAAAGTTCCATATATTTTGGGAATGACAAAAGAGCCCTATTTGGTTCCATACCGAGCCGTAGGTTGCTGACCCCTGCTCCATAGAAATTGTTCCAGCAACCCTGCTTACTTACGAATTTCAAAGAGTGTATGTTCAAAATATAACTAATGTCAATTTTGTCATCAGAATGTTTATCAGTTATATATACTCCTACTTTTTTATTGCTCGATATAATCAAACATCTAGGTGAATACTTCTGTTTAAGTGTGAAGTTTTATTAGACATTAATATGTTAAAAGTGGGGGGTTTCAACTTGTTTGATATATTGCTGGAGATAGGGATTTAAATAATCCCTATTTTCCCCATAAAACTGAGTTTAGAATAAATCAATTTAAAACAGTGGCACAAACAGCTGAAGTAGGAAGAATCTTTCGTTTACAATGTCTTTTTGAAGACAGTGCACTGAGTCATATTCAGAGAGAGGGGTTTTTGTTGCTTTTTTAAACATTGTTTCAAGTGCTGATTTAGGCTACACTGGGTAATGAATATCTATCATCTGCAATGTCCACAACTTCAGACTCCTCTGCTGCTACCACCAGCAGTGGTATTACTAAACTATGACTGCAGAAGGGTTAATAGGCCATTCCATCTGAATGGCCTCTTAACAACTGCTAAACAGGCTGTTACACCTTGAATTTTAAGTGTGACAAGTACTTTTCCTAGAGCTCTTCAAGTCTGTGTGGCTCAAAAAGCTTGCCTCTCACACCAACAAGTTTGTCCAGTTAAAAACAAAAAACAAAAACCCACCACCTCATCTCTCTAAATGACATTAAATGTGCTCATCTGATGAAGTGGGTTTTACCCATGAAAGCTCAGGATACTATATATTTTTTAAAGTTACAAACTAACATGGCTACCCCTCTGAGACTAAATTACATTAAGTTACTTGTATCAAAAACAAGAACAAAGAAGTTTCATCATCCAGTAAAGCCATGGATGAGTTGTTAATGAGGACCAGCAAATTCCAGAACTCCACAAAAGAAAAGATTATTCCATAAATGAATCAAGCAGTCTCCCTTTCATCTTGTTCAAAACAAGCATTTCATCAACACAATTCAGTCATCATGACCAGGCTACACTTCATCCAGCAGAGCAGACAACGTTACACCCATCAAAAGTCAGACTAATAATTTGAGGGCAAATTTGTTAAAGTAGTCAATTTCCATCTCATACACGGTATCCAGCGCTATATAAATAATGATCCAGTAATAAGTTCCTGTTTTCGTTGACGTTTCTGTAGCAAGAATTTTTTTTACATAGTGGGCTGCTAGCCCGACGTACAACCCTCCTCCTTTCATATCCTGGACTTGGGACCAGGCAACGGCGGAGGTCAAATGTGCGCTCAGTCCTGCTGTATGCCATAGAGACTTGGAGGACTAACAAGAAGATTGAGAGCAGACTCAGAGGTTTTGAAGGACGGTGCCTTCGTTGTATCCTCAGAGTCCGCTGGGAACAGCATGTTACAAACAAGGAGATAAGCCAGCGCACTGGCATCAACAATGTTGTGGACGAGATCAAGCAGACACACTGGAGATGGCTGGGGTATGTCCTTCGGATGAGCGAAACAAGACTCCCTCATATGGCACTCAGATGGACTCCACCTGAAAAGCGTAGAAGAGGGAGGCCGTTGGGCACCTGGAGGAGGACCGTGGAGGAGGACATGAAAAGGAAGGGCACGACCTGGAAAGAAGTCAGTTGGCTCTCTCAGGACTGTGAAGGCTGGAGAAGATTCGTTGGTGCCTTATGCTCCATTAGGAGCAAAGAGGATTAATAATAAATAAGTTCCTGTGTGATAACACAAGATACAGTTCTCTCTCAGGAATTGATCCATATACCGTAATAGCAGTAAGAGCTAGAACAAAATGAACAAAAATTCAGGCATCAAAGTCTGTAGCTTTATCACAGACACTACTGCAAACATATCAAAAATGAGAATAAAATCTAGAAAATAATGAAGAGAACCTGAAAGTTACATTGGTGCAACACTCAATTTGACCCCTCTTTCAACCCGAAGAATTGTATTTGAGGAAAGTATTTTGCCATTTCAGCAACAGCTACTTTGCTTCAGCTTCACTGAAGATAACAGGAGGATCCAAACTTAATGCTCCGCTGTGATATATGATGGAATTCTTTGGATGGCTATTTTTATTTAAGAACTAGCTCATTCTGATGACAATTTTTTAAGAAACTCATGACAAAATGGATAACATTATCACAGCCAAAAGCCCCTCACTTCTCTCCCTATTGCCCTGGATTTAAGGGAAGTATATACTTCAGAATGAAAGCTATTTGCAACCATATTATGTGCATTCAGTCACTATAAATTAATAAAATCTAGTTAAGGGTGAATTTAAAAACAGGCTTTTAAAGACAAGATCAAAACTAACTAGCAGATTCTGCTAATCAAAATAAAAATACCAAACAAGTAAATAAAACTAAAACATGGTGCTTTAAATAAAAAAAAAAAAAAAAAAAATCTACCCACCACTCATTTACAAGTTTATTAAAAGTTTAAAAAGTAATAATATAGTAAAGGTAATTGTAACGTCTGTGTTTTGTAATAGTTATAAACATTAGCTAATAAAGTATATTTGAAAACATTCCTCTAAAGTTATCCTAAGACATTTTTCTTACACCCTGGGTGAACAACTGGCCACTGCGAACCTTCTGTGAATTACTCGATATCATTCCAGACATTATTGAAATAGCTGGAATGTTCTTAACCTATTGCTTACGTTTGTGTGTGCTTACATCTAATAAACTGTAGTGTTAGACAAGAGCACGCTACTTGTATTACTCTTTGATCAGACAAAATTGCAACACACTGTGGGAGGATATAGAACAGGGCTGGAAGAGGAGGGGCGGGGTGGGCCCTTGGGGGAAACGGAGAAGTAGAGGTGGGGCCTGTGGCAGAGTCGGGGTCAAGCACCCCCTCTACATTGGAAAGTTGGCTTCCATTCTCCCATCAGCAGAGGTAATCCACTTCCCCAACAGGCGATGGATGGCTAGGTTGGCAGAAAAGCCGACCTAGCACTGTATACATCAAAGGCTAGTTCGACACAGCTACATCTCGCAGGGTTGTAGATTTTTTACACCCTGAGACACACAGGTATACTGATATAAGTTTGCAGTTACACCAGCCCTAACCTAGCACTCTACATCCACCTTAGCCCCTCCCTCCCCAAGACAAATAAGATTTGGGTATTAAGATGGCATTTTGAAATCAGTTTTTACTCAACTGTAGGATGCATATTTTTATTTACAAAACAATAATTCATGTCAATATTCAGAAAGTAATTAGAAAAATCAATAAACCCTATGAAGGTTTGAAAACTTAAATATAAATAAGTCATTCTAAGTACAGAGAGAAAAGTATGCTTAAATCAAGCACTCAGCAAAACCAAATATTTTTGCATAATGTAAGTAAGTTTCAATATAATGCCAGAAAGTTATAGTTCAAATCCAAAATAAAGTCAGGTTTATATGAACACATTTCCTTGGAAAGGATGAGTACATACACCAATGTTTCAACTAAGATTGTTTTATTTAGATTTAAGAGGCACATTAGAGGAGTATGCAAAAAACAAGTTCCACAGGCAATGGGCAGTTTCATGACTACATCCTGACTAGATATTATAAAAAAAATTGTTAAACTGAAAAATGTTTAATCTCCATGCATAAAGTTGTCCCAAACTCAGCTATCAAGTCATCCTGTATCTTATGATCAATATACTAACTTCACTTAAATTGGTTTAGCACTGAAGCATGTTGCCACAATGTCAAAGCACTGTATACCTTACACATGAATGCCTATTAAATATGTTTGTGCTGGTTACAAAATTAAGGTATGAGCACATTCTAACGGATGTTGATGGGAGTTTTGCTATCAACTTAGTCACCAACAGGAATGTATTAGTTTCCAACAAAAAGTAAGAGAGTATAGCTAAACACCATTATTTGTCTGTGAACTGAACACTCAGTACTCACTTTGATGTTATCTTTTCCCAAGGAACAATAATTACAGTATTACAAGTTAAATCAGGCACATGCTGGCATCAAATTAGAGCTAGTACCAGTTCTATTGTCTGAGGTGATTACAATCCCCAAAATAATAATCACCAATTTGAAAAAAAAAAAGTTATATTCACATATGTACCAGTAACATTAGATCACTTAGGATGCAGCTCAATTTTTGCACAACAAACCCCGATTTCATGAAATATACAATATTCACAAAATTGAAGATTAAGTCATTTTAACTATATCTTAAGTACTTAGATTTACAACACTGTATTTTTACAGATAAAGGCTTGCATTACCTCAAGTATTTTACTGAGCATACTGATTGCTTTAACATACTTATATATAAAATTTTGATTTTTATCTATTCTACCAGGGTCTAGAACACTTTGTTCTCTTAGCCTCATCACTATGGATATTGTGCCCTTATCTAATAAGAGGTAGTCTAGATATACACTCCTTTACAGCACTATTTTTTAGGTTATACTCTTACTGATGTAAACAACAAAACTGCTCATGCATAGACTCTTACAAAAAAAAGTATAGGCACCTGGGAAAAGACATCCCACTTAAACTATTCAGAGATTAAGGCTAAATGGGAACTAGAGGTTTGGGAAGGGCTCTCAAAAAACTTGCTCAGAAACTAGTCCCCTTCTTAGCTTTGCAACCTACAAGTCCTCCTCTACAGCCTCTCCCCTCTTCTTCCAATGAGACATGTCAGTGAGTCCAATGCCACCCCAGCAGGTAGGGATGGATTAAGACTAAATGAGAATGAGACTCCAAAACTTCAACACCCCCTTGTCATTCTGTCCCCACACAAATGCTTTCTTCAGCTTTCACCACCACTCCAAGACTCAAATCTTTTTCCTTCAGCCACTTAATCTGCTGTATATTTCAAGCACAAGAACGCAACATTTGACTAGCAATATGGAAAAAATTCCAGCTGTCTCAAAGTTAAATTGCCTTTTCTGCTCTGGCACGTGCTAAACAAAAAGTTCTTTAATGTATGTTGGTTTTATTGTGCTAATGTCCTGATTGAGGAAAGCATCCCTTATTACGCAAAGCAATTAAGCATGCGCTTAAAGTTACACACATGTTTAAGTGCTTTCAGGTACTGGGACTCAAATCAAGACAATCATATATTAGGGAAAGGAACATTTAGATAATATGGAGAGGAAGCTATCTGATGGTTGCAACCAGGGATGCAATAACTGTCAGCATATCATCAAAATGCATACACAATTGTACCAAATCTGTCCATGATTAATTATCCACATTAGTATTTTTAACAGTTTGAGCAGTTTCCTAGGTAGCTTTAAAGTTGGAATATTATTTAAATGCTGTACAAACCCTTAACAGATGGTTTATACTAGGGATGTAAATACCCATTAAAACAGTAAACTGGTTAAATGATTAAAATATCAGTTAACTGGTTAACCATTGGAGGGCTGGTGCAGAGCAGCTGGGGTCCTGCCAGGGCTGCTCCAATCTGGTTCACTGCAGCCAGGATCTTGCCAGCTGGCCTGCCACCAGCAGGAGGCTGCTCCAAGCCAATCCTGGTGGCCTACTGGACCATCATAGGTGGGGGTTGCTCCAAGCTGGACATCCTACCACAGCTGGCCATCCACCAGGTTTGTACAGATCCAGTTAATCGGTTATCGGGTAAGCTTACTTGTTAACCTTTTCCATCCCTAGTTTATATTGATGAACAAATTTTTTGAAAAGCCACTTGACACAAATGCTACTAATTTAGGGCTAAGACTTTTTCTGCTTTACAGTTACTAGGAGAGATAACCTTTGAACTGTAGATCTCTTTAACACTCTAACATGCAAGAAAATTAAGAAAAAAAGCCACCCTTTTAAAAAAATCAAGCACAAGTATGGTGGTGTGGGGGGAGGGAGCTCTACCTATTACTAGTTCTGGAGCACACACAGAGGTACTTTCTTGGTAGCAACCACAATAAAACTGAGGCCTCTGTTCCTTGAACTACAGTATACACATTGCTGAAGGCAGGAATTTATGCAATGTGTAAGAAAAGTCACTATAACACTACAGTGTATGCCAATTTTTTAAAAAGGCAAGCCAGTTTCAAGATTTAAATGGGGTGTTCTAGAAAGTGGAATAGAAAAGAAAGCTATACCATGCTCATTTTTTAGTAAATCTTAAATACCTAAATGTTTTTAAATGTAAAAATTGTAAAGAAATTTTCACGGGGGAATTAAGGATTTGAATAGTAATCAAAAGCATGTAAACAGCACTGTACACATGGACATAAGCAGTTCATGTCTTAAAAGCAGAGAGAGTAGAAGAAATAAGAATGAATTTCTCTTTGGTGAAATGCCAGTATTGTCGTCAATTCTATTTTTTTAAAGGAAAAGTAAATGCAGTATTGTTTCTAACTGCTACACTTAAGTTTCAGATGCTCTTATATAATGCTGGATGCATAGATGGACAATATTTAAGTTGAAGTTTCATAGACTGATTTATGAAATACTATGCATTTAAGCAGCAATGTCGAATATAAAATGGATTTTTAGTAAGTCAAACAAAATGCATAAGAAAATATTCCAAATAAGTACTGTTGGCGTGGTAAAAGTAATCATTAAATTAGAAAATATATAATATTCCTGAAGACAGAGTAATATTCCTAAAGACAAAATTGTAAACTAGTTTAAAGTGCATTCGAGCTGTAGATTGTTACACATGCATGTGTTCTCACATGTTATTTCTACACAGTTTCACACTTTAACATCAGCTAGTCTTGAAAAAAGTATGTTTTGTTTCCTTACAATAGGCATAAAATACAATTAGCAAAAAGTAGTCTGGCAATCCCCAAAACCCAAGTTCACAGTCTGGTTTTAAATGATTTTCCAAGCATAAGAGACAACATTTAGTTTAAGGGAGTCAATTTCAAGTATTTGATACAACCTAGTGTCCTTACAGTCATAATATAGATTTTGACTACTGCGCTCTGAGAGGAGGCTACTCTATCTTACATGAGGCCATTGAACAATGGCTCTTTTTCGCTCTTGGTTCTGTTACAAGTGCTACCCATCACTGACACAATACTTGTCTAGATCAATTTGTCTCCTTTTTGTTCACTTTAGGAGTTTTGCCATTGATGTGAATGGGACCAGGAGTAGGCTCACTATCTTGGATTCCTGCCTTCACTTACATTCTGCTGAACTGCAAGCAGTACATTTTACTTCAATCAGCATAAAACTGAGAGCCCAGAGAAGTCTTACCAATTATTTCTTCTAGAAAATTATTTCCAAAAGAACTCATGGCTACTCAGTATTAAAGAGCAGGGGATCTGCAGACAATAGCATTTGTAATAGCTTGACTTAGTGGAAGCAAACTTTAAAGATCCCAACTATCAAGTGGGCCATTTTATGGTACAATATTAATGCAACCCTTATTCATTTTCTTTGTAGTAGCTATCAATTATATCCGAATTAAAATGGATCACAGTAACAGTGATGTCATCTCTATACATTCTTGCTAGATCGTCAGGTAAAGTCAACATTGCAGCAAGTTTCTCTTGGTCAATCTCTCCATATTCATTATCTCCAATTGCGTGCCTTATCAGGTGAGTAGCTATATTCTGGTCATATGAATCAACACCGCTGGCTTTTCTCTGAAGAAGCAGACTTTGCATGTAACCCAAACTGGCTGGTTTCTCAAAAGTTATCCTTGGTTTCTGCATATTAGCTTGTGCTAGGTGTTCTGCAACAAGTTTTATGACATCCTCATTATTCAGCATGTCCCACAGTCCATCTGAAGCGATAACTAGAAATTTATCTTGACACCTCAGTTTATGGTAGGTGACTTCAGGCTCTGCAATTAAATAGGGAGGTGTATAGTAATTGGGAGGAGCATACTGGTAAATATTTAAAGCCTCAACATCGCAACCATTCTCCAGAATACTGTGTTGCAGTTCTTTACTCCATTTGAATCTGACATCTCCAAAAGCTCTAGTGGGCATGAGAATCCCGAGCAGCCTGTTGCTCATGATTACAGTTTCTTCCTCAGATCTAGGATGTTCTCCCTTTAACCTTCTGATTTCTGCTTCATTGGAAGCATTGTGGTCTCGAGTAAGAGAGAGAGAAGACCATGTTCCATCATCTTCTTGGACTCCTAGGATCGCCCTGCAGTCCCCAGTGTTTGCAATGTGTAAGTGAACACTGTCAATGTGAGCCACACAAGCTGTTGCACCAGAGAAAGCCACTTGCAGGGCAGTATTTCTTATTTCATTTTCTAAGGAAGCCTGAGCTTCCAGTGATATATCTGAATCTAATCTCTTGAATGCATGTATCAAGGCTTCTTCTACACTAAATCCCAGTTCTATGTCAAGGTTCAATAGATCCTGCCAATAAACTCTCAGGTGATCCACATACAGTGAGGCTACTTCTCGGTACATGTTGTTTGGATATTTGTACCACTGCAAAATTGGCAAAACTGGTTTCATGTGTTCCATGGCAAATTCAATCTCTTCCAGCGTTTGTTGAGACATGAGAGACACAGCTACATAATAGAACAGTCTCTGACTTACTGACTGAGCGCATGCATAACCTGCATGACCATCAAAGACCCCAAACATCATCCCTTTGGTCTGCAAGCATGTAGCTGCACTTCTACGATCTTCATTAGGTGTGTTGGCAGCCAGCTGGTTACTCTCAAATTTCAGCACCGAATTTGTGTTTTTACCATCAAATTCATGAAATTTATGAGAAAATTCACTTGCTCTTAGTATATCATTTATTTGTGATGGTGCCAAATGAAGAATGAAGTCTTCTTCTTCAGTTGAAGTATGTCTGAATGCTTTTTTAGAAGTGTAGACATTGTCTATGTTGCAACTCAGCACAAAAGGGGAAAGAGGCCCTTTGGCAAACACACATTTTCCTTTCATCTTGTTTCTGTTTGCAATACATCTTGAGTACAAACGTCCTTTTCCTTGCAAAACAACGATACCGTTTCTTGCAGAACTTAAAATCCAGGAGGATACAGTACTGGACATCATAAAATGAACTCTTTGTAGAGTGATTCCTTCAGGAAAGGATTTTTTTTTTTTGAGACCTAGAAATTAAAAATAAGGCAGATATAAAAAATTAGAAGCCACACACATGTAGTCCCTAGAGCTCAAAAGAATAGCTGAATCTTTAACATACTACTGAAGGACAAGACAATGTTATAAAAGCACTGCCATTACTTACTTGTAAGTTCATTGAATATAAGAGATTCCGTGTATGACTTTTATAATTAGCTCACTGGAACAGATAGGGTAAGTTTACCACAACTCAAATAGTCAAAAACTATTTCTCATTAATCACAATAAGATTAAAATAAACTGTAAGAATGGTGAGAAACACAAGCTTCAGTAGCTCATTGTGATAGCATAAAAGTGAAAATAAGCAGAACAAACAATTAAGCATGTGTCTCACTTTTAGCCCAAGCTTAGTGCTTTCATGTACTGGGACTCATATCAAGACAGCGATATCTGAGTCAAAGGAAACAACATTTAGAGAACACAGAGTTGTCTGATGGTTGCCGAAAGTTAACTATCCCATGCAAGGCCTAGAAATAATTATCTACACTGCTCATCAGTGCCAACCTTACAAGAAAAAGAATCAAGCATCAGAATGATGGCTATGCTACAAAGTATTTATTACGTATATTTAGTTCTAGACACCCAGTCACCACATAGTAAAGGCCCAGAGAAAACAAGTCCTGCCAAACAGTTAGTTAGCATAGCTCCTAGAACAGAAAGCTGTTATGGACAGGTGTATCCATGTCTAAATTTCTTGTATCCAGACACTGAGTCTTGCCCCTCTTGTCCGATAATTTCACAATAGCATAATATAGCATTCACTCCCATAAAAAACCCACAAAACTTAAAAGCCCAAATCACTGTACACTGGCTGGGGGTTAGGTGGCTACAGAATCTTCTCAGTCTCCAGAGACCAATCTAGAAAGGACACAGGCAGAGACTCCAGTGTTAATGCCTGGATGCTATCATAAACAAATTGAATTTGAGGATGTCAGCAACCACTCAGGGCTAGTCAAACTGATTAAAGTGCACATCTGTAAGTGGATCTGCAACCAAGAGGAGAGGATGCACTGAGCTTGACATATCAATGAAGACAGGTTGTACCATCTCACTGTTCCCTATACCTACGGTGACCATATTTTCTGAACTAAAAATAGGGACACATTAGGCACACTCCCAGCCTCATTAGTCACACCCCCTGATCTCTAGGCCCCACCCACCTGGCACAAAATCCCACCCCTGGAGGTAGTACTTCCAGGGTTAAGATGGACACATGACCAGAAGTAAAGGGTGTTGTGTGACCCCTCTAAGAACTTCTCCCACTCTCCTCTGCCAATAGGGATGGGTTTGGCCCCCAAAGGACCTTCCCACGCAACTATACTGAAATTGAATTAACTCAACTTGCATTGCATTAACTCAGGGGGAGAGGCCAGGGGTGCCTCTATTTCAGTGGTTCTTAAACTTTTTGGCCCATGAACCACTTGGCTCAATGTAAACATTTCCAGACCACCAGTTGCTAGTGGAAACTCACTGTTAATTACATAATTACACTTGAGCCATTTTGCTAGTGCCGCAGCTAGAGAGAATGGTTTAATTTAAATTATGTTTAATTATTAATTATTATTATTAAACACAAGTGTTTGTGTTAATTTATCAACCTTCATTTTAAATAAAGTAAAATATTAATTTATTATCAACACAAAAGGTTTCAATGTTTTCTTTACTTATGTCAGGGGCGGGAACCTTTTTTGGACTGGGGGCCACTGACCCACAGAAAAATCAGCTGGGGACCACACAAGTGAGAAGCAAAAAAAACTGCTCCAAAAACACCCAGCCCTCACTGATCTGGGCCCCAGCTGAGACACCTCATTCCTCTAGCATCCCAGCTCCACAAGGCGAGGGGATGGAACAGAGAAGAATAAGGTTCAAGGTAATGATGTTAAATTGCGGTTATCAGGCTAATCATATAGCTGATACAAATTGTATCAACTACATGAGTAGTCAATAAGCGCCGCTCTGCAGAGCCACAGTGGGGTAGCTTCAGGATCCAGCTCTAGATGACTTAGCAGTCCTGGCTCGTGCAGGCTCTGGGAGCCACCCGTGCTGCGGCTCTGCATTTTAAACGTAGTAAGAGCTGCCACACTCTTACCCTACATTTAAAATGCAGAGGCGCAGCGACCAGCACGAGTCGGGACTGCTCGGTCCCAGCTCACGCTGAGTCTAGCAGCCCCTGTTTATGGCAGACAGCCCAGGCAACTGTGAACGGGGGCTGCTTCGTGGCAGCAGCCTCTGTCCATGAGGGAACCAGCTCCCCCTTGGGACTCCCGCAGACAGGGGCTGCTGCCTGAGCAGCCTCTGCCCACGGTGAGCCTCAGCCTGCCATGGACAGGGGCTGCTTCGCAGCAGCCTCCCCTCCCCCCTCCCCCGCCGCTGCTTCTGATAGACCAACGAGAGCGGGGGCAAGCAGCACTGTGGAGATGGTACAGGGGGGAAACTGGCTTTTAAGTTGGCTCCCCCCCCCCCCCCGCACCAGCTATTTCCCCCTCCTTGCTGTCTCTCAGAGGCAGAAAGAAGGTGGGGGGGAAAGCAAGTAGTTGATACTCTACTCGACTACCCATTAAGCTTTTGCTAATGTTCCTAATTCAGGGTTTCCCCTAGGCCAGATCTACTTTTCTGAGGTTCTGGAGTTAGTGGATTTTATGGACCCCCTTAGGCTCTGGCTGAGGGAGAAAAAAAAAAGGTTCAGTGTGCAGGACAGGGCTGTCAATGTGTGGAATAGGGTTGGGCTTCAGGATCTGGGTGGGAGGTGGGTGCAGAAGGGGTTGCGAGGTCTGGGTGGGAGGTAGGGTGCACAGACAGGCTGGGAGTAGGGTCTCTGGCCAGAAGGGAGGGTGCAGGAGCAGTCTGGGGGTAGGGTTTCTGGCCAGGAGGGAGGGTGTCTGGCCAGGAGGAAAGGTACAGGATGGAGCTTGGAGCAGGGTGTCTGGCCAGGAGTGAGAGTGCAGGAGCAATGGAGGGTGTCAGAGCAAGCTGGGAATGTGGGGTCATGGAGGGGGGAGGGGAGCGAGTGAGGGGGATTTGGGTGCGGGGTCTGGGCATGAGGGAGAATGCTTATCTGGCTTGGCACCTTGCTGCATCAGGGAAAGCCTCCAGGCAGCAAACTCTCGTTCCCTCAGGAGGGGGGCAGGGGAGGGAGCTCAGTCTCCTCCCCATGAAGCAGGAATCCCAGTGGGGCTGCAGCACCAGGTCAGGCTTCCCGCTGGCAGGGTGTGTGTGGGGGGAGTAGGGGGTGAAGAAACCCCGACCTTCCCCGCCAGACCAGGCTCACTGCCGCTTCCCCAGCAGGGTGGGGAGAGGAATGGGGGAGCGAGAGCAGCAGTGCCCCATGGGAGGGGAGGGGGGCAGCAGAGACCGAGCGCACCCCAAGGGGAGGAGGGGCAGCAGAGCCCCAGCCAAGTTCCATGCTGCCCCTGCCAGGGCACAGCCAACAATTCAAAAACGCTGAGGTCCGGGAGCAGCTACTCAGAACCAGTCTCTCCTCCTGGCAGCAGCGGCTGTTGTAACAAGCCGCTGCCTGCACACATGGAGGAGGAAGAGGCTGCGCGGCCGCACCGGAGGCCCCGTCGAATAGGGGGAGTCCTGCAGGGAACAGGGGGGGCCGCGTGGTAAGCAGTGGTGGGGCATTGGGCGGTGCAACAGCCAGAGCCACGCGCCACCAAAAGTCGCCCCAGCTGGCAAAGCTCCAATGGGAGCTGCTTACGCACTCTGCAGGGGGGAGGGGAGGAGAGTACGCTGCTGCTGCTGCGCTGAGCGTCACGCTGGCAGCAATGAACTCTTCATAGTCTCTTCTTCCCGCACTCTGAGTCCCCATCAATAGCGAAATGTCCAGCGGAGATTTCTGTGACATTTCCCTGCTTGATGGGGCACTGGGACAAAGTCCTAAAAATCGGGACAGTCACGGAAAAAATCAATACGTATGGTCAGCATACCTATACCAAACCAGGTCTATAGAGTTGCGAACCATCCAGGGTTGTTCTGGAGCCTCCAGGTATTAAAAATTAATCTTTAATTAAAAATTATGTCATATGATGAAATCTACAGGAATTCATCCAAATGCCATGGGTACACCAGAAAGGATTAAGCAGCTCACAGGATAAATGACCCAGATTCAACCTTTAGAGGCATGTTAGAAAAGTAAATGCTAATTAGGGTTATTCCATGTTAGATAGAGTAGAACTTTGAAATTCAAACCTGAATTAGAGGTAATATTAATTACTGTTCCCTCTAAACTGCATGGCAGCACAGCTTCACAAGTGCCTCATTAGCCCCACACAGTCAGTCAGCTCCATGCAAGTAGCCCTGAGCCTCTGACTGGGTGGGGCTGATTAATCACTTGAAGTTGTTCCGCCCTGCAGCTTAGAGGAAATGCTGATACTAATCATATGTGTTTACTTGTATCTTGCTAGATGTTAGCCATGTAAACAGATAGTTCCTGTCTATTACTATAGCCAATGGTTAAGAGACCAAAAGGGAATATTAACATTTAGATTAAACTTGAGTGAAATAATGTAATGGTCTATAATGCTTAGGAAACAAATCAAAAGCCTATTGTTCACTCAGGACTGTACAGTCAAGAGGCTGCTATAAAAGACTGACATCTCCAGCCCCATCTGGATCACCCTGGACATGAACATTGGACTATAACCTATGGACTTATTCTGAAAGAACTTGCAACTACAATGCTCACCATCTCTACTATGAAACAGGTCTCAGAACTACTCTCACATGTATGAGTATTAGGGATGTTAAAAATGTGTTTAATCAAGTAAATGTGTATAGTCAAGTAAATGATTAACCAATAAGCCTAGACGTATCGATTAATCCTAGCGAGTACACACACTCCCCCCTTGCTGCTCTATATCAAAAGCAGCAAGGTGGGGGGGGGGGGAGGGGGAATAGGAGCCAGTGCCCATGAGGAGCTGGCTTTAAGCAAGCTCCCCACAAACACCAAATCTGCATGCTTTCCGCACTGCTGCCTCTGACAGAGAGGCAGCAGCACGGAGGGTGAGGGGGGCAGGCAGGAACCAATACATGTAGGGAGCCAGCTTTCAAAACAGCTCCCTGCGCCTATAGACTCCTGCAGGCCCACCTTCCCAGGAGCCAGTGCTGGGGGAAGCAGCCTCTGTCCACGGGGGTGTCCAAGCTCCCAACCAATAGACGCTACTCCACATACCGCAGCGTAGGACAGAGGCTGCTGCCACCCTGCATTGCTGCCTCTGTTTCAGGGGGAGCTGGTTTTTAAATTGGCTCCCCTCACGGACCAGCTCCTGCCTGCTACCCCATGATGCTGCATCTAATAGCACATTGGCTGCAGGCTCTACCCCGGGTACTATCAAATAGTCATGTAACCAACAATATTTTATGTAATTACACAACTATTCAATTTTACAATATCTAACATCCCTAGTAACCACTGAAAATGTCAGTGGTTACATGGGGGGTGGGGGGAGGCCACTCCCCAGGAGCCTGCCTCCCCCCCTTCCCCACTGGTGCTTCTGACAGAGAGACAGCAACACAGGGGGGAGCAGGCGCTGGTGTGCACCGGGAGCCGGCTTTTAAGCACATACTGGAAAAGCCTGTGTGTAACCATGAAGGTTAACCCATGAGCCCAGGTTCACTGGTTAACCGTGTACATGGTTACACTTTCACTGATCTT
This sequence comes from Pelochelys cantorii, assembly GCA_032595735.1. NCBI lineage: Eukaryota > Metazoa > Chordata > Testudines > Trionychidae > Pelochelys > Pelochelys cantorii. The sequence goes on from CM064339.1 coordinate 26,759,053, forward strand.
GCAACCAATACACACTTTTCTTAGTAGCTAAATTAAAATTTATTTAAAAAGAACTGGCTGTAAGTGTGTATTTGGGCAAGATGTAAAAATTCATTAACTTGGGAGGTAATGTGTCTGATCTTCTGAGACTGGGAGGATTTCTTATATGGTAAATAAGATTTTCAATAATCCTCATATTTGACTTGGGTATCTGAGTGGAAGCCCAAGGCTCAGTTGTTATAAGGGAACTGTGTTTTGGCTTCTGTGCAACCAGTGAAGTTCTAGAAGCTGTTCTGTGCTGGCTTAGTAAATTTAAGTATTGGAATATGCACCAGTTCTGAGGATTGTCTGCCACATTTTTTGGCATTTATACTAAGTGAGTAACCTCAGTGTACTCCCCACCCTCCAAGAGCCCAGTCACACTGTAGAAGAGCACATTCAGAGGCAGAGGGCAAATTTTAACCAGGAAGCAGATAAGCATATAGTTGCACACTTCTTACTCCAGGGCTAAGCTTTGTTCCGTGATTGTGTGTAGCGAATGCAACACATTGGTATGTGCACTTGCTTAAGCCAAAGCTGGATTTAAACCTCTGGGGCAAAATATCATTGCATGGAGAGCAAAATAATATCATACAAATTTGAAAATGAAGTCGGTCCAATAAAATATATCACCTCACCCACCTTGTGTCTTTGAACCGAAGAAACATTTAAGCTCTTTCAGTTACACTACTGATGTTCCCACACAGAGTTGGATGTATTTTTTTAAAATTAATGATGCTGATATACACTGCTAAGGGAGATCACCTAAGAGGACCATCCCATTTTCCAAATGGTCATTAAGATTAAGGCTATGTTTATATTACGCAGCTTTTAGCAACAAGTCGGTGTGTGTAAATGCTGTTTGTCTGCACTTTCGCCAACAGAGTATCTCTAGCCGCCACAAGCAGCTTTTGTTTTGTTAACAAAACAGCATTTATATCTGCACTTGCTGTAGCCAAACTTTAACATTCAGAGTGTTGGGTGTGGTGGTTTTTTTTTTGTTGTTTTTTTTTTTTTAAGAACCTGTGAATGACACATTTTATCATTAAATTGCAAGTATAGACATAGCCTAAGAGAAGATGGGATTTCACAGTGTGGTGGCCATGATAATCCTCCTAGTGTGTCTCTGTTGAATGACAGCAAATCCAAATCAAGAAGAGAGCATGGGAAAACAGCAAAGCCCCTTTCTACACTAGTGATATTTACTTAAAAATTCCCATCAAAGCCAACAATATCTTCCACTGGGGGAACATTAGTTCATTCAAGGCTTCCCCAAACTGCACCCATTTTTAAATAGTGTTTTTATTGGACTTCCTGTGTCATCTGCCACACCGCTGTTGCCCTCACCCTCTCTGCACCTTCTTCAGAGTACAAAGGTACCCTCTGGCTCTGCTCACAGCACTGCACAGCTGTGGAAGGAGAGGATAGCCATATGCCTAGGAACGTTCCATTTTGCAGCGCCTTAGCAAACACCTCAGATAGAGCTAAATATTATTTAGGCTCCTGACTGCTAGGCCATATCTACACTAAAGAGTTTACAATGGCACAACTGTATCAAGGCAGCTGCATCACTGTAAGATCTGTAACCTACAACTGCTCTGTCGATGATTGAGAGCTCTCCCACTGACATAAATAAACCACCTCCAACAAACATCATCCACACTAGTACTTGCACACGAGTATTTGTGTTGGTGTAACTTAGATTGGTTAAGGAGTAAGGGCTTTTTTCACACCTGTGAGCAACCTAAGTTATATCGACAACAGTGCTATGGTACACACAACCTTAGTGTGAACACCTCATTGTGAATTTCTTTTAAAAATGTAGCAAGTCATTTGCTTAAACTTACCACTTAGAACTAGACAAAGGACAACAATTCCATTTTACAACTTCTCAGGCTTCAAATTTGTTTTCACTCCATAGTGAAGTGAAAATAAAACCTTTCAAATATTATTTGTGAAAGATGTGTGTCAATGTGTATGTTTTCCAATTTAAAAGGCCAGATTTTTTTTATTAATGTCTGTATTCTGATTTGTCCACAGTGAACTTTCCATTGAGAAATTCATTAAAACATTTCAGTTTTGATAACCTCGCATATTTTGACAAAAAAATTATCTAAAATGTTCCAAACAGCTCTAATACCACTCTTCCTACATTACCAGGAGTGGCCTATTGCCATGAAGCGTTACAAACCCTGTGAAGAATCAAATTTAGTTTTTTTCAAATATGCTTGTGTGAGATACCTTCTTGGTCATATATCTACATTTTGCATTCTCCACTGAGCACATCTGCATGACTCCTCTTAATGATACTTGGTGCTATCAGACCTTACACTGAAGCTTGCTACACAGAAATGGTCTTTTGTGAGAACCTCAGTGGTTCTAAACACTCCTCCGAAAAGTACTATGTGTCTATACTCTATGGCTGTGTGTACACTGGCATGATCTTGCGCCAAAGCAGCCGCTCTTGTGCAAAAACTTGCTGCCTGTCTACACTGGCCGTGTGTTCTTGCGCAAGTAAACTGACGTTCTACTGTATGAAAACAGGGCTTCTTGCGCAAGAACTATGATTTTCCCACTCAGGAATAAGCCCTTTTGCACAACTGTTCTTGCGCAAGAGGCCAGTGTAGACAGGCAACATGAATTTCTTGCGCAAGAAAGCCCTATGGTTAAAATGGCCATCAGAGCTTTCTTGCACAAGAGAGTGTCTACACTGGCATGGATGCTCTTGCGCAAAAGCACATACCAGTGTAGAAGCTCTCTTGCACAACTACTTTAACGCAAGAACTCTTAAGCTAAAGAGTTTTTGTGCAAGATCATGCCAGTGTAGATGTAGCCTATGACTACACTGCATCTTTTTCAAACCTTCCCACTTTTTCTTTGTTTTTAATCTAGTACATAGCTTACCTGCTCAAAGGGAGACTGTAGCCAGACATGAACCCCATCTTGTTTTTCCCCCCCCCAGAGAGCAAGAGAAAGGTAGTCAGCCTTTGATGCCCTGGGAATGCAGGTGGGCTGCTTGTCCCTGACTCTAATAAACAGAAACCAGACAGTAAATGGGCTAGCTGATAACCGGAGGGGCCCCCCCTCCTGCTGCCCTGATGGCTAGCACCAGTAATTGACACGCCTACACTGTCCCAGGAGAGGAATCTTCGCCCATCACATACTAGAGTGCCCATTGTCTGCAGTTTCCCAGGTGTGAATTATGCTTTGCACCCTTCCGTGGGAAACTTGGCATTCAAAGCCATTTTTCCTAATTGGCCACTTGAGACCAGGAAGAAGCCTACGTGACCCAAGGGGTATAAAGAGGGGTTTAGTAGCCCACCCCATTTGAGCTCCAATCTATACCTGCTGGCAGGTATATGTTGTCTCCCGAGGTCTGTGGGACGCCCAGCCTCGCCCTACTTCTTCCCGAGGGATTGAGAGAAAGACGCTGGCCACACCAAGTCTGGAACGCAGGGGTGAGAATTATACCTGCAATGTGTTTCTTATGTGTACACTTTAATTTAGTTACTCTATTATAAGTTTCTCTAATCAACCTGTTTCACTTCTATTGTAAACAAGAAAATAAGATTGTGCCCTCATTCACTTTGTAAGTTTAAATATATATATTGAACCAAGTTTTCTTTCTCCTACAAATAAGCAAGTGTGGTTTGAGTTTCTGACTTGAACCCGTGCTGCTGTACCCGAACCGAACACAAACAAAAGAACTCCAGCTGGTCATAAGGGACAGATATAGGGAGAGCTTGAGCGCTGGATCGTGTCGCTTCCAGGGGACAGATCCGTTGGGGCACCTCTCAGCCTCCCCAGGCTGCCCACTGCGACGGGACTTTGTGTCCTAGCAGTCAAAGTCTGAGGTGTAAAGCTCTCTCTGTTAAACTCTGGGGCGTCTGTCAGCCTGTTGGCTGCCCACTGCAAAGGATCCCGATCCTAGCAGTAAAGACACGGACGTTAAACTCTTTGGGGCACCCGTCAACCTCCTCCAGGTTGCCCACTGCTAAGGGACCCCACTCCTAGCAGTTAAAGTCTCGGGTGTATAGCTCACACACACCCCACTCACTGCCCTGACCACCGGCTGACAGAGACCCACATTAATTTAGGTCAAGTCAATTAAAATTTTCCCATTTTTTAAAAAATCCAACCAAAACTCTTTCAGTTGCAATTAAGTACCCCCTTGCTGTGCTTGCACATTTACTAGCATGTGAGCTGAAAACAGTAGACACCAAGTAAGCTATTTTTAATAATGATTTTAACCTCAGTATCCCTTTAGGAGTTTTTCCCAGGCCTATTTTGAACTTGCAGGTGTTCCTTTACTCTCTCCCTGCAAAATCTTCATTTCTCTACCAATTCCAAAAACTAAAACTCCATAACTGAACAGGAAGGTGCAGGAGAAGAGAAAATGGGCTCAAACACTGCGTACTTCACTACAAAAGAAAAATATTTTAAACATTTTTAGAAATATCAATTCCCAGCAAGACTTTTAGAGCCCAATCCTGCAAAACGACATGGACAGGGCTCCACAGCAGGACATGAATCTGCATGAACCCTGAGCTATGGTTACACTGAAGTTTGTGAACAGTTTTTCCACACTTGCTCTAGTACTGGTGCAGTTCAATAATTGGGAATGCTAGAACAGCTCAGCTGAGGGCATTTTTGGCAGTAGTCAGCTCACAGTAGTATTCTCAACATTGCAAGAATTAATGGAGTTGCAACCATCCCTACAGCTCCACTGAAAGATTTTCACAAACACTTCAGTGTACACAAGGTTTAAGGTTATATTATAAGATTGCTTCAACTACCACCTACTAATCCCTTCCTACTTTCAAAATCAGGCACTTTCGGTTTAATCATCAAGGAGCCTTTGGCAATATCCAAGCATCCTCTAGCAGAGGATGGATGATTTGAATTTAAAGATGAAGAGTAGGGATGTCAACAAGTAGCTGACTGTATGATTAACCGATAAGCCTAGGCTTATCGGTTAATTTTGTCAACTACTTGCATTTTCCCCACTCCTTTGCGGACTGTATCAGAGGCAGCAAAGGGAGGGCAGAAGCAGGAGCCGATGCTGGGGGCAGCCATCTTAAAAGCCAGTTCCCCCCCAGCACCGGCTCCACAGTGCCGCCTGCCCACCAGGGTTCCCTCTAAGCTTCCCAAAAATGTCAGTCCCTCCCACCTCCTCAGCAGAGCCGCATAGCCCTAGCCCCAGCTACTCCCGGGGGTGGGGCCACGTGGTGGGTGGCTGTCCCACCCCAGGAACAACTGGGCAGCCACCACACGGTAGCTGGAACCTGGAGCCTAGGCCCGTGGTATTAAAAATAGCACCATGGCCCCAGCTGCTCCTGGGGGTAAAAATAGTACCGCGGTCCCGGCCCCAGCCACTTGACACATGGCCACGCCCCTGGGAGAAGTTGGGGTCCAGACAGCAGTACTAAAAATAGTACCACGGTGTCAGCCCCAGCAGCCCCCACGTAGCTGCAGCCCCAGCTACTCCCACGGGTGGGGCTACATTGGGGTGGCTGCCCCAGGTTACAGGACTGCAAACAGGTGAGCGCTAACAGGGAGTTTAGAGAGGGAGTTCTCCAGGTAAAGGAGAAGCAGATACAGGACTCTTGAGGGAAGTGTGTGTTGTTATTTGGGCTTTCTTACTGTGTGCTGAGCTTGTGTTTGTGAGTGAGGGTTGGTGTGTGGTGGTTTGTTTGGTGTTGTGGTTTTGTTTTTTGTTGTTGTTGTTGTTAAATCCTTTTTCCGGGACAGCAGGGATGGATGGTGATAGGTCTGCTGTTACCTGCACTGCGTGTGCCATGTTTGTCTTCCTCCCGGAAGAAAGAATGGATTTCATCTGCACAAGGTGCAAGCTGGTCGCCATTTTGGAAGAAAAAATTAGAGGACTGGAGGCACAAGTGTCGACCCTACGCTCGATCAGAGAGGATGAAGACTTCCTCAATAGAAGGCAGCAGTTAATCCTACAAGCACGGCAGGCGGAACAGCCAGAGACGGCAGTGCAGGACCAGGAAGAGAACTGGCAGCATGTAACTTCTAGAAGGGGAAAAAGGCCAGCACGGGAATCCCCCAGTGCTACAGAGGTAAGTAATCGCTTTCAGGCTCTCTCCACAGGTGAATGCTTTGCAAGGGACCTCACAAGGAAGAAACCACAAGGGAACACCATCTACTGGAAGGCATGGGATGTGTAGTCCTAGGGATGGGGGTTCCACGACCACCACCCCCAAAAGACGACGACGGGTGGTGGTGGTCGGGGACTCCCTCCTAAGAGGGACTGAGCCATCCATCTGCCGTCCGGACCTGGAATCTCAGGAGGTGTGCTGCTTACTGGGAGCTCGAATTCAGGATGTGACTGAGAGGCTTACCAAGCTGATCAAATGTTTGGATTGCTACCCCTTCCTGCTTCTCCGCGTGGCAACTAACGATACGGCCAAGAATGACCTTGAGCGGGTTACTGCGGATTATGTAGCGCTGGGAAGAATGACCCAAGAATTCAGAGTGCAAGTGGTGTTCTCGTCTATCCTCCCTGTTGAAGGGAAAGGACTGGGCAGGGATCGTCGAATTGAGGAAGTAAATGCGTGGTAGCGCAGGTGGTGTCGCAGAGAGGGCTTTGGTTTCTTCGACCATGGGACTCTGTTCCGGGCACAAGGATTGTTAGGAAGAGATGGGATCCACCTAACGAAGAGAGGAAGGAGCATTTTCGCGGGCAGGCTTGCAAACCTAGGGAGGAGGGCTTTAAACTAGGTTCGTTGGGGGACGGTGACCAACACCCTGAGGGGAGTGGGAAAGTCGGATACTGGGAAGGAATGCAAAGAGGAACGAGCAAGAAAGGAGGAACCCTGATTCGAATGGAGAAGATGGGGCGATCAACTGGTTATCTGAGGTGTTTGTACACTAATGCGAGAAGCCTGGGCAACAAACAGGAAGAACTGGAGGCCCTGGCCCAGTCCAAGAAATATGATTTAATTGGGATAACAGAGACTTGGTGGGATGACTCGCATGACTGGAGCACTGTCATGGAAGGGTATAGACTGTTCAGGAAAAACAGGCAGGGGAGAAAAGGAGGAGGAGTTGCACTATACGTAAGAGCACTATGATTGCTCTGAACTCCAGTATATAGAGGGAGAAAAACCTGTTGAGAGTCTATGGGTTAAGATTAGAGGTGCAAACAACAGCAGTGATGTTGTGGCTGGTGTCTACTATAGGCCACCGAATCAGGTGGATGAGGTAGATGAGGCTTTCTTCGGACAACTGAGAGAAGCTTCCAGATCGCAGGCCCTGGTTCTCGTAGGGGACTTTAATCACCCTGACATCTGTTGGGAAACCAATACGGCAGTACACAGGCAATTCAGGAAGTTTTTGGAGAATGTTGGGGATAACTTCTTGGTACAAGTGATGAAGGATCTGACCAGAGGCCATGAGCCGCTTGACCTTCTGCTCACAAACAGGGAGGAACTAATAGGGGAAGTAGAGGTGGGTGACAACCTGGGAAGCAGTGATCATGAGATGGTAGATTTCAGGATCCTGACTAAAGGAAGAAAAGAGAGTAGTAAAATACACACCTTAGACTTCAGAAAAGCAGATTTTGACTCACTCAGAGACCTGATGGGCAGAATCCCCTGGGATGCTAACATGAAGGGGAAAGGAGTCCAGGAGAGCTGGCAGTATTTTAAGGAAGCCTTATTGAAGGCACAGAAAGAAACCATCCCGATGCGTAGCAAGAGAGGCAAATATGGTAGGAGACCGGATTGGCTTACAGGTGAAATCCTTGGTGAACTTAAGCACAAAAAGGAAGCTTACAAAAAGTGGAAACTTGGACAAATGACCAGGGAGGGGTTTAAATGTATAGCTCGAGAATGCCGGGGGGTTATCAGGAAGGCGAAAGCGCAAATGGAATTGCGACTGGCTAAGTATGTGAAGGATAACAAGAGAGGTTTCTACAGGCATGTTAACAAGAAGAAGGTGATCAGAGAGGGTGTGTGGCCCCTACTGGATGAAGGAGGTAACCTAGTGACAGATGATGTGGGGAAAGCTGAAGTACTCAATGCTTTCTTTGCCTTCGTCTTCACGGACAAGGTGGGCTCCCGGACTAATGCGCTAAGTGATGCAAGATGGGATGAAGATCGATAGCCCTTAGTGGGTAAAAAACAGGTTAGGAACTATTTAGAAAAGCTAAACATACACAAATCCATGGGTCCGGACTTAATGCATCCGAGGGTACTGAGGGTGCTGGCAAATGTCATTGAGGAGCCTTTGGCCATTATCTTTGAAAAGTCGTGGAGATCGGGAGAGATCCCGGATGATTGGAAAAAGGCAAATGTAGTGCCCATCTTCAAAAGAGGGAAGAAGGACGATCCAGGGAACTATAGGCCGGTCAGTCTTATCTCAGTTCCTGGTAAAATCATGGAAGGGATCCTTAAGGAATCCATTTTGAGGCACTTGGAGGAGAGGAAAGTGATTAGGAATAGTCAGCATGGATTCACAAAGGGCAAGTCGTGCCTGACCAATCTGATTAGCTTCTATGATGAGGTAACTGGCTCTGTGGATATGGGAAAGTCAGTGGATGTGATATACCTTGACTTTAGCAAGGCTTTTGATACAGTCTCCCACAATATTCTTGCCAGCAAGTTAAGGGAATATGGATTGGATAAATGTACGGTAAGATGGATAGAAAGCTGGCTAGAACGCCGCGCCCAGCAGGTAGTGATCAACGGCTCGATGTCAGGATGGCGGTCGGTTTCTAGCGGTGTGCCCCAAGGTTCAGTTCTGGGACCGGTTTTGTTCAATATCTTTATTAATGACCTGGATGAGGGGATGGATTGCATCCTCAGCAAGTTTGCAGATGACACTAAGCTAGGGGGAGCGGTAGATACGCTGGAGGACAGGGATAGAGTCCAGAGTGACTTAGACAAATTGGAGGATTGGGCCACAAGAAATCTGATGAGGTTCAACAAGGACAAGTGCAGAGTCCTGCACTTGGGACGGAAGAATCCCACGCATTGTTACAGGCTGGGGACCAAACAACTTAGTAGTTCTGCAGAAAAGGACCTGGGGGTTACAGTGGATGAGAAGCTGGATATGAGTCATCAGTGTGCCCTTGTAGCCAAGAAGGCTAATGGCATAGTAGGTTGCATGAAGAGGAGCATTGCCAGCAGATCCAGAGATGTCATTATTCCCCTTTATTCGGCTCTGGTGAGGCCACATCTGGAGTAGTGTGTCCAGTTCTGGGCCCCCCACTACAAAAAGGATGTGGAAGCATTGGAGAGGGTCCAGCGGAGGGCAACCAAAATGATTAGGGGGCTGGAGCATACGACCTATGAGGAGAGGCTGAGGGAATTGGGTCTGTTTAGTCTGCAGAAGCAAAGAGTGAGAGGGGATTTGATAGCAGCCTTCAACTTCCTGAAGGGAGGTTCCAAAGAGGATGGAGGAAGGCTGTTCTCAGTAGTGACGGATGGCGGAACAAGGAGCAATGGTCTTAAGTTATGGTGGGAGAGGTCCAGGTTGGATATTATGAAAAACTATTTCACTAGGAGAGTGGTGAAACACTGGAATGGGTTACCTAGGGAAGTAGTGGAGTCTCCATCCCTAGAGGTATTTAAGTCTCGGCTTGACAAAGCCCTGACTGGGTTGATCTAATTGGGATTGGTCCTGCCTGGAGCAGGGGGCTGGACTTGATGACCTCCTGAGGTCTCTTTCAGCTCTATGGTTCTGTGTTGCCAGGGACATGCTACAGCTGCTCCTGGGTCAGGGTGGCAGTCTAAAAATAGCACCACGGCCCCGCCCAGGTGCATCCATCACACGGCCCAGGCGGAGCTTGGGAGTACTGGGCTGCAGCGGGTCTGCTGTGCAGAGTCCCTGGCAGCAATGGGTGTCAGCGTGGTGGGGGCAAAGCTCTGGTGGCCAGGGGGCTGCTCCGGCAGCCTGGGCCACATGGTAGGGGGACTGCCCTGTCTTCTACAGCTGGAGCCGGGCTGCGGTGAGGCTGTGCACCCTGCGCATATGACATCAATATTGCTGCACAAGACAAAACTCACTCTGCTCACGGATGGAAAAATCTTAGAGGGAACACTGCTGCCCACCCCGCCACGTTCCTGCCTCTAAGAGGCAGCAGCGTGGGAGGGGAGGTGCAGGGGAGGCTGCCACAAAGCAGCCTCAGCCCATGGCGAGCCTGGGCCTGCCGTGGGCAGAGGCTGTTTCATAGCAGAAGCCCCTGTCCGCGGGGGATCCAAGCTTTCCACGGATAGAGGCTGGTCCCTGGCAGCAGCCCCTGTCTGTGGCCAGCATCCCATGGAGCAACCTCTGCCCAGGGGGAGCTCAGACCCCACATAGATAGGGGCTGCAACCACCCCACAGTGCTGCCTATTACAGGCAGCAGTATGGGATGGCAGGCAGCCAGTGTGCGTGGGGAGCTGATTTTTAAACTGACTCCCCTAGTGGACTGGCTCCCGCCTGCCACCCCACACTGCTGACTCAGATAAAGAGACAGCAGTGTGGAGCAGCAGGGGGCTCCCCAGGAATGGTGTCAGGAGTGCACTGGCTGGTGGTCCCATCCCGGGGACTATCAAATAGTCTTGTAACCGCAAAGATTTCATGTGGTTACATGACTATTCATTTACCCAATAACTAGCATCCCTAGTAAAGAGTCCAGGCTCATCGATTAACTGTGTACACGTTCGCACCCCTAGATTTAATACAATAAAACTTTTCTATGCAGAAGAAAAATTCTGCTTTTCATTTTAGGAGTTCACATTTAACACCGTAATGAACTCAGTGGAGTTTTTCTTTTTTGTAAGTTTTTTTGTTTTTTGTTTTTTTTTAAATCTCTGCTACTGCCTAACTGTGTTCTTCCAGTCGCAATTGAAGTCAGTTCTTATCTCTGGTATGCAATAAGAATGTTAAAATTTATTTTGGTAAATGCATACCCGCTGAAAATTCACATTTGTGTGCGGGAGAGGAGGCGACTATGGGAACCAGTGTGCATGGGGAGCCAGCTTCAGCTGCTCCCACCTGCTCCCCCAACCCCTCCAGCACTGCCTCTGATACAGAAGCAGCAGCACAGAGGAGCTGGCAGTTCACCGGAGCCGGCAGTTCACCGGAGCCAGTGCTCATGGGGAAACTGCTTAAAAGCCAGCTCCCCACATGCACCAGCTCCTGCCTCCACCACCCCCCAGCTGCCTCTAATACGGGGGGGGGGGGGGAAGAGGGGACTGTGTGTAACCCTGAAGATTAATTGTTCTAGAATAAGCCAAGTTAGAGAAAAGTCAGAGTTTCTAGAAAAATGCTTTTAACAACAACTTTGTAACAAAAACAGGATGAATGCAAGATCTTGACATCCTGGGTGACAGGTCACCCAATAATTATTTTTGTACCTGATACTCAATTTATAGTCAATTTATCACTAAAAGTTTCTTCCCTTCTCTTGAAATTTAACTCACTACTGTTAATAAGTGCCAAGAGACTTCATTTTAAAACAGAACAGCACAGGTAGTTACATTATCCCTTCCAAGCTATGTGATCCCCAGTTTTCTGGCTAGGTATCAGCATCTCATTTTAGGAGTGAGAGAGGAGCATGATAATCAGACTCACGGAGCTGTGGGAAGCTCACAGTACTGGCACCAACCCAGCACTTTGCTGAGCTTGATGGTGACTAGGTACAGAACTGCGTGGCCAGGGGCCAAATTCACAGCACCATGTTTCCAGTCTCTTTCAGTCCCTGCTACTCCCCCATGCTTCCCATCAGCTCTCCACCCTTCATTACCCAGTATCACCAAGCAGCACCCAGCCCCTGCCAACCTGGGGTCTAGGGATGCCAACTTTCTAATTGTACAAATCTGAACATCCTTGTCCTGCCCATTTTGTGAAGGCCCACCCCCTGCTCACTCTGTTCCCCCGCACTCCACATTTGCTCTCTCTCAACCTCACTCACTTATTTTTACAGGGCTCAGGCAGGGGAGATGGAGTGGGAGCTCCAGTGGGAGATGGGGGCAGAAATTAAGGGTTCAGCATGTGGTAGAGATCTCCAGGCTAGGGAAGAGAGTTAGGCTATGTCTAGACTACAGGTTTCTTCTGGAAGAAGCTTTTCTGGAAGAGATCGTCCAGAAAAACTTCTTCCGAAAGAGAGCAACCACACTGCAAAAGCACATCGAAAAACCGACCTGCTTTTTCGAAAGATAGTGTCCATTCAGTGTGGATGCTATCTTGCATTTAAGCTGTGATTACTATGGACAGAGTGGCCACCAGGGCACCTATGCTTTTTCCTATTTCCTCTTCTTTCGAAAGAACTTCCTTGTGCACACACGGCTTTTTCCGAAGGAGCTCTTTCGGAAAAAGGCTTCTTCCTCATAGAACGAGGATTACCAATGTTGGAAAACCCCCTCTGTTCTTTCGATTTTCTTTTGGAAGAACGCATTTGCAGGGTGGATGTAATTAAAGTTTTTCCGAAAAAACTCTGTAGTATAGACATACCCTTAGAGTGCAAAAGAGGGTTCAGACTCCAAGGTGGGGACAGAAATGGAATGCAGGAGGCTCTGGGTTGGGGCAGGAGACTGGGGCACAAGAGGTGCACGCTACATACTCTGGAAGTCTGAATACAAGAGAAAGCTCAGGACTGAGGTGCCATGCTCAGGAGGAAGTCTGGGTGTGAGAAGGGGCTCTGGGCTGAGGCAATGTGTTGGAGCACAAGAAGGGCGTGTGGGGGGCATGCTCCGAGAAGGAGTTTGGGTGTCGGAGAAGACTCAGGGATGGGATGAAAGAGGGGGTGCAGGCTCTAGGAGGAAGTTTGAGTGTGAGAGGGAGCTCTAGGGCGGAGCACTGGAGCGGGCAACACTTAACTCAGGCAGCTCCTGGGAAGGGAGGACAGGCCCTCCAGCTCCTAGGCGGAGGCGTAGCCAGGCAGCTCCGCATCCCGCCTCCGCCCCGGGGCACTTTGGCCACAGCGCTCAGCAGCCACGGTTGCCGGCGCTCCGAGCGAAGGGCGTGCACGACCCCCCCCATAGCTGCCCCACGGCCTAGGAGCCCGCGGGACATACCAGCTGCCTCCCGGGAGCAGGGCAGGGTCACCGCCCAGCCACCTAGCAGGAGCCCGTCCCGGGGACCGGCCCACAGCGGCAGCGAGCACGTGTCCGAACACCCGCCACCAGGCGCGGGCTCGCCTGGCGCTTCGCCCCAAGCCCGCCCTCACCTGACCCGGGCGGCGAGCCAGCCGAGTCCCTACCCGGCTCCTCCCCTGCCGAGCGGCGCGAGGCCTCCGCGGAGCGTGCCTGACTCGCTGCCTAGGAGCCTGGGGCCGGGCTCCGCTGCGCCCCCAGGGGGAAGAGACAGCGCCAGGGGCGGCCTCCGCACCGCGCCAGGGGAGCCAGCCCAGGGACCGCCGCCGCCGCGAGCCCCTTACCCGGCTGCAGCGCCGCCGCCGCCGCGTCCCCCCGAAGGCGATAGCCGCGCCCGCCTGGGCAGTCCGAGCTCCGCGGTGCCGGTTCCGGGGCGGAGGGGCCCTGCCGCGCCAACACAAGCAGCCAACCGGCTGCTCCGCTCGGGGAGCCTCCCACGTCCCGCCCCGCCCCGCCTCAGGCCGCTTCCTCTGTGTGAGGCCAGCAGGGAGCGGCCGGGCAGGGGCCTAGAGAGGAGGGGCCCTGGGCTCGGGCACAGCCCGCGGGGCTCCAGGCACCTCGTGATGTTACAGACCGCCGGGCTCTGGCTTCAGGGCCGAGGCCTCTCCTGTCTGTGGCTCGGGCTTTGTGCTCGGTGTTGCTGCTGGCTCCACATGCCATAGGGGCCCCAAAGCCCAATCCTGGCCAGAAGTGCTGCGGCGTCCCCCCCTTCTCCCACCACCGCCATTAAAAGCCCCGGGAAAGCTCAGCTCAGTCTTGTTCCGTGCATAGCATGTGTCTGAGTCCAGCAGGAGCCATTCGTTAACAGAGAGCCCCTTGTCTGCATGCAACAAGACAACTGGCAATCTACCTCTGTATATAAATATACAAGTTTGCAATGTCTAAATGCACTTTTGGCCCCTTCCCTCCTCACTCTACCAACTAAGCCGTCTGCCCTGGACTTATTTTAAGGGTCTAATTCCCAAAACAGCTTTAAATGGGCATGATTTTTAAAGCAATGTTTCCTTTCCCATTATCACAGTCTGAGACAACAAGGCTGTAAGGCCAAGATGCCCTGTATCAGTTTTTCCACATATATAAGTCTCACACCCACACTGTTGCAGGACTAGAGAGCTCTGTACCTTTTTGTAGTAGGACCCAGTACCTGTTTTTAACCCTTCATTTTAACAGAACTGATGGAAATCCATCTGAGCTATCTGTAAGGTCTGGGTGGGAGTGTTCAGAGACAGCTATAAACTGATGTTCTTACATAACCCCTTGGGATCTTAACTAAACATAAAATATATGGCTAGTGAGTGTGCAGAAGGGAAGAGAAGTACATTTGGAGACTGATTTTTAAAACTGCATGCGTAGTTGCTACACATATTTGCAGTAACACACACAAATTGTATGCCATACTACAAGAATTAGGAAGTCATCAAATGAAATAAATAGACAGCAACTTTTAAAAAGCAAAAGGAACCATTTCTTCACACAATGCAGTCAACCTGTGGAACTCCTTGCCAGAAGATGTTGTGAAGGCCAAGATCATAACAGAATTTTAAAAAGATGTAGCAAAAGTCATGAAAGATAGGTCTCCCAGTGACTATTAGATAAGATGGGCAGAGATGGTATCCCTAGGCCCTGTCAGAAGCTGGAAATGGGTGACATGGAGTAGATCACTTGATTACCTGTTCTGTTCATTCCCTCTGAAGCACCTTAGACCAGGTCTGGAAGACAGGGTCTGAGTTAGACAGACCAGTGGTGTCCCCCAGTATGGCCATTTTTACTGCAACTGTAAATGCCAACTGGGTAGCAGCAGTACACAAATAACCAGTTATATGAACAATTGAATTTAGTGAGGAAAACTTTAGTTTTATATACAATCTTGGCAACTACCTTAGCAAGGTAGATGCAAATATGTATTTGTACAATTTTACAACTCAGTACTTTAAAGTCAAGCAAATTCAAAGCTGCACTCCTCATTTTTAACAAATTTTACCAACTGGCTAGTCCTGCCTATTTAGAATCTGATGTACAGATAGCTTTGCAAAATCAGAAATGATAGAAATGGAAGTCAGCAGGGGTGACATGGGATGCTTGAAAAGCCACATGCCGTTCCTCCCCAACACCATGGGAGAGGGGCAAGAGGCCAGTTTGTCAATCACTCTAGGCCCCACACTTTGGAGGGTCCTGCAGTGCCCAAGAGACTAGCAGGGTGGCCTGACACTGGCAGCAGGGGTCATGCCCCCTCACACTCACCAGTGGAAGCAGGAAGCCTGCTGCTTATGAAATTATGTGAATACCATTTAATATACTGATTTTCAATAGGGTCAAGTTATTTTAGATTCTTCAGTGTTTTGACTCATTTTAATTGTGTAACCTTAATACTGAATGCAAAAACTTTCCTTAATGCAGTCTTGATCAAGTACTAAAAGTGACTTTCATTAGTCATAGTCTTGGCCAGATCAAATTTCACAGCAAGAGATTGAGGTGGCATTATTTCTGGAATAAATTGCTGCCTCTGATGATAGTCTGAGGGGCAAAACCAGCTCAGTGTTAATTACTGTTACACCAAGCAGGAGAGAGAATGCTGACAAAGACAATAACATTTGTTTCACCTCAGCAATGCATAAATCCTGATGCTGCACTCTGTGCATGGGCAAAACTCCATCATTTTATCCAGCCTCTGCAATAGTCATATTTCAGAGGGCTAGTTTGAACAGCACATCCTTTGCAAAAGGTGTCATATTTATTGGTAAGTGTGTAATCATTCATATGTAAGAAATCCTAGAAAGAACTCCAGAGCAACCTTGATCATTTAGGAATAACAAAAATAATACATGCATTTTGACAGAAGATGCTGGGACTAGTAGTCTGCAGTGTTTGTGTTTAAAGTTTGAATTATGCAGCCTTTTTGCCTGCAGAGATCCTGCAAAGCTTAAAATTCTGCTTGAGGACTTTGCTGTCTAAAAGGCACACTGCAGCCAAATTCAAGTCTTGGAAACTATTCAACTTGTTGGTAAAATAATTTCCATTAATGGAGTTCAGATAATTAGGGTACCACTCTGTTACACTTCACCTAGAAATGTAATACATCCATCTTTGCACATGAATATATATGTGCCAAATATATATTTGGGATCCTGCCCAGGAAATCTTATGCCCCCAAAAATATGTTAGTCTTAAAGGGTGTGTCTACACTGCACCTGTAGCTTGAAATAAGCTACGCAATTTGAACTATGCAAATTTTGCTACGTAAATTGCCTAGTTTATTTTGAGTGTATTTCGAAAGAGCTTATTTTGAAATTTGTCACTGTCTACGCAGAGCCAAATTTTGAAATAGAGCGCTATTCTGAAACATCCCTTAATCCTCATGGAACGAGGTTTACAGGAACATCAGAATAGCAAGCCTGTTATTTCGAAAGCTATTTTGAAATAATGGGCTTGTTTCAAAGACACAGAATAGATATTTTGAGATACTGGAAGTGTCCTGAAATAGTGCCGCTGTCTAGACACACCAAAAGGTACCACAGGAATTCTCATTATAATAACTACCAAAGAACAGAGGTGCCAGAAAATTAGGAGCAGTCAAAGAGATCATATATCTTTAGGGAAGTAGTAGTCAGTGTTAGCAAATTAAAGTGATTTTTATGTAGAAGTGACATCTAATTTTAGCAGAGTTAATAGATGCATACAACTGAGCAGGACCAAGTGTAAGTAATCCTAAAGGTAAGAAGCAAGGAGATGGAGCTTCAAGCATGGAAACTAATTTTTCATATTTGCCTACTAAATGACTATTTAGAATGTTTACTTGAAAGGTTGGAAAATGCAGCTGGACCAGGTCATATGACTGGGACTCACTGGGCTCAGGCAGTTGGGCTATACCACTGGTTCTCAACCAGGGGGTATGTGTACCCCAGGGGTACAAGAAGTCTTCCCGAGGGTACATCAGCTCATCTAGATATTTGCCTCCTTTTACAACTGCAACATAAAAAGTAGTACAAACTACAGTTTCATACTATTAAATGTTTATACTGCTCTATATCATGAAATGTAAGTACAGTATTAATATTCCAGTTTATTTATTTTATAACTAGAGGATTTATCCAGAATTGCCTGGGTACTTGTGGGGGTGCAGGGCAGGGGGTGTGGGGTGCAGAGGTCAGGGCAGAGGGTTGAGTTTGGAGGGGGCTCAGGGTAGGGGGTGGGGTGCAGGAGTGAGGCAGGGGGTTGGGAGGGCTCAGGGCAGGGGTTGGAATATGCTGGAGTGAGCACAGGGAGTGGTGGGCTCAGGCCACAAATCTCAGGGGGAGGGGGGTCAGGACAGGGGAATGTAGCTGGGAGGGGCTCAGGGGCAGGGAGTAGGGGGTGCAGGAGTCAGGGCAGAGGGCTGGGAGGCCCAGCCAACAGCTCTTTCTGAGGGGATCCAGGGCTGCACTCCCTGGCTGGCAGCTCTTTCTGGGGGGGTCCAGAGCTGCACTCCCCAGATGGCAGCTTCTCTTGGGGGTCCAGCCCCGCCCTCCAGCTTGTCCAGAGGGGTCCTCAGCCTCCAGCTGCCCCTCCCAGCCAGCCCCAACCTCTAGCTGCCCCTGGCCTCCAGCCTGTCTTGAAACCCGGGGTGATGGGCCGGGTTTCAAGGACCAGCACCAGCTTCTAACTGTCTCCCTATTCTTCAGCTGGTCAGGATGGGCTGACCCCAGCCTCCAGCTGCCCCCTAGCCTACAGCCTGTCCAGGTCTGGGGCAGGGCTCCAGGGGTCAGCCCCAGCCTCCAGCTGCACTTTGTCTGGGTCTGGAGCCGCGGGTCCCAGCCTCAGCATCTCTTCGGGGGGAGAAGGCTCTCCCTGGGGAGGACTGGGCTGCACTGTCCAGCCCTGGGGATGGTTCCAGGTGGGCTGCAGCAGTGGGGCTGGTAGGTGGGGGGCAGCCCCCCCATCCAGCACTGTTTGGGGCAGGAGGGCCACTTATCTGATCCAGTGGCCAGCAACGTGGGAAGCCACATCCCCAGCTGGTCACTCTCCTGCTGATGCGGCTACCTTCAGTGGTCACTCTGCAGTATAGCTGTCCCTCTAATCAGCCCCCCTCCCTTTCCATATTATGGAAAACAATCCCAGTCCAGGCACTTCCCATTTTCCTGACAGAACAAATCCTGACCTTGCTTTAAGTTAAGATAAGAGGAAGCTGCATAACAAATACCTCTTACTGTTTAGGAGTTCTTGAACAAATAGACTCACAGATGAACAGGCTCACTCACAGACAGACAGATGCACAGACTAAGACAGATAGATAGATAGATCAATTTTAAGTAATAGTATGCTGTGACACCTTTGTATTTTTAGGTCTGATTTTGTAAGCAATAAGTTTTTAAGTGAGGTGAAACTTGCAGTATGCCAGGCAAATAAGCATCCTGAAAGGATTACAGCAGTCTTTAAAGGTTAAAAGCCACTGGGCTAAACAATTGCTAAATAAACATTCAGGTTCAGCCTGAAGCCCAGGTCCTGGGGCTCTTTACCAAGCAGAGAACACAGACTGGGATAGGCCTCACCTGCTCCCATAGAACTACAGAGATTTTTTCAAAGGCAAAATAGTCTTGCATTACTTCACATGGACTTTCGTACCTCCATGCAAAGGGCATGCATTGAGCCATGCGTTTATGGTAAGTATGATGCAGAGTACACACTTCACCTGATTACACAATCAAATTGTCTTCTGAAGCTCCAAAAGTGGACATGAATAACTAGCACTTGAACAGACACAGATCAAATTTTAGAGATGAGACAAATAAAAACAAAGCTGGCACAAAAAAACCTCTGCTTAAGAACTTCATTCACAGCAATAACTTGCCTTTAGTTTCATGAGGGCAGACTGTAAGCTTTGAACCACATTCGGTAAATAACCTAAACCAAATACCAAAATCCCAAAAATGCAAGCAAACTTAAAATATTGAAGCACACGAGATAAGCACAAATAGCCATTAGCAAAACTTTATTCCAGTCTCAACCCTGTGCTACCTCTGCTATTACAGCAATCACCAATGCCTTATCTCTAGACAAAGTTTAACTGAATTTGGAATTTTTAAAAACTGATATAGTTAAACTGCAGCAAAAGGCTTCATAGACACTTCTTTTGATTTGAACATGGCATATTTTGATTTACTTTGTTTGGAAAGTTGATTAGAAATCTGTTTAAGATTAACTGAAAAAAAACACTAATGAGGTGAAATAAGAATGTACACACAGATTCAGACCAATTTGATACCTGATTTAAATTAAACTGGAATAACCTCTCAGTTTACACAGGTCTTCTGGCTCTATTTACATTAAGGATGTAATAGTATAGTTGATTAACTGATTAACTGATAAGCAAAAGCTACATGCATTTTCCCCCTCCCCCTTGCCAGTAATTTTTAAAGCAAGCTGGCCAGCAGCCCAGCAGAGGCATAGCGAGGGTGTAATGCGCCCGGGGACAAAAGCAAAATTTGCGCTCCCCCCCCCACCACCACGTGACAGGGCCCCGAACCTCATGCACAGCTGAGCTCGACCCTGGAGGAGGGAGCTTGTACCGCATCTTCCCCCACCCCCTCCAGTTTGGGGTGGGCACTATCCAGCTGTTGAAGAGGGAGGAGGGTCAGGCTGGGGGTGCAGAGGCAGGGAAGAAGCTTCAGCAGGCGGTGATGGGGGGAGGAGGAGCAGGAGAGCAGAGGTATGATAGGGGGAGCAGAAGGGCAAGTACCCCCCCCACACACACACACTTCCTTTGCTAGGTCAGTGAATGTAAGATATTAACTTACCTGTTAAAATAACACTCAGAAAAAACTTTTAAATAAAACTAACACACAACATGAGACTCGCCCTCACTTTCTTGAAGGCACTTGAAGCAATAAGTTGCCTAAGACTGAGGAAACTGCACGCATGGCTTTCTGTCTGCCACGAGGACTTTTTCCTTCAGGCTGCCGTGAGATTCTATCCTTAAGTAAAGGAGAGAGGTCTCTCTGAGTTGTTCTTCCAAATTTGACACAAGCCATTCAACTGAAGCCATAGAGATCAAGATTCAAGGCCAGCCTTGCCTTTGGCAGACTGCCTCACCAGATATTCACAATCACAATTTCCGAACATGTATAAGGCTTTTAGTTGAGAAAGCCATGTTTAATCTCAAGTCACTGCTATGACTAAGAGATGGGGGTGACCTATAGGAAACACCAGCATTTTCTTTGGAAAATCCACAACAAAACGTGGCAGGATTGATCATCTCAGTAATGCCAACTCCTTTAGAAATGAGGCTCTGATTATCCAGCACCAGCTGAGGTACTGCGGGCACTGTGTGCACATGTCTGATATATTTTTACCAAAACTACTACCTGCCCAACTTGCCAAAGGAGAAGGGAAACAGGGAGGCCAAAAGGAATGGTTCAGAGCAGTGTTTCTCAACCTTTTTTAAATAAAGTACCCCTTTTAAAAAATTTATAAGTACCCCCAGTACCTACAGTTTTCAGACACAAAATTTTTTTCCTACCATTGCAACATATTTGTTCAAACAACTTCGTCGTATCTCCATCACTCCTTACAAGGTACAATACCCATGATGGTCAATGGGGCTGGGCTATTTTAGATGTAAAGGTACTGAGAAATGTACATGTCAATACCATGATGGCAATGTGCATATTATGTAAATAATACCGAATAATAATTGCCAAATGAGACCACTTCCCAACCTGCTTACAAAGGGCCTGATACAATTTAAATTTTAAGCTAGGATTGAGCCCAAAACAATCTGTTGATATGACCCAAAAAGATCCAGATAACATTTAGTCACCCTTCAAACATACAAGGGACCAATCAGTAAAAGCCCCACTGCCTGGTAGAAGTGATCTTTGAAGAAAATTGGAGAGACTTTGAATTTACTTTTTCTGATAGCAGTGCTGTCTCTCACTGAATGTGGGGTCTTCAGCACAGGTTTCCCTTTATGTGTCAGAATAACACAGAAATGCGTTGTCACAGCTAACTCCATTCAAGTCAAAGCAACGTGCACCCCAAAGACAGAAGAACAAATCCCTCAAAGCTAGAAGACAAAACATCTCACCTCTTCACAGAGCTCAAAAGGGGAATTTCAAAAAGGGGAATTACACAAAAATGAGGAGGCTAGTTAAACAGAAATTAAAAGGCACAGTGACTAGAGCCAAATCCCTGCAAGCTGCATAGAAACTTTTTAAAGACACCATAATAGAGGCCCAACTTAAATGTATACCCCAAATTAAAAAACATAGCAAGAGACCTAAAAAAGTGTCACCGTGGCTTAACCACCATGTAAAAGAAGAAGTGAGGGACAAAAAGGCATCTTTTAAGAAGTGGAAGTCCAATCCTAGTGAGATAAATAGAAAGGAACATAAACACTGTCAAATCAAGTGTAAAAATGTAATAAGAAAAGCAAAAAAAGATTTTGAGGAACAGCTAGCCTAAAACTCAAAAAGAAATAACAAAATGTTTTTTAAGTACATTAGAAGCAGGAAGCTTGCTAAAAAACCTGTGGGTCCCCTAGACGATTGAACTATAAAAGGCGCAATCAAGGACGATAAAGCCATTGCGGAGAAACTAAATGATTTCTTTGCTTCAGTCTTCACGGCTGAGGACGTTGGGGAGATTCCCAAATCTGCACCGTCCTTTGTGGGTGATGAATCTGAGGAACTGTCCCGGATTGAAGTGTCATTAGAGGAGGTTTTGGAACAAATAGAAAAACTTAATGTTAACAAATCTCCGGGACTGGATGGCATTCATCCAAGGGGTCTAAAAGAACTCAAATGGGAAATTGCTGAACTATTATCTGTGGTTTGTAACCTATCCCTTAAATCGGCTTCCGTACCTAATGACTGGAAGGTAGCCAACGTGACACCAATATTTAAAAAGGGCTCTAGAGGTGATCTGGGCAATTACAGACCGGTAAGTCTAACTTCAGTACCGGGCAAATTAGTCGAAACAATAGTAAAGAATAAAATTGTGAAGCATGTAGAAGAACATAATTTGTTGGACAAAAGTCAACATGGTTTCTGTAAAGGGAAATCATGTCTTACTAATCTATTAGAGTTCTTTGAAGGGGTTAACAAACATGCGGACAAGGGGGATCCAGTAGATATAGTATACTTAGATTTTCAGAAAGCCTTTGACAAGGTCCCTCACCAAAGGCTCTTGTGTAAATTACATGGCCATGGGATAAGAGGGAAGGTCCTTTCTTGGATTGAGAACTGGTTAAAAGACAGGAAACAAAGGGTAGGAATAAATGGTAAATTTTCAGAATGGAGAGGGGTAACTAGTGGGTGTCCCTCAAGGGTCGGTCCTAGGACCAATCCTGTTCAACTTATTCATAAATGATCTGGAGAAAGGGGTAAGCAGTGAGGTGGTAAAGTTTGCAGATGATACCAAACTGTTTAGGATAGTCAAGACAGAAGCAGACTGTGAGGGACTCCAAGAAGATCTCACCAAACTGAGTGATTGGGCAACAAAATGGCAAATGAAATTAAATGTGGATAAGTGTAAAGTAATGCACATCGGGAAAAATAACCCCAACTATACGTACAGTATGATGGGAGCTAATTTGGCTACGACAAATCAGGAAAGAGATCTTGGAGTTATCGTGGACAGTTCTCTGAAAACTTCCACACAGTGTGCAGCGGCAGTCAAAAAGGCAAATAGGATGCTAGGAATTATTAAGAAAGTGATAGAAAATAAGACCCAGAATATCTTACTGCCCCTGTATAAAACTATGGTACGCCCACATCTTGAATACTGTGTACAGATGTGGTCTCCTCACCTCAAAAAAGATATTTTGGCCTTGGAAAGGGTTCAGAAAAGGGCAACTAAAATGATTAGGGGTTTGGAACGGGTCCCATATGAGGAGAGGCTAAAGAGACTGGGACTTTTCAGTTTAGAAAAGAGGAGACTGAGGGGGGATATGATAGAGGTATATAAAATCATGAGTGGTGTGGAAAGGGCCGATAAAGAGAAGTTATTTATTAGTTCCCTAAATAGAAGAACTAGAGGACACCAAATGAAATTAATGGGTAGCAGGTTTAAAACTAATAAAAGAAAGTTCTTCTTCACACAGCGTGTAGTCAGCCTGTGGAACTCCTTGCCAGAGGAGGCTGTGAAGGCTAGGACTATAATAGAGTTTAAAGAGAAGCTAGATAATTTCATGGAGGTTAAGTCTATAAAAGGCTATTAGCCAGGGGATAAAATGATGTCCTTGGCCTCTGTTTGTCAGAGGCTGGAGAGGGATGGCAGGAGACAAATCGCTTGATCATTGTCTTCGGTCCACCCTCTCTGGGGCACCTGGTGCTGGCCACTGTCGGCAGACAGGCTACTGGGCTAGATGGACCTTTGGTCTGACCCAGTACGGCCATTCTTATGTTCTTATGTTCTCACAAAGGGTCTTGTTCACCCAGAGACACAAGTCATGACAACTCTCTCTGGAGAGAGACCATACATCCTGCCTTTCTGTGGACGCGCCAAGTGTTTTCATGTGGCATCTTACCATGCTGTTTAAATCGACTGCTTGGATGAGGAAGACTCACAAAGAGTCTGTCCATCATCCACACTGGAGCAACATGGGGATTTCACCACTGCGGTAACAGACCTGATCTCTCTCTGGGTGCTTGTGGAGCAGCAGGGAGCCTGCCGCGGTCTCTTGGGGGGAGAGGCCAGGGGTGCCTCTATTCCAGTGGTTCTCAAGCTTTTTGGCCTGTGGACCACGTGTCTCAATGTGAATCTTTCCACAGAGTGCCACTTGCTAACGGACACTCACCTTTAATTACACAATTATGCCCAAGCCATTTTGCTAGTGCTGCAGCTGGGGAGAATGGCTTCATTTCAATTATTAAACAGATTAAATGTTTTAACTTTCTCATGTTAGTTTATCAAACTTCATTTTAAATAAAGAAAAATATTAATTAATGTCCACTATAAAAGGTTTCAGTGTTTTCTTTACTTATGGCAGGGGTAGGCAACCTTTTTTGGACCAGGAGCCACTGACCCACAGAAAAATCAGAGGGGGACCACACAAGTGAGAAACAAAAAAACTCGTCCCAAATCCCAACCCTCACTTAGATGGCCCCCACTGAGACACCTCACTCCTCTGGCATTCCAACCCCAAGGGGTGAGGGGAAGGGACAGGGAGGACTGAGGTCCAGGGCTTTCCATAGGATAGATTTGCTTTTCTGCGGAATTTTATGGACCTCTTAGGTTCTAAAGTGGGGACAAAAATAAGGGGTTCAATGTGTGTGAGAGGGCTGCCAATGAGTGGGATAGGGATGGGGTGCAGGGTCTGGGACGGAGATGGGGGTGGAAGCGGTGAGGTTCCGAGTTCTGGGTGGGAGGTAGGGTGCAGGAGCAGGCTGGATGTAGGGTGTCTGGCCAGGGGGAGGGAGCAGGAGCAGATTGGGGGTAGGGTGTCTGGCTAGGAGGGAGGGTGCAAGGAGGGGACTTGGGTGGGAGTTGGACCTCCCTGGTCTGGCACCCTCTGGACCTGACTATCCCAGATGAGGGATTTTTTGGACCAGGGGAGGTCATTTCAGGGCTCCTGGGGCCGCCCCCTCCCCACCAGGCTTCTTTGCACCTCCCTCTCCTGCAACCCAGTTGAGCTGCCCGTCCCCGCTGGTTCCCTGTGCCTCTCCCAAAGCCATCCCCCACAATCCAAGGGAGTGCAGTACCAGTTCCCTGCACCCTCTTGCAGCCCAGCTGAGCTGCCCATCTGTTCCCTATGCCTTCCCCATCCACTTCAGCCCAGTTGAGCCCCGCACTGGTTCCTTGCATGCCTCCCCCACAGCACAGCTGAATCCCGTTTCTCTGCACCTCCCCCCAAACCCCGCAGAACTGCTGAGCCCAGAGCTGATTTCCTGCCCCTCCCTCCCCTTGAGTCTAGCTCCGGGTTCCCGGCACCTCCCTCCTCCTGCATCCAAGCTGAGCTCGGAGCTCCACACCTCCTCCCACCCCGCAGCCCAACCCAGCACCCCACACCTCCCCACTCACGCAGCTCAGCTCAGCCCAGCACCCCGCCCCTCTTCACCCTTGCAACCCAGCTGAGCTCCGTTTCCCTGCACCTCCCCCCAAACCACGCAGACCTGCTGAGCCCAGCACTGATTCCTTGCCCCTCCCTCTCTCCCCTTGAGTCCAGCCCCGGTTCCTGGCACCTCCCCCTGCCGCAGTCCAGCCCAGCACCCCCCTGACGTGGCACCCGGGGGCAACTGTCCCCCTCTGCTCTCCCCTCGCTACACCTCTGCAGCCCGGCTTAGTCCCGGCTTGCACTAGCTCCAGGACCTAGCCCCGCTGCAGCTCTGCATTTAAAGTGTGTTAGAAGCCAGGTGGGCAGGCAGCCTGGCTCAGTCCCAGCTCGTGCTGGGTCTGAGAGCTCAGACACTCCCCCACCCCCCCGGACAGGGGCTAATTTCACCCTGTGCTGCTGCCTCTATATCAGAGTGCAGTGCAGAGTGGCAGGCAGCCAGTGCAGGATGGCAGGCAACCAGTCTGCGAGGGGTTCCCCTCACAGACCAGCTCCTGCCTGGCACCCCACGCTGCTGCCTGGCAGCACATCAGTGTGGGATGGCAAGGGCTCCTCGGGAGTGGGACTGGAGCATACTATCTGCCAGCCCCACCCCCGGGGACTATAGAATAGTCGACTAACTGATAAGAATTCATGAGGTTAATCAACTATTCAATTAAACAATATTTAATATCTCTAATCTACATTAAGGAAAGTCAGGATAATGTCAAGTCATTGATGCAGGTTTACCAGTAAAACTCCTAAGACATATGCACGCTGTTAGTGCAAAGCTGAGCTTCCACCAGCATGTCCATCCTTAGGCATATGCAGAATTCATGGCTATATAGGGCACCCAAAATTTGCGGTACCATTCCACTTGCTGGTCATGGCTGGAATCTTCTCTTTTCTGGTCCCTCCCCCACACTGGACCACCGGACTTCTTCCCACCGCCTCCTTCACTGGCTCATCAGCTGGTCAGCTGAGAGGTCCAGCCTTGCTTCAGCCCTGAGGAGCACAAAGCAGCATGGCTGGCCGATCACTGGCAGCATGGCCAACCACTGCCTAGAGAGGAGTCCCTCCCTGGACATGCCTGCCTGCACCACTCAATCTCCAGGAGGGGCTGGACCGGGGCCAGGACAGGACAAGTGAAATTTCCACCTTAGTGAGGAGAGGAAGGGGATAAGGAAGCTGACCAAGGTTCTTTACCTTTATAAGAAGATTAGAGCTGTATGTTTAATAAAGATGTTAGTAAATAAGATAAATATCTGGAGCAAAACAAATATGCTCAGAGCTTCAGTCAGAGCAATAACATTTCTTTAGGTACATTAGGGCCAATGCCAAATGTTGAGCCTAACCTAACAAATACCCACATCCCAGAAATGCAAACAAACTGAAAACAGTAAATACATATGGGATAAGCACAGTCAGGCACTAGCAATATGTTATTCCAGTCTCCCTGATCTCATCCTGCCCCTGTTGGTACAACACAAACCAGTCTGACTCTATCTACACTAAGAGAAGTTGTGCTGGTGACACTGATGTAACTTCACCAATGCAAGTGCCTAATGCAAATGCATTGTACTAGTGCAGAGTGGGGCATATGCCTATCAACTTAAACCAGAAACATATCAAAGTAAACTGCACCACTGCAGCACATGTATCCTGTCCTAGCCTATCCCTTAGTACACATGGGTAACTACTCTGTGCTAAGATCAAGGGGAAACAACACATACGGGACCAAGTTTAGGCTTGGCCTAAGCACACGCAGGTTTAAAAAATAATTCAGTAGCAATACAGTGTTAAATATCACAGTAGGGGTCTGATTTCCCCTCTGCCTTCCACTGGTGAAAGTTATAAACTCCTATTAAGCTAGAATTTCACAAGTAAAGCTGTTGTAAATGAGGAAAATCAAGGCCTAACTGTTAACTTGTTAGAAGCCAGGTATTATTGGCAAAATAGTACCATTGGCTGATCTGATACTGGGTGGCCATGTAGAAAGATCTCATATGTCTTTGTCCTTACAGCCAATACAGGGATTTCCAGCCCAGCTACCCAACCAGACCATTTTTTAAGCTGTTGTCTAATTCAAAACTCATTCCTTTTCCCTTAGCCACTAGCATTTTGATTAGAGTACACTATGTCTATGTCTACACAGCAGCGTTATTTCGGAAAATCTCTTCCGGAATCGTTTATTTCAAAATAGTGCGTCTACACACAAAATGTGTGTCAAAATAGCACTTAACTATTTCAAAATAGTGCATCCACATTGATTGGATGCTGAATCACATTTAAAGCCACCTGGAACCAGTTCAGGCAGGGCATCAGGTCAGGAGTTGCTTTGTGTGGCTGGTGCTTGGGGCTATCTGAGGCTCGTGCTTAAAGGGACCCCCCTGGACAGCTGTTTCTCAGGTTTCCCTGCTTGCTTGCCTACCTCTCTGAGGGACAGCAAAGCATTTTCTCTTCTTGCTCTGGTTGCCCTGATTCAGGACACCACAGCACTCTCCGCTATGGAGCCGGAGCTGCCTCCAGGGAGTCTTCAGCTCTTGCAGCTTTTGCTGCAAGTCATGCAGCATTTTCTGCAGGCTGCCTCTCAGGCTCTGCATGAACCCAACCCCCAGCCCTTGTGGCAGACCCTCCTCGGATATGTGGGGGAGCGGCTCCAGCAGCTGGCGGCTGCCTGCCCTGGCCTGGACGCCGTGCCCCGCTGCATCTGATGTCTGGACACCAATGCAGACTGGTGGGACCACATAGTTCTGGAGCACTGGGAAGACCAACAATGGCTCCAGAACTTCAGAATGAAGAAGGACCCTTCCTCGAGCTCTGTGGGTGGCTTGCCCCTGCCCTGAGGTGATGGTAAATGCACATGAGGCCCTCCATCCCCCTCCATCACTCTCTAGAAGCTCTCCACACCAGAAAGCTACCGATCCAGGGGAACCAGTTCGGCATGGGGAGATCGACTGTCGGGGCCCTAGTCATGCAGGTATAGCATTCTCGGGTTATTGTCCCAAGAGGGGAGTGGAAGGATGGAATGGGTTTCCCTAGGGAAAGGGAGTGGGGGTGGGAGTGGGGGTGGTGCAAGCCCCCTCCCTGGGAGGGTTTGTTCTCTCCCATCTTCACAAACCCCTGCCAGGGGTGGGAATGATTTCAGGGGGTTGTTCCTGGTGAGTGGGGGGAGAGGGAGTTGAGGGGGGATGACTCGCAGGTAATTCTCAGTTTGTTTGTCTCTTTCTGCAGGTCGTTAGGGCCATCAACAGCATCCTGCTGCGCAGAGTCATCCGCCTGCCAAATGTGGATGCTGTCATCAAGGGATTTGGTGCCCTGGGCTTCTCCAACTGCGGGGGTGCTATCGACGGGACCCACATCCCAATCCATGCCCCAGACCACTGGGCAGCAAGCTACAGCAACCGCAAGGGATACTTTTCAGTGGTCCTGCAAGCCATGACTGACCACCGAGGCCAATTCATGGACATATATGTCGGGTGGTCGGGGAAGGTGCATGATGCACGTGTCTTCAGGAACTCAAGCAGATTCCAGAAGCTGCACACCGGAACTTTCTTCCCTGACCACAACATCAGGGTCGGGGACATGGACATGCCCGTCTGCCTGGTGGGGGATGTGGCCTATCCCCTGCAGCCCTACATCGGACACCTCAACCCCTCATGACAGGCATTTAATGCCAGGCTGAGCAGGGGCCACATGGTGGTTGAGGGTACCTTTGGCCATTTGAAGGCGTGTTTTAGATGCCTCCTCACCTGCCTGGACCTTGGGGAGCACAACATCCCACATGTGGTGACTGGGTGCTGTGTTCTGCACAACATGGGTGAACAGAAGGGGGAGGCCTTCCTGCCAGGGTGGAGGGCAGAGGCTGACCACTTAGGCAGGGCCTACAAGCAGCCACACAAGGCTGCCATCTGGCAGGCCTATCAGGGGGCCGTGCGCATCCGGGAGGCCCTGACGGAGAGCTTTGCTCCGGGAGAACAATGACACTCTCCCCTGGTCTACCCCACTGGGGGCTTCTGCTTCACCCCTCACTGCCATTCCTCCACTTACCCCTCCCTCCCCTCCTTCCCCCCTTTCCTGATGAAAAAATAAAGACACTCCTGTTTTGAAATACTAAACGCTCTGTATTGTACATAACTGTGGGGTCAAACTGGGGAGAGACTGAGGAAAGAACCTGGGAGAGGGGAGGAGAGTGGGTGGAAGAAGGGGGGCGGTGAGGAGAAAGAAGGAAGCTGGAAGGGGGAGGAGAGGCTCAGGGCTCAGGCTGGGAGTGGCGCCAGGCTGTGTGGATCCCACTCCCATGGATGCGGGGGCCTCGGTGTCCATGGGGGAGAGGAGGGTGTGGAAGGAGAAGTGGGAGAGGGAGAGGGAGTGGGAGGAGGCGCGACAGCAGTAGATAGAGCAGAGGCTGGAACGGGAGGAGGCAGCATGCTCTGCACAAGGGAGTGCACATCATCGCACAGAGAGCAGCCTTGTGCAAGCAGCTCCCGCCAGCTCTCCTGCCGTAGCTGCAGGTCCTCCTGCACCTAGCCATGGACGGTGTGGTGCAGGGCTCGTAGTGCCACCAGGTGCTGCCTCTGGTACTCATCCATGGGACGGGTGCGTGTGCAGAAGCCTCTGGTCCGGGAGGATGTCCCGGGTGGTGCTGACCGCCCTTCACTGGCAGCTGGTCCGGCTGTGGAGAACAAAGAGAGATGGTCAGTCATCCCAGGGGACACAGTGCCTGAAGCCCAGACCCCATCTGCGAGCCAAGAGTCCTGGTCCTCCTCCTCCTTGTCGCCATCATTTCTCCCCCTCCTCCCCCGCCTCCCTCCCATGAGGACGACAACGGGCGTCTCCAGCCCAGAGTCTATAAGTGGGGCGGGGAGAGACTGCCCTGCCCCGCAGGATGCGGTGGAGCTCCTTGTAATAAGGGCAGCTTTGAGGCTCTGCCAGGAGCGGTCCGAGGCCGGCTGCGGCAGCTGGTGCCCCAGGTGGGCAGCACAATCGGCGCCCCCGCCTGCACAGCCGTCAATGACTGTGACGTCATCACAGGGTGCCCCGGCGCCCCGTGATGTCATCATCGGGCACCCGGGCCAGCGGCGCTCTAGGCAACTGCCTAGTTCGCCTAGGCTCACGGGCCGCCCCTGAGCTCTGCCCCGAATTAGGAGCTGCCCTCCTTGGCCCTGGCATAAGCCTGGCGGAGTTTCTTAACCTTCATCCGCACCTGTTCTTGGGTGCGGATGTGGCCTTTGCTCCCCAGGCTCTCTGCCATCCGGCCATAGACGTCTGCATTCCTGCATCTGGTGTGGAGATCCTGGAGGTTTGTCTCGTCCCCCCAAACCTCAATAAGGTCCAGGATCTCCACACCAGACTAGGAAGGTGCACGTCTCTTGTGGCCCATGGCAGGCTTCTGAGAGCTGTCTGAATGCTCCTGGGGAGCAGTAGAGGGCTGTGTGGCAGCATCAGAGTGGCTCATTTTGGGGACTAAAGGCAGTCAGGGGCAGCTGGAGGGTGGCTCAGGACTGTCAGGCCTGCTGTGAGCCACAAACCCTGTTTGCAGAGTCTGCAGCTATAAGGACTCCAGAGGAGGGGCTGGGGGGATAGAGTTTTCCTTTGTGTGGACAGAGCGGCCAGTAGGACACCCTGGGAAAGGCTGGAGGCCCCCTATTTCAAAATAGCCCCTATTCCTTGTCTACACAGCCCCTATTTGAAATAGCTATTTCAGAATAGATGCTATTCCTTGTACAATGAGGTTTACAGAACTTGAAATAGCAGTTTTGCTGTGTAGATTCTCGTAAAGTTATTTCGGAACAGCGGACGTTATTCCGAAATAACTTTGCTGTGTAGATACACCTTATGTTTTCTCAAAGAAAAAGTTTCTTGGAGTATTTCTTGTATCTCATTGATGTGAAAACAAGCCACAAGATGGCATTTTCAGACTACTTATCATTGAGGCCCTTTTCTTCTTATGAGTGCTGACATTTAAATATAATACCTTTGAACTTCTATAGCAGCTCTCCCCTGATGATCTCAAACCACTTGATAAAAACTAATTGAGTCTCACAATATTCCTGTGGGGCATTATTATCTCCACTTCACAGACAAGGAAACAGGCACAGAGAATGGTTTAATGATTTGCTCAAGGTCTCATTGCAAATCAGTGACCGTGTTCAAAACGAAGCCCAGGAGTTCTGACTGCCAGCCTCCAAGGCTAACTATAATTAGCTGGCTGCATCCATTTTACAATAGCATTTATGTTTTTTTAATAAAAGTAACATTCTGGGCAAGCTGGAACTACCTGGTGTTAGCTGATCTGCATATTCTACAGCATAAGAGATAGAATAGTAGGAGATCATGCTATATTCTGTTTCTCTAGAAACTTTAAAGCTTCCATGAGGAGCACAGTGCACATAATTTGTCTTTAGCTTTTAGGGGATCAAATTTGTATTTTTTTGTTGAGCTATCATAAATAATGCCTGATGTAAATTGCATATCATTTAGTGCTGGGAATATTCCATTTCACTGTTCATCTTGTAAACTACTTTAAGAAAAATCTGTAGTCCTTAAACAAGTCTGCATTTGCTTAAGAGTTTGTTCACAAAGAAGAATCTTTTAGAACATTTACATTTGTGACAGATGGCATAACAAGGAACAATGGTCTCCAGTTACAGTAGGGGAGGTCTAGGTTGGATATTAGGAAAAACTATTTCAGTAGGAGGGTGGTGAAGTACTGGAATGGGTTACCTAGGGAGATGGTGGAATCTTCATCCTTAAAGGTTTTTAAGTCCCGGCTTGACAAAGCCCTGGCTGGGATGATTTAGTTAGGGTTGGTCCTGCTTCGGGCAGAGGGCTGGACTTGATGACCTTCT
Organism: Pelochelys cantorii; assembly: GCA_032595735.1. NCBI lineage: Eukaryota > Metazoa > Chordata > Testudines > Trionychidae > Pelochelys > Pelochelys cantorii. The sequence continues at coordinate 26,791,029 of CM064339.1, forward strand.
GAGGTCTCTTCCAGCCCTAGGATTCTATGATTTGTTGAAGACCTTCAGAGAAATGAAAATGGACCATCCTAGGCGAGGCAACAAATAGAGCAGGGCACATAAGGACACCCTGCATCAGTCTGGTAAACAGCCAAACAGAGTTTGATACTCGCTGCATTGCATAGCAACACAGAATGCATATTCATGGCTCAGTTTAGCTCTCAGCTGAACTCAATTCATGTTGGACTGGGCCTGTAGTGACTTTCTAAACCACGGAAATGAGTCCAGTATTACTCTTTATAAATAGGGGCACATGCAGGAATTTAAATTACACTGCTTTTGGAGGGACATGTTCTGTACTTCGACTGGAACCAGAGGAGTTCTGTGCTCCTGATGATTGGAGATGTGGACCTGCCCCTAACTGCCTCCCCCGCCCCATGTTTAGAAAACAGGGGCATGGTAAATGTTCCTTTTACTTAGAGGCTTGTGAAACTTTAATGTGCTTTAGATAGTCCATAGGAAAAAATATATAAGGACAATACATGGTTCAGGGATTTGGAATGGGCTATAAAACTTTTCATCTTTAGTTCCTGATTCCAGATTTAACCTAGGTCATCAGTGACTGACCAGCATTCGTGAGTGAAGACTGTTCAGCAGCCCAAGTAAATCGGTGCTCTTCATCAAAAAAATCTACTTAGCAGGGCTTATCATGTTAGGATTTGGGACCACCTGCTGTCTCAGTTTCTTCTCAATTCCCTAGGGAAGGAAACTTCACACTACAAATGTTTTCTCCTCTTTTAGGAGTCTGATTTTTTAACATAAACTTTCACAACATCAATCTTCTATCCAGCCTTCTTAGCTGGGCACACCTTTGTGTAGGGTTCAAAGTCTTGCTCCTGCTGAGACATTTCCTCCCAGGCCTTCTGCCTAAACTGGTATTCAGATGGCCCTTATCCCCTACTTTAAAGGAGCACTCATTGCCCGATGCACTCTGGACTTTGCCCATCCTTTCAGGACATCAAAGATGTAGAAATTTCACCTAAAATTAAGAGCCTTCCTCAACCAAGTGAGAGGCCACTGAACCAAGGATGAATAGATTGCAAAGGACAACAAATGAGAACAGTGGCAAGAGTGAGGTTGTTTGTTCAGAAGGCTCCAAAGACGAACAGTGAACTTGGGTCATCACCCACTGCTCCACAAAGGAGTCCCAGGAATCAGTAGCCACTGCCCGGACAACTCTGCCTAGGATGTATGAGGAAAGGAAGGAATAGAAGTGGGTCCCAGTTCCAGATCACAGCCTCGTCAAGCTTCCTCATCCTGGTCTGCTGAACTGTTATTTTGGCCAGTGCCAGAAGGAGCCAGGAAAATGGGTGTAGCTTGGCACACTTTAGACAGACATGTGAGGACAGACACTTGCCACGAAAAAAGAATGAGTGTCAGGAGTCTGACCCGTACCAGCAATGGGCACAAGCTCATGGACTTGTAAAGGAGCTACCAAATAATATCTCTCGCAGGCTGTGGAACCTGACTGGAATAAAGGCCACCACAGCTCCTTGCCCTTTCTGGGTATGCCTACACTGCAGAGTTTTTTTCGGAAAACAGCCGTTTTTCCAAAAAAAACTTCACTAACATCCACACTGCAATCGCGTTCTTTCAAAAAAAACCCCGAAAGAACAGAAGGGTTTTTCCAACATTGGTAAACCTCTTTCTACAAGGAAGAAGCCTTTTTTAAAAAGCGCTTTTTCAGAAAAATGTGTGTGTGGACAGGGAAGAGGGAGTTCTTTCGAAATACAGGTGGTCCCCGAGGTACGAACGCATCGACTTACAACCGTTCCTCCTTACGACCAACCTCCCATTAAAGCTGGTCCCCAAGTTACGAACATGATCTGCGCTTACGAACAACGCGGTCACATTTAAATGAATGGGGTCCGACTTACGAACAGATCGAGTTATGATCAAGTGTTTGGTACATAACTCGTTCGTAAATCAGGGACTATCTGTAAGAGGAAAGAGGAAAAAGCCGCTCCACCCATAGTAATCACAGCTTAAATGCAAGATAGCGACCATTCAGTGTGGACACTATCTTTCAAAAAAGCAGATCACTTTTTTCAATTGCTGGGTGGATGCTCTCTTTTGCTGGGTGGATGCTGTCTTTCAGAAGAAGTTTTTTCGGAAGATCTCGTAGCCTATAGGCGGTAATGTGTCATGCTATTTACTGTCCTGGCCAAACATGAGGGCGAGAAGTAGATGGTATAGAATGCAGTGCAGAGTTGTTCCCAAGTGTGGTTCAGACAGACCAGCTGACAGCATGCAGCCAACTTGGGTCACACATGGAAGGCAGCTGGGGAAAGGAGGAAGGGCTCAGTAATGATCTCTAGAGGATTTGGGAGCACCAAGCGAGGCCAGGCAGCCTTCTCATCCTGGAGTGCATGGCTGGAGAACACTAGCTAGGCAAGCACCATAGGATCCACCCACTCCTGCCAGCCAGAATTCTGGAGGTCTCCAACTCTGATGACAGCAGCCAGGACCAGCACACTGAGGGGGCTCTACCACTTGTGCCCAAAGATGAGGATAATACAGTAGGGGCTTAGCAAGCAGGTCTCCTTGGAGTGATCACAACTGTCCTAGTCACTGAAATGAGTGTCCAGGTCTCTGAAGTTTCGGGCTAATGGCTCCTTTATGTATCTCAGTAGGCCTCCATCTTATTCACATCATGTTACTCTTGAACTCATTCTCCACACTAGGGAAAGTGGGCTAATGCTGGCACAGGTGAAGTTGAACCCAGTCTCCCTTAAAAGGCCAGCTCATCCTATGCACAAAATAACCGCCACCATTATAATCAATACCCTTACTGGCAGTATCAGCAGAGAGGTCAAAGATTTAATAGGCAAAGAAACTAATGTCTGTAGAGAACATAAGAAAGCTTAGCCTAGCACTGTCTGTGCAGTACCAGCAACTCTGCTGAGGGCAGAGAGCAAGCCATTCTCCACACTGCCTTGTATCTTGCATAGTCATAAGCACCTATGGAAACTGGGTGCACAGTGGATGTAAAAGTAATGAAAGGGAGTGGATGCTGGAGAAATGTAAGGGAGTGGGAGTATATCCAATCATTTATAGCGTAAGACACAACTGCAGTGAGATTTAACAGTTTGTAACCTGGAAATACCCTGCCTAGCCTGCTATGAGGCAGGAGGCAGCATTCATGCTGGTTCCCTTCTCCCATCTCATTCCTAATTGGTTAGGGGCCGAGAGGAACCTGGCCCTGACCTCTCTGCAAGGATCCTGGCCTTGGGCTCTTAAAGATACAGTGACGGGATTTCTTCCCAAGAATCTTTCATTCTCCAGATCACTTATATTCTTTCTACATCTCTCTTAAGTCCTTAAACTAAATCTGCAAACCCTTAAAGGACCATAGCAGGTGTTGGGTCGGGTGGGTTGGAGGGGCTGACCCTAGGCACTGCTGCCTTTAAAGGAAAGATCACCCTGCCATGGCTGGATTGTCTTATAAAGATTTATTTGGTTTGTTTCTCTTTCAGTAAGTTATGCACTTTTGGATAACTAACACCCTCGTTAGTTTTCTGTCCATTATAATTCTGACAGTGTTGCTTTCTTGTGACTGCTGCTTCCAGATCATGGCCCACATAGGAAAGATTAGGACAGATGTAAAGATAAATGAACTGACAGACTATAATTAAGGATGTCACTACAACAGATTCAGTGAAGGAATGCCTGTTATCCCAGCAGGAGGTGAAATGATACAATGCTCCTGCCATCGTGTACTGTAATATTTATCATACTCTACTACAAATGCAGAGAACAGAACTGTATTACAGCATTGCAACTAACGCCTGGTCTACAGTACACCATTAGGTCAATGTAAGCTGCCTTGCATTAGGTCAATACAAGCTGCCTTGCTCTGTATTGCTCGAAGTAGAGCCCAGAAGTGAGCCTGGCTCTTTCATTTGGCTGGTTTCTAACACTGCTCATGGGGTTGAAAAGAAGACGGGTTTGGGAGAATCCAAAAGCCGAGGAACTGCAGTAGTTTGCTGTAACAGGAACACATGATCTTCATTTGATAGAGTTGCCAGTAGGGTTGCCAGATGGTTTAACTAAAAATACCGAACACCCCCCCCCCCCCCAAAAAAACACCGGGAAAAAATTCCATTGACAAATAAAAAGGGGGAGACCAAAGTTGTTGAGAAAAAAAAAGACCCCAAGAGTTATTAAGCAAAATAAATAAATAAATAAAACAGCATGGCCCCTTTAAGAAAAGCCTTTGAAGCTTTTTGCCAGCAGCCATCTTCTTTTCCTGATTGAGCCAGAAGACAGTTTCCCTGCGGAACCAGGTAATCGGTGGATCCGGGGGGGGGGGTTTGAGCGGGGAGGCTTGGGGAAGGGTCCGGGGAGCCCGGGGGGCCCGGGGGCTGGGCCTGGTTGCTGAATGTGTGTAGGATTGCCAGGTGTCTGGTATTTTCACCTCCTGGCAGGGAAAAAAATCAGAAAATACTGGACATTTTAGGTGTCCGGTATTTTCTGAATTTTTTTACCGGACAGGATGCGAAAATACCAGACTGTCCGGGTCAATACTGGACACCTGGCAACTATTGACCCAGACAGGCTGGTATTTTCACCTCCTGTCCAGTAAAAAAAATTCAGAAAATACCGAACACCTAAAATGTCCGGTATTTTCTGATTTTTTCCCGGCCAGGAGGTGAAAATACCGGGTGCTTACCTGGTTCCGCAGGGGAGCTGTCTGGCCCGGAGCAGGAAGACAAGATGGCGGATGGCTGCCGTCAGCCGATTAGGGCCAAAAAGCCTCAAAAGCATTTTTTAAAGGCATTTCTAAAAAGCATTTCTGGTTTTTTTGGTTTTTTGCTTAACAACTCTCAGGGTTCTTTTTTTTTTTTCAACTTTGGTCTCCCCCCCTTTTTTTTTTCTCAACAGAATTTTTTCACCAATGATTTTTTTTGGGGGGAGGGGATATTTGATATTTTTGGTTAAATCATCTGGCAACCCTATTTGTGAAGGAAAAAAATTTCAGGCAGATAATTACAGCCTGTTATGAATCTGAAGTTTTAAAGCTACAGAGAACTTCTCATACAGGTGCCGTGGATTCTAGAAGAACCCTGCACTCTTGTTTCTGGATAGAAGTTTCAGTAAGAACCTACCAAAGACATCTGAGGAAGAGTAAATGGAATGGGGCCTTACTGTCTTGCAATCAGTTCTGCTTCATTAATTAAAATTTCCAAGGCCCTGCTGAAACCCGTACTCACATTCAGTAGTACCTACTTGCACACGTAGCCCTATTTTGTTTATTACTCAATTGGGTAAAGGGTACAAAATGAAGCCCTCAGCAATTATCCACTTGAAGCACAAATCCACTTGATAAAGTTTCACTTAAAGTAGATTCCATTACAATTGATCTCTGTGCAAGGGATGCCTGGTTTTAGCACTGTATCTGAAGTGATCAGGATTGGCCGCTACAAAACTATGCGGCCTTTCCTCACAGCTCCTCTTGGAAATAACAAGCAGTCTTTCCCAAAACTTTGTTCCCCTGTGCATGGATCTATTCTGAAAGTACATGGAATATATTTTAAAATTCTGCCTTTAATATTTCTCTGGAAGCTCAGCATGAATTTCCAGCCTTTCAACTGTAGAATGTATTAGTCTGAATAATGCTTAAAATAACAACAGAAAATCATTATTACTTGCTTGATAAAGAGAAGACCTGTTAGATTAAAAGAGTCTTTCCTAATGTGGGAAGCAAAATGAAAAAAGTCTATATGGAATAAGAAAAGCTATACAACTGTAATAAGTAAACTTGACTCTGTATTACAAATCTATATCCTGATACATACATAATATTTCCCATGTTTGATTGTATAGAAAACTGTATGTGACTTTTGCTTAACTAGCCAGAAGATGGCAGTCACTAATAAGGAGAATAAATTAATCTGTCTGTTTAATAGCACAGATTAGTATCACATGAAAAACCAATGTTTAATTTGATGTTCAGGAAAATTATAGGAAAAAATGTCAGTGTTGCTAGCTCTTCCATTTTAGCATGAGCCTTACAGTATTTCATTAACCAACTTCTAAAGTCATGTGATTGCATGAGACTCTCAGCTAGCTATTTTTTTTTTTTTTTTTTTTTGAGAAAGGGAAGTTTCTGGCCCTTATATTTTCACAGAAAATTAGAAAATGTGAATTCTAAAGGCTACATCAAAAAGGCAAATATAAATAACAAAATAGAACTTACTGTTTTGAAAGAACTCATAAATGTTAAGCCAGTGGGGGTCTGAGTCTTAATTTTTGAATACTTAGGCTTGGCAATCTTGCAGAATGATATATATATTATAGATAGAAAGATGGATTAGGTCACTCAGGGTCAGTGCAGGACTGCTCCCTGCAACGTGTTCTCTGGTGCTTTTCTAACCAAGCTTTAAGTGGCCTAAGCAATGTAAACTCCACCAATTTCCTGGGGAGGTTATTCCAAAATCTAAGAGGTACAACACTTACCTCACAATAAAATTAAATACAAGAGAATAAAAAATTCTGAATGTGCAAAGCTGGACATTTCAAATCCCTGATATCTTCCCTCCACCCCAAAAAGGACGATATTATCCACGGCAGAACTAACAGAGTTATTGCTATAGTGATGGCGTAAACACATTAGGTCTGATTTTCAAGGGCAGCTTGATCTAGCTCCATTCAAGACAATAGACTTTTTTTTCATTGATTTGAATGGCACCAGGACTAAGCCTCTGTCATGACACTAGCTGAAGATCTGATCCATAACATCTCACTTTTATATACAGGTTGGACCTCCCAAAACTGTGACTCTCTGGTCTAGCAATATCTGTGGACCAGGAGGACGATGGATGTTCATGAACCAGGCAGTCTTGGTTGGGAGCCCCAGTGGCAAGAGGGCTGGCAGCTCAGAGCCTGACAAGGCTAGGGCTGGGACCAGGACTGAAGCCCCAGTAGTGTAGCCGGGGACGTGGCAGCCCTAGTAGCGGGGTTGGGGACACAGCAGATGTGGCGGCCCCGGTAGCAGAGCTTGGGCCAGGGACATGGCAGCCAGGGATGCAGCAGCCACAGCAGTCCCACTAGCAGGGCAGGGTCCAGGGATGCAACAGCTCCGGTAGTGGAGCTGGGGCTGGGGACGCAGCAGCCCCAATAGCAGGGCCAGGGCCAGGGATGCAGCAATCTGGGCTACGGAGGCTACAACAGCCCGGAGGGGGGGGGGCGCACCTGAGGCCAGGAGCAAGGAGGGGAGGTGGGCTGAGGGGACAGCTGAGGGGACAGTAAGGGTCCTGCCCTGGCCCTGAAAATTCCCTCATTTGGGACTAGTCAGGTCCCGAGGGTGCCGGACCAGAGAGGTCAACCCGTATGACATTTCTGCTCAGGAATCACAGGGCACCTACATAACACATGCAAGTGGTTGCAGCCAGGGATGTGTTCTGACAGCTCATCCCTTAGCAGCAGTGATTACTCATGCCATACTGAAGAAGAAGGTTTTGCATGGGTAAATTATATAATAGCAATGTTATAACACAGATAATAGAAATAAAAGGCTGGCAGTATGCGAAATATTATCATATATTTTTGGTTTGTTCTTGTTTTCTCAACACTTTGCACAGCCTCTGAAATTGATTTCAGTATTATGCAAGGCAAGTGATGGAATTTACCAGGGTCATTATGAATCAACAATGTTGTATAGATCACAACACAGGAGAATCCTCAGTGTTATGAACACCAGAGTTACAAACTGACCAGTCAACCACATTGATTTATGCAATTAGGCAGCAGAAAAACAAAAAGAGCAAATAAAATATAGCACTGTTCTGTATTAAACATAAACTACTAAAAATGAAGGGGAAGTTTAAAAAAGACTTGTCAAGGGAAGAAAACTATTTCTGTGCTTGTTTCATTTAAGATGGTTAAAAGCAACATTTTTCTTCTGCATAGTAAAGTTTCAAAGATGGATTAAGTCAATGTTCAGTTGTACACTTTTGAAAAAACAACCTAAGGTTTTGTTCAGAGTTACAAAGATTTCAGAGTTAGGAACAACTTCCATTCCCCAACGTTTCATAATTCTGAGGTTCTACTGTATAGGGATATATGAGATTTCTGAGCCATAGCTTTTAAGAATCAAGCCAGGCTCCTCTCTCTTATCACCCAGATTTCAGGAGTGATCTTAAGCAGAAGGTGAATGGTTCTGTGTGTGTTACATTTCCCTTCTAGAACCACATCATGATCCCACTGAAGTCATTGGTAAAGCTCCGCTGAAGTCAGTGGGATCAGCATGTGATTCATTGTAACAATGTGATTGAGCAGCTTGGCACTGAGATGAAAGTAACCATGAAGGGAACAAACAGAGAAATACAAAGACAGAATTATTTCTGGGATGCAGCAGTGGATACATGGTTGATTAGCCTGGATTAAGGTGGACATATTTTTGCAGGGGTGTGTGTTCCTCCTCTTGATACATTTTTAGCAGGTTTTATGTCCCTCTGGGTGTCTCATATTTTAATTTTTTATATATATTTGTATTGTGTTTTTAAAAATTTTGTAAGCTGCCTTGAATATTTTAAACAGAGAAGCAGGGTAAAAATATTTTAAATAAATAAATAAATCTTTTTTTCTGCAGTTTCCTCAGGGAACAAATGTTATCGTCATATTTAGCAATATCAGAGCTTGCAGGAGGCTGTATTAGCCTTTTGCAAAATATACTCAAGTTTATTTCTGCAAATCCTTAACCATTTGGAAGATGTTCTTTACTGGAACGTAGCTTTATGTAATATTCAGATTTCTGGTTTTCTTACAACACTGAATAAAAAAGCCATCAAGTATTTCAACAGAAAAATATCACTTTGATGAAGAGTAACAATGGTTTTCAACCTTTTTTCATTTGCTGACTCTCAAAAAATTTCAAATGGAAGTGTATGGATCACAGGTTAAAAACCACTGTACTATAGTAACAACAACTTTTTACAGGTCTCTTAAACATATGGGCTGTGTCTAGACTGGCGCGATCTTGCGCCAGAGCTATGCAAATGAGGCTCAGCGTGGAATATCACCGAGCCTCATTTGCATAACTAATGAGCCGCCATTTTGCGGAAGAGGCTCTTGCGCAAGACGGAGCTGTCTACACTGCCCCGTCTTGCGCAAGAAAAACCCTCTTGCGCAAAGCCATTATGCTGATTATTTTGAGGCATAACGGCTTTGCGCAAGAGCCTCTTCCGCAAAAATGGCAGCTCATTAGTTATGCAAATGAGGCTTGGCGATATTCCACGCTGAGCCTCATTTGCATAGCTCTGGCGCAAGATCGCGCCAGTCTAGACACAGCTATGCTGCACAGAGCATAGGTTGAAAACCACTGCAGTATAAAAATAATAGATAGACAGGCAACTGAGACTTGCCTATCACATCAGGGTTTCTATAAATGGAATGTGCTATCTAAAATTCTCCCTGGTTATTTTAATCCCTCTGATTATTGTACCACATTTCCTGGCTGAAAGCTGATATACACCCAAGTTTGGACCAATGTAGTTTAAGTTTAGTAACCCATTAGCACTTTTAAATAGTCACTAATTTCCAAAGTGTATAGCACTGACAGGGACAGTTGTGAAACCAGCTAGATGCCTGGTTTGGACACTGGGGCCCAGATTTTATTATTGTGCATATGCAATAAAGGGCATACAATTTGTTATAATTGCACACACAAATGATTACTTATTTGATCTGTACAACTGTTATGCAAGGCAATGAACATAGTAGGACTTTGTGGAATATTTCATTGGCAGGATCGGTATTATTTTCCACAGGGGAATACCCACAGATGTGAGGAATAGATAATTTCACAGAGAATGAACATCACTTCCCTCTCCTCTGTACTGCAGTACATTCACTTGTCCATGGAACTCCAGCTATGTGGACTTCGGTTGAAGACACTTCTGTGGGATCAGGTGGCAAGGGAGAGCATGGATTTTGTTCCCCTCTGCTGATCTTAGCACATAGGATAATATAAGCTTAGCTCTGAGATGTCAGACCTGAATGATGGGATATGCTTTTAAAAAACCTTAGCCATTCATCTTGATCATTTTGAAGTTTAGAGGATCAGTGTCTAGAATAGGAACAGTTAAGATTAGACAGTGAGTGAATGTGCTCTTACTTCCAAGAGCATAGTCATTAGCAGAACTGTACTAAGCTAATGACTGTGCCCTTATGGCACACCAAGAGAACCACCTGCAGACCATCATTGACAGATTCTCTGAAGCATTCAAACTGTTCGGTCTCACAATTAGCCTCGGAAAGACAGAAGTCCTCTTCCAGCCTGCACCAAACAGTGCTCCTCCACAGCCATATATCACTATCGATGGTACATGACTGAAGGTAGTGGACAGCTTTAAGTACTTGGGCAGCACAATATCAAGTGATGGATCCCTTGACCAAGAGATTACAGCGAGTATCCAGAAAGCCAGTCAGGCACTTGGGAGATTGCGTATTAAAGTCCTCCAGCACAAAGATATTCGCCTTTCAACTAAACTCAAGGTATATAATGCCGTGATCCTCACCTCTCTCTTGTATGGCTGTGAAACATGGACCCTGTACCGGAGGCACATCAAGCGGATGGAGAAGTTTCATTAGCGCTCCCTACAATCAATCATGCAAGTACGCTGGCAGGACTGAATTACTAACCAAGAAGTGCTGGATAGAGATGGTTCCACAAGCATCAAAGCTAAGATACTCCAGACCCAGCTTCGATGGTCTGGCCATGTTCTCCGCATGGACGAAAGCAGCATCCTGAGGCAGCTGTTTTATGGGGAGCTGGTATGTGGTAGTCGCAAACAGGGATGCCCGAGGAAGAGGTATAAGGATAACCTGAAGATCAACTTGCAGTGGACAGGCCTTCAACCTCGACAATTTGAACTAGCTGCTGCAGACAGGACTAATTGGCGTTCCTTTACGAGAAAAGCAGTGACAAAGTTTGAGGATGACTGCCGCCAATGCCTCACAGCTGCATGGGAAAGACGACATAGAGCTGTGTTCTCTCCTGTCCTGACAACCGGCGTCCCATGCCCTATTTGTACCCGCATGTGTGCTTCGACCTTTGGGCTCCGGAGCCACATGCATTTCCATAAATGAAATGCACAACATGTCTTCCTTGGCTCCCGAGAGACAACCAACAACAACAACAACAAAGTGAAAAAAGAAACCATCTACTCAACCAGGCTCTCCATGGAATATCTGCTAAAGAACTGGTTAGACTGCTGCTCTGTGTTTAGTTCTGATATGTTCTTGTTATGATGATTTCTTATATGTTCTTTATCTGTATGCTACATTGTGGGGGATTGCATATTAGGGCATGTCTACACTAGGGAGTTATTTTGAAATAACTTATTTCAAAATAACAAGGTGAGCGGATTTGTTATTTCAAAATAATAATCCCTGCTTCTGATGAGAAATAATACCTATTTCAAAATTGTTATTTTGAAATAGCATTAGTGTGGATGTTCAGCTGCTGTTATTTCTAAATAATTGGCCTCCACGGGCCTCTCACAGCTGCCCTGGTGGTCACTCTGGTCACACCCCTGACAACTCTAATGCTCCCCTTCTCCTGCAGTTTTTAAAGCTACAGGCAGAAGGAAAAGGGCTTGTGGCACCACATTGGCCCTGCCAGCTCTGTACCACACAGCAGCACCCTTCAATGCATCAGTGAGTGATCCCAGCACTTCCTCCAAGCGCCACACAGCTGCAAGCACACCAGCAGCCATCTCCAAAGCTAGGATGAAAGAGGGCGCCGGTCTGGACTGGTGTGGAGATCCTGGATTTCATCAAGGTCTGTGGTGAGAAGTCAAACATCCAGTATCTCTGCATCAGAGGCTGCAATGCCGATGCGTATGGCTGGATGGCTGCCAGCCCGGCCCAGAAGGGGCACAGCCACACGGTGGACCAGGTGCACATGAAGATAAAAGAACGGTGGCAGGCCTCCACTGAGGCCAGGGAACAAAGTTCCCACTCTGGGACAGCACTACACACCTGCCTCTCCTATGGGCAGCTGGATGCCATCCTGGGACGGCAGCCAGACACCTCCCCCACCATCGACTCCAGCCAAGATATGCCCGTCATCAGCCTCCATAAGGGTGGGGCTGTGGAGGAGGATGACAGTGAGGAGGAGGAGGAGGAAGAGCTAGCCAACCAGGACACCATGCTTACCAATCAGGAACTCGTCATCTGCCTGGAGCCAGTCCCCTCTCCTGGGATGTCTCCCAGGGCTCAGACAAAGGTGGGGAAGGCAGTTCAGGTGAGTTCCATCACTTTCCCTATACACACGTGGGGGGCAGGCAACGGGCTGTGCACTTCTCATTCGGCCTTCTTGGCCTGGGGCTCACACAACAGCCTGTGCACGTGGGTGCACATGGAGCATCAGTTCAGAGCACTCAGCCCATGACGCTCTCACACAGGAACCCCTCGGTCCTTCTCACAAGGTTCCTGCACAGGCCTGCCTTACTCCAGACTCCATGGTGGGACACCTTCTCTTGACAAGCCACCACTAATGAGGCTGGGGTCATGGAAACACACTGTGGTGCCACACACGGCACAGGCTCATGCCCGCATTCTCAGCCAGCATCCGCTCCCAGTCAAGCACGGTGATGCAGCAGACACTGACAGAGGTGTAGTGAAGGGGGGGTAAGGAGGGACAGTTGCCCCCGGGCACCATGCTAGGGGGGCACCAGGCTGGGGTGGGAGCAGAGCGCACAGCCTATGCTGACCATATGCCCCATAAAATCCAGGATATTTGCAAATTTTAATCTCATCTCCCGGTGCCCCCATAAACACTGAAAATGTCCCAGAAACAGCTGCTGCAGCCTGAAGTGGCTGCACGCTGCTATTTCCCTTCTCCCTCCAGGGGGTTGGGGCTGGGCAGGGAGCTCCCCTGGGCTGTGGGAAGGGAGAGGTGCTGGGCGCGGAGCTCAGCTGGGCTGGGGGGAGGAGAGAAGTGCCAGGAACCTGGGGCTGGACTCAAGGAGGAAGGAGCAGGGAACCAGTGCTGGGCTCAGCAGGTCTGCATGGTTTCAGGGGAGGTGCAGGGAAACGGAGCTCAGCAGGGCTGCGCGAGGAGGCAGGTGCTGGGAACCCCGGGCTGGACTCAACTGAGGGGCAGGAAATCAGCGCTGGGCTCAGCAGGTTTGCGGGGCTTGGGGGGGAGGTGCAGGGAAACAGGACTCAGCTGGGCTGTGAGGGGGTTGAGGGAACTGGTGCTGCGCTCCATTGGATTGTGGGGGAGGTGCAGGGAACCAGTGGGGGTGGGCAACTCAGCTAGGTTGCAGGGGATGGAGGTACAAAGAAGCCTAGTGGGAAGGGGATGGCACCAGGAGCCCTGAAATTACCTTTCCTGGTCCAAAAAATCCCTCATCTGGGACCAGTCAGATCCAGAGGGTGCCAGACCAGGGAGGTCCAACTCCTTCCCAAATCCCCTCCTTGCACTCTCCCTCCTAGCCAGACACCCTACCCCCAATCTGCTCCTGCTCCCTCCTCCTGGCCAGACACCCTACATCCAGCCTGCTTCTGAACCCTTCGTCCCACCCAGACCTTGCAACCTCTCCCCCACCTCCCTCCCAGATGCTGCACCTGATTCCTATCCCACTCATTGGCAGCCCTCTCACACACCCTGAACCCCTTATTTTTGTCCCCACTTTAGAACCTAAGGGGTCCATAAAATTCCTCAGAAAAGCAATCTGTTTAATCTGTTTAATAATTGAAATTAAACCATTCTCCTTAGTTGCAGCACTAGCAAAATGGCTTGGGCATAATTGTGTAATTAAAGGTGATTTTCCATTAGCAACTGGCAGTCCACGGAAAGGTTTACATTGAGACACCTGGTCCACGGGCCAAAAAGTTTCAGAACCACTGCAGCAGAGGCACCCCCTGGCCTCTCCCTCCACAAGAGCCCACAGAGGGATCAGGTCTGTTACCACGTTGGTGGAATCCCCACGTTGCTCCAGTGTGGATGATGGACAGACTCTTTGTGAGTCTTCCTCATCCCAGCAGTCAATTTAAACAGCATGGTAAGATGCCACATGAAAACACTTGGTGCATCCACAGAGAGGCAGGATGTATGGTCTCTCTCCAGAGAGTTGTCATGATTCGTGACTCTGGGTTAACAAGACCCTTTATGAGTTCTGTGAAGAGGTGAGATGTTTTGACTTCCAGTTTTGAGGGATTTGTTCTTCTGTCTTTGGGGTGCACGTTGCTTTGACCTGAATGGAGTTAGCTGTGACCACGCATGTCTGACTTATTCTGACACAAAGTGAAACCTGTGCTGAAGACCCCACATTCAGTGAGAGAAAACGCTGCTGTCAGAAAAAGTAAATTCAAAGTTTCTCTAATTTTCTTCAAAGATCGTATCTACCAGGCAGTGGGGCTTTTACTGATTGGTCCCTTATATGTTTGAAGTGTCACTAAACGTTATCTGGATCTTCTTTGGGTCATATTGTTTTGGGCTCAATTCTAGCTTAAAATTTAAATTGTATCAGGCCTTTTGTAAGCAGGCTAGGAAGTGGTCTCATTTGGCAATTATTATTCCGTATTATTTACATAATAAAGGCATTGCCATCATGGTATTGACATGTACATTTCTCAGTACCTTTACATATAAAATAGCCTAGCCCCATTGACCTCCATGGGCAATGTACCTTGTAAGGAGTAATGGGGATAAAATGAAGTTGTTTAAACAAATATATTGCAATGGTAGAAAAAAATGTGTGTGTATGAAAACTGCAGGTACTGGGGGTGCTTTTTTTTTTAAAGGTACTTATAATCTTTTTTTAAAAAAAAGGGGTACTTTATTTTTTAAAAAGGTTGAGAAACACTGCTCTAAACCATTCCTTTTGGCCTCCCTGTTTCCCTTCTCCTTTGGCAAGTTAGGCAGGTAGCATTTTCGGTAAAAATATATCAGACATGTGCACACAGTGCCCGCAGTACCTCAGCTGGTGCTGGATAATCAGAGCCTCAATTCTAAAAGAGTTGGCATTACTCAGGTGATCGATCCCCTCACGTTTTGTTGTGGATTTTCCAAAGAAAATGCTGGTGTTTTCTATAGGTCGCCCACAGGGGGGCGAAGCGGACAGGGGGCTGCAGACAGGGGAGTTTAAGAGGGAGAGCAAGAGATCGCACCACTGAACAGGCTACCAGGTGAGAGTGAGAGTACTCACTTTTGGTGTGAGTGAGTTTGCTCGACTGTTTGAGTTTTGATTCTGATTTCAGGTGACCAGTTTCAGCTGCTGTGGCAGTTGGGACTGAGCGCCTGACCCTTGTTCCCTTGATTGCCTCTGATCAGCCTTCCTCTGTGTGACTCACGAGGGGGCAGGCCTGACCTAGGTAAGCAGGCTTTAAAAGCCAGAGGCAGAGTGACCAGGGGGCTGCAGACAGGGGAGTTTAAGAGGGAGTTTGACAGAGGGAGGCCACCAGTGGCGGAGGAGTTTGACAGAGGGGAGTTTGACAGAGGGACACACCAGAGGTGGAGGAGGAGATGGCTCAGGGTAGACACTGGCAACTGGTTATTTCTGGCAGCACGCAGTGTTCCACACCTGCTCCAAACCCTCCCACCGTGGTACTAGGAAACCGTTATGCTCTTCTTGATACAGGAGATAAGGAATCACCCCCTACAACAGAGGAGGAGAAGCCTTGTACCACCAAGGCTTGGAGGTCTGCTGCCACCACTGCAAATAGGAAACATAGGGTAGTGGTGGTCAGAGACGCTCTTCTGAGGGGGATGGAGGCATCCATCTGTCGCCCTCACATCTCATCTCGGCAGGTATGCTGCCTGCCGGGGGCCCATATCCAAGACATTATGGAGGCACTGTCGAGGATTCCAGCCCTCTGACTACTACCCCATGCTACTCATTCATGTGGGCACTAATGATACTGCGAGGTGTGACACTGAGTGGATTAAGAGTGACTACACAGCTCTGGGAATACGGGTGAAGGAGTTTGGAGCGCAGGTTGTATTCTCTTCAGTCCTTCCTGTCAAAGGTAGGGGCCCAGGCAGAGACAGGTGCATCCTGGAGGTGAATGCCTGGCTGCAAAAATGGTGTCGCCAGGAGGGCTTTGGCTTCCTTGACCACGGGATGCTATTCCAGGAAGGACTGCTAAGCAGGGATGGTGTTCACCTTTTGAGGAAGGAGAAGACCGTATTTGGATACAGACTGGCTAACCTAGGGTATGTCTACACTACCACCCTAGTTCAAGGGTGGTTAATGTAGGCTTTCGAAGTTGCAAATGAAGCCCGGGATTTAAATATCCCAGGCTTCATTTGCATCTTGCCGGGCGGGCGCCATTTTTAAATCCCCTTAGGTCGAACTCCGTGCCCGCGGCTACACGCGGCACGGAGTAGGTAGTTTGAATTAGGATCTCTAATTCGAACTACCGGTACACCTCATTCCACGGATATTCCAGGGATATTGTTATTGATATCAAAGCTATTCTGCTGTGTAGGAAAGATAGAAAATGTGGCAAAAGACTGTCTTGGATCAACCAGGAGATCTTGCATGATCTAAAAATAAAAAAAGAGTCATATAAAAAAATGGAAACTAGGACAAATTACAAAGGATGAATATAGGAAAACAATACAGGAATGCAAGGGCAAGATTAGAAAGGCAAAGGCACAAAACGAGCTCAAACTCGCTACAGGCATGAAGGGAAACAAGAAGACATTCTATAAATGTATTAGAAGCAAAAGGAAGACAAAGGACAGGGTAGGTCCATGGATCAGTGAGAAGGGGGAAACAGTAACAGGAAACTTGGAAATGGCAGAGTTGCTTAATGACTTCTTTGATTCGGTCTTCACCAAGAAGTCTGATGATGAAGGAATGCCTAACATAGTGAACACTAGTGGGAAGGGGGTAGGTTTAGAAGATAAAATAAAAAAAGAATATGTTACAAATCACTTAGAAAAGTTAGATGTCCTCAAGTCACCAGGGCCTGATGAAATGCATCCTAGAATACTTCAGGAGCTGATTGAGGAGGTATCTGAGCCTTTAGCTATCATCTTTGGAAAATCATGGAAGACAGGAGATATTCCAGAAGACTGGAAAAGGGGAAATATAGTGCCCATCTATAAAAAGGGAAATAAAAACAACCCAGGAAGCTACAGACCAATCAGTTTAACTTCTGTGCCAGGAAAGATAATGGAGCAAGTAATTAAGGAAATCATCTGCAAACACTTGGAAGATAATAAGGTGATAGGGAACAGCCAGCATGGATTTGTAAAGAACAAATCATGTCAAACCAATCTGATAGCTTTCTTTGATAGGATAACGAGTCTTGTGGATAAGGGATAAGCGGTGGACGTGGTATACCTAGACTGTAGTAAGGCATTTGATATGGTCTCGCATGATATTCTTATCAATAAATTAGGCAAATACAACTTAGATGGGGCTACTATAAGGTGGGTGCATATCTGGCGGGATAACCATTCCCAGAGAGTAGTTATTAATGGTTCACAATCCTGCTGGAAAGGAGTAACATGTGGGGTTCCGCAGGGGTCTGTTTTGGGACCGGCTCTGTTCAATATCTTCATCAACGATTTAGATATCGGCATACAGAGTATGCTTATTAAGTTTGCAGATGATACCAAACTTAGAGGGGTTGCAACTGCTTTGGAGGATAGGATCACAATTCAAAATGATCTGGACAAAATGGAGAAATGGTCTGAGGTTAACAGGATGAAGTTTAATAAGGACAAATGCAAAGTGCTCTACTTAGGAAGGAACAATCAGTTTCACACATACAGAATGGGAAGTGACTGTCTAGGAAGGAGTATGGCAGAAAGGGATCTAGGGGTTAAAGTGGACCACAAGCTAAATATGAGTCAACAGCGTGACGCTGTTGCAAAAAAAGCCAACATGATTCTAGGATGCATTAACAGGTGTGTTGTGAGCAAGACACAAGAAGTCATTCTTCCGCTCTACTCTGCGCTGATTAGGCCTCAGTTGGAATATTGTGTCCAGTTCTGGGCGCCACATTTCAAGAAAGATGTGGAGAAATTGGAGAAGGTCCAGAGAAGAGCAACAAGAATGATTAAAGGTCTAGAGAACATGACCTATGAAGGAAGACTGAAAGAATTGGGCTTGTTTAGTTTAGAAAAGAGAAGACTGAGTGGGGACATGATAGCAGTTTTCAGGTATCTAAAAGGGTGTCACAAGGAGGAGGGAGAAAACTTGTTCTTCCTGGCCTCTGAGGATAGAACAAGAAGCAATAGGCTTAAACTTCAGCAAAGGAGGTTTAGGTTAGACATTAGGAAAAAGTTCCTAACTGTCAGGGTGATTAAACACTGGAATAAATTGCCTATGGTGGTTGTGGAATCTCCATCTCTGGAGATATTTAAGAGTAGGTTAGATAAATGTCTATCGGGGATGATTTAGACAGTACTGGGTCCACAGGGGACTGGACTTGATGACCTCTTGAGGTCCCTTCCAGTCCTAGTATTCTATGATTCTATGACATCTCCCAGTCCTAGCAGAGACTTGGGATTAACATGGCTTTCTCAACTAAAAGTCTTATACATGTCTGGACGGCTTGATTGTGGATACCTGGTGAGGCAGTCTGCCAAAGGCAAGGCTGGCCTTGAATTTTGATATCTATGGCTTCAGTTGAATGGCTTGTGTGAAATTTGAAAGAGCAGCTCAGAGAGACCTCTCTCCTTTACTTAAGGATAGAATCTCACGGCAGCCTGAAGGAAAAAGTCCTTGTGGCAGACAAAAAGCCACACTTGCAGTGTAACCTCAGCCTTAGGCTACTTATTGCTTCAAGTGCCTTCAAGAAAGTGAGGGCGATTCTCATGTTATGTGTTAGTTTTATTTAAAAAATTTTCTGTGTGTTATTTTAACAGGCAATCTCTTACATTCACTGACATAGCAAAGGAGGTGTGTGTGGGGGGGTAATTGCTCCTCCGCTCCCCCTGTCATCCCTCGGCTTGCCTGTTCCTCCTTCACCCACCACCGCCTGCTGAAGCCTCTTTCCCACCTCTCTGCCCCCAGCCCCACACTCCTCCATTTTCAACAGCGGGATAGTGCCTGCCCCAAACTGGAGGGGGCAGGGGAAGATGCAATACAAGCTCCCCCCCTCCTCTCAGAGTCGGGCTGAGCTGTGCGCCATGTTCGGGGCCCTGTCGCATGGTGGCGGGGGTGGGGGGTGCAAATTTTGCTTTTGCCCCCGGGCGCATAACACCCTCTGGACACTGATCCCCTGCATGGGAACCTGCCGGGGGAAGGAAAAGGAGGAGAACCCAGTAGCACTGTCCCTGGAAAGTGGCCTTTGCTGCTCACACACACCTCCCCAAATACACTGCCCCTCTCCTCCAGTGGGCAGGGATAGAAGTGCTCTCTCTGCGGGATGCCACCACTGCTGAACCCAGCATGTGTGGGCCATGGAAGGAACTGAGCCGTCCCACGCCCAGGTTGAAAGGCGACTCAGCCTATGAAATTTGCAACAGTGTATTGTGAGACAAAATCTTTTGCTTTTAAGCTTGCATTTTATTATTTTATTTCTTTTGTAACCAATCCTGACTTTCATGCATCATCACTTGAAATTACTTAAAGTCTCTCTTTCTTTGGTTGATAAACTTGTTTTATTGTAAAAACAATGAGGAGTCCTGTGGCACCTTAAAGACTAAATATGTATTTGGGTATAAGCTTTTGTGGGCAAAAATGATTTCTTTATATGCATCTGACAAAGTGGTTTTTGCCCACAAAAGCTTATGCCCAAATAAATCTTTAATCTTTAAGGTGTCACAGGACTCCTCATTGTTTTTGGAGATACAGACTAACTGTTCCCAATTAACCTCGCTCTTTTTCTAGAATAGTGCATATCCTCTAGAGAAAAAAAGGCGGTTGAAGGTACGAAGCACCTCTTAGAAGCACTGACCAGCTTGAGGGATTGGGCCCCGAAAGCCCTTTACAAACAATATGTAAAGACTTGTCCACATGAACACTTAGTGCTTGGGAAACAGAGGTGTAAATCTACCATGTATCAGTTTACTGCACAAGTGCCCACGTGGACCCGGCTGCCTAGAGAACTTTAATATCTCTCTTCCCCTTTGAAATAAGAAAAAACTATAGCACACCCTGGATTGTTTAATGCACTGCAGCAGATCCACATGGACACATAGTGCACAACAAACTACTGTGGGGTAAATTTACACTCTAGCTTTCAATAAAATAAGTGTTCCTATAGATAAGCCCTCCTGAACCCTGCAGTAACTTCAAGAAGTAAATATTGTCCCTGTTTCATAGTTGAATAAATGGAGCAGAGACAGGTTAAGTGGCATGCTCAAGGTCACAGAATGCCTGTGGCAAAATCAGGAACAGAAGACAACCCTGGTTTAATTACACTTTTCTGCCTTCATTCAGGGTCTCCATTCATAAAGGGAGTAGAGGATTCCTTAAATTCTTCAATCATATACATGTGAACAATGAGATAATATGTTTAAAATCCTAAATGGTAACAATCTGGCATATAAATGGCTTTATTGATGATAACTGGAAAGAAGTGATGTTCCATGATGGCATTTTTATTTTATCAATAAGCAATTTATGGTCAAAACAATATTTTAATTATTGCCTAACATGTGACCATATTTATTAACCTTAGGACTATCAAATCTATGTTTTATTTTTAAATGCACACCTTACATTTTAAAATGAAGGTCTGTTTGGTAAATTTTAGCTAAATAAGAACATAAAAACTGCCATACTGGTTCAGACCAATGGTCCATCCAGCTCGGTATCCTGCCTCCAACAATGGCTAGTAGCAGAGGTTCATGGGGAGACCCCAAAACAGGATAATTCTGACAGTCTGAGGTATAGGGTTGCCTAGAACCTGCCATTCATAGACATAACCTCCATGAACTTATCTAATTCATTTAAAACAGACACATATAGCACTGCCTGGTCATCTCTGGCACAAGGCAAGTAAAGATCTAGCCAAGAGTAGAGCAAAATACATCAGATACAGAAAGACGGTGGCCAAGAAGTGCTTTGATTTAGATTACTCCATTTAACAAGAGGGGACCTACCGACCCACAGAAGATGAGTAGATGCATTTTTTAAATAAATATGACATACATTAGAAATGCTCCTTAGATTAAAGGTTTCAGGGAAACTAATCAAATGTTTGAGAGAAGATAAATCATGTCTGTACTTGTGCTATTTCACTATGCAACATTTCAGAGTCCCTTTAAGACTGAGGTAAACTTGAGTCATTAAGTAGTTTGGAGCCTCCCTTGATCCCAAGCAGATCTGTTACAGATTATACAAAACAGTTCTGGAAAAAAAAGAACGCACTGCGTTTCTCAGTCATGGTGGTGAGGGAAACTCTATAAAAATGAAATACAGCTGGGTAGAAGGTGTGTGTGTGTGTGTGTGTGTGTGTGTGTGTGTGTGTGTTCTAATGCAGCACAAGAATTAGATCTGTTTAAACAAGACCTAGAGCAAGACCCCACATATATTTATTAAAAAATATATTTGATTTGTTAAAGAAGTTGAGAATACCTGGTATAAAAAGTTCCTGCCTTCTGCAACAGCAGCCTGCACTACAAGCTGTACAAATCACATTCATAATGGTCAATCCATTGCACGTTATAATTGCACGTTCTCTATTTTGGTAGCATCTTTAAATCAAGGATCTCAAAGCACTTTCTAAACATTGCTGAATTAACCCTCACAACATCCCTGTGAGGTAGGTAAGTATTATTGTTCCCATTTCACAGATGAGAAAAGTGGGGGATGTTGAGTTTTAGTTTAATGCATAGGCAGCACCATGTCTAGAACCCTACACTTCTCACTCCTAGTATTGTCTGATCACAATACAATGCCTTCTGTCCCTATCTGAGGAGACTTTCTCATCTGATCCCATTATTCTCTTTTTTACATTCTCTGCTCTTCTATGCTGTACATTTTTTCTTACATAGCCGGCAAGAAACAGAGGGCAGCTTTAATTAAAAAATAGAGATTTGACAAAATGGTTGAATCTTACCACTTTTCCTTTTGAATTACACAATGTGCACACACCTTCCTACATAGGGCTCAAGGTTTCTGACAACTAATTGGAATGTAGTGATGTCAGTTGCAACTAACATCAATGTCAGGTTGATTAGCTGGAAAAAATGTCTTTAGAGAATTTTGCCACCAAAGCAGCATAAATTCTGATAATATTAATACTTTTCCCTGCTGCAGCACCTTCCTTCTGAGGAGGTGAAAGCACCTAGAATTCAAGCCTCACAAACACAAGGAGAGCTCAGCTTATCCCTGAGAACTAGGGTCTGATTTGCATATCACCAACACTAGTGTAAATTAAGACTACTGCCAATGAAATCAATTAAATTAAAGCTATTCAAGGCCCCTAAAAGGAACACAGATTCTACTTAACAATGTACAAGCTTAGGGTGAGAAATGAAGGAAATCATGCTGCAGGGGAATGCACTAACTTGAGGTAGAATTTGAAGAGGCAACAAGGTTAACATCCATGCCATAACACCAATCACTACAAGTTCACCCAGCTTCAGCTTTACACATATGAAACTAAAAGACCAGCAGCAGCGTGGCTTCCTGTCCATTATTTCATGCATTAGACACTCCTGCAGAACAGTACCACCTACTGGATTCTCAACACTATTTCATGCAGAATGTAGGTGGATGTTCTTTAAAAATCCTCCTGTCCCAACACTGAGGCTATGTCTGGAATGCAGAGTTTTAAAATGCATCCACTTTTTCGGAACAGTTTCTGAAAAAGCAGGCGCACTCTTTTGGCATCTCTGTATTCCTCATTTTATGAGGAATAAGGGATGTTCCGAAAGAGGAGGTTTTTCTGACTTTTGGCCCCGGCCAAATGTCGGAAAAACCTCTTCTGAAAAAACAAGCGGCAAAAAATATGCAAATTGCAGTTTGCAATTTGTGTATCTTTTTCCGAAACTGCCCCCCCAGCAGTGTAGACATAGCCTGAGAGCTAACCCTTTGTATTTCATAAGATCAAACAAACTCAGGACACAAAGCTATAGGACTTAAGTGGGTGCCCATGGGTTCCAAAGCTGTGTAATAATTCTGCAGTGGCAGGCTGTATTCTCTGTGGTTTGTCCTTATTTCTATTTATGTATTGTTAACACAAGGAAGATTTAAAATATTTACCTTGGATATTGTGATACACTGACTTCAGTGGAGTAAGATACTACTCTTTGGCCTGGTCTACACTAGGATCTTAGTCTGAAATAAGCCTCCCAAGGTCACCAAGCCCATTATTCTGGAATAAGGGGCCATGGAATTTGAATTCTGTACTCTTGCTTTTCATGAGGAATAACACTAATTCTGAATTCATAAGTCCAAAATAATGTTAGTGTGGACGCGCTGGTGTCACTAATTTGAATTAATTGGCCCCTGGGAGGCCTCCCGCAGCTCCCCACGGAGTGCTTCCTGGGGCTCTGAGTTCAAGGTAGAATGTCCACATTAATGGAGTCTACCTCAGTCTACATTTGATTCTTCCCCATATCGAGGACATGGAACTTCAAATTTGTAAAATTGGGTGCCCAGAAGTCAAATTTAGTAAATTTGAAATAATCTCCTGGTGTTGACACGGCCTTTGTGAGTGTGAGTATAACAAACTAGCCCTAGTTTATTCAAAAGTCAGCTCTCCTCACTGCTTCTATGCTGTTTGCTAGAACACTCTCACAATCCCACCCAATGCTCTGAGAGAGTGGAATAAAATTATGCACCTGTAAACACTATGTTTACGCCAGTAATTTTAAGGATAGTAGCAACTGTCTCAGTCATCTGAATTTAGCCTAATTCCTAAGGAACATCCTTTCAACTGAATTAAACGTTAAGGCCTGATAGTTATGCATGACTTAATAGTTTTGGGTGAATGGGAGATGGGTTAGTTGTGAAGCACTGGGTGAATTTTTATCACTATGCAAGTTATTTTTAATTTATTACTATTTTTAAAATGTTAACATTAAAACTGTCTGAACTGGGCTTCAAAGTCAACCCCCATTTGAGGTGAATGGAAAAAAATCACATTTTTAGTATGTGCTACCTTTTCAGGCTCTGGCTGCATGTAAGAAGGCAAGTGCAATTAATTAGAATAAAGTCAAAGTATCTTCTAAACTAGAGGAGTTTGTCAAACTGAATAGAATCCACAGGAAACCGGCAAGAAGGTCTAAGCTTTTCATTTCCAATGTCGGAGCTCATTAATATTATCCCACCATTTATTAGATTATGAACAATAGCTCTAATCATTAGAAGTTGTGCCAATCACTTCTGCACAAGCAGTTTCCTATTTGAAAATATTATGATAAAAAGTTAAAATTATGGTGAATATGAAACATCACCATACTATTCTACTAAAGTGTGCCCCGAATGACTAAATTATTCCTGATTTTAAAAAAAATATTCTTTCTTTTAAAGAACAAGATCCCATAATAATTATTTTTAAAATAATGGATCTGGCCCATGCAAAGCATAAAACCAAGAGGTATTGATTTTTTTGCTGCACCACAACAAATAGTGTTCATAGAAATGGTTGTTTTGCTTTCTCAATGAGATAAGCATCTGGAAATCAGTGATTTTGTTAGGCCTTTCAGACATGGAAGCACTTGGAAGTTAAAGGTCATTAATCATTTTCGTCTTTAGGCCTTGAAGGAGGCACGAATTATTCTTCCCTTAAGAGGCTGAGGGGGGCGAAAATTATTCACCATCTGGATCTTTTCATTTCCCTCGCTGGTGAAGAGAAGAGTTCGGAATTTCTCCAGCTGTAATGAATGGGAGAAATAATTTTACTACTTGCAAAGGCTATTGGTGTAATTGTAAAAAGATAAGAGGAAATCATTCATACTTTTCAATCAGATAATAGTACATTTTCAAGTGAAGAGACTAGAGAGATGGTTAACGGTGGAGGAAGGCCCCCCCAACCATTACTGAATATTAGACACCTCCAAAAGTAATTTGAAATGCATGATTGGCTCATTTCAACATGTTCCATTGTTTTCTGTATTTGAAATGTTTAATACAAAAGGTTCAAGTCCCCATTACGGAAGCTTCAGTTCCAGTTAGAGATGAAAAAGACCTGTCTGGTCATCTAGACAGTAAATCCTCTCCCTTTATCAGACTATTACCTATGGGCTGCGTCTAGACTAGCATGATTTTGTGGAAATGCTTTTAACGGAGAAGTTTTTCGTTAAAGCATTTCCACAAAAGAGTGTCTAGATTGGCATGGGTGCCTTTGCGCAAAAAGTGCTTTTGCACAAAAGCATCCGTGGCCAGTCTAGACGCGATTTTACGCAAGAAAGCCCCGATCGCCATTTTCGCCATCGGGGCTTTTTTGCGCAAAACAGTTCTTATCTGTCTACACTGGCCCTCTTGCGCAAGTATTCTTGTGCAAGAGGGCTTATCCCTGAGCGGGAGCATCATAGTATTTGCGCAAGAACACTGACAATCTTACATTAGATCGTCAGTGTTCTTGCGCAAATTCAAGCAGCCAGTGTAGACAGCTGGCAAGGTTTTGCGCAAAAGCAATTGCTTTTGCGCAAAATCTTGCCAGTCTAGATGCACCCATGGGCTACGTCTAGACTGGCATGATTTTCCGCAAATGCTTTTAACGGAAAAGTTTTTCCGTTAAAAGCATTTGCGGAAAAGAGCGTCAGATTGGCACGGACACTTTTGCGCAAAAGCACTTTTTGAGGAAAAGCGTCCGTGCCAATCTAGATGCGGTTTTGCGCAAGAAAGCCCCGATCGCCATTTTAGCCATCAGGGCTTTTTTGCGCAAAACAAATCTGAGCTGTCTACACTGGCCCTTTTGCGCAAAAGCTTTTGCGCAAAAGGACTTTTGCCCGAACGGGAGCGTCAAAGTATTTGCGCAAGAAGCACTGATTTCTTACATTGGAACGCCAGTGCTCTTGCGCAAATTCAAGCGGCCAGTGTAGACAGCTGGCAAGATTTTGCGCAAAAGCGGTTGCTTTTGCGCAAAATCTTGCCAGTCTAGACACAGCCATGGTATTTTGCTCAGTTTACTTTTAAATATGCAAGAGACTGTAGTTCTTATCACTTCCTACAGAGGAGACTATTTCAAATGCAGTATGTCTTACTGCCAAGAAATTCTCCTGATAGTCAGCCTAAAGTTTCCCTTTCTTTAGGCCAGATCATACCCTCTACTATCACTGGATGGTCCAGGAATGCAGAGGATCCTGGGTAATCGGGTTGCCAAATGTCTGGTTTTGAACTGGACAGTCCAGTATTTGAGCTCTCTCAACAAATTGAGAAAATATAAATGAGAAAATATAAATGTTCAGTATTTTCTAAATAAGATGTAATGTAGATTGTGAAGTAATGAATGTCAAGTGTGTCCGGTATTTTTGTTGAAACCATCTGACAACCCTAATGGATAACATTCTCTGTTTGGAGTGCAGTGCATATGGAAAAATAATAAACAGGGACCTAGAAATATTAGAAAAGATCAAAAGAAGATTCAGCTTGGAAATCTGCAAGCTAATATATTTATACACAACTTATTTGAAGCACAAATATCCAATGGGAAGAAGAATAAATCTGGAAACCCAGAAGTGTTAAGTGTTGTGGAGTGGATGTTATGTTGGTTGGCAAAGGGTAGGCAGGCCCACTTACATGGAGGAGCAATGGGGGCAGTTGCCCCAGGGCCTGGAATTCCTGGCTGGAGCCCCAGGCCCTTTAAATTGCCGCCACAGCACCACGCCATGCCCTCCATGTGGCTCTGAGGGCTGGGGGGAAGTGGGGGAAGTGAATGCTGCACTCCAGGTGGTGTGGAGGACTGACTGCCCCCATCCTCGTTCTTTCTGCCCAAGGCCCTGCCCCTTCAGGGAGTGCAGAGCTGGCTCCCCACACACACCTTGCTCAGGGGCCTGTGCAGGCTATCAGCTGCCTGTGGGTGGGCTTGTTCTATCTACAAAACCACCTCCACAATAAAGACTAAGGCAGTGCAAAAGTAAGGATGGAAATACTACACCCCCCTAAAATAACCTTGTGACCCCCTGCAAATCCCTTTTGGGTTAGAACTCCACATTTGATAAATGCTGCTTTCCCCTGTGAAATCTGCATCGTATAGGGTAAAAGCACACAAGACACCAGATTTCACCAAGGATGACCAGATTGTATGGTCCATGATATGTTTTTCATGTCTGTGAATTTGGTAGGGCATTATTTATGAACATTTCTTTTACATTGGTTCAGACAAATATCAAAGGATAAATCATGCTGAGTTACATCAGTATTTGTTAAAACAGAATTTGGTTTAAGGGCCAGATTTGTAAAGGTATCTAAAGATGAAGATTGACATTTAGTAGGAGTTTCCAAAGTACCTTGGTGCCTAACTTCCATTGAAATGAATGGGAGTTGGGCACATAAATACTTTGAAAAGCTCACTAAATACATATCTGTATATTTAGGTACCTAAATATATTTGAAAGTCTGCACTTAAGTTATTAAGTCATTTGTTAATTCCTGGCAAATACAGGAAGAGTGAAATAGATAAGAGAATACTAATTTGACAAATAGCAAAGAAACTCCAGACAAGTCCTTGCATTCAACTAAGACACAGTTGTGCGGGTGTAAATGAGGGCAGAATTTGGTCCATTGTATCTTTGTGGAGGCATAACAAACCAAATGTTGGTTTTCTACTTTATCCACACTGATAATGTATTAACAAAATCCAACATTCAGTACTTCAAGAGTAGATGTCTCAGGCTATTTGCCATGTCTTAAATTATTCCCAATGTATAAAGAAAACACTCACTGCCCACAGATCCCATTTTGAATCCTAGAAAAATTCAAGTCAAAAGAATCAAAGCTTGGGAACAAGCTGACTGCAAGATTACCTGTTTCTTAGAAACTTTGACAGGCTCTTTCAGCACTATCCACGTTACACTCTCATATAAAGGAGGTGTTGTTAGAGAACCAGGATATGTCCAATAATTTAAACTCCAGGGCAGGAGGCATTTTGGGTTGAAGCTACTGAACTGAGCTTTTGAACCCTGGAAAGAACAGATACATTATATTTCTTTATTTAATGTGTGTTTAAGGAGATAGATATTTACTGAGAAACAGAAATATCAGAAGATAGCTTAAAAGTGCACAAATAATCAGATGACCATTTAACTGTGTTTAAGCACTGCAATATCATGAGAATAGCATTTATCTAGTATTGTGGTGATATTACATGGGCTGTGGTGACCCCAGATCCAAATGCTGGCTTAGGGAATGTATGCCCCTGCTGCCTGTGTTAGCACTCAGCTAGTAAAATAAAAGGTCCCCTTGCAATTTGTGCCCTTTCCCCTAGAGGAAGTCAGGCAAAAAATATCTCCTCTGCATAGTGCCCAGCAGAAGCTGCTAACTGTTCACACTTCATTACCAGCATTTGCTTCTACAGAACTGTGGAATTCCTATGCTAGTTACCCACCACTTTCTGTGCTTTACAACTCTGCTTGGTGTCTGGAGCAACAATCCATCCAGGCAAAGGTTGCCTCTAAAATCAACTATGCAAATCTAGAACAAAGAGTTGCAGGGATGTTAAGCTGGCACTGCATGCAGCACCAGAAAAGGTTGCACAACTACTTTCAGGATTGCAGTGGTCCAGAACAGGACACCTGGCTCCATGCATTGTTAGGGAGAAACAAATTGGGGGAGGGGGACCTGCTCGCACCTACTCCACAATCAAGCAACCACAAAACACCAAAATATCCACAAAATACTGTTCATCCCAGATGCCAGGAGGAGTAAGGACAAGGGCATCTCATCCTGAAGGGCTGTCTTGCCAGCTTTAAAAGTAATTACAAGAAATGGCTGCAGGGACAATGCTTCCTTTACAAAAGGTGTAGGGAGGAGCAAGTTGTTGTCATGTTCATCCAGCTATGGCCAAGCACATATTCACAACATCAGAATTCAATAGTACCTCTCAAACACAGAGGCAGGAATAACGTGTTCATTTATTCTGAACTCCTTGTTCGCATAAGGGAATTATAC
The DNA here is from genome assembly GCA_032595735.1 of Pelochelys cantorii. Taxonomy (NCBI): domain Eukaryota; kingdom Metazoa; phylum Chordata; order Testudines; family Trionychidae; genus Pelochelys; species Pelochelys cantorii. Next base: position 26,820,050 of record CM064339.1, read on the forward strand.
TGAAGTTTAGTGCATGAGAGCCTAGAATTCTATGATACAAGGCAACTATGAGTGGTGAGAGACAATATATTAGCATGAAGTGCATCTAAATGATCACTTTAATATGCTCTTGTATTACATTACCTACTAATGACGTGTGAATTTGGGGAGGGGGATTAGAGGAGATGGTATTTGCCGCTTTAATTCATTTTTCTTTCACTCAAGCTAGTGCATCAGTTTATACTGTTGAAAAGTCATTCAAGTGAGGGGAAGATAAAAAGATGTAAGATCAAAAGGAAAAACAAAACTTACTTTAAATTTTACCATATATAGGGCATCAGTTAGTCTGTTCATACTGGCATGTTCTTCTCCAGTCTAAAAGTGCAATTTATAGAGTTGCATGAGAATATAGATATGATATAATTAATAATTATGCTTTGAATATATAATAAGGTTGTAAAATTTTGTTTAATTGGCTAATCGAACAGTCGATGCAATTTGCATTGACTGTTTGATTAGTTGATAAGGGCGCCTCCGCCTTTGAAGTGTAGCAACAACCCCAAGGCTGTTGCTACACTTCAAAGACAAAAGCACTGCGAGGATTACGGGGCCAATGGGGAACTCAAGCAGTCCCCCACTGGTCCCATGCTCCGTGTGGTGTTTCAAAGAGATAGCACCACAGGGAGCCCAGGGTCAGTGGGGGACTCTCACCTGGCCCCGGGCTGCACGCAGCATTTCAAAGCAGCAGTGCCACATGGAGCCCGGGGTCTGGCTCTGGGCTCCAGGCGGCACTGCCACTTTGACGCACCCTTTCCTTTCCACACCCCACCCCCTGTGCTTTCTGATAGAGGCAGTAAGGGGGGGAAGCGACTAGTCAACTAGCGTGTTGACTAGTTGTTCACATCCCTAATATATAACAGACCATTTTATGTTCTAGGTATGTTCCCACTAGGTTGAATTGCAGTCTGCCTTGAATCACTGCTTCTAATAAAGTAATTTACTTTCATGAAACAGCTCTTCTCAGCTTTGTGTCTTAGATCTTAAACAGTTGACAGTTTGATGCTTCTGTACACATAAAATACATACAATTATTTTCATGACTCTTACCTCCAGGAAAATACCAACTACTGCCAAGCCATCTGGAGCTATTGCTGCTTCTCCAAATGTTGCATATTTCCTGGCATTCCAATGAACCAAGTGGAGCTATGAAGGGGAATCATAAATCAGAAGTATGAACAAGCTATATGATAAAGGCCCTCTCACAGGTTGTATTACGCTTAGTAAGCAATAACATCAATCAATTTATCACATAATAATACTTTGCTTGAAGAACAGATTTGCCAGAAAGTCTGGGACATACCAACTCAACTAGGAATTTACCAGGTTCCAAAGCAGTACTTGGAGGGGATTAGTTGAACACACATGCATGCACCCACACACACACACACACACCACTCTCAGGGTATGTCTAGACTACATGGCTCCATCGACGGAGCCATGTAAACTAGTTTACCTGGCATAATCAATGAAGCGGGGATTTAAATAATCCCCGCTTCATTAAAATAAACATGGCCACTGCTCTGTGCCGACGATCAGCTGATCCGGCACAGCGTGGCAGTCTAGATGCAGATCTGTCGGCTGGGGAAACCTTTGCCAACCGATCCCTTATGCCTCGTAAAACGAGGTTTACAGGATCGGTCGGCAAAAGCTTTCCCAGCCAACAGATCTGCGTCTAGACTGCCGCACTGTGCCGGATCAGCTGATCGTCGGCACAGTGCGGCGGCCATGTTTATTTTAATGAAGCAGGGATTATTTAAATCCCCGCTTCATTGACTATGCCGGGTAAACTAGTTTACGTGGCTCCGTCAATGGAGCCATGTAGTCTAGACATACCCTCATAGTCAACTAAAGCTATGTCTCTTCTTCTTTATATGTAAACCATTACTGGCTGCTAGAGCTATGACCCCAACCCCAAAATTATTTATTAGGAAAGTTGTGTAAAGGACTAGCAAGAATGGGGCCCCCTCATCTACCTACTGTATAAACACGGTAATAAACAGAGCACAGATGTACTGGTTATTTACGTAAAGTGTGTGGTGAGAGCTGTCATTACAGGGCATCAATAAACCATCCTTCTGAACTATCACAGTGTGCATGTCTAATTCATCAGTTATATCATAAATGCCAACCAGCTTCCAGTTATAGGCCTACAGGAAGCTCAGGCTCTATATTGAAGACTTTGGCCAACATCCAGAAGATAGATTCCAGACACATAATATTGATGGTAAAAATGATATGCCCGATCTATCCTTTCATGGCTGTAATAGATAAAAAGGTTTCAGGTAAATATAAGGGCAGTATGGTGGCACATTAACCTTCCTTTTTGACAGCCTCTCTGACAGTCCCGCTCTCAGATCTATCTTCTGGTAGTTCTTCTCTAGGACTAGCTAACCCTCTCCAAACCCCACACATTCCCAGTGCCATATCTGTAGTGAAAGCATATCCTACCTTGGAATGAAAAAGCCCTACCTAAGGGAATGCATAGAGGTAAGAGATGGCTTCCTGACCCCATTGTGGATAAAGAGACATGGCCAACTAGAAACTGCATGTAGACAGCACTTCTATTAGTGAATATAAATAGTAATATATTGCTTGGTTAAATGGATGGGATGGGCCAAGCTGAAAAATTCAGATTTGGATGCAAACTTCCCAATTTTGTTCCAGGTTTGTATCTTGGTTGCAAGCCCTCTCAGAGAATGACAGAGGCCTGGACCACTTTGAGTTTAGAGGCCTCAGTCTAGCCCCAACTCCAGACCCCTGATGTAACTTTTCATCCACAGTGGCATACTAAAACCAAAAGAATATATGAAAATGAACACTTGAGACATTTATTTATTAACAATTAAGTCATTATACCAATAGCATGTATATTAAAAATGTAACTTTAATTGTGAGTTTCCACTGCAAGCAAAACTCTTCATTTTAGGAATGCATTTCTGGCTTTGTTGTGTGCAAACTCATTTATAATTGAAGAAAAATCTAATTTATGTGCAACATCACTGTTAAATGTTAAGCACTGCAAGCCCATTCAAATACTCTTATTGCATTGTAGTATGATGATAGTTCTTTCCTTATTTTAACATGTTGAATGTGTATTCACCTGAAGCCACTGATGCAGGGAGATTGACAAAAATATGTAATGCAATTGTGATATTAGGAAATACAGTCGACAGGCCAAGATCGAATATTTCTTGAAAGCAGTTATTTTGGCTTGAAGTCTGGTTTAAAGTTGGTGGAATGTATAAGTTTCAGGAAGACAATCTTGTCACAGAGATCTCTTGAAATTTCATTGTTGTTCCTTTTTTGAAACTGTTCAGCCGCTGAATATAGATCTTCATCACTTAGTTCTCTGAACTCCCAAAGGAATCCAAACAGGATACAGATTTGTCATGGTGACTCAAATCAACATGTAAGACCAGATATGATGGAGTCAACAATAACAAAAAAAATCATTGACTCAATAGTGCCTTTCTGCATCAGATTGAGATGTTAGGCTGCGATTGGTGGAAAACTTAGATGAAATGTCAATACCCTGTGCTACTGATTTGGACTCAGAAAGGATCGTGCCCCATTGATTATGAATCATTTTAGTATCTTTAAGAAGTCATTAATGTTATCCCTCTAAACGTCTAATGTAGCACTGCATGCTTCAATTGCAAGATTACTTTTGTGGATCATTTTTAGCAGCCTCATCCACATGGATGATATTAAAATGCATTCAAATGTGGATGTATACTTACGAATTGACTTAAGCTCAGTGTGAGCCTGTATTGTGAGAGTAAGAGATTCAAGCTCACTTAAAGCCTTTCTCACAGAGTCCAAATGCTGTGCAACTGGTCTAACGCCATCAATTCATGCTGACCATCTCGTTGTTGACATGAAGTGAAGGGTAACAGGCAGATGCTGCTTCAGAATTTCCCACTTTTGAGGTCTGCTACTGAAGAGGTTTTACAGTTGCTGGATTGTTCCAAAGTATGTGATTGCTTCCTTGCATGATTCAGTGCAATCAACACTGACAAGATTCAGGGTGTAGTTACCACAGCTGGAGAAAATGCAGTTTGGATTTTGCTCAAGAAGGACTGCTTGTACTCTGTTGTACTTCCCAGCCATATTGGATCCTTTGTCAGAGGCTTGGCCAATGCAGACCTGAAAATTTAATTTGAAGCCTTCAAGAATTTCTAATACACAAGTGGTGACTTCTTTTCCATTTTTTTCATGAAATTATTGAACAAAATGAATCATTCTTCAACTGAAACCTTTGAATTTCCTTCAATTTTCACATATCGAACAGCCAAGACCGTCTGCTCTGTATGAAGACAGTCTGGAGTTGCATCAATAAATAATAATAATAATAATAATAATAATAATGAAAATAATAGGAAAGTACTTCACATGCCAGATGGATCAGATAGTACTGATACATTTGAAGTATTACTGTTAAATATGAAACAGGGTACACAGTTCAGAGCCTCCTTTTCCGTGCATCAGCAGAGACAGTCTCTTGTGTAGATCTCTCCATTTGGAAGCGTTTTTGTCAGCAGACAAGTGGGAAAAGCATGATTTGCAGCATCTTTCGGTATATTACTTGGAATCTGAAAACAGCCAACTTTGAGAAACTACTGCATTTGAGCAAATTTGTTCTTATCAAGAAGTCTAATATCAGGTTCTGATGCCACTGTTGTTATACCTGCTGTGAAGCATCTCTGAGGTTCTCATTTTCTCCCTGCACAGTCTGTAAATCGAGCATAGATTCTGCATCTATTGCTATTGTTGGCATTTCTGTGTCTTGATTAACAACCTCCTCATTTTGAAGCAGTGGCATTGAAATGTCATTTGCGGGTACAAAGTTTTCGTCATCAGACTGGAAGTGTCACTGTCAGTATGGTCACTGTCTAATAGCTGAGGTGTCTTTTCTATGAGAAATGATGTTATTGGCTTTAAACTCTTAACTGCTGCTTCACTCTGTTGCTTTCACCATCTCTTACTTGACCATTTTACAATCTTCACTTCGTTTTTGTAAAGGAGTTATTTTAAAACACAGTAACACACAATAAATTAATTTGCTAAAAGCTGTTGGTTATACATAAGTTTAATTGTATATACTTGGCAATGAATATTATATAATAACAGTTTGGGAGTGTTATTTACTATAGCCCTTATAGCCTTATTTCAACATCTTGAAATTTTGTCTGAAAACATGTTCCTATTATTAAATTCCTCTAATAACTGGCACATTATTATGAATATGAACATAGGGCTATTGCCAGATTAGATATAAAGTTTATTAAACAACTAGAATTAAAAGTTTATTATCACAAAAAAGCCTTTAATGGTGAATCTAAAACTGGACAAAGAGGTAGCTTACAGGTGAGCCTGATACATTTATTGTATAGGAAGACGCACAAGAAAAAACAGGAATACCAAAATCTCCTATGGAGGAGATTAGATAAACACATAATTTAAAGGTTAAACACACCCTCAGACCAAGCAAAATCACTTTATAGTAAAAGAATTAATTATGACTTTCAAAACCTCTAAACTACGGAAAGACCATAAACAGCATTTCATCATGTAGAATCACTAATTACAGCAGTGACTCCAGTCACGCAGATGAAAACCCGGATGTGACCGAAAAATTGGCGAAGGCCCAAGGTCCCACAATGATTTAAATCAATTTTTTGCAGGTATATAGAGCTTCTTCTGTTGTCTCTGTTATAACTGCAAGGTGTATAATACATAGAAATGACTTGGTAGAAAAATGTCAAAATTTAAGGCCCCTTTGTCTCCTGAGGCCTGGGCCAAATGGCCTTCCTGGCCCCCCGTGATAGGCCCTGCTTGGTTGTAATTAAGTGATTGTGAAAAAAGTTCTTACCTCAGAAGGAAAAGATTTGCTGTCAACTGTATGCTCTGATCCCTGATTATACTTCATTCCCCAATGAAAATGGAACTGCTTTAGCCTGTAGGGACCATCAAGGGGTCCACCACTGATCACTGTAAATAGAAGTGCATAAAGAGAATGTAACAGATTAATTTTTTGGTGGTTTTGTTACTGCCTGATTGTAGAAACTTATTGGCTCAAATAGTAAAGAAACAGCATCTATGAAGAGCCAGAAGGAGGGCGGGGGGGAAAGAAATCATATTTTTGATATACACAGAAGAGAAGCCAAAGCCAGCATTAACAATATATAAATAAAGTGTTTTGTTTCAGCTCTCAGATTATTAGAATTAATAACATATGACAAATGTATTCCTGATTGAAGTCAATAAAGTTACATTAGAGATGTTTCTGATCCATGATCCAGTTTCATCAAATCTGTTGGAAACTCACAGTATCATCTATGAAAGTAAGAATCTCACATCAGCTCCCCCTGTCCAAGTTTAGGCGAAGGTGGGTAAGGGTAAAGAGTTTTTCCTCCAACTTGATATCAGGGACAGCAGAAAGATATATACTAAACAAAGAAACAAAATTTTACAGACAATTACTTATATAAAATTTTACCATATTTCTATTTGGCCTTTGGAAATGTAAATTTGAGGTAAGAGGGCTTAGTAGCTATCAATAAAGCAGCCAAACTATGAATGCTTCCTATTGAAATTCAGAAAGCTGAACTGGTTTTAGTGCTTGGTTTTTTAAGTTGGAATTAGAAACAGTTTTTTATGTGTTTTTAAATAATTCTTTGGAATTGTAGTTATTTGGGACTTTGTGGAAGACAGGGAGTGGATCTGTTGAGATAAAGTAGGTACAATTTTACACAGCCATAGATCATTTTGCTACACTATGGCTATGTCTACACTACAAAGAAAAGTCGGAAAAAGATAACGCAAATTGCGAACCACAATTTGCGTATCTTTTCCCTCTTTTCTTTTGAAAGAGGCTTTTCCAAAATTTGGTGCGTATACACAGCACCAAATTTCGGAAAAACCTCCTCTTTCAACACATCCCTTCTTCCTCATAAAACAAGGTTTACAGGGATGGCGAAAGAGTGCATCTGTTTTTCTGAAATTTTTTTTAGAAATAGTTTTTCCGGGATACCTCTGGTATCCCAGAAAAGAGCTGCAGTCTAGATGTAGCCTATTTCCTCTTTTGGATAATCTTTTTCCCTTCCGCAGAAGTTCTCTATATTCTGTTTTCTGTTAATACCTGAACTTTGTAGGGGAAGTTAATGGAATACCTTGTACTTAACAAAGCAGATTTCATCAGAGGATCTCAAATCACTTTACAGAGGTAGGGAAGGTATACATGGAAAGATTATGAGATTTTGTTAAGGTAAATAGAACATTTTAATATTTTAAAACAATTCTTTTAATAAATGAAGCCCATTAATACTAGGCAATGTGGTCTACACTTAACAAATAAAATAAATATTTTAGGGGAATTCTAGTAATTTCCTTGTGTTTGAAAGTGACAGGATACTATGCAACAGAACTGAAAACTAATAATTTAAACTGTAAATTAAAAAGTATTATAAAGCACACACGCACAGTATCTGTATTTTTTTAACAACATAGTCCTTATAATTTTATTTGTTTTCAAATTATTCATGTTATGGAATTATTTTACTGCTCCTCACATGGAATATTAACTTTCAAGCATGCAGTCCAGAATCCCACCACAAGCTCAAATTGGACTTTGTATGGAAAACCAGCCTTTCTATATAAGCACATGCTTATGTCCCATGAAGTTAAGTAAACTGAAGCCCGTCCCCTTACAGTTAAACATATTCTTATATGTTTTGCTAAATTGGGGCCTAAACTGGGGATTGTAGGGTAGATGAAATTCATTCTCAACCAACCCCAGCTAGTCTGAATCAGTGACCAAAGTTCCTTCATAGCCTCTATACAGACATTTTGAGTCATTGGATCTATTCGAGTGCAGGTCTAATGGCTTTTCCTCAGGTCTCATAGTCCCCAGTAGGCCAGTATACTTGATGGAAAGTCCTTCCACAGAGGCAGAGAGCCCCTTGCCCAGATGCTGCAGTGGTACCCTCACATTGTGGAGCAATGCAGGCCCTCTAGTGCAAACCCTCTGACCTGGGTGAATTTCACTATTAAATGGAAAATTTTTATTATGTATAATTAAATTAAATTAAAATGGATAAACTTAAAAAACAACAAATGGTCTGGTAGCACTTTATAGACGAACAAAACATGTAGATGGTATCATGAGCTTTCGTGGGCACAGCCCAATTCTTCAGATGACCAGAGTTTAATACCATTTACATGTTTTTTTAGTTTACAAAATGATACCAGACCATTTGTTGTTTTTTCAGTTTATCCTGTACAGACTTACTCGGCTACCCCCTGAAGCTTCTAAATTAAAATGGTCCTTGAAGATTATTTTTCCAGATTCATTTTACAAAGCCACTTTCCAAGGCAACATGCTTAAAAGAATCTTTAAAGAAGCTAATTTTAGGCAAGCTCAGATCCATTGTCTTTATTTAAAACTCAGAAAATACACTGGCAAATTGGTCATTCTTTGAGCTGTTTGCTTGTCCTTGGGTTTTTTTCTTTTAAAAGATCTAGTAGCTGTAATTTAAACCCACACCTGATAATGCTCTGCCGACCTTATGGGATTACTTCAAAGGCTATAGAGAGTACCTCAGGCCACTGCAGGACACTCATTTCCCAGCAACCATAACATTTGGGTTGAATATCTGACATATCAAATTAAATTGGCCTTAGCAAAAGCACCAAACTGGATGAATGACCATTAGTTGCTGACATCAGTTAAAGTAAAACAAATAAGCTAGCCTATCAGAGACCTCTGTACTTTTCAGTTACCAATAGATTTCTGATATTCTGTGCTTCAGCATCAGCGTATAAGTGAATCAGAGCAAAATTGTCTATATTTTCTGCAAAACAAGAACAATCTAATGCAGGGGTGGCCAAAGTGTGACTTGCAAGCTGTACATGGCTCTTTTACAGTTAAAATGCAGAACTCCCCCATTCTCCACCTAGCAGTCTGGAGTGGGGGAGCTCAAGAGCTCTGCCTTGCAGTAGTGTGGTGCAATAGGGCTTCTGCAGGACAGGAAGGAGGGTCTTGGGGCTTCAGCAGGAGCAAGGTGAAGTCTCAGCCCAAGCTTAATCAAGCGCCTCCAAGAAGGCTGAAGCCCTGAGCCTCAGCAGGTGTGCCCCAGGTTCCAAATGTCTGAATATTGTTGTATGCAGCTCGAAGAGTCTGTAAGTTTGGCCACCCCAATCTAGTGTTTAACAGCACCAAAGCTCACGCTCCCTAAAGATGAAGTGAAGGATAGAAGGGAACTGCAGAATCTGTCTCCTAAGCAGAATTAGCCAGGGAGTCCATATACTTTCTGAAAAAGGAATTGTGCCATGGGAAATCAACATAGAAGAATCATGTGCTGATAGGTCTAGGTTATCACTAGGATAGGCATGTGGTCTCTGTTCAGCAGATGTAACAATCTTTCCATCCCAGGGCAATTCAGAAAAACCATCACAAGTTGAAATGCAGAGTTTTCTGTCCCCAGTCTGAGTTCTTTATTTATCATGTAGAGATGTGGATATTTTAAGGACACTGCACAGAAACTGAGCACCATCTCTCCACTTTTCAAACCCCTAAGACTGTTGTTAAAAAAATGGCAGGCTCAAGAAAATAGTAAAACAAAAGTGGCTCAGATTATATATCCAACCCAGTAATGCCGCTGATCTCATTTCAGATTTAAATAGCTGCAAAATTGTGCACTAGCCTTTAATCTTTACTCCAAATACTGTATTTTATTATCTCCCTAGCTAGTCCGTGCAGAAACATAAGACACAAGATCTCAATTCTAAGACAGCATCAGGCTCACCTGTCTTGTCATCAGCGTCTTTGAAGTCCACCATGACTGAGTGGCCATTGTTGGAGATAGTAAGAGATGTACACGATTCATATGAGATAATAAGAGGCATCAGACTAGGGTCATAAACTGCTTGTGTGGAGATTATATCTACAGGTGATTGACGATGTCCTTGGGCAACGGGATATGACTTGTACCACTCAGAAGGCCCTTTGAAAAAAAGGGGAAAAAAACGACTGTTATTTCTCTTTTGCCACAGCTGTAAATGAAACATTGCGGCTGTGTCTAGACTGGCCAGTTTTTCCAGAAAATCAGCCGCTTTTCCGGAAAGACTTGCCAGCTGTCTACACTGGCCGCTTGAATTTCCTCAAGAACACTGATGATCTCATGTATGATAGTCAGTGTTCTTGCGGAAATACTATGCTGCTCCCGTTTGGGCAAAAGCCCTCTTGCACAAATGCACACCCACACATTTCTGCATATTCCCTAGCTTCCTGTAGAAATTAAATGCAATTACAAATAGATTATTCCAGAATAGACTTAGTTGAGAAATTTCTCTTTCTCTCTCTTTCTTTCTCTGTTCATATTTTAAACACATACACTGTGTATTTAAGCTTTTGCGGCTAGGATAGTGGTAAATGCTCAAAATTCAAATTAGATGCAGATGACTCAGAATCTCTCAGCTACTATGTGTTTATTTTTAAACCCATTTCATGACTGCAGTAAATCTTTGAGAGACAGGCAACGTTATTCCACAATGCCCACTATGCTATTTCTCTACTGTAAGTGAGGAGTACAGGATGATTATCCACACCTGCGGACTTTCTGACCTCAAAGGGGTGGGATTAAATACCAGTTTAATCACACAGCTTTCTGCTCTAGGAGCTGGAGTACTCTCATGCTGTTTAAGATAACAAGATCATATCTATATCAAAAAATTATTTATTGCTGCCTTTTACTTTTTGTTCCACTTTTGTATTTTACTACAACACACACAGAAATATAATTCTTCTACTCTTTGTTTGGGAAAAGTTATCATGTTGACTTTTAAATACATTAAAAATAACCCAAGACACTTTTTAATTGTTGCATTCTCATTTTTGAGGAAGAGTGGAAAAATGTTAATCAGTCACAAGTGTAAACTACACCACTTGCCCTAGCCTATGTTGGTAAAAAAAAAATCTAATGCAACATACAATGTCAGTCTTTAGCAGGCATTGAAGCACTACCTTATAAACTGCACTAACTTATAAACTATGTATTTTACTTTTCTCAATCTGGGAGCTGTTTTTAAAAGAGACTTGGTTTTGAAATTCCATCAAAGCCTATACAATAGAACTGCCCTCTTATAAGCTTTTTAACAATAAAGTAGATACATACAGATACACATATACATACAAATAACATCTCCTGAGGCTATGCATCTTTCACTCTGTTTAAGAGTGAAACTTGTCTTGCTGCGGTCATTCATCCACACATTCTCTCAAATGATAGAAGCGTAAATATTTTCTGGAGTCTGCATAGTCTCCACATAAGTTTTCTTTATACATACTTTTTTGAGGAGTGGGGGGGCACAGAAAGAGAAGATCTCTAAATTAAAGGTGCTCTTAAACACCAGAAAGAGCAGTATGGCTTGTTTAATAAAAAAGAAAAGCCTCCAATGTTTAAATTCTGATCTATATAATTTCTTGGAATTTAAGGAACATATAATAGCATGAATATTACATTTTAGTGGGATCAGAATGTCCATTACCATTCCACTAAATCTCCTTTATGCAAATGATTGTTTTTGAGGGAGAAACAAAACCCCTGTTAACTATCATCTTTTTGGGAAGCAGATGGCTAAAATATCGTCCACTCCTGTTTAAGAAAGATGCAGGTTTCTTACATACAGATTATGACAGTGCTGTTGATTATGACCAGAGAGCACCAGGTAAAGTTTGTCATCTCCAGGTATCCATCTTTCAATGTTAATACTGATAAACTAGTTAACTGCCTGCTGCACATTTGATGTCTGCAGATGATGAAATGCAGGCATTTCTGCAGGGATTAGACAAGACTACTGAGGAGCTGATGAGGTGGGGAGAGAGAGAGTGATTAGGTTAGGAATGGATGCATGTAACATACCGTCATCCTGTCCGTATCCCCAGCAGTGGTGACCAGTCATTATGCAGGCTGCTGTGCTCTGCTTTGCTTTCAGCTCTTTGATCCAATTGCTGCTGCTTACCTGCCTTTATAATGGCTCATTTGCAGGATGGTGTCTACCTCTTAAAGACACAGAGCAGCTAAAGCAATTCCTGTGGTAAGAGGGAAGAATTTTTGTTCCTGATGGTCCCAGCTATCCATTCAGATTTCTGCTGATGCTGCTCATCCCTTTTCCGGTGTCTACTCTGCCCTGGTCAAAGGGAACCACTAGAATTCACAGTGCCCCATTCCCAGAGTTACAGATGCTTTCAGTTGGCTAGAAGACAAGGCATTGTCAGGTGGCTAGTGGCATGTGTCCATATCCAGGGTCAAAACTGAGACAAAGTAGCAATATTTTCTCAAGCTCCATCCACAAACAAAGCCCAACCCACTTGACCCGTCAATGTTAAATATTGCTTACCATGAATTGCAAAAATCTTCTTACTAGCACCTTCCTCCTTTCTTGGGTGCTCTGCATGGGATGACATCATCTGGTTGCCATCTTTCTTCTTTTTTAATATTTGTTCAACAGTGAAATAGTTAATAATGTTTATACTGAAATTATCATTAAGATTCAGAGTCAACACATACATAAGATGAATGAAAGGAATTTTCCCTTCTCAAAGCTATTGATTTGTGCTGTTTGCAGATTCAGGAAGGCACTGCAATATTGGTTTATCCTCAGTTCACAATTTGTACCTTTTCTTTGTAATCAGGTCTTCTGTGTAAGGAGATTTACATTTTGTAAAAAATACCCAACATGATAGTTTAGTTTCTGGAACAGAAGATGGAAGACTTGAAAAAAAAACTACCAGGTTGCCAAGTCTCCATAACTTAGTCCAATTCTGCTATACCATAAAGGCAGCCAGATGGGAAATCCAATTTGTTTGTAAACACTGAGGGATCTTTGTGATAAGAGGGACCACTCCTCATTATGTCATGGCAAAGAAAGATGGAGTCTCTGCAACAACCTAGTTTTTCCATGGTTTAAATGTATCACCTCAGATATCTCTACTATGCCAAAGAGACTGTACCAAAAGAGACACTTAAATAAAACATTCATTTATCCTTAGCTGGATACATATTCAACCAATAGCAACATATACTGTAGTTACCAATTAAAATCAATGGATCTGCACCTGATTACATCTGCTTTGAATTTGTATTGGTGGCTCACATTAACTCAGAATGATTATTGGTAAAAAGCATATTTTGGGGTGGCATGTAGGCATTCTGGCTGATCATGTTTCCAAATCCATAATTTTTGCTAGATTGAGGGTGCTATTTTGTCAAGACTGCATTACACAAATGCATCAGTGACTTTAATTACAGCAATTGCACACAATAATATAAATGCTCTTACTATGGAATCAAGAAAAAGAGACAAGAAGAAATATAGGAAAATCAGTGAAATTATTGGTATGGAACTGGTACTTGCATTCTTGGAGTTATTTAGTGTGATTTAGTTTCCTTTTTCTAAACATCTCAATTTAAATAATGAGCTTCATATGAAACTTTTGTGGTTGACTGATGTAAACTAATCCATGGTAAGCCCACTATACTCTGATGCAAGCCAGTGTGTCCACATGGGACTTGTGCACTGGTTTAACCATATTCGTTTTTACACTGATTTATCTAAACTGATGTAATATCTGTATTTAAATCACTCAATAGGCTAGGGAGACAGCTTACATTTGGGAGATGGGATTTGAAGAGAAATATGGAATCACTTAGTTACAAATAATCAGGAAAGCATGATCAGGGCAAAAGCAGGAAAAGGATCAGCTACTCACTCTGGAATAACTAGGAAAAGGAAGGGGTCTGACATTCAAGGGCCATAGGGTATGTCTACACTACAGCGTTATTTCGAAATATTTTATTTCGAAATAATTAATTCAAAATAAGTTATTTCGAAATAACTCGTCTACACACAAAACGCATTTCGAAATAACGTTTTGCTATTTCGAAATAGCGCATCCACACTGAGTGGACGCTGAATTGCATTTAAGGCCGGCCGGAACCAGGTCCGACAGGGCATCAGGTCAGGAGTTACTTTGTGAGGCTGCTGCCTGAGGCTATCTGAGGCCTGTGCTTAAAGGGACCCCTCCGGACAGCCGGTTCTCAGCTTTCCCTGCTTGCTTGCCTACCTCAATGAGGGACAGCAAAGTATTTTGTCTCTGCGTGCTCTGATTGCCCTCACTCGGGACACCATAGCACTCTGCAACATGGAGCCAGAACTGCCCCTGGGCACTCTGGTGCTTCTCGTGGATGCGTTGCTGCAATCCTGGCTGCACTTTCTGCAGGCTGCCATCCGGGAGGTCCATCGGGGGGCTGTCAGTATCCAGGAGGCCCTGCGGGAAAGCTTCCACCCTGAGGAGCACTAAGAGCCTCCCTGGTCTGCCCCACTGGGGACTTGTGCTTCATTCCTCCCTCACGTCCTTCCACTTACCCCTCCCTAACCCCCCTTCCTGATGTCAAATAAAATACATGTATTTTCATGAACACAAACTCTCTTTATTTAACAAAACTGGGGGGAGGCGGAATGAAACTCTGGTGAGACTGGGGAAAGGAGGCAGGAGAGGAGAGAAGAGAGGGTGGGAGAGGGGAGGGGGAAACCTGGGAGGAGGGAGCTGGAAGGGGGAAGCAAGGGAAAGAAGGGGGAGGGGAAGCTCAGGGCTCAGGGTTGGGGGTCTCGCCGGACCAACTTGATTTTCATGCAAACCTGTTCCTGGGTTTGCATGTGGCCTTTGGTGGCCAGGCTGGCAGCTATCCTGCCATAGACGGCTGGTTTCCTCCGTCTAGTGCGGAGATCATGGACGTTGGGAGGCATCCCCCCAAACCTGAATAAGGTCCATGATCTCCACCCTGGACCAGGAAGGCGCCCGCCTTCTCCGGGCCCTGGCAGGCTCCTGGGAGCTGGCAAACTGTTCCTGGGGAGCAGTGGAGGGCTGGCTGCCAGTGGTTTGCTGGATCATGTTTTGGGGCCACTGGGTCAGGGGCAGTGACTGCTGGCTCTGGGCTGGCAGGCTTGGAGCTGGCATAGGCACTGTGGCCAGAGTCAACCCCTTTAAGGGCTCCGGAGAGGAGGAGGGAGACTAGTGTTCTTGGTTGAGGCTGGAGTGGCCACCAGGGCACCCTGGGAAGGCTGGAGGCCCCCTATTTCAATATAAGTGTCTACACAGCACTTATTTCGAAATAGCTATTTTGAATCGGGCGTTATTCCTTGTGGAATGAGGTTTACCAAATTCGAAATAAGCGCTCCACTATTTCGAATTAATTTTGAAATAGCGGTTTGGCTGTGTACATGCTAGTAAAGTTATTTTGAAATAACAGCTGTTATTTCATAGAAAATAAGCCGGAAATTGTAAAAACTGAAGTCAGAGAGGTGGAACAGAGATAAATATATAGTAAATCTTGAAAACTCTCCTCTTATATACAGCACAATGCCACTGAAGTCCATTTTACATTATACGTAATGATTAGTGTATATTTCCTCCATGAAAACAAACTTTCATCTCCTCCTATGTATGTATTTACATGTATATAAGAATTTGGCCCTAAGAAGGGCACACAAGAAAATTTCTTAGAAGAGAGGAAACATGTTCCTTTCAGATGTGGGAAAGGAGATTTGATCATAATTTAAGTTTGTATAACTGGGAGTCAAGGAAAGTGAAAATGCAGGAATGACTGTAGAAGAGAGAAAACTATAAAGACAGCTTGAATGGATGTTATAGAAATAGTGTCTAATGCAGAGTATATGTGATGTAAAACATCCCCAAAAGCCAGATTTGACTCTTTTAGAGTCATTGTCTATTCTGATGTCAAGAAATTCTCTTTTAACAGGGAGGAAAGGAGTGTATCTGATTTTCATATTTGAATATGTCTAGTAGATTATTAAATAATTCTGATGACTCAATTTGCCCTAGATTTCAATTGATTCTACCCCAAAACACTTTTTTAAAATGTTAAGATGCAGGTAGAAGCCAGATTCTGATCTCACTTAATTTACAAACATATACATCAGGAATAATTGCATTGATGTCAGTGAAGTTCCACTGGTTTTAGTGAGGAAAATCATGTACTAGATATTCAAATTCTAAGTTTTATGCGTTGATTTTGAGCTAAAAGAGCAGCTGCCCATCTAAGACACATATTTTCTGGAGGCATGTGGCTACATCCTCAGATCATTTTCTTATGGAATGGTAAACTACAATAGAATATGAGAAATTCATGTACTTCAGTAAAACATGACAGGTGAAAAGGGCATTCAACACAAAATCCCTGACAAATAACCTTTTTAAAATGTCACCCTTCCATTCATTCTACTGACTCCTATTCCTCCTTCAGTGTAAGAGTACATCTACACAGCAGTATTATTTTGGAATAACTGTTGTTATTCCAAAATAACAAAAAGCATGTCTACACTGCAAGCCAATATTTCAAAATAATGGCGAGCTGGAGGACTTCTTATTCCGACTGCTGTAACCCTCATTTTACAAGGAGTAAGGGAAGTCAAAGAAAGAGTGATCTTCCTTCAACTTCCTGCTGCGTAGACAGTGTCAAAAGCTGAATTAAGCTATTTCGACTTAAGCTCAATTGACGTAGCTCAAGTTGCATAGCTTAATTCGACTTTTGCCCCGCAGAGTAGATGTGCCCTATTTGTTCATGTCCTATCTGCTGTGTAGACATGCCTTTGGAGACCATAGCAATATTGTCCCATGAATAGATCACCATTCTGAACATCATGACACTTCCTCACCCTGCAGCTGCTGTGTGATGTTGGACAAGTCATATGTGCCTCCATTTCCTCAACCTTAAAAGGGGAATAACCTCCTTTATAAATTAATTTGACACATTAAAACTGCTGCATATACACTAAGTACCATTGCTAAATAACTCCAAAGGAGACTGGAACTGACTCCATAGGTGCTGAACAGGTCATATTTTTCAGATTTTTTTTTAATGGACATACCCGAATTTTTATGAACAGGCTTCACACTCCAGGCAGACTTTGGTTCAGCTGTGAAAGAATAGCTGGTGCATGCTAATGTGCAACCATATAGAGGAGCCAATGAACACAACTTCAGGGACATAAAAGAAAAAAAATATTATTCTGTGGCTATGTAGTAAATGGTTAAGAGGTGCCTTGAGTACATATTGTTGAGGTAGATTTGTGATTTTCTTTGTAGCCTAATTTTAACAAGGGTAGTATTTATGTGATTATGGTGTCAAGTGCCTTTTTTGTTTAATGAGTCTATAGATGTGGTTTGCACATCACTGCATGTTAAGAAAACATGGCAGAAGTACTATCAGTGTGTATATAGGCTGTTAGCCATTTAAACCTTTGACTTCATTAGGTCAAAGCAGATTAAATGTTGAAATGCTCACCATTTGACAACCAGCATGCACCTCAAGTTCCTGAAACAGTATCTGGTTTATCCTGATAGTGCAGTCTCCCCTTACACAGGAATTATTGATGCTGTGAGTTTCTAGACAGTAGTTATCTTAAGTTTATATTTGGATTTTATGTATAAATTGAAAAAAAATTGTAACTAGTTGGCATAGTTATTATTACAGTACAAGAACTGCACACAGAACTTTAAAATATGTAATAAATTTAAAATAGAAAGTGGTATAGCCAATATCAAGCATTCCAAAATTAAGTCAAATCACCCAAAGAGCATGAGATTGGTTTAAAATTCATGAAAATGTAACAGTTGATAAATCTGGGGTCTTTTTGTTTGTCTTATGATGTCCAATGCTTAGGATTCATATTGTCAAGTTTTTCTCTTCAACCATAAAAGTTAGATGTTTCTTTTTAAATCATTTAAACTTGAGATTCTCATGCAATCATATGATTTCAGGAGTTGGGATATACACCTTTCCACCCAAGATACTATCTTGCAGGGCCTGAACAAAGACATAAACTGGATGGGCCATTCTATTCAACATCCAAATTACATCAAAGGCTAAGTATCAGGCACTTAGAGCCTACTCTATTAGCCTCATTTAGCACTGAGACTTCAATTGACAGGTTTTTTTCCTTTCTTTCTCCTCTCTCTCTCCCCTCTTTTTTTGCTTTATATTTCAAACTCTGTACCCCTTGCTCCATATTTGTCATCTGAAGAAGTGGCTTTGCCCACAAAAGTTCATGATACTATTTATATATTTTTGTTAGTCTCAAAGGTCCTACAGGACTATTGGGTTTTTTAAAGTTTTTTAGCTACAGACTAGCACAGCTACCCCTCTGAGACTTTCCACTCCATCATTCACCATCTATTTATTACAAGTTAACATCTTCCTCTCCCCAATCCCAAATATCACAAGTTGGCAACATTGTTAAAATGGCAAAACCAAACCAAATCAGATCCCTGTCACAAAAAGCTGATAAATCTTTTGGCACAGTACAACTAATAATAAGCTGTGGGCACATATTGCTGCTGGAAGGCCTCACTGAAGATTTTGGAGGTTTAAAAGAGATTTCAAGGAGGAGAGAGGCTTGACATACATTAACTAGATAGTCATTCTAATGACGGGGCTAAAAGGAAAAGACTAGGAGTAGGTGAAAGAGAGAAAGGAAGGGGAAAAGTAGCATAGAAAGAAATAGAAGCCAAGATATGAAGGTTCTGTTGGATTCATGGGACAGTATACATAAAGCAAGCAACATTTGCTCAGCTGAGTGGTACACTTCTGACTGAGAGCTATAATTAAATTGAGTGTGCATGTGTTGAAACAAAGTATGAAAAAGAAGCTCTTTTGGATTAGAATTTGTAATCAGTTTGGTCACTGAGGATAACAAAGGAACAGTACAAAGACACCAGATAACAAGAATGAAATGTCAATATTTGATGTCTGTAAACAGCATATACATGCCCAATATTTTAATAGTCACTGAAGTTTCAACAGAAGGGAAAATTTACAATGACATGGCAAACATAAAGCCTGAGAAAAATGAAACTTGCAAAGGATATTGAATAAAAAAAGGGGAAGTACTGTATTTTCTTGCAATATATTATATATCCAACATACAACTCTAAATCACAATTGCACTGTTGTATATTTTAATTCAGTGGCTATTTAACAGCTCCACTGTACATAGTATCCTTGAATTAGACTAAATCTTCCATGTGATACCTTTTATGGGACAACAAATCAGCCAGAATGAACAGGACTGAGGTTGCATTTTAGGTACTTTTCACAAAAAACAGTTCATACCAGTGTAAGAAGAGGCAGTTTGGTCTGCCTATTATGATGTGTATTGGTCCCACAGAGAGACTTTTATAATATGACAACATGGTTACATTAAAGCCTGTGATGATGTTAAGAGTGATCTCACACTCTATAACTTCAATGTGATAATACTTAGGGCATTTTTAGTACCTTCTTAATACTGCATATATTGTACAATACCTCTATTGATATAACCTCACTACACTGTCCTAAAAGTGGCTCTCAGAAAAAAGAACATAATTGGTGTGTCATGTTTTATAAATATGATACAGAAAACCTCGAGCCTGCAGACTTCACGTGTTTCATCAAGGTTAGCTGTTGGCAGCCACCAGATGCTTTGTTTACCTGAGCATCCACAGGCACAGCTGCTCATGGTTCCCAGTGGCTGTGGTTTGTTGTTCCCGGCCAATAGGAGCTGCAGGAAGCAGCATGGATCAGGCTACCACTTCCAACAGCTCCAATTGGCTGGGAACAGCGAACCATGGCCACTAGGAGCTGTGAACCAATGATCTGTGCCTGCCAACAAACAAACCAACAGTTTGGCAGCTTGCCAGTGGCTAAACCTGGTGAAATGCGTGTGGCTAGCGTGCTGGAGGTTCCTCACCCCTTTAGTAAGATCTGAGTAGGTGCTGGAATCCAACAACATGAAACCCCTAGCAGAATCAAGTCATTTGGATGTGAATATAGTGTTCAACAAAAAGAGATCTTGATGTCAGCAAATAATTTATTACATGACAAATAACTCAAAAAGTGAAGTCAACTGTACTTTTCTCACAGCAATTATCTGGGAAAATATCACCATAAAAGACACCATAAAAGACAGGGCATATGTCAACCCAAAATGCAATATATTCTCATAATTCCCACTGTTCAAATTCAGCAGGTTCAGTTGCGGTTTACTAAATATAGATTTTGTTTTATATATAAAGAGAATCAATGGCAGAATGGGAATGTTCTGAAAGGAACATGAGACAAAACTTTGCACAGTATACTTGAACGTCTTTAATCCAGCAATTCTGGGAAACAGGCTATGTAGAATTATGGAATTTTCCAGACCATGTGTGTTTGCCATAATTGAAGGGTAAACAAAGTCCACCTTTGAGGGAGGGAGGGTGCAGGAACGCACTGGAAGTGGGGATGCAGAGTCTGGGAGGGAGGAAGGGTCTATGAGGGGCAAAGGAGTGCGGGGTTTGGGCATGGCTCCATGCCCCCCTCTGCTATAGGAGTGAGCGGGAGAGCCTCCAGACAAGAACTGTGCTGCCCTGCTGTTCCCCCAGCTGGGAGAGAAGGGAAGAGACAGCACGCAAACCGCTTCCTTCTCTCCCTGCCAGATCAAAATCACATGTGTTCCCAGATCAAGGACACCCAGATAAAGGAGTTTCCAGTGTATTACTGCATTCCAGTCAAAATGAATTCTAACATTATTATTATTTGGGTGTAGAGTCCAGTTTATGTAGTGAGATTTCTCACTCAGTGAAGAAGAAAAGAATAGGGAACTGGAAAATGCTATGGAAGAGGGGATATAGGTACGGGTACAGATAACTTGGCAAATAACCTTACATATAGGGCCTTGCAAATCTGCAGATATTTGCTTTATATCCACAGCAGCTGTGGATATTCACAGAGCATATTTGTAGACCATGGATGGATGAAGATCCAATTTTTATATCTAGACCCTGCAAATCTTCAGGTATCCACTTTATATACATGGATGTGAATATTTGCAGACCATGCTTACATATCAGATGAAAATTCATATGTTGTATTCGCACAGGGTTTTACTTATGGAATTCTCTGAAAAGCAGCTACTTGAGTGGTTGGACCGTGGTAGAGGTGTGCAGGGAGCAATAGCCAATTCTATCATGTGTCTGTACAGCATACTCCTAATTCTGCACCATCTACAGGGTATGTACTCTGAGGATGTGTCTAGACTACATGGCTCTGTCGACGGAGCCATGTAAATTAGTTTATTCAGCATAGTCAAAGTCATATTTAAATAATCCCCGCTTCATTAAAATAAACATGGCTGCTGCGCTGTGCCGACGATCAGCTGATCCGACACTGCATGGCACGCGGATCTGTCGGCTGGGGAAGCCTTTGCCGACTGATCCTGTAAACCTTGTTTCACGAGGCATAAGGGATCTGTCGGCAAAGGCTACCCCAGCCGACAGATCCATGTCTAGACTGCCGCGCTGTGTCAGATCAGCTCATCGTCGGCACAGCGCAGCGGCCATGTTTATTTTAATGAAGCGGGGATTATTTAAATCCCCGCTTCTTTGACTATGCCGAATAAACTAATTTACATGGCTCCGTCGACGGAGCCATGTAGTCTAGACACACCCCTAGCGTTTACTACTGCTGCTCAGACTCCTTTCACTTGAACTACATTAATAAGTACATTAGGCAGCAGCAGCAGAAGGCTTTTACCCAGAACGGGGTGAGTGCAAATGGGGATTACTACCCAGCTCAGGTGTGTGTGGGGCTCCTGCTTCGTGTGATGCCCTGGGGGAGCTGTTGGGGTACATCTAGACTACAAGCCTCTTTCAAAAGAGATGGTCTAGACAGCCACATGACTTTCGAAAAAGCGATCTACTAGCACCCAGGCAATCTGGATGCTTTCTTTTGAAAAAGCCGTTTGCGTTCAAGAACGCCTTTTTTTCAAAAGAGCTCTTTTGAAAAAATGCATTCTTCCTCGTAAAATGAGGTTTACTGCTGTCAAAAAACCTGCCACATTGTTTTGATTTAATTTCGAAGGAACGCAACAGCAGTCTAGACGCAGGTGAAGTTTTTTTGAAAAAAGGCCACTTTTTTCGAAAAAACCCTGTAGTCTAGACATACCCTTGGTAACAAATTCTGGGACTGGAGAAGGGTACAAGTGAAACCAGGCTCAGCTCCTTTTCCCTGACTCCTGTAGATGGGTAAACTGGTGCCACCAGGGAGGTTGATGGGAAGCTTGTGCGTTGTGCTAGGTCTGGGGGCATTCCAGGAGCAGCTCAGCACGCCCTACACCTTTTGCTGTTGCCACCACTCTCCAAAGATGAGGGAACTCCGGCTTTATGGGAGCTCCCATGGGGCTGGGGAGTGCAGGGAAAGGGCTGAAAAAGGAAGTTCAACTCTCTCCCCCACTTATGTGTTACAGCTGCTGTGACAGCTCACAGGTGTTCTCAGTGCAACAGCTGCTGCTGCTTGGTGGTAGCCTATCACTGGAAGCTTCAGTGGTTTTGGCAGGCTGCCAAAATCTTTCTGAGTAATGGAAGAGAGAAAGGGAATGGGGATTTTTTTAATACTGCATTCTATCTCGCCAATAAATCTCAATGGAATTTCATGGGACAAAGGAAGGGCTCTTCTCTACTTGCGTGGACTTCCTCTATCAAATAGCAAAGGTCTGCTGAAAACAATGGAGGTGTGAGACTTTCTTACAGAAAAGATCACAATAATGGGAAAGTGTTAGGCAAGCTAAATAGAGGAATTGCTATCAGCTCCCCAAATACTCATCTGTAATCAAGTTATTGCTCCCAGCTGTACATGAAATATTTATTAATAGCCAATTATTACCACAATTTTGATCCTTATCTAGTTTATTCCATGGTGTTTATGTCTGTAGGTTACTGTCTGGAAACTGAACCAAGACATTTGGTCTGTGTCTACATTGGCAAGATTTTGCGCAAAAGCGGCCGCTTTTGCGCAAAATCTTGCCGCCTGTCTACACTGGCTGCGAGTATTTGCGCAAGAACACTGACGTTGTAATGTACAAAGTCAGTGCTTCTTGCGCAAATACTCTGACGCTCCCGCTCAGGGATAAGCCCTCTTGCGCAAGAATGCTTGTGCAAGAGGCCAGTGTAGACAGCAACGTTAATTTCTTGCGCAAGAAAGCCCGATGGCTAAAATGGCCATCGGAGCTTTCTTGCGCAAAAGAGAGTCTACACTGGCACGGATGCTTTTGCGCAAAAGCAAATCTTTTGCGCAAAGGCACATGCCAGTGTAGACGCTCTCTTGTGCAAATTCTTTTAACGGAAAAACTTTTCCGTTAAAAGTATTTGCGCAAAATCATGCCAGTCTAGACGCAGCCTTGATGTCATGTTATGAACAACAAAGATATTATATACCCATATCCCAATTTTTTTGTTTCTCATCATCATTCCATCTTCATTGTTGTTCTGGAAGTCAATATAGTTGCAATATATTCCATAGTTCTCCACATAAAATACAAAATCAATATGATTTAATTAAATGGTTTTAAGAGGAAAGCTATGAAAACAGAAATTGAATGAATGCATGGATGCCACTTACTTCAAAAACAAAATTAAAAATTCTTTTAATTTTGTTGTCTTAATCTGTTCCTTATATGCTGGTAGTTAGACCTGTTTCCTATTATTTTTCAATGCTCTTTCAATGTGAAACATTTTTTTTCAGTTTATACAACTTAAGTCTATTATTCATGCAATAAGCTAAACATAAGTGTATAATATCAAACCCGTGACACATACCACTGTACCTATAGATGGCATAATGCCAGTCATCCTATTTACCTTTCTATCTATGCTGGCTTCATAAAAAGTAGCTAACAAAGTTATTACCTGATTTGTTAAGTGAATTATTTTTTCTTTATATACAAATTCATGGTCTTTTGTGTGGCATTCCTTTTGTACATATTTTTATCTTCTGAATACGTTTCTGCAAACTAATTATTTTTAAGATTTATCATAGTTATACATTAAAAATAATCAAAATTTGACAGTGAATATTTTTAGGATGAGCTCGTAGTTATGCCCAATCATCCTGTTGTTAGTTTCACATGTTTGCAGTTATACTACATGATGCTGTCATAGGCCTAGGCTCAGGAAAGTGTATAATCGTTGGATAGGTCTTATGATGCTGTCACTGATATTAACTGAATATTAACAAGCTTGTGCATAAATATGCTATTTTTATTTGTTTTGGGGTATTTTACATAAGGAACATACGGTTTTATTAAATCAAATTTATCAAAAATGTCACACTAAAACTTCATGTACAGTATAAAAATAAGTATCAAATCACCTCCAATTCCCCAAGAAGCTTCTGCTATGTGTTTCCTTCATACTCAAAGAATCAGTTATAAAGTTTACCTTTGAATCCCTTAATACTATCCATAAATGGTAAAGATATAGTCATGTCTAATTAACAGTTATAATTTTTTTATTTTGCTTCTCTCGCCAAAAGGGAAGTCATATGACCAGTAGACAAATTTGTGAACTACTAACAAGAAGACACATTATAGCTAGTTAAATTGACAAGGATGTCTTTTAAGCACCAAAAATGTGTATGATCATTATGAAATATTTCTGGGGAGGAGGAAGGAAACTCAGTACATTATTTTGCATAGAGAAGAAATGTCTTATCTATGCACTAGGCTACAGGGTCCAGTTTAACGCCCATCCCTTCCTAGTATGGGGTACTGAAAGTGTTCTCTAGTGAAGAACACAAGCCCTGTCACCCACACCTTATTTTGTAGAGACTGTTCAGACAAGACACATGACATGTTTTAGTGATTTTCCAGACCTACCCATAGCTTTTAATACTTTGTGACACTGAAACAAACACGCAAAATAAAGGGCTCACCACACCCTAATGCATTTGGTAATGAATATAGAACCCAAATACTGTAGATTGTTTAATAATTTTTAGCTCCTCAGACCTTCCCTATCCTGGGGTTATGTCAGTCACTTGTCTAGAGGTGCATCTCTTCTCCCCCCCTTACCCTATCTCCTGCACTTTTTCCTTCATTTTGCTAGGGCAGTGGTGTTCCTATGGCAGTGATGTGCAATCTGCAGACTGCAGACTACATAAAGCCCATTGCGGTTCTGGTGTGGCCCACAAGATGTTTTGTTTACCATTGTCCACATGCAGGGTTGCCAGATTCCACTAGTTTTCATCCATGTAATTGTTTTTTCCTATCAGTATTACTGAAATGACATGCATGTAAAGCAAGGGCTCATGAAATTAGCTGCATGTTTATTGCTCACTTTGAGTGTAGGAGTTGTGTGCTCTCTGTGCATCCAATCAAAGTGCTGCTTCAGTTCAGTCGCACAACTGCAAATTCTAGGTACACAAACACAGTTAGCAAAACCACCCTATCCTGGGAGACCTTCTTGCAGCCCACTGAGATGGAGACAATCTTGCAGCCCACTGAGATGGAGGGTCCACTCATGTGGCCCACTCATTAACCTAGATTGCCCATTGCTGGCTTAGGGTGACCATATTTCCCGAACGGAAAACAGGACGTTTGGGACTGGCCTGAATCCTCCCATGCAGGGATGGCCCAAGCTACTTGTCCAAGCCCCCTCCTTCCTGAGGGGGACAAAGGAAGAGGGAGGAAGGAGAAGCAGGACTTGGGTGAGCAATGATGCACATACTACATAAGGTGACCATATTTCCCAAAAGTTGGGGCTAACATCACCGCTTGCCCAAGCCCTGCTTTTTCCCTGCTAGAGCCCTCTCTCTTCCACCCCTCCTAGGATGGAGTAGGGATGTGAATGACTAGTCAACTATCCAATAAGCATACTAGTCAACTAGCCGCTCCCTCCCTTGCTGCCTCTATCAGAAAGAGGCAGCAAGGGGGGGGGGCCCCCACGGGAGAAAAGGGGGGGGCCCCCCACGGGAGAAAAGGGGTGCTTCGAAGTGGCAGCACTGCGTGGAGCCCAGAGCCAGACCCTGGGCTCCACATGGCACTGCCACTTCGAAACACTGCAAGGATCACAGAGCTAGCAGGGGACTGCTTGAGTTCCCCATTGGCCCCATGCTGTTGCTACACTTCAAAGGCACAGGCACCCTTATCAACTAATCGAATAGTCAATGCAAATTGCATCGACTATTCAATAAGTCAATTAATCTACATATTACAAGCGGCTCCACCCACTTGTTCCTCTGCTTCCCACTACTTTTACAAAAGCGGGCATTTGTCCCCTTTGCACTTTGCAGCTGATCAAGTTGACAAGAGCAAACGGGACAAATTCCCATGTTTGCCCCAAAAGTTGGGACAGCTGAGATAGGCTTAAAGGGGACAGTCCCAACCAGCACAAGATATGATAGGGCCATCCCCGACCCTCCGCCTAATTTTGCCAGTCCGCTCCCTCCCGCCAGCCCCGGGGGCTTTCTCCGCAGCACGTGTTGCCCTCTGCCCCGCCCCCGCGCTCCCGTCCTCTGCATTCTGAGGGCAAAGAGAAGGGCAAAGGCAGAGCCGGGCCTTCAGCCGGCTTCACTGAGAATGCGCACGCCGACCGCACATGCTCAGTGACAGCCGCACGGCCAATGCGGAGGGAGCCGAGGGGCGGGCAGCGCGGCTCTCAGTTGTTCGGCCGGGAGGGCCCGGCGCCATGGCGCAGCAGGGCGGCCTTAGCATGAAGGAGCAGAAATACGACCGGCAGCTCAGGTAGCGGGACCGCCTCCGGCCGGCCGCGTCCCAGCCTGGACCACTGGGGGCGCAGCGCTCCTCCCTCTCCCCGGGGGGGCCGCCCTGCCGGGCAACCGGCTCAGCCTCCTGCCGGGCCCACGGGAGCAGGCAGTGGCGCCCCGCGCGCCTTCCCTCTGCAGCCCAGGGCCAAGGCGCGGCTAGGCTGGTGACCGTCCCCCGGGTCCCAGTACCCGGGACCTGTTCCAAGCGCTGCCCGGGAGCAGGGACGGTCTGGCTGGGTGCGGGCAGGTCGGCTCGCCGCTCTGTCTGTGGCATGACAGGGGGGTGGTGTCGCTAGGGGCTGGCCAGACTCACGCGTTGGCCTCCACGCGGGGAAGAAATCGTTGGTGTGACAGTGTTCACGGTTGTGAAACACGATTTTGTCGGAGGGGAATAAGTCTCAGAAGAGTGAAACGCCTCGGTGTTCATTTGGTGGAAAATCAAAGTTTTCAAGGGGCCAAGGGAGGCAGTTTTGCACCAGCTCTAAGCAGAGGTGTCGCTGATTTCTATACTCCTAAAAGTGTTTCATTAGCAAACTCTTGGAAACTATGAGCCGATGCATGACATTATAATTGCATTCTTTTAAAAATTCCATTTTGTGTCAGTATTGAGGTGGGTCTGCAAGAATGCCGCAGCTGTCAGTATCCCAACCAAAAGATCGCGTTTATTTAAAAAACAAACAAACAAAAAAACACACCACTGTGAAAGCTGCAAAATGGGGAGGGCGTTTTTACCTGTTATAAAAACAACAAATGGTCTGGTAGCACTTTATAGACTAGCAAAACATGTAGATGGTATCATGACATGTTTTGCTAGTCTATAAAGTGCTACCAGACCATTTGTTGTTTTTTTCTGTACAGACTAACTGTGCAACCCCATGAAGCTTCTTTACCTGTTATATCACTTAAAATACCTAAGCTACTTTACTTCTCCCCCAGTTTCATTTTTGAGTCTGACTCTTGAGTCAGTAGCAGCCTTGATGTTAAATAATCTTGTAGGGGAGTGAAAATGACATGATTCTTGAAAAAGTCATTGCTCCCTAGTTTCCAATAGCAGTAGTGAAAATTGATGAGACTGTGCCATACCTTTTTTACTCTGAATAGCAGTAGAGGGGATAGAGCTGCAGGTCTGCAGGAAAACAGTATAGATTCGTTTTTGGTTCAAGTTTGGAAATTATCTCTGCAACTATACAGGGGGGGTTATTTGTTGTTAAAACAAAGACCCAGAGCTGGTGTATAAGTGGATTGGGTGTTTAATTGGTCAAATAACCCTTTAGAAGTCACTTAAAAATCTTGACTGAGTCACCATACAGAATGTGTTGCAGCTTGAGGACAAAAATCTTCAGAGTGAGAGAGAGAAGCATGTCCACAAACTACTGTAAAAAACACTCTTAAGTAGTTTGTTTATCTTTAAGTCTCACAGGACAATTTGAATGGATTTAAATGTTGCTTGACATTTTGGAATCTTGTTCTGCCTTTTCCATAGACATTTTTTCCCCTGCATCTGAAGGGACTAATGGTAAAATCCTGACCCAGCTGAAGTCATTGACACAAGTCCCAGTGTAAATCATGTTTTGAGAGATACTGCTTAATAGTGTACAGAGAAAGGGTATGCTAAACCACATGAGCTATATCATATCATATTCCTACTGTCGTTCAAATTGTATTTGCTAACACGAGTTACTATGTCCTCTGAATGGTTCTGTATTTCTTGTTTTGTAGGTTGTGGGGTGATCATGGACAAGAGGCTTTAGAAGCTGCTCATGTTTGTGTGATAAATGCATCAGCCACAGGAACTGAAATCCTCAAAAATTTAGTACTACCAGGTACATACATTTCAATCCTAAATGTTAGTAAGATTTTCAGTTTGAATAATTAAAAGTGCATATTTCTCATTTGTGTAATTTTCAAGGTATTGGTTCATTTACGATTGTCGATGGGAATCAAGTCACTGGAGAAGATGTTGGAAACAAGTAGGTTTACCATTCATTTTCTACACAAGTTCAGCAGGTTTTAGTAGCTTTACTATCTACTGTTTAAAAATAATTATCTAATTTACTGTAACTGTAGAAGCTACACTCAAAACAAGCTGGTTGTTTAAGGTATTTTGTTTGGGGGGTTGTTTTTTTGGATGGTTGTGAAATGTACTCTGTTAATTGGGAGTTTCTTATTAATTGCCCTCTTTTTTTTTTAAATGCATTAGTTGGAAAGACCATATTCTTCAAAAAATACATTTAGCAAATGTAGTGAATATCTTACTTTCTTATTGTGACGTAAGGTTCCCTGAATTTTTTATATGTCTAAATATAGTTTCATGGCTTTTTAAACTGTTTTGTCATCAAGACATATTACTTTTATAGAGGGAGACAAGGGAGGTGAGGTAATATCTTCTATTGGACGGGCTTCTGTTGGTTGCAGGTACTGGACTTGAAGCTACACAGAGTTCTTTGAGTATGGAGAAGTAAACCGTGTGCTCTTCCTTGGCTTCCAAACTCCTGAAAAATGCATGCATGTAGGGAAAACCTAGAAAGTCCTGCATAAATAAAATATATGTACATTTATATCAAAATGCAAGTTCTGTGCACTCTGTGTAGATATTAAATGGTAATAACTTAGGCCCAGGTCCTGAAAGGTGCAAGCAGGCTCTTGTGCCCATGTAAAGCTTGCTTGACTTTAAAAGGGCTTTGTGAGCATAGGGTTCCTCTGCACTGGAGACTTTAGCTGGACTGAGACCTTAATTATTTAACAGCATGAAAAGTAACCTGCAATGAGTTCCTCACTGGAAGAGTGAAATTCTGCATGTGCTACAGAGTTTGCAGATTATAGGGCCTTAGAGCAGTAGTCCCCAATGCGGTGCCCCCCGCCGGAGCATTTATATGTGCCCGCCTAGTGACCAGGGCCGGCCCAAGCCATTCTTGCGGCCCCTACCCTGGGCACACGGCACATGCACAGTGCTGCCCTGTGGCGCGTGCGCGGCCCCCGCCCCGGGTGCGCAGCACATGCGCGGTGCCACCCCCAGGCGCCCAGCAGCCCCAAAAGGTTGGGGACCACTGCCTTAGGGACTGGGATAAGGTTTCTTCAAAAATTTGACGTGACAAGATACTCTTAAAAGAAATCAGGCAGAAAAATGTGATTAAAATTAATAATTGAAAGAAATAGATATTAAAGGATTTATTTTGTCCTGCATGAAGCTATAATAAGCTTCCTTACAGTGCAGAACTTAAATGCTTTTAGTTTTGTGAAAAATACTATTAATGTGGCTTTCTGTTATCTTTCTTTTCTCAGTTTCTTTCTCCAAAGAAGCAATATTGGCCAGGTAAAGCAATAATAAACATAGTTGTAAGTATATTGTGTGGTTGTGTAGAAAATGAAAATTATACATAAACAGATTAAAAACTTCCTTACTTCTGTAGTGGTGAGTGAGAACAGAGCTCCAGGATATGAATGGGAACAAAAGCCCAGTTTTGGCCATGTTGAGTTTAAATTGGTGGCTGGATGTCCAGAAGGAGGTGTTGAAAAGACAGGATGTGACTTCAGCTTGATGGAGGAAGACAAGTCTAGGGTGGACAGCTAGATTTGTCATCAGTAAAAAGGACCATATCAAATACAGAAAAGAGGCAAGGATAGAGTCCTAGAAAACCTCCACCAAAAACCAGCGAAAGGGGGAGAGGAATGAGAGCCCACTGAAAGAACAATAAGAGGTAGTAAGACAATTAGGAGAGGATAAGGTTCCAGGAGGGAGGGTATGAGTGATTGTGCTAAAGGGACTCAAGATGTCTATGCAGTGATACTCAGTCTGTGGCTCTCAAGCCACATGTAGTTCTTTGAGGTGCAGCCTGTAGCTCTTCTCCTTCCATTCCTGAGCACCGTGAGCAGCTGATTCGCAGCATTCCAGGAGGCAGCGGGTCCGGATTAACGCAGAGGTTTTAGGGGCTGCAGCCCAGAGCCCCTGGCTAATGGGGGCCCACAATAAGATTTTTAGGCTGCCAAAAATTCAAATCTTATTGCGGGGCCACCCTTAGCACTGGGCTGCAGTCACTAAAGCACCTATATTAATCTGGGGAGGAAGCGTGTGGGGGCGAGTTGGCTCTATTTGCTGCTGTGTCTCCCTCTTCCCTCCACTGGGCTGGAGCTGCACAGCAATCTTGGGAAGCTCCAATGCTCCATCTGTGCACTGGCTCACTGCGGGGGGATGGTGGTGGAGGGTGACCAGGGCAGGCAGGGAGCCTGCATTACCTCTGCTGTGCTACCAAATGGGTGCTCCTGCACCCCAACTGCCTGCCCCAACCCTGAACCCCCCTCCTGCACCCCAAACCCCTCAGCTCCACCCTCAGCCTAGAGCTTGCACAGAGAGTCAGAGCCCTCTCTCCCATCTTGCACCCAAACCTCTGCCCCAGCCTGGAGCCCCTCCCGTATTCTGAATCCCTCATGCAGTAAATAAGTTAGCTAAATATAGTTTTCATAGTATTGAAAATTTGTTTGAAAATTTTAGTGTTTGGTTGTATTTAGAATTTAATATTATTGTATAGGTGTTTGGTGGTCTGATGTGCAGGGCATACTGTAATCATTTGGCTCTTTTGGTTTATGGTGGTTGCAAATGTGGCTCCTGAGTCCCATAACAGAGTACCACTGGTCTGTAGGAAAGACACTAGGCCTGAATTATGTTTAGCATGATCTTAGAAACCTTAGTTAGAGCAGTTTCAGTGGAATAATGAGGGTGGAAGCCAGACTGAATAAGATGGAACTTAAGAAACGAGAGATGACAGTTGTGACAATTATTTGAGATGGGAGAAGAGAATGTGGATGATTGTTTGAAGGGGATTCAGGGACCATGGCAAATTTTTAAGATGAGGAAGACTAGGGCTGAATTGTGGGAGTAATAAACCTCTTGAAAATGAGAGGTTGAGGGGACTAGGAAGGTTAGATGTAATGGAATCCTAAGGGCAGAGGGAGGAGTTGGAGCTGGAGAGTAAGGAAGATGTCTCAATGTCAGTGAGAGTGGAGAGGAAAGTGCGCGCTAGACTGGGGAGAGTGATAAAGGATGTCATACAGGGTCTTGTCCAGTGTCTTCTCTAAGCGAAGTGTTTGGGTGGCAGCCCAGGAGAGGTTCAGATGTCACTCAGCTGATTATCAGAGCGCCGCAATGCCAAGAGCTGGCATCATGTATTTCTACTTGTGGTGCACATTTTCACATACCTTGGTGC
Source organism: Pelochelys cantorii (assembly GCA_032595735.1). Classification (NCBI taxonomy): domain Eukaryota; kingdom Metazoa; phylum Chordata; order Testudines; family Trionychidae; genus Pelochelys; species Pelochelys cantorii. The sequence goes on from CM064339.1 coordinate 26,851,932, forward strand.
ACGTTAAAAATTTATTCCACAAATGAATGGCAAAATTAGAGGGAATATTGGTCTTACCTCTTTTAAAAAAAAAAAACCTGAGAAATCAATAAGATTCTGAATAGAGAGGTATGAGGGAGCAGTTTTATGAATTTCATAAAATCCTTAAATTGTATTCTGTCTCTGTTCATCACTATTGCTTCTAATTTATCAGTAGAACAGATTTATAAAAGCATTATTTACAAAAATAATTTAAAATGGGAGAAAACCACACATAATCTAAAAGAACATTAACTTGTATTTTCTAATTTAAGTTGGGTTTGTGTCATCTTAAAAGTTAATTTAACATATACTGTAAATGAAATAAGGTTCAGTCTGGGATATTGGTGAAGTATAGAGGTTACAAGAACAGGTTTAATTAATGGATTATCTTTGCCATTCCGGTAGTACATGCTGTTTCTTATCTTCCCCTGTGCCTTATTTTCCTTCCCGCCCCCCCACCCCCCCCCAAATCTTTTGGCCTCATCTTCTGCTAGTTCCTTCTCACATTATAAGTATTTTCACTAGCTCTTCCTCACTTAAATATCTTCTTGCCATCACTGTCATTGCTCTGAATTTCATCAGCGCTTGCTTAACTTTTAATGTAACAGTCCCTAAGAAAGCTGTATCAGGAGCTTACAGTGCTTCCAATACAATAATTTTTAAAATTAGAAATAAATCAGTTATTACATTTTTACCATTTTTAGATTTGTATAAGTAAAGTACAGCCTGGCTTGTACAAAATCCTTGCTACTACATAATGATTTTAAAATGAATGTGTGGTTTGAAATAATTGAACTGTATCAATATTCCATAATGTACTTATTTGTAATATATTTGTATGCTTACTATAAAACATAAAATCAACTTATAAATTACAGGTATGTTTAAACAGGCATATTTTTAATTGTTTTAAAACAGAACCGAGCCCAAAGTGCTACAGAGCTATTACAAGAATTAAATAACGATGTTTCAGGAAACTTTGTGGAAGAGGTTTGTATCGTGGAATTCCTTGCTATGTTTTGATGTTTAAATTCTTGGGAAAATATGACACAATAAAATAATTAGCAAATAAGTGTATTTATATCTGTAATTTTTAACATAAACCTTTATGGTAATACAGATCTGGAAAGAAGATCTCAAATTGTGGGTCAAGTTCATTTATGTATACTTAAATAACTTCTGTAATTAATTATAATAAAGATTCAGAAGCCACATCTAGCATTTTGAATCCAAATCTAGTGTTGAGTACACGTGTTCACTTTAACTTTTGATAAATTTTCTTTATCTTAGAAAGGCATAAGCATATTTTCCAATGTGTGTGAATTTTTTTTGTACTTTTATTAGAGTCCAGACAGACTCCTGGACAACGATCCTTCATTTTTCTGTCGGTTTAACCTAGTGGTTGCCACTCAGTTACCAGAAAGGTAGAGTCCTGTTCATATTTTTAAATTTTTTTACAATTATAGTTTTGTTTGCAGCCTTATTGTGGGAAAATATAATTTATGTGAAGCAACATTGCCTTTTTTGCTATCATATGCAACGTTTATAGACAAGAAAGCTTAGGGTGATAATTTTCATTATACCTTTTGTATGTTAATACACCAGTTTAAGTTCTTGTATTGATTTGTTGTTAGGCACAGTTTTAATATTCACTTAAATATTGAGCACTTTTCTCTAGTGAGGGAGTTCTTCCCGATCCACCACAGTTATGGTGGTTTAGTCATGTAATTTGAGGACTTGCATGTAATGGGATCGGCAGTAGCTGCAAGCCTTCACGGAGGTCTCTACCACCCATTCAGTTCCTTCTTTTCCTACTGTACATAACTATATTGACACACACTACTTCAGTAAAAATTCTGTGTGGCTCTGTCAGAATCTTTGTCAGGGCAGTCTATTAGGAGTTCTTTTTTTCAGTATATGCTTCTCACTAATCTCTTCCTTTCCAATGGCAATTATTCTATTAGCTTACATTCCTTTTTTAAAAGTTTGGAACCACAGAAATCAATGCAGTGCTAATGGACCAATGGCTATAAATTAACTGCTAATGTCTTGTTGGTGTAGTGTTTAAAATATCTCTTATTTCATATACATTTCTGGCATTCTTTTGATCATATTATATTTTTAGATTTGAATGCCTCTCTCTCACGGGAAACTTTTTTTTTTTTTAATTGTCACACCTGATTATCTCTTATATATTCTAAAAGTCAATTTATTTTCATTTTCAGTACACTGGTGCGTTTAGCTGAAATTCTTTGGAATGCTAACATACCTCTGTTAGTCTGTAGGACTTATGGACTAGTTGGCTATATGAGAATTATTATTAAGGAACATTCAGGTAAGAGATTTCTTTAGAAATTAGATTTAGATCGTTTTAAAGGTGGAAATGAAAGCTCTTTTCAAGATGTTTTAGTTGTGATATTTATGTAGATGACATACTTCTGTAAGTATTTATGTAGATGACATACTTAAACTATTTCAGTTTTATCTTGTGGTTTAGTGTTAGTGATTTAGTGTTAGTTAATATCCTTGGCATTTGCATTTGGAATTTCCCACCCCAAAAATCATTCTGGGCATGGACACGGCTTACTGAAAATTGCATGCAACAAGTAATTAACTTGATGATGCAGCAAAATGGGAGACTTTTGTCCAGTACTATACTGCGTTGTATTATGGAATACATAAACAATGAGGCATTACTTCCACTAATGTATAAATATGCTAATAGGGCTCGCGTCGCAAAATATTCAAGTACTGAATATTTACTGCTATGTTTTGTAATCTACGGACAATCTATCTTGCTTATATTTCAAATGCAATTATCTTGTGTAACTCTTTGGCAGTCGTAGAATCTCATCCAGACAATGCATTAGAAGATCTGAGATTGGACAACCCATTTCCAGAGCTGAGGGAACATATTCAGTCTTATGACTTGGATCATATGGAAAAAAAGGTTGGAATGAGACTTGCATTCTGTGCTCTAAAATGCATTCAGATATAGGCTCCATTATTGCAAGTAATTCCATACACCTGGGTCTTTTCTCCTGCACAGAGCCCTACTTACGCAGAAACGGTTGCGGAATTGGAATCAGTGTCATTGCTCTTCAGTGGGGCTGGGGATGAGGGGGTTCAGTATGCAGGCTTCCTCAGGGAGAGAGAGGACTACCCTGATGAAGAGGAACAGCAAGCAGTGTTCCTGTACAAATGGTGTGTGGGTGGGTGGGTGGGTGGGTGGGGTGTTGTCCCTAAAGGGCACTTGCGGGATAGGAGGCTCAGGGCTGGGGCAGTCCCAGATGGGGGTGGGGGGTACCAGCCCTCCCCTTTCACCTGCCAGGTAGTTCTGTCTCTTCTCTGTATATGGTTTAGGCTCCGCCCCCCGGCCCCTCCCAATGCATTGGAGTGGTGGGAGCTTCAGAGCCCACCTCCAATCAAACCCTTACCTTGCTTTAAGTAACTGTTTAGGACTGCTTCCTTTTATCGTTAGAGCTAGGACCACCAAATTTGGTATACAGAAAAGAGACAGAATCACCAGGCAGGTGAAAGGGGCTGGCTTCCCCCCATTCTCCCACTGCCACCCTCCATTTGGGACTGCCCAAGCTCCCAGGGAGCTGGGGAGTGCAGGGGACAGATGAAACTGGCCCTGCCCCAGTGGCGGATATGCACCCTCCCCTGGTTGTGCCTGCCAAAACTGCAGTGGTCCTGGAGGTGTGCTTCTCACATGTCCCCAAGCTGCTGTGGTGAGAGAGGACTGGGGTTGGCCTTTCTCCCCAGGGCAACCTGCAAATTGAATCCCTCATTTCCAGTCCCACCCCATAGCAAAGATTTAAATGAAAAAATAAAAATTATTTAAGTTAAGGCTCCGAGCAATGCTGAATAAAACCTCTAATTATATAATTTTATTATATCTATCTAGAGAGAGAGAGAGAATTTTTTTTACATAACTGTACTGAGAAACAAAACAATGTAAAATTTTAGAGCGTACAAGTCCATTTAGTCCTACTTCTTGTTCATCCAGTCTCTAAGACAAACAAGTTTGTTTACGTTTATGGGAGATGATGCTGACCACTTACTTATGATGTCACCTGAAAGTGAGAATAGGTATTTGCATGGCCTTATTGTAGTCGGCACTGCAAGGTATTCATGTGCCACATATCCTGAACATTTGTATGCCCTTTTACAGTTTGACCACCATTCCAGAGGACCTGCTTGTATATTGATGATGTTCATTTAAAAAAAAGTGTTAATTAAATTTGTGACTGAACTTCTTGGGGGAGAATTGTATGTTTCCTGCTCTGTTTTATCCACGTTTTGCTATATAATTCATGTTTTAGCAGTCTCAGAGGATGACCCAGCACATGTTCATTTCAGAACACATTCACTGCAGGTTTAACAAAATGCAAAGAATGTACCAATATGAGATTTCTAAGGATAGCTACTGCACTCAAACTAAGGTTTAAGAATCACAAGTGCCTTAGAAAATCTTATAGAGATGAGGTGTAGAGCATGCTTTCAGGAGTCATAAAAGAGCTACACTTGAATGTGGAAATGGCAGAACCCAAGCCACGAAAAAAGAAAATCGGTGTTCTACTGGTGGCATCTGATTCAGATGATAGAAAATGAACGCACTTTGTTTTGGATTGTGAACACCTGTTCTCACTTTTAGGTAATATTGTAGGCAAGAATAGGGAGCATTAACTCCTGCAAACTTATTTGTCTGAGCAGTGGTCTCAACAAGAGAGAGGACAAAATGGACTTGTAGAATCTAGAGTTGTACATTGTTTTGTTTTGGAATGCAGTTAACTTTTTGTACATAATTCTACATTTTTAAGTTCAATTTTCATGAGATTGCATTATAGCACTTGTAATAGGAGAATTGAAAAATACTATTTTAACTGTGCAGATATTTGTAAAAAATAATTATAAAGTGAATACTATATACTTTGTATTCTGTATTGTAATTGAAATCGATATATATGAAAATATTTAATTGGTATTCTGGTATTGATTAAAAGCATCATGAATTGTGATTTTTTTTTTTTAAATCACTTGATACCCTAATAAAAACTACTTCAGTATTTGATATTTATAGTATATATGAGCACTGACAGAATCAAGTTGTATACATTGGTCTGCATTTTAAGATGTAAATTAGGGAGGAAAATTCTAAACAGTGATTTGTGGCGAAAATCTTTCACTTGTGGAAATGCAAACTTCATGCCCCTCCCATGGATTTAGCAGCAGGTCTTACTTCCCAAAGGGTACTTCTACACATCAGGGCCAAACTTGGGTTAAGCTGCTCAACTTCAGCTATGTCAGTTGTGTAGCTGAAGTCAAAATAGCTTAATTCAGCTTTTGATGCTGTCTACACAGCAGGAAATTGAAGGAAGAACACTCTTCCTTCGACTTCCCTTACTTCTCGTAAAATGAGGGTTACAGGAGTCGGAGTAAGACATCCTCCAGCTCACCATTATTTTGAAATAACGGATTGTAGTGTAGACATGCTTTTTGTTATTTCAGAATGTCAGTTATTCTGAAATAATGCTGCTGTGTAGATGTATCCTATGAGAGTATAGGTGGAGTTGTAATATCAAAAAGACATTTGGCTTTGCTGCAGTATTTTAGGGCAGGGAAAAAAGAGATTATAAATATAGGGCAGCTATATCAAAAGTAAGATATCTGGTCACTATCCTAATGATAATACTAGACTTTTGGATCCAAGAGGGCTTAAATTTACTTAAAAGATTAAATTCACATGCAGGAGAGTTATAAAAATGTGCAATTTGTAATTCTCAGACTTGGATTTTAAACTATTTAGTACATTTTTGACTATCAAATTATTTAATGGATTATTTATAGAAGTTGAAAATGGAGCACATAACTTTTGTAGACAAAGTGTTTATTTGCTCCCCCTTCTTAAAGATTTTAGATGACCAATATAAGAATGGCTATTGTTGGTCATACTATGGTTCATCTAGTTCTGTATCCTGTCTTTCGACAGTGGCCAATGACAGGTACTTCAGAGGAAATGAACCGAACAGGTAATAATAAAGCAATCCTTGCCTTGTAACCTGTTCCTAGCTTCTGGCAAACAGAGGCTAAGGATACCATCCCATCCCTGACAAAATTATTTCGAACTTCATGGAATTGCAGAGTCTGTTTAACTGATACAGGAATTGCTGTCAAAAACTAGGAAATTTTATTAAATCAGAAATGTTAACAACTCTCTATGGACTGCACTTTAAAATGTAAATACTGTGTTTCAGTATTACAGGATTTTCAAACCGTGGTGATCTAACATGCACTACCGTCAGAGTTAAAGAAATAGCCTATTTCTGACTATTTTCAGAATTACTTCCATTACAGATTTTTTTGTTTGTTGATTGCAGGACCATAGCCACACTCCATGGATTGTGATTGTAGCAAAATATTTAGCAAAATGGTACAATGAGGTAAGTTGATGATGCCTTATCATGAATCAAACACATAGCATCTAATCTTTCCAGTATAGGATTGTGATGAAAGTGTACTGACTCCAAACTAGGGATGTGAATGACTAGTTGACTATCTGATAAGCAAATGCTTATGGGATAGTTGACACACTAGTCAACTAGTTGCTCCTGTCCCCAGGAGTGGCCCGAGTCCGGCTCCGGCAGATGGTGCCCCAGGTGCAATGCGCGATCGGCGCCCCCGCCTGCACGGTCGTCAATGACATGACATAATCATCGGGCGCCCCATGACGTCATCATCAGGCACCCCGTTGAAGATGGCGCCCTAGGCGTCCACCGAGTCTGCCTATACTCACGGGCCACACCTGCCTGTCCCCCCTCCCCCACTGCCTCTGTCAGAAAGAGGCAGCGGTGGGCAGGGAAGAGGAGCGGGTGCTTTAAAGCAGCAGTGCCATGTGGAGCCCAGGGCCAGACCCTGGGCTCCACATGGCGCTGCTGCTTTGAAATGCTGCATGCAGCCTGGGGCCAACTGAGGATTTCCCCCGCTGGCCCTGGGCTGCCTACGGCATTTCAAAGCGGCAGCGTCGCATGCAGCCTGAGGTCTGCCAATTTGTAATGCTGTGTACAGCCTGGGGCCAGCTGAGGACTTCCCCCGCTAACCCCGGGCTCCATGTGGCGCTGCTGCTTTGAAATGCCGCGGGGAGCACGGGGCCAGCAGGGGACTGCTTGAGTCCCCTGCTATCCCCATGCTCCCCACAGCACTTTCACCTTTGAAGTGTAGCAACAACCCAGGGCTGTTGTTACATTTCAGAGGTGGAGACACCCTTATCGACTAATCAAATAGTCAATGCAAATTGCATCAACTATTCGATTAGCCAATTAATCTAAATTTAACATTTCTACTCCAAACTCGATCACTTGTAAGTAAATTGATAAGTGATAAAAGTACCACACTGAACAGCGTCCAGAGATTTATTTTTGGGCACTGAGTGAAGGCTGTGAATACAGCCGGTCCCCGAGTTGCGAACGGTCGACTTATGACCGTTCGCAGTTACGACCAAAGCTGTTGTAAATGGCAGACCCCGAGTTATGAACGCGATCCACGCTTACGAACAGCGCAGTTGCTTGTAACTCAGTGGGGTCCGACTTACGAACGAACCAAGTTACGACCAATTGCTTGGGTAAGTCGGGAAGAGGCTGTACTGAAAAGCATCTGGTTTGACTTTTACCTTATGTTTCCTTTCTACTTACTGAAATGTGTATTAACTTTGACTACAAACTATCTAGAAGGTAGTCATGTGAGAGGGAATTGTTATTTTGATTGAATATATTTTTTATTTGTATTTTCAATTTAGAAAAGTGAGCAGATACCAAAGAATTATAAAGAAAAGGAAGCCTTCAGAGAACTGATTAGACAAGGTAATGTGTTAATGAAGTTTCCACTAGTATGAAAAGACATTATACAAAACACAGCTTGTTACTATGGCTTGAAATTGAACTCTGTCAATGCAGATTTATGCTATTACATGGATGTATATAGGACGTCCCTTTCATTACACAGCTTTCTTCAATAATTGAGTTTTAGTTTGCTTAGTTTGGTGATCCTATGAAGAAACCAATTATTAGGTTGCATGAGGAAGTGTACGTGTCTAATTACAATATATTCACTAATTTTTGGATAGAGGATTTCACTTCAAAGGCTATCAATATAGCAACTTTCACAAGCATTAACGTTCACAAGCATTAACGTTTACATAGTATTTTTAAAAGTGATATAAATAAAGCATTTAAATTGCTATAAAACAGTGGCATGTTCTTTTCAGTTGGTATGAACAGACTTGGTTCCTGGTGAAAACAAATGCATTTATTTTTCTCTTATTGTCTAAATCCTGTTTACATCACTAGAAGTTATTCATGAAATAAAGATTGTCTGCCTAATTGAACTGAAGTGGAGCGTTTTATGCTAACTGGATTTTGCTGCATTCTAGATTTAGTACTCTTACTTCATAGATGTATTAAAGTGAAACGGTAGTAAAATTTACTGTATAAACAATTATATTTACGGTTAGTAATGTTTCCTTATTTCCTGTTAAGATAAGATGTTCAAATGTATTTTGTGTAAAGTACAGAAAGAGCTTGAGTGTTTCATAACCTGCAGGTCTCTTTACAGATACCAGAAGTATTTTGATATCTAAAACGAAGAAACAGTTCTATGTGAGAGGAAGGATGGTGGTGTTTATGTCTGAGTCTAGTGATTAAAGCATTGGACCTCTGAATTTTGTTAGACTGGCTGTGTCTATACTGGCGTGATCTCGCGCCAGAGCTATGCAAATGAGGCTCAGCGTGGAATATTGCCGAGCCTCATTTGCATAACTAATGAGCCGCCATTTTTGCAGAAGAGGCTCTTGCGCAAGACGGAGCTGTCTGCACTGCCCCTTCTTGCGCAAGAAAAACCCTCTTGCGCAAAGCCGTTATGCTGATTATACTCGTCGATATTCCATGCTGAGCCTCATTTGCATAGCTCTGGCGCAAGATTGCACCAGTATAGACACAGCCACTTTGTTTTGAACTTCTGTGTGACCCATCATAAGCAAATTACTTGCTCCATCTGTGCCTTAGTTTCTCTGTCTGTAAAACTGGTGATAGCATTTTCCGTGCATCCTGCCCATTGGGGATATGGCTAGACTATATCTTTTTTTCGGAAAAAGCTACACAAAATGCAGAACGCATTTTGCGTAGCTTTTTTCGATTATTTTGTCAGAAGGGGCTCTTCCGACATTTGGCCCATCTAGACTGGGCCAAATGTTGGGAAAAAAACCTTCTTTCAGAAGCCCTCTTATTCCTCGTGGAATAAGGAAAAGCGGAAGAGCAAACGCGTTCCCTGGACGCAGAACAGTTCTTCCAGGATACCTCCGGTATCCCAGAAAAACTGTGTAGTCTACCCGTACCCTCGGGCATTTAATTTATTAAAGTTCATAACATAAACTTTGAGATCTTAGGATGGAAGGTGTCATGAATGCAAAGTATTTTTGATGCAATATCCAAGTATGTGTGCACATGGATGAGGAGCAGGTAGCCATTTAGTCTCAATGTGGTGATGTATATATGTTTTGCAATGACTGAGCTAGAACAGCGATATGTCTCAGATTCTCCCAGAGGAAATGTGACAAAATGTAATGTGGGAGCTGGAGTTTGTGTTATTGCTTCTGTTGCTTGTTTCTTTCAAACAGGAATCTTAAAGAATGAGAATGGGATCCCAGAAGATGAGGAGAACTTTGAAGAAGCTATAAAAAATGTAAACACAGCACTAAATGTTACTAAGGTAAAAGCAGCATATTAAATTTTAAATTAGGAACATAGTGCATTTGAATAGCTAAGGAGATAGTATAATTGTTTCTCAGAAGGCTTTATGTACTTGTACAATTAAAAATTCCCCAGTAGATATATAATCAAAGTTAGTTTGATTAAACTCCTCTTTATTTTTCTCTAAAACGTAAACCTAACAAACATTTTAGAACAACTTGGCAGGACTAGCAGTATGTGCTCAAGAGGGTAGTGCAAACTGGGCTGTAATATAATGGCAGATTTGTATTCGGAAACATATAAAACACCTGTCCACGCACTGCCTGATTGGAGGCACTTGTTAAACTATTTTTCTTCACTTTCATAAATACTGAATTAACTAGTTTTTTTTTTTTTTTTTAATAAAATGATCCTGATCTGTTAAGAGAAATAAGACTTAATTTTGGACATCATCACATTACTATTTATGAAAACAGGATATTTGTATCCGAGAAAGATGCATTTCTTCTGCTAACCCCTGATGCATAACTAATGTTAAAGTCCTCGTTGTCCTGGCTGAGATGTTACATTCATTAAAAATATTAGTGAAGTCAGATTGTGTTCTGCTTGCTTCTAAAATTAGTGTTGAAAATGTTGCCATAGTATCGTGAACATGCAGTACTTTCGCGAGTATCGAAAAAATTAAAATAGAATGACATACATTTTACAACTGTCTTATTATTTTTAAATTATTCATTTGCATTGAACTTCCTGATTCTTTGTTAATCTAAATCAACAGATTGACAGAATGTTTGTAAAGAGTTATGGATTTCTTTTAACAAACTGTATATGTTTTGGAAAACATTGTTGCAGGATGTTATGTACTTGATGTGTTAAGCTTTTCTTAAAGACATGTAGAACTTGCATTTGTTAGCAAGTCTCAGGTTACTGTGAACTGATCTAGTTCCCAATTAACATACTGTATTGACTTGTGAAGAGTTAGAGCTGTGGTGGGGAACCTCAGGCCCTCAGGGCTGGATCTGGCCCCCAGCTTGCCTGGATCTGGCCCCCAAGGCTTGGGGTTCCCCCCAGTATTGGGGAGCCTGCAAAGGTGCTCTTGCCCTCCGTGATGCTGGAGCACACAAAATCTACTTGTCTATCTGGGCCCCATAAGCTCTGGTGTACAAGGGGAAGGTACGGAGTGTCTTTCTGCTTCTCAGTCAGGGCCACGTCAGCGAGGATTTGGGTTTTTTTTGTTTCCTTCTCACTTGTGTGAGGCGCCCGATTGATTTTTCTGAGTCAGTAGCTTCTGACCCAAAAAAGGTTCCCAACCCCTGAGCTAAAGAAATATTTGATTGAATGAAAGTCCTATTTCGCTAACCATATTGATGTGGACGTAACCAGAATCTATTGGCATTAACAAAACAAAATGCCATGAGCGTCATTTGTTATAGGGTGGGCAAGGGGGAGGACAAAGCAGTCGTATTTCTCTTTTTCCCCTGGTCTTGGGTGCAGCCGTTATGAAAGCAGTAATTGTCTAATTTTTCTTATTTAGTTGCTATTTGGGACTGTAAATAGTCTGTGTAGTGACACATTTCTTCTCTCCTCCTGCCCCCAGAATTTTTCTAAAATGATGCCCTTGCTAAATGTATGTAATTCCTAACATTAGGGTCAAATGTTCCCATGTCTTAAATCCTCTCCAGTTCCCATTGAAATTGAATGATCCTAAGGACAGATTTGGTATGTAAAGTTTGGGTGTTAGAAGCCTACACTTTAACAATTGACACTTTTCTAAATATGATGGTAAAGAGGTAATTTCTCTCTCCTTGGCAGATTCATTCATAGAGGTTCAGAAACGATTACTTTTGCCTGCAAAGTCTAACATCATTTAGATATTCAATTGCCCGCATAATTACTGTTTGGACAATTCTTGAATAAGAAACTTGGGTAAATATATGTGATCTTTTTCTTTTTTTAAACAGATTCCAAGTTGTATTGAAGATATTTTTAATGATGATCGTTGCATCAATCTCACACAGCAGGTAACGAGAGTAACTAAGGTGAAGATATTTGTGTAGGAATATTATTACAAATAATACTTTAGTATGTAAGAAAAATAAATTACTGCTGTTTGTACACTTACAGACGCCATCCTTTTGGATTTTAGCTCGAGCTGTAAAGGAATTTGTAGCAAGAGAGGGGCAAGGAAATTTACCTGTACGCGGCACTATTCCTGATATGATAGCAGATTCGGGTAAATTTATCAAATTGCAAAATGTGTAAGTATTTGAATTTCTTCTTCAAAGGCAGTCAGCATTATAGTAATGGAGGGTATTTATTTAGATTCTACAGGATGGGTCAAATTCTCAGAGCCCACTTCTAAAAAAACTTAGACTATAGATAGTGCTATTGTCTGAATGGACACCAATCTGTGTTGATTGGATCCAACTGCTGAAGCCCATATGCCTCTTAGCCCCCTGGTTCTGGGAAGTAACCAATAAGGGACATTACCTATGAGGGAAGATTGAAAGAATTGGGTTTATTTAGTCTAGAAAAGAGAAGACTAAGAAGGGGACAAAACAGCTTTCAAGTACCTACAAGATTCTTAGAGGGAGGAAGGTAAAAAATTATTCTCCTTAACCTCTGAGGATAGGACAAGAAGCAGTGGGCTTAAACTGCAGAAAGGGAGATTTAGGGTGGACATTAGGAAAAACTTTCTGTCAGGATGGTTAAGCACTGAAATAAATTGCCTACGGAGGTTGTGGAATCTTGTTCGCTGGAGATTTTTAAGAGCAAACATCTGTCGGTGATGGTCTGTGGTGCTTGGTCCTGCAGTGAGTGCAGGGGACTGAACTTGATGACCTCAAGGTTCCTTCCAGTTCTATGATTCTATTATTATTCTTCCCTCTGGGTCTCTTAAGCACGCTCTGAGATGTAAACATCTCGTGTCTGACACGCTTTTTGGGCGGTAGAACTGCTCAACCTGGCTGCCTTGGCCTCAGCCTTCCCAAGACCCATAGTTGCTTACACACATTCTCCCAGAGATCACAAGGACCATATGACAGTAAAACAGGGAAATACATGTTTAGAAAAGGACATTCTTAACCACAAACACTCTTTAAGCAGCACTAGAGTTACAGCTCATAGGTAAACTGCAAGCACTCCTGAATACATTGTCCCTCATTGTGACTTTGCGGCCCAGGTGAGTCCGGATTTGGCTTCTAGACTTCTGGCAGTAGGTTAAAATGTAGATTAGATTTTAATATATTTGGGGGGAGTTCTAGGGAAAAAAAGTGTTTCCTTTTGGAAAGATGAGGGAGAAAGTATGTTACTCCATGAGAGTTCTTTCCTGTAAGGAGGGAGAAAATGAACTTATTGCAAAAATGAAAGCACAGCAAAGTATTAAATGAATTACTGGATTTGCATAGATATGAAAGACTTTTTATTTCTCCAAATTCATCAAGGCCTGTATAGTTTTACATACCTCATTTGTAAAAGTAGAAAATTTGTTGATACATTTCAGTTTATATTTTTAAAAGTATTGGTATAATGTTTCATTCATTCCAGAAAACAATATTAAAAATATCTATTTAATATATGAGAGAGACAAGATAGGTAAGGTAATATCTTTTATAATTAGACCATTCTCTGTAGATGAAGGGATAAGATTTGGAGCTTCCCAACGCTCTTCCTCAGGTTTGGAGAAATAACCCGTGTGCGCAATCTAAATACAAGGTGTGACAAGTTGTTAAGCATAAGGGTTTCCAAACATAGTGTTGGAGACCGTTTGAAATGAAGTGGATTATTAAGGATTAGAAGGCAGTAAGGTGCATTGTAAATTGTAACTAGTCATAAAACCAGTGGCCCTGTTAAGTATATGGTTTTTAGTGTTCAGCAGTTATGAATTTCAGCTTGTTGACAGTGTTGTGCAAATTTCCTTTGAGGATGGTGATTGAGAAGTCAGATATGGATGATCATTTTATGAAAAGTGTTTTACCCATGGACTGTAGGGTCTATTTTTCTTTGTGAGCTCATTTGAGAAAGTAGTGATTATTTGGCTTCACCCACATAGCAGGTGGGATATTTAGTGCACTGATTGAGATATACCTCATGTTGTGATGGGAATGTGTTTTACCCATGGATTTTGAAAGTTGCAATGGTGGGGGGTATGGGTCATTGTAGTAATGGAGACATGGCTGTAGGTTTTTCATGGTTTCTGGCAGTGTCTGGTGCCACTTTGAGGAGTTGTCCTGGTCTGTGGCGAGCTCGTGGGGGAAGGTAGTGTTTGAAAGTCAGAAGAAAATTGGGAAAGATTTCTTTCAGGATGTGGTACCCAGCAAGTATAAATTGATTAAAAGCATCAGTTATTTGATATCCCATATGCATTGTAGATTGGGATAGCAAGTGACAACTAGGGTTGTGTGGTCATTGAGGGGATTTCCTGAATGAAGCAGGTTCTTTCAGGGGTATTCGGTGGACGATGTCATTGCTTAGGCTATGTCTAGACTGCAAGCCTCTTTCAAAAGAAGCTTTTTCGAAAGATACTTTCGAAAAAGCTTCTTTTGAAAAAGAGCATCTAGACTAATCAGTACTTTCAAAAAAGCAAGCTGCTTTTTCGAAAGAGAGCACCCAGGCAGTCTGGATGCTCTTTTTTGAAAAAGCACAGTTTGCATTACATAGCGCCTTTTTCGAAAGAGCACTTTCAAAAAAAGGCATTATTCCTTGTGAAATGAGGAGTACCGCTGTCGAAAGAAAAGCTGCGTTCTTTCGATTTAATTTCGAAAGAACACGGCTGTAGTCTAGACGCAGGTGAAGTTTTTTCGAAAAAAGGCTACTTTTTTCGAAAAAACCCTGCAGTCTAGACACAGCCTTAGTGAAGGTAGTTTTAAGTGTCTTTAGGTACATATCCCAGAATTTCTCTTTGGAGCAAATTCCGTAGTATCTGAGTGCCTGGCTGCAGACAACAGGTTTCTTGGTGTGTCTGGGTGGCTGCTGGTTCTATGGAAAGCGTAGGGGTCTAGCATTTTTGTGTACAGTTAGTTGTAAGGTTCCATTGTTGAAGCTGATCTTGGTATCTCGGAAGTTGACACTAGTGTGGCAGTGGTTTTCTAGAAAGAGTTTGGCGATTGAACTGTGATGGAAATCTGTGAGGAAGTTTTTCCAGAGGACAAAAATATCAGAGTATCTCCGATATGATTGGTTTTAGGGTGCATTTGTACAAAAATTCTTCTTGAAGTAGCCCATGAAAAGGTTGGTATATTAGGGAGCCATCCTAGTGCCCACAACAGTTCCTGTTGATTGGGCAAAGTATTTATTAAATGTGAATTTTGTGTGTGAAAGTGAAATGGGTCAGTTTAATGTGTTTGGGTGAGATTTTCAGGCATTGTTCATTATCTTGTAGGTGTTTGAAGCAAGCAGCAATGCTGTCATCGTGAGGAATATTGGTGTATAAGGCATTGACATCCATAATGGCAAAGATTGTATTCTGGGAAAAGTTGTTGATTTTGTGGAATTTCTTGAGGTAGTCAGTTGTGTCTTGGAGGAAGCTGTCCCTTTGTGAGATGCATGGTTTGAGGATGGTTTCTATGCGTCCTGATATTCCTTCCGTTAAAGTGCCATGGCTACATAGTATGGGTCTTCCTGGGTTTTCTTGTTATTTAAGGCCAGTTCTGTATTGGCAGGGAAAATCGATGTAAGATACGCAATTGCATATCTTGCAAACTGGAATCAATGTACCTTACATCTATTATTAGGCAGCCCTCCAGCAGGAGGTCAACAGGAGAAACTCTCCCGTTGACTTCCCTTACTCTTTGTGACTGTGAATACCTTGGTTGACGGGGTGCCCTCATTGTTCCATTTACCAGGTCTTTACTAGACCTGCTAAAATCAAACCCTGGAAGACCGATAGGCAGAGTGTCGATCCCTTGGTAAGTGGAGATGAGGTGTGAGACTTCACAGAGTGCCGTGCTGCTGAAGTAATTGGGTTGCTGTCCAAATAATTGTTATAGTTCAGATTATATTATGTCTCAGAGGGGTAGCTGTGTTAGTCTGTAACTTTAAAAACAACGAGTAGTCCTATGGCACTTCAGGGACTAACAAAAATATATATAGTATCATGAGCTTTTGTGGGCAAAAAGCCCCTTCTTCAGATGAGATTGAATGGAAGAAAAAAGGGAACTGTCTTTGGTGCTGGTCCTCTCATTATTGCATGGAATTAGTATTTTTTTTACCCTGTAGCCTTCCACAGTAATACTCTTTTTAATGCTTACTTAACGGCAAGGACATTCCAGAGCACAGAGCTGTGAAACGGCTTTTACAGATATCTTAGAGCCACAGCAAAATAGTCATATGATTGGTATCATTGGCTCTTCTGATGCTGAAGTAGCTGATCTTTGATTTTATTCATGTTTACAACAGGGTAAGAAGGATTAGAAAAATGTTGTTCAATGTCAAGCTTTTAAAATAAAATCGTAGTTTTTAACTACAGTTTAAACTATTAAAACTATTTCTTACCCTTTACAGATACCGTGAAAAAGCAAAGAAAGATGCTGCTGCCGTGGGTAACCATGCTGCTAACTTGTTACAGTCAATAGGCAAGGTAACCTCATTTAATTTATTTCAAAAGGACCAAAATTGTCCATGTAGTCTAAAGAAAAAAGGGGAAAGGAGCAAAATAGAGACAGTAAAGAGCTGACTTAACTATCACATTCTCTTAGAGAGTCTTACTAAATTTCGGATATTTCCTTATACACACAACGTATTATTTGTACATTGTTTGTACAGGTTGGACCTCCCAAAACCGGGACTCTCTCGTCTAGCAACATCCATGTCCCGGTAGGACCACAGATGTTCCTGGACCAGGGAGTCCTGGCTGGGAGCCCAGTGGCAAGAGGTCTGGCAGCTGGGAGCCCTGCTAGGCTGGGAGCACACTGGGGCTGGGACCAGGGCCACAGCAGCATGGCACTCTGTCAAGAGAGGTGGGTCATAGCAGCCTGGTGGTGGGGGTAGCTGTGGCCAGCTGCGGGGAGGATCAGTGGGCTGGAGACCTCCCCTAGTCTGGCAAATTCCCTCATTCAGGAGTGGTCAGGTCCCAAGGGTGCCAGACCAGAGAGGTCCGACCTGTACTTTCCTATGGGTTATTTAGAATGTTAAGTGAAAAGTACATATGAACACAAAATACTTCTTTCTTGGTTGTTAGATCAAGATATGACCAATTCAGAATAACTTTGAAAATGTAAATCTTTTAACCATTGGCTTGTGCAGAAACAAATGTCATCTTATGCCTTTGCAGGCACCAGAGTCAATTTCACAGACAGAATTAAAATTGCTTTGTAAGTATCTTTGCATTTTGCATTACATCATTCTTGTTTTATCCGCATGCTAATTTTCAGGAAGTTTTCAAATCTTTCATAATGTAATATTAATCTCTAGCTCACTATTTGAATCTCTTCTGTGTTACAAATGTTGTGCCTCTTCCTGCCAAGTAACAGACACAATTATCTCTGATTTCAGTGGAAGTTTCAGGTGCTTAGCACCTGTCAGAAGAAGGCACATGGAAAGTTATAGGCAGGTACCTGAGTGGTGTATGCCCACAAAAATAAAATACAATAACATTAATTGCCAGTGATTCTGACTGAAGCTACTAGTCATTTGGGCTTTTATTTTGTTTTATGCTTTTATATTAATACATATTAGAGTATATGCTAAGAAAAACAGGAGCCATATGAAACAATGAGTATTATTGTACAGGTTGAACCTCCCAAATCCAGGACTCTATGGTCTGGCAACATCTGTGGTCTGGCAGGGCCAGGGATGTTGCTGGACCAAAGAGCCTCAGAGCAATGCAGGGGCTGGGGAGCCACAGCTGAGCTAGGCAGCATTTGGGAAGCCCCTGCCCTGCCCTGGAATCCCCAGCATCAGTGGGGCCAGGCGGCAGTCGGGGAGCCCCAGCACCAGCCAGGGAACCCCCGGTGTCAGCGGGGCCAGGCAGCAGCCTGGAAGCTCCCACTCAGGCCGGGGAACTCCCTGCATTAGTGGGACCCCATGGCCGGGGAGTCTCGGCCTTAGCCAGGAAATCCCTGGCTGCAGCTGGGCTGCCTGCGGCCGGGCAGTCCCAGCCAGGAACCCTAAGAAACTCCCAGTGGCAGCAGGGCTGCAATGACTGGGCAGCCTCTGCCAGGGAACCCACAGCTGAAGGAAGGCTGGTGGAGGCGGGTGGCCAGAATCCCCAGTTGCAGCAGGACGGCCCTAGCAGTTGGGGGAGGGACATTGGCCACATAGCCCCAGCTGTGAACCCTGGAGAACACCCTGTGATGGCAGCAGCCAAGACCCTGGGGCAGCAAGGTTGGGAGCTGTTGTGGGCCAACTTTAGCAGGGCCAGTGGCAGGACAGGGAGCCCTAGGGAGAGGAGTCCAGTAGCGGGGCAGCTAGCAGCTGACATCCCCTGGTCTGGTCTCAAGGGTTCTCAGACCAGGGAGGTTCAACCTGTACTTTACGTAGTATAGTGTAGAACATGTATGTAGAGTTTTTGGTTTTGTTTTGCGGTCCCCCCCCTTCCCTACATTCTTCCATGTTTGTCTAGTTTTTCTTCCCCTTTCTGCTATTTACCACTGCTGCAGATTCATTCTTGGTCATCCCCAGCCATTGATTTTTAGAATGCTGCTTTCTATAGACTGCCTGTTGCCAAAGAGGGTAGTTAGCACTGAAGGGAGCAGCACTATTTAGTTAGGGAAGAGAAGGAAAGAAAATAAAACAGCTTTTGGGAGGATGGAGGAAGAAAATGTGGGGCTGATGCCTGTGGTTCAACAGATGTCTGTAGGAGGAGCAGGGTGGGGCATCTTCTTTTCTAGAGTCTGGTGCCATATGTCTCAAAAGCAACCCAGACATTATAATCAAACCAGGTGACAAAGGGGGTGCTGTGGTCATTATGAATAAGTCCGACTATAACCAGGAGGCAACCAGACAACTCTCCAACACCACATTTTACAAACCTCTCTCCTCTGATCCCACCTCAGAATACCAAAAGAAACTACACTGTCTCCTTAAAGACCTGCCTACATCTACTCGGGACCAAATCTGCACAGAAACACCTCCTGAACCCCGACCAGGATTGTTTTATCTGCTTCCCAAAATCCATAAACCGGGACACCCCGGACGTCCCATCATCTCAGGTATCGGCACGCTCACCACTGGATTATCCAGCTATGTAGACTCTCTTCTCAAACCCTACGCAACCAACACTCCCAGCTATCTCCGAGATACTACTGACTTCCTGAGAAAACTACAAAACATCGATAACCTCCCTGATTACACCATCCTTGCTACCATGGATGTAGAAGCTCTATACACCAACATCCCACATGAAGACGGATTACAAGCAATTAGAAACACTATCCCAGAGGATACCACTGCCAACCTGGCAGCAGACCTATGTAACTTTGTTCTCACCCACAATTATTTCCATTTTGAGGACAACTTATACCTCCAGATCAGTGGCACAGCCATGGGTACCCGCATGGCCCCACAGTACGCTAACATCTTTATGGCTGACTTAGAACAACGTTTCCTCAGATCCCGTCCCCTTTTACCCCTTCTATACTTACGCTACATCGATGACATCTTTATGATCTGGACCCACAGCCAAGAAACACTGGAGACATTCCACAGAGATTTTAACAACCTACACCCCACCATCAATCTCAGCCTGGACCATTCTACACGAGAGATCCATTTCCTGGATACCACAGTACAAATCACCAATGGTAAATTAGACACCACTCTCTACAGAAAACCTACTGACTCATACAGTTACCTTCATGCCTCCAGCTCCCACCATACGATCCATCATCCATAGCCAAGCCCTTCGATACAACCGCATCTGCTCTAATCTCACTGACAGAGACCAGAAACTTCAGGATCTCTACCAAGCATTTATAAACCTCAGTTACCCACCTGGAGAAATAAAAACACAAATTGAAAGAGCCAGATGAATACCCAGAAACCATCTACTTCAAGACAGACCCAAGAAAACCAACAATAGAACACCACTTGTCATCACCTATAGCCCCCAACTTAAACCCGTCCAACATATTATCAATAAACTACAACCTATACTGGAACAGGATACTACACTCCGAGAGGCTCTGGGAGACAGACCCATAGTCTCCTACAGACAACCAGCTAACCTCAGGATGATTCTTACCAACAACCACAAGACATACCACACTAATACCAACCCTGGGACTTTTCCTTGCAACAAACCCCATTGCCAACTTTGCCCACATATTTACTCTGCTGACACCATTATTGGACCTAACCAATTCAGTTATAAGATCAAGAACACATATTCCTGCTCATCCAAAAATATAATCTATATCATCATGTGCCGACAGTGTCCATCTGCTATGTACATTGGACAAACGTCTCAGACGCTTCGCCAAAGAATCAATTCACACAAAACGGATATCAAACAGTATCACAAAGAAAAAAACAGTTTCTTGCCATTTCAACCAGAAAGGGCATTGTCTCAATGACTCGATTACCTGCATACTGCTTCAAAGACATTTTCACACCAGGCTTGAAAGAGAAACCTCTGAACTGTCATTCATGCTTAAATTTGACACTTTACGCCGGGATCTCAACAAAGACTCTAATTATCTTACCCATTACAAAGATAGCTTCCCCAATTATCACCTCTAATATCATTAGCTCACAGACATTTACCTCTCCCCCTCCCCCCTTATCCTCCCTCTGTTCTGAAATTTGATTTGTCCTTTTTTATGTGTGTTCACTTTTTTTGATTGTATCCCTTTGGTATATATGGTCATGCCTATTTTCTTCCACAATTTGATCTGAGGAAGTGGGTCTGGCCCACGAAAGCTCATCATCTAATAAACCATCTTGTTAGTCTTTAAAGTGCTACATAGTCCTGTTTTTTGTTTCAGCTAGACCAGACTAACACGGCTACATCTCTATTACTATTCTATATGTATCAAAAGTCCTTGTTTCAGCTCCATAGGCAAAATGACTGGAGTTTTAAAGTGCACAAATATAAGACATTTTCATAAAATTGTTTACCTTCGCAGACCTCTAAAGAAAAAACACTTATCAAACGTGAAGAAATCAAATAAAACTTAAAAGACATCATTTGGAGAGAGATTTACTTTGCATTCCAATTCTGAAACGCCTGACAAAATTTTGCACCCTGGCAACCACTGCTCTAATATTTATGTTCTGTGTTCTTTGCTTAGGCAGCAACTCAGCATTTCTTCGAGTTGTGCGATGTAGATCCCTGTCTGAAGAGTATGGTCTAAATACCTTTAACAAGGATGAAATTAGTAAGGACTTTATTTTTTACTTATTGATATTTTTAACCTCTTTATTTTATCACAAAGCCATACTTAAATAGAAAATGCATATTATATATATAGACAAAAGCTCAAAGATGAGCGACTGAATTAGTGTCTATGATAGCTTCCCCTGGCAGATACTGCTTTCTCTTTAGCAGTTAAGTAAAATATTTATCCTCATCAAGGTGTATTAGTCTTTAAATTATATTTACTCCAATTTGTCTTAAGTTATTTGTGACAGGAGCTAAAAAGATTATTGTATTTTGTGAATAAATTATATGGCAAAGTACAATTTAATAAAAATTAGGCATACACCTGCTACAGAGTTTTCAAACTTAGGTAAGTCCAAATTCCAAGGTAAATGCTAAAATGGAAATAGAACTTGTTTAGAATAACTTAAGTGTCTTTTCAATCTTGTCATAATATTTTTGCCAAAAAATTGTTTTATTTGTAACATTCACAAAATACATAAGTAAAAATTTCATTGAACTGGTTCATATTATGTCCAGTATAATATGGGAACTTGTTTAATTTTACACTTAAAAGGCACACAAAATACATACTGAAGTGTCTTAAGGAGACTTCCATTTATTATTTAATTATTGTCCTTAGAATTTATTCTGTAAATATGCATTATAAATAGTCTAGGAAGGGTTAGATTTGTATCAGTAAACATTGATTTCACCAACAAAAAACATTAAAAATATAGTTCCATCAATTTTAAAAACAAAAATTTACAGATAAGCAGATTAAGAAAAATCTTGAG
This sequence comes from Pelochelys cantorii, assembly GCA_032595735.1. Classification (NCBI taxonomy): domain Eukaryota; kingdom Metazoa; phylum Chordata; order Testudines; family Trionychidae; genus Pelochelys; species Pelochelys cantorii. The sequence goes on from CM064339.1 coordinate 26,873,792, forward strand.
AATTAAGAGTTTAAATTTAAGGTAATTACTTCTTGTGTTTTGATGTGATATTGACAATTTGTGTTTTAATGATAAAGCTTTATAAAGTTTTGAATCTTTATGTCTACTGTCATTAAAATAATTGCCTGACCTCCTCCCCATAATTTCCTGCAAGTGTGAATATTTAACTTAAAAGTATTACAAATGTTTAAATAGACTGATAGCCATCAAAATTATAAAAATATAAAAATAAATTTTTGCTACATAATTATGAAATTCAAATTCTGACTTAAATTGTGAGGTAGATATCCCATCCAAGCAATTGTTGGCATTGGAGGAATTTAAGAAGGAACGTATGGATAGCTTCAAACTGTGGAGATTATACTAAAATATATGGGTACATCATATTTAGTATATTTTGTCACTCATCATTGGAATTTCCATGTCTAAACAATCCATCACTAATGCTTGATCTGTCAGTTCAGGGAGCAGATCAGGGAGATCTATCAGTTGTCTCCCATGGGGTGTGGTGGCAAAACTGTAAAAATGTTTCACAGTCAAGCAAATGTGAAATATTTTTATCATTCCATCTATCTCCAACTCTAGTTTTAAACCAATTTAAAATGTGTATTTTGAGGAAGTTTTTTTTATCATTTTCAGTTTCCAGCATGGATAATCCAGACAATGAGATAGTGCTATACTTAATGCTACGGACTGTGGATAGATTTTATAAACAGCATGGTAGATACCCAGGTAGGTTGATACAATAACTTTTAAATATACAGTCAGGAAATAGAACAATCTAATTTATGATACAGTAGTACATATGAAACTACAAAACATGATTAAGAAATATTTCAGCTTAAATTAAAGTACATTAATTGTACAGATATTAAAGTGACCAGATTCTTAAGATGAACAAATTAATACTGTTTGATAATTATTTTAATTGTAAAAATTATAGTAGATCATATGATTTAGCTTTCTGCTAATACTAGTGGTATTTGATTGTTCAATATTATTAGAGTTGTAATTAAATATGAACGTTACTTGAATACACATGTTAATGAATGCAATAACAAACAACACAATTTTAAAAGCATTTCTGGCGCCATTAACTCTGGTGTACCAAAGTGAGGAGAACTGTCTCCTATTTTATGTCCTAGGTGTGTATAACTACCAAGTAGAAGATGATATTGGAAAATTGAAATCTTGCCTCAGTGGTTTTCTTCAGGAATATGGACTGTCTGTAACAGTGAAGGATGATTATGTCCATGAATTGTAAGTATTGTAGGATAAGATGTCACTTTCCCTAGCTTATTTTTAAACCGCTCTAAAAGTGCTAATTTTTTTGCTGTCTAGTTGTCGCTATGGAGCAGCTGAGCCACATACAATTGCTGCATTTTTGGGAGGTAAGAATATTGTTTTATTTTCACAGGTCAGTTAAGAACTGTCAACACAGCTATTTTTTAAATCATTTTTGTAGTTTGAATAGAATTCCTCTTCACTATATTTGGAGCAAAGCGAATAACTATGGATTGTAGATAAAGACTGCATTAGTACTGTAACATTTTAACATTGAAAGTCTGCCATCATGCTGTATGGAAAAAGTTGGCTGAGAAAGTGATCAGATTGAAATGAAAGAAACCATGATCTGATTAGGCCAGTTATATACTACTTGGTTTCATTAGTCTAATTTAAAATAAAATTTAAAACATGGATATATGACAGTGAAAGTAAAAGTCTGAAGCATTGACAAACAATAGCACAGTATGACTAATTTTAATATAGTAGCAATTTAAGTGTAGACATTGCTAACTTTGCAAACTGTAGATCCATACCTAACCAACACTTATCAACGTGGCTTGTGATTTTTGCCTTATTTCAGCCTGCAATAAATGTTATAACCAAGATGTAAATCATTTTAAAAAGTATATATTGAAATCTTAATTGTTTTTGCTGCTTGTGTCTTACAGTATCAGATAATAAAGTATTCATATTATATAAACAAACTACATTTTTTAAAGGTTAAAGAAAATTATATTGTCATGGGTGTACGTGGTACTTTAGAAAAATGTATGAAGACAAGATCTAGGTTCTTAAGAGTTTATAATTGCAAAGAAAATGGGAACACAGTCATTTTATAGACGTATAAAAAGTTAATAACATTTAAGAGCTCATTCAACAGTTACAGAAATAAAAATTGTAGAAAGCAAATTACTAGCTAAGTTTTCCATCACTTGAATTTTGCAATACTCATATCTGGACTGATTTGGGTACTGTTCTTTATTAAAAAAAAAAAAAAAATTACCCACCAACATAAATCTTTTCCCTCCCCTTTAGGTGCTGCTGCCCAGGAGATTGTCAAAATAATTACAGGACAATTTGTAATTTTTAATAACACCTATATTTACAGTGGAATGTCACAGACTTCAGCAACTTTCCAGTTGTAGAATAACTGCGGCATACATGTTGGAAATAGTAATTGCCAACCAATTGTGCTCCATTGTGTAAAATATCATTCATGTGGTGTTTACCACTAACTAAACTCCTCTGCATTTTCTTCAATATTAAAATCTTATTGCAAATAAAGGAAGCTCTTATTATTTTACTCCAAGCACAACACAAGTACATCACATCATAAAATGGAAGATACTTGTTTACCATATATGTGGAATTTGCTGATCATTATTTCTTCAAGTGTTTCCAAAGAATGCAACATCTATTCTGTGGTTTCAGGAGTTAGCAAGGTGTGACTACATTTGTCAATCCAGATATTTATTGAATCAAGTTGCTTGTTCTCTGATAAATCTCTATATAAAAGCTTCTATGCATAATCCCTTGTACCTTAACCCTGTTAATGTAAGGAAGTACTAGAATAGTATTTTAAGTGGGAGTATAATCAGCTATTGGAAAATATTACTCTCAAACTTGGAACCCAGGGCCCAAGAGGGAGAATGGGTATCACTGCACTGTGGATCTCGACCGTACTGAAAAAATGCTGACGCCTGTGTTAGCATGAAAAACGTTCTGGCTGGAAAGAGGTGAGAGATCTTGGGAGGAGGGGACAGGTGCCTCCTTATTCCCTTTTCCCGGAAGAAGCCCACCACGCAGCCCCTGCTTGGTGCCCGGGGGGGGGTAGAAGATTCGCAGAGAGCGCACCTGCCCCTCCCTGCATGGGCCGCGCTCGCGGGGGGAGGGGAGGACAGCCTGGGGCCGAACCCCTGGGTAGGGCGTCGCGCTGCCTGACTCCCACCCCGCTACAGCTAGCCAGCCCTGAGGCGCGGGAGAAGTGGCTCCCCGCCCGACGCCAGGAGCGGGGCTGAGGCGCCCCGCCGGCGCGAGCGTTCCCGCACGGGCAGGGTTGGCTGTGTCTGACTGAACAGCGGCTCCTTCCTCCAGAGGTGACTGAGGCCCCCCCGCGCGCGCGCACACACACACACACCCAGCCACCCACCCCGGAGGGAGGGGCCGGGGCTTTCTCTTGGCAGCTCCCGGCGGCAGGCGCGTGGGCTCTGAAGCGCCTAGTGCGAACGAGTCCGTAAACGGCTTCGCCGCGCCGCGCCGCGCCCGGCCCCTCGTCCACACCGGCCGCTGCCCGCGACGGGGCGGGAAAGCCCGGCAGTAGCCTGCAGCCCGTGGGCACGGCGGGGCCCACCTGCTCAGCGAGCTCGGCAGCTCTTCGCACGCGTGGTGCCGATTGGGCTCGAGTAGCCTGCGAGGTGGGAGCTCGCGGCTAAGTCTGTACCGCAGGGGACCCCTCCCCCCCCCCCTTTAGCCCAAAGCACCTGAGCCAGGGACAGCTGAGAAGGGCCACCCATGGGTGTCCAGCTGCGGGGGGGGCCCACCCTTGTAGCTGCGAGCCAGCCAAGGCAAGGCCCCTACCATACAGGAGGAGTGTTGGGAAGGGGCAAAGGGGTCATTCTGCCCTTGAGAGGTGGGGCTAGTGTGCCTGGCTCTAGGGCAGTGGTCACCAACCAGTAGCTCTTGGAGCCTCTGACAGGTGATCCTGACTGGTTTGGTGAAGAGGCTATCGAGTGTAGGCACTTCAGCTGCCCCTCCCCCTACTCCTGCGCACCTCCTGCCCTTTGCCTTGGAGCTGCCTCTCACCACCCCTGGGAGCCTCCTGCTTGCTGGGCAGGGCAGGGAGACAAGGGGCACTGATGTCAAGGTACCCTATCCCAGTCTGTATCCTATCTCCACAGAGCGGGGGGGGGGCACAACAACACTTGGGATGGAGTATGCTGGCTGCTTTGGGAGTGGTGCAGAACCAGGGCAGGGTGAGCGTGCCTTAGCCCCACTGCACCACCACCCAGGAGCCACCTGAGGTAAGCAGTGCCCAGCTGGAGCCCACATCCTGAACCCCAAGTCATGAACCCCCTTCTGCCCCTGCTCTAGCCTCAAGCACCCCTGCAAACACCCTCACAGAGCCTGTACCTAGAACCCCAACTGCCTGCCCTAAATTCATCCCAGAGCCCCCCTCGCACTCCAAATTCCTTAATCCAAGACCAGGGCCTGCACCCAACCCTCTGCTACTGCCTGGTGAAAGTGAGGGAGGATGGGGGAGGAAGGGAGGGAGAATGGAGTGAGCAGGGGTGGGGCCTCAGAGAAGGGGGCATAAATGAGGTGGGACAAGGGTATTTGGGATTGAGGTAGATCTTAAAAAGGTTGGAGACCACTGCTCTAGGGCCTGCTGCCCAGAGTGATTCTCCTCCCTCCATATGTTGCTCTAACGTCCCCATTGCCTGCATAGATGCAGCAGCAACAGACTAGTGAGGGTGGCCGCACGAGTCTTCCAGGATATGGTAATTTTGCTACCTGTGCTTGTGTAACTAGAATTTGCCCTTATGCTGATTGAACCGTAGCAGAGCTTTGCTTGCATGCTCAGGTAGCACACCGCTTTCACAATCCATGTGGTGTGCAGTCAGCACGCACCTCATTTCGCTTCTGGGTTGGGTTAGTAATACTGGCAGGAAAAAAGCCTACATGGATGGAAACCAGCGGAAACTGGCAAACATGCACGTGGGCAGCAATAAGCAAAATCTCAAGTGGGCTGCACAGACTCCCAATGGGCTGCAAGTTGCCCACCACTGAGATACCGGGAAGGGCAATAAAAATTATTAGGGGTATAAAGAGAGATTAGTAAAACTGGGTGGGGGGAAGAGAGGACTAAGGGGCATATGATGAGATCAATAAAATCTAGATGTAGCGAAAATAGATAATGAAGTGTTATGAGATAAAGTAAATAGCACAGGAACTAGGTGTCCAAACGACATTAATGAACAGGTATAAAATGAACAAAAGGGAAGTATTTCTTCACACAACACATAGTCAATCTGTGGAAGTCTTTGTCAGAGGATGTTGTGAAATCCAAAATACTAAGGCTATGTCTAGACTGGCATGATTTTGCGCAAATACTTTTAACGGAAAAGTTTTTCCGTTAAAAGTATTTGCGCAAAAGCGTGTCTAGATTGGCACGGATGCTTTTGTGCAAAAGCGCTTTTGCGCAGAAGCATCCCTGGCCAATCTAGACGTGGTTTTGCGCAAGAAAGCCCCGATCGCCATTTTAGCCATCGGGGCTTTTTTGCGCAAAACAAATCTGAGCTGTCTACACTGGCCCTTTTGCGCAAAAGCTTTTGCGCAAAAGGACTTTTGCCCGAACAGGAGCGTCAAAGTATTTGCGCAAGAAGCACTGATTTCTTACATTAGAACGTCAGTGCTCTTGCGCAAATTCAAGCGGCCAGTCTAGATGCAGCCTAACAGGGTTCAAAAAAGAACAAGATATGTTCATGGAGGAGAGGTCCATTAGTGGCTCTGAGGAGGGGAAGGGATGCAAAACCAAGCTCACTTTGAAATGCCCTTATTCTCTGTTTGCTAGAAGCTAGTAATGAGTGACTGGGAATGGACCATTTTATGATTACCTGTTCTGTTCATTTCTTTTGATACATCTGGCATTAACAGTTACCAGAAAAAAAGATACTGGCCTGGATGCAATATTGTTTTGACCCAGTATGGCCATTCTTATGTTCATGTCTGCAGGCCTTTTGATTATTCAGAAGACAGGAGTGCCCTGAAAGCTCAAGCAATCTGAGTGATCATGGTGTCCCAGTAGAGTGGGTGGGAAAGCATTTGAGTTGCAGCCTGATGTCTGTCTAGTATAGGACTCGAAAAGTCTTGCCATTTGGGGTGCTGTAGAGTGGACCAATAGTTTGCGTTTTCAGTGCCTGATCCTGAATGAATTGTTGCATGTGCTCCCACTAAAATCATTAACATATGTGAACCCGTGGGAAGGGCACATGGAGATGGTGTGAAGACAGGTGGCAGACTCAGGGATCAGAAATGCTGACCATTCTCAGAGTTGTATGTATTCACCATTGTAATCATTGAATGATAACATTCTACTGTATTTGAAAACTAGAAGACGTACCTGGCCTTGCTCAGGTCTTTCACTCAGTTTTTGTTTTTTGGAAAATAAAATGAAAATGTAGATGCTTCGTTTAACTCATTGCTCCGGGGTGGAGCTGAGTGTGAGTGGTTCAATGTACAGGCTGCCCCAGGGAGAGATTACTATCCCAGCCCTCTTTTAACACAGCAGCTTGGGGCCAGGTGAGAAGCCCCTCTCCATGGCCACTGCAGCTCCAGAGGGCACAGTTCGGGGAGGACTGCATATTCCAGGTTCGTCTGCCCCCCTCCCCCCCCCCCGCCTACGCTCCCCAGCCAGAGTGAGGAATGCACTCCCTAATGAAGGAACAGCAAGCAGTGTTCCCAAGTGAATGTGGGGATGCTTTAGACCCCCTCCTCTATAAAGGACACCTGGAGGGTGGGAGGCTTGGGCAGTCCCAGATGGGTTTCTGTACAACCAAACCCTCACTTTGCTTTAAGTTATAAGAGGAAGCTGCATACCAAATTTCATGATTCTGGTGTGGTCTGGCAGATTTTCTGGTTCAGCACTGGTCAGGTCCCAAGAGTGCTGGACTAGACAAGTTGAACCTGGACAATGAAGAAGCTCTATTGAGAAATAACAATAGGAAGTTTATAAAATGGTATTTTATGTACAGTGCCTCCTAAACAGTCCATATAAAAAGTATTCAAATAGAATATGATCTCTAAAGTTTTCAAAACTTGAATGTTAGCAATGCACATTATCAAAAACTCATGTTTGTAATAATGAATATTTTTTTTAAAAATTACTTCAGCTGAACTGAAAATGATACATGCAGGTTCAAGATGATAAAGGTCAGTCCTTTGCAAAATAAACAAACAATATGGGAAGCTGATCTGGTATATTATCAGTCTCACACTATAACCTCTGGAAAGCAGGAGACTGGGATGCTACATAGTGTTCTGTCATCAGCAGAGGATCAGGAGAGAAAGAGAGAGCGTGTGTGTATTTAACAATAAAAATAGGATGAGAATGGAAGTAGCGCCTGCTTAAAAAAACTCAACCTCTCCCTTTCAAGTCATTGGTGTGGTCGATAGAACTGAGGGGACCAGGAATATCCTTTACATGAGCTATTTTTGTGAGCTGAATCAGTGAATAAAGGAGATCAAGAATTCTTAGTGAAGACAAGAACTCTTATGGTACCACTGTGATATTTCTCAAAGACATTGCTCTCGTGCCACTAAGCAGCCATAAAACCAACTAAGCCAACTCCCTTAATTTTAGGGATGTAACAATGTAACTATTTAAACTGTTAAGCAATAACCAACCATGAGCTTATTGGTTACCATAATGGTTACTCATCAGCTCCTGGCCCCACTCCTGGGTTCCCAGGTGCTACCCCGTGCTACAGACTTTGTATCAGAGTCCTCAGTGCGGGGTGACAGCCAGCTCCCCAGAGGGTCCCTTATCCCACTTTCCTAATCCGGAAGCCAGAAGGTGAGAACTGGTGTGCACAATGAGCCAGCTTTAAAAGCTGGCTTCTGACACACACCGGCTGCTGCCATGTGCTGTTGCCCTCTGATACATCAGGCTCTGCAGTATAAAGCAAAATTAGGGAAAAAATAGTTGGTGCCTATGATGGCATCTTTAAGCCTCTTGAAGATTTTCCAGCTCAGTATGGGAATTTCAAGAGCGTTGGTTAAGTCACTTTTATGGTTGTTTAGAGGTACCTGGCTCCTCCTTTTGCCCCCTTCTCTCCATGCCTCTTGTGCACCAGCCACCCTGTGCTTACCAACTTCTCCCCGTTCCTCCCAGAATTTCAGAGAGTATCATGATCAGCTAATCCACAGTGTTCAAGTTCTGCAAGGGAGGAGGAGGAGAAGTGGGCATGGGGTACCTTCAGGGGAAGAGGTGGGGTGGGGCTGGAGCTGGAGCTGGGGTGAGAGGAGGGGGGGGTGAGCCCTGGAACTGATGGGAGGAATGAACACTCCTTCACAAGATGAGAAATCAATGTCTATGGATACCACAGTGGCTTAAGGCCTGCCTTTGAACCTTGGCACATTTGGAATGTCCAGGGAAAAGTAATGCAGTTGGGTCGTGTCTGTACACCAGGAATACTTACTTGTTGGATCAGTCTCCTGGGAATTATGAGCAGTCAATATAATTTATAGCACCCCTCAGGCTGCTTTAAATTTGCTTGCAGAGATCTGGACTGATGCAGACTGGCCCAAGCATTTGGGAACTGGATCTATGGCTTTAAGCTATTTTTGTGCTCCCCACTCCTGAGTTTCACTCTCTCAGATCAAAGGATTTGGATTCTTACGTTTGTTTTTAGAATTGTAATTATGGGTTTTTCTGATTGTATGTAAAATATGCTAATTTTGCTAATCAATTAAATATTAAAGTCTTGATTGAATGGACAAGAATTATCAATTGTCTCTGCAGTCCATGTTGTATCAAGTGTGTTTTTAATCCATACTGGTTTTTAAACAGTCATAATTGCATGCAGTGCAAGGTTTGGTTACTTCTCGTTTGTGGTGGTCGTGCTAGATGGTTGTTGATTTTCTCTGAAAACATGAAATACTAGTTTTTAAATTGGCAAGTCATTCAGTATCATCAGAAAGCAGTTTAAGTTGGAAGCTAGACGTAGGAGAACAAAGCGGGGCAGATTTTTGGAGATAAATAACATAATCAATATTAAAAATGTGTGAAGCTGGGATTTAATCTTTACATGCATTAAAATGGTAGAACCAAATTACTTTGTCTACAAAATGACATTGGATAAAAACCCTTGTAATTGCAGTAGTATATTATCTTATAATGATACCTTTTCAAAGGGAAGGTTTTTCATTCTTACTGACATTGATTTGGTGTATGTCATATTGCATTAGTTTAGTTTAAAAATCAAATAACTGGAAGAGGAGGGAGGATGCTTTACAGGGCTGGTCCACAACATTTTGGCACCTGAGGCGGGGAGCTCAAATGACACCCCCATGCCACTTTTTCTCCTGCCTGCCTGTTATAGCTCTTGTGCCTTCCTTCCTCCAGCACAGCACTCTACCATTTCTGTGCATCTAGAGCAGAGAGAATACATATGCACCAGCAGCAGACACAATTTTCTACACTCTGGGTCCTAGTGGCACCCCCACCCCACAGTCTGACACCTGAGGCAGCCGCCTCAGTTCGCCTCATAGTAAGGCCAGCCCTGGTGCTTTAAGAAAGTTGGTGTGGTGGTCTTATACTGTGTGTACACTTTTTGTGAACATTTCTGATCTGAACTTTTGAGAGAGTGCCTTTTCTTACAGTTGCAGGGTAAGATCAGGAATACAGTTGAAAATGGAAAATACAGAAGAACAGAACACACAGTGTGGTAAGATCTCAAGAATCACCTGTCATATCTGAATCTGTTTTTTATTGTTTTACTAGACTCTGATGGTAGCTGGGCTTCTGTGAGGATGGGTGATTGTTGGATGACTATGCTCATGACTTGTCACTATATTAATGTGTTTGGATTATATCGGGGTTGGTAAGATACAGTCCGCGGGCCAGATCTGGCCCGCCAAGCCATTTAATCTGGATCGTGGCCTCCCTGCTGCCCCCAAGCCAATCGAGACCTGGAGATGGGGGAATACACGAAGTCATCTGCTATTCAAAGCAGCTGGCGTCTCCCTTCCCCAGCTAGGAAGAAGCCTAGAAGAAGCCACCAGCTGTTTTGAACAGCAAATGACTTTGCACACTCTTCTGCCCCCAGCCCAATTGGCCTGGGGGCAGGGGAGTGCACAAAGTCTGCTCCCTTTGCCAAAGGTGTGCAGCGCCTAGAGGGAACTGCCAGCTATTCAAAATGGCTGGCGGTTCCCTCTGTGCACCGTATGCCTCTGATAAGGGAGGGGGAAGGGAGAGACTTTGCATGCTCCCCGGGCCTTGATTGGCCTGAGGGCAAGGGGAGCATGCAAAGTCTCCTTTCCCTGACGGGGCAGGCTGGGCCTAGAGGGAACAGCTCCCTTCTGCCTGAGGCGCCACCCCTTCCAAGGGGGAAGCCCATAACCACTGCCAAAATGTGTGAAGTTGCCCCCCTACAAAATTATTGCCCACCCCTGGATTGTATGTTATGAAGAAGATACAAAACAAAGTGAATGAAAATTGTTTTGATAATTTTTGTTTCTATATTTCTCTGTTTGGTGACTTCACAGGAATGTAAATTGTGAAATCAATGTATAGTCAGTTTTAAGAATAAACTATGCTATGAATAGAAGTGGTAAAATAATTAATGAAGTCTCCTTGGTAGCACTCTAAAGGCCATATTTTCAAAGGTATTTTGGCATCTAAAGACGCAGATATATGCCTAATGGAATTTTTAAAAATACCTAAGCATTTAACATGTGTGGGAGTTAGATGCATAGGCACTTTTGAAAACAACACTGTGCACCTATATGCACTTTAAGCCCTATTGGCAGTGGCACAGTACACTGCTCTTTCAACAGGGAATCCTGTCACAATACGCTGAGCACTCAGGGTATGTCTACACTGCATTCCTTTTTCGAGAGAGGAATGCAAATGCAGACGAAAGAAATTGCAAGTGGAGCACGGATTTGAATTTCCCGTGCTTCATTTGCATAATTTTGTCCGGACGCTGTTTCGAAATACCCTATTTTGAAAAAAGAAACGCTGTCTAGACACGGTTATTTTGTAAGAAAATCCTTCTTTCGAAATTACCCTTACTTCTTATAAGGGCTACATCTAGACTGCAAGCCTCTATTGAAAGAGGCTTTTTTGAAAGATACTTTTGAAAAAGCCTCTTTTGAAAAAGAGAGTCTAGACTACAACCACTACTTTCGAAAAAGCAAGCCGCTTTTTCAAAAGAGAGCACCCAGGCAGTCTGGATGCTCTCTTTCGAAAAAGCACAGTTTGTATTACATAGTGCCTTTTTTTGAAAGAAAGTACTTTCGAAAAAAGGCGTTATTCCTCGTAAAATGAGGATTTCCGTGGTCGAAAAAACTGCCGCGTTCTTTTGATTTACTTTCGAAAGAACGCGGTAGCAGTCTAGACGCAGCAGAAGTTTTTTTGAAAAAAGGCCACTTTTTTCAAAGAAACCCTGTAGTCTAGGCACACCCAAAATGAGGTTTAAGGGTAATTTCGAAAGAAGGGTTTTCTTTTGAAATAACCACATCTAGACAGCATTTCTTTTTTCGAAATAGGGTATTTCGAAATAGCACCTGGACGCGATTATGCAAATGAAGCACGGGAAATTCAAATCCGCGCTTCATTTGCAATTTCGCTCAGCTGCATTCGCATTCCTCTCTCAAAAGAGGAATGCAGTGTAGACATACCCTAAGGGAATAATTCCCCACCCTGGGCTACTTCCTACCCAAACCTGGTAGATGTCTTCTCTATATGCTCACTCTCAATTGGCAGCCTCTCTGGTAGCCATTCTCAGCCCGGCTGCCGCTCCTTGGTCTGGCTGCACTTCCTCCTCTGGTACTCCCTCAACATCTCCTTCTTCTTCAGCAGTCAGCCCTGACTGAGCTGTTCCAGAGGCTTTTATAGTCAGTCTCCAGTTGCGCATGCCCTGCAGGACTGTCAGGGTGGGGCTCGCTCTCCTGGCTGGGCCAGTGTAACTCCATCAGCTTCAGTGCAGGGTTGATACACCCCATCACAAGCACACTTATAAAATTTGCCAGTGATACCAACCTGGGAAGAGTTGCAAGAGTTTTGAAAGATTGAAATTCAAAATGATCTGGACAAATTGGAGAAATGGTGTCAGATAAATAGGATGAATTTCAATAAGGACAAATGCAAAGTACTTCACTTAGGAAGGAACAATTAGTTGCACACATACAAAATGGGAAATGACTACATAGGAACAAGCCTGCTGACGGGATAGGCGAAGGGAGCAACTGCCCCAGGGCCTGGCTGCTGCCACCACTACTAAGGCCACTGGGAAGGCTGGAGCCCTGGGTCCTTTAAATTGCGCCTGAAGCCATGGACAGCACTGAAGAGCTGGCAGGTGGAGGCTAGGAAGAAGTACTGTGGAAAAGGATATACAAGTCATAGTGGACCACAAGTTATATACTAGTGAACAATATAACACTGTTGCACAAAACCCAAATATGGTTCCTGGAATATATTAGCAGGAATGTTGTAAGCAGGACATGAGAAGTAATTTTTCTGTTGTACTCTGCATTGGTTAGGCCTCAACTGGGGTATTGTGTCCAGTTCTGGGTGCCAAATTTCAGAAAAAATGTGAACAAATTGGAGAAGGTCCTGAGAAAAGCAACAAAAATGATTAAAGATCTAGAAAACATGATCTATGAGAGAAGATTGAAAAAGCTGAGTTTGTTTAGTCTGGAAAAGAGAAGACTGATAGGAGACATGATAACTTTCAAGTACCTACAAAGTTGTTACAAGGAAGAGGGAGAAAAATTATTCTCTTTAACCTCTGATAATAAGACAAGAAACAATGGGCAATGAGCAGCAAGGGAGGTTTAGGTTTGACATTAGGAAAAACTTTCTGTCAGGATGGGAAGCACTGGAATAAATGGTCTAGCGCAGTGGTCACCAACCAGTAGATCGGGATCTACCGGTAGATCTTGGAGCCTCTGACAGGTGATCCTGACTGGTTTGCCCAGGAAGCTATCAAATGCTGGCATTTCAGTTACTCCTCCATCCACTGTCATGTTGCTCCTGTCCCCTGCCTTGGAGCTGCCCCTCAGGAGCCTCCTGCTTGCTGTGCAGGGTGTGGGAAGGAGAAGAGGGGGGCACTGATGTCAGGGTGACCCTCCTTCCCCCACTTCTGTACCCTGTCTCCACACAGAGAGAAGGGGATGGAGGGAGCTTGACAATGCAAATCTCTGTCACTCTCACACAGTGTGTGTGTCAGTCATTGTGTGTGTGTCAGTCATTCTCACAAACACACACTGTCCTTCCCTTTAATCTCCAGACCCAACACACATGTAGGGGGTTGTTGTTACTTCTGTTACTGCTTGCAAAGTGTGTTATGTTTGTTTTTTGACTGGTCTGAGCATTTCATAATTTTCATTTCTCTTTTACACTTAAATGTATTCTTTGAGTAGTGAGTTCTAAAATGCTTAACCTGTCCTGGCTGGAGTAATTATCCCTGTGGTAATTGTTGCTCCTGGACGTGGCTACCATGTCCCGCCAGCCCCTGAGAAAGGCAGAGCAGGGGGTCTCCAGATGTGTCCTGACCTGCAGACACCACTCCTGCAGCTCTCATTGACCAATAATGGGGAACCGTGGCCAGTAGAAGCGGGGCAAGGGTATTTGGGTTTGGTCTTACATTGCACTTAAATTGAAAAACTGATCTTGTGGTTAAAAAGATTGGAGACCACTGGTCTAGTGACATTGTGGAATCTGCATCATTGGAGATTTTTAAGAGCAGGTTAGATAAACACTGGTCTAGATGGTGCTTGGTCCTTCCAGGAGTGTGGGGGACTTTTTCCAATTGATGATCTCTCAAGGTTGCTTCCAGTTCTGTGATTCTGATCTATACTGTACATTGTCATGACCAAGATTTTAGACTGAGCAATTGATATGATTTATTATTATAATCCAATAGTCTTCTAAATTCTGATCTTTGAAATGGGCATGTAGTGGCAGCGACAGGCAGACAATTCTGGTAAGATTCTCTGGCAATGTTCCCTTTAAGCTGTGCACTTATATGGCCACTCAGGAGAGATTTCAGTGCTGCGCATCTGATTAGCAGAGCACCCACAGCCCAGTTCGTGTTTCTCTTGGGGGTGCACTTTTGCATATGACTCAGTGTACATAATAAAATTTCATCTACAAATGGATGGAAAAATCCACCCAGGAATAGAAAAGATTAGAGGAAACATTGGTCCTTAGTCACAAACTTACATGTAGGCAGAGTGAAAGTACGTCTAGACTACAGGCTTTTTTCGACAGAGGCTTTGTCGACAGATACTGTCGACAAAGCCTCTGTCGAAAAAGAGCGTCTAGACTACAACCAGTACTGTCGACAAAGCAAGCTGCTTTTTCGACAGAGTCTAGACGCTCTCTTTCGAAAAAGCACAGTTTGCATGCAATAGCGCCTTTTTTCAACAGAGTACTATCGAAAAAAGGCGTTACTCCTCGTAGAATGAGTTTTACCGCCGTCGACAAAACTGCTGCGTTCTGTCCACTTACTGTAGACAGAACGCGGTGGTAGTGTAGATGTAGGTATAGTTTTGTCGACAAAACTCTGTAGCCTAGACACACCCTGAGTATGGTGGAGATTTGGGTCAAAGAATGTCCACAATCTTTCTGATGCTGCTGGTGGACCCGAAGGGCACACTGCATTCATTTGAAAAGAATTTGTCAAATATAAAAATAATGTTTCACTCAGTGCAGCTACATGTCTCCAAAGTAAGTCCCATCTTGAAGAGATCAGTGCTGATACACATTCTGCTTAATAGCCATGTTCCTGGAAGATAGGTGACTTTCAGGGATAAGCTTTGTTGCTCAGACATCTGTTGCACACACTCTTGGCTACGTCCACACAGCTTCCCTCTTCCGCAAAAGCCTATGCAAATGAAGTGTGGATTAGCATATTGCCGCACTTCATTTGCATAATTAATTAGAAGCCGTTTTTGCGCAAGAGTTTTTTGCACAAGAGCCATTCTTCCTCATTTTTTCAGGAAAAACGGCTCTTGCGCAAGAGGGGATTTTTGCACAGAAAGGCACTGTGTAGATGGCGCCTTTTTGCGCAAAAACGGCTCCTAATTAATTATGCAAATGAAGTGTGGCAATATGCTAATCTGTGCTTCATTTGCATAGGCTTTTGCAGAAGTTGGAAGCTGTGTAGATGAGGCCCTTGACTGTGTGCTAATTTGCAGTAGGAAAAAAGATTCAGCTTTACTTTTTTTTTTCTTGTCAAAATAGAAGATAGTGTCATGATTTCATGACAGTCTTACTATAAAAATCATCAATTAAAAGGTATATTTCAAAGAAAACATAAGTATTTCATATGAAATTCTTCTAAAACTATTTTTTCCACAGAAATGAAGACAGATCTGAACTTACTGCTTGAATGTCTTAAATACCAAATGGACAACCCTGCTTCTCAGAAAGAAGCCTTGGTCACTATTTATTCAATCTGCCAACACAACAGTAAGAATTATTCTATCATATTTCAACAGGGGCATTTGTTGTTTCCTTTCTGTGTTAATTAAATATGGCACCAGGATTTTTCATCCTACATACTAAATATTGTCAATTTTTAATATAATGTCTAGGAGTCATAAGACTCTGTAAAGGTATAACATTTTGCAAACATTATGTATTCCAGACTGCTGTGATTGATTTTTGGATTCCCAAATTAGTATCTCTAATAAATTTCCCTTTTTTTTTTCCATTTTGTCTGCATATTCAACAGGTGATGCAAGTGATTATTTCCGGGAGATTGGTGGTTTGATGTTTGTAAATGACCTTGCAAAGTCAAGTGTTCACTGTGTAGTAAAGGAAGCAGCATTATTTACATTAGCAGTTGTAATGGAGAGTAGTGGTAATGTATAATTTTATTTATTTTTCCAGTTTCTATATCACTGTACTTTATTGTTCCTGAAAATTGAATATTTCCTCTTCTGGCTGTACTTGACACATCAGCCAATGATTTAATGTATCTTTAGTTATATTTGTTTACCAGGTTACAGTGGATACCAGCCTGACTAATGGGATCAAATTTTTGGCTCTCCTGTTCCATATCCACTATATTCTGAAAGCTCAAAGTCGCCATAAAACCATCTTAAATGGCTGTCTGTGAATTCCTCTGATTTGGGGAAATAGGCACTATGTCACCAGCCTCCTCTTATAGGTCTTGATATAGAGGTCATGGGTGGGCAAAAGTAGAGTGACGCACTTCTTCAATTCCCCACTAGCATGATGATCTGAGATTGCTCTGTATCATATCTTTGACCAGGATGTCCCAGAACTGGATCAGGAAGAAGCAAATAGGTTTTTTGCAGCTCACTTTCCTTATCTGTGCCCAGATACACTGGACACAACTAATGATCTAGCTAAAGACCTGCATGTTACATTATCGAGTTGCATTGAAAGTTACCGATAAGTGGATTTCAGTATTAACCCTTCACAGTGAGGCTAGAAACTGCACTCCACCAGTAACTGTTAAACTTTTGCTACATAAGATAGGAATTAGAAACTCATGTCTTGAAACAGATATCACAGAACATGTAAATTAGTGCCGTGTTATGAGTAGGGAAATTGGAATGGGAATTTTCAAGTAGACCTGATACTTTGTTCCATAAAATGATCCAGTTATGGTTAGTGTGTGTATCACCTTGTTGATTGGTGGAAAGGTTGTTGTCAGTCACATCTCTGGACCAGTCAAAAGGCTTTTCAGCCTAGTTCTCAGATATGTTGATTGGGAGGAGGGAGGAGAGGTAATATGTCTTTCAGATAAGTAATGTTATGACATACTTACATTTTAGTATCTGATCCAGTCGTGAAAATTGTTTTTCTCTCAACAGAAGTTCAGTATAGGTCAGTGTTTATTTTAGGCCAAATCTTTTTATAAGACTGTAATTTGTATATTTTATTATTTAAATAAATGACGGTCGCAAAAGACTTACTAGAAATTAATATAATTCATTTTCTGGTTTCAGTTTACTGTCAGCAAACTTTGTGTACATCTGAATTGTTTGAAGACCTCATTTTCTTCTTAACTAATAAGGATTCTAGTGTGAATTTGAAAAGAATGTCTATTTATGTTATATTAGTACTTGTTTCAAATAACAGTAAGTATTTTGCATTCACATGTAAAAATACCAAAAATTATTAATACCATGTAACTTGTTTTATAATGTGCTGCTGTTTGTCAGCCCTTGCTATTTATTATCACTTAATGTTTCATTAATATTTTGTAAGATTAGTATATAAAGATTAATTGTGACATGTAATTGAATTTGAGGTCACCTAAAAGCAATCCAAGTAGATTAAACATTAGAAGATTTTTTTAAATAGCTGAAAGTACTTTATCTTATTTGTGTAAGAAACGTACATGTAGTTTTTAACAAAATATAATGCAGAATGATGGTTTTTCACATTTGGTAGAGCTATTGAGACATAAAAATTGGTCATTATTGATTATTATTTGTATTACAGTAGAACCCAAAGTGTCCCATACTTCTAGCCTCTGTCCAAACTTATGATTTAAAACACAAAGTAATAATTAATGTAGAAATTCCTTGTAGTTTATAAAAAATAGATGATCATTGTTAGTAATTTTTGTTGCTGTACAGTTGAGGATGTAAGTACACAACACATTGTTTATTTGTACATGGCATGCTATAGGAGCTGAAGTAAAACAACTATCTAAATTACATTTAAAGTATTAATACTTTATTTAAAATTATGTATTATCTCTCGCAATACTGGCATATGGTCATTTATAGAAAGTGGGCAAACTCACATCAGAGAAACAGGCTGCATTGGCGTTCTTCTACAGTTGTTCAGGTAAATAAACAGAGTTTCTGTTAAGATATAAAGTACCCGGACAATTTAGGTCCTAAGTCATCTTTGCCATAATGTTTGCCTTTTTCTTAACAGAACAACTCTTTCAATATCTGAGACTAATCTGTCACATGAAAATATTAATCACAATTATCAGCTGTGGTCTTCAGTCTGCAGTACTCTGTGTGCATGTGTTAATAATCCTCAAAATGGTAACTATTATTAAATAATTGTATAACATAAGATGATAGTGAATATAAAAATAACACTTTTAAAAAATAACATTTTGCTTTCATTTTCTAGTGTGTCTATAAATGTAATTATTTATTACATTTAGACTTTTGTTGTTATTGGTTTCACATCTTTGCAGAAGACAATCAAAACACTTGCTCTTCAGTTTTTCCACATGCTAAAGACTGGCTCCAAAGTTGCATAAAACCTGAGATAGTTCGTCCTATTTGTTCATTTGTTGGACTCACAGTTGCTAATAATTGTAAGTATATGTCATCCTCTCAGCAATTTAGATTTCATGGAACTAAATTTCATTGGAAATGATAATTAAATTTTAAATTTCCTTACCTCCCCGGATTCATTCATTGATCTTCCACCTTCTTTGTAGAAAGATGGGATCAGCTGCCTCTGTGTCATTGTCTCTTCTCCTCCAGACCTCAATGAGGACACTTGCAGGGCCTCGGTCTACACTGGGTGAAGAGATAGGGGGAGCAAGGGGCAGGAGAAAACATTCACATCATGCCCCTATTGGTCTCATGGAGATGCCTAGGAAAAAATAATATAGGTTCTGGTAGATCAGCTCCATTGGAGCCATTCTGCTGGTACAGGAGTATAGAATGCAGGGGGCCAGCTAGTCATGAATCATTTTGCTTAGTGTTGTCTGATTTACAAAAATGTCTCTGTGTATATATCTCTCTTACGAAACCTCTCTCTGGAATTTTCAGTAAGATGGTTAATGTCAGTAGTAATCTTAGAAATACCAACTGTAATTAAAAACTTTGCATGCAAGGAATTATTGCTGTAGACTCTGTTTAGTCATTTTTCTAATAAGTGTGCGGACTGTGTGTATAAATGCTGCCAGATCGGTGTCGTCACTTTGTATTGGGTAAGTGACTAAGCAAGGTGCAGAGCAACAGTGAATCAGGCTCTTTGTTTTAAACTAGACTTCAGTTTAAGCATGATGAGAAATATTTCTCTTTCCTGTGATAAATGGATGCAGTACTCTTAGAAAAGCACCTTTGCCTTGAGAGAGCTTTTTTTAAATGATTCTGTCGTTTCTTTGTCTATTGCCACTACTTGGTTATACCACAAGAGAACATGGCATCAGAACAATCATCATAGATACTTTTAAGGTGCCCAGTCCCTTACGATATTTTTTCATGTACATTTCCAAAATGCTTTTCTATGAGCTAATTAGTTATTTTATTGTTAAATAGAAGTTAGTTAATATCGGTAGAGAGAGTTTATTTTGAATTGTATAAGGTGTATACAAGCTGATGGTATACTGGCTGTATCCGCTAGCAGTTTTGTCACACCATCCTTTTCTGTTTCAGTGCATTCCTTTAGCAGACCATAAGTGTCCTACTTTGGAACAAAGTCTTTCAGCAGTAATTTATTAATCTTCCATTTTTTTGCATTGGTATCCATTGCTTCTTTGGCCACATTTCCTTTGTTTGATACAATTAAGCAATACATGGCATGCCATTCACTGTGTTGTGAGCTTCAGATATTTCCTTCTTTTTTTCCTACTTCCAATAATTTATTAATGTTAGGTTCTATTAAGGAAGTGGCAACTAAACTCCAAGACAGTGTGAAGACTGTTATATTTGGTGTCATGGTCATTAGGCCTTCCTTTTTTGGTTGAGAATGACTCTGGTTATTCTGTCTTGCCTACCTTAAGTTCTTTGTGTTTTGGTATCTTTGCTGCATAAACACATTTCCAAGGGAACAGGGAATTTTCTAGTTCTTTATTTAAAAACCTTTTTTCCCCTTCAAGTGTGTTTGTCCATAGTTTATAAACATTTAGCCACTGACTTAAAATGTTCTTAAAGGAAGAGGAAACATAGTCAACCAACTTCTGGGCAGCCAGAGATATCTCCCTTGTTCTTTAAGGTGGGCAGACAGGAAATACTTGAAAAAGATTTTTAAAATTGTATTATAATAAGTAACACAATTATATTACATTATTAATAATAATATTCTGTTGACTTAAATTATTCCTCCAATTTCAAATTGATATCATGTTTCTATGTTCTATTAAGAAAATGAAGAGTTTCATCAGAGTTGGCTGCACTTTTAGGGGACAAATTAATATTTATTCCTTGTAAAAACTCTTGACAAGAATGTAGTAGTTTCGTGAAGTCTCAAGTGCTGCTTGTAAAGTGTTGTATAAGTGCAAACTATTATTAATCCCTGTAAGAACAGTGGCCAAAATTCCTTCATTCCTAGAAAGGCACTTGCTGTTGGTCCTCTTTCTATGAAAATCTGGTACAGAATCCTGGATATTCAATAATATTTGCAATATTTGGTAGCTTTTTAAAGACTTTTTTAGTTTAGTCTAAGCAGAGTGCATCTCTTGTCCTCATTATTTGAAATTACTTTAAAGGGAGGATAAAACCAACTATATTTACTGTACATACTGCGGCAGTGGAACTTAACTAAATGATTCTATTCATACATAAAACCTTTTCAGAAGTCATAAGTTCAGAACTACTGAGCCAATTTCCTGTAAACTGGACTTATTACATACATTTTAATAATGTCTAAAAAAATAATCAAAGCTGCTGTCGTTCAAACTTGATCTGAGATATCAATGCACAGAATTTCTGATAAGAACACATGGGAGAAAAGTATGTGGCTTTTTTGTTTTTAAACATATTGCTGCAATAAGCACTGAATTGGTTTACAGTAATGTAAAATAAGTTTATTAAACAAAAAGTCATAAGTTCCAGAGATACCAAGTATAAGGAATAAAGATAGAAAGGGCTGCAAGTAAACAAAAAGTAAAAGTATCCTTGTAAGACTAAGACCTGATTTAACAAACAAAAGTCTCTTGGCATTTTCTCACCAAGTCTTTTTTTCAGATGCCTCACCAGACTCTTTGGCCATGATCTTTAACAGAGCTCAAAGTTTTTGGTTACTTTGTCTCCACAAGTGAAGGATAACTTAGGGGTTCTCTCCCCTTCTTTTTATAGTCCAGTAAACCTTTGAAAAATAATCCCACACAAAGTTCCTGTATCCTGATGTGTATAGTGCCTGGTGTACTGTCACTATACTATTTGGTGTAAACTCCTTGCTGGTTCCTACTCTGCTGATGATTTTTACAATGCAAATTATCTCTTCCTGTAACCTCTGACACAAATGAATTGTCCATTATATTTGCCCAGATAATTTGAGATGTTGGTCTCTCTCCTGTTTCTGAAGAAAACCTGTTTATAAACTCTCGGGACATACCTAGTTCAGACACACTTTAGTCACACATTTTCAGCATATCTGTAAAGATCTTTCTGAGTTTACTGTACATATATCACCTAAGAATATAAATTATTAGTTTTCTATTGATATATTACATACCACCTTCTGGGTTAATATGACTACAATGCCACCTGCCATTAGAGTGCTCTTTGGGACACATTGCTCCATCAGTTAAGGCATTTGGTTTGCAGCTTTCAATCTGAAGGATATCTAGTTTTAATTAGCTTCAGGGGGTAGCCAAGTTAGTCTGTACAGGATAAACTTAAAAAACAACAAATGGTCTGGTAGCACTTTATAGACTAACAAAACATGTGGATGGTATCATGAGCTTTCGTTGGCATAGCCCGTTTCTTCAGTCATCCACCTGGCTTTCAGGAAATTTCTGCCCTTTATGGTGGGCCTCCCTAGAACATTACAGCTGGCCCCCAAGTTGCGAACGGTTGACTTACAACCGTTCGCAGTTACGACTAAAGCTGTCGTAAATGGCGGACCCCGAGTTACGAACGCGATCCACGCTTACGAACAGCGCGGTTGCGTGTAACACTGTGGGGTCCGACTTAGGAACGAACCGAGTTACGACCAGTTGCTTGGTCCGTAACCGGTTTGTAAGTCGAGAAGAGGCTGTACTACTATAGAGTCCTTCCTTTTGAATTTTTGACAGCACCGAGGATATTCTCAAAGGTGCTTGCCATAGTAGTAGCAGTTTAACTTATTAATGGGGGCGGGATGGGCAGGGAAGCTGATCAGTGTGGAGTGCTCCCCCTGCTGGGATTCGGCTGGAGCAGCCCCCACCCAGCTGCTGTCGATTTCACCACAGCTCCTGGCCTTTATATGTGCTGGGAGCCAAC
The DNA here is from genome assembly GCA_032595735.1 of Pelochelys cantorii. Taxonomy (NCBI): domain Eukaryota; kingdom Metazoa; phylum Chordata; order Testudines; family Trionychidae; genus Pelochelys; species Pelochelys cantorii. The sequence continues at coordinate 26,895,968 of CM064339.1, forward strand.
AGCCCTGCACGGGGGGGGCCTGTCGGGGCTGGAGCAGCCCTCTGCCCAAGGCTGGGCTGTGGGCAGGGGGCTGCTTCTGGCTACTGGTCAAACATTACCCAGTAAGCATCACCGTTTAAGCGTGATGCTTACTGGTTACCCATTAATATCAATAATAATTTCATCATTATTACAGTACAGAAAATAATATTTATAACTAAATGAAATCAAGCAGAACACAAGTACATTGTTTACTGTTTGCACATCTGTATTATGCATGTATATTTTTTCTGTGATTCTTGTTAAAAAAAATTCTGAATCTCTCAAATATATTTCCAATTTTGATTATGTTGTATTGATAGAATTGGAATTGCATTAGATAGCAAGAAATTAGCATACACACAAAAAATCATTACCATTTTACTTTATTAATATTGTTTTAGTTAATAGAGTTATAAATGTTGCAATTCATTTTTTTTTCTTAAGCACGTGTACAGGCATACTTTATTTCTGTTGGTGGATTAGACATATTAGCTGAAGTGCTTATCAAGCTGGTCCGTGATTCAACTGGAAGTTACTCAAGCGCAAAACTTGCAGTAGTGGTAACAAAGACTCTGGATGCTTGCATTGCTGATAACTGTGAGTGAATGGACCCCAAACACAGACAAAGATGGTATTTCTAGGAAGAAATTAGTCTCAGAAGGGTAGCTGTGTTAGTCCATAACTTAAAAATAAAAAAAAAAAGAGTAGTCCTGTGGCACCTTAGGGTACGTCTAAACAGCAGGGCCAAACTTGAGTAAATCTGTGCCACTTCAGCTACGTCAGTTGCGTAGCTTACATTGAAATAGCTTAATTCAGCTTTTGGCACTATCTACACAGCAGGAAGTCAAAGGAAGAACACTCTTCCTTCAACTTCCCTTACGCTTCATGAAATGAGGGTTACCATGAGTCAGAGTAAGAAGTCCTCCAGCTTGACATTATTTTGAAATAAAGGCTTGTAGTGTAGATGTGCACTATGTTATTTCAGAATAATGTCAATTTTTCTTTGAGTGATGTTCCTGTGGGTGCTCCACACTAGGTGCTGGGCTTGCCCTGGCGCCGCAGGACGGAGATGTTCAAAGTCATAGTCAGTTGGACCACGCATGGTGGGGACGGGGGAGCACCTCGCGGTGTTTGCGCTCTCCCTTGCTGTGCGATCCGGTCTAATCCAGTTCCTCTCAACCGCCTCAGGCTGCAGATGGAGCGAATCATCTCTCCTTCTTGCTCAATCCTTGTTCAACCTTTGTGAGATAAAACAAGTTATTTTTCCTCAGTTTTTCTACTCTTTATATTTCTTATACTCATTCACGTTGGTTTTACAAAAAAAAAATTTCCTGTTATAGACTGTTTAGTTCTCGTTCCTCCCCCCTCTCTCCTGTTGAACTTTAGATCTTGTACATAGTTTAAAAAAAAGGGGGGGGGGACAGAAAAAGAAAAAAAGAGGAGAACATTGAAATAGAAAATGCCGGGCTGTCCCGGATTTAAGAAATGCTTCATGTGCCGCGACGCCATGCCTGCCTCCGGTGGCCATGCGGCATGCATCCGCTGCCTTGGCAAGAGTGCGTACATTACTCAAAACTTACAGCCAGGGCCTGCCATGTCCGCGAGATGAGGTTCCATATGATACTCTTTGATAAGGCGCTCCAACTGCCTGGCTCAGCCTCTCCGCCTCGGGCTGCTCAACAGCCTCAAAAACGGAGCACCTCTTCCCCCTCTAGGGCTCCTCCTAAGAGGCCCAGGCCCTCCCCAGGCAGATTGCTGCCTTTGACTCCTCACGGCAGAACTACCTCTGGGTCTAAGTCAGGCACTTCTGCTTTAACTGCCCGTTCACTCTCTAAACCATCTAAGACTCTTCCTGGTGTTTCGTGCTACGGGGACACAACTTCTCCGATGGCGGAACCGGCGCTCTTGGCACCGAAGTCATCGGCGCCGTCTCTATTGACGGACCTGCAGGCACAGTCAGCACCATTACGGGCCACATCTACCTCCTCTTCAAGCTCCTCCCCAGAGGAACTGACAACTTTGGCACGGGAGCAAACAGCGCCTACCCCAGCGTGCGATCACTCGGCACCGACCGAATCCCGGACTCAGGCACCGGCCCGTGATCGCTTGGCACCGGCCTCACCAAGGGTACTCTCGGCATCGCCATCGCCACGCACCCACCGTGACTCTGGTGCAGTACATCAATGCTCGGCACCGACCTCGGTGCCGGAACAGACAGCCCCAGCTAAAGCACGGGCAAAGACCCACCATATTTGCAGTCTATCCCCACCTTCGCCTCCTCCTGTTTTTTTCTCCGGCTCCATCGCTATCTCCACCTCCACCATCAAGCAGGAGGTCACCATGGCTCTCCAGGAGTTACACTTCTCCTGATAGACTCCCGTCTCCCTTCCTGACACCTCCTAGGGATACCCGAGTCTACTCTCACCACTTCTCCGCCTCCCCATCTCCACCCAGGACGAGATCCTACTCTCCCTCCCCATCCCTCCGATCTAGAAGATCATCCTCGCGGCACGAGTATACTGAATACCACCGTTATTGGGCACTCTCCTTCACGCTAATCCTATTATTACCGCAATTGATATGATTATTCCCGTTACCATAGGGAATACTCACCACATCACCAGCATTATCGCTATTCACCCAGATCCCCGCCTCATTCGATGATGATCTACTCCTCTTCCAGACACTCCCCACTTTCCGTCCCTCTGCCCATGGATCAAGGTTCATCGCCTCATCATTCACCTCCTACGGTTCAAGAACAACAGCCTCAGACCACTACTGAGCCACATCCTCCTGAAGTCTCCCCTACAGATCAGTCCTCCTCCCTGGACGAAGCAGTCACCCCTGGAGATGTCTCCCCACCAGACGACTTGAGACAGTTCCAAGATCTGTTTTAAGAGAGTGGCAGCGTCTCAGGAAATCCAGCTGACTGAAATTAAAGACAAGCAACATCGTCTCCTAAAAAATTTACAGACCACCCATACCACAAAACTAGCTATACCTTTGGACGAGGTTATCCTGGAAGTGACTAATGAGCTCTGGCAGACTCCCGCCTCTGCTCTTCCCACGAACAAACGGGCTGATAAGAAATATTTTGTACCCCCAAAGGGGTCAGAATTTCTTTTTTCCCCACCCTCAACCCAATTCCCTTGTAGTCGATGCAGCTCAGCAGAGAGCCGAGGCTCCACACTGTAAATTAAATGCATCAGACAAGGAGCCAAAGAGGCTCGACTTATTTGGCAGGAAGGTGTATACCTCCTCAGCTTTGCTTCTGAGGATTGCTAATTACCTTACCCATTTGTCAAATCATAATTTTGACAATTATGCAAAGCTTACACCTTTGATGGAGGCCCTTCCGGACTCTAAGAGGCCTATTCTTAAATCTGTTGTTCAGGAGGGTTATGCTGCCACTCGAACCAGCCTCCAGATCGCTATGGATGTGGCGGACACCTCAGCCCGCACTACTGCCACAGCGATAGTTATGCGCACAGCCTCATTCCTCCAGGCAGCAGCAGTCCCAAAGTAGCTGCAATCTAAAGTGGAGGATTTGCCTTTCGAGAAAGACATTCTATTTGCTGAAAAGACTGTTTCAGTCTTTCATTCTAGCAAGGACACTAGGACAACATTGAGGTCACTTGGGATGTACACTCCACCATACAGGAGGAAACATTACACGCCTTTCCAAAGACGTTACGATTATTTCCACCCCAGACAACACTGGCAACCGCAACATCGACAGTTCGACCAACCATGTCAGAATCAACGCCAGAGACCAATGCAACGTCGAAATCAAAATAACCACACCCAAACGCAACCTGGCAACAAGCAGCATGTTTGACATGTTGGTCAAGAGCGAGCAGACAGCCTCTCCAAGCCCCAGTCACATCTTTCACCGTTGCTTGAGGCCCTTCTACAACCAGTGGGCAAACGTCACTTCTGACAGATGGGTTCTAGAAATAATCCACTTGGGTTATGTCATTCCATTCTATTCCCGCCCACCCACAACCCCACCATTACCATCCCTTTTCAGGGACCCCCTCTCACGAAGACCTATTGCGAACCGAGATTTCCCATCTCCTCCACATAGGAGCAATAGAGAACATACCACCTCAATTTCAGGGGAGAGGATTTTACTCCCGCGATTTCCTGGTGGAGAAAAAAAAGGCAGATGGAGACCCATATTGGATCTTCAACATTTAAACAAGTATATTCGAAAACAAGCTTTAAGATGGTGACGTTAACCTCCATTCTACCAGCCCTGGAGCAGGGCGACTGGTTTGCTGCTCTTGACCTAAAAGATGCCTATTTCCACGTGACAGTTCATCCCGCTCACAGAAAATTTCTACGCTTCATAATTGGCACAGACCATTTTCAGTATCGAGTGCTGCCATTCGGCCTCGCAACAGCACCGAGAATCTTTACAAAGACATTCGCAGTCATAGCTGCTTACCTTCGACGCAATGGTGTTGTCATATATCCCTACTTGGACGATTGCCTAATAAAAGGGTGTTCGTCGATAGAAACTGCAGACATGGTGCAGACTACGATAAAAACTTTCCGTGTCCTAGGACTCCTCCTCAACGAGGAGAAATCCTCCTTGACCCCTACTCAGAATCTGGAATTTATAGGCGCACACCTCGATTCAGTTACAGCAAGGGCATATCTTCCCATGACCAGATTTCAAGCAATCCAAAACCTGTTGGACGAACTCCTGTACAACCGAGTGGTACAGGTTATTACAGTACTCAAGCTAATGGGTCATATGGCCTCCACGACATACATAGTTCCCCACGCCAGATTACACTTCCGGCCGCTGCAGCACTGGTTGATCTCAGTATACGATCCCATCAGGCACAATGTACGCAAGTGGGTAACGGTTCCATTCAACGTCAGGTCCTCCCTCCACTGGTGGATGGTAGACGACAATTTATTTTCAGGCACTCCATTTCATCACCTGCCCCCTCGTTGTCACATGACCATGGATGCCTCCCTCATTGGCTGGGGGACCCACATGGGGAACCTGTCCGTCCAAGGCCATTGGTCACCACAGGAGTCTCAGCTGCACATAAATCTCCTGGAATTGAGGGCTGTTGCCAACGCTTGCAAACATTTCCACGCATACCTCCACAATTCTACAGTCGGCGTCTTTACGGACAACATAGCGACAGTATATTATATAAATCGCCAAGGCGGTGCACGATCCCGATCACTATGTACGGAAGCAACCCGACTATGGAATTGGCGCATTGCCAACGGCACTACCCCTGTGGTGTCCTACTTACCTGGCATCAGCAATACTATGGCGGAGTCCCTCAGCAGGAATTTCCCAGTAGACCACGAATGGAAAATCAATCGGGATGTCCTCCATTCAGTCTTCCATCGTTGGGGCACACTGTGAATAGACCTATTCGCTACTGCCAGCAACAGGAAATGTCACCGTTTCTGTTCCAGAACGGGCCTAGGTCGCCACTCCTTGGGAGATACCTTCCTCCTCAATTGGAAAGTTCCCCTCATGTACGCTTTTCCGCCTTTCTCTCTTATCTTCGGAGTCCTACAGAAGATCAAGCTCAACAGAGCCGCAGTAATTCTGATAGCACCAGAATGGCCTCGCCAGCACTGGTATCCACTTCTTTTGCGACTCACACAACTTCCACCATATCGTCTTCCGTTAATCCAGCATCTTCTAACTCAAAAGCGAGACTCTCTCCTTTTGCGCACTCTTCATCTCTCAGCCTGGTACCTAGTTGGCTGAACGCCTCCAAGGCCCTGTGCTCTGACCATGTCAAAGACATTCTCATACGTAGTAGGAAACAGAATACACGCGTTACTTACCTTTCCAAATGGCGATGCTTTACTTCCTGGTGCTCCGAACCAGGTCATGTGGACCCTCATTTGGTTCCGATCTCCACGATTCTTGACGACATAATGCACCTGCAACAGAGCGGACTAGCCTTATCCTCTCTAAGAGTCCATATCACTGCACTGACTGCGTTTCGGCAGCCAATAGAGGGGTTTTCACTATTCACCCACCCTCTCACCAAGAGATTTCTCACGGGCCTGTTGAACCTTAATCCTCCCTTGCGCGCTCCTACCCCCCTCTGGAATCTGGACTTGGAACTTTCAACTCTAACAACGCCACCTTTTGAGCCTCTGGCCACCGTACCTCTTCAGACCCTTACCATGAAGCTGGTCTTCCTTATCGCCATCAAGTGAGCACGCAGAGCGAGTGAGATCGCGGCGTTAATGGCATCACCTCCCTACACCATCTTTAATAAGGGTAGTGTTGTTTTAAGGCACCATCCAGCCTTTACTCCTAAGGTTTGCTCAGAATTTCACCTCAACGAGCCAATAGTGTTACCCGCCCTTTACCCAAAGCCTCATGCTTCACCTCCTGAGGCAACACTTCATTCACTAGACATACGTAGGGCCTTAGCCTTTTACTTGGAGCGTACTAAACCATTAAGGAAAACTGATAGGTTATTAGTCTCTCTCGCTGAATGCTCCAAGGGACAACCCTTATCTTCACAGAGAATCTCCAACTTGATTGTGTCCTGTATAACCCATTGTTATGCGATACGAAATGTGCCCCTCCCACAGTGCCCTAGGGCCCATTCTACTAGAGCAGTAGCTACCTCTACTGCTTTCCTGAAAGGGGTTCCTCTTTCTGACATATGTAGGGCTGCCACCTGGTGGTCTTATGAAACACTTGCCAAGCACTACGCTATCCAAACAAGATGGCTTTTGGATACTTCTGTAGCGTCTGCAGTGCTGTCTTCCTTACATGCATAGTGACATCCGAATCCCACCTCCTTCATTCGGGTGGGTACTGCTACACAGTCACCTAGTCACCCACGGGGACATCACTCAAAGAAGAAAGCGAAGTTACTCACCTTAGTGCAGTAACTGTTGTTCTTCGAGATGTGTGTCCCCATGAGTGCTCCGCTACCCACCCACCTCCCCGCTTCAGTCTGTTTCGTTCTTTTACAGATCCTGAGGCGGGTTTGAGGGACTGGATTAGACCGGATCGCGCAGCGCGGGAGAGCGCAAACACCGCGAGGCGCCCCCACCACCCCCCCCCACCACACATGCGCGGTCTAACTGACTACAGCTTTGAACATCTCCGTCCTGCGGCGCCGGGGCAAGCCCAGCACCTAGTGTGGAGCACCCACGGGGACACACATCTCAAAGAACGACAGTTACTACACCAAGGTGAGTAACTTGCTTTATTCCAAAGTAACGCTGCTGTATAGATGTACTCTTAGAGATTAACAAAAATATATGTATAGAATCATGAGCTTTTGTGGACAAAACCTACTACTTGTGTGAAAAGTGGGTTTTGCTTATGATTCTATACATATAATTTTGTTAGTCTCTAAGGTGCCACAGGACTACTCGTTTTTTTAAAAGTTGTTTTTAGAAAGAAATTATTAGAGCGAAGTTTTAGAAAAAATATATGTAGGTAGACATGAAATGGCAAGTAAGTGTACATATATTGCACATATGCAAAATACAGTTTTATATGTCAGAATCCCCTAAACACTCACCAGCTGAAATGAGAAAGAGTGAAGAAAATGCACCTGCACATATTGGGGTTTGCAGAGATATGGGGGATGTGACAAACAGCTTGATTATCAAATGGATACAAACAATTTTAGATGTCTCTAAGTCTTGGGAGAAGTTTGACCTCTTTATTAAGAAGTGTCTCTAGTTGTTTTATGGGGAGGATCTTACGGTTGATAAACCTAAGAGCTAGATCTTTTCATGTTCTCTCCAATTGCAATGAGTTCTCCATGTGCTGAATCTGGTAAAGGATTTGGGAAACGCCCAGTGTGCTGGAGAGCAGGGCTTCTCAGCAGCAGGATTTGGAAAATGGGACAATATCGAGGCTGGGAAAGAGCATGTGTGGGACTGAGCCACTGTAAGGAGAGGATATTGACTTCAAATGTTCGGGTGAGGGAGTGAAAGCAGGAGAAAATGGGTGCAATCTCAAGGCTTTTTCAGCTATATGGAGGACACCCATGCAATGTGTTGTGTATTTATTGTTTATCATTTAATTTTTGTCTCTTTAATTTATTTTCTACTAATAGTTGCTGTTGGTGATGTCTTGGGAAAGTATCACATTGTATCTAACCTACTGAAGCTGCTGACTTACAACACTCTGGATTTAGGAGAAAAAATTAGTATTATTCTTACAATTGGGCATTGCACAGAAAGCTGTGGTAAGAGTCTGATTTCTTTTATGAGTTTTTTGGTTTTTAGCTTAAACTACTTCAATGTCACACTCCTCAGCAGTTTTCATTAAAATATTGATGCTTTAAAGCAAAGTTCTACCAAATAATGTAATTTGGTATTAAAATGCAAAGAAAATGTTTAGTTTTCTGCAGTGTTTTATCTTTTTGGTTTTGAAGAGCTGTAAATACAACACATAGTATCTTCAAAAGTTTAAAAAAAAAAGAAGAGTCTCATGAGTACTCATGAGACCAAATCCTGTTCACCTTATTTACATAGGGTGAAATTCACCCTGTTCAGAGTGCCAGAACAAGATCTCTGCATCACTTAAGTTCCATGTAAGCCCTATTGTAACTGCTTCAGTAGTATTTGGTGTATGGATGTTGTGCTGACCCTTTGCACAGGGATAATTTTCACATACATATAATCTTAGCAGAATTTAATAACATTCTTCTTCGAGTGATTGCTCATGTGCATTCCAATATAGGGTGTATGCGCGCAGCGTGCATGTGCTGTCGGAAGTTTTTCCCTCAGCAGTACCCTTAGGGCCAGCAGGGAGCCCCCTGGTGTGGCGCCAGTATACTGGTCCATATATACCCCTGCTGGCCCCCTCACACACTCAGTTCCTTCTTACCACGGTGATGGTCGTTGGAACAACCCTCAGCTCCTCATTGTGATGGTTGTCTTCTTTGTTCTTCTTCAATCTTTAGTTAATCTTCAGCTAAGTGTCTGCAATTTAAGTTAAAGACTTTTTTTGTTGTTTCTGTTGATTGCTCCCCACCGCGGCGTGCTGTGTGCCCGCAGCAGGGCATGCCTGGCCTGCAAGGCTTTAAGCCCTGCAAAAAGTGCAATAGGCCTACGCCGTGCAGGGACCCGCACCCATCCTGCTTAAAGTGTCTGGGAGAAGCACACCTTACAGAAGCCTGTAAAATCTGTAAGGCCTTCAAGCCCAGGATGAAACGCGAGAGGGAGTCGCGCCTTAAGATCCCCGTCATGGAAGTGGCTCTCTGACCGGTACTGGCGCCGGACTCGGCACCAGCCTCCCGGAGCGCATCGGCCTCGGTGCGCAACGGTTCCGCGCGCCGTGCCTCTCCGGCACTGCTCTCAATCCTCAGAAGAAGAGGTGGCCTAAAAGGGGTCGGTCCCCACCTAGGCATGTGCCCTCCGTGCGCCCTTCAGTGGGGCACGCGGCGCCAATGAGCCTGGGCCTTCTAGGTCGGGCAGGCCTGCCTCCCAGTGAGGGGACATCAGCCCTCTGGAGGACTTCCCAGAGCTATCCACACTGCAGGTCTTGGAGGCAGCAAGGGTTCTAATCGAGTCCTCCCCTTCCCCTCCGTCTCTGACTCCGGCACCCTATAAGCGGCACGGGGACGCTCAGCACCGATCGCCTTCCGGGGTGACCGAAGACATGGTGCATGAGGGCAGACATCGCCCGGCTCCGATGGCACTGCACGCAGCACCGGCCATCAAGGCACTGACACCCCCGGTACCGGCCAAAGACATGGCACTGGACTCGGTGCAGTAACATTGCCCAGTGCCATCACCACCCCGGGATCCATCGGCGCCTACCTCCGTGCGGGTCCCCTGTTCGGCCATGCCTCCTCCATCGCCTTGGCACTGTGGCAAGCCGGAGTCCATGTCTCGGCACAGCGGAACTCCTTCAGCATCTGCGTCGGCACTGCCCTGGTCCGCCTAGGAGTAGTCGTCCGACTCCGAGGCGGAATCCGTCCAGTCCTTGAGGGCCTCCAGGTCTCGCTCGCGGTGCCGCTCCCGTTTTCAGCACCGTTCCCAGCACCGTAGTCCTCTGCTCCCGTACCAGCAACAGTGGGCTCAGCGCCCATGGTGCAAACGTGGCCCCCTCAGCCTCCGGGGCAATGGCCTTTCTGGACTCCCAGAGCCAGGGCATGGACCCTCCCAGACTGGCTTCTATCTCTTCGGGGCCACAAGTTCCTCCGTCGGTGACACCTCTTGTCAGGTCCCCCACCTCGGGACGTTCTCTATCTCTGGGCCAGTTGTCCCCAGGTCCAGTGAGGAGTGCAGCTCCGGTGAGCCAACCTCCCCCCTCTTCATCCATGGACACCTTGGATGATCCAGGTCATGAGGATGCCCTGTGGGTGAGGTCCAAAAGGGGTCATCATCCTCCTCCCTGGACGAGGCATTAGCTGACTCTACCCCGTCCATGTCCTCCATGGACACTAGAGCCCATCAGGACCTTCTACTCTGCTTGGCCCAAAGTTTGGGGGTTCAAGCGGAGAAGGTTTCCGGTGACTTGGATCCTACTGTTGGCATTCTGCATGCTGACACCCCCTCTAGAGTGGCTCTACTGGTTAACAAAACAGTGGCAAAAATCTCCAAAGCCTTGTGGCAAACCCCCGCCTCCATTCCTCCAACGGATAAGCGGGCGGAAAGGAGGTACTTTGTTACCCTCTTGGAGGACAAACACCTCTTCTCTTACCCTCCCCCAGGCTCATTGGTGGTGTAAGCCGTTAATCAAAGGGAGAAACAAGGGTAGCCTGCTGCAACCCATAAGAACAGGGAGGCCAAAAAGTCTGACCTCTTGGGACGGAAAGTCTACGTGTCTGGGGGCATCCAGTATCGCATTGCCAACCAGCAAGTCCTCTTGTCCTATTACGCATAAAACACCTGGGCATCCATGGACAAGTTTATGGACTTGCTCCCTAGGGACTCCCGCTCGGAATACAAGGCTCTTCATGAAGAGGGGAGAGCAGTCTCCAGAGCGGCTCTCCAAGCAGCTCTCAACATGGCGGACACCGCAGCTCAAGTGATGGCCACCAGGGTGGTTCTGCGCCAGAGCTCATGGCTCATGGGTTCTGGGGTGCCACTGGAGCTCCAAAACACCATTCAGGACCTCCTGTTCAAGGGCCCCTCGCTCTTTTTGGAGCAGCCTGACCAGAGGCTTCATGGCCTCAAGGATACCAGGGCGACGTTAAAGTCCTTGGGCCTGCACACTCCTGCTACCCAGAGGCGCATCTTCTCAAATTGGAATGTTCCTAGAGTGCCTCCCCAGGGCCCATGCCCCTGCTTCACCTGCTGTAGGAGCAGGAGTGGCAATGGCAGGAATGACAGGTGCTGGCTGCGCCCAGCCCCCAACAATAACCAGGGGCCCCCTAACAAGCCCCCAGGGTCCTGTCAGTGGTTTTGACGGGACCCTCGAGGGCATCTTACCAGTCTCCCCTCTACTTTTCTGGGACTGTTTATCCCATTTCCTCCAGGCCTGGTGGTCTGTTACGTTGGACCGATGGGTGCTGGAGATAGTGGAAAGGGGTTATGTAATTCCTTTCCATACGTCCCCTCCTTCCCAACCCCCTATCCTGTCCCTTTTCAGGGACCCCTCTCACGAGCCTCTGCTACAGGAGGAAGTAAATCATCTCCTCATGCTAGGGGCGGTGGAACGTCTTCCCCCCAAGTTTCGGAACAGGAGATTCTGTTCCCGTTACTTTCTGGTTCCAAAGGCGAAAGGGGGCCTTTGTCCCATTCTGGACCTCAGAGCTCTAAATTCCTTCATTGTCAAGGCAAAATTCAAAATGGTGACTCTGGTGTCCATTATCCCTTCCTTAGCCCCCAGAGACTGGTACGCTGCCCTTGACTTAAGATGCTTACTTTCACATTTCAATTACCTCCCGCCATCGAAGGTTCCTACTGTTTACCGTGGGCCCAGACCATTACCAATTTACGGCCCTCCACTTTGGTATTTCTGCGGCCCCTCAGGTCTTCACCAAATGCACGGCAGTGGTGGCGGCCGAGTTCACAAAAGGGGTGTCCAGGTGTTCCCCTACCTAGACGATTGGTTCCTGAGGTGGGAGTCAGAGACTCAGGTGACAGCCCACATCACCACAGCCTGCAAACTCTTCGAAGACTTAGGTCTTCTGTTGAATCTGGACAAATCGACCCTGACTCCTACCCAGATAATAGTTTGTGGACACCACCCTAGATTCCCTGGCACAGAGAGCCTCTCTGCCCAGCTCCCGGTTTCTAACGATACAAATGGCGGTTAGGGCACTCCAGAATTTTTTCGGTGACCACTGCCCAGACTTGCATGCGTCTACTGGGCCTCATGGCCGCCTGCACTTATGTAGTGCAACACGCCAGACTGCGCATGCGCCTGCTACAGATGTGGCTATTGCGAGTCATAACCTGGTCATCCAGTCTTGGGACAGGGTGCTGACAGTCCCCACCTCTGTCCTCCTTGCATTGGAATGGTGGACCCACTAGGTGGAGGTGCGTGCAGGGGTTCCATTCTCCAGACCGTCCATCTGACTGGTCACGGACGCATCGGACACAGGCTGGGGAGCTCATCTAGGAGACCTCCTCTTGCAAGGTATGTGGTCTGTGGACAAAACCTCCCTGCCTATCAATGTCAGGGAGCTCCGGGCAGTCCGATTGGCTTGTGTGGTTTTCCTTCCCCACCTGAGGGGCAAGTCCATCCTCGTTCTGTCGGACAACACGACAGCGGTGGTGTACATAAACAAGCAGGGCGGGGCCCGTTCCTCTAGCCTGTGCTTGGAGGCCATCCACCTGTGGGACCTCTGCATCGAGGCGGACATCCACCAGATGGCCTCCTATCTCCCAGGCTCCCAGAACGTCCTGGTGGACAGGCTGAGCAGAACGTTTGCGGGACACAAGTGGTCCCTGTGCTGGGATGTAGCCCATTCCATGTTCTGCGCGTGGGGGTCTCCCCAGCTGGACCTGTTCTCCACGGGGCAGACCAAGAAGTGCCCACGTTTCTGTTCCCTCATGGGTCCGAGGCAGGGTTCCTTAGGGGATGCTTTCCTCCTTCCCTGGCCGCAAGGCCTGTTGTACGCCTTCCCGCCTTTTCCGCTAGTTCACAAGGTCCTCCTGAAAGTGCGGGAATTCAGGGCGTCCCTGATTCTAATTGCCCCAGCATGGCCCAGGCAACATTGGTTCTCGACCCTCCTCAGCCTCTCCTGTGAGAGGCCCGTATCCCTCCCACTGGTATCCCCTGATATCCCAGGACTCTGCCATCTGGACCTGCAGTCGCTGCACCTGACAGTGTGGAAGCTCCGTGGTTAACGGCAAAGGAGCTCCAGTGCTCCGAACGGGTTTAGAAGGTCCTCCTGGGTAGCAGAAAAACCTCTACCAGGGCCACGTATCTGGCTAAGTGGAAGCAGTTCTGTTGTTGGGCTTCCCAGAAGGGAGTGCACCCAAGGTAGGTTCCAATCCCCCTGATCCTAGATTACCTGTTGGACCTTAGGCTCCGGCATCTTTCTTCCTCCTCCATCAAGGTTCATCTGGCAGCCATCTCGGCCTTCCACCAGGGGAAAGGGGGAAAACCCTATTTGCCAATCCAATGGTCAACAGGTTCCTGAAAGGCCTGGACAGGCTCTATCCCCACATCCGCCAGCCTGTTCCCCGGTGGGACCTAAACTTGGTTCTCTCCAAACTTATGGGGCCCCTGTTCGAACCGTTAGCAACGTGCTTCCTCCTCCACCTATCTTATAAGGTGGCTCTCCTGGTGGCGATCACTTCTGCCAGGCGGGTGGTACCTGAGATTAGGTCACTCACATCAGATCCCCCCTACATGGTATAAGGATAAGGTTCGACTCCGCCCTCACCCAGCTTTCCTGCTGAAAGTGGTGTCGTCCTTCCACACCTCTCAGGACATCTTCCTGACGGTTTTTTACCCTAAACCGCATGCATCTGGGAAAAAGCAGGCTTTACACACTCTAGATGTCCGTAGGATGCTAGCCTTTTATTTAGACAGGACCAAATCGTTCCGGAAGTCGCCACAACTTTTCGTGGCTATCGCAGAGCGCATGAGGGGCCAGCTCGTGTCCACCCAGCCTCTTGGATAACCACCTGCATCAGGGAGTGCTACACCCTGGCGGGCATTTTGGCTCCGCTCCTTAGAGCGCACTCTACAAGGGTGGTGGCCGCCTTCACCGCTTTCGTAGCGTAGGTTCCCATCCTGGACATCTGCAGAGCCACCACATGGTCCTCTGTCCGTACGTTTGCAAACCACTATGCACTGTTGCATCAGGCCAGAGGGGACGCTGCCCTGGGTAGGGCGGTCCTCCACTCCTCTGTAGTTTCATCATCCAGCCCACCTCCTTAAGTTCTGCTTTGGAGTCACCTATATTGGAATGCACATGAGCAATCACTTGAAGAAGAAAGAACAGTTACTTACCTTGTAACTGTGATTCTTCGAGATGTGTTGCTCATGTCCATTCCAAATCCCTGCCCGCCGCCCTTTAATCAGAGTATGCCGATAAGATGGAACTGAGTGGGTGAGGGGCCCAGCAGGGGTATATATGGGCCGGTATACCAGCGCCACTCCAGGGGGCTCCCTGCTGGCCCTAAGGGTACTGCTGAGGGAAAAACTTCTGACGGCACGTGCACGCTGCGCGCACACACCCTATATTGGAATGGACATGAGCAACACATCTCGAAGAATCACAGTTACAAGATAAGTAACTGTTCTTTACTCTTGGAAGCGAGAAAAGGATTTAGTCTGAAATGATTTTGCCTGACATCTTACTGTTTGTCCAAAGTAAATTTGCCTAACTCGGACTGTCAGTTGGCACCCTCTGGCAATGAAAGCAAACTGCATTGAATAGTTGCAAGGTATTAATCATTGTTAATATTGTTCACTATTCTTTCAAGAGCGCTTTGGAATCTGTCAAACAGAGAATATCTTCTAAGGCCCTAATCCTGCTTCATTTGAAGCCAGCAGAAGTTTGATTGTTTCAACAGGAGCTGGATTGGGCTGTAAAGGAACTAAATTAATCAGATGAGGGCTTTATTCCATAGGAAATATATTGTAAATATTCATTTGATTCTGTAGAATATAGGAGAATTTTTATTTTAATTTGTTATTGTTTGCTGTGTTAAGGATTTTTTGAAAGAAAAGCTGTATATTGTATCTTTTATTAAAATCCTGTCTGCACTATAAAAATGTTTTTGGAAAGTTACCATTTTTACAAGGATATGTGCAAATATTAGCATGGTTTTAGAAAATATGGTTTTAGACAATTACATAAATTATATTTGTGGCAACTGTTCTTTTCTTGTCCTGGGAAGAACTGATCAAATATGCTCTGTCTACAATGCCATTTTTTGTACTAGTGTAACTAAATTTTGAACTGGAGTAAGCCAGACAGTTGTAATTCATAGTTTACACTATACACATGTGAGATTTGCACTAGTACAGCTATCTTAGTGCAAAAAATCCCCCAAAATAAAAATATCCCCTCACAACTCGAATAAAAACTAAGACTGTAGTCAACAACCGAAATTCACTTGGATCATTTTTAATAAACATATGGGTTTTTGCTAACTTAAACTCTAGATTTTTAATGCAGACTTTTAATTATGGATAGCTATGTATTTTTCATTTGAATTAGCAGTATTTATTTTTTAGCTGACATAATCCTTATTGGACTTGCTTATACCTCTATTCAAGTTTTAGAAATGACTATTTCATACAGTAAGTTAAAAGTTATGAATCATCCCTTAATTACTTCCTAAACCTGACACAAATATATCAAGTAATTCATTCATTATATGGAAATTACCCAGATACAATTTAATTAATTTGGCCCATGATTAAAAAAAGACATTTTGCTGATTTAAAAAAAAGTTGTTTATATTATCTTCTAAAGGTAATATAACAAAACTTGTTAACCATGGTATAAGTTAGAAATTGATTTATTTTCCTGTAATGTTCTGTTCTTTAGAAGAAAATCAGTATGATCTGCTTAAGAACAATGGCCTTCCACTCATGATTCAGTTATTAACAGAGTCTCATGATGAAGAAGTTAACAAAGCTGCTACTTTTGTGCTGCAAAATTGCAAGCAAATCAGTAAGCTTATTGTTATTTTAAAAAATGAAATACATTGTTTTCTGTATTTAAGGTTTGTAAATCTTCAAAATAATTGTAATCATAGCAAGTTGGTGTTGCAGTGCACTCTAGTAACGATGGTTTTCATTGGAACAGTTCTATATTTACCACTGTAGAATGGCTCTAGCATTTAGGAGGTGAAAGAAAAGTTGCAGATGTTCAGGTGAATGCAGAAAAGTACAGGCATAATCTGCACACAAAAGGCTGCTTCCCTTTAAATGATCTCTGCAAGGGTAGCCTGGGCCTTACTCACACTGTCTTTAGAGATAGCACTGTTTTTTAGCAGTAAGTGGAGTCCTGTGTGGGTGGATTAATTTGTAGTCATAATGCCCCCCCCCCTCGCCTGTTCAGGTGCTGATTCTTTCTACTGCTTATATTAGGTAAAAATAGTAAAATTGACATTTATGGCAAGATACTGTATTCTTTTCTGTGTGCTCTGAGGTGAAGTTTGTTCGTTGTTTTTTAAATAAGCTGTGGTGAAGCATTTTTTCAGTGCCCTGACCTGAATGCAAAAGGTTCTTTAGAAAACTCTATTTTCAAAGAGCTTTTTCAGAAGCAAAGGTTTACTATAACTGCAACCCACTTTGGCAAAGCACAGAAGCACATGCCTACTTTTAAGAACACCAGCAGTTCCAATTAGGGGTGTTAAATTCAGTTTAATCAACTAGTCAATAGATTTTCTATCGACTAGTCAATTAGTCGATAAGCGGGGGGAGCCACAGCAGGGTTAGCTCCCGGGCTGGGCGCTAACCCTGCTGTGGCTCTGCCTTTTAAATATATTAAGAGCCTATTCACTCTTAATACGTTTAAAAATCAGAAGTGCAGCGGTGGGGACCCACTGCAAGCCAGGACAGCTGATTACCAGCTTGTGCAGGGTCCCCCTGCTGTGCACCAGCCTTTTAAATGTATTAAGAGCCTGTCCAGCTCGAGGGACTAGTCGACTATCCAATAAGCTTTTGCTTACTGGATAGTCAACTAGTTGCTTACATTCCTAGTTCCAGTGGCTTCAGTCAAACTATTTACATGCTTCAGTATCTTGCTGTATTTGAACCAAAAGTTGTAATTGCCGTTTGCATTTTTTGAAATACACTGAAGCTATGTGGAACTTTCATTTTACTTTATTTTATTCAAATTTACTATAAACAGGTTATAATATTTAGGTTATAGTGGATTTAGGATTTTTATTAATTTTTAAGCCATTAAAATATAAATGTGAAATATTTTTCAATTGACTATTTATTGTAAAAAGACCACATTTTTATTTTATTTTCTGCTTTACAAAGCTGAGAAATTGACTCTGAAAATAAATGAATATTCATTAAATCTGAGTGATGCAGAACAGTTGAAAATGGATCTACAGATCAAAGAGAAGAATCTAGAGGACTATTGGAAGAAAGCAAAAGAAATTTTACATAGAATAGAACTTCTTGAAAAAGAGCATGATGAGGTTGGGAAATTTATTCAAATTATGGTAAACCTAAGCAAATCTCTCTCTCAAAAAAACCCTTTCTGTTCAAGAGTTTAGGGAGAAGTGGATAGAAAGATATTAGGTAATCTCAGTGTGAACTATAAAAAGGAAAATAATTGAAATAGTGAGAAATTATGCCCTACAACTCTTCACTTTGGCATCACTGTATAATATAACAAGATAGAGATGAAGGGAGGCTTTTAGAGAATGGACTGAATACAAATTTGAGAAACTACATTAGAGTATCTCAAGAATCTGTACAAAATCTACTATATATTTGAGAGAGTTTGTTTGTTCAAGAACTCCTCCTAAAGGATAAGAGATAGGACCACGAGATCTGGCATACAGCTTCTTCTTATCATAACTTGAAGAAGGTAAGGGTTTGGTTGTGCTAGGAAAATAGAACGTTCCTGGAATTGGATTGCTTTTCATAAAACAATACAGAAAAGAGACAGAATCTGCAGGCAGATGAAAGGAACTGGGTGGGGCTGTGCCCCCCTACCCCCCAGTCCTGGACTGCACCAGCACTGAGCCTCCCAACCCCTAAGCTCTCTTTAGGGAGGACGGGGGGGAGGAGGGGTGGTGGTGAGCTTAACCTTCCCCACCCCAATTCATATGGGGACATTGCTAGCTGTTCCCCTTAATCAGAGAGTATGGGGAACTTGTACAGTTTACTGTATTCCTCACTTTGGTTGGGGAGCAGATGACCTGCCCTGGCTGGTGGACATACACCCCTCCCTGGAGGTGCCTGCTGGAGCTGCAGCAGCGATGGAGAAGTGCTTTTCACCTGGCTCCAAGCTGCTATGGTGAGAGTTGGCTTGGGTAGTCCTCTCTCCCCAGAGCAGCCTGCATACTGAACCCTCCATCTCCAGTCCCACCCCAGAGCAATGATTTAAATGAGGCATGCACATTTTCATTTTTTTTCCAAAAAACAAAAATTAATTCAATTAAGGACCCAGGCAATGCCAGGTAATTCTTCTAGTATAGTAGTTCCCAACCTATTTTATACTGCGGACTGGCAAACTCGTTCACAAACTTTTGGCAGACCAGCAACATTT
This sequence comes from Pelochelys cantorii, assembly GCA_032595735.1. Classification (NCBI taxonomy): domain Eukaryota; kingdom Metazoa; phylum Chordata; order Testudines; family Trionychidae; genus Pelochelys; species Pelochelys cantorii. The sequence goes on from CM064339.1 coordinate 26,914,624, forward strand.
TATTGCATATTCATGCAAATAATGAATATGCAAAAAAAATGTCACCGGTCCTCCAAAAGCCCCAGTCCACAGAGCCGCTATGAACAGCTGGCTTCAGCTCTGGCAGTCACCATGTGGCAGGTGGCTGCTGCAGCTGAAGCTGGCTGTTCGTGGCGACTGTGTAGCTCTTGTAGCTCATGCACCCAACCCCCCCCCCCCAGAGCTCACTCAGTGCCAGCACTGCTCCCGTAGCCCCCCACTACTAGCCCTGTGCCCAGAACCCCCCAGTGCCAGCTCCCCACCCTGGACGCCCCAGTGCCTTCCAATGTCAGCCCCCCCACACCCCTTAGAGCTCCCCAGTGCTAGCCCCGCCCTCAGAGCCCCCCAGTATTAGCTTTGCCCCCAGTGCCAGCATCCTGCCTCTTAGAGCCCCCATCCCCAGAGGCCCCTAGCACTAGCCTTTCCCCCAGACTCCCCAGTGCCTGACCCATCCCCCTTACCTAGCCCTGTGCTGCCTCTCAGCTGCCAGCTGTGCGCTGCTGCCCAGGTCATGGCTGCTTTAAGGCTGCCATAGCGGGCTCCATGCGACCTTATCGCCTTGCAGCAAACAGCTCCTCCGTTTCCAGGAGGAGACTCCACCCCTGCCCAGTGCTGGTTGGCTGAGAGGTGGGGCAGGATGTGCCTCTCCCAACAGCCACAGTGGGGAGGGGAGGCGCTGGTCAGTGTTCCTCAGCCCCCAGAGCCTCAGTGGACCAGCAGCCAGCAGTTGGTGGACTGGCACTCATCTGTGGACTGGCAGTTGGGAATCGCTGTTCTAGTATATTATATTGTCGATAATCTAGTTCTGTAGAATTTAGTATGCAATTAATGCAGGTCGAGGGAGAAAAACATTACCCACCTTTTTTAAATGTCCACATGAATTTTGAACTTACTATTTCCATATTTGTTTGTGAAATGCCCATGCAGTCATAACTTCATGCACATAAATGTTTATTCAAGTGTCCAAATATCTAGCTCTAAAATCTATATTCTTAAGCCTTCTTATTTTAGGACTCTATTTATGTCTTGTTTGAAGTAATAGACCCAGGTAACTTTCATAGTTTATTTGAAACTTAATATTCTATTTATATGTTGAATTAATTAAAATGTTTCTTATATATTAAAAAGCGAAGGGACTGTGCCCCCTGCTCACTACACTCACTAGCCCCACCCCATGGGGAATAGGCAACCCCACTTCTCCCCCCGGCCACCGGAGAGGGCCAAGCTCCAGCACTACCCAGGGCTCCTTCTCCCTCCCCCGGCCACACCAGCTCGGGCCCGTTCTCCTCACCCCCCACCACAACAGCCCGGGCCACTTCTCTTCCCCTGGCTGCACCAGTCTGGGCCTTTTCTCACCCAAACCCCAGCTGTGACCTGACCCTAACTCCTCCTCTCTCCACCGGGGGAGGGGCTGCTCTGAGGCCTCGCAGGACCCGCGCTTTCCACCTAACCACCAGGGGAGGCTGCTCCTAGGCTTTGTAGGCCCCACATGGCAGCCAAGCACTGGAGAAAGGGGAGGGGTGACGGAGGGAGGAGGCAGGCAGGATGCAGGAGGTTTTTTTGTATATATAGAATGATATATGCAGCAACTTTCAAACTGTGGAAATGGTACATAACATCAAAAGCATTATCCAGCTAAAAAAGCTATATACTACCTGCAACATGAGGGAACAAATCAGATAAGAATAAATTCTGTAAATAATCCTTTGAGGGGTATAGAGGTAAAAAACCCAAATTATGCCAAGTGACAAAGCTAGAAAACAGTTTTATGAAATGACCTAGAATCATTCAAGAAAAGCTATAGGGTTATTGATCTGCATGCAACAGGAAAAGATGCTGAATATTCTGAGCTCATTAATGTAGAAAACTTATTGTCATACAGTACTGTATCTATCTTGTTCGGCATGCAGTTTAGTCTTTCCTTGATGATTTCCTGTGTCTGCCATTATTATTTGGTTGCTTAGGTCAGGGGTGAGGAACCTGCGGCCCATTGGGCGCATCCCACCCATGGCGAGGCTTGGGGCTTCCATCTGCAGCAGGGTGAGCCGACACTCATTCTCCAGTCACGTGGCAAGTCTTTGAGCCTTAGCACCTCACTGAGCCAGGTCTGTGAGGCTTGGTGCTTTTTGGGGGGGGGGTTGCTTCTCATTTGTTTGTGGCCCCCAGCTGATTTTTGGTGGGTCAGTGGACCCTGACTGAGAAAAGAGTTAAAACCCCTATTTTAGGTAGTTAGTACCCAACTGCTAAATGACTTAATTACATGAGTCTCAGGCCTCTAGAACTGCTGTCTAATCAGACCCAATTTATTACTTTAAGTTCCAAATTCTCACTAGGTTTACTGTTCCTTTAAATTCTCATAGTTTTGTTGGTTTTCTTGTTAATGTTAATGTCTAACTAGAGCCAGGCACCCCTGCACCTTCATAGTTAAGTGTCTAACCTCAAATTTGCATAGGTCTGTCTTCTAACCCTACAGTAGGATTTATTAATGCTTTACATAATCATTAATTGGTATTTTTGCAATATAGGAAACAGTAAGAAGGCAAATGTTTATTGATATACCTCAGGAAGCAGTTACACAAAGGACATCAAATTACCATAAAATTAATGCCAGTGACCAAAAAACAAATGCCAAAAGAACACATACTAAAATGCAGTATTCACAACTAAATTGTAAGTCTGATGATTTGGTTGATACTACATTTGCAAATAATCAGTCATCTGAAAATGGAATATTAAGGACTTTGAATTCAGTAGATGCTTCTGCCAGAGAGAATGAGCAAAATGTTGCTCTACATTCAGCTGATAATCTACAAACAGATGGTGTTGAAAAAGATCAGACTACACATGAACAAACCACTTGTGAGAAAACACGGTGTGTTCCTCTAGCAAGGTACAGTATTTCAGATGTCTCAATGCTAAGTAAAAATGTTAAGTTTCTGTTCACTTAATGAAAATTTCCAAATCAAATGTCATGTTGTTTATTTTTTTTACTAGCTAGCTCTTTATTTGGAGAAAAATCATACATCTTTTTGGTCACTATAACTTTTCTTGGGTATAGTGTGAGACTTATTAGATGAAAGAAAATAGAATCTCAGTGCAATGAAGAAAAAGGAAAACATTATGCCTTTGCACTTTGGGTGAAGAAATGGCAGCTATCTCAAATGCCTTTATAGGTACTATTTTAAAAATCTGATGCAAAATTAAATATTTAAAACTATAAAATCCATAATATTCCCCCCAGGTTTTCTCTGACATTTGTTTTTATATTGCTGTATTCTGACACAATACTCTGCTTACTCTGTCTCAGATTATATTTCCTTCACTGTGTCATAACATGCCATCCTATCATATACCTGTTGTACTATACTACAGACGCTTTCACTGCTTACTATTTCATCTTCCTTTCCTTTAACTATTTTATGGTTATCCTTCACACCCATAAATAGTAATCCAATAAAGGTGAACTGCAAGGATAAAATACCAAATTCCAGTAACTTTAGTAATATGTGTTGAATCTTCTCCCAACACAGTCCAAAAATCATTCAGTATATTACTTATACAAATACTAGAAGATTTACCCAGCGTTGCTTAGGTCCTTAACTCAAATAATATTTTATTTCTCTTCATTTAAATCATTGCTCTGCAGTGGGACTGGGGATGAGGGGTTCAGTACACAGGCTGCCCCAGTGAAAAAGGACAACTCTACCCCTCTTTCACTGAACCTGCCAGCCCTCTCTCACTGCAGCAGCTTGGGGCCAGGTGAGAAGCACCTCTCCATGCCCACTTCAGCTCCAGCAAGCCCATCCTGGGGAAGGGTGCATGTCCCCTGGCTGTGGGACAGACACACAAACAGATAAACACTTTCAAATACATAATATATGGCTGTCCCTTTCTCCATCCCTGCCCTCTGCTGCCCCAGTGGGGTTATAGCTGTCCTGCTTCCCATCTCTGGCCCCTTATTGCCTTCCTGTGTTCATTATTCAGTATCACTGTCCCTTCTAGCAGAGCCCTCTCTTTCCATTTTATGAGAAAGTGTTGCATTCCAGGCACATCCCATTGTCCTGGCACAACCAAACCCTTACTTGCTTTTAAGTTATGATAAGAGGAAGCTGCATACCAAATTTGGTGATCCTAGCTCTTATCTTTTTGGAAGAATTCTTGAGCTGACAAACAGACACATTCACAGACAGACACATTCTCTCAAAATTTAGTAGATTTAATTTCCTTCTTTCGGGCCCTATATGGTGCATTTTTTGTGGTGCTCTCTGTCTCTTGCTCCTATGTGTTGCCCCAGCATGCACAATACTGTAACTTTACAGCTACCACAGAAATTCTCTGGAGTGTATCCTATGGTCAAGTAAGTTCTGTTTTGTCTGTAAAACTGTTTAGCATAGTTTTGCAAAGTCTCTTATTATTAGCACTCTTCAGATTAAAACACAGAAACTTTGGAAAAACCTGTGTTTTCTCTGTGAGTCCATATACATATGAAATCTGGAATTACATGACTCGTTAATTCAGCAGTGTTCTGTGGTAGTTGTGATGGCACATTATAATAGGATCTTGCTGATTGTATCAAAGTTGAACACAGCAGAATCAGGAAAATGAATGTACCTTTTAAAGCAGTTGTCACATCTTATGAAGGCCATGGCCTCCTGTAGAATGTGTGACTGTAAAAATATTGCAAAATTACATATATAAGCCAAAATGGATTCTGGAAGTTAATGTTACTGGAAAACTTTATTGCTTTCTAGACACACTGATATCCAGAAGAGTATTTTCATCTAGGAAAGGTACTCACATATCTTCTCTAATCAACCTTTTAATATACTGTAATGATACGCTGAATACGTGTCAAGGACTGGCCATTTGGGGAAAATTAGCACATATTGTTGATGTTTCTAGAATTTAGTATTTTAGTTGGAGTATTTTAAATTTGTTTTAAAATTGTAGTTAAACATAAATGCAAGGAGAAGGGGGAATAAACAGGAGGAAATGGAAGAGTGAATACAAGAGTAAATTACAGAAATATCCAATATTCAAAAGGCTTGGTACTAATAGAGGACTTCAACTACCCAGACATCTGTTGGAAAAGTCATACGACCAAACACAAAAAATATCTAATAGTTGTTGAAATATATTTTGGGACAACTTTTTTGTTTCAGAAGATGGAGGAGGTAAACAGAAAGACAGCCTTTTCAAACTTGGGGTATGTCTACACTACCAAGTTTTGTCAAGGAAACTGATGTCAACATGCAGAAGTTGTCAAAAAAAAAAAAAAAAAGTAGCCAGTGAGTGCTTACGCTTTCTCCCTTTATCGACAAATTGTGTCCACATCTTTAGCTTCCCATTGACAGTGGGAGCAGTGCATTATGGGTATGTATCCCACAATGCCTGGTGATGCCATCTGTGACTAGGTGTTCGGGGAGCATAGGGCATCTTTGGACTATGCAGAACTTTCCATCAGGCACCACTTTGTTGAGGGGCTTCTGGCATTCTTTTGCACCTTTTTTCCAGCTGCCATTTTCTGCTGTGCAATACAGCATCTTCAGCAAGAAAGAATGGATTCAGCACTTTTTTTGCATGCTCTGTTAACTGCTGTGAGGACCTTGTACATGGTAGCTGAGATCATCTTGAAATTACTGACCAAAGAAAAAAATTTGGAGAAGCCTGACAAGTGTGTATGACATGGAGAATGACAACCTGTCATTGCATTTGACAGTCATAGAGCAGCTGTACAGGGTAGATCAGCAATTTTGGACTAGAGAAACCGGCACTGATTGGTGAGACCACATCATCATGCTGGTATGGGATGAAGGCCAGTGTCTACAGAACTTTAGGATGTGTAAAGCAACCTTCCTGTAACTATGTGCTGACCTGGCCCCGACTTGCGGCGCAAGAACATCAGAAGGAGAGCTGCTCTCTTGGTTCAGAAGTGTGTGGCAATTGCTGTGTGGAAGCTGGTGACTCCCAATTGCTACCGGTCGGTTGCAAGTCAGTTTGGAGTGGGGAAGTCTACCTTTGTTGCAGTACTGCTGCAAGTATGCAGGGCAATACGTTGCATTCTGCTACTGAGGACCATGACTGTGGGAAGTGTGGATGACATAAGTGGCTGGCTTTGTGGACATGGGATTTCCCAACTGTGGGGAGGAAATAGAGGACACGTGTATTGATTATAGTGCCAGCCCACCTTGACAGTGAGTACATCAACAGGGAGGGATACTTCTCATGGTGCTGCAGGCGCTTGTGGATCACTGTGGGCATTTCACAGACATCAGTGTGGGGTGGTTTGGAAAGGTACATAGTGTGCACATCTTCGGGAACGGTGACCTGTACAGAAAGCTGCAGGTAGGAACTTTCTTTCCAGACCACTAGATTACAGTGGGGATGTGAAAATGCCCATTGTGATCCTGGGAAACTGGGCTTATCCCATGAGCTATGTCTAGACTACAGAGCCTTTCCAGGATACCAGAGGTATCCTGGAAGAGCTCTGCCACGTCCAAGGAACGTGTCCACTTTTTCGGAACAGTTTCCAAAGAAGTGGACATGTTTTTTCTGCATCCCTGTATTCCTCTCAATGAGAAGAATACAGGGATGTTTTGAAAGAGGAGTTTTTTTCTGAAATTTTGGCCTGGTTAGAAGGGCCAAATTTCAGAAAAGCCTCTTTCGGGGGAAAAAGCGGAAAAAGATACGCAAATTGCGGTTCGCAGTTTGCATATCTTTTTCCGACTTTTCTCAGCAGTCTAGACATAGCCTTACAGCCCTAGCTCATGAAGCTGTGCACAGGGCACTTGGACAGCAGTAAGGAGAGTTTTAACAACAGTCTGAGCAGGTGCCACAGGATGGTTGAATGCACCTTTGGCAGGCTAGACCTCACTGAAGGTTAGTTATTCCCATGGTTATTGTGGCTTGTTGCACTTCGCATAATTTGTGTGAAAGTAAGGGGGAATTGTTTGCTCGGGGTGGAGCACTGAGGTAAAGTGGTTGACTGCAGAGTTTGAAAAGCCAGACACTAAAGTTTATTAGATGAGCTCAAACAATTGCTGTTAGTATCAGGGATGCTCTGAGGGGGCACTTTAAAAATGAAGGGTTTTAGTAAAAAACAGACTGCCCAGAGGCGGATGTGGTAAAAGGGCACCTTTTATTGCTGATACTCATTCCGTCTCTGATTCTGCCTACCTCAAGTACCTAACTCAAGTATACCTTTTTATCTTAGAGTATGTCTACACAGCAAAGTTATTTTGAAATAACAGCCGTTATTTCAAAATAACTTTCCTAACATCTACACAGCCAATCGCTATTTCGAAATTAATTCAAAATAGTGGAGCGCTTATTTCGAATTTGGTAAACCTCATTCTACGAGGAATAACGCCAAATTCGAAATAGCTAATTCAAAATAAACGCTGTGTAGATGCTTATTTCAAAATAGGGGGGCCTCCAGCCCTTCCCAGGGTGCCCTGGTGGCCACTCTGGGAACAACCAGGAAAACTTCCTCTCCTCTCCCCCAGCCCCGGAGCCCTTAAAGGGGTAGACTCTGGCCACAGTGCCTGTGCCAGCTCCAGGCCTGCCAGCACAGAGCCAGCAATCACTGCCCCTGACCCAGTGGCCCCACAATGAGCCAGGCAGCCAGTGCCAGCCAGCCCTCCACGGCTCCCCGGGCCCAGTCCCCCAGTTCCCAAGAGCCTGCCAGGGCCCAGAGAAGGCAGGCACCTTCCTGGTCCAGTGCAGAGATCATGGACCTGATTGAGGTTTGGGGGGGATGCCTCCAACGTCCATGATCTCTGCACTAGACGGAGGAACGTGGCTGTCTACAGATGGATGGCTGACAGCCTGGTCACCAAAGGTCACATGCGCACCCAGGAACAGGTGCGCATGAAAATTAAGGAGCTGTGGCAGGCCTATGCCAGGGACACGGGGCAGCTCCCAAACAGAGGCAGACACCTGCCCCTATTTTGACGCCCTGGACCGCATCCTGGGGGGCGGGACGGTCTGTGCCACCCAGGGGTCATCGATCCTGGAGCAGAAGGCCCTGACCAAGGCATAGAGGAGGAGTGCCAGGAGCTGCAGGAGCCCAGAGGGAGCGTGCTACGCAGCCAGGCCCCCGAGCTGTCCCAGCAGACCCGTCACCAGTGTCATCCGGGGAGGCAACAATATGTGAGTGCCATCATTGTCCCCTTATTGGGGTGTGGGGAGGGAGACCAGGGACTATGCGCATGGGCCCTGCTTACCACGGCTCATGCAGCAACCTGTGCACGTGTGAGCATGTGCCATACCACCCCTGGGCACGTGCTGGCTGCTACACAGGGGCCTTGGCCTGTTAGCCACACGCGTGTGTGAAGAAACATGACATGCTCCTGACCCCGGGATGGGACACAGCAGGACTCCCTCCCTCCACAAGGCCATTCTACATAGAGGCAGAGGACATCTCCCCCCACCTCACCCACACTATATACAGTGCAAGGACATGGGTGTGGTCTCGGGGCAGCTCCCACTCCCGGGGATAGCAGGACATTCCAAACATGGCCTGTGTGCAAGCACATCGGCTCTGATGGTGCAGGGAACGATCATCCTCACCTTGCACAGGGGGGCTGGGCTTCACCCACCGTGTCCCCAGGGAGAACTGACCACTTCTCTTGTTTCTCCACAGCCACACCAGTTGCGCGTGCAGGGCGCACCACCCCACCTGGGACATGCTCCCGCACCCAAGGGCTCTGCAGGACCACCCATACAGTGGAGGGGTACTGACAGCAGCACTTGGGAGCACTGTGAGCTCTGCACCGCACCCTCCAGAACTGGGTGCAAGAAGACCTGGAGCTCCGGTGGGAGCAGTTTGCCCAGAGCCATACCATCTGCCAACACCTGCAGACCCTGGTGCAGAGCGTGCTGCCTCTTGCCGCTCTAGCACCTGCTGCCTCCCCAGCTACCGCTCCTCCTTCCACTCTTCCTCCCCCTCCTGCTTCTCCCTCCCCACCCTCCATCCCCCCGGGGATGCCCAGGCTCCCGCATCCGCGGTGCTGGGACACAGTTGGCCCAGCGAGACCCTGAGCTTCCTCTCCCCCTTCTTCCCCTTGTTTCCCCCTTCCAGCTCCCTCATCCCAGGTTTCTCCCTCCCCTCTCCCACCCTATCTGCTCCCTTCTCCCGCCTCCTTTCCCCAGTCTCACCAGAGTTTCATCCCTGCCCCCGCCCCCCAGTTTTGTTAAATAAAGACAGTTCGTGTTTATGAAAAAACGTGTATTTTATTTTACATCAGGAAGGGGGGTGGGGTGGGGGGGATAAGTGGGAGGACGTGAGGGAGGAATGAGGCACAAGCCCCCAGTGGGGTAGCCCAGGGAGGCTCTTAGTGCTCCTCAGGGTGGAAGCTCTCCCGCAGGGCCTCCTGGATACTAACAGCCCCTGATGGACCTCCCGGATGGCAGCCTGCAGAAAGTGCAGCCAGGCTCGCAGCAACATGTCCAAGAGAAGCACCAGAGTGCCCAGGAGCAGCTCCGGCTCCATGTTGCAGAGTTCTGTGGTGTCCCAAGTGAGGGCAAGCAGAGCACGCAGAGACAAAATGCTTTGCTGTTCCTCATTGAGGTACGCAAGCAAGCAGGGAAACCTAAGAACCGGCTGCCCGGGGGGTATCTCTTTAAGCACAAGCCTCAACCTCAGGCAGCAGCCACACAAAGACACTCCTGACCTGATGCCCTGTCGAACCTGGCCGGCCTTAAATGTGATTCAGCGTCCCCTCAGTGTGGACATGCTATTTCAAAATAGCAAAATGCTATTTCGAAATGCATTTTGTGTGTAGATGTGTTATTTCGAAATAACTTATTTTGAATTAACTATTTTGAAATAAGATATTTCGAAATAACGGTGTAGTGTAGATATACCCTTAGATAGTATATCACTCTTTAGGCCGGGTATATAGTATATAAATAAATGTACCAATTATATCACTCACTTTTTTGAGTTGGGGGCCGCTGACCCATAGAAAAATCAGTCGGGGGCCGCACACAAGTGAGAAGTAAAAAAACAAAAATAAAACAAATCCTCGCTGACATGCTCCCTGACTGAGAAGGAGAAAGATCCTCCCCACATTCCCCTCATACACCGGTGCCTAGGGGAGCCCAGGCTAGTAGATGGTGAGGCAGCAGCAGGGGTCGAGTGCCAGCACAGGCTCCCCAATGATGAGGGGAGCCCTGAGCCTTGGGGGCAGAAGATGAGGGCCCGCAAGAAAGCTTAAAAACCGTACCTCTACAGGCACTGGTTACAAAAGCTTTTCTCCCAGAATCCTATTACACAAATTTTGGGGAATTGCTGCCACCATCAAGTGCTTTTTTATCTTTAAAAACTAGGGGTGAACACTTGAAACCCAGGGGTACCCCAAGCTCTTTTGCCCAAAAGAGCTTGAAAAAAAAAGCTACAGTCTCTAGTAGCTGACCCCTCAGTCAACCCCTCAGTCAGAGGCATGCAGATACACACAGACAGACCTTCTAGGACACAAGAATCAAATCATCACCTTAAAAAAGTGATTTTTATTACAAAAGATATACTTGATAAAGCATACTTGGTTGCTAGACGTTACAGAGCAACTAAGGAAAAGAAATTACAACAAAGAAAATCTCTGGGAACCATTTTTAGATGGTAAACGGGGTGGGGAGGCATAGATTCACACAGAGCAGTTCAAACCATACCACAAAATAAAGAAAATACCCTGATCGCAACTAGATTTATTTTTTCCCTTTTATTTACTCATGATTCCTTCTTGGTTCAGTCGACTTCCATGCCTCGAATTCCTTGGAGGCATGGTAGTCCTGCCTGGGTTTATCTGTCTGTGTCAACTCCTGGTTTAGCTCTCCTGCACACAGAAAGCAGGCAAGGAATCTATATCCAATTCAAATTTCCGCCCTCTATCTTGATTGGTTCTCCCAGCCCCCTGGTCAACATCTTTGCCAGCTACCTGAATTTTACCCTTTAGTCACTGGGTGCTGGTCAGCACTCCTCCTGTCCATTACATCATCACTCAAGGTTTTAAGAACAGGTTAGACAGACACCTGTCAGGCATAGTTTAGTTGTACTTGGTTTTGCCTTAGCACAAAGGGCTGACTTGATGACCTCTCAAGGTCCCTTCAAGCCTTACATTTCTGTTATTTTTAATGTGAAATTTGGTTCTTCGTCAAGAGGCGTCCCTGAGGGTGCTCCACATCAGGTGTTGAGCTCCCCAGAACTTCTCAACCTATTTTTCTCAGCAGTCTATCAGGGACTGCGCATGTGCGACGTGCGAGAGCCTCCCTCAGTACTATCGCGTGTGCACGACCACCCTCCCTTCAGTTCCTTTCTACTGCCCCCGGCTTCTGATGGAACCCTCCTGCTCGCAAAGACTTCTCCTCATACATTACTGTCTTCAAATAGTTGATTAGAATTACCTTTTCTCCACAGTTCTTGTTAATAGTTATTTCACTTGTTTAGAGTTAGTTAAAAAAAAAAACCCGCCTGCAGTCTTGGACTGCAGTCTCCAGCCACCTGGCTTTAAAGCTGCAGGCTCTGCAACAATGTAATGCCTGTCTCCCACTGAGCTAACCTGAGAATACACAAAGGTAGAGAGCTGCGACTTAAAATGTCCTTCACTGATAAGGACAAACACCATACCTCTGACCTGGGCTTGGGTCTGAGCAACACACCCAAGAGGCAAACGTCCCCTAAGCCATTAAAGGCGGGGGTGAGCTCTGTTAATCAGCAGCCCAGAAAGCGGCAGGCTGAAGGGAGAAAGTCACACTGCTCAGGCAATAACGGCTTGAGTATGTTTGACCACCCAGGGACTTCGGGCGAGTACAAAAAGGGCAATAAAAATGTAAAAAAGTCTGCCCTTACTGAGGCAACAGGTCTTCCCATGCCTGCCTCACACTCGGCACTGTCTGACACGTCAGTGTGGTGCTTGCCCTTTCAGGGGCCATAGGAGCTCTTCCCGCTCCTATCACAGCACGGAGAAATTCCCTCACAGACCAACCGCTGGCTGCTGGGGAAACACCTCAGAGGAGTTTTGCCTCAGCAGTGCAGGCAATTTGTTTACAGTCAGCAGAGCTATCCACACTACATACTCCCCTCATTAGCCACAAGGACCGCAAAGACCTGGCAGTTTCTCCCACTTTACATTCGCCTAATTTGACTGATAACATACATCCTCAATATCCATTCTCTGATTACTCTGACTTCCCCTCCACCCTCTCTGAGGATGAGGTAGAGTGTTTACCTGCTTTTTCACCTCAGCCATATATGGAGGGCTCTATATGGTCTGCTTATCAGCAACAACCAGATTTTCTTAGAGCACAAATGGCTCCCTGGGCTCCTTATTTTTGAATGCCACAGCCTATGCTTTGTCCCCCCTCCCCCCCCCAGTGGCAAATGTTCAATCAACCACCTCAACAATATAAAAAGAGACCATGTAAGACCAAGCATATGGCGAAACCCTGCTCTCCTTTAAACCTGTCACCCCACACCTCTATGAGGGTAACTGACAGTGAAAGCCATTGCTCTCCAGTGTCGGCTGCTACATCTCTACTACATTCAAATGCAGCCTCAGCCGTAGAGCAGGCAATGTTAACCACCTACTACTCATACCACCGATGATCTCTCCTCTTTCCAAGATTTATTTAAAAGAGTTGCTATTGATTTGAATATATCTATGGAAGAAGTTCAGGTTGCTCAACATGAACTCACTAACATTCTCCAGCCCAGTACAGCAATACAAATGGCACTTCCTATTAATCCAGCCATCTTGGAGCCTGCTAAAACTCTATGGCAGACACTTGCATCCATCCCACCAACATGCAGGAAAGCCGATCGAAAATACTATATTCCCCCCCAAGGGTTCTCAATTCCTGTTTTCACATCCCCGACCCAACTTCCTCATAGTAAATGCTGCACAGCAGAGGAACAAACAACAAAATTGTTCCATACCATCTGAAAAGGACAATAAATGTCTAGACACGTTCGGAAAAAAGGTTTATGTCTCGGCCACTCTTCAGATGAGTGTTGAACTACGCTGCTTTATTAAGTAAATACAACTTCAATAATTATACAAAATTCAATACTTTTATTGAAGATATCCCTGATAGCAAAAAGGCACAGTTTTAGGCTCGCGTCTAAGAAGGTCAGATAATATCGCGAATAGCCCTGCAAGCCACGTTTGACGCAGTGGACACAGCTACAAGGACTACGGCAACAGCAGTCACAATGAGACGAGCCTCATGGTTCAACTCCTCTGCCTTTCCCCACCAATTGCAACCATCGGTAAAAGACCTTCCATTCGATGGAGAAAAGCTGTTTTCTGCAAACACCAATGAGCTGCTCCAATCGATGAACGATTCCAGAGCCATATTGCGGTCACTCGGTATCCAAACACCTATGACAAGACAGAGACAGTACAGGTACCAATCATATCAGAGACCTAGGTACCCAACAGTTCACTTACCAGTACCAGAGACAAGATCATGCCCCGTACCACCAGAGGGGGTGCAACAAGCAGCACAGACGTTGTCCTCAGACTAATAACCCTAACCACTCATCCCAACCCAGCAAACAAATTTGAAATAACAGTCGAAAGAAGTAAAACTACACCATGTGCACCAGAGCTTGAGATTGGTTCCAAACCTTTTCTATTTCGTTTCTTACCTTTCCTTTCAAATTGGGTATCTATTACCACTGATAAGTGGGTAACTCCACTACCCTCCCTTCCTCCCCTCTACTTCAGAATGCCCTTATGATAACATCTATAATACATTATTTGCTGGGTTCCGGATAGAGAAGGATCTGAAGGGAGGGGGACCGTGCATGCACAATAGTACTGAGGGAGGCTGTCGCGCATGCGCGGCCCCCGATACACTGCTGAGAAAAATCTGTCGAGAAGCGCTGGGGCGCTCAACACCTGATGTGGAGCACCCCCAGGGATGCTCATCTCGAAGAACGTCAGTTACAGGAAAGTGAGTAACCTCCTTTTTTAACTTTATTAATGGTTTTTTTTCAGTGAATACGTGTTTAAAAAGCCAACACTGACTGTTAAAAATCTGAAACAGGCACACGTAGCAGGTACACGTAAGTGACGTATATTTTTTTCCCAGATAATGTTGTATGTTTTGGATTGTTAATTGGAAATAAAATATGATCCATATTGCTTACTTTTAAAGTTATATTTTATCATACAGCGTGTATCATACTGTATGTACACTTCCATTTCATTATGTGTAGTGTTATAAAATTGTAAATATTTGCATAGATTTTGAATCGTATATTACATAACTATTAAAACTATTCTTTTGTTTAAATTTTATCTTCTAAAATGTTTTACTTGAATTTTTTTGTAAAATAATTTCTAACATTACACAAGATGAGTTCAGACAAATGTTTTCTGCTGTATCTGAAAATTTCTTTGGATTGAGCAATGCAAGCATTCATAGTACAGGAGACATTCGCAGAATAGCTATTTGTGGTTCTGCGTAGTCACAGGTGTCTCTGAAGGGGCCAGCAGGGGCTCCTGGCCCCTCTGGTGAGTTCACCGCAGCTTCTAGCCCCCGCAGTGAGTTTCCTGCTGCTCCCAGCCCCCGCAGTTAGTTCAGGAATCACTGGGAGCTCACTGTGGGGGCCAGGAGCCATGGCCTCCAGTATTTGCAGATTTTGCCATTCACAGTGGTGCCAGAAATGCATCCACTGTGAATGACGAGGGTTTCCTGTACAAAAATTTGTTTTGATCTCTGCTCTAAATATTAGATAGATGAAGGAAACAATCTTGGGAAGTAGCATTTAAGCATGTGTATTGGAGAAATTACCACCAGAAAGACAGTTTGCTTTTTCCATCCTAGTTGAAATTCTTTTTTCGAATTTAGAACCAGTTACATTTTGTTTGGAATCAACAAACAAGGAAATAAGTATTCCAAGTAATTCTGCATCTCCTAAAATGACAGATTTAAGGTGCTCAGGTAAATTATATTTATTGTAGATTTTTTATTATTGATACCATAACAATATTTTATGTCCCAACAGAAATACATTAAATTACTTGATATTACATCTGATTTGACACATTTACAATATTAATAAATGCCTTTAATCTATTTTTCTCCCCAGTAATAAAGTGTAATTGTCTCTATATGCCACTGGACAAATTCACCAGCCAGAGTAATCTAAATATAGCCCACACACTCAAGTTTAGTCCACATCCCGTTACCATATAGACGCTACAAAAGCTCAAAATAATACACCTCACTCTGATATTTTTCTGCTTTCTGTAAACAGAGAGGGGAGAAAATATACTCTTTCTCTGCTAAATAGGTCTTCTGACTACTAGGGATGTTAAATTTCAATTAATTAACTAATTGAGTAGTTGATGGAATTTCCATCAACCACTTGATTAGTCGATAAAGGTGGGCACTCGCTATCCCATTGTGCCTCTGCCTTTGAAATGTACAATATCCGCCCGCGGCTCATGTACATTTCAAAGGCAGAGGCATGAAGGGAACCCAGGCAAGGGGGAAGCCATCCCTGCTCATGCAGGGTTCCAACTTCTGCACCTCTCCCTTTGAAATGTGGCTCTTGTACATTTCAAAGGGAGGGGCGCAGCAGTCAGGACTGGCTTGCACCGTTTCCCCGCTGCACCTCTGCCTCTCCTGCCCCTCCATGGAAACGGTGCTGGGTAGAACCGGCTTTTAAGCTGGAACCCCCCCCAGTACAGACTCCTGCTCCCACCCTTGCTGCCTCTCTCTCTGATAGAGGCAGCAGGGGCTAGGGGGAAGCGACTAGTTGAGTCACTATTTGACTAGGTAGTCGACTAGCTGCTTACATCCCTATTGATTACTAAATCCCCAGCCTGCTCCATTGCTAACTCTGAGTCTCCCACAACTAAACATAGTCCCTCTCAGCAATTGCTGTTTGCAACCTACAGTCATATGGCTGATGTGCTTTCTGAACGCAGTCCTCTCAGTCTTAAAGGGCCAAGCCAACAAACTGATGTGTGTGTATGTGCCATAGGACCAACAACCCGTCACAGACTCACATTCTTTTTTTAAATTTATGAAAATATCTAACCTGTTTGGATATTATCCTGTACACACACTTATGGCTAAATTGTAGCATGAAGTCACAGCCATTTAATGGGAGCAATGCAAAATGTGCATTGGCTATGCCACTGTTTAAAAGGTTGTACCATTCAATGCCTTTCATCTTTTGGATGGTGTTAGAAGAATGCTATCATCCTTCTCTGGCCCTTTATACAGTTTAGTATTAGTAGGGTCTCTGGCCCCTGGGCACAAGGACTTTTTGTACTTGGCTCCTGTGCATGGAAAGCACATAATGGAGGCTGGAAGAGACTAAACCTCCACAAACCTTGCATACTACCACAGTGATGGATTGGGACACCCTGAAAAATCTCCTGCCAGAGGGCACAGAGCTTGTTCAGTCTTGGGGATGCAAAGGGCACGAGGAGAGAAGTGAGTGGAGGGTAGGGTTTCGGGGGAAGGGGAAGAGTGGGGGTAGAAGATGGGCATGGCCAAAGGGGAAAGGGAAGAACAGGGCAGGTGCTTTGGGCTCAGAGCTCCAGCTAAGTCTGAGAGCTTGGTTGTCATCCCAGCTGAAGCTGAGAGCTCAACCCCATTTGGGGCCAAGCTCTCAGCTCCCCTATCCTGGCCAGGGCCATGGGGGAAAGGCTGAGTTCTCAGCCCCCTCACCTTCTGGCCAGGGCCACAGGGGGCTGAGAGAAGCGAGCAGGGATGGAGTTTTGGCCAGAAGAGGCAAGGGGCTATCCGCCCCAAAAGAGAGGCTTCACCTACCACCCATGCCCCTGTTAGAGGTTGCTAAGGGAACTGGCTCCTTGGGCTCTGTCTTGTGCCCTCCATGCACTCCTACATAGGGTCCATACATAATCTGAGCCTTTGTGGATATAATTCATTTTCCATGGCCTTAATAAAAACTAATGTAAAAACATAAATTTCAGGGCCAATCTTTCTTGAGATGTGTACATGGAAATTTAAGAACAAATTGACCTCTTTGTGGGCAAAACAACAAATCTGCCAAATTTAGTGGTGGCTCATAGAAATGCATGCCTGAGCTTCAGAACAAGTGTTTGCTGGCTGTGACAAGGTTGAACGTTGCAGAACCTGAAAGAAGAAAATTAAAATAAATATCACAGTTTGGCAAGACCATGGCATAAGCTCTACAATCCATTCTGAACAAATAAATGTGCTACATCAATATTTTATAAATGCTATTTCTACAACATAGGTTTTTTTTTCCAGGATGTATAACATCAGGACTGTCTTTCAACAGCAGAAATTTTAGCAAGATCTTGCATACTTGTCCACATCAGTGTGATCGTCACAAAATAATTCTTGAAGCTGAAGAGAGATATAAAACGGGACTAAGAAAATCGGTTATCTATAATAACAGTAGTTCTGAGGCTTTTAAGAGTAAATATAAGAAATTTTTATAATAGATAAAAGTATAGTTTAAAGGTATTTGTAATTAGTAATTTGTTTTGACTGATTCTGATCTAATACTCTCACATTGGTGTAACTCCATTAATTTAACTGGAGTTAGTCATAATTTATACTGGTGTATACCTGAGATCATAATTACACCTCTAATCCTTGGGAGTAAAAACTATAGCATACCCCTCTCTTGTATGTTCCTTGGCAATTGTCTGTATCCTCAGTATGGACTTGGATGAGGTTGTATGTCCTCTTAGCCAGACTTAGTCAGTCTCTGCCTTCTACCATTAGGAAAGAGGAGATTGTAAAAAAAATGAAATAATGAAGAGTGAATGAGTACATGACAGCACAAGAAGTCATTTCTCATACCAGTATCACTTTCTCAAGGATGTCAGAGGCTTATAACTCTTGATCAAAATGGAGGGTGAGGGAAAGTACATCCTCAAATACATGTAGCTTTCTACTGAAAAAAAAAAGAAACTGGATTTTTAGAATGAAACAATTTTTAACTGCCAGCATTTATGCTGATGATAAAATGGTTTGTCCTGTGCTTTCCAGAAATACTGTTGACCCCAGTTAAGAAAGGAAGACTGAATACAGAGTTGTCAACCTTCAAGAGCAGAAGAAGTCCTCAAGAAAATGTCCAAAGTAAGGGTCCAACTGAGGCTCATGCAAAAACTCCTTACTGAATGAGTACTTTTATTACACACATACACAAGGGCATTTCTGCCTCCTACCCCAGATCCAGACTTGTATCTGGGCTTGTGTTAATATGGTAAAGTAGTACGTAGATGTTGTTGGTTTTTATGTCCTGGCTTGGACTAGAGCTCTGGCTCTGGCTTTCAAGCTGTTCCACCTCAAGAGCCTCTGCTCCAGCCTGAGCCACAGCATAAAAGCACCATCTGCACCAGGGGTGGGCAATAATTTTTGAGAGGGGGGCCACTCCAAGATTTTGGGAAGTGGTCAAGGGCCACACGCTTCCATGGTGTTGATGGAGATTGGGTGCAGAAGGGAGCTTGGGGTAAGGGATTGGGGTGCAGGAGGGAGAATGGAGTCTGGGAGGGAGTTTGGGTAAAGGAAGCAGTTGTGACCTAGGCCAGCAAACTGGGGTGCAGGGTTTTGGGATGTTTGACCTAGGGTAGGATGGGATTGTGATCTTGGGCAGGAGATTGGGGTGCCAAATCTGGGAGGGAGTATGGGTGCATGTGTAGTAGAAGGGCAGGAGTGGGGGGCAAAGGGTTGGGCAAAGGAGGGGCTTGGGTGTCAGAGGCAGGTTCTGGCCAGGATACTTACCATCCAGCAGCCAAACCTGCCTGCCTGCATGCAGAGCTACAGGCTTGCAGAGTTTAAAATGTTTCTGCCTGCTCAGCCATGTGCTTGAGTGAGTGACTGAGCAGGAGTGTTGTGCTTCATGGCTGCCTGTTATTCAGACAGGCAGCTCCCATTGGCCAGTTTCTGTCCAGAAGCTAACCACTGGGATTGTGCTTGGGGCGGGAGCAGCGTCTGAATCTTCCCTCCTCCCCACTGGACTCACAAAAAGAAAGCACCCTGCAGCTTGAGCGGTGTGTGGGGCAAGCAGGGGAGCCTGTCTGGGGCTTCCCACTGCCTTCACAGGCCAGATCCAGCCCATGGGCCATATTTTACCCAAGCCTGATCTACACAGCTATTTTTTAGCATACTAGTATGAGCACCACTAACACAAGTCTGTGGATCCTGACTTGGATGCTGCTCTCAGGTGCTGTGTAGACATACTATGCAAAACTTCATTGTGAGATCCTTTGTATGGAGAATTATATCCTCTTTTAGGTACTCTACAATAAATTATATCCTCTTCTGTGTATTCTATAATATTAAATAATACTATGCCACTCCAATAATATAAATAAGACAATATCTCATTTCTGTGGAGCAGAAAACAGAGAAATAGTCATTATAGGTATTTTTGCTTTTATCAGAAGACAAATTTGTCTAGTCAGTCTCTTGAATACTTGCTCTGGGGATCTAAAGGTTCGAGAGGGATATTAGTTAAGTCAAGTCCTGTAAACTTTTTAATTTTTGTCTCCTTCATAATCATTTTTTCTTTTTAAATATAATGGGACTGATTCTTCTCTCATGCCATTGGCCATGTCTATACTAAACTTTTGTTGATACAAGTTACATTGGCATAAATCCACTGCAGTTAGTATATTATTTATAATCTTCAGAGGGGTAGCCGAGTTAGTCTGTAACAGGAAAAACTTAAAAAACAATCAATTGTCTAGTAGCACCTTAAAGACTAACAAAACATGTAGATGGTATCATGAGCTTTCGTGGGCAAAACCCACTTCTTCAGATGACTGGAGTATAATAAATCCAGATCCAAGAATAAATAAGGGAAAGGCGAGGGGAGGAAGAAAAAAAGAGACAGTGAGTAGATAGATCAAATACTTACAAGAGGCTGTTAAGAACCATTAGCACCTCCATTGGTTGGTTGGTTGTTTAAGTCATTAAAAGGTGGAAGATAGTGTGTGAGCCACCCTATATCCCGGTTCAGACCATTTGCATAAGAATTAAACTTGTGAATGAAGTTAAGTTCCAATCCTTCCCTGTGTATTTGGCTTGTGGAATTGGTCTGAAACAAAATGGCAACATGGAGATCCATTAATGAGTGCCCAGGCAGATTAAAGTGTTCTCCAGCAGATTTTTGTGTATTGCCTTTTCAGATATCTGATTTGTGTCCATTAATTATTTCCCGTAGAGACTGTCCAGTTTGGCCAATATACATTGGAGTGGGGCATTGCTGGCATTTGGGGTACGTCTAGACTACATGGCTCCGTTGACGGAGCCATGTAAAATAGTTTACTCGGCATAGTCAAAGAAGCGGGGATTTAAATAATCCCCACTTCATTAAAATAAAAATGGCCGCTGTGCTGTGCCGACAATCAGCTGATCCGGCACAGCGCAGCAGTCTAGACGCGGCGCAGTTGACAAGGGAAGCCTTTGTCGACTGCTCCGGTATGCCTCGTGAAATGTTTCGGTCGACAAAGGCTTCCTTTGTCAACTGCGCCGCGTCTAGACTGCCACGCTGTGCCAGATCAGCTGATCGTTGGCACATCGCGGCAGCCATTTTTATTTTAATGAAGCTCTGACTATGCCGAGTAAACTATTTTACATGGCTCCGTCGACAGAGCCATGTAGTCTAGACGTACCCTTGATGGCATAGATCACATTAGTGGATGTGCAGTTAACTGAGCTTCATGCATATTTGGCTTCTTGCATCAGCACTGCATGTCAGTTCTCAGTGTCATGCACCATTGGTGCATTTCCCAGAGTGCAGCAACCTACTGTCCAATGCAATATGTTTTGGAAAATTTTGACAATGGATAGTGGGGCAGAAATGAGTTACACGGGAGTGACTAGGAGCAAGGTGTCAACTTTCTGGCATGCAACTTTCTGTCCATGCCATAATGACATCTGAATCCCATACTTATGTACCTTTTTAAAAATCCTACAAACCCACATAGCCCTCTTCGTGTATGCCATCTCTGAAAGAAGCATGGAGCTTGTATAGCTCTGCACTATTGTCATAAGTATTGCAAGCACAGGATGCCCAACCCTCCAATGTTTGCAGTGTCATAAGAACCACCAAATTATCAGAAAACATAGTGATTTCTTGGAGGACAGATTGTTCTGGAAATAGCAAGAACCAATTGAAGGCTGGTGTTCACAGATGGTGGAGCACTGCTTCTGGGCCTAACCAACCAGCAGAATGCCCTCATAATGCAGGTTTGCGATGAAGCATAGTAACTGCAGAACTTTTGAATGTACAGGTCCCCTTTGTTGAATCTGTGTGCCAAGCTCACAGCAGTCTTTCAGTGCAGGGACAGCAGAATGAGAGCTGCACTGAAAATGGGGAAACAAGTGCCAATCACATTGTAGAAACTTTCAATGCCAGATTGCTACCAATCAATGTGAAATCATTTTGAAGTTAGAAAATTCACTGTGGGGGCTGTCATCATGGAAGCATGCAGGGCCATTAATCATCTTCTGCTATGCAGGACTGTGACTCTCAGCTCTGTGCAGGAGATAGTGGATGGATTTTCAGCAATGGGGTTCTCAAAATGTGGTGGAGATAGAATAACAGAGTGCGTACATCTCCCTAATTTGCCACAGAGTACATCTGCACAAAGGACTACTTTTCTGTAGTTATGCAGCTATTGGCAATCACCAGGGATGCTTTACTGACATCAGTGGTGGCTGGTCAGGGAAGATGCATGATGCTTGCATTTTAAGAAACAAGAAATATGCTGCAGAGTGCCTAGGAGTTTTGAAAGCACCCACTTGTTACTCTGCACTACAGTATGACACAACTCGCAGGTTCAGTGACAGTGTAATAATCAGAAATGTATAGCAAACACCACAAAATCAATAGGTCCACAGAAAGCTACAAGCAGGGCCTTTCTTTCCTGAGAGGCATCTTAGCACTGATAATGTTGAAATGCCAGCAGCGATCCTGGGGACCAAGCTTACCCCCTTGTCTCTGACTCATGAAGTTGTACATCAGCCAAAGTACCAATGAAGAATTCATCTACCAGCAGATACAGCTGAATGTGCTTTAGTAGGTTGAAAGGACACTGGTGGTATTCACTCACAAGATTGGATCTCAGTGAAGAAACATCCCAACATATCTTACGTCTGTGTCCTGCATAATATCTGTGAAGCAGAGGAGGAGGACTCTTTGCGTACGTCTACACTGCACCGTAGCTCAAAATAAGATATGCAATTTGAGCCACGCAAATTGCATATCTTATTTTGATCTTATTTAGAAATAGCTTATTTCATAATTTGACGCTGTCTACACAGCGCCAAATTTTGAAATAACCCACTATTCTGAAACATCCTTTGCTCCTCGTGGAATGAGGTTTATAGGGACATCAGAATAGCGAGCCCAAAATAACGGGCTTGCTATTAAGACGCGGGATAGCTATTTCGTGATACTCCAGTATCCCGAAATATTGTTACAGTGTAGACGAAGCCTTATGGTTGACGTAAGTAACGCAGTGTCTACACTTGCATTGTGTCAACCTCAGTACGTTTGGCTGGGCTCCATGGTACTTGGGGAGGTGATGTTAGTACACTGTAACGGGACACTTTCATTCATGGGAGACGAATTTAAGTGTCAATACAGGCATAGCCAGGTCAACTACAAGCAGCTTACATCAGAGTAATGAGTGTAGGCCAAGCTGTTGACTTCAGTGGGTTTCCTCCTGATTTTTCACTGATGTGAGAGGAGAATCATGCCAGTTTTGTTGAAATGCACATAGACAGGTTAACAAAGTTACAAGAATATCAGTGTATGCCTGAAGACTGTCTACATATTCACAACTGCAAATTAAGTAAGGAATGTAAGGGTAAGTACAAAGTCAGAATATAGGAATATAATGGAAAGTACAAAATCAGGTTTTTTACAGTATTTTCAAAGCACTTTTTCTGAAGTAAAGACCATTGTATTATAAATATTAAATGCAGAAAAGCAAGGAAATCTAGTGACCTCAATAAAGAAAAGTTTCAGCTTGATAACCTAGGAGACTGAAATCTTCTACCCATTCACAGAACAAGCACAGTGCAGGACAGTTGTAGCTATTCTGAAACTGCCTTCCAATAATGTGCATAAACTTGACATATAGCAACAGTTCTGAGAATGAGAAGGGAGTTCAGTATATATGGCTTGTCCATTCTTTAGCCTCTTTGCCTTTACTCCCAGTGGTAGTTACTGCTGCCATTTGTGAGAAGAGGAATTTTTTGTGATGTATACATCTGCACTAAGATTTTGATTAAAACTCCCAGCTCGTATCATAGCCTCTAAATTCAGTTCTATAATCTCTGTAATAAATTTCAGTCTACTGGTTGTAGATATCCCATAAAATTTGAAAACTCTCATATTTCTGTTATTAAGATAATTCATGAAGGATTCTCATTTGCAGTTAAGTGATTGTGGTATCTTAGACACAGCATCAACCATATTCATATAGTGCTAAATTCAGCAGCTAGTGACTGACAGTGTTTTGTATTATTATGACCATGGTTTAAAAAGAGTCTGAAGTTCTGCTCCAAAATCCCTATTTAGGCTCCTAGATAAGTGCCCTTGATTTTCAAACTTACTGAGTATGCAGCTATACCGACTAAAGTCAATGAGTCCTCAGTGCTATTGAAAATCAGGCCACTTACTTAGGAACCCAGGCTCTTACTTTTGAAAATCTTGGGCTTACATTAGTGTCAAAACCAACAAATCACTCATACCTATTTACTAGCTAATTGGGTCATTTCCTCTCCAGATTCCAAAATTTATTATTTTGTCCCAGAGAGACTGGCCTGCCGGTTAAACCTTTTCTAAATTACTGTCTATTTTGAATTCATTAGCCCCTTTAGATTGATATGACATGGGATCTGAAAAGCAAAGGTTTCCTACCAGGCACGTTCTTCCAGTTTAGCACAGATAAATTAATAATACAGATGGGAAAATGGTCTTTTCTTGAATTTTAGTTCTCAATCATTGGCTTGTTTGTTATGTTTTAAAAGGTATTCGTTTGACTCCTATGAAGAAAACCCAAAATAGTATTTCGAGTATAAGTGACAACCTCAACACTAATATTAATTGGCAAGAAAAATACAACTTAATGCCTACATACACAAAAGGTGAGTATTACCATGAAATTAATCACAGAATTCAGGAAGTTGTCAAATCAATTTTACTCTGTCTCTAATTGAGGGCACTGTAATTTGGTTGTGCTTCACATATCTATGCTTATCACTGGAGAACAAGATATGAGAATTTAAAATGATACGTACTTCCAGTTTTAATAACTTCTGATGTTGACTTGTGAGCATAGTCATCTTTCATCTGTTTAATTGCTTCTACTGCACCTAAGATACAACCCTTTGTATAGTTAATGTATCAATGACAGTGTAGCCTTCATTCTGGAGAAAAGATACTTTTATCTTATTTGAGTATTAGAATTTATAAAATAAGTATAATTGTTAGAACTACGCTTTACAATTACCACATTCAGTTCTTGCTTAGATTTAATTTAGTTTAAATTAACAAACAGATGGCCTTGTTCACAACTCCACAGCTCTCCAAACAGACCAAGGTACACACTTGAAGAAACAAACAATCAAAGAGACATGTAACATACAATATCAAAGCTTGAATGAGAAAAATAAATATTCATTTGATGAAGACGAGGTAAGTTTTATGAGGCCAGAGTACCCTCACATATTTGCATAAAATCCAAATAAAAGCAATAGCTATATGGTTTTTAAAAATGTCTTTATTGTTATAAGTATAGTCACTTGTAACAGGAACCAGCACCAATATGAATGGCCAAGTTGAATCCTAGTGTAAATAGGAGCATCTCCACTGATTGACAGTGCAGTTCACCCACTTATACGAGGGATGTATTTAGGACTAATGTTTTTCAGCCCTTCACCCTCCTTTATGCACCCCTGGGTGTCCTCTTCTGCCCTGTACCTGGTCCCTATGGCCGTAGAGTGTTGGGACTGTCAGGTTTTGAGTCAGGATATGGCAGCTGGAGATTTGCTGCTTGCCCTGGTTATGGCAGGGGGCACACCAGTGGAGTCTGTGGGTGAGAGCAGAAAGGATGGGACAAAGTAACAACAGCTGCTTTATACCAGGCTCTTCTGAAGTTGCCTTCCAACCACAGTTACTGCCTCTTGCCTCTGATTTCATTAATAGACCATGAGCAACAGAGCCTAAGTATATGAGGTCTCTCTGAGAGACACTGCACATTCATTGGCTATTCCTCTGTCTGGGCAGCAGTTTGGGTGGGTTATGAGCTGCACAGATGAGATGAGGTGCATATGCCTGCCTGCTTCCATTTCCCCTCTGTTGGAAAAATCACAGTATTGGGCTGATTTAGGAATTTCTGTACAATCTATGAAATCAGTTTTTCCAGAGTCCTCATCTGACCAGGGGAACCTGCCCTCCACACCTTAGTCATTAGGGGTGTGTTGGCCTTTTATCTGGACAGAAACAAACTCCTTCAGTTCTCTTCCAGACTGTCTCTTTTGCAGCCAGAGTTAAAGGGATATCTGTTTCCATCCATTTGTATCCTCTCTTGTTGTGAGGCTGCTAATATTCACCCTGTTCCTAGAGTTATAGCTCATACCACCAGATCTCAATCTATTTCCATATCCCTTTTGAAGAATGTGCCTATTGCAAAAATATGCAAAACTGTCACTTGGGCTTTGGTTCACACCTTCTCAAAACACTATGCTTGAGTGCATGCCCCCAGAACAGATGCTGTCTTTGTACAACAGATCTGCAAACAGTCTTTGACCAGGTCCTGAAGCTTCTACCTCCTTCAGGGAGTACTGTGTAGAAGTCAGCTGAAATGAAGCACCCATAGGGACATAACTTGAAGAAGGAGAGATTTCTTATCCTGTATAATAACTGGAATTCTTTAATGCTCCACTACCTATCTTCCTTTTACTTTGCATTAGAGTTTTGTCCTTATGGGATTTTGTCGCAGAGAAGGAACTGTGTGTGGTTCACCCAACACTGCCTTATATACCCTTGGTACAGAGCAGAAGTATAGTCTAACTATGTGCAGATCAAGTCTCTGATCAAAAGTACATGGAACACATCACACATGTGCACCAGAAGTGGAGCTCCCAAGGGGACAAACATCCAATTACTATACAGGATTCGTAACCTCTCCTTCTTTGAGGAGTGTCCCTGTGGGTGTTCCACCTTATGTGTTTAGGGCCCCACTGCACACCTAGTTGGAGATTTACAGTAGCAGTGCCCTCTGGTGGGCTGTACACACGAAGCAGATGGCACACACTATGCATGCACAGCCAACCATCCTCTCAATTCCTTCTCTGCTGCTGCTGGTGTCAGAACTGCAGTTGCTCTCCAGCTTTACAACAGTTTTTCAAATTTTATCTTGTTCATATCCATTAGTATAGTGTTAGTGATAGTGTTCACAGTTAGTAGTAGTTTTTCTAGTTACATCCAGTTGTTACTTTTTAAAAAAAAGAGACTTTTTTATTCCTGTTAAGGCCGTCTTTCTGCCTTAGACAATTTTTTTCTCTCTGGGTTGCCTGGTTCCTCAGGATTCAAATGCTGCCTCTCCTGCAGTCTCTCAATTCCTGTCTCCGACAGGCACTCCCAATGTGTATGCTTTCTGGGGCACACACCACCATCCAGTTCCAATATGTAAGCAGCTAACAGCTTGTACGCGCAAGGCAAGGGAGCTCCAACTCAAACTTCTCTCCCTTGAGAATATGGTGAGGCCAGCCTTGGACCTGGAGCACTCTCCCCCACCTCGTCAGCCCTCTCTCCTTGCCATGTCTGAGAAGGCGACTCCGGGTGCATTCACAGTACCCTGGAGTGCATCCATTCTATAGATGTTTCCTCTGATTCCACTTCTTTATCAAGTAATCAACAAAATAAGAGCTGATGCAGCCTCAGCCTGGCCACTACAGACCTGGTACACTTACCTGCTACAGATGTTCAGGAGGTTGCCGTGGTGTCTCCTGCTGCTTCCCCATCTCCTCATGCAGCAGGGCAGACAGATTCACCACCCATCCTTCCAGATCCTTCACCTCTGGGCATGGTTTCCCAGTGATTCTCCTCAATAGAAACAGCATTCACTGATCAAACTAAGCAAAATTGTACTGAACAGCTGTAGATTAGCAACTAGAAAATCTTACCTGTATAAGTGGCGTGGATTCTCACTCTGGGCTGAACAAAGGTCTGCAAACCCATCAACAGTACCACTCTCAGATGTTTTGGAATATCTTTTAAACCTAAAACACTCAGGTCTTTCATTTAGTTCATTAAAGATTCACCTTGCAGCCATAACAGCTTTTTCATCAACCCATTGAAAACAAATCAATCTTCACCCATCCAACAACTAAGGACTTCCTTAAAGACATTCAGAACACTTCTCCACCTGCCAAACCTCTAGTCCCAGCCTGGGTCCTCAGTTTAGTACTTTGCACCATTATATACCATTCAAACCCATGGCTACATGCTCCACCTTTCAGTGAAGGTGGCCCTATTGATAGCTGTCACATCAACCAAGAGGGTGAGTGAAATTGGTGCACTAATGGCCGATCCACCCTTCACAGTATTTCATAAAGATAAAGTGATTCTGCGACCACATCCCAAGTTCTTGCCAAAGGCATCGACCTCTTTTCTTTGGAATGAACCCATGATATTACCCATCTTCTTCCCAAAGCCTCATGTCAATGCTAAAGAGGCTATGTGGCACATGCTCAATACGCGCAGAGCGATTGCCTTTTATTTGGACAGGATGAGGGGTCCTAGACTCTTCATATCCACTACAGAGAGATTCCTGGGCATGCGAGCTTTCACCCAGAGGTTATGCAGATGGATAGTGGACTGCATCCGGTTAGCCTACTCCATATTCAACCAAGAACCTCCACTACAACTATGTGCACATTCCACGAGAGCCATGGTAGCGTCTACAGCCTACCTCAACAGTATTCCTCTTATGGACATTTGCAGAGCTGTGATGTAGTTTTCTGCCCTCACATTTGCCAGACATAACACCCTTGATACTTACCTATCCCAGGGTACCACGTTCGGGCATACTGTTCTGACTGTGGTCCAGGATACTAACTAGCTGAAGCACTTGCTTCCAATCAGGGGAATTGCTCTATAGTCACCTAAGGTGGAGCACCCACAGGGATTCTCCGCAAAGAAGAGAAGGGTTACCCACCTTGTGCAGGAACAGAGGTTCAAGATGGTTGTTGCTGTGGGTGCTCCACCACCTTGCTTCCTCCCGTCTGCTTCAGACATAGTTAATTTCTTCTGAGGCAGAGAAGGTATGGGGGGGACAGTTGGCTGCGCATGCGTAGTAGCAGCACCGCACATGCCGTCTGCTTCACATGCACAACCTACTGGAGGGCACTGCTACTGTAAATCTCTGACTAGGTGTGCTGCACAAGGTGAGTAACCCTCTCTTCTGTTATTCTGAAGACCTCTATAATATCAGACCTAACATTTAAAATTATGTTAAAAGGCATTCCTAATGACATATCTTTTCCACTTCAATGCTATATACTTTTGCATAATTTTAAATAAGTCAAAATACTTACAGAGCACTGAAAGTCTTTCATTCGACACATATGCAAGAGCTTTAAAAAGGAGTAAACGAAGAATCCGAAAAGATTTTACAACAGAAGAAGTAAACTATCTTTTGAGTGGCGTAAGGAAAATGGGCCATCACTGGAATTCAATTTTGTGGTCCTACCCATTTCAGAAAGGACGGACAAATGTTGATCTTGCCAAAAAATACCACAAGTTACAGACTCAGGTAAGGGAAATTTAATTTTGTACAAGGCTCTTTATGCTAAAGCAGGGGTGGGGAACCTTTTTTGTGTCAGGGACCACTGACTCACAGAAAAATCATTCAGGGGCCACACACAAGCGAGAAGCCAAAAAAAACCCCTCACTGACGTGGCCCCTGACTGAGAAGGAGAAAGACTCCCCCCACATTCCCTTCGCACACCAGAGTCTAGGGGGGTTCAGCCTAGTAGATTTTGTGTGCTGCAGCTCTGTGGTGCCACAGCAGGGGAACTGGAGCACCAGCACAGGCTCACCAGTGCTTGGGGGGGGGGCCCTGAGCCTTGGGGGCTGGATCCAGGCAAGCCGGGGACCGCACAGAACAGGCAGCCCAAGGGGGGAAAGGGCTAAGGTGACTGTAAGCCACTTTGTGCCTTTCCAATTCTGGCCCGCTCCCTTTTGTAATTACGACAGCTGTAGTAAGCTGCCTAACCTGGAGTAGCCTATTGCTCACTGTGACTGTCTTCTCCAAGCTCTGTGCTGGGAGAGAACCACATCTAATACTTTTAGAATATCTTAGCACCATTCTAGCCCCATTATTCAGAATACAAGGACTAGAATGAGTGAGAATTTCACCCAAGATCCCTAGGATAGTCCAACTTGTTGACTAGGGACTCTCAAGTCAGGAATTCCTGAATTATAATTTCTGCTCTGACCTCTTTGGCCTGGGCCAAGTTTCTCTATGTGTAGTTCAGTTTTCTCTATCTGTAAAATGAAGATATTTATTTACTCTTTACACAGGGGTATGAAGAATTACTATGATTAGCTAATACTTGTAGCATTTTTTAACAACTCTCAGGTATTCTTCCTCTTAAACATGTTTTAGAATGTTTACTAGAGCTTATATCATAATTTAGTGTTGAAAATACCAGTTTGTCTTGACATTTTCTTTTTTTTCTTTTTTACATTTTACAGAGGTGTGAAAATAAAGAAGATCTGTAATATCTTTCTAAAGTATTTTGTATTCTGTTTAAAGAATTTGGACGTTTAAATGACAGAATTATAGTATAAATGAATTAGATACAGTTAATATGCGCTCTAAAGACTTCATTTGGTATTTCTTTTATTGTGATTTATATAAAGCTAGGCTCTTATGTTCAGTGCCAGTATTCATGTACAGAAATAGTTTTGTTCTGTAGACTTAAATTTATTTTGATAGATATTTTCAGACTGCTAATGTGCTTTCCTTAAAATGTATACCAGTAAAACGAAAATGCTTTAACTTTACTGCAGAGGCATCCCCCCCAAAAAACAAACAAAACTATCTGAATACAATATTTAACATGACATTCCAGTGTTTAATTGTAATATTTGTACTTGTTTTAAATATTGCACTTGCTAAAACTATATTACAGACTATTTTGTCCTCTTTCATTTTTGTACAAAAGTTTAACATTGCTAAATTGATATTTTATGCCACATACTGATAAATTTTAAAATATTTTGTTGGCTCTGTTTTTATGTTCTTGTTCTTTTCCATTCTACCCTTCCTTCCCGAGATGGAACAAGAGCAGATCATTATTCTTAAGATCTTTGTACCTTCTTTTCTATTATATGTCACACTTGAAGATGATGTTTCACTGAGTTTATTACCTGACATAAATAAGTTTATTTAAAATGCTTATATGTGATTCTTATCACAAGTTACTCATACTCTCTGTGTATAGAACTGATAGTGAAAGCTGATGAAGTTGAAGGAGCCCTATTATCATGTACACAAACCGAGGTTAGTGACTGGGCTGCATGAGTGGCCCTCCCTCATCTTAGTGGGCTCAAGATTTTTATTTTTAGAACATTACTTATGTGCAGTCCTTTATAAAGCTGAATTATGGACCCTGTCTTTATGAGCTTACCATCAAACTAATTCTGTTTTGGATGTTCATTTAATTCCGTGTGTGTGTGTGAGAGAGAGAGAGAGAGAGAGAGTGTGCGTGTGAGAGAGAGTGTGTGCGTGAGAGAGTGTGTGTGTGTGTGTGTGTATGTTTGTGTTTATGTGTGAGAGAGAGAAGTCATTGTTCCTTTACTCTGAAAAGC
Organism: Pelochelys cantorii; assembly: GCA_032595735.1. Classification (NCBI taxonomy): domain Eukaryota; kingdom Metazoa; phylum Chordata; order Testudines; family Trionychidae; genus Pelochelys; species Pelochelys cantorii. The sequence continues at coordinate 26,945,504 of CM064339.1, forward strand.
AGCAGGTGTTTTAAGCTAGTGTTCTTGTATTCAGATACCCCTTAGACATGGTAGTAATTGTGTTGGGAATGCCAGAAGGAGCCCTGATCAGAGGGCCTGAGCCCTGGGAGATTGGACTAATTTATCTGAACTCCCAGAAATAAGCAAACTAGAGATCAAAGTTATCTTAGGTTTCCTGCAAATGTGGAGCAGAAATATAAATGGTTGAAGGAACTTTGCAGGACAGAAGGACTGGTACTAGTCCTCATTTCTGTTAATTTAGTTTTTTTTCCTTTTGTCACCCTAGAGCAGATCCCTGCCCACAATGCAACCCCATTTTCTCCCCAGAGAAGAAGGCAGGCTGACATAGAAAGCAGTCCACAGAAGAAGCAAGACATCTGATGAAACAAACAACCCCTTGTAACAGGCTCCCTGAGGGAGAGACTGGGTTCCTGTACAGCCTCTCCCAGGAGACTTGCGTGAAGACCCCAGACGGATGGATGACTGAGCTTGGATCTGGGCCAATAACCTGATGTAGAGTTGTGGCAGTACTGTTGAGTTGAACTCTGGTTCTCCCTGAAAGAGATAAATCTAAACATGACCTGGCCAGAGTGCTAAGTTACAGGATATGGGGGGACTAGCTGCAGATCTGAATGGCCAGCCAGTGGGGATGTATAAAGTAAAAACTTAAAAAACAACAAATAGTCTAGTAGCACCTTAAAGACTAACAAAACATGTAGATGATATCATGAGCTATTGTGGGCACAGCCCACTTCTTCAGATGACTGAAGTGTTGGAAGTCCAGATCCAAGAAATGATGTTTTGTTAGCAGAGGTGTAGCGAAGCGAGGGGCAGGAGGCGCAGTTGCCCCTGGGCGCCATGCTAGGGGGGCGCCAGGCTGGGGTGGGAGCAGAGCGCATGCTGTGCCGGCCCACCTGACACTTAGATCAGTGAACCGACAGCTGAGCCATGTGCTTCTGCCCGGAACACACTGTGAGCAGAGGCAGCTGGCAGGAGCAGCTTCTTTTAAAAGTAAGATGAACTTACCCGACCAGTTCCTCCAGTGCTTGGTTCTGCCGGAGGGAGATTTGGTTGGGGGGGGGCGGGGCAGGCGCTAGCTGGGGTTGCGTTCCTGGCTCTGGCATCAGCTGGTAGAAAACCTGCCAGTCTCCAGTGGCAGCCCATGGTCGGGCAGGCCAGGGCCAGGGGGCACGGAGCAGGGGGTGGAGGGCCAGAGGTGTGTAAGGGCAGGCAATGGCAGGGGGCAAGTGCAAGTGGGGGGTGGGTCTTGGGAGGAAGAGGTAGCTCAGGAGCATTTTGGGGGGGAGGGACGGTGGATGGGTGGGGGCCTTGGGGCAAGAACAGCAGGGTGGGGGATCACAGGTCTGAGTGCTTTTGCCCCCCAACCCCAATTTTTGGGCACTTCTGTGATTCTGGGCTAGGAGAGCTGCGTCCACCCCGGAGCAATGCCCAGCCAAGGCAAGCGACAGCACATGTTAAGGACCCACAGTAAAGTGATGGCTTAGCTGGCGGAGAAGCGAGAAGAGCTTTGTAATTTGTGAACTCTGCCCGCAAGTGCTGGGAGCTGAGGCGTGGGGAACCCCCTTCCCTGTACGCTGGATTTGCCAGTGACCTATCGCATAGCATCTGGTTCCCTGCCCACTGACTCAGCCACTCACCGGCTTGTCACTGGACCACCTCACTTGATTTCATATGGACACAAAACATTGTCAAGCAACTGATGGCGCCATCCGCCCACTGGAACGGTACCAAGCCCACATGACCAAGGCAAGGCTAATTCTCAGCAGCCCTTGCTCCGCCCATTGGTAGCACTCAGAGGGCTTTCCCAAGAAGGCCAGCATTGTTCCCATTTTACAGCTGGGGAAACTGAGGCACAGAGGGGGCTGTGACATGCCTGAGGTCACACACCAGGTCAGACTAGAAGCTCAGTTTCCCATGGTTCAGGGGCTGTCTACATGGGTAGCGAAGATGTTACCATAGCACAGGCTGGCATAACCTGGCTCACTATAATTTGGCTAATGTGGGGAACAACCGTGGGGGGGGGGCTTCAGCAATCACGCTCTGGCTAGCTCATGCTGTGATCAAGCCGCCCCTGCTCAAAGGAGACAGTCCTGGGAGCTGCCCACCAGCCCACGGTGCAGCCCAACTAACAGCAGCAAAGGGCATAGACTGATACCCGGCAGCTACCCCTTGCCTCCGCTTCTCCCATCCGCTCAGCCCTGCCCCCAAGCTTGCTGAGCCCTGTGGGGGGAATGCTTCAGACCTAGCCAATTCACTCCCCTTGCGCTGTGACACCTGCCTAGAGGCACCACACGTCCCAGACCCTGAGACCCCACAGTGTGGGAGAGAACAGGGCCTGACCTGACCCCTAGTTCAAGGGATCCACTTGAGGGAGGGGCCTGGCACCAAAATCCCACTGGTGCACAGGAGGTTACAGGGCTTCTCTAGGGGGCACTAGCTCCTGTTCAGTCCGAGGGCAGGGGGCACAGGCTGGCTCACGGAGGTATGGATGGACTCTGGGGACCCATCCCTTCCAGGGAGCACCAGCCCCTATCTAACCCCATCCGGGTAGTATAGAATCATGAACACTAGAGCTGGAAGGGGCCTTGAGAGGTTATAGAATCCAATCCCCTGCCCTCACAGCAGGACCAAGCACCCAGGACTACTCAACACATGGCCCGTGGGCCACATGTTGCCCATGGCCAGTTTGTTTGCGGCTCACAGTGCGGTTTGAGTTTATGTTGGGATCAACACGTGACTGGCGGGTGGGAGCCAAAACAAAAAAGTAGTCGATGTAATGGACTTCTGTTGAGATGCGTAGTTAAATTCTTGGACTGTCATTGCTTGTGAAAAGTGCTATCATATGGGTGGAAATTGGCTAAATGTTGCATATTAATATCAGCAGAACTGACTTAAATGGGGCCTGTGTGTTATGTAGTCTTGCCTTAATCTTTGTATTCATGCCTGTAAGTGTGAAAGTATTTGTATATATATTTGCCTGTATATACAGCCACACTTTAGTTGAGGCCCTCAGCATGTTCTGTGAGTATCAGTGAGCCCCCCAGGGCTTCCAAAGTTGAGTTGCCCTAGCTCAGTGGTCACCAACCAGTAGATCAAGATCTACTGGTAGATCCTGGAGCCTCTGACAGGTTTTCCTGACTAGTTTGGCCAAGAGGCTATCAAGTGCCAGCACTTCAGCTGCCTCTCCCCACACTGCTGCACAGCTCCTGCCCTCTGCCTTGGAGCTGTCCCCTCAGGAGCCTCCTGCTTGCTGGGCAGGGGAGGGAGAGGAGGGTTCCAATCTCAGGGTGCCCCCCCCCACACTCTGTATTCCATCTCCACAGAGCAGAGAGGGGACGCAACAGGACTTGGGATGGAGTTTGCTGGCTGCTTTTGGGAGTGGTGCAGGGCCAGGGCCGGGGTGAGTCTGCCACTGCACCACCACCCAGGAGCCATCTGAGGTCATCAGGGCCCAGTTGGAGCCCACATCCTGAAACTCTACCCCAGTAATGGATCTCTTCTTGCACCCCAATTCCCTGCCCTAGTCCCGAGCACCCCTGCATCCAAACACCCTCCCAGAGCCTGCTCCTAGAACCCTTTCCAGCACCCCAACTGCCTGTCCCAAGCTCAGCTCAGAGCCTCTCTCATACTCTAGATCCCTTAATCCAAGACCAGAGTCTGCACCCCAACCCTCAGCCCCAGCCTGGTGAAAGTGAGGGAGGATGGGGGAGGGAGAATGGAGTGCATAGGTACGGGGGACCTGAGAGAAGGGGCCCAAAGAAGGCAGGGCAAGTATATTTGGGTGTGAGGTAGATCTTCGATTGCACTTAAATTCAAAAAGTGATCTTGTGCTTAAAAAGGTTGGAGACCACTGCCCTAGCTCATCCCTGAGAGATGTCTGTCTAACCTGCTTTTAAATATTTCCAGTGATGGAGATTCCGCAACCTCCCTAGGCAATTTATTCCATTGTTTAACCACCCTCACAGGTAGGAAGTTTTTCCTAACATCCAACCTAAACCTTTCTTGTTGCAATTTAAGCCCATTGCTTCTCATCCTATCCTCAGAGGCCAAGTAGAACCATTTTTCTTCCTCCGCCTCATGACACACTTTTAGATACTTGAAAGCGGCTCTCGTCCCTTTTCAGTCTTCTCTTTTCCAAGCTAAACAAGGCCAATTCCTTCAGCCTTGCCTCATAGCTCATGTCCTCTAGATCTTTAATCATTTTGTGTTGTTCTCTGGACTTTCTCCAGTTTCTCCACATCTTTCCTGAAATGTGGTGCCTAGAACTGGACAGCTGGGGCCTAATGTGGATGGCCCATTCCCTGCCTAGGGGAAGTGAGACTGGGTGGGTTAATTTCCAGTCCTCCTGTTTATTCTTTTCCTAGCTAGGAGGACACAGCGATTCTGATGGGGGCTCTGCAGGAAGGCATCCCACACTGCCCCCTGCCTGAAACCCCTTGTGCAGGTGTTAAACAGCTGTCCAGTCCCACCCCAGAGATGACTGCATTTCAGCATGCCTGAAGCAACACAGCACCAGCAATGGACAGGGGAATTGCTCCCAGGCTTGCTCATGACTGCTTCAGTCCCGTTGGATGGGCCTCAGCCCCTTTCCTTCCCCTCCCCTGCTTTGCGATGGGGCTGTAGATTCTGGGGAAGAGGGGTGGAGGCAGGTAGAGGTGTCTCCCTGCAGCAGATGTAGATATGTTTCTGTATTAATCATTCTCTCATTGAAGTTTTTAGCTTTGTATTGAGTTCTTTTACATGGAAATTTTGTATTATGTCTTGGTAGAATAGTCCATAAAACAAGTGAGATAGAGACTGTCCCTGTGGGGTGAATGAGGTGGGAATGGATATGGCAGAAGGTGAGCGCCTCTGGGCAGTTGCAAGGGTTGGAGAGGGTATGGAAGCCAGGTCCAAGACCAATGAGCCCTGGAAAGTGGGCCCATTGAAAGGAGACTGGACCTGTGGATGCCTTGTGGGTCAGCATCAAGGACCTGCTTTGGAAAGCTACCTTCTTTGGAGGTGAATGTGGCAGCATTGAGATCCCCTCCCCCAGAAGCAGGCACCACACAAACTAACTGCAGATGCATGGGATGGCTCCCATAGATCTTGTGCAAATATAAGATGATAGATCTGCAGGGGGGGCGGGGGGGCAGTGGCGTAGTGAGGGGGGCCACAGGGATCAGTTGCCCCTGGGCACTATGCTAGGGAGGCGCCAATTTAATCCCATTCTGCTCCCTGTCATCCCTCGGCTGGCCTGCTCTTACTCTGCCTGCCGCTGGCAGCTGAAGCCTCCTCTTTGCTCTAAGCCCGACCCTCCTCCATCTCTGCGGCGGTTAGTGCATGCGAAAACCCAGCCCCAAACTGGAGGGGGCAAGGGAAGATGTGGTACAAGTTCCCCTATCCCTCTCCTCCCAGGGTCAGGCTCAGCTGTGTACCAGGTTGGGGGCCCTGCCGCGCGCACGCGCGTGCGTGAATTTTTCCTTTTGCATAACACCCTCGCTATGCCTCTGCTACACAACACACCCTTCTCTGCTCTACTTCAGAGTTCTCCTTTCTGACACTGTGATAGCCTCCTGCTGCATGAGTAGAGAGTAGATCATGTGCTGGCCCAACATGTTGCTACCAAAGTTTTTTGACCTGCAACACAAAGATGCAGGCACACCTATACTGGAGCACCCCTACGGGGACACATCTTGAAGAACCTTGAGTACTACACAAAGTGAGTAACTTCTTCCTCCTTACCCAGCACCTGAGAGCAAGGACTGGGGAGAGAAAAAGCAAAGCTCTTCCTCTCAACCTCCCTCCTCTTCAGCACCTGGCAGACAGGGTGAGCAGGTGTAAATGGCCTCTCCACGTACTCATTCACTAGCAACAACTGGGACAAGGAAAAGCCTAAAAAACACTAATCGCCCCTCTCCCCCCTTCCTTAGCTGCACTGCAGGCCCCTGGTAAGGAGCACAGTGGAAAGAAAGCGAGACCCTTGCTGAACTCAGCTGCTTTGCTGTCAGACTTGGCATCTTCTTGGCGGAGAGCCCGACGGACGCTAGGGGGCGCTGATCCCTGCGGACTCTGTGAGCCCAGCGGAGGCTGGGCGGCGGCGCCTCACACAGCCCGGACTCATAGCTGCCCGTGGCGCTGCCTGACCGGAGCGGCGCGCTATTGGGGGAGGCCCCCGGCAGGCCGCGCCTAGAAGACTCTGTGGGGCTGCAGCGTAGCGTGCAGGGTTTGTGCGGGGAGCGGGCGCGGCCTATCCTGGGTGGGAGGCGGCGCCGGACAGCCCCGTCGGGCGGGTCCTCGCCGGGCCCGGTGAGGTCACTCTTTGTGGTGGTTGCTGTTGGCAAGATGGCGCCGGTGCTGGTGGAGAAGAAGTTGCTGGGGCCGGAGGCGGCCGGGCCCACCGAGCTCCCCAGCGAGGAGGAGGAAGGGCAGAACCTGTGGTGAGCTGGGCCGGGGCTCGCCGCTCCCGCGGGACGAGCGGGGGGAGGCTGCGGCTTCCCGGGGGTCGGGGCGGGCTGGGACGGGACCGGCTCCCCTCCCGGAGCGCCCGGGATGATGGGAGGGAGTGGCGGGCGCAGCTTGGCCCGCCGCAGCGGAGAGCCCTCTCTTCACACCCCCCGTCCCCGTGCCGCGCCCGGGCTGCCTCCCAGCCAGAGCGGACCGCGGCTCGGCAGCAGAGCTGGGGGCAGTGGCGGGGCCTGCGCTGCCCGGGCCTGGGGGTGGGAGGAGGGATGGTGATTTGGGCGCCGCGCCTGGGCTCGTGCCAGGCCTTCCCTGGCCCCCTCCCCTGCGCCCTGGGGAGTTCAGGGGCTGAATCTCCTCGGCAGCTCCTGGCTAGAGGCCGCTTCTGTCTTTTCTGGGTGGGGACATGGGGCTGGGGAATGACTTGCGTGTAGTGACACAGAAAATCAGTGCAGAGCTGGGGATGCTCTGTGGTCTCCCAGCCCTTCTCTTTCACCACAAAGCAACGTCTCTGACTTAATCTGGTATTAAAGGCAACAGAGTAAGGGGCTTTCACCACACATTAGTACCAACCAAGACAGCATGATGAGGAACACCCAGGCAGTCAGGGCTTAGAGTGGGAGGTTTTCCTACAATTACCCAGCTTCTTCATTAGAGGGTCAGGTTTGTACATTAGCTGTTAAATGTGTCATTGAGACTGCAGCATTTGTTGTAAAAGTGAGCAGCTCTGTTGTCTGCCTTTCATATTCATTCAAGTGAGGTATCTGTTTGAATATTTTTATTTAGAGATCTCATAAATACCTCAGAGACAGGATAGATAGCTTTTCTGAATGCATGACGTTTGTCAGGTCTACTTAAATACCTGTTTGAAAGTGATTTTGAGCTGATATTTACCTGATCTTTCTTTCCGGTGCCTCACTGGCAAACTAACAAGTAGTGCTGTCCCCATAGGTCCTCAATACTGAGTGAAGTTTCCACCCGGTCCAGATCTAAATTACCATCAGGCAAAAACATCCTTGTTTTCGGTGAGTAGTATCTGCAAACAGTATGTGGGGTTAATTTCTTAGAAATAATAAAACACAAAGCAGGTGTTTTGAATGGATAGGGGAGGAGTTAAATGACTTAACAAAATTGTATGAACAAAACCATGAGTGGATCCTCTTAATTGACTTAAAACCTTGTTTATATCTGTTTAGCTTGCTTTGTAAATATATATGTGCAAGCCAACTCAATATGAAAGCAAATACAGATCTGTTTTTGATAGGGGTTTAACTTAACTAGTTTTTAAAGTAACTTTAAATAGTTAGACAAGATCCTTTTGTTGGGATAGAATTGGTCCAACAAAGCTGATCATAACTTTTATCTTTTTGTTCAGGCAATAGAGAATGTGGGATCCCCCAGGTTATGTGGAACTTGAAAAGTTGCTCTGGAGCTGGCTTTGCTTATTCTGGGAATTAAGAGGTGGCATATCAGATATATCAATTGATGTTCAGCTCTACATATACTGACTTCAAATTCATGAGCTGTTATGTCTCCAAACTAGTGAACTGGCTAGCCTTGTACTGTTAGACTCTGTTATATTAAAACTACTGTAATGGAATCTATTTTTGAACAATAGAACTGCTCTTCTCACTGTTCAATCTATAAATTGACAAATTTAGCTCCAAGATTTGAGGAAGGGGGAAAACACAAGACTACTTTAAACATTGTGACCTCTTAAGCTTGCTTAGATTATCCCTCCAGTTACACATACATTTCTGAATGTATCTTTTCACTGTACGAATTTATTGGTAGGTGATGACGGTTCAGGTAAAACAACTCTTATGGCTAAAGTACAAGGAGCAGAATACAGCAAGAAAGGAAGAGGACTGGAATATTTATACCTAAATATTCATGATGAAGACAGAGATGGTAAGTTACATACTTTCACACTTAGCCTTTTGCTGCAAATGAGTAGTTGACACATTTTCATAATCATTAAGGGTGTCCCTGGTGTATATTACACGATAGTAGCTGATTCAGCATTCCCTTGTTGTATAGGTTGTAAGAAATTGATATGGCTCATAAAAGAAAAATGCATTTCACACACAGAGTATTGTGTCTTTCTCTGCCCTTCTCACAATCTGGGCTCTTTAGGGAAAATGCATTAGAACAACTTGTTCTCATAAGATTCATTTACTTGCAGAATGACTTTTTGCTGATGCTGATTTACTAGTATGTTTTCCATCCTGCTTACACTCAAATAAAGGTTCATGTCCAGTCTTAAACTATGGGAAGGATTTTTAACCCATCTAAGAGCAACCAGGATCTTAAATATGGATTTTGTAATTTTTTTGTAACCAAAACTTTTATAAACTAAGTTATATGTAGGTTATACTCTTCTGTATCTTGTGTCTTCAGTTAGATTGTTGCCATTGTCTACATAATGGTGAAATTCCAGTAAGCATGATTAGGTAAGTGAAAAGGATATCTTAAGCCACTGATAGAACCCATATTTCCTTTTCTACAAACTTGCTCTTGTCTTTCCTCTTTTCCTCCTCTCCCACTTCCCAAATCTTGTTGCTAATTTCATTGAAGCTATTATCCAGCACACTGGAGGCAAAAGACAAGTTAATTAAAAGGGGAAGCATCAGCCAGGAAGTAGAGCACTGGTCTAAGTCAGGAGAGTTTAGTATTCTGCCACAGACCTGTTTGATATTGCGCAAGTCACTTTGCCATTCTATTCCTCAGTTTCCTTACCTATAAAGTGGGACTATTGGTATCAACTATTGTTTATAAATACTTTGAGCTCTAGGTGACAGTGATAATGGTATTGCTCTTCTGTGCCCCTGAAAATAGAAGACTTTGGGGTGAATTTCATTGGCCACATTGCTGCTTGTGTTTAGGACTGACACACCTTATGCTTGCATCAGTATTCAACATAGGCTCTGTACCCTCCTTGCCAAAGATATCTTGTGAATCATACTCCTTGATTCCAGACACAGCTAGAGAAGTCTTCAGCTGTCATGTGGTCTTGCTGGCAAAGGTGGTCCTCCTTATGCCTGAGGTCCAGAGAAAATTTATCAGACACAAAACTTGCTGCAACTTTCCCTTTTGCCTTTCCTCTGCCTCTTACCTTCATGTTACAGCTCCCAAATGGGTACTTACATCTGCAGTGTTACACCTTCTATTAGACATTATTTCTGACTGCTTGCCTCCTTCAGAGGAAGATGGGAAGGAATTTGGGATCTGCAGCAGTACTTTCAACCAACAGGAAGGTATTGCTTCCTCTACAATCTCTCCTATGGTCCTGCATGACTGGTAAAGAACCAGTTCCTTCTTTGGGTATACATAGGCTTTAGTCAGCCACCTTTCTGAGGAACAGAAAAAGAGAAAAGAAAATGGGGAATGAGAGGAATGCAGTGTTCAGTAACATCCAACGAGCCGCTTATCGGGTTTCAGATTAACTTATACTGTAGCATTGTTATGCGTATAAGAAGCACACGGGATCTTTTTCAGGGGAGAAGGCAATACACTGTTTGTTGAGAATATAGTAGAGAAGCAGTAAGCATATGCTTTATAAAGACAAACACACGCGCGCGCTCACACACACACAGGTCCTGCAGATGGTCCATGGTGGCTAAGTCAGTTTTACTGGCCAGGCCAGGCTAACTGAGCGAGGAGTTGGGGTTTCTCTGAGACTCCTCTGAGGCTTGGCTTGCAGGACCGAACCCAGAGTCTCATGGCAAGAGGTTCCCTTCTTATCCATGTCAGTTCCCACTAGAGTCTGTGGGTTTTGCAGGGTGATGTGTCTGTCATCCACCCTAAGGAGGTGTTAATTTGTGTTTCTTTGGTGGTGATTGACAGGGTTCCCATAGTTGTTTCTCACTCTAGGTGGGGTCTCTGCCTGTCTCCAGGGTTCCTCAAAACTGCCAGTTGAATTCAGCCTCAAGACAATGGATGTTTCAAAGTTTCCACTTCTTGATCACCTGGACATCTGTGATGGCTTTTACTCACTCACACCCTTCATTCACACCAAACAGTTGTATAGAGTTTCAAACAAGATCAATAGCTACAAGGGGTACAACTTAATTTGCAATACTTAACAGGCAGCAAGGCTTTGCAGTGAACATTATCTAATCATAAGAGATCTATATATAGAGAGAAATAGAAGTTATAGAGCTTATAAGCAAGTCATTACATCAAATTGATTATATTATAAGTATGATATATAATGATATCAAAATATGCGTTTTTGCTACCATCTTAGAAAAACACATTGATGCTGTATGTCACTCAAGTCATCTGCCTTTTATCAGGGTCTTAGGATTGTGTCAAAGGGAAGGATTCCTAAAGACAAGTAAGATGCTGGAGGAAAATGAGGGGCATCAAATTAACACCAAGTCCTAGTCACTCTTTCTGTGAGAAGAAGAGAATGGCCTTTGCATCTTGCTTTGGTCCTTGCATCTGATCCCTTCAGGTTTCCAGACATGGATCCAGAAAAGTTTAATTTTGTGAGGAAAATGCAAAATACTTTGGGCAGAGGGTTGGCTTATCTCCCTTCCCCACCTAATTGGGCCTTTAGAAGTAAGAGAGCAAACTTGATTGCTCATGATTCCAAAAGCAGATACTCTTAATTTCCTTCTTTCACACTTCTATTTTCTCTTCCCTCCCTCCAAAATCCCATTTGAGCATTTAGTTCCTTTTCTTGCAACTTAAACTAGAATATAGATTAGGCCCAAGAGACTTACCTTGCAGCTGTCATCCTTACCTTCATCCTTTTTACCACACGAGATTTCTGCTCAATTCTTGGAAGTAATTGAAATCCGTCTTGGGTGCCAAGCCATTCATATAGTCCTTTACTTGAATAACTGGCCAGTTGAGGGCAGTTATTGTCAGGTATTAGTCATTCAACATTAAATGCACAATATTTAGTCTGTAGGTCTCCTGACATGTTAGAACCAATCCACTACTGTATTTCTACCTGAAGATTCTTCTTCACAGGGTATTAAACAATCCTCTACTCTCCTTAGGCCAAGGGATTTATTTCAGAAGAGTTGGGTTCAGGGACAGTTGGAAAGCAAAAGGATCCTTGAAAGTCAGTGAGACTATCTGAAGCTGATGTTGTTTCTTCCACTACATGACACTTCAGCTCATCTAAACATTGGTTGTCAGCAAAATTCACTCAGTGTGGATGACCTGGAAGTTTTGTATTCCTTTGAAAGTTTACCAAACCCTCTAATGGTGAGACTTCCTAGGGACTACGATGGAGTTAATTTCTGTTTCTTTCCCTGGCTGTTGTGATCACCACCAATACATCTCATCTAAGCTGGAGAACATGTTCTCAAGAGCTGATGTAATCAGTGGAACATGTGCAAGATGAGCTCCATATAGCTCTGTTACAGCATATTTATTTATAAAGTGGCTTTTAAAATCTTTTCTGACACTGTTCAAGGGCAGCTTTGTTAAATGATAATGGACAGGACAGAAGCGTATTACATTAGCAAGCAGTGAAGTGGCAAGAGACAAAGACTATGTGGGATTGGCGAAGAGGGTTTTACACAACAGATACCATGTAGAAGGAGCATACCATCCTGTTACTTCACACTGCAGGAACAATTTAAGCAGATTCTGACCATGGTAGACATGGTTAAAATAGGACCATTCTTCTGTGTTTGCATTGTTGCTTGTTGCAGAGATAAGTAGTTTTAACTTCAGAGAAATTCTGGGCAAGATTGTATCACAGATGTGTACTGATTGAACTAGTTGCTCCAGCATGAGACAGATGCTGTTAGTACATGTACGTCTCATCATAGGAGAAACAGAGGCTCTTCTTGGTGTCATTGGAGCTGCCATCTCAGGAGGATGATCTTGTCTTGCATCCCATTTTGCAGTGGCTTCACTTCCCAGTTTGGATTGTGGGTAATTGACCTTTTGACCTGATATGCCACATGTAAATGCAGACGATTCAGCTGCAATAGAGAGAGCCTTTTCCCCTTTGAGTAACACTATAGATGGTTTTCTTAGTTATTCTGCTACTTGCAGTCTGTTTCCATATTTTGCCTCCAATAAATAAAAAATAAAATTATGCATGTACCCTAAATCCATTTGCCCAAATTTTTAACAAGTTGCACCTGTCTGCATTTTAATGTATAATCTGCTAAATGTTTGATTCTGTATTCAGCCATTTCATTGTCACAACTTTCTTGAAAGATCTAGTTAACTTCCTGTCATGTAATAGGTTCTGAGAACTGGGATGTTGCTTTGACATTCATAAAGTTGATAAACACACTATTCAGGTCCTTGTAAGAATGCTCTTGATGCTACTTGCTTATAAACTAGTTACACCTCAAAGAAATCTGAGTTGCAAGCTTTACTACTGATCTCCCAACAAACAAAGAAAAAATTTTGTCTTGCATTTTTGTGTCTCATTAAGTGGAAAAGGTGGCCAAGTCTGATACAAATTAGACTTCATTTTCTTCCCAGCAACTTGATGTTATCTAGCTTCTAGTATATGGAGACTAGCTTACCTAAGGTGGCTTTGAGCTGCTGTTTTGATGGGACTAAGGCATTTAGCAGATAATCAAGAGTTGTGTGGCCAATTAGAATCAGTGCAAAACCATTTCTTCTGAGACGTGGTTAGAGAATTAGGTTGTGCAATGAGACGTTTATTAGTCTCAGATTTATTAGTCTTAGAATTCACACTACCATGAAGTCAGCATCGATTTACACATTTCTCCATCTAAACATTTCTGTGGGGTTGCTAACTGGAAGTGTGTACATGAATGTATACAAAACCACTCAACCTATATCTAGAACTTCATGGTCATCTTAACTTTCAGAAGGTAATTCTGGAATTCATGTTTATAATAATTCTCAGCCCACCTTCCTGGAGTTTGTACTATTCGTTAGACTTCTACAACTGGAAATGCAGATCACACTTCTAAAAAGTAGAAAATGATTCCTTTAACATAGCTTTGTCTCTGCATGTTTACATTACTCATCCAACTTCCCCTTTGTACTCTCATAGGACTTTGGGGTTTAACAGAAGGAACTGAGGCAGTAAGGCTGCTTGCCTTTCTATAATTTCAACTCCAGACACTTAGTGCTGTGAGAGTACTTCTGTGGTCCCAGTGGGCACTGCAAGTCACAGTTTAAAAAATGCCACAGTTAAAAGTAATTAAATATTTTTAACTGTATATGTTTTCTGTGTGCTTTCATCGCATTTATCTTCCAAAAGTGTCTTGATGAAGTCTGGGGACCCAGAGGAATATTTAGAGGGAGTGTTGAGGCCCGAGCCAGCCCCCCACAGAGGATGGAGAGGGAGCACTGTTCTGCCCCCAGTTCTGCTTTGACCTTGTCAGTAGCCTTGACACTGGCCTTGGCCCCCAGGCCCCAGCTCCTGATGATGACTTCTGAGGCAGCATGGGCAGATTATGCTGGGGAAAGGTGTGGGGGGAGGAGACATAACTTAAGACAGGCCCACACTATGTGGGAAGGTTAACTTAAGGTTCCCAATTCCAGCTACATAAAAAAATGTAGCTAGAGTCGACATACCTTAAACCGAGCTTCGGTGCTATCCTCACAGCGGGAGGTTGACGGGAGAAATGCTCCCATTGAATTCCCTTACTCTTCATGACAGCAACTCCATGTTTGTTTTAGCAGGTCTTTAGTAGACCCTCTAAATTAAATGACAAAAGATCCGTCGTCTGCAGCATCAATCTTCCTGTAAGTGGAGACATGGCCTTAGAATGTATACTGATCAGTAGACTTGGAATACATGCAGGTCTTCAGTAGAAAGTTCAAATTTCCACATGTTGCAAATAAGTATTGTTGTGAAAACAAATCTTGCTATCTGAATGAAGACCAATGATTGCTGATATTAGATACTTCAGTGTTCTTTGTAGAATATTGGCTTGCATTAAAGATTTGAGGCACAAATGGAATAGGCGTTAAATTATATTTCAGTTCTAGCTGGGGTTATTTGTGAACTGGTTACGTTGATGTCTGCGTTTTCGAGTTTATTAGAGAGGTGTGTTTTTAACCTCTCATGCTGGGCTTGCAATACTTTGCAGGATTCTGGCTAAAGATACTAGCACCTAACACAGTGAAGCCTTAATAATGGGCACAGTTGTAATGATCTCATGACATACTTGGAGTCCAGGTATGTGTACATATGCCAAATTCATATGTGCTATGTAAGATATTAAATGAATGATTGTATTCAATGTAACACAAAGCAGAAAGTATCCTTTTTCAAAAATAAAATGTATACTTAGAAAAAGCCAGGAAGTACGGGTGTTCATTCCTCTTCGCTGCTAAGTTAAAACCAAGATACTTACAGAAAGCAACAACTCATTTTATAGGTACAGTGCCAAATTGTAGGTGCTCCCTTTCTCTAAGGGATAGGCAGTATGCATACTCATTATGTTAAATGCAAACAGGCTAGACTTGCTTGTAGCTAGTGTCTGCTTATCTTCGAACTGGCAGTGTTATATCATGTTGGTTTGCTACTTACTGACGGGATAATATGGATGTAGCAAAATGCATACCAGTTTGAGGTATAATTGTACCTTTTCCTTTGCAGATCATACACGCTGTAATGTTTGGATTCTGGATGGAGACCTGTATCATAAAGGGCTCTTGAAGTTTGCTGTTTCTGCAGAAAACCTACAAGAAACCTTAGTTGTTTTTGTGGCAGATATGTCTAGACCATGGACTGTTATGGAATCTTTACAAAAATGGGCCAGCGTCTTACGTGAGCACATTGATAAACTGAAAATTCCTCCAGAAGAGATGAGAGACATGGAACAAAAATGTAAGTTTAGTATGATTTTTCTTATTTTTTATCAAATATATTACACAACTTTAATTTAATTTTATCAAGTTATTAAACAACTCTTCTATCTTTTGCTTGTATTCACTATCAGAATTCTAATTGAGTTATTTACTCTTTGAGTAGAGGATGAATATTTCAAGTTGTCTTGTATTTGAGCTTCAGTGCTTCCATAGAAATAGATCAGCATTTCACCAGCCAATTTTAGTGTGCAACCCTGAAATATTTCAGAACTTTCTGATAGCAGAGCACAGAAGGGAAAGAGACTTGTTGAGGTAACTCCAGGGTGCAGTCTCTCTCCTTTAAGCTGTATACTGAAGGTTAAGTCAGTTTGGATCAAGATAAAGAGCTGAAGCAAAGTTGTTAGTGTACAGTTTGAGGATTTTGAAAGATCACATGGCTTTGTTTTGGGATTTGTATATCAAAGCTTCTTAGAATTAGTAGCTTATATTACTCTTTACTATAACAGATTCTGGGAAGATGATTGTTATGGAGAAATGTTAGTAACCTTCATAGTCTTGATGGGAGGATGGATAAATCAAACCAATTTAAATAAGTTGATTATTTAACTTAATCAATTTACTTGCTATTAAATATATCCTTTGCACTAAATTTGATGCTGCTTCTTGATAACCAGGGAGATACTCTATATTAATGCATATTTATTTAAGTAATTATGTAGCTTACTTTTTTACTAGGTCATTATGTTTTTACTTGGAGTTTGTGTCAAGCTCTATTAGGATGCACTTTTTCTGAAGCTGACAAGCTATGAAGATTATATTTATTATGCTCTGTGCAGACCTAAATCTACACCGAGGTTATGTCTATACAGTGGCATAGCTGTGCTGCTTAGCAGTGCCGGTATAAGGTATGCAATGTAGCTTCTTTGGCAGGAAAAGCTTTTCTACAGACAAAATAAAACCAACCCCCAGTTAGGGGTTGTAGCCTTGTCAATGGGAGAGTGTCTCCAGCTGACACACTGCTGTCCACACGAGCGTTTTTCATCAGTAAAACTTTTGTCAGTCAGGGAGATGTTAGCAGTGTAGATGTAGCCTCAGACTCTGGGAGGATAGTTTCCACAAGAGAGGTGTTAAATCTATTCAGTATAACCCATGCAAAAATTTTCCCAGCAACAGAAAAGAAAATGCTGGTGTAATTATCAGTTTGTCCTATCACCCTTATGTTTATAGAAATGGACAGTGTTGGTGTCCTTGAAATCCTGTCATCGAATCTTGCTGCCAGGTAATGTGGAAGAGCCATGTGATGTGGTGCCTTGCAGTGTGGTAATCACACTGCTTATAGATCTCTGCTGGAATGCTGTCTGGTCCAGGTGCTTCCTTTTGTGACATCTGTATGACTGCTGTATAGTCTCATATTAAGTGGGGGCTAATGGGAATTGTGGAACAGCATTAATTGCTTCCTCAGAAATGTTAGAAAGGTGATCAATGGATGAAACACTCCAATCTGCTTCTCAGTCAATTTTTGTTTTTCTGAGAGAGAAGGTGGGTGAAGTAATATCTTTTATTTGTTAGAGACAAGTTTTCAAGCTTCCACACAACTCTTCTTCAGGTTAACGAAAGCTTGTCTTTAAATGACAGAAGTTGGTCCAATAAAATATATTACCTCACCTTCTTTGTGTTTCTAATATCCGGGGACTAACATGGCTTCAACAGCACTACATGCTATATTTGTTTTCTTAGTTAAGAGTCTGTTGCTGTGCAATGTACATATAGGGATTATCCTGTTGCACCTGGGGCCATACACCACAGAAAGGCCAGCAAAATGGCTTTTTGCTGTCTTTGCTCCCTTGCCAGTTGTAACTCCACTGTTGGATTTCCATGTGCTGAAGTGGGTCTGTGCCATCTGTTTTGTTCAGTGATATGCAGTCTTCCTAACTACTGAATCCTTATCCACTGTGTAGGCCGATTGGGTGCTATGTAGTGAGTTCAAGAGCTGACTCACTCTTGAACTCACTACATGACTCGAGCTGTATTTCAGGGACATTCTCATCAAATCAGTCCTGTTTCTCCATATAAAAAGTGAAGAACTTCAGCAGCCTTATTATATGTCAAGTCCCAAAAATGTGACCAGGCTGGCTCTACTGAAGCTTCTGTCACTAAGCGAAATGCTTCCATTAGTTTCTGTTGAAAGTAAAAATGTCTCAGTTTTTGAAGCTTGCAATATTGATTTTTGGAACATCGCAGAGATCTTTGCCATAGAATAACATAACTGACCATACTCCAGTGTTTTGAATAAGGGTGCATCCAGATGATCATATACTTATTGGCCTGTTGAAACACCAGTGATGATTAGTTGTGCTTAGTACATTTGGAAAGTAGTAGCAAGCCATTAGAGTTCTTGTTACCAACTCCATGACAACCTTACGAATTGCCCCAGGATGCAGCCACAGCCTAAAATGATCAGCTTATTACATGGGATGACCTGACTGGTTTGATAGAAGTCCTTATCTTTATCTGGATCGATCTTTTTTTTTTTTAGTGCAGGTGTGTTGATGACATTCAGTTCATAGCTCGTTACTTTGCCCATGAAACCAATTGTTTTGGTTTTACAGTCAACATAAAGAAAACTGAAGTACTGTGCAACCTGTGCTGGAGGGTGTGCATACCTATCCAGTTTAGGGATTCAAGTGGCTAGTTGAGTCACTATTCACTTTCCCCCTCCCCTTGCTGCCTCTGTATGGGTGTGTCTAGACTACATGGCTCCGTCAACGGAGCCATGTAGATGAGGCAGGACAACAAAGGGAAATGAAGCAGCGATTTAAATAATCGCCGCTTCATTTAAATCAAAATGGCCACTGCGCTGTGCCAATCAGCTGTTTGTCGGCACAGCGCGGCCATCTAGACGGGGATCTGCAGACCCCAGAACCCTTTGTTGGCAGAGCCTTTATGCCTCGTGAAACGAGGCTTACAGGATCTGCCAACAAAGGGTTCTGGGGTCGGCAGATCCCCATCTAGATGGCCACGCTGTGCCGACAAACAGCTGATCCGCACAGCGCAATGGCCATTTTGATTTAAATGAAGCGGCGATTATTTAAATCGCCGCTTCGTTTCCCTTGGTTGAGTAAATTAATCTACATGGCTCCGTCAGTGGAGCCATGTAGTCTAGATGTACCCTATCAGTCTATTCAAACAGCAGAAGCAGCACCTCCCTTTGATCTTGCTGCTCTACTTCAGTCTTTGAAGTTGCCACAGCTGCCAGCCTGCTCAGCAATAACAAACATCAGTGACTCTCACAGCAGCTTTCATGATGCCATTGCCAGCTCATCTCAGCACGGCACCGCAGTCCCACTCTGCACCAGAACATGTTACTGCAGTTTGGCTCTGCTCAGCACCAGTTTTACAGTGCAGCTGATCTCACGGTCTTCCCCTCTCCAGAGTCCCCATCCAGAAAAGGAGATTTTTCACTAGAACTACAAGTAAAATACTGCCAGTCGGCGCAACCCCTCCCCACCTTTCCAGTGGGGAGGAAGATGACTTGGAGAACAAAGACCTTTCTCCACCCTGTTACCCACTTGAGTATAGGGGCCCACGCAGGCAACATACACCTGCCACTCAATACCCGTGGTACACCCACCTCTGGATGGCACAACCTATACCATTCCCTGACTACCTGCCATAATGGGGCAACTGAAAACACTGCAGAGCGTGACATACTAATTGTCCTGCTATATGGAAGCAAGTCCACAAACTGCCCCCACCAACCCTTTCAGTGGTGGTGAACTCAAATACTGAACCTATACTGGACATACAAACAGAAATCACAGGGGATGATTCGCCTATGGCCACTGTGGCACCCCCTTCACCTCAGCAAGCCACGCTGCCCTCCACATCTACAGATGAACTCTCCCACTTTCAGGGCCTCTTTAAAAAGGTTGTGGACAACCTCAATATTGCTTTGGAAGAAGTCTCAGATAGCTAACATAAGCTCACAGATATTGCAAGCCACTGATACCTCCAAAACAGCACTCCACATTAATGGAGCCAGCCTGCTCAGACTGTATGGCGGACCAGAAATACTTGATTGCTGAGGTGGCGTTTCAAAGGGGCAGTGCCACACAGCTGATCCCAGGCTCTGTGCAGCACTCGCCCTTTGAAATGCTGCCACAGCATTTCAAAATGGCAGCACCGCATGGAGCCCAGGGTCAACTCTGTGCAGCATTGCTGCTTTGAAGTACCCCCTGCCCCTCTTTGCTGCCTCTGTCTGATAAAGGCAGCAAGGGAAGGGGGAAATGGACTAGTCCTTAACATCTGTAGTCATGTATCCTGGCTCTGTCTTCCTCCTTCCCAAGGGAGCTCTCTACTGCAGTAGAGGGTCTTCCATTTGATGAGCACAAATTCTTCACTGCCAACATCGAGGTCCTTCACTCCATGAAGGACTCTTGAGCAACCCTATGCCAAAGAAGAAACAATACAGGTATCAACCATACCAATGACAGCGATACCCTTATTCACACCAAACACATCATCGACAATATGATACTCATTACCAACAATACTAGAGATCCGGAGCCCAAAAACGTCGCCCTCCATCTTCTGAGGTGACCCAACCCCCAACCTCCAATAAGCAAACTTGAGGCATTGGTAGAGAGCATTGAAAACATTCTACTCTCTCCAGTGTTTACAGTAACCAACCCATCCTTCGCCTTCTGTTTACAACCATTCTTCCATAACTGGGAAGCTATCACTTCAGACCATTGGCTCCTGAGATCATTCAGTAAGGATATACCATCCATTCACATCCTCACCTCCCAACCACCACCCGCTCTCGCCCTCTTCAGGGACCCTTCTCTCATGCTATTACTCCATTCAGAGGTGCAACACCTTATCCATCTCGGAGCCGTAGAGCCAGTGCCTACTCAGCACAGGGCGAAAGGGTTTTATTCATGTTATTTCTTGACAGAAAAGAAAAATGGGGGATGGTGCCCCATTCTAGACCTCCAGGGTTTGAACAAATATGTACAAAAACAAAAATTCAGAATGGTCACTCTTTCCACAATAATCCCAGCCCTGATTCTGGGAGATTGGTTTTCAACTCTCGACCTCCAAGATGCGTATTTTCATGTTACTATCCACCTGGCACACAGATGCTTCCTCACATTTCACATTTATGCTTGAGAATGACTATTATCAATACACTGTGCTTCCCTTTGGTCTTTTCACAGCGCCACAAGTGTTTTCAAAGCTACTGGCAGTGGTAATAGAATATTTAAGGATGAAGGACCCGATAATATTCTTATTTCTGGATGATTGTCTGCTGAAGTCTCCAACCCTTTCTCACAGCCGCGTTTCTTGCCACGTCAGTGGTGATGCAGTGCTTCCAAAAGTTGGTCCTACAAATAAACAGAGACAAGTCAACTTTAACACCTACCCAACAAATCCACTTCATAGGCGTTTTTCTCAACTCCACTACTGGTCAAGTCTCACTGCCACAGGAAAGATTCAGAGCAATCTGCAGTCTTGTACAAACCATTTGCATCAGGTCACAGCTCACAGCTGCCTCCAGCTACTGGGACACATGGCAACCTCCACCTTTGTCATCCCCAGTGCCTGCATATGAGTTGCCTTCAAACTGGCTAGGTTTGGTATACAAACCATAATGGTACAAACTCCTCAAGTACTCACAATGCCACCTACAGTCAGACTCACTACTGTGGTGGACCATCCCACTGCACATATGCGAAGGGGTTCCATTTCAACAAGAATCCCCTCACAATCACCATCACAACAGATGCACTCCTCACTGGATGGGGGAGCGCACACAGGCCAAACAACAACGCAGGGACTGTGGTCCACTTCTGAAACCAGCCTCCATATCAAGCTCCTCGATCTCAGAGCTATACGCTATGCCTGCTTCCACTTCCTCCCTGTCATCAGAGGCTGCAATATAAAGTTCATGACCGACAACGTGTAGCATGCACGTTCTACGTGAACTCTGCCTCAAACTCTGGCACTGATGCCTCAAGTACAATATCACCATATCCACCACATACCTACCTGGTATTCAAAACACCACTGCGGACAAACCTAGTCTTTGCTTCCCCATACAACACGGGTGGGAGTTGGACAATTCCGTCCTATACACCATTTTCCAACACTGGGGGTTTCCCCAACTTGACCTATTCACAACATCCCAGAACAAAAAATGCCCAGAGTTCTGTTCCAGAGCAGGATTGGGATCCCACTCCAGGGCGGATGCCTCTTCGCTCCCATGGACCGACTTTTTTTTTTTTTTAAATGCCTTTTCACCCATACTTCACAGGGCAATACAGAAGATCAGAACAGAGATAATGCGCACATCTTAATAGCACCGGCGTGGCCCAGGCAACCATGGTATGCCGCCTTGATGGGAATGTCGATTATCCCCCCCCCCCCATCACCCTCCCACTCCAGTCCAATCTCCTATCTTAACACAATGGCCAGATTCTTCAACCCAACATAGACAATCTCTACCTGAGAGCCTGGCTACTCAGTGGTTCTCTCATGAAGAGCTAGTGTGCTCAGAACCAGTATGCTCAGGACTCTAGCCACACATGCTACCTACCTCCAAAAATGAAAGAGGTATGCTGCTTGGTGCACACAAAAGCATACCTCCCCAACTTCTGTGCCTCTTCACTCAATCCTTGATTGTTTACTGGAACTTAAATCCCCGGGCCTTTCTATTAGCTCCAGCAAGATCCATCTCGCTGCCCTTGCCACATTGCACCATAAGGTAGATAATGCCACAGTATATGCATATCCAGTCACCAAAAGATTTATGAAGGGCATCCAGGCATTATACCCTGATATCAGACCACCAACACATCTCTGGGATCTATGTGTTGTCCTTAATGCACTCATGCACAAACCCTTTGAGCCTTTGCCACATATTCTCTCTTACACCTCTCCATGAAAACAGCTTAAGCAGTTTTCCTGGTCACAATCACCTCTGCCAGAAGAGTGGGAAAACTTGGAGCTCTCATGGCAGCCCCTCCATATTCCATTTTCTCATGCGATAAAGTCTTGCTTTGCACCCTAAACTTCTACCCAGAGTACGTTCTTCCTTCTATCTATCGGATAGTTGACTAGACCTTAACATCCCTCATTTCAATGTAACCTAGAAAATTAATGAATTTAAATAAATGTAAGTTGTGAAATTATTTTGGAAAAAGATTCTTACCTGTGTTCTTTATAGATAAAGGAGTTGCATGGACAGCAGAGTCTGTGAAGGGTAACTTTTTGCACAAACTTCAAGTTGTGGGTATATTTTCAATTCTGTGAATCACAAGTTGTTTGGGAGGGATCAGGTTTTTTTACATGGATGACTATGTAATGAACATTGTCTTATACTACAATAGGTTTAGAAAATGGGAACTTAACAGCAGAACATTTAAAATAACTAGCACCACATATGCTATACTTGTTTGTGAATCTTTGTTCTGCCTTGTCAGTTTGTTCTTGAACAGCGGATAATTACTGGGGGGTTTTCCAACCATGTAAGTATCTTAGGGCTAATAGTTTTTCTGTGTCTATAAGAAGTTCAACCAATGTGTATTAAATTGTTAATATTTACTGATAATTGATATTATTTCTGCCTAAACTAGAAACCTTGTGGAAACCTATTTTTTCCACTGAATAAGCTAGTCTTCATAGGTATTGCTGTACATCCCATAGCATGTGTGTGATTTTTCTCAGGGAGGTGTACTTAATACAATACACTGTTAACTTTTTATAATGTTGTATTTTGTTCAGATATTATGATACAGTTGGGTTTAGTTGCTTCTCGTACTTCTAATACCAGGAACAGAAGGGTGAAAATCTTTTAAAAAATATGTAGTACTTCCAAGTTGGCTCGTCTCTATTTTAACTCACTTCTGTTGCTTTAAAAAAAAATTGGATGCCTTCATGCTTGCCTATCAGTCTGTAAAAGAATTGTACCCCTTTGGAAAAAACTATGCTGCCAGTCCAGTTTGATCCATCAAAATATCTAAAGTTGTTTTAAGGAGCTCTTTTATATATTGAAACTGAAATAAATGTTGTTGAACAGATGTGGTTTTTTCCTTTTTCATATGAAATGCTGATGAATAATTTGTTCTTAAGGGCTGATTTCTGCCCTTAAAAAGATTACTTTAAAAAAGGACAAAGTCTTTAGAATTTGACAAATAGCTGTTTAAAAAAGGCACTAAATTGGATTGTACAAACAACTGATAGTGTTTCACGAAAGAGATTATTTAAGAAACTCTGTATATCAGTTGAACAGCTGATAGCTTTGAGCTTCTTAACAGTTTTTACATCTCCGCTTATAACTATACACTACCTAATCCTGCAAATTGAGCGTTGGAAACCCGCTGTAGGCTTGGGTCCTCTTATGCCTGTCAGAGTAGATGTTTTTGGTTGTAATTGCTAACTCAGCCCTGGGGCTGTCTGCTGCTTTCACTGAAAAATGCACTCTTCTGTAAAGAAAATACTTTCTACCATCATGTGAACACAACCTAGAAGATTACCACTGATAACTTTGCTTTGTTATCAGTGTTTTAAACTGAGCGCAAAATATCAACCTATCAGTAGTATCAGATTGTGGAAGAAAGAAATCCTTTTAACCACACAAATATATTTGTGTTCAGGAAGGATTATGCCACTCCATATTCCCCTCACAAGAGAAACTGTGAACTGATGTCTATTCAGTGATATAATGAGTTGCATATTTTTTTATCTTTTTGGTCTTTATCCTCATTAAGTGCTTTGTAAAGAATTACTTCCTCTATATGCGTGTGCACATGTGTGTGAGTAAATATACATAATACTTCTGTATATTCTTTATGTATTGTTTGTGGTGCTTTCTGTACTGGTATTGGAATTTAAACTTACATGTCCTTTGATCGCAAAGGAGCAAACTGTTTCCTTGACAGCAGTATTGCTGTGGCCTCCATGTGCATATGAGAAGTATTCACTTAAGTTTGAAACAAAAATAATGTTTCAAGTAGCAATACAGCATAGAAGATCCATGCACCTGGTGATTTTGGGGTGGAAAGATAGGGAATCTGTCTTCAGTCTGTACTGTTTAAGTAGAGGCGGGAGTCGATAAACAACTTTGAGCGAAAGTTTTATTTCTGAATTTTTCCTTTGCTACCAGTTCAGTTAATAGTGATAATTAGACTTAGTGGCTGAAAAATGCAGTTTGTCACCTTTAAGTAGTGAACTATGTCCCTTCCCTTTTCCCCCTGCTATCTTGGATGCATGTTGCTGATAGCAAACTGTAGTGTTGGTCTCCTCTTTTCTTGGTCTTCCTATCACAACCCCTTCAGTCATGGGAGCCATTCTTTTTCTTGAAAAGGTTAGGGTGGTTTTGTTTTGAGAGCTTTGGTTTATTGCCTTCTCAAAGGTTTTTCCAGTTCATAAAGCTCAGAATACCAGCTGGTATTGCTATATTGCATGAGTCAGTATTTTCATTTTGCATTTTCGAATTATTTTAATAGTTTCAAAAAAGTTTTCAGAATATAATTTTTTGCAACTCTGCCACATAAATGGAGGCCTTTCTAGATTGAGATTTATTTCATGTACCACATACTAAAAAGAGCCTTGAATATAGTCATGGACTCAGTGTACAGATAGCGTTTGACTTCGTGAGGTAAGAGATAATAACAGCAAAAAAATGAATTTCTTTTTTAAACGAAGGAGTGGCTGTTTAATTTAGTGTGTTCTGCACTTGTTTACATTTTGCAAAAAAAAGTGTCTCTCCAAAGGGTGTGGATAAATAGCATTTGCTTGCAGAAGGTGATTCTTCTAGTAGGCTTTCAGTGACTAAAAGATATCAGACAGCTCACTGTAAAAGGCACAGAAATTTTTTTGCCCTGAACTACCAGAACAGCCCTTATTTTCCTTGATGCTTCTGTCAGTGCACACTTAATACTACAAAGTTTTTTGCTTGGAGTGCTACTTTCATGTTCAGCTCTTAACTTCTAGATTTCTTATTTATATTTTCTGTTGTGATTATACCTTTAGTATCCTGAATTGGATATGTACGGTAGTTTTTCTGACCCTGAAATGACTTTTCAGAAGCAAAATTTTTGGTCAGCAGGGATCCAAAAATATCAACTTAGAAATCACTTGTTTGAATAGTTATATATCTCATTTTCCAATTTTATGTTCTTGTAGTTTAAATTTGTGATCTCAGGGTTTTTTATTGTTTCTAGATTTGAGGATCCCATTAATTCTCCCTTTTTTTTTAAACCAAGACTGATTATTTTATGTCTATTAGCTCCCCCTGTAAATACTGAGCATCGTGCTTTGTATCTTCCCATGTTGTCCAAGTTATCCATAAATATAATTTTAGAGTTAACTTCAAGTTGTTGAAGTTTATTTAACATTGCATAGGGATGTAAAGGGTTAACCAGTTACCTGGTAAACACTAATCTTCCCGGCTTATCTGGTAACCAGTTAACCGGCAGCCCCCCCCCCCCCCGGGAATTTACATCTCTAACACTGCATAATTGTAATTCCCCATTACAGCATAGAACAATATTTGGTAGTGGTAGCACTGCTTGCTTCAGAGATGGGAAGCACCACTGCTTTAAAAATCCGGGGAACAATATCACTTTCCTTTAATAAAACATTAGTCAGTGTACAGGATGTCATGTAACACTGTTCCTTACGTGCTCAGTGGAGTATCCTGATAATATAAAGGAATGGTCACCAAAATGTGGGGTGCACAGGAATATTCAGGGGCGTGTGGCCGATCATAGGCCAGCCTACAGGGGGTGGAGAAGGAGAACCATTCATACCCACTCCTGGCCTGTACAGGTATATGTGCCAACTTTAAGTGAACAGCCACCGAATTTTACACTGTAACTTGTGTTTGCCAAGTCCTACATTAGCAGGGTTGTCATTAAGTGCTTCTACTTGATCGCTTGCTACAGAAATAAACTTAAGTAAATCTGGGTTTGCAGTCTTTCACATTCGTTACTAATAGGTTTGATCAGAGCTGTCCTGTCCATAGGATAGTTCCGGGCAGCCACTCCAGGCCCTGCACTTTGCGGGTCCCGCTGTGGCTGCCTCAGCCATCCTGTGGACAGAGTCAGGGGAATTACCTGGGGGCCTAGTATGAGGCAGCAGTAGGGGTTGCCCCCCACAACCACCCCTGCAGCAGGAAGCAGAGCAGAGTGAGCTGAGAGAGGGCGGTGGGGTGGAGCAAGCTGCCATGGCGAGTATGGGAAGCCAGACCCCTGCAATAAGCCCGTGCCAGGCCCCCTGCTACATCGCTTGGAGGAAGAGGCTTTGGGCTTGAGGAAGGGGTGGAGTGGGGCAGGGCCTGCAGGGGGAGTTGTTCTGGACCCTGCACTTAGGGCCCTTTGGGAGGAGGGATTGCATCATCCCTATTTTTAATGCTTAGAAAAGTTGAGATCCAAGTTGGAACATTTGTAGAGGATTCTAATGTTCACAAGATAAGAATCACTAAATACTCCTGAAAATGTTGGCCCTTGTATTGAAATTACAAAGGTGTGCTTTGGGTTCAAAAGCTGAAAGCTAGTAATAGCCAAATTCCAAAATCTCTTTTTTTTTTTTTTTTTTTTTTTATTTGGCTCAGGAGAAATTATACAGTTTCTGGAAGTTCAAATTCTTTTCTCAATTCATGGCTCACCTTAAACAGGTTGTTAAAAAGATGCTCATAAACATGAAGTGAAATAATTTCAGATAATTTTGATACAAATTTTAAAAATTTATTCCCATCTCTTACCTTACAAAGATCTTTTTTCATAGTTATAAAGGAATTCCAGGAGTATGTGGAACCTGAAGAAGGCTACCAAGGATCACCACAGAGAAGAGGTCCATCATCTGGCCAAGAAGATGAAAATGTTACTTTGCCACTAGGAGAGAACGTGCTGACTCACAACCTTGGGATCCCTGTGCTAGTGGTTTGTACAAAGGTGAGCTTGAACTTGAGTTTTAGAAAGGTTAGTTACTTATCCTTTTGTAAGATACATTTGGTGCAGACATTTGCAAGCTGAAAATGAAAGTTCTGGATTTAGAGTAGATACACTTTTTAAATAAAATTTTGATGTGTAAATAAAACTTAAGGCTGTGTCTACATTGGCAAGATTTTGCACAAAAGCGGCTGCTTTTGCACAAAATCTTGCCACCTGTCTACATTGGCCGCGAGTATTTGCGCAAGAACACTGATGTTGTAATGTACAAAATCAGTGCTTCTTGCACAAATGCTGTGATGCTCCCGCTCAGGAATAAGTCCTCTTGCGCAAGTGTTCTTGCGCAAAAGGCCAGTGTAGACAGGTAACATCAATTTCTTGCGCAAGGAAGCCCGATGGCTAAAATGGCCATCGGAGCTTTCTTGCGCAAGAGAGCGTCTACACTGGCACAGATGCTTTTGCGCAAAAGCAAATCTTTTGTGCAAAGGCACATGCCAGTATAGACGCTATCTTACACAAATACTTTTAACGGGAAAAACTCTTTCGTTAAAAGTATTTGCGCAAAATCATGCCAGTGTAGATGCAGCCTAAGTGTTTAGATTCTAAGTTTTTTATTTTTATTATAGAAGTATTGAGAGAGACCAGTCTGGTCTTTTTAAGTTTGGCTGAAAGATATATGAGGTCTAAAGGGTGGACTTTCTCTACCTTTAACTGAAAGAGGGAAGATGTTTTATCAAATCTTTTCTCCAGGTTTTGTGGCATTTGAAATAAATCTTTTTTTCCATTAGGTTTCATTTAGGCCAGGTATACACTAGACCCGACAGCTCGGCTTAAGGTATGCAACTCCAGCTTACGTAGAACACATAGCTGGAGTCGGCTTACTTTAAGCCAAGGTTTGTGGTCTCCCCCATAGCAGGAGGCTGATGGGAGCCAATGCTCCCATCGACTTCCCTTACTCCTGGCAAGAGAGAGAGTACCAGACGCTGGCGGGAGTGCCATCTGAGTTTGATTTAGCGAGTCTTAACTAGATGCGCTAAGTTGAAATCCGGAAGATTGATAGCAGCAGCATTTTATCCATTAGTTAATTATTCAGTTTCCCAAATGAATGCTTGAAATGAATGCTGATTAATACAAGAGAAGGTGTGTACAGTAAGATCTCGGAGTCACAAATACCAGAGTTACAAAGTGACCAGTCAACCACACACCTCATTTGGAAAGGGAAGTATGTAATCAGGCAGCAGCAGAGACCAGAACGAAAAAGCCACCTTTCCCTATACAGTATAATACTGTGTTGAACATAAATTATTAAAAATGAAGGGAAAGTTTTAAAAAAGGATATGACAAGGAAACTGTTTCTGTGCTTATTTCATTTAAATTAAGATGGCTAAAGGCATTTTTCTTCTGCATAGTAAAGTTTCTAATCTGTATTATGTCAGTGTTGAATTGTAAACTTTTGAAAGGACAAGTATAACATTGTGTTCATAGTTACAAACATTTAAGAGTTATGATCAGCTTCCATTCCCTGGTGTTCATGTTCTACTGTACATCTGAAAGCTTGAAGAAAATGCAAGTTCTATGCAAGGAAGTGTTAAGTGGCTTTTTTTTTTCAGTGTGATGCAGTGAGTGTGCTAGAGAAGGAACATGACTACAGAGAAGAACACTTTGACTTCATTCAGTCACACATTCGTAGATTCTGCCTACAGTGTATCCTTTTCTAATCTGAGGCTAGTGGGAGAACAAAATCTGGAAGATAGGGAATATATTTTATTATATTGTGTGTGATGGAAATAAAATAACCTAAGGTGAAACTGCATCTCAGATTAACTTCTGGTATTTATAGTAACTTAATGTATAGTATTTGGAGTGTAGTTGTGAAAATATATTAAGAAGTTTTAAATTTTCTTTTATCTGAAGCTATACATTTGATCTAAGGTCTATTTCATTCTTTGATAAAGGACTTCAGTTCTGAGATGTATGTACCACATTACTTTTTTCCCCAGAAATGTGGATTTCCATTTTAAGCTTGCAGCCTGTGGCTTTTTTCAACATTATTCTGGTGTCTACCTTGGTCAGTGTTTTTAAAGTTATATCTTATTTCCTAAATGACATGATTCCCCTACTTCCCAATGATGCTGAACACAGCTTCTATTGACCTCTAAAAATTAAAGCATTAGGTGCCTAACTTTAAGCACCCTACTTTGAAAATCTTGGCTGCTACTCAATAGAAAACTTCAAATCTTTCAGTTGAATTTAATGTTTAAGTTCTATACTTCAGACCTTTCCTTAAATGAAATAATTAGATGGAGCTGCCTTGATTTATACATCAGTTAAGGAAGAAAAGAATCTTGACTTGTTGTATAAGTACATTGTACATAAAACGTATGGCTTTCACTTTACTACACCTGCCTTAGTGGTAGAAAAAGATGCAGTTTTTATGTAAGTTGATGTAAGAAATATATTTTTCAATTTTTTTTGTTTTGTTTTTATTTTATCTGACACCCTTATCACTGATACGTATGTGCTGGCTCTGCTCTAGGAGAGGAGGAAGCTTTCTCCCCAGGAGCAGGGATGGCAGCTCATCCAGCACTCAGTTAAATTCAGAATTTGTTAACTGGCTGATGGCAATGCTGGTTAACAGAGTTTTCCACTAAAGAGAGTGCCTGATAACAAAGCTTTTACTGTATAAGGAGATAATACAAGTGAAACTTGTGCACCCTAAGCTTTAGTGCATTTTATTCTTCATCAGAAAATAAAATTATCATTTAGATATGAAATATTCTGTTCTAATGTATGAAATTTAAACTTGTTAAAGTAGAACAAAAACCAGTTATTTCCAATATACAATTCTTCATTAGATCCATAATAGCTTTTCCTCAAACCCAGCCCTCCTTTCCCCCCAAAG
The DNA here is from genome assembly GCA_032595735.1 of Pelochelys cantorii. Taxonomy (NCBI): domain Eukaryota; kingdom Metazoa; phylum Chordata; order Testudines; family Trionychidae; genus Pelochelys; species Pelochelys cantorii. Next base: position 26,975,600 of record CM064339.1, read on the forward strand.
ATAATGATCTTATTCCCTGTAAATTTGTAAAGACTGATAGCTAAATATCAACATGCTGGTAGGAAGTTGGAAACACCATGTAGACAGGTTCTCCACTAGATATTGTCTGGGGGTTTTTTTTTTTGGGGGGGGGGGGGAGTACTTGCATTGTTTTAGGATTCAATCCCTAGGTTTATTATAGTCTAATCTATGTGCGTCCTTGCATTCCACATTAGCTTTAAAAAAGCATAGTAGCCATAGGTTTATTTAGTGATAATGCCATCTTCATGTTTTGGTAGCATAGTATGGCTACGTCTAGACTGCATCCCTTTTTCGTAAAAGGGATGTAAATTAGACGTATCGCAGTTGCTAATGAAGCGGGGATTTAAATCTCCCCCGCTTCATTAGCATAAAAATGGCTGCCGCTTTTTTTCCGCACGGAGCTTTGCCGGAAAAAAGCGCCAGTCTAGACGCTGATCTTGCGGAAAATAAAGCCTTTTCCGAAAGATCCCTTATCCCAGAGGGAAAAAGCTTTATTTTCCGCAAGATCAGCGTCTAGACTGGCGCTTTTTTCCGGCAAAGCTCCGTGCGGAAAAAAAGCGGCAGCCATTTTTATGCTAATGAAGCATGGGAGATTTAAATCCCCGCTTCATTAGCAATTGCGATACGTCTAATTTACATCCCTTTTACGAAAAAGGGATGTAGTCTAGACGTAGCCTATGTGTTTTCAGAGTGAGAACTGTGTAATGACGTCTTAATGACATGGTAAAACTGTTACAAAGGAAATACAGTAGTATGGTAATAAGATGTCTGCACATTTAAGCAAGCAATTGTGCCAACAATCTTTTGAGTCTAAAAATTCAAACCTTCCCTTAAAACTTTTTTTACCTGTAGACCTGCTGGTTGGGACAATGAAAAGAAAATTGCTATTTTACATGAAAACTTCACAACAGTGAAGCCAGAAGATGCATATGAAGACTTCATTGTAAAACCTCCAGTAAGAAAGGTACAAAAGAGTTAATTTTTGAAGTTCAATGTAAAGAAACTAGAAATCACCTCACTTTATGTGGATGGCTGAAATTGATTATTGCTAATATATGATATCAATTTTTACAGTAATATGCTTTTCTTCTAAATGTTAAACCACTTTTGAAGTACTGGCATATGTTCTCCAGTGGTTTAGGGCAGGGGTTATAAATATTTTTCTTGCTGGGCCACCACTTCCCCCACATGCTGTAAAACTCTTCAAATCAGCTGTGCCACAACAACTTTCATATCCCTCTCTGCCCCCCCCCCCCCAAAAAAAAAAAAAGGCTCGACCTTGCATTTGCAGATAGCAAGGAAGGACACTAGCTCAGGGCCTCATGCAACAGGGGGCCCCGCAAAGCTAAGTTGCACAGGGGGTGTGGCTTTGGGCTCTGGGCTACAGTCCTGAACAATGGGGTTTTGCGTTTCTACTGAGGACCCCAACGAGTCTAATGCTGGCCATGCTTGGCAGACCCCCTGAAGTCTGCTCCCACATTCCCCAGGAGGCCCCAAAACCCTGGTTTGGATTTGTCCCTGGCCAAGGGATTTTTTGCTCGTGTCAGACTCTACTTTTTAACACTCATGGCTAGGGTTGCCAGATGGTTTAACCAAAAATACCGAACACCTATCCTCTCCTCCCCCCCCCCCCTAAAAAAAAAAACACTGAGGGGAAAAAGAGGGAGACCAAAGTTGTTGAGGGAAAAAAACAAGAAAAAAGGATCCCCGACAGTTATTAAGCAAAAAACAAACAAAACCCAAAATACCAAAAAAAAAAAAAAAAAAAAAAGCCCAGCATGGCCCCTTAAAGGCCTTTGGGGCTTTTTTGCCAGCGGCATCTTGTTTTCTTCCTCTGTGCCAGAAGATATCTTCCCTGCAGAAGTGGGGGAGGGGGGAGCCCGGGAGGGCCGGGGGCTGGGCCCGGTTGCTGAGTGTGTGTAGGGTTGTGAGGTGTCTGGTATCTTTGCCTCTTAGCAGAGAAAAAAATCAGAAAATACCAGACATTTTAAGTGTCCGGTATTTTCTGATTTTTTTTTTTACCGGACAGGAGGCGAAAATACTGGACTGTCCAGGTCAATACTGGACACCTGTCAATCCTATAAATGGCAGTCTCCAAAAAATTACTTTTACATTAACTTCAGATCAGTCTGAATTAGAGTTAGGACAAAACATAAGTGAAGTTTGGGAATATTTTCCTATGTTTGGAAAAAAAAACCAGACATGTGCATGCAAAAATCATGTCAAGTCCATAACTTGAGTTCTACAGGGGGCACCTTTTTTGTTCTCTTCCTTATTTTAAATTGTCACCAAAATATAGAATTTGTAGTATAGCATATTTGTAGAGTAAGATGTAGAGCACAATCTAGGAGTGCAAATAAATGTTTTGTAGAATGCTAATTGTCTGGACAATGGTCTGGTAACTTATTACAGATAGAAGAAGGATGCGTTCTTCTCTCTTGAGGCTGGAGTAAGGAAAAGCAATATGTGAAACTTTTAAATTCTAGTTCAGGGGACATTGATAACTCATCAGGGTTTTTACGTCCTATCTTGGGAGTTTGCAGTCCCATCTAGAAAACGTGGTAAATTGGGAAGGAAAGGAAAAGTGGGGTCATTTGAAGACTGTTGGGGAGAGGATGAAGGAGGGGGAAATGGACCTACTGTTCTTCCTTAAAAATGCTACACACCACCAGCAATTCTTATTTTAGGTAGGGGTATCTATTGACCTGTTGTTGGGGGATAGGAGAGGCAGCCCTCCAAAGTTCAGACAACAGTCTTCTTTGAAGCTCAAATCTTTGGAGGCTTTGATAAATAATTTTCGTATTAAAATGTAAATGTGTATATAGCCTACTGCTAGATCCTAGTTTTATCCAGGTAATTGTCCTTAGAAAATATTTTTTGCAACTATATCAGGCCAGTCATTCTAAAAGGCATGCTTAAATGAGCTTCTTACTGGAACTAGTTTTATTGCTGCTTAAAACAGTAGAAATATCTTTTTTTTTTTTTTTTGTTTAAAGCAGCTCATCTTTATTGTGATTTAATGTGTTGATCTAATTGTACAGTGACTATTCAGTTTGAATAGATACCACAGTGAGCTAGTTCTGTTCTCTCCTTAAGTGGAAAAGAAAATACCACTTAGAATATTTTTATAGCTGTGCCTATGTGTAACCAGCAACAGCATGGACTAGGGATGAATATAAAATATCTGTTGTTGAAGTCTGTGTGGGGTCAGTATCAAATCCTGTCACTGTTACTTTACACTTAAGAACATAAGAATGGCCATACTGGGTCAGACCCAAAGGTCCATCCAGCCCAGTATCCTGTCTGCCGACAGTGGCCAATACCAGATGCCCCCCGGAGGGAGGGGATTACAACAGATAATCCTCACGTGATCCCTTCCCTGTCTCCCACTTCCAGAGAAACAGAGATACCATTCCTACCCTACCTGGCTAATAGCCATTGATGGACATGAATCTATCTAGCTCTTTTTTGAACCCTGTTAAAGTTCTAGCCTTGACCGCATCCTCGGTTAACTATTAGAAAAATGCTATAACCTTGGTCTTATATTTTCTTAGCCAGACAGAAAGACATAGCAAACTTACTGCCCACTTAGTAATAGTAATTCTGCACCTGAAATAAGCCAGTAATTCTGCACCTGAAATAAGCCAGAAGTCATAGGATGGATGTAGGAGAGAGAATCTGGCGAATGAAGTGGAAAGGAGTTGAAGTTTAGTTTTTTGTATTCATCTGTAATTATTTGTAGTTTGGGTGACCACTTTCTGTTTCTAAAGAGAAATGCATTGTTCAACAGTTAGTCCATGAGAAAGAGCTGGCAGCAGAAGATGAGCAAGTGTTCCTTATGAAGCAGCAGGTAAGAAAGTGAAAATGAAGCTATTTGATATGAAAGATAACTTGAATTAGACAATGCTTCACTTTGAACTTTTTACAGTTATATGAAGTTTAGGGCATTTTGTTTGCAATATTTCATTTTTGATTGGGTATCCATTATTCTATTTTGCAGATTAAAATGAAATTATAAAACTTTGCCTAAAAATGTCCATTTTTATTTTTATTTTATTTCCATGCATATCAATAGACAATATAGTCATAGTTTTCAAACTTCGTATACCTGCTAGTTGAGGGTGGGTGCCTTTGAGAAGACAGAGGAGCCACCAGGGGTACGCAACACTCTGGAAAAATCAGGCCACTTTTTGGTGCTGAAGAATCGTGGTTCTTCGAGTGATTGCTTATGTGCATTCCTATGTGTGAGCACACTGGGTGCACGAGTCTTGGAAGACTTTTCTCTAGTGGTACCCATCAAGTCAGCTGTAGCACCTCACAGCATCATATATATACACCCCTGCTGACTCAACTGCCACTTCAGTTCTTTCTTCTGCCAGTGATGGTTGTTGGACTGTTCGGACTTCTTGCCTAACACGTAGTAGGGATGTCAGTGTGTAGTCAACTATACAATTAACTGATAAGCCTAGGCTTATCGGGTAATCTTGTCCACTACACTCGTCCTCTGCACCTTGCTTCCTCTGTATCAGCGGCAGTAAGGTGTGGGGGAGCGGTAGCCATTGCTGTGAGGAGCTGGCTTTAAGCAGGCTCCCAATGGCCGCCAGATCCACCTGTCTGTCATCTCCCCGTGATTTCTGCCCCTCCTCCGGCAGGGCCCAGTTTCTTCCGTGGGGTCTCCCCTGCCAGCTCTGGTCTGCACCACATGTCTGGCTGCTTCCCACCATCCTGGTGCACCACAGCTGGTAGCACCAGTTGGAGTTGTGTGGGAGGAGCTGGGCTCCCTGACTCAAACCAATAGGTGTCAGGGGGTCTAGTCAGGTGGGTGCCGTGAGCCTGAGATGTGCACAGGCTGAATGACCGTGCACTTCTAGGCCCCGACTGTTAATAGCGTGGGAAGGAACTCTCAAGCCAGAAACATGCACTCGCCTGTCACCTGTGCCGCAGACACCGCTGATCCCATGCATGTTTCAGGGGCCTGGAAGGGCAGGAGTGGGGTCTCCTCTTCACCATGGAAGAGGGTTTGCTGCACAGCGGAAGGGTCATGTGGAGCCTGGTATGGCAGCCTTAGAGCAGTCACAACCTAGGCACCAGCGCTCAGCTGGCAGCTGGGAGGCAGTGTAGGGCTAGGTGAGGGGCATGGCAGGCACTGGGAGTTCTGGGGGTGCAGCTAATTCTGGGGGGACTCTAGAGATGAGGGGCTCTAAGAGGTGGGGGCTGGCAGTAGGAGGCTCTGGGGGGCGGGGCTAGTAGGAAGGCTCTGGAGGCAGGGTTGGCACTGGGGGGCTCTTGGGACAGGGCTAATATTGGGGACAGGCACTGGGGTGGGAGGCTCTGGGGGTTTGGGTGCACGAGCTCTGGAAATAGGAGGCTGGCATGGGGGTCTGGTGGTTGAGGGCTGGCGGTGGGAGGGGGGGTTGGGTGCAGGGGACTCTGGGGTCAGTGGCTGGCGCTTGGGGGTGGTGGTGAAGGTCTCTAGGGGTTAGGGCCGGCACTACGGGACTCTAGAGGCCAGGGCTTTTGGTGGACTGGTAAAAAAAAATGTATTTGCATGTTCATTTGCATAATGAATATGCAAATGTTGGCAGTCTGCCAATCATTTTTGAATGGGTTTGCTGGTCCTTGGTATCAGAAAGGTTGGGAACTACTGTACTAAACCATTCTGGCAGTCGATGCAGAATGCTTTTTATTTCCATTGTGGACTGCATGAAGGGCCTCCCAATTACATTACAGTGCTTCTCATCCTGGATCACTACATACATCAAGCTGTACTATGAATTGGCCAAGATACTGGCCCCACCTGTCATAGCCCACTCAACTGGAGCTCAAGCCTCACCATCAGCCTTTCTGACACAGTTCCTGATTCAAGACATCTGCAGGGTGGCTACATGATCCTCAGTGCACACTTCACGACTCATTACATCCTCACTGAGCAGCCCCAGGATGATGCGACATTCAGCAGTTCTGTACTGCACTCTGCAATGAGGTCCAACCCCCCCTCCGTTTGGAATGTACGTGAGCAATCAGTCGAAGAAAGTACCGTTACTTATATTTGTAACTGTTGTTCTTTGAAATGTGTTACTCATGTCCATTCCGCATCCACCTTCCTCCCCTCTGTCTGTTCTGGCATGAAGGAACTGAACCAAGGGTATATATACAATGCTGTGAGGCATCAAGGGGCACTACAGCTGACCCAATGGGTATCGCTAGGGAAAAGCCTTCCAACAGTTGTGCATGCAACATGCACTCACACATATTGGAATGGACATGAGCCAATACATCTCTAAGAATGACAGTTACAAAGGTAACCATTCTATTTGGTAGCCTCATCTTGGAGACTCAAGTTAGAAGACTGAGGCATACATTTTCCAAAATGGAAACCTATAACCCTTATGGATATTTACCATAACTGAAAATACTCTTGTCTGAGAGTGGATATGGCATGTTGAGATTACATTGGCATATTTTCCCATTTGATGTATTCAGGAACAAATGAATGCTCATTTATATAGCAGAGAAGAAAAATAAATGGTATTAATATAGCAGAAATAATCGCAGAATGTTTGAAATTGGCTACACAGATATGTAAACCCTAAAAGTGATGTGAAATTGTTCTGTAAAGTATCAATAATAATGCAGTAGCCAACCTCCGAATTAAAATGCCTCCTCAAAGGCTTTAATATATAAGCAAACGCTTTGGCATGTGCTTTTAAGATGTTAGACATGAACAAAGCCAGCTTTCAGACATGCCACATATTAAATAAATATGTACAGTAAAGCAATGAGAACATATGAGTGCCATACAGTTGTATGTATTTGGATGGGTGTGCTTGAGAGGTTCTAAATTGAGCTGTAAGAATCATTACACATCAAGATTGAGGTGTTAGTGAAACTGTACAAAGAAACTTTTGTGTATTTATTACACAGTATTTAGTTCTTATAATTGTAGTGCCCTCTAATGGTAACATTTGGAAATATAGCTAGAGAATAAATGGTTAAAATCATACATGGTCGAAGTCCGCTTCCCTGCTTTTATTTTGAAAAGTGTGTAGTTTTGCTCAGGTACGTTTACAAATCACTGTACTGTCTTCGCAGTCTTTACTCGCCAAGCAGCCAGCCACGCCTACAAGAGCATCTGTAAGTATGCACTAGTAGCTTTTCATGAAAGGGGGGTAGCTTTTCTTAGACCAAGAAGCTATTCATATGGTCAATAAACGAGGTACAGACTAGAGCCTTCTCTGAACAACCAAATATGAACATTCCTTTTTGTTCATGATTCTAATTTGTGGGGGGCATATTGTACAGCTCATTAATGTAATTATGAGCTGATGAAAAAATGGAAATTATGAAGTGTTGGTAGGTATTCAGATATAATGCGACAGAATGTTTAATGAATAATTGTGGACACATAGCATTAAATGATCTGGAAACTGAGTTGAATTTCGACTGTTGTAGTAATTGTGTATATTAGTGCAGAGGCACTCGTAAGATTGGCTCTTGTAAATAATTTTTCAGTGTAAAAGTGTGTATATGCATCACAATATCAAAAAAGGTAAAAGTAGGAGATATTATAAAAGTAAAAGAACAATATTTATAGACTGTTGTAAATTAATCTATTAATTCACTTACTTGGATTTGAACTGTTTCTATGTAAGGAATCTCCTGCAAGAGGACCTGCAGGATCCCCAAGAACCCAAGGCAGAGCTGGTCCTGTCAACGTACCCAGTGCCTCACCAATAACATCAGTTAAGAAACCAGATCCAAATATTAAAAGTATGCATTACAATTTTGGTATTTTACTAGGCATTTTTTGTTTCCTCTTAAAGAGAAAAACACATTGGTTTGGAGATTGACTGACTGATATGCCATGTATGACACATACTGTGACAAATCCTTGGAATTCCAAGTTGTTTTCTGGGACACTGATTGCTTGAAGTAGCATTACACTGTTGTCTAGCAGGTCAAAGTTCATATACATTAGTGTTAACAGTTACCTAAAATAGTATAACTTGACTCTTTCTCGGCCAACTGGTTTACTTCCCTCTCGTCCCCTTTCCCACCCTTTTTTGTTTTGTTTTTTCAATTTCTGCCATCTGATCTTAAATCTAATTTCACATTTTTTTATCTCAGCTATTTCTACTGGAACCCAGAATTGACCTTTTTTTCCCTGGTTCTCAGACCTTAAAGCCAAAAGGGACCATCATGATCATCTAGTGTAGCCTCCTGCACATCTCATGCCACAGAACCTCACCCACTCACTCCTATAATTAGACTATAGTTTCCATAGTGCTTCTGACTTTAGAACTTACAAATATTTCGAGGAAGATGGAGATCCATTTTTCCAGTACCAGGACTGACTTTTCTCCCTCTCTTCCATATGTGCATTGAGAGGGGTAAGGAAGAAGGCATTCCTCAATGCCATTCTCACTTACTTGGACATGTAGACTGTTCTTGTCAGAGTAGTGTATTTATCTATTGCCGTTTCACACCCATTGATCTGTGTCTGAGCTTCTGGATTTTCATTGAGTAGCTATATGCTGAGTCAGGCCTGCACAACTCGGAAAGCGGCGAGGGCCATATTACTCCAAAGAAAACAGCTGTGGGCTGCAAGGGTAGGTTTGGGGGGGGGGTATACTTTATTAAGAATTTTTCAATTAAATCACACACTTTTTAAAAATTATTTTCATTTTTATTTGTTAATTATTTAATTATTTTCATTTTTATTTATGAATACAGAGTGCCCATCCCCTCTCCTTGTCTGTGGCCTCGCTGCCGGGGGATGCGTGAGAGGATCAAGGGGCAACGTTGGGAAAAGGGGGTGCCCCCTCCCCACTCGCTCCACCTCAGCTCCAGGCGGCGGGGAGTGGCCACCCCGGGCCCCCCTCTGCGCTGAGGAGCAGAGGCTGGGGGGGGGGGGCACTGCTTCTGCTCCCTCCCTCCTCTTTTCCTGCACACACACACACACGCACCCCCCCCCCCTTCCTCGGCGCGCGAGAGCATTTTCTTTTTAATGGGTCTGGCCTTCAAAACCCACCCCCCCCCTTCATGGAGCACGGCGGGCCCCTCCCCCCGCCTGGCCTCACCTGCCAGCACCAGGATCTGGGCCTTGTGCAGCAGCAGGCTCCTGGAAGTGGCGCCTCGGTGCTCAGCTGAGCGCCGCTTGGGCGCGGGGTCCGGGCAGACCGGAGCAATCCAATGCCGAGCAGAGGCAAGCCTGGCTGGGCAGGCGCACGGCGCAGTGCGAGCCCAGCCCCAGTGCTTTCCCAGCCTCTCTGCCCCCCACGGCGGGCAGGGGAGACGCGGCTTCGGGGAGTCCCATCCACGCTGCATGGCGGAGTGACTCTGGGTGCTGGGGTGTTTTTAGCGCCCCCCCATAGGTTGGCGCCCCGGGCAGCTGCCCGGCTAGCCTGCCCCTTAATCCAGCCCTGGTCACGGGCCGCACAGTGAGCCGCTGTGGGCCGCATGTTGTGCAGGCCTGTTCTGAGTCATGTATATTTAACACTTTCTGGATTTTAGATGTGCTCAGGAAACTTTTCTGCCAGCAATCACAACAGGTGAAGGAGGACCCAGAATTGTCTCCACATAATACCTTGTTGCAAGTCGTGAAATCATGTAGCCAAATTGACAATAGCAGTTAATTAAGAGAAGCAAAGGCCAAGATCACACTGAAGAGATGAGGGAAACATTTCCTAAGCATTTAAGAAATAAAACAGATCAGAGAAACATTTAAGTTACTATGTATTTAAATGTTTTAAGCTTTAAGGACTTGTAATTAAGTGTCATAACAAAGAAATTAAATGTAATTAGGATAAAAGTTTTTATGTAACATTGTAGGATTTGACCAAAGTATATAGAAGAGAAGTTTTCAAGGGCAGAAGCTGAATTCATAACAATAAAGCTTTGTCTAAACATAGACGTTCACCATTAAAACTAAATTAGTTTAAATTCATACATGGTGTAGTTCTGGTGTAGACCTGTGTGTAGACACTCTTATTTCAGAATGTATCCTATTCTGATTTAATTGGTCAATTTTTACCAACTTGAGAATAATTAAAATAGGACAATTTTATTCCAAGACAAGTGTCTATGTACAAACTTGCACTGAAATAACAAAAGCTATGAATTAAAAGTGGATTAGATTTTGTCTAGACTAGGATGTAAAGGAGCAATATTAGCACATACTGACTGAGGCATTCTAAAAGCCTAGTGAAGACAAGATTTTGTAGGTGTCAAGATGTGTTCGGCTGATTGAGTGGCCTGGTGACAGCCTAGCTTTAACATGCTTAATACATATTATTACACTTACACATTTACAGTATATCTTTATATTATTTTGTCCTGTATAATATACTCTATGGGTGCAATTGATCTCTTATATGAGGAGGGAGAAAAATTGTTCTCCTTGACCTTTGGTGATAGGACAAGAAGTAATGGGCTTAAACTGCAGCAAGGGAGGTTTAGGTTGGACATTAGGAAAAAATTCCTGTCAGAGTTTTTAAACACTGGAATAAATTGCCTAACATTAGTGTTCTGGAAGAGGTAAAGACCACCAATATCAAGGCAACTTCGGGAGGTATCACTGGTGTTGGCAACTTCTCTGGACTGATCACATTGTTCAGATTCCAGAGCATCTCCTCCTTAAACAGTTCCTGTTTTCTCAGCTGAAAGAAGAATACTGTAATGTAGGAGGACAATGGAGGCATAAGGACTTGCTAAAGGGTAACTTAAAGTGCAATATTGACATTGACACTTGGAAGACACTCGCCCAGGATCACTCAAAGTGGAGAGAAGTCCTATGCAATTACTCCCTGCATTTTGAATTTGCCTGCTGACAAGTGAAGGAGGAGAAGAGGCACAGGAGGAAGGAGAGACTAGCTTCTAGTCATGGTCAGCAGCCTCCTGCTGTACCTGGAAATATCTGTCCTCATTGTAATAGAACTTGTGGTTCAAGGATCAGCCATATCAGCCAACTGAGGGTCCACAGCTCCCATGGAAGATGATGATACTTGGCAATGAGTGATTTCCTATCAGGCTTACAGGAAAAACAAAAATCATTGCCTTGAGCACTGGGCCATTAAGTTCCTTAAGTACCATTAAAGGCTTGCACTGGAAATTCTAGATTAATAAACAGGTTTACACTTCATATTTCTAACTTCACATACAAGAATGATACACGCGCACCATAAAATATACACATTTAGGGCTCACAAGCTCTTGAATGATAGGTTACTTGACCAGTTTTGCATGAAGCATATTTAAGTTGTGTATATGCATATTAGAAACATTTCCGTTAAAAATATGGATGCAAAGCATCACACATAGATTTAGGTTGAAATTCTTTGCTGCTTTTCTCTGACGTTCAGTGCAAAGGGTGGAGCAGTCTGAGAGAGATTGTGCTTTAACCCATCCACCCTTCACCTTAAAGATTCTGGGCTGCTTCAGGAGCTCGTGTATCCCAGAATTCTTTTTAACAATCTGTGCTGTAGCCCTGTCCCTACATGTCTCCTGTGCCGGAGTGCCCTCCTTTCCCACCTTCCCTGCATATTTGCAAACAGGCTGGGTAAGTGAAAGAGTTTCTTATACTTGAGATTTTTCTCTTTTGGCTAGTGTGTGTATAGGGTATTTTTTTCTTAGCACTTAGAGAAATGTAGGGATACATATATTTTGGAATTTGTGATTTAAAAAAAAAAGAAATGGTTTGAGAGTAATTTTATATTGGTTATTTATGTTTTAATTAGACAATGCTGCAAGTGAAGGTGTGTTGGCTAGCTTCTTTAACAGTCTCTTGAGTAAGAAGACTGGCCCTCCTGGGAGTCCTGGAGCTGGAGGAGTGCAGAGTACAGCTAAAAAATCAGGTATTGAAAATCTTTGTTACAGAATGTTTTGCATGCTTTTAATGTTTGACTTGGACCACATTTAAATCAATGTGCTTATCAGTTAAGCTGCTCAGTCAGATAAGAGCTTGAGGGATATGATATGGAGCCAGTATATAAAGTCTCTTTAGAAATGAAATTAGACCAATTCAGTTGTGCAGATTTTTGGGTTGGCCATTGAATTTGCTATAGCTTGACCCTTTTAATGAAGTTGCACTTCTGGGAAATAAACAGCACTGAGCCTTAATTTATATTCTGAAGGTGTTAATCTACCATGTAGTTTAGATTGATTTCAGAAATAAAATTTATGTGGCACTTTGCTATTACTTACCTGAGAGGAAGGCAGCTAGCTTAATTGTTTAAGGCTGCTGTTTCCAATCAAATCCCTAAAATCTCTCTGGAATTCAAATTTAAATTAATACATAGCAACTTCTATGAAGGAATGTGTTAAAGCTACAGTAATAAGTATTAAAATAGTGTCATCAGAAGCAGTTGACAGCATTGATCAAATAACTCAATCGTACATATATAGTTGGCTCCAATGAGCAGTTACAGTACATTGAAGGGACAGAAAAGTTAAACCCTCAGGATTTTTGGCACCTGCGTCATAAAAATGACTGAATTCAGTTTTCTAATATACATAGTTGTTGCATAATAATTCCACCCAAAAAGGCAGCTCCCAAGATTACCTTCCTTTACAGCTGTTGTACCCATGTCATCTTTCAAACTTTGATAGTGGTTTCCTTTATTCGTTTTCCATTAAATTCATGCTTCTGTGTACTTTGAAAACTATTCATAATGCAGTGGATAAATATGTGGCTCTTTTTTAAAAATTTCTCAAATTATTCAATATTACAACAGGGCCAACTAAGCCCTCAATTTTCTTGCACTTAAAAAAAACCCATAGTTACTCTGATACCAATATGATAGCTGTAGTAAAGGAACTAGAATAGAATACTTATCACAGAGTTGAAGCATGTCATTTTTTGCCATATAACTTAAATATTGAAAGGTTTTCCCCCATTATATTAGTTTCCATCTTCTCATAATTCATATGGCTGTAAGGGCTTTGGTCAAAATTTAAAAACAAAAAAAAACCTTCAGGCAGAGATTGAGCATAGAAAATTTCAAATGATGTATACTCGGTAAAGCTGTGTATGAAAAAAACAGTAAAATGGAAACTCTGCCAAGAGGGTATTACATTGTCAATAGTTATGTATGAAATATGGGAGGATGCCATTAAAAAGTAAAATGTGTGCTATTACACACCTGTAACAGAAGTGGACGATAAAACTAAAATACACAGCTTTTTAAAAATGGCACAGTGGACTCCCTCCTCCCCCTCCCCCCCACACACACTCTTACCTCCTCTCAGACAGTTGGTGCTCTTGATTCTTAAGCAGCACAAAATTAAACTTTCAGCTAAGATAAGGGCTCCCAAGGGTTTGTGAGGTAGTGATGCTGAGGATACAATGATGGAATTATACCTCTTTCATAAAATCTTTGGGTCTGACCAAAGGTCCATCTAGCCCAGAATGGAGGGAGAGGTTGGCAATGGCAGGAAAGTAAAGGCAAGTTCAAGTGTCTGAGGAGCATATTGGCACTGACAGTTGCTCAGATTAGAAAGTGTGTTCTGCATTGGCGCCCTATTCTACACTAATAAACATACTAAAGTAGTCTTGGTGTAGTGATTATTAAATGCACAACCTGAAAACCCCTTAGAGGGGCCTGATTTTTAGGCATGCTTGGTACTCACTGAAAGTCAAGACCCTTTATAGTGCCTCATTCAGTACCCAAAAGCACTAGTTTCTGAAAATATAGACAAAGGTTTTCTCCAGACAGCTTTGCTACTGTACATCACAGCAGTCTTGTTAGTTTATTTTAATCAAAGTAGTAATTAATTGGCAGTGTAAAATGTCACGACTCTCACTTTTTCAGTACAAGTTTGACCTCCCTGGTCCAGAACCCTTGGGACCTCAGTGATCCCAAACCAGTGAGTTTTCTGGATGAGGTAGGTTAAGGGCTCCGCTCCCAGCCATCAGCCCAGCTCCTGGGCACCAGCCACGGTCACTGGGCTCTGCTCCCAGCTGCGCTGACTCTGCTGCCACCAACTCCGTCCAGAGCTGCACTCTCCGCTGCCAGCCTGGGCTGCGCTCCTGGACTCTGGCCCCATTGTCACCAGTCTAGGCTGCGCTTTTGACCCTGGTCACCCCCACTCCCAGCCAGGCTCTCTCGTCCAGCAATACCCATGATCCTGCCAAACCATGGAGGTAGTCGGACTAAAGAGTACCAGATTTTAGAGTTTCAACCTGTGCATCTGCTTCAGTAATAAGCTTATTCCCAGGATGCTGTTCAATGAGTTCCATTAGTGTTACCTTTCAGTGGGAGGAACTATATGGTTATGTCTTCTGGCATTTCTTTTAACTCAGATGCCCATCAGGATGGTTTAGAATTGTATTTTTTTTCCAAAACTTGAGCTCGTGTTTAAAAGAAGTTCCTCACTTTGGCAGATGCCGCTTGTACAGTGTCTGCCTGACCTATGTGCAGCACCTCTTATTTACTTTTTGATGTCTTCAGACACAGGTCTAGTTCTGTTTTGTGAACAGGTTTTCTTTGTTTCTTTTTAACTCAAAGGTTTTCAAAGGATGCGAGAAATGGGCTTTTGTGTTAATATTTGTGTGTACACCAACTAATTTCAAAATAAGTACTTTTCAAACAGATGCTTCAATACTCATATTACTTATATGAATATCGCTAAATGGCTTCTACTTGAGTCTGTATCTTAACCCTTTCCAAAAATTAATGTTAGCTGTTTTTAACTTGGTTATGTCTTTGTACTGTGGAAAAATGACTGCTCAGAGATTTAAGTGCTATCTTGCCACTTAATGTTTTCAGCATGTACCCTGGGAAAAATTCACCTAATATTTCACACACATTTCTGAGCTGGAAAACAGATGCCTGTTAAATTCTTTGGCTGTGCAAAAAAAAAAAACGGTTGGAGGAAGCTGTATATAATTACATAATTAATCTGTTTTTTATTGAGTGCATGTCTCAAAGCTTTGCTTTTATACCTTAGCATTTGCATGGTTTAACTTGAAAAAAATAATGTATCCTATAAGGATGTTAAAAATTGTGTAATTAGGGTAACTGTGTATCTACTAAAAATCTTAGCAATTACACCTGCACAGGCTCTACAGTATTAAGCTTAGCTGAATTTAACAGAGACCATTTACTATTAAGCATCAGCTTGTTGATTAAACTTTTAACATCCCTACTATCATATACAAGTCCAGATTCAGACAGTGAAAAACCAGGATACAAACAGACTAATAACTCCAAAATACTAGTGATCAGTCTCTAACTCAGGGGTCTCAAACTCATGGCCCGAGGGCCATTTACAGTCTGGAGCATATTCACAATCTGACTTGGGAGACCTGGCAGCTGGGGGGCAGGCAGGGCATGTCCAAACCCATTCCCCAAGTCCTGCTGCCGTCCATCCTCCCTCCCCCTGTTGTACCCGTCTCCAAGGGACCTGACTGTGGGGATTGCTGGAAGTGGTCTTTGGTGTGGAACGGCAGCAGTGATTGGGCCCCCCGCACTCCTGCAGTGGTGGGATCCGTGGGGAAGCAGAACACACTTGCTTCACTTCCCCAAAGATCCCACTGCTGTAAGAAGTGTGGGGAAATCCTAATACTGCTGCCGCCCCACATAAGGCCTTCCCCAGTAATGTCCAGAGCCAGGGCGCATGGGGGACAGGGTGCCAGGGGAGGAAGAGGATTGGCAGAGGCAGGAAAGGGTGGGGTTGGGGAACACTCCTCTTCTGCCTTTCCCTTAGGCTGCCAGGTCTCCCGTGTGGATTGTAAATATGTCCCAGACCATAGATGGCCTGCAGCCTGAGAATTTGAGATCTCTTGTAGCTGAACTGAATATTATCCTGATAAATAAAAATCTGAATGGCAAAATCTCCCTGTTTGTACCCCTATTCTAAAGTATATATTGATTTTAATTAACAAATGCAACACATTTAAAATATAATTCTTCATTCAGTATTAAAGAATGTAAAATTTGTGCCCCTCAAAGAAAAATGAAGAATTTTAATTACACTTTTGATTTCTAAGATCAACACAGTTAATTATGAAGGAAACAATGAGTGATTCAAAACAAACTACTAATACCTTGTATCAAGTGCCACTTTATATCATAGAATTTTTCTTATGCAACTTATTAAATACTTCAAGATTTCCATTAAAAAATGTTCTTGGGTATGACAGACACAATGGTCTATACTAATGATGGAAGAATTGTTTACTTTCGTTTTTTGGAAGAAACATCTTCACAAGATTGTTGTTAAAATTTTAGTTGTCATAACAATGTACATCATCATACATGTTTAAAAACTGAATCACACAGAAGTGTCTCTTAAGGGCTAATCTATTTCTCATTGAAGTTACTAGGAATCCTACAAAAGGCATTAATTGATAAATGGATCAAACCCTATGTTTTAAGCAAGATGGATGAAATAAAGAGAAGTTACATAAATATTTTCAAATAATGAATTTGAACTGTATTATTTACTATTTCTTTTCTTTTTAGGACAAAAGACTGTTTTGACAAATGTTCAAGAAGAACTGGATAGAATGACTCGCAAGCCCGATTCCATGGTAACAGCAAACTCTCCAACAGAGAACGAAGCTTGATATTGCTTAAAAATGTATATGTAAATGACCAAATAACTATGTAAATTGATCTGATAAGACCAGGATTTTTCTGCTATGGCAGATGCTGTAAGTTTTCTTGGGGCAGGGGAAATGAACTTAAATCTTCATTGGCTTGTCCCGGTATAAAGTGCACATTCAGGAAGTTTGCATATAAAATCCCTCTGTATAAGATAACCATTTAGAGTTTATATAGGGCAATTGTAATTTTGGAGATAAGCAGGTACAACTGCATTTCTTGTCGTGAAGAGCACAGAGAAGCAAAATGCAGAATTCCTTTTGCAATACTACTACTGACTGCACGCAAAGCAAGAAAGACATGAAATCCCTTTTGAGTTACTGGAGCTGGTCATTTGTATGTTAGCAAATGCATTGGTATACTTGGAAAGGTGGTGATGTAGCACAGAAGTAATTAGATGAAGGAGAAAGAAATCCAGGTAAGAAATGCAGCACTAGTAGGGAGAACACAAGATATGTCTCAGTAGGAATAAAGAATGCTGACGGGATTGGAGATGGAACACAGATACTAAATCCTGTGGTCAACATAGGGCAAATAATCACTGTTTTAAAAGACTTCTTGAAATTTGAATTTCCAAGCCAAACACTAAGCATCATGGGAATTATTCTTGTTATAAATTGTGTCTTTACTTTAACAAAAGATGTATAAGATGCGGTGGTGCCCTTTTTGGTGTAGCTGATACAGGGAGAAACTACAACTTGCTTAGATCCAAGTGCCTGGCACAGTGTGTGATGTCTTTGGAAGGTGCTTGAACTTATTGTGCACTGTAGTACAAACAGTCACTGCTTGGTTTTATTTTAAAATCAGTAGTTTTGACACTTATATTTAATTTCAAATCCTGTTTTCTGATTGTTCCTGCCTTGTTTTTTAAATGCCAAGAGGTTAGCCTATTAAGAGTAGTGGGTGACATATCATTTTCCCATAATGAAATGTGCTACAGAACTCTCAAATATTTCTTGTTTGTAATTAAACAATGACTACCAAGCTTACACTGATTCCTGCCTTATACCTATGGAAGTTTATAGACTTTCAGGGTTCTTGTTCCAGCCATGTAGGCTGCAATCTGCAGCAGACTCTCCAATTCTAACAGTAAACTGAAGAGTATGAATGTGTATACTGAAGAATATAGAATCAGTGACTGTTCAGTTCATATGTTTCCCTGATGGTAGCATTTTCATATGGAAAGTTGTAGTTGTCCCCTGTTGCTGTACAAAATCGTGTCCTTGATCAAACCGTCATTCCGTAAAACACTTCTACAGTTAATGAAATGGCACTTTGATTTTATCACAGTATATTTGTTTTACACATGAACACTACCATAAGTTAACAGTTCCAAGCATATTCTGTGCTCTGAAGGGAAAAAAACCACAATTTGAATTATACAAAGTTTACTTTTTATTGATATGATGAACTTGTTTGTTGTACTAAATCTGATGTCTGGATATAACTTCCCTAATATATATCATTACTTAAATATGCAGAATTAGATTGACCATTAACACAGACCTGGACATAACTTCAAAACTCATGTTAAATCAAGAGGCTAGCTTTTCCTGTTTTCGTAAGTCTGTCTAAACATTATCTAGAAAGCTAAGAGTATTTACTTGCCTCTGACAAACATTAACATAAAAGCATGTTACCTGTGCCAGTTTTATTCTTGAAAAATATATATTATGTTTTCCTTTTTTTTTTTAAACTTTTTATAATGTTATGACCTTGAATTACACATCTGTCTAAATGGTTGAAAATTGAGAGGCTGTGGATAGCAGATAGGTTATGTGGTTATACTGCCTGGTGTAACAGGTGCCAGTGACAAGATGAAGTAAAAATAATCCTGTTACCACACCAGAAGAAGCAATTGCATACTGTCCTTGTGACATTGAGATTGGGGAATAAAACATCAAAAGCAAGACACGTAAGTTGAAAGTCTGTGTTTCTAATGGTATACAGTTGTAATGAAACCTGTGCAAAACTGCATATTTGTATTAATGTTTTGTCATTTGAACTGATAAGCACTTTCTGTATCAATATGGCTAAAGTTACAGTTTATGTATAAATTCTCTTAAATCTACTAAAACTGAGCAAAAGCCTGTAACGTATTATACAATTTGTCAGTTGTGTAGAGGGATGCTTCTGACAAAACAGAAGTTTAATTTCCAGTTCTTCATTGCAAGTCGATGCTCCTAGTTTATTGGCAGAAACTTTGTAAGTAATGTAGTGTCCACTGTTTGCCAAAGTCTAGCAACTTTGGAGAGCTGCACAATTGTTTTTCTGGTGTTTTCAAGCATTGGAACCAAAGGCCAAACTGCAAACAGCCTTTACATTTTAAAGTAAAATTTATTTTATTTGCAAGATACACTTGTATGTTAGACTGTTAAAACTATTATATGACTTATATTTATATGCATTATAGTGATTGCATCTACTGTTCTGTTTAAACTAAAAAAAATTAACTTATCAACTTGAAGATAAGGCAAGTATAAAGGTTAAGGATTGGCCCTCCATAAAAATGCTATGGTTATGCTGCTTGATTTTAAGTTTGCACTTTTTTATTGGCGTTTTAGAAACTGTTTAAACTGAACAGAATTTGTCATATTTTATTTAATTTAACTACGTTGAAGGTGACTGCTCTGTACATCATGAACTTAACAATATACATGCTGTAAATGAAAGTTAACTGTCCTGTATACTAAGTTTATTGATGTTTTTTAACTTACAATTAGGACTGCAGATGTATCAAACACAAACTTTAGTCCAGTTGTATGGCTTTAACCAGGTGCAGTATGCAGTCATGTGGAATCTTGCTTTCTAGTGCTGGCAAAAATGAGGACATGTCTTTAGTTACTGGCTTCAATAAACACGAATCCAGACTGCTTATAATGTGCCTTTTTTATTAAATGAGACAAATTCGAGAACTCTTTTGAAGGGAACACAATCTCAAGGCATGTATATAACAGGCACAGTTGACTCATAACTGAGATTCAGCACTGGCTTTATTATCAAAAAGTGCCATTGCAGATCATCTTCATGCAACAGTTGCACTGAATTTAGTGGGAGATGTTTACAGGCATAAGGTAGTGTCTGTTTTTAAAAAAGAACAACAAAAAAAATGTTGCTATGTTGTGATCCCTGCCCAACATAGCTGTGCAGGTAAAAGCTCCTAATGTAGATGCTGTTATGTTCGCAAAACTGCTTTTGCCAGTATAGCTTGTTGTGCTCCAGGTAGTGGGGGTAAGGACTGGAATAAGCAAAAGCCCCTTTTTCTAGTATAACCTGGTGCTTTCCCAGTATAACATGATAGCTGTACCAGCAGAGCGTTCCAAGTGTAGACTTGCCCTTAAATGTGTTGGACTGAAACCCAAATTTCTAGGTGTTAAAGTAAGAAGCTGCAGGGCCAGTGCAGTTCCCCATTCTCTGCTAAAAGCTCCCTCTCCTTGGCTGATGTGGTGAGAGCTACCCCTCCTTACTAAAAATTGATTTAGTTTTGGCTTCAGTGCCCCCCCTTTCTTCCATTATTTCCTATGTTTAAAGAATTCAGTATCTCTAAAAAAAGCTGGCTTTTATAACTTAGATGCCTGTTGCATGCTTTGTCACCAAAATTCTGGTTATTCCAATGTGTCTTAGATTTCTTTGGTATTTTCCTATTAAAATAGCTGCCCTCCATGCCAAGATTGGCAGGTTTCTACAGTAGAGTTTTTTTTCCTGAATTCAATCCTTACGAAGACCAGTGCAGCAATAGTATAAGTTTTGATCATAGAGGATAAACTTAAGCATGTCTCACTTTTTAAATTTTAGTTCATTAATGTACAGTAAAGACTGTAGCACAGCTAACCATGAAACCAATGAGGTGAAATTTAGAACATAAAATTTTATAGTATACGCAACTAGAAGAGTGTTCAATTTCCAGTTTTAGCATCATTGAAGTGACAGACTTCAAAAGGAGCATGAAAACACTGGCAAAAAAGAAAGAATGCCCATATCATGTTTGTTAATCTGCACCTGTTCAGCAATATCCTACCCTGACGTACTGAAGCAGTTTTCTCCATGCTAACTGCAGTTTGAAAGAATAAATGCCTCAGCTTGGCAAATGGCCTGAGTGTCTTCACTGAAGAGACAAGGTGGATGAAGTAATCTTTTATTGGATCATCTTCTGTTTAGGGAGAAACAAGTTTTCAAGCTTACACAGAGCTCTTCCTTAGTTCTGGGAAGTGTACTCAATAGTGTCACAGATAAAAGAAGGTGGAACAGATTGCTTAGCATAAGTAGTTAACACTTTTCAAAGGTAAAGTGTTCTATTAACACCTATCTAGTTAGACGGGGCGGTGGGGGGGGGAAACAAAAAAAGTTGATGGAGGGGTTAAGCAGGTTATAGATTGTTGTATTAAGCCATAAATCCAGTGCAGTGTATCTATTCAGTTCATACACAGGAGCAGTGGCTACTATTGAACACTAATCCAGGTTACTGTCTCTTTGAACTCCTGTATTCTCATCCAAATAAAGACAAACTTCAGGGTTTTTTCATCTAATACATTAAAAATCACAATTGTCACTTAATGTTTACTTTCTGGTTATTCTTGTTGATTGTAGGGAAAATGTCTCCAGGGAAAAATATCTGCTAGAATATGTAGCTGGAAATAGGCAGAATTTTCAATGGCCATCAGATTGTTGAAGAAACAATTTGCCAGACCCCCAGAAACAGATTAAAGCTTTATCTGAATGTACGTGCGCGCGCGCGCGCACACACACACACACACAGAGCATTGCTTAGGTCTGTAACTCAAGATTTTTTTTTCCAATGAAAAATATACATGCGTAATTTCAGTGATTGTATTTTTCAAAAAGGAAAACGAAGGCTGAAGTGAGAGTTCAGGGTGAGGAGGGGCAATGGGTAAGGGGCTTACAGCAGGGGCGTGGAGGGGCTCAGAGCAGGGGCAGGGCATTCTCAAGTCAAGGTAGGTAGGGGGTGCAGGAGAAGTGGCTGGGAGTGGGATCTTAAGGGGGCCGCCCATGGCGGTAAGGGTGATGCTGCTCCAGTGGCAACTCCTCTCAGCCGGCTGCGACAGTGCTCCCCTACCAGTGGCCTCCCCACTTGCCATCTGCCGCAGGCTGTCTGCGGGGGGAATCAGGCTGTTGTAACTAGGGATGTAAAAATTTGTTTGGGAATGTAATTGCTAAAAATAATAGCAGTGACATGCACTGTGGACTGTGCAGTATAAAGCTTAAATAAGCTTTAAACTGCAGAGCCTGCAGCAAAGCCTCCCTGGGAGCATGACCGGAAGCTCTTGCTGGCCCCACTCTTGTGGCGGCAGCTTCATTGCCACGTTGAAGACGGATTCCCAGCTTTAGCTTTAAACGTTCTGCATTTCCAAAATATAGCCAAACTGCAAGCAATGCTTTCACAGGTACTGTTGCACGATACTTCCCATGATGAGATTCTGTATTTGGTTGCCTATAGCTTTGCCATACTTTAATCATTTGGGCTGAAATTTTCCAGGCCAGGTGTATGCCTCAGACTGAATTTTTAAATATTTTTGTTGAATTTTCTCTAGCCATTTCTCAGAATGAGGTTAAGAGAAAAATATTTTTATGATGGGGTGCAATCACAGAAATCCCTGTGGGTTGTCCCCCTGGTGTGCTGATCATGCCACTGCCATTCACCTTCCTGCTCTCTGGGGGTCCCCACCACCATGTCCTGCTGGGCCAGATTCTTTGGTCTCCCTAAGACAAAGGACAGAGTAGGGGTTACTGCCCCCTCTCCATGCCGCAGAGCAACATGGGTACTGAACCAGTTCAGCTCCAAGAGGACTAAGCACCCAGGAATCCAGCCTCCAAAAAGGATCAAAATCCCAAACAAATTCATCTTACTCTGTAAAGGTTTTACACAAAGAAAGCTCATAAGGTAAGCCCTCTATCAATGAAAGAGAGAGATGCACAGTAGTTGCTTCTCCTAGATAACAATTATTTACACTGGGCTTGATAATAAAAAGTTTGTATTAAGTACAAAAAGTAGGATTTAATCAGTTGCTAGTGAAAACAGATCAAATTAAATTACTAAATTTAAAACGAATAAGAAATATTAAGGTAGTTTTAATCCAGTAAGAAATTTGTTACATGCATACTTGTTAGCCTAAATAGCTGTTCTTATTTCAGTTTAAAAGCTTAAAATCAGAGTTGACCTTTTTACTTTGATTTGGGTCTACAGCATCTTTAATGGCAGGCATACCCTGAAAGAAACAGATTCAAAAGCCAGCTGAAGACAAAGGCTGATTGCTTACCACTGGTTAAATAGACGTTCCCCCAGGCTACGTCTAGACTTCAGTTTTTTTAAAATCTCTGCCGCATCCAGGGAATGCGTCCGCTTTTTTGGAACACTTTCCGAAAAAATGGGCATGTTCTTTCAGCATTTCTGTATTCCTCATTTTATGAGGAATAAGGGATCTTCCAAAAGAGGAGGCTTTTCCAACTTTTGGCCACGTGTAGATGTTCCAAATGTCGGGAAAGCCTCTTCTGCAAAAACAAGTGGAAAAAGGTATGCAAATTGGGGTTTGCAATTTGCTTTCTTTCTCTGAAACACTCCCCACCCTACCCCCCTGCAGTGTAGACATAGCCCTAGCCTGGGAATCCTTTGTTTGCAGCTCCCATCCCCATGGAAAAATTACCACGTTCAAGATGGATTCCAATATCAGGGAGCATGGTCACATATCCTTATAGGACCAAACACCATTTAGGCTAACAGGACAGCTATGACTATTTATAGGTTGCCAATTTGAGCACCGAGTCATTAAGTTTCCAGGGCACCAGTAATGACCATTATTAACATATTTAGAACTATAAACAGATTCACACTTCATCTTTCTAACTACACATACAAAAATGGTACATGCACAGAAATAGGCTATACAGATTCAGCAAATTGTAACATTAAAATTGATAGGTTATAGGAAGTATTTTCTCTAAAACGTCTTCAAGTTATGCATATTCATATTCACAAGCCAGTTTTCATAAGGCATGGTGGGTGTCTCAACTTTATTTAGTCCATGTTAAAAAAAAATCTTACAACTTTCATTTAGAGATTCTAGTACCTCCATGTTTTGGAGCAGGGACTTGAATAAGCATAAGCTCCAGCCCTGAACAAGTAATTTCTTAATTACAGACAGTATCCTGCTGCAGATGTGCAACAGAGCTGAATGAAGGTTGCACAGACCATCTTAAATCTTTCATTTCCTGAATTTTGAGTACTTGACTTTTCAACTTTAATGTTCTTTTGACACTATTGTATGTAATGTTATTTGTACTGCAATAGTATTCAGAATTTTTTTTTTTTT
Organism: Pelochelys cantorii; assembly: GCA_032595735.1. NCBI lineage: Eukaryota > Metazoa > Chordata > Testudines > Trionychidae > Pelochelys > Pelochelys cantorii. The sequence continues at coordinate 26,999,550 of CM064339.1, forward strand.
TTTTTTAACATAGGAAGAGATAATCACTACCCAAATTGTTTGCTATCTGAAGTCCCACTCCTCAGGGAAAAAAGCATAGCTGGGTTGAAAAAAAGTTGATGAAGGATAGTCCATCAATGGCTATTAGCCAAGATTGCCACATGTGGGGGTGACCCTAAATGTTTGGTGGGGGAGGAAAAAGCTGTGGAATTTCCCAACTGGCCCAGTTCTGTACACACCCCGTAAACCTCTGTCACTGGCCAGGGTCGGAGACAGGATACTGAGCTATATGGACCCATGGACCTTACCCAGTATAGCCATTCTAGGAAACATCTGTGCACAGTCCCATTAATTCAATAAAACTGTTTGTCAGTATAAAGATATGCAGTTGTATAAATGTTTACAGGAGTATGGCATTAGATTGTAAACTCTTTGGGAAGGGGAAAAAATGTACTAGCAAAGAGTTTGGGGGTATGGCACTCAGTTTGTTAGATGTATAGCACCCCCAAAAGAAGAGACTTTATGTGGCATGAGGGATGTAATAGAAGGGGCGAAATTAATACAGGTTGAAACTTCGTTAACTGGGACACACTGGTCCAGCAACGTGTGTGGTCCGGAAGGATCGTGAATGTTCTGGGACCAGCATGACCTGGTGGAGAGCAAGCGCCTGGGAGTCCTGCAGGCTGGCAAGGCAGCGGGAGCCTGAGCTGTGGTAGTGAGGCTTCCTGGCAGGGCAGTGGGAGCCCCACATGCAGTAATGGGGCTTCCCATTAGCGCACTGGGAGCTCACTGTGCAGAGGCCGTGGGGCTGCCTGGCACAGCAGCAGCTGGATGCTGCAGGGAGAGCCTGCTGCGTGGAGACTGCAGGACCGCCTGGCTGGGCAGTGGGGGCCAGTGAGGGGGGAGCCAGCCGGGAAGCCAGTGATCAGGCTGGAGGGGGCTTGGTGGCAGGGGGGGACAAAAATTATCTCCCCTGGTCCAGCAGAATCCCTCATCTGGGACCAGTCAGATCCTGAGGATGCCAGACCAGTGAGTTCCAACCTGTAGAACAATGGAGAAGGAAAAGAAAGGAAAGCTACGATTCCCTGAAGGCAAGGATGGAGATGATCATGTAGGCAGGGAGAGGAAAGGATGGAGACAGAAAACGAAAGCAAGCCACCAGGTATTTACACATCTGAGGAACATAGTGAATCAGTAATTAGGATTTGCCCTGGTTCCTTTCATCAAAGGAATAAATGAGTATCCATAAAGAATGGCCATGTATTCACAACACACTTGAAGATCACTTCCACTTTTTGATGGCTGGCTGCAGAGGCAGAGAGAGAGGGCACGCGACCTCTACCCACACGTGCAGAAACAGACACAGACAGGAGGGATTTTCCTGTCAGTGTAGGTAATCCACACACCCTGGCTGTGTCTAGACTACACCTCTCTGTCAACAGAGAGATGTAGATTAGGCATGTCGAAATTGCTAATGAAGCAGGGATTTAAATATCTCGTGCTTCATTAGCATAAACATGGCTGCCGCTTTTTTCCCAAACGGAGATTTTTCGAAAAAAACACAGCAGTCTAGAAGCGGATCTTTCGAAAATACAACCCTTTCTCAAAAGACCCTGTAATCATTTTATGAGGGATAAGGGATCTTTCGAAAAAGGGTTGTATTTTCAACAGATCCGCATCTAGACTGCCATTTTTTTTCAAAAAAGCTCCGTTTAGAAAAAAAGCGGTGGCAATGTTTATGCTAATGAAGCGCGAGATATTTAAATCCCTGCTTCATTAGCAATTTCGACATGCCTAATCTACATCTCTCTGTTGACAGAGACGTGTAGTCTAGATACAGCCCCTGAGAGGCAGTAGATAAAGAGAAGAATTCTTCGGTCGACCTAGGAGTGCCTACACAGAGGATTTAGGCCACATCTTTACTCCATGGAAGATCGATGCTGCTGCGATTGATCTTCCAGAGTTCGATTTAGTGCGTCTAGTTAAGACTTGCTAAATTGAACGCAGAGAGTGCCCCTGCTAGCATCTAATACTCCTGCTTTTGCCAGGAATAAGGAAAGTGATTGGGAACATTTGTTGTCTCTGGAAGTGTTTGTTCCCATTGGCCTCCTGCTATGGGCACTGTGCCAAGCTTGGTTTTAGGTAAGCCGACTCCAGCTATGTATTGTACATAGCTGGAGTTGCATATCTTAAGCTGAGATGCAGAGTATAGTGTAGACCTGGCCTTAGTTTGATATAGCTACATCTCTCAGGGATTCTCTACACCTCTGAGACATATAGCTATAGAGATGTAAATTTCTAGCATAGACCTAGCCTATCCTTAACAAAAAACTACCAATTCTCAAACCACCTTTGGGCTTCAATGTCAAACAAATACAGGACACACACATTTAAGGGGAGGAGGTTGCCATCTTTAAACTACTTTTATTCTAATTTTTAATTTGACTAGATTTTAGATCTTATATCTTCCTCTATCAGACAGTTTTGCTATTATTTTCCTATTCGCTTAAATGTGTCTCTCCCCTATTGCTGTGTGAGATTCACATAAACAGAAGAAATTACTATATAGGGGAAACAGCCAAACTACAAAAATTGCTGTCAAATGTAAAAATTAAATGCAAACATCAAGGAAATATTTTTTCTATAGTTCCAATTATGGTATGGCTAGGTACCATTTGTAACGATAGAAGGCAAAATACATTGAGACAGAAGAATTATGTTGAAGTTAACAACAGTCTCATTAAATATAAACAAATACTTGCATTTCTCTGAGCAGTTTACAAATTGGATTGGTTACATAACACCAAATTGTTATAAAACAGTTCAAGTCAATCACTTTCACTGTCCCTTTTTGTCTATGGAAATGAACCTCAAAAAACAGCAAATAGTCTTGCAGCACCTTAAAGACTAACAAAAAATATAGATGGTGGTATGAGCTTTCATGGGCACAAGCCACTTCTTCAGATGAATGGAGTTTAAGGGGTCCAGTTTTCAAATAAATAGCATAGAGAGCGGATGGGGGAAGAGAAGGAAAAAGAAGGGGAAAAAATGGGGAAAAAATAGTCAATTAGGCTAGATATACACTACAAAGAAAAGTGAGAAAAAGATACGCAAATTGCAAGCCACAATTTGCTTATCTTTTTCTGCTTTTTTCCAAAAGAGGCTTTTCCAAAATTTGGCCCATCTACACGGGGCCAAATTTCAGAAAATCCTCCTCTTTCGTCACATCCCTTATTCTTCATACAATGAGGAATACAGGGATGGCAAAAGAACATGTCCACTTTTTCAGAAACTGTTCCAAAACAGCGTTCCTTGGACATGGCATAGCTTTTCCAGGATACCTCCAGTATCCCGGAAAAGCTCTGCTGTCTAGACATAGCCTTAGAGGGTCCATGCTAAATGAAGCTGATAAGAGCACTTAGTACCCACCTAAGTGCCCTTTGTTTTTTTTATGTCATTAGGATGTGGAATGTAGCTGGTCATCCAGCCAACGTCTTTGTTTAGACTTCTGTTGCAGGTATCAGACTTGTAAATGAAATTAGATTCTGTAGTTTCCCTGTCGAGCTGGCTTTTGAAATTGGTTTGAAATAATATGCTGACTTTGAGATCCATCAATGAGTGCTCTGGCAAGTTAACATATTCCCCAACAGGTTTCTGTGTGTTGCCTTTTCAAATATCTGATTTGTGTCCATTAATTCTCTCATGTAGAAACTGCCAGTTTGGCCAATATACATGGCAGAGGGGCATTGCTGGCACTTGATGGCATAGATCACATTAGTGGATGTGCAATTGCATGAGCCTCTGATGTGGTGATTTATGTGGTTAGATCCTGTGATAATATTGCCTGTATAGATGTGTAGACAGAGTTGGCATTGGAGTTGATTGCAGGGGTGGGTTTCTGGATAGGTATGATGGAGGTGTGCTGTGTGGTTATTAGAAAGAATTTGTTTGAGGTTAGGGGGTTGTCTGTAGGTGAGGATTAGTCTGTTTCCCAAGGCTTATGAGAGTGAGGGGTCATTTTCCAGGATGGGTTTTAGATTGTTGACAATGCATTGGAGGGATTTAAGTTGGGGGCTGTAGGTGATGACAAGTGGTGTCCTGTTGTTTTCTTTGCTGGGCCTATCTTGAAGTAGCTGATGTCTGGGTACTCCTCTGGCTCTGTCAAACTGTTTTTTTTTTCACTGAAAAAACAGAGTACCCAGACATTAGCTACTTCAGGATAGGCGCAACAAAGAAAACAACAGGACACCACTTGTCATCACCTACAGCCCCCAACTTAAACTCGTCCAGCACATTATCAACAATCTACAACCTATCCTGGAAAATGACCCCTCTCACAAGCCTTGGGGAACAGGCCAAACCTCACTTACAGACAACCCCCTAACCTCAAACAAATTCTTTCCAATAACCACACAACACACAGAAACCTGTTGGGGAATATTTTGACTTGTCGGGGCACTCATTAATTGATCTCAAAGTCACCATATTATTTCAAACTAATTTCAAAAGCAAGATCAACAGGGAAGCTACAGAATTTAATTTCATTTACGAGTTTAATACTTGCAACAGAAGTCTAAACAAAGACGTTGGCTGGATGACCAGCTACATTCCATCCTAATGACACACAAAAAAAGGGTACTTAGAGTGGGTACTAAGTGCTCTTTTTAGCTTCATTTAGCATGGACATTCTAATTGGCAGGGACAGCGCGGCAGTCAAGAGGTGGATCCGTCGACAAGAGAAGCCTTGTCGACCGCTCCTGTAAGCCTCGTTTCACGAGGCATAAGGGAGCGGTCGACAAAGGCGTTCCCTGTCAACCGATCCGCGTCTTGACTGCCGCACTATGCCGACAATCAGCTGAGCCGGCACAGGGCTGCGGCCATTTTTATTTTAATGAAGCCGGGGATATTTAAATCCCTGCTTCATTGACTATGTCGGGTAGCCTATTTTACATGCCTCTGTCGGCAGAGGCACGTAGTCTAGACATACCCTTACAGACTAACATGGCTACCACTCTGAAACTAGTAAATGAACCTCATCCCTCTCCAAACCTGCTGTGCGGAGTTTAAAATTCCCAACAGCTTACAAAACAGAGCTAATAAAATTTTGCTTCCTTCCCCACCTCCATCCCCCAAAAAGCTTTTTTATTCCAAATGCTTAATTGTATCCTATACACTTTGTTCATTCTCTCAATATAAAAATACTACACATCACATGGAGAGCATGACTACACCTACACTGCTTTCTTACCCTCCTCTTTGTGTCTGTGTTTTCATGTGACTCTTCAAAGAAAACTCTATCCTTTCCCTCTGCCCAGTGGTACATATTTTCCCAAGGCATTTGTTGCCATGAATAATCTAAGATTTGAGCCTGTCCCCACCCACTTCTAGAAAGCTATCAAATACACTTATTTTTTCAACACACTTGAGTGTGTTAAGACTCTTTCAGAGAAAACATTAACCTAAAGTCTTGTCTGCTATCCAGTACCACTAAAGGGCTCATGGCTCTTTTCATAGGAGTAGGAGTTTACCTCAGTATTTTTTGTCTTTGTTTTCCCCCCTCAGTTGTGCAGCTGTTCACCGGTCTACTGCCCTTTACTCGAGAGGTGGGGGCATTATGAAACCTTGTGTACAGTTTGCAAGTGCTTTGCAGTCCTTGGAGATGAAAACTACATCTTTCAAATATATAATACCTTTTCAGGGTAATAATGAATGATGTTAATGATAATGAAGGACTCCACTCCCAGCTGCTGGCAGTTGTATAAAGGATACAAAAGCATTACCCAAAAATCTGGATCTCTTGCTGTTATTTAAACACATAGGTGAATGTCTTTGCTGTTCCCTTTACAGGTGCAGCCCAGTGGGAGAGGGGTTTATGGTGGCTTGAAGCCTATGAGTTTTCCTGACCCTGTGCTGTTGTGGGAGTTGTATAAATCCCTGGCATAATGTAGACTGCTCTTGGGGACTGACTATGTTACAGCAGCCTTCTCTGGGTACCCCTTGGGGTGGGCCAAAGCACTGCCTAAAATCTCTGCTGTAATGGAGGGCTTGTGAGGGGGGCCTTTCTCCATTGGTGCCTGCCTTGGGGAACTCTGCCCCCAGTTGCATACAGGGATTTTAGGGGTCCTTTACACTATTCTGGCCCTTTACCCAGCTCAGAAGGGCTGAAGCAGAGGTGAGGAGCTCAACAAATTATACAGAAAGAAGTGTAGCTGATACAAAGTTTAGAGGATGACAATAAACTGGGTTGACTAGCTCTCTCTATTAGGGTATCTGCACTTATCCTGAATTTGTTTGAAGATCCTAGGATTTATTCCTAAAATGAAATGTTTTCGTCTTGTGAGTAAAACATTTATTGAACTTTTCGACCCACTGAGAATAGTTTTTGCATGTGACTTTAAGGTAACTCCATGGAGCATGTTTGCCATTGTAATTCCTAGTGGGTTGCCTCTCTTTATGCTCTATCATGAGTGTTTTGTAAAATATTGGCATCAAAACATATGTATAAAAATGATTATTCTAGCTGATGGATAGCATTTTCAGAGAGAACCAAACCCTTCAGACCTTTTTATTTCTTTGGGAAGGAATCTAAATCCAGATTTATGTTTTGCAGCTCAGGCTCTCACTTATTTATGCATTGAGATCAGGTCTGTTTACCATGTGAATTTGTAAAAGGTGGGATGAACAAATTAGATGCAGTTCTTTAAAGCCTATATTTGGCAGAAGCTTTAGGCACAAATCACATGTGCACGCTTGAATGAAGCTATCTGACCAAAGAGCCTGTCAGGCACAGGTGAACAATGTCTGTTAGTTTACATCCTTGGAGAACCGTTCAGTACATTTCCAAGGTAAACTAGGCAAACTAGTAGGTCTGAGAAAAGGGCACTTAACTTTCAACAATATCTGAAACTTTAAAGGTCCTCACTGGAAGATGCCCCTTCTTGTTTGTACACACTGTCCACCATGCTACTTTCTGTCCCCTACCCTCATCAGCCTGCCTAGCCTTTTAGCTGAGGAGGACTAAACTCAGTTCTCTGCAAGGTCTGTCAATGCTGCTCCTGAGTTGGCCAGAGAGATCAGCACTGCCCCCATCCTGGGGATTCTGTGTGCTGCTTCCCCAGTCCTAGCAAAGTGAAACTGAGGTAGTGCTGTGAGCTGTGCTCTTCTACTGCAAGTTAATCCTGGAGTGCTGCCTCAGCCCCCATCCGTGGTCCATTTCTGCTTTCACTGAAGGTCAGTACCAGAACTTTCGATGGGGGCCTTTGTCCTTACCATGCACTGTAGTAATCTCTAAATCTGATATAGGAAAAAAAACAAAAACCCACCACCCCTGTCTCCCACATTGCTCAGGGCTACAGAATTACACACAATCTGGCATGCTGTGTGCCTGCATGGTGTGAAAAATTATGGGATGTTTTGCTGAATTAAGAAATTAAAATACACTGGAATTCTCTCCCAAGTGAAATTCCTGTACTGACATTTATTGCATGTTTTTGAACTTGAGAAGTGAGAATGCTGTGGAATTTTTTAGAGTCGGGATATCAAAGGAAAACATTTCTCTCTTATGCTGGAGTTAAACTCTAATCACTGTTCAGCTCTCTTGGAATTTGGCAGCATACCAGTGCTCCTTCCCTTTAGTAGGTCATGTGGAAATACTAGCATGTTTTCTAAAAGAAACTCTCAGCTCTTTTCAACTACTTACATGGATGCGACTTTCCTGTTTAAATTGAGTTCTAACTGCTTCAGAAATTGCATTTTCCCTCAAATAAGCACTATTCACATCTACAGTTTTGTAGGTGTAATCATTCAAATATTTCAAACACAATAACACCTTTTAATTGCAACTTAATCAAATATTCTACCCCTGAAAATGTAATATAATTATTGTGATGCTCACTATATGCAATGTTTGCTTCATTTTCATCTAGGTTTCTATTAATCTGAAGTTGTCCATATGTTTACCAAAGGCTGTAAATCTTATATATATGAACAAAAGCAATTTTGTTCAGTTATAAGGGTGACACATGCTTATGGATTCTCTTCCCCCTGCTCTTTGCCCAGATTATTGATTGGCTTTAAGATAGAGCCAGAGTACTGGAGATATTTTCTGATAGGCAACAGTTAATTCTGTCCAAGGCTGGATTATGTATTCTATGCTAATGTGGTATTGTGCAGCTCCTTTATGTACGTAATAGGTACACTGAATTCAGTCTCTGTCCCAAAGAGCTCACAGGCTTATTTTAAAAAGTTATCTTAAAGTAACATAATCTGTTTTGGATGAACACAGTAACCTTTAGCCTGGATCAATATCTGAAATGTATTTTATACATTTAATATGTATGTATTTTCTTTCAAACACTATATAGCAAACTCTATAAAGGCACTGCCTCTGTGTCAGGCAAGGATTCTGTGTAAAATGTGGGCAGAAACCACAAAAGCCTTTGCTGACTTGGTCCTGGGAAGCCAGCCCACCCATCTTTCCATAAGAATGCCATGGAATGTCCCAATATGGCTCAGTATATTGACATCAGGAAGCACACCACTGGTGGCTGAAACTGTGCATGCTGGTGCCCCAATACTTTTACTTAAAACATATGTTAAGGCAAGCTATGGTTCAAATGACACTATCAGCATAGCTCGTTAGGGAAATTCCTCACCATTGCAGAAGTAACCAGAGACTACCAGAAGGGATAGAGTATTAATCATTCTTTCCCCCGTGTTTGCTCACTTTTGATGATAAATAATGTGGGGCCCTTCAGTGTTTTCATCCACAGTTCTCAAAATGCTCTATAAATATGAAGTTGGACTTAGGGATGTTAAGGACTAGTTGACTCCCCCCCCCCCTTGCTGCCTCTATCAGAGGCAGCAAAGGGGGAGGGAAGAGGGTACTTCAAAGCCTCAGTGCTGCCCAGCTGAGTCCAGGATCAGCTGTGCGCCGCTGCCCTTTTGGAACCCCGAAGCGGCGTTCAAAGGGGCAGCCCTGCACAGCTTGAGCCTGGGATCAGCTGTACGGCACTCAGGGTCAGGACTCCCCAGCTGACCCCGGCTCCACATGGCATTTCAAATCGGCAGTGCAGCATGGAGTCCCCCGCTGACCTCAGGCTCCATGCTGCACTGCCACTTTGAAATGCACAAGAGCCCCGCTGGGGAGTCTTGTGCATTTCAAAGTTGGCATGCTGCGTGCAGCCCAGAGTCAGTGGGACATCCTGCTGGTCCCGGGCTGTATGCAGAGTTCTTCATTCCTCCTTTAAAATGTACAAGAGCCCAAGCAGGGCTCCATCAATTAACTGTTACTTAACATCCTTAGTTCAACGCCTGATCCCTTGGCTCCCCATTTCACAGAGTGATGGTATAGAGGAGTTAAGTGACTGGCCCAAGGCCACACAGGAGAGCTGTGGTCTCCCACTTGTTTTTCACTCACATTCCTCAACTGCAGCTGATGGCATTCTCTTGCAGCATGATATTATGTTCTGACTGAAATGACAAGGGATAATTCAAAATCATGTTGGTTTTGTAAATGTTTTGCTTTAAACCATTCTGTTCATGGTTATTTTGTAAAAGCTCCACGCCACCCACTCCTTAACAAATTATAAATGTGGCACCGACAATGTCACTTTGAGTTGTGAAAGCCCTGGTGCTTCAGGAGCAGCCATGCAACACAGAATGAAAATACCATGCAGTGGCTACCACTTAGCTCTGATGTTTCCTGCAAGCAAAGGAGCTTTGTGAGATGTACTTGGATTTCCCTGTGGACTCAGGAATCTTGAAAGTAGAGCGGCTAATGAACTTTTTAGTCCATCAAGTCCAGCCTGTGCCAGTGCAGGATTTTAACTAGCACATTGCCATGCTTGGCATGTGTGTCCCAAGCAATGGGGATCCAACTGTTTCCCTTGCATAACAATTCCACAAGCTAACTGTCCTGTAGGACAACACTGGGGCACAACAGGATCACAGGGAAAAATGCGGTTTATCCAGCATCAGGGGATATGTAGAAAAGCTATTATTCAAACAGCTTCTATCACCACAGTAGAGTAGAGGGGAGCTATAGGGCAGCCCCCACAGGCCAGTCACCATCAGCCTGTTCTTCACATTGCTAACCCTGCAGTGATGGAGAGTAAATTCTGGTCTACACTAGGGAGTTATTTTGAAATAACCCCCCTTATGTCAAAGTCCAAATCCTACTCTGTTGCCTCATCATGTTGTAGAGGTGACTCTGGGCTCTTGAAGGCTATGCCAGCAGAGCATAAGCTCTGGCAGGTTCTACCAAGCTGGAAAAGTTTTGAATATGGTGGCCGACTGTGTCTCCACTGTCCAAGGACCAGCCTAGCAAAGTACAGAGAGGTCCATCACCAGAAGGTTGGCCACCAGGCAACGATTTGGTCACAGCAACTATGAACATGATAATACAGTATGTCCTTCAGTCCTGTGCAGTTCCTCTTTGCTTCTGCAGTGATGGTGATAGTGGTGGATATGGGGGCAGAGGATGCCAAGAATCTTGCAATATTGAGACCGTACACTTGTTTTAATTTGTATGTTGGCACACTTAATGTGCAATCCGTCTCAAGCGATGAGCAGGTCGATATATTGCTAGAAGAATTGCATCATATTCACATTAATATTCTTGCCATAACGGAAACCAGAAGAAAAAGGAAGTCGTAGCAAAATGGAAGGATGGATCACAAATTCTTCTGGAAACAGCTGAGGGAAAAGTCAGGGGAGTTGGATTTACTGTGCACCTGAAGGTGGCAGGAAATATAATTTCATGGATAATTTTATCATCTCATTTCGGAGTCCTCACAATGAGTGTAGGCAAATGGGCCACCATGAAAATAATAGTAGCCTACGCACCAACGTCCACTATGGAAGACAAAGAAGTGGAAAAGTTCTATGAAGAACTTGATAGGTTTCTTCAGACTAAAACAACATATACAGTAGTGCTTGGTGACTTCAATGCCAAGGTGGATATAGAAGAAGATCGAGAAAACTACATCAGACAGTATGGCTTAGGTATGAGAAATGAGAGGCCAAAGGCTGGTCGACTACGCAGAAACCTCGCATCTATATATCATGAATACTTTCTTCAAGAAGAGGGTTGGAAGGTGAGGGACTTGGCAAGCGCTGAATGACGTAATAAGAAATGAAATAGTTTATGTCCCGGTGGACAAGAAGCAACTGGTTACAGATGTAACAGTCATTTCAAAATCAGCTGTGTGTATACAATCAAAGCATTGACTGGTTAGAGCAAGAGTCAAAATAAACATCAAATGGGAAGAAAGAATAAAAGTGAGAGTTAGGCACTGCATGTGGCAGTTCCGCCCAGATCTGTTTAAGTATGCTGTCAACTCTGAGTTGTGGGAAATGGAGAAAACTGAAGATAGTGACTCCGATTACTACCGCTTTTTAGCAAAGTTCAACAAATGTAAAACTGCTGCCACTGTGAAGAAGCCAAAGGAGCCCAGAAGCCAATTTACCCAGCAAATGCTTGATATTCTTACCAAGTGGAGAGACATGGCAGCCAAGTGTGATACCGGCCTGGAGTATAAGCTTGTCTGTAAAATGTTGAAGAGAAAAATGATAGAAGATCATGAGCAGTATCACCTTGCAAAACAGCAAAAAGCAGTTGAAGAGAAAATGAGTTTGTGAAGAGCTCGACATGAAATCCAGCTAAGCCAAACTCTTCCAAGTGTGTTTGTTGACAAAAATGATAGAAGACCAACAAACAGACGTGAAATGGAACAAATCTGCTGGTGCTTTTATAGCGAAATATTTTCATCAGCAATAGCAGTGGAGCCATTGTAACTGAGCTTCATCACTCCCGAACCTGATGTGGTCCGCGAAGAAGGGGCAGCAGTCCTTCAGAAGACGAAGTTGGGAAGAGCAGCAGGTTTAGACCAAGTACATGCAAAAGAACTTTGTGTGGGAGGTGATACACTTTTAAAAGCACTTAGAGATTCTAAAGATACATTAAAGAGGGGAGACTCCCAAAAGATTGGCAGAGATCGTGAACTGTTCTTCTGCCAAAAAGAGGTGACCGAGAAGACATTTGCAACGATTGACCCATCTGCCTGCTTTCTCGTCTTTATAAGGTCTTTATGAGAATTATCTATACCTGTATTGAGGGTGTCCTTAAGGAAAATATGAGAAGGGAATAGGAAGGCTTTCATAGGGGATTCTTCACAGTGGACTATATTTTTGTGGTCACACAGCTGACTAAAAGGTGTAGAGAGTACAGGATCCCACTATGCTTGTTGTTCATTGACTTTAAAAAAGACTTTGACTCGGTGGAACAAAATGCAGCTTTAAGTGCTCTCCTTTCATAGGGCGTTTCAACTGTGTATGTTAGAATCATACAAGATTCCATGATGGACGCAACTACAGAAATAATGCTTTTTTATGACTCCTTGATCATTGAAGTTGAGCAAGGCGTAAAGCAGGGGGATGTTTGTTCACTGAAGTTTTTGCCAGTATCCTGGTAGACATCCTGTGGAAGATCGAAGTGAAAGATGGATTTCTGATTGATGGTGAGGTTCTTGATTTGCTCCTTTTCACAGATGACATTGTCCTAATTGTGTCAAAACCTGAAACATTGCAAACCCTCCTCAATGACATTGGTAAGAACATAAAGGAGATTGGCCTGACCATCCACACTGGAAAAATGCGGTGGATGAAAAACGCATATTGTTCAGAGAACTCCATAAAGCTAGATGGACAGACCATCAAGTTGGTGGATCAATATGTATATCTTGGGCAAGCATTGCAGGTGGACAGTGAGTTGGGCTGGGTGTTGAGCAGGAGGAGGAGGTCGGGCTGGATTGTCTTTGGGAATCTGCGCAGCATTTTTGTTGATACCGAACTTTCCACCACTTTGAAAGCCCATCTCTTTAACACCAGTATCCTTTTGGTAATGCTGTATGACTGTGAAACCTGGAACATGACGCTTACAGAAGAATTAAAGCTGCAAACCACCCAAAGAGCAATGGAAAGATGCAAGGTGGGTGTAAGTAACTAGCATGTTACTATCGACAATTTCCACCCAAGAAGTGGTGTCAACAATATCATCCAAGTTATGTACAATTGGAAAAGGAGATGGGCTGACCCTGTAGTGAGACTGAGGCACAACAGATGGACAGCATGTATAATTCATTGGTATCCACGAGACGTAAAAAGAACAAGAGGAAGGCCTCCAGTTGGGTGGATCCTTTATGGAGGATTCATGGAAGGACATGGACAAGAACCAGAGAAAACAGGACAGCATTGAAAAGTTGCAATCTGCATCGCTGGTAAGACTATTTGCATAGATGAAATCACAGATCTTTCAAGCATCCAAGTATGTTAAAGTAATAAGTGGAGCATCTACACTACTAAGCCCATTATTTTGAAATAACAGGCTGGTTATTTTGAAATCTGTACTCCTGCTTTCTTCAGGCAATAACACTAATTTCAAAATAGTTATTTTGAAATATCATGTGTGTGGATGTTCTGCTGCTGCTATTTTGAAATAACTACTCCCCAGCGTTATTTGAAGTAATTACTCCACAGTGCTTCCTACGGCTCTAAGTCAAGGTAGCATGTCCACAATAACGGAGCCTATCTCAGACTAATTTCAAGGATCCCGCATAGTGGGGACATGCTATTTTGATTTTGTTATTTCGGGAGTTACTATTTCGAATTTAGTTATTTTGAAATAATTTCCTAGTGTAAACATGCCCTAAGTGTGGAAATCCAAGGGAATAAGGAGAAAAAGACAGTCGATGTAATGACACGGTGGATGTGAAATCCTGGGAGCATTAATAAATATAAAAATACAGTGTATAGAAATGTGAATTAGAAAAAACAGTGAAAAAGTAGAGAACGAGTGAGAGAGATGAAGGGATAAAAGAGGAGGCCAAAAAGCTACAAAGAGGCAACTTCTAGGATCATTTTATTTATTAAATTCTGTATTTGATTATTGTTCCTTTGCAGACATTGGAGAAAATTGACTGTTTTGAGTAATGCATTAATATTGCTAGTTGTCTGTTCCAGTTATGATAGCATATTAGTGCTGTTTCTTCATTTCTTCCTGCTTTCTTCTTATTAATTATGCCTATTTTGTTGTCTTATTTCCTCCCCGTGTTCATAGTTCTGTAGTGGACTGAGTTATGGGTTCATTACCTCTATTCTCAACACATACTTTCTTGTTTTTCCTTCTCTGCATTGGATGGATCACTAAATGAAAGTTTGCCTGCTATCTAGAAATCAAGCCTTCCATGGATCACAAATTCTGTGTATGAACATTGTCTCCTTTCATTAAAAAAAGTTTGCTATACAGGTGTTACAAGTCAGTGTGGGAATCAAACGGAGATAGCTCAGCCTCCTTTGGCTACTGCTAAAACATTACTCACTACCAACTGAAGAGACAGATCTCTGGATGATAAAGAAATGTCAGAAGTGCAAATATTTGCTCATGGAATATACCTGATGGTATCAATTACAAATATGTATTTTGCATAGGAGAGGTTGACAATGTGAGGGAGTTAATTCCTGTACTTTTGAATTCTCAGTTCAGGCACCATGACAGTACTATTAATGTGCACGTTCTCTCTGAATATATAAGGTTTTAGAAAATGTATGTAGCTGCATTCATATACATTTATTTGCCATATTATGTTGTACCTCTCTTGTAGATTATGATAGCATTTTTGTGTACAGAAAAATTGAATGTCTCTGAATGTTATCCCTCCTAGGTCTGTATGCACAGTTATGTTGTGGCTATAGACTACATCTTGCCTTTGCACTGGGTTTGCTAATTTAAAATTTCACTTAAAAATATTCTAGCCCTTATAGAAAATGAATACAAACTAATGTAGGGTGTCTTTTAGAGTTTATGGACATTCTGCAACCGTAGTTCTAAGAAATGAAAACTGCCCTATATGGTTCAATAGATTAACTTTGAAACCTAAAGAAAATTTTGAAAATCTCAACTGTGTTAACTATTTCACTGCTGATCAGCAGTAAAAATATCCAACAACTCTGTTTATCCCACACAACTCTGATCCCTCTTGGGAAACCAAAAGTCTCCTACCAAATTATTGTAATAGCTAACTGAGATTTATGGAATTGTGTTTTATCCAAGTGTTTTATCCAAGAATACAGCAAAATGAAAATTGAAAGTGTGATGGAGACAGCACAAAATAAGTTGAATTTAATAGCAAAATAACACATAGGCCATTATATTGACATCATATATTTGTGTTAATTTTTGGATTTAATACATGTATAATTAAGTTCAAGTTTTAAATCTTTATTGAAAATTGAAGGTGAGTTTTCAAAACTGCCCAAGTGAGTTAAATACTTGTGCCCAGATATTCAAAAGAATCTTGACCACTGTTCCCACTGACTTTCAGTTTTTCACTTTTGGGAAAATCCCACCCTTAGTCTTTAATTTCTTTTTAATTTAAATTAATTTATTGTAAAACTGCCAATTTGCTGTGCCAAATTATTGTGGAATTCAAGGTTAGCTTGTCAAAAAGTAGGGGGGACTGGAAAAAAACAACCCTGTGAGATGTTTTCCTGTTTGTTACCTACATTTCATTCTGATTTTCTTCTGACCTGCTGTACCACAGAGTAGATGGCACCTTGGTTATAATACTGCCATCTACTACCATAAATAGTTCCTCTTTTTCCTTGTTTACCCTTCTTAAATATTTGCAAACTGATCTCATAATTCTCCTCCTTCACCTATTAGACAATAAATAAGGTCAAAGCACACAACAACCTGCTCAGAAAACTGGCTGGAACGACATGGGTCATCAACACCTAGATTTTATGCACTTCGGCCTTGGCACACTATTTATTCCAGAGTGGAATACTGCACTCCAGTATGGTTTCACTCATCTCACACAAAAATGACTGACATACAACTTAATTCCACCATGTGTGTCACCATCTACCTTGGTTACCAGTTCTTTGCAATATTGATCCACCTTGTGTTTGCAGAGAGGAAAATGTAGCAAAGCTTGTGATGAAACTGAATGATATGCAGTGTCTACTGTTTATTAAAAACTTGATTAATCCATTCCATGGTTATCTGTCTGCACATTGCCTATTGTAGAAAAAATTTACTGTGTGAGGGATTTACAGTAAAGGACGCATAGTAGGTTTCATGGTCCACAGAGTGACTAATAATTACCTTGTCTTGGATCCCACTTAGTGTCAACCTGGGTTTGATTTATGGAAATGCAATGAAGCCTTCTAAACCAGTTTCGGATTGGACAAGGAATTTTTGCTACAGAAGAATTTTGGTAGCATTTTAGAGAAGTCATGGTTTGTGATAACTCACGCTGACGCATATTATTGAGGACTGCAAAATTACTTAGCTTCCTGGAGGTCTTTGTGCTTTGAACACTGTTAAGAACATTGTGGGTTAGTTCAGTGTTTCTCATCCTTTTTCTATAAAGTACCCCCTTTAAAAAAAAATAAGTACCTCCCAGTACCTACAGTTTTCAGACACAGAAAATTTTTTTCAACCATTGCAACACATTTGTTTAAACAACTTAATCGTAGCCAGGCAGGCGATGAAATTTTTGGGTGTAAAAAGTACAAAAATAATAAAGCACTGTAAAACTTAAAACAAAAATTCAGTTTTCTCCAAATTTCAGTTGTGTTGACATACCCTCCCCCCAGCCTTTTCTCGAGTACTCCTAAGGGTACTCTTACCACTGGTTGAGAAACACTGGGTTAGTTTGTCCAGCCTGCATAAATCAAATAACAACAATCTCTTAGTAAAATAGGACATGACTGAACTAACAATGAACACCATATGAGTCCCATTCTCTTCATATAGCTCTCACTGCAGGACTGAGGTCTTAATCTCTGAGAGTCCTTCTAGTTTCTTAAATCCTGTTGCTCTTCTCCATATTCCCATTAATTAATTGTCTCAGGAAGCATTGACCACACAGTATTTCAGCTGTGGTCACCCCAGAGCTGTGTAAAAAGCTTCTTTCTGTGACCTCTGCACAAACCATCTGTGACCTATTATTGCTTTGGGGGTTTGTTTTAAATATTAACATCACAGCACTTTATAAAGAGGGAATGGTTTGTGGCCTGCTTTCCCATGCAGCAGAAAGCTGGCCTGGTGTAGTGCATAACAAGGTGGGAGTCTGAGTTTTTTGCCCAGCTTTGCTAGGTGATTTCTGTATGAACTTGGATGAACCACAAAGTCACTCGCCCATCCCCTGCCTTGGTTGCCCCATTTATAGAAGTGGGATCATCCCACCACCTATCTTGGCAGAGACTTCGAGGCCAAGGGTTCTTAGGTTGTGAAGTGCTTTGGGAGATTTGGTGGGGAGGAGCACTAGCGCCGGGCACGGGCCAATCTTCAATCCACGATCATCTTCTGCCTTCTAGGCTTCTCTCCTCAGCCGTACCTGTGACACAAATCCGTCTTCCCAGAAGACTTCAGCATGGACTACTCCAAGCGACATTCATTTTGCCCCCTTTCTACCCTGCTGCTTCTCCCATTCCGGATGCGCAGGACTCTCTCGGGGCACGTCCCACGGATGGCCGGAGCCTGGGGCGGAATCCCGGGCACGGAGAAGCCCTACAGTGCTGCCCGTGGGCCTGCACCCGGCCCTTTCTCTGGGGAGGGGGCCCTGTGCCCAGCCTGTGGGGGGTGGAGCGGCCGCTCCCCGGCACGGCGGCCATCCCTGACCCGTTTCGTGGGGAGCGGGCCGTTCCTCACGCTGCGGCCGGCTCCGGGCCGGGCCGGGCCGGGCCAGCGGCGCAGGTAGCAGACCCCGCTCGGGGCAGGCGCCTCCTGGCCCCGACGCGCCTCAGGGCGGGCTCTCTCCGCCCTTTCCGCTCAGCGGCAGCGGCAGGGGGCGGAGCAGGCGGCGGCGGCAGCAGGAGCCACTTCTCCGGCCGGAGCTGCCCCTGCGTAGGACAACAAGGGGGATCCCCACCGGGCAACTCGCGCCCGCCCGGCCTAGGCAGCTGAGCCTGGGGCGCCACCGCCAGCACCAGGCACCCACCGCCCCAGCCCGGCACTCGCGGGGGCGCGGCTCCGCTCTCCAGAGCAGCGGCGCCCCGGGGGTGGGGAGCCGGACGCCCTCCCCGGGGATTGCGGTGCCAGCGGCGGGGGTCCCTTGGCGGGGCTGGCGGAGCGGGGCCGGGCGCCGCACCATGCTGCCCCCGCTCTCCCTGCGCCCGTCCGCCTAAGGGAGGGAGCCCGCGCCCGCTCCCCGCGCTGCCATGCCGCCGGCGCTCCGCTAGGCGAGCCCGGGCTCCGGCAGCGGCTCGGGACCCGACGGGCGGCGATCGCGGCACCTCACCCAGAGCCCTCGGGCGGCGGCGGCGGCGGCACCATGAGGAACGGCGAGGACCTGGAAGGCTTCGATGGCGAAGCGTCCAGCACCTCCATGATCTCCGGGGCCAGCAGCCCCTACCAGCCCACCACCGAGCCCGTCAGCCAGCGCCACGGGCTGGGCGGCCTCCGCTGCGACCTGGACTATCTGCGGAGCGCCTTCGGCATGATCAAGATCACCGAGGTGGTAGGTACCGCGCCCCGGGCAGGGCAGGGCCGGGCCGGGTTCGACCAGGGACGCAGTATCCGTCGCCTCTCCACATGCGCGTCAGCCCATGAGCAGGGTATTGGGATCCAGGCCCTTTGCCCCAGTGGGGTGTTGTTCCTCCCCCTGCTTCGGCCCCCTCCTTGCTGCGGGGGGAGGGTGGTGTATGTGTGTGGGGGGAGGTGGGAAGCAGAGGGGTTCGTCCCTGCGCCCCCTAGTCCGTGAGGATCGCGGGAGTTGGAGCGAGCTCTGTTGCGCTTCAGGTGGTACTTTAACCTCCCCCTGTCCTTCATCTCGCTCTGCTAGCACGAAAGGTTTCTGCTTGCATGGCCCTGCTGATAACTATTAGCACTGCCACCTCCTTCGGGTCACGTTAGGCTGGAAGGTTAAAAGAACCCTTGTGGTGTTGGTGGGTGTCCTAAATCCCATCGGGGTCGGTTATAAATTCTACCCCCGCCCCCCCATTTTCTTGGTTGGGTTAGTTTCACTTGTGCTAATGGTTGCTTGATGGTCTTATTTTTAAGAGAGGGAGACCTGGGAATTCTGATCTTTTGATATATGAGGCAGCAGGTGAGGGGCAAGTTTGTGAGTCCCTTTTCTGCCTCACATCGATTCATCATCTGGTAAACAATTCACCCATTGTTTCTGTGTTGCTGAGTCAAAAGTGTGTAGGAGATGGTGTGTTTGATGTTTTGTAGGTGTATTCCCTACCCCAGACTACTTTGGCTTGGTTTATGTGTATATGCGCTACTCAGCTGTTAGTGTACTTTTAGTTGTAAAGATGTATAAGCTCACTGCTAAAATACCACTTTGCATGTTTAGAGCTCTATTGAGTAGATGTGGGACCTGGAGAACAGAGGTTCTGGTGAAGTGAAAGTGATATTAGCTCTGGCATTTTTTTGTATATAAGGAAGTTTTATTAAAAATGTGTTTAGGAAACAAACTTCATTTTTAAAACAGCCCGTGCTTTCCTATGTGCCATTTGGATTCCACTTGTTCACTTTCTTATATTGTCAGTGGGTGGATTCAGGACTAAACTGTATGTGTACAGATTTGTAGCTGGCCAGTACATAGCTTTTGATATCATTGCAAGCATTGTCCAATTATGAAGGTGACCAGTTAATCTACTTTTTTTTTTAATTTGAGAAGAATATTATTTTTATTAAACTGTGATTGAAGAGAAGTAGGATCTGCGCATCTGGATACCTGTACCATCAGAGTATCATGACTTTTGATTATTGAAGAAGTAACTAGTTGTGCAGCTGACAGTCTGTGGCCCAATTTTGCCCTTTTATGAGTCCTACTTCTGTTGACTTAAAGCAACACTGCAACTTGAACTCTAGTCAGCTCAATAAATGAATTGAAATAGCTTTCAGTCCTACACCTGCATTTGAATCCCACTACTGAATTGTGTTTTATTTGATTTGCAGGATCAGATGGGAGGACTTACCCATTGTGCTATATATTGTGTAGACATGCCATAAAAAGACAGTCTAGGGTGCCGATCCTACACAGATTCTCAGTGTATAAAGTTAGCACATGTGTGAGTAGTTTCCCTTGACTTTAGTGGGATTATTTTTAGCATATAAAGCAAAGCATGTGGCTATGTCTTTGCAAGACTGGGACCTATACTGCTGGCAAGGTTCAAAGGTAGAGGAAACACACAGTAGGAGAATAAATGGGAGAGCACAAAGTAGCTGTAAATCTAATGAATTGTATTAGTAAAAATTCCTAATTCTTGTAGTTTTACACACTTTAGTTTTTAATTTTTTTTGTCCTTGGTTGTGGAAAATTTTCACAAGCAGAGGACACTCATGAAAGTTCGATCTTGCAGGTCAGTAATTTCATTTGCAGTAGTTCCAATGGGCACTGCTTGTCCTCATACATGTTGCTCACTTCTGTACTTGCAAGTTCAGGCCTTATCTGACTGAAGTGGTGTTAAATGCACAAATAAAAACACATTGAAGAAATAGAGAAATATTTTAAAATTTATTTTAGATAGTAAACGTCATGTATTAACAATTTTATAGTAAATGTTTTTAATATGTGTGATAAAGATATTACTATGTGTGTGTGTCTTTTTTTTTTAAATATG
Organism: Pelochelys cantorii; assembly: GCA_032595735.1. NCBI lineage: Eukaryota > Metazoa > Chordata > Testudines > Trionychidae > Pelochelys > Pelochelys cantorii. The sequence continues at coordinate 27,020,166 of CM064339.1, forward strand.
TGAGTATAGCCGTCCAGTGTATGTCCAAGATGCATTCCAAAAAACTTGGACGTATAGCAAAACAACTTAAAGTGGGGATTTTTTTTCCTGTGGCTGACTTCCATTTGCACAAATTGGGGTTGTTGTCCGCTCCCCCGCCCCCCGACTTAAGAGTGGGAAATGCTTATAATGCATCAGTTCCTACAAGCATCAACAACTTTTGTGTGAAATGGATGTATACTGGGGCAACTTAGAGCAGGGACGCCTTGTACCAAGGCAGCACAGTATTATATTGTGATTTTTCTAGGTGTTTTTGTACATGTGTGTGTGTCTGGGATGATACTGTTTATCTTTCACATCTGGCTTACTTTATTAGTGGGTTTTGTTTTACCAATTCTGTTTCTGATGATTGCAAATTTAGGGATTTTTTTTCTATCTTCCTGGAGATGCCACTCTATAACCTAGAAATTACAGTTTTGTATAGTTGTATGAGCAGTGCATCAGGGAAGAGATGTATATTACGTTTTTTTTCCTTCTTCTTTTCTCTCTCAAATGCTCCCTCTCTTACTGGCAGATAATTTGCACAAGATTCAGAAATTATAGTGGGCATATGACGTATTAAAAATTAATACAGTAGAAAGCACTTATTTTCAGACTTAATTTAAAATATATTCAGGGTATTTTTCCTTCAATATCATGCAAGTGTTAACTTTTTAAATCAGGGGTTTTGAACTAAATGATTGTAAAATATGTTGATTCTGGGATACTTCTACGACTAGATTGCATATTTGAATAAAGAAGAATACTTACTATATTATCAGTCTCTCTCTTCATCTCCCCTCAAAAACACCATGCTCTTGTAGTATGTGGTATTGAGCATCTTAGGTCCTATGTCCTGAGAGTAGCTCCATTGGAATTAATAGGACTAGTGTTATGTTTGAGTGTGGGGCCTAAGAAACTGTCGTCAATGTGCAACATGCGCCTGTTGTTAGCTATACAAGTGCTAAGGGTCCTGTTTTCTGGCGGTAGCAGTGCCGGAGTTGGTGTTTTCTAACATGCTTGAAATAGTCTGCCATAGGACTTCTTGTTTCTCTGGTCTACTATTTTCTCCTCTTGCAGTTACTGCAGTACACCCCTCCTTTCTTGGCAAGTCATATTTAATATTTGAAGTTTAAATGAAGATTTGAAGACTATAAATAGGTTTCTAAATTTTGATTTTGTTTCAAAGAGCAAGCCCCAAAGACATAACAGTATGTTTCATAAAAACTTTTTAAAAAATCCTACTAGGAAAGAAATAGGAAGAACACATTGTACTGTACTTACAAACTCAGGAGGCTCCTTATCGGCTTAGCAAATATTTTGCTACATTTAGTCCATTGTTAATGAAAAGGTGTATGTGGACTAACCTTAGTGGAACTAAAACATGCTTTGTATGGTTTTGATAAATGTAATCTATTTGTCACGTACGGTGAGACAGAATTTACCAAGACATGTAGAGGTTTTTGACATGAGTCTGAAGCATACTGATGTTCTACCATGGCCTGGCATATTTGGGTTCTGGATATTCATATTAGTAAGTAGGAATTTCAGAGCGAACATCGGACATTTGCAAAATAGCAAATAAGCAAACAAACCCTTTTAGAAAGAAGGTGGCAGGGAGGGTATGATGGAGTGTACCAACTTCATACTGGCTTGGGAGGGGTTAAGCAGGCCTGTTTGGCTGAGAAGGCCCTCCCCCACAGCCCTGCTAGGCATGCTCCAACTGCAGGCCTAGTATAAAAGCCAGGGGAACAGCTTACTGAGGGCTGACCGTAGGAGGGGAAGGAGCTCCTGTCTGAACACATCAGCAGCTACTGTGGTGAGCGGATGCTAGGGAAAGCAAGTAACTGGGAGGACGCAGGTGGGGAAGACTCCAGCTGGTGGTCAGGGTAGGAAGTAGCCCAGGGCGGGAAGCTGGAGGCCTCCTGGCAAGCTTAGCGTGTTTCGTGCAGATTCCCTGCTGACCCAGTGGTGGGATATGCCCACCACTGACAGGGTCCTGGGCTGGGGCCCGGGCAAGGGGGGAGGACCCAGGTCTCCCTTCCCCTGCCCCCACTGATCCTCAAAGTGGGGTTGTGCCTGGCCATTGGGCCTTACTGCCCTGTGGACTGGGGTTACTGTAGACTTGGCCCTTGGCCCATACTGCCCCATGGACTGGGGGTTACTATAGACTAGGTCACTGGGCCTTGCTGCCCCGCTGCTAGAGGCTATAGGCAGGGGGGCCTGATTACGGGGTGAAGCCACACAGACGGGACTCGAGACCCACCACCCGGCTTCCCCGAGGACGGGGCTTCCCACCCCGTGACTGAGGGGAAGAGTAAAAACAGTGCATTCCAAAATGTAGTTTAGTCACTTATTTGACAAGTGTGTTGTTTTAATTATTTTAATGTTTAACAGCGATACTGTCAGTGTTCTGTAGTAGTTTGTAAATGTAATAAAGGCCACAGTACAGCATTCCAAGTCTTTGAGAAGTGTGGGTGCAACAGTATGCACATTAAAGAGGTTCTACATTATAGTAAATACAGACTGGTACAGGAAGGATTAAATTAGTGTGTGATGTATGTGTTGTAATGCAAATTCCCTTATTCAATAGACATATGATTGAGAGGATAATTTATTAATTCAGGACAGATACTGCCACTTATTAATCTCTATCCATTCAAATAACTGCTACATATGTTTACTGCTTTATCATGGGTTTTGGCATTACTGCTGAAATGATTGCTAATCCAAATGTACATTTTGTTTCTCAAAAAAAAAGGGGAGACAGGGAAGGGAAGGACACATGACTGAAGAATATGCAGGCAACCCCCGCACTTATGACCTAATTGGTTCCTGGAGAACTGTCATAAGTTGAACCCTTATTTCCCAGAGGCTCAGTAATAAAATGAGAGTTCGATTCCTGGCTGGGGGCTGTGTCAGGTGGAGGCAATGCAGTGTGAGCTGCTCGCTGTGCCGGGGGAAGGCGGCGCAAGCTGCTCTCAGAGCCAGCTGGCGGCTGTGCCGGGGGAGGGCGGTGCAAGCTGCTTGCAGAGCTGGCTGGAGGCTGTGCCGGATGGAGGCGGCAGCCGGAGCAGGGTGTTCGTAAATGCAGGGAGTCGTAAGTCGGGGGTCACCTGTAGTACAAATAGTTGTCTTCAAAAGAAGTCTGTAGTGATTCAAATTACCCTGTTACATGATTGAACATCATTGATAATGCTGGAGTGTGGCACTTGAGGCATGAAGAATAATTCAAGTGTTTTGTTAATAAATCTAGTATATATTTGAGAGAGCTTGTGTGTCTCTCCAGCTATCTGTTCAAGAACTCCTCCTAATGGTAAGAGCTTAGATCATCAAATTTAGTATTCAGCTTCCTCTTACCATAACTTAAAGCAATATAAGGGTGTGGTTGTGCCAGGAAAATGGAATGTGCCTGGAATGGGATTGCTTCTCATAAAACCACACAGAAAAGAGAATCACCGGGCAGGTGAAAGGAGCTGGCTAGAGCTGGAACCCCCCTCCCCCACCACCACCACCAATATCTGGAACTGCCCTAGTCCCAACCCTCCCACTCAGGTGATGCTTCTCCCCCCCTCCCCCAGATTTGTAAGAGACATTACTAGCTGTTTCCCTTCATCAAGGAGTGAAGGGAAAGTGAACAGTTTGTTACATTCCTCACTGTGGCGGGGGAGCTCATGGGATAGATGAGCTATGCACTTTGCTCTCGCTCTCGGACAGGAAGAGGAAGAGCAAGCAGCTCAGCCCTGGTATAAGCTTGAACACTATCTCCTCCCTCTCCCACCATCACAGTGTAAGATTGTTGGTCTATGTAAGGAAGGAAAATTCAAGCAGAGAGAGCTGTAAGGAAGAAAAAGCGAACACAAGAATGACAAATATGAAGGGGTTGGGGTGCAATGTCTGGGGGGATATGGGATCAGGAGGGGGCAGAGGTTTGGCTTATGTGGGGTAGAGGAAGGAGTGGGGGCCAGAGGGGTGGTTGGAGGGAAAGGCTGCGGTGCCAGAGGCAGGCTCTGGCTGGGAGACTTACCTGGGTGACTCCCAGACAGCAGCTCAGCCTGTTTCTCAGGTAGCTTCCTTGCCTTCCCTGGACAGACTGTAGGGGCCATGTACATCTGTGAATAAGAGCAGGGGGCAGGGGTGCTTCACATGCTACCTGTTTGAAGAACAGGCAGCTCCCATTGGCTAGAAACTGGCTAGTGGGATTGTGCTGGGGGTGGAGGCAGCAGTGAAGCCTCTGCCCTCCCTCCCCTGGCTCACAGCTGTGAAATACAAATGGTGTGACAGCTGCTTTTTGGAGCAGCATGCAGGGGCAAGTGGGGCAAGTAGGGAGCCTGCCTGAGGCTCCCTGCTGCATCCATGGGCTGGACCTGGTGGCTTGGTGGGCCAGATCTGGCCTGTGGGCCGTATTTTGCCCAGCCCTACTCTAAGGTGCCACAGGGCTACTTGTTTTTCAAGTTACAGACTAACACAGCTACCCCCCTGAGACTTAACCTAATGTGCAGCCTAAAGTTCTCTTTCTCTATTTCATCTAAATACTTAGTATGTTTGCACTATAGGAATAACTTCAGTTTAACTACATTGCTGTAGTTATGTCAGCATAACTCCATTGTGTAAATGCTGCCCACACCAACTTGAATGTTGGAAGCTACATCAACGGAAGCATTCTTCTGTCAACCTCATAGCTGTGTCAGTTGGGGTGTGGAACTGAATGTAGCCACCAGAGCAGGATTATGGTGTTTGTTTCTTGTGATTTGATGCCTGTGAAATTTTATCTAAGTATTGAGAATTTGAATCCTCCTACACTATCATATAATTTTCTGGTATCCCCAGAACCTATTTACCATTTACTAGACAGAGCTGAAAAATCCATAATTACACCCTTGAGAAAAGTTACTTCCATTTCTAAACAAAAGACAGGTGAGTCAATAATTCACACCCTGATGTAGTGAGAGCTCCCTTCTCTTGCCTTGGATTTAAATTTTTTCTTTCTCTGCTTTCACTTTCCCCGTGTGCTTTCTTCCTTCTACTAACTTTTCCTTCCCTTCCACTCTTTATGAATTTATCTGCATTATTACCTCTTTCCTGACTGCATTCTGTTCCTTTAAGAGGTCTTATTACTGATAATATATTTAAGCAAGCTTTTCTAGTAGGCACGTCCCACACCTTATGTGTGCAAGCTTTCTGATTCCAGCATCCTGTGCCTTCTGACGGGCCCCAACTGAAGCTTCTGATTACAATGTTCCATCTTTGTTCCTGTTAAATCTACTTGAATGTCAAAAGGTATATTAAACCTCATGCATCAGAGCTTTAGACCTTATCCTGATATTTACTAATTAAGGACTGATTAATGTGGAGAAAGATTATCCCACATTTGCCTGCTGTGTGGTTCTTGTACCTTCCTCTAGTTGGTGGTTCTATCCTGAGATGTGATACTGGGTTAATTGTACCTTGGAGTTGACAGTTTTGTCTTCCTACTTCATATTTTTTGCTTCTAATTTAAAGTATTGTTATTAGATATGACCTGGAATTTTCATAATAGTTTTTGCTGTGTTAAGGCATAAGATTTTATTTTACTTTATTTAGACTAGAGTGTAAGCTCTTTGGTCCAGGACAGTGGACTAGGAACTTTGAGGGAAGGTGACAGTTTTGGCATTGTAAAAATAGTAATGGCCATTGAAAGTAGTGATGAAGAAACATAAAGATTATAATTACTGTCTTACAAATTAATTACCAATAGATAGTTTTGTACATAAATATGGTAATAAACTCTGCTAAAGGAATAGACTGTATAGTCTGAGATGCTTGCTAGATGAAAGTTGCTATCGGATTTGGTGCAAAGTAAGGTAATTATTAATATTGTTCTTTGTTGATACTTCAAAACAATATCCAAGTGCCTCTTGTGGTTCTGTAATCACTACTTCATGATTCCTTACAGCTTATATTTTATTGTTTAGTATAGGATATGTGCTTATACCACCTATCCTAAATATTGGTTGCATTTGTGGCATCAGTCTTAGAAATGGTCTCTTTGAGGTGATATTTCAGTAGACTTTTTGTACACATTTAGTAATTCTACTGGGATAAATCATATCTATCATTTCTTTGAAATTATTTTGACAATTTCCTCTTCGGGAAACCTCCCCTCTTTTTAAGGTTTTTAGCCCACTTTAATATACAGTAAGATTTTTATGTTCATACTTACCATAGCAGTTATTCAAGGAGAAGTAAAGACAAAATAACTCTTTACATGTTTGTTTGTTTTTTAATTATATTGCTTGAAAAGCTCCTGAAAAAAACAGCTAGAAAAAAGAAGCTTTTGGAAAGTAGTGATCTCTGCATGCAGTAGAGTGAATGAGTTTCTCTTTCTGCTTTGCCAGACTTTCTCGCCACCTAGCAACAATAGAGAATAAATAATGCCAGCCTTTGGCTGTAAAATATTCAGTCTGTTTTTGGAGTATGTCCTCCAATCTACTGTATATTAAATGTCTATCTAAGTTAACTCAGTTTTAAATCCTACATCTCTGAAGAAATTCTTTTTGGTGGCTGAGGTTGCTATTATATTCTGTTTTTACTACCAGGATTAATGGATGTTGGCATAGTGAATTGTGTGGTTGAAGTGTGACTGTATTCTGAAAAGTTTCTTGGTCCCCTTTGTGAGTCTTCTGGTGGAAAAATTCTTTTTTGTTGATGAGCTTTGTTAGTGACTTAGTTATAGGTTGAAATCTACATAAGGAAAAGGACTAGAGATTTATTGTAGGTTTTATGTCTCTTCTCCAATCCTCCCACCCCCCTTTTTCTTTTTGCATAGCAGCAAGTAGAATGGTACAAGTTGACTCTCAATGTTCTAGTTGTGTCTAGTTCACTTCAAGATTTCTTTTAAAAATATCAAGCTCAGTTGTGGATCTTAACTAATAATTTTTGGTCAATAAAACTTTGCATGGATTTTATTTGCAGAGGTAGAATTAGACACACAATGGAAACTGAATTATGGAGTTACTGTCACACCATAATAGCAGCCATTGATATTATAGCTGAACAGAGGACTGAACTTTCTCTTGATATTCTGATAATAAAATGACTAACTTTTGAGTTTTTCATATGGCAAGTGAAGTCAGTTGCCTCTAATGCTGCAATCTTCAGAATTGAGTGGAGGTATTTCTGGTACTAATGCAGTGCATCAGGGTTAATGTTTACTATTGTTCCTTAGTGAATGAGGTGGATTAGCAATAAAGAGGCATCTAGATAGACAAATTGTGTATATTTTTCTTGTACCAGGTGATGCTGGATGTACTTAAAACCCGCTAATTACTATTACTCTGAAGTGATGCTTGTTACACTGGAAGAGCAGTAATCTCTCTGGAAACTACTTTATTCCCTTTTGCATACAAGAGTAATTCTGAAAGATTCTGAAGAAAAATGTAGAAACCATGTGTCTGAAAAGTCTTCCAGTTCCAATTGCAAATCTGTAGGTTTCCCTTATTTCTATTTATCATCTTAGGATAAGCACACTCTATTTAGAAACAGCAAATACCCATAAAATGAGATCCAAAAGTCACACTCTAATATTTTTAATGGAATGGTACTAAGACTGAAATATGGTTTCAGGAACAGAGAGCAACTATCAAAATAGGGTATTTAAAAATCCATCAGCATATGCATCTTAAACTTAACAATATAAACTAGAGAGAGTACCCAGTTTCTAATTGATTTTGTGGATGTTAATTTCACATACTTTTGAATGTAACTGCCTGTAAGAAAACAGGATGCATGGTAACAATTTCGCAAAAACAAGGATTTGGAAAAGAGGCAAACTGATAAAATACTGAGAGGATGAGCAACCACATGACTGCAGGGGAAGTAATAATGAGCTATGAAGTCGTGAGGTAGGAGCCAAGACCTTGAAGACCTTTAGCTATCAGGAATGAATCTTTGAATTGGATTCAGACCCTTTGAATTAACTCTGGAGCTGCAGGGTTGAGGATGTGGAATTTATATGGTTCCACTTCTTGGAGTAAGAATTCTTTTTGTCCAGCCAAGGGGCTTAGATTAGAGCAGGGGTGGGCAATAATTTTTGATAGGGGTCCATGCCAAGATTTTGGTAGGTGGTCAAGGCCCACATTTTTCTTTGGAGGGAGTGTGGGGTCTTGGATGGAGGTTGGGTGCAGAAGGGAGCTTGGAGTAGGGGACTAGGGTGCAGGAGAAGGGTTTGGGGTCTGAGAGGGTTGTGAGTGTGACTTGGGGCAAGGGATTGGGGTACAGAGTCTGGTAGGGGGTATGGGTGCAGAAAAGGATTCTAGCCTGGGGGAGGGATATAGAGAGGGTGCAGGGTTGGGGGAGGGGGAAGTTGTGACCTGGGGCAGGAGGGAGGAGGGGGTACAGAGGGTTTGGATTGTGACCTGAGGCAGAGGATTGGAGTGCAGGGTCCAGAAGGGGAGTATGGGTGGAGGAGAGGATTCTGGCTCGGGGAAGGATGTATGAGGGGGTGCATTGTGTGGGAGGGAGTTGGAGGATGGCAGGGGGTGGAGTGCTAAAGGCAGGCCTTGGTTGGGAGGCACTTATCTAAGCAGCTCCCAGCCAGCAGCCCTCTCAGGCAGGATCCTCCCCTCCCCAGTAGCCCTACACTGCTGGCTGGCTGTGCACCTGGCTCTCTGGGCTGCTTGGAGGAAGTAGGGAGGGAGAGACTTTTGTACTTCCCTGGCCCAAAGTAAAATCTCACAGCTCTTATTGGCTATAAACCAGCCAATGAGAGTTAAGAAATTTTGCTGCACTGCCCCTGCCCCCAGCAAAATCTCTCAGCTCCCATAGGCTGGTTTCACTGGTAAGAGGGGGTGTGGTGTGGTGTGTGTGTTTTTTTTTTTTTTTTTTTTTTTTGCATTAAAGATGATTTTGAAATATAATCTGAAAGGGAGAGAAGATTTTTAACCTTCTTTTGCCTTGAGTATTTAATATTCACATGTCTGATAAGTGTTCAAAATCAAGAACCAAATATTGCCTTTTACTACAGAAATGGCACTCCCTTTAACATCTGTAGAAGTTCCACTGAGAAGTTTTGTAGATTTTGGCCCCAGAATGTCTGTGTTCATTTATATATATGAAGCTGTTTCCCTTTTGGTGTAAATAGAAGAAGCTTAATTATTGTATCCAGATTTCTTGAGTTCTGTCACTCAACTTTTGTCCTTTTGACTTGCAAGAATATAGAAGATAGAAGTGTTTGCTCTGTTAAACCATATATAAATATATATTCTATCATTGACTTTTTTTTAGATGAAAGCCACCACTCCTGGAAAACTAAGTAAACTCTCAAGCAAAAATATCAAATTGAAATAAGGCTGACAGTACATATTGATAACTTTAAAAAAATGGGGAGGAGGTAAAAATGAAGAAAATTTGAGTTGAGTGCAGAGACTTGAAGGCATGGAGATGCACAGTAACTATGCAACCATAACTAGTTACATTTGTCTTTGGTGTGTCCTTTCTTTGTTGACTAGGGTCTCATTTTAACAACTCTTACTCATGCAATCAGTGTTTGCTGGATTAGACTTCTATATTGTGAGATGTTTTAGAAAAAATCCTTCATCCAAAAATCTTTAAAGTGAAAAACTGATGACCATCTTAAGTCTGGAAGTTTTAGTATTCATAGTGACTTGTTATTGGTTCATTTCTTTTTAAAATCTTTTAAAATAAATGCTTCTAGAAGTCTTTTGTCTCTGAAGGATGAATTTTAAATTTGGACATTATTCAGTAAAGCTGGTACAGATTTGTATTTATCATTCCATTTAAATGACAACGTTGACAACACACAAACATTTGCTCTTTTCACTCAAAGGCTGTGTCTAGACTGGCAAGTTTTTGCACAAAAGCAACTCCTTTTGTGCAAAAACTTGCCAGCTGTCTACACTAGCCGCTTGAATTTGTGGAAGAACACTGATGATCTAATGTATGATCGTCAGTGTTCTTGCGCAAATACAATGACGCTCGCGCTTGGGAAAAAGCCCTTTTGTGCAAATGCTTTTGCGCAAGAGGGCCAATGTAGACAGGTAAAAACTGTTTTGCGCAAAAAAGCCCCGATGGCGAAAATGGCGATCGGGGCTTTCTTGCGCAAAACCGCGTCTAGATTGGCACGGATGCTTTCCCGCAAAAAGTGCTTTTGCGCAAAAGCATCCGTGCCAATCTAGACGCTCTTTTCCACAAATGCTTTTAACGGAAAAACTTTTCCATTAAAAGCATTTGCGGAAAATCATGCCAGTCTAGATGCAGCCAAAGAGTTTAGTGAAAAGTTATAGAGTTTTAATAAATGATGACCTTCCATATGCTATTTGTCTAATCACTTACATTAGTAAAATACAACTGAACAAAAGCAGGAGTGTATCCAACCATAATAAAGCTATGAGTAAAGCTGTAACATAGGATGAAGAGAAATGGATTGGCTGAAGCAGTTTATGGATAAAAATGTCTCAGAAGATTCTTTATCATCAGGGCACCATAACAGGGCAGAGTCAAGGTTGTTTTAGTACCTTATGTCCTTTGTCAAATATTTCTGCTAGGTTTAATCCTCTGAATGCCCTGTGCGTCTAATGCTTGGGGTTTTAAAAAAAAAGGAATCATTTGATGATTACAACCGTAAGGTTTTACCAATAGCTTCTGATGTGTATTCAAAATAACTTTTTTATTATGAATTGATATCCAGATGCCAGAGCTTGTATGGGAAGTTGTACATATCTGAAATATAAAGTATGTATTTTTATGCACTTGTTCAGCTGGCAATTGAGCTAAACTTTAGTCTAAATTGAAGGTTAACTTCATTTTGTTTAGTATCCTTCATTAAGGAACATCTTAAAGCATAGTGACCATTTATTCAATATATAAAAATATGTTCTGTATCTATATCTGGGATTGCATGAGGTAATGCTTCTATGGTGATTTCAGTATTGTTTCTGTTATATGCTGTCAAATTTACAGTGCTAGAAAATTAGACTGTTTTGTGTAAACTGTTCCCTCGTGTTTTGGAAGTTTCTCTAGTGGCATACTATTTTATGAACCAGCTAGAAGCTCTTTCATACTAGAAATTTTCATTTATTCTTGAATATTTGTAAGCTGCAATAATCAGGTGAGAAGATAACTAACATAAAAGTTGTGTTGATTTTCAAATTCTTAGAAAAAAACATAGATCAAAACCTCAGACTAAAATTCTGTAGGAAAGTGTAAAGTCTGTTCTCCCAACATGTAAAAATAAGTATTTTGATACCAATAACTGAGCTGGTCATGAGGAAAAAGGAAACTAGATTTATGCTTTTTTTTACATCTGATCAGTGTTCAAGGCTTGTAGTTCCTCTGACGTTTACTAAACTTATCTCAAGTCTGATGTTACTCGAGTGCTTGCTGCTCTTTTCTCTCCCAAGGGCTATGACTTTAGTGACCAGCCAGCCTCCACAAAGAACAGTACATTTATTTAGGACAAAATGCTTACAGAGAAAACATGTTATAAAACAATAAACAGTTGGGGCATGCAAAGCTTACCAGCTGTTGCCCATAGGATTTGGTAGGGATTGATTTTTTTTTTTTTTACAGTTTTTGATAGCTATTTATAACCTTTTTAAAGCCCTTTAAAATGTTTTTATCTGTTTAAATTTTCACAGTTGCTGGAAATGGCAGGAGGTGTCAGACAATAATTATTTAATGTCAGTAGGTATTGAGATATAAGGCTTTAATTTTTTGTAAGTAAATTGTCAACATCACATCCCAGACTTGACAAAATAAATATCCTTAATTCAAACTCTTAATAAGTTCTCAAGCAGCATTTTTCTTTCTTTGCCTATCTGTAAATTTGAATTATCTGTCTATGTATTTTAGAAATGTCTGAGTCTGTTCAGAAATTCCTCCTTAACAGTAAGAGATAGGACCACCAAATTTGGTATTCAGCTTCCTTTTATCCTAACTTAAAGCAAAGTCAGGGATTGGTTGCACCAAAGGAAATGGGAAGTGCTGTGAGTGGGATTGTTTTCCATAACATGGAAAGGGAGGGAGCAGAGAGAGGAGGGACACAATACTAAGAGAGGCCACTGGGGACAGTGAGTGCAGGGGAGAGATATACGTAGAGTGGCCACTGGCGGTAGCCACACCATCAAGAGAATGGCCAGCAGGGCTGGTGCTTCGCCATCTTGCCTGCCACCAGACAAGGTAAGTAGCCCTCTGCCCCAAACCCTTCCTCCCCCTGGTTGTTGACTGCAGCACTGGGTCGGGGGGGGGGAAGGAAGCCCCTGCCTCACGGGACCTCCTGAGCTGAGCCCCTCACTCTTGCATCCCCCACATACCCTCAACCTCCTGCTCTATATCCCCAAAGCCCTGCCATGACTCTTGCACCCACCACACCAGCAAGCCCCTGCTTTAAAGGACCCTGGCAACGCCAGGTAAGTCTTCTAGTTATCAATATTTATTGGTACTTTTTGTACAAATGCCATATCATATTGGGAGCTGTCAGAGAAGAAACAGGTGAGCCAGGAGTGGATGGGGTAATGAACTGCTTTACTGCCAACACACATTTACCTTGGACATTCAACACAATGTTCTGAGTGGCAACAGTTTGGCACCAATTGTGCCCTTTTATCTGTTTTAGAATGTTAATTCACACATCTGTTACTACTTTCCCATAAACCTTATTTAGTAATGTTAACTCCCATACAATGAATATTAATTAGGTGATTAATACAGTTATACCCGCCCCGTTTGTTGTTTACTGGTTTTTAGTTAAATCAGCATTACATACTATCTTAATCAGCAGCTTATAGGGAGGGGGAAAGAACTCTGACCCTGAAAGTGTTTTTACAGAACAAGTGCGAAGACAAAACAAGACATTGTTCAGTGCAGCCATCTTTCAAGGCTGCCAGGACAAAGAGGAAAAAAAACATGTTTAAAGGGCAGTGCCTGCTGTGGCTGACCCCTTAACACTGTCCCAGACCCCTATTTTTAGATATCCCAATAGGAGCCACCCACTTTTAAAATCATAGACTTTAAGGTCAAAAGATCATGATAATCTATTTGATCTCCTGCATGTGGCAGGCCAAGGACACTCATCCACCACTCTTGAAATAGATCCATGACCTCTGGCTGAGTTACTAAAGTCCTCAAAGCATAATTTAAAGATTTCAGGTTACTTCCAGTGGCTGCGATTTGCTGTTTCCAGCCAGTGGGAGGTGTGAGAAGCAGTGTGGGCTGAGGGGCATGCTGGCCGCCACTTCCCACTAATCTCGTTGGCTGTGAATTGTGAATTGCAGCCGCTGGGAGCTGAGGCGCTCTGTGCCTGCGGATGCTCCAGGTTCATAAAACGTCCCAGCGAGCCAGCGGCTTGCACTGGTGGGCTGGGCATTGAAGTTTACCAACTTCTGACCTACAATGACAGTGTCGACCCATTGATAAGCCCATCCTGCTCTTTGATGCATCACTTTTTTACCAAAGAACTTCGGTTTATTAACGAGTACATATGGTAATTGTGTGTCTCCTCTGCCTCTATTTGCTTAGGCCCGTGTTTCTCAAACTGTGGGTCCCCACCCCCCCGGGGGGTCGCGAGCAAGTTAGAGGGGAGTCGCGGTATCACAAAGTTTGAGAACCTCTGGCTTAGGCTAAACAAGTCAAGCTTTTTGACTTCCCTCTCATAAGGTAGATTAGGTTGTCTGTTGCTCTGATCATCCTAGTAACCCTTTTCTGCAGCCGTTCCAGTTGGAAGTCATCTTTCTTAAACATGGAAGACCAGAATTGCTCTCACTTTTCTGGATGAGGTCTTGCCAATGCTTTGTATAATGGTCTTTACTGCAGATATTTTGCCCGATGCATCCTGGGTGTGTGTTAGCCTTTTTCATGGCAGTGTCACATTGGCCGCTCATAATCATCTTGCGATCAACCAATATACCCAAGTCTTCCTCCTTCTCTGTAACATTGATGTGATTCCCTAAATGCATGACTTTGCAGTATTAAATTTCATCTCATTTCTATATTCCAGTGTTCAAGGTCATGCAGATTTTCTGATATGGTACTGGTCCTCCTCAGTAGTGGCAATACTGCCCAACTTTGTTGTCCACAAATTTTATTAGCACACTCCTACTTTTTGTGCCAAGATCATGAATAAAAATGTTAAATAAGATGGGTCCAAGACCAATCCAAGAGGAACTCCGCTAGCAAGCTCCCTCCAGCCTGATGGTTTCGTTACGACCATGGAGGTCTTCCCTTTAACCAGTTCCTTATCCACCTTTCAATTCTCACGTTGCTACCCTCCTCCAGTTTAACTAATACATTTCCAAGTGGAAATGTATCAGATGCTTTACTGAAATCCGGGTGGATTAGGTCTACTGCATTTCCTTTTTCCAGGGCAAGGTGTGGGGAGCCAGTTCCATGCTCCCGGATGGGGTGGGGCTGGAGGCAGGCAGCCTTTTGCTCCTCCCCAGCCCTCAGAGCCACATGGAGCACACAGTGTGGTGCTCCAGCGGTGACTTAAAGGGCCTGGGGCTTCAGGCGCTGTTGCCGTAGCAGCATCTGGGAGTCCAAAGCCCCTTTGAATAATCAGGCCCTGGGGCCATTGCCCCATTTGGTCCCCCTCTCAGTCGGCAGGCCTGCCTTTGTCTAAAAAATCAGTTGTTTCCTCGAAGTTCAGGTTGGTCTGGCACAATCTATCTTCTAATTAAATGCTTGAAAGTAACCATGGTTCTTTCCCAAACTGCTTTCGTACTCCAATTTGACCAGATACCCATATTTTCTTCTCATTATGTAGTTATTTTCTAGTTGAGATTTAAGAATAGGTAGGTGAACATCCATGGACATTTAACTGTCATTTCAATTTCAATATTGCAAATTCTCAGTATTCAAAAATCAGAGACTTAAAATACATTTTGGATTTTTATCTTCTGTTTTTTAAGTCTTTGTGTATTTGGGCCACATTTTCAAGCTTTTCTATGGAACCCTATGAGTACAAAGCTTGCTTTTATATATTTTGTAAGTGAAATCTGAGTTTCTTACCTCCTAACAAATGCCTTCTGGAGCTGAGACTTTAAGACAAACAGCAAATATCGTGAGACTTGTGATTAAAATCAGGAGTTGGCAGCCCTGCAATTGACCTACTATAAGATAAGATTCTTTCCTGTCATATAGTGCTTTCTTATCCGAAGTAATTCTTTTGTACAGCTGTGTAAGTGGCAAGGCAAACTTTAAGCCTTTAAGCTTTCCCTTCACAGCTGGCAGTGCTCTTTAATGTTGTGGCCTACATCTATTTTTTTAGTGTTCTGTTTTACCAATATGTCTAGACTCATTTAGCCTTTTAAGGCATGGTATCTGAGAGGACCATCAGATTGCAATTTTAGGATGCTTGGAATTACAAGTACATTTTGCACCATTTCCTTTTTATTGTTAAAATTCTTGCTCTAATGGATTCATTTTTGGTCTACATTATGTTCTTGGTTGTTTATCCATTAAAATTCCTTTCTTAATATAGCTTTGGTAAGATGGATGCTTGATACTTACTCATGACTAATCTTAACCAGGACTTCTAAAGGATATAAAGCAATTCTGTTAAATTTTAAATGATGTTTTAATAGTGTCCTTTGGTTTGTTGAGAATAGGGATGTTAAAATGTGAGACTTTTTGTAAACGTGTAACAGCTGAAAATTTCAGCCGTTACACGTTTACATGCAGGGGAGGGGGGAAGCAGCTCCATGGGAGCCAGTGTGCACTGGGAGCCGGCTTTTTAAGCCAGCTCCCTGCATGTACCAGCTCACCTGCTGCCCACTCCCACTTTCCCCATGTGCTGCTGCCTCAGTATCAAAGGTGGCAGCGTGTGTCGGGGGGAGAGGAAGGGGGGGAGGAGAGGTGGAAACCAGTGCTCATGGACAGTTGTCTTAACACAGAGGTAGCAGCGGGGTGGCATGGGAGTGGGGGGAGGAGAGTGAAGTGCCTTGTGTATAACTGTGAAGGTTAACCAATGAGCTCAGGCTCATTGGTTAACTGTTTAAACATGTACACTGTCATATTTCAGCTGAGAAGTGACTTGCAAAGCTTTTACATTTTGTTTTTAAATAAACCTTGATATCCCTGATTAAACAGAAAATATGCATTGATGTAAATAATAAAAATCTACATTGTAAAACAAAATAGCTGTCACCTGTCCCCGGGGCAAGACCCCTCATTTCTCCCCCTTCTGACTGGGGGATTAGTTTATAGCTCTCTTGTAATTCACTCTGACTCTTCCAGCCCATCTGACCAAGAATTCAGGCTTAGCTTTCTCTGTAAGCGTTGTGAACCAGGTGTGCCAGCACATTGCTTTATCAAAGCAGATCCATTTATTTAAGGACAAAAACATACAGGAAAAAAATATAAAAGAGTTCAAGTCAAAAGGCTTTACCAGTAGCTCCCTGTTAGTCCTGTGGAAACCCCAGAAGGATCCCATCCATCTAGTCCTTCAGCAGAGCTGAGTCTCTGCTTTGGCAGAAGATTATGTCTGTGTGTCTGAATGGAGAAGACGACCTCTCTGTCAGATTAAACTCAGACCCAGTCTGTGCTACAGAGCTGGGTTGTGGTATAGCAGAGTTATGTTAACCTAACTCTGAAAGTTGTCCAGACTACAGCAGTGCGCCTTCCTTTGTAAATTGCCCATTACCTTGACTTAATAACTCTGCCTCTGTGAAAGGCATTAATACATAGGTTGATATAGTTAGGGTGATGCAGTGTTTTTGTAGATACTGTTGCTTATCACACGTTGGCTGTCAGTGCTGTGTGGGGCTCACAGCTGTAACCCCCCCCCCTTCTGCCTTAGGGCACGTCTATACAGTAGAGCTAAAGCCAAAATAAGCTGCGCAACTTGAGCTCCATCAATTGCATAGCTTAAGTCAAAATAACTTATTTTGGCTTTTGGCGCTGTCTACACAGCAGGAAGTCCAAGTTAGAGCACTCTTCCTCCGACTTCCCTTTCTCTTCGTAAAATGAGGGTTACAGGAGTCGGAGTAAGAAGACTTCCAGCTCAACATTATTTTGACATTGTGTAGAAATAACTGCCTATAGTGTAAATTAAGGATGTTAAATTTAGAGTAATCAACTAATTGAGTAGTCGATGCAATTTGCCTCGACTATTCAATTAGTCAATAAGGGCACCTCCACCTTTGAAATGTTGCAAGAGCTGTATTGGCTCTTGCTATATTTCAAAGGCACAAGTGCTGCAGGGAGTACAGGGCCAGTGGGGGACTCAAGCAGTCCCTCATTGGCCCCGTGTTCCCCATGTGTACTTTGCTTTTGAAATGTAGCAAGAGCCCTTTTCTTGCTACATTTCAAAGCGGAAGCACTGCCAGTTCCCCGCTGCGCCCCTGCCCTGCCCTCAGAGACAGTGCTGGGGGGAACTGGCTTTTAAGCCATCTACCCCCAGCACCGACTCCTGCTCTGCCCCTTGCTCTGTGTGTCTGATAAAGGCAGCAAGGGCAATGGGGAAGTGACTAATCAAGTTGACTGTCCAATAAGCATATGCAGGGGACTTGCTGGCCCTGTGCTCCCCGTGGCATTTCAAAGCGGCAGCGCTGCATGGAGCCCAGGGTCAGCTGGGGATGCTGTGGGGAGACCTCAGCTGGCCCTGGGCTGCACGCAGCATTTCAAAGTGGCAGTGCTGCGTGGAGCTGGGGAGTTTGGCCCCAGGCTCCATGTGGCGCTGCCACTTCAAAGCATCCCCTCTTTTTTTTTTTTTTTTTTCCCCCACCTTGCTACCTCTTTCTGATCGAGGGAGCGAAAGGGGGTGTGTGGGGAGCAACTAGTCATTCACATCCCTAGTTAGAGTACCGACCATTATGTTTCTGGAATATCACTAATGGCCCTCAGTACATTTAGAGCTATAAACAGATTCACACTTCGTATTCCTAACTTCACATATAAGAATGATACATGCACGGAAATAGAATATACACATTCAGCAGATTGGAAATTTAAAAATGTCACAGTGCATTTTGTTTAACATGTCTTTGAGCTATACATATTCATATTAATAAGCCAATTTTCAGAAAGCGTAGGGGGCCCATGACACTATATATATACCATGAAGAAATGCCCAAACAGATAGGAGTGCAGTGTGCTAATGGTCCATACCGTGGTGAACGCTTTTTGGGGGTGGGGGTTGAGGTTGGTAGTTGAATAGTTTTTCTCCAAGGGGAACAATGCATGTTCAGATACGTGTCTCCCACTTTCCATTGCTTTGCATTGGCACAGTCCTGAGTTGGTGTGAGAGGCATTGGTAAATCATAAAAAGTTCATCAGTCTGGGCTTGCTAGAATTGATTTATACTTTGTGCTTCCTTCAGTTTACGGAAGGCCAGTTGACACTCTGTGTGTGCATGTGTTCACACACCTTCCATCAGCATGGTTCTGGTACAGTCTGTGGGTTGGTGTAACAAAGTTTGTGTGCCTCATAACTTTGAAGGTGGCATAATTTTCTTTTCAGATTATCTTTCTCATTAATTTTCCCTCCAGATTTGTATGATGTTGTAAGTCATTGTAGGGTGATTCTTAACAAACTGGTGTAAACTCTAAAACAAATAAACAATAAAAGACTTTGTATGAGGTTAACTAATGTAGTAAGTACATTAGTTGCCAAAATCAGTCTTTGTTTCTCATTACTAATTTTTGTTTTACAATGTTCATGTTTTGCGTTTATTGGACCTGTGATAAGAAAATATAACGAGGTCAGATAGTGGTAATGTTCATATTTTATGTACTGTGTGTATCTTTCATTATAGAAATTAACTAGAATATTTGAAATTATAAAAGTAATAAGTATGTTTTCTTAACCATCAGAAATGGCAGCATTGGAGAAAATACTTAATGCCCCTCCTCTCACACAGTCCATTGAAAGCAGTGGTAATTATGCTCATTCAGTTCTTGCAGTTTGTGGCCCAAAGTGAATTTTTGTTTCTGTATATTTTTCCAAGAAAGAGTTTCAAAAACTTTCAGTATAATTCCCAAACAAAATTTATTTAATTTTTATGTATTATTTACAGGCGGAGATAGCCATTTCTGCGAGACAGGCAGTTTATTTCCAAAGCACACTGAAGAAAATTCAGACTTCCTTTGACTTTACTGGACTTTGGATTAGTCCCTTGCCTACTAAAATGACCTTAGATAGTTACAATTTTTGGTTGCTGCAGACTGGTGACCCAGAGGTGGATGGCTGTAGTACCCATTTAGCAATCTTTTGAGCTCTGCAGCCCTCTTGAATTTCCGTTTCTTAACCTGCAAGTCAAATCTGGATATTAAACTATTGGTCTAATAATTTTGAAAAGAAAAAAGTGCATTCTGCAGAGTTAACGTTGTGATGCTGTGAAGAGAACTTTGTGTTGAGGTTGTTGTGGGAATGGAAAAGGAGATGAAGTGCACTTGCTGCTTATGCGGCACTGATTCCTGTGAAAGGCTTGACCTATGTTGCTTT
The DNA here is from genome assembly GCA_032595735.1 of Pelochelys cantorii. Lineage (NCBI taxonomy): Eukaryota > Metazoa > Chordata > Testudines > Trionychidae > Pelochelys > Pelochelys cantorii. The sequence goes on from CM064339.1 coordinate 27,039,621, forward strand.
TTGAATGTTCTGTACTAAACTCAAGTTGGAATTTCATTGCATCATGAACTTGAGTAAACCCTCCACAGAAGTATTGAGGATGAGCTTATTTCACTATTTTAAAGCGTTTGACTTTATCAGTATCCAATGGAAAAGCTGTATTGTGTGGATGCCTTTGTTTTTTAATATATGGAGAAAACTATATTGAGTTATAAAAGGGTTCTAAATTAAATGATAAAATAGAGTGGAAGCAACAATTCATAATATAAATGAAGTTATAGTGCTATGATCTAATTTGCCAGTTAAGAAGAACATTTAGATTTTAAAATGTTTTCGTTTTAGATCTGATTAAAGATTGCCATGGATGTCTTAGGGTTTTCATTCAGACATCCACATTATTTTCTGAAGCTTATAGACTCTGTTAATCATCATCAGGGGTCATACTTGCAGTTTATTCCTGGAAGCTACATGTCTTTCCTGGTTAATATAGAAGATGTAAAGATGGGCAGCTGATAAAATCCCCTGATGCTGAGGCCAGGTCTACACTACGGGGGGAAGGTCAGCTTAAGGTACATAACTCCAGCTATGTAAATAACGTACCTGGAGTCAACATACCTTAAGCCAAGCTTGGCTCAGTCTCCACAGTAGGAGGTTGACAGGAGAAATGCTCCCATTGACTTTCCTTACTCTGCGTCAGTGAAGAGTACTGGTGCTGACGGGGGTGCCCTCAGCATTCAGTTTAGAAGGTCTTTGTTAGACCCACTGAATCAAACCCGGGAAGAGCGTCAATCCTCCGGTAAGCAGAGATGTGGCCGGAGAGAGTGTAAATGGCAACTTGTTTTAAATTGTCTTGTACCAGTCAGCAATTTTTCCACTCTCCTTTGTGTGGTCAAGTGTTATCATACCCTCTTAACCTTAATAAATCTGGCATGCAAGTAGCTCCTTTGAAAACCAGTACTGTTGGTTGGCAGTTGACATCGAAGAATAGAGTAGCTTGCAATCTCTTCTTATTGAAAGGCTGAGTCTGCACCGTTACTTTCATATTCTTCATCAGCCTAGGGAAGGAGTGGGCAATAATTTTTGATGGGGAGCCACTCTAAGAATTTGGTAATTGGTCAAGGACCACACTCTTCCATGATATTAATGGAGGAGATGTATGGTCTAGGATGGAGGTTGGGCGTAGAAGAGAGCTTGAGAGAGGGGATTAGGGTGTGAAAGGGGGTATGTGGCTTGGAAGAGAGTTTGGATGAAAGAGAGGGGGCGGGAGCGGGGATGCAGACCTGGGGTGGGGGAGCAGAGAGTTGGGGAGGGGAGGAAGAGGAGCAGGGGTGCTAGGTGCAGGCTCTGGCAGGGAAATGCTTACCTAGGCAGCTCTCGGCCAGCAGCCCAGCAGGTCCACCAGGTAGGCTCTCTCTTCCATGATCCAGCATGCTACTCAAAGTAGCAAAGGGGCATTGTGCTTCCCTGAGCCCCAGGGGCACCAGAGGTTCTTCATGTGCTGCCTGTGCTGCAAATGGCCTACGGCAGAGAGTTGTAATGTGAAAAATGCGAGCTTACTATATATTATGTTAGAGGATTTACTTTGAATAATGTACAATAATGTACTTAGAATAATGAACATGCCAAAAGGTTAGGGAAGTTATTTGAGTTTCTGATAAAGGAAGGAAACAGCTGTGTCTGTACTTTTAAAAATTTCCCTGACATTAGGCCACTAGGGAAATTAAATATTTCCTTATCGCAAAATACTGTTTTATGAATAGTATTTAAAATGGAACACGTCTTCCGGTGAAGAGAGAACTAGGAAATTCAGAATTGAGATGCTTCCAAACAGTATACAGAACATTTTTTAACAGGAGCTAAATTATTACTGCACCTGGGCACTTTTTTTCCCTTTTCAGTTGTATTGGTGATTTTATATTTGTTCAAGTAATATATCTTCTCCTCTGTCAAGAATCTTTTTTTAATTCACCTCAAATCAGTTCTGTTAAAATAAGATACTTGGGTAAATGTCTGTCACAGCCCCCAGCAAATCTCCCTCAGCCAGACTTTCCTCAGTCTGCTATGTTTGGGATCCCATCAGATTAAAGCCATGTGCTTTAAACTTTCTTGAAGCGTAGGGCTGGGGAAGCTTAGTGGTTACTGAGCAGGAGGCTGGTGGTGGCTGAGGGTTGGAGTCCCGCTTGCTGTCCCTGGGTCAACCACCACCAGTTTCCTGAGGGACAGAGCTGGTACCCTTGGAACGTAAGAAGGATAAGGGGGGCCCTGAAGGTAGGGAGGTTTGGGGGCTCATCCAGTGGTGCAATGGATAAGGTACATGCCAGTCTGAGTAGCAGGTGAAAGTAAGGTAATGCTCCGTGGTGCACCACTCTGGTAAGAACCTTATGCACCCCAACCCTGACTCCTGCACCCTCACATCCCCAGCCCCCTTCTCTAGCACTCCTGTACTCCATACATCCCAGCCTCATGCCCTGAGCCCCTCATACATTCCAGCCCCCTGCCATAACAATCCTGCATCTACCCGTACACCCCAACCCTGTGCCCCTCATACATCCAATTCCCCTGTCCTGAGCCCCTCATACAACCTAACTTGACTCCTGCATCCCCCAACTCTCTGCCCAGAGCCCTGCCGCACTCCACCCCACACTTCTATTTCTTACAGGTACTGCTGTATCACAACCCACCCCCTGCGATTAAGGCCCCCCTAAGGAAGGCAGTTGTAATAGGACAGTACCTGTAAGAAATTTAAGTTACTTTTACCCCTGCTGAGTAGGCTCCGGCAGTGTCTTTTCATGACCTTTTTGGAATGCATCCTTGTATGCTACCCCTTCTTTCTCTTTCTCATCTAAGGACGTGAGTTGTAGCACTCAAAGGCATATACTCTTAATCAGGGCCGGCCCGAGCCCTTTCGGTGCCCCGGGCTCGGGCGTGTGGCGCCGCCCCTGGGTGCACAGCACATGCGCGGGCCCGCCCGTGGGGCGCAGGCCTCCCTCCACCCCCCCCCCGGGAGCGCGGGCCTGCCCCTAGGGCGCACGGCGCATGTGCGGGCCGGCCATGGCCGCTGGCGCGCAGCCCGGGGCTTGCCCCCGGGGCGCACGGCGCATGCGCTGCCCAGCCCGGCCTGACCAGTGCTGCTGGTGCGCGTGCCGGGCCGTGGAGGGCCCCACGGCTGTGGGGGAAGGGCGCTGCTGGGCCGGCGCTGCGGGAGCCGGGCGTGCGGCGCCTGATGGCAGCTATAAGGGACGCCGCGCGCCCCTTACAGCTGCCATCAGGCACCCCCCATCAGTTGGCGCCCTGGGCAGCTGCCCAGCTCGCCCGTGCCTCAGTCCGGCCCTGCTCTTAATAAACTAATACATTTGTAAGTCTTTAAAGTGCCACTGGACTCCTTGTTGTTTCTGGTTAGAACTCTTTCTTCCAGCTCAAGCACCCTGCTTTTAGCATACACATTGTTTATCCAGAGCCCAGACATTAAGGCTAATAGTTTTGTTTTGTTGGTTCTTGGGGGTGGGGGCTGGCACCTGCCAGGAGCACTTTCCATCCATGGTTGATTCATTACACATTGAGGCATTCAATGATACAGCAAATTTATAAAACTAACCGGAATTCACAAGTTGTACGTAGATTTTTCTGTTGTTATTAAAGTGCACAGTAGGAGAGACTTCTGCTAATCTACTTTAGCAAAACACCAGTGTTATTAAAATATCATCTTCATTCACATACAGTTTACAAGGCAGCTGGTTTTTTTTATAGCTCTTTTATGTAAAGGACCTAGGTAGTAGCTGAATATCCAAATATCCTCTCTTGTTGGAGACTCAAGTGCTGCATAAGACAGTGTGACACTGTTACCAGACTAGCTATCCTCCTTAGTAATGATGTATTTGGAAATAAGCTACACTGACTGATATTGACAAAAAGCTACTTCCTTCTACAAATTGTTTAAAAAACCCGTTAAAACTGAAAGCTTCTGACATATGTCCCTTCCCCATGGTGCACTCTAAAATATTGGTCTGGCCTGAGAAGTGTATGCCCCTAATATTGAAAATATTAGCCTTCCTGTAAGAGGTTTGTAAAGAGATGGATGGATAGAGTCCATGTCTAGATAACTTTTGGAGGTAGGTTTAAAGCTCAACCAGGAGAACGGGTTGGAATTGGCAATGCCCAAATCTTGGAACCTGTTGTTGAGAATTTTGGCCTGATGCGGTGGAAATGTTACTAGATCAGCTAAACTCACACGATTTCCATAACCTTGAATGATGGAAATTTTACAGTTGTTAACACATCCAAAGTGGAACTAGAAAGTGTGACACTTTATAGAGCAAGCTTGGCAACAAAATTGTAAGCATGTGGTTAGGCTCTGGAGATTCAGATTTAACTGCATTACTTTTACCACCACCACCACGCCAAAAAAAAAATCAGAGATGGTTTAATTCATGGTTCTGATTTTGGTTTTTTGGCCTTTCTCACTATTTTATTTTGTGTTCTTTGAACATAGTTAAGTTAATTTAAGATGCCATCTTACTAGTACTTGCTGAACCTTTGCTTTTTTGTTAAAGACCATTCACCTAAAGCTTCCAGGTTTAGGAATAGAATCCCAACTTTATTTGCAGCGTTAGTTTTTTTGCAGTCATGTTATAACCGAGTTTTTAGCGATGCAGAGTAGGAGTGGACAGGAAATCAATCATCCTGTTTAGGGTAAAAGGTGTATTTTTGCTGGAGAAGCAGTACCATGTAAAAGTCCAATTGTCCAAAATATTTATATTTGTGCCAGTTGTTTTAGAAGTGGGAAATGCATGGGCTTTACAAGGAATGAGACTTGATTGCATACATAGAGTTAGGACCATTGGGAACAATATGTCTATATTTGAATGCAAGAAAATGATTAATTTTTTCAGATTTTTCTGAAGTTTTGTAAAAGCAGTTTATTCTTTGTATACTGTATGTATTGTACCACTAATCTAAACAGCCTGGAAGTAAAAAATGTCTTGGTAGTGTGACAGTTTTACTAAAATGTTGTGGGTATTTTTCAGGCAGAAAAAATGCTGACCATTTTGTGGTTTTTCTGAAATCATGTGCAATTATGTCATTTAACCACACAATAAGGCTTTCTGTGGTGCATTTAGATAAACAGGAAAACTCGTTTTTTTAATTTTGTCTGTTTTCATTACAGAACCAGTCTTTATTTTTAGTGCTTAAGTTCAATATTCAAAAATAAAACATGCGGCAAATTTTATCATTGATATGAAGATATGCCACCAGTAATCTTCAAAAAGCTCCCATTCAAGTTTGATGTCTGTTGCTATAGGCTTTATTATTTCACTTAAGATACAGTAAATGACCGTATTTAAAATGTGTGTATGCATGATTGATGCAAATCATTGATGCAAATCCATTGATGCAAATCCATTGACTTGGCCATAGAACATTTGACTTGTTTGCAAAGGATTGTTTACTTCTATGCTGAGATTCCAGCATTTTACAATATGTATTGAAATCCACTGTAAAACAGATGGAAAGCCACAGTTTTACTGCAACATCCAGTCTTAGTATTAGACAGTGTTGTGTACTATACAGCCAGTCTGGCAGTCATAGACTAACATAGCTTCAAAATTGTCTGGCCCTCTACTGAAAAACACAACATTTCTGCCTGTCGGGGGTAAGGGAAGCTTGAAAGAGCCCTCTGCCTAATAACGTACTTTCCTTTAAAAAATTCCTATTTTCTTTGTAGCTTAATCCTTACATTTTTATTCTCCAATAACTTCTCTGTAAAATTAAGTATACAGAGACATTTTTCTATTCCTGGTTTCCTTATTTGAAAGTTGAGCTGCTAGCACTGTCTATTATTAAATAAGTTGCCTGACATTTCCTCTTATACAACCCTGTTTTTCAGTTGCCTTTAACTTTGCCAATCTTCAACAGTTTGGACTGAATTTTTTCATATCAGGTGTTTAACTTGGGCTGAATTTTATTTTATTTTTGAAATTTCAGGCAAAATGGTTCAGCTGTTTCTTGAAAACATGATTGGGGGAAACATACATTTTTTGCCAACTTTGGAAAAAAAAATTCTCGTGACCTTTTTCTTTGAATAGCTCTAATACCCCATGCTTTAGAGAACAAACTTGAAATTTGGTGGGAAAAGTCTTTTTTTGTGCCGTTTGCCATCCCTATGAAAATCTGTCCAATTTGGCCAACTTTTAAACCTTTGTTTAAACCATGCTGTTTCCATACGCTCGTTAGCGACATCTGACTTTCAGAAGCTAAAATCTGGAAAGATTGCTGAACATATGCAAGCCTCTTGCGGTTTTTCGTGCTGACCGGTTTGGACATGCATCATCTCCAAAGTGACTGAGGTCCAGCCCAAAGGTGCAGGGGCTCAGAAGGACTCTGTAACCACTGAACCTGACTGCTTTAGGCCACGCACTGGAACTGAGAATATGGAGACTCAGATTTTTCACAGGTTTATGTATTGGTCAAACTCTTCTCCCATGAGAGGCAGTGATGAAACTCCATTACATGGGAGCAGTGTGATGCCAACATTTAAATCAGGGATGGGAAATCTTTTTTGGATCAGGGGCCATTGACCCTCTTCCCCCTCCCCCCCCCCAAAAAAAAACAAGTCAGGGCCCCCACACAAGTGAGAAGCAAAAAATAAAGGGAAAAAACCCAACCCCTCCCTAAATCACCTTCATGCACATAGACGCTCCTCACATTCCCCTTGCACATCAGAGCCTGGATGGCCCAGGCTAGTAGATTGAGTGCTACAGGCCTGCAGGAAATGGTGAGAGGGAAGGAGTGGCTGGGGGCGAGCCTTGCGCCCCTGGGGCCAAATCCAGGCAAGTCAATGGCCGCATCTGAGCCTTGGTGTCCCACCCCTGACTCAAATACTTTTCAAAAATCTTGTCTTTAACTTTACTTGTGATATTTGTTAATTTAATAATTACTAAAGCAATTGCAATTATTTAAATTTTTAATCATGTTTTTCCTCCAAGAAACATCAGCAATGAGCCACTTCAAGAAAACTTGCATAATTCCAAGTTAATACTATAAAATTTTGTTTAAACAACGACACATGATTTTGCTTTCAGTCCATTTATAGAGGAATAGCACTTGTAAGACTGTGTATCACAGGTAAATGCCCTTTCTTCTATATTGAATAATGAAGTGCGTTCTACAAGTTACAAATGCTCAAAAGTTTTAGTAGTGTCTTATCCATCATAATTAGGAATTGAACACATTTTTTGCACAATTCATCATCCTAGGTATCTCATTTTCCACATGATTTTTCTCCAGTTTTGTAGAAGGTGGTGATTTCCTTTTCAGCTTGCTGTTGAGATGAATACTTGGGGGAAATGCAGTTTGTCAGCAGAACAAAAAGACCCCATATGCTGTAGAATAGTTGCCAGTTGTAATGATCAGTCTGACCCAGTTTAGCTCCTAACCAATTTTTTTTTGGTTTCTGTGGCATAATTATGTACTGTTTATACTTTAGGAATGGGGTTAGAATGGCATGGAATCATGTACTGTAAACTATATAGAAAATGTTATAAAATACATTTATTATAACATTTGGAAGTATTTTGAAAAGGCTCTTGTATCTCTCTTTGGACTACAGTTATATAAATCATGATGTCTCAGGCTGTTCAAGGGAACTTCTAAAAGTTTCAAATTTAGCCAATTAACAGCTCACATTCAGTTGCAAAAACTTGATATTAATGCTCATGAATAAATTGAAGATTCATAAAAGCTCTCTTTTCCTTTGAAGTTGTTAATTCAAATTACTATCAATTGTGAGGCAGCTATTTACAGTAATGTTGGTCCATGTTATGTATTAATAATGCAAGATCGGGCCACCTCCCAGCAGAATGTTCTGTTTTTAGTTTAGCAGACTCTTCAGATTTGACGTGTTTTTCTTTTTGCTATTTAATGTCAAGGTTGGACCCAAACCTTCAGTTATCTTCAGTGGTTCAACATGTTTGTTTACACTGTGCTCACATTGATCAGCCTTCTCTTTGAACTTTAGCAAATGTTAGTATAACATGTGATACTAGTTTAGTTTAGTTTAAAGGTTTTAATCAGAACTTCCTGAATTAACTAGAAACCCTATCAATAACCTACGTAGCTGTAGGAGAGAATGCAGGCAGAAGCCCAGCAGCGGACTGGGGGCTATCCTGTTTATTGCACTCAGTGTAGCATGTATGGGCGGGTGGTGTATGTGTGCATTCGGTGCAAGGAGCTCCTGGCCCTCAGAGACTGCGTACGGGCTTTGGAGGCCAGGGTGGCTGAACTGGAGGAGCTGAGGGAGGCAGAGAGGTACGTAGGCAAGGCTTCCGGGACACTGTAGAATTGTCCTACCTCTGATCAGACACCTCTGCGCTGTTAAGGAGGATGAAAAGCTCAGGGAAGGAGAGTAGTCACCGGGAGCACAGGGAAACCTTTCCATAGTTGGGACTCTCCTTCCAGAAGCTGGGGTATCCTCTCGCACTGAGGTTATCTCTCCAGGGGAGGGAACTCCAGTCAGTAGGAAAAGGCAGTTGTTAGTAATGGGAGTTTCGATCATTAGAAATATAGATAGCTGGGTTTGCAGCGGCAGTCAAAAAAGCAAACAGGATGTTAGGAATCATTAAAAAAAGGATAGAGAATAAGACGGAGAATATCTTACTGCCCTTATATAAATCCATGGTACGCCCACATCTTGAATACTGTGTACAGATGTGGTCTCCTCATCTCAAAAAAGATATACTGGCATTAGAAAAGGTTCAGAGAAGGGCAACTAAAATGACTAGGGGTTTGGAACGGGTCCCATATAAGGAGAGATTAAAGAGACTGGGACTTTTCAGCTTGGAAAAGAGGAGACTAAGGAGGGATATGATAGAGGTCTATAAAATCATGAGTGGTGTGGAGAAAGTGAATAAGGAAAAGTTATTTACTTGTTCCTATAATATAAGAACTAGGGGCCACCAAATGAAACTAATGGGCAGGAGGTTTAAAACAAATAAAAGGAAGTTCTTCTTCACACAGCGCAGAGTCAATCTGTGGAACTCCTTGCCTGAGGAGGTTGTGAAGGCTAGGACTATAACAGGTTTTAAAAGAGAACTAGATAAATTCATGGAGGTTAAGTCCATAAATGGCTATTAGCCAGTGTGGGTAAGGAATGGTGTCCCTAGCCTCTGTTTGTCAGAGGGTGGAGATGGATGGCAGGAGAGAGATCGCTTGATCATTACCTGTTCGATTCACTCCCTCTGGGACACCTGGCATTGGCCACTGTAGGCAGACAGGGTACTGGGCTGGATGGACCTTTGGTCTGACCCAGTATGGCCATTCTTATGTTCTTACTAGTCGCCTAAAGAGAGCTGAATTAACGGTCCAAAAAGTCCAGGCTTTCAATGTAATTTGATTTTTCTTTAGTTATAAACTTGACTTTTTTTATCTTCTGAGAGTTGCTGGTTATATTGATGTTTGTGTACTAAATGCATTTGAAACTCTAGCAAGTATACAGTATATTGGTAGTTTCCCAGATGTCTGGTTCTGTTAGAGAAAATCTTGGAACGGTCCTCTAGAAAATCTTCTTTTAGAAAGTTAATGGGGAGAGGAAGTGAGGCAAGCAAGGTGCAGTTTAAGGTGTATAGTGCAATAGAGCGGTGTTTCTCAACCAGTGGTATGAGTACCCTTAGGGGTACTCAAGAGAAGTCTGGGGGGCACATCAACACAACTAAAATTTGGAGAAAACTGAATTTTTGTTTTAAGTTTTACAGCGCTTTATTATTTTTGTACTTTTTATACCCAAAAATGTCATCGCCCGCCCGGCTACGAGTAAGTTGTTTAAATAAATATGTTGCAATGGTAGAAGAAAAATTGTGTGTCTGAAAACTGTAGGTACTAGGGGTACTTATACTTTTTTTTTTAAGGGCGTACTTTATAAAAAAAAAAAAAAGGTTGAGAAACAGTGCAATAGAGAGATGTCACCAGTTAGTGAGAAGTGTGATTGCAACATGTGTAGACATACCTGTGCTAGCAAAAATTGATTGTGGTTTTTTGTGACTGGACTTTTGCATAGGTGCTTTGTGTAGTAGGGATGTGAACAGGTAAGCACCACCCTTACCAGTTAACTGGCTCCTGAGAGCAGCACCCCACTGCCAGCGGAGGGGTGCACACTGAGTCGGGAGCTGGGAGCTGGGAGCCCCTTGGGCTGAGGGCTGCTCCAGCTGGTCTGGAGTGGTCCTCTGCCCCGGATCCCACTTAATCAGTTAACTGGTTAAACCTAATGTTAAACTGATTAAATGAGATTTTTACATCCCTATTCTGTAGTAGTGATGGAGAGATTGTGTTCATAAGGGTTTTGGTTTGAGTTGAGTCTTTGTTCATACCTATAATCACACCACAATGACTAAATATACAGATCAAAGACATATTGAGTTTCCTTGAAATTCATAATATTGATATGGGAAACCACCAAACACTAATATAACCGTAAATTCCTTTCTTAAATCCAAAGGTAAAATGTTGTTTGTACAGTTGCTCCAAACATGCCTAAAGTCTAACAAGCAATTTGCTACAGCAAAACAGTAACAAAACCTTTAAGCATTTGATCAAGAAACTTACAAATGGATAAAATTCAGGAGGGCTTAGATCCATATTGGTCTTGGTCTTACGTGGTCAGGCAGGTAATGGCAATGAACCCCTATAAGTGTTTGCTTTTTATACTCTTTTTAAGAAACAAGTGATGTCACTGCCAATTAGTGACATGAGCTAACAGCTAATTTGACACAATTCAGCCTTATTTCCAGTCTTAATCTAGTTAAGATTAAAAACCTTGTTTCTTCCCAAGGCCTATCCTTTATCTTCTCTCCCCCATCCTTGCGTACAAGCAGAACAGCGTCAAGGTTTGCGCTTGTTTCTTTTAAGACCATTTTTTACTACATGTTGAATCTCTCTAGTATGGCATCCTTGGGACCTGACCAGTACTGAACCAGAGGATTTGCTGAACCACTGGAGCTTAATATTATCTAGCAGCATTACCAACACTTTCACTGTTTACTGGACCCTTAGAAGACATTTAGGGGTAAATTAGAGCTAAATTATCAGCACAGAACACTGAAAGCAAGGACTGGAGGCTATAAACAAACTTTATGATCCAAGTGAAACTTGGCCACACCGTTGATAAGTGAACATCTAGCTAACTAAAATTGTGCTGAACCACGGGTGTTGCAGGACCAGAGAGTGCCAGATTAAAGAGGTTTTACCCTATACATCTCCTTTACTTTATCAGATACTTTGGGAACCGTACATCATCTTTCCCATACTTCTGTACAAATAATACTTACTGTTCTCACTGCCTTACTTTACTGACTGATTGATTGAGGCCTTTTCTTGCTTGACCATAAAATGTAAGGAACAAAGGTTATTTTCTTAACCGAATTTAGGCTAACTTTAATTCTTTAATTTTATATTTATCCTACAGATGCTTATATGGCCCCAGTTACATTACATGTGTTTACCCCACTCACTACATTTGAGGGAGGGAAGTTGTATTAATTTCCATTGTAGATAGGGAACTGGGAACCACAGAGACTAAAGCTTCAGCGGATTAGTCTGTAACTAGAAAAGCTTGAAAAACAACAAATAGTCTTGCAAAGTAATAGAGAGGTAGCCGTGTTAGTCTGATCTTGGTAAAACAAAAGGAAAAAATATGTAGTACTTAATAAACTATCTTGTTAGTTTTTAAGGTGATCAGCTTTCGTGGGGCAGACCCACTTCTTCAGATCATATTCTGAAAGTGAATTGGCATGACCATATATAACAAAGGAATACAATGAAGAAAGTAAATAGTCTTGTAGCACCTTAGAGACTAACAAAACATGTAGATGGTATCATGAGCTTTCATGGGCACAACCCACTTCTTCAGATGAATGGAATTATTAAAGGTCCAGTTTCTAAATAAATAGGGGATGGGGGTGAGAAGTAAAAAGAAGGAAAAAAAGGGGGAAGAAATAGTCAATTATTGTCCATGCTACGTGAAGCTGATTAGAGAGGGTGCTAATTGTTCTTAAGTATCCATTGTTTGGGTTTTTATATCATTAGGATGTGGAATATAGTGGGCTATCCAGCCAGTGTCTTTATTCATACCTCTTTTATAGGAAAATTAAAAAAGCATTCATGTAGCACTTTAAAGATTAACAAGATGGTTTATTAGGTGATGAGCTTTCATGGGGCAGACCCACTTCTTCAGATCATATTCTGAAAGTGAATTGGCATGACCATTATATAACAAAAGGGATACAATGAAGGAGTAAACAACGTATACATTAACAAATCAGTACAGAAGGTGGGGGATAGGGGACGAGGAAGAGACAAGGAAGGAGGAAATTGCTTATTGTCAGAATCAAGTAAGTGGCTAATCTGGAGTTACTACGAATATCAAGAGGTGGGGAGTCTGTCTTTGTAATGTATAAGGTATTTATCATCTAAATTAAGGCCCATTCGGAGCGTGTTGAATAGTCTATAAAGTGCTACCAGACTATTTGTTGTTTTTTCAGTTTAGTATAAATAAAAGTTCTGAAGTCTCTCTCTATAATCTGGTGTTAAAGTCTCTTTGAAGTAAGACGCATGTTTTCAGGTCTTTAAGGGAATGGCCAGTTATAGGAATCAAATTTGTAAATGAAGTTAAGTTCTAAGCCTGCCCTGTGGAGCTGGCGTGTGACATTGGCCTGAAACAATATGGTGAATTTGAGATCCATTAATGAGTGCTCACGCAGAAGTGGCCCGAGGCGGGCTGCGGCAGCTGGCACCCCAGGCGGAACGCGCGATCGGCGCCCCCGCCTGCATGGCCGTCAATGGAGTGACATCATCATCGGGCGCCCCATTGAAGGCGGCGCCCTAAGCGACGGCCGAGTCAGCCTATAGTCGCGGGCCACCCCTGTGCTCAGGCAAGTTAAAATATTCCCCAACAGGTTTCTGTGTGTTGCTTTTTCAGATATCTGATTTGTGTCCATTAATTCTTTCTCGTAGAGATTTCCAGTTTGGCCAATATACATGGCAGAGGGGCACTGATGGCATTTGATGGCTTGGATCACATTAGTGGATGTGTAGTTGCATGAGCCTCTGATGTGGTGGTTTATATGGTCAGGTCCTGTGATATCGCTTGTATAGATGTGTGGGCAAAGTTGACATGGGTTGATTGCAGGGGTGGGTTCCTGGATGAGTATGATGGAGGTATGCTACATGGTTACTGGAAAGAATTTGTTTGAGGTTAGGGCAGGGGTGGGCAATAATTTTTGGTGAGGGGTCACTCCAAGATTTTCGGAAGTGGTCAAGGGTCACATTTTTCTGTGGAGGAGATGCAGGGTCTAGAATGGAGTTTGGGTGCAGAAAGATGCATGGGGTGCAGGAGATGGTGTGAGATCTGAGAGGAAGTTTTGGCAAAGGAGGGGGTTGTGACCTGGATCATGGGATTGGGGTGTAGGGTCAGGAAGAGGGGGTATGAGTGCAGGAGAGGATTCTGACCTGAGGGAGGGGCACTAGGAGAGAGTGCAAAGTCTAGGAGTGATCTGTGACCTGGGGAAAGGGGGTACATGCTGTAGAGGGTTTGGGTGGTGACTTGGGGCAGTGAAGTGGAGTGCAGAGTCTGTGAGGGTGTTCGGGTACAGGAGAGGATTCTAGCCTGAGGGAGGGATGCAGGAGGGGGTTCAAGGTCTGGGAAGGAGTTGTGACCTAGGGCAGGGGGGTGCAGAGGGTTTGGATGGTGACCTGGGGGAGGGAGTTGGGATGTAGGAAGGGAAGGGGTGCCAGAGGCAGGCTCTGGCTGGGAGGGGCTTACCTAAGCCTGCAGCACCCCAAGGCAGGCTGGGCTCCCTGCCTGCTACAGCCCTGCTTGAAACTGCAGGCTGCTCCCTCCATGCAGCGCTCAGCTCTGGGAGGGAAAGAGGTTTGTGCTGCTCCCAGGCCAGTCTCTCAGCTCTTATTGGTCAGTTGTTTCTCACCAGTTGGAGCTGAGGATCGGGCTGGGGGTGGAGAGATTGCACGAAGTTTCCCCCACCCTGATGAACAGAAAGCCCACAGACTGCACTGTGAACCATGCAGCTGCATTCCTGAGGATACTGGCAGGGTGGTCCACGGGCCGAATCGGGTGGCCCGGGCCGTATTTTGCCCAGCCCTACTCTGTGGATCTTGTAGGTTTTTGTCTGTGTCTGGGGGATTGGAGCAAATCCAGTTGTATCTTAGGGCTTGGCTGTAAACAGTAGATGGAGAAATGTGTCTGGGATGGAAGCTAAAGGCATGAAGATAAGTGTAGCAGTCAGTAGGTTTCTGGTATAAAGTGGTGGAAATGTGTCTGTCATGTAATTAATTGTACTGTAGTGTCAAAGAAGTTGATCTCTTGTGTGGACTGGTCCAGGGTGAGATTGATGGTGGGAGTGGAAGATGTTGAAATCCTTGTGAAATTCTTCAAGGGTCTCTTTCCCGTGGATCCATATGATGATGATGTCAGAGAGACTAAGTCACTTGCCCAAGTTCACAAAGGAAGCCTATGGCAAAGCAGAAAAGGGAACCCATGTCTTCGGAGTTCCAGGCTACTGCCCTAAGCATTGGACCTTATTTCCTCCCATAATATGAAGAGAGGGGAGTCTCTAGTATAATCAAGGATCACATCTTAAAGTATCTTTAAAGAGAGGACAAAAAAGAGAACGAAAAATATTCATTTTCCTTCTTTTCTTTTAAATCTCTAAGGATGTTACAGAAAGTCATCTAGGATATCTAAAACCAGTGTAGGAAGGGATGTTGGACAGGAGCATTTCTGTTTTCACCAACTTATTCCTATTGGCAGAAGTCTTATGATCCCAGAGTTGACTTGATCTGGCAGGTGTGAGGACCTCACAGAAATTGTGAGAGCTGAAATGGAGAGCACTTCTGACCTGAATTGATGAAACTCGTGATACTAGCCTTTAGGCAGGCCAGAGCAGAAAAGAGTATGCTTGGAATCAGAGTTTTATGGCATTTGCCAAAGATGAACTTACTGTCTCAGTGCTTAGCTGGGTAAGAATATGGGAACTAAGAGAACTGTATTCACAGCATCGCCTCATTGAACAGTCTGGGAGTTTTGCAATTAAATTCAGTGGAGGTAGAATTTCCCCTCCTATTATGAGTTCCATAGTCTTTTGATATGCTTTGCTATTTGATATATAAAAAAGGCTAGAAAGTTATATTTCTCCCTTTGTTCTACATTTAGAAACTAACAGAAATAGAGTTTAAATAGTTTGACTAAAACCTCACACCTCCTCTTAGTCGCTTAATTTAATCTCTTAGGACTCTAGCCATGTTATCTTTGGTCACTGTTGAGCCTTTCAGTTATACAGAATTTCTGAGAAATGGGGAAAATGCTTTTTTTGGGATTGGGTGGGCAATGAAAATCAAACATCTTTCTGGCTGCCTTTTATGTTACAGAATTGGCTGAACTCCTGTTGGACACTCACTAGACTGCTATGAGGGGATCCACTTCATTGGGTCCCTTGTGCTTTAAGCCTTCAGAGTGAATGAATCCAGAGACCCTGTCTTTGGTGTGAGGTCTCTAGGCATGCTGTTGGGGTAAAATTGTCTTTTGCAACCCATTCTGGAAACAGACTCCACAGACCAACTGCTTTGCTCCTGAGATTGTTACGGCCCTCAAGACTCCCTAGCAGTTTAGACACATCCTCTCCCAGAACTCCAGTCACATAAGTACTTTGGGTTTATTGTTTATTTCTTCAGTGGCATGCGATAATGAAGTGTACAGATACAGACAGACTTGGCACAGATTCTAAAACACCATTGCTCTTCACTTAATAGCATGAGAAATAGATCCATGCCTCTAGGTATTCCCCTGCTTCAGGCTCTGAAGTGTTCTTTGGGTTTGGGAAGAGCCCTCTGGGATGTCCAGGATCCTTCCTCTCCTTATGTCTGTCCTTCATAGATATGAAGCCTCCCTGTAGGTCAGCTTTCTCTGACTGGAGCCACTTGCAGCTAAAGAACACTTGTGCTACGAAAACCTGCCTGTCTCTCTGCCTGCCTGCTCCTGCTCAAAGTTCCTGTCCTGCCTCAGTTTAAGTTTGTGGCTCCCTACTAACACCTGGTTCCTTTGTTCTGCGGCTGATGTACTCCATCTTCATTTCATCAGCCTCCTGCAGAAAAGCTGAAGGAACGAGCTTCTGCCTGCTTTAGCACACTAATGATTTGCATTCCAGTGAGTCATAGTGCAGTGGTAACTTCATAGTAAAACCAGGATTCTTAAGTTGTGCAGATAAAGTTCACAAATAGTCACAATATATGAAGAACCAAGAAGTCACCTGCTCAATTTTTCACAAGTTATTTTTAAAAGGGAACTGTGAACTTGAAAATCGCATTTGTCTGAATTTATACCTATTATGGCTTTTGCTAATATCTTAGTTTTCATTTTACGGAGTTAAAATGTATAGTCTGTTAAGCACCAGTGTTGCAAATACTTAAGATTTATGCATGTGCTTAACTTTCCATCTTCATTGAGTTTCAATGAAAATTTCAAGGAATATAATAAGCATTTTCAGGATCAGAACTTGAGACTCTTCTCTTTATCTGAGGCTTTAACTCAGCAGTGAAGGTTGGAGGGGAGATTAAGTATTTGCAGAAATAGGGAATTCACATTTCCAAATCATAACAATAGGCTGAGGTATGTGGAGACAGGAGTAACATTAGAAGCTCTTCTAACATTTTTATTTAAATTGACTGGATTTTTAAGTTGACTATGACCCTTGAAATAAATATAATGGGAAAAGGCATTTTAAAATGGTATTGATCTGGATATTATTGGTACTAATAGGCAAAATCAGTTAGATATTTTCTCCAAGTTCTGAAAAGACATGTCAGTTGTTTAAAAAAGAAATTAAATAATTGCTTTGTTACTTGCACGTTGGGCTTAAAGGGGGCCCTTTTTTTAGTAGCCTGTGATCAGTGGCTACGTTGACTTCAAATCAGTTTAATTTTGTTACTATAAATTTTGTGATACATGCACAAAAATCTTGCTTTAGTTCCTTTTAGTCGGTGTGCTAGTCTAAACTGAAATTGCACATTCTTGAGAGTAAAATGATCATGTTCCCAATGGAAATTTCAGGAATACTTGTGGCTATTTTCAAAATGTGGAAATCTATTTATATTTTTTCCATTTGTTTTTTTTCCCCCTAGGTTTTGGCACTTATTGCATTCATCTGCATAGAGACAATCATGGAATGCTCCCCTTGTGGAGGCCTTTATTTCTTTGAGTTTGTGAGCTGTAGTGCATTTGTAGTTACTGGAGCTTTATTGCTTATGTTCAGTCTAAATCTTCACACAAGAATACCACAGATCAACTGGAATCTTACAGTAAGTTTTCATCCAAATCTTCATATTGTAAAAGTAGCTGAATAAACATTTAAAGTTTGTTCTTTAAACTATGCCTGTCTTTTACTGTAACTTAAGATCCGGAATAAATGCTATGTGTGCTGAGTAAAATATATATCTTATTTATGTCCAATTCGAACACCCACAATGTAGTGAGTCTTGAAAAATGTAATGAGATTATAGGATGTTAAATTAAATAAATCTGGAATTGTCTTCTAGCAGTTTCTCCACCTCGAATGAGAGAATTTTTAGCAATGCCAGCGTTTTTTATTTATGGCTGAGGTGGACAAAAATACTCTTAATTGTTGTATAACTTTGAGAAATGCTGTCCAAAAAGATTTTGGAATCCATTTTATTAGATTTGTAAGTCAAAACAAAAAGTTGTTGAAATATATAGTAAATATGTTTGTAATAACCTGCTGCTGTTTTTGGACACTTTAAGTGAGGATATATGCTAAATCTCTTGTAAACACGAACACAAGGATTGTGTTATAGTGAGGGGAAAATTGTGCTGTCATCAAGGAGAAGTCAGCTGCATTGATATGGTTACATACTGGAGACTATACGAAACATAGACTAGTAGTCTTCATGTTCACAAATACAGGAAATTTGGGGGTGGGGAAAGAATTGCCAGGAGCGCCGATTCATTTTTGGATGTATTTTCATTTATTGCTTGCTATGAGCTTCACTTTTAGACTTGGTTGCCTGAAATGAGCAAGTGTGTCAGCATGTAGATCTGTTGCACACCTACATCTGTATTAACTTTTGGACATCTCTGTATGTAGTTCACATGTGTGAATGAGTCTTTTCACACCTTCGTTCTGCCTGTAGTAATCTAGTATAAATTTCTGTTGTGGTTGTACATTTAGGCCCATAGTCCTGGTGGATCAGCCAAAACTAACCTTATGCAAAACTGTGAGATTTTTGCTGCCCCCTGTCTGACATTTGTTGCAAATTACCTAACTGACAAATGTGCATATTTGCAAACAACTCTCAAGGAACCTTTAATGTCAACACACCCTATTCTGAGCCATGTGGGTGATAGGACAAGGAGATGCACAGAAACTGGCAATTGGGGGATGCCTCAATACCAGGGATGTCAAAAATAGTGTATTAGGGTTACTGTGTAACTTCTGAAACAGTAGCCACTGTAGCAAACTAGCCACACTCAGTTGGCCAAATAGCCACATTGTTCAGGCCAACTAGCCACGCTGAACCAGTCAAATAGCCACACGTGGCTACTGGCTAGCCTGTTGGACACCACAGGGTTACACAATTACACGCGGTGGGGGAGGCAGTCAGCCAAATGGGAGCCGGCTCCCCGAGTATCGTTCCCACCTTCTCCCCTCCTGCTGCCTCTGATACAGAGGCAGCAGCACAGAGGAGCAGGCGGCACCACGCATACCAGCTCCTGCCTGCCCCCTCCACGCTGCTGTCTTTGACACAGGGGAGAAGGTGGTTCCACGAGAGCTGGTATGCACTTGCCCTCCCCATGCTTCTATCTCTGACACAGAGGCAGCAGCAAAGGGGCGGGAGGGGGGGGGTGGCTGCGTGTAACCGTGCACATTGACGCATGAGCCCAGGCTTAAGAGCCCGGGGCGGCACTCCGGTTCCCCAAAGGGGCAGAGACTTGGGTGAAAGGGACAGAGCTGGAGGCAGCTGGCCTTCAGCACTGCCTGGACCATGCCACTTCCCAAGCCAGCCAGCCCTTAGTGCCACCCGGAGCTACGGTGGTGATTTAAAGAACCCTGGCCTCTGGCTGCCACCACTGCTGCACTGGTGTTGGCGATGGCCAGGAGCCCCAGGCCCTTTTGACTCACCGGTCCCCAAGACAATTGTCCTCACTCTGCCCCTCACCACGTTGGTAGGCCTGTAAATAAAACTTGGCAAGACTGCTTACTGTGACTGTGTCATTGTCTTGGAGGTAGGGTAAATACTAGATTTAATGCATATTACACTGGAGCAAGCCTGATAGTGACTGCTGAGTATATACAGATAGATCTCATGACTCAGCTAACTGCTTCTTGCAGAAGCCCAGTTTAAAATCTTAGATGGTGAACTATCTATTACTTTATTTAAAAAAAAATTCTGATAGAAACAAGTCAGCGTGTGTGAATCAGATCTGCCTTCCTGTACAGTCATGTAATTCCATTGACCTCGGTGGCTTGATCTCACAACCAGCTTATGCTAGAATAACATCGCTCTTGGGACAGAGGAATACATGTGTAGATGGGCGAAGCTCTCCCATTGGCATAGATAGCATCTTTGCTAAGCGAAGCGTTAAATGGCTTTTTTGAGAGGACACAGGAAATCTGTGGCAAAACTGCAAATACACCTGGGAATTGCTAAATCGCAGTAATCCAAAACCAACCTTGTTCCCTAGCTCTCCATGTTGAGGTAAGCATCTGCAGGAGAGGTTGTTGGACCTGTAGTCTCAAGAATTCTATGCTACAGTTTTAATAATTAAGATAGTTCCAGGCTGCTCTGGTGTGCATGCAAATGGAGGCCGTCGAACTTCTTGCATGCTTGGGCAAAGTTAGGATGCTCCTATTGTACAAGGAGAATTTTATCTGTGTTTTCTGGCTACATTGATTTCTGTCGTTATGCAAGTCAGGGATGCAATATGTTCAGTGTTTCTAATACAGGCTTTACAGCTTACCCACACGTTTAACCCTATTTTGTTCATATGGCAGATTGTGTGCTTCACACATTTTCTTAGGGAAAATATTGTGGTGCTTTTTCTATAGTCTGGCAGTTATTTTAGGAATCCTGCTTTTTCAATAATAACAAGCTTTTTCAATAATAACAAGCTTCATAATTTCTGAGTAATGTTTCAGGAAGCATACATATTCCTATTTCTAGTTTCATTATTTTCATTATCTGCTCAATTAATCAACAATTTCAAGTTGGTATTTACTTATCTAAAGACTAACTGAAGATTTTTAAAGTTTAATATAATTGCAGAGGCTGCTCTGGCAGTACAGAGGTTCAAACATGCTTTTTTGGACCTTTGAATGGTTTGTAGTGTTATGACTCTTTCCTAACCTTATCTGAGAAATGCCCATCTCTATAACAAACTTTCTGTGTAAACAGTTTATCCACAATAAGTCTAGAAATTAAATAGGAAAATAATTTTAGGTCATTTAGTCCACTCCCATGGGCCTTGTAGTACATTGTAAAAATGGTTCTTTTTTATAGAGTTTGGTTAATCAAGGCCCCCGCATTTTACCACCGAGTCATTGATGGTAGCAAACTGGACCTCTATACCAGCAAAGATTCATCTTCTGCTGCTGGTTGAATAGCAGACTGAAATTATGCAGATTTTCAGGAAATAACCTTTTTTATTCAATACCGGGAAACACTGATACTATGTCTTTGTTTTAACCTCTATTATATCTGCTATTGAAATGGTATTTGAAACCCATACTCTACAGCATAAGAGCACCACATACAAATACTGTTTTTTCTTTGGGGAGCAAATTTACTTCTGTGTCCTTACACATCTAATCCAGTCTGTTAGTGACAGTAATCCTAGCAGCATCAATGTTTGCTGCAATAAGAAAAAATGCTCCTTGGGTTTTGCCTGACCTCCACTGTTTGTGGTAAAAAATGCACCAGTCTCTGCCAGCATCTAATACAGATATGCAAGATCAATTATTTTGCGGCTCTTACATTTTCAGCTATTTTAGCAACAGTGTTTTGTTTTAATTTTAATTAGAAATTCATTTGCCACCTAAATGTTATTGAGATACAGTATATGAAAGGAATATGGGATTATTGCAGATAAGAAAGAAACTTCTCTGGAAAGAGAGCTAAAAATTGATTATTTGTGACAGTGAGATGAAAGAATGGATCGGTCATTCTGCTGTGCTGCATAGGATTGCCATGAGATGTGTTGGCTTAAGGAAGATCACAGTGGAAATTTTCATTTCCCTCTATGATATGCAGCTGAGATGTGTATGCTATTATGCAAGGATACTTGCATGTAGCATCAAGGATTGTGATGTACACTTCTATGTGTGTTCCAGATGACCAATAGGTATTATAATTGCATAGAAAAGTTTCAAATTACTCATAACAAAGTGGTTAATATAACTACAGAATGTGCAAAATGTGTTCATTATTTGAATCATAAGCTACTTGGACAGAACAAAATACGTAAGTGAGGTATAAGTGGAATTTATTGTGGGTTTGCATGCAAAGAGTCATGGTTTTGCAAAACTATGTTGAAATGCACAATGATATGGAGTGTAAGAAAGCGTTGTATAAGTAATAGCACTGAGATGGGAGAATGCAACAAAAGAACAAACAGTCTACAAGTTCTGAAAGTCCTTCACTTGGGTTCCAGGTTTATAGTCAAAGGGTACGTCTAAACTACATCCCTCTTTCGAAAGAGGGATGTAAATTAGACACATCGAAATTGCAAATGAAGCCGGAATTTGAATTTCCTGCGCTTCATTTGCATAATCGCGTCACGGTGTTTTTTCAAAAAACGCTATTTCGAAAGTGAAACTGCAGTCTAGACGTGGTTCTTCCGAAAAGAAAAGCCTTTTTCGAAAGATCCTGTACGCCTCAAAAAATGAGGTTTACAGGATCTTTTGAAAAAGGCTTTTCTTTTTGAAAGAATCGCGTCTAGACCAGGTTTCTCTTTTGAAATAGCATTTTTTGAAAAATCGCCATGAGGCAATTATGCAAATGAAGCGTGGGAAATTCAAATCCCGGCTTCATTTGCAATTTCGATATGTCTAATTTACATCCCTCTTTTGAAAGAGGGATATAGTCTAGACATAGCCTAAGAGTTTAGAATCTTGTCCTATGTTGCTGTAAAAGCTGATTGTTACTGTAGAGAGCTGAAGTAGTTTTGCAATAACTGTATTTTCCCAAAGCCACAATGTGTCAGTGTCAGAATAGAGAAATCAAAAACTCCCTTGTAAAGATGGGGGTGGTGAACTTGCAGAACATATTTAATTGCTGTGGCAGGCAGTCGAGAATGCTGAAGTTCAACAATCTCTTGGATGAGAGAGTATGAGCAGAGTTGTTGCAGACAGATTTTTAATTATTACATCAATGAAATGGACTGTGACTTAGTAAGTCACATTTAATTTCTACTTATATAACCATTTGCTCCATCTAGAATGTTTGTTATTCTGTCGATGGTTTGACTGTGGTTATATCTATTCATGTTAGATACTGATTTATGTGTATATACACAAGGCCAACAGTTGTTATGAATGTTAGAAGATCTGCGTGGTTTGATTTTAAAATCAAATCTGTCTGGATTACAATGTTGGCACCTGTCTCCTTAATTTTGTTAGATACCTTGTTTCACAAACACAAGTTCATTGAACATGAAGACTGAGCACTAGATATTCATGTCGTCTGAAAATGTACTTCAGCAGGTTGGTCGAGTTGTGGGTGTGTTTGTTTGTTTGTTTTTTGTTTTTTAAGAAAAGCTGCAGAGGGGAACAATGTGTAGAGTCCTGTGTGGATACACAATTTGTTTCCGTGTCTGCATATGAATCCACAAATATGAACCACAGATATCGTGGATGCGGATACCTGCAATCATAGAGTGGATATCTGCAAATTTGTATTTGCACATTTTGCATTTGCATTCCCATTCACATCCATGTCTGCAAAAATGAGCCACAGATATCTGCATCCATGTCCACAGGTGCAGATACCCGCAAATATAAAACGGATATCCACAGATTTGTACGCTCTAACAGTGTGTACAAATGTCCAAGTAGGTGACAGCAAAATAATTATCAGAAATCATGCCAGCTGCACAAAGGACTCTGACAGGTGATCAATTCTTCCAACGCACTAAGAGGGGTTTCTGTAGTTACAAGTTCATAACCACCTTGGCTCAGAATAAGCACACCCATCAACAGGTCAAGTTCGTCCAGCTCTATGATAAGCTGCAAACTTGTGCTCTAGGTGTGCTATCCCCATCTGATGTTGCACAATTTTCTAAGCATTGGGGAAGACGATTCTGCTGAGGATACTCTAGTAAAACTTTAGTTTAAATAGGAGGAGAACTACTAGCACTTGGCCTCTATTGCTAGTGATGTATATCACACTAGACAGTAACTTCTGCTAATGTCTAGGACTAGAAACACTTGGCAGAAGAATTGGTACGTAGTAAGGTGCAAGGGCTTGAGAGAGGATAGGAGATTGAACACCAGGGAATTTAAAAAATAACACGCGTACACCAAGAGAAGTTAGAAAATAAAGAGGTGAAAATGTGAAAACATTAAATAGAAATGGCAGATTTTATCACTTTCATAGAAGAAACATTACTTCCTGCAAAGCTTATGCAAAAAACACAGAAATGGCAGGAGCCATATAAGGAAGAAATATCTTGACCTGGCCCATCTCTTTCAGTGCCACAAAGTCATTCTGACCCTTAAAACGTTAGCAAAGATTTTCATAAGCAACTGATCATTTTTGGATACCTAATTTTTAATACGTGCCCAATTTGAGATGTCTTAAAGGGGCCTGATTTTCAGAAAGTGCTCAACTCCCAAAATCATTATTCATTTCTGAAAGTGTTGGATGTTGATCGTCTTGCCGTGGGTGGGATCCTACCCCATTTACAGAAATTGTTTAACATAAATCCTGAATTCTTTTAGTTGCAATGTCTAGTATGTGAATACATGCTTTGTTGCATGGGAAAAATAAATGAATATGGAGGTGAGAGGAGTGGGAAATGGATTCTAACACTATTCATTTGGTTATTTCTTTATAGGACTTATTTTTATTTCACAAACCATGTTTCCATTAGTAACTGCAATGTGAATTATCCTACAGTGCTTAATAACATGACTACAGGAGTAAAATTATGGGAGGGAGACTGGGTTCAGCAGACTGATTGGTATGTTTATAAACTTCAAATTGATGGCTGCACATAAGAACAAGGAGAAAACAGCCCAAACTTTGTAAAGTAAAGTGGTGGTTTGGGGAATGAATTAGAGATGTTGGACAATGAAAATGAAGCTAAAAGGAAATGTTAGTTTTAGCTCTCTCTTTTGCAGAAATTACTTGGAGAGTGGTAGACCTCAGACTTCTATAACAGGTTTTTGACAAACTCATTCCACTGAAACAGAGGTTTGTTTTTCAGATTATATACATTTAGATGGAAGTTAAAATAGTTAAATGTAAGCTTTTTGAATTTCAAGAATTGAGTGGCCAAGAGAGAGATTCTGTAAAAATGCCCTAATAAAATAAGTATGCTTGTAAATGGATTTTTAAAAAAATGCGCGATATGACTGTAAAGAGCTTCTGTTTTCATTCAGAATTTCTGCTGAAAAATTACATGTGTTCAGGTTTGGAGAGGAGCGAGTGAGGGTCAACTCCTGGCAATGGATCCAGTGTGGAATGCTTAACGGAAAGGCTCTCTCCCTATCTGTTCCCTGTCAGCTCTTCAGAAGTTACTTCCTGCCTATTAGCAGCAACAGACGTCTTCAAATTTACAGCCTTTATTCAGTCTCTCCACTCCGGTTAGGTCTGGGGTTCCCTCTGCCTGCCAATGCTTGATTTCTTAAAGGTGAAAGACAATGGGATGATTATGTTGCTCATTACAGCATCCTTGGATATCGTGGCTGTGCATATCAGTTGCCTGGATATTGCTTTGCTGTGCCTTCCTCTGCTGCTTATGTTGTTCAGCCCAGCTTCAGAAAGTGGACAAAAAGTCTGAAGACAAGGAAATACAATGAAAGAAAAACCTGGTCTTAATTTCACAGCTGAAATATTGGGTGGTAATGGAGGCCACTTACAGTTACAATCTTTGGCCACACTAAGTTTATCTCAATATTTTTAATGTATACACCAGGGCTACACACCTTTGCAAACCCCGGAGGCCACAGTGATACTCACAGCACATGCCAAGGGCCACAACTTAAGTGTGGTTGCATATACACGCAAATATATATGCAAATAGCTTCTTTCACACTGATGGGCATGAATACAAAGATTAAGCCTTAAGCCGTGGTGCCGGACACAAACAAGGCCAGTGTGAGCCAGTCAGCATCTCTGAGACTCTGCCCACAAGGCTAAGCAGCCAGTACTTTCCACAATGCCCTGGTGCTCCCAGCACCTCCTCCCTGGAGGCGAGAAACATCGACACCCTGTACCCGTCTGTTCCAGCCAAGCCCGTCCGCTTGCGTCTTTCAGCACTCACCCCGCCTGGTAGACACCTTGCCGTTGTGGAGCATGTTCCCAGTGGAGGCCATGTTCAAAGGATTCCATCCACGGGCCACGTGTTGAGTCCGGTGTAAACCCAAACTGCACTGCGGGCCGCAAACAAACAGGCCGCGGACCTCATGTTGAGTATCGCTGGCATGCACTATTGTGATCAGCTTGTACAGTTGCCTGGAAGAGTTTAATTTGTTCCAAGACAATACTTCCATAAACACCTGCAAAACTAACTTGATACTATTGTTCCAAATTCTCCTCAAGCTCCTTTTCCTTGATGCCTATAAAAAAAAGACAACAGTTAGGCCATTGGTGTTCTGAGACCACTGCTTATCATGCTGACACAGTCTTAATTTTGATCCCTCTTTGGTCCATCCCTTGTCATATTTTGTAAGCTGTTCGGTACAGAGACTGTCTTTTTGTTCGGTATTTATACTAGGGATTTAAAGGTTTAACCGGTAAGCTTTACCCTGCCACAGGCAGGGAGCTGTTGCAATACCACAGGTGGCCCGCTGTGAACAGGGGCTGTTGCAGCCCAGCCCCTGCCTGCGGTGGGCCTGGTCACCTCATAGGCAGGGGCTGCTCCGATTGGGACTCAGGAACAGCCCCGGCCTGTGGGGCACTGTGGCCTGTCCCAGGGAGGGGCTGCTCTGACATCACATGGAGCAGCCTCTGTTTGCAGCGAGTTAGGGTGCCCCACAGGCAGGGGCTTCTCTGACCAGGACACCAGAGCAACCCTTGCCTGTGCGGCACCCTGACCACTGCCGCAGGCATGGGCTGCTCTGACATGCGCCGCAGGCAGGGGCTGCTTTGTCTTGGCTGGAGCAGCCCCTGCCTGTGGAGGCTGAGGTGGAAGGTGTTCCAGCCCAGCGGGAGTGGTTCTAGCCTAGCTTCAATCAGTTAACTGGTTAAACAATATATTTAACCAGTTAGCCAATTAAATGGGATTTTATATCCCTAGTTTATACAGCATCTAGGGTCAATGACTTGGGCTCCTAGGTACTAAGATAGTACAGGTTTAACCTTGCTGATCTGGCACCCTCGGGACCTGACTAGTCCCATATGAGGGGATTTGCCGGACCAGGGAAGGTCCCTCCCCTCATGGCCATGCTGCCACCGGGCTAGGGCTCCAGCCTGCCCCACTGTTGCCTCACCCCCTGGAGCTCTCCCCGGCCCTGCTGCTGCCAGGGCCAGAGCGCCATGACCAGAGCTGTGCTGCGGCAGAGCTCTGCAGCCACCTGGCTCCACAGCCAGGGCAGAGCTCCATAGCTGCCTGGCGCGGGAGCTCTGCTGCTAGGGCCAGAGCTCCTGGTTGCCGCTGGGGTAGGGTTCTCTGGCTGCTAGAGCCAGAACATGTCCAGAGCTCCACAGCTGGGGACAGGGCCAGAGCTCCCTGGCTGCTTCTGGGGTCAGAGCTTCTTGGACAGGGCCCAGAGGTCCGAGGCTGTGGCCGAGGCTAGAGCTCCCCAGCCACTGGAACCAGAACTGCTGGGGCCAGAACTCCCCGCCATGCTGTCTGTCCTCCCCTCCCCCCCCCAACCTTCTGGGCTCTCGGCTGAGTCGCTAGTGCCCCTTATGGTGCTCCTACCCCGCCACCAGACCTCCCTTTTCCTGGGCTCTGTGGTCCAGAAATATCTGTAGTCCATGCCGGACCATGGATGTTGCTGGACCGGGGAGTCCTGGTTAAGGGAGGTACAACCTGTACAAATAAGAACTCCGTATCAGCCTCTCTCCTCTCCCCGTCTCCCACTCTGCCATCTAGCATTGCTGAGATTTTTGAGCCAGCCCAATGCCCATCCTCATCAGGTTGTAACTGAGTGGCTAGCTAATATTTGTACATTCTGTCAGTTATGGGTGCAAACATGTGACACAGTGCTAAATATGTATCATAAAGTGGGATTCAGGCTTTTGAAAATCTAGCCTTGTGAACTTACTGTTGTCAGTCAAATGTCTGCCCCATGAGTACTACATTGAAAGAGTCACTGTCTGACACATTTCAGATACTACTTTAATTTTGATTCAAACAGCTAATATAGTTGAGTAACAAATCACTAGCAAACAGCCAATCAGTCTGTCATTAAATTGTTCCTGAGAGAATAAAGGAGCAGTAGCAGTCTAAAGTGAATTTGATTCAGACCCTAGACTTTATTCTGTTACCGACAGCAGCTTTGAACACTGTCTTGTGGCACAACATGGTGTCTCATGAGGTGGCTGTAATTTCAGCTGAAATTCTTCTATCTGTGTGTTGTGGTTTTACTTTGTCTATAAATACAGTAGTAAAACTTCAGCTACATCCTGGTCAGATTTGAAACTACACCTTTTTTCAATTAGTGTATTCTTTTTTATTATGGTTACTCATTTTGTCATCTTTATGCATAATTTTTTTAAGGAAACATTTTGCCTCTAGAATCATCACTGTAGCTTCTTCTCTTCCTTTGGGCTTAGCTTCTTCAAACCAGATTTTAGCCTTTCATGTTTGAGACTGTCATGTTTTTCATTTGAAATGAGAAGCACTGCCTTTTTAAGAGGAAGAAACTTGGCGACTTCCTTGAAAACTACAATAGAATATGATAACACATATGTGCTGTAGTTTAGACAGTGTCTTCAACTACCACTCTGCCCCTAAGCTCTCTTTCCAAAGGAAAGTAGGGACATGGAGAAATGTAAGGGCAACCTAACTTCTATCTCTGACCTCTCTGTCAGACTTCAGACTAGTCCAGGGCTACTCAACACATAGCCTGCAGCCCGTTTGCGATCCGCGGTGCGGTTTGGGTTTATGTGGGACTCAACACACAGCCCGCAGGTGGGATCCTTTGAACATGGCCTCTATTGGGAACACGCTCCACAACGGCGACTCAATATAATGGTCTTCTGTTGAGATGTATTTTAGTAGTTAAATTCCTGAACTGTCATTGCTTATTATAAGTGCTGTCATAGGGGTGGAAATTGGGTAAATATTGCATTTTATTAATATCAGTAGAATTGACTTAAATGGGGCCTGCGTGTTGTGTAGTCTTGCCTTAATATTTGTATTCGTGCCCGTCAGTGTGAAAGAAGCTATTTGCATATATTTGCATGTATGTGCAACCACACTTAAGTGGTGGCCCCTGGGGCTTCCAAAGGTGAGTAGCTCTGGCATAGAGGCTGGTCTTGTGGCCTTGATTGGCTTTTCTGTTTATGGATAGGGCAGAAATTCTTGCCTGTATTACGCTGCATCAGGGCCGCCAACGGAGGGGGAGGTGCGAGGGAGAGGCAAAGGGGGCTCCTGGCTGCCACAAACGGCTGTGCTGGAGCCCTGGGCCCTTTGGCACTATCCAGGCAGTGTAGAAGATCTGGCTGGAGGGGACTAGCCCAGAGCCCCGCTCCTCCTGGGGTCACAGAGTCAGATTCTCTCCTACCTTGCCCAGGGGCCCGGTAAGTCTCTCCACAGCACTGCTCTGTATCTCTTGGATGATCAGCTACAGAATTTAAGGCCCCAAGATGCCTCCCAATCTTCCTTGTAATACTCCTTGGCAAATGTAGCCACCATCATTTCAGACTTGCCTGAGTATAATTTAAGAGAGCTGCTCTTTTCACAGGTGCTGGTCATATGCAAGCATTTTGATATCTTTGTCCTCTTTCCCTCCATTTGCAAAGGTAGCCTGGCAGGCCTACTGCGTTCACTGGTTCTGGCTACAGGTTGCAACAGTAGTGAATAATGGATTTTTCTCCAGTGTGTCAGGGAACTGTCTCTTCCTTTTAAATAAGGATCTGGCCAAAGTGATCCTTGTATACACTTGATTGTCGTTTACTGTACTTGAGCTAAAAGTGAAAGCAACACAAACCCTGATATGTTCAGAATGTGGTAACCCATCTTCCAGCTGAGCACACAGATCATGCTAGTGATTTGCACCCTCTACCATCTGTTCTCCCAGGGCTTTTTTTTGTTTGTTTGTTTTGTTTCCAAATCCTCAGCCTGTAAGGCGGAAAATGGTTTAGGCCCTTAGTGTGTGACATGCTTTCGTAGCACAGTAACTGTGGCCAGGTCAAAGTGTGAGATTGCTGGAGCTTAGTTAAGGACCCTTGTCCGTGGAGTGAGCCACTTGAAGAAATGTGTTTGAGTCCAAGCACAACCATTTTAACAGCACTGAACAAGACTTTGCTTTTTTGCAAAAATGTTGCTGCAGTAAATGATGGAGTAGGAATTGGCGGTAAGCAAAGTAGCTGAAGGTAGAAAAGACGAATAGCAGAGGCTACTATGGACAACTTCGTGCATTTTAATTACTGATCATACAGTGGGGAAATATCTTCAAAACATTTTATATTGTACAGGTTGGATCTCCCTGGTCTGGCACCCTCAGGACCTGAGCTGTCCCAGACCAGGGAGTTTGCCAGACCAAGGGAGGTCAGTGCTTCTCTCCTGCCTTCCCTGCTGCCGGCTCCTCTCCAGGGGGCTCCTGAGGCTGGGGTGCCCTGCTCTGCCCTGCCGCTGCCCCACTAAAGCTGGCCCAACCAATGTTCCCCACCTTGCTTTCCACCAGTTGTGCCAGGGGTTCCCCAGCCAGGCCCACCTGGCTGCCACCAGCCCCAGTATCTCCAGGGGTTTCCTGGGGTTCTCTGGCTGGAGCCACCAGGCCAGTGTCACTGTCACCGGGGATTCCCCTGTTGGGGCCAGGACTCCCTGATGCTGCCTGGCCTTGCTACCGGGGATTCCCTGGCCAGGGCTCCCAGGCCGCTGTGTGGCCCTGCTGCCACCAGGGGTTTCCCAGTCAGGGCTGCCCGACGATACCAGCCCTGCTGCGGCTGGGGGCGTTCCCGGAGTTCCCTGGCTACCGCTGGCCCTGGGCTCTCCGGCCACCTGACCCCACTGACACCGGGGGTTCCCCAGCCAGGGTGGAGGTTTCCGGATGCCACCTGGCCCTGCTGACGCTGGGGTCCCCTGCTGAACTACTGCTGGCCCAGCAGGGACTCCTCAGACTCCGCGTTCTCTGAGCTGACTCCCGTTCCTGGGGCTCTTGGTCCAGAAAAATTCGTGGCCTTGCCGGACCACAGGTGTTGCCAGACCAGAGTGTCCCGGATTTGGGAGATTCAACCTGTAGTTATTAGTTGCCTCATTTGAATTTAAAACCATGATTTGCACTGCAGCCTTGGTTGTACAGAGCTGATCCTTCTGTCCTTTTAGTTACTATTTTATTACCCTTTCTCAATTACTTTATGTTCCTTTGGTTTCCCCACACTGCGGTCCTCAGCTGCTGCATTCCGTGCTCTTCCTTGCCCCTAACGCCTCACCTTTTTCAGTTACCTTCATAATTGCAGTCTGCCTGTCTTGAAAAGCTGGTGATAACTTACCGTAGTTGTCTGAGCAACTAGATTCCAGGGCAATATCAATGGATTTTTCCCTTAAAATTATGCAGTAGGGTGCCCTAAATAACACGAGGGATTCTTTATAAACTAAATGATTCTGCCACTATGCTTTTTGGTACGTCATCTCTTGCTCATGTGATTTTTAACTGTTGCCAATTGAGTGTGGTATTCAATAGCTGCTAGCTCAGAATTTTTAATTGTGTCCACAGCAGCATGTTAGTAACCTGATTTGGAATGCTGGAAGCTTAGCAGCATGATTATTTCATTGCTAAGCAACACGTAGTCTAGTTAGTTGAATTGCATATGTTGCTGCTGCAAGGGTTTCTACATTTTAAAAAACAATCAGATTTCTTTCTAATCCCAGTAACGTCATGAAGAAAGTGTGGGGGTTTTTTGTGTGTGGACATCTATAAACATATTACGTACTCACCTGTCCAATACCTATATACGTGTGTATACATATATAGATAGTGTGTGAATATTACATCCAATACATATACAAATGAGAGAGACTGTGCGCGCAAATAATACAGGCATTTTTATTGTATATTGCCATAAGGTATGGCATACTTTTACCAATGAGACACTGCTGCTCTGATCAGCTGCTGGAGCCAGATGGTGTGAGTTGTGCATGAGAGCTGCATTATGGTTAAGCAATTGGAATGCTGCAGATTTATTTAATGTCAGATGTAATAAAATAGTTTTAGTCATTGTTGGTACTAGCAGTCCTTTTTTATTTCTAAATACTTCCTCTGACCAGAAACTGGTATAACATATTCTGAATCTATAATGATTTGTGTATGTATTTGTGTGCTCGTATGTTTTGAATTTCATGTGCTTCCTAGATAAGAATCCTTGCCTTTTCTGCAAAAGGATAAACTACATAAAAGTTGGGGAAGTCTTAACGCAGATTCTGTTCTGATCTTCTGTGTTTCATCCATTTAGTATAATACACACAAGGATGATTTGGTGTAATTCTAATAACTTTATTTTTATAGGATCTTGTCAACACTGGACTCAGCACTTTCTTCTTTTTCATTGCATCTGTAGTACTGGCTGCTCTGAACCATAAAACTGGAGCAGAAATTGTTGCGGTGGTAAGAAAACAATTTAAGTTTCTTTACTACTTCACTGTTACTTTTCATCAGAAGTGAAGGGTGACTTTTTTCCCTGCATCCCATTGGCTACTTTCCTCACACTAGCTCACATTTCTATACATTTTTAATGGTTATCATCTACACATTTTTTTACTAGTAGCGGTGTTTCAATTTCAAGGAAATCAGCTTTCCCCCATGACACAAAGAAATATTGGATGAATCCTCCCCCAAAGTTTTAATGGTGAGAGTCAAGGAAACTAAATTTTAGGCTTAATTGCTTGGAAATGCTATTAGGGATGATAAGTCTAGGCTTATCAGTTAATCCTGTTGACTTCACGCATTCCCTGCCCCCCCCCTTGCTGCCTTTGTATCAGCGGCAGGGCAGCAGGTGGGAGCCTGTCTACATGAGGAGCTGGTTTTTAAACTGGTTGCGGTCATGGACCAGCTCCCATCTGACAGCCCGTGCTGCTGCCTCTGATAGAGAGGCAGCAGCATGGGGTGGCAGAGGGCTCCCTGGGATTGGGGCTGGGAGTGCACTTGCTGCTGGCCCCGCTCCAGGGACTATCGAATAATTGTGTAACTGCTAAAATTTGATGCTGTTACACGACTATTCAATTACATGCTATCTAACATCCCTATACTCTATAACTTTGAATGGATATTTGTAAATGCGGTGGTGTTATTTTTCATAAAAGGCTATAGCTATGAAATCAGATCCACTTTACAGTTGTTAAGGTCTTGCAAAATTCTTCTTGCATGCTGTTTAGTATGTGGTTTTTTTTATGGGTTAGTAAAATAGTATTCATTTTTTTTATTATTGCAACCATCGTAGGGGCAAGTGAATCGATTTGTGCCTGAACTGGCAAATTTTAATGAGTTTCGTAAGGCTGGGTAGAATAAGGGCTAAAGTTACATAACTACTCCACAGAACTTCCAGGGTGAAGTTGAGAAGTAAAAATTAACTTATTTCCTGTGCACTGAGTGGCCTGACCTTGGGACAATGATCTCTTCCTTCCTCCTCATCCAGAGCCATATGATAGAGTAGCAGTATTTAACTTGCACTGCTTCACAACAAAGTAGGTAAGCGAGAGCAGAATTCTCGTTGTGGGATTAAGTCATTTATGTTTGCGTCATTGGTTTGAGGTCACCTTAGTTCCATAGTGATCAAAATCACATTTGCTTATTGTATAAGCATCTCTCTCACCCCCACAATCTGTGTTTGGCATCCTTATTGTTAAATCCAGGAGAAAAGTTGAGGATTCAATGGGGGAAGAACTATCCTGTCTTTCTTTAGAGGTCCCTTTGACATGACCGTTGTCTTGTACTGACCATGTCAAGGGTGTTTTGTTGATAGAGACCTTCAGTCTTTAAGATCATTGATCCAGTATCTTTCACAAACTGCTAACATTCATTTAAAATAATATACAGTGCAGCTGATTGTATAGGCCACAATAATGCTAAAGTATAAAACCAAGTTCCAATGATTTTGTTGTGAAACTGTTACCATTTTTTTTATTTGGAAGATTGCCTTTGACAAAGTTTTGCTGCTGTTTCTTTTAGATATTTGGTTTCTTGGCGATGATAGTGTATGCTGTGAATATGTATTTAGCTGTTAAAAAATGGAGGATGAACAGCAGTCAGCAGAACAGCCGGCAGACAAGCAATTACATTCGTGCTCGGACAGAATCAAGAGAAGTAGATCACCACCCTGAGATTCAGCGTCTTGATGCGTGAAAGCTACAAAAGAGGGGATAGAAAATAGTAACAATTTATTTTGTTTCATCAAGTGAAGTTTATATAGTTTGAAGTTTTTCATTTTATGGGAAGAGTCTTGGCAGAGACAAGCTGACCATTTATATTTAGAGAGAGAAAAGTCTGCATTTATTCAGAAGCTATTGGCTTGAGAGCTATAATTATTGGCCATTCAAAAGCATAATCTGTATACAACAATTGCATATATATCTGATGTACATTAATATTTTAGATTAAACACTTGTATAGTTTCTTTCCAGGTACCAGTTCTAGAGAGACATGCGCACTCTGCCACTATTTTATCATCCAGTAAGAATGCTGTGATCAACACTATATTATTCTGTGGTTTTTTTTAAAGAAATCCTCCAAAAATTAAATACGTTTTGTTGCATGTGAAAAGAAAGTGAGGGACAAATAGCAATAACATAAACCAGCTTTATTGTATACCAACTCCATATACACTTCCTCATGCAGCTTTGCCAATGCAATTCACTTCTCACCTGACCTCCCACATTGCCATCCTTGGTGCATTTTGAAGCTGAGACAGGCAATCCCATTCAATATTTGGGCTGGTCAATTGGTGATATGGACAGATGCACTATGGACTATACTAAAACCACCAAACTCATTTCGTGTATGACCTCAACCAGATTTTGAATTGGGGCTCCTACTCGTTGAAAGTCTAGCACTTTCACCTGCTGCACAGTTAATACAACCCATCCAACACTAGGATGTAGGTATCTGCTCATGTTTGAATATGCATTACATGATTTTCATTCATGAAATACTTTGGGGAGGTTGTCAAGTAATAGACTCTACACCCCAATCAAGGTCCATTATTTTCTGAGGTTTCAGTCATCTGGGAATTTTAAGGAAATCAGGAGCCACCAAAAATGCATGATGTATATATTGTAGGATATTCCAAGACTGCAACATTGTGTTTTGTGTAAGATGAATACATTTATGGCATATTTTGGTTTTAGATTGGTTGTTCTGTTAAATTAAAATTGATTGGTAGTAGGTAAAATTTAGATGACTAAATTAAGCATCGCTATAAATCATTTTTCTAATGTTCCTTTGAAGCTTATTTTACGAAGTGTATTGTTTTTCCTCTCTTTGCTTCCTATATTTATAAACGGTTTTCCTAATGCAAATTTTCTCACTTCCATTGAACTTTCAGTGAAGAGAAGACTATATTCTTTTGTTGGAGAGCTTGAATTCTGCAATAATATGTCTAGAACCTCAGTCAAATTTTATTAGGGAGACTTCACCAATATCCTTGTACGGTCTGATTCATGTGTCTCCCCTTTATGTGTTGGCATAAGGATAAGTATTTACAACAGGTTTCTCATTTATTGTAGATGGGAACAACACCATACCACCCCCTAGTGGAGTCAAATTCAAACCTGATGTACATGAGTAAAATTGTCATTGAAGTCAGTTAAATTATATATACTCACACCAGATCTGAGTTTGTTCCGCAGACTTGTAGCATTGTATTTATGTGTAACTATTCCCTGTATGGGTTGATATTTACACTAACTTAGTTGGAATCATAAGTATAAAAGAAAAATTCATAGACTTTGTCCAGTCAGTTTTAAGTGCAAAATGTAGATTTCTTTTCAAAACTAAGTTTTAACAGTCCAAAAGTTATAGAAATGTTTACATGAAACTTTATTTTTGTAATTGCAAATGAAACAGGGGAAGCTCTAAATTTGAACATTCTGCACTGTTCACTTCTCAGGCAATGCAAGCTTTGTGCTGATGCATAAAAACCAGAAAGTGAAACTGTTTTTCTTAAGTCATTCTCCAATTTCTTTGCTATTTGCAGTGCATTCCACATTAGTTAGATCTTTTTTAAAATTCTTTTAAACAATTAGATTAAAGGAAACTTATAATTTTGTAAATGTTTTTAATCTGTTAGAAGTTTTTATCATGCCATATTTAATGTTATGTTTTACATTTTCACTAAGAGTTGTAATTGAAGGGAGTGCAGGGTTGAGAGTCCAATAGCTGGAGCTCTAATGATCCTCTAGAGCAGGGGTTCTCAAACTTTGTGATACCGTGACCCCCCTCTAAGTTGCTCGCGACCCCCCGGGGGGTCGGGACCCACAGTTTGAGAAATGTGACTCTAGAGTATTTAAAACATAGCCATTTTATTAATTAATTCCAGTGATGGCTAGCTTTAATGTTTGTCATATGAAAACTGACCCATAACTCAGTGTGGTTAATCGTGCTGAATGATGGTGTGTGCAGTGCCCATAGGTAAGTTATTTTTCAACATGCTGTACCAAATGTTGGAAGGATGATATAATTGGGGTAATTTGTACATACTACTGTTTGGGGGGGAAAAAAAACGAATGTTCACAAATCAATCTTAAAAACTAAACACAGCGATCTTTAGGGTACACATGCAGGTTAGTTTAAAGGAATATACTGAAATATTATCAAAATCCTCAAAAAAGGGATTAATGGGATGTATTATCCAGCGCCATGTTCATATTTCTTGGGTGAGGTCTTCCATTGAAGTCAAGTAATAGAGGAATCCAGTATGTCGTATAATAACAAAGACTTTTCAACATAGCAAAAATGTATCACGTTAGCTGATCAGTAAAAGGAATGAAATGGTATATTACACAGTCCCCTTGTGCTTTTCTAGTTAATTGCTGACCCTAAGTGAGTTCTGGTTACTTAGAGACCTAGAGAGAGATCCATTTACAATTTTATGTACTTTTTGGTCTCTCTTAATGTTATGTGCATTTTACTGCATGGGAAAGGAGGGAGAACTGCATAGCACTTTGCCAGACTGAGAGAGATCACAGAAGGTTTTTGTTAAACTTCATGCTTGGACTGCGTTGGCTAGTTAACATGAATTACTTTTTTTGCAGTAATCTGATACAATGATCTCTAATGTAGTATATTGTACAATCATATAGCAAATGTCTGATATGGTTATACATGAGATACAAAGGCTTTGATGTGCTGAGTACAAAATATTTATTATTATTTACGCCATGAGTATATGGTCAGCACAACTATTGGAGTTTCTGAGATGAGCTAGGCCAGAATACAAATGAAAAACACTTTCTAAATACAAATCTTAAGTACCTGTAAACAGAGAGAAAAACAGATGCAACTTTCTTATAACTTTTTGGACCAAAAATGATTTTAGGGTCGTGTAGATAATAAAGAAAAACACCCCTAAATTAGAGATTTGTTAGTCTAGGAAATATTATTTACATGTGTCATGTAATTTGAAGGGGATTGATTCATTTAGCTTATGATAGAATTGATATACTACAGTCCATACACAGTGATTTGATTTTTCCAGACTGGATTTTGTGCTATGGCATAATGAAATATCTGTACCTTGCCAACAAATTAGAAAAAACTAATAACCAAAATGCAAATACTGATATTGATCTCTGTGTGAAAAATGGGTCAGAAACTTTAACTTTTGTGAAGCTTGCACAGGAAACTCATGTTAAAGTGCTTCCCCATATCAGATTATGGTTTTGCTTTACTACCAGTTAGCCTCACTTTTGAATGGCTTTGAGCACAAAGGGACCACTTTGCTTAGTCCCCAAGAGAGCTAGTTTGCTCCACAAAGGGATCCATCCACAACATTGTAAACAGAGCTAATGTTAAAAACAGACCATTAAAACATTTCTCCACAACGCAGAAACGTGGTGCTTAAAATTGTCTTAGGCATCTGGGCATTCTTTCCGAGTTAAATTCTGTCTTCAGCTATCCAATTCCAATGTATGTTAGTACGTATGGGTAGCTGAGGGCAAAATTGTCCATATTTGTGCATAAGTAGGGCCCTACCAAGTTCACGGTCCATTCTGCAAACTTTCATGGCCAGAGGGTTTTAAAATAGGGTTGCAAGTGTCCGATTTTGAAACGGACAGTCCAGTATTTGGACTTTCTGTCCGGGAAACAAATTGAGAAAATACCAGACATATAAATGTCCGGTATTTTCTAATTAAGTACGTTTTTTTATTATCATGAGTATCAGGACGTAGTTGCGTACTGCCTGGGTGGTAGACACGCTCACACTGCAAGAGCATGTCTACCAGCCAGGGAGTACGCAACTACGCAGTAGGGGGGGGCGGGGCTGGGGCAGGATGGAATCCCCAGGGCTGGACTCACCTGTGCGCCCTGTTGGGACTGTGTGCAGGATGGGTAGCACCCCGGGATTTGCGTGCGTCCGGGCCAGCTCCAGTCCCTGCTGGCCGGTCCCCACCTTGCCCCGTGCTCCCCCTCCGACCCCCTCCCAGCCAGCCCCTCTCCCCGCCAGCCGGGAGAGCTTTTACATAGCTCTTTGTTTTCCAAGTGTTGTGAACATTGATAATCTTCAGTGCCCTCGATATGGAGAAGGGAGGTATTTTCTACATTTTACAGTAGAGGAGACTGAAACAGAGTGAGTCAGTGGCAGAAATAGGTTTGGAAATACAGATTTTCTTTTTCCCTAGTATCTGGTCATCCCATCCCTAAGCAGAAAAACAAGATTCTAAATTAGAGAGATTCTGTGCTTGTGAACAGCGTACTTTAAAATCTCTCAGAGTTATGCTGTTATATCAGCCAGTGCAGTTATCAGACAACCTAATTAAAAGCCTGTAGTTGTCAAAGAAGTCACTATATAATGCATATATTGCTTTCACCAGAAAGGTGAATATGCCTTATTATTAGACACCAATCTTGCATAGTGTTAGACACTGAGTAATCCATCTGAAATCAAAGCTACTTACGTTGTGTAAAGTTGAGCAAATATACAGGTCTCTGCAAGGAGACCTTAGTCCCTCGCTGTGAGCCCCATCCATAGTGTAGTGGACTGCTGAAGTGGCCTTGAAGTAAGGATCAGGCCTATTATGAAAAGATAGAAGGCTTATGTCCATGTTGGGCTTCATGGTCATAAAATATCATTTTGAAAGGAAACTGAAATATGTATGAAAATATCAGAATGCTGTAATGTTTGTAAAAGAAAGGAATCTGGAAAGAAATTATGTTTGAAAACTGTTAAGAAAAGCAACAGAGAATTCTTCCTTTCAGTAGGGGAAGTTATCAAGACTCAGAAGCAAGATTCAGTTAAATTGCTCTTTACAAACTGTTTCTCCTTATTTAAGAATTTGCTGGAAATTTCCTTAGAATTTTTGTTATTAGCACTTTTTTTGCTACAGTACTCGTCATCTACTCACAGGAGCAAAGAGGTTTTAGATTTGGCTGGGAGAGTAGGAGGATACACTTCGGCCTGAAAACTTATTTTTGTGTTTAAACTAAAAGAAAAACATGTTTGTCCCTAATCTGACCATTGATGTTCAAGAAATACAATTTTAAAAGAAAATCTATTCAGGCTGTGATTTAAAATATTCTTTGGCTTAGAGTAGACAGAGGTCAGTTTTGTTTGGGGACATGCAGCTTTCAAATGCATTCTTATTTATGCCTCTGAGTGAAAGTTACCCATTTCTCTCAAAAAATGTGGTGAAGTACATTTTGCATTGACAGACCCTATAAATTACCTATTCACAGTCCCACTGGAACTCTTTCAATGCTCACGGTGAATGATCTAGCAAAAAATTTTGTCTTTTAGGAGCTATGAGCTAATACTTCTTGTAACTAGTCATAGGTGATTCTTTTTAAATTATACTGGGCAAAGAAAATATTTAATTGTGTTTTTTATGTATAATACACATAATTACCTTGATTGACATATTTATAACACAGAGCTTTGAACTTACTATGAAGGTTTTCAGTCCCATGGATTTCATGAGGCACAAGTGTAAGCTAATTAAACTATAGTGAAGGATATGGAAGGTGTCATAAATTCATAATGAAAACTTAGAACATTTGAAAAGGCATTGTGCAGATCTTGTAAACAGGATTTTATTGGGGCTGGTCCCTACAACTCTATTAATAAACCTCTGGATGTGAAATATTGAGGGAACAGGATTAAATATAATGGTCTACTTCTTTTGACTTGCAAGAACCTGACGATTATCCAGAACATGGTAAGTTTCAGGGTTTCATTTTTAGACAAATGTCTTAATAGACATATTTAGTTGAAAGCTTCACATTTGAAAGGAAATATCTGTAACAAGTTTGATTTACTACTTTTAAGTAATCTCCTAATCCCAAATATTTTAACAATGCTATATTGTTCCTGAAGTTTAAAGGTGTAAAGAGGTTCAGGTTAGTATCTTGTATTTTGAAAATTTGCTACCTTCAGCTTTCTTCTTTTTATACTTTAGATCTTAAATATTTACTGGTTCCTAGTAATTGGATATTGCGGAGGGATAGTGCATCTTATCACTACCATTCAAGTAGCTTTTAATCACATTGTGGAGCTATAGTGATATAGTACTTTTTATTTGTATTGTGATCAATTTAATGCATTTTAAAATAATTCCTATATTTAAAATATAACACACAGAACATCCTAGAAGGAATGATATAGCTACTTGAAAGGTGTTTTGTTGGCCAAGTTTTTCTCCTATGTTAGTTGTCCATTGAAACTTTTTGTATATGTTGAAGTTTGTAAGGGTTCGGGAACCCAGAATAAAATAGTAAAGTATGTATTTATTACTCACTGCTGAGCTTTGATTTGAAAAGTTATGCCTTTTCACATACTTGTAAACAAATATTGGATAAACTACTTCACCTAGGGTGCCTTCCATGCTTGGTATAAGTACTTTGTCAGTCATAAAGGCAGTAATGTAATGTACTAAACCAGTAAACACTATTTTTGTAACATGGCTTTATTAATGCATTTCCAGCTGTTCATTTCATTTTCAGTTAACACTAGCCTTAATGGTAACAGCAGCCATTTTTCCCTTTGTGCACTACTCTTAAAGTTCTGAGCTCAAGATGGAACAGGAAAATTGTACCTATTTTGCTCTGCTCTGCTCAAAACTGTAATCTGAAAGGTGAGAACAATTCAGACTAATGGAGAAATATTCTTGAAAATATTTTCTCCCTTTAAGACATGCCCAAAGAGATCCTCATTTGTGGGATGCATATGCAGCCTTGGTGCTGAGTTTGAGTCCTGACTGGGACTGATCCAAACATTCCTGCGTCTAGAGTGCTACTTAAACTAGAATATCATTTGTAAAGAGGAACATTTAGTTTGGCTGAAAGGCTTTCAAGTGACAGGGAATCTATTCCTATGCTGCCATAGTTGTAAATGTGAACAGCAAGAGGTTCAGAAATACCATCTAAACCTTTTTTTTTTTTCCATTTTCAAATCTCTGTGTTAAATCAATTATAATGATCCGCCTTTGAACTTGCAAACTGCTGGGCTGGGCAAAGTGGATCCACTTTTCCTTTTAATATTAGCAGAGCTCCCTTATGTGGTACTCTTTACTTATTTGGTAAAGAAATTGTAATTTCTGCCAAGAAAAATACTTAAAGCATTTTTGTATGTGCCTGATTCTGCAGCCCTTACTCAGGCAAAACTCCCTGTTGACTTCAAGGACTGTAGGCTCGGGTCCTCGTGATTCTCACCTTCCTGTATAAAAGCATGGTGTGACAAATGAATTTTTAGTTGTAAGAAAATTGCATTCAAGCAAAATTGTATGTATAAAGATAATTTACAATCTGATACAATTTAACTGTATTTTTAGTTAGTGTACTTGTATCTTTTAGATGAGCAAAAATCCACAAGTATGATGATCAACAAATACTATTGAAAGTTTTTAGCACCCTCTAATCCAAACTGGTGACACCTTCTTTACTGTATCAGGTTAAATGAGTTACTGATCTTCGGAAGTATAGTTGCTGCCAGGCTTTTTATGCCAAGAAATTCTGTTCATGTTCTGGACAACTTTAAAGGCAAGAAAATTAAACATGAGCAAGAAAATACTTTCTAAACTTGTTTTATAGAGACAACTGATATTCTTCTACATATTATTCACTTCTTTACTTTTCTATTGTTATAGTATAAGCAAAAGTTGAAGGATTGTAATAAATTTACTAATGTGATATAGAAGGCAATCTCTAACTTGCTGTTTGATCTTGTCTATCTGTTTCTAAAACACATGCCTTTATATAACACAATTTAAATGGTGTATTCTAAATTTAAATGGTGTATTTTAAGTTTTAAATGTCATTTTGCTTATTTGGTGTTTTGTATATGAGCACAATATTTTTTTTTAATTTTCCAATTTTAAAATGTATTTGTGCTACCTTTTGAGTTTGCTCTTTTCTCTTTATCTTTTTTC
The DNA here is from genome assembly GCA_032595735.1 of Pelochelys cantorii. Taxonomy (NCBI): domain Eukaryota; kingdom Metazoa; phylum Chordata; order Testudines; family Trionychidae; genus Pelochelys; species Pelochelys cantorii. The sequence goes on from CM064339.1 coordinate 27,081,577, forward strand.
CTTTGTTCTTTTGATATACTAAGGTGATAAGCTCTAAAAATTTTCATGGTACTCTTCTGATTATGTCTTCATAGTGGTAAAATCTGTATTTTTGTATGTAAGGAAAATAATTTTCGGAACACTAATTTCTGATCCGCACAGTACAGAATCATTTGTGAAGGATTTCTTGTTTAATAAATGGACATGTTAAAGTGTGTAAAACATTTTGTCTTCATCTCTAAATGTATAAATTCAGGCCTAGGTGTCAGAGCTCATTATTAGTCACTGGATTATCTGCGATTGCCACGCACTCTGACAGCACGTGTAAATTGGTTTGTCGTTTCAATGCTTAACTAAAATAGTTGCGATTGAATTGGTGAGGGTGATAAAGCAAGAGGAAAGAGATTCTTTATGGAGAAGAGGTGTTTAAAAACCCAAAGCACTCAAGTGGTCCCAGCTGAATTCATGTAGCAGAAAGCTCCAAGAGCCTAGCTGCCAAGGTGTATGTGACTGCTTCGCTCTTTGGGTTTTTTTTTTAATCCTGTACAATGAAATGCTGTTACTTACTGTGGGCTGCAGTGTTGCACTCCGAATTTCTGTAAATAAGCCTGAAACTGAAACCTTTGAAGAAATGGATAACTTTCTGCCACCGCAGAGTGTAACCTTGGGAAGTGGGAACATGGAATTTCTTTATTGCTTAGATGCTTCTTTTGTGAGCTGAAGGCATTGAGCCTCTGAAGGCAAGAGGCTACAGGAAGGCAAAGCTGGAAGTGAGCCAGGGTGCCCTGGTGCGGTGGACCACAAAGAGACTGGCCATCTAGGGGCAGTGCACTGGATGCTGCCAGAATTCTGGACTGCATGGCCACAGAGCACCCTGGCTCCAGCCCTAGTGGTTGAGTAAGCACGGTCCCTGCCACTCCGCCTGGCCAGCTCTGGGAATCCATGGTTGGGCAGCATGGTGGCTGCGCTCCTAGCCTCAAACTCACCCCACATATTCCCAACACCCTGCCCTGAGCCCCTTGCACTCCATCACACACTTGAATGTCTTAGAGGTACTGTCCTATCACAACACCTCTGGAGGAGTGGGGTTGTAATTCAACGGTACCTGTAAGAAATTTAAGTTACTTTAACTCCTGAAGGGAGGATACCTCTGAGAAGATCTGCTCATTAAATGACTGTTGTGGAAACATTCTGGAAAGCTTGGAAAGCACTTAACATACCTGTGAGGGATTGCTTGAGAGTGACAGGTAGTTGAGAGCTCTTTTTTAAGCCCTGTCTCCACCACAGCCTGATATGCTGGATGAATCCCTGGGGGAGGGACTAAGGAGTGTCAAGCTCTGATGTGATGTGCTTGTCCCCCAAAAGGTGCCACTTAAATAGTACCTGCTAGCTAGAAGACAGAGCATTTTCCATTTCTGTATGGGCTTCGCAGATAACCAGAGCTATGGATACGATAGCTGGACAGTGATGTGTCAGTCATGGAAATGTAGCTGTATAGTGGTAGCATGTAGGAATCTCAGGCATAGCACATGATCCCATTGTGCTCGATGCTGTACGAACAGAACATGGGCAGGTTGCTACCGGTGTTGTAACCTGTGGTGGTCACCACAAGAGATCTTGCCTGGTTATGTAGGAAAAGTGAAACACATACGGGTTCCACCTTTCTGATCCGAGACTTGAGTGGTCCCAGATCGGGCTCCCCTCCCAGCCAATGGGCCCCACTGCCGCTGGCCCTGGCCAGGGCTGTGCTCCCCACTGCTGGTCTGGGCTGTGCTCCTGGCCTCTGGCTGCCCCCGCTCTCAGCCAGGCTCTCTGGTTCAGCAATACCCAGGTTCCTGTTGGACCATGGATTTGCTACACTAGAGAGTACCAAATTTTAGAGTTTCAACCTGTATTCTTAATTTTCTCTCCTCCATCCTGGGAGAGAATTGACTTCTGGTTTAGTAAAACATTAACAGAATACCTGACTCATTTCGTTTTCATTTTTGGATGCTGTCAAACAGCACACACAGTCCCTGCTTAAAAAAAAATCTTTTCACTTGTCATGTTTTTTTAAATCTATTTGCGGTGGTGTAAAGAGAGACCTTGAAAAATAAAAATCTTCATTAGACTCATTTGAATTCTCAGTACAGTGTTTCACTTGAGGCTGGAGCACAGGACATTTAAAATCTGCGACTAACCAATGAATGGGATCAAGGGCACAGTAAAATCAGTTTGTCCCTGTTCATCCAGACCTCTGCCTGCTGCTTTCAAAGGTACCACATTAGTAGAATTGCTTCTTAAATACAGCAGTCTGAAGAAAACCCTACCTTGTTTCTCACTTAGGCTATGTCTACACTGCAGGCTTCATGCGCAAGAACAGCCATTCTTGCGCAAAAACTTGCAGAGCATCTACACTGCACACGCGTTCTTGCGCAAGTAAATTTACAGTAAAGCATCGGAACAGAGGGCTTCTTGGGCAAGAGTTATTCCTCTCCCCAAAGGAATAAGCCCTCTTGCGCAAGAGCTCTTGCACAAGAAGGCGGTGTGGACGGGCAACGGGTTTCTTGAGCAAGAAACCCCTATGGCTAAAACGGCCATCAGAGCTTTCTTGCGCAAGAGCGTCCATGGCAGTGTGGATGCACTCTTGCACAAGACCATTTGCGCAAGAACTCTTCCACAAAACAGTTCTTGCGCAAGAAGCCTTCAGTGTAGACGTAGCCCCAATGTATTGAATGTGCTCTGTTGGAAAGAGAGTTGAAATGGTTGAATGTCTAGTGCTGCGATCATCATAGCTCAATTTTTTTGCTGTGAAATGGGAAATTCCTGGGTGTAACTGACAAGATTCTTCCAAGGGCATGTCTTCACTTGCCACACCAGAGAGAGACATTCTGGCGTTTGATTTAGCAGGTCTTAGTACAGACCCATACGTTGAATGCTAAGGGCAGTTCCAGCTGGCCTCTGTACTCCTCACAGTCAGAGTTGGCTCCTGTCAGCCTCCCGCAGTGGGTATGGCACCAAGCTCGGCTTAAGATAAGCCAACTCCAGCTACATATTCTACATAGCTGCAGTTATGTACCTTAATCCGACTTTCCAGATTTAGTATAGACCTGGCCTAAATGTTTTCTTAAACTCTTACTTAATGCCACATAGCTATCAAGCCTGTTAGTTAATTGAAAGTATAAAAAGGCTCTAGCCTATAAAGTACTTGAATTCCATGTCCAGGTAATATTCCTATGCTATCTCTTGTATGACTCAGGAAACTGGAACAGAGTGTTCACTAACAGGAATAAGGTGCGGAGATGCAACAGTGAATGAGTCTTGTGAATTCATCCAAATGTGTATAAATGGAGACTTTCTCCTTATCTATAACATCAATAATCCTCAAAAGGGGTAGTTGTGTTAGTCTGTATCAGTAAAAACAACAAGGAGTCTTGTGGTACCTTAGAAATTAACAGATTTATTATGCATGAACTTGTGTGGGTTTTTGATAATTCTGTGAGTGGGATTTAAATTGTGGGTAAGTATATTGTGTTTACATGTAGGTTCACTCTTACTCTGCTATTGGAAGCTTCCTTCTTTTCCTAGCTTAATTTGTTCAGTATTGTTGCTGAGAGATGTTCCAGAAGTCTGGAAATTCAAACTACAGGTTCCACATTTTAGTTCGAGGTGAAGTGATACTTGCATCAGCTTGTAAATGCTGTGACCTTAATTATTGTATTGAACTAAAATGTACAGAGTTTAGAAAGGCAGAAAACAGCAGTTTGATGATAGAAAGCTGTCGCACTGACAGTTTCTTAAAAGAATTGTTGCACATAGAATAACAGCAGATTTCTTCGCAGCCAGATTTTTCAGGGGTACTGAGTATCCAGAGATCTATTCTATCCCATTGACTTGAACCTATCTAAAAATCAGGGCTTTTGTGCAGCTTGGCTAGCCCCAAGCATTCAAAAATAGGCCCCAAACAATTATGATTGGCTTTAAAATTACATGATCTTAAAAATAAAAAATGGGGTTCCTTTTATCTGATTCCTGGGGTTTCGGAATTAGGTTGTTTTCTTCAGCCACTATAGGAGCTAGAAATACTTTTGAATGAAAGCTGAGTGTCTTACATAATCACATGACTCCATGAACTGAGGCTTAAGAAAAATATCTCAACAATAAAGATAAAATTAGGAAAGCAAGCAACACCATGTATTAAAGTGATACTGAAATAGCAGTATTTTGTATGTATCTTGATTTTTTTTAGTACATTAGCATAACCCCCTCCCCAATTTTAACTTGGATTTTGTTTGAGGAATAATTCCTGAATTCTAGAAATAGCGTGTGAATAAATTGCAGACTGAAAGGGCGGATTTTTTTTCAAGAATGACACGATCAGAAGCCACCGCGGCAGCAGCTTGCTTACTTCCAAAGACTACTAAAGAGATCATCCTTTTTGTGCGTGGACTAGAGGCTAGATATAGCAGAGAGGCTGCAATCTCCAAGTGCTGAGGTAACACATTTCTCACAGCCGCTTACAATGCTCTGCTAACTGGCCTAGTTAATCCAAACTGTATTATTGTATCTGGTTTACAGAGTGAAACGTTGTAAAATGAGATTGTAAAACAAAGAACGTGTAAAGGAAAACACAAAACTCAACTTCTATTAAAGATGGTATACTCCAGGGTGGTTTATAGCCATGGGCTAGTTTCCAGGGTTCACATGCAAGTACATAAAAAAGGAATTTAAAATTACAAAAAGAGAATGTAAAAATTACCACAGGTCTCCTACCATCACAGTAAATACCAGTAAACATAGTAAAAGGGAGACATGATGGAAATGCAGAATTTCACAATGGAAAAAGTCCAAAGAGCTCTTTCCTGATACAAGCAATGATTACGTCTTACTTTCGGAAATAAACATTCATTGTTGTTACTCCTTCAGTGATCTAGAAATGGGAATTGTGGAGAGCAGGAGGTTGTCTTTTAGATATCCCTGATTAAGCCAGGCCATTCTTTCAAAACACCTCTACGCTGCTAATTGGTACTTCGCTCTGGACAGCTAACAGCCAGCTGCTAGCAGGTCATTGAAACACAAGCGGGCTTGATGGGGTAAGGAAATGCCTTGTGGATGGATTTCAGATGGACTCATCTGGCCATATCCCCTGAAACTGGAGCTAAGCATGCAGACGGCACATAGAGGCTTCTGTGCTGGTGCTATGAAGGGGAGGTTAAAACAATCTCTCCTATGCTCTGCCTTGTTTTTGCCAAATTTTAGGGCATGATGCTGCCCTAAAGTAGATTAGAAAGAGGGTGAGTTCTCCTCCAGAAAAATCTTATAAAATTTCCTGTCATTGAATGTCCACTGAACCCGCTAACCTGAGGCATTTTTTAGATTTGTTCATGTTGCAGATTTCCAGCTGCCATTTTCATTGTCCCATATAGGCAGCAGACATCTAGTGAAATGCATTCTGAAACCTACACATCCAATATAACCTGTTCCTCCAACGCTTGAGGTAGCAGAGATAGTGAGGCTTTATGTAAAGGAATACTACTGCTTTCTAGATAAAGAAGTCAACAGTAAGAAAGCTCAGGATCTAGTGGAAAGATTGAAAGAAAGAAAGCATATTAAAAGGTAAGTGTGTTACAAGTCTGAAATACATTCCTGTTACTCAGTACACTGTAGTGCTGAAGAAGGGAAGGCCAAGCAGAATTGAGATTCATGGTCAGACACAGATGTACTTATGTACAAGGTTACACTCCTATAAAATGTCCAGTTTCCAAAGAAATATTCTGTGTCACTGAAATAATAGTCTTTCTTCCACGTCACTCTGTCACGGGTTTTGGTGACCCTGTAAATAGTGATGGAAAAAGAGAGAGGCTATACTGGTGACAGAGACCAAAACAAGAAAGGCAAACACTTCATCTGGCAGTGCATTTAGCAAACATGGAAGAACTAGGTCATCTCTTCCCTTTGACTGCACAATCCAGAGGTGCTCTATTCTTCAGTCTGAATCCGAATCGGAGTCCTCATCTGAAGAAGAAAAAGGGGGGGAGGGTAGTGAGAAAAATGAAGCTGCAGTGCGACCTTTTACTCTGTTTGCATAGATTTGTTGCTCTGGTTTAGGTGGCTGCTTCAAAGAAAATAGGGTCTTAGGAGGATGTCTTTGATTACACCTTTCATTTCCATACCATTGCAAATGGTGGTTGTGCTTCAAAGGATACACACAGTCCTACCCAGAAGGAGTTAATCTTAGATAAATACAATACAAAGGACAACAGTTCAAGTGAAAGACAGTTGGAGCGATAACATTGACCGGGTCACTGCAAAAAGGAAACCATGAAAGATGTAGTAATAGAGATGTAGCCATGTTAGTCTGGTCTTGCTGAAACAAAAGACAGGACTATGTAGCACTTTAAAGACTAACAAGATGGTTTATTAGGTGGTGAGCTTTCATGGGCCAGATCCACTTCCTCAGATCAAATTGTGGAAGAAACAAACGGGGTTTGTTGCCAGCTTTGTCCACATATTTACTCTGCTGATACTATCATTGGACCTAACCATTTCAATTACAAGATCAAGAACACATATTCCTGCTCATCCAGAAATATAATTTATGCCATCATGTGCCAACAGTGTCCGTCTGCTATATATATTGGACATACTTCTCCGACACTTTGCCAAAGAATCAATGCACACAAAACAGACATCAGACCATTTCACAAAGAAAAAACAGTTTCTTGCCATTTCAGCCAGACTGGGCATTGTCTCAACGACCTCACTACATGCATCCTGCTTCAAAGAGACTTTAACACAAGACTACAAAGGGAAGCCTCTGAACTGTCATTCATGCTTAAATTTGACACTTTACGAATGGGCCTTAACAAAGATGCTAAAAGATAGCTTCCCCAATTATCACCCCTAATATCATTATCTCATAGACACTAACTTCCCCCTCCATCCCCCCTGTGTTCTAAAATTTGATTTGTCAATTTTATATGTGTTCACTTTTTTTGATTGTATCCCTTTGGTATATATGGTCATGCCAATTTTCTTCCACAATTTGATCTGAGGAAGTGGGTCTGGCCCACAAAAGCTCATCACCTAATAAACCATCTTGTTAGTCTTTCAAGTGCTGCATAGTCCTGTCTTTTGTTTCATGAAAGATGTGAGCTTGATTAAAGACCTTTTATTAAAATTTGTGCTGTCTTTTATGAGCTTTGTATTTTGCCAAGGAGAGTACCCACTTCTTGCTTTATGGTGCTCCCTTGTCTTCCTAGAGGGCCTAGCCCCTATTCTTATTGCCAATAAAAATAATTCTTATTCTTCTTATTGCCTACTCTAGTTGAAAGGATTAGCCCATGAGAATGCATGACATGAAAGTCTTTGAGGTTAACAGGTATTAGCTGTTAAAATAATCAGTGAAATGTAAAAAATTAGAAGCTTTTGGTGCAAGGAAGAAACTCCGCAGCAGTAAAGATGTATTATTAGTCTGTAGTATAATCTCCTAGAGGAGGAACCATCAGTGGGTAATTTCGACAAAACACAAGGGAATGTGCTTTTTCTTACAACAGGATGGAGATTTAACGTTCTCTAGTCAGGAAGTGTTAGTTACTCTGATATAGACTGCAGTGGCTTCATACCATGGACTAGATAATGCACAGGAGTTCTCGATATCTCCATGAATAGAATCTGCGCAGCCTAGTTAAATGTTGGGAACTCTCACATTTGTCAAATGGGAGCCAGAGATTTTGTTTGATCACCTGTAAAACATAAGGAAGGCATTTACCTACCTTCTGACTTTTGTGCTTCAGTGGGGTTTTCTGAACCACCTTGTTTGAGAAATGTGACCAGGTCATTAAAGGTAATGTAGAAATCCACAGCATACACTATGGTGGCTATAAAACCAAATACCTATAGAACAGAAGGATAATCTCTTTATTAGCTATTCCTGTCAACCATCATTGACAAACATGAGCTAATCTTAACTAATAATAAGCAAATAGTTGAGGAAATATGGGGCAATTGGAGGGCAGGGATGAGGCAAAGATGGCTCTAAGTCCCCTTTGCACTTACTAAATTATGAGCTTATCTGGGGGGCTGCCTAACAACCTGTGAGGCAAATTGAAAGATGGCTTTCCCTAGCCACCGATGGGCCAGTCCATAGCTCAGATCAGTGATGGGCAACAGGCCACCCGAGGGCCACGTGTGGCCTATGAGACATTTTGTTTGTTGCTGCCTATGAGCAGAGTTGCCAGGTTCTGCTGGATTCTATAATTTTTTTCCTCCCAGGATTGCTAAAGGGACATGCATGTAAAGCAAGGACACATGAAGTACGGCGTGTGCTGATTGCACTCGACATTGACTGTGAGAGTCGTGTGCTGCCTCTGCCCCCAATCAGTGCTGCTACCGTTCAGTCTGCACCTCCAGCAAATTTTAGATTCACAAGTGCAGTTAGCAAAACTACACTCTCCCAGGAGTCTGCGTTGGTTACGACAATCTTGCAGCCCACTGAAATGGAGGGCCACTCATGTGACCCACTCACTAGCCTCAGTTGCCCATTGCTGGCTCAGAACATTCAGAATGTGCAAGCCACAAGCACCATTGAACTCCTGCCATCGCCCTATGTCTGGTGGTTCAAAAAGTGTCTCGTGGGGCCCAGCATAACACTGGAAACCCCCTTGTGCTGAAGGAATTCCCATCTGGGAGATCAAGATCTTTTCTGGTCTCCATAGGATCTAGTTTTTGCCATTTTGCAAGGCCTTCTTCCAGGCTACTCAGCTGCTGAATGAGCCATGCAGTGTCTCCGGAGCTATCTATTTAGATTAATAAGACAATGAAGTGAGAAAAAGTATGGAGGCCTTTGTAGCTAAACAAGCTAAGAATCTGGCCTACTTGCTACAGCATATGATGCTTCCACGCATAAAAAGTGACAAAGATAGATTTAAAATCAAGCTTGTATTATGACACTGTATTTACTTTACTTTTCAATTATTTGGTTAAGGTGTCTGGCTGCCAGGGAGGAAAGCCTCCAAGATACTTTTTAAAATATGCAGCTTTGATTTATATTATTTATGTTGCATAAAATATGTATAACTTTTGGGCTTCAAGTTTCAAATGGTAAGTGACTCTGTCTTAGTTCTGAGCACAAAATGCTGACTCTCATCTCCCTAGGAAAAGCACTTCATGGTCCATGTGCTGGTGAAAATGGCATTGCTTTTGTCTCAACTGCTCAGTGCAAAACCAGGCAGTAAAGATACAAGTCTGAAAATATTTTCAAACATAGATTGTATTTTATGAAATTTTAACCACTGTAGCTAGATGAGGCTTTTCATCCAAGGATCTCAATGCATTTCACAGAAATGGGTGTTCCTATCTTCATTTACACATAGGGAGGCAGACACAAGAGTAAGTGAATTGACACAATGAGTGAATGGCAGCATTAGGAACAAATCCCAGGTCTCCTGATTTCCAATTCTTTGTTTTAAACAATAAAAACCACCTTTCCTCTCTTTGGGTTGAATCTTGGCCTAAAATAATTCAGGGGTATAACTTCCACTAATTTCAGTAAGATCAAGATTAGGCTGTTTCTCAGGTATACTGAAGTATAGTTCATCAAGATGCAGAAATGGAAATCACTTTTATCCTTTTAATACTTACTCCTGCTGCTTTGGATGCTCCATCAGAATATTTTGAGACTGCCGCAATTGAGATGGCAAAATATATAATGGCAGCAGACACACAGCGCAAGAAATCCTGTATAACACAACACAGTACTGATTTAAATAGTCAAATAATTGTAACATTAAATTCCTGTTAGAATTGCTTTTAAAATGAGGACTTAACCCACAGAAACCATGCAAACCTTACAATGGATTGAGAAGGATATCTTCCCACAGAGTTCCCTTGGGAATAGAGGCATAACTTTGCACTTAAACTAGTTTTCCTGAGATCAGAAGTTGGTACTTTTGTGTTCGATGACTGTGTGCATAGAACATGATTGTGCTACAGCTAGCAATGATTAACAGAAACTTTCCAACTGGAACCAATTTAGACTGCAGATAGCCTCTATAGGAAATTATGAAAGCCCTGCCACTTGAGACCCCAACTAGAGGGCCAGAGCACAATGTATAGGCCATATGTTGTATAATAAGGCATGGTCTATAATGTAAACCGGGTATAATATACAGCCATGGCTGGGCCATGCACTGGATTCTCTATTCTACTTGTACATTTTTCTAGTGCCTCCATCCTTCTGGTTCTATTTTGTACACAGTGATTTTCTTAGATGGTAATAATAATAAATTATACAGCTGAGAATGTAATTAAATTACAACAAACTATATCCAAATTAATGTGATTATTTTCTCCCTAGGCAACAGTTGTACCAGCCAGGAGACTGAGTGGTAGAGCCAGCACACAACAATGTACTTAAATATTTCCAACTGTATACATGAACATATCTTCAGTACCTGATCAGAAATGTATGCCTAGCAGCAAGCCTGCCGATGAAGGGGGGCCCTGGTTCTATGACCCCAGGGGAGCAAACAGAGCAGTTGCCCTGGCACCCGGCGATTCAAAGGGGTGAGAGGATCCTAACTGCCACTGCTGATACAGTGGTGGAGGCTGGAGCTCTGGGCCTTTTGAATTGTTGCAGGACCCCTCGGCCTCACCTCTGCCACCCCAGGCCCTGTCCCTTCCAGAGGCATGGAGCCAGATCCCTCCACATCTTGTCCAGTGGTTTGCAGAAGCTGGCATCCCCTCAAACTAGCGCACAAGCTATAGTTTATGCTACATCTACACAGACACGTGATGGGGGAGAGGCTGAGAGAGAATTCTGTTAAGTCAGTAAAACGTAGTGTCCAAGCCACCAAGAAAGTGATGGAGGGAGATGAAATCTATCATTCTCTTAGGTAAAATGTGCTGTGTACATGTGTGACTCTGTAGGCTCTTTGGGACAGGGAACATGTAGTGTTTGTACTGCACTGTGAAATGGCATCTCTGAATAGTACATTAAATTAGAACAATGATTCATTAATGCACGTGTGAGCCTTGTGATATGGGAGTCTGAGATCTTGAGCTCTATTCACATCTTTTGTCTTTTCTGAACAGACAGACAACTCAGATTTGTCATGAGAGAGAAATTTTCCAGGAAATTGAATTCCTTTGAGGTCAAACTGCGGGCGACTATTTGAATTCTGAGGTTGGGACATATTACTGTAATGGATAAAATAAATATGCAACTGATCATTTTTCTGAAATGGTTCAGGGAAGGGTGCTCTAGAACAGGAAAAGACAAGCATTTATTTAAAAAGGGAGGAGGGTGAGAGTGGAACTGAGTACATAAGCTCCATAAGCAAGAAAACTATCCCTACAATGATGAAATTACTGCTACAGTTTTGTCCACCAAGGACTCTACCAATATTTAACTCAAAGCTTGTTAAGACCAACTATCCTTACGTTGCACTAATAGGTACTCCAAACTGAACTAGGTTGTGTTTTAAGCAAAAATAAATTGTCTTGCTATAGAGAAATGTTCCCTGTAGTGGGAGTGTTTGGAACAACAGAACCATCCAGTGGTCAGTGGGAGTAATAACCTGCAGCTCTGGCAGGCTTCCTAACCAATAGATGAGAGACTTTTTAATTTAAAGGTGATTTTCTTCATACCAGTTATCAACTGCCAGAAGGGTCAGAGAGCTCCTCTACCCATTAGGACTGTGTTGTCGGGGCAAATGCCATTCTGACTGCTCTCACACAGAACATTCCAACTAAGAATCTCAGAGTGTTTTAGCAAGTGGATAATACTACCCTCACATCAAAAATGGGGAAACTGAGGCACATAAATTAAGTGTTGGATTTTTCAAATCCTAGTACTGATCCAAATTTGTTCAGCTGAGGGTGGATGCTTTTGAAAATGCAACCTTAAAATTGCACAAGTCACTTTCGGAGTCAATAGGCCCAAGGCCTGGGCTCCAAAAGCAATGCTACTTCCCATAAACCCTGATAATGAGAGTTGTACTGTATAATCTGTTATAGTTTGTAAAGTTGATGTTGGGTCCTGTGGGATGAAAGGCAATAGAAAGAATTTAATAATAATGAAAGTCAAGTTGTTAGCAATTAGTGTAAAATGCAGCTCTGTCACAGCTCTTTTCCTTTTATCATCTTCTTTCATACTATACAATTGAAGTTGTGTATGAATATCACATCCCACTTACCGTCAAAGGCCAGTAGATTCCTTTAAACTTCTCATTAAGCTTAGAGGAGTATGCAAAAAAAAGAAACAGTGCCAGCAGAAATTCTATGAGTGGTGCCATCATGAAAGATGCAGCTGAAGATGCAATATAACAGATAAAGGTGATAAATGACAGCACCTAGAGTACAAGGGAAAACATTGCTAATTATTCACATGGTATGGCAGAGACAGAACCCAGGACAGCTGTGAGAGGCTTTGAAGTTAGCATATTTCAGTCAATCCAGCGACTGATGGCAAATGCTACTTTGTACCTTTTCCCTGGGCTAAATGCTCCTCTTACTTATAACTGTATAAATTTCAAGCAACTCCATCCAGTCCAATGGATCTGAAGTTGCCTTCTGGAGCCACTCCAGATTTAAATCTCACTATCCACGTGAGACTATCTTTGGGCCCTGATTTGTAAACAATTCTGGGAACATAATTAAGTGATCAGAGCTGGAATCTGTCAGAAAATGAATTTATGAATTGTAAGCTTTCAAATCATGGCAAAGCAGTTCTCGTCTGAAATCCAAGTCATTCCTCAGAGAGCCCAGAGGTACTAGTCTTGTAGAGTTAAATGAAAAAAACTATCATTTTTGTTGCTGATGATGATTACAAAATAATTGAGAGTTGATAATGTTCCAAGATTCCTGTGAGTCAAAGGTACTTGTTTTTCTCCCAGTATTGACTGGTCTGCTTTGGTAAGAAAAGACTTCTCAGAAAGGAGGTGCTGGTTCAGATAAAATGAACCCACGACATGTGCTGTGTAAATGGTATTTATCCCACTCTGCCTTAAACCTCCAAAACAAATATTGATACAAGTTGGATTGATCCAGCACCCTTGACATCTGACCTGTCCCAAACAAGGGAGTTTGCTGGACCAGGAGAAGTCAGGCTTCCAGGTTCTCCTGGAGGCACCAGCCTCCTGTCTGGGCTCTCTTCCTAGCTGCTGGCCCTGGCCATTGGGCTCCACTGCCCTGGCTGTGCTCTGCTGCCCGCTGTCCTTGGCTGCCAGGCATTTGGGCTGCTGGCCCACTGGCTGGGCTGTCGGCTAGGAACCCTGCCTACAGGCAATTGGCTCTTTCGGCTGCCAGTCCACTGAACTGGCTCCACTCCCAGCTGCTGGCAACTTCTGCTGCTGGCGTGCTCTGGTCCAGCAACATCCGTGGTCCTGCCAGACCAGAGAGGTTCAATCTGTATTGGCTCTGCAATGTGCTAGCTGCAAGGAAAGGCATCCCTTTTTTACAGCCCCAATAGGAAAGCTCTGCAATGGAGATATAGCTAAAGAAAATACAATACAACCTGAATCACAGCCCCAAAATAGATTTGAAGAATGGGACTGCAGCTAAGACAACATGCTTGTGGGGGCAAGTAAAATGTCGGCTATTTTAGCTTCACAGATGGAAAATTGTAGCATGCAACCCCTGGGTTATACACTGCAGTGAAGGGAGTAAGGACAAGAGGCAAATGGATTTTCTTAAATTAAAAAAAAAAAGTCACCTTCTGAAAAATGAATTAAATCACCCATTTGAGAAATAACTCTCTACCCAACCCGCTAGTTTGTTTTGGGAAGTTCCGATCTGACATACTTATATAAGCGATAGAGACCAGCTTATGGGCCTCTTTTCTGTTTTTAGCTCTAGCCAGTAAGCTTCTCCATCTTTAATTTTTTTCCCCATAGGATATGTGTTTAGTTACAAATATTAGAACAATTCGCCCTCCACCCCTAACCATCTCTCTCTTCCTCCTCTGCTTCTTCCCCCCCTGCTTTGGCCAACTCACAAGAAGGGAACAAAACCACCCCTGAGAAGTCAAGAAAAGACAGGGTTACAATCAAATCAAGGATAAACCAATATTTGGCCATTTTTAATGTAACCCAACAGGAAGCTGCAATACAACGTTCTTGCACTGATGGGAAGCCAATAAAGCAGCAGAAAGCCTAGACCCACTCCCAGAATTCCAAAGTGGCACCATTCACAAGTGAGTAGCACAGCTGGCTTCATGCTGGATCAAATTGACTTGTCTGTTTCAAAATCTCTCACAACAAAACTTTCTAGTATATTCATTAACAAGAATTCTTTGCATGCCACGCTACAACATTGACGTAGTGAGTTGCACAGCAAGCCACATCCCTTTTGAACTATTCCCAAATGCAAAATTTTCAATTTGCTACTAATATAGTCACAGGTGGGATTATCACTGGTATTTCACTGGCTTCCTTTTCAAACAGAACAAAGCAAACCTGCTCCTCCTTCATTCTTGTTTTGTTCACTAACTGGAAAGTAGGAGCTCAGTAAAGTGTACAAATACTGGGTGGTAGGCCTGGTCCTGGGTTATAGGTCAGTGCTGTGTTTGAGGGTGTCTGTGACAGAAGAAATTACTCCACAGCTTTCTTGTTTTCATGACACGGCAATTTATTATTTATTAATCAAACGTAAAAATATACAGGCTGAAGGGACCACTTTTTAGATGGAACTCTAACTTCACTTCACTGCAATCCCCTTCTGAGAACAACAATTATTGCCTGATCCCAGGAATGAGGCGTAAATGAAGCTTGAGTCCACCTGAGCTCTACCGCCTTGAGTGGGGGGCAAAGCCTGAGATTCACCAACCTGACCTGGGGGTGGGGGAGAGGGCAAAGCTGAAGGCCAAGCATGTCAGCCCTATAACATACTTACCACTGCCCAGGCTGGAGACCTCAGGCATTGGCTTTGACTCCAGGTGGTGGGACTCAGGTTTCGGCTTTGGACCCCAGGAAGTCTAAACCAGGCTTGGAATGAGGTAGAGACCCATTGAAATGAGGTAGAGGCCCACTTTGGGGTCCTGACTCACAGTTTGAGGCCTGTTAGGTCATTACAGTGATAGATAGGCAAGCCATGAAGTCAGATCAGAATGAGTTCAAATTCTCTCTCCTAACTGGAGGTTTCCAAACCCATCTCTATTGTCAGAGAAGTGAGAGGTGTTCATGGGTGTTTAAGATGGTCCCTTCTGAAAAAGAGACACTGCTTTTTGAAAAACAGAAAATGTTTTAGATTGAAAGGGTAAGTGCATTAACCTCATTGAATTTCAAGCCTTTTAATTGGGCTGCCTACAGCTACAACATATTCCCTGGACCCGTTTCTACATCAATTAGGAAGCATCATATACGTCACTAATTGCTCCTGTGAGAAGTCATTCAGTGACCTTAAATACATATACCTGAAAAGCACATTAGCGTGAGAGAGTGCTAAACAGTTTAATCTTCTTGGAGTTATTTACTGATTTTATTAAACTAACAAATCTTCATGCTAATCTCTAATTGCCTTAGATGGTTTCATCTGTGACCAAATGTAGAGGTAACATCATAATAACGATAAATCATCCCAAGCATTTGATATCAGATGGGTTTGTTCAGACTTACAAAGGAGTGAGTGTTTTGCTGTTTAATATTTATGGCTTACTCCTGTATCCAGTTCTGTTGTGTAGATTGAGATGAGTGCTATAGTAAAGATTAATAAGGAACACAGAACCAAGTTGGGCAGGGGACATAAGGGGTGATTTTCCTTTCAGTGCTAGCTGGAGTTAAAAGGAAGATTTGGAGGCTTCACAGAGGAAAATGCCTGAACTTCTATACCAGATTCCATTCATTTAGCATATGGACACCAGATTTTATTGTGCACATTTGTCATTCCCTCCAGCAGAGCAGAGTTTCTCCATCAGAGGCATGAGCTGATAGAGGTGGGTTGAATGTAAAGAGAAGTCTTTGCATTCTGTTACAAAGATCAATCTTTTGGCAGCAGTTAAGGCAAATAGCAACCCACTTTTGAGGCAAAAGTAGTAAAGTGCATTTTAAGATCTATAAAGTCAAGGATACAAAGACATAGGAATAAAATGAGGAATATGCAAAGAAAGCGCTTGTGTTCTGTGAGATCTCTACAAATATGACCAGAGATTCTGTTCCTTCAGGCACAAAGCTAGAGCGTGAGACACAGTGACAGCATGTGCTTGGATTAAAATCCAAGTAAAACTCAAGTTATTGGGGTCAATACAAGGGTAACTGGGTGAAATATAATGGTCCGTGATATAAAGGAGATTGGATTACATTATCTAATGTTCCCCCTGGCCTTACACTCTATTAATCTATAAAATTACCAACATTCTCTGCCTTATTCTGGTAAAATCCATTAGGAATTTTGTTTTGCAATAACCACAGATAGACACTTTCTATGTGAGCCTCATTCTTTCTTCAGTTTTCTGTTGATGCTAATTATATTGTCTCGATGTGGGAACTTCAGAACAGAAAGAGATTGTCAGATGGGGTTTTTCCAGCATCTTAGGACTCCAGCAAAATCATCAAGCAAAGGAGGAAAAAAACAGGTCTTTAAAAAAGTACTGCTGTGTGGACTCAGAGTCATTCAGTGTTTTATAAATTGCAGATTTTGTTAGTATTGTTAATGGAACTTGAAATGCTATTTGTCTCCTGTTTATAAGGTTGATAAAGATTTGAACTCTCTGCATACTGCAGCCCTGTAAAGCTATCACATTTGATAATATTAGCACTATCACCTGCACCCTCCCAGACAGACATAAATAACTCTTATCACTAACGGGTAGGTGATGGTATTTAGCACCAGCCAGTACCATTGCTTATAATATAGGAACAAACTCTCTGGTTCCAACCTTTAACAGATGGCTTCTTGTTTAGATTCCAGCTAGGGCAGTCCTAGAAAATGTCATAGTAAAAGCCTTACAATGATCTATAGTCCAAATTCATGGAGGGGAAAAGAGAGAAGTGTGAGCTCTTTGGCAGGAAAAAAAGGGTTCTATATTTGCCTTCGGGTAATTCTCTAAGAGCTTATGATTATAAAAAATGTATTCATCTGGGTTAAACTGACCCACCTAATTATCTGCTAGAAACAGATTTTGGCACAAATTATTGGATTATGTAATAGCTCTTTGAGCAACTTTAAAGCCTCCCCAATTTGAGAGGGATGCTTATTCTTTCATGATAAATAGGCACCCTCTGTGCTGTGCTCTGCTCTGCTTGGCTGTCGTCATATTAAGAAAGTGATTATAATGAACATAGGCCTGATATAAAGCCTATTGAAGTTAATAGAAAGACTCTCACTGGCATAGCTGGCATGAGAGAGAGAGACAGTGACAGCATTTTAGAGGCAAGTTCAGAAGAAAGCCAACAGGAAATGGAAACCATTCTAATCTAACCAGTTTATTTGCTTGCTGATGATGTTTACATGTTAAATTTGTGTATGAAAATGTGGGCTTTCTAATTGTTTCATTCTATATACTTGTTTGTCTTACCCAAAAGGACAATAAAAATCAGAGACTGACTTTTATCCTGGTCGCTGCTTGGTCTCATTTTGCAAAAGGATTTTGACAGCAGTATGTTTGGTTGTAAATACCATGGAGGTGCCTGCGATGGTTGTACCTGCGTGCCTGGTAATTAGACACCTTGGCTACGTCTACACTGGCAGCTTCTTGCGCAAGAACTCTTTTGCGGAAGAGTTCTTGTGCAAAAAATCTTCCACAAGAGTGCGTCTACACTGGCATGTGCTTTTGCGCAAGAGCATCCATGGCAGTGTGGATGCTCTCGTCCGCAAGAAAGCTCTGATGGCCATTTTAACCATAGGGGCTTCTTGCGCAAGAAATTCATGTTGCCTGTCTACACAGCCCTCTTGTGGAAGAGCTCTTGCGCAAGATGGCTTATTCCTCGTGGGGAGAGGAATAACTCTTCCGGAAGAAGCCCTGTTTTACAACGCTATACTGTAAATTTACTTGTGCAAGAACGCGCGTGCTGTGTAGACATAGCCCTTATATTGTACAGTACTCATCCATTCTCTTATGTCACAGTTCAGCCACTGCTTTGCGAGACGTCAAGGAGCCATAACTGGTCAGTTTTTCTAAAAATCTGTTTTCTATGCTAACAATAGATCCAGGGTGCTTGTTCTAGCCACAGAAGAGTTCACAAGTCCCTATTTTAAGGCAGTCAACCATTGAAAGCACCATTGCTCCTGAAAGTACTCCAAACTATCCTTAAATCATCCGTAGATAGGACAGAGTAAGTGGTCTCACCAGGGGAACAAACAAGGATGGAATTTCGGGGGAAGGGCAGCAGCCATGCTCTCTGGGATGTGGCTTGGTTTTCATCCCATTCCCCAGACTATCAGGGAGTGAAGGGAATTCTGTGCATGCCTCTCACATCTCACTGATGAAGAGAGCTCACCAGCCAGGTGTGAGAGGCATGTGCAGAATGCAAGTTCTTTCCCCTCACTCCCTGATAGTCTGGGGAACGGGATGAAAAGCAAGCCATACCCTGGAGTGCAAGGCTGCTGCCCCTCACCTCCCTCCCGACATTCCGCCCTTGGGAACAAACTAATGAAGAGACAGCTATTTAATATTAACTGTTTAAGGAGCCTAATTTTGGTTTTTTTATGAATTCAAGTATTTTCCTTCAATGTGAAACTTTCTTAACTTCGGAGCCCCAGGCACATAAGATTATCAGCAATAATTCCTCCCTCTCAGGAATTCAGGTCATTCAGTGCCAGGTATAAAATATAATTAAAATGGTGAGAGTAGATTATGCTTCTATTAATGAAGGACCTCTGGAAGGGGGGGAAGTCACAAGTAGAATGAGAACTTTTCTAGTCCCTCTGTACCAAGTACAAACTTCACTGCAGTTTGTCAGGGATCGTACTGAGGCCAGACAATAGTTTAGAGCTTTGCACAGTGATACATAGTTTCACCGGACACCAGCCACCAGCCTGTATATATAAACATCTTGTTTTCCCTCTTCGTGGGAAAGAGCAGCGTTGCATATTCACATTGCTCGTGGAGTACGGACAAGGAAGATCTCCTTTGGTCAGAGGATAAACACCAGCAGCTCTAGTTTTCCCTATTTCATCTTGTTTACAAACTTCATGCACAGAGAGAAACAAATACACATAGTGGACTTCATGGTTCTCAGTTACTAATGCTCCACCATATTTGACACAGAAAGGAAGTTCTGTCCCCAGAGATTTAGCTGCAGCGGGTCATCTTCTAGCTAGAAAGTCGCAGGGGTCTTCTTTGGAAGAGGTATTGATTACACAACCTTTTCAGCTGGGAGTTTCAGTGATAGGGCTCACTTCAGAGAAGGAGACTGAAAAGAGAGAAGAAAGACAGAAGACAAGAAAAACAAACATCACCTTTTCTGCATCCTTTGTGTCACAACATCCACCCCGCTTGTGAAAGGGCAACCTTGGGTATTTGTCCTGTGTTCCAACAAAATCTATAGTGCCTCCCTGAAGGGAGATTCAGGTATGCACCACTTAATTTTGGTAGAGAAATGAGACCAAGACAACCATGAAAGTTTGACTTAAATATTTGGAGTGGGGAGCAGAATGGATAAGAAGGAATCTTGTCTGGGTCCCTGGTATGAAAGTCAGCATCAGTGCTGAGTGTCACAAGATTCTCTGGCATCTCTGGTTTTTTTTAAGGGCAAGGGGAGGTAGAGCTTAGAAAGGTTTCCAAAACCTTCAATAGGGAAGGGACAATGGTTCGCAAAAAAATGGAACAAATACAGGTGAAAGACTTTAAAATATTGGAAAATATAATGGATCAAGAAAAAAGAACAAATAGGAATAGAGAAAAGGAGCAATTAAAAGGGAAAGAATTAAAATAATTAAACAGAAGGGATTGATTGCAGGGTCAGAGGAGAGGCAGTAAGAGTGAGCAGGATTGGGGGAGAAGGCAAAACTTTGATATCTAAATTCATGTACCTCATTATTGTTTGTGACTGCAGTTATTTCAGATGAAAAAAAAAAGATATGAGCAAAAGGGAAAGAGAGCACAAGGGGGAAATTCTTCATGGGAATAAAATTTAGGATAGGATAAAATTAGCTTCTGGCAGTAATTAGCTACAGAACTAACCTAACTTCTGCCAAATGAAGTAATGGATTTTCCCCAAACTGGCAATTTAAAAAGTAGGTTGCAATTTGCTGTCTCTGACACAGAAATTACAGCAGGATGGCAATGAAATCTGTTTTATTCAAAAAAGAAAGTAAATATAAATGCTTATCATGGCTGTTTCATTCAATATGAATAGCATGCAACTTGCTAGCAAAGCAGAGCTCCCAGTGGTCCTCTCTAAACTGCTAGCAGTGTGGCCCACTTTGTAGCACACAGCAGGAAGTATGGACAACTGCAGGTTTGCATGCCTGGGTGCCACCTTACAAGCCACATTCTCTCCTGCGCTGAACTGAAGCAGTGCCAGCAAAGAAGGATGGGGGAGTGAGGGAGGCAGTTATGACTCCCTGATTCATTCTCAAGTATCCCCAGCCATGATGGAAGTTAAGAGGTGCTAAGAGGTGACACTACCTAATTGATTATCAGCTAGCTCCAGATTGGTACAATGGGGCTGGTTCCACCCCTTCTATATTGAGATCTAGGCAGTGGTTGAGCTAGGAACTGGATGGATTTGCAAACTGACAGTTGTGGCCAGCTTTGATCCACTTTGTGCAATTCAGGCAGCACTAAGAGCCTGGAACAGGGCAGATAATATCCCCCTAGAAGTTCAAGCTCAGCATAGAATCTGTCTTCTTCAAGAACTCTTGTTAACATTCATTTCCTATGGGGCTGATCACACTTTCAGCTTAAATTGGTTCTGAGTGTTTGAAAGAGCCATGAGAGACCCCTTGTAACTAAGCAGAGATGTTCTAGTCTACACTAAGAAATGTTAGTAACCGTATGGCTTTGAATCCTCAGAAACAGAATAGATTGCTGTAATTTACCAAGCCATTGAATAACAATGTAACACTATTATTCAGTGACAGCACTGTGAGGCTCATGTTTTTTCAAACTCCTACCCTGAAATATTGTCTTAGTAAATTTATTTACATGTTTCATGCAAAAATCCTACTTACTATTAATGTAATGCTGAGGCTGAGATATCAAGCACTTCTGGTCAAGAAATGCAGAGTTATGGTTGAAAGCTCAACCGTAACTTTTGTCCCTTTGTAACCCACACACCTAGTATGGTTACTGAGCAATGCAAGTGGTACCTAGACCACAACAACAGTTAAGATCAAGAGACCTCTACAGGATGGGCTGGGAGCCAGCTGGCTTTTAGCCCAGAGGGTAGAGGCTCCTATACTCTGCTCCAGAGGTTCCAGATTTAAATCTGCCTAGTGGTGATTACAAGTGGGGCTCATCTGGGATCTCAACTGGGTCTCTGAAGCTTGAGTTGCGCTTCCTCACCTAGGGGAAGTATGTTACCCACACACCTATGCTGTGTCTACATTGGCAAGATTTTGCGCAAAACTGGCCACTTTTGCGCAAAATCTTGCCACCTGTCTACACTGGCCGCGAGTATTTGCACAAGAACACTGACGTTGTAATGTACAAAATCAGTGCTTCTTGCGCAAATACTCTGACGCTCCCGCTCAGGGATAAGTCCTCTTGCACAAGTGTTCTTGCGCAAGAGGCCAGTGTAGACAGGTAACATCAATTTCTTGCACAAGAAAGCCCGATGGCTAAAATGGCCATCGGAGCTTTCTTGCGCAAGAAAGCGTCTACACTGGCACGGATGCTTTTGCGCAAAAGCAAATCTTTTGTGCAAAGGCACATGCCAGTATAGACACTCTCTTGCGCAAATACTTTTAACGGAAAAACTATTCCGTTAAAAGTATTTGCGCAAAATCATGCCAGTGTAGACGCAGCCCTAGTGTGGTTACTGAGCAATGCAAGTGGTACCTAGACCACAGCAACAGTTAAGATCAAGAGACCTCTACAGCATAGGCTGGGAGCCAGCTGCCTTTTAGTTCAGAGGGTAGAGGCACCTATACTCAGCTCCAGAGGTCTTAGGTTCAAATCCACCTGGTGGTGGTTACACTTTCATACAATACTGCTATTAGACATTACTTGCAAATTAATACTATAATATATGTGATTTTGTTGTTTCCTGGTATCCAATAAGTTAGAGCATATACAATCTGGAGACAGCTTGATTTTTTTAAGTCTGAGAGGTCTGGAGAAAACCAAATTCAATTACAGTTTAAAAAGCTGGGTTATCTGGGCCTGTATCAACTGGAAAGCTCTATAAACTGGCATTTCTGATTGTTGTGAAAAGTCTGGCAAGGAGCCAGCAGGCAGTCCTTACCTGGCTCTGGATGGCTTCCTGAAAGTAGCAACATGTGTCTCATGCTCCTAGGTGAAATAATGGCCATGCAGGTCCATGCACTTCCCCTGCCCCGAACACTGGCTCTGCACTCCAAGTGGCCAGGATCCATGGCCAATGGAAGCTATGGAGGCAGTGCCTTTGGGCAGAGGCAGCATGCACAGCTTCCTAGCCATGTCTCCACCTAGGAGCATCAGGGACATGGTGTTGCTTGTTAGGGAGCCACCTGGATCTGGCACACCAAAACCCTTCCCATGTCTCAACTCCTAGTTCTGAGGGCCCTCCCCCACAACCAAATTCTCTTCCCAAGCCCAAATCCCACATCTCCTCCTGTACTCTGAATCCCTCAACCCCTCCTGCATTCTAAACCCTTCATCCCCAGTCAGGGCTCTCACCCTTCCTGCACCCAACCCCCTGCCCTGCCCAGGTCCCCTCCCGCTCCCTGAACTAGGGATGTTAAAATGTGTTTATTTTGGTAAATGCATACATGTTTACAGGGCGTGGGGCAGGGGGCCTCGCAGGAGCCAGTACAGAGGCAATGGAGGAGGGTGAGTGTAACTGTGAATGTTAACCATTTACTCGTTTATACTGTGAAATCCCTACCCTGAACTCCTCATTTCTGGCCCCAGCCCATCCCCCTCCCATACGCTGAGTTAAGCAAATATTTGACTAATTGGAACCCTACTCCCCACTCCTCCAACATGCCGGATAACAAAACTTTTTCTGTTTTTTGAGGATTGGAACACCTAAAACTAGAAAACCGAACCCTTTTCATCCCCTTTTTAGATCATTTCACAACTGGAGCAATGTAGAGGGTCAAGTGCCTCAAAGTGAGGATTGTCTTAAACAGAGCAACATAGTTTCTGAGCAGCCTTGCATTATAGATTCTCAGTCTCTCAACTCTTTTCAATGTGGCCTCATCTGACATGTGAAAGCATAACACCATCTTAAACTTGGCCCTATAAACACAACATATTTATTCGGGGGGCTGCAGGCTTCTGCCAGGATAGATCAAGGAATGGTAGGGTTGCCAGATGGTTTAACCAAAATACTGAACACCCCTCCCCCCCAAAAAAACAGGGAAAAAATTTTGTTGAAAAAAAGGGAGAAGGACCAAAGTTCTTGAGGGGGAAAAAAAAAGATGCAGACAGTTAAGCAAAAAATAATAATAATAGTAGTAATAAAAAATTAAAAAACAGGATGGCCCCTTTAAGAACAGGAAGGGCTGGGCTCTGCCTCGCCTAACAAACTCACGGCAGCTGGTGGCAATCTTGCCTCCCTCCCTGCTCTGGGCCAAACAGCTCCCCTGCAGAACCAGGTAAGCGGCAGGGGGGGCTGGGCCAGACTGCTGATTGTGTGTAGGGTTGCCAGGTGTCCGGTATTGGCCTGGACAGTCTGGTATTTTTGCCCCCGTCTGGGAAAAATTCAGAAAATACCGGACATTTTAAGTGTCCATTATTTTCTGAATTTTTTTACCGGACAGGAGCCAAAAATATCGGACTGTCCGGATCAATACCGGACACCTGGCAACCCTAAGAGTGTTGGTGGCAAAAGATCAACAAGAGCAGAGGTTGCAATGGAGGGATAGCTATTGCAGCTGCCCTTTCCAATGGGCCAATGTAGCTCATGTCAGCTTGTTAGGAAGGAATCGGGTGAGGAAATATAGGTTGCAGCCTTCACTGATAGTAGGGAAAAGACCACTTTAAATCCTAATCCCCAGGGAAGGGTAAATCTGGCCATGTGACTAAAGCAATATTCATTATACAACTTTAATAGGAATAAACAAACACCCCATTATCTAAAGACTGCAATTTTCTTGCATGTATAGGAAAGTCCAGTTTCTACAGTGTCATGTAATAATTTATAATGGCAGAGAATATTTTAAGGTATGTGCTCAAGGGAGCAAATTTAGTTGTGCTGCTGTATTTCCAGAGTAAGTGCTTGATTGGTAAACCTGAAATGTTGCATTGAACTTAGATTTTTTGACTGAAAATTTTAAAGAAAGTAAAGGGATGAGAATTATCATACCAGTGAGCTGGTACACACCAGTTTTCAGCCACCCAAATACCCAATTTTCGAATGAAATTTTCCACCTATCCAGCCAAGTCTCTTGCCTCTCTCTGCCTTTATTTTCCCTATACCAGACAGCATTCTAGCCCTAACAGCTGAGACTGTAAACCCACAGGAAAGAGAGGTTATCAGCCAGTCATCTTATTACCGTCTTCATTCACAGTGTGTGATTTCTGGAAATGGTACAGCCAGAGAGTGGTATCCTGTAGGACAAAGCAACTTCCTTTTCCTTGTATGAG
Organism: Pelochelys cantorii; assembly: GCA_032595735.1. Lineage (NCBI taxonomy): Eukaryota > Metazoa > Chordata > Testudines > Trionychidae > Pelochelys > Pelochelys cantorii. The sequence goes on from CM064339.1 coordinate 27,106,208, forward strand.
TTTCCTTCCCCTAAAATGACTGACATAGTGGGTGAGTTTACATGCAACAGTGATCTAATGATAGCTCTATATATTTATTACCTACTGATTTTGGGTGCTTTAGTGGTTGAGCATCTACTGTTGAGTTCTCAAAGCTCCCATTAACATTAATATTTTAAATACAAAGGACTGTTTCTTCCAAAGAAAAAAAATCCAGTAACATTTTTACAATTGGAGAAATGTGTTTTCAGACATGCTTTAATCCTCTTGCAATTCAAAAATCTGCTGAAAAGATTTTCTTCACTTTCCATAATAATTTACCTTTGGGCAGAAATCGAGGAACCCATCCTGCCTGCTAGCATGGACCCCTGCATAGGCAAAGGAGCTCCCTAAAATCAGTAGAACTCCATGTGAGCACAGGGCTCCTTGCTTGCAGATTTGGGTGCAGGGTTGGGATCCAAGCAGTAGCAATGTAAAAGGGTAACTGGTTAATGGGTTATCTAGTAAGCCAGTGGTCTCCAACCTTTTTACACCCAAGATCACTTTTTAAATGACAGAACAAGCCAAGATCTACCACCCCGCCCTCTCTATTCTTCTCCTTTCCATCACTTGCTATCCCCAACCCTTATACTGCTGCTTTTTTTCCCAATTCTTCTGTAGGAAGAAGTTTTTCCAACATTTGGCCTGTCTAGACTGGACCAAATGTCAGAAAAACCCCTTCTTTTGGAAGCCCCCTTATTCCTCGTGGAAAGAGGAATATACGGGTGACGGAAAGATCATGTTTGCTCTTTCACTAAAAGAAGTGGAAGAAAAAATGCATCCCTGGATGCAGAAGAGTTTTTCTGGGATATCTCCGGAATCCTGAAAAACTCCTGCAGTCTAGCCATACTCTTGCTAGGTTGAGACAGGATGTGTAGGCTCCGGGGTGGGAATGAGGGATTTGGTTGTGGGAAGGGTTGAGAGGTGCAAGCTCTGGAAGGAAATCTGGATGCAGGAGGAGGGGGATAAGGGAATGCTGGGTCGGGGAGGGGGCTCCAGGCCGGGCAGTGTTGGGGTCAGATGTAGGGTTAGGGTACTAAGCAAGCCACAGACTTCTGGATGTGAGGGTTCAGGAATTGGGTTGGGGTATATGAGGGGCTCAGGGCAGGGGGGTCCAGTGTATGATAGGCTCAGATGTAGGGTCTGGGGGAAAGGGGAGTGCAGGAGTGTTATGATGCTGTGGGCAGATGGGGTCTTGGCCCCAATTGGGGGTTTGTTGGCCAGGCTTCATTTTCAAATAAAATACTATGTCAAACACAAAAAGTTTCTGCATTGTCTTTATTTCTGAGAAGGGCAGGGAACCTGTTTTGAGTCAGGGGTCACTGACACACAGAAAAGTCAGTTGAGGCCACACAAGTGAGATGCAAAAAAAACCTCTTCCAACCTCCCCCACTCCCCCCCCAAGCTTCACTAATGTGGCCCCAACAGTGTTGGTGGGAGCAGGGGACATAGTACTGGGGAAGGGTGCTAGGGGGTGCTTCGGCAGGGGACAGGGTGCCAGTAGGGACAGGTTTCTGAGGCTGGGGAATGGGGAGAGGGAACAGGGGAGTGGGGAGAGGGTGCCGGGCGGCAAGGGACAGGGTGCCAGTGAGGACAGGTTTCTGAGGCTGGGGATTGGGAGAGGGGGGTGGGGAGAGGGAACAGGGTGCCAGGAAGGCAGGGGACAGGGTGCCAGTGGGGACAGGTTTCTAAGGCTGGGGAGTGGGGAGGGGGAGCTGGGGCGAGGGAAGAGGGTGCCGGAGGGCAGGGGACAGGGTGCCAGTGAGGACAGGTTTCTGCGGCTGGGGACAGGGTGCCAGTGAGGACAGGTTTCTGAGGCTGGTGGGTGGGAGAGGGAACAGGGGGCTGGGGAGTGGGGAGAAGGGGCTGGGGAGAGGGAACAGGAGGGTAGTGGGGGCAGAGAGTCCCCTGCACTTGCCTCCTCCCAGGATTCTACCTTCCCTTGAGGGAAGCCGGAGTGTGCCTCCTCCAGGGCCAGCGCGTGCCTCCTGCGGCGCAGCCAAACCCCCGTGGGCACCTGCCCCAGGGCCAGACCCCCCTACCGCGGCGCAGCCAAACCTCCACGGGCACCTGACCGGGGCCAAACGCCCCTCCCGCAGCGCAGCCAAACCCCCACACGCACCTGCCCCGGGGACAAACCCCGGGGCTGACTCCCGCTCCCGCGGTGCAGGGAAACCCCTGCACTCGACTCACCCCTCCTGCGGTGCAGGGAAGCCGCCGCACTCCTCCTCCAGGGCTGACGCTCCCTCCCACAGCGCGCCCAGCATGCCACAGAGCTGTGGGAGGGGAGCAGCCAGCGCACTTCCGGAACCCCCGGAAGTGGCGCGAAGCTGCAGGCAGGACTTCCGTCCACCCCGCGGGAAGCCGGCACTATGCTGGAGGTAGGTAGTGGGGCTTCTCAGGGGTGGGGGCAAAATGGGCGTGGGGGGGCCCGAACGCCTCACGATCAACTGGTCGAGGCCTCGTGATCGACCAGTCAATCGCGATCGACCGGTTGGTGACAACAGCAGTAAGCATTGCCTTACCAACGTGCTTACCGGGTTAACCAGTTAACGGGCATTCAGCCTGGCCAGAGTAGCCCAGGCCCACGCAGCGTACTGGTTCACCAAATACTTTAACTGGCTGACACTTTAAATGGGATTTTACATCCCTACCAATTATTTCAGGTCCAAAGTTGAATGTGTTATGAGTTTGTGGGGAGAAAAAAAAGGGAATTATAACTCAGTCGAGCATTGCATTTCTGACATGCTCTGTCAGCATGGAAAGAGGGGTTCCTTTATAAACACCTTTTTCCTGATGGCATGAAAGATGATAGCCAGTTTCTTGGCCCATTCTATCTATCTAAAAATTAAAAAGCAGTATTTTTTTCTCAGAAGAAAAAAAAAAAAATCTATATTTCAAGTTTGATGCTTTTACCTAAACTGCAGAAGCTCAATAGGAGAAAAGGTTAGAAAGAGCTTATCACTTATGTCAGGGGTTCTCAAACTTTGTGATACCGTGACCCCCCCAGGGGGTTGGGACCCACAGTTTGAGAAATGCGGACTTATGTGATATAAGTTATCAGTTATGGCTATTTCCAAAATAACTGATTGAAAATGGAGATTCAAATATGTTAACTATGTCTGCCCCAGGTTTTTTCTTCTGGGCTGTGTCTACACTGCATGCTTCTTGCTCAAGAACGGCCATTCTTGCGCAAAAACTTGCCGGCTGTCTACACTGCATGCGCATTCTTGTGCAAGTAAATTTACAGTATAACGTCAGAAAACAGGGCTTCTTCCGGAAGAGTTATTCCTCTCCTGAGGAGGAATAAGCCCTCGTGCGCAAGAGCTCTTCCACAAGAGGGCAGTGTAGACAGGCAACATGAATTTCTTGCGCAAGAAGCCCCTATGGTTAAAATGGCCATCAGAGCTTTCTTGCGGAAGGGAGCGTCCACACTGCCATGGATGCTCTTGCACAAAAGCACATCTCTTGTGCAAAAGCACATGGCAGTGTGGACGTGCTCTTGTGGAAGAAAAAACTCTTCTGCAAAACAGTTCTTGCACAAAAAGCCTGAAGTGTAGACGTAGTCCTATTGTTTATCATACACTCTCTTGCAGTCCTAATGCTTTTTTCCCCCTTCTGTCCTACTAATCTGCTGCTATTCCAGGTGTCACATTTTAAAGTATAGTTTCAGACTGCCAATACCTGTTGTCCTAGATTCATACTCAGCACAGCTCTCAAATCTTGACCTCGAGAAAGACTACAGTATAAATTTGTGAAACAAAAGCAAACACCTTCATTTTTTTCAATGGATACCATAACTTTATTCCTACACACTACTCCTTATTCATGCTGATTTGGCAACAGGCTACATGGTGACTCTGCTAGGGCATTCAAATGCATAAGATGACCTTGTCTCAGCAAAATTCTCTATTTATTAGCAGTAAATGGAAGTTCAGAAGTTATACCATGAGTCAGAAATCAATGATTTTTAAACTGAAAAAGATATGTAAACTCCCCCATAAGTTTACATACACAAAAACATATTGAAAGCACTGTACATTTTCATGTCATTTCTTTCTTCCCTCCTGGCCCCCCCCCCCCCCAATGACACAAGGAAATATACTGACAAAGTAGGCAACATTCTATTGGGGCCAGAAACACTTCCTCAGCCTCTTAAACCTAAAGTTTTCCTTTGTACCTGGTTTTGGTACTGTGTCTCATCATAAGTGTATCTGTGGCTATCATCACTATGTTCATTTTGCAAACAAACAGAAGGACCTTTCTATTACATATAGGAGGAATTTCTCTAACTCAATTTAGAAACAGACAAATCTATAGAGCCCAATTCTGCGTGCTGATGTTGAAGTAAATCCACTGGAGTTAGGGGAGAGTTAGACGGAGCTGGGAATGGACTCGAGCTTATGCTCTATTGATCACAAGAGCGCTACTGTCTCTCTTCAAGTGGACCTGTCAGCTGGGTCTGCTTCCCTGGCTTCCGCTTGAGCGAGCTTTTTGCCAGCCTAGGGCTCGCGCTGGGCTGAGCCCTATGGGGCGAGCTAGTGAAGGCCACGCTGGAGGGAAACCTGTTGATGCTATTGGATAAGGAACGAAGATAATTTGCATGGTTGCAGCAGGAGCTCCGCTCACTGTCTTCCCTACGGCCGGGCCGGGCCGGCGGGCGGGGCGGGGAAAAATCGAAGAAAACTGGGGTCAGATCCTGGAGCCCGAGGGGGGGTGGGGGGACGGTCCATCGTTTGGACTGAGCGCCGAGGCCGGGGAAGCAGTTCCAAGCCCCCGCTGAGCCACCCCAGCCCGCTTCGGTCCCTCCCCGCCCGGGCTGTGCCTCCCACGCTGCGGAGGAGAAGAGCTCTCGGACCCTTACCGACTCGGCCAGCAAGAGCTGCCCTTTGCGGGAGCAGAGGAACTCCCTGGAGGGCAGGAGCGTGCGGAGGCCCGGCGGAGGCGCAGGGGCATCGGGCTCCTCCGAAGCGGGCTGATCCATGGCCGGGAGCGAAGCGAGGCGCGCCTGGGCAGCTGTTGAGCGCCTTGGGACTTGGATTTTTTTTGCAAAGAGGGAAACGGAAATCGTGACACTGCGGAAATGTGGAAAAAAAAAACTTTTAAGCAGCAGCAACAAATTAGGGGAGTGCCTCTGCCTGTGCTGCAGGGCTCTGGTTCCTCCCCGCCTCCTGCCCCTGCCCGCAGCTTGTTGCACCTTTTAGCAACGTCTGGGCGCCCGCGAGCGTTGGCAGGCAGCCAAGGTGTATACCCAGCTCCAGCCTTCTGAACTGTCAAAACAGAAAAGAAATGAGCTGCTTGTATGCGCCTCCTTGCATTTCTTGATGCATCTTGGTGCAACAGCACTGCAAAAATCCGGCATCCGCCTATTTCTTCCCTCCCCCCACTGTAATGCCAAATTGAAAAGTGTAGAGAGCCTATTACATCAATAAACCCAATTTTGATGCTCTGTGGTACGATATTGCTGGAAATGCCTGAATCTAATTAATTTTTTGGCCCAACTCCATACATTCCAATGCCTAAAATAACTAGAGAACAAATGTGTTTCTTCCACACAAATACACTTGAATGCCAATGTATCCTGATGCCACAGCATTGCAAAAGCCATCTAATTATCTAATTTCTCAATCCCTAATTTTGGCTGCCTATGCTCCCATTCTTTACCGTCTTTCCTGTGTCCCCAAAATAATCCAAATTCTAGTACATCATCCTGCAACAGTGTTGCAAAACACCATGAACAAGACAGCATTTTGTTCCTTCCATTACATGCAACACTTAACCATTGACAGCAGTAAAGTTAATTCCATGTACCTGAACTAGTTAAAAGCACTGGAAACAATTTTCTAATCTGAGATGGTCCATAAAGGTATGTCTACACAGCAGAGTTATTTCAGAATAACTGACATTTCAAAATAAAGTGCAAGTCTACAGATAAGCAGCTGGAGGACTTCTTACTCCGGGTCCAGTAACCCTAATTTTAGGAGGACTGAGTCGGTGGAAGTGCGCTCTATTTTGAAATAAGTACTGTGTAGACATGCCTAAATTCAACATAAGCTAGTGTGACTTAAGCTACAGACTTAGCGTAACTCAAGTTGCATAGTTTATTTTGAGTTTAACCCTGCTGTGGAGAGGTACCCTAACTGACCAGCCATTTAAGCAGTGAAATTTACGTTTCAGTCTTTATTATTATTCTTGCCCAAAATAAATGCATAATCAGGGCATTATCTTAGTGGATGAAACAACAAGGGACGTGCTGATTGACTGGGAATTAAGTATGGGACTATACCACATGACAATTTTAAATTTATAAGAACAAGGGAGTATAACAAGCAACTAATGTAGGTTGTAGATACAGTAGCTCAAACTTTCAAAACATACATGCATTTCTGAAAGCATGACTTATCACTGCTAGAGACAAAAGGCAAATAAATAAATAAATAGAAAAGAAACCCTATTGGGAAGCTGTAGAAACTCTGAAAACTATACTGCATCCATTCAGAGAAAGAGGCAAGAGGTCACTTATCAGAATTAATTAAATTTATGCATGGAAAAGTACAGAAGCTGATCTAGTAGTATTAAGAATCTATACTGGAATTTTCAGAGATGGGTCTAGGGCCAGGGTCCAAGTATCTTCCTCTTCCATGGGGGAATTTTCATCTACTCACTTTAGGCTTCTTCTGCAGAGAAGCGAACCCTAGCTTCTGCCATGTCTCATTGTTTCCCTCTCAGTATGTGTTACAGACTTGAAATTCACCGAACTTTCACTTCCCTATCCAGAAATTACATGCTAAGAAGTTAAAAGATCTCTTAGTGCAATGTCACTGGTTTGATTATATATGCAAAATGTTTGCAAAGCAGAATTTTAACATGAAGCCAGTTTTCTTTGTTTTCACATATTACTTTGACATCTGCTCTGCACCTGTCAATTTATGACTACCGCTTATACTTAACTTTAAAATACAAGTTACTTTCATCATGGGAGTACTATTCAGTTTGAACTAGGGATGTTAAATATCAGTTTATTGAATAGTCGAGTAACCTCATGAATTCTTATCGGTTAGTCGACTATTCTATAGTCCCCGGGGGAAGGTATGGCAGCCAGTGTGCTCCGGCCCCACTCCTGAGGAGTCCCCTGCCACTCTGCATGGGGTCCTAGGTGGGAGCTGGTCCATGAGGAGAGCCAGTTTAAAAACCAGCTCCCCTCGCAGACCAGCTGTCTGTTGCCCTGAACTGCTGCCTCTGATAGAGAGGCAGCAGTGCAGGGTGGCAGCAGCCCCTGTCTGGAAGGGAGTGAGAGCTTGGGGGGGAGGGGAGGGGGGAAATGCATGTAGTCTATAGCATTAACCTATAAGCTTTTGCTTATTGGTTAATTGACTGTACTATTACATCCCTAGTTTGAACTGTGCTTGATCTGTAATGTTGTACTCTGAATAGAGCACAACAGCTTCTTCAGCTGCAATTTATTGAAATTGCACTTCTGTTTTTGTGGAAAATGAAATACATCTTAGCCCAAATGTCCTATATATTCATTATACATTAGCATAACACAACAATAATGCCAAAGTTCATATGTCTAAGTAAGACTACAATACATTTTTGTTTGTGCTTTTCAAAATATGAAGATGAAAACAGGTTTCAGTAAAATTATTTCTGCAGAGTATCCACTTTCTATGAATACTGTCAGCCAGTTGGAGTTATTTTTCCACAAGAACTGGACATACTTTTTGCACTTAGTTGCATTTGTTAGCACTGCTTTTCTTATTTGTTATATGATTTTGAGGCTGTATTTTTCTAGATGGAAAACATCCAGTCTCAGTAAACAAAACTCATGAGTTTAGAGTATTGTAGAGAACACAATAGCTAAAAAAAATTTAGTTAAGAAAAGGAATGGTATTTCAGAGTCTGTTTTGTGTTGCATAGCAATAAAGAAATATGATCAGAGGATCAGACTCTAATAACCTGTCTAACAAATGCTTTACTTCACAGTGATCCCATTAACAGGCCCACCTATAGAGCATGATATGGGTGTCAAAATCTATCCCAAAATATATTTGGAAGGAAGAGAAAACTCATGTATTAATTCAAATAATTATCACTTGAAGTACACTTACCATTTATCCACTGAAAGAATTCATTAAAATCCATTTGCATTTTTAGTTTTTATTATATAAACATTTCAGTAGAAAATCTGATTTTTAAACAAGCAAAAATGCATCAAGTTTAGCAGACCACACAAAACAATAATTTAAAGTTAACACAGGTAAAAATGTATGTTCTAGAAAAAAATATATGGGAATTTAAAGAATGTTAATACATGTGAATAAGTAAGCAAAGTTAGAGAAATACACAGGAAAATGTTTAAAAGTCTCAGAGGGGTAGCCGTATTAGTCTGTAAATGAAAAAAAATTAAACAACAAATGGTCCTGCAGCATCAAAGAGACTAACAAAAAATGTTAATTGTGTCATGAGCTTTCATCAGAAAAAGTGGGTTGTGCCCACGAAAGCTCATGACATGATCTACATTTTTTTTGTTAGTGTCTAAGGTGCTGCAGGACCATTCATTGTTTACGTTTTTTTTTTTTTTTTTTTTTAAACAGTAAAATGCTGTAATGCTAAAAAGAACATGGTAAAAATGTTAAATCCTTTAGGAGAAATAAATACACTAATGAAACAAGTATCCTGTCGATCAATAGGCATTTAAAGTAGAGAATAAGTCAGTCTTTTGGAAAGTTGATCATTCTTATCTGGCAATAACATTCCTTCCTCTTGGCTTATTAAATGTAATCTTCTTGAAAAGAAGAACAGAATCTGCAATACAGAGACCAACTAATAGAAGACCAAAGACCTGCAAATAAAAAGAAAATCTCAGTTTCCTCTTATGCACATCATAATTAATTGTTTATTGTCTTGACCTTTCACTGTAATAACTCATTCATTACCAATTCTGAGCAGATGCAGTTGTTACAGATCACGTAAATTGGTTCTGGCTTTCTAAATGTTTCTGGATGAATATTTGATTTGTGATGATTGAGAAATTCAGTATTCTCCATTTTAAGGTCAGATATACTGCAAACACTCATAAAATGACTTTCCGCTTATGCTCTGACAATCATCTTCACTCCAACCTTGTTTGACCTTTATCTGTCATCTCTAAGAATAGGAAGTGACTCAGTCTCCATGGAAACCAGACTACAGACATGCTTCTTTATGTGAGATTGTTTTCCTTCAGAACCAAATCTGTCTGTGTAAGGGATGATCTACTTAATGGTTTTGGACTGGAGTACACAATATTTGCACATGCAAAACTAGAAAAAATATACTTTTCTTTCTGAAGTGAAAAACTCTGAATTGAGAAAGTTATCTTATTTAATGTTTAAAATGTGAATACTGGTTATTAAAACATGGGTATAACATCATAAAGTTTCAGTCAGATGGAAGCAAAACAAATGCCTAACAACCAGGACTCTTAAAATAGGTCTCTGCTGCAGGGTTAACTTAGGACAGCACCAACATGAGAACCTAAGACCCTGTCTGTTCATACACAAAGCTCCAAAATTTGGTGATGCTTTAAGCCTGTGCTAGGAAGTCTGGACTGGAGTATAGGCTAGAAGCTGGATAACACTTAAACTTGGGTTGGTAACCCACCCATTTTACAGGGAAGAAGCAAGCCTAATCACTCAACTGAAGATAAGTCCTTCAATGCCTTTCCACAATTTACATATGTCCAGGAGGCAAGACAAGTTCTCCAAGTCACCAAGGAAGAATCATGGAGCAGCTCTACTTACTGCAGCACAATGAACCTTGGGATATATCCCCAAAGGTCTAGTTAACACACGTGGATGACTGTGGTAGCAATGAGAACACAGTGAATATGGCTACACAGCAGCCAGAGGGTGTGAATCCCAGCTGGGGAAGATGGCATGTTAGCTGTGCTTGAGCTAGTATGTGATAATTAGTAGCTTACCCACTGCAGCATCTAGCCAAGCAAGTACAATCCCACTCACCGAAATTCCACGGATACATTCTCAGGTGCTAGCCTGAGGCACTGCCCAGAACACTGCAACCAGGCTATTTTTAGGTACTAACTTGAGCTGAGCTAGCACAAGTACATTTATGCATGCTGGGAGTTAACCACCCTGCTCTTGGGTACAAATACATAGTAATTTCAGTATGGCTTTGCTGTGTGACTACTCATACCTGGGCAGCAACTCAACCCTGCAATGAGAAGGCACATAAAATAGCAGCACTTAGCACCTCTTTTGTGACTGCATATTAGCAATTAAGGAGCAGGTATGTACTTGAGCTAAAGGTGCAGCATGTATGGGTCAACATGATAACAATAACAGTGTCTCTGCACAGATGGAGTAACCATCCCAAATATGATGCTGCCCAGGATCCTACACACGTATTTGGGCAGCTAGCCCATGCCACAGTTTGTGCCACTGGGCTTCACTCTGAGCTAGGGCACTTGAACTGGAAAGGACTCCTCCAGTTAGAAAGCACACACATCTCCAGTATCACTTGGACTCTTGATGCTTTGTGTGCTAAACTACAAAGTTACATAAATCACTTCTAAAGAATCTGTTCCTGGAGTGACAGTATTTGCTCTAAATTTAATAAACACTGGAATAGACCATGATCACAAGCATTTTTAAAAATTGTTTTGTCATTATCTTTAGTAAAAACAAACTCTTACTAAACATACACTCTTCTTTTGCAAGTTTATTAACTAAATATGATCATCTGTAAAGCTGTATATTAAGATGTGCTCTGCTTTTACTGTTTGCTTGTTACTCATTTACTTATGACAGTCCTCCATTTGTATTTGGAGGGAGGGGAGAAGTACTGAATCTTTACTTAGATGTTCCTTTATCAAACGATAACACTAGACTGGATGTCCAGTATGTTACTAAAGATAATTTAGCAAATTCTGTTTAAACATGAGATGCATTCTAAAACATATTTATATTATCCAGAACTTTACATTGCAAGTCAGTGGTGTTTGCTACCCAAAACAAACAGTTTCCAAACAATACTAATTTAGTAATAATAAATCATTGTTGAACATTATCTGAAGGATAGGATAATTCACCTCATTCCTCTCTCTGGAATGTAAGCAAGATCTTCAGATGGTTTAAATAGTTAACTAGCTATGCTAAATTTACATCAGCTAAGAATCTGGCCCTTTATATTTAATCATGAGAGGCATTTGGAAAGCAAAAAGCACAGAAACAAGTTAAATACTTCTGACTAAAAAACTATAGGTTCTCATGTTCTCCAAGACAAAACAATCCATAACTTTTCAATCACCTAATAGTTCACTTTCAGCAAGTCACACAGAACTATTGTTTATATTACGCAGTTTGGGCCTTTTTCTGTTTTTTCCCCCCCAGAATGTTCACTCCCCAAATATCTGACATGGTGTTTCTCTAGTTAGCTAAAGAATTACTGTATCTTAGCTGTCACCAAGGAGGAAACCGATGTTTACTATATCCAGTGCATATTACATGGCTTGAGAGCCTGGACTTAACATTGAAAAGCAAGAATCTGGCGTGCTTTCTTAAGAGCACCACCTTTTTGTGGCACAGTTGTTGCTAAAATGTATTACTTACCTTAAAGGTAGTAGTAAAGATCCATTTCTTTCAGAATGGGAGTTTGTTGTTTTAGTTATAGTAAATGACCTGTTCATAACAGAATGAACTGGGTCTTCAGACAATACTAAAACCAAATTTGTAAAACTAATTTCTCAAGAGTAAGGTATGGAAAGATAAAATCTGGCAATCTTCTATCCTTATTCATTTTACTCAAATATCTGTTTTATTAGGCTTGACTTTAATCTCCTGCTTTGTGACAGCTAATATGTCCTCAACCTTTCTTTTTACCCTGAATATGTGAGCACTTTCTGCTGCTATAGCTTTTAATTCATTGTTAAATTCTGTATCTTGCTCACCCAGAAGACAATCCTATCAAATGTTTAATCCAGCACAGTCAGTCACTTATTGTGGAATATATATAAAAACTTTGCTTCGGTTGTCAGGAGTGGAACAAAATGACAACTTGCACACTGTGGCTCAGAGCTGTATGATGAAAGTTCTGGTTTTTATTGCTTGACATTTAAACAACTTGTTTTCAGAAAGCCAAAACTATTCTGACAGGTGAATTTTTAGTCCTTTATTAGTTTATAATTGTATATTTAAACATGAGAAGAGAGAATATGAATCTCACCAGCACCAGCTCATTTTTATAGCTGGCATTTATTGTTTAAAAATACAAATAGCAAGTGGCTTGAATTTATGATTGGGTTTGATCTTTAATGCTCAGAAATTATAAGATGAACACCACATTTTTTTTTTTAAAACAACAGGCACTGGAATTTCAACCAACAGAAGTGCAGGTGAATTTACTGACAATTATTCTACTGATTTTCAGTATTTATACTCCTTCCCCTCCCCCCCACAGCAAACCCCAAATAATCTAGTGATATATTAAAAGAGTAACATGTAATATCAAAAGACTTAATGAGAACTAAGAATTCTGTGACTATTCTATTGTAAATAAAATCTTAGTTCTATGTAAATGTATGCACTAAAATAATACCAGCTAGCTCTTATGTGTATAGTCCTAAATAACTCATTGCATGTTGCATCTATTGTTTCTACATTCTGTGTGTCATAATATGACCAGCTGAATGTCTATGACGTTGACCACTTCATTTCTATGTTCAAATGTCAAAAATTAGGACACATTTATTTAGAGAAAAACCAGTAATATTAGTTACATGAGAGTGATAACTGAACATTTAATCATTTAAAAATTTCCATTGTAATGGTCTAATTTATTGTTAATACTATAAATGCTCTACTTACTCCTCCAACAAGAGTCCCAGTCGTGGTCTTGATTATTATTGCACACAGGCACACAATGATAAAGAACACAACTGCAATCAGTGAGTTGAAAATATCCTGTAAATGCATTATAAAAATTTTCATTAAAATACATGGTTAGTAAATGCTTAAATATGTATACTTATAGCATAAAGCAGTTTTATTTTACTCCTTGAAAGAAATCAGTGAAAACAAAATGTATTTGTCATGTTGAAAAACTTTAAATGATTGTAAATATTCCCAAAATTGTTATTACCAAGAAAAAAATCTTTTAGTCACTAAAATGGGATTAGCTAATATCCAAATCTGATCTAGAGTGACACCAAGTGGCATGATACTAAAAACTGCCTTCCTGAAATAATCCCTTTTGCTGGAGCCCTGGTCTACATTACAGATTTGTGTTGTGTGTTTTATTAACTTGATATTGCTAGGGGGTGACACTGGGGGGGAGGGGAAAGGGGCACTAGTGACAGTTTGTGTAATTCAGATACATCCCTTATTTCAAAGACTAGCTCAATTTAAAACAAGGAGATAACTAATGCAAGAAAGCAATTCTTATCTTTTTCCACAGGCAGAGTTGTAACTCCATCTTACCTTTGCAGAAACAGTGCTTACCTTGTTATGGAAATAGCATGGATCCTGTTCACGACTGTTAATTAATGAGGTACTAGCACGCAACTTGGTTTTCATGCATAAATCACACGACGCATTTAAAAAGATACACCTCAATACTTACAGCTAAAGGCCAAAAAAAGAATTTCATCCTTTTATCTAGCTTTAGCAAGTACAGCAGGAAGAATAACAGGGTAATGACAACTTCCATGGCCGCAAGGGCTATAAACGCTTCATGGGATTTGGAGGCAGCAAAACAGATGACGGTTATGAAGGCAAGAACCTGAAGGAATAAAGACCCGGATGAACTAATGTAACCGTAGCGTGGGGCCGAACCTGGCTCACGCAACCGCACAACTGCTCCCTGTCCTGCCGCCCGCGATCGGCCCCTCACTGCCCACGCACAGACGGACCGACAGCGCGTGCAAGCCGCGGGGGGGGGGGCGCTGTCCACTCAGTCGCGGCGTCTCCTCGGTCACGCCCCCTGGGCCGGGAGCCTCGGGTCGCCCGACTGCGGGGCCAGGGGATTCGCCTCAGGCCGCTTCCCCGCCCTTCCCGCCTGCGCCTCAGGGGCTCGCCCGGCGCCGCGGCTCCCCGCCCGGCGGGCCCCGTACCAGGCGGGCGATCTTCAGCGCCCCCGGCAGGGAGCGGGGGTAGTCGGCGTTCACCTCCACCATGGTGCGGAGGATGCTGCAGCGGGCGGGGCGGGGCAGGGGGGGGCCGCAACGCCCTGAGGCGGCTGTTGGGCACGTGCGCGTCGAGGGGCTGGCTCAGGCCCGCGCACCTAACGGGCTAGGCGGTATCTCGTGCCCGCCCTGCGCCTTGTGTAGCCAGCGCGAACCCGCCCCTTCCTGCCGCTCTCCGGCCATAGCCAGCCCCCGCTCTCCAGCCCGTGTCACTAAAGCCCGCCTTTCGGGATATAGGTTCCATTTGCAGCTAGAAAACGGGTGACTTGGGAACCAGCCCCCAGCTGATTCCCCTGCAGGCACGGCAATCGAAACGTTGCTGCAGTGTTGCTTAAGCAAGGAAACTAGAAGGTGCAATCGGCTAGAAACAAGAAAACTAATTTATTTTTATTGCCCAATTGCAAAAAAAAAGGAAAGACGCCCCAGGAAAGGTGAAAAAGCACATACCAAGCCTTAGTTTGCATAGCCTGCATTTGGTGTGTTTAACGTAGGCAGAATTTTTAATGCGTTGCTTGCAACTGCCTGCTTGAATGAATGAGCAGCGTCTGCCGAAACATAAGAAACTTGTACAACAGAAGCAATGTTAGTTTCCTAAGTCTCAGAGGGGGTAGCCGTGTTAGTTTGTAACCGTAGTGGTTCTGTAGCACCTTAGAGACTAACGAATAGCCTCTTAAGCGCTACAGGACTGCTCATTGTGCTGCATAGTCCTGTCTTTTGTTTCAGCAAGACCAGACTAACAGGGTTACATCTCTATTACTTTTTTAGCATTGGCTGTCCTTAATAGCCCTGCTGGAAAGCGTCCGGCTGGCAGTAATCTGGTTGCGCAGTGCTTAATACAACCGTGGAGTTGGGATCATACGGGAAGCAAAACATCGCAGCAGCGGAAATGCCTGCAAAACGCTCTGTGCGGCTCCAGTCTTTCCCCTAGGTTGCCGGAGATGGGCCATGCGGTTACTGAAATCGGTATGGATCCGGCCTCTTCTAAGCCTCCAATGTATCCGGGGAGCTGGTCTCGGGATTTGTAGCGGAAAGAGCCAGCAGAAGCAAGCGCTATATCCGCTAATGGCTCATCGCGGTCTCTGCGTGGGTGGCTGCTCCCAGGACGCTGCATGTACGTCTGATACCTCTGAATCGTTCCCTTGTGTTTACTAGTGATGCCACCCTTGTTGCGGCCTGGCATTTGTAGCGCCAGGAGTCCCTCTCTCGCAGTAGATTGAGCATTTGAGATGGATGTAGTATAGAAGGAGAAAAATAAAGCAAACGCCATTTCATTCCTCGGAGCAGGTGGATGGTTATTGCTTTTCACAAAGGAGCAGGTGACTCTTGTTTGAAAGGTATTTGAGAAAGTGCTTTTGATCTGGCGGCTATGGGTGTGTTAGTTTATTCAACATTGTTACTGTGGTCTTTGGTCGTTCTTTTATGAAGTACGAAGTTGGATGTGCGTTTAATCTGCTGAGCGCAGAAAGCAGCCTCTGGCTTAGCCTACTGCAAATTACTCGTGATAAAGTAATTACGGAACCCGCCTGCCAGATGGGGGAAGTATTAAAAAATGAAATGCAGTATATTGAAAAAAATTCCCACCTCACAAATATAACCTCTACACTTCATTTTAAAAAAACAGGATGCACTCTGGTTTCTTCTTTTTCTTTTTTCTTTTTTTTTTTTTTGGTAATCGGAAGGAAGAGGCAGTTTGTGAAATAGTGAGCTACCAGCAACTTTCAAACTCCTTTTATGGCATTAGTGTGGTCTTGTAAACTGAGTACCCATTTGTACTTCTCTCTTTACAGTGCACACATGAACAATATATTGTAATTAAATGCCTTGAGTCCAGGTTCACCTTTACATACTGAACAAAAGCTGTGTAGTGAACATTATAAAGGGGCATTATCGAATTGCAATCCAGTCAGTTTCAGAAAATGAGTTAAAAGTAGTTTTAATTATAGTTGGCCTGACTCCCTTGTCATTTATTTTGGCAGTCACAATTCCCTGTTTTTAATCTGGTTTCCCTTCACTGTGAGAGGCCCATACAGAGAGATAATGACTTGTCACAGGTTCCAGAATCTGCATTACCAGTTTGATTTGTGGAACTGGTTTGTAAGACTGCACACACAGTTCTGTCAAAGGCCCATAGTATCTATTTTTCTCTACTCTTTTCAGTGATAGGCTAGTGATTCAGTTAGATGTTACTTGTAATAATAGTAAGGACAAATCTTTAGATGGAAGAGTAACTTTTAAATTGAAGATGTCTACTTAGAATCTAAGTTTCTGATCCTGCAGAGACCTGTGAAATCAATGGTGCTTTGTCCAGGCACAGGGATCTGCCTACTAATCATAGAAAATGAGGTTGGGAAGAGACTTAGGAGGTCATCTAATCTAACCCCCTGGCCAAAGGAAGAGCAACCCCAACTAAATCATCTCATCCAGAGATTTGTCAAACCCCAGTGGGGAAAGGTGGGACCTGACCCTGACTGTGCAGCAGTGGCCCTGGAATCCAGACATACTGCATCAGCCTTGGACTCCAGCCCCGGCCATGCCTACCCACAGCCCTAGTAAGACCCCCAAGTTCTGCCTGCCCTGCCCCCACCAATGGTTAACTGATTAAACAATAATTTTAATTGTTTAACTGGTTAACTGTTTTGATGGCTATTTACATCCCTAATCCTCTTTGGAACCCCCTTTCAGGTGGTGGAAGGCTGCTATAAAATCCTCAATTCTCCAATTTGTCTAGGTCACTCTGGACCCTATCCATACCCTCCAACATATCTACATCTCCCCCAATTTAGTATCATCCACAAATTTGCTGAGGGTGCACCCCATCCCATTATCCAGATCATTAAATGAAGATATTGAACAAGACTGTCAATAGAAACCGCCACCCTCCCCTCTTCACCCCACCTAACCTCACCTCAGGTGAATGCCTATTCCCTAGGCCACGCTGGAACCCACCCAACCACCTTACTTTCAGGACACCTGTCCGCAGGACTGACCCATCAGGCATTTCGCTTGATGTTGGCTGCCATTCATCACAACCTATTGAGCCTGATGATCTAGCTAGTTTTCTGTTCATCTGGTAGTACATGCGTCCAAGCCATACTTCAGTTTGCTGGCAAGAATGGGAGACCATGTCAAAAGCTTTGCTGAAGTCAAGGTATATCATGTTCACTACTTTCCCCATAGCCACAGAGCCAGTTATCTCATCATAAAAAGCAATCAGAGAGTAATTCATTAAAGATTTGAGGCCTGTTTTCTTATGGTGAAAATAACTAACAAAGGAACATACATAATTAATAATCCTGCACAATGAGGGTAGGAACCAGCCGCTGTCCATTGCGAGCCTGGGCCTGGCATGGGCAGAGGCTGCTTCGTGGCAGCACTCCCTGTCTGTGGGGGTTCGAGTACCCTGTGGACAGAAGCCAGTCTGCATCCCATGGAGCAGCCTCTGTCCACAGCAAGTCTGGGACGGCCACATTGAGAGGCTGCTTGGCGACAGCAGCCCCTGTCCACGGGGTGACCCATCTCCCTGCGGACTTAGGTTGCTCATGCAAAGCAGTGTCTGTACCCGTATCAGAGGCAGCAATGCAGGGCAGCAGGCAGCCGGTCTGCACGGGGAGCTGGTTTTTTAACTGGCCCCTCTCGTGGACTGGCTTCTCCTGCTACCCTGTGCATGGGGCTGGAAGCACACGGGGTTGCTGGCCCTGCCCCCGGGGACTATCGAATAGTTGTGTAACCGCAAAGATTTCATGTGGTTACACGACTATTCAGTTACGTGAGATCTAACATCTCTAGTCCTGATAGAGGCTTGGGTATGTAACCTAAGAGCATCTTCCTAGTTATTTTAACAAGTGTTTCTTTCTGGTCTAGATAAACATCTGGTTGGTGAAGGAGAGAAAAAGACGGTTGTGAGTATAATATTTTGCTCATAAAAATAATATATTTAGCATAGTGATAGAGATGCAGCCGTGTTAGTCTGGTCTAGCTGAAACAAAAGACAGGACTATGCAGCACTTTAAAGACTAACAAGATGGTTTATTAGGTGATGAGCTTTCGTGGCTAATAAACCATCTTGTTAGTCTTTAAAGTGCTACATAGTCCTGTCTTTTGTTTCAGCTATATTTAGCATATTATTTTTGCAATAAAATTATATTCTGGAAATGTCCATAGGTTAATGACTGGGACTTGCTGTGAGGTGGTACACAAGTCTAGAATTTTGTCCTGCCTTTTGTTCCAGACAGGCAGACCCTTGCTGAAATCACTGAGGAAACTTAAAAGAGAATCAAAAGGGTTCCAGGCAGGTGAAGAGGCTGCTTGGTGTGGAACACAAATCACTCGATCAGGGCCACAGAATTAGTAGTCAGCATTCTAAATATAGCCTCCTTCATTTACAGTACATGTATTTTGGCTGTAAACTCTAAGAGTATGTCTATACTTGCACCCTAGTTCGAACTAGGGATGCAAATGCAGACATTTGAAATAGTCAATGAAGTGGGGATTTAAATATCCCATGCTTCATTAGCATAATCTTGCTGGTGCATTTCTCCAAATGCCAGCTGTTTTGAAAGTGAAAGTGCGCGCTGGGACACGTTAGTTCAAATGAAACCCCTTGGTTCGAACTAACGTTACTTCTCCGTCCTGGCGCGCACTTTCAGTTTCAAAACAGCTGGCATTTGGAGTAACACGCCAGCGAGATCATGCTAATGAAGTGCGGGATATTTCAATCCCCACTTATTGACTATTTCGAATGCCTGCATATGCATCCGTAGTTCGAACCAGGGTGCAAGTGTAGACATACCCTAAGTACTCAGTTCATGGTGTTTTAAATGTAATTATTTTATAATTTATTGATAGATGTTTGGACAAAATATCTTTCACTAATTTTAAAACCTAAATGGCTAAAGGAAATTATAATTTGAGAATAATCTATTTATGGGTGTAGAAGTGGTAGCATTTAATGCAGAGTAAATTGTATTCAGGGTAAGTTTAAAGCCTTTTGGGGTGAAATTTCATGCAGTGTGGATGGCTGTATAATGGGGGCTGTGAAAGGTGCAGCAGCACTGCAGGGAAAACTCTGCAATCCTGAGTGGCATGGAAAGGGATTCTGCACATCTGAAGGGATGTTGTGGTGGGGAGTTGGGATTGGATAGTGCAGAGGCAGTAGCTCAAGCTTGCAGGCTTTGGCATTCTGCAGGTATTGAATCAAATTCTTATTATTTTAATAGTTACACTAACTGTAGTACAGGTTGCACCTCTATAAACCTGGGCTCTCTGTTGGGCTTCGGATGTTCCAGGATCAGTGTCTCCCAGCACAGTTTGGAGGGTTGCGGGGGGACCAGGAACCCAGTATGATGCGGGGGTGGGGGAGAGTGAGTGGCGCGGGAGCTCAGTGGGTGGCTCAGCTGCACTGTGGAAGCTAGGACGGGGGAGGGGGCAGGAGCCAAGAAGCCTGATGCGCCACTCAGCTGGGCTGCGAGGTCTGGAGGGGGTTGGGGAGCTGATGTGCAGGTCATCTGGGCTGCCTGGGAGAGCTGGGAAGGCCAGTGGGGCAGCAGGGCAGGGGGTGGGAGGCCAGAAATGACCTCCCTTGGTTCAGCAAAATCCCTCATCCAGGACCAGTCAGTTCCCCAGGGTGGTGGATCAGGGAGATCCAACCTGTAGAGCATAGGGGGTTGGGGTGCAGGTGGGCATTTGAACATATGGTTTTGAAAATCTGGCCCCCTTGAAGCCAATATATAGCAGGTTGCATAAGTAAGGCTGAAAACTGTACTGGCAACTTATATCTTTAGATATTAAAGGTCTGATTTCCCACTGTGGTGTTCCATATTTATGCCAACACAAAAATCCTTTGCTTTCAACATGTCACTCCATTCTAAAGCTTGTTCAATGCAATAGTGAACCAGAAGCTAACTCTTGAAGTTTAGCGATTCTCTTGAAAATGCATTAACTGTATTTACACTAGAATGTGTTCTAATGTATTTATAGTGCTAATGGGTTATTTTTTAGGCTTCAGGTATGTGTTTTTACATTTGCTGTCAGTTATTTCTTTGCAGCAGCATTTCATTTAGTTTTGAAAGGTTATCATCTTCTTTCACCAGATCTGTATTGAGGGGAATATTGCAAGTGGAAAAACAACATGCCTGGATTATTTTGCCAAAACTACCAGCATTGAGGTATGGATCTTGAAACTTCTTAATATTTAATCAAGTCATCAAGAGTTTTTCCATTTCAAGTCTACTGCTGTGTTTTCTAAGATTAAATGAAAGTAAAATAAATTTAAAGATACACCGCCAAACAATGTATAGTTTTCCTTCTTGATGTTGCCCTTTTTCATTTGGAAACCAGTCATTTGTCTTGGTTTTTAGTTAATGGAATGGAAATCAGTATGATATATTGTAATTTTTACTACATTGTAATTGTTGCCTCAGTCCTTCAGTCCATCATACGCATAGCTTTGTTCAAGTAAATAATCTATTGACTGCATTTGGTCTGTCTAGAGCAGGAATGGGCAACCATGAATAGTGGCTGGGGCCCGCAATCCCTCTGTCTGTTGCCCTCCCCCACACACCTCTTGCGCGCTGGGGCACCAGAGCCCTGCACTTGTAACCTGGTCCTCCCGCTCCCTCCCAGCACTTTTGGAACATGCAAATCGCCTGATTCACTCTGTGTCCCTGCTTTGGATGTAAGTGACTTGTCGACTACCCGATAAACATAAGCTTATCAGATAGTCAGTCAGCTAGTCCCTCTACTAGTTGCTTCTCCCTTCCCTCCCCCCACTGCCTCTATCAGAGGCAGCCAGGGGGCAGAGTAGGAGCTGGTGCTGGGGGAACCACCTTAAAAGCCGGTCCCCCCCAGCACTGTCTCCGTGGGGGACAGGGGAGGCAGAGGGGTAGCGGCGACCTGGTATGAGTCAGGAATCAGCTGATTTTTGGCTCGTGCCCACTCTCAAACGCCGCACCTCTGCTTTTTAAATGTATTAAGAGCCTCTTAAATACATTTAAAAAGCAGAAGCATGGGGGGAAGGGGGACCGGCATGAGCCGGGAATCAGCTGTCCTGGCTCATGCCGGGTCCTCAGCCCTGCGCACCAGTCTTTTAAATGTATTAAGAGCTGGCAGGCTCTTAATACATTTAAAAGAGGGCTGGTGTGCAGTGGGGGAGACCCTGTGTGAGCTGGGACAGCTGATTCCCAGATTGTACTGGGTCCCCCTGCTGCTTTTCTGCTAAGAGCCAGTAGGCTTTTAATACATTTAAAAGGCTGGTGCGCAGCGGGGGGGACCCGGCATCAGCCAGGAATCAGCTGTCCCAAGCTGCAACAGGGTAAGCTCCTGGGGCTGGGATTTAATCCCGCTGTGGCTCTCCCGCTTTTCGACTAATCAACTAGTTGATGGAAATTCCATCGACTACTCGATTAAACTAAATTTAACATCCCTAGTCCCTGCTCCTCCTTCTTCTCCCTGGAACACTACAAACAGCTGATTCCTGGCATTCCAGCTCTAGGAGGGAGGGGAAGGAGCAGAGACAGAGCGTGAATCAGGCAATTTGCAGCTCCTCTGAAAGCGCTGGAAGGGATGGAGAGGCATAGGGCATGCAGGGCTTCAGTGCCCCAGTGCCTGAAAGGTGCGTGGTGGAGGGGAGCAACCGGGGGCCTGTGGACTGCAGGTGGAGCCCCAATGGGCTGCGTGTGACCCATGGACTGCAGGTGTTTCCATAATCAAGGTCTCAGTTAGTTTCTTGGAATATTGTTAACTGCTGCTAAAGAGTCAGTGGTAAAAACAATGTATATTTTAGGAAAGTTTTAGTTGTTGAGTGGCAGATACAAGATATTCAACAATGGAACATAGTGACTCAAATTTTGTCCCTCAGTAAACCAGTAACAACGAGTAGAACTACCATTTTTATTTCCTGAATTTTTAAAAATCTTAAGTGTATCTCATAATAAACAAAGTCAGAGACAATTCAGGTAATGAAGCTGAAAAATACTAATCCCATAAAGATTAGATATGCTGGTTTGTTGGGAAAATACATCTGTATAATTCTTTTTTGGAAGTTATCAAACAAACCCGGGATTTGATCATATGTTACATAGAGGAAAAGACTATTTTATTATTAATAATTGCTTTAACCAGACAAATTCAGAATAAAACTGCAGAAAATAAATAGAAGTATTTATTTATGTGAACATAAAATCTTAATAGTGTTGACAGGTCTGCTAAGAATAGTATTAATACAAAAATCTAGGATTCTTCATAGGGATACTCAGTGTTAAGAGTTCCATGGCAATTTAAAAGGAATAAATTGAGTTGAATAAAAAACCATGAGCCCAAAATGTCTTTTTAAAAACTATATAGTGCAAAAACTTAAATAGTAAATCATGTAGTTTAGCTAGCTAATCTCAGACTCATACTAAGATTTTAAAGTCTTTTATGCTCTAATCAAGCAGTGTTGATGGATCCTTCTGCATGCGCGCATGGAGCCCCCTCAAGATTCTTGTGGTTTCAGCTACTCCAAGGAGAAAAGGCCTTATTTTTTTGCCTAACTTGGATCATATTAAAGTTCTAGCTGCATTGTTTTTAATCCACAGAAATAAAATGAGATTTATGTATAATGACATATTGAGCTTCAGCTTTTATTCCTTTGTTATTCAGTTTTGTCCTTTGGGAAGTCAGTTTGTGAGAGATCTTTCTTATGAAATTCCATCTACGTTTGGTTGTCAGTTCTTCTCTTTTTATAGTATTGCTGATAAATGAATGTGAAGAATAAATGATAGCCTTCTCCCTGACATCAGTCAGCCATTATTTTGTTTTGGTGGGCTGATAAAAGTAGTTTAAAATGTTTTTTTTTTAAATACTACCTACTAGACCATTTTGTAATCAAATGCATCTTTTTCATTTTTATGATAGTTCTTAAATATTAAATTCAATATTAAATTATATATTTCGTTACTTAGCCCTTTAAAAAAAAAGGGGGGATAGATCCTCCAGGCTATGGTATCAGTACAGATACTTTATTCGTTTATTCAAATAAATAAAATAAAATAATTGAAATCACTTCATAGAATGAATGTCATTTTTCCACCAAGGTTTTGCCGGAACCTGTGCTTAAGTGGAGGAATGTACATGGTCACAATCTTCTGGTAAGTGATGGGTATTAATCCAATGATTTATGTTCTGTTAAAAATATGGATTAGGGATGTGAATGTTTAAATGGTTAACTGGAGGGGGCTGAAGCAGCTCAGGGGGCTGCTTCAGCCATATGGTGAGGCCTGCCATGGACAAAGGCTGTTCCAGTCATCCAGAGCGGCCTTTGTCTGTGGCAAACCCCCATAGGCAGGAACTGCTCCGGCGTCCTGAGCAGCCTCTGTCTGCAGTGAGCCTGGGTGCCCTGCCTGCAGCTGGGAGAACTGCTCCAGCCCAGCTGAAGCCCCCTCCCCCCCATCTCCCTCCCTTTAATTAGTTAACTGGTTAAACGGAACGGATCCTGACATTCTCAAAGTTGCATCTGAGGATTTAGATGCAGTAAAGTTCCTAGCCAAGATGTGGTCACAGTATTATGTAACTGAAAATTCATATCATGATGGTGATTACGTTTTTTCTCTTATTGAAGGACAGATATTAAAACATAGCTCTGATAAAGACTTGGGCTCTGATCTTGCAAGTAACCCCATGCTGAAATCAGTGGACTCTGTGCAGGCATAAAGGTCTGCCTGCATGTAGCTGGTTTTAGGATTGGAGTCCTAATGCTATTTTAGAGACATAATGGGTCTGTTACTGCCTGGCAGTGAAGTTCTCTAGTCCAGAAACAAATTGAGGCTAGGGGAGCTCTTTAAAATGCTCAAAGCAGCCAGGAAAGTGCTTTTTAATACCAAACAACACAAGTAGAGTGCATAGTGAGCTGAAAGGAGTTGGATATGGCAGAGTGCTGTGTGACTGCTGAGAGAGCATCCTGCAAGGTGTTGAGTGTCTTCATTGACTGGTGAGAGTGAAGAGTCCTCCTCATCTCCTGGAATCAGACACTTCCAACACAGTGATGCAGCACAGTCAGACTCCACTCTCTGACTGTGAAGAGGCTTGATTTCCCAGACCTCAGAAATCAGTCAATGAATAAATTTAACTTCTAGCCTAAAATGCACATGCAACCTGTTCAAAGTACCTGCACTTTTGTAACCACAATATGCACTTTGGTGCGAGGAAAGTACGTTCCCTGGGTGGAGGATACTGATGCTCTTTCTGTTTTGCCACTGCGCTGCTTCATGCCTTGCTGTGTCACCAGCATCTTCACTAGTACACCTTGTGGCTCGTTGCTCTAGCTCATTCTTAACTTTTTTGGGGAGAAAGGGCAAGAAGGGTCTGAGGTGTAGGGGTGAGGGCAAGTCTGTGTCCACAGGTAATTCATGTTAAACCTTGTGGTTTGCTATTAAGCTATTTTGTAAACCAACACTTGACCCTAAAATCTCCCTTTTCACTGTAAAGTGTCATGCTTTTGGTTTACTTTATGGTAGACACTGATATTTTCTGGTGTATAGAATGGAAGCAGGGTGGGAATCTTGGAGATTAGATATATGTTTTGTGGCGCTCTAAGAGGGGGAAATACCCATAATGTGCTGTGTAAAGGATGTCTCTTCTCATAATCACAGTAGATGCTATGACCATATTCTGCTACTCCTCTGTAGTCTCACTCACTGTCCTGGGAGCTCCAACCTTGTTCACACAAGCACAGAAGCAGATTCTTTCCTTAGACATTTGGTTAACTTACATTTGCATCACAGATGAGACTTTAGGCTTTGAACACTCTTGAGCTAAATGCACTGCACATAGGTTCTCATTCAAAGAGTGCCCAATTGCCTGTAACTCCGATTGAGTTCTGAGCGCTCAGCGTCTCTCATGATTAGGCTCCTAATTCCAACACATGCTCTTCCAAATGTGGATGAGGCATTTCATTCTTACTCCTGGGGGAATTCTGTGCCATGGCGCAATGTGGAATTTTGCAGAAATTAATGCTGTGCATGCAGAATTCCCTTTCCTGCACAGAAATGGGCTACGGGGCTGCTGGCTGCCACCAAGGGCCACTGGATCTGGTAGAACCCAGCTTGCACATAGAAGACACTGCTGCGGGGAGGGGAGAGAGCTAGAGGGTTCCTGGCAGCTGCAATTCCCACCATGCCCTGAGGGAAGGAGACAGGCAGTGCACAGGAAACTCCACCCAAACATGAGACTGAGCATGAGCTGTTTTTTCCTCTTGAGTCCCTGAGCCCTCTAGGGGGAAGAGAGCAGGTGTCTGGGTTGGGGAAGCATACTTAGGCTCTGAAGGAGAGGGTGGTTGCATGTATTGGCCCAGAGGGAGCCTATGGCTGAACTTTCAGAGGAAAGTATCTGCCCAAGCTGGAGTCTTGGAGGGAGGGACATGGGCAGAGAAACAGGAACTGGATTATCATACTCCAACTCATCTGATGTAGTGAGTTTTACCCATGAAAGCTCATGATATAATGTATTTGTTAGTCTCTAAGGTGCCACAGGACTGCTTGTTGGATTATCATGGGGTTTCTTTTACTTGCTACTCCTGGAGGATTTTTGTATGTATCTGTAATGTTACAGACATACTTGCTGACAGGTGTTTTGAAAGGAATTTCCAAAATAATTGAATCTGGTGTGATTGTGTAGTGTCCTTTTGACAGATGAATTCTGCAGAATTTTAAAATATTGTGTGCAGATTTTTAAATTTTTAGTGCAGAATGCCCCCAAGAGTAGTAATGCTGGTGTCTGCTACTTATGCCTGCTCAGGTATTAATACCTTAATATCTGAGCAAGTATTAAATGTGTAGCTTAACTTTATAGCTTATCTGTATTTGTCACTAATTGGTATAGTCAAAGTGGTTTTATTTTTCTCTTACTCTTCTGCCCCTATCCCCAACACCAGGGCTTAATGTATCAAGATCCATCACGGTGGGGGATAACGTTGCAGACATATATTCAGCTTACTATGTTGGATCAGCATACCAGACCAATGGTAATTTAAAACTTTTTTTCTTTTAATGTGAAGCAGAGATATCAATGTGCATTTATAGAATCATACAATACTAGAACTGAAAGGGACCTCGAGAGATCATCAAGTCCAGTCCCCTGCCGTCACAGCAGGACCAAGCACCGTCTATCATGCCTGATAGATGTCTATCCAAACTGCTCTTAAATATATCCAGTGATGGAGATTATGGATCAAAATGGTCTGATAATCCTGCATCCAGAAGATAAGACTGTAGGTTGACTTTCTTTTAGTGTTTGTGATGCTAGTAGGAATTTCCATGTGAAAAGACAACACTGATATAGTCAGCTCAGTGGGGCCTGGGACATCTACCTCTTACATTTACATGTTTTTCATTCTCCATGCCCAGTATTGCTTACTGTTAAATGCTGGCCAATACTTGGATCATCTCAGCTTATCTGTTATCTTGTCCTTGTTATTTGTTTGTTTGGGTGTGTGTGAAATGTGGGAACTTGAGATTCTGGGTTCACATATGATAATCTTAAATGTAAATATTGAAAATCACACATTGGCCAGTATCAGTCAGAATACACCCTTCTGTCCCATGTAACTCTAGACACAAATGCAGCTTTCTGCTTCTCACTTCCTTCCCCTCTACCCTATTCAAAATGCTTCTGCTAAGCTTACCTACCTCTTCCTTTTGGATTGCCAGCATTTCTTTTGTCATCGTATGTTTTCCTTCTGCTCCTTTCTCATGGTTCTTCCTACTCCTTTCCTATGTGAACTCTTTTGGCTGGATCCTCTCTTTTTCCTTTCTCATTCTCATTTGAAACTTCTTTGTTGATGCCTGCCAGTCTTGATTTATTGTTTTCCTGCACAGTAGATAATTGTTGCGATTACAGACAGTTCAGGTAGAAGAGTAATGTATTGTCTGAATTTGCTTTGGTTCAGAGGTCTTTGTAAAATCCCATGTAAGATGATTAATAGTAATTTGCAAGGCTGTCAAGGGTTTAAAAAAATTAATTGCAATCATTCAATTAAAAATCAATCACTGTTAATCACATTGCTAAACAATACAATATAATTTTAAATATTTTTGGATGTTTTCTACTTTTTCCAATATATTGATTTCAATTACAAATCAACACAAAGAATAAAGTACTTACATCATATTTATTTTCATTACAAATATTTGTGCTGTAAAAATAGTATTTTTTTATTTATCTCATGTAAGTACTAATGCACTCTCTTATAGAAAATGAATTTACAAAATAAGGATTATGTACAGAATGTAACTATTCAAAACTGAAACAATGTAAAACTTTACAGCCTACAAGTCCACTCAGTCTCCTGCTTCTTGTTCAGCAAATCACTAAGACAAAAAAGTTTGTTTACATATACAGTAGATAATTCTGCCTGCTTCTTGTACATAATGTCGCCTGAAAGTGAGAACAGGCGTTTGCACAGCACTGTTGTACCTGGTGTCATAAGATTTCTATGTTCCAGATGCGCTAAAGATTCATATGCCCCTTTAGAGTTCAACCACCATTCCAGAGGACATGCATCCATGCTGATAATGGGTTCTGTTTGATATTGATCCAAAGTAGTGCAGACTGACGTATGTTCACTTTCACCATCTAAGTCAGATGCCACCAGCAGAAGGTTGATTTTCCTTTTTGTTGTCTTGGGTTCTGTAGTTTCCACTAGGGGTGTTAAATTGCGAGTAATTGACTAATCGAATAGTCACATTTTGCATCGACTATTCAATTAGTCGATAGGGAGCCTCCCCCTTTGAAGTGTACCAACATCCCTAGGGCTGTTGCTATACTTCAAAGGCGAAAGCGCCACATGGAGCCCGGGGTCAGCTGGGGACTCCCCAGCTGACCCTGGGCTCCATGCGGCGTGGCCACTTTGAAGTGCTGAGGGGAGCCAGGTGTCAAGCTCCTTGCGGCATTTCAAAGTGGCAGAGCCCTGTGGAATCCAGGATTGCCTGGGGACACCGCAGCTGGTCCCAGGCTGCACACGGCATTTCAAAACGGCAGCACCACGTGAAACCTGGGGTCTGGTCCCAGGCTCCATGTGGCGCTGCCACTTTGAAGTACCCCCTCCTCTCTACCCCCCTTGCTGCCTCTTTCTGATAGAGGCAGCAAGGGGTGGGTGGAAGCGACTAGTTGACTAGCCTGTCGTCTATCCAATAAGCATTTGCTTATTGGATAGACGACAGGCTAGTCAACTAGTCGCTTCCACCCCTTTCACCCCTTTATAGTAAAATAAAGTGAGCACTATGCTCTTTGTATTATGTGTTGTAACTGAAATCAATATATTTGAAAATGTAGATAAATCCAAAAATATTAAATTTCAATTAGTACTCTATTGTTTAACAGTGCAATTAAACCAGCAATTAATCATTATTTTTAAATCTTATTTTAATTTTTTAGTTAATTGAGTGATTTAATTGCGATTAATCGACAGCCCGTGTAATTTGACAGAAAACTTCTATAAGGCTGTGGCTTAGGGTTTCTGGAAGTAATTTCTCCTTTTCTTCTCACAAAAGTGAGGTTTTACAAGTTCCAATTTTGAAGTACGCCCAGCTTTCACTTCTCTGTACTTGTGAAGATTTGGACAGATCCTATTAACTTTCTGTTCAGTGTGTATTATGAGATAGTTGTGCTGGGTTGTTCTTTGGTGAAAACACAAATAAAACTGATTCTTTGTATAGTCCCTGTAGGACTATGCTACTGGTAGCAGATACTGATACCTATGATTGTAAGAAACCAGGGCCGGACTGAGGCATGGGCGAGCCGGGCAGCTGCCCAGGGCGCCAACCGATGGGGGGCCCCTGATGGCAGCTGTAAGGGGTGTGCGATGTCCCTTACAGCTGCCATCAAGCGCCACGTGCCTGGCTCCCACAGCACCGGCCCAGCAGCGCCCTTCCCCCCACGGCCGCGGGGCCCAGCCCGGCCCGGCCCGGCCCGGTGCGCACGCCAGCAGTGCTGGTCAGGCCGTGGCCAGCCCGTGCATGCGCCACGTGCCCTGGGGACGGGCCCGCGCACCCGGGGGGGGGGAGGGGGGGCCTGCGCCTGCGCCGTGCGCCCAGGGGCGACACCATGTGCCTGGGCCCAGGGCGCCAAAAGAGCTCGGGCCGGCCCTGTAAGAAACTGCTATAAAAAGACATTTCTTCCGAATGTAGCACAGTCCTACAGGTAGCAGTTACATACATATAAAGTGTAAGAAACTGCTATTATAATACACTAATACCAGGATGTAGCAAATTACAGTGATTGTTATGTTTCAGTCTTCTCTCGCAGTACTCCAGTTGATGCTTACTTCTTGTGTCTTGCTTACAACACTGATGTTTGCCTTTTTTTGCAGGAGTTTTACACTGTTAACTCTCAGTTAGCTCCAAAGCACTCACAACCCTCTCCCAATGTTTTGTTATTCACAATCTTTATAAGTGCAAAGGCAACTGGCGAAGGGGGACCTGGAGAACTGGGCAAGGGCTGGGACAAACCCCACCCCTGCTCTTCCTCTTTCCTGCTCTGCCCTTGCCCTACCTTCTCCCCACACATGTTGGCAGCAGCAGGGAAGTGCAGCAAGGTGGCCCCAACTCTCTTGGCTCCCCTGGCTGCATTGCTCTGCCCTCACCCCCGCATTTTGGGGGATTGTGAGCACTGGTGCCCCCCCATCTCAGCCCTGACTCAAAACCATTATCAAAAGCATTAATGAAGATTTTGAACTGAAATGTATCTAGAACTGATCCCTGCAGGACACCACTCATTAAGCCCTTCCAACATGACTGTAAACTACTGATGACTACACCCTGGGCACTATTTTCCACATTACTGTAGCTCCATCTAGGTTACATTAGTATAAAAAACTTTACTAAAGTCAAGATATATCATGTCAACCACTCCCCTCCACCTCCCAGCTACAAGGCTTGTTACCTTGTCTGTTCTAGACACTCGGGACTAGAGAACAAGAAGGGCGGGGGAGGAGGGAATGATAATGAGAGTCTTTTTAATACTGCACATGTGCTGCACACTCCCTGAAACTCTGTGCATCAGATTTTTACAGCATCCTGTATCCTGTCTGTATAGCAGTACAGATAGAGAGTGTGGGGGTCTAGCAGAGAGAACCAATGAATTAGGACAGTTGTACCTTTAAGAACACAGCCAGGAAGTTGCCATGTGCTACACAGTGCCCAGAGAGGGGTAATAAAACCCTCTCTCTGTGCCCCCCATCTCTGCCTTTGCACTTTCAGCAGGTGTCTCATCCCACTGGGGTAACTGTTACCCTCTCTGCCCCTCTCTGTGTGGGGGGCAAAACCCCTGCACGGACTGGCGGTGTCTCCTCCCTGAGCTAAACCCCAGCTCCTACTCACCCTTCCTGATTTTTCCCCTCCACCCCTCTTCTGCCTCACCCTAAAGTGACTTGATCCCCCAGGCCAATACATTTCTGCCCTCTGCTCAGACTCTGGCCACCCTTTCTTCTGTTTTGCCCTTTTCACCCTTTTTAACCCCTGTAAAATGTAGACAGCAGAAACTTAGACATAGGAAGGTCAGGAGCTTCAGCAGTGCTACCGAGCATGCTCAGTAATCCTAAATTTTCCCTAAGTAGCATAGTTGTGTTGGGAGCTGCTCTGTACAGACTATCAGCCAGGGGAAGGCAGGAGCGGTGTGCTGCCCAAGCCTCCCTCTCTCATTCTCTGGCCAGCCAGGGAAGGCTGGGGCTGATTTCCTCCCCCTTCTTCCCCAGGAGTGGGAGGAATCGGCCCCAGCCTTCCCCCGGCCTAGTGGAGCACACTTACATGGGGAACCATGGGGAAGGGTGCGTTCACACCCTTTGCACACCCCCTGTGTACGGGCCTGGACAGTGTCCCTTCTATAGATTAAAGCAGTACCAGAATATATCAGATTGTGGCTGCTTTTTGCTGCATATCTGTGCAAGAGAGGTCACAGGGAGACCTTTCTCCATCTTGCACATTCATGAAGGAGACAGCCAGCACATTGGGGTTGTGCTCAGGGAGTGTGAGCGAGGTTGGGTTAGAGTGGCTAGTGGCACTCCACAGGGAGCATGGCTGTGCCCGGTTGAAATCCACATCCCAGTCTCCTCTGCACATGTGAAAAGTGAGCACTGGGAGGGTGCATGCTTCAGCCATTTAGAAGGTGTCATTTTCAGTTCTGAGCACGTTCCTTCCCCACCTCCCAGTGTCCCCATCCTCAGGTTCCCTATCTGTGTTCCCTGGGCAACATGCCTTACACTTCTACCCCCTGTGTGTTTCACACCTTATAGCTCTGCTCTGGCTCTCACAGGCACAGAAGAGTCCCGTGTGCTGTACAGGATCAGGGTGGATGGAACCTCTTTCTCTGTGTCTGTCTTCTTTGTAGATATAGAAAAAGGCTAAAGAATCAGGAACCCTTCCAGAACTCTGTCTTGCAAACCAGCCTTTCTTCTATGAAAGTTGTGAGATGAAAGAGCTTCCTGGGAAATTGCCATGCAAAGCAGCATATTGAGCAGCAGGCAGCTGGGGGGTGCTCAGTACCCAGAAAGCCCTGGCAGTTTCTCTGCATTTCCTAGCGCATCTGCAGGAAAAGCCCTGAAGGTATGGGTGTACTTGAAAGTGCAGAGCGCCCTTTTGTTTGATTTGCAAAATGTTAAAAGTCTCAGTGTCTCCTAAGAGCTCAAGAATTCCCCTGCATTCTCATCTGTACTCGGCTGCCAGTTCCAGTGTCCTCCTTGCAGGAGCAATTGTGATAGTGTGACTATTAACTTGGAACAGAATAGCTGATTGGAAAGAACTCCCCCAGCACCATCTCATTCTTTAGAGACCAGAGAGAAAAGCTTAAACGGGCAAAAAACCATCACTCACCAAAATTGAAGCCCATTTGGGTGGCAGATCAGATGAAGCTGAGATACTCTGCCAATTACAGTGACTGCTTTGGCCTCTCTGAAGGAGGAGCAGCACACTTGAGACAATTCTAAAATGCTGTTTTCTTTCTATAGTGTCTCTGATCAGTGCCCTATGCAATAAGCACAGTAATATATGAGGAGGGCGCCACTTCAGGCGGTGACAGTTCCCATTGCTCTGCACATTCTAATGGTCTGCAGTTTCTCTAGTCAAGTACCTAGTGATAAACCTCTTGGTATTGGCGGGTTTAGTGCTCTTGCAGTTAGCTTTCATACATCTTCCGTAAGTCTAATGTGTCAGGAAACTCCTCCTGGAATCCCAGGTTTATACACCTAATGTTTCCTGAGCAAGAGTATTTTTTCTCTGACCAAACAATTAGTCTATGTTACAATCAGCAGAGTTTAGGAGGAGTTTAATCTGCTTTTTGGTCACTACATTATTAATCAATAATCAATGTAAAAGGACTTGCTATGCAGCATTAGGGGCTGAAAAACTAAGAACACTAGAAAAGGTAAAACTAGTGAATGGCTGTTGGTTTTATCTTGTAGATTTCCCCAGTAAGAATGATGGAGAGGTCAATTCACAGCGCAAAACACATTTTTGTAGAAAACTTATATCGAAGGTATAGTACATGGTTTGCTACTTAGGTTTTTGTATTAATTATAGAATTTTTAAAATAAACATCTTAGTTTCCTGTAGTAATTTGTATTTCAGTAATCTATGAAACCTGACAGCAGTGTATTAGAGAGCTAGTAGGTGCTTACTCAGTCAATGCTGCCATAATTTTTAAGTACTACAGGTAAGTTAAAACAGAAAACCGTCGGATTGTTCTCTGTAAACATGACAATCTTTAGGAGCCTTCTGGATGAACTACATTGTGCATTTAAGATATTCTCTATCATTTCTCCAGCAGATTATTTTTTATACACACATGCATGCCAAAACAATCTTCTCTGGGCTGAACGAAACAGCTGTTTAGTAGTATTCAGAAATATACACTCCAGTGAAGGCAGGATGTGAAGAATAATACTGTAGACAGTTGGATCAGGGAAATTAGGTAGATACAATGCATATTAATTACACAAGCTAGATTTGGTGAGATTCTTGTCTACATTCTCATAGAGTGCTAAAGGACAAATTTTAGGACTTCATTTTTGTAACTCATCCATAATTTGGCATATCCAAGAACATGCCCTTAAAACCATGCTAAGTCATTGGGTGAGTGAAGAGTGGTATTGTTGAATTACAGATACTTCCTGTAGCCTGCTTCACCCCCCCCCCCCTTAGAATACGATTCATGTAATGACCAGGCCCAACCCTGGTTAGCTTGTCAGAATCGATAAAATCACAGCATGAGATAGTGCAGCTGGAGGTAGTACCAGTCATTAATGCACTCAGTATTGTTTGTCCTTTATAATTCCGGCTTTTTAATGTATTGGAAACAATCCGTAATGGGTTATAGTTTGTAAAATCTCTGACTGGTTATAGGAAAAATGTTTCTTCCCCAAATGTGTGGGGAAAGCAGCTGCTTGCCAGTAGATCCACAAGATGGCATCCATGCTACACAAGCTTTTCAATTGTGTTTATTACTGAGTGACTTTGAATGTTTACATAAGCGATAAGCTAAGATGTAAGGTCTATGAAAAACAGAAAATAGTAAGAGTCACTGTTTATGACAGTCTATATACAGAAGACTATACTTGGTTCTTTTTGCTTTCTTTTAAGCTATTGATTTGTTTTTTCATATTGGACTAAATGCTTGTGTCCTAGGGACTGAAATTCTTGCCTACTGAGGCTAAGTATAATGTGCAATGACTTTATTTCTTGACTTTGTAACATTTTCTAAAGGCAGCTATGGCTCTTGGCATTTCTGTCTTTGTATCTTTTTGGTGTTGGGGACCAGGTATTTGCTTTGTGCTTCATTACATCAAACTGCAAAATTGGTTGCAAATTATTCAAACAAGAATCAGAGTCTGTGAATGGATATTGTGTTTGGGAAATGAACTCATAGAATATGGAAATGGAGACATGACAGGTGAAGTAGAGGGACAAAAAGTGATTGGTCTTATAATTAACAGATGTGGTTTGACTGTTAATAGATGACATTATATGTCCGTTAGGACCTATCTACTTTGGATCCCATAAAATGGGGTGTTGTCAGGTCAGGATTTACTGTCATGATGTTTTGACAGGTCTCTGGCTCTGTCAATGACGATAACCAGAGGGCTGCTTGCTTGTGTGCTGTTAACTTGTGCAGTTAGGTAACACAGCAGACTTCAAGAGAGCCCCCCAAAGACCACAAATCAGATAAGGATTGAAGGTGCCCGGCCAGGTTTATTGCTTAGCAAAGTACATTAAGGGCTCATCGAGACTATGCGGAAGATTCGAAAGACGATATGCAAATTCCATGAGAATTTGCATATCTTCTTCTGATCTCACTTTTGAAAGCAGAGCTTTCGAAAGTGCAAGTAATCGAGACGCGGGTTTTTTGGCAAATCCCCCCCCCCTTTTCGAAAAGCCACATAAACCTCATTTTTTGAGAAAAGCGGCTTTTCGAAAAAGGGAGGGGTTTGCTGAAACCATCCCCCCCCCCCCCGGCATCTTGATTACTTTCACTTTCGACGCTCCATTTTCAAAAGTGAGATCGGAAGAAGATATGCAAATTCCCTGGGTTTTGCATATCCTCTTTCGAATCTTCCATGTAGTCTAGATGAGCCCTAATAGTGGTCAGTAAATGCTATCAAATTACTACATTTATGTACCCCTAACAATAAACTTAGCTCAATCAGTAGGAAACTCCCACTGTCCTCTAGCTGGCCAAAAACTTTCCCCTAAGACACCACTTTATATACAGGTACATACAAGTTACACGTCACTCCTGATGTGTTAGGTTGGCACCCTCTGACATTGCTTAGATACCACCCATCACTCTGTACCTCGTAAGCTAATTGAATCATTTTTATTCATCATGCTGTTATTTTAAACCCTTTCCTGAATTTAAGTCTGTATCTGTGGGGAGTGTGAGTACCAAGGTCTTTTTTTAATGAGTTGGTGTTGCCATGTGCTTTCAAGTTATGCCCAGTACCAATTACTGTTTTACAGTCGGTATCTAGCACCAATTACTGTTTTACACCTGGGCCTATTACACTGGTCTACAATTTTTTAGAAGTCGTCTGCTTCAGAGATAAAATGTGCTATTTATTATGTATTTTGATGTGCTGAATTCAAATATGACAATTAAAACAACTGATTGGCTACTGTTTCCAAGATATTTAAGGTTTTACATTTTACGTCTATGTATATTCAGTAGATAGTAGAATTTTAATAATAAATTGTAAACCTAGGTCTTTTCATGTGTTTATGGTTGCTTTACATGATAATATTTCACCTGTCCTGTTTATGTAACACTTTAAAAATCAGCAAAAGGGTTATATAAATAAAATTTATTATGAAACAAAAGGCAAAAAACTATTACGTACATAGTTTAGTCCTATTCAGTGTCTACTCGGCGCTTCTTGGCTTGTCTCTTGTATTCATTAAATGGAGCATCTCTTGTCACTGTGCAGCAATAGTCTGCAAGCACTGATGGGCTCCATTTGCCCTGATAGCGTTTCTCCATTGTTGCAATGTCCTGGTGAAATCGCTCGCCGTGCTCGTCGCTCACTGCTCCGCAGTTCGGTGGAAAAAATCTAGATGAGAGTGCAAAAAATGTATCTTTAGTGACACGTTGCAACCAAGGCTTTTATATGCCTTGAGGAGGTTTTCCACCAACAACCTGTAGTTGTCTGCCTTGTTGTTTCTGAGAAAATGTATTGCCACGAACTGGAAGGCTTTCCATGCCTTCTTTTCCTTGCCACGCAGTGCATGGTCAAATGCATTATCTCGAAGAAGTTCACGAATCTGAGGACCAACAAAGACACCTTCCTTTATCTTAGCTTCACTTAACCTTGGAAATTTTCCACGGAGGTACTTGAAAGCTGCTTGTGTTTTGTCCATGGCCTTGACAAAGTTCTTCATCAGACCCAGCTTGATGTGTAAGGGTGGTAACAAAATCTTCCTTGATTCAACAAGTGGTGGATGCTGAACACTTTTCCTCCCAGGCTCCAATGACTGTCGGAGTGGCCAATCTATCTTGATGTAGTGGGAATCTCTTGCACGACTATCCCATTCGCAGAGAAAACAGCAGTACTTTGTGTATCCAGTCTGCAGACCAACCAAGAGAGCAACAACCTTCAAATCTCCACAAAGCTGCCACTGATGTTGGTCATAGTTTATGCACCTCAAAAGTTGTTTCATGTTGTCATAGCTTTCCTTCATATGGACTGCATGACCAACTGGAATTGATGGCAAAACATTGCCGTTATGCAGCAAAACAGCTTTAAGACTCGTCTTCGATGAATCAATGAACAGTGTCCACTCATCTGGATCGTGAACGATGTTGAGGGCTGCCATCACACCATCGATGTTGTTGCAGGCTACAAGATCACCTTCCATGAAGAAGAATGGGACAAGATCCTTTTGACGGTCACGGAACATGGAAACCCTAACATCACCTGCCAGGAGATTCCACTGCTGTAGTCTGGAGCCCAACAGCTCTGCTTTACTCGTGGCTAGTTCCAAATCCCTGACAAGGTCATTCAGTTCACCTTGTGTTATGAAGTGTGGTTCAGAGGAGGAGGATGGGAGAAAATGTGGGTCCTGTGACATTGATGGTTCAGGACCAGAAGTTTCATCCTCTTCCTCTTCCTCGTCTGACTCAAGTGAGAATGATTCTGGTGCATCAGGAACCGGCAGTCCTTCTCCGTGGGGTACTGGGCGTATAGCTGATGGAATGTTTGGATAATGCACAGTCCACTTTTTCTTCTTTGACACACCTTTCCCAACTGGAGGCACCATGCAGAAGTAACAATTGCTGGTATGATCTGTTGGCTCTCTCCAAATCATTGGCACTGCAAAAGGCATAGATTTCCTTTTCCTGTTCAACCACTGGCGAAGATTTGTTGCACAAGTGTTGCAGCATATGTGTGGGGCCCACCTCTTGTCCTGATCTCCAATTTTGCAGCCAAAATAAAGGTGATAGGCTTTCTTAACCATAGTGGTTATAGTGCGCTTTTGTGATGCAAAAGTCACTTCACCACAAACGTAGCAGAAGTTATCTGCACTGTTCACACAAGTACGAGGCATCTCTGCTCACTTTGGCTAAAGAGAAATGTGTCCCTTTGCAAAATCAAACACTGACAAATAAGAGAGCACGACACTGTATGATTTCTAGAGCTGATATAGGGCAATTTGTTCAGCAGAGTGATGTAAGCTTCGTTATGATTGCATCATCCATGACTTCTAGGAATAACATGATGCAATTCATATCATGTATGACGCAATACCAGCTTCAGATTGCATCATTCATTGTTTTGCCTAAATAGCAAGTACTGTCCAAACCCAGTCATAGATTTATTCATAGATCCAGTCAAAGATGTATTTTAGTCATTTCTGGTTTAAATTGAGATCCCTTCCCTTTATAACTCACTTATCCTCCGCCATTCCCAAGTCAAGAGTCGTATATACTGACCCAATAGCATATCTTGAAAACTAGAGCCAGTCAACAATTTTAAGCATCATTTTCATTCTCAGTGACCCAGAATTAGTAAAGTTTGACTACATTTATTTCAGAAGCATTTTGGCTGTAGAGCAGTGTTACCAATTAGTGTTTTGCTCTTTTAGCCCTGTTCATGCTAAGTTCTGTGAGCAGGGGCCTGCCTTTTACTTACAGCTTAATTTTGCTTTGTTAGCCATGTTTTGTCCATTGTTAGCTAGGCCTCAGGCCTCAAGCCAGGCCTCTGCTACATCGGCTTTTGTTTTAGGCCCTCATATTACTACATGGGGCATATTGTAATCACAGACAATATTATCACTTAGTGCACATGTGATTCTGACTAAAAAGTTTTTGTACTAACATAGCCAGTATAACTAGAATTCAACTCTCAGATGCATCAGGATGTGTATTTCTGTTTTCTTGTACAACTATAGAATTGTAGGGCTGTCTTTAAGAAGTTATTTAGTCCTTCCCCATCTCACTGAGTCAAGATTATAAAACATTTCAAGCTTGAAGCATGAAACCAAAGCCCTGATGATTTTAAACCATCTGAGATGTGCAGTAGTTGCACTGAAATTGCTACCACAAAATAGTTTCCCTACAAATATCAAGAAAATAAAGCTATGCATTAACCTGGCATAGGTAGATTACTCAACAAGTTTGCATGGCAGTCATATTTTTTATGAGGAGTTGTTCAGAGGCATTATTGGGAGTTAGACACAAAACTGCCATCGTTACTAGGGATGTAATAGTGTAGTTGATTAACTGATAAGGAAAAGCTTATAGGTTAATGTTACAGATTACACGCATTTCCTCCCCATCTCCCCGCCAGGAAATTTTTTAGCCGGCTGGCCAGCAGCCCAGCTCAGTCCTGGCTTTTGACAGATCCAGGAACTACCTCTGCTGCAGCTCTGCATTTAAAGTGCATTAGGAGCTAGGTGGGCAGGCAGCCCGGCTCAGTTCCGGCTCGTGCTGGGTCTGGGAGTTCAAGTCCTCACAGGGACTGCTGCCACCCCGCACTGCTGCCTCTGTATCAGAGGCAGCAGCACAGGTCAACAGGCAGCCGGTCCACAAAGGGAGTTGGTTTTTAAATTGGCACTCCTTGTGGACTAGTTCCTGCCTGGCACCCCATGCTGCTGCCTCTGAATACTCAACTATTCAGTTAACCGATATTTAACATCCCTAATCGTTACCTTGAAAATCTTCCGCCTACTAAATAGGTATTGTTACTGTTACAATTCTAAGACATGGGGAATATTAACACTATAATATTAATGTTATAGGCATTCTCTATTTACATGTGTGACACAGAGACCTCTTGGCAAAGAGTGCCCTGTTCTTAATAAACCTCTCTTACCTCAGACCTGACAAACTCACCCTACACACATTTTGCAAGGTATTTATCCAAAAGGGATATCCTATGAGGTGTCTGCAGAAAGCTTATAACTCATCAAGATTCAATCATTGGGAGGTGCATGTATGGGCAATATTTAAAAACCTGAAGTGTTTGCATTGAAAATATGCTTTATGGACCTGGAGTAGAAACTAATCACCAAGAGAAAATGGGGATGGCCTATCCAGGCAAGAAGGAGTTGTCACTCCTCCCTAATCAGTTGGAAAGGGGATGCAAATCTTTATTGGCCAGTCTTGCTCCCTCCCAGAACTATCCATGGAAATCAGCTGCACTATCAAACAATCCAATAGAGCTTCACTTTGGCTATGAATAGAAACAAAAGACTGTTTTCAGAATAGAGATGTAAGTGACTAGTCGACTAGCAAATGCTTATCAGGTAGTTGAGTAGGAACTTGACTAGTTGCTCCTCCCCCCTGCTGCCTCTGTCAGAAAGAGGCAGCAAGGGGGTCAGCACAAGGCAGTGCTGGGGGGAGCACGCTTAAAAGCCAGTTCTCCCCAGCACCATCTCCACAGGGGAGGCAGAGGGCAGCAGGGAAATGGCGTGAGCGGGGATTGAAACAGTCCTGCTTGTGCCAGTCCGACTGCTGCTCCTCCCCCTTTGAAATGTACAAGAGCCACCTGCGGCTCTTGTACATTTCAAAGGAAGAGGCACAGAGAGGGGACTGCTTTGGTCACTGATGGCTTGCTGCCTCTCTTCCTTTGAAATACACAAAAGCGGCAGGCAGCTCCTGTGCATTTCAAAGGGAGAGGCGCAGCAGGATAGAGCACACCCCCCCCTTATCGACTAATCAAGTAGTTGATGGAAATTCCATCCCTATTAACATCCCTATTTCAGAATCACAGAGTGTAGGGAAGATGCTCTGGATGTGCTGGATAAGAACCTCTGGCAGGAAGTGTGTGCTTTTATGAATGTTTTGTGTCCTGGAGATTGAGAAACTAGTCAGCTGTGCAACAGGCTGAACTTTGGAGAAGAGAAATCTACTTTATTAGACAGGAAAGTTAAGTATTGATAAGTGTAGGGGATTCTGTACTGTGGCCACTTGTTTCCACTCTAGCTAAAATCTTTATATCCTTAAATAAACTTCCTTTTGTTTTATCATAAGTGCTGCGTGGATGTGACAGGGTGCTGGGCAAAGGGTTGTCAATCCAGCCCTCTGTTATGCCTGCTTTTCATTAGAAGAACAAATCAGAGCAGGCTACAGATAACCTGGCCCTAATTGGGGAAGCGAAGACAGCTGCTACCTAATTAGCCTGAGGCTGAATACAGTCCTTAGGGGAAGGAAGCTGAGAGGGAAGATGGACAGGAAGAAAGCAAAAAGGCAGGGAGTAAAAGCAAGCCTTCCTCACCTGGCAGGCAGAATAGCAGACAAGCCAGCAGGATTTCATTTGGGAGCAGGTTGCCATCCAACAACCGCACTTGAAGAAAGCGGTGAATCTGATGGAAGGGGATGGCAGTTAGGCCCTAGGCCTTTGTAAAATGGCCCCAACAGATGACCCCAATGCCTTCCTATGTACCTTAGAGTGGGTAGTTATGGGGGCTGGATGGGACAGGTAACCTGGACCCTACAACTGTCTCCATAACTAGCTGGCAAAGCCCTAGTGGCTTATGTGGCCCTAAGTGAAGAGTAGGCTAGGAATTGTGAAGCAGTAAAGGCAGCCATCCTGGATCGGATGAGGCTGTCTGTGAAGAAGTACTGTCAGAAATTCTGGTTGGTGAGCTGGAGGTGGTGTGGCACTGGGCATTTGCCCAAAAGTTAATGGACTGGGCCACTCACTGGCTGAGATTGAACAACCAGACAATGGGGGAGCTCATGGATGCACTCTCCCTAAAGCAGTTTCTATAGAGCCTCCCCAAGAACATAAAGATGTGGGTGAGGACACGCCAACCAAATATGGTGGAGGTCTCTGTAAAGCTGACCAAGGAGTACGTGGATGTGGACTTCCTGAGGAAGGAGAGATGGCCCAGTGGGGAAGCGGAGACTGGGAGAAGGGCCAGAGAGACCCTGCTTAGAAGGGGTCTGGAGAACAAATGGGCTCCCCTAGGGTCCCATCCTGGCTGCTCACAGT
Source organism: Pelochelys cantorii (assembly GCA_032595735.1). Taxonomy (NCBI): domain Eukaryota; kingdom Metazoa; phylum Chordata; order Testudines; family Trionychidae; genus Pelochelys; species Pelochelys cantorii. The sequence goes on from CM064339.1 coordinate 27,147,358, forward strand.
GTGGACAATTGGGACACAAGAGAGAGGACTGACAGCACAGAGTTTTCAAATGCTGGAATGCAGGGACGGGGTGGAAGCTGTCCACCATTCCACTATCCTCACTGGGAGGAAACTCCAGGGAGGCATGGTGGACTCGGACTCAGCCTGCTTTCCAATACAAAAGAAGCTAGTGAGGTCACAGTGGAGGATTCCTGATGCAAAGATTGACATAAAATGTATCCACAGGTATAGGAGGCAATACTATGGCTCAGGTCAGGTGTCCCTTGAGTTTCATGGTAGGTTTAAGTGGCCATGGTTCAGGATAGTAAAGGGTTTACCTTATCCTATGGTAGTGGGTACAACTGGGAGCCCTTCCCAGGAGGGAAGGTGAGCAGAGGGAGAAAACCCAGAATAGGGAAAAGGGAAGATTCCCCAAAGGAGAGGCTAGAGACCCCAAAGCAGAAAACCCCTAGACATCAGAGCCCAAGAAGGGGGAGAGAAGTTATGGATGAGACATCCACTACTTCAGTCAGGGTCCTTGACTGAAGAGCAAGACCTGGTGGAAGCCCTTATTAGAAGACCAGAAAAAGAAGAACCAGGCACCATTGGTCAAATTTGGGGGACAGGAAACTGTGTGTCCAAGAGGGAGTTAGGGTCAACCCCAAACTGATGGGAAGGAAGCATGTGTGTCTGTGGGGAACTGGGGAACACCCAAGGGATTGAGTGACGCAAGGATCTTTGGGTCGCAACAGAGCTGTGGAGCTGTCCACTTCCTATGCAGTGTGGTTGGGGAATGATAGAAATCCACATGGACAACCCTGAGGTGGACTCCCCCACAGCACTAGCCTCACCTATACAGGACGGAGACAATGCAGAGGGGTGAACCTGGCAGTTCAAGAAGGAAGGGAGGTGAGTGACAGGGTTCTGGGCAAAGAGTTGCTGCTCCAGTCCTCGCTCATGCCTGCTTCTCATTAGAGGAACAAATTAGAGTGGGCTGGAAATAACCTGGTACTAAGTGGGGAAGCAGAAACAGCTGTTACCTAATCAGAAGCGGAGTAGGGGGAGGAAGAAAGCAAAAAGCCAGGGGGTAAAAGCAGGGGGTAGCTCTCACCTCCTTCCTGCCTGCAAATGGTGAGGAGTTTCTTGTAATGGTGAAACAGTGGTGGGAGCAAGCCTATAAATAAACTGTTACTGAGTCCTTAGTCTCAGAGTGACTTCGTGGACCTAGCAAAGTGAGAAGCCAAGGCAGCCTTGTTAGTGGGTAACAGGAGTGGTGGTTTAAGAAAGAGCCAGTAAACCAGAATCCTCTGCACCTTTGTGTTAGGGAATGTAAGAGGTTAACTGATAAGCTGATGGGTTCCTGTTAACTGTTAAACTTTGCTAGGGAGTGTAGGGCCTGCTGCTGGGAGTCTGGGGGCCCAGGAGCCCTCGAGGCTGGCAGTGCTGGGAGTCGGCAGAGACTGTTTAACAGTGTAACCTGTGGAATATTGATCTGTTACACAGTTACTATTTTTTAACACTTTTTACATCCTTCCTTTGTGTGCAGATCGTCTGGAAAGTCTATGAATAGCCAGTGTCGGGGGGGCAGGGGACGGTACGGTGTGTCTCTCATGGGAGAACAAGTCTGTTTCTCATTGGAACCTTGTTCTCTGTTTCTTTCTAAATGAATAACTAAATTACTTCTTGAAGACGTTCTATAAAGCTGTAACAGCAATATCTTGTGTTTATTAGATCCTCAGTTACTTTATAGCTCACCGCACCCTGGAAATGCAGTCATTTCTAGGGAAGATTGATAGCTAACTGCTGCGTAGCACTATGGAATGGTGCAGAGAGGACTTTTTGTTTTTGTTCTAAGACTTTAATTTATTTTAATGCTTTTAAGAACAGTGGCTTGTCCAGTCTCCGTGCACCGTGTGTGGTATGTGAACTCATTGTTTTGGTGAAATGGCATTAGCCAGAGATGAGGAGCAGAATTCTAGCTCCTGTTTCAGTACATAATAAGCTATTCACTAGATATCCTGGAAGAGAGAATTCTGAGGATTGTTCTGTATTGATTGGCTCTGAGAGTCATGGCCTGAGTGTTACACTGAGATTAACTAGAATGAAGTCCTTGTTGTGGAAGCTTTTAGCACAATTCTAGATTGTTTAATGGAGAGCTTGAGCTGTGTGTTGTTAATAGTATGGCTACCTCCTTTGGTGGCCAGAGGGCATAAAACAAATTGCTTTTCAAGTCATGTCAGTGTGGGGGTACGTTACTGGAAGTTGGCCATTACTGTTTACCTGCATTGATGAGTTATGCTGTAGTTTCAGTTAATGGGGTCCTTTCAACCTCTGCATTAGAGTTAGTGAGATTAAAGAAAAATCATTCAACTGTTGAAACTTGTAAAGCTCCAGCTTAAGTGCTCTGGAGTGTAACCATTTACTTAATAGTCTTCTTAGAGAAATATACCTAATTTTCCAAGTGGAAGCCAAAGGCACAATTTCCTCTGCCTTTAGCTACTCCCTGTATTCAATTCAGGCAAGTGTAAATATCCATATCCATAAGCAAGCCATAAATCAGCTGTCTTAAGTAAACTGAGCCATAACGGGAACCCAACAGTGGTTGACAATGGCATATTAATGGAATCTGTTGCTTAGTGCTATACTGAGCATCCAGAAAACCAGGTCAACTGGAGTTGCATCTTCAGGTTCAGGCTAAAATGTTGAGGTCCAGGTCCAAGTTATTCAACTAACCTTTCCAGCAAAGATTGTTAAGTATAAAAATTGGATGGCAGAAGTGGGGCTCCTAGTTTAATATTTGTAGAAGGAGGTATTTATTTAAGGTGATTACATGGAAGGTGAATTTGTTAAAATGTGTGTATGAAAAGGGGACCTTGTATTTTTTGAAATAGACCCAGACTGCTCAGAGGTGGATAGGCATTCAGTATAACAGAGGTTATGCTTTGCTAATAGAAAGAGGGCATAGTATGAGTCCCTGATTCAAAGCCACTGAGCAAATAGAGGTCCATATCTCTAGTCCAGTGTTTCCCAAATGGTGTTCTGCAGAATCCTGGGGTTCCATGAAGTGAAAATAAGGGTTCAGTGAGAAAATTCCATTACAAGAACATTTTATGATTTAAAAAAAACCCAATTCATATTATGTGATTTTTTTTGTTTTTAAATATGTGCAATTAAACTAAATGTTGATCTCATGACCTTGTTTAGTATTTGTTTTTTATTATCCTTACTTATTTGTGGTCGTCTTTTTCAGCTCCATATATTAGACTGTTATTAGGGGTTCCACAAAATTCTTTCGAGTTTAAAAGGGTTCCATGGCCAAATAAAATTGGGAAACACTGCTCTAGTCTAAACATGCTTCCTTCCTTTTCTCATTGTTTGAACAAGAGACTGGGAGCTAAGAAATTCGGGTGCTTTTCCCAGCAGTACTGTTGACTCAAAGTGACTTTGAAAGTCCACACGCTAACACACTGTGCTGCAGCAAAAAACTGCAGAGAGAATATTTACAGTAATGTTACAAGGTTCCATTCATTTGCATTTGCCATGAGATTCTATGATGAAAGTCACCACAGAAATGCAATGGTTCTGTATTATCATTATTATTACTCTGTATTTAGCGTTGAAATAGAAGCACATATTTGGGATTTAACAATTATATACATATGCATTTGAATGTGTGATTTTTTTTTTTTCGCTGAATCATAATTAAATTAATTTTTCCATTTTGAAATCAGATTCGTAGTTGAGTTAGGAAATTGCTACCATTCCTATGTACTCTTAGCAATGAGAACTTTTACTCTAGAAGTGTCATATCCTGATCAGAAAGATTTCAGTTGATCTAGAAGAACTTCTGGTACTTTGCATCTTAGGGCTTGTCCACACTTACCCCAAAATCAATGATCCAGAGATCAATTTCTCGGGATTCAATTTAGCAGGTCTAGTAAAGACCTGCTAAAACAACCACTGATAGTGTTCCCATGGGTCCTGTTACTCTACCAGGTCATGAGGAATAAGGGAAGTTGACAGAAGAGTTCCTCCCATCAACCTCTCACAGTGGGGATGCTGCAGAAATTTTACCTAAGGTGTGTCGACTCCAGATATGCTATTCTCATAGCTGGAGTTGCGTATCTTAGGTCAACTTTCTCTGGTAGTGTCGACCTGGCCTTAGACATGACCTTTATTTTTCATGAGCCTGATCCAGAATGCTCATCCAAAGTATTCCAATTATTTACATGAGCAGTGGCATTGAAATCAATGCCTGAGCATGGGAGAAGTTTTCAGAATTGGCTTCCCATTGCAGAATATATTTAATTCTGGATTTTTTTTGTTTCTCTATTTCTTTCCAGTCGTCTTTCTCCTTTTCTCATATGTTGGGTGGGAGGACCCCCTTCCCCCCCCCCCCCCCCCCCCCCCCCGCCCAGCTCATGTAGTTAAAATATAACCTTTATAAAATCATTGTGGAAGGTGACACATGAAAACACTTCCTAGTTAAGGGTATTTGAAAAACAGCAGTTGTTTGGTCACAGCAAATTGTTACCCTTCCCTTTGTCGTTTTCCAAATTGTGGAGGCAAGCCGTTAATTTGGATAGCAGACAAAGAATGAAGGTAGTATTTCTGCAAGCTTTGCTCTTTTATTCTTGGTTTATATATATATATATATATATATATATATATATATATATATATATATAAAAAAAATAATAAATTCACTTTTGTCTCCACCCTGCTGACAACCAAAACATGTTGCCAAAATGCCAATGGTCATAGGTGTAACAGGAGTTGGAGTTCACCAGTAATTACTTTTTGTGTTTCATTCTCACTGCAGTCATTTAGAAGAAGATGTGCTTTTCGGTGCTCATAGAGAAGATAGCTTAATAAAAAAGTATTAACTTGATATTTAACTCTTACTATACACATTTTCTGTTGACTTATTTGCATCAATTTAATGTCTTCCTGTTTGTTCTTATCAAGATGATTTTGGGATAGTCCTCTACAATTTTGCTTTCACTGTATGATGAATGTGAAGCTCAAATTAACCTTCCTGAATATTTCAACATCCCTCCATCCTAATAAATACTTCTCACATGGAAAGTAAAGTCTAATTTACCAGGTGCCATTATTATTCTTGCCTTTTTTTGTTTGTTTGCAACTGTAACAAATGGTTGATGTTGCTCTATCAATCAAACCTTCATTGCATGGCGTGCAACAGTTTGAATATTCGTAACAGTCCTACTATGAAAAATTTTAGTAATATCGCTGATGCTAGTTTACTGCTGCCATATAGATATTGATGATATAACATTTTCCTGTTTAGTTCACCAAGTATAACTGTGCTTTTGTGAAATAGCAAAACACTAATTTGTGTTAGAAAAATTGTTAAAACTTAAGTTTATATGAGACAGTATTTCATTTTTAAACATGTTTTTCTTATGTCTGACCTGTCAACTATAATTCTGAGACTAGAGACATTATGGGTCTAGAGTTTACTTATACCGGTTGACTAGGGAAGTGGTAGAATCTCCATTCTTAGAGGTTTTTAAAGCCATGCTTGAAAAAACTCTGGCTGGAATGATTTTAGTTGGGGTTAGTCCTGCTTTGAGCAGGAGGTTGGACTAGATCGGGGTCGGCAACCTTTTTAAACCAAAGAGCCAAACTACATCAAAATTCAGAACAAGTGGTCAACAAAGAGCTGAAGAAGAATGCCCATTTGCATGACTGAAAATATAGTATTTAATATTACTGATTGACATAAATATTAATAATAGCATAAATGAAACATTGTACTCAGACTTTATTTAATGGAACTGCTGCTGGGGCTGCAGTTTGTGGATTTGTGGGTGCAGGAGTCAGCATTGGGATGTATGAGGGGCTCAGGGCAGGGGGTTGGAGTGTGTGGGAGATGCAGGGGGCAGGGCAGGGTGCTGGGGGTAGAAAATAGAGTAAGTGTGAGGGGAGGGTCCCTGAGGCTGGATTGCCTTACCTGGCTGGGGCTGGTCTGCTGCACTCAGGCAGCAGTGGCTGGATGAGGGGCCAGGCCAGGATCGCCAGAGTTGGATCATGGCCTCCACTCCTACCCATGCTGCAGCAAGAGGGGGGGGCCATCACTAGCCCTTCCTGCAGCCAGATGGGGGCCAGACTGCAGGGCCTGTCCCAGGATCGGGATCGGGGACAGGATGCTGTGGCCTGGTGGTGGCTGGTCTTTGATGGCAAGGCTTCATTTTAAATAGACATAATATTTTATTCTAACACACAAGGTTTCAATGTTGCCTTTACATAGGGCAGGGGTGGAGAATATTTTTTGAGTTGGGGACCACTGACTCACAGAAAAATCAGTTGGGGACCACACAACCCTCCAAAACCCCCAACCCCCACTGATGTGACCCCCAAATGAAATACCTCACTCCAGCCCCATGGTAGGGTGAGGGGCAGGGAGGTTCAAGGCCTCAGGCCAGATTAATTCTTCTGGGGTTCCAGATTTAGTGGATTTTGTGGGCCACTCTAGGCTTTGGGGTGGGGCCAAAAATGTGGGGCCAAAAATGAGGGATTAAGTGTGCAGGACAGGGGTGCTGCCATTGGGTGGGATAGGGATGGGGGTGCAGGATATGGGCAGGAGGTGGGATGCAGGAGCAGGCTGCGAGTAGAGTATATGGCTGGAGGGGAAGAGGGCAGGAGTAAGGGAGGGGGCAGAGCCTTCCCAGAAGGGAGAGTACAGGAGCAAGCTGGGAGTAGGGTGTCTAGCCAGTGGGGGGGCAGGAGCATGTTGGAGGTACCTTAGGCCAAGGGGGAGGGGGCAGGAGTGGGCTGGGGGTAGGTGTCTGGCCAGGAGGGAGGGGGTGGGAGCAGGGTGGGGATAGGGTATCTGGCCAGGGGGAGGGTGCAGAAGCAGGAGAAGGTGCAGGAGTGGGCTGGGGATGCAGGGTCTCGGTGGAGGAGGTGAGTGAGGGGTATGTGTGGGAGGCTGGCGGGGTCTGAGCATGAGGGAGTGCGGAAGCACTTACTTTCTTTTGTGCCCTATGCTGGTCCCAGGCATGGCCTCCTGCTGCTCCCATTGGCCAGATTCTAGCCAGTGGGAGCAGTGGGGAAAGCCTTCAGGAAGCACAGCCACATGCTGCTTTTCCCCCAGCCAGGGAAGGGAAGTGGCAGCGCATGCAGCCACTTCTGGCTCCACTTTTTCTACAAGCCAGATCTGCCAGGGAGGCTCAGGGCTTTCTCCTCTCCCCACCAATCTTGCAGGAGACCGCAAGGCTGGAGTGCCAGGATGGGCTCCCTGCTGTGGGAGGAGCAGGCAGAGGGATGAGCTCGAGCAGCAAAAGAGCCATATCTGCCTCCCTAATGAGCCATATTTGGCTCAGGAGCCATAGGTTGCAGACTCCTGAGCTAGATGATCTCCTGAGGTGTCTTCAAACCCTATCTTCTATGAAATCAGGAATAATTCTAGTGAGGTGAAAGGTATCAGATCATGCGAGATCAGATTCAGGCCCTCTGTTGCACTGTGTATGGTTTTGTAATGAAATAGGTAATACAATCATTTTCTTGTTGATTATTGCAGTGGGAGAATGCCAGAAGTGGATTATATAGTGCTAACTGAATGGTTTGAATGGATCACGAAGAACACTGATGTTTCAGTTGATTTGATAGGTAAAATATGCTCGTCTCTGACACAGGCCCCTTATTAAATCAAGGTTTCTGGGTTTTTTTTAAATTTTGTATTATGAAAAAGAAAGCTTTGCTATTTATTTCCTGTAATTCAAGAAATGCCTTATATTGTACATGTTAAACAGCAGTAATGCCTTTGGAATATTTGTTCTGTTGTTACATTGCCATTCTTCATCTCTATATATCCATGGTGTTTGGAGGTGATTACTTTCCTCCAAGAGCAAGTCCACTGGTGTCAGATTGCCCATCAGTGGAGCCACTGTGGCTGTTTGTGGCTGATGCCCATATCAGAGATGTGTACCACAGATGATTCTTTTATTGGTTATGAAGGAGATGAGTGCTCTGTTGCTGTGTTCTACCTTACCCCTGAAAATAACTATTCCATTTTTTTTTTGTTAATGGCAGTTTATCTACAGACTTCTCCTGAAACTTGTTATGAGAGATTAAAGAATAGATGCAGAAAAGAGGAAAAGATCATTGCTATGGTAAGGGAATTGTTCATCATGGTAGAGCAGAGGCTTAGGATGTGTCTATCTTCAAACCTTTCAATCTGTAGCCTCTCTACCTCTAAATATAAAAATGTGTACTGGAGTCAATTGATAAGTCAGGGCCTTGCCATAATGTAATCCACCTGTTTCCACTAATGGGTGCAATTTAGTATTAGGAAGAGCATGAAGGGTTCATTGTAGCTTAGTCAAGACAAGTCAATTCTTATTTAAAAATCAAAATAATTTTGGACAGTGACTACCAAGTCCTCTAGGATTGCAGTTCTGGTAAGTCAGTATAATACAGTTTAATGAGAGAGAGAGAGAGATCTATCACCACCATTTTAAGAGTGTCTGCTTGTTCTCCTTTTCCACATGCACTTCTTGAATAGGAGCCCCTTGAGTACGAGAGCATGCAGGAATAACATTTACATGTACAGCCTTCATCAGCTGTATGCATTAGGGTTCAGGGCCTTGTAAAATGCCCTTGCAGGTGTTTGCTGCCTTGTGGGGCACAGGCACTGTTGGAAAAATCCAGCATGTAGTGACATAGGAATCTAATAAAAATAAGCTGTACAATTAGATTACTGCATCTCCTAAACAGTTTATGTGAAGCCCTAGCTTCAAACAGATATTTTGAAATGAATCCCTAAGCCAAGTATAAAAGGGGGAAGAGAGGGAATATGCTGCCTATCATTAAAGTGCTTCTATTGTAAGGTGATTTAGTAAGAGCAGTTGGGTAGGTTGAACATGTATGGTGAGATAAAAGCCAAGAGCTAAATCTTGAGCCATGTGAAATGTCCCCTAGGTGAATAAGCCCTAGCTATTATTTTACTACAGTGACTTTGAAGAGACATCATTTGTTGCACTTTGCAGTGTCTTTCTCTGTTACTGAGGAAAAAGCCTATAGTGAATGAAAGGTTAAGTCCTCTCCATGAAAATCTAATAGCTGCTGACAAGCAAAAATGCTTTTAAAGGAGGTGAGTGGAAGTAGAAGATCAACTGGGAATGTTAGAAAAACATACCCACATAAAAAACAGCTCTGAAGTCAGTGTTCATTTCAGTGTTCTCTTACATCCTTTCCTTTGCTGTCCATGGTATTTATCTCTGTGTATGACTTAAGTCAGACACCTCCCATGGGAGTTAAAACAAAGGTCTTGATCCTGCAAGGTGCTGAGAGCACTTAACTCCCATTGGCTTAATAGATTTAGATCCAGGGTAGAATAAATCCTCTAACACCAGGGTTGTGGTCACTGACCATAGAAAGAAATTAAGATGCCACTTGCCCAGTCCTGTGTGTGTTCACCATGAAGCAGCAATGGCATCCCATAGGATGGATGTTGCTAGTTGGAGCTCAGATGGTAAATTGGAGCTTGGGGAATAAAACAGATGCTTCACAGGAATTATTTTAGGGTAGGTCTCTGGCCTGTGCGAGACAGGATGTCAGACTAGATGATCACAGTGGTTCCTTTTGGCCTTAAAAATCTGTGACTTCAGTCAAAAGGAATTTTGGATGAAAATTGGATGCTGAAGTCACAATGCACTGGATAATAAGGGCCTGCCTTTTGTGTCAAACCATGTCTGAAATCTAGATTTTAGTATCAAGTGTTTGATGGTAGCTTTCACTTTTATACGCATGTGGTTGAAGTCATTGACCTCATAGCTGATCTGGAGTAGTTTAAACAATATAAATACAGAAACTGCAGTGAGTTTCAGCTCTGTAAACATGTTTTTAATGGCGTTTTACAGGAATATTTAGAAGCTATCCATCTACTCTATGAGGAGTGGCTCATTAAACAAACACTGTGTAAAGTTCCTTCTCCGGTACTTGTAAGTGTATATTTATCAGCTGTAACCAAATAAGCAAATACAGGTTGAAGCTCTCTAGTCCTGAACCCTTGGGATCTGACTGGTGCCAAATCAGAGAATTTGCCTTACCGTGGGAGGTCAATATTGTCTAGCAACATTACCAACATTTCCACTTCTTACTGGGCTCTTAGAAGACATTTAGGGGTAAATTAGAGCTAAATAATAGAACACTGAGAGCCAGAACTGATGGCTATAAACAGACTTTATGGGTTCACAGGAAACTTGGCCACACCCATGATAGATAGACATTGGTGTAACTAAATCATGCTGGATCATGAATGTTGCTGGACCAGACAGCACCAGATTAGAGAGGCTCAACCTGTACACAAAGAGAGAATTTTAATTCTCAAGTGTTGCATTAGTAGAAAAACAGATTTTGCTTGTACTAATATTTTTGGAGTAGTGAGCATTGCTTATAAAGCCCCATCCCAAGCCCTGCACTTGAAAACAAATTGACCAAATGCCTCGGAGTAGTTCATTTTGAGACACAATAGTAATATTGTTTGCTTTTCAAATGCTAGTAAACTGAATGATTTTTGGGGAAAAAATACAGCAGATTTCTACAGGTCCTCTTGTTCTAATTTTCATTTTCTTGTTTTCAAGGTGATTCAGGCGGACAATGACATGCAGAAAATGATAGAAAAGTATGAAGAAAATCGGGACCAAATATTAACCCCATCTAAGATGCAACACTGTCTGTAGAAATCCAGTATTATGGTCATGCTTTTAAAATACATCTGTCTGTTAGGGAAATTCTGATCAACATTCCCAACCTTTTTATCATGTGGTCTTTTGAGATTTTTGTCTTGTAAAGTGTCAGTGACTTTTGCTAGGAAAAGGCCACAAACAGACTATATTCTGTTTACTTTCAGCTTTTTGCACTTTCAGATTCCATTGCAGCTTTACTGATCTCAGACTATCACTGACAGGAAGCTGCTATATCTCGTTTCCCTGCTTCACTTCTGCATTGTATAAACATGTTTCTGATACTGCATTTTCTTGTGATGTGTTTTCATTCACTCCAAAGAATAGCCCCTTAAGTGTCTTCTCATATAATTAGAAGTCAGTAAATAAGTCAAATTCATATAGTCAGTGAGCAAAATTCAATCCAGTTTTGTAATAATTTTCAATGAAAAGTGATGAAATAACTAATTATGCCACTGTTTTCAACCACAGATTTTTCACAAAATATTGTTAATTGCACTTAATAGGAGAAGTGAGCCATTCTTTTCTTAATTATGGACCTCAGTCTAATCTCCCTTGCACCAGTGTAACTTCATTGGGTTTATTGGAGTCAGGCCTGATTTAAATTAGATCAGAATCATGGCCCAATCCTGCAAATATATTTGCATCTGAATAGTCCTGTTGAAGTCAGTGGAACAACTTAGATACATAAAGTTATCCTGGCTTTGTACAAATTTGGTTCCAAGGTTCTGTGGCCCAGATTTTCAGAAAAGTTCAGCATCTGATATCTCTTAATGAAATTCTGACTCCAAACGAAAATCTCTCATGAAAATTTGGTCAGGGGGTGTGTATGTGTGTGTATTCTGAAAATCTATTCCTAAGCCTTTTTCTATCATGTGACAGAATTTCTCATTATGCATTGAAATTGATACTGATTATTTATTTGATTTCTGTTATCAAATATTTCTATTATTATTGATTATTTTATTGTGTTATAGTAGATGTTTGTATCTAAAAACATGTGAGGGGGCAGTACATTGGCTCATCTTGATCATAGTATCTCCTGGCTGCAGACACCAAGAAGAGAGCACAGAACATGTAGTGAAAGTTAAATTCTCACTTTAATTCTTACACTGCTCTGTGGTGGTTTTAGAGATCACTTCCTATTTACCCTATTGAGTACTGTCCTCAAGTTGGCACTTTTTACTGAACGGTCTTATGACTACTTGCACTTTGTCTCTTTAAATTGAAAGGGATGATTGATTGATGTTCTATAAAAGTTTGGGTTGTTTGAACTTATGCCAGCAACATTAAGAGTGCTTCCAGGAATACCTCTGTTTAAAACAACATAGCAAGAAACGTATTTACTTAACCAGGCATGTCATAACTGTACAGTCTTAAAACTAGCTCGGTGTTTAGCTAACCTGTTGTACATTTAAATAAGGAGTGATCAATGACTATAATGTGTTAAACAGGGTAGAAACATTTGTATGCAGAACTCTTATGTGTATATATTTAGTTAAGAATAATAATCACATACTGCAAAGGTGTATATTTGGTTTTCATTATCGTCATGCATAAGTTAGTTTCATTGTAGTCCTTTATTTATTCAGTTTCTATTTGAATTGGACTGCTGCTAAGAGAGGAGGCCTTGTCATGGGGTCCATTTGCTAGTAGGCTTTCTGGCTGCTCTGGGAATTAGCTTTTTCCAGATATGACACGTGCTTGTTTGAATGCCCTGCCGTGTCTCACTCTGTCTCCAGGTGCTCTCTCTTCATGGCTTGTTCCTTCAGTCAGGTCACTATGTATTTTCCCTCTTCTGGAGTATCAGACTTTGCATAGAAAACTGTCTCCAGCAGTCTCACTATCCAGACACTCTGTCTTCCCCAGTGGCTGGTAGAGGAATCTGGACCCACCCACTACTCCAGAGTCTTCTCAGAGAACCTCTAATCAAATGCCAAGGTTTGTACCATCCTAAACCTTGCTGCTGTTTCCTGAGCCTTTTCCTACATCTTTCTCTGGCTTTTACTCCTCCATGCTTTTGGGTAAGTGCTTCCTTCAAGGCCTGGATCCCTGGCATTTCTACTCTCTCCCTGCACTTCCTCCCTTCTTTATCTGACATTCAGAAAGTGACTAGCAGCTTCCTCACTACAGCATCTTTCTGTTGCCAGCTTCCTGGTTTTACACTAGCCTCCACTTTCCTTTCCAGCTGGGCTCCTTCTTCTATTAGGGCTTGCTTCTCCAGCCTCATTCTCCCCCAGCTGTATTTGTCCGGCTGGATAACTCCTTCCCAACTGCTTTAACCCTTTCAGGTGAGGGATGAGAACACTCCATAATACCCTGGTAATTTCTTCTAATTGTTTTCATCTTTTTGTGTGTATGTGTTTATACAGTCTAATGCTGACTGAGTGCAATACTAAATTAATGTTGTAAAGTATGTGAATGTAGTGCCTAGTGGTTCCATTCTAAAACTTTAGTATGCTACTGAACAGGAAGCTCCACCACTACTAGCTGCTTAAATATATGAAAGATTTTAAAAGGTAGAGGAGAACAGTAATTATACCTGAATGCTTACTGAAAACACACATGATGGGCATACCTAGAGAACAAAAAAAAGCCAGCTTCTTGGAGATTGTCCCCTATGTTTGAAATGTTCAATTATTATATTTTTTTCCTTAATTGAAACCTTTTAGTGAGCAGGCAAGTTTTTACTCCTTCCAGCCTTGATTCCAAATTCACTGTGTAAATTTAAACACCACCAAAATGGCATTTTTTTTGGTTATGCACTCAAATTGTCAGTGGCTACTCTGCCAGTGTTCAGAGGAAAAGTGACAGTGTGCTTTAGAAACTACACTTTTGTGTTATAGAAACTGACTCAATATGTCATTGGAAGCCTAAATATCTGTCAGACAGTATCACAAGCTCTACTAAATTCCTGTCAGTTCTTTTTTGTTTCTTCCTCAAATAATGGTGGTTCATCTCCTGCTTTCTAAACCTATGCTTACTATCCCTAAACAAATTATAATTTAGTGTTTTTTCCCTATTGTCTTAACTTAATGTTTTTTTTAATTTTCCCTGCACTGAAATTCAATTTTTTGGTTCTTGCCTTTCAAGAACATTTGTTCTAAAGCTAACCTATGCTTCTTCAGCACCTTTAATTTTAAACAGCGCGCAATCATGGGTGTGATACGAATGTTAAGTGGAAAAATGGCTAGCTCAGGACACCCAGAGGGAGAACTTGAGTGAGTAGTATCACCAGCTACCAGATTCTACAGCCTACGATCTGCTTTTGTAGTGATCGAAAGAGAATGTTTGTAATCCAGGGCATGGGAGTTGAGCCATTCAAAAGGGCTAGCTCTGTGTAGCTTTGGGAATAGGCCGCGACTCAATTTTGTGACAGACATCCAATCAATACATAAATCCCCATTTAATCCACAAATAATCAGTACCAGCTGTAGCACAATTAAAGTCAGCCATTCACAAGAAGATATGCACACATTTTACCAAAACAAATAGTTTCTTTAGAACCACATACGCAGCCCTTGTATTGTTGTCAGCTAAATTCAGGTGTTGACTGTGATGTAATTTAACTACACAAAGAGATGCAGCATTCATTAGAACTTGTATGCAGGAGTACACTGACTGGCCAATGGCATCATAAATTGCTTGGCCTTTTAGAAACCACCTGTGCTGTCTTGTCCCCATTTTCTATCCAGAGATGATGCATAACTGTTGATAGTAGGAGGCACAATTTAAAGCAGAGGTTTTAAAAATCTTGAGCTGGGGTGGAGGTGGCATGCCATCCCTGAGCCCTATGCAGGGCTGAAGCCTAAGCTGCCTGGCATTGTCACTTGCCTGCTGACTGTTTTTCTGCTCCCCCCCACAGGGGGCATGCCCTCTAGTTGGAAAACTTCAGCTATAAAGGTTCTGATGGTATGGAGCTGGGTTCAGGGCAGGCCATATAAACAGTGGTAGAAATCTGAGTGAGGAGGGGAGGGGAACATGACCCTACATCCTCTCCCCGCCTCCCGGGCATCATCTCTTTGCCCACTTATAAAATAGAATTACAGATTGCTGCTGTCTGGCCTGTGCTGTTTACATGGCTACCACTTGGCCATCTCAGAGTTCCCATAGGTGCAGCAAGTATACACGCAGGCTACATCTACACTGCAGGCTTCTTGCGCAAGAACTTGCAGAGCGTCTACACTGAACGTGCATTCTTGCACAAGTAAATTTATAGTAAAGCGTCGGAACAGAGGGCTTCTTACGCAAGAGTTACTCCTCTCCCCACGAGGAATAAGCCCTCTTGTGTAGGAAGGCAGTGTGGACAGGCAACAGGGCAAGAAACCCCTATGGCTAAAATGGGCATCAGAGCTTTCTTGCGCAAGAGAGCGTCCACACTGCCATGGATGCTCTTGCGCAAAAGCACATGGCAGTGTGGACGCGCTCTTGCGCAAGACCTTTTGCGCAAGAACTCTGCAGTGTAGACGTAGCCACAAAGTTGCAGGCAAAGAAATGGAACACAATTCAAGGCCCATGTGCAAATATGGCTTACTTGGTTTAAAGCAGTTCCCCAAATCGCACCCTTGCCATTAAATGTTCAAATTTCAGAATGTGGCCACTTTAGATCTACTGGATTATGTGTAATTTAGGTGTTTGACCAAAATGGGTTAGTATAGTATAGGATAGTTTCAGTTAGTATTATTGACGCATGTTCATTAATGGCACTGTGATCTGGTGACCTGATGATGTGTACTTGAGCTGCTCTCTGTTAAAGACTTTGTAATGGGATCAGGCTCACCACAACGGCACCTCCTGCTGGTTGTTTCGGGAATTAGTTCTCAGCATTGCGCCTTTGTTAGTGGGGTCTCGCTCCCCATTATTATCTGACTTTGCCATCCTCACAGTTGGACCCACATCATTCCCAGACCATGGCATCTGTCTCTGGACACTGCCCTCCAGCTGTGCCCACTCTGCTGACTTGCTCCCCTCCCTCTCCAGGGCACAGGCAGCATCTGGTTCTATCATTCACTTGAGGGGCTCACTGCAGGCCTCAGTCTACCCCATCTTCCACAGGCAAAGTGTAGTGGGGCTTAGCTGTGCGCACTGCTGGCAAGTGGAGGGAAAGAAGAGGAGCCCAGGCCCACCCACTACTCTGGGCTTCAACCCAGCACCCCTCTAGCAGCAGCCACTTACTGCCCTCCTCTAGTTCCCATCTACTGTCTGCAGCCCCAGCACCACCTCTGTCCTTTGTGTCAGGGCCCCAGTCTGGCAGTTATCCCTTAAGAGCTTTCCTAGCCTCTGCAACCACTGCAGCCTTCTTATAGGGTCCAGCCTGGCCCTGATTGGCTACTTTCAAGCCTCTACTTGATTGGTTTGCAATAAGCCCTTTCCTGGTTGCTGGGGGTTGGCACAACCTCTTTGACTTTGCTTTAATCACTTCCATGCCAGAGTGGGGCAAATGCTCCCTACAGACTTTTTTTTTTTTCATGTTTTCTGTTTGGTCATCAGTCTTGCTTCCTATACATCTTGCTTCTTTTCTAAATGTAATTTACATTTCCTATTGTCTTTATTACAGTCGTCTCCCTCAGCAAATCTGGCCCACTCAGACCCACTGTCTTCCAGCAGCGTTATCCATACACCTCTCTGGGTCTATCTACACCACAGCTGAGAACAAGCCTACCTGCCCTGGTAGGCAGACTCATGCTAGCAGTGTAGCATACTGAAAATATCTTTGTGGATGTTGCAACCCCAGAGGCTTAAGAGCCCAAACTCCAGCCCATGCCATATTATTCACATGGCCACTTAAGCCCTGCTAGTTCAAAACTGTTTACCCAGACTGAAGCTAGCTCATAGCTGCCATGCAGACATACCCTGTGTGTCCACAGCACCTATCTTGATGTGTGGTGGGGATTTTTTTTCAACTTCCTATTCAGAGTTCCCCTGATCACTTTTGCTAGATGCAAAGGTTAAAACAAAAGAGGAACTTTAATAATTGTGAGTTACGTGTGTGTGGGGCCAGGGAAATGGATCTTATAAAAACCAGTAAACAAAACAAAGTTTAGCAAGAACGTGGAGTTGGAAGACATACAAGCAGATATTCCTGTGTGTGTAACATATTCTTCTCTCAAATCTGACCCGCAATCTTGTCATTGACTTGAATGGTGCCAGAGTTTTACACCCACTATACTGTTAAGATTTTAAGACTTTCTCATTGCAGGGGTTCTCCAATGACTCTTAAGTACAGAGCTTTCCCTGTTCGAGTTCTTCAACTTTCCTGATAGCCCACTCTTCCATTCATTCTGCAAGAATCGTGTTTTTCTTTTTCTCTAGGCACAGAGCCACAATTTTACAGGCCAGATGGTGAGATTATAAAGAAGTTGAAGAAATGAACAGAAAATATTTCTCTATATACAAATAAGCAACTCTAGGAAAGAATTGGTATTGGAAATATCTAAGTTCTAATACTGTTTACTAAGAAACGGATTGCGTAAGATTTCTGAAAAATATATTGATTTTAGCATTTGAGTACACTTTTTAAACTGTTTTAAACTAAGCACTATTTTTTTAAAAGATACTTTCAGCAGGCAAATGTACTTGTGTTAACATGAAATACCAGATAATGGCATGTGTATATAAATGAACAAAAATTCAAATAAATGTCGTATTTACACACTTAATAACCAAGATTTTCCAGATAGGGAACCTAAAGGTAGGGTCGCATTATTGTCAATTCTTGTTATCCCAAGTCGTCATGTGATTAAGAAAGAATCTCAACTTCCTTTTTTCATTTTAAGTGTTTTTCTAGTGCTCATGGAGAAAAATCTGAAAATGTGAATCCTAAAGAAACAAAACCAACAAGACCAGGCAGGAAACTGAATTATATAGACACAGATATAATAAAAATTCATTATTCATTTGCGCCTGACTGATGATTTTTGACTGATTAAGCTTGACAATACTGGGCACCTGGATAAGTGACCAAAAACAACTCCCATTTAAGTCAATGGCTGGTCAGCACTCATGCTTCTTATTTAGGAATCTACCTTTGGATCTAACTTCATCATGTATTTTTGAAAATCTTGGTGTATTTGTTCATGAGACTGTACCTGTAATGTGGAACTTCAATATAGTGGTAAAAAATTAATAGACAATTATGTATAGCACAAGAGAAACATGTAGTTTTCAAATGGTTATAACTTTAGTTATAAAGAATTTTTATCATTGGTTAAAGGCACTAGTCCTCACTGAGGCCTCAAGCCAGCCATCTGATTCAGAAGGAAAGTCCCTCTTCTTGTGCCAAGCACCACTGAGTTTACCAAAATTTTGTACAGACATAAGGGTCTGTGTGAGTCAAATTTCAGAAGTGGGGCCTAAGACCAATAAATACTTTTTTGGTATTATTTGGTGGTAACAAAGGCAAGTATCAAAACCTGTAATGGCATAGAATCAAGTACACTGAGAAGACATACAGGATTATCCTAATGCAAAAATACATCTGAAGATGGATCAGCAGAGTCTGTTTTATCTCAAGTTATTTTCTTCAAATGTCCAAACAGAATTTTACCAAAATTCTTAAATCAATTTTAGGATTGAACAAGGAAAAAAGAATATTAGATGAAAAGTTAACTTTACTGAAATGTGATGAGTTTCAAACATAACTTTAATGCAGCATGGAAGAGGTTATAAACAGTGAGCCTTAATTTGGAACCATTTATCTATTTCCCCATTGCACAACATTTTAGACAACTGCATTATTTGAGGAAATTTTCTGCCTTGTTGCAAGAATCGCTTGTCTGAGAAAGTGGCAGTGTATGCATTTGAGAAACCAGTCAGAAGTCAAATACAGCAGGGCCTGAAGCGTCTTAACTTTAAACATCATATAAAATACATTTGTAACTTTATCCACACTTTTAACACAAATTAAGAACAGGTGACCATTCAGGTCAGAGCACGTGAGTATCAGTGTCATCACTGAAGACAAATAGAGGAGACTCTAATGGACCCTTCACTACCCAAAAGCACCATGTGCTTTGGTATGACAAATCTTTGCTCAAGAGAGGACCAAGACCAGCCTGGAAATACATGTGTGTTATAGACCAACAGCGAAAGCAGAATTATACGGGCCTGGCATTCCTTATTAATCATCCTTGTTGATAATTACATAGTCCTCTTGGTTAGTTTCATTCACTTTTGAAGTACAAGTCTCAAACTTTCCTTTGTCTGTAGGTGAAGAGGATTCAAGCAAACCTCCTTCAGGCTGTAAGTGGCTCTTCCTACAATCCACTGTGGTGGCGGTGGCTGAAGGAGAAACATAAATACTTCTGGGAGGGATGTAAGTGAGATTAGGTGGCTCTCTTATGTGTTTGAAGCCCTCTGAAGCTGCATGTGTTACAGGTGTATCCATTAATGGTCTCTTGTCTGAGCCAGTGGTAGGACCCTGAGGGTCCTCACTGGCATTACCAAGTAGGTTTGAGGAGGACTGACCAACACTGAAGGTTGCTTTACTTGTTGGCTGAACACTTGCCGGATACATGCTTTTCATCTTGGAGTGATTACGTTCTTGGATGTCTTTATTGCTTGTATTTACATACGTTATAGGCTCAGGTTGTGGTGTTTCCTCTACCGGATACATAAGTTCTTCATCATGAGCTTCCTGGATTTTTAGTTTGCTAAAAGATGAAGACAATTCACAGACTTTGTCTTCCTTTGTTGAATTAAATTCTGTAATGACTATATTGCCATGTGACAGGGGTTTCAGCTGCTGGGGTTGATCTGCAGGATTTGTGGGGCTGCCTATGCAATTCATGGCATCCCTGATTTTTGCTTCGATGGTTTCTTCAGGGACCGCTTGGGCTCTGTATTTATCAAGGGCATTTCTGCTTTCAGAAGAAGCATTGGTAAATATTGCAAAGGCGTGTGGGCCGCTTGCCCCTGGTGAGAGTGGAGTGGGGCCAGCTTCGTTTGCTGGCAACGGTGTTGAGTTCGTCAAAACAAATTCTTCACTCTGACAGTCTCTTAGCCTCTTTCCAAATGCTTTCAGAGAAGAATTCTCACTGAAGATGGGCTTTTGTCCTATGACAATGTCACTGTATTCATTCAAGAAATCTTCGCTTTCTGAGCATTTGCCATGAGAGTGTGCAGAGTCACTGACTTGCCTTGGGTATGCTTGAAGCTTGTAAGTGGATTGAACTAACCAGGGCAGAGCAGTAGCAGGTTTAAAATGGGATTCATCTTTGATCTTACTATTTTCATCCATTTCAAAGGATTTCTCACTGTTAGTTGAGGACTTCTGTTGAGCACCAAGGCATGAAGAAGCCTCATGACTTTCTTTGTTTCCCAGATTTTCAAGGTCCTCTCTCTGGAAGGATTGACGCTCTCTGTCTTCGTTCTCTTCATGATACCATTGCATTTGTGCTCTCTTCTGCAGGATATCCCCCAAATCACTGTGGTGTGCTTCGTTTGTCATTTCAAGGATGGTTTCACACTCGATTCTTGCAAGAAATATTTCAAATGCAGTCTCTTTTGTTTCCTCTTCATTTATCTTCCTGACAAGTGAAAACTCGGTTGCTGTTGTTGCAATGTAACCTATTTTCTCCAGTATTGTTTTTACTACATTGTCTGGAAGCACAGATTGAACACAATAGACAAAATTACCTGTAAATGTCTGGAAACAAATGAAACATTAAGATGAACACTGAGGGAACTCATGACAGAGGAGAACTTTCTTAAACAATTTCATAACTGCTTAGTTTTTAAAACAATTATTTTCCCAAATTTGTTGTCACTGAACTTTGAGCTTTTACACCAGCATTATTGAAAGCCACCTGAAACTTTTCTGTGTGCAAGTGCAGTGTTCCCTCTAATTTTTCCCACCCTGACTGAAACTAATTTTATGTGCACCAATATGTATGTGTGAGAGGCCTCCAGCTGGGGGTGCAGGCTATGGGGTGGGGCTCAGTTTGAGGGGTTAGGAGTGAAGGAGGGTGCTCCAGGGCTACTGTGAGGTGAAAGAATCTTCCCCTCCCCCCCCCCCACACACACTCTGTCCTCTCAGCAGTACCTGGGTAGGGAGGGAAAGACATCTCTCCCCACTGTGGCAGGTCCAGTGCTAGGGCTTCAGGATAGGTGCCCCTCCTCCTGCCCTTGCAGGTTCCAGGTGGGGCTCGGTTGGAGCTGGGGGAGGGCTGCCTTGGCCACAGCAGATCCTGGCACCGTGGCAAGGACCCTAAGGCTGAGCTCAGGCCATTTCTCCCCTGGCCATGGTCTCTGAATGCCTGCACAGTGCTACATAGGCAGCTGCGTGGTTGCCCAGCTTACAAGGAATTTAGTTCAAGTGCAGTAGCTACAGTGGAGCTATGCCACTTTCCCCCAGCTGAGGATCTGGTCCATCACCTCAGTGATTGAAAAGGAGAAAGGCAGCAGTAACAGGAGATCACCATGGCCGGACTAGAATAATTTGAAACTACCAACCATCCTTTCTTCTTCCATTCAAGAGCAAAGGCTTTTTCAATTTAAAAAATAGAAAATGCTCAGACACTGAAGCTCTCCCATCGACAGTGTTGCTAAACGCAGGAGGTTAGATTAGTATAACTGTCACGCAGAGGTGTGAATTTATCACACCCTTGAGCGATGCAGTTCTACCAACTTAGATTTGTAGTATAGATCTGGTCTAAAATAGGTACAGACCAAACAACTTGAGAAGAATGGGGGAGGGGGGGAAGATTTGTCTTAGATGAAGGAATATGGACTTGCCCATTTGCCCAAGTCTAACTTTGTGAGCCAGAGACAGTGATAGTTTAGTTGCATCTAGAGTAAACAAAGTAATCAAGGGAACAGAAAGCTATTGATGGTTATGTATTTATTTATGGTTTATCTGTACCTATTTTCTGTTTCTGTGGTCTCTGCTTACTGTCACTTACGTCTCTGTTCTTTAGTAATACACTTATTTTTGGTTTTATTGTGACGTCATCTCAGTACTATGTATTACAGGAAAGCACAGGCCCTCAGTACAGCTAGCAAGCTGGCAGGCATACTGTCACTTTGGAGGCAGCGGACTTGGTCATGTCTGAGTGTGTGTAGTGATAGGAGCTGGGTACCACACAGAAATGCTCCTGCAGGAGGTATGAGAACTGGGGTTCAC
This sequence comes from Pelochelys cantorii, assembly GCA_032595735.1. Lineage (NCBI taxonomy): Eukaryota > Metazoa > Chordata > Testudines > Trionychidae > Pelochelys > Pelochelys cantorii. The sequence continues at coordinate 27,169,171 of CM064339.1, forward strand.
TGAATGTTACCAGCAAGGCAACATTAAGACTGGCAGAGGCAAACCGGTGGATGTGCCAGGGAGCTGACTAAGGATGTGAATGGTTAACCGGATAACCGGTAGGGGCTGGAGCAGTTCCTCGGCCGCCAGCAGGAAGGGGCTGCTCCAGCCCAGTGGGACCCACCGCAGGGAGAGGCTGCTCCTGTTGGCTGGAGCAGCCCGTCTGCATCGGGCCCAGGAGGCCCCAGGCAGGGCCTACTCAGGCCAGGCTGGAGCAGCCCCCCCCCCCCCCCCGCTTCCCTTTAATCAGTTAACCAGTTAAACTTAACATTTCACCTATTAACCAATTAAATGGGATTTTATCTCCCTAGAGTTGACACAGAGTTAACCTCCAGCAAAGCTCTCTAGCTGAGGCAGAGGGATAACCTAGTTCAGGGCTACTCAACACGTGGGCCACATGCGGCCCGTTTGTTTGCAGCCTGCAGTGCGGTTTGGGTTTACACAGGGCTTAACACGCAGCCTGCAGGTGGGATCCTTTGAACAGGGCCTCCACTGGGAACACGCTCCACAACGGCGACTCAATATAGTGGTCTTCCGTTGAGATGCATTTCAGTAGTTAAATTCCTAGACTGTCACTGCTCATTATAAGTGCTGTCATATGGGTGGAAATCAGGTAATATTGCATTTTATTAATATCAGCAGGACTGACTTAAATGGGGCCTGCATGTTGTGTAGTCTTGCCTTAATCTTTGTATTCATGCCTGTCAGTGTGAAAGAAGCTCTAAGTATGTGCAACCACACTTAAGTTGTGGCCCTTGGCATGTGCTGAGAGTATCATTGTGGCCGCCAGGGCTTCCAAAGGTAAGTAGCCGTGACCTAGTTGCTTACAGTTTTGGGTGCCCTGAGAAAGCATCACCGGGTGCTCAACACTATCTGGAAATCAGGCCTCTTTTGGGTGTGTAGTTGGGCACCCAAAATCAGTAGTTACTTTTGAAAATCTCTGTTTCCATGTAAACACTTTTGATAATCACTTCCATAACCTGTATTCTTATACTCAGATTGTAAACTGCTTGGGACGGGGCTGGGTTTTTTTGTTTTTGTTTTTTAAGTTCTTGCATTTGCATGGTGCCTGACACACTCGATTCCTGATCCATAACTGGAAGCGCGAGAGGCTTTGCTAATACAAATAATGCTGTTATGTTCATTTAATAGGGTCAGAGGAATATTCATGTTTCACTGTTTCTGGAGCTTCCCTTGGTATTATAATGCTAGAGTTCCCAATTTTGCCTGAACCTAGTGCAAAGACAGAACAGAGTGCCATTGACCTATGGAGGTGACTCAGAATTGTGACAGGTATTTAGAAAGGCTGTTCAAAGATCACAGTATTAGGCACCTGTAGGAGTTGCTCTATAGTCAAGCAAACTCCTGTTTCCCTATCCTGCAGAGCTCTGAAGGGGCTTATTTTCACAGATACTTAGTGATGCAGCTATGCACCCAGGTGGATTTTTAAAAGGACCTGTGCAGGGTTGGCACCTGCCTTCCAAAGGGTTAAGTGCCTAATCCGCTCCGATCCTTTTTAAAATCCGACAAGGCACCTACCTGCATGTTTAGGCAACTAACTTTGAAAATCTGCCCTGAAGCCATGTAGGTCGATATGTAATAATACACTGGCAACTGGCCCATGGAAGCTGATAAGGGCACATGCGGCTCTAGCTACGGGGCTATAAAATTATAGAGTAGACATCCATGACCAGGCTGGATCCCCTGAGAAGGGAAGGGTCCCAGATCTTGGGCTCCAGCCCAAGCCTGATTGCACTGTAAGTTTATAAGCCTGATCTATACTGTAATTTTATAGCCCATGCCCAAGTCAGCTGACATGAGCCAGTGGCTGGTGTTCTATTGCAGCAGTAATGGACATTTCCTTAAGCATTTTTAAAAAATGTTATCCCTTGTGCAAAATGGGCCTGATTGAAAGCCAATGGAAATCAATGGGAACTTCCCCTTTGACTGCAGGGAACTTCGAATCAAGCTCTAAATCATTAATTTCATTAACGGTGCAGCACACTGGGAATAAAGCACTACCTGGAGGAGTTGATATATGGCTTTCTGATCCTGTTGCTGTGCCATTGTTTTCATTTAATGCCCTACCTTCAGCGACTTTATTTCTTTTCTCCACGGTGAGAGGAACAGGTTGATGCAGAGCAGCTCCAGAAACTCCAAAGCTTTGATGAGGTTTTTGAAAATATTGTCTCCTGGTTCCTTTTTCATCTGTAAACAATTCTCTGCAATGCTGTAGAAGCTAAGCTTGCTAAATCGCTCTGCAGGGCAGGCACCAGACTCCAGGAAGTGTTTAGCTCTTGCTTTTATCGTTGTCTCGTTGCATATCAGAAGTTTTCCTTCCGACCACTTCGTGCCATAGTATGCAACGTAGTCCATTAAAATATCTTGTTTGGCAGCTCCTGCTGCTCGAAGCTCCTTCATGGTTTGCAGGACTGCCCCAAACGCAAAGAGTGCCCTTACAATAAATTTCCAGCCGGTTATGGGATTGTCTATGAGGAAGTTGCTATCTTAACTTTGTTGATTCTTTTCTGTCTGATCTGTTATTGGCTTCCCCAGGGCAATGCAAGGAATTAAATGGTCACATTGTGTGTCAGTCAGGGCTCAAGTTACAATGACTGCTCTGCTGGAATCAGGAAGTAAAAACACAAGTCCAAAGCAAAAGTGAAACCTACTTGCTGAGACTATTAACCCTTTGTTCCTAGAGCTGCTTCTCAGTGATTGCTTACAATGATGGAATGCTCCTGGAAATGTAGAGATGCAGTAAAATAAACTGATTTTAATGTCAAAATAAATAGCACAAGCAATAGGCTGCATTATTCATAATCCTATTTCATTGCGGCCCTCCCAGTGTTAAGATAAACTGCAGCCAGGGTTGCCAACTCTCCAGGATTGAAAGATTATTTGAATTAAAGACAATCGTGATGAAATGTCCAGGAATAAGTCCAACCACAACTGGCAACCCTACCTTAGGGCAGTTGCAGTTTTTCCCTTCTGAATGCTTCAGTATTCTACAATAGTTCAGACACACTAGAGGACTACAATTTGCAGCAGTGAGTTTGCAGCATTTGGAGCCAACGCTACACAATACTGAAAACCGGAGTATTTTTTTAATAAGGGATTACAATAAAAATTCTGTTAGTGAAAGAGATAAGCACTTGTAATATTAATCTCGGGAACCATTTTCACTTGTGAAGAAGTGTTCTTTGTAGAGGTCCAAAACATCCCTCACTTCACTGTCACCTGCTGACCACTGCACTATTCACGTCAGTCTCTAGGATCAGACCCCCAAAACATAAGTGCAAATGAAGTGTCTGATTTGCAGTTTTTTTACAGGCCAAACTCCTGACAACTTTATTTGGTGCAGGATTGGATGGGCGGGTCAGGGTGCAAGTGGTCTGGTCAATGTCATTAACGCAGTCCACAAAATATTGCGTAGTCTCCAGCAGTTCTCTGTTATCTTTATTCATTTTATTTTTCATCCTTTAATGTTGTGAAAGCAGCTGTTGCGTTAGGAACCCCCCAACGAGAACATAAAAGAACCTAAGTGGTCTCTCCAATTGGGAAGAGGTATCATTAATTCTGATAGGTAGGACTAAATATCCAGGTACAAAATTCCATAGCAAGAAGCTGCTGGACCTGTCCCCAGCTGAATGGAAAAGTCTGAGCATGCTCATGATTTTCATGCCAAGCTAGACTTTCATTTTACAGGATGTTCTGGGTTTCAGCCACAGAAGGGAAACTTTGCAACAGCTTCAGGTTCAAGACTGGAGGGTCTGAATGAAATAGGACTATGAATAGTGTAGCCTCTTCCCTGTGCTATTTATTTTGACATTAAATTCAGTTTATTTTACTCTGCCTCTAAATTTCCAGGATTAGGTGGTGAGCAGCATCTTCAGGAGTCCCTCCTCCCTTCTACTCTCTTTGGTGGAGTAGGTTTGTCATCTGGATTTTGGACGCAACACTTGGAAGACTGGTTCAGATCTCGATCCAGACACTTTCAAAATTCAGTGGTGTTTAATTTGGAATCTGGATTTGGGACTCTTGTCAGAAATGTCTGTACCCATATGTAGAGTACTCCGTTGTGTAGGGCACCCAAAAATTTGGGGCACCACTAGGGTTGCCAGGTGTCCAGTATTCTACCGGACTGTCCGGTTTTTGGGCCCTCTGTCCGGTAAAAAAATCCAGAAAATACTAGACATGTGCAGTGTCTGGTATTTCCTGGATTTCTGGCTGGGCGCTGGACGGAAGCCTGGTGGGGGTAGGGGCAGTGGCTGGGAGGCGGGGCGCGATCGGCACTGGGACCCTTGGCTGCGTCTGACGTCTTGGGGAGAAGGAGAAGCCCTGTCCCTGCTCCTGAGTACGTGGTGGAGCCGCAGCCAGACTCACTCGCACGTCTCTGGACCGTGCACAGGACTGACAGCGCTCCGGAATCTGCATGTGCCCAGGTCAGTCCTGCCCCCGCCCCCCTCCCGGCCACCCCTGCTTCCTGCTGGCCAGTTCTTCTCCTCCCGATCTCCCCGGGCCAGCTGCGCTGCCCCCGACCCCCCCCCATCTCCTCCAGTCAGCTGCGCTGCCCTGCCCCCTGGCCCACCTCATCTCCTCTGGCTAAGCTGTGCTGCCCCAACCCCCCACTCGCCAACCCTTCCCCCTGGCCCACCTCATCTCCTCTGGCTAAGCTGTGCTGCCCCAACCCCCCACTCGCCAACCCTTCCCCCTGGCCCCCCATCTCCTCTGGCTAGCCGTGCTGTCCCTTCCCCCTCCCCCATCTCCCTGGGCCAGCTGCTCTGCCCTGTCCACCCCGCCCGCCAGCCCTGCCCCCCAGCCCTCCCATCTCCCCTGGCCAGCCGCACTGCCCCGCCTCCCCCTCCTGGCCAGCCCCCCCCCGCCCCCGCCCCCGCCATCAAGTGTGTCCGGTATTTTTTCTAAACCTACCTGGTAACCCTACAAGTGGGAGACGGTTGCAGCTGGATTTAACAAGCTGCACACGCCAAGGAGGGAGGGGGAGCAGCTGCTTCTGCAGAGGTTGGCAGAGACTGCCCCCAGCCTCCCCGTTAGTAGCAGTGCCACTACCAGCAGCAGTGCAGAAGGAAAGGAGGCACCGCCACACCAGGCCACCCTCCCTTCTGCGCTGCTGCTGGCACTGGCACTGCCTTCTCAGGTAGGCACCTGGCCCGTTAGCAGTGCGGGGCAGCAGCAGCCCCTGCCCATAGGGGGTCTAAGCTCCCTGCGGACAGAGGCTGCACCGGCATCCCACCCAGCAGCCTCTGTGAGACGATAGCTTGTGCCAGCCCCTGTAGCCAGACATGAACCCCATCTTGTTTCCCCCCCCCCCCCCAGAGAGCAAGAGAAAGGCAGTCAGCCTTTGATGCCCTGGGAACGCAGGTGTGCTGCCTGTCCCTGACTCTAATAAACAGAAACCAGACAGTAAATGGGCTAGCTGACGACCCGGGGGCCTCCCGTCGCCCTGATGGCTAGTACCAGTAATTGACACGCCTGCACTGTCCCAGGAGAGGAATCTTCGCCCATCACATACTAGAAGTGCCCATTGTCTGCATTTTCCCAGGTGTGAATTATGCTTTGCACCCTTCATGGGAAACTTGGCATTCAAAGCCATTTTTCCTAATTGGCCACTTGAGACCAGGAAGAAGCCTACGTGACCCAAGGGGTATAAAGAGGGGTTTAGTAGCCCATCCCATTTGAGCTCCAATCACCTACACCTGCTGGCAGGTATGGATTATCTCCCGAGGTCTGTGAGACGCCCAACCTCGCCCTACTTCTTCCCGAGGGATTGAGAGAAAGACGCCAAGTCTGGAACGCAGGGGTGAGAATATATACCTGCTAGGTGTCTATTTTGCATGCATTTAATAAGAGCTCAGAGAACCAAAAGGGTTTCATGGTACCTTAAGTGACTTATTAGTGTAATTTCTGTCCTGTCCTTTGTAGTGGCTGTGTTATCTGTAACACAGTAGTAGCATTTAACAGCTAAGTTTACCCTGTAACAATAAAATAGTAACTGTTTAAGCTGTGACCTGACTCCTTCAGTTGCTGTAACAGAACCAAGCACAATTTTAAAAAAAGAACTCCAGCTGGTCATAAGGGACAGATATAGGGAGAGCTTGAGCGTTGGATCATGTCGCTTCCAGGGGACAGATCCATTGGGGCATCTCTCAGCCTCCCCAGGCTGCCCGCTGCGAAGGGATCATGTATCTTAGCAGTCAAAATCTGAGGTGTAATAAGCTCTCCCTGTAAACTTCTTGGGGCGCCCATCAACCTCCTCCAGGTTGCCCGCTGCTAAGGGACCCCAGTCCTAGCAGTTGAAGTCTCGGGTGTATAATACACACATACCACTCACTGCCCTGACCACCAGCTGACAGCCCCGGACAGAGGCTGCTCTGCAGCAGCCTCCCCTGCAGCCTGCAGGCAGCTCTGTAGAGATGGTGCTCACGGGGAACCAGATTTTAACCCCCCACTCCCTCTGTGTGAGGCAGCAAGGGAGGAAAAGGGACTTCATGGAGCTGGCATGTGTGGAGAGCCAGCTTAGAAGATGGCTCCCCACACAGATCATCTCCTGTCTGCCCCGCCCCCACGCTGAGAGAGAGGCAGCAGGGGGATGGGGGGGACGACGGGAAGTGGCTCCATGGGAGATGATACGTGTGGGGAGCTGTCTTAAAGGCTGCTTCCTGTGTGGACCAGCTCCCGCCTGCCCCCCTCACCCCTCCGTGAGAGGGGGGCCAGGCAGCTCCGTGGGATCTGATGCTCATGGGGAGGCAGCTTAAAAGCCATCTCCCCACAGACACCAGCTCCCACCTCCCCCCCCTTGCTGCTTCTGTTACTGACTCCCGCCGTGGTGCAGAAGGAAGTGTTGCAATCCGGACTTCCTGCCGCACCACTGTTGGGAGCAGCACTGACTGCCGAACAGGGCGGCCAGAGAGTTGTGGCTGCTCCTGGGGCACCCAGCTCGGAAGACAGGGCCACCGCCAGCAGTGGCGCAGAAGTAGGAGTGATAACACCACAGAGAGCCACCCTCCTTTTGTGCTGCTGCTGGCAGGGATGCCGTCATCTGAGCTGGGCCCCTGGCCAGCAGCCCCTGCTCTCCAGCCACTCAGCGCTGAAGGCAGCCCCACACCCTGCAGCAGTGCAGAAGGGAAGGAGGCAAGGCCGTATCATGCCCCCTTCCCTCTGGGCTGCGGCTGGGTGTGGCGCTGACTTCTGAGCTGGGTGACCTGCCAGCGGCCACTGCTCTGCTGCCACCAGATTGAAAGGCAGCCCCGCCACCAGCAGCAGTGCAGAAAGAAGGGTGGCAACACAGTACCTTGCCTCCCTTCCCCCCGTGCTGCTGCTGGCAGTGGCACTGCCATCCACAAAGGAGGCCCAGACAGTGGCTGCTGCTCTCCAGCCACTCAGCTGGGAAAGCCAGGAGAAATCTGACAGTTTTTAATATTTCCAAACATCTGCCCAGAGGAAGATTTGAAGCCCAAAGACGAGGTCCTGGCTGGGAAAACCCAGGTAGTCAGTGACCCTTCTTGTGAGCCCCCTACCCTGGCCCTGTGACCCCCTTTTGGGTTGGGAGGCCTGCTGGAGAAAGGCTGCACTAGGGGATTCCCCAATGATCCTGAGGACCAACAGGGCCAGGAGTTTCTGGCAGACCCTTTCCCACAACCTCCAGGGAATACGCCGGAACTAGGGTCCCATGGCGTTCCCCTTGCAACCTCGCCCATTTCACAGCCAGGGTGTTTCCACGCTGCTCCCTGGCACACTGCCGGGTGTTTCCATGGGAAATTTCCCAGCTCTCTGACCTGGCAGGTCCTGGCCCAAACTAGGATTGTGTGCAGTGGGGGTGGGGGATGTCCCAAGAGTGCCAATTTCACTTCCCAGCAGCCTGCGAGGCAGGCCTAGAGCTGTTTCACCCTCATTACTCCTTGCCCCTCAGAGTGGCTCTGATCTGCCCCCTCTGAGTGCGCCCATGTTGGGGCAGGACAACTCCTGTCCCATCCCTGCCAGGTCAGGCGAGCAGCTGGTGCCCCAGGCCCCTCGCCACGTTGGGAGCTCAGACTCCCTCCTCCCCTGGCCCCGCGTTGCACATCTCCTGGCTGTGAAATGGGTGGGGCCCTAGGCAGATTCCCAGGGACCTTTACTCCCCACAGAGCAGGGGTGAGGAAGCTTTGTTGGGTCGGGGCTACTGACCCACAGAGAAATCCATGGGGGGGCTGCACATGAGAGAAACAGCCCCCCTCCCCTCCCTAGCGTGGGCCCCCAATGTAGGGGGGAACCCTGAGCTTCAGGGGCCGGATCCCCGCAAGCCGGGGCTGCATCTGGCCCCCACCCCTGAGGTTCCCCACCCCTGCCATAGGGACCTGCACTGGATGGGAGTCTCCCTGCCAGGCCATGAGCACTCAGGGCAGGGCTGCGAGGTGCCGTGTTTGCTGTGGCTTCTCTACCAGGCTCCCTGGCTGAAGGGCACCGGCAGCTTGAGCTCGGGGCCTGGGGGAAGCAGCGCAATGGGGAGGCCCCTTGGTCTGCTCCAGGCTTCAGCAGGTCCCCAAGGTGCAGCCCCTGTCTGGCCTCTCTGCCCTGGCTGGCCGGTTTCCTCCTCCGCTGCCCTGGTCCTGTGTGACATCTCGCCTGGCCCTGGCTGCTGGGCCCATTCTTCAGCCTTCAGTCTGCGCCATGACATGTCCAGTGCCAGGGCTGGAATCGTCACCATCGGGCTGCTGGGTCCAACCCGCGCCTGGTGCCGAGGAGACGGCAGCTTCTCCTGCCACAAATCCTGCAGGCTCCCAGCTTTCCTCTGGCAGAGCCTGGCATAGGGCAGGGCAGCCTAGTGGGTGGAGTCTGTAACCATCCCCTTTTCTCAGGGCAGTGTGGCCCAATGGCCAGTCAGTACCTAGCCCCTTTTCTCAGGGCAGTGTGGCCCAATGGCCAGTCAGTACCTATCCCCTTTTCTCAGGGCAGTGTGGCCCAATGGCCAGTCAGTACCTAGCCCCTTCTCCCAGGGCAGTGTGACCCAAAGGCCAGTGACAGTTTTTTGCCCCTTTAGTCAGGGCAGTGCAGCCTAATGGCTATAGTCTGTAAGCTGGCCTTGACTCACGAGGCTGTGCAGGTCCCTGTCCATGGACAGGGGATGGGTGGGCGGTTCCATCCCCTGCGGGGGGCAGCCCCTCCCTCTCCTCTGGCGCCCGGCTGTGGCTGCGGCTCCAGTCCCGGCATGAGCAGGAAAAGCTCCGACCGATGCGCTGATCCTGCTGGTGGCTCCCTCCCCAGCTACCTGGGGTCAGGGTCAGATAGGGGGAGCTGGCACGTCCCCGTGGCCGGGCTCCTCCTGTCCTAAGACAGCAAGGGCCTGTCAGACGTGGTGCCTGGGAACCAGGGGGGCAGTGGGAACTGGGCCCTGGGATGGGCGCAGCACCTCTCTCGTGCCCCTCAGGGCCAGACCCCTCCCAGCCTATCAGTGCAGGAGCTGCTGCCGCCTCCCACCCCCGTCCCTCCCCCCGCGCCAGCAGTTCCCCTGCAGCGTCCGGCTGCCCGAGGGCCCTGGCTGGGGCCGGTTCCCACTGGGCTGCCTCCCTGGTCCCACAAAGAGCTGGCGCCTTGGTGCCTGGGAAGGGGCTGGTCCTACATGGAGCGTGGGGGAGGGGAGAGAGACAGATTCACCCTCCCGTGGGGCTGGTCTTAGACGCTCTGGTGCGTAGCGACAGGGCTCCCATTCCCTGTGGGGGGGGCGACATTTCAGCAGGGCCCCTGGCCTGGCGTGTGTCAGTGCCAGTGCTTGGGGGCCTGTTGCCCAGCGGGGTCCCTTACCTCTGCCACAGCAGAAGTGGGCAGAGGGGTCAGGCCCCTCCCTGGCTGGCCGGTGTCCTCGGCTGGGCCCCTGAGGGACAGTCCCAACTGGGCCCCAAGCTCCCTAGTTGTGCTGAGCTGGGATGGAAGGGAGGAGACCAGGCCCCATCAGTGTCCTGCAGCCAGCTCCCAACCCCCCTGGGCAGGGCCCTCCATGGGGACTTGCACCCCTTGATGCTCCAGGGGGACAAGGAGGGACCCAGGGTGGGGCAGGCGCCTGGCTGCAACATGGGCCCTTAACGTCCCAGGGTCTCCCCTGAGCCAGGAGAAGATGAACTGGGCCCCAGTCTGGCTCAGGCCTGGGGTTGCCAGATGGTTTCAACAAAAATACGGGACACACTAGACCTTCCATCCCAACCGACATTCCATAGTCCTCGGGAAATCCCAGCCATTTCCACTGTCTCATTTCTATTGTCTCCATTTCTTTCCCACACAGAGAGCTCAAATCCTGGCCTGTCTGGTTCCAAACTGGACACCTGGCCACCCTGCTCAGGCCCAGCTCTGACTCTGCCCTCTCCAGGGGTCGCTGCCAGCCCCCAGCCCTGCCGCTGCCGGCCCTGCGGCCTGTGGGAGCCACCTGCCCACCCTGGGGCCAGGGGCCGGCTCAGAGGTCACTCACCTCCAACTCAGGGAGGGGGGAGTTACAACTGGGCTCTGCTGCTCCTGGGGCCTTGGCTCTCCCCTAGGACACCCTGGGCACAATGCAGGAGCTGATGTGCTGTGGGGGAGCGAGGTGGGGCAGGGTCAATAGACCAGTGCCCAGGCTGTGCCAACAAGCTCTCTTCCCCACCTGGTTGTGTGGGATTTGAGGGTCCCTATCCCAAGGCCAGCCAGGACCTGACATCAACTTCCATCTCCTTCCCCTGTCCCTGATGGAGGAAAGGCCCAACACAGCCCTGCCCTGCCGGCCCTGCCAAGGGTCCCCAGTCTCCCCTTCCCCCACCCCCGCCCCCAGTGCTCAGGGAAAACTGCCTCCCTGCCCCACCCATGCTCACCCTACCTGTGTGGGGCTGTGCCCGCAGGTGCCCCTGCAGGGCCAGCTGGATGCCCAACCCCGCCCATGCAGAGCCTGTAAAGGAAGGGGGGGGGTCACACCCAGGAATCTGGGAAACTTTCTCCCTGTCTGTGGCCCCCTGCTTGGCCAATCAGCAGCGAGATTGGGAGAGGGGGGTGGGCGAGAGGTCTCAGGGGATGTCCCAAGGGTTGGCCCAGGTGACCCTCAGAGGGGTCGGTCTCAGAGCGATTCCAGCCCTGCCTCTTTGGGGGGCTCCCTACACAGCCAGAAAAGGCGGGGGGGGAGGGGGAGGGTGACTGAGGCTGTCCTGCCTTGCAGCTGATGTCAGGGGATCTCCATGAGCTCAGCCCTTCCCTAGCCCCTTCCCCCCCCCCCAACCCTAGGCCCTTGTGGTATCATTGCCTCTTCCCCCCCAGTCAGGCTGATGTCCTGCCCCCAACCACTCCCTTAGGCCATACGGACAGTCAGAGCCCAGGGCCCTCCACCCAGCCACAGCACAACCACCACTAATGGGCACCAGTCATCAGAGATCATTGAGTCTAGCCCACTGCCCTTCCAGCAGGACCCAGCACCGTTAGACCATCCCTGACAGGTGTCTGCTCGGAAATATCTCTGGTGTTTAACCCCCCCTCACAGGAAGTTTTTCCTAATGTCCAGCCTAAACCTCCCTTGCAGCAGTTTAAGCCCATTGCTTCTTGTCCTCTCCTTGGAAGCCAAGAACAATTTGCTGCCTCCTCCCTGGAACCCAATTTTAGGTACTTGAAAACTGCTCTCATGGCTCGTCTCAGGCCTTGTCTATACACTGGTATCCCAGAACGCGCCCCTCCTCCCCCGCATCCAGTGAATGCGTTTGCTCTTCTGATTTTTTTGTTAAAATGCAAACGCACTCTTTTGGAAGCCCAGTCTTCCTCCTCCCATCAGGAAGAAGGGAGCTTCTGAAAGAGGGTTTTTACTGACATTTGACTCCAGAAATGCCTCTTCAAAAAAAATTTTAAAAAAGGGACTCAAATTGCAGTTCACTATTTCCATAACCTTTTCTGGAAATAGAACACACTCTCCTGAAATGTGGTGCCCAGAACTGGAGACAATAATCCAACAGAGGCCTAATCAGCAGCGAGACTCCACCTGAAGACTAATCAGTGCAGAGTAGAGCGGAAGAAGCACTTCTCAAGTCTTGCTCACAACACTCCTGTTAATGCAGCCCAGAATCCTGTTTGCTCGTTTTTGCTACTGTGTCACACTGTTGATTCCTATTTCCCTTGTGATCCACTATGAACTCCTAGATTCCTTCCTGCAGGACTCCTTCCTAGCCAGTTGCTTCCCATTCGGCATGTGCCAAGTGGATTGTTCCTTCCTAAGTGGAACACTTTGCATTTCTCCTCATTCAACTTCATCCTGTTTACCTCAGCCCATTTCTCCACTTTGTCCAGATCAGTTTCAAGTATGACCCTGTCCTCCAAAGCACTTGCCACTCCTCCCAGCTTGGGATCATCTGCAAACTTAGTAAGCGCCCTCTGTATGCCAATAGCTAAATGGGTGATGAAGATAGGAAAAAGTCCCAAAACAGACCCCTGCAGAGCCCCAGGTGTTAGGTCCTTCCCACATGGCTGGGAACCATTCATAATGACTCCCTGAGAATGGTTTGAAAGAGAACAAAAGGCCACCAGTCTCCCCTGTCAGTAACCAGCTGCTCGGCCATTTGGCAGCGAGACTCTGAAAGCTTGGGGGGTGGGTCTCAGCACACGTCCAAATGGAGGGCCCAGGTCACCTCCAGCTCCCAGTACTTTGCCAGCCTGAGTTCTGTGTGAGGCCTCCCACTGCCCCAACCCGCCAAAACCCACCCACCCTGGTTGGTGGGGCGTAGGGCAGGGAAAGGGGGGAAGACGCAGGAGAAGGCGAGACAGAGGGGGAGCAGGGGGCAAACGGGAAGCAGACTGAGCAGGCTCCAAACCTTTCCGAGGTTCCGACCGTCTCACCGGGGCCGACATGACCAGCCGCAGGGAAGGAGAAAACGCCGACGATGCTCCTCCTGCCCCCGCCCCTCGGTCCCAATTCTCCATCCGGCCCCCGCAGAGAGCCTGGGAAGGGGCCTCGCTGCTGCCAAGCCATGGGAAACTGCGCTTGCCCCAGCCTTGAACCTCTATCCTGAGTGGCTGTTGCCAGGGACTCTTTGTGAGGTCATCCCTGTCCCCCAATAGGCTGTGGTCATGCAATGGGCCCTTTGTGATGTCACTGCCACCCCCCACCCATCCTCTGCTAGGCTGGTGTCCTGGCCCTGGCCGGCCCCTCTGGGTGTTGGAGGGGTTCCCCTGGAGCCCCACTGAATGGCAGATGGGTCTGGGGCTCAGCGGGCTGGGCAGTGACGCCCCAGGGGCTGCTCCCCTCAGCCCCACCCAACTTCTCAGTCGTTAGCAGAGTGTAAGGCCAGAGGGGCCCATTAGAGCATCAGGTCTGCCCCCTGCACATCCCAGCCCCCGTATCTCCTCACAGTTGCTATGTTCTGACCCCGCACACACCAGAAAGGCAGCTCGTCTGCACTGGAGACACCAAACAAGGGGGAATCCCTCACTGGATTTGGCTGTTTGTGCCAATGGTGCATCAGCCTCCCGGGGAAATATTTGTGCCTCATTTCTCCCATGGGCTTGTCTGTTTGCCCCTTCCAGCCACCAGCCTTGTTCTGCCTTTTTCTGCAACATGAACCAGCCCTTTCATCAGGGACGTTTTCACTCCAGGAAGCCTTTAGACATGTCCGTGAAGTCCTCTCTCAGCATCCTTTGGCAGATGCTAAACAAAAGGTGGTTTTCTTCAGCCCTCAGAACATGGGGCTCTTTGCTGCACCAGCTCCTGTTTTCCAACATCTGTTTCCATGTGGCCCCGGAGGCAGCCGTGGCCTCCAATCTCCGTCTCCTGGAGGCTGTGTCACCTCCCGGCCCTGCTCACCCCTCTGCCCATGTGCCTAGTGACGCCTGGAGCCACATTCCCCACAGCAGCGCCCTGTGGGTGTCCGTTGAGCATCTTGTCCTGCGTGTCCCCAAACTTGTTCTCACAGGCCCTGCCTGCCGGGGACAGCTCCCCACTCCGGGGGTGGGGCCTGCCTGCTTTGGGATGGGGCAGGACCTTGCCTTTGGCTCTGGGAAAATCTGGTTTGTTGGCCTGGGTCCAGCTTCCCAAGGGATCCGGATGGCTCCGTCACTGCACTGGCCTCAGCCTGATTTGACCCTAGTCGGGTTTTGGTCCCTGCACATGTTGTGTGTGTGTGTGGGGGGGGGGGGGCGGGGGGGGGGGGAAGGGGAGGCTGCTTGGCCCTGAGGGACTCATCCAACATCACACAGGGAGGCGGTGGAAGAGCCGGGTGTCCCAAATCCCAGCCTGGAACCTTAAGCACGAGGGCTGCGTCTAGACTGGCATGATTTTCTGCAAATGCTTTTAACGGAAAAATTTTCCGTTAAAAGCATTTGCGGAAAAGAGCGTCTAGATTGGCACGGACGCTTTGCCGCAAAAGCACTTTTTTGCAGAAAAGCGTCCCTGGCCAACCTAGACGCGCTTTTGCGCAAAAAAGCCCCGATCGCCATTTTCGCGATCGGGGCTTTTTTGCGCAAAACAATACCACGTTGTCTACACTGGTCCTCTTGCGCAAAAGCATTTGCGCAAGAGGGCTTTTGCCCGAACGGGAGCAGCATAGTATTTCCTCAAGAACACTGACAATCTTACATGAGATCGTCAGTGTTCTTGCGGAAATTCAAGCGGCCAGTGTAGACAGCTGGCAAGTTTTTCCGGAAAAGTGGCTGATTTTCCAGAAAAACTGGCCAGTCTAGACACAGCCCTTGCATGGATAATTGAAATACAGCAGCTAGTGCAACAATCTCAGCCACCAAGCACCCACAGACAGGGCCGCTGTGCCCATCCAATGCAGATGCCAGCTCATTTAGCCTCTCCTAGCGCTTTGCATGGAAAAGGGGAACCAGGCGGTGGCCCACCCTACAGGCATTGCCAGGCTGTGCTTAAGGGCCTTGTCTTTGATCCCAGAGGGCCCCCCCCCGCAAGGGAAGCCAGTCTTGCTGGAGCAGACCTGGGGAAAATATGTCCCAAGTGCGTAATCCAGCCCGCCAAACCACCAGATCCGGCCCGTGGAGGCAGCGGGGAGCCCCAGGCAGGTCCCTAGCTCACTCCGCAGGCCCGCCCACCACGCGGCTGCAGGGCTCCATTGATTTTGAAACTGGAGGAGAGGGGGGGTGTTTTAGGAGCCATCACACCCCCTAGCTCATTCTCATTGGCCGGTTTCTGGCAGATCCAGCCAATAGGAGCTGTTTGTTGGACTAACAGGCAGCCAAGAATAATCACACCCCCTCTCTTTGGCTGAGTTGTTCTTGAAGCACATGGCCAGGCAGGCAGGTTGTCTGGCTGGGAAATATTTCGCGCTCTGCAAACAGGCAGGTCAGTTTGTAGGGTTGCCAGGTGTCCGGTTTGCTACCGGACAGTCTGGTTTTTGGGCCCTCTGTCTGGTAAAAAAATCCAGAAAATACTGGACATGTGCAATGTCCTGTATTTCCTGGTTTTCCGGCTGGGCGCTGGACGGAAGCCTGGCGGGGGTGGGGGGAGTGACTGGGACGCGAGTCGCGATCAGCGCTGGGAGCCCTGGCTGTGTGTGAGGAGGAGGAGGGGCAGCCCGGTCCATGCTCCTGCGTGCTGGTCAAGCATGTGGTAGAGCCGCAGCTGGCCTGACTCGCGCGGGACGGGAGCACCCTGAGATCTGCACAGCCCGGGTCAGTCCTGTTCCCTACCGGCTGATTTGCTTCCCTGCCCCCTCTGCCAGCTCTGCGTCCCACTGGCTGGTTTCTGCACTGGATCTTCCCCTGCCAGTCCCTCTCTCCCCCCCCCTCCACCGCCAGCTCTGCGTCCTGCTGGCCGGTTCCTGCTCCGGATCTTCCCCGGCCAGCCCCGCTGCATCCCCCGCCAGCCCTGGTTCCGGCGGCCAGTTCTCCCCTCCTCCTGAGCGCCCCCAGCCAGCTCCACTCCTGCTGGCCGCCTCCCCGCCCTGATATCCCGTGGCCAGTCCTGTTCCACCTGACCCCCTCCCCCCCCCGACCTGCTTCTGTAAGGCTGCTGGCACAAAATTGAGTCTTTTTTTTTTGCTTAACAACTTTGGTCTCATCCCCCCCCTCTTTTTTTTTTCCTTCAACAGAATTTTTTCTCAATTTTTTTTGGGGGGGGGGGCGGAGTGTTCGGTATCTTTGTTTCAACCATCTGGCAACCCTAGGCACCACTGGGTCTTAATGTCTCCCCATCTGCATCTTCCTATCTCTGTTCTGTGGCTCTGCTTCCTCCAGAAAGGTTCTAGTTAACTTAAAAGTGAAAAAGCCTGCCAGACCTATTAGCAGAACCGTGAACCTGGGAAAGCGCCAAGTGGCAATGAAGCCATTTACCAGGCATTTGCCAATCCCAGGTAAATACTGTCAGTTACTGAATTTACTGTATTAATCTATAGGACCTTAGTTTCAAATTTGTTTACAAATTATTTAAATAGCGTGTTGCTGAAGCTTATAAAATCACACTGCTAAAAAAGTGTTGGCCCCCCCCCACCCCCACTGCCATCACGTATAGGGGCATCAGTTTAATAGTACTGCATAGGGTCCCATAAATTCTAAGGGACGATCTTGCTCCTTGTCTTTGGCCAGCACATTGTTTATGCTGGTCTGCTCCCCCTACTCTTTTACTAGTCTTCTAGGACTGTCATTTATATGATATAAATCAAAGATATTGTAATCCACCATCACGCAACTGTCACCCTCCAAACTGCACTGCTGATTTTAGGTCTGAATTTGGCTTCATAAATTCTTAATGGTGTAACTCATGATAGATTATCCCTGTTACAAGATAGGTATTCATTTTCAAACACCATTTTCTTGCTAATCCCTTTGAATAAATGGTTCCCCTTGATTAATAGTTCACCAAATCCCAGATTCACATAAACAGTCATTTGCTGCTCCCTCTTTTCCTGCACAAGACAGCTGTGCTCTGTTGCAATTGAATCAGTTTTGAATCTGACTTCTCAGGCTTTCTAGAAACATGTGCCTTGCTAATCGTTCCAAGTGAAATGTCATTGGGAATTTCTGATGTACAAATCATGCCTGGCTAATTGCTAGATAGAAATTGCTGATTTAGCCAGGAATAAAGACATATCAGGATGAGGCCGGCTGGCCATCTGCTGCAACATTTCAGTGCCCCTTCCCCTCCCTTTTGGAGTCAGGGAGATGGCACTGCTGTGTGTCAGGAGCCTACGGGCAACTCAGCGGCACCATATGCACACAGCTATTGACCCAAACCGGGGCCCAGTGTCCTTGTTTCTGCTCACCTCCCACCATTCTGCTGAGTTGCGCTCTGGACTGTGACAGGGTGTTTGGGGTAGGTGGAAGGACAAGGCAGCCAGGATTGAGAGCTGATGTGCTGGAGGATGAATGAGTGTGGCAGAGCGCGAGGGGCTGATGGCCAGTTATAAGGATGAGAGCTAAAGATGGAAGACACAAAGCAGGATTTCCTAACGCATTATATTTTTCTCGACAGAGGTAGTGCTTTTTGGCCAGGAATGAAGAACTCTAGCAAGGCAGGATGCAGACTCTTGCATTGCTGTTGCTCCAAGCAGCCAGGTTTATTTCGCAGTACCGCTCTGTGTGTGTGTGTGTGTGTGTGTGTGTGTGTGTGTGTGTGTGTGTGTGCGCACGCGCGCGCGCGTGCGCACACTACATTCTAACCTTCACTTTGTCCAAGCTTGCATTAGTTGAGCGGTCTCCCTGAAATATGTTTTATACTGTCATCTCTTTAAGGATACGTCTACACTGGCCAGTCTTGCACAAGAACATATGCAAATGAGCTGCAGTGATAAATATTGCTGTGCCTCATTTGCATACTTAATGAGCCCCCATTTTTGCGCAAGAAGGAACAGTCTACACTGCTCCTTATTTTCAGGCAGAACAGCTCTTGCGCAAGAGGGGGTTTTTGCACAAGAAGGAGCCCCTTGTGCAAAATGGCGGCTCATTATGTATGCAAATGAGATGCAGTGATATTCATCGCTGCAGCTCATTTGCATATGTTCTTGCGCATGACTGGTCAGAGTAGATGTAACCTAAATGTCTCCAGGGAGGGGAGTTCTACGCTTTCTTTTGGGTGATTGTTCCAAAGGCTTGGAAATCTGGCATTTCTGAGACTAGGGCCACTGATGGGTGCAAGGGAAGGGGGCAGTTGCCCTACGGCCCAGCGATTTGGGACAGCACCGTGAAGCCCCAGGCCCATTCAAATGCCGCTGGACCCCCATCCAGCAAGGTCTGGGCATCTCTGAGAGAGATAGGAGAGGGTGGTGCAGTCTGGGCTGCGCTGAGGGCTGGCTGCCCCTGGCTCAGCCACTTCTGCCTGAGGCCCTGCCTCTTCCAGAGGACCCAGACCCGAGGTCTCTCCCCACATTGCTCAGGGCCTGGCGAAGTCTGTCACCAGCAGTGATGCAGGAACAGTTTTTGGAGTGGGGGTGCGAGGTGATACACACACACCCCTTACCTTTGTCTGTGCCCTTCACTGTCTCTTGGAGATGGGCTCAGCACCTGGGACCTCACATGTAGGGCTGGCAGTCAGGACCTCATGTCCGGTGGCTGCGTGGGACCTTGCATACAGGGCCACGTGGAAGGGCCAGCAGCGGGATGCAACGCTGGTGGCCAAGACCCTTCATGTGGGGCTGGCACCTGATCATGAGCTGGAGTTGGGGGCTGAGCCCCTGTGCGTGAGGACGGCAGCTGAACAAGACCCCAACCGGGGGACAGCAGAGTTGGCCAGACCCCTGGGTGGCAGGGGCATGTGGCTGGGATGCCCCAAACCTGGGGGTGCTGCACCCCCCTGTACCTCTGTTTCCCACACCTATGCCCACCAGCCCTGTCGCATACCAGCACCTCAAAAACACAAGAGGGTACTTCGCTGGTAACAGCTCTCAAGTCCAAGGTGGCTCAGGTTTATGCCACTGACTTAGCAGTGCAAGGTGTGATAGGCCATTTTCAGTGCCTTAAGCCAAGCAGACGCCCTTCCACCGCGCCGCCTTTTTTAAACAAAAGCACAGGAAAGAGTTTGTTGTCCAGTCTGTGATTTGCTTTGTCCTCGGCTTCTTTTACAGTTTGTGACACAGAAATAAATCCGGCTTTAACCTCTCTCACCAGCCTACAATATCCTGTTGGGAGCATCGCTGTGACACAATGATCTCGTTTGTACAGTGAGCTTTCATTGCTTCATCTTTGTTGGCATCTAATCTGGCAAAAAGTGCCTCTCCCCCGTGAATTTATTGGATTAATTCACAGCAAAAGAGTCGAGAGAGCTCAGCAAACTGGCAAACAAGTGCTTGTCACTGCTGGAGTGATTACTGTCATATTTATGTTCCAAAGACTGCAACTAAATAAAAACTTGGTCAGTAGTTCCAAGAGAGAAAGAATGATGGCTCTGAGGCAACAGAAGACCAATACCAACTCTTGCACAAGCAAGCACAAGGCGATCCAAGAGCTATTTTGCTCACAAGCAAGCACAAGGCGATCCAAGAGCTATTTTGCTCACCTACACTAATGCTGAACTGAACCTGGTGCTTAACTACAAATGTGGTGAAATACATTCCACATTTCAGTCATTTAAATACATGAAAACCAAAGAGCTAGGAAAAAGTATAACATTCAAATGAATACACATTAGTTCTGGGCAGACACTACAAATGTCACCATATTTGTTTCTGCATAGTGTGATGTGATAGTCCATATCCTTATGTTATGAATGCCATAACCTAGATGCTTTATGCAAGATAGCTCATGTAACATATCATTGGAAAGGTTGTGATTTACTGAATATGATTATTTTTTGTATGCATGTACAGGAAACCCTTGCCATTCACAGTGGATGTGTTCCTGGCACCACTATGAATGGCGAAATTTACAAATACGGAGAGCAGCAACTCCTGGCCCCTGGTGAGTTCCCCTGGCTCCCAAACTCATCACAAGGCAGAGAGCCGTGGAGAACTCACTGAAACTTGCAGGAGCCATGGTGAGCTCCCCACAGCTCTCGGCCCCTGCAGTGAGCTCCCTGCTGTTCCTGAGCTCACTGTGGTGAGCTCATCATGGACCAGGAGCTGCTGGGAATTCATCACAGCTCCTGGTAGCTGCAGGGAGTTCCCTGTGGCTCCTAGCCCCCGTGGTGCCCTCCCCCGGCCAGGAGACACTTGTGAGTACACAGAACCATGAATAGTGATTCTGTGAATCACAAGGGTCTTTTGTATCATCTTTGTAGATAAAGTTAGGACTATAGACCTGTGTGTCTGTAATTTCGTATTTGCTGCTTTGGATCACACCCACTGCTGATGCCTCAGGTACAACAGTGAAAGAGACTACCATGCTGGTGGGTCATCAGCAAGAGACAGTGAACTGTCTACACTTAACCTTCCTGTGATCATGAAGGTCAGCCCATAAAGAATGGCTACAAAGACATATGACCATGTCACCTGATACAGAATTCAAGATGGGTTCCAGTAATTTTCCATGAGCATATGAAAGGGGATCACACCAGGAAACAAAGGACTCCCATCTTATGCAAATCCTATTGAAGGTTGGAGAGTGAGGGAATCCTGGTGGCCAGGTCTCTTCAGCTGCTCCACCCAAGCTGACTGCAGGAAACAACCAAGACTCAACTGGGGAAAGGAACTGGGCCTAAGCTGGAAGGGCATCTGGCCTGTGAAGATTATTAGAACCACATTTGGAGTGAGATATTACATGTAACTAGTTCCTTTAGTGTACAAGCTTAGCTTGCATGTTTGTTTGTTCTGTCTGTTACCTGTTATGACCACTTAACTCCTGTCTCTTTACAGTTAATACAATCATTTTTGTTTAGCAATAAACCCAGTGTAAGGCCACGTCTTCAATACCAGGAGACAGATGCTGCAGCAGCCAATCTTCTGGAGTTTGATTTAGCAGGTCTACTAAAGACCCACTAAATTGAATGTTGACGGTACCCCCGTCGATGCTGGTACTCTTTGATTCATGAGGAATAAGGGAAGTCAACCAAGCATTTACTCCTGTCGACCTCTCGCTGTGGAGATGGCGCCAAAGGTCTAATCAAGGTACATCGACTCCAGCTATGCAATTGATGTAGCTGGAGTTGCGTATCTTAATTCGACCTTCCAGGTAAGTATTGACAAGGCCTAAGTAATTACCACCTGGGGGAGAAAGGAGCCTGTGCAATTGCTTTTCATTGAAAGAGAATGAATTTTGTGAGTTTATACCGTATAGCTCTCTATACAGCGTAAGGTAGATTTATCTAGCGTTCAGCTCCCAAAAGAGGCTGTGTACTTGAGTACCAGGAATAGGTCTCAAAATGTACTGCTTTCAGTCTGTGCCTGCACTCTTTCTATGGAAAATAGTGTCAGTTGTGAAAAATTTGTTTTCTGAGAAAATTGTGAGTATAAAGTTGACATAAAATAATAGAGCGCAAATACATTTCAGTGCTATAGAGTTTAGTCACTTAAATATGAAGCTCTCAGTAGTTACTATGCAATGTGCACTGGGATACCACTCTTTCAGAGGAAGACAGCACATTTATTACAATTAAACATTACTGAAAAAGGAGACTGTCTTGCTGCTGTTGACTCTCAATTGCATGATTCCAACATACCTTTTGAGGGAGTCAATTCATACACAAATTGGGGAAGAGAAAAAGCACCACTAATTCCGTTGCTATGCATAAAAAAAAGCCTAAGATGCTGGTTCTCATCTCGGTATCCCCTAGGGCACAGGTAGAAACATCTGTACTCGTGGGCTCTATAGGAATATTGCCATCTGGTGGTTTTGATAGGGTGTTCCTTTCTTGTGAGGGGCTGTAACTGTAGCTCTTGAGTGTTTTGGGACTGGTCTAGCTAGCTCTCCAGCAAGTCAGTGAAAGGGCTCTAGTTTACGTAGATCCAGCTGCTGAGGAAGCCATTTATTTAAGCGGGTGGGCAGAGATTGGCTTAGAGGAGGGCCACTCATTATTTATTGGGTTTAGATGAAAAATGATCACAGACATGAGTCTAGCAGTCGGCTAATCTCAGGCATAAACTTAAGGGCTAGACTGTTTGTTTCCAAAGAGCAGCCCCTTTGCTGCAGGGGTGAAGTAAACTGCAACCCTGGCCAGTGCATGAGGGGTAGGGAATGAGAATCAATGCTCCACCTGCACTCTTCTCCCATTTGTGCAGGAGGAAGACCAAATCCATCGAAGCTGCCTCACTCTGTGCTCTGACAGCGTGTGTAGCCTGAGGATAGGTAAACACCTTTTTTCCCCTTTGTTCCTAGAGAGGGTGTGTATGGGAGGGAGGAGAGCCATACTCTTGCCCAGAATTAACTTAGCCAGTTGACAGACAACTAAGGAGGACAACAAGCAGTCCCAAATCAGTATCGATACAACAAAAAGCACAGGAATTCTATGGTTTACATGTATGTTCTTTACTAAAAGTTCAATCTGCAACGGTCCGTATACTAAAAATATTCCAAATAAAGGAGATGAATACAGATATATACCAATGCTAACAGCAAGAAACTGTGCCCAAACTGTTTTCCTAATAAGAATGAGATAAACAAAAGGCCATGTCCTGCATTTATCTGCCACAGGGCACGCCCTATGAAGTTAAGAGAGTGTCTGAGGCAAAACTTGATAGCAGGATTCAGTTCTCTAACCCAGCTCCCATTAAAATCTGGAGAAAGAGTCCTGTTGACTTAAGTAAGTAGGGATTAGATTCTGTCTTTAAATAGTGGTTTCTAAGAAATTAGATTTCTCTATCACAAATTTAGAAAGAACGACAGACTTCTCTTCTTACTCTGATGGTGGTAGTAAAAAAAAATCTACTGGAGAGATGATGTAGTTGCTTACAAATTTCTGTTAATGGTATTCTCTGTCCTGAATTGTATCTCGGGCTCTTCCAACTTGTCCAATTATTAGCGCCGTAATGTTTAGCTTTCACTTGTTAAAAAAAATTACATACAGATTTTTATAAAGTTATGCCTCCAAGTCATTTCAGTGAAATACTAATTGCAAAGTTACTTAGTACAATTAATAACATACTTTTACTTCTAATTCTAATTTGGAGGTCTTTTTTTTTAAAGTTAAGTTAAATACTATTTACTAAAAGAAGTACTTTTTCATTGGTCACTGTTCAGAAAGCAAGTATTTCTTTATAGTAAGTGCATGACAAGATACCAGAACTATGCACTTGGTGCTAAATTACTTCTAGAAGTACTATATTAGTAAGTAGTAGTATTTATTTTACTTAAAACATATAAACAATAAATCATTGTTAAGGCCCAAGCCAGCAGAAGTATGTGTCTGGATTCTGTAGTGAAGATGAGTATGGAAGAGGATGTTCTAGGTGGATTCTGTATCTCTGGCAAAGAAGCTGGACATAATTTTGATGGATTGGGCCCTCTGAGTGACAGCTACATAGTACGATAAACAGAGGAGTCTTTTTATAAAAAAATACACCACAGGGGGGAGCAGACAGCTATTTGTAAACAATCCTGCTACTTGTAATTCAGATGACAGTACTAAGAATGTTTCAACTCTAGAGTCTGAAGAGTTTGATTAGATATCTACAGTTTCAGCACTGGCAACATTTCCATCACTGAACAACATACAAATCTGCCATTCTCACCACCTTCATCAAAATGAGATTTTTTGGGGGGGAAAGCCCCTGAAGTCCTTCACCATATGTGGAAAATTAATGGAGGGGAATTAAATACATTAAAGGGACACTGTCAAGTTAAAAATAATACTTAAAAAGTACTTTCTTAACTGAAAGTTCCCAACAACAGATTGGGTCTCCGATCTTGTGAATTGCAAAATGCTCTGATTCAAGAGACCCGCCCACAATTTTATAGTTACAAAGGAAATAATTTTTTAAACTCTCATTTACTTTCTAATATTTATGGGTCAGATTCTGATACCCTTGATTGATTAGTACCTGACTCTGCATGTAGTCCCAATGATTCCAGCAGGCCTACTTATGGGGATCAGGTCTTAATTCACAGATTCTAAAGCCAGAAGGGCTGTTTCACTCCTCCAGACTGACATTCTCTTTATCACAGGCCCTGGCATTCCCCCGCCCCCAAATTCCTATAGCAAATCCTCTAGCAAAACATCCAGTCTTGATTTAAAAATAATCAGTGATGGAGTTGTAAGGAATGAAAGGCGGGGAATGAAATTAATGCAGTTCTACATAGGTTTATGGAAAACAGAGCCTGTCAAACTAATTTGAGATCTTACAAGTTTGGATGACAGAGGTAATGGTGTTGGTGTAATATACTTAAGACTTCTGTACGGCATTTGAGTTAGGATGACTGGCATGATATTTTGATTAAAAATCTAGAATAATATAAAATTAACATGGCACATCTTAAATGAATTACACTGGTCAACTGATTAAAGTCTCAGAACGTAATTAAATGGGGAATCATTATTTTCATCAATGACCTGGAAGAAAACATAAAGCAATGATAAGGCATGTATCTCTTTCCATAATTACATACTTGTCCTTCAGCAGGGATATTAAACTGAGGTCTTTCTGCCCATGTGAAAATTGAAGAACTTTTGCCAGGGATATAACAAAATGGGCCAGATCCATTTGTTTCAAAGGGGCTACATTGATTTATACCAGTTGAGGATCTGGACCTCAAAGGGTATCAACACAGAGGGTGTATGCTCACCAGCCCATATAAGGTCAAATCTTCATATCTACAGAGTTCCCCTCTGTTGCTATTGGTAGATTGAATCAATTTATCTCTGATATATGAGTGGTAGAGATCTAAGAACAGATGTAAGATTTATGGAAGGCTAAACTGCAGCGAAATATATTGTGAATGATTAAAGGGTTTTTTAAAATAAGATTAATGATGTCATTGTGCATGCCAAGTCCTGACATCTATTATTTACTTTGCACTTTGGCAATTTACTCGAAGGGAGAGGTCATGATCCTTTGTATATACTGTAGGCTCATCACTGAGAAAGATAACTAGCTAATGCCTGAAAATGCAACTTTGTTCCATGAGAACCAGGCCTAATCTACCTGCTAGTATTTCAAAATACCTTTCCAGCTATTGCTATGGCAAGTCACCATGCTGTGACAGAATTCTCACAGGTAACAGCCCTACTAGGCAGAGTGTCTAGGAAGACTTTCATAGGCCTTCTTCATTACCTGGCAATTCTGGAAACCCATTGCTATGTGTCTAAACAATTAGCATTTCTGAGACTCCATTGACAATTCTAGCACTCCTTTTTCTTTTTTAGTTGGGATTGGAGTTTTTTGGAATGGCATCAAAAACATTGTAGCTAGCCAAGGTATGTAAAGGTTAAGATTAGCAAAATACCTTCTTTCATCACCTTCCAATAGATGGGTAGTTGTGCTAACCACATTTTCCAGATACTATTCAGCCTATCTGAAATATATAAATAAAAATGCTTTATAAATTATAGTTTTTTTCTTATCTCTAAGACATTTGGTATAATGTACCAGCTATAAACAACCAAAAACTCGCCTTCCTTTTTTTGCTCTATAACATGCAAATACCATAAAATTGACAAATAGTGTCAATTGGCTAACATGTATCTACATTAACAGTGACTGATTTCAATGTGTTTTCAGATGCTTCAGAAAGGTTGGATGCACTGCTTGTTGCTGTTATTTTATTCTGCAGTTGTGTATGTGAGACACCAGGGAATAATTCAAAGCCCAAAGATAAAAGTTTACCTAAACTTTCAAAATTCACTGTTTAAAAAAAATTCAGCCTTATTTAAAGATATAAAAGAGTTTTATGGGTTTTATGCTTCCCTTTAAACCCCATTTTCTCATCCTGATAGGCTCCTAAAGTGTGGGTGAGAAGAGCCACTTGCATTTAGATTATTTGGTTGGGAAGAGTTTGACAGTCAGTTGAAGAATTTTTCAGTACATCCATTGGAATCAGCGGAATGGGGCTATTTTGTTCACACACAACCGTCTCATATGGAGGGGCAGCCTCCAGAATGAGTGCTGTCAAAGAAATTGATGAGATAGGCTGCTGCAAGTCCTGCAGTCTGACTGGATAATTAGAACCCCTTCCTGTAGTCCCAGATGCTGCCTCCTCTTCCAAGCTGATGTTTGTAGACAATTCATTCCTTTGACAAGGGTCTGTCAGAGAATAGGGTGGAGGATCATCTGTAGGAATATAGATTTGTGTTGCTCCAGGCCCAATGCACTCATCGTAA
This sequence comes from Pelochelys cantorii, assembly GCA_032595735.1. NCBI lineage: Eukaryota > Metazoa > Chordata > Testudines > Trionychidae > Pelochelys > Pelochelys cantorii. The sequence goes on from CM064339.1 coordinate 27,195,332, forward strand.
CTGAAAGAAAACAAATTCAATGTTAGGTTTGTAGGCAGAATATATTAGACCCTTGTGTTCATTGTAAAAGAGGCAGGTAAAATAAAGGGGAAGCAATTATTTGATATTCCTTCCTCCAGGTTGCAGCCTCAACCTGCCACTTTGGAAACTCAAGAGCATGAAAACTTAAAAGAATATCTTCAAACAGGTAGTGAAAAAGTCAAGCTAAGCATCAGAGTCTAAATGAGTGTTCAAGTCCAACCCTTTCCAGTGGTGGTATTACCTCTCTGGCTCATGGCAGGAGGTTGTGGAGTAACTTACTGAAGCCTTGAAAATGATGCAGCTTATTTTTTGTTTTATGCCAATGCCCACTAGGATAGTCGCTGTAAGTATTATGCTCATTTTGCAGACAGGGAATTGAGCCAGAGAGAGTCAAGCATACAGGGAGTCTGTAGTACAGCCAAGAATTGAATGCTGGCCTCCTGAGTCATAGTCTAGTAGTGCCTTAACCACAACAATATCCTTCCTCTCTTCATTTACCCCACTGGGCTAGCTCCTTTTTGCTGGCCTGGAGGTGAAGGGGTTAAAGCTCCAGCCATTCCATCTCTCTTCCCTGTTCACCTGCTCATGTTCTAACAGGGTGAGGTGTCTTACTCCCCCTTAATCCCATGACGGGCTGCTTGAGGGTCAATTGCAATCTGTCCCCAAATAAAGAAATAGACTGAAATTTCCTGTCCAGACCCCATCTTGCTCAATTGAATTACCAGCCAGTTTTGCTGGAGCCAGATAAATTAAGAATCTATTTCCTCAATCACATTAGCATCTGAGGGATGTCACAGGCTACTTCCTCTACTATGTTATATTTAGAAGGGGCTTGATTCTGTCACTTTACTCATGGTGAAAAATACTTTTGCCCCTAAGTAGGCTGGGTGACTGAAACTGCTGGCGGGTGTATGTGTCCTATTTCAGCATGAACAAATGTGGCAAATCTGGCTGCAGAGGAAGTACGAGGTTAAAAAATGCAGCCTGCATTGCTAATGTATCTGGTTAACAAACAGCTCATAGAGCTAGTAGATGTTTCTGTTTTTAGCTGCATGAGGATTATATTATCACTTTAAAAAGGCAAATGCTTTTAAACTCTGAAATTCAGATTTCCCTATAAAAAATAAATGGCTTTGTTTTAATTTGTGAAGTTTAGACCTTGAACAAAAAAATCCATTTTTTTTCTTCTTCAGAAACAAAGCCTAACAGATAAAAGGTTGAGTTCTTTTCATATGTCACTTGAAAAAGAACCTGGACCATTCTTTATTAATCCCACTGAAGCTTCCTGCTGCATTTTCTTTTCTTTTCAATAAACTCAGACCCGGAGCCAAGGATTAAGGATCTGATGCTGTAAAGTGCCAACTCCCAATGAAGTTAAGGGGAGTGAAAGATACTCAGTACCTTGCAAGGTTGGATGTTTATTCAGAACAGCACGTTTATTTTGAAGTGCTTGACTCAAAGCCCAAGGAGGTGAATGGGAGCCTTTTTGATGGCAATGGATGTGATAGGGCTGATAGAGCACCCAGCCAGGCTACAGGTGTTTGACCAGTTACTAAAAACACAATCTGTGAAGCAGAGAATAGCTCTAGCATACTACTGGACTGTAAATCAACACAGCTTCCTAGATTTCATTTGGGTAACACGAGCTGAGTGAGAATCCAGCCCTAACAGTATATCATCACTCATGTCAAAAGTCATCTGGAGCTCACCAGAAGTCTACTCTCGGCTATGTCTACACTGCAGGAATTTGTTGGCAGAGGCAATGCACATGAAGCGCTCATTAGCATTTCCTGTGCTCTCATTTGCATAGTCTCTTCCGATCCGTTTTGCGGAAGAGGTTTCTGTGCTAAAAAACACAGTGTAGACAGGGCCATTTTGTGCAAAAAACCCCTTATTCCTCAAAAAAGCACGTATACAGGATCTTGCGCAAAAGGGTTTTTTGCCCCGTCTACACTGCATTATTTTTCTGCAAAAACCTCTTCTGCAAAACGGATCGGAAGAGACTACGCAAATGAGAGTGCGAGAAATGCTAATGAGCGCTTCATTTGCATTGCCTCTGTGGAGGCAATTCCTGCAGTTTAGACATAGCTTCACTCTCCAAAAGCCTCGGTATCTCAGATCTCTGCATTGGGGAAAACAGACAAACTCTGCAGGGTGTGTGGCTGAGATATTTCAAACCTGCCATTCATTGGAGGAGGAGGGGGATGAATAATAAAGCGAAGAACCTTTCTTGGCAAACTAGCCTGTGGCTGATCCTCAGGATGTTCCTTCCTGTTGTAACTCACAGTACTGCACAGGAAGAGGCAGTCTCCCAAATAAGCAGGTCTCAAGCTAGTTACAACTTTATAGGTCAAAAGCAACAGCAGAAAGCTGATGCCCATCACAGAGTGAGGGTGTCCCATAAGGAGAGAATTGGTTTAGCAAGAAGATTGCCTCAGGTTTCAAAACATTCTCATGCGGTGCCAGAATTGCAGTGATGAGGACTGTATGGCTCCTGGAAGGGAGGGAAAGGGTCACATGCTACAGCCCAGCCAGAGAGGAGCAAGAAGCAGTTCTAGTGCCTGACAGGTGGCACTGTGAATTTTGACATTGACTAAAATGGGAAAATGGCAGAGTAGGCTCTAGTCATTGCTATTATCTGATCATCAACAATTCCTTTTCTAGGATTAAAAATAATCTGTTTTAATACCTGTAGCGCCGCTCTGTAAAACTAAAATGCTGAGTGGGAAAAACATCAAAAGGTCCTTTGTGAAGTTGACTTTGAGCAGGCTTTTAAACATCAGAATGAAACAGAAAATGACCATAACCAATACTTGCTTTTCAGTGTGTTTTATATAAAACAGCAACACGTTGTTTCTCTATATAAGCTCTGGGGAAAGAAAGAAAGAAACAAACAAACCAAACTGCACTGCCGATTCAATCGCCAGGCTTTTTTGGGTAATCAGGATCAAATTTTAAAATCCAAATAGGGAACACTTGCCAGGCTTTCAATTAAATATCACCTTGGCACACTGAATGCTGAATCTGCAAAGCAGGCAACTATAAATCATTCAGAGAGTGTGTTTTTACTCTAGAAGCTAAAATATACTGCTGTATTTAATTTGCATTTCAGGATCTTGATATCAATGTTGAATTAGTCGATGCTGAAAGGTCATAATTGTTCAATATACACTTGCCTAAGGATGTTTCATTAGCTGACACTGCACAAGTAATACTGCATACAACTATGATTATTATTTATCATAGGTGGCGTAAGTAATGATGCCTATAATTGAGCGCTCAAAATTTTATATTATTGGATGCTGAGAATCAAAAGAAGTACTGAGCACTGAGCATTGCCTCTTCTGTGTGCTGAATGAGGCAGGGTCTTGAGGAAAGAACCGTACATTCTCATGTAATTAAAAACTATATATGCATTATGCACAAGATGGCCAAACTAAGGTTGCCCAGGCATTTCCAAACTTTTGAATGCTTGACTTTGCAACTATAACTTTCTTGTAATGTAGTTATTTTGGGGGACTATATATAGGTACTGCAGTAAGACATATAGTAATGTATGCCATATCAAAGGTCTGCCTCATTCTTTACACGATGAATTAGACCTGTGATATGGCATACATTACTATATGTCTTACTGTAGTACCTACATACTCTAAAGATCTCCTGCTATATGAATGCCATTCTGCAAACCCTTACTTATGTGAGTAGTTGTTACTTACAGGAGTAATAGACCCTCTCAGACAAGTGTCAATAACACATTTATTCAACATCACACAGTCATGTATTTTGGGTATGCCACATGTGCTTCACAAAACAGTCCTACTTAATGCATTTTTAGGACATTTAAAAAAAAACAGAATGGGGATTTCTTGCATCTTTTCACCTGCAAAGCCAGGTGCCTTACTTACCATCTGTCCTATTGTACATGGCATAGAGAGCATAACACACCCCCTCTCAATATGATCTTAACAGCTTTTTTAAAAATACATTGAAAGGTCACAGTTTTAAAGTCAGTTCTATCAGGCCCTTCTAGGGTTAGAACTAAGCACTTGGTTCCATTGGAAAGCTGGAAACCTGCCTTTCCCATCAGCACTGCAGAGGATGTGAAATGATGTTTTAAAGCCATGAAGTATTTATGCATCCAAAGGCTGTCAATGGCTAGGCTGAATCTTCCCTTACTCTTGGCATCTGGCTGGGGTAATTTTGGGGTGAAGCTCTATATTTGGAGACATAAGGTGGAACAGACCCCCTCCACTGTACTGGAGGCTGCCTGGCATTGTCCAGCTGGGCCCTGTTAGCCTGCACCTCTGGGCCACCTGTTCCTTGGCCCCTTGCTTCCTGCATCCCAGGAGACAAATCCAAGGTAGACAGGGAACTACCCAGCCAATAAGTTATTTAAATAGGGGCTGGGCAAAGAGGCAGGAAGTTACTGGGCTGACACATTGTTCATCCCACCAGAGGAATGGGGAGAGGCATGAGAAGCGCCAACCTGGAGCTGTAGGGAGTGTTTTTACTCACTGGTGACAATGGTATTGGTTCCATTTGCCTCCAACCTGAAATCTCTTGGCTCCTCCCCTGCTTCTTGCCCTTGTCTCTCCTGAAGTGACTGGCTCTGGGACAACAAAACATATGGTGCTTCTAGGTCCCAGAAAGACAGTGGGTACACAGCAGCAAGGCAGGGAGATCCAAGAAGCAGTAACTGACGGGAGGAATGGCATTAATTTTGTGTGTGTTAGGGGAGGTATTACTTGGATTGGGGTGAGGAACAAGCATCTTTGTTCATGTGTCAGGGGAGGGTTTGCACTAATCATGGCTGACATATTTTATGTGTGTAGCTGCAATAATTAAAGGGAGAAATGGGCATCTGTGTATGTGAGCTGGGGCAGCTGAGACAAGCGCGCTGAACAATCAGAATGTGTGATCTCTTCCCCATGCACAGTTGCATGTCTTGCTATACCTGACAGATTATAAAGTGTAAAACGTGTTTTCTTGGTGTGTGAATTCAGTTTTGCAATCTCTAAGGCTACGTTTAGACTGCACTGCCTTTTTGGAATACCGGAGGTATCCCAAAAAAGCAATGCCGCGTCCAAGGAACATGTCCACTTTTTTGAAATTTTTTTCAAAACAACGGATGTGCTTTTTTGCCATCCTTGTAAACCTCATTTTATGAAGAATAAGGGATGGCTTGAAAGAGCACTTTATTTCGCAATTTGGCACTGTTTAGACACACCAAATTTCCAAAAAAGCCTCTTTCAAAAGTAAATTGGGACTCCGATTTAAAAGTCCTGTCTAGACGTAGCCTCAGAGGTGGATTTTGGGGAGGAAGGCTGCTACAGATCACAAAACTGGATTAACTGACTCACACGTTGAATAAACACCCGTAAGACCCAGGCTTTGTATGTTAAAAAAAGCCCTATAACTAGTCAATTTTAGAGGCACATGCAATGAAATACAGGTGTCACATTTTGGTCACTGGTCACACGTTTTGCTTATGTTACACACTGGACGTTTTGGAGGCTGAGGGGTATGAGATACAAATGCTTCTATGACAGGTTGATTTAATTTGTGGTGGTTTGAAGCTGATGGGGGGAAAAGTTATTGAAATAACACAAGTCCTTGGGAGATGGATTCATGGGCAGAGGGTAAATGTGGTAGTGAAAGCTGCATAGTAGCTTCTGCAATTTATTAAACAGATACACTACATATGTGGAGATGGTATCAGCACACAGAGGACATAGGTAATTTTATTTTCATTAGTTTGGTACAAGAGTGTGCTTCACTGTGGAAGGATTTGGGAAGGACTACCTTCAAATCTTCCATACGTGTATGCGTTGTTGTAGCCATGTGGATCCCAGATATTAGAGAGCCAAGGTGAGTGAGATAATATGTTTTATTGGATAGGGAGAGAAGCTTCAAGAGCTCTGTGTAAGCTTGTCTCACTCCCCAATAGAAGCTGGTCCAATAAAATAGATCTCACCCACCTTGTCACGCTACATCAGTGGTCACCAACCAGTAGATCAGAATCTATCTGTAGATCCTGAAGCCTCTGATGGGTGATCCTGACTGGTTTGGCTGGGAGGCTATCAAGTGCCGGCACGTCAACTGCCCCTCTCCCCACTGCTCTGCTGTTCCTGCCCAGAGCCTCAGCGCTGCCCCCTGGGAGCCTCCTGCTTGTGCAGGGTGGGGGAGACAGAGGCAGGGGCACTGATGTCACTCTGTCCCCCTCCTCTGTACCCCATCTTCACAGAGTGAGGAGGGCGGGGCCTCAGCAAAGAGATGGGTCAGGGGCAGGGCCTCGGAGAAGGGGCAGGGCAGAGGAGTTTGGGTTTGAGGTAGATCCTGGACTGACAAATTCAGAAAGTGATCTTGTGCTTAAAAAGGTTGGAGATCACTGCTCTGCATTATAATCAGCATCCTCAAGCTTGGCTCTACTTATCCCTTTATTTCCATGGTAGGGCAACATACATTTCATTTTGCAGCCATCTACTGTAATTCATAGCACAGTACTGCACAGGAAGAGGCAGCCTCCCATGCAGAGTGAGTGCCTGTTACCTGCCAGTTCTATAGCTTAACTAAACTTGTGATGTTGTGTAGGACTTGTCAAGAGCTCAGTGCACTCAGACCTCAGTCATGCCATGAATTCCAACTCTCTTTTCTGCCTGGATCAGTGTCGAGGCCCTTGTTTGTTCTCCCCAGAGTTCACATGCAGTCCCCGCTTAAATTGCTTTTTTTAAATGTTAGCAACAAAAGTCACATTATTCTTGGTGTTCTCGTTCCATTTATTTTGTAGAGTAAAATGTCGTACAGCAGTCGGGTTAAACAGAAATGTCAGCAGTGGAGCAGTCTAACTAGGAAAGGGTTGAACTGGCTTGAATACAGTAAGAACCAAACCGATCTTTTGAAAATGGAATCTGGTATTGATTAAAAAGGGTGATTAGCATTTTTCCATGTTGTTTTCATTTTCATTTGCCTTTGCACCCTGGAATTCAAAATGGAAATATCCCACTGGATTGCTTTTGCATTCTACAGTGACTATCACAAGAAAAACAAGTCAAAGAATGCCACATTACTAGATGCCAAAGGTGTCAAATTCTGCTAAGGAGGGCCCCAATTCTGCAAACACTATGCACATGGTTAACTTTACTACCATGAATAGCCCCATCAGTTTCAATGGGACTACTTGCAATAGTACCTGAGTATTTGGAGATTTGGGGCATAAATGCACAATACCTTAGGGAGTGATCACTTGGAGACATAATTTAATATAAGAAATACAGGAAGATGAAACTTGTATCATTTGATGTTAGTTGGGAACCAATAATATTTGTTAATGTTTATTCAGATTTTTGCATGCTCCTCTGACCTTGTATCCGAATGTCTCAGAGGGGTAGCCGTGTTAGTCTGTAACTAAGAAAACTTAAAAAACAACAATGGTCCTGTAGTACCAGGGGGTATGTTTACACTGCAAAGTTAATTTGAAATAACAGCTGTTATTTCGAATTAACTTTAATAGCGTCTATACATACAAACGGCTATTTTGAAATTAATTCGAAATAGCGGAGCGCTTAATTCGAATTTGGTAAACCTCATTCTACGAGGAGTAACGCCAAATTTGAAATAGCTATTTAGAATTAAGTGCTGTGTAGACACTTAATTCGAAATAGGGGGCCTCCAGCCCTTCCCAGGGAGCCCTGGTGGCCACTCTGGGCACAACCAGGAAAACTTACTCTCCTCTCCCCCAGCCCCAGAGCCATTAAAGGGGTAGACCCTGGCCACAGTGCCTGTGCCAGCTCCAAGCCTGCCAGCCCAGAGCCAGCAGTGGCCACCGGGGCCCCTGACCCCGTGGCCCCAAAACATGAGCCAGCAAGCCACAAGCAGCCAGCCCTCCACCACTCCCCAAGAGCAGTCTGCCAGCTCCCAGGAGCCTGACAGGGGCTGGAGTAGGTGGGCACCTTCCTGGTCCAGGGTGGAGATCATGGACCTTATTCAGGTTTGGGGGGGATGCACCCAGCGTCCATGATCTCCACACTAGACGGAGGAATGTGGCTGTCTATGGCAGGATAGCTGCCAGCCTGGCCACCAAAGGCCACATGCGAGCCCAGGAGCAGGTCTGCATGAAAATCAAGTTGGTCCGGTGAGACCCCCAATCCTGGGTCCTGAGCTTCCCCTCCTCCTTCTTCCCCTTGCTTCCCCCTTCCAGCTCCCTCCTCCCAGGTTTCCCCCTCCTCTCTCCCACTCTCTCTTTTCCCCTCTCCCACCTCCTTTTCCCAGTCTCCTCAGAGGTTCACCCCCCCCCCCAGTTTTGTTCAATAAACCCAGTTTCTATTTTTGAACATACGTGTCTTTTGTTTGACATCAGGAAGGGGGGCTAGGGAGGGGTAAGTAGAAGGATGTGAGGGAGGAATGGGGCACGAGCCCCTGGTGGGGAGGACCAGGGTGGCTCTGAGGGCTCCTCGGGGTGGACGCTCTCCTGCAGGGCCTCCTGGATCCTGACAGCCCCCCGATGGACCCCCGGATGGCAGCCTGCAGCAAGTGCAGCTGGGCTGATGGCAACGACCCACGAGATGCACCGGCGTGCCCAGGGGCAGCTCTGGCTCCATGTGGCTGAGTGCTGTGGTGTCCCGAGTGCGGGCACTCAGGGCACTCCAAGACAGGACTGCTTTGCTGTCCCTCATCGAGGTAGACAAGCAAGCGGGGAACCCTGAGAACTGTCTGTCCAGGGTGGGGGTAGGGTCCCTTTAAGCACGGAGCTCAGTTAGCCTCAGGCAGCAGCCCCACACTCTAAGTCCAAACCTGATACCCTGCCGGCACTGGTTCCGGCCAGCCTTAACTTCGGTTCAGGGTCCACTCAGTGTGGACACTCTATTTTGAAATAGCAAAATGCTATTTCGAAATAGGTTTTGTGTGTAGATGCATTAATTCCAATTAACTTAATTCGAATTAACTATTTCGAATTAAGTTAATTCGAAATAGCACTGTAGTGTAGACATACCCTTAGAGATTAACCAAATATATATATAAATAGTATCATGAGCTTTCGTGAGCACAACCCACTTCTTCAGATGACAAATACAGAACAAGAGGCATCGAGTTTCAAATAAAAAGCAGAAAAAGAGGGGAAAGGGGAAGAGAAAAAAACCTGTGAATTAAATTGTCCATGCTAAATGAGGCTAATAGAGTGGGCTGAAAGTACTCTATATTTAGCTTTTGATGTCATTTGGGTGTTGAATGTAACAGTCCATTCCAGTTCATATCTTTGTTCAAGCCATGATAGTGTCCAATTTGCACATGAAGGCCAGTTCCACAGACTCTCTCTCTAGTTGATTCCTGAAATTACTTTGTAAGAGACTAGTCACCTTTAAATTCATTAGTGAGTGCCTGGGCAAGTTAAAATGTTCTCCAGCAGGTTTCTGTGTGTTATCATTTTGAATATCTGATTTGTGTCCATTAATTCTTTGTCCTAGAGACTGTCCCGTTTACCCAATATACCTGGTACTTGATGGCACAGATCACATTAGTGGATCTGCAGGTGTATGAGCCTCTAATGTGGTGGCTTTTGTGGCTAGGTCCTGTGATGATATCACTTGTGTAGATGTGTGGACAGAGTTGGCACCAGAGTTTATTGTAGGTTGGGTGTTTTTTCTGTTTTATATTTGAAGCTCTGTGCCTCTTGCTCCATGTTTGTCATCTGAAGAAGTAGATTGTGCCCATGAAGGCTCCTGATACTATCTGTATACTATCTGTATATTTTTTGGTTAGTCTCTGAGGTGCTACAGGACCATTTTTAAGTTTTCTTGTATCTGAATGTTCATGCTTCAATTTACTACTCTGTGAGGTTATTGTATCTTTAAAAATAGTTGGTGCACAAGGTTCAACGTCATGTACTCAGACAGAAATCCTTCTAAACAAAAAAGGATATACTTCTGGGAATGAATGTGTAATATTGCAACATAATGAACTGGGATCATGGACATTTATTACACACGAATCTTGCCTGAAAGCTGTTTTCATCCCTGAAAGAATTTGCAGAACCAGTTTACCTTTTGTTTCCTGACTCTTCAGTTACAGCATTTTATTAAACATTTACTTTAATCCATTTTTTCTTAATTGCAGCACATTAAAATACAGCACACCTTACAGTCATTCCTGACTGGGGAAGAGGGTCACTGACCTTGAAACATGCTTTAATCTATATTTTCTCTAGCCTGGTTTCTGACAGAATGATAATTTCATTCTTATTTTAGCCTTCACTTTTCCATCATCTCTTGATATCTTATTCATCATAAGGAGAGGAAAGGTGGATGATTTCTGGTATGTCCATCCTTAGCAAGAGCCAATTTATGTTCCAAAGGGGAAAATATCACTTTCTGATTTAAAAAATGAGAGTGAGATCTCTCATTCAAAATTGTAGTTGTTTTAAAGGGGGGGAAAGATTTGCTCCATGATTTTGTCAGGTCTTATTGGAGTGAGTATTAAGATAGGTTTGTTGCCAAGGAAACACAAAAGAGCTTATTTAATGGGCTGTCATTCATAAATTATGATCGCACTAGGAAGAGAAGAAGAGGGTCCGGTTCATAGAATTTGTTAAGAAGCAAACAAACAAAATCATTAAAAGAATCTGGTGAGTGTGGGAGAGGTGGTGCTTCAAAAAAGGATGAAAAATTTGAAAAACATCCAGGGCTTCTTTGCTAGCAACTATCAGGCCTGATTCTCCCCTCCAATGCACTGGTGTAAATCCATTGAATTTTCTTCTGTCATGATAATGCAACTTAGCTGGAGATCCACTGTTTTCTTTTAATATCTGGTAAACAGAGCCACTCACCCATGCCTAGAAAATAATTATGTTAACAACCTTAAACTCAAAATAAAGGATTTCAACATGATGTTGCTGTCTAATAAAAGAAAGCTTAATCTCCAATGGAAATGCTGTGGCTTTCTAAAACGAGCATGAAAAGAAAAGCTAGCTATAATGTGACTAATGCTAACCTGAATGGTTTGGATGACATGCTTCATCTGATTCTATAACTCCTGAATATAAATAGCTGGGTTTGTAGGACAGTATCATTATTTCCTCTTGAGTGTTTCTTTTTAAAATTGATATGCCATTTGGTTATGTGTAACTGTCCTGAGGAAACCCTTTGAAGTGTTGTTGTAGCCATGTTGGTCCCAATGTATGAAAAAGACAAGGTAGGTGAGGTAATATCATTTATTGGACCAAGTTTTATTGTTGGAAGGGATAAGCTTTTGAGTTTCACAGAGCTCTTCCTCATGTTTAGAGAAGATTGTTCACATTAAATGTAGGCTGGGACAGTATTAAGCATATGGGATTCATACATGCTGTTGGAGAGCTCTCAGAATGAAGTATGCTGTTAAGGATTAGCAGGCAATAATGAGCCATAAAACCAGTGTCTCTGTTAAATCCATGTTTTTTATTGTTCAGCAGAGTTATGAATTTTAGTCCCCTGAGTTGTCTTTTCAAGGTGTAGCACAGGTTTCCTTTGAGAAACAAGGACAGAGAGGTCGAATGCAGCATGATTATTTTTGTGAAAAGTGTTTGCACACAGACTTTTTTGTCTTTTATCAGTTTCCTGTGTGAATTCATTTGAGAGCACAGTGAGTGTCTGCTTTCACCCACATGCTTCTTGCTGGGCCATTTGAGTTACTGCATGAAGTACACCACAGGTTGTGATCAATGGTTCCTCTAAATTTTTTTCATGTGCTGAATAAATTTTGTTATGTGCACCAAGGATGTGCACCACCAGTAGAAACACATGCTGCCAGCTCTGGGCACTTTGTTAATCAGCTGGGTAGCATCTGAATCTCTCTTTGGCAGCTGCCCAAGCACTCAGCCTACTGGGAACACTGGTTGTGATAGACATGTTTAGGACTTATGGGATCATCATAGGAAAGGAAATGTTGGTGACAGTATTCCTCTTATCTACCAGGGAAACTTTTTATGCGAGTGGACTGTGGATTCTTCCTAGTTGTCCATATTTGTAAATAGAGAATTTACACTTGTGTGATGTCTTAATGATTAAAAAAATCTATTAAATGTATTTTGATCTTATTTTTAGTATAGGCTTTTGTTTTGCTCTTAATTTAGTAAGCATTCATATATTATTTTTTCAAACTTAACTTTTTTTTTTTTAAATCCACTCTGTATGGACAGATTTCAGATATGTCTCAGTGCTGCATCTATTGGATATGCTAGTCATATTAAATACCACAGCAGTTATGGATTCTGACTCACCATCGACACGATTTAATTACCAAACTTTAGTCTATAATAAAGTCATGAAAATCTATTTTATTTGAGTAACTATCAGATCCTTTTCTGGAAATGTCAATATCCATTGATGTACCCCTGCAACATATACCTTTATAATACACCCACTCTGCTTCTGCCCTCCCAGCTATAGCTTTATAGCCTCATCATATCAAGATCTGTTTCTCTCTGGGATTCAATAGTAACATGTCAGGGGTTTTGGTATGACTGACCCTGAAGCAGGGAAAGAAAGAATAAAAGAAGCGATAATGAACAATGTCTATCGTTACTTCATTTTCAGCAAATATACAACACCTTAAGACAGGACACAAACATTCAAATACTGTGACTTAGAAACATCTAGTAATGCAGCCTCACTAATGCTACACCCTGAAACTGAGTGAAAGACAAAATGTAAGCAAAGGAAAACTATGAAACAAGAGCAGGAAGGAGAAGCCTTCAGTTAGAGGTGAATCAATGACTTGTCCTTCCAGTTCTGTAGATTGTTCCAGGGTTACTTATTATGATGATCCTCCGACTTGAAAAGGCTGAATCATGAGGCTGGGACTCCATTACAGGCTGTCATCAACATGCAGTAAAGATTTGGGAATGATGAGTGCCAGCCAATAAGGCAGTGAAGTCTCTCAACCTGTGCTGACTTCAACAAGAACTAATGGCATGCAAAGCCATGCAGGGCTGAGCCTTGAGGGACTAATCCAGCACTCACTGAAATCAATGGGTGTTCTTCTGTTGGCAGTCAGATCAATCTCTCAATAAGCTGGCCCCATATGCACGCCACAGGCAGCTACAATCAAACAGAAAATTCTCTTTTAAAGAATACTGACTCTCTTTTCTAGAGCTGTGAGAAACTGTCTTTGTCCTCTGAGTGAATAAGTTCATGAGACTCTTGAGTATTTTGGAGCACTTAATTAAAGTAAAATTAAGAGGTGGTGTGAAGGGACACACACACTCTAGTAGAGAGGAGACTAATCAGCTGTTCTGGGCTGGTTTAGCACTAACCAAGCACACCTGTAAAGCTTGAGCTGCCTGGAGGGTAGAGAGCCTGAAGTGGAAGATTTCTGTACTACAGTGACTACTGACCCCAGAGCTAGATCAGCTAAGAGGGTGGCAGTTGTGGGTGTTGCTTCTCCTGAAATTTCATGGATCAGTTATAAAGCATGTACCCCAAGAGGAGGGGCTGGAGGTAAATGTTAATTAAAGACACTGTAGTAGCAAATAAGCTAAGGCCCAAAGGGCTAACCTCAAAAGACTATTTTTGAGACATACCACTTTTGCCTTTCTTTTCCTCTAATTTCCTTCCTTTCTTGAGAGAGAGAGAGAGAGAGAGTTGGATCTTTCTTTGTTTTGATTTGTTTGTGTTACTTGGAAAACCTCATATATGCTATGAACAGGGGATTGACATTACAAATAACTTGAGTTAGGGTCTGGTAGGGACCCGGGGGGAGCCCTGCTCCTCAACAGGTGGGAAAACGTGCACTTGAAAGGAAAATAAATCAGCAAAACAAAGAGTTGCTAAAAAAGATCAGTGTGGAATAATGGCTGTTGGAGTGTTCCTTGGTAATGAATCCCCCTTTTACGGTGTTGTTTTACAAAAGAGTTTACAAAATAGCTGCTGTTTATAATGTTATTACAGATCTTAGAGAACACAGGATAGTTGGAGAAAAGGAACCGAATCCATGAGTGTTAAGTGTTTAGGAAGGGTGTTTGGTAAGTGTGTTCATTGTCTCTAGATTTTGAAAGCTTCAGAGAGGTAGCCAAGTTAGACTGTAACAAGAAAAACTTAAACAACAAATAGTCTAGTAGCACCTTAAAGACTAACAAAGCATGTAGATGGTAGCTCTTGATACCATCTACATCAGGCATGTCAAACATGAAGCTTACTGAGGGCTGCACAAACAAAAACTGATAGCTTTCAGGGCCACTTAGGGTTCCCAGATGGTTTGTCGAGCAAAAAAAAAATTTTAGATGCCATGCAGAAGGCACCAATACCGGACACCCTACGGACACCAAAGAAAATGTACTTTGTCGGAAAGTCGTAGTTATTTATTATTATATATTATGTTTTAGGTATATTTTATAATATTACAATTTTGTGTAAAATTGTTATTTGCTCATATTAAAGTTTAAACTAATGTAACAATTTTTAATTTAGATATAAATTTAAGGTACTTTTAAATTTTGTATATGATACGTAACTTGTTTTGTTGAAATAAAAACAAGTATAGACCATGGTTAATCAAATAGACCAGGCTTCTGTGAAAATCTTAGATAGTTTGTAAGTTTGAGATTTTGCATAAAGATATAATTATTCATGCAATTGCAAAAAATTGACATTTATTGATATAAAACTAATATACATTTTGTGATTTTATTTGGGAATAAATAAATAAAAACCAAAATATTAACAAAATAACCCCTTCCTCTCCCACAGAGCCAGGCACTCCCATAGCCCTGTTCTAACCCAATCCCCCTCCACTCCCCCAGAGCCAGCCCCCCCCCCCAAACTAATGCCTCCCTCCTCCCCCAGAGCCAGCCTCCCCAGCCTAATGCCTCCCCCCGAGCCAGGCACTCCCAGCCCCCCAACCTAATGCCTCCTCCAGAGCCAGACACTCCCAACCTAATGCCTCTCCCCTGCCCCAGAGCCAGGCACTCCCTGCTCCCTACCCCCCCCAAACTAATGCCTCCCCCCTCTCCCAGAGCCAGCCTCCCCCAACCTAATACCTGGGTCCTAGAATCGCCGTTGTCGCCTGAGGCGCTGGGGCAGCGTGAGCACAGCGGCCAGCTGTGAGCACCTGCTGGAGAGCCCAGCACAGAGCGCCCAGCCGTCCGTGAGCGCATGCACGGAGCAGCCCGGCCAGCCATGAGCAGTTGCTGCAGCACGGAGCAGCCCGGCCGGCCCTGAGCAGGCACTCGGCCACGTGCTCTGAGCGGCCTGCACTTCATTCTTTTATAAAAATGTTCTGGAGAGCTGCAAAAAAATTTCAGTCGGGCTGCATGCGGTCAAGAAAGCATCCAGTGTGAAGAGAGCACCCCGGAGTGGGGACACCCTAGCCCCTGCCCTAAGTGACTACAAGGTTGTGGATTAAGCCCAAGAAAACCTGGGCCTAGCCTTGTTGGGATTTCAAGGACTCTGCTACTCAGGAGAGTGGAAGGGGAGCCCTCAGGGTCAGGGAGGCCTTTGGGTAAAAGAAGTGGGAGCGGGGACTCAGATCCTTTTGCTGGTCCATTTCACCGGGGTAGTATAGAAGCCAGGAAAGTTCCCCACAATAGCGGGACCATTCCCCCGCTTACACTTAGAAAATGCTGATCACATCTTGGGAGGAGACCAAAAACAAATCATGATGGTAATGTCCATTTTAGACTGTCCAGGACTCTGGGGAGTAGAAAGATGGGAGGTGTGGTGTAAGCAGATGCCTAAATGCTTGGGTTCTGTTCCCATCTTTGCAAGAGACTCTTCTTGTGTAAGACACTTAACTTTTCTGTGCCTCTGCTCTCTCATTAATAGCCAAAAAGTTCTACAATCAACTTCAGTTTTCTAGAAGAGAAGTTTTCATTTAAGATATAGTTAGAACACTCATTCTGATAGAGTACTTGGAATCTAATCCTCCAGTCCTGGGGGATTTGAATTGTATATTATTGGAGTCTAACAAATAATTAGTCCCGTGCTTTCAGTGGGGTTACTTGGATGAATAAAAGCTGTGGGACTGGGGTCTTATTTTGCAATATGCATGTATGTCTGGGGGAGAAATCCTGCAGGAAATAGTTGTGGTTCATGGACACTTACATTTTATAAAAATGTTTATTTGTCAACTTAGAGCTTTTAAATGGGGTTGGAACCACATGCAAGCCAACATCTAAACTAGATAAATTGTTATTTTGTATATTGTCATGCAGCTTTAAAATGACCAAAGCAATTAAAAGTTCCAAAGAAAATCAATCGTCTTATGATGGAAAATATGGTGTGACGAATTTCATCTTAGAAGCAATTTTTTACACACAAATTATAAACCCTTGATAAGCAGTGTTTAGAGTGTGTCTGCATTACCATTATAAATGACAGTGAAGCTGTGGGCACTGCTATGGTAATCAAAACCAATTAAGAAAATTGTGCCTTCTTAAATAATCCATTATGCATTTACCTCCATTAGAACTTCCAGGCCTCACATGGGGATATAAAAACCCTAAGAGACACCACTATCCATTTTAATTTATCATCACTGCAGTTGTTAGTGTCCTCTCATCTGAGGGCCTCTGAAAAATGAGACACATTATTATGATAGGTGAGTGTGTGAAGTCTTAGAGGCATGATGCTATTTTTAAAAAGGGCTTTGTTTTGATCAATCTAAAAATGAGTTTTTCAGCAGATAACAGAAATAACCAATTTGGAAGGTAATGTATTCTGGCCAGTGGAAGACCAAAGGAGAACTCAGAAATCTGCCCTCCTAGAAAAAAAATTCCTACTTACTTTTTCAATTCTGACTAAGCGGTGCCTCTTAACTTTAATGTGGCCATACTGCATAGTGCAATGAATTTCTGTTTGGAAAATCTTGGGGTGCCAGTGGGTCATGAGGTATTGCTGCTCTCGATGCTGCAGTGCATGGCATTTTATGCTACTTGGCTCTTCAAGGGTGCAGTTTGGGGGGGAAAAAACTGCTCAGTGTTATCACTATGATCAGAAGTAGGCTGTCAAGGGGAATTTTACCATTGATTCCAAGAGGAACAGTTAGGCCAATTCTGAGTTCACACTCAGTGTGCCTGAATTTCAAACATTAATGACATCTCACAGCATCTATTTGAGAGTATCTTGCTAAACACATTTTACAGGAGAAATTGAGAAACAGAACAGCAAAGGATCTGGTTCAAAGCCCACTGAAGCCACTCACTTTCTGTACACCATTCATGGTTTGTGTGTCTTTTTTTTTATAGATCTCTGTTATATCCCCTTTCAGTCATCTCTCTCTTTTTTTAAACAGAACAGTCCATGTCCTTTAAAAAAAAAAAAAATCAGTCCTCATAAGGACGCCTGTTCCATATGACTTATTTTTGTAGCCCCTCTCTGTACCTTTCCAATTCTCATGTCTTATTTTTGAGACAGGGTCACAAGAACTGTATGTAGTTTTTAAGGTGTAGGCACAGCATAGATATATCTAGTGGCATTGTGATATTGTCTGTCTTACAGTCTATTCCTTTCCTAATGGTTACTAAAGTTTTTTTTTTTTTTTTTCAACTGCTGCTGCACATTGCAGATTCATATTATGGGGATGGTTGACCTATGACAAAGTTCTAAATCTTGCATTTTGTCCTAATGGTGTTTGATTACGGGTTTGTTTGTTTGTTTTTGTGTTTGGGTTTTTTTGTAACTTTTGTGGAAGAATTCCATGCTCTGGATTCTTTGTGCCAGGTGGTCTGAATATTCTTTCTCTGCAACAATTCCTAGAGTTCTTGGAAGTAAACACTTTGCCCTCTTCTGTAACAGAGGCTTAACACCATATGAAACTGCCCCAGCCTTGTAAAATTTACTTGTATATGACAAGAACAGGCTACAAAGTGCACCCAAGTACCATTTTGACTCCTTTTATTTAAGACCTGTCAGGTTTTTTTTTCTTCACACACACAATCAATTTGACAGACAGCGATGCAGATCTTGGATTAATCAGAAAGTCATTACACCTCCTAAAGAGATGTTTATGGATATGAACACCATATATCTAGGGCTGTCAAGGCAAATTGACAAAGCTGCTTCTGTTTAACTGCCCTATGACTGCAGCAGGACTATGACAAAACCAAGTGCCTGGTATTTCTCTTAATCTAATGAAAGAAATGATTAGAAAAAGCATCTATAGTGATAATCAAATTGAGCCCTAAATGAGATTTGCAGCTCAGACATCAAAGCAATTAAATTATTAACATCCCAAGGCATTTTCATAAATTAATTTCCTAATTAGAGGTTATATAAATAGTACTCTACACTGGACATCCTACTGGAGAGCTGTGTGTGGATGCAGCACCTTGAACTATAACAAAGTGTAGATTGATTTTTGCTGGCTGTTCCTCCCAGGAAATCTAGGGTGCTGTGCTTTCCATTGCTCAGTTTGAGCTGTGAGATACATCAAGTGGAATCTTGTCTCTCTCTGAAAGATTCATGTGATACAGAGGAAGGTCAAATTGTCTTTGCAGATATCTCAGCACTGTGTTTTCCCTACTAATGCTCCTCTTGTGATTATTCTGTTAAATATAAAAGGCCAGACACCCTTCTGTTTTGTGCTGCATGACCTGAAGCCAGGAGGATTTCTTATGTAGTGGAATTCTCAGGGCAGCTACTCTTATGCCATGCTGATGGCACAGTCAGGAAAAAGAGGGCATGGCTGGGCTGTCCCTCTGCCCTAGCAATCTTGAGCTACAGCTCTCAGGGGCTGTAGGCAGCACTACAATTTCATTCCCACAGGAGTACATGCAGACACTTCTCATGTTTTGTTGTAATTTTTCTGTTTCCTCTCACAGTTTTCTTTGGCTACGCAGGGTATCTGTGTGTCTGGTTTAATTCTTCAAGATCCTTTTTCTCTTTGGGGGGGCCAAGCCTGACCCATGTCCCACAGGTTGAAAACCTCTGCATAAGTGTAATTTATTTCCATTTTTAGAGATTAAATGACTGTAGTACTTGCATTAGTTACCCTCTGTAGGTCTGAAGTAACTTAACTTTCTGCCCCGCCCCCTTCCCAGCGGCCTGGAACCCCAGGAAATTGCTCTGCTTGATGCCCTGTAACATTAGCCCTGTTGTCAGTTGCATGAACACGCAAAATGGTACCTAGCTTTGGACATACAAGTTAGCTATCTCACTGCTGCCAGTAGATATGCTGTGATCAGTACGGGTTTACAGGAGTGGGCCCTTGAGTAATGTATACTTATAAGTGGATTTATGCACAGTTCTATGGATTCAGTTCCAGGATTCTGATTGATTTCACGCTTCTAAGTGCTTTGAAAAAACGTATCAGGAAACAAGCACTTACTGCTTGTTATGGCTTTGAGATGGTTAATAGCTCATTTGGAGGGATTAACAAAATGTGAGGAAATCCGTGCCAGAGCCAGAAGAAATGGAGACTTATCCACCGCAAAACAGGTTCATGGGATGGAATTGGCTGTTTTCCTTTCCCCTGGCCCTTGTGCAGTCAGAGCAGGTATCAAGTGCAGTGCCAGCAGGCAAAATGCTGGTCAAGTGATCTACTAATCATGGAGACATCTTGTAGGCTGGCTGATGTATGTCTGCCCAGGTACCTATCCACCTTAGGTCTTCTGATGTAATGGTACCTGTTTACTAGGTTCTTGCATATTTTCATTTTGTGGACTTGCTACTCAAAAGATCTGATTTCCCTGTCATTGATCCAATTCTCTCCCATCTTGGTATGTGTCTGGTTGATGCTTATGGCCCCAAGCACTTCCAGAAAGGTTCTCAACCACAATTTGAGGCTACTGACCTACTGTACACAACAGGGTGGCCAAAATGTTCTGCTCATGGGCAGAGGTGAAAGTAAGGCAGTGTGCCCTGGTGTGCTGCTCCAGTAAGAACCATCTGGGCACTCTGCTCATGTAAAGGGGCCAACTGGGGGCACACTGTAGGGACCATGTGTGATCCCAGCCAGGTTAGTAAGAGGAGTTGGCGGCAACAGCTGCCTCTGTCTGGCTGTAGCGGCCCAGCTCTGGCCTCCATCTGACTGGGGTGCCTGGGGACAGACTGTGGGCTGCGGGGACACCCTACAGCTTGGTTCCGGTGGCCTAGCGACTGCTGTGGAAGCTTGGGCTCCCGACCAGTGGCCCAGCTCGGGCCCCAGCCCCTGCTTCGGTGGCCCAGCCGTGGCCCACATCGGATTTTGGCTGAGCTCCAGCCGTGACAGCCTAGCCAACAACGCCACAATCAGGGCCCAGCTCCTATCTGGCTGCAGTGGCTTGTCCCCGGCGGGGCAGGCCCCAGGGTCTGGCCCCCATCCAACCACAGAAAGGGTTGGTGGCATCTGCCCGTCCCCCCCCGCAGCGGGGGGGGGGGGGAACGGGCAGATGCCAAGAGGTGAGACCACAATCTGGCCATGGATCCCGCTGCTGCCCGGGTCCATATATCTATAATATGTAAACAACCCTTAAAAAAGGGCTGGCACAAACCCAAACTGTACTTACCGTGGAGGGGAGTCAGGATACATGACATTGACCTGAGAGAGAGTCTCCATGTAGGAACCGAAGTCAAAAGCTGGTGGGAACTCCTCTGTGCAGGTGGATCTCAGTTCCCCAATGGAGTCACCATAGGAGAAGCCATCTGGAGCTATAAAACAAGCAATTAACACTGAGTCTCTTCTCCATGGTGGCTTCTCTGCAGCTCTGCCATAATTTATAACTTTAGTCCACCGATGAGACCGCAAGATTGTTGGTGTTCTGAGGGCAAGCATGTCTTAAGAAAACAAAATGCTTTGCTGTCAAGGAGGGCTAGCCTGTGCCTGACAACTAAATCTAAGATGCTATGAATCATGGTGTGGGATTAGGAATATACCCCTTGTGCTACTCCCCAAATTGTCATTACTGCTCTACCCAAATAAAATACAAGGCCTGTACACAATCTCAAATGTTAGCACCGCTTCTTCATAACAACTGAAGTTATCGGTAGCTGCCTATTTATATTCAACACCTCTGAAAACCAGATTCCTTCTCTGAAAGGGTCTAGATGCCTAACTCCATGCATCTGCGGGCATGTCTTTGGTGAGATCAGAGTAGAATGGGTGGAAATACCTGATCTAGCTAGCCTGATTAGCAATGGCAGTGATGCTGCAGCAGCACTGGGCTAGCAGCTTAAGTACCCAACCTGGGTCCTGGATGGGCTTGTAAAACCTGTGTGGCTGTCCATGCTGCCATGGCTTGACTGCTATTGCTTAAGCTAGCTACAACCAAGTTAGCACAGGTACAGCAAAAATGTTACAGTCACACTTTGATTTGCGGTGGAGACATACACTAAATTTGAGTCAACACCTTGTAGTAAGGTGACCACTACTGGGTTGCAATCTGTAGTTTGAAAACCACTGCCCTAATGCAGGGCTACGAGCTGTGTGGGCCGCCTCTGGCCTGTTTGTTTGCGGCCCGCCGTGCGATTTGGGTTTACGTGGGGCTCAACACGCGGCCTGCGGGTGGGAGCCAAAATAAAACAGTAGTCAATACAATGGTCTTCTGTTGATCTGTGTTTTAGTAGTTAAATTCCTGGACTATTAAAAGTGCTGTCATATGGGTAGAAATCGGGTAAATATTGCATTTTATTAATATCAGCAGAACTGACTTAAATGGGGTCTGCGTGTTGTGTAGTCTTGCCTTAATCTTTGTATTCATGCCCATCAGTGTGAAAGAAGCTATTTGCATTTATATTTGCATGTATATGCAACCACACTTAAGTTGCGGCCCTTGGCATGTGCTGTGAGTATCATTGTGGCCCCCGGGGCTTCCAAAGTTGAGTAGCCCTGCCCTAACGCATGCCGAACCTTAACTAAAATAGCAGGTTTCCATTGACCTGATATTTCTGCCCCACAGCTCCACCTCTAGACCTCCCCTTTCAGGAACAGAAGAAGCAACCTCAAGCTAATAACGGACTACTTTATTCTTTCCCCAACTCTAATGGGAGTTGTCAGACCTCCCTTCCCCTGCAGGAAAGCTACTGTACATTAAACTGTCACTAGCACCACAAAAGCAGCAGACAGAGCTTTCAAAATCTTCAATAGTTTTCCTATGGCTTTTTCTATATGAACAGAAATAACCAGAACAAGTTGTTCCTGATTCTCCCCTCCCTCTCCTTAAGAAGCCAACAAGATGACGATTTTATTGCCTGTCTGGTTTTATTTCAGACACGCCATCCAAAATGTGATTGATTGATTTATTTATTTATTCGGGTGGTTACTCCCCAAGCAGGTGTGCTTCATGGAATGTCAGCATTACTTAGAGGCAGGCGAGGCCTGTTCTTTAGTGAGCTGACAAGGGCAGTCGTGTTTCACAGATGAGGTTTAACTCGCTGATGTCGAAAAAATGTGGATAGAAGTTAACACTGTGCACCTGCTTCTCATTTGTTAAGCTATCTGGGAGATGCACTAAAACGTGGCTCCTTGCAAGGGCCAGATTTGTAGATGATATCAACTAGCATAGATCTATTGGATCAGTGCAATGATGCCAGTTGAGGATCTGGCTCTGGCGTGTACACTCAGTGCTGGCACCATGACTTCGATATCAGAATTAAACTAGACTTTCCTTTACCACGAACACATGCAGCAAATCTCCACAGCTATGGGGTTACCCTGACAAGACTTGTGTGAAACTCAGAATAGCGGGGTAAACTTCCTAACAGTGTTCTGAGCTGTAGCTAGAAAAGATGAGATTATAACGTGTGCCCTCTAATGTGAAGCAACTCCCCCAAGAGCCATGAAGTAGGGCTGCAACTGTATCTAGGGATCAATATTTTTTCTCTTGAGGGGGAGTCTCTACCAGAGAGGGGACAGGGCACACTCCAGCAACTTGGGGACTGTGCCTTCCTCAAGCAGTGCATATTTCTAGTTCATTTTTCAGGGTCTATGTTATGGGCTAATTTATTACTGGTGGAACTCCAGAAGGGATTAATGCAGGGCACTATGTTTACTACATGTCTCCTAGGCTTAGTACATTTAGTCAAATTCTCAGTGACTCCTTGTGCTGTCACTGGAGCCAATGGAAAAGTACCCAGATGGTGTCATGATGACTGCTCAAGTAAAACCTTAGGTAGATGAGCACCACTGAGCTCGAGATGATTGATGGCTAGAAGATTTACCTGGCATTGCTCGGGTCCTTAAAATAAGTTTTATGTTTTGTTTTGTTTTTTGTTTTTCATTTAAATGATTGTTCGAGGGTGGGGCTGGAGACGAGGGTTCAGTATGTAGGCTGCCCTGGGGAAAGGACAACCCCAGCCCTCTCACAGAGGCAGCTTGGAGCCTGAAATGCCTGTCCATGGCCACTGCAGCAGCAGCAGGCACAGCTTGGGGAGAGGTGTATATCTTCTGTCTGTGTGTCTGTCTGTCTCCCAGTAAAACTTTCCCTTTCTGCCCCCTTGCTGACCCAGTGGGGTGTTATCCCTCCCAGTCCCCATCTATGGCCCCTTGCTGCCCCGGGTGGTTATTCTGCAGTATCCCTGTCCCTCCTGCCAGACCCCTCTCTTTGTTTTTCACAAAATGGAATCTAATTCCAGGCACACCCCATTGTCCTGGCACAACCAAACCTTTACTTTGCTTTTTTAGGCTAAGAGGAAGCTGCATACGTGGTCCCTGATAACCATTTAGGAGGAGTTCTTGAACAGACAGACAGACACATATTCCTAAAATATAAAATACTGTATTGTTTTCTTAAAAGATGCTAATTCCTTTTGCATAAAACTTATTTCTAATAATTAGGTAGAAAATGGGAAAGTATTTTTCTCTGTCCTTTTTGTCTAAGGCTTTTTTCCCCCTTCCCCCTTCTGTGTTGGTATGGAGCTGAAATCAACATAGCCATTTTAATGTAAACAACATCTTATATAATATACAGCACCTTATAATGCCAAAACATGTGTACCAGCTTTGCTGATGATATAGTAACTGTATAGCTCAGGGATTAGAGCCCTAATTGCTGCAAAGCCAGGAAAAAAAAAAGCAGGAAAAAAAAAGTCTCTCAAACAATAGACACTGCTAGTAACTTACCTCCAATAATCAAGGCTTATTTATCTCTCTAACTGAGAAATGTGCATCTGTCCATCAGTGAGTCCATTGGGTCAAGAACTCCTCTAAACAGTAAGAGCTGGGATCACCAAATTTGGTAGGCAGCTTGCTCATTTCTTAGCCTAAAGCAAGGTCAGGGTTTGGTGGTGCCAGGATCATGAGATGTGCGTAGCTTGGGATTGTTTCATATCCAACAAAGGGAGAGGTGGAAGAGTAGGGACGTTTATATGCATGAATGACCACATAGAAGGAGCAAGTATGCCCTGGTGAGGAGCAGCCATCACCATCGTGGCCTGCCCTGGGGAGCAGCCGCCACAGCTTCCTCTCCTTGTTCTGAGTCGCCTTCCATGAGCTCCCACTCCTGCACCTCCTGGTCTGAGCCCCAAGCCACACTCCCGGCCTCCTGCCCTCCAGGACTCGAACAAGGCCGGGTAAGTCTTCTAGTTTAATAAATATCTCACTTCTAAAAGAAGTGGAAAAATGTGAATCTAAAACTGGGTCCAAAACCCCTGACAATATTTACACACTTGGGGTATGTTTAGACTACATGGCTCCGTCGACGGAGCCATGTAGATGAGTTTACTAGACATAGGAAAATGAAGCAGCGATTTAAATAATCGCCGCTTCATTTACATCAAAATGGCCGCCGCACTGTGCCCATCAGCTGTTTGGCGGCACAGCGGGGCAGTCTGGACGCACTGCGGTCGACAAGGGAAGCCTTTGTCGACCGCTCCGTTACGCCTCGTGAAATGAGGTTTAGACATACCCTTGGAGTGAATTATTTGAAGGAGCTGACTGTAGACACTCCTAGATTGAAAGCAAAATAAATATTACAATAAAGATGGAAAACATGGCCCCAGATGGAAGCCTCATTGATTTAAATGGGAGCTTTAATTACTTCGGTAGACTCAAGTTTTGGTCCAATATATTAAGTGGCCTGAGGGTTATCTTCTAGAAACACAGTAAAGGGTTTTTCCTCCAAATTATGACTTTTTTGTGATTACTTTCTTGTAAAATTTCCAATGAACCAATACCTTGAATAACCAGAACTTAAAAAAACAACAGTGCTCTCTCATGCTGAGTTGCAAACTTGTGGAGCTAAATATTTGACTAATAAAAATGGCCAATGCACTATTGAAATTAAAGGATCCTACGCTTCAATGGAGCTACAGTGTTTTGCAGCAGCTAAAAATCTGGCCAATGGGATCGCTTTTTACATCCATCCCTAATATTCTCCCTTTAACTAAACAAGTGTATCGTCTGTTGGTTTTTCTAGTGTAACTGGCTCTCAAGCTGTTTGATCTGCAGCTTTCAAAATGGCCAAAAAAATCATCCTGAGACCCTTCATATCTCATACTACTCTGAAATCACAAAAGATTTCAGTCTCAAGAAGAAAAAATTGGGACACTTCTAGGTGGTGGTGGGGGTGAGGGGTTGACTAGTGCTGCTGGGAAAGAGCTTAAAGTCTAAAGTAACTTGGATATCCTGCCAGGGCATCATGATCACAACATCTAACTTTCCACTTGTAGGGAAAACAAAGGGGCAATTTTCAAGGTTGCTACAGATTGGAAGACTGAAAATTCTATAATTTCCTGTGCTAGCAACTTCTATATCCTGGCTCTCGAACAGAGAAATCAAACTGGGACCATAGACCAATGACAGTAATGAGATTTCAACAGACTGCAACAGGAGTCAGGAGGCTAGAGAGAGGGAAACAAATATGCACAATACCAAAGAAAATTATATAGCCTGACAAACCGGAATTGTGCAGTTGGCTTTCACACATTCAGTCTGACCATTTCAAATGTAACACTTGTTATTTGACTTCAGTACCAGCACAGAGATGCAACTAAACAAGACAGCCAACTAGCTATGTCCTTCTTTTGTCTTTTCAATCATTTGCTTTGCAGTTTCTGCAGAGCCATGCTTTCGCTATCCATAGGAGCAGAGCAACAAGATAGGTAAGCAGTATCTCACCATAATTAGCATTTCTCCTCAGGTGTGGGTGTCTTAGACGTCCATCCTTTCGCAGGCTGCCAATAATGATTGTGACACAGGACAGAAACAGCACCAGTCCGATCACTACTCCAGCTACCAGGAGAGGAGAAACAAGCACGCTCGTATCATTGCTGTTTTCACTGTAGCCAGGAAACTCATTGATAGGGCTGCTCTGGTTCGAGTGAACTTCTGCATGAGAGAGAAGAGAGACTGAGCATAAATGGTGCTGAAAGGGACAGACAAAGTTGATTTAAAGCTGTTGGGTATGTAACCAACAACCAGAGCAACAAGTTACAAATGGATTTCATCTTGGACAGTCATTTGCATTGTACAGATTACACCTTGCCCCTAATGATCTCCTTGTGGAGTTGTTCATATTTTTTTCCCAAAAGATCATTTAAGAGTAAGACTATCCTGGATCCCAGCCAGTAAAACTTCCTCTATAGAGCTGCACATATTCACCTCAAGGGCTAGAAGCCAACTGTAGCTTGTTTTATTCTCCCCTCCTGATTATTGCTTCATTATCTTAACAAGATTATAGTTATCTTATTATTTGCTACCAGGACAGACAGAAATACAAGTTCCAGTGATATCTGCAGTGGAAATAGTTGTCTTAAATCTGAATAAACTGTCCATCTGGAATACTTGGGTAGAAACTTTTTGGTTCATCTGACAGAGTTCTCTCTCTTAGGGTATGTCTACACTTGCACCCTCTTTCGAGAGAGGGATGCAAATGCAGATATGCAAAATTGCAAATGAAGCAGGGATTTAAATATCCCACACTTCATTTGCATAATTGCTTCTGGACCCTATTTTGAAATAGTGCTATTTCGAAATAACAGGCGCCGTCTAGACGCAGTTATTTCGAGAGGAAAACCCTTCTTTCGAAATAACTGCTAAACCTCATTTTATGAGGAGTAAGGGTTATTTCGAAAGAAGGGTTTTCTCTCGAAATAACCCCGTCTAGACAGCGCCTGTTATTTTGAAATAGCGCTATTTCAAAATAGCGGCCGCACGCGATTATGCAAATGGAGCATGGGATATTTAAATCCCCGTTTCATTTGCAATTTTGAATGTCTGTATTTGCATTCCTCTCTCTCGAAAGAGGGTGCAAGTGTAGATGTACCCTTAGATCTTAGATGCCTACTAATATTAAAATGGGAACTTTGTCAGCTTGGTATGGTGTTTTAAATGTATTAAAATAACTAGAAGATTTACTGGGTGTTATTGAGTTAAGGAGCCGAGCAACTTTTGTTTTTTTGGAAAATAAAATCAAAATGTACGTGCTTCTTTTAAATCATTGCTCTCAGGTAGAGCTGGGGATGAGGGGTTCAGTATATAGCTGCCCCAGGGAGAGAGGACAACCCCAGCCCTTCTCAATGTAGCAGCTTGGGGCCAGGTGAGAAGTGCTTCTCCATGGGCTGCTGCAGCTCAAACAGGCACATGTGGGGGAAGGGTGCAAGTCCCTAGCTAGAGCAGATCTAGGTTCATCTGCCCCCTGCTCTCCCCAGCCAGAGTGAGGAATGCAGCAAACTGTGTACTTCTCCCCACTCCATCATGTAGGGGGACATCCAGCAATGCTCCTGTACAAAGTGTGTGTGTGTGTGTGTGTGGGGGGGGGGGGGGGGAATTCAGCCCCTTCTGTCCCCACTCCCAAAGGGCACCGGGGAGATTGGAGCCTCAGGGCTGGGTCAGCTATGACTGGAGGAGGGTGTGCCTGCAGCCAGCCCCTTTTAGCTGCCTGGTGATTCTGTCTCCCCCACCACCTGCACTCGTATGGCTTGATGAGAAGCAATCCCATTCCAGGCACATCCTATTCTCCTGGCACAATGAAACTCTCACCTTTCTTTAAGTTCATACCAAATCTGGTGGTCCTAGCTCTTACCATTTAGGAGGAGTCCTTGGACAGACAGACTCTCTCAAATATATAGTAGATTAATAAACACTGACAGCTTACTCTTCAGCAATTAATGGCAGTGCACCTGCACTGCAGCATCTCCGCAGGCTATTCCATGCTAGAGTGTAACTTAACAGTCCTGATTTTCTAGTCGTCTTCTCATGCCCAACCATCTGTACACCTTCAAAGAACATGTGCTATGAACAATGACCCTATTACCTAGAAAAGTCCTATACTAATACCCACCCCATCAACTAATAATTTTACATACTAGTGATTACTTAACATTAAATATAAAATAGTTCTATAAAGGGAACTGTACAGTTTAAATACCTTATGGGAGGGGGGTTATGTCTTTAACTATGACAATGAATAGTGAAAGGAAGATATATATTCAAATGTCTTCAGTTCATACAGTTGCTAAAGCAAATGTATAATGAGCAGTGCGTTAGAGACAATGGAGGAATCTGTGGTCTTTGCCAATAAGAGTTAAGAAAACAACAGTTATGACTCTGATTATCCACTAGCCCTGGGGTGGGGAACCTTTTTTGGGTTGGGACCACTGACTCTCAGGAAACAGAGTTGGAATCCGTACACAAGTGAGAAGTGCAACCCCCCCACCCCTCAAAAAAACCAACCCTCATTGAAGTGGCCCCTGACTGAGGAGAAAGACACTCCTCACATTCTCCTCACACTCTGAAGCCTATGGGGGCCCAGGCTAATAGGTTTTGTGTGCTCCAACTCCATGGGGAGATGATGTGGATGGGGGCTGGAGCACCAACATGGGCTCCTGAATACTGAGGGGGGAGCTGTAGGCCTCGGGGGGCCAAATCCAGGCAAGCTGGGGGTCACCTCCGGCCCTTAGGCCTTAGGTTCTTCATCCCTGCTTTCCAATTCTCCATAGGTGCCTGTGAGGCTTAAAAGCTCCACAAAGTCTCCTAGAGGACTTACAAACTTTGCATGGATTCCTACATACAATTGTTTTTTGGAACATGAAGCTTTGTTCTAATTAGTCTCACTTTCCTTTCACTCCAGGGGGTTATGGCTCTCCTAGACCAGTGTTTCTTAAACTGTTTAAGACCGTGGAACACCAAACAATCATTTTTTTTAATGTGGAACACTGGGGGAAAGTTGTTGAGCAAAAAAAAAAAGCAGGTCGTGGCCCCTTTAATTGCCACGCGTGTTGTCCAACTGAGCTTCCATCTCCGCCAGGGGAAAAAAAAAGTTAAGAGGCACACCCGTGTGCTGCGGCACATACTTTAAGAAACACTGTCCTAGACCATATGAAAGCTGGGGTCTCTGGGCCACACTTGCACTCATCATGAATTAGATCTGCTATGGCTGTATATAAGATGTACAGAGTCAAGTGGAGAGCTTTGACACAGGTTGGGCACCATCCTGGTGGAAGTTGCAGAACACAGGTTTGCTTTTGGCTGGGAAGTCAAACTGCCTAGAAGTTAAGTGAAGACTACAACAATATTTGGTGAATATAAGTATTAACATAAGAATGGCCAAACTGGATCAGACCAAAGGTCCATCTAGCCCAGTATCCTGTCTTCCAACAGTGGCCAATGCCAAATTCCCCAGAGGGAGTGAACAGAACAGGTAATCGTCAAGTTGATGTCATCCATTTCCAGCCTCTGACAAATAGAGATTAGGGACACCATTCCTACCCATCCTGGCTAATAGCCATTGATGGATCTAACCTCCATGAATCTGTCTAGTTCCCTTTGTTTATTTTAAACTTGCTACCTATTAATTTCATTTGGTGACCCCTAGTTTTTATGTTCAGGGAACAAGTAAATAACTTTTCCTTATTCATGTTTGCCATACCAGTCATGATTTTATAGACCTCTATCATATTCCCCCCTTAGTCTCCTCTTTTCTAAACTGAAAAGTCCAAGTCATTTTAATCTCTCTTATATAGGACCCTTTCCAAACTCCTAATCATTTTTGTTGCTCTCTTCTGAACCTTTTCCAATGCCAGTATATCTTTTTTTGAGATGAGGTGACCACCTCTGTACACAGTATTCAAGATGTGGGCGTACAATGGATTTATATAGAGGCAATAAGATATTCTCTGTCTTATTCTCTAGCCCTCTTTAAATGATTCCTGACATTCTGTCTGCTTTTTTGACTGCCACTGCACACTGAGTAGATGTTTTCAGAGAACTATCCACAATGACTCCAAGATCTCTCTCTTGAGTAGTTGTACCTAAATTAGTCCTCCTGATATTGTATGTATAGTTGGGATTATTTTTTCCAATTACTTGAAATTTAGCGTTGATAAAATTAATTTGCCATTTTGTTGCCCAATCACTTAGTTTGGTGAGATCTTTTTGAAGCTCTTCAGTGTCTGATGTGGTCTTAACTATCTTGAGCAGTTTAGTATCATCTGCAAATTTTGCCACCTCACTGTTTACCCCTTTCTCTAAATCATTTATAAATAAGCTGAATAGGATTGGTCCCAGTACAGACCCTTGGGGGACACCACTAGTTACCTCTCTTCATTCTGAAAACTTACAATTCCTACCCTTTATTTCCTGTCTTTTTAAGCAGTTATTAATCCATGAGAGGATCTTCCCTCTTATCCCATAACAACTTACTTTACTTAAGAGCCTTTGGTGAAGGACTTTGTCAAAGCCTTTCTGGAAACCTAAATACACTGTATCCAGTGGATCGCCCTTGTTCACATGTTTGTTGACCCCCTCAAAGAACTCTAGATAAGTAAGGCATGATTTCCCTTTCCAGAAACCATGTTGACTTTTTTCCCAAAGAATTATGTTCATCTATGTGTGACAATTTTATTCTTTACTATAGTTTCAACCAGTGCTTTTTTTGTAAAAAAAAAAAAAAAAAAAAAAGTGTGCCGGTACTCCAGGGGAAAAGTTGTTGAGCTCTGACTGGAGGTGCTGGTACTGTGTCTGGAGGTGCTGGTACTGCATACTGGGCAGTACTGTCAGAAAAAAAGCACTGGTTTCAACTATTTTGCCTAATGCTGAAGTTAGACTTACCGGTAATTGCCAGGATCAGCTCTAGAGCCCTTTTAAAATATTGGTGTCACATTGGCTATCTTTTAGTCATGAGATACAGAAGCTGATTTAAAGGATAGGTTACAAATCACAGTTAGTAGTTCTGCAATGTCACATTTGAGTTCTTTCAGAACTCTTGGGTGAATGCCATCTGATCCCGGTGACTTGTTACTGTTAAGTTTATCAACTTGTTCCAAAACCTCCTCTAATGACACCTCAATCTGGGACAATTCCTTAGTTTTGTCACCTAAAAAGAATGGCTCAGGTTTGGGAATCTCCCTAGCATCTTCAGCTGTGAAGACCAAAGCAAAGAATTCATTTAGTTTCTCCGGAATGATCTTATCATCTTTGAGTGCTCCTTTAGCATCTTGATCATCCAGGGGCCTCACTGGTGGTCCATCAAAAGCAGGAAGCCTGCTATACTTAAACATTTTGCTATTACTTTTTGAGTTTTTGGCTAGCTGTTCTTCAAACTCCTTTTGGCTCTCCTTTTTATATTTTTACACTTAATTTGACAGAGTTTATGCTCCTTTCTATTTTCCTCACAAGGATTTAACTTCTGTTTTTTAAACAATGCCTTGTTATCTCTCACTGCTTCTTTTACTTGGTTGTTAAGCCACGGTAGCACTTCTTTTGATTCTCTTATTGTGTCTTTTTTAATTTGGGGTATACATTGAAGTTGGTCCTATATGATGGTGTCTTTGAAAAGTTCCCATGCAGTTTGCAGGGATTTTACTTTTGTCACTCTACCTTTCAATTTCTGTTTAACTAAATTCCTCATTTTTGTGCAGTTCCCCTTTCTGAAATTAAATGCCACAATGTTGGGCTTCTGAGGAGTTTTTCCTACCACAGGGATGTTGAATTTTATTATATTGTAACTGGATTGCTTGGAAATAGTGACCATATTTGTCTCTTGGACCAAATCCTGTGCTCCACTTAGGACTAAATCAAGAATTGTTTCTAGTTTCTTTCCCAGTATCAAAAGTTCGCTAATACCATTAACAATTCTACTAAATAGTTGTGTGGGGAGTTGATCCCTCCCCCAGTGTATTTTCTATACACTTCTTTCATTCGTATTTCATGTTGAAACTGCTGTATGATTTTGGCCTTGGAAATGGGGCAAATAAATGCATTTCTGGCTTTCCATACTTATTATTTTAGAAACTTAATTTCTTATTTTTTTCAGGATGTACTTAGAATCATAAAATACTAGAACTGGAAGGGACCTTGAAAGGTCATCAAGTTCAGTTCTTTGCCTTCATGGCAGGACCAAGCACTGTCTAGATCATCCCTGATAGATGTCTATCCAACCTGTTCTTACACTTTCAAAAATGGTACAGGCTGACATACACATTTAGAAGTTTTGTATGTGCCACATTTTATGTACCAGAGGGAGATTGTGAAAAGAAATGTTATATTCCCTTTCTGTAGACATCCTTGCTAATAAAAGTTGTTCCTACAAATATTCCTAAAAATCAAATGTGAGTTCTGTAAAAGTAATATGCATTTTTTTAGTGGAATGGATGTTAACAGATATTTTTCTGCTGTATTCATCCAGTTCTTGCTACTGTGTGATACTTCTAGGCTGCGTCTAGACTGGCATGATTTTCCGCAAATGCTTTTAACAGAAAAGTTTTTCCGTTAAAAGCATTTGTGGAAAAGAGCGTCTAGATTGGCACGGACGCTTTTGCGCAAAAGCACTTTTTGCGCAAAAGCGTCCATGCCACTCTAGACGCGGTTTTGCACAAGAAAGCCCCGATTGCCATTTTCGCCATCGGGGCTTTTTTGCGCAAAACAGTCCTCCCCTGTCTACACTGGCCCTCTTGCGCAAATACATTTGTGCAAGAGGGCTTTTTCCTGAATGGGAGCATCATAGTATTTGCGCAAGAACACTGACGATCATACATTAGATCGTCAGCGTTCTTGCGCAAATTCAAGCGGCCAGTCTAGACAGCTGGCAAGTTTTTCCGCAAAAGCGGCTGCTTTTGCGGAAAAACTTGCCAGTCTAGACACAGCCCTAGTGTCTTGCAGCCACACTGAGTTTGTTTGCAAAGAGGAGCAGTCCGTACATGATGGCTTCAGGCCAACATGTATTAATCAGGGGCTAAAGCATGACCCTCAGTTTACTAGGGTGTGGGAAAACCCTCTAGTTTGTGTGAAATGTTTTTGTTAATTTTTAGCAGCACTCAAGTGTTGACTGAGAATCTTTGTGGGCATTTAAGAGGGCTTTCCAGAAAAGTTACAATGCTTTTACAAAGTTTTGTGTACCAAAAGATTAATTATCCTGAAGCACAAGTTGGCTCCTGAATGTAACTTTTTTTTAATCTTATGATTTTACACAAATCAAAATGCACGGCTCACCACTTTCACTGACTGCATGTAACATGTATTTGGGTTTAGCTGATACTGAGGACACTGTATTAGAAGTCACAAGTAATTGCTAGGCCTGGGCCAGCATTTTGCCACCGGGCTGCCCCATGCCAAGTTGGAGCAGCCGGGGCTCCACCTGCTTCCCCTAGGCAGGCAGGGTCCCAATGGGTGATGCAGGCGTGGCCCTGCCTGCCACCCCTCACAGCAGGCCAGACGAAGCCAGAGCTTTTCCAGTCTGCCGCAGTTGGCTGTGAAACCAGTTACCAGATAAGCATTCCAGTAAGCCTAATGTTTACCAGGTAACTGGTTAAACGCTTAACCTTTTACACCCCGACCAGCCAATATAATGACAACATGAGACTGAGTCTTGATGTGGCAACAGACGCTATCAGGCAGATTGTCAGGCATTTTTAGCAGAACTTAATTAAAACCACAAAGACACTCGCACAATGACATCAAAATATTTATTTTAAACAACTAGCAGATGGGAATATGAGATTACTAAAGCAGAGATTCTTCTGTCAGTTTGCGGGGGCAGGGGGTGACGACCAACCCAATTCTCAAACAGTTCTTATAAAAGTTACATTCTCTGCATATGTCTACACTAGGGGTGGGCAATAATTTTTGACCGGGGCCACTTCAGAAATTTTTGAAGTGGCGCTGGGCTACCCCAGAAGGGGCAGGGCCCCAAGCAGAAGAGGCCCTGATTGGCCTGGAGATGAGGGAGTGTGCAAAATCTTTGCCATCCCCAGAGAGAAGTGCCAGCTGTTCTGAACAACTAGTGGTTCCCCCTAGGGACCCGTGCCCCTGGCAGTGGGAGGAGACTTCATGCGCTCTCCCCTGCTGCCCCCAGGTCAATCAGGGTCTGGGGAAAGGGAGCACGTGAAATCTCTTGCTCCTGCCCGTGTCCCTGCAACTGGTGGTTGACTTTAAGTGCTGAGCCCCTTGCAGGGCGGGAGGAGACTTCATGCGCTCCCCTGCCCCCAAGCCCTGATTGGCCTGGCGGAGGGGGAGGAGGGAGTGTGCGGAGTCTCCTCCCGCTCTGTCAGGGGAGCGGTAGGGCCTCCACGGGCTGGATCAACTCGCTTGGCAGGCCAGATCTGGCCTGTGGAGGCCCTTTTGCCCGCCCCGGTCTACACAGTAGCACATACCTTGAAATAAGCTACGCAATTTGAGCTAGGGAAATTGCATAGCTTATTTTGAAATGTGGCACTGTCTACACAGCACTAATTTTGAAATAAATCCCTATTCCAGCATCTTCCTTAAGCCTCATGCAATGAGGTTTACAGGAAGTTGGAATAAGAAGCCGGTTATTTCGAAATAATGGGCATGCTGTTAAGATTGGCAGAACGTTATTTCGGGATAACAGATGTTATCCTGAAATAGCGCTGCTGTGTAAACGTACCCTCAGAGCAGACTGGCGAAGGTCAGGAGAAAGTTACAGACTTGCAACCCATCCTTGGTGCCTTTTGCTTTATCAATTGTTCTGTAAGGCATTTTTAATACTTTCACATTGTTTGGCACTGATAATATTGGCTGTGCCCACGAAAGCTCACGATACGATCTACATGTTTTGTTAGTCTATAAAGTGCTACTAGATCATTTGTTGTTATCATTTGTGGTAAAGTATGTTAGCCCTCTGAATTTCACTTTTGAACTATAATACACAGAGTCTATTGGTTGTGCTAGAATTTAACTGAATGCTAGGAAACTCCACAAGAATATGTCCCAAGGCTTTTCAAGAGATTTATTTAATTTGTAATTGGTGCAGGATTCAGAATGAGATTTGATTTTTAAACTTAAAGGCCAAGTCTTTGATCTATTATTTACTTGGTAAGAGTCAGAAATAAGCTTGGTCCTTTCCAGCACCTGAAAGAAGTAGACAGACCTTGCTTTCGTTTAGCTATATGAGTGGATCAGATTCTGCTATCCTTACGCAGCACTTTACTCGACAAGTATTCCCACTGAAGTCAGGTGGAGCAAGGGTATCAGAATCTGGCTCTATTTTTGTTTAAAGGAGTTTAAAATCCCATTACCAAGGAGTTGAGGTAGAAATTGCTTCTGAACTTTAAATTCCCCTTTTGTACCCAACAAAATCTTTCTTCTTACAAGACAAAGAACCCATTTATCTAGCCCTCCCTCTGAGCTTTGAAGATTCCTAAGCTGTTCAAACTCTCATCCTTTTATCTCCTGATACTCTCTCTCTATGTATATATGAATCTTTTCCTTTATATATATTTATTAATCTAATCGAACTCAGTCTCTGGCAGAAGCACAATATATTACAGTATTACTGTTATTAAAAGGAATGAATAGCCCTTAGCCCAGCTTCTAAAACAATATGCAGTTGATAATCTCCTTCTTTTACAGTATTTTAAATTCTGAGCCTAAGCTTGCAGACTTTATTGCATGAATAGCATTGATTTCAATGAGAGCACTCAAGTGAATAAGGGCTACAAAACAAGACCCCCTATTTCTGTTAACAAAGAGTCCCCTCTGAAAACAAAATATATTCATACTATTTGGACAAAGAATAATGTCAACATTTTATACTTCACCCAAATTCCCCTTAGTTGGTAATATGCATATTTATGCATGGGAAAATAATTAACTTTCCATTTTCCTATCAGGAATATGGATATGCATGCAGAGCCCACAAATATCAATAACAGAGTTGCTAGTTATTCTATTATACTAAATTGTTTGTGATTGTCTTCATGCAATTGTATGTCTATAGTTTTTGTAAATACTTCATTGTGATTATTGCATATTAAACCTTAAAAATTTCACCTTGTTGGCTATACTTAAATAACATCACATTGTTTGTATTTAGTAATGGGATAATTTTATGTACATAACCAATAGGCTGGAAATTGCATAGCCTGTATTGGGATGTACAAGCTCTATCCTGGCCAGCAAAGGTTAAGTAACTGCCCTCGGCTCAAACAGCCCTATCTTGTCACACCTGCAAGCAGGTTAAGGCCTAATATGGGAAACCTGACACAGTTAGCAGCTGGTTGAGGAGGGAAACACAGTTTAAGATGACCATTGCCAGTCTGAAACCCATAAAGGGAAGGTGAGCCACAACCCAACAGTTACTTTAACACAGTTATTTTCACACACTTGCTGACTTACAGGACCACTCGTTTTTTAAGTCACAGATTAACATGGCTACCCCTCTGAGACACTTGCTGAGTGAGTCTCATGAGGGTGTTGAATTGTACTAAAAGTAGTCACAGTCCTTTTGAAGACAGGGTAGCCTGCTACTAATTCGGCTTTATCTTTTTTGGATTTTTTGTGTGTGCATATGCACTGGAGGGGCCTTTGATAGGCCCAGAAGGGACAAATTCTTATGGACTCAAATTAAAGGCTGAATCTCCTATACTGGGCCTGTGCTAACAACTACCTGAGTGTGGGAGGCTGCTGATACAGTGACCCCAACAGGGAGGTGTGGGAGACAAAGCCCATGACACAGCACAATACAGTTAGAATATTAAAGCACTTGAACGGGGCTATTTTTTTGTGTGTGCTGGCAAAGTTCAGCCACTTGCAGATCCACAGAAAACCAACATGAAATGAGTGCACATGTGCTGGAGGCAAAGCTGGTTTTTAGAACGAGAATGGATACTGGTGAGGAACTGCCTACACTCTTCACCCAGCTCTAGAGAGCAACAGCTGTCCGCGAAACCTCTCTAATACCTCAGGCACACTACTTTAACGCAACCTTTGCCCCTCGCCTAACAGACTGTTTGTACAGACACTCCATTCTGCTGGAGGAAGTACAACTCCTTTGGAAACTTTATTGCATGTGGTGCCATTCTCCCCTAACATTAATCTCTTTTGAAGAGAAGCCTTTTTACACTGTTCCAATTTACTTGGAACAGGGAAGTGCAGCTATGCTGGATCACTTTGGATCTGATCCTATCCTGGTACTCAGCACTCTGGCATAGCATTGCACACTTACGTCCAAAGGCTTCAGTGGGTGTTGAGGCTGCTCAGCACCTTGCAGGATAGAGCCTCCTAAAAGGGCTTTAACTGGCTAGCTTTCTGGTTCTTACAGTTCTACCTTCTTGCACGGGGGTGGACAAGAGGCAGCTAGCGGGCTGAATCCGGCCCACGAAGCCACCAGATCCAGCCCATGGTTGCCTCACTGCAACCCTTAAGCACAGTGCTGCTGCAGCCGCTTTACATGTAGCTGCTCTTTGCTCTGGATGCTGGGGAGGGAGGAGGGAGGCTTTGCGCTGTCCTGTGCCCAGCAAAATCTCTCAGCTCCCATTGGCCAGTTTCCGGTGGATAGGAGCCGAGAAATATGGTGGGAGGCAGGGGCAACCAATGAAGCCTTCTCCCTCCCCCTACCTTGCCTGGAGCAGAGCCACGTGGAGCCGCTTGTGACTGCAGCTCATGTTCCTGCAGGGCTGCTTGCTGGGAGCTGCCTACGTAAATGCCTCCCAGCCAGAGCCTACCTCTGGCACCCACCCTCTCTTCCCCCTCCCCCCAACCATCTGCCCCAGGTCACCACCCAAACTCTCTGTATCCTTTTTTCCCCTTCTTCCCAGGTCACAATTCTCTCCCAGACACTCCAAGAGCCCCTCCCCTAGACCAGAATCTTCTCCTGCACCCATACCCTCTTCTGGACTCTGCACCCCAAGCCTCTGCCCTAGATACAACCCCCTCCTTCACCCAAACTTCCTCTCAGACTCCACACTCCCTCCTGCAACCCAGTGCCCTACCCTAAGCTCCCTTCTGCACCCAACCTCTGTCCCAGACCCTGCACCCCCTCAGTAGAAATGCGGCCCTTGGCCACTTGCCAAAATCCTGGACACCCCGACTTAGGAAAGTGTGATTACCACAGCACGCAAGAAGTCCTCTGTTCAAAACCAGGCAGAAACGTGGCCTTTCCTGCTGTTACTGCCAATAGCCTCTGCCTTGCCATCAATCCTGCACGCAAGAGGACAGGGACATCACACAAGATGTGTTTGGGCCAGCAAGAGGGCTAAGATCAGTCACTTGCTAGAGATCTGTGCCTTGTCCTCCTCTGTCTTTGTGGTTGGCATATGGAGGTGGACTCTTCCTGATGGCTGCCTGGGCTCCCAGTGGGAGAACTGAGGCAGGAATGCAAGTAAGAATCTTGGCTAGAATGTCTTCCTCCTTGCATAGCATGGCTGGAGGTGGGGGAATCCCTGAGAGGGCAGATCACAAAAACCATGACTGCTGCAGTTGTTGCCAGTCACAGTTAAGAAGCAAAGGACTGAGTGATCATGGAAAGCAAATCTCTTATCCTAGAGAGTGTTACTCTGCTCAGAATTAAAGCATATTAAGGACAATACTGCATTGACACTGCCAGTGCTCCATTTGCTTTGTGGCCTAATAGACAAATTAATCTACTAGGGCTATAAATCAAGCACTTTCCATGAGCTTTAACTATATTGAACAAACCCCTTTAGAGGTGAACGTGGGGAGCGGTATCTTGTATACCTGTAGAGTGGCATATTGTGTAAACATTATAAGTAGGTGCCATATGTAACCCAATAAAGTGCATAATGTATCAAAGCTATTCATAATATATTTCGAGCACCTCATTTTCTCTAGCTAGGATGAATTACTTTTTTCCAGAATGATGAGACAGTCTCCTGAATACAGACCATTGAATATGCAGCCTTTTAATCAAGTGGAGAAGACTGACAGATGGTAAAGAAAGAATGATAGATAGGCAAATTAGCGGAACTGATAAAGATTTTGTTGCTCCTGCTTTATGAGAAGTTCTTCAGTGATGATTTAGTTTGGTCAAGAGTGACCAATTGGATTCTGTGCTCTCTGCTGGACTGTGAAATAAACCGCTGGCTACCGCAGCTATCAAACTGCTATCATGCTGTTTATTCCTATAGCTTCCATGCAGGAAACCACAAAATGAGCAGGGTAGGTGCACTACAGAAGTAATCTCGCAACCACTTGCACTGCGGCAAACTGGCTGCATGCCAAGTAGCAGTGTCACAGGTAAAGTGATATGATTTAAATCATTCATGCAATGGCAACATCAGGGATAGAAAAATGGATAGAAAATGAGGAGAAAGAGAGAGCAGCTGCTCAAGACTTATATAGTGTTGTGATGATCACAATTACCTAACACGCAAGACGTCTGCCTGATCTTGAACAGGAAACATGGCTTTTCCCGCTGTTCAGGAACGTGCCCCTCTTACTGTCAATAGGTCCACTGATGTCAAAGACGCTATACCTTGAATCAGAAAGGAAGACTAGTCTTGTCCATAGGGACAGATATGTCAAGAGGTCTTCTGCCCAACAGAGTCCATGGGACTGCATCTATACCAAGTACAAATCTAGAGTAACCTAACACAGGCTTGTATTTGGTTTAAGATTATAGTTGACCTATTCTTTCACATGTCTGCCATGACAGTTTGCTAGTTGAATTTAAAATACAAAATGGGACTCTGGGTATGTTCTTGTATTCAAGGAGAGGTTTTAAATCTGAAATGGCAATTTACTAGGAAGGTTTGCCACCTTTTACTTTTTCAGATCGCTAATTGTAGTGAAAGCATTTAAAATGCTTTTATGATATTTTGGTGTCACGTGTGATGGTTCCATTAGAGGGATCATAAGTAGCTTGAAAGGAGCTACTTTTGCTATTCAGAAAGCAGAGAAACATTAGTTTCTATTGGTTTTTAAAAAGCCTTTCCAAAATTGCAGTTCAGAGTGTTTGTTTCAGAGTTTTCTGCGTGCACATGGTTAGCTTATGGTAATAAGTAACCGAATCAGAGATATCAACTGGACCCTAAAAACACCCGTGTGTGTTTTAATAATAGGACATGGAGAAAATGAGGCCTAAATGTTATGCCATGGACAGCTTTTTCCAGCCTCTGCCGATAAACAACCATAGGTACCCTCCCCAGTCCCACTGACCAATGCTTTCTCCTGCCAGGACTCTCCCCTGGGCAGCAGACAAACAATGCTGTACAATCATAGAAACGTAGGGTGATAAAGGAATCTCAAGAGATGATCTATTGCAGCCCCCATGTGAGAGGTCAAAGGTGGGGAGAACAAGAGGCCAGAGAGGTCTGGAAGCAGAATGAGGATTTTATGGAAAAGTAATAGCTATTGTGGGGATCTGGAGGCTGGAAAGTCTGTTAATCAGTGGGGATGTGGAAGTGTAACCATGTACATGGTTAACCAATGAGCCTGGGCCCATCCGTTAACCTTCACAGTTACACACAGGCAGACCCGGCCTTAGGGCAAGGTGAACAAGGCGGTTGCCTAGGGCCCCGCGCTGCCTGGCACTTGACCAGCCACTCGCTTGCTGCCCTGGTTGAGAGCTGCCCAGCTGTGCGGCATGATGGGCTGCCTTGGGTAGGGTTACCAGATGGTTTCAAAAAAATACCGGACACACTTGATCTCAGATTGGGGGGGGGGGGACTAGACAGTGGGGAGCAGGGCTGGCCGGGAGGAGGTCAGGGGGAGTGGGGCTGGCTAGGAGGGAGCGGGGAGCGGGAACCGGCCGGTGGGGAGCGGGGTTGGCCCGGGCGCACACAGATCCCGAGGTGCTGCCGTCCTGTGCATGGTCCCAGTGGGGCGCACGGGTGAGTCCGGCCGCGGGGATTCCATCCCGCCCCAGCCCTGCCCCCCTCCTCTCTACTGTGTAGTTGTGTACTGCCTGGCTGGTAGACATGCTCATGCAGTGTAAGCGTGTCTACTAGTCAAGCAGTACGCAACTACGTACCGATATTCATGATAATAATAAAACTTACTTAATTAGAAAATACCAGACAGTTACATATCTGGTATTTTCTCAACTTGTTTCCTGGACAGAAAACTCAAATACTGTACTGTCCGGTTCAAAACTGGACACCTGGCAACCCTAGCCTTAGGCCCTGCAAACTCTTTGGTTGGGCCTGCACTCTTTGGCTGGGCTCCCAGTATGCGCAGGCAGCCGGCTTAAAAATCGGCTCCCCATGCGTACCAGCTCCCAAGCAGTTGACTGCCCTCATGTGTAAACCGCTGAAATTTTCAGCAGTTACATGTTTACTTGATTAAATGTATTTTAATATTCCTACTAATCAGTGGGGGAAAATGGGAGAAAAAGGTCTTGCAAATCTGGTAAGGCAGGGAGTCCTGTCAAGTAAGACTGAATGGTGTCCTAAGTTAGAGCAACATTTGGATACTTATCCAGACAACTCCTTGAACTTGGAGATTTGCTTGTCACTAGCAGTGACACAGCCATCATGGTATGAGTAACAGTGCCTCATCACAGCACATTTGAAGTTCAAAAAATTATTAATGCTGTGATAGGAGCAGCATGCAACACAATAAGCCTATGTATAAATCTTAACACACAGAGAACTACTGTCTTAAGATGCCTAATATCTAAAGAAGGAATAAAAGAAATTTCTGATCCTGTGAACTCATGACCTGAAGGGTCCCTTCATAAGCAGGCACATCTGCTTCTGCTGGTCCCTTTGCTTTTGTACTCATCATCTGCCAGCAAAGCTGAGTAAATTGGTGGAAAAATGGAATCATCTGGAATTTGCCCAGTATAAATCAGCTTAACAACTGTCAGAAAATAGTTTGGGAATAGGAATTCCCAGCTCAGGATGTCTGAGCTGATCTAACCGCTCTCTCTCTCTCTCATACATGGATTTCTTTAAAATGAAACGGCTGAAATGCCATCTGTTTCTTAAGCTTATACCCCACGATCAATAATTACTATACACAGAGTGCTTCAAGCTTTACTTTGCCCTCTATTGTGTATGTCTATCTCTAATCAATGGATTTTTTTTAATGCCATAAGGGACAACTAGATCATTTAGCCTAACCTCTTGTATAAAGCAGGCCATAGCATTTCACCCAGTTAACCTGTGGATTGAGTCCAATAACTTGAATTTGACCAGGTGTTGATCTGAAGACATCAGGAGATCTCAATCTTCTTCCTGATATACTAAATAGAGTAAGCTCTTTGTCTCACTAA
Organism: Pelochelys cantorii; assembly: GCA_032595735.1. Lineage (NCBI taxonomy): Eukaryota > Metazoa > Chordata > Testudines > Trionychidae > Pelochelys > Pelochelys cantorii. Next base: position 27,237,645 of record CM064339.1, read on the forward strand.
GCCCTTTTCTCCAGCCCGCACATTTTTGTGGTTCTCTCAACATCCTTTTTCAAAATATGGACACCAAAACTGGATGCAGTATTCCAGGAGCTGTCTCAACAACACAGCTCTTCAGAGGTAAAATAATTCCTCCCAATCCTCTCCCACTCCCAATTGCCAGTAAAAGGCAGTACGAATAGACTTAGCCCTGTCTATCTGGGGGTCTCCCTGAGCCACAGAGTAGCCCCTTCTTTATCAGGCCTTTGAGCATGACCGTATCTGTGCTGAGAGGCTTCCTGTGTGGGAGCTGTAGAACAATCCAATCCCATCCTACAGCTGCAGGAATCTTGCCTCAGGGCCCTTCGGGTAGTGACTGGATCCCACCATTGGCTGAGGTGGCTTGTTTGCATCTCCAGCGTCACTGCCTCATATCCATCACCCTGCTACAAACACTCTGACATAAACCAGCTTCAAACAAACCTACTGGGTGGATCCATGCTTCCAACGGGGCCCTGGTAAGTCTCAGGCATAATTTTTTCTGACTCAGTATAAACTTGTGGGCCCTCTTCCACACACAATTTGCAGCCTGGGCGGGCCCTGGTGAAGTGTACCGTTCTCCTCTCTTCCCCGCTCTGGACTTGCTCTGCACTGGCCACTCACCTGCACTGACAGGGACTCGCCACTTTTACAAAACGTTTAAAATATCAAGCTATCCGATTAGGATCAACAGCCAAGACAAGTCAAGTAGTCAAAGCTACTTCAAAAGAAGCCTGTGTACTTGCATCTAAGGCTTTATAGGAGGATCAGTTTATGTTTGGGCTGTGTGATGAGGCATGCTGGCAAAAAAGGGGTTAATGTGGGCCTGTGGGCCCAATAGACTCTGCCTCACTGTGGCTACATCTACACTGCAGGCTTCTTGCGCAAGAGCACGTTCACACTGCAAAAGTGCATCGGAAAAGCGATGCGCTTTTGCGCAAGAGAGCGTCCAGACTGCATGGACGCTCTTTTGCAAGAAAGCTCTGATTGCCAGTAACAGAATGGCCACTAGGGCACCTGTGCTTCTTTCGATAGGCTGTTTTTGCACAACCCCCCCCGTTTCCCGTCCACACACATCTTTTTGCCCAAGAGCTCTTGCGCAAAAAGGAGTTATTCCTCGTACAAAGAGGAATACCTATACCGCAAAAAACCCTCTGTTCTGTTGATTCACTGTAAATTTACTTGCGCAAAAATGCGCTTGAGGTGTGGACGCTCTGTGGGTTTTTGCGCAAAAACCCCGTAGTGTAGACGTGGCCTAAACTTGTAGCATGAGGGGAGTTAAAAGGAGATCCAGTTCAGTTTGGGACTGACCAGGAAGGAGAGCAGAGCTCTGCATGTCTCTTGCTGTTGGAAACTGGGTGTCAGCAGGAGAGCGAGACTGCCTAGATGAACCTCTAGGTGCGAGCTGACCAAACCCAGGCAGACTGACTGAAAGGGCTGGTTGCATAAAGACAAGCCCTAAGTAGCTCCTGCTGCAGACTCCTTGGAGGATCCTATTTTTTAAGTTCATAGTATAGTCCAGCCTTTCACTAAACTCCCACTGATGTTAGTGGGAGTTGTGTGCTCAAATGGATCATAGGATCAGATTTTTAATGGAGCTTAATAATATCTGAGGTATAATTACAGGGGAGTGAAATAATGCACTGATTACTACTGTCTTGACTGTTGATCAGTTCTTTGGTTTCCTCTTTATTTCATAATCACGAGTGATGTAGAAAGCAACAGGCGGTTCAAGTACAAGATCTTTGCCTTCAAGTGCACTTTAATTCTTAAAACAAGAATTCTGCAGCTTTCCCCCAAGTGCTTTCATACAAACTAAGTTGATATGAACATCAAAGCCAATTTGTGCAAGTCTCTAGTATGGCAGTTACGACTAGTAGAAGAAAATATATAAATCTAAATCAGTGACACTGAAACAGAACAAAAGGAATTCAAAAAATCACAAGGCACGTAAGCTATGTTAGCTGAAAGGGAAAATACTCAGTTGATATTCTTAAAAAAGCAAAAGGGAGTTAGATGCCTAACACTCCTTAATAGTCAATAGTATTAGCGTCGTCTTTGAAAATCCTCCTACATCTCATCTACCTACGTAGTCCATTTTAGGGTTGATCATGCTAAACAATAGTTTTACAATGATGTACAACAGTTCCATCATGGTACTGTCTGTTAGTGGTCAGGGCTGCCCTTACCATGAGGCAGCTGAGGTGGCCGCCTCAGGTGCCAGACTGTGGCGGGGGGAGCGCCACTAGTTCTCACTTTCTGAACAAGGCATTTTAAGTTGTTAGTTCTTCTTTATTGGGGTAGGCAGCAGAGCAGTACCATGAGAGGAGTAGAACAGGAAGAAGGCAGAATTGAGACCTTTCAAAGTTTTGGCCCAAGTGAGGGAGCATGGGGGTGTCATTTGAGCTCCCCGCCTCAGGTGCCACAATGTTGTGGGCCGGCCCTGTTTGTGGTGGACCATAACCGAGACATTGAGTGTGCTCTCCTTCCAGCTCTGAGGCATGTTTATTTTTAAGTTTAAGGCAGTAAAAATCCCTATTTTTTTTTAAAGCAGATGTTCTCCCAAGACCTCTGTTGTTGTTTTTTTAAAGAGACATTTCAGCACTGTGTAATTCAAACCTGAACCATAGCCCTGAACTGGACAGAACCCCTAAATTTAGAATATACCTGTTCCACCGTATAGCCGTGGCCTCTTCCGTACACCTCTCTATCTATGTGCTCTAATTATAATTAAAACTTCGCCATGGTGTAGAAGCCAACAAATCAATATCTCATTCAAAACATGCGGTTGTGAGGATTAGGAGCATTACCAGTTTATCAGATGCACTTGGTGCAGATCATTTTAAGTGAATTTGCAGCATGCTTGCAGGTACAAAAGCTACCCGTGACCTTGAGAAGCTCATCCAACACAAAAAAGGTGGTCCATCCTCTCAGATCTAACGTTGCCTTTTTTATCATGTCGGCTAGCTATCAGATAATGACTTTTCTCTTCTTGCATTGACATCCTTATTATAGAGCCAGAATGAATAAGATTGGATCACCAGGAGCCTGCAAATTGAGAATGTCAGAGGCAAAGAGAATGCAGCTGCATATAAGGGCTCCGAAAATAAATCTTTTCAGATGCCATGGCTTTAAGGTATTATGTTGATGTCAGAGCAGCATGTATAGATGCTGTTTCAAATTAACAGGAAAAATCTTCCAATTTTCAGAACCACGGCCTCTTTTATCAACATGATAAATACCACTGCAGTGAGACAAATCACTCTGGGGGTAAAGCAGCTCACTTTATGATGGAGAATATATGTAATCTCTCTCCCCCGCCCCCTTTTCTCCTTCTCAAACAACTTTGAGATAATGCAGTTTTATAAACAGGACTTGACTCTACTATTTCTTCTTTCCATAAACCATATTAGGGCTTAAAAATAGGTAAAACATTACATGACTCTGTAAACCAGTTAAAATAAATTACCACTACCAGATGAAATCCAGCCCAGGTTAGTGTTGACCAGAGCTTGTCAAGAATTGGAATCTCCATCCCATGGGAAATTTTGTTTTAATCTTGATTCGGTCCCCCTGAAAATCACAATAGTATGGGAGTTTTTGGGAGGTGGGGGATGGAAAGTTCGGAAGCATTTTTTTTAAACACTAAAACAATTAGTTTCATCTTGATTCACCAATGAACTGTGTTTATCTCAACTGCTATGGTGCTTACTGGGCATTGTAGTTCAGGTGTCTCCTGCTCTCATTTTCTTCTCTGTGCTGGGTGCCTTGGTTTGACTACATCTGATGCATCATGGTGGTTTTGCCAGAAGAGAGACAGTGATGCATCATGGGAGATGTAAGCAAGCCACAGAGCCCAACTCACATGGCAAAAAATTCTGCAAAATCAGTATTTTCACTTGTGAACTTTTGTTGTTGTTGTTGTTGCAGGCACTGCAAATTGTCACAGAAATCCCAACCAGCCTTAATAATGCCTGGTAGACACCATCTATTGGCTTGCTAATACATGATTGTCATTTAAAAAAATCAGGGGATTAGCCTGACGCTCCAAAATCATATGATTTGGCTTCAAATGAAGAGCTATAAAAATGTTTAGTTTGTTTTACTTGCCTTCTGTTTGAGACATTAAAGTTCACATTTTTCAGCTTCATTCTGCACAGGAGGGCTAGAAAACATACTTTGTTAAAAGCTGAAATTCTCCCCTATGATTATGATTCCAGGTGTGGTGTGGGGTATTAGAAAAGCATCAAATATCTTCAGACTTGCACTAAAATCAGTTGGCATTAATGTTGGTGGCCTACATGTAATGAACTTGGTGGCCTCAAGCCTGTTTCCAAGGGACAGGTGTCGACACTCTTGACTCACAATTCCTTCCCTGTGCTTTTCTTCAGTTGCTGCTCCTTTATGCTGGTACCCCTGATACAAAAAATGTCTCACCCCCTCATTATTCTGCTATTTAAGTGTGACAAGCAACGAGGGAATAATCATGAAGAAATTACTGACATTTCTACCTTTCAGTTCCTTACTACGTTGCAGAAAATTTAGTAGCGGTAGAAATATTATGCTAGTTGGCTGTGTAAGCAGCTAGGAGCAGACAGAAGCTCATTAGCAAGTGGCTGAATCTACACATTGTTCTTTCTCAAGATAGTGAATCTTTTTTTATTTCCAGCTCTGAGATTTGAAACCTATGCTCTGATTAAAATGACTCTGAAACTGTTATATGCTGTCATGAGTCATCCTTACCGGTGACAAAAAGCGCAATAAAACAACGACACTAAATGGTTCTACCATTTAGTAGACCTCAGCATGAGCACACCAGGCCAATACTAGACTACATACCTAGCATAAAATAGGAGTAGAATAATAGGTCAGTATTCTCCTAATGCTATGAAAATATAGATTTTTGTATCCACAGCATCTTGACTCTGGGTGAGAGAGCTGTAGAAATTTCAGTAATACTGAAACTCATTTGGGTTTGCCAATATCCATTCTTAGTTGGAATCACCAAAACTCAAGGATGCTTAAAGGTCTCCTGCAGAAATTAAAATGATGGAGGCTGTGAATAATTTCAGGACTAGAAAGAAATCTGCCCTTAAAGTGTTCTGCACTGTGAACAGGAATACTGGACTTACCGGGAGCAAAATATTATTCCACATGCACTCTGCATGGGGTACAAAAATAACTCACTGTATGGAGCAAGTGATGAGTTCTTCTCAGTTGTGTGCTGGGGTGGGGGGTCTCCCTCACCTGTCTGAATCCTTCTGTGGCTTTCCCACCCAGAACCCTTTATAATGTATGACCATTTAAATTAGGTATCCATGTGCCCTTGTGCACCACTGGGGAAAGGCATGATGTTGAGGGCCAATTGACTTGGTTCATGATTATTTGCTAAATTATGGTATGTCCTTCTTTGGTAACAATGAAATAGCTTGATTTCAATGGAATTTAAGGTCAGATGGTGAGGGGCCTTCATCTGGCCATGCAGGAGAGTAACCCCTCTGCTCCTTCACCCTTGTATGGCTCTTCTAGGGTTCTTTCCATTCGGCAATTTTGACAGGAGGAGAAGCAGGTTCTATGCATGCAATACTTCTACCTGCAAGTGAATGGATGGAGTGGGCTGAGCATTGCCTCTACCTCTGCTCTGAATGTGCTGGCCAGCAGAGGTGAGCTGGTTCAAAGGGGAAGTAAGCTGCAAGCAATAAAAGCCTGCAGAAAACTACCTCCTCCTGGCAGCAAAGGGAAGGCAAGTACAAGAACTTTTTCTCCTAGGATGGCACAGACACTTGCTGCTGCTCGCACAGGGATAATCTTACAAGCTCATTGAATATCCAGTGCAGGTTGAACCTCTCTAATCCAGCACTCTCTGATCCAGCAACATCCATGGTCTGGCATGATTTTAGTTAGCCGGATGTCCACTTATCATGGGTGTGGCCAAGTTTCCTGTGGTGGCATAAATTTGTTTGCAGCCACCAGTCCTGGCTCTTAGTGTTCTGTTACTTAGGTCTAATTGACCCCTAAAAGTCTTCTAAGAGCCCAATAAACAGTGGAAGTGTTGGTAATGCTGCAAGACAATATTGACCTCGCGTGGTCCAGAAAATTCTCTGGTTTGGCACCAGTCCAGTCCCAAGGGTGCTGGACTAGAAAGGGTCAACCTGTATTATAGAGCTAGTAGAGAGATTTCTTAAAGTAATGACATTCAAAGAGAGAGAGAGAGAGAGAGAGACAGTGTTCCTATTTAAAGCCCCTTTTCACCATAGGGTTTATGTTGACAACTGCAGAGATTTCCACTGACACACAATCTGCTGAGAGTTCAGGTTGCAGTTTAGTGTCTGTGACTTACTCTCTGGCAGGAGACCCAAAATAGGAAGTGATGGTTGAAGAGAGGACTTGAGTGAGGTGGCAGAGAGACTGACCAAATTTTTAAACTCCCTGAGGAGCGAGCACTGCCAGCAGCACCTGCTGACTCTGCTGGACCCCAGTCTGGTTGCAAACACTTCTCCTCCTCCTTGCCCCAGGTGTGCTGGAACCTAGAACAAGATTCTTTTTTTAGTTATCCCATTTTATAAAAGCAATAGGAAATGGCAGTGTGTCCCGATCAAGTCTGAGGTCACTGAGGTTGAACTACAATGAGAGAGAATATAATGGAGAATGTCAAGCAAGATACAGAACAAGCCTGAAAGTAGAACCTTCTCTTGTGAGCACACTGTTTCTTAGATTTGCTCCTATTTCAATATTTTTTGTCTAAGGGAAACTAATTACATTTGGATGGACAAAGGATTTATAATCCTTTCATAATGAATGGTTTTCCATATATGTTTGAACTCCTATTCTACCTATATTAACATAACACACTTGACAAAATCTGAAATGAAATAGAGTATTTTCCAAAGGCTGCAACCCCAAAGGGCATTTTGAACAAAACAGGCCATTGTTCAATGAAAAATAAATTAACATGCAGTACAGGGATGAATATAATGAGAAGACATAAATAAGAGGTATCTAAATGATATTGCTTGCAACAACAAAGAGAAATAGCATGCAACTCCTCACTCTTCTCACTGGCGTTGGTTCACATGAGAGATATCTATAGTTTAGTCTAATGTCAAAGGTCAGTGGCTTTTGCTCTGATACTGCATGGAGGTGATTTCATACATACACAAGTAGTTCAACAATATTTCAGCTGGGGCAGATGGAAAATGGCCTTTTGTTTCTGACCTAGCATTCAGATGATCTGGATTACGTGCTTGTTAATGGAGACCAAGCATGACCCTCTGTCGGGGTGGGCAGTATTTTTTTTGGGGGGGAGGGGGCACTCCGATATTTTGGAAAGTAGTCAAGAGCCACACTTTTCTGTGCAGGAGGTGTGGGGTCTAGGATGGTGCAGAAGGGTGCACAGGGTGAGGGCCTGGGGTGCAGGAGACAGTGTGGAGTCTGAGAGGGGGTTTGGGTGAAGGAGGAGGTTGTGACCTGGGGCAGGGGATTGGGGTGTAGGGTCAGGGAGGGAGTATAGGTGCAGGAGAGGATTCTGGCCTGAGGGAGGGGCATAGGAGGGGGTACAGGGTCTTGGAGGGAGTTGTGACCTGGGGCTGGGGGGCGGTGCAGAGCGTTTGGATGGTGACCTGGGGAAGGGAGTTGGGCTGCGGGAGGGGCTGGGATGCCAGAGGCAGGCTTTGTTTGGGAGGCACTTACATAAGCATCTCTCAGCCAGCAGCCCTGCAGCACTCCAAGGCAGGTTGGGCTCCCTGCCTGCTGCAGCCCCAGATCACTTAAAATGCAGACTGCTTCCTCCATGTGGCTCTCAGCTCTAGGAGGGGGAAGAGGCTTGCGTGAATCTCTTAGCTCCTATGGCTGGTTGTTTCTGGCCAATGGGGGCTGAGGGCAGGGAGATCACACAAAGCCTCCCCCTCCCTCTAGAGCAGAGACACCAGAGCAGCCCTGTGCTTGAAACAGAAGCTGCTGCATGCCTGAGGGTCCCGAGAGGGGGGTCTGCGGGCTGGATCTGGTGGCTTGGAAGGTCAGATCCGGCCTGTGAGAGGTATCTTGCCCACCCCTTCTCTATGTAGTACGCTTTGTATTTAGCATATGTCCCTGAAAGATTCCCCAATGAACATGAATAAATAAGGATCTGACTTTTTGTAAGGCTTTTGCAGTTCACATTGTTAAATTCATGATTCTTAGAACTGAGTGCAGACTACAGTATAATTTTGGCCGTGATGACAACATGAGTTCAAAAATCATGTCAGATGCCCCAAAATCATGAGAAGGACTTGAAGTTTCAAAATATACTCTGGCTTCTTTTTATTTACCATCAAATTTTTGAACATTTAGGAGCACTTAAAAACTTTTTTCCCCTGAAACTGTAAGAGTTAGAAACTTTTTAAAAATGACAGCTGAGATTCTCCTCCTGACTCCAGGACTGGTGGAAGTAAGAAAAACACCAAATACTACAAATGGAAGTTGGCAACATGAACACTTAATCCTAAAGGCCCAGATCCTCTGCTGTGCATAGTCTCTGGGGTGTACAACTGGGAGTGTTGGGAATTGGTACATCCCATTGGTTCTCAGATGGCTTTTCTATTGGGCATGTTGGAGATAAGACATCAGGAAGATTAAAATGTCATACCAGATGGTAGCAGCTGCCAGCTGAAGCTATCCAAACACAACATGCTGCACCTGTGTGTCCGTTCTCTTTCCACAATGTGCCTTTCACATAACTTCTATATAATAAGGGCTGTGGTGGCCTGCTAGTGATATGATCCAGTGACTAGAGAGGGGAGGAACCTCTTTTGGGTTGGGGGAGGGGAGGGCGGTGATCCACAGAAAAATCAATCACATGCAGCAAAACCCCCAAATCCTCACTGACATGGCCCCAGCTCAGAAGGAGAAAGACACTCCCCACATTCTCCTTGTGCACCAGGCTAGTAGATGGCTAGTAGAGTTTGTGTGCTTCAGCTCCGCAGTAAGATGGCAGAGGATCTGGAGCACCTGAACCTCAGGGGCTGGATCCATGCAAGCCAGGGGCTACATCAGGGCCCTGGGCCATAGGCTCCCCACACCTGGACTAGAATGTGGGCTCCGGGCTGGGACTGAGGTTGAGAGCTTTGGAGTGTAGGAGGGGGCTCTGGCTTTGCGAGGGGGTGGGTGGTCAGAGCTTGAGCAGGAGGGCTTACCTTGAGTGGCTCCCGGTGAGCGGTGCAGCGGGGGTACTAAGGGAGGCTTCTTACTGCACCCCAGGAGTAGCCAACAGCAGGTTCCCAGCCAATGGGAATGTGAATCTAGTGCTCAGCGCAAGGACAATGTGCGGAGCCCTGTGTGCTCCCCCACACACGTAGGAGCCAGACCTGTTGCTGGCCACTTCTGTGACACAGCACAGTCTGTTGTGCCAGGAGAGGCAGAAAGCTGCTTTAGCACCCCCACTGATCACCTGATCTCCCCGCAGCAATGAGACCCAGTGCCTGACATTCCACGACCCAATAGTTTGAAAATCACTGGTATAGGCCATTGAGGAGTTCTCCAAACTGGGGGAGGGGGAATGCCAAGGGTTTTTCAGACTGGCAGAGAGCAGTCTATGGGGATAGGAGCCGACCCAGAATGTCTGTCTCCAGAAAGAAACTAGAGCAAGGCAATTCTCCAGATCAGGTGCCTGGTCAAGTACATTTGGACAGTTGGATTAAGCAACTTTGTAACAAGAAATAGGTTACTTCTGCCCTGACTTTTCTTAATGTACATTAAGGCAAATTTGATATCCATACTAACAGTTTTTAATAGCAAGGGCTTCAGCAATTACAAATTAATACAAACATGACTTAGAAAAGAAATTGTTGAACTCTCTCTGACATTCCCTGTTGTTGAAGTGCTGGAAGAGAAAAGTTACACAGTTACATTCATAAAGGGGCCAACAGATCCACTTACTTTGAACAATAAAGTACACCCTTTCAAATTAAGTAAACAGCCTCTTTCTAAGGAGTCCTATAACATGGAATGTGCTTCAATATTGAACTGTATTGAAAGAGTCCCATTGAACTAAATTTACAGGTGGGTCAAGATGGTCTATAAATTTGTACATGAAGTGTGCACACACATATGCACATAGATAAATGGATATTTGGGAAAGCAAATGAAATACTTGCATGTGTAACAGCTTGGCTTGGTGTGTGCGTAACAACCCAACTTTTTATGCACAAACAAGTGCAGGCTTCAAAGGTACATTCCTAAATTTAGAAACAGGTTAAAAATGCAGCTTCTGGAGTATCGGCTCCCTTTATATTTTAAAAATTCCATTAAGCTATCACTACCTAAATACACTTATAGCTGCGAAATAGACACAATAATTTGTGATCTGCCAGAAATACAGTGGTTGAGCTGTTAACAAGCAAACACTTGCTGCCCGAGGGGCACTCATCCCTGCTGATACCATCCATAATGCTGGTGCAAATCCCAATGAATAAAAAGAATAAAATTCAATGTGCCTGTACTACTCTCCACTTCAGTGAGGTTACTCGTATGTCCTGTTTTGACTGTACAGTCCCTTTTAAGAATGCGTTCACAACTGGCCTGACTCTTGTCCCCTGTGATGGGGTGTATCTACCCTGCACTGAACAGGGTTGCCAGATGGTTGAACCAAAAATACCGAAAACCCTCTCCCCCCCCCAAAAAAAAAACACCAGGGAAAAAATTCTGTTGAGGAAAAAAGGGTGGGGGGAGACCAAAGTTATTGAGCAAAAAAAAAGGACTCCGAGACTTATAAAACAGCATTAAAACAGCATGGCCCCTTTCAGAGTGAGTGCAGAGTTAGAATAGGGATAGGAACAGGGGAGCGGTTGAGCACTAAGACCCAGGGAAGGCATTGCTTCCCTTTGGTCTTTAGGCTTTTTGCCGGCGGCCATTTTGTGTTCTTGTTCAAACCAGAACTTAGCTTCCCTGCGAAACCAGGTAAGCAAGGGGTCCAGGGACCGGGGGCTGGGGGTGTCAGGGCCTGGGGGGAGAGTGGGGAGGGAGGCTGGGGGCTGGGCCTGGGCCCAGGCCCTAGGGTTGCCAGGTGTCCGGTATTTTCGCCTCCTGGCTGGGAAAAACATCAGAAAATACCGGACATTTCAGGGTCAATACCGGACACCTGGCAACCCTAGCTCCTCCCCCACGGCCCTGCTGGACATGCTTCCAGAGAAGCCAGGGTATAAAAGCCCAGGGAGCCTCTCATTTGGGGCTGACTGCTAGACGGGAAGGATCTCCGTCCCAAGCACCAGAGCAGCCTCAGCAGCTCCAGCGGTGGCCTCAGTGACAGCTCTGGCCAGGGAGACTGTCCGGTCGGGACCGACCCACTGAGCAGCACCCTGAAAACGGAGCAGTGCATCAGGAGTGGTAGGAAGTAGCCCAGGGCGGAGGATTGTCTTCTGGGAGCTCGCCGTGTTCCGGCAGACATCCCTGCTGAGCAGGCAGTGAATCCACCACTGCCAAATGGGCCCTAGGCTGGGACCTGTTGGAGCGGGAGGGCCCGGGTCTCCCTACCTCCCCACCCCACAGCAGCCCAGCTTCCTAGCCCTTTGGGAGGCTTACTTTGGGATGAGGCCGGTGAGGCTGTATATACCCCAATAGGGGGAACTGCATTTTGAACCTGGCCCTTGAGCCATATACACCCTAATAGAGGGGCTTGCGACTTTGAACTAGGCCTTTGGGCCGTGTGTGCACAGGAAAAGGGGACAATAACCCAATTCCAGGGACAAAAATGTGAACATTTGTTACTTTTGCTCTTCCCAACTGGAACAGTTGGCAAGATCAAACAGGACAAAGGCTCTCTTGTCAAAGTGGGGTAAGAAGAATCATGTGGGGGTCGAGCAGTGATGCCAGCCCCGTGGAAAGGCACGGCAGGGCTTTGGCAAGCAGCTTGGGCCAGCCCCGGGCACTGTCTTGTTTTCCTTTTGGGAAATATGGCCAACCTACACCTCAACAAAATATAATGTGATCTAATCTCCGTGATGCTGGTGATTACTTTTTGTGATTGTAATCTCCCTGTGACTTCTTACAGGAGTTTGGGAAATCCAGTGCTTAGCATCTCATGTATTTAAGCCCTTAAGAAGAAATCTTTCAAAGATCACTGGAGCTATACAAAGCCCCAAATGCAGGGGAGACACAGTTGTGTATGATGGTTCTTTGCGGCAGTGAAGACAGGAATGACTGGCTGTTGCCACTAGATCTGCAACTGCTAAGATCCATTAATCAAAACCACGAAACAAGAATCTAGGCCAGGGCTACTCAACTTTGGAAGCCCTGGGTATGTCTAGACTGCATCCCTCTGTCGGCAGAGGGATGCAGATTAGGCAGGTCGACATTGCAAATGAGGCAGGGATTTAAATATCCCGCTCCTAATTTGCATAAAAATGGCCGCCGCGTTTGGCTGACTCAGCACTTTGTTGGCAAAAAGCGGCAGTCTAGAGAGGGATCTGTCGAGAAAGAAAGCCTTTTTCGACAGATCCTGTAAACCTCCTTGCAGGAGGCATAAGGGATCTGTCGAAAAAGGCTTTCTTTCTCGACAGATCCCCCTCTAGACTGCTGCTTTTTGCCGACAAAGTGCTGAGTCGGCAAAAACGCGGTGGCCATTTTTATGCAAATTAGGTGCAGGATATTTAAATCCCTGCCTCATTTGTAATGTCGACCTGCCTAATCTGAATCCCTCTGCCGACAGAGGGATGCAGTCTAGACATACCCCTGGAGGCCACAATGATACTCACAGCACAGGCTGAGGGCCGCAACTTAAGTATGGTTGCATATACATGCAAATATATGCAAATAGCTTCTTTCACACTAATGGGCATGAATACAAAGATTAAGGCAAGACTACACAACACGCAAGACCCCATTTTAGTCAGTTCTGCTGATATTAATAAAATGCAATATTTATCCGATTTCCACCCACATGACAGCCCTTTTAATGAGTAATGACAGTCCAGAAATTTAACTGCTAAAACTCATATCGGCAGAAGACCATTATATTGACTACTTTTTTGCTTTGGCTCCCACCCATGGGCCGTGTGTTAAGCCCCACGTAAACCCAAACTGCACCGTGGGCCGCAAACAAATGGGCCCGCCCGTGGGCCACGTGTTGAGTAGCCCTGATCTAGTCTGACCTATTTAATACAGACCACAGAACTTCATCCACCCATACCGCTAATAGACTCATAAACCCAAACCACACAGCGGGCCGCAATCAAATGGGCCACTTGTTGAATAGCCCTGGTCTAGGCTGTAATTAATCCTTCTAGCCATAAAATTCTCTGCAGATCTCCTGTATAAAGCCTATTTAATAGGCCTTTGTTTAGGAACCCGAATTTGCACCTTAGGGCACTTGCATATTCCAGATCGGTGACCAAATGAATGCTTAGGAGAATATGCACTTACATATTTCAGCTGCACAAGGGTGACATGTGAGAGCACTGTAATCGACTGAATAAAAATAGTCCACTTGTTTTACTAAAAGCAGCTTTGCTTTACTGGCAGCGACTCATAGTGAGCAAAGAAACACTGCCCAGTATCTCCCAGGATACAATAAATAAATAAATAAATAAATAATGAAAACAGCAGCAATTTCTGGTTCTGCTTAAGAGAGGAATAAAGTAGCAGCATACAAACTCACAACCATCCTATGTCCTTCAACATGTTATACACAGCATTAAATAGATGTGGTGGCCAAATACGTATTTTTCAGAATTTACAGATCCTAAATCCAGCTGTACAGGAAAATGCCTTCTTGGATGGACACTGGGTGATATAGTTGCCACATCTTTTTATTAAAGAGACACACAGAGTCCTTAATTTGGAACAAAACATTAAAATCTCTTTTAGAAACAGGTTATAAATTCTTTACTCTTGTCAAATAACTTCTTAAACCACTAGCTCTGAACCAGAAGCACCACAAACAGTTGCAGGGGGTCACCAACATCTTCCCTTGCTTGATTTCTATTCCGTAAGGGAATTCTTACAGTGTCTTTTTAATCTAACATGGGGTCAAAAACCAATGTTCTGTTTTTTCCATCCATATGCAGAATACATTTTATGTGCATCAAGAAGTGTGCAGATGTGCACCACCAGTAGAAATGCACGCTGCTAGCCGTCGACGCTCTGCTAATCAGCTGTGTGGCATTTGAATCTCTCCTGGGTGGCTGCCCAAGTGCTCGGTGTACTGGGAACACTGGTCACAAAAGCCCTTGCCTTCTTTCATAAACTGTCTCATTGAAGTCACTGGAAATGCAGCTGAAGTAATTGTAGTGCTCACTGTGAATAAGGGAATCGTCATCTGCTCCCTAGCAAATGTGATGCAGATATAAAATCTGCCCTCTCAGCCAAATATGCTGCCCCATCCAGTTCCCTTGTTTTAAACCTTTGACCTGCACCCCTGATTCTGATCTTCATCATTTGTCCCCCATAATCTGTTGAATCCTGGGTCCAGTGGTCCCTCCCGCAAGGTTGGGGGACAGGCCTTTAGAAGTGGGTGGGTGCCTCCCATGATTCAAATAGTGCACCATCATTTGGACAACTGTGCTATTAAATATTATCAACTGTTTGTTCACTACATAGCATAGAACTGAACACACATGCTAAATATTTATGTTTTTGTATAGAGATGTATTATAGTGTCTTTAAAACTGTCTTTTCTGGGGTCCTACTAGATATTAGATGCATCAAGATATACAACTTTAGATCCTATCTTTGTTTGTTTGCTCATTAATGCACTGATATGACATAGGATGTAAGAAATAAAGAGAACATTGCACATTATTTAGGAATGCTGTAGATTAGTGTTTTCTTATTTACAGTCTTATTCTGATACAAACATCCTGTCAGCCTCTTCTGGGGATGAGTTCACTGATTCAGCAACCAAGAGACCCATAATTTCATAAAACACTAGATTTAAGGGCAGAGCCAAGAAAAGCAGTATCCATTATGGGTACAGATAGCAACTATGCTTGCAATAATCCTGTAAAGCACCGAACTTTTACATAGCTACAGGGCAACTCTACCTCCTTGTGATTTAATACATTGTGAGATAGCACTCACAATAAGATCTTTGCCTCCATTCATATTTTGTTACTAGGGCATAAACAAAATCCATTAAGGAAGATTAGGGTATCTCTAATGAATGTATGTTTATTCCTAATGTTCTTCTTTGTCAAGTGTTAGATTATCCAGAAACAAAGAAACAAACTCCAACCATGCCCAGGAAGGTACTGTGGCTGAAATACAGTGACAAAGGAAGCACAAGACATTAATTTATGACACTTGCCACAATGATTGCTGACTACATTAGTTATGGCTCCATTTCCTCTGATGAATTTGGCATAAGATGGCATTTTTACTACTCCAGTTCATATGAAATAGATATCATCAGTGAAAGATGTGCTCTCTGTAATTTCTTTCACACTGCCTTCATAATATCTGAAAAAGCTTTCATTATTTGCCAGCTACTGATCCCTGGTAGGAGCAATCAATACTTTAATGTTCAAGCAAATTATCGCTGTGCACTGTTTTCATTATCTGTTCATCTTTGAGTTTCACAATTATTTACAAACAAAAATTGAGGAGAAGCAGATCTGATACAATGCCATAATATTCCAAATGGCAAGGATGCTAATCAATTGTGTTACAGAATTATTTTTCAAAACTGCATGCATAAAGGTATGTATGTAAAAATGAGCATGCAGATACATGCCTAACTTATTTGCATGATTACCAATGTTGTAGTCACAGATTAGGTATTTGCACACACAACTAACTAAGTTAGATGAAAAGCTGATATTTCTGCATTAATACATTTGATTGGCCTATGCAAACATGCAAATTAGGTAAGCAACTTCATCTTAAGTGAACAATTGATTTGATTTTTAAATTGAGACCCTATTTATTCTTCTTTTAATTTTTTCAACCAAAGTTTCTATCTTTCTGTATTAGGATCTTGGCAAGCTATCTGACTCACAGACACAAACACACACACTCTCTCTGAGAGTCCATTTGTTCAAGAACTCTTTCTAAATGATGAGAGGGGGACCACCAAATTTGGTATGCAGCTTCCTCTTATCCTAACTTAAAGCAAGGTCAGGATTTGGTTCTGTCGGGAAAATGGGATATGCCTGGAAATTGATAATTTTCCATAACATGGAAAGGGGAGTGGGGACAGAGAGAGAAGGGATGTGATACTCTGTCACCACTGGAGGTAGTGAACTCGGGGGACATCTCTCCAGCAGAGTGACCACTGGTGGTAGCTGCACCATTAAGGGAGTGACCAACTGGGGATGGGACTTGCCGTCTTACCCCTGGGCCGTTGGCAGGCAAGTGGCCCCCCTACCCCAAACCCCTCTGCTCCAGCACCAGACTGGGGGGGGAGGGGAAACCCTGCTGACCCCACTGCCATGCTCCCCATCATGAGAGCATCACTGGGTCGGGCAGCACAGCCCCACTCCCCCTCACAGGACCCATCAGAGGCCCTCCCTCTTCCCCAGAATGGGGAATGCTGGCGGGACAGGCCTGCATGGCCCACCACCGGGCTACACCCCATTGCCTCCCCCTGGCTGTGCCCTACCCAGGAAGTGCTGATAGGGGAGGCATGTGCACCCCCCCTCCCAGTCCCAGGCTGATCCCCAGACTGGTCAGGGGAGCACTGGCAGGAGGCCTGTGTACTTCCCCCCTCCCCCCCAGGTTGGTAGGGTTACCAGGTGTCCGGTTTTGAACCGGACAGTCCAGTATTTGAGCTTTCTGTTCGAGAAACAAATTGGGAAAATATAAATGAGAAAATATAAATGTCCGGGAAACAAATTGGGAAAATATAAATGAGAAAATATAAATGTCCGGTATTTTCTAAATAAGATGTAATGTAAAGTGTGATGTAATGTCAAGTCTGTCCGGTATTTTTGTTGAAACCATATGGCAACCCTATGAGTTGGACCCAGGCAAATCATCTTCTAGTAGTAACATGTTTTAGTACTGTGGTGTCCAACATGCTAGCCACATCTGGCTATTTAGCCAGCTGAGTGTGGCTAGTTGGCTGGTTGAGTGTGGCTAGTTTGCTACAGCAAGGAGGTTTACAGGATCTGTTGAAAAAGGCTTTCTTTCTCGACAGATCCCCCTCTAGACTGCCGCTTTTTGCTGACAAAGTGCTGAGTCGGCCAAACGCAGTGGCCATTTTTATGCAAATTAGGCACGGGATATTTAAATCCTTGCCTCATTTGCAATGTCGACCTGCCTAATCTGCATCCCTCTGCCAACAGAGGGATGCAGTCGAGACATACCCTTAGTGTATAATTTCTAATAAAGAAATTTGTGGATCAATAATTAACCCCAAACTACTTGCAATATTAGTTCTCAAGAAAAACAGAATCAAAGTAGGTGATATGATTGCTTTAATTGGATCAGCAAATTATCTATAATACCCAAGCTTTAGCTAACTGGCTGCATAGGAAAGGTACCTTTTTGGTCTAAGTGCTCATGTAGCACAGATTATTTCTTGGTGCATTATCACATCATCTAACTTGCAGCACTTTTGATGATTGCTAAGGCAGCAGAGCCAAGACGGATCCATCCCAGAGCTTTGTGCATAACTGAGCAAATGATGGATAGCCTACAACTAGCCAAGAGTTATGAACTGTCATTAGAAACAAGGTAAACTTCCGGATGTCAAATAAATCAAAATACAAAAGAATAAGGGAGGGTCTGTTTCTGCATCACTTATACATACATACATACATATGGATTGCACCCTCAGCAAGTTTGCAGATGACACTAAGCTAGGGGGAGAGGTAGATATGCTGGAGGGCTGGGATAGAGTCCAGAGTGACTTAGACAAATTGGAGGATTGGGCCACAAGAAATCTGATGAGGTTCAACAAGGACAAGTGCAGAGTCCTGCACTTGGGACGGAAGAATCCCACGCATTGTTACAGGCTGGGGGCCAACCAGCTAAGTAGTAGTTCTGCAGAAAAGGACCTGGGGGTTACAGTGGATGAGAAGCTGAATATGAGTCAACAGTGTGCCCTTGTAGCCAAGAAGGCTAATGGCATATTAGGTCGCATTAAGAGGAGCATTGCCAGCAGATCCAGAGATGTCATTATTCCCCTTTATTCGGCTCTGGTGAGGCCACATCTGGAGTATTGTGTCCAGTTCTGGGCCCCCCACTACAAAAAGGATGTGGACGCATTGGAGAGGGTCCAGCGGAGGGCAACCAAAATGATTAGGGAGCTGGAGCATACGACCTATGAGGAGAGGCTGAGGGAGTTGGGTCTGTTTAGTCTGCAGAAGCGAAGAGTGAGGGGAGATTTGATAGCAGCCTTCAACTTCCTGAAGGGAGGTTCCAAAGAGGATGGAGAAAGGCTGTTCTCAGTAGTGACGGATGGCAGAACAAGGAGCAATGGTCTTAAGTTGTGGTGGGAGAGGTCCAGGTTGGATATTAGGAAAAACTATTTCACTAGGAGAGTGGTGAAACACTGGAATGGGTTACCTAGGGAAGTAGTGGAGTCTCCATCCCTAGAGGTGTTTAAGTCTCGGCTTGACAAAGCCCTGTCTGGGTTGATTTAGTTGGGATTGGTCCTGCCTAGAGCAGGGGACTGGACTTGATGACCTCCTGAGGTCTCTTTCAGCTCTATGGTTCTATGATTCTATGACTAATGAACTACAGAGGTGGGACAACGATGTGGCAGGAGCTATATTACTATTGGAACAAAATAAAAATAAAGGCCAAGGCACAAGAAATAACAGTGGGGACTGGGCAGCTGCAGGAAGAGGAAAACAATTTCTTTTCTCCCTGGTACCTCGCAGCAGTCTCCAATTTTTTTGGATATGAGACAATTTTGGCTGTAACCTTTCAACTTCTCCATTGCACCCTAGGTGAATTTGGAGCCTGTGGCCATAAGACTGAGAGCTACCGTGATGAAAGAGCATGTATAATGAGAACTGACTAAACAGAGCCTGGATTCCCAAAATGAATATTATGCTAAAATAACAAGCCAGATGAAATTTTTGGAACACAGAGAACTGACAGAGCTGGTAAGGTGTGAACATTATTTAACTGGACTTCAAAAAGTTATTGAAACAGTTCTGCACAAAAAACTAATCTGCAAGATTCAAGTTAGTTCAAGTTAGTTCTGGGGGAAGAGCTGCTGAAGTGGATCAGGAACTAGGTTGGGGAATAACAATGTATCAATCTAAACACTGAATTATGAATGGAGATGGCATAAAAGCCAGAAGGATAAGGATTTCTGAGTGTCCAGTTTTATCTAATTTTATTTAATATAATGTACCAACAATAACCATAACCAGTCAGAAAGCAAACTTTGAAAGTGAAGCAAGATCAGAATTAATAGGATGTATCAGGAATACGCTTAGACAATTGACTTATGCAATTGAACATATAGGTGAACTTGATACTGAACTGAGGGGAAAAGCATTTATAAATAGAAATGTATAGTATAAGGGACATATGCCCCAATTTAAAGGGGTACACAGGATTTAGCCACATTATTTCCATTAACTTGCCTGTTGACTTTAGTGGGAGTTGTATGACTGAATCCAGTTCAAATATTTGAAACTGCAGGGGGAACACAAATAAGTAAAAATGAATGAGGAAGATTGGGGGAGGGGTCAGATTATAGTTAAGTCTCACAGCACAGCACTTGGATGCAATTTAAAGTTTAAAACTGCTATACAGAAATAAAATACAATCCTGAGGATGTATATGTAGCTCTAAAAATGAAAAGGTCTTCGTGAAAATACTGTACATTGGAATACTTCAAAGGTCAAAGTTGCAGTAGGATGAATTTAGCCCATAGCCTGTACTTGATTCCAGATGAGCATTTTTACTGATTTTTAAAAATATATATATTATTATATGTCCCGATGGAGTTATTGAAAGTGTTGTTTGGGTTTGTATTTAAGCTCCGCATCAGATTCTTGTACACTGGTGATTATTAAGAGCACTCTACTTTGAAGTAAATGGATATACACCAACTGGCATGAGAGAAAAATCAGACCTTAATGGTTATAGGTAAGAGCCTGATCCACGTACATGCTCTGAATTGTGATTTCATTCGGCCACCCCAAGAGCAACTTGATAAAACCAGTTTAAGACTTCAGTGTTCTTATTACATGTGTATTTTCCCATATCACTTTACTTTCATAGTGACAGAAACAGTTGCAAGCTTATTTTAAAGCCCTCCCATAAATGCATCAAGATAAATATCAATAGATGTTTACAGCATTTGAGGTAATATAAGATGGTGGTTACATTTTGAAATTTTTCTTAGCAGTAAAACAGCAGTATAGGTAGGAGACTGCTTGTGGGAGTTTTTAATGAAGGGCAGACAGTTCTGTTTTAATCTGGCTCAGCATTTTTCCAGCTGTTTATTATCATTCTAAGAAGATACAAAGAAATTCCTAAATGTTGATCCAAAGGGTATTCTTTTTTGTAATGAACTGCTATGCCATTTGCAAGCAACCCTTGATGGAACTGTAGTGCTAACTTGGGAGGTGGGGCATATAGCCTAATTCATAGCATCCAGGAAAGCTAAAGAATTGACCTAAAGTTAATTCTTAAAGGCCAGATTTTACTTGGGCTATACAAAGGTGTGCAGTTTTGAGGGAAGGGACCTTTCTATCCCCTAAGACTGGCCTGCATAAGCACCAGACAGAATTGCAATCCATTTACTTGAGGAATGCGAGGGCTACTTTCTCCCTACTCGCGTGAGGTACATGCCAGCCCAAGGTGGGGCAGGCAGGAAGCAAGGTTATGGTTCTTCTCCCTATGTAGGGTTGCCAAGTGTCCTGTTTTCTACCGGACAGTCCGGTATTTGCACCCTCTGTCCGGTAGAAAAATTCAGAAAATACTGGACATGTACAATGTCCGGTATTCTGAATTTCCGGCGGGGCGCCGGACGGAAGCCTGGTGGGGGTGGGGGAGTGACTGGGAGGCGGGGCCGCGATTGGCGCTGGGAACCCTGTGGTCCCGTGCAAAAGCCGGGAGCGGTGGGGGCAGTGGCTAGGACTCCCAGCCACTCCCCCCACCCGGCTTCTGCACACAACCAGAGGCTACAGTTAATAAGGCCACTTTTCTGGAACTGCTTGTGTGTCTGCATCCAATGAATATCGCCACACCTCATTTGCATGCTTAATGAGCTGCCATTTTTGCGCAAGGGGTTTTGTGCAAGAAGGAGCAGTCTATACGGCTCCTTCTTGTGCAAAAACCCCTCTTGTGCAAGAGCCATTCTGCCACTTATCTTGCGCAAGAGGGGGGTTTTGCGCAAGTGTAGACTGCTCCTTCTTGAGCAAAAGCCCCTTGCGCAAAAATGGTGGCTCATTAAGTATGCAAATGAGGTGTGGCGATATTCATCTACTGCGCTCCAGCTGCATAGAAGGAGATGCTCCAGTATGAGAGATGGTGACCATTAAAGAATTATTAAAAGCAGCCAGAACTAGAACCAGACTTGCAGCCCTGTTTCTAATCACACATATTTTGGTGTGCAACAGCATGCCACTTACAGAAGTAGGGGCACTATTACGTAAAGAGGAGACCAAGTGTGGAGACCTGTAACACGGTCAGCCAGAGCTGTCACAAATACAGATATTTAAGTTTAATTAAGCAAGGCTGTATGGAGCAGCTGTTATTGTTGCGTAATGATGTGGGCTGCAGAGGTGAATAGGGTTGCCAGGTGTCCGGTATTGACCCAGACAGTTCGGTATTTTCGCCTCCTGCCTGGTAAAAAAATTCAGAAAATACCGGACACTTAAAATGTCCGGTATCTTCTGATTTTTCCCGGTCAGGAGGAGAAAATCCCAGGTGCTTACCAGGTTCCGCAGGGGAGCTGTCTGGCCCAGAGCAGGGAGACAAGATGGAGGACGGCTGCCAGCAGCCTGTTAGATCCAAAAAGCCTCAAAAGCATTTCTTAAATGGTCTCCTCCTCTCCCCCCTTTTTTTTCTCAACAGAATTTTTTCCCGGTGGTTTTTTTTTTTTGGGTGGTGAAGGGGGTGTTCGGTATTTTTGGTTAAGCCATCTGGCAACCCTAGAGGTGAAACAACAGTCATGCTCTATTTCCGAAGCCAGGGTGCTCTGGATGGCAGAGGCTGTAGTCAGCTCCCGACTCTGGCTGTGTTCTGGTCCTTTAATGCTAAAAAAATTAGCTATTAATTCTAAGCTCTCTTTGTCTTATAAAAAGAGCACTACACAGGGGTGATAGGCTTGTGTAGTAGGCCTGGTCAGTCGTGTTCCCTCTAATTTTTTCCATCCATGTGCAAAATAAGTTTTGTTATGTGCACAAAGGCATGTGAAGATGTGCACCACCAGTAGAAACACATGCTGCCAGCTTCAGGCACTGTGCTAATCAGCTGGGCAGCACTTGCATTAGGGATGTTAAATTTAGTTTAATCAGCTAATTGACTGTCGATAAGTAGGGGAGCCGTAGTGGGGTTAGCTCCTTGCCCAGAGGTAGTGGGTTTAGCTCCACATCATTTTTTTTCTGTGGGCCAATGGCCTCCCACCCAAAAAAGGTTCCCCACTTCTGCCACAAATAAAGAAAACGTTGAAACTGTTGGACGTAAATTAATATTTTACTTTATTTAAATGAAGTTTGATAAATGAACATGAGAAAGTTAAAGCGCTTCATCTGCTAAATGATTTCAATTAATATTCCCTTTCCTACTGGTTAAATTAAACCATTCTCCCTAGCTGCAGCACTAGCCAAATGGCTCGGGTGTAATTATGTAATTAACAGCACGTTTCCATTAGCAACTGGTGGTCTGCGGAAAGATCGGGGTGGGCCACAGGCCAAAAAGTTTGAGAATCGCTGGCTAAGAGGGAACACTGCCGATCACTGCCAGTTAAGGGAAGAGTGGGGGCAAGGAGAAGGGAAGTGCCACAGGACTCCATATGATGTGTGTCTAGGTCCCTGGAATCTTTAATCTTTCCCTGAATCAAGCAGCAGGAAGACATACACTAGTCCTGTTTGATTTTAGACTTTGCTTTTCCTTCCTGCCCCCTGGCCTGCTCGTGTATATGCCACCTTTTTACACACTTACCAACATGTGACTTATAACACCATCCACATCATTGCTGAATTTGGCCCTAGGAGGAGGGCTGGTGTGTAGGGTTGCCAGATGGTTTCAACAAAAATACCGGACACACTTGATATTATATCACAATCTACATTACATCTTATTTAGAAAATACTAGACATTTATATTTTCTCAATTTGTTTCCCGCACAGAAAGCTCAAATACTGGACGGTCCGGTTCAAAACCAGACACCTGGCAACCCTACTGGTGTGTATGCATTGATTTTGCTGGCATTTTCTAGACTACCAACTAAATGAATACTTTGGCTGGTGGTTTGTGTCTGGGTGATCAACAAAGGGTTTATATTTTCTGGCAACCTCATTATTAATTAGTAACTTTAACTGAGAAAGGTTCCGATTTCTCTTCCAAAGAATCTGGGAGAACCTGAATTACTTACTGTATTCTAGCAGATCCTGACTACAGATACCCTTTCCTTGGAGATGCTGACAAGGGAGAGTCAGGTTCAGATACAGTAAGAAGTGAATGACCAGAAGATCCCATGTTTTCTCGTATATAACATTATGACTTGAGACGTTCTGAGTCTCAGTGCAAGAAGGGTTATCTCTTGGAGGAGGAGTGTTCCAAACACAAATTTTTCCTGAGGGGTGAGTAGGCTGCCCCCCTTAGGTGACTCATAGACTCAGATGGTGCACCCCTCCCCCATGTTCCTGCTAAAAATGTAATTGCTAAATGGGGTGCCTTCTGGGTGGCCCTCCCTGCACCTCCCCCTTCAGGCACCAGTCACCACTGCTCCTCCCCACTTAACATGGTGAAATGTCTACCTCATTGTGCTTCTACTCAGAGTAAATGGAACATGGCAGCAGTCCATGTCCAATCATTTGTGACATTTCTTTCTGTGTTTTGTTTCTGCTGCTTTCATTTTTCATGAACATCACAAAGAATTTATAAACAGGCAGGTTATTTATAACGGCTCCTACTCCTGCTAAATTTAGTGTCATGAAGAGAAATTATATGTTTATTAATTGGTGCTCTTAAGTCAACGAGCAGTGTGTCTTCAACTCAAGAACACTCACTGACACAGGACATTACTGTGGGAGCAAATGAATTAGTGAGTGACGGAAGGAGCTAACGAACGATGAATGGCTGAATGTTCACTTGTGGTCTGTGTTTGTTTCATGTTTAAATGGCACCACAACCCATCCCTCTCTCTGGGCCAGTGTGTGCCTATCTACCCCTTGCACAGGTGAACTGTGAACAGGGGCCTTCCCCTGCACTTGTTAGGCCTGCATAAAGGCTTGGCACAAAAGCAGTCCTTGTGCTCAAGGGGGCCCCTCCACTACTGTCTCTACCCTCTCTCAAGGCAGGGAACGGGTAAAATCTTTTCCCACTCCCACCCAACACCAGTCCACAGAGGAAGGGAAGTATGTAGCAGCTCGCCCGGGAAACAACATCCACACCACACAGAACACCCTGGCATTGGTGGGGTGTCTCTGCACAGTTCTCAAAGTTTAACTAGGTTGAGAGAATTAACTACTCATCTAGTGTAGCAGGTTTTACCCACAAATGCTCAATGATATAATATAGTTGTTAGTCTTTAACGGTATGTTTACACTTGCACCCTCTTTCGAGAGAGGGATGCAAATGAAGACATTCAAAATTGCAAATGAAGCCCGGATTTAAATATCCCACGCTTCATTTGCATAATTGCGTTATGGCGCTATTTCAAAATAGCGCTATTTCGAAATAACAGACGCTGTTAAGACGCGGTTATTTCGAGAGAAAACCCTTCTCTCGAAATAACCCTTATTCCTCATACAATGAAGTTTACCAGTTATTTCGAGAGAAGGGTTTTCTCTCGAAATAACCGTGTCTTAACAGTGTCTGTTATTTCGAAACAGCGCTATTTTAAAATAGCGCCATAATGCGAATATGCAAATGAAGCACGGGATATTTAAATCCCGGCTTCATTTGCAATTTTGAATGTCTTCATTTGCATCCCTCTCTCGAAAGAGGGTGCAAGTGTAGACATACCCTAAGATGCCACAGGACTGCTCATATTCTTTAATGCTTAGAGGCAGTTCCTTCAAGTATGCATGTGGGGCCATGAAGGAAGCCTGCCTTGTTCCTGCCCTGTGGATAAGCAAAGTACAGTAAAACTCCAGTGGTCCGTCATCCAATGGTCCGGCACTCCTGATGGTCTGGCACCATCTGGAACCCAGAAGTGCTCCGGACAGCAGGACAATTGGAGCTGCTCTGCCCCCGGCCTCCCCGATTCAGCTGCTGCTGAAACTGACCAGCGGCTGACTCGGGGAAGCCGGGGGCAGAGCAGCTGGGGTGCTGCCGGTTGGTCCCGCAGCGCCAAGGGGCGCATCCCCCCCACTCCACTCCAGACCCCTCATAGCCCCCCCTTCTGATAGTCCGGCATATCTGATAATCCCTGGGTCCTAAAGGTGCCGGATTATCAGAAGTTTACTGTATTTCAGTGTCCAGGCACCTTGAATAGCACAACATTCATGTGAAAATTTTGATGGTATTTACAATGGATGCCTCTGCTGGCCCAATGTTATGCTATGACTCTTTCACACTCAGGTTTGCTCCTTAATTACTGTCTTCTGGCTCTTATTTTTATTCATTATTATATAATATTCAAGCTAACTGAACATAAATGTATCAGACCTACAGTACCCTGCACTGCCTCCTGCAGATACATGTTTATGTGCATATGGTATCACAACTAATTGCTGTACAGTGTTCTCAAATCAAGACTGAGCAGAAGCTGGATTGCTTCACCCCAGCCTTCATCTTAACTCTGACTTGCCATCCTTTCATCAACAGCAGTTCCCATTTCTAGTGCAGCCAGCTCTGTGAGAATAAGGCTCTCGCTGCAAGCTGCATGTTGCGACAAGGCTGACATGTTGACAAGAAGTGGTAGAAGATGCTGTTCAGTAAATATTTTGTTTTTATTCTGTTTTTTTCAACAGTGTAGAAACTAACGCTCCTCCAAGACACAACACAGATGGGATGAGACTAGAAGAAAGCAGAACTAAAACCTTCCTCCCCGTACCTTCAATCCCACGGGAGCCCCTCTCAGTGGACATGCCCTGATATGAACTTTGTGACTTCTCTGTGTAGAGGGGCATGTATCTGGCTGGGTGCGACTCAGACGTGAGAGAAATTTGGTGGAGCTCTTGTCTATGATGCCAGACCCTCTTGCTGGAAAATAAGGACTGTGGACTTATACAGCTAGGGTATATCTAGACTACATGCCTCTGCCGGCAGAGGCATGTAAATTAGACTACCCAACATAGTCAATGAAGCGGGGATTTAAATATCCCCGGCTTCATTAAAATAAAAATGGCTGCAGCGCTGTGCCGGCTCAGCTGATTGTCGGCACAACGCGGCAGTCAAGACGCGGATCGGTCGACGAGGAAAGCCTTTGCCGACCAATCCCTTATGCCTTGTGAAACGAGGTTTACAGGATTGGTCGGCAAAGGCTTTCCTTGCCGACCGATCCGCGTCTTGACTGCTGCACTGTGCCGACGATCAGCTGAGCCAGCACAACGTGGCGGCCATTTTTATTTTAATGAAGCCGGGGACATTTAAATCCCCACTTCATTGACTATGTCGGGTAGTCTAATTTATATGCCTCTGCTGGCAGAGGCATGTAGTCTAGACACACCCCTAGAGACAGGGCCACCAATGCAGGGAGGCAAAGGGAGCAGTTGCTCTGGGGCCCGATGATTTAAAAGGGCCTGGGACTCCAGGCCACCAACACCACCATCATAGCAGCAGCAGTGTCCGGAGCCATGGGCCCCTTAACTCGCCTCCAGAGCCCTGTGTGGTGCAGCCTGGGTGGTGCTAAGGGCATGGTGGGGGAGGCTAGCCGCCAACTCCCCACTTTGGCCCGACAACATATCCTTCCGGGGGCCCAGAGCTGAGCCCTGTCCACCTTGCTGAGGCCTGGCGAACTCTGTCGCCAGCCTTGACTGGCGACCAGGAGAACAGGTCTCTTCCTGGATTTTGCAATTAATCATGGGATAGGCTTCCAACCAGATGACTTTTTCCTACGCAATGCTGACCCTGCCCTCTTCCCTTGAATAGATGCATCAGGAACTTACGGAGTTCAAGGCCTAACCATAAGTGCTGGCTCCCAGGTTGCTGTAGGGCTGGCAAACTCATGGAAAAAAATTAATGGGTGTCAAGTTCCCCTCTTTTCCCCTCCAGTGTCCTCCACCTACCAGTGTCCCTGCTGATCAACTCTTCCCCTTCCTTTCCACTGCCTTCAGCTGCTCAGTGGCATGGAAGAGGTACTGAGAGGGAGAGGCAGGAGTGGGAATGGGCCATGCTCAAGATGGAGGTGGGAAGAGACTGGGTAGGGGCAGAAAGAAACTGGGGAGGTGGAGCTTGGAGGAAGGGGTGTAGTGGCAGCAGGCATGGGATGGGGCAGAGGGTCGTGCGTCCTCTGGGTAGAGAACAAGTTGACACCTATGGGCCTAACTGCACCCTCCTTGTGGTCTTGTTGGTACGAGAGCATGGTATTAGTGCTAGAAGTTTATCACACAGTGTGATAGGATTTCCTGAACACCAAACCATTATGATGTTTGTATCAATACAGAACAAAATCCCTCTAGCAAGCAGGAAAACTGAGTGTACATACACCTCAGACTCTTTGGCTTGTTCAGTCAAGGATTCCCATGGTGACCTCTATTAGTGCCTGCATAGCAAAATGCTGTCAGAAGTGTATTTTATTTTGTGGTTGATGAAAAGACCAACAATGTGCTAAGGTTACGGCAGTCTCCTGAAAACAAAGGGTTCTGCTGGCCTACTGGGCCAGTAAACTAATAAGCTAGTGAATTCAGATAGGTGAGAGTGAGTTTATCATTTTGTTTCAAATGAATATGACTTTCCTAAAACAACAAACACAGTAGCAGCAACTCCTAATGCCTTGTAAATATTTGCTTTGTGATTCCAAAGAAAACTATACAATTGGCATACTGCTACGCTGCACTCTTACTGCCTGATGCTTTGTTTTATGTTTCGCTGCAATTTACTGCTTCTGCATATATGTATTTTTCTGCTGTGCCTTTCATGATCAGCACTCTATCTGTTTCCTTAAGCTAGGGCATTTTTGATGAATATTGTATAGATTGTATTAAAAAAGGAAACTGAATTAAATCAGAAAAGAACACATTTTATAGACAAGGATTTCTCCCCTCCCCCAATGTTTTCATTGGTTTTCCTTTAGAGATGGTTGTTACTATTTTATTTCTGCCACATTAACCTCTTTAGTTTACAATGAGGAACTGTTCTTATTTCTCTTCTTACTTTGGTTTATATTCCCCCAAACCTTTGAATACTAGCTAACCTTTCTTAGCCTTTTCTTGGTTTGGTTTTATCCCAATGATGTCTCCTTTTCCCAATCTGCAGAGGTTAAGGGATTTTAACCTGCTTCTCTTACTCATTTCAATCAGCGATTAGCCTTATGTCCTTCCATTTATCTTTTAAGTTTTATAGTATGTTTTCAAAATGAGTTGAGTGTTTTGCTTATGCTTTTGTCAACAAAGCTAGCTTGACTGAAAATGTCTGGAGCCGAATCAAAACTTATGTGTAGAGCGCTGTATGGATACAAATTTTGTATCCCCATCTAATTTGCTCTCTGCAAAAATGATCTGTGTCTATCTGCAGATTTCCAGGGGTCTATTTATGGGAAGTGGGCTCAGAAGCTAACCTTCCTTTTTTTTAATTAAAGTAATGAGTCCACCACTTGGCTTTCATTCCAGTTTTGTATTTCCATTCATAACCCCCCTTCTATTCAGAATAAGAATTTCCTGGAGCAATGTACTAATCCAAAACAGCTCACTGACAAGCTCAAGATGCAAATTTCATCCCTTTGGCACTAACCCACTGGTCCCAACAAGCAGAAATGCATCCTAGGACTCCTGCTACGGAGCCAAAAACTTCAGACTGAGAGGAAGAGAACATTTGTCTTCCCATGATAAATGCAAATGACAAAGTTCTGTTTCCTTTATCAATCTACGGCCCTGAGTCAATGCAATAATTTAAATTTTAGTGACACTTATAAAAATCTTGTCAACAGAGCTGATTACTACAAACAGTTCTGACATTTTTTTTCCTTTGAGAGAAAATCCCTAGAATGGCTGTTTGTTCATAGTAAATGCAAAGAACCAGATTTTCAGTCTTCTCAACACAGAGCAGAGATCAGATTTTCAAAAGAGCTCAGTTCCTATTTAGGTGCTTAAACAAAGTAGTCAGATTTTTTTAAAGTGCTCAACTATCTGGTGATCAGTGAGAGCGTCTGGATGTCTAATTCACTCAGGGTATGTCTATACTTGCACCCTTTTGAGAGAGGGATGCAAATGAAGACATCGAAATTGCAAATGAAACTGGGATTTAAATATCCCATGCTTCATTTGCATAATCGCATTATGGCTCTATTTCAAAATAGCGTTATTTCAAAATAACAGACGCTGTTAAGATGCAGTTATTTCGAGAGAAAACCCTTCTCTTGAAATAACCCCTATTCCTCATACAATGAGGTTTACCAGTTATTTCGAGAGAAGGGTTTTCTCTCGAAATAACCACATCTTAACAGCATCTGTTATTTCAAAATAGCACTATTTCGAAATAGCGCCATAATGCGATTATGCAAATGAAGCGTGGGATATTTAAATCCCGGCTTAATTTGCAATTTTGAATGTCTTCATTTGCATCCCTCTCTCGAAAGAGGGTGCAAGTGTAGACATACCCTTACACTGCATTGCCCATGCCACTCAGTGTATGTGTACCTCTGTTATCCTTCCCTTAGTGCGGCAGATGATCGGGGTAGGGGAGAGAAGGGACATTTGATGCAGGGTTTTTGCTTCCCTTTGAGATTCATTCTTTTTGTTCAGTTCTACACTGTATTTACTCTTTTGGGGGAATTGTTATTGTTTGTGATCATGACCAACACCAGCAGTGACTCGTCTCTCACACAGATAAGTGTTTCGCAAGGTTGTCCATATCTGCCAACACACCTTTATGCTGCTCTGCTTTTTTACTACAGTTCTGCTCTCTCTCTGGAAAAGAGACTAGCAATTCTAAACATTACTCTGTATCCATATTACTACGTTACCACGTGGGACTCAACTGAAACCACATGAACAATTTCAGTCATGACCTAAGGCAAATCTCAACTCAGGTTTTTAAGGAGTGTTCCTTGGCCCAGCTATATTTTTTTTAAATTTGCTCTCCTAGCCATTTTTCATCTCTTCTCCAATTACCTTGTGTTTAGTGTTTCCTAAGGCTATACCGTTCCTAGACTCTTGGGGGCTACATGTAAGAAACTTCATGGGCCTCCCTGCCAGGTAATTGTAATTGCAAGGTAAGACAGAAAAATGTACCCAAACTTGGAAATATTGTCGTGCAGAATTATATGTTGAGGGGGAAAAGTTTTGATCCCAGGAGCTGTCAGTGGCTTTCAAAGTTCACTGAAGAATACAGTGAAAGCCCAAGGCTAGGAGTCAGGAGTTTCTGATCTGTATTAAGCCACTCATTTCCTGTGACTTCTCAACAACTCCCGTTGTTCAATTCAACACTAACAATGGCATTGAGGGAGCTGGAAAGATGGTAAAACAGTTAAAATGTAGCATAATTACAGTTTCTATCTTAAAAGGCTGTCAAAAGAAGAATGGGAAAAAGCATATACATTTAAACTGCTACAAGTTAGCATTGTTTTGCTAAGTAGTGGTATTTTCTAAAGAATTTATGGTTAAATATCTTGCTATCTTGAGCAAAGATTATGCATCTGATTTCCTTTACCAGCAAGGGAAATATTATCTTATTTTCTCAACTGGAACAAATCCATGCACTTTTTTTCAGGGTAGTTTCTCTTGAGTACATGCAGTACGAAGGGTTTTGTTAAGACTTAGCAGCAGTCCTACTTGTAGTGTGTGAGTATTTAACAGCTGATAATTTCCATAGAGTAAAATACAAAGAAAAAGGAAGAAAGAGATATGTAAGAATCTACTTGTTCATAGAAGGATTCAGGTTGTTTGATACAGGAAGCTAGAGAAAGGACATGCATAGTAGGGATGTTAGACAGCGTAACTGAATAGTCATGTAACCGCATCAAATATTAGTGGTTACCCAACTATTCAGTAGTCTCTGGGGGCGGGGCTGGCAGCCAGTGCACTTTCAGCCCCACTCACAGGAAGCCCCCTGCTACCTCGCGGTGGCAGGTGTGAGCTAACCTACAAGAGGAGCCGGTTTAAAAACAAACTCCCTGCGCAGACTGGCTCCCGCTAGCCACCCTGTGCTGCTGTCTCTGATACAGCAGCTCAGGGTCCCTCATGGACAGACGGCTGCCACGGAGCAGCCTCTGTCCATGGTGAGCCTGGGCCCACCACAGACAGAAGCTGCTCTGTGGGATGCTGGAGCAGCCTCTGTCTGCAATGAGCCCAGGCCCACCACAGACAGAGGCTGCTCCACTGCAGCCTCCCCTACCCCAGCCCATGTGCTGCTGTCTCTGATAGGTGTGGGTGTGGGAGGCAGCTCCACCTGCCCGCTCCCTCTGGCCGTGGAACTGGCATGTGCAGAAATCTGGCTTAAAAGCTGGCTCCTCATGCGTATTGGCTCCCCCTCCCCTCGTCTTGCAGTATTGGGGGGGGAAAGGGGGGGAGATGCATGTAGTCGACGGAATTAACCAATAAGCCTAGATATATCAGTTAATCCTCTAGTCGTCTACATGTTGACATCCCTAAGGCATCGTAGAATGCAGTTAAATACTTCACTTTCTGTCCCAACAGGCCAAATTCCACAGTAGTTGTGCAGATTAATTTTAAAACCCATGTTTAGTGACAAAACTTACACTACTACAGAGTATGCTAGGGAAGGCGCTCCATTACCTCTCAGAAAGGAGACAGAACTGCTATTTTGTTAGGTCCTGTTGAGCTGCAACAATTTCTGACCTTGCAAGATGGAATGAATTTTGTGTGTGTGTATGTAATTATTACTAATAGAAACTTCCTATAGAATGGGTGGAACTGTTCTGCTCCATGAATATTTCTGACCATATCCACTGTAATATAAGGCATTGCTGGCGAGACACACAAATAAACACACTCCCGTTGGGGGTTGCTGACTGTCCTAGTTTTGCCAGAAGTCTTCCAGAATCGGACTTAATTTCCTGAAGGCTACTTCAGCCAATCCGGGAGATTTTAAACTGCTAAAAGTCCATTGGCGCAGCAGGGCTAAGGCAGGCTCCCTACCTGACCTGACTCCATGCCTCTCCTGGAAGCGGCTGGCACGTTCCTGTGACTCTTATGTGGGAGGGTGGGGGTCTCAGCAAGCTCCCCATATCCCAAGTGCTGATTCCGCAGCTCCCATCAGCAAGGGACCTGAACCCCTTGCCTCATCCCAGTGAAAGTGAGTGTAGGTGGGAAAGAGTGAATGGAGGAATGGAATGATCTGGGGCAGGGCCTCTGAGAAAAGGCAGGAAAGGGGCATGGCCTGACAAAAGGGGTGAGGTAAGGAAGTTTGGGTTTGTCTGATTAGACAGCTGGCAACCCTACTGCCCCCTGACTACTGTGATCCATGCAATGCACAGGACTGAGACTACAGGATTCACATGTAATGTATTATGAGTAATATGGTATCACTGTCATGGACTAGGATCCCAATGTGCAAGGTGCTGAATGAGCACAGAACAAAAAGAAAGTGTGTCCCAAAGAGCTCACCCTAAGAAACTGTGGTTCCTGTAACAGTAAGCATGGGTCTCCTGCCACAGCAAGTCTTAAAGATAGCTAGGTATCCACTGAAAACAGTCTGAGCCCCTGCAAACCTCCAGCAACGTTTTCTGGAATACATCTCAATCGCCTGCCTGTAAGTCTGCTCTGATGCTAGACAAACACCTTGAAAGATGAACTTAGGGACTCAACCTTTCTCAATCCCTCTACTGATTGTTTCCCAGATCCTTCCTCACCTATTGCAAAAATCTTCTAAGCTTCCCAGTAACAAATTTCCTGATTCCCTTCCAGGCTAACAAAGCTCTGCCTCTATTACTAGCAAGCTATCTTAGCCACCCCACTGCTAACCCTTCCACAGCCCCTCAAAGAACATGATACTATGTGGGCTACCATAATCTGCCTGTCCTTATTCACAAGGGGTCCTCTGAAATCTGGGTTACAATTTGTAGGAAATAATGCTACCGCTCCTCATTTACAATCTCACCTGTAAGAAAGAACAGGCGCTGCCATGATACTGTTGTAGCTGGAGTAGTAATACATTTACATGCCAGATGTGCTAATCACCATTCCAGAGGACGTGTGTCCATGCTGCTGACAGGTTCTGTTCAATAATGATCCAAAGCAGTGAGGACCAATACACGTTCATTTTCATCATCTGAGTCAGATGCTACCAGCTATAAGCTGATTTTCTTTTTAGTATTTCAGGTTCAACACTCCTTGTTGGAGTGTTGCTCTTTTAAGACTTCTGACAGCATGCTCTACCTCTTGTCTCTCCAATTTTGGACAGCACTTCAGATTCTTAAACCTGGGGTCAAGTGCTTTAGCTATTTTTAGAAATCTCAGAATGGTACATTCTTTACATTGACTCAATTCTGTTGTGACAGTGTTGCTAAAATGAACATGTGCTGGGTCATCCTCCAAGAAATGACATTAAATATATGACAGAATGCAGGTAAAATGGAAGAGGAGACCTATAATTCTCCCCCAAGTAGTTGAGTAACAAATTTAACTAACACTTTTGGTTTTTTAATGAGCACCATCAGCAAGGAAGCATGTCCTCTGGAAAGGAGCCAGAAGCATGAATGGACATATGAAAGTTTAGCATATTGGGCACAATAAATACCTTGCAACACCAGCTACAAAAGTGCCATGTGAACACCTGTTCTCACTTTCAGGTGATGTTGTAAATAAGAAGCAGGCAGCATTATTTCTCATAAATATAAACAAACTTGTTTGTCTTAGTGATTGGCTGAATAAGAAGCAGAACTGAGTGGATTTGTAGGGTCTAAAATTTTATTTTTGAGTTCAGTTATGTGACATTGAAATCCACATTTTTAAGTTACACTTTCACAGGATAAAGAGATTGCACTACAGTACTTGTATGGCGTGAACGGAAAAATACTATTTCCTTTATCTTTTTACAGTGCAAATATCTGTAATAAAACAAATATAAAGTGAGTACTGTACACTTTGTAATCTGTGTTGTAAATAAAGTCAGTATATTTTAAAATGTGGAAAAACATCCAAAATATATAATTCCTTTCAACTGATGTTCTATTTTTTAAAAGTGTGATTAATCACACTTTTAAAAATCATCTGCTATTGAGAGCCCTATTATTTAGTCAAAGCAAACGAAAGACAATAGCTTTTTAACCTATCATCTTTCTCACAGCCAAATCCTAAAATCTTGGCTCAGTCTTTACTCAGGCAAAGCTCTCACTGATCTTAGGGAAAGTTTTGTCTGAGTACAATCTTTGGGATATGGGATGTGATCTTGCTGCTTGAAGTTCTCCTCAGCCCACTGCTTTGGTGGAAGCTGATAATACACATCCCCTTGCAGGATTGGGCCCTGAAGCCCAGCATCTGCTATCTCAGACCAATGAATCCTCTGTACTTTCATCATTACATCACTCTCTCGTGCCTGCCTGTCTCAGACAAGCACTTCCTGCAAAGTATACATTTAAAAGGCTGTGTCTACACTGGCGCGATCTTGCGCAAAAGCGGCCGCTCTTGCGCAAAAACTTGCTGCCTTTCTACATGGCCGCATGTTCTTGCGCAAGTAAACTGACATTCTAATGTATGAAATCAGGGCTTCTTGCGCCAGAACTCTGACTCTCCCGCTCAGGAATAAGCCCTTTTGCGCAACTGTTCATGCACAAGAGGTCAGTGTAGACAGGCAACATGAATTTCTTGCGCAAGAAAGCCCAATGGTTAAAATGGCCATCGGAGCTTTCTTGCTTGCGCAAGACAGCGTCTACACTGGCATGGATGCTCTTGCGCAAAAGCACATCTCTTGCACAAAAGCACATGCCAGTGTAGACGCTCTCTTCTGGAAGAGTTTTTGCAGAAGAACTCTTCTGCAAAAGAGTTTTTGCCTGAGAACGCGCCAGTGTAGACATAGCCTTATAGTCTACCCTTTTCATTGAAGTCCTGGGGTGTTTTGCACAAAAGGTTGAGGGAACAGGATGACCTTTAGTCTCTTGGTAAAGGACATTTGTTCCTTTTCATGACTGAGAGTGCTAACTACAAGGAACAGAGCATTTCTGTGCCTTAAGAACTGATCTGGGTGCTCAAATACATGCACCTGAGAACTTAGATGATGGTTGCCAGTGATGACTAATGACTGGGAGATAGATGAGTCCCAGCTGCACCAAGTTAAGAACTTATCAAGGCAAAGGAAAACTTTATACAAGGTATAGCAGAAGCTCAACTGAGTGAGTAGTGTTGACTCTGCTGGTGACTAAGGACAACCTGAGGTATGTTCATGGTTTATTTTTGCTCTGGTTCTTTTCCCCCAAAATTGGGCAGGGAGAGAGGAAATGATTAATCTTCTTCTTTCTCTGATAGACTGGAAAACCTATTGTTAATTATACACTGACCCAGCTGTTGAGGCCCTTTGAGTATTGACAGAAACAGAGGACAGTAAAACATGAGTTAAGAGTCAAAGGGAGGTAAGGGTGGCTTAATAGTAAAAGTGCTCCCTTCAGATAATGCCTTTTATATTGCTTTGGAGTAGTAGGTCAGGGCCTCCCCATTTTCTGTAGTTAACATAGTTTCTTGCAAAGTTGTGTCTTAGCAAAATGTAAGGGTGGCAACTACTAATCATAGTTTTGCCATGGCAGCAAAACTAGGATGCTAGTGCCTGGTCTGCCCCTCTTGTGTGGGAGGTGATAACCACTCCTTGAGTCATATGGGAGTTACTATTTCCCCACTTTTTCTTTTCTTGTAATACTTTAGCATCCTCTTCACGTCAGTGGAGGAGGAATTTTATTGTTTAAAATCCCAGCCCAAAAGCGGGCATGATGCTTCTGTATTTGGATAACTTTTTTTTAAAATAAATTTAGGCTGCGTCTAGACTGGCATGAATTTGCGCAAATGCTTTTAACGGAAAAGTTTTCTGTTGAAAGTATTTGCGCAAGAGAGCATCTAAATTGGCATCTAGATTGCGCAAAAGCATCCATGGCCAATCTAGATGCGCTTTTGCGCAAGAAAGCCCCGATCGCCATTTTAGCCATCGGGGCTTTTTTGCGCAAAACAAAACTGAGCTGTCTATACTGGCCCTTTTGCGCAAAAGGACTTTTGCCCGAACGGGAGCGTCTAAGTATTTGCGCAAGAAGCACTGATTTCTTACATTAGAATGTCAGTGCTCTTGCGCAAATTCAAGCGGCCAGTGTAGACAGCTGGCAAGTTTTTGCGCAAAAGCGGCTGCTTTTGCAGAAAAACTGGCCAGTCTAGACACAGCCTTACTGTCTGCTCCTTTACAAGGAGACTCTACAGAGCTGTTATTGCAGAATGATCAATATGGCTTCCCCCTCATTTCTCCCCACCCCTCACAAACTCAAAAAGCTTTGTATGTGGATGTCCAGCAGTGATACAAATGGACTTGTAGCTAAGGCTGGAAGGATCTAATGCATTTCATGTGTGACAAATACACCCACACTTCTCTCTGCCCCCCCCCCCCCCATGCCACAGCTCTGCTTGCAGCTATTTTCTTAGCACAACTGGGTTCATCCTTGTGCCTCCTGTTCTTTTTGATACTGAACTTTTTTTTTAACCTTTGCTTTTTTTCTGCATCTGCCTCCTCCTTTGGATTCTCTACCTTGTCAGATCAGATTTTCTTAAGATTCTTTTACATTACCAAGCTGGATTGAGAATTACATTCTTGCTCAAAATTGTAGCTGAAATAGGACTTTTTATTTAAACATGAGTTGGTAGGGAATAAGGGTGGCTACTATCTCAGGTGGCTGGGGTTGGTTCCAGGTCCTCAGTCAATGGAACACATGCTCACTACT
Source organism: Pelochelys cantorii (assembly GCA_032595735.1). Taxonomy (NCBI): domain Eukaryota; kingdom Metazoa; phylum Chordata; order Testudines; family Trionychidae; genus Pelochelys; species Pelochelys cantorii. Next base: position 27,274,735 of record CM064339.1, read on the forward strand.
ATAAATACACAGTGATATTCAAAAGCCAGACATCATGGCCTGGATAAAAAACAGGAGAATACAGACAAGAATTTTGGTGCTTTGCATATATATGTCGTCTTATGGGTGGAGGACAGGAACAGCATACAGAGCTAAATCTTTTGAGGTATTGGGCACTGCAGCCACACTTCCCGGTGATGCAGAAAGAAGCCGAGTACACGTGAGGATTTGACCCCAAATTATAAGGGTCTCAAAGACCACTATGGCTATCCAGAGTGAGAGTTCAGTGCATAATTCCAGCTAATATATCTTGTTTTTACATGTGTGGTGCCACCACATCAACCTTCCTCAGGAGCCTATTCCTATGCCTAATTTCTCTTATGGCAATTAGGAACTTATGCTGGTATTTGTCTTAAATGTTTCCTGGCTCTTTCATTGTTGAGGCTCTCACTATTTGCATATTTGTAGAACCGTAGCTTATTCCTATTCTAAATGGGTCCCTCTGTACCAATACATTGTAGTAACTATTGGCAGAGATACCATCTCTGATGGACACCACTGTCTCTGATTTTATAAAAATAGCAAAACAGTTTTCTCTTCTCCTTCCTCCCCTTTTTAACCACAGTCTGGATTCGCAGTCAATTAGGTCTGACACTAATGACACACTGGGCAGGAGGCGGTTTGTGTTCCCACTCCCTCTTTCATTGGTCTGCTTCAGTGACTGATATGTTGCCTGTGCTTTAACAAAGGGTTCACAACAATTTCCCTTTAGCCTGGGATAAATCCTAGTGTCCCTAGGGTGTGAGTGCATAGACAGCAGAGCTAATGGGCTGGGGAATGTATTCCTTTGTTTCCTCATTTAAAGAAAAATGCTTTTGCCACCTTCATTGGTTATGGCTTGAGAGCGCACTGGGCAAAAACCTTGTATTAAGTTTACTTGTTGGAAATGTTCATGCATTGTTCCTGGAAGTTGCATGGAGAATACTGAACTTAACAAACCGTTAAACTTGTATAACTGGAAGAGGTGCCTTTATATGTATGCATGCTGTCTGTGAACACTTTTTTAAAAGTACCTGCCATTTGGAATGATCTGGTCCATTTTCAAAATGAGAGTACTGTTAAGTACTTTGAGGAGCCTTTGCCCTAAGACCTATTTCGTTGGGGTGACTTAGAAATGCCCTGGTGGGGGGAGGCTGACTTTCTTTAGAGAGGCAGAGAAACATTCCTCCTTCTCTTCAGGTTGCTAGTGGTATTCTAGTGGCTCTCAAACTGCGGGTTGGGATCCCATTTTAGTGGGGTTGGTAGGGTCCGCATTAGACTTGCTGGGATACAGGACTGAGGGGAAAGCCTGAGATTCACCTCCACAGAGCTCAGGCTCTGACCACTTCTCCCCCACCCAGGGTCATGTACTAATTTTGTTGTCAAAGAGGTTCATGGAGCAGTGAAGCTTGAGAACCCCAGAGATACATTCTCCCATAACAACATACGGTATCTGTGACAGCTTAGCATCTCCACTCTAGCTTTGGCCGATTTATTTTATTTTATTTTTTCCTCTAAAGGTGCTAAGCCATGTCCCTTGCCGGTGCTCAGTCCCTCTACATATCTATGTATGTCTATATTATAAGAAAACAATTGGTCAAATGCCTGATAGTTGTTTCCTGAAAGAGGCAATTTTAAGTACTGAATTCCTTGTCCTGAATGCAGAGACCAAGTAGAAAGTGCACTCTGCTGCCTTCCACCATCACATTTTTTTTTTCAGTTGTAGCCATTTCCAGCTCAGTCGGGGCATATGTTTAAAAAACAAAAATCACTGCCTCCGACGTTTGATATGTCAGTGAATGAGGAGTGAGCGCATGACACTATAGGCACTGGTTTTACACAACCTGTCTGTCATGTAGACTCCATGCTATCATTCCGGTACCAGTTTTATTCATTGGCATTCTCACAGCCGCGTCTAAGAGGGAAACTGGTGGAGAAGTGGGACAAAACCAAAATGGAAACAGTGGAACAAAACACAATGGAGTGAGTAGTTATTACCATGAAAAGTGTTTTGGGCTCTGAGGCTATGGCTACACTGCAATTTTTTTTCCAGAAGAAAAAATGCAAATCGTGCTCGCATTTGCATATCTTCTGATTCTTTTTGTGGAAGAGGTTTTGCTGCTATTTGGCCCCGTATAGATGGGGCCAAATATTGGAAATACCCCTTTTTCGCAAGACTCTGTAAACCTCCATTTACGAGGTATAAAGGATCTTGTGAAAGAGGGTTTTTTTCCAACATTTGGCCCCGTCTACACAGGACCAAACAGCAGCAAAACCTCTTCCACAAAAAGAATCGGAAGATACGCAAATAGCGCTCGCATTTGCATGTCGTCTTCTGGAAAAAAACAGCAGTGTAGCTGTAGTGAGAGAAATTCCATAATAGTAAAGTACAGAACACCTCTGCCAGCTCTCTGACAGTGTCACCAGCTGCTTGGTAATGCAATTAATTGATCCTACTATAGACATGCCCTACTAATTACACATAAAATAGTTTTCTTGTGAGTAACACTCGGAGGGTTCAGTTGATGTTTGCTGTCTTGTTTCACCTATGTACAATACATTTAATTCTTCCTTCCTTTGGAAATAGGGATGCCAACATAAACAGCTCTTACTTTAACATGCTTCTTAGTGAGCAGAGAACTGAGCATTTCATTACGGCCAGAGCAACCTTCGGGTATCGGTGTCCCTCTACACTCTTTGGGAGGGTTGGAAGAATGACTTGGTATATGTATATGATCATAGATCCACTGGCTGTACCTTCCCCAATACACCTCTCGTTATTCTCACTTGTCCAGCCTTCCCACTAAGCCAGCTTCTGACAAGAGTATTTAACAGTCCTCAATAAGTCTGTTCTCACACCACCCCTGTGAGGTAGGGAAGTGCTAGTGTCTCCATCTGTGAAAGAGGAATAATGAGGCACAGAGACTAAATGATGTGACCAAGGTTAGATAGGAAATCTGTTCAAGAGCAGGGACTCAAACCCAGATCTGGTAAGTCCTAGACTACTGTTCAAATCTCTGGAACAATTTTTCTCCCACAGCTCTTCAGAGAGGCTCCTCTCTTTTTACTTTCCATCCATGCTATAATAGACTAAACATACTCTGTGAGACCCAGAAGTGCAGGCAAGCCCTTGTGCTAGTAAAGAAAATCCCACCTCCCACAATGCAGTGTTTGGACCTTCTGTACCAAAGGATTTTGGCTTGAATACTTAGTCTTATGAAGTATGGTGATATTTGCCCTTGTGCAGAGGGCTAACACCTGAGCTATGTACCATTGAAGGCCCACTTAAAGTAAGTCCTATTAGGGGTTAAGTGCTGTGCTAACCTTTTGCTGGTCTTCTGCTGAGGGGAGAATGTCATTCTAGAAGCACAAAAGCAAGGATTATAAAAACTAAATTGTAAAGGTATTATTGTAAGCAAAGATGGGAATAGACTTCCATTCCTATTATGTTGCCATTTTTCTTTCTGTAACTACGGGGGGGGGGGGGGGCAGGAGGTAAAAACTGTCAACGTTCAATATATTTGACCTATTTTATGCAGAAACTCTTCACTTGTGACATCCCATAGACTCAGTGAAGCTGGTAAAGGCTGAAATTCAATCTCTCCACACAGCAGTCACACTCATCGTGGCTATGATGAGAATTATATCCCAAAGGACATTCACTTTCAAAAGCATCTGCTTGGATTTTTCTCTTAAGGAATGCCATACTGCATGGCAAAAAAATTGAACCACAGCCGTCTCTTGTTTGGGGACTAGAAAAAAGACAGTTGTTCTTTCCTTCTATCCAGTCAGTTCATCAAAACTATAGAAAGAGTAACTATATGACCAATAATTGTGTTCCTAAATGCACAGACTTGTGATGGAACTGCTGACTACTGGTATTGCACAGTCTGAAAGGAAGAGACCTATCCTCTATGGACTTTTGGTTTCTTTTGATTTGAACCCAGTTATTTCTTGATGTAACAATCAGTAAAGCTTTTAATAGTATTTTTTCCCCTCCCCTTTCAGTTATACTGTCCAAGGACCCCTTGCAGAGCAACTTTGGCTCAGATGGGAAGATATTAATGCAGTCTTTGTCCTTTCAGGGAAAGACTCCTAGCAGAAGGTCAAAACCCTCACCATGAAATCTCTCTTTATTTGTCTAGCACGTAGCCATATATCTGCTCCCTTCCAGGAGAAAATGGCAGTAAGACTTTTCTAGTACTAACTTTGCTTCATCTAACATTTTGCATATTACAGAACCAAAAAAGTATATTACGGATTTTACAACTGCATAGTCAGAATCAGATTACGATCTGTTACTTTGAATTCAAACGAGTGTAACTTCATTGACCTCAATATTGTTACTCTAGATCTTCATCATTGTAACAGAGATCAGAATCTGACCTTAGTTCTCTAACTTCTTTTCAGAAACATTCATTAAAAATAAACTTTAACTGACATAATGCTGATGTTTATTTGACCTGTTTGAAATAGAGATGAAATAACCAGTTCTGTTTTTATTTAAAGGCTGCTGCTTTTTATACCAAAAGATTGCAACTTCTATTAACCATGCATTTAAAAAAAACTGGACTGTCTGCCCTCTTTAAATTCAAATTAAAATATTGATATTTATAATCATGTAAAATGCCAGCATACCCAGGAAAGGTCTTGTGTGACAGATTTAATTGCATTTTTACTCCACATCTTTAAACAGGGTGATTTACTCCCAGTCCAGGGACATACAAAGTAAGCGAGGCATGCATTTAACTATTTTAAGGCTAATTTAAACTCCTAACAGCTGGTTTTAAATGGTAAATTATTTGGGGAACTCACTTTTCCTGTTGTCTACTTGTCATTGTTGTGAAGCTTCTGCAAGAGTTGACATTTTTTTCCACCTAAAAAATTTAGATTGTTCTACATCCTTCTTAATGAGAAGCTACAATAGGCCAAAAACCATAGTAATTCTGAGATTTAATAAAGAGCATTGGTAATTTTGTCTGAAATGCCTGATTGCTGGAACCTTTGGGTCTGATTTCAGAGTCTAAGTGCTTGAAATGTCCACTGATTTCTGTGGGAGTTGCTTTGCTTAACATCCTGCAAGATCTGACCCTAGCTAAAAGGAAATCCTAATTAAAGCATTTTACAGGTGGGATCTCCCTAGTCTGGCACCCTCAGCACCCGAACCATAAAGTTTGCAGGAGCAGGTGGTGTCAAGGCTCCCCTCCTGGATGTTGGCCCTGCTCCCAGTTGCCGGGCTGCTGCCCCTAGCCCTGCTGGGGTTGTGCTCCTGTCTGGTGCCAGAGCAGTGCTCCTCACCACTGGGGTGCTAGTCTGGGCTGCTCTGCCAGTCACCAGAATGGCGTCTCCATTTCCAACTGTGCTGGTCCCTGCCAGCCCCACTACCTCCGGCCCAGGTAGGGCAGCGCTCCCAGGCACTGGCCCTGCTGCCTTTGGCCCAGGAGGAATTGCATTCCTGGATAGGGCTGTACTCCCCACCACTGGCCCCATTCAAGGCTGTGCTTCCCACTGTGCCGGCTCCACCACCAGTCCAACCCCTGAACCTGGTCAGCTGAAACTCTCTGGACCAGCTGGACCACGTTTGTTGCCAGACCACAGAGTCCTAGATTTCAGAGGTTTAACCTGTACCAGTCAAAGCAGAAAAAAGGTCATTTCCTCCCTTTTGGACAAACTTTCAACTGGCCTCTAACGCTGCACACACCAATTCCAGACGCTCCTGTGTAAATCAGGTTTGTACCTCATGACTGACTGCCCATATGCCTGTGAATGTGGAGTCCTCATTGAGGCTGTGACTGAATGTGTCTGTAAGACCTTGTCTACCCTACCATGCTAAAATGATGTAAGTTACACTACTCCAGCTTTGTGAATAAGGTAGCTGGAGTCAGCACAGTTTAGGATAACTAACTGATGTGTGCTCCATGCTATATTGATGGGAAACGCTCTCCTATTGACTTACCTTAATCTTCTTGTTCTTATGGGGTGCTGGCATGGACCAGAGAGTGCCCTGGGGTCAATTTAGTGAGTCTAGTGTTGCATGGATCACAGCAACGTCAATCCCTGGTAAATGTAGACGTTACCTTAGTAAAATGAGGAATGCAACACTCAAGTCAGTGCCATCTCAAGTGCCCTTAAGCACACAATCCAATTTTCTTCCTGTTTTGAGCATGTTGATGTGCATGGAGTTGCTTCCTATTATTAGTGATGGTATTTTTCACTACTTTTGGGGCTCTCATTAGGTTTTTTGAGTGCTGTATTTGATTTGTGACTCTCTGAATTAAAACCTTGTTACCACTGTATTGAAGCCAGGAAATGGAAAACATCAGATCTTTCTTTGCTGAATAAAGCATATGTTTCCTTAGCCCCAAAAACTAAAAGTGGGGACAAAAATAAGACAGACTATGCTGTCACAGAGCAATGTATGATTATATTTGATGTTGGGGCAACCCAGCATATGTGATGCAGCCTCAAGCTGTGCCTGGTATTTGAGCGATATGTACTGAATTATAGATTAGAGAACTGGAGCTCTCTGTAAATTACTGTCTAAAATGCCACTGAATGATATAAGGGTTTGTGCAGAATATGAGCAGATGAACCCATCATAGGAAGGGATGGAACTGCTAATGTAAACCAGCACTGCTGTGTATAGAAAGGGTGTGCATGTGAAACTAGGTTAGGCAAAGAAGTTTGGACTGGGTATTCATCTAGTTTTTCCCCAAAAAGACTTCCTTAGGTCAGACTTTGGTTTAATCAGAATTAGGTAGCCATTTTTTTTAGCACCACTGCCTAAAATACCCCAGAGAAACCTGAGAAGAGGAGGTGTTGAAAAGCAGGGCAGTGAGAAGAAAATTTTGTAAATGAGGTGGAGAAGGAAACTGAGCAGCACCTTTTTATTGTGAGCCATTTCTATAGGCTTTGTCTCCACTTAAAAGTTTAAAGCACAGCTGTGGCAATGCTTTAACACAGCAGCGTGGTCATGGCAGGAATGCTGGGAGAGAGGGGCCCTGTTATGGGTGGTGGCCACGTCTGAAAATCTGTCAGTGGTTGAACGACAGCCACTTCTCCCTTCCTAAGTCACTGAGATTCTGTGGCAATACTGTCCGAGGTGGTGTTAGGTGGGCATAGATAACATGCTAGCTGAAGTTCATACAGGTGTCCTCTCCAGCTGAAGAGCTGGTTTTCCAACAGTTCTTGTTGTTAGCAACACCTTCATACACTGGCAGATGCCGGATGTGGCAACTGCCTTGCTTGAAACTCTTTGGCTTCGCTTTTGAGACTATTGGGGAAACAACAGATGCTACAGGTTGAACCTCTCATTTGGGATTCCCAGGTCTGGCAACATCCATGGTCCAGTAGGACCATGGATGTTGCTGGACCAGAGACACCTGGTGGAAGGCCAGAGGCAGGAGCCCTGTGGGAGCCGGTGGCAGGGTGGCTGGAATGCCAGCTGGCTGCAGTGGGGCCAGGAGCCTCAGTGGTAGGACTGTGCGCTGCTGTAGCAGGGCTGGAGGTGTCAGGAGCCTGCTGCCCTGCTAGGGCTGGCAGAGTTGGGAACCCTGGTGGCTGAGCAGTGGTCTGCAGCAGGGGTGGGAGTCCCGGCCGCGGTACCACAGGTTGGCGGGTCTGATACTCCTGCAGCAGGGCTGGGAGCAGTGGCGATGGGGCAGTGGTTTTCTGCGGCAGAGCTGAAAGCCTTAGTGGCAGGACAATGGCTGCTGTGGCAGGGTGGGGCTAGTGGTAGGTGGGGAGCCAATCGGGAGGCCTGGCTAGGAGCAGAGCTGGGCTGAAGGGCCGGTGTCAGGGCGACCATAAATGACATGCCCTTGTCTGGCAAAATCCCTCCTTGGGGACCACTCAGGTCCCGAGGGTGCTTGGCCAGGGAAGTTCAACCTGTAGTACCCTATTGCAGTGGTGCCCAACCTTAGAACACAGAAGGGCCACATAAACCTAAGCACAACCTCGTGTTTCTACTTATTTTAATACGATTTAGGCACCTGTATTGATTTATAGTTTAGCTTGCTTCATGTGTGTTAGGTTATGTACAGTGCCATCTAGTTAAAAACAAACACAGGATCCAGTGCATAAAATGTCTCAGAATTGCAGAAAACGGGTGCTGAGAGGAATAGTAAAGAGAACACAGCGCTAATGAATCCGCAGGCATTGGGTCTTATGAAATGCTCTCGTGGCCTGTGTATGGCCTACAACTATTAGGATGGACATCTCTCTTTTACTGTGTGACACCCTCCATTCAAGGCTAACAGCACACAGAATCACAGAATACTACAACTGGAAGGGACATGGAGAAGTTGAGTCCAATCCCCTGTCCTCAAGACAGGACTGAGCACCATCTAGAATCATCCTCGACAGACGTTTGGCTAACCTGCTCTTAAATATCTCCAAGGATGGAGATTCCACAGTCGTCTTAGACAATTTATTCCAGAGTTTAACCGCCCTGACAGTTAGGAAGTTTTTTCTAACCTCCAGACTAAATTTCCTTTGCTGCCATTTAAGCCCATTGCTTCTTGTCTTAGGAGGAGTTTAAGGAGAATGATTTTTCTCCCTCCTCCTTGTAACACCATTTTAGGTACTTGAAAGCTGTTACCATGTCCCCTCTCAGGCTTCTCTTTTCCAGACAAAACAAATCCAAGTCTTTTCAATATCAGTCTTTTCCTATGGAAATACAGCGACTTCTTCCTCTAGGCAAATTTTGCTTTGTATAAGCCTTTATTACACACTTCTGTGACCTATTTATATATGTCTGTTTCATGGGGTGTTTGTTCCCTTGTGAGCTTGTTACAGAAAAAGTGCTAAAATGTAATTCTTTCATTGATCAGCATGTTTTATAGGGTGTATTTTAGTATCAAACTGATAGCTTTGCAAACAAATTTAAAAAATCCTATATATTGGAGAACCACCCCATGTTGCTTGGTATTGGATATTGACGCTTATGTAGTCAGATTAATTCTGCTTTTTATGAAGTATTTCAAAAATTGCATGTTATTTCAAGATGTACTTCATTTTGCAGATAAGTTTTAATTAAAAGGATTCAAATTGCCCTTGTCAAACATCTGAGCTTTTTAAAATTTCCATTCCTATTCCAGGATAAAGGTGCTTGGGGTGTGGGTGTGGGTGTGGGTGTGTATATAACAAAACAACAAAAAGGCCATGTGAAACCTTCACCTCTTTAAGATGTGAATATTATATAGATCTTCCTCTCTCTGTTCTTCTCCCGCCATTCCACACTCCTTTAAATGGTATCTATTGTAGGGCTTTTCTTACAGGTCCAAGGTTTGTCAAGGAGTCTCCTCCAGAGTTTGTGCTGATTTGTGGGATAGATGGTAGGGATATTTGGGCAGTGAGTAGATCTCAAAATTACACTTGACCACTTCTGCATCATTTTACTAGAGCATCTCAGCTCCACTAACTTTACAGATTGCATCCTTCTACACAATATGGTAATTCTGGCCTTTATGAAATTCTCAATTATAAACACACATTTTTGTACTCTGTGGTCCTGACCCAAAATTCACTGAGTCTAACAGCCATTGGATTAGGGACTATTTTACTATAGTGTATGCTATATGAATGCTTTCAACTCCGCTTTGTGTGCATTGTAAGAATGTTAAATATTGATTAGTTTACTAGTCGAGTAGTCGATGGAATTTCCATTGACTACTTGATAGGCACTTCCACATTCCTCCTTTGAAATGTATAAGAGCCTCAACAGGGGTTCTTGTGCATTTCAAAGTTGGAACTTTGTGTGCAGCCTGGGCCAGCAGGAAGTCCCCCTGATTCCGGGCTCCATGCGGGTGCTTCCACGAGCCAGCTGGCCCTGGGCTGCACATGACGTGCCAGCTTTGAAATGTAGAAGAGTCCCCAGTGGGGGCTCCTGCGCATTTAAAGTGGAAGCGCCTGCATGGAGCTTGTGGTCAGCGGGGGACTCAATGCCCCACTGATCCCAGGCTCCCTGCAGTGCTGCCGCTTTCAAATGCTGTGAGGAGCGGGGTCAGCTGGGGAGTCCCCAACTGATCCCAGGCTCTGCTGGCATTTCAAAACGGCAGCGCTGCATGGAGCCCAGGATCACCTGAGGGCTCCCCAGATGACTCTGGGTTCCGCAAAAATGGTGCACAGATCCCAGGATCAGCTGTGCCATGCTGCCCCTCTGAAACACTGCCATGGCGTTTCAAAGAGGCAGCACTGCACAGAGCCTGTATCCCGGGCTTCACGCAGCACTGCCGCTTTGAAGTACCCCGTCTCCTCCCCTCGCTGCCTCTATCTGATAGAGGCAGCAAGGGGAGGGAAGTGACTAATCGACTTGACTATCTGATAAGCATTTACAAATGCTTATCAGATAGTCGACTAGTCCTTAACATCCTTAGTGCATTGCAGTTCATGGTACCCAGTGTAAGTCTGGCTCCTAGTTGTTCTCAAACTTGTGGCTATATGCCTTTGTGCATGAAGTTGTGTTAACTGAGAAAACAAGTTCAAGAGACACTTCTGGCTTGTAATTAAGGACAATAGTGCACACTCAGTCCCGTTTGTGGAATAGGGTTCTGACAATTCTTCTGGCAAGTTTATGGCAACTAAATTCAAACATTAAACTGAAGTTCAAACTCCTATAGTTTTGAAATCCTAATTTAGGAATGAGAACAAAACCCAAAGGGAACAGGCTAGGATGAAGCTGTTCATCACCCATCTACTAATAAATAGTTATCACTGAAATGGCAACATACCAGTTTTTTGTCATTAAAAACGTACATTATCAGTTTATAAACAAGACTAAGCCATGCTGCAAGTACACTGACAGAAGAACTTTCCTAGGCACACTATCTATAGAAATCAATTCTTTGAATACATTTGTTGTCTTTGCTTTTACAGTAATTCTTTCTATTCCTTCCAACACTGTTTTAATGCACTGCTGGTTGGTTTGTTTCTCTGCATTTGGAAATGTTAATGCAAAGTATCTAGCCTGCAATCATGCCTCGATATTGGTGGAGTTTTTTTTTTTTCCCCCCATAGCTGCCTATGTTTAATAGGTTCCGACACTGATATCCAGCTTCTTAAGTATTCTCGGCTTTTTGGATTACACTCCCCTTTTTCAAACGTGGCATTTTGTTGCAGAACCTTTCACAATACATTAGCTAAATGTTGTTATGAGCTAAATTATTCATTCCGCTACTACTCTTTGCTACTACTCCTGCTTGAAATCCACCTGCAGTATAAACAACGGACTCAGACATAAATAAGCCTACCAAACACCCATATTCATGCAGCCTTAAACTCAGAACAAATCTAATGGGAAGTGCCCTATGTAGTCTGTGGAGAATGATGCAATAGGAAGGTGGATTTTACACTCAAAGACATTATCCTCCCATGAAAGAGAAAACTGAAGGGTAACTCACTTGAGCATGTTAGTTTGATGGACATGTAGTCTCTGCCACAGTCCTTCTTGTAGTGACAGCGCAGCCAGTTCAGGAGGCAGAGTCCGTTGCCACACTGTAGTTCTTCTTTTTTACAGGGCAGAATGCTTTGTTCATCTGAAAGGAAGAGAAACAATGGATGACTTTGTTACTGAAGTAGGAAATGCTTGCTGCACAATGCCACAGATCTTCTGAAACTCTGTCTTCCTCTTAGCTGTCTTTAAAAGCTCTGTGAGAGTGAAAACAGATTTGTCTGTTCTTTGTCAGATAGCATAAGGCAGCCTCCAACTCAGACCAAAGCTTGGTATATCGTTAATCATTTATACAGTGCTGTAGATCTATGTAGCACTGCACACAGGGAAAATGTGCAAAACACGTTACAGACGGTAACATTTTCAAGAGCATAGGCATTAAGCCAATTCTGAAAACGGGATGTATTTTCAAAAAATTACCTGCAGTATCTGTCCCAGTCTGTATCAAAAAGGATGACAGAAAAGAGGATACACTTTTAACGATCTTGACTTCCACTGAGAGAGCCGTGGATGGGAACTTATCACAACTCGTTTCCAGTTGAAAAAAGTGAGGATGGGGACTGAATCTCACTGTGTGGGCTGAACACCCTAAACATCAGAAAAATGTGAATTTGGATAAATGCTAAAAGAGCATCATTTGGCTTCAGAGCTTGTTAGGACAGAGCAGGGTCTGACGTAGCATGCTCAAATGCAAGGCTGAGATCTTTTTCTGCTACCATATGTGTAATGGGGGAGAATGAAGAAGAATCCACTCACACCTCCCCAGGACCATCTCTGATCACTGAGGAGGAACATAATAGCTAACCATCCCACCTCTGCATATATAGGGAAAGGTTAAATAGTTATCCCATGACACAACTTTTGATCTTGGCAAGCTCCTCATCCCATCATCTCAGTGGGGGCAAGAATAACTTTGGGCATGTCTACCCAAACGTGATTCTGGGATGCATTAACAGGAGTGTTGTGAGCAAGACACGAGAAGTCATTCTTCCGCTCTACTCTGTGCTGATTAGGCCTCAGTTGGAGTATTGTGTCCAGTTCTGGGTACCACATCTCCAGTTTGTCCACATCTTTGAGAAGAGCCACAAGAATGATTAAAGATCTAGAGAACATGAGCTATGAGGGAAGACTGAAAGAACTGGGCTTGCTTAGTTTGGAAAAGAGAAGATTGAGAGAGGACATGATAGCAGTTTTTGAGTATCTAAAAAGGTGTCAATGAGGGAGAAAAATTGTTCTCCTATCTAACGATAGGACAAGAAGCAATGGGCTTAAACTGCAGCAAGGGAGACTTAGGTTGGACATTAGGAAAAACTTCCTAACTGTCAGGGTGGCTAAATACTGGAATAAATTGCCCGGGGGGGGGGGGCGGGTTGTAGAATATCCATCTCTGGAGATATTTAAGAGCAGGTTAGATAGACATCTATCAGTGATGGTCTAGATGGTGCTTGGTCCTGCCGTGAGGGCAGGGAACTGGACTTGATGACCTCTCAACGTCCCTTCCAGGCCTCGTATTCTATGATTCCACACTACAAGTGGCACAGCAGCTATAGTGTAGACCATGGGTTCCCAAACTGGGGGGTGTGAAGAAATTCTGGGGGGGGGGGGGTGCAAGGTGCCCCAGCTCCCCTTCCCCTATTAAGTTTTGCTGCCCCATTTTGGGGGAGGGGGAGGCATGTGAAGGTTTTTCTAAAATCAAAAAGGGGGGCATGATTCTGAAAAGTTTGGGAACCACTGGTGTAGACTTTCTACAGCAATGAAAGGATTTTTTTGTTGATGTAGTTGATCTACCCTTCGAGAGGCGCTAGCTAGGACAAGGGAAGAATGCTTCTGTTGACCTAGCTGCATCTATAGTGGGAGTTAGGTTGATGTATTTGTTCCACAGTGTGCAACACTTTTCACAGTCTTGTGTGAAGCAGCTAGGTTGCCCATGAGTCGTAGATGTGGACAAGGCCTTTGTTTCCTGTCACTATGAAGAAGCAGGAGTTGGGTTAATAACAGGCCCCTAACAATTCTGAACCATTCATTCATGTGGACTTGAGATGAAGAAATGGGGTAAAAGCTTGGGTCAGCATCTATTGTTCCTGAAGATGGTCATACATCCCTAGTCTGAATATTGAGCTGTGTAACTACAGCTGAATGACTACTGCAGAAGCAACAAATGCATGTTTATCCCCACAGTGGGTTTTTTTTTTAAACTGGATACTCACAAACAAGCTTTTGAATAGACACTAGCTCACACCACTGTTTGGGGGGCAGGTGCTCTTCCTAACCCTTTTTGTGTGCACAATCAATGTTTGTACTCAGGTGAAAGTTATTTTCCTGTTCCTGAAAAGTTACACATTCAGAACCAATACTAAGTGATGTAGATGACCAGTCACACCCTGCTAATGGTGCTGAAGAGACTGTTTTGAGTTTATAATCTATCCAAATTCTTGGTTCATACCTGGTGGAGCACAAATAGATTCACAGAAATCAAGACAAGTTTCCACGCAATTCAGGAACAGAGAAAAGGAGCAATATTTGTCAGAATTATGTGCATAATTTGACCAGCTGTACTACCGAAGCGGGACTTATTTTCATTGACTAGCAGGAGAATGTCTGAAAAGTGTACGTAATACTCACATTTTGGCAAAAACACTGGGAAAAGAGGTACCTAATTTACCACTTAACTGCTATCCATTATATCTCACTGCTAAGAGAATTAAATATTAGGATTCTAATGTTTAGTAATGAAGAGCAGTAGGAATAAAAAAACACCACAGCGTTCACTTCTAATGCCTATCCTGTACCCAAACGCTGAATTCAAGTCACTTTATAACACTAGCTTTAACAACATGCCAAATAAGTCAGGCTTCGATTTGAAAAATATCAGATCCTAGAAGCAGAGGAACAGGAAACCAGTGTGCTTACTGGCATCCAGCCGAACAAAGTCTTTCGACTAAATAAGGCTTTTGTTTGCTCTCCAATATTCTTAATTCAGATCCTTTGTATCAGCTTTCATAGCAGGAAAACCATGCAGTTGAGTAATTGTTCATGATTTCCAATTCTCCACACAGCTGCTCCAGTGGAAAGTGTCAGAACCCACAAATGCATTTATAAATAGCACCAGTATTGAAAGCACCCTTTTACTGTATGTATTAGAACATACACTTGTAACCTGGCAGCAATCTACAAGGTAATAATCAGATAACGTTTTGTACTTCTAGCACATCTTGGATACTGTTTCCTGAATAGCTACAGTACTCATGGCAGGTGCTTGAAACATGAACTGTGGAAACAAGGGCATTTCCCAAATAGAAGAGAAATCACTGCAATCTAAAGACTTTTTAAAGAACTTTTTTGCAGGAGATAAAATACAGTGAAAGCTTTATCTGGCACTCATAGGTTAATTGTACATGCTGGATAACAAATCTCATTGCTCTGCCCCCACCTCCTGCTGGCAAATTTGGCTCCCAGCAGTTCAAGGCAGGTTGAAGGGGAAGGAGGCACCTTCTGATGTCACCAGCAGTGCTAGGTGTCAGAAGCCCTGCAATGGCTGGCTGGAGAGGCGGGATTCAGGCATGCATGCCTGAAGACACGGTGGTATTGTAGGAGACGGGGCAATGACGGTCAACAGAGTGCTGGATAACAAAGCTTTCACTCTACTTAAGTGCTGGCAGGCTAATGTAACTTCCAGGAGTCATTTCAGCTAGGGTAAAAGAGGGATCAGACCGACCAACTTCATACAGCTCTAAGCTCAGAAAAACTTATCAACTTTCATAGCAGGAAAACAATGCAGTTGAGTAATTGTTCATGATTTTCAATTCTCCACACAGATGCTCCAGTAGAAAGTGTCAGAACCCACAAGTGCATTTTTAAATAGCACTGGTTCTGAACAGGTGCAGGGGAAATAATGATTTACTCTTCTTTTTTTTTTAATGTTAAAATAGCATACCACACACACGTATTTATTCCCACTGTGTAAGTCCACTGGCTCCCCATTTATTTCAGGATTTAATTTTTAGATGTGCTAATTTTTAAGCATGCTACACTTGTTCCAGCCCTACTGGGCCCATTGCCCCTCTCACTGGTCCCCTTCCAGTTGTCCAGCACTAAGTTCCTTTCCATAACTCCACACAGTTTTACAGCTGTTGATGCAAAGGCATTGGCCTCAGCTGTTCTATAATTAGGAACTGTGATCTTGCCTTGCCATGCTACAAGGATGCTCTGTTTCATTGCAAATGCCATCTGAAAAAAATCCACTGTATTGGTAAGGAGAAAAAATTGTAAATATCATTCTCTCTCGGGTATTAGTTGTTTGGAATACAGTTTGTATGAAAGATGCTATAAAAACTGCCCTGTGGTATAACTGGAAAGAGAGTGCTTATGATTGTGAGCTATAAGGAATAGCATGCATGAGCAAAAAGAAGTTTCCTTATCCTGAGAAGCAGTGGAGGCTGGTGACCCCTTAGCCCTGGTCTGCAGGGAGTTATTTCAAAATAACAAGCTTAGTGTCCACACTACCAAACCTATTGTCTCAAAATAATGGGCTGGTTATTTTGAGAAATAATAACTCTTGCTTTCCACGAGGAATAGTGCTTATTTTGAAATAGCCGTAGTGTGGCCATTTCTCTGCTGCCATTTCAAAACAACTACTTCCCGGAGTCATTCAAAGTAGTTAGAGCCCAGGAAGCACTGGGGACTAAGTCAAGATAGTCCGTCCACATTAAGGGAGCCTACCTCAGACTAGTTTCGAGGCTTCCCTGTAGTGTGGACACGCTAATTTGAAATGGTTATTTTGACAGGAGGAGTTTTGTATAAGAATATTAAGAGATGGGTAGTCGACTAACTGGGTAGTCGATACAAGTTGTCCTACTACATTTAAACTGAAGAGACACAGTGGGGGTAGGTCCTGGACCAGCGTGAGCCAGGACAGAGACAGGACCACTCCGGCTTTGCATTTTAAATGTAGTAAGAGCTGGGCAGAGCTGCAGCAGTCTCAGACTGGCACAAGCTGGGCCTGAGCCAGGTTTGTTCAGGCCTGGCTTGCACCGGATCCAGCAGCCCGTCTGTGGCCATCCCTGGCCGTTGCGAACAGAGGCTGCTCTGGCAGCAGCCCCTGTCCACGGTGGCCCGGGCTGGCGGTGAACAGGGGCTGGCAGCAGCAGCAAGCCCTGCCCGTAGGGGGGAGGGGCAGCTCACTGCTGAGACCACCTGTGGACAATCAATCTACATAGTAGCCCCAGTAGATGCAGCCTACATACTCAAAGGGCCTCTTCTGCTGCAATTTATCCTTTGGGGACAAAGTGAAGGCACTGTTGGAGGATAAAATATGGGCAAAGGGTTAAATTCTGTTCTCACTTATGCTGGGAAAACTCAGCTGAAGAGTTATGCCAGCAATACAGTGACAGTTGGGCATTGAAGGGCAACTGCTTGAAAATTATTTATAAGCATTTAAATTATTTATGAGCATACAATGGCTCAATCTTGTTGGTTCTTAGAGATGTTGAATTTTCATTGTAATTAGGGATGGGGGGGGGGGAAAAGAGTTTAAATAGTTAATTGGTTAAACAACTTAAAATTTTTGTGTTTAAACACTTGCCCACCCTCTGCTGCTCCCACATGGTGGGGGTGGAAGAGTCCTGCCAGCCTACCTGGGCCAACTCTGACCAGTAAGGTTTGGCGCCAGCCAGGGCCAGAGATCAACTTGCCTGCACTGTGGCTGGCGTTGGGACACCACAGGGCCACTCCCGGACTGGGCTGGGGCCGGCATGTCACCAGACCACTGCTACATGGAGCTCTACGCTGAATAAGCACAACAGGCAGTCGACACACTTATGGCCCTGCCTGCCACCCCCATAGCAGGCTGGACTCAGCCAGAGCTGCTCTAGCCTGCGGCAGTTGGCCGTGAAACGAGTTACCAGATAAGCATTCCAGTAAGCCTAATGCTTACCGGGTAACCAGTTAAATGGTTAACCTTTTACATCCTTAATTTTTTTCCCCATGCACTTAATTTCATGTGTCTCCTGAAGTCACAAGGATCTTGATTTTAAAATACAGAACTTTAAACTCAGGGTTAGATGAAATCACGCCACCAGAATTGTTGGACTGATCTGATTTCTCTTTCATGACATCTGGCAAACAAAACCATTTCTGTTCCTAGGTATGGTAGTCCTCTCCTGTTTCCTAGTCTCTCTCTCTCTTTTTTTTTTTTTGTACATTTATATTAATCTTTCTCTTGGCTACCTGGAGCCAGCACTGGAGCAGAGATTTCAGGTAGGCATCATCTTACAGAACCTAGTCGTTTCTTAGTGTTTTAAAATGTGATCTCACATCTGCAAGTTGAATGAAATTCTGTGACGTGTTAAACAGGGGGTCAGGCTAGATCATATCTGGTCTTAAGTCTATTTAAATAGGGAATATATTAAATGGCATCGTAAAAGAGGTGGTAAATACCATGAGAAGAGAGATGCATTGAATATCTTTGTGCTCAGTGCAAATGCAAATAATGGATTTTATTCCCCCCCCCCCACCCATTAACTGCCTTCCCTCTGAAAAGGAATCAGCATGGTACAGTTTTCATACTACCTACTTACCAAGTATTAGTGATCTTGATTAATGTATTGCTGAGTGAGAGAGTCAACATTTGTGTAGATACAGCATGAGCACAGCATGTATACTTGAAACACTCTGAGCATGGAAACACTATATTTTAATATGCTAAGCAAATGGATTCTAATTCCCAAAGGTATTTTTCTTTCTGAAACAAAGGCTGTAAGCAGGTGTAATAAAAATGTGCAATTGTCAGTATGTAGTACTCTGGAGAGATGCAATGCTTCTTGACAATGACTTCACTAGTCTTATGACAGAATCTGAGTAAAACCTTTCTCACAATTTTATTCCAGTGGTGGCAGACTCAAAACAATGCAAATTCATGCTGTACTTGGGGTATTGGATTAGCAAAAGATCTTAATGAACTAATTAGATTCCTATCCACTTAAAATACTGGACCAGGACCTCTGCTAGTGTAAATCAGTGTAGCATCAATACCCCTACTTTACACTAGTTGAGGATTTGGCCTCCTGTACACTAAGAATCACAGGATGTCCTAGAGTCATTAAACAATATAGATGATTTAACACTGATTTTGATATTTGGGGGTTGTAGCCAGACATGAACCCCATCATGTTTCCCCCTCTCCCCCAGAGAGCAAGAGAAAGGCAGTCAGCCTTTGATGCCCTGGGAACGCAGGGGTGCTGCTTGTCCCTGACTCTAATAAACAGAAACCAGACAGTAAATGGGCTAGCTGACGACCAGGGGACCTCCCGCCGCCCTGATGGCTAGCACCAGTAATTGACACGCCTGTACTGTCCCAGGAGAGGAATCTTCGCCCATCACATACTAGAAGTGCCCATTGTCTGCATTTTCCCAGGTGTGAATTATGCTTTGCACCCTTCGTGGGAAACTTGGCATTCAAAGCCATTTTTCCTAATTGGCCACTTGAGACCAGGAAGAAGCCTACGTGACCCAAGGGGTATAAAGAGGGGTTTAGTAGCCCACCCCATTTGAGCTCCAATCATCTATACCTGCTGGCAGGTATTGGTTGTCTCCCGAGGTCTGTGGGACGCCCAACCTCGCCCTACTTCTTCCCGAGGGATTGAGAGAAAGACGCTGGCCACACCAAGTCTGGAACACAGGGGTGAGAATATATACCTGCTAGGTGTCTATTTTGCATGCATTTAGTAAGAGCTCAGAGAACCAAAAGGGTTTCATGGTACCTGTAAATGACTTATTAGTGTAATTTCTGTCCTGTCCTTTGTAGTGGCTGTGTTATCTGTAACACAGTAGTAGCATTTAACAGCTAAGTTTACCCTGTAACAATAAAATAGTAACTGTTTAAGCTGTGACCTGACTCCTTCAGTTGCTGTAACAGAACCAAGCACAATTTTAAAAAGAACTCCAGCCGGTCATAAGGGACAGATATAGGGAGAGCTTGAGCGTTGGATCGTGTCGCTTCCAGGGGACAGATCCGTTGGGGCATCTCTCAGCCTCCCCAGGCTGCCCGCTGCGAAGGGATCGTGTATCCTAGCAGTCAAAATCTGAGGTGTAATAAGCTCTCCCTGTAAACTTCTTGGGGCGCCCGTCAACCTCCTCCAGGTTGCCCACTGCTAAGGGACCCCAGTCCTAGCAGTTGAAGTCTCGGGTGTATAACACACACACACACACCACTCACTGCCCTGACCACCGGCTGACAGGGGTTCAAGCACTGTATTTGTTTTGGCAAGGAGTGTGTTTTGGCTGTGTTTATTGGGTAGCTAGTGAATCTGATCCAAACGGAAGATCAGTGTGACTTACTTGGTCCATGACCTCATGTGTTTTGTGAGCAACAGACTGCTTTCCAAGTTGATGTGCCAAGATAGAAACCAGCAGAAATTAAGCAAATCTTCATGATGTATGATCAGAAAACCGCTTTTTAGCACAGGTGCCAGGGTGCTGGAGAACAAGCTTGGCAAGTCTCAGAGCAGCTCCTAGCCTAGGACTTTACATGGGTACGTCTAGACTACAAGCCTTTTTCGAAAGAGATCGTCTAGACATCAGCAACGCTTTCGAAAAAGCAATCCGCTTTTTTTGAAAGAGAGCACCCAGGCAATCTAGACACTCTTTTGGAAAAAGCCCTGTATGTGTTCAAGAATGTCTTTTTTCGGAAGACCTCTTTTGGGGGAAAAAAAAAAGCCGTTTTTCCTTGTAAAATGAGGCTTACCACTGTCACAAAAAAGCCATGTTCTTTCGATTTTAATTTCAAAAACGTGATGGTAGTCTAGATGCAGGTGAAGTTTAAAAAAAAAAGTGTAGTCTAGACACAGCCATAGTGAACCTGCCACCTTGTAGCACTAGAAGTGTAACAGAAATGGGTAGACCATCTCCCCTGGGATGTAAATTCCAACACCAGGAGTTTGGGGATGAACAATCAGCAGAAAAGCTGAAGTATTTCATGGTACAGACCTCTTTGGAAAATGTCAATTTGGAAACTACTGTATTGAAATATGTCCAGATTGAAAATTATATATTAACTAAAAATTAGAACTGAAACTAAATACTCCATTTTGAAACTTTCCATAGAAAACATAGCAAAATTGACATTCCTTTGAATACTTGGGCTACAATTCTCCGATGCAGACACTGTAGAAAGCTTGGCCCGTGATACTATGGGAGTTGTTGATAGCACAACTCCTATAATGTATCTACTGGTCCCTTCCCCACCCGCCTAGTCTGAGAGTTCTGTACTGGACATAACTCTGTCCCTTTAATTTACGTAACCTACCTATACTTGGCCTATAAAACCTTTTAGCCTTGGGTTCCTTGTGCAAATTCATCCCTGACTGATACTGGATGAGTTACCATCTGATTTGGTTATTGGTAGGGCTACCAGGTGGCTTAAAAAAAAATTCTGGACACCAGCTGGGAGGGGAGCAGGGCTGGCTGGGAAGAGGAGGGGTGCAGGGGGGAACTAGGCTGGCTGGAAGCAGGGCTGGCTGAGCGGGGGGAGAGAATCGGCCAGCAGGGAGCGGGACTGACCCAGACGCATCCAGATCCTGGGGCGCTGCCCGTCCTGTGCACTGTCCCGGCGAAGCAAGAGAGAGTCTGGCCCCAGGGATTTCCTCCTGCCCCGGCCCCGCCCCCCTTTCCCTGCGCCGCCCCCCTCCCCCCCCCCCCGGGCATAGTTGCGTACTGCTTGGCTGGTAGACACACTCATGCAGTGTGAGTGTGTCTAGCAGCCAGGCAGTTCGCAACTACGTACTGATACTCCTAATAATAATAATAAACTTACCTAATTAGAAAATACCGGACATCTTATATGTCTGGTATTTTCTCAATTTGTTTCCCAGACAGAACCCTCAAAACCGGACACCTGGCAACCCTAGTTGTTGGGGGGGGGGGGGACCTCTGGACTTTCATACCTCTGTTTGAAACTCAGAAGTTGATATGAAAAATTCATTATGAAATCCAGATATTAGTCATTTCAAAATTTTTTTTATGGTAATCACTGTAGAACACAAACAGATGCCAGATATATGAAATTGACTCAAAAGTTGAAAAACTATCAACTATATCCCAGTTGTCAATCTGATGCATTCAAATGCTTATTGACAATTGAAAGTTGTTCCAGCCCTGGGAAGTTCCCCATTTAACCTTTAACTGACCAGCCAGATCAATCAGCTGAGTCTGAAAATGTGCTGATTACTCACTCACTAGCAGAAACTACAGTTGGTTTTCTACATAATCCCCAGAATATCCATAGTGTTCCTTTAAACTATTGCATTTAAAATCATAGCCTTGAATTTCACCTGTGTTGTGGCATTGTAGCCTGTGATGGGAGAGCCTCACTAGAACAGATGGACTCCTCTAGAGATGCAGAGATATTGTAAGAACTCTTGTGGATGAAGAAAATGGATAGTGGCTGAGGTTTTCCTGCACAGATACCAAGCCCCTTTCTGCTGTTGGTAGCCAGTGACATTTAGAGCAACCTTTTCCCTGGAGTGACTGTCCCAGCATAAAACTATCCTAGCATTTACCATGTAGCTTAATGCCACTTTTTTTACACCTCACTCCTCAGTTGCATTATGTAATCTTTGGCTGAAACAGAAGATCAAAGCTTGATATTGTGGAAATCCAAACCAGATTTCCTTACACCTATCTGTCTGTGTGGGCACAAAAACCTCAGACCTGTGCTTTAGGGAAGTTCCATTTGTAAGACAGGCTATTCTCAGTGATGGCAGATGACAGAGCAAGGAGAAAAGGTCTTAAGTTGCAGTGGGGGAGGTATAGGTTTAATTAGGAAAAACTATTTCACTAGGAGGATGATTAAGCACTGGAATGACTTGCCTAGAGAGGTGGTGGAATCTCCATCCTTAGAGATTTTTAAGGCCAGGCTTGACACAGCCCCAGATTGGATGATTTAATTGGGGTTGGCCTTGCTTTGAGAAAAGGGTTGGACTAGATGACCCTCCTGGGACCTCTTCCAACCCTAATCTTCTATGACCTGACCTGACCTGACCTAACACTGCATTATTCCATTTTTTTATCCGTATAAACTAGGGATGTGAAGGACTAGTCGACTATCCGATAAGCAAATGCTTATTGCACAGTCAACACACTAGTTGACTAGTTCCCTCCTCCCTCCCCCCCCCCGCCCTTGCTGCCTCTTATCAGAAAGAGGCAGCAGACAGGGGGAAGTGGAGGGGGCGCTTCAAAGCGGCAGCGCTGCATGGAGCCCTAGGGAATGACCCCAGGCTCCATGAAGCACTGCCGCTTTGAAACGCCTCCATGAGGCCAGCTGGGGACTGCTTGAGTCCCCCGCTGGCTCCAGCTCCCCGCAGTGCTTTCACCTTTGAAGTGTAGCAACAGACCTGGGGCTGTTGCTACACTTCAAAGGCAGAGGCACCTTTGGATGGCTGAAAAATTCCATTGACTATTCAATTAGCTGATTTAAGCTAAATTGAACAGCACTAGTATAAACCATTGAATTCTACAGAAACTCACTGGTACAGTAGAGTAATGCATCAGTGACTCTCATCTCTAACATGGATTGCAACTTCGCAATGGGACTCTTTCTGTCTACAAACTGCTGAAACAGAACTCCAGATCTAAAGATGCTGCAAACAAAGGGGAAGTTCAGATTTGGATTTGCATTTTTTTAGCTGGACAATGGGAGTTGTATCAGGATCCCATAACACAAAGTCTTCACTCCGATATTTCAACTAAGAATCATTTGCCTTTAAAAAATGTCTAGTTTCTTCTATAACTGCTCAAACTCAATTTCCATTAAATTGTCCTGTAAAATATAAAGTTTGCCAGGAGGAAAAAGAAGCTGTGATAGAAAAGAACAGGACAAAAGCATACTGATGTTCTGCTCTTTCTACATACTGAAGGCTTCCAATCAGGGCATGACGTTAAGTAATGTGCCATGCAGCTTGTGTTCTGGCACACAATGGAATAAATGTATTGTAACTGCTGTGTCAGCCTTATTGACCATCTTGGTTTTCTTTTCAAGGGAACATTTAATTTCATAAACTTGTTTCATTTAAGGAGCTAGATTGTTAGCAGTTTAACATAATCTTCAAAATGATGAAGGCTAAAACAGCACGGAATTCATGCCAAACAAGTTGCTGGTTTTCGTTGCAGAAGGAAACGGAGTTCTCCATTACTGTGCGCTGCCGGCACTGTATTCTAGACCGAGCATAGGTCATTTTGGATGCCACTTAGGACAAATCTATTACTAATCACTGCATCTGGTGATAGATGCTATGGTGATGGATACTCCAGCAATACCTTTGATAGACTGATGGCATTCATTTGTCATGCATGGATTTTACTGCTTACTTGCACTGCATGGGTTCAGTGTTCAGCTGAAGAACAGTCCATGCCAGCATAACAAGCCTGACCATGCTGCCGGCAGAAAGAGGGATACAGGCAGGGTATGGCGAAGAAGGCATTCTGTGCTGATGCTCTGGGATCCATGGGGATGGGTTTGTAAATCCAAAGTCTTGTTGTCTTCTAATGAGAACAGAGATTGGGAATTCTGTAAATTGACTTTTTTCTTTTTAAATGAATGTTTCCCTCTTCTTGGGGTGTCTAATTGCTGTATAAACACACAGTCAGAGACAACTGGGGCATGACCCTACTAGGGGGACAGAATGCTTCGACTGCTACTGCAATCCAAACAGTAAATCTGTGAAGGGGTAACTTGGCCATAAATATCAAACACTACTTAAGTCTAAAGGTAAAGACTGAAGGACCTGACAATTGCCATTTAGTGCCCAATCCTAAAGCACTCATAGCTAAAAACATCTTTGAGCTTTGCTTCAGGATTGCTACAAATTCCCTTACCCTCTGAATCCTGCCCCTCTGCTCCCTCGTCTTTTACTATTGCGGACTTTCCCTGCATTGCATCCACCATTTTCACATCTCTGTTCTCAGCTCATCTGCTGCCGCTCATTGTCATGGATCTGCTTTTTCCTAATCTTCTGTGCTATTCTCATTCTTTCTCAAGTCACTCCTGACCACTCTCTGAGCTTGGTATATCTCTCATTCCAGTCCCTCGCCTACAGCACTCAGAGGCCTGGTCTACACTAGACCACGCAGTTTGGCTTAAGGTATGCCATACAAATATACAAAATTCATAGTTGGATTTGGCTTTCCTTAAGCCAAGCTGCCGCAACGTCTACACTGTAAGAGGCCAATGGGAGCACATGCTCCCATCAGCTTCCTTGACTGCTCACAAAATGAGAAGTATAGGATGCCGGCAGGGGCAGCCCTCAGCATTCGATTTGGGGGTCTTCACTAGACTCACTAAATTGCACGCTAGAAGATTGACCTTCGTTTTGGCTTTCATCAAGAAGGATGGTGACAGGATGCCTAATGCAGTGAATGCTAGTGGAAATGGGGTAGGTTAAGAAGTTAAAATTAAAAAAGAACAAGTTAAAAATTACTTAAGTTAGGTGTCTGCAAGTCACCAGGGCCTGATGAAATGCATGGTAGAATACTCAAGGAGCTAATAGAGGAGGTATCTGAACCTTTAGCTATCATCTTTGAAAAGTCATGGAAGTCAGGAGAGATTCCAGAAGACTGGGAAAGGGCAAATATAGTGCCCATCTATAAAAAGGAAAATAAGAACAACACAGGAAATTACAGGCCAGTCAGTTTAACTTCTGTGCCAGGGAAGATAATGGAGCAAGTAATTCAGGAATTCATCTGCAAACATCTGGAAGAAAATAAGGTGATAGGTAATAGCCATCTTTGTTTGGTTTGACATGATTTGTTCTTTACAATCTGATAGCTTTCTTTGATAGGATATCAACCCTTGTGGATAAGGGAGAAGCAACAGGTGGTATACCTAGATTTAGTAAGACCTTTGACAAGGTCTTGCATGACCTTCTTATCAATAAACTAGGGAAATACAACCCATAAAATAGATTATCCAGCCACTTATGCACCCTTCTCAGAGTAGTTATTAATGGTTCTCAGTCATTCTGGAAGGACATAAAAGTGGCATTCTGCAGGGGTCTGTTTTGGGACAAGTTCTACTTAATATCAATGATTTAGATATTGGCATAGAAAGTATGATTATCAAGCTTGCAGATGACACCAAGCTGGGAGGCGTTGTAAGTGCTCTGTAGGATAGGGTCAAAATCCAAAATGATCTGGACAAACTAGAGAAATGGTCTGAGGTAAACAGGATGACACTTAATAAGGACAAATGTGAAATACTCCACTTAGGAAGGAACAATCAGTTTCACACATACAGAATGGGAAGTGATTATATAGGAAGGAGTCCTGCAGAAAGGGATCTAGGGGTCATAATGGACCACAAGCTAAACATAAGTCAAGAGCGTGACAATGTTGCAAAAAAAGCAAACGTGATTCTGGGATGCATTAACTGGAGTGTTGTGAGCAAGACACGAGAAATAATTCTTCTGCTCTACTCGGCACTGATTAGGCCCCAATTGGAGTACGGTGTCTAGTTCTGGGCACCATATTTCAACATCTGGAGAAGGTCCAGAGAAGAGCAACAAAAATTATTAAAGGTCTAGAGATGAGAGAAGATTGAAAGAATTGGGCTTGTTTAATTTAGAAAAGAGAAGTTTGAGAGGGGACATGATAGCAGTTTTCAAGTATCTAAAAGGGTGTTAGGAGGAGGGAGGAAATAGTTCTCCTTGGTTTCTGAGGATAGGACAAAAAGCAATGGGCTTAAGTTGCAACAAGGGACTTCCTAACTGTCGGGGTGGTTAAACACTGGAACAAATTGCCTAGGTAGGTCGTGGAATCTCCATGAGTGGAGATGTTTAAGAGCAGGTGGGATAGACCTCTATCAGGGTTGATCTAGGCAGTTTGTTCCTGCCTTGAGGGCAGGAGACTGGTCTCAATGACCTCTCGAGGTCTCTTCCAGTTCTAGAATTCTATGATTTTCTTCATAGTTCAGACATTTAGATTATATCTGTTACAGTCCTCTACTTGCTCTCAGTCAGCTCCCAGGGTCCCAGTCTGTCTTAAAGCCCAGAAAGTTCTTTGAGGGCTAAACCTGACCCACAATCTTCATATCCTACCAGAACTCCTGAAGAATTTCGTGTATTGAAATTGAATACAGGAATTACCCCACAGCAGATGCCATTAGGAAGTCAGTATTGGCCACTACTCCTTGCATCGACCACGTGCAGATAATGGAGGAAAACTGATCTCCCTAGGTTTTATCCTGATTCCATGCACCTTTGTGCTGCATGCTAGAAATAATACTAAACTCTGGTAATAACATGGAACCTTCTCCCCCTCCCTTAAGCTATGCAGGCCAGCATCTCTGACAAAAACTGTTAAGTGGGTGGGCTGGAAATGCAGTTTCAGTTCCCAAGCAGTCCTTTCTGTCAGGATTTTAAAAAACAATCAGCCCCCAAACCTGCATGGTCAGGGGAAATCTGCATTTCTGTACAGACTCTTCTGTGCCTGGGGCTTTCTGACCCCCTGCAAAGAAGAATAACATCTTGTTCTTATAACATAGGCAATCCAGACTGAAATGTAGGATAGAAACAGTCAAAAGATATTACAGGAAAACTGCTAAGAACCTGCAGGCAGGATGACTAGTGTAGACTGGGAAACAATGTGAGGACAATAGCTGGCAAAAGGAATTCTGATTCCAGCAAACCTCATTAACCTAATAGTGGCTGAAATGAAAATGATGGCAGGGCAAATGAATGGCATATATAGGGAAGGGATTGCTAACTTGTCAGTAGTGGGCAAAAGACATTGTTTGGCCGTTTACAACGTGGGACTGGATGACATGCAGTCTTGGATGCAACCATCCTGTGAAAACACTGAAGCCTCAGGGATTTAGCAGGGTAGCACCATAACAAGAACTATTGGTACCCTGCTGCCCAGATGTCCCTTTTAATCATGCATTTTGTACAAGTCATCCTGAGTTGTCTAGGACTGGGACAGACTAGCAGTTAACTGCCTGTACCCTCTTACTGCTTTACTCCTCTACTGATACTGCCAGAAAACGCGTCCATCAGTAACTACACTAGGAACTGGACTGAGACCACCAACTCATCTTACTTATAGAAGGACACTCGGCAATCATTCTATTACAAGACAGGCTGTCTCCTGTATTCACTGGATCTGAATCAGTGACTTAGATGTGAAAGCATCCTATCCCATTATTAACTAGAGTCCTCCAGACCCTTCCCCATAGCTCACTGCAATGCTAATTAGAGGGGAGAACATACTGCTTATTCCTAAATAGTGAAGTAAGTCAGTGATTATCTTGTCTTGGGAGAGTTTGTCTCGGAAGTACTTGGAGAGCTCTGGTAAACTAGTTTGCCGATCACTTAAGCAGATTCTATTCTTAGTAATATGAGTAAAATTGAATAATTCCAGATTTTTACCAGTGAAGTGAAAAAAGTTTGTCCCACAGAACTAGACAAACAGAAATTTTTCAAAAACACAAGGTCCTGAATACAGAACAAAACCATAGCCAATTTCCCCTCTTCCTGAGAAACTGCTATGGACGCATGGTCACTGCAACCTTTCAAATCAGAAAAGCAGTTGCTGGAAGAGCCTAAGTAGTGTATAGTACCTAGTGGACCCACAAAACCACTGATCCACATGCCCCACACAGGTATAACCCCACATTCTTCTTTGAGCTGGGACAAAGGAAGACCTTGTGTGTCCTGGAACCCCGAGCTCCACTGCACCCAGTGACTATGGTCCACATTTGTCAGGCTCTTTGATTCCTGGGGAAGGATATTGTACCAATTTTGCTATGGCTGGGGGCCCACAGAGGCTGGAAGGATGGGAAGAAGCAGGATTTGTCCTCAGAAGCTGAGCCTGAAGTTGTGGCTGCAGTGTGAGTATTGGCTGTTCATGAGTTAATGTTGATTCAACCTTCATGCCCTTCATGGGGTCGCAGAGCACAGCTGGCAGTCCTGTAGTCAATGACAACACAGCCTGGAGCCAGCTGTGCTGTTGCTCTGTGTATGTGGAGCACTGAAGCAATGGTCTCCTGAAGGTCTATTCAAGGATTAGGGGCAGGATATTCTGCAGACTATTCTCATAGCTATCTTTTTTTTCCATGGCCTAGCCCTTTGCTGGCTTCATCCTCATGCAGCATGGGAGACACAGCCACAGAATTTCTGAATGTGTCCCTTTGTGGTTTTGAAGCTAATTCTTTTAATTAAGGACAAGCTTTCAAAAGCTGCAAAGTTCAATATGAGGCAATCAATCTTTTTTTAAATTAGGCCTTCCTGCTTGCCTGCCTATCTTGTGCATGCCTTTATCCTGATGAACACACAAATGAAAGCTGTCACTTTGGCCTTTTGACTTGCATCCACAAGCTGAACAACTGCATTAGCAAACTAGGTGCACAACTGCACATGTATCTTTGCCTCCTTTTACATTATTTCTTCAGCAGGGGTCATTGGGAAGTGAAGGCAGTGATTTGAGGGGGAAAAAAATTAGCTTGGAAGACAGTTTCCTACTTGCTTAGTTACACGAACAACTTTGATCCATGTTCACCAAACTATCACAAGCATGGGCCTGAGGACCATGACTGCAGACTGAACTTAACCTATTTAAAGTTATTTGTAGAGCTGGTTTGGAATCCTCCCATCCCCCTCATTTTCATCCAACTTTTTCAGTAGAATATGTTTTGCGTTTAAAAAAACCCCATAATCTTTCTGGCTTTATGATGGCAAACTTTTTTAATTTGAAAACTTGAAACTATGGGCAGAAAGCAAACACTGGAAAAATCTTTCATTTTGAAGGAAAAAAAGGTTTTAGACTTCTTTTGATTGGATTTCTACCAGCCCTGTTCATGTGCAATTCAAGTCAAATATTTCATGCAGTTATACTACTGAATTTGAATCTATTCTCTGAGCTTTTGGCCACCAACCTAATGGTTTTTCTGGCGGTGAGGTATTTGGCTCTCCAGAATATGAGAACTTTCCCAATTAAAGTTTTTGGCTTTGATAAATCAACATTTTTATCACATGCACACAATTTGCATCTTTTTTTATATGCTGTGAGGTGGCAGTCTTCACTCACTACTCCTGCCAAGCAGGTGGGTAGTAGTGAAACCCCATGGAGAAGCATTAACTGGCCATAGTCTGAGTTTCTGGTTTGGCCATCTCTCATTACATAACAATATTTTGTACCTGTTTTGTTATGATTCTCATTACAACCATTATAATTAAAAACAAATTACTGAGACGTGTTTGGCTGAGCTTTGCTTTGTGCATGATCTTTTGCGCAAAAGTTGGGAGGGGAAATAAAATGGGCGTGACAGAATAGTACAAAGGCTGTTCTAAAAGTCCAGTTCAACTCCTCTGAAGTGGGTTTTACCCACAAAAGCTCATGTTAGTCTCTAAGGTGCCACAGAACTGCTTGTTTCTAAAAAGTATGGGGACTCCAGCTGCCCCTTTGCACTACGACTCTTCTGCTGGCCTCAGCCAACCATTGTCCTATGTGAGGGATTTGACAGCAGAATGGGGAAGAAGCCTGCATTATTGCTATCCGTGCTGTAATTGCTATTATGGATATACAGAGGATTTGACATTGAAGGGCTGCTGGTCTAGCAACTTTCACAAGCATGGAATTCTATTCAAAAGCTATTCTTAAATTTCTTTATTGGGACTAACTCCCAGTACCACTAGAAAATGGTACATTGTACATATGTGGTTTAGCTCAAGGATGAATTTCAACAGGATCACAGCATGGGCTTCTGCGACTTGCAAGGTCACAAATTTTAATTACTTCTATACCACTGTAACACTTTTTGCTGTAATTTTAGAATCCAGCCCTATGAGCATGCAGGAATCTAATGCAGAACAATTCCAGAAAATACATACATCTTCTACAGTGACGGAGATGGAGTTTGGAGGGAACAGGGTGGAGAAAATGAAGGAATCTTGCTGGGGGAAAGGGTAGGAAAAAAGTCTGAGGGATGAAGAATCCACTTTGAAGGGGAGAACACAAAGGAATGTGGGGATGAGAAATGGATAGAAACTGTGTGCATTATGACCGGGACCCCCAAAGGTCTAACAGACATGGATCATATATGTAGATTAGTGCTATGTACTTGAACTGTGAATCTCTTGAACAATTAGCTGAATGCTAAGATTATTTACAAAATAACTAAACAGTATTTATTCAAACACAGAAGCAAGTACATATTATAGCTAGTTTGTTATGGCCACAAGTTTCCCATGATGGGTTTTTTTTTATCATCAGTCTTGTTTTCTTAAACAGTCATTTAGTAGCTTTAATAAGGTGAGTTTTTTAGAGTTGTCCATTTCCTTTGGAAGGCCACTGTTGGAAGCACCCATCCCCATTTAAAAAAAAAAATCTGGTTGTTTTGGATGATGGTGGTTGACCATATAATCAGCAATTTTCAGTCAATACCTGTTGATTTTTGAATTTTCTTTAGCGCCCTAGCCTGGTATGTTTTCTCTAGATTTCACTAGATTTGGCAAATCAGCTTTTATGGCTCAAGTTCTGTTCAGTTCTGTTGCAGCAGGGCCCAATCCAAAAAAAAAATTACCAAAAATAATTCTTATTACTGCTGTGTGTAGTCCCACTGAGCACACTATTCATATTGTGGAGTGCACGGTGTTTTCAGACCCAAAATGTGGAGCAGCTGTAATTCTCTGGAGTTTGTCTATTTACATCTGTATAATTGAGAGCAGAGTTTGCACCCCTCTCTCTCTCTCTCTCTCTCTCTCTCAAACTTCAAACCTAAACTGAATTATTCTTACCATAATGAGGGTCAAATCCTTAATGTTTTTTATTATGGAAGAGTTAAACTATTTACATTATTTCACAATAGTTCCTCTGGGGGAAGGCTCATAGATGTCCTACTAGTTTAACTATCCTTCAGGTTTCTTTATCTTTACTTTTCTTTGCTTAATAGGGTCTTAGTCAGGCATCCTGTACCCCTGCATCCATCTGGATTCCCACTGATGGCTACACTAGATTTAGGGCCTTAAAGTTTATTAAGATTTTTCAGCCAATGAGTAAAAAAAAAAAACCACCAACATCCTGAACTCTGATTAATTTCAACTGAGTCATTTTGTAGCCACTTCTTTTCATTCCATAACTGTAAAAAATGGTGTGGAATTTCTGAAAGCCCGGCCAGTTTAATGTCAACCTACCTGGATTACAAATCAGTTTTGCAGGAAAGAGCTTTATATTTGGGTTTGGTTGAGGATGTTAAATATCTAGAAAGAAGGCAAATATATCTAAAGAAAATTTGAGATTTTAAAAGTAACAATTGTACTTGCCTTACACTCAGGCAAATCTCATAGACTTCAATGAGAGTTTTGCCTGAATAAGGATTGCAGGATTTGACCTTAAATAAAGGGACCTTTAAATAATGGCACAGTTCTGTTAACACAATTGTTTTCTTAGAAGAAATCTATTTGCTCTTTACTGGACTGATCTCTTATCTGCTGAAAGACATTAAATATAATATTTGTATAACCGTACATGACTGCAAGGCATGCCTTGAAAGCAGTTTTGAAAAAAAATTACTTACAGAGATTGGAATAATTGCTGCCTATTCCAATGTGGATGGAGGTTCCAGAGATGAGAGGAAGATGTAAGAAAAGAACTAAGGAGGGAAATGGGGAAAAAAAGTCCTTAATAGCAGTTTTGTTTTAGAGCCAGATGTCATTTGATGACACATGTTGTTGCTAAAGTGCACCCACTCTTTCAGTGACAGAGCTGTATATATCAAATTGTGAATCCACAACAGATGCAGTTTGAATGTGTAAATAACATGAGTTGTTCCTTCAAATTTCCTAGGACTCAGTCTATTTTAGGAAGTGCTATTATACAAGACTTCAGTGCTTCACGGATTCTAAAAAGCCATGTTTAAACAACAATGTCATGTAAATAGGCTAATTATTACTGTTAAGCATTACATCAATTACAGAAATGGGCACCTATCCTGGCAAGGCAAAATAATGTTTTCCTAACGTAAGTACATCTTAAACTCTGAGAGACACTGTAGTGGGAACAATAAAATATATTCTGAAATTTATACAAATTTCCCCAATATTCTAAATGTTAAACTTGCACTTTAAAGACTTAGCTTTAAATAACATATAAGTGTACATTTTATATGAAAAACAATCTCCATTAAATAAAGTAGTCTAAATCATAAGACGCTGAAGTGTTTAGAGTGTTAGATATTAAACATGAATTACTGGATTTCTAAGAAGCACCTACTGCTCTCTACTACAGTGCTAAATTTATAAAACCAGCTGAGGGGGTTAGCATGTATATACCTGTAGTCTTGCCCCCTTATCCGATAAAATGAGAAACAGCGGAATCTGCATTGCCCTGTACAGGTGCTGAACCTAATGCAGCAGCAACCCTCTTTAACAGGTGTGGTGGTTGTTTTGTGTGTGGGGGGATGTGGGGTTTTTTTTTGGAGGGGTAGGTAACAGAACTCAAAGTTCTCCCTATCAGCCCCCCATCCTGTTGCCATTCTGCTTCTCATAGGAGCTGGAAGTAGGGGGTGCAGTGCGGTGCTGCAGCACCCCTACTGGCAGTGTTACATCCAGGGTTAAGAGTTGGGCTCAACAGCCCCCCTACAAAAACTGCTCCTGCACCCCTGCTTTGCATGGTGTCCTGCCGAGGAGCAGCCGGCGCCTTCCCCTGCCGCGGCCTCCCCCCCCGGCGCTTATTCCGCTTGCCCCAAACATGCCCCCGCCTCCCCTAACCCTTCCACAAGCGCTGTGGGGCTGGAGCTGGCTGGGGGCTCTCACCTGCCGCCCTCGCTGGGCCGAGGCGGTGCCACGCTGGCCCCTAGGGCGGCCCCTAAGCGCCAGGCTGCACTGAGACAGGCTGTCCCCGGCAGGGCGGTGACTCCCCTCTCCCCGCAGGGCCGGGGCGAGGAGCAGCCCCAGGGCACAAGCCCCCCCCCCCCCTCCCGCGCTTACCGGAGCACACACAGGCAGCCGCGCTCTCCATGCGCCGCGGCGGCAGCTGGCGGGGCTCATGGGCGGCGGGGGAAGAGGCGAGCGCGGCTCCGAGGCGCTGACGTCCCCCGCCGCCTTCTCTGCTCGGGCGGGCCGGAGCGGCAGCGGCAGCGGCAGCGGCAGCACCGAGCGGGACCAGGCGCCCATGGAGTCCGGGGGGGCCGGGACTGACCTCAGCCCGGCAGGGGCCAGCAGGCGGCGGGCCCCTCCCAGTGGCCGGGGGCCAGCGCTGTCATCCCGCGTGCGGGGGGGAGGGGGCGGCGCCAGGCAGCGGGGAGCCGAGGTCCTGCCGGGCGGCCGCCGCTGCGGAGGGGGGGCGTGGAGCGGGGCCAGGCGCGCTGCCAGACCGCCCCACGCTAGTCCTCGCGGAAGGTCGCACGGGACCGGGGCAGGCGGCAGAGTGAAGATCTGCCGGACTGGTCCGGGCGCTGGCGCTGGGCTGCCCGCCCTCCAGCTGATCCTCAGCGGCGCGAGGGTGCTGGGCGCCGCTCGGAGTTTGGTCCCGGGCTTTTGGGGTCAGAATCGCCTCCTCCCGGCACCAGTGCTTATTTTTTTTTGCCTCTTTCCCTTTTCTTCTCCTCCCCACCCGCATGAGGATGAAACTGACCTTTGGGCTCGGGGTTACTTGGAGAACATCATTGCTCTCCATGTTTCTCTTTCCTTCCCTCCGGCTCGCTCTGTCGCTTTTAGGCGCGGAGGAGAGGATTTACAAAGCAGAGCTTTTGAAATAATTGCTCAGATCCTATGCTTTGTGGCACTCGTGGCCAAGAGATGTGAAGGCTAACAATATAGCTGGGTTCAAAAAAGAACTAGGCACATTCATGAAGGATAGGTTCATTAACAGCAGCTAGCCAAGATCAGTGAGGGGCAACCTAGGCTAGTGAGTTGGCCACTGATCCTCTCCATCTCAGTTGGACTACAAGAGTGTCATAACCAAGACGGTCTCCTGGGATAGGGTAGTTTTGCTAACTGTGCTTGTGTACCTAGAATTTGCCAGAGGTGGGGTGGGGTGCCAGCTGAACTTGGATCAGATGCAGAGGGAGCTCTCACAGTCCATGTTGTGTTCAGTTAGCGCACATCACTTCACGTGCCCTTGCTTCATGTGTGTGTCATCTTGGTAATACTGGTAGGAAAAAATTATGCAGACAGAAACCAGCAGAATTTGGCAACCCTACCCATGGGCAACAGTAAACAAAATGTCTTGGCCACACACAGAACCCCATTGGGCCACATGTGGCCTGCAGGCCATAGGTTGCCCACCACTGGCCAAGACAGTTGGGTGTGCAACCCAATGTTCCAGATGTCTCTAAACTCCAACTGCTATATAACCATTCAGGATTCTAGTTGTCAATAACATAAGAATGGCCATACTGGTCCCAACTTTGGGAATGTTAAGATCTTGTTTACTGGATGGGTACTGCTCTAGGTTTCTTTTTACCTAAGTGATCAATGATATATTAAGGTCTGTTGAACTTTATGTTGACTCATGGCCCTCGGAAGTATATTTTGTTCTTTATCATTGGTGACTTGCCTTGGTGACTCGTTTTGTGCAATCTCCAGAAATCCTGGCAGTGAGATGCTGAATAGCCTCTACTCACTGATTTCTGTAGGTGTTCAGGGCTATCAGCACCACACAGGACAGGGCCCTCTGAAAACAGTGCTGTCTCTTCTGTGTTAGGTTTGTACTGTACTTAGCACAGTAACTCTTTAAGTCCCCAATGTAATACACTTACCCCCTCATTCTAAAACTGAACCCTGAAAATAGTCAGTTGCTAGCTTGTAACATCTTCCTCAGTCTATGCTGCCTAGAGCAGTGTTTCTCAACCTTTTTTTTTTATAAAGTATCCCCTTTTTTAAAAAAAAATAAGTACCCCTAGTACCTACAATTTTCAGACACACAAAATGTGTTTCTACCATTGCAACACATTTGTTTAAACAACTTAATTGTGGCCAGGTGGGCGATGAAATTCTTGGGTGTAAAAAGTACAAAAATAATAAAACACTGTAAAACTTAAAACAAAAATTCAGTTTTCTCCAAATTTCAGTTATGTTGACATACCCCCCAAAAAAACTTCTCTTGAGTACTCGTAAGGGTACTTGTAACACTGGTCTAGAGATTTGCTTCCTGTGCTGGTGGAAAACAGAGGTGAAATAAACCTGTTCACCTCCCTGTGCTACACCCATAAAAGAATGGCCAGCTGCGGGCAGTGCTCTGGATGCTTTTGACCAAAGTTCCTGTATTGGTGCTGGGCATGAATGAACCCCCTCTCGCTTTCTGCCTCTCCTCCCCCATAGGAGCCTAAACTGCCATCCCACATGGTCCCCACCCTGCTGGGCCTGAGCCAGCACACACAGCCCCTGGGCAGCATGGCCACCGTGTACCCAGGCTCCAGCCCTGGAGCTTAAGCAGCCAGACACTATGGTCCCTGCACTCCCAGCCCTGAGCTACCCCAGCATTCAGTCATGCACTCCCACATCCCCCCCTCACAGTCCTGCATCCCCCAACCTCCTGCCCTGCCCTCCCCCACAACCCTGAACCCTGCACACTCAATCCCACCCTGGAATTTTTTACAGGTACTGTTATATCGCAACCCCCTGCCTGAATCTCACCGGGGAGTGGCAGCTGAAATACAACAGTGCCTAGGGTTACCACGTGTCCGGTATTTTTTTTATGACTACGCTTCATGGGGGGGGGGGGAGGAACCGGCCAGGAGGGGAGCAGTGCTGGCCGGGCGGGGGGGGCAGGGGGGCTGACCAGGGGAGATGGAGGGGGGTCGAGGGGAAGCAGGGCTGGTCGTGGGGGGGGGGTTTGAAACGGGGCTGGCCGCAGGATATCGGGGGAGGCGGCTGGCGGGGGCGGAGCTGTCCGGGGAAGCTCAGGAGGAGGAGGAGGGGAGAACTGGCCGCCGGAAGCAGGGCTGGCGGGGGGGTGCAGTGGGGCTGGCCGGGGAAGATCCAGAGCAGGAACCGGCCAGCGGGAGGCAGAGCTGGCGGCGGTGGGTGGGGAGGGACTAGCTGGGGAAGATCGCGGGGAGAATCAACCAACCGGCTAGCTAGGAGGGGGCGGAGGAGCGAATCAGCCAGCGGGGAGCAGGACTGACCTGGGCTGTGCAGATCTCAGGGCGCTCCCGTCCCGCGCGAGTCAGTCCGGCTGTGGCGCCACCACACGCTTGACCAGCGCGCAGGAGCATGGACTGGACTACCCCTCCTCCTCACATGCAACCAGGGCTCCCAGCACCAATCGCGCCCCGCCTCCCAGTCACTCCCCCAGCCCCCTCCAGACTTCTATCTGGAGCCCAGCCGGAAAACCAGGAAATACTGGACATTGCACATGTCTGGTGTTTTCTGGATTTTTTTTTAATGGACAGAGGCCCCAAAAACCAGACTGTCCGGTAGAAAACCGGACACCTGGCAACCCTAACATTGCCTATAAGACGTGTAAGTTACTTTCACCCCTGGTAGAAAAAGTAACAAGTTGTGACTTGTGCTCACTGCTAAAAATAGCAGTGTGGACATTGCAATACAGGTTAGTCACCCATGTACAAACGCTGTTAGGCCCTCGGTTCCCAACTCAGGTTACTAGCCCATGTTACAGAATGACCATCTCAGTTTTTAGTGCACTCAGTCAAGCGGACTTTTAGCATGTGTGTCAAGCAGAGCTAGTGTATGTATTATCTGCTTATGCTGGGATACACGCTTACAGTTACAGTGTAAATCTATCCAAAGTGGTTTTCATCCAGTGGGATCCCCAAGTGTTTCACAAGCTGTATGCGATATATGGGAACTGCTTCACCTAGCCATAAAATATAGCTACTTCAAGGGCCAGAATTAGTAGTGTACACTAACACTGTACAATAGTTGAAGGTAAGTTATTAAGAATATTTCATCCATTTTAAACTCCAAGTGTGGCTCTGGGTAGGTGGCCTTTATGCCAGTTTTGGTGATGTATCCGAGTTGACCAGGACATCAGTATAAATGCTGTATCTTGCAGAAGATACTAACTCTAGCCATGATTACACAAAAATATGAGATGCAAGTTCAGACTTCTCAGTCCACATTAGGCATTTAAGTAAAATGCCAGATTTTTAAAAGTGCTGAGTATGCAGCTACTCCCCTTGACTTCAGAGGAAAATTGCTTGGTGCTAAGTACCTCTGAAAAATAGATTGCCTAGCCTGAGGGCTCTGTCTTTGAACATCTTTGGCCTGGCCTGTAATGAAAACTGTGGATGTTCAATGCATCTGAGAAACAAATCACTGTTGTTTAGATGTCAATTTAGGCACTCCTGTTTGATAAGTTTGGTCTAACTCACTCATCAAAAGCCATAGGAATCAGTGTGTCAGAACCAGAACGATGGAGTTCCTGCTCTTCAGGTCTGTAAGTTAGAGGAATGAATAGGTTTGAGTGAAAGAGAAGCTGTACAAAATGTTGGCATAGGACAGTTCCTTATTAAGCTGAATACTTAAAAAAAAAATCTGAACATCTTTTTATGAAAGACCCTTTCCTTTTGGCAGCATATATTCCAACTGAGCACAGTTTGTTTCTAGGTCAGACTTTTACAATATATAAAATGACCCAATAAAACCTACTGTAGCATTTTCACAGCACACAAATAATTTTCCTGCCAGTCAGTAACACTGACACTGGACACATAAAATTGCATGGATTTTGCTGATGGCTTCTGACCTTTTAATGATTAAGGAGATCATACAATACATTCTCCATTGTGTGTGTTATCTGGGTCAGTCATGCACCTGAATGAAACCAGCACATTCAGGTCAGAATCTTATTTGCACACGTGGTGCAATAAATCAGCAATAAAGTGCATCTCCTGGGCTATACTATGGGAACATCTATATTTAGTCAAATTCATATCTTTGTTTTGGCAAAACAGAGTTTTAATTGTAAAGAGAGTCTCATAGAAGACAAATGAATCACACACAGATCTTATGCTATCCCGAACACTACATTTTCATACAGAGATCTTGTGCAAGGAAAAAAACATTGATTTTTTTTTTCAGTTACCAAGGTTTGTCATACTTCTACTAGCTTGTCTTGCTAATATCACAGAACAAATAGCATCTGTATTTCAAAACAGTCTTTCCTTTGTAACTTATATACTGTTTTTCTATTTTATTTTACTTCAGTTATGCCAAAATGTGTTTTTCCTAATGTTTTGAAATATGGGTCTTGACTGACTGTTGAAAACTCACATTAGGATCACATTAGGATCACTGACATTCTCTATGGATGGAATTGTGAAGGGGTAATATTTTCGGCGACTGTTTCTCTTTGTACTAATAATGGATATTCATGGAGAAGCCCGCACTGAAGACAGATAATTTTATTCCCGGACGATCTTACATTTTTCTTCTAATCAGGGACTTCATCATGGTCAAGCCACACAGTTGGTACAGATTATAAAACTTGGCAGGAATAGTCAACCAAATTACCATCTTTTGCAACTAAGAATTTCCTTTTAGATTGCTGTTGCTGAGTGCTCAATTGCAATATGGTGACTCAGAGATGGGGTACATTTTGAAATGGTTGTCTATTTTTAGTTATATAAATTAATATTTTAACCATATTTCTCATTGATGGACACCCCGAAAACATCTCTTAAACACTTTAAAAGTTAACATGTAAATAAATTATATTGTTATGGAAAAGGTGGTAATGAAATGTATGTTACTGAGTTATAGTATGGGCCTTAGCGAGAACATTTCACCGTATCACATGTGAGCATAGTTGTGAAGACGTGGCACATACTTTGGATGGAGAATCCCATGCCTTGTTTAGCATATCACCATTGATTTAGCACCAGCAAATCTCTGGCAAGGGTACAGGCATTTTTGCCATGGTGTTCCAAGTCAAAGTGCAGGAACCAGAAATACAGGACAACATAGGAATAAAGACTGAAACATTTTTAGCTAAGAACTGTGTGTCTTAAGCCTTATCTGCATTAAGGTTTCAGCAGTGGGATGTCTTACACCTGTGGTTTAGCTGAACTGATGTTGACTGTGATGTCACAGGATTTCTGATCCCTGTGGGTAGACTAGGTCCAGCTTCTCTAGACCAGGCAGGTGAGCCCAATCCAGCCCATTAAAGAGGGCTGACCTATACCTCACCTGGGCTTATCAAAGGGCTGCCACTGAGCAGTTGTGGGAGTTTGACTGACGAAGACTCCCCCCCACCTGGGTGTACCCTAGGGAGGAAAGACCCATCCTAGAGCACAGCCAGCTCACATGATGGCTCTCAGGGAAGACCTGTGGCTGTTGCTTTAGGAAGGAGCAGTGCTGACTGAAACTGGGAAGCGGCCAGGAGCAGGTGTGCTGGAGACCCTAGGAAGGGATGGCTCTGAAGTCTGAGGCTAAGGAAGGAGTTAGAATTACTTGCTGACCACTAGAAAAGAAACCTCCTTGCAAAAGGAGCACATGCTTTGGAGCTGAGGGAAATATAACCTGGTGATATAAAGTGAGTTTCTAGCCTAGGAGTGGGGAATCTTTTCTTGGTTCGAGGACTGACCCGCAAAACAATCAGTCAGGGGCTGCACACGTGTGAGAAGCGGGAAAAACCCCTCACTGTGGCCCCCGACTGAGAAGGATAAAGACACTCCCCACATTCCCCTCACACACCAGAGCCTAAGGGGGCCCAGCCTAGTAGATTTTGTGCTCCAGCCCCAGGGTTTCAGCAGGGGGGCTGTAGCACCAGTGTGGGCTCCCCAATGCAGGGGGGGTGGGACTAAGCCTCAGAGGACAGATCCAGGCGAGCTGAGAGCTGCGTCCACCCCTCCCGGGCCTGAGGTTCCTCACCCTGTTCGAGCCCAACCCTAGAGTCAGGGGGAAGATTGAGGGAGAGATCCACCTATTGGTGACATGACAGCCGCAGAAGGTGGATGCTATGCAGGAGCAGCAACAGCAGCCCCAGCCCTGCTGATGCAATTGGTGGTAATGCAAATAAGTAGAAGCAGCAGGAGACTCAGTTTCTTGTGCAATAGAGGTGGCAAGAAGCCCACTCCAAA
Source organism: Pelochelys cantorii (assembly GCA_032595735.1). NCBI lineage: Eukaryota > Metazoa > Chordata > Testudines > Trionychidae > Pelochelys > Pelochelys cantorii. Next base: position 27,315,228 of record CM064339.1, read on the forward strand.
CAGTCATGGATACAGAAACAGTTAGGCCAAACCACATCCGAACACAGTTGGTGATAGGCCTGGGGAGCTGGCTGGCTTTGGGCCTAGCAAATCTCAGAGAGGAGGATGACCCTGAAACATTGCACCACACTTTAAAAGATGGCAAAGGCGGCTAACTGGAAGGAGTTGACTTGAGCAGCCTGCAGAGCATGGGTAGCCAGTAGCCTAGGTGGGGGAAGGCACTGCCCTCCCCAGTTGCCAGCCTGGCCCCACCAATACTCCACCCCTAGAATGCCTAGGTGTTCTGGGGGTGAAGTGTTGCTGCCCCCAAGTGCCCACTCTCCCCTGTACTCTAGGGCTGGGGAGGCTAGGGCCACACACCGCTTGTCCTCCCTGTGTTTTGGGGCTGGGGAGACTCAGGCTACACATTGCCCCACCTCCCTGTGATGGGGGGGCATGGCCTGGCATAAGGGGCAGGACTGGGGTGGGATTGGGGGCTTGCCTCCCCCAGCCCTACCTTTACCAACCGCCCATGCTGCCTAGTACTGTTCCTGAGGATCGAGGGGCCGGCAGCTAATTGGTCAGTAAGTGATGAGCAAGTAAACTCTGGTGCTGAAGGCAGCCATCTTGGATCAATTAGGGGTGACTCCTCAGGTCTAGAGACACAGGCTTCTTATAGAACCATTCCCATGAGGCATGACCACTAGAGTGGTCCAGAAATTAGGGGACTTTACAATACTGTGGTTCTGCCTGAAGACTAATTCATTGGAGAATGTCCTGGAGCAGATCATCTTATAGTAGTTCCTGAGGGTTCTACCTCGGGGGTGCAGAGCTGGCTTAGGCACTTCCAGACAGCTTCAGAGGGGGAAGGTGTGAAGCATTGATGCCAAAGGAGACAAGTGGGTATGGCAGCACGGTAAATTGAGGGGAGCTCACTAGGGGATGACCCAGGGAATCTTCCAAAAGAGAGAGACCTTGACAGCCAAAACACAGAGGATACACGGGATCTACAAGGGATATGGGCAGCCCCACAGTCTAATGGAAGTACTCTTGGAAGGGAACCAGGATAGTTTGCTTCAGGTGTGGCCAGTTTGAGAACGTTAAAAGAAGTTGCCCAGTCATGGATAACCTACCTGGTCACTATAGTGGGTCCAAGTGGTGGTGGTGGTGGGGTACAGTGCCACATTTAGCTTGGGCAAAACGGTAGCTAAGAGACTTGTAGACTTGGGTTGTGGGTGCACTTTGTTCAGGAAGATCAGGTGAGAGTAAGTAGCCTGGACTGACACCAACCTGCGTGTCTCCTGTGTCCAGGATGAGACTTGTATGTACCCCAGCAAAGCTGGAGCTGGAGGTTTGGGATTGATGAGTTCAACTGTGTGTTGGGGTGGTCAAGGGCCTTGGCCCATAACTCTAGGAAGGGACTAGGTGGGTTTCTCAGCCCTTGTATACCAGGGGCTAGGACATCAGATTGGGTTAAGGGGGATTTGGAGCTGCTTAAGAATTTAACTCAGAGGGCTCCAAGCTGGAATAAGGAAAGGAAAGGGAAACAGAGAGGAAGATTGTGATGTTCCCCGAGGACCGAGGATCAACTTAGAAAGTGCCAACAAGAGTTGGACAACGCAAACATCTTACAGGGGAAAACAATCAACTAAATGGTCAGATTAGAACAAGAGTCTTGTGGGGGACCTGAGGAGCAGAGGAAACAAAGCTTGGACCTGCAGGAAGAATTGGCCTAAGCCCAGATAAAGAAGACAGAACAGAACCATGTTGACCCAGACTGAGTCCCAGGCTAGCAGAGTACAATAGACCAAATGAAGTTTTTGGCATGGTGGGAAATGGGGACCCAAATGAAATCTCAAACCCTGCAAGATACTGTGGGGACCTGCACAGAATCCTGAATTCACCAGGGTGCCATGGGAACATAGGCTGAACTTTCCATTAAACTAGCTAGTTGGGAATTCAGACAGGATCCCTTCAACAAGTAGAGGCCCAAGTAAGGAGGTCAGGGTAGAATACAGGTCATCAGGGTGGAGAAAGAGACTGGAGGGGATTCATGCTACGAGCCCAGAAACTTACAGAATGACTGGTGTCAGCAGAAAGTGAATTATGGCACCTCAAGTTTGAGAGAGAACAACTTGCAGAATGTTGCAGAATTCCTTTTCCATCCAAGGAACTGGCACATGTGTGCAATGCCTTGGAACAGATTTTGAAAGAGAAAGCAGTTAAGGACATAAAGTGAACGGTAATTGGGATAACATGGTTTTACAAAGGCAAATTGTGCCAAAGCAATCTGATCTCTTTCTTTGAGAAGATCATGGCCTTTTTTTTAAAGCCAAAGGAAATACCATAGAGGTGGTCTTCCTCCATTGTGATGGGGTGCAGTCACAGAAGACACCTTCAGGGTGCTTTGTGGTGTGCTGACAAAGCCATTGACACTTGCCTCTTTGCAGATTCTGGGGCTTCTCACCACCCTGCCCCACTGGGTTATATCTCCTGTCTCCCCCAGCAAAGGTACAGAGCTGAGATCACCGCCCCTCCCGAAGAGCAATACAAACACTGATGCTACATCTAGACTGCACTCTTACATCAGAAAAAGATACACAATTTGCTCTACGCAAATTGCGTATCTTTTTTTCAATTTAATTTTGAAAGAGGCTTTTTAGAAATTTGGCACATCTACACGGCACCACATTTTGGAAAAAAGTGTTCTTTCAAACCATCCCTTATACCTCATAGAACAAGGTTTACAGAGATGGTAAAAGAGCTTGTCCGTTCTTTCAAAAAAAAAATTGAAAAAGCGGACGCATTCCTCGGACACAGCACTGCTTTTTTGGGATACATCTAGTATCCCAAAAAAGCAATGCAGTCTAGACTTGATCCGAGTCTCTTCAGGTCTGAGGAAAATGCAGTTTTGGGCCCAAATTCCAGGGAAACCACTCTCCAAATGGGATCAGAACCCCAAATAAATTATTCGGGTAAGCCCACTCTAACAATGAAAGGAAGATGTACACACTGATTGCTCCCCCAGATAACAATTTGGGTATGTCTACACTGCCACCCTAGTTCAAACTAGGGTGGCTAATGTAGGCATTCGAACTTGCAAATGAAGCCCGGGATTTAAATATCCTGCGCTTGCTTTGCATGTTCCTGGGCGCCGCCATTTTTAAATGCCCTGTAGTTCGAACTCCGTGCCCGCGGCTACACACGGCACGGACTAGGTAGTTCGAATTAAAGGTCCTAATTCGAACTACTGTTACTCCTCATTGCAGGAGGAGGAGTTCGAACTAGGGTGGCAGTGTAGACATACCCTTTGATAGTAAATAATAGTAACTTTATTAAGTACAAGCAGTAGGATTTAAGTGCTTGCAAGTGAAAAGAAGCAGAGCAAAGTAAATTACAAATTTAAAATAACAAGAAAACACTTAGCTAGTTCTAAGACCCTAAAACTTGTTACAAACTTATCCTGAAACTGTTCCTGTTTCAGCTAAACCTCCAAACCAGGGAAGTTCTTTTTTTCCCTGGCATCTCTGGTTCATTCTCTTGGGAGTGACATACCAGCCAAAGACAAAAGCCTGAAAACTTTGCATCTGAAATAGCCTTCTTTTTGGGCGGGAATTCTGTTTCTACAGTCCACTTTTCCATGGAAAATTACCTGGTCAGACCCTACCAATTAGAGAGAGCTCAATCTTCTTACTAAGACCAACCATTGTTAAGACAAAAGGGGCTGTTTACAGGTGGTCATCCTGACATTGAGTGAAACACCCTTGATGGCTTTCATTTGCACATTTTAAACCATGAACTATTGTATGCTCCATATTTCTAACTTCACATACAAGAGTGATAAATACATCTAAATAGGATATACAGACCCAGCAGATTGTGAAATTAAAATCGTTACATGAGGTATTTTGTCCAAAGCATCTTTGAGCTATGCATATTTGTACCCAATAAGTCATTTTCATAAACCATGGGGGGCGACTCAGTCACACCTTCCCCCTGAAATTACTACCAGAGGATTGGACAGTGTCCAATGTGAAGGTGGAGTGTTCAGAAATTCACTTGGACTTTGGTTACACAACCATCCAATGTCACCAAACCCTGTGCTGTCAATTGTAGGAATTTCTCCAAAGTTCTGGGTTCCTGTCCACTGATTGTCTGAAAACATGTTGGGGTGTAGCAGTGCCCCAGGATGAAGATAGAAATGACTTGCGACGTGTAAGGGTCCTGGCATTTAGTCCCCAACATCGTAAGGCGGTATGCCTCAGTTTCCACTTCCATACAGCTGTTCAGGTTTGTTGTGCTCTTAAGCCTGCGCACAGTCATTAGCTGAGACTCCGCATGCTCCTGGGATCCTATTGCTCCTGTCCCTAGCAGGCACAAAAGTTTTTCCAAAAACTCACGTATGTTGCATACTTTAAAGAGGTTTACTGTCCATATCAGATTCTTTGTGCTGATCCATAAGTGTTGCAGGAAAAGACATAAGGTTACCAGCCAACCAATGATAGAGTAGTCTTTCCAAGTATGGATCTCATGCTATACTCTCTGTCTCTAGACCAGTGGTCCCCAACCTTTTGGGGCTGCCGGGTGCCCGGGGTGGCGCCGCACATGCGCTGCGTGCCTGGAGCGGGGGCCGCACATGCGCCATGCACCCCCACACATGTGCCGGGCAACCGGGGCCCAGAGCGCAAGAATGGCTCGGGCCAGCCCTGGTCACTAGGTGGGTGCACAGAAATGCCCCGGCGGGCACCATGGCACCTGCGGGCACTGCGTTGGGGACCACTGCTTTAGACCATTTGTGTGGTACAGTATTTCTTTCCCCCTGTGACCGGGCGCCGCCTTCCCGCAGCGCCCACGTCAGTATGGCCCCCTTCCCCACTCCGTCCGGGGAGGGGCTGTGCCCACCACCCTTCAGGTGCAATGCCCTTTCTGGCGTGTGGTCAGAGTTTAAGTACAGTCTGAGGTGGTGCACGTATTCTCCATGTAGCCTTGTCGGTGTCTGGCCCGAGGGGGGTAGGGGGGCTCGGGCCCTCCCCCACTCCGAGCCCCGACCCAGAGCCCTAGGAACCGAGGGAAATCGCTTCTCCTATGGTCCGGTTGGTGGGGGTTGATCCCCGCAATGCACCAACCCACGGGCCACCACGGCCGCGCCCTGGGTCACTTCCTACCTCCCGGGGTCAGTGGGCTGCTGTCTCTCTCATCCAGCGGTCCCTCTCGCTGGGAGCTGCCTTCTCTCGCCCCTTTCCTTCCACCAGCTCTGTCCTTTTGAGCCATCCCGCCGGCTCCACAGCTGACGCCGGGTGGGTGGGGCCGCCCCGCGCCCAATCCCCGGCCTCTGTAGGGTGGGTGTGTCCCAGCTGGGTGGGCGCAGCTGGGTCTTTCCCTGGCTTCCCTGCGTTGGCGTCGCCTCTCCCCCCACCTGGCGCAGCTGGCGGCCGCTGCGTCTCCTGCAGAGGGGGCAGAGCCTCCGGCATATGGCCCGGCGTGGCCTGGATGCAGGCTCAGTAGAGCCAGAGCCACGGCTGGAGGGCCGCCTCCCCCCAGAGGGCCGGGGACGGTGCGACTCCATAGTGGGGCGCCAGAGCATCCCCGTAACATACCCCCACCCTTAGTTCGTGGTCCGTCCCCTCATCTCCGGGTTCGTGCGTCCGCGAAAAGAAATCCACATTGCCACGGTCCTTACCTGGTCGGTGTACGATTTCAAACTGGTAGGGCTGTAATGAGAGGTACCATCTGATCACCTGTGGATTGGTCTCCTTCATTGAGTTCATCCAGCGTAAGGGAGCATGGTCCGTCACTAGCGTGAAGGAGTTTCCTAAAAGATAGTATCTTAGTGAGTCGATTGCCCACTTTGCGGCTAGTGCTTCCTTTTCAATGGTAGCGTAACTTTGCTCCCTTGGCAAAAGTTTTCGGCTGAGGTAGAGGACGGGGTGCTCGGCCCCTTCCACCACTTGGGATAAAACGGCCCCTAGTCCTGTCTCCGAGGCGTCCATTTGTACAATAAACGGCCTAGAGAAATCCGGTTGAACCAAGACCAATGGGTAGCCGGTCCCTCAGTTCTCGGAAGGCTCGTTCACACTGGGGAGACCACTGGACCTTATTGGGCTGAGTCTTCTTCACTAGGTCTGAGAGCGGGGCCGCTATGGTTGCAAACCCCGGCACAAACCGGCGGTAATGCCCGGTTAAGTCCAGGAACTGCCGCACTTGTTTTTTGGTTGTCGGGGCTGGATAATCCCTCAGGGCACTGACTTTATCTACTAGGGGTCGTAACTGGCCCCCCCCACCGTGTAGCCGAGGTACGTCACTTCCCGTTGTCCGAACCAGCACATGTCTGGGTTGGCGGCCAGCCCGGCTTCCCGTAAGGCTTCTAGGATGGCCTTGAGATGCTGGAGGTGTTCCTGCCAAGAGAGGCTATACACAATTATATCATCGATATATGCGGCGGCATAATCGTGATGGTCTCTTAGCACCCTATCCATGAGCCTCTGAAATGTGGCTGCTGCCCCATGAAGCCCGAAGGGCATCGTTACGAATTGGAAAAGTCCAAATGGGGTTGAAAAAGCTGTTTTTTTCTTTGAGGCAGTTGTAAGGGGGATTTGCCAATACTCCTTTGTCAAGTCCAGGGTCAAGATATAGTGGGCCTTCCCCAGCTGGTCTAGCAATTCATCATCTGTGGCATTGGGTATGCATCGAATCTCGAAATTGCATTGACCTTACGAAAGCCTATACAAAACCGGAGCGAGCTGCCGGGTCTCGCACCTCCTTATGGATGCCAGGCCAATAAAACCTCTGCATAATGCGCTGCAGGGTTTTCTCAAAGCCCAAGTGTCCTGCCCAGGGGTTGTCGTGGGCCAACTCTAGGACCGTCTTTTTGTATCGCGATGGCACTAACAACTGGCGCACGCTCCCCGCCCCCACGGAGCCTTCCAAGACTCTGTATAACTTATCGGCGGGTACCTCGAAATCGGGTCAGGGGGGTCGCCTCGTCAATGGTTCCTCGCTTCCGTCTGTCGCGGATTCCCAGGCTCGCTGCAGGGCCGGGTTAGCTCACTGGGCTTCCACAATTCTCGCCCTTCCAGGGCGTCCTCTGTCTCGGGCATCCCCCGAGGTGGGCCCCTTTTGCCAGCCCCCGGGGTGATGGGGTTTGTCTCTGCCGGGCTTGGACCTCATTGGCCCTTGCGGGCTTGCCTAGGTGCTCCCTTGTTGAGGCAGGCTTGTCCCGCTTCTCCAGGGGCCTGCTAGTCTTGCCAGATATGACGGAACCCCTTCCAGTCCCGCCCCAAGATAACGGGGTTAGCTAAACCAGGTACTAAGGCGGCCCGGCAGATGGTCACCTCCTCCCCTTCCACCAAGTGGACCCATGCCATTTGGTAAGTACGTACGTCTCCATGTACGCACTGCATGCTCACGGGTGGCCCCGCTTCGCGGGCCTGCTTCACTAAGTTGGCCCAGACGAGGGGCTGGCTGCTCCCTGTGTCCACTAGGGCCCCCACTTCGATGCCCTCTACCAGGAGCCTTACCAGTATCCTCCCTTCGTCTGGGGTTTCCCCCTGGCTTACCGTTAGGGCCTGTCTAAATGAGCAGTCTATGAAGGGGCAGTCCCTTCTAAAGTGCCCCTCCTGCCTGTACTCGAAACAGACGTTCCGGGGGTTCTCCTTCCCCGCCAACATCGACTGGTCCTTCTTCGGGCTGTCAGGTCCTCTGGCCGTTTCCCTCCGCAGGGGCACCGGCCATATCGGGGCCAGCCGCCGCTGGCCCACGTGTTCTCCCAGGTCTCTTCCTGGTCCTGGCATCTTGTCTCCATTTCTTTGGATCCCTCCCACCTCCTTCTGGGTTTTGGGTGGCTCCTTCCTGAACTTCTCGGGTTCCCCCATTCCTCCTGCCACCACGAGATCCTGGACCAGGCCCATGGCCTCATTCAGGGAGCTGGGTCGGTGGCAGCAAACCCACATCTGACCTTCCACGGGTAGGATCTCGAGGAATTGTTCCAGGAAGATCATCTCGGCCACTTGTTCTCTGGTTTTCTGATCCAGTTCTAGCCATCGGCAGCCCGCCTCTCTCAGTTTCTGTGCCATGGCTTGCGGCCGAGCTCCCAGCAGACACTGTTCCTGGCGGAACCTCTGCCGATAGGTCTCCGGTGTGACCCCTAATTGGTCGAGGATTGCCTCCTGGACCTTGTAGTAACGTAACACCTCACGGGCCGGAAGACCGCAGTAGGCCAGCTGGGCCGGGCTGGTCAGGTAGGGTGCCAGGAGGGTAGCCCACTGGTCCTCGGGCCAACGGACGGCCTTGGCTACCCGCTCAAACGTCACCAAGTATGCTTCGGGATCATCGTTCGGCCCCATCTTGGTGAGGCGTATGGGTAGCTGCGTGCTATTTCCGGGGCTGGGCTCGACTAGCCCGGTAGTCCCCGTTCCCATGGCCCCTCCTGTCAACTGCTGCTGCAGGTCGTAAAGTTCCCTTATGAGCTGCCTCTGCTGCTTTTGCCCTTGTGATGTCTGCTGCTGCTGGAATTGCCGCTGGTTCTCGGCCATCCATTCTAATAATTTTGGGCCCTCCATTTTCGTCTCTCCCTAAAACATTAACAAATCCCCGAAACACGTCCTTCGGGGTACCCCTTTTTGGGAGTTCTATACCCACATTCTCCACCACGTGTGACCGGGCGCTGCCTTCCCGCACTGCCCAGATCGGTACGGCCCCCTTCCCCACTCCATCCGGGGAGGGGCCGTGCCCACCACCCTTCAGGTGCAATGCCCTTCCCGGTATGTAGTCAGAGTTGAAGTACACTCTGAGGCGGTACACGTATTCTCCGTGTAGCCTTGTTGGTGTCTGGCCCGAGAGGGGTAGTGGGGCTCAGGCCCTCCCCCACTCTGAGCCTCCCCCAGGGCCCTAGGAACCAAGGGAAATCACTTCTCCTACGGTCCGGTTGGTGGGGGTTGATCCCCGCAATGCACCAACCCACAGGCCACCACGGCTGTGCCCTGGGTCACTTCCTACCTCCCAGGGTCAGTGGGCTGCTGTCTCTTTCGTCCAGCGGTCCCGCTCGCTGGGAGCTGCCTCCTCTCGCTCCTTTCCTTCCACCAGCTCCGTCCTTTTGAGCCGTCCTGCCGGCTCCGCAGCTGACGCCGGGTGGGTGGGGCCGCCCTGTGCCCAATCCCTGGCCTCTGCAGGGTGGGTGTGTCCCAGCTGGGTGGGCACAGCTGGGTCTTTCTCTGGCTTCCCCGTGTCGGCACCGCCCCTCCCCCCACCTGGCACAGCCGGCGGCCGCCGCGTCTCCTGCGGAGGGGGCGGAGCCTACGGCGTATGGCCCAATGTGGCCTGGACGCAGGCGCAGCAGCACCAGAGCCGCGGCTGGAGGGCCGCCTCCCCCCAAAGGGCTGGGGATGGCACAGCTCCATAGTGGGGCGCCGGAGCGTCCCTGTTACACCCCCCTTTAAAAACTCTACAGGTTTCTCTTTTTCTCATCAGTTCAGTAAGACATTTGATATAGTTCCAATGGGAAATTATTAAATTGGAAAAGATGGGGAACAATATGAACATTGAGAAGTGGATAAGGCACTCGTTAAAGGGGAGACTACAGTGGATCATACTGAAAGTTGTACTGTCAGGCTGGAGGGAGGTTATTAGTGGAGTTCCTCAGGGGTTTTTCTTGGGACCAGTCTTTTTAACATCTTTATTTCTGACCTTAGCACAAAAAGTGGGAGTGGGCTAATAAAATGTATGCATGACACCAAGTTGGAAGGCATTGCCAATACAGAGGTGGTCTGGAATATCATACTGGATGTTCTGAATGACCCTGTAAACTCAAGTAATACTTATGGGATGAAATTTAAAAGTGCAAAATGCAAGGTCAGACATTAAGGACTAATGAGAAGGAAAAAGACCTGGATTTTTTGATTGATCACAAGATGACAACGAGTCCCCAGTGTGATGTGGCTGTGTAAAAGACTAATGCACTCTGGGGCTACATCTAGACAGTGGTACTATTTCAGCATACTGGAAGAATCCTGAAATAGCACTTCCGCATCTTTAAACATGCCTGTTATTTCAAAATAACAGGCATGCTATTCCGGCATTCCAGTAGCCCTCATTCCACGAGGGTTAAGGGACTTGCTGGAATAGTGCTTTATTTCAAAATAAGCTATTTCTAAATTACATTAAAATAAGTTACGTAATTTGCGTAACACAAATTGCGTAGCTTATTTCAGGGTAAGGGTGCAGTGTAGACATACCCCTAGGATGCATCAGGCAAGGTATTTCCAGTATACTTTGGCACTGGCAAGACCTAATGTGGAATAGTGTGTGCAACTCTGGTCTTCTGTGTTTAAGAAAGCTGAATCCAAGTGGAAAGAGCTAGAGAGAAGATAATCTGAGGACTGGGCACGTTGAGGGTGATATGATTACCCTTTATAAATACTTTGGAAGGCATACTTGGAAATAGCTTTTTTCCCTCCCTGGTATTTAAGTAAAGTGCCATTGTAAACACAAGAACAAATGGACATACACTGGCCATGTTAGGTTTAAAACTAGCTAAAGATTTCTAACTAATGGAAGGGTAAAATTCTGGAATAGTCTTCTGTCAGGGCTGTTCCCCACTCTGGCACTCCAAGTATAGAAGGTGGGGAACCACAAAGACTTTAAATATACCATGCCTCTACAGGCACTGGTTACAAAAACTTCCCCCAGAATCACAAATGCACATGGATTTGGGGGGGAGGTAGCTGCCACCATTGTTATGCTTAAATGAAGCACACAAGATCTTTTATAGGGAAAAAGGAAGTACGCCGCATTTATTGAGAATACAACATCTGCATATGCTTTTCAGTCACTCACACACAAACACCATACACACACACAGACCCGCCAGACGATGTTATAGTTACCAGTCCAGAGTCTGTATCAATCTAGTGGCCAGTTAGATCGATCACAGAGGGAGGACAGGGCCTTTCGTCGGTTGCGATCCAATGCTCATCTGGAGTTGGTGGCAAGACAAACCCAAAGTTCCATGGCAAAGCACCCTGCTTTTATAATCCTCTTTCCCTGTTGAAGTCTATGGATTTCGCTGTGTCAGTCTGTGACTGGTGTGTTATCCTGTTGACGTTAATCATTCCCAAAACATTTTCAAGAGGCTCATCCTGTCCTGGATTGTTAATCAATTGTTTTTAGGGATGCCTTCACCTTTAGAGCCGTCAGTCTGCCAATCTGATCAATTCTTGGCCGTGGGTATGCACTGATGGTTTCTCTGAGGCCAATATGTCTCTTCGTAGTCTGTCTTTTACAGTTTGTCTTCACCCCACATTCTCCCCCTTCTCTCTTAACCATCTGGCTCTCGCGATGACCTTCACACCCTATCTCATTTTCGCACAAACAGTCTTTCACAGAGATACAAACAGCAAAGTTTTATATTGAACAAGAGCAAAGAACATTGTAAATTGCCTTACTAAATTTTGTAATTAAAACAATTCACACTGAAGGCTCGGGCCTTCAACACTCCTCTAATCTCATTGACATAGTCACAATATGAGATCCTGTCTCTCTACTTACCAAATTTTAATATATATATATATATATATATATATATATATATATATTTAACTAAAAAACTTAATTAATAAAATGTTAAATGCGTTACCTTACATTATTACATTATTAAACCTAAAAAGCAAATATAAAAAAGAATAAAACTTTCAATCCCAACACCATCAAGTGATTTTTATTCCTAAAACCAGGGACAAACACTTGAATTCTTCCCCAAGGTTACCCCAAGTTCTTTTGCCACAAGAGAGCTTGAAAAAATAAAAGAGAGAAGCTGTAGTCTCTGGTAGCTGACCTCTCAGTCTGAGGCATGCGCACAGACACACCTCCTGTATCTTCCAGGACACGAGAATCAAAACCTCACCTTAAAGTGACTTTTATTACTAAACAAAAGATATACTTGATTAAAGTATACTTGGTTGCTAGATGTTACAGAGCAACTAAGGAAAACCAGCTTCTTTGTGTTTTCCTTAGTTAAGGGGAAACAGAGAAAATCTCTGGGAACAACGCTTAGATGATAAATGGGGAGGAGAGGCATAGATTGATATAGAGCAGTTTAAACCAAGCCACAAAATAAAGAAAATATCCTGATCACAGCTAGATTCACTTTTCCTCTTTACTTACTCCCAATCTTTTCTTGGTTCAGTCTGCTTCCATGCCCCAAATTCCTTAAAGGCATGGTAGTCGTGCCTGGGTTTAAATCATTCTGTGTCTCTCAACTCCTGATTTAACTCTTCCACACAAAAAAAGCAGGTAAGGTACCTTATACAATTCAAATTTCAGCACTTTATTCCTACTGGTTGTCCTGGCTTTCTGCCAACCCCCTTGCTAGCTACCTGAATTTAACCCCTTAGTCACTGGGTGCTGGCCAACACTCTTCCTATCCATTACACCTTCTAAGAGGAATAATGGGGGCAAAAGACCTTACTGGCTTTAAGACTGAGCTTGATAAGGCATGCAGATAGTATGATGAGGCTGCCTAAAATAACATGCAGCTAGTTTGCAACTGCTAGCAACAAATATCTCCAATGGCTAGTGATGGGACATTACATGGGGAGGGCTCTGAGTTAGTACAGAGAATTATTTTCCAGGTGTCTGGCTGGTGGGTCTTACCCACATGATAGGGTCTAACTGACCCCCCCCCATATTTGTGGTTAGGAAGGATATTTTCTTCCAGTTCAAATTGGTAGAGACCCTCTGGCTTTTTCACCTTCTTCTGCAGCATGAAGCAGGGACCATTTGCACACGTAATCTAGTGCAAATGGTAGATTCACTGAAAGTGGAAGTCTTTAAAGAATGATTTGAGGACTTTGGTAACTCAGCCAGAAGTTATAGACCTATAAGAGGTGTGGGTGGATGAGGTTCTGTGGTCTGCATATATAGGCAGTCAGACTAGGTCAGTGGTCTCCAACCTTTTTAAGCACGAGATCACTTTCTGAATTGAAGTGCAATCCAAGATCTACCTCAGATATAAATACCCTGGCCCCGCCTCCTTCCTGCCCCTTCTCCAAGGTCCCGACCCTGCTCACTCTATCCTCCCTCTCTTGCCCATCCTCCCTCACTTTCATCAGGCTGGGGCAGAGGGTTGGGGTGCAGGCTCTGGTCTTGGATTAAGGGATCTGGAGTGTAAGAGGGACTCTGACCTGCACTTGGGGCAGGCCGTTGGGATGTAGGAGGGGTTCTAGGTGCAGGCTGGGGCAGGGGCTTGGGTGTAGGAGGGGGTTTATGATGGGGCAGGAGTTTGAGATGTGGACTCCAGCTGGGCACTACTTAGCTCAGGTGGCCCCTGGGTGTGGTGCAGTGGGGCTAAGGCAGGCTCGCCCCTGCCCTGGCTCTTGACCACTCCCTAAAGCAGCCAGAAAACTCCCTCCCAAGCCCTGTTGTGCCCCCTCTCTGCTTTTGTGGAGAAAGGATACAGAGTGGGAGGGAGCACCTTGACATCAGCGCCCCTCCTCTCCCTCTGCTGCCCAGCACAGCAAGCAGAAGGGGCAGCTCCAAGGCAAAGGGCAGGAGATGAACAGCAGTGGGGGTGGGGGCAGCTGTTGACTGCCTCTTGGCCAAACCAGCCAGGATCACCTGTCAGAGGCTCCAAGATCTACCAGTAGATCCCGATCTACTGGTTGGTGACCACTGGATTAGGCCATCATGATGGCCCCTTCTGACCTCCAGTCTCTAGGTCTGTATTGTTGTTCACTTTTCACACTTCACTTTTGTTCAATGGGTCTCTGTTTCACTTTCCGGTTCTCATTCACAAATAAAATTAATTTGATTAACAAATTGTGCAGCAGGATAATTAAACCTCCAGTTCAGGTTTAAACTATGAAAGAGTTTGATAGAAGAGAGATTAACTCCCCCTCCAAGACATGTCAATATTTGCTTTACAAACACTGGGACTAGTTGTGCTCTCAGAGTCAATGGGATATTTGCTATCAACTTCAGAGGAATCGAGGGCAGATCCTTGGTGACTTGAATTTCCGTGTGTGTTGCAATTCGCAAATCAACTCCTGTTTGCCTTACTCATTGAGCAGTTCCATTGACTTAAGTGGGACTGCTTGTGTGACTAGAGTGAGAAGGATTTGTCTCATGTAAGAAGAATACCATGTGTGAAGGATATTGACTTATATGGGAGCAGAATCAGGCTGGGATTTTACCTGAATTTTCTCACTTTTTTAAAATTTCAGCCTAAACAATTTGCATGCTTGTGATACCATATTCTGTGTTCGCATGGGGAGAGCTTGGGTTGCCGTGTCCTCCTTTTAAATTTTCCCCTTCCCTCTCTCTCAATTTTTTAATGTAGTCTTTTTAAACAGAAGTAACTTGGTACAGTGAATCTCTTTGCATTTGCTGTAAAATGGATCAGGATTTTCTAAAGGGTTGGGAAAACTTGTTAGCTTTTAAAATTGTACTGTTTGTTTGGGGCTTTCAGGAACACATTTCCAGGAAATCTCAGGGTGAAAATGATCTTTGGTGAGCAAAACAATTTCAGCCCTTATGCTGACAATTTTCAAGCAATGGGTTTGAATGTAATTAGAGACCTGAATTCCTGGCATGATAAGGAACTACTGAATGTGAAAATATAATATAGAATTATTAATAAGAGAACTGGACCTGTTTTGCTTGAGCGAACTGGGTTTTAAAAAACATGCTGTATAGACCAGTATATGCAAATTTTCAACCAACACTTGTAGGACATGTGAAATGAATATGCTTATAGATTTAAAAAATTGGTTCTCAAATGACGTAGATCTTCTTCAAGCACAAACTGTCCAGAGAAGAAAATATATTTTAAAAAATTCATATTCTAAATAAATATATCAATAAAAATCTATTTTAAAGTAATACTAGGGCCCAGATTCTGAAGTAATGAAACAGAATTAATATTGAAATGGTTCTTACATTAGTTCAGGAGACTGGGTTATCAGAACAGTCCTTTACAAGAATCTTTGTAGCAGAACTTCCAAAGTCTAATATTGTCTTCCCTCTCAAAAGCTTGCCATTTATTTCCCCCCTTCTAAACATTGTAAAAACAAAAATTGTTCCTCAACTAAGCCAAATTCACTGCTCACTCACTTGTACGCATATTTTTCTGGGGGACAATCGCATACAGTGCAATCTTCTTTCTGTGCACGTTTCTTCCTGAACACACTCATTTGCGTATTGGGGAACAACTAGGTCTTATGTCATTACTGAAAAGCTTTCAACAGTTTTGTGTCTCTTTCTTTTGGATTTCCTGGTACCAGCCTGGCAGTAGGATATTAAGGGGTTTTTTTTATCTCAGCGTTATCTCCTTTTCCTGTCATTCTTTCATTAAATTTACAGTTTATTATCCAATTTATTTTGTTTTGACCTTTGCAGGAGCATCCTGGCAATAATGCAGATTCTCAGAATCTCTTGTCATCACTCCGTACATATGTTAACCATGAGTTCTAGTGAGGCACATAGAAATGGGAGGCAGAAAATGATCAGTAGATAAATAATAGTATATGTATAAAGAACACTTGTGAAAGATTTGTATGATAGGATACTGTATGCCATGAACTTTGTTTTATCTAAGAAATGGATGATGATACACTATGTATCTTTCATTCTTAAATATCCCAAAGTATCTTACAGATGATGGGCCCAGTATTAATGTGCCCATTTTTAAAATAGGGCATCCACATCCTTTGTGATGTGGATGATAAGCTCTGCACTTAATAGAGCAGACATGTTTATGACAAAGGGTTGACCTGATTGTCCAAGGGTAGGATATCCTCTGTATTTGAGAACTGATATCCTTTGGTTCAGGAACCTCTTCACTCACAACTAGAATTTATCCATCCTTAACGCAGAACAACAACAAACATTCTAGATCAGAAACAATACAACACAAGAGCTTGTAAGGGTTAAAATGAAGAGAAAGGGGAAACCCATTTGTGGGAAATACTTCCTTCTGAGCCCCTTTTGCAACTGCTCTTCACTGCAGCCTGTTGTGAGGATTCTGGATTTTATGTTGCATTTCTGTGCAGGTGGATATTGAGGTAACATAGTTATCTATTACAAGCAATCTTTTAAAAGAGGCTTTTGTTACAAAGCTTTCAAGAAGAATGCCTGGCACACAGGATTGTGTGTGGAGACTTAGGAGTCTCTAGGGCAACTTTTATTAAACTCAAAAGAAAATAAGTGCAAATGAGAAAAAAGCAATTACAGCAAGGAGAGAAACAGCAACTTGATCCAAAATTGGTATTACTCCTCTGACCAAAATTGTCCAGTGTCTTAATAGCACAAGTATGCCACCCCTTACTGAAAACCTATAAAACCTAGTCTCTAGGTTTTACCATGCATACAGAAGCTATTTAACTGAGGTCAGACCTAGAGTTTTAGTAGGATACCTCACAGGAAATTCAGTGCAAGTGAGAGGCGAAAAGAATCTTAGGCCAGGTCTACACTACCAGAGAAAGTTGACCTAAGATATGCAACTCCAGCTATGAGAATAGCATAGCTGGAGTCGATGTACCTTAAGTCGAATTTCTGTGGCATCCCCACTGTGGGAGATCAATGGGAGAAACTCCCTTAATTCTTGTGACCCAGTGGGGAACCTAGGTCAAGGGGGTGCTAGCAGTGGTTGGTGTAGTGGGTCTTTACTACACCCACTAAATCAAACCCCAGGAAATTGATTTCTGGAGCATCAATCTTGGGATAAGTAAAGACAAGCACTTAGAATTTTCCATTGTGGTATGCTGAAGCTATTTCTCTCCAACTGATCTGTCATATCACAGTATCAGAAACTCATTTGGTTTCTGTATCAGGAACAACTGTAGATCATTGGCTGGAGGAGCTGCACATTTTGGCCTAATAGTATCAACTGTTTAACTGCATCCATTTTGGGGAGTTCACAGTTTCATACCCAATAATGTTTCTGGTTGCAATAAAAAGATGTTCAGAACAAAATGCTGGAAAGAAACATTCATATCCTTGTCATCAGTTTTTGAGCAGGTCCTCTGCATTTTAAATGGGACTCTACGGGTATGTCTACACTACATGGCTCCATCAACGGAGCCATGTAGATTACCTTTGTAGACATAGGAAAATGAAGTGGTGATTTAAATAATCGCTGCTTGATTTAAATTAAAATGGCTGCCGCGCTGTGCCGATCAGCTCTTTGTCGGCACAGTGCTGTAGTCTGGACGCTCCACAGTCGACATCAAAGGCATTTGTCGACCGCGGAGTGTCCAGACTACAGCACTGTGCTGACAAACAGCTGATTGGCACAGCGCGGCAGCCATTTTAATTTAAATGAAGTGGCGATTATTTAAATCGCCACTTCATTTTCCTATGTCTACAAAGGTAATCTACATGGCTCCGTCAATGGAGCCATGTAATGTAGACATACCCTTTAAGAATCTTTCCAGGTACCCTTTGTCCTGTGTAGGGCGAGAAGTTGTTGTTATTATTATGCCATGAAGCTTTCCATGCTGCATTCCATTCTCTTCATGCAGACTATCCTGAAAGGAGAATTATTTTAGATCTTCACGGGCAGGGTGCTGGAACAATTTGCATATTGGGGGCTGCCGAGAGTCATTGAACCAATCTGTAAGCTCTGAATGTGATGGAAACCATTTCAAGACAGGGTGAGAGGGCAGCAGCCCTAGTTCCAGCATCTGTGCTCATGGGTGAGCGAGCAGAAATGGTTTAGAACAAACTGCATTTCTTTCCTTCTCCCATTGAAACTTATCATTGTCACAAAGGGACAGAGCAGGGTAGCTAGTCTTTCTCCTTTGTTGAGCCCTATACAAGGGCAAAGCACTCCTCCTTTACTGGAGCTTAGCAAGTCGCTCTTACAACACTCTTCTAGTTAGGGGAGAGAGAGGATTCAGACTTTTGGATGCTATATGTTGTTGCTCATCAAATTCATGCAAGCCTTTTATGTCACTGGGATTGCACAGGTTCAGTCTTGTCAACCCTAAACCCCAGTTTAGAGGTGGAATTATTGAAAAGTGCAGAGGATACTGGAAAGAGTGAAAGATTCTCAGGCTGGGGTGGTTCAGTGTTAGCCAGTGTGTCACTTCCCACTGCAAACCCTGAAAAATCTGACCATTAACCTCTATCAGCCTTCCTTTGTATCCTGCTAGCCTGGCAAAGTTTAAAAAACATTGGATGGTTAAAGTGTCAAGTGAATCCTTATGAGAATATAATGTACTTTCTTGTACTTCAGTACATTTTAAATAACACTGACCTCTAAAAAAGGAACATGTAGTCAGGTGATAAACACAGCAGTTAATGTAAAATCTCAGGAGAGGAGAGAGGGTCATTGATACAAAAGAGAAGCACAGCAATGGATGACTTGGGAAAGATTGGGACCCAGGGCAGCTAAGTGGTTTGTTTATACAATTGATTTGTAGTGAAATGTGAGAGAGACGTTGGGGTGCCGAGAGAGAGAGATGCACCCTCAGGACCATTCAGTACAAAATACTGTTAGAAGAAAGATATGGAGTTTAGAGACAGATAAAGCATCGTCTATGACATTTTTGATTTGGTATTTAATGCAGTACAGAGAGCAAACAACAACATGGCATGAACAAATAGAAGTCACCTGAAATGGGATTCAAGGACTGGTAAGCGAACTCACATTTAAGAGCTCAGGTGCATGGATTTTAATTAATCCCTGTTTTTGCCTTTTAGCAAAACCAGATAGTCCTCAAAAAGAGCAGATGAAACCACAGAGAAGCAGCCAGACTAATAGATAAAAGACCTTCGTCAATGGAAAGATGTGAATTCTGTGGGAAGGGGAAAATTAAGACCTCAAAGGGGTGAACAGAACTGCCAGAAGAACCTGATGAGATGACAGCCAGAAGGACCTGTGAGCTAGTGACAAATAATTTCAAATGGGGAAGAAATGGTGCAGACTCTTCGTGCTTGAAAGAAAATCAACCCTTCATCAGAAGCCCAAAGAATAGATAAAATGCTGTGAGCACTTTGTTCTGATCTGCATCTTTGCAGTCAGCTCATTTAAAGACAGTTTCCCACTGATTTCATTTGGACCCAGCCCTGTAGCCACAGAGCAGTTGTTAAACTGAAACTTGCCCTGCTCAGTTAAGAGGTTCACCAAAACTCTCAGGGTATGTTTGCATGACACAGCTTCTAGCTACAACACAGCCTTGTGACTAAAAGTTGGTGCATGTGAATACTTCTACCCTCAATGAGTGGGTTCGTTTTGTTAGCAGGAGAGTGCTCCTGCTGACAAAGCAGCATTCACATGTGCATTTGCTATGGTAAAACCTTGTCGTTCACAGGGGCAGAAGGGCCTGTGAACAGCAAAAATTTTGTTGAGCAAGTACAAGTGTAGACATAGCCTCATGCATAAGCCAAAGAACCTAAAGAGCAAGTGAGTTTATTCAATACAACTGGCTTTATTGGTTTTCTTCTTGAAAAGTAACTCTTTTGTTCTAGCACATGCTTTGTGTTGTGTAAATCCGCCGATGGGTGTGTTAGGGACTGCTCTGCTTTGGTTGTTCCAAAATGCTGATCAGCAACTACATGTTATTAAAGAAATCGTTCTTAAAAAACAGTACAGATTAAAGTGCACACCCTGATGACTCCTGCCAGATGTATCTTGTTTATGAGGGTGACCTTTCTAGTACATCACTTCTGAGGCCAATTTGATTATCTTGTTTTAAGCAATAAACGACGTTACCATGAGACAACCATGCACCATCTAATCTGTGCTTAATGGAACTTTCAAATGGGTTAAGAAATGCAGTATGGAAAGCAGAATTTGAGATGTTTATTTTGGTAACTAGCCAATAGCCCGTCATAAGACGGGATTTTCGGGTCTCTCCTCCACGTCCGTCTCTCTCTCTCTTTCTCTCTCTCTCCTCCTACTGCCTCCCCCTCTCTCTCTCAGCTCTTCTCCGCCTCCTGCCTCTCTCTCCATCTCTCTCTTTCTCTTCTCCTCCCCCTCCTGCCTCTCACTTTCTCTTTCTCTTCTCCTCCCCCTCCTGCCTCTCATTCGGGGGACCATGGAGCCCAAATGGCCATTTGGGCTCCATGCTCCCCGTGCGGGAGCAAGCAGCGCAAGCGGCCATTTGGGCTCCGTGCTCCCCATGCGGGAGCAAGCAGCGCAAGTGGCCATTTGGGCACCGTGCTCCCCATGCTGCATGGGGACCGCGGTGCCCAAATGGCCGCTTGCGCCGCTTGCTCCTCCGTGGCGGCCCGGCTGAGCGGCGCAGAAGTCAGCCGAGCGCCACGGCAGTAGGCGAAGAATGTGACTCGGGCAACAGCGCCGCCCAGAGGGAACAGCCAGCATTTCAGCATTACAGAGTCACAGACATTGGGCTACTATATATATGATAAGTACATCCAGCTGATATGGAGTCTTATACTTTTTACTGGTGACTGGTATACCTCAAAAGGCTTGTATCTGCAATTCCGTTTGGTTATGCATCCTGAAAAAAAACTAAAATCCATTTGTGCTCAATTAAAGATGCAATGGTTTTTACAAATAGAGCTCTGATCGTAACCTGGTCAAATTCCAACTCAGGAAATTGTATTCTACCTAAATCCCAGATGCAACTTCCTCTCCCTTTAAAAACCACTACTGCATGAGTATACTGGACATTTTGGACCAGATCCTCAAGTGCTGTAAAATCTACTGGTTTCACTGTAGCTGTATTTTTATTCATTGTAGATCTGGCCCAGCCAGACCAACACCATTTCTGCAGCACACTGGATTTTGCCTGGAAAAATGATATTCTGAGGTTCAAAATTGGGCAAGATTTATTTAAAAAAAATTGCATCTTGGGTAATCACTGCAGAGCCCCTGCAGTGATGGAAAAGTGAGGGAAATGCCATGCAGCCTTGTGTACCATCAAACAGTGAATGAGGCGATTTATGTGTAAATTCCATATGATATTTTATTCTTATCCCATTTATTTACAGTGTGTGTACAATGAAGTACTGAATGCTGGTCACCCTCTAGCCAGGGCAACATATCACGTTCCCAGCAGCAGCAGAATTTTAGTCTCTTCTCCTCAGGGTTGAATTTTATTTCTCCAAATCAAACCAGTCCCTTCTCCTGGTCCGGGGTCTTCTGAAGCTCTTATTCTGAGCTGTCTTTTTGTTGGCTCTTTGTCTAAACACCAGTTGGTCTGCATGGATCACCTGATCTGTGGCCTCACTCATCTCTTGGGAGGCAGCTAATTTGGTCACAGGTGCAGCTTAGTCCACCTCTTGAAGTCCAGCCCTCCGTATGAGAGAGACTTATCTGGTTCTCTAGCCATTGCTCTAATTTTGGATGATTCTGTTTTCTGAGAGTGGATCCCACAACAGTCTCCCGAGAAGAGCAACAAAACTCCCTTAGTTGCCTCTTCCTTCTCCATCCCCAGAGATCCAAACCTTTCAGGCTAGTCAGCCCTCCTGCAAGGCCTTTGCCTTTGAGCTCTTTCAGACCAGCTGTGGTAGGTAGGGTGATTTTGTGCTGAAGAGGCATAATAAAAATGCCTTGTCAGCTGCTCCCTTATTTTTTAATTGGACAGTTCTACCTCTTCCACCGAGGTCTCTCAAGGGAGACTGTCACAGGCCATTTTGTGATTTATAAGTCAAAATCGTAATTCCACCTGGTAACCCATAGGCTGATCATGTACTTCCAGTGAGACACACTGCTTGTTGTTTGTAGACCAGGACCCCACTGTTAGGTACTATGCAAACACAGGACACTCAGTAAACAAACTGTAGTGTTCTCTAGGGGCATATATATGAGTAAATGTAAGATCCATTGTTGATAGCTGTGGTGAAAGGAGAGCTCAGGAGTTTTTTAGCATTAGGTTGTCTAGCCATGCTTACAACTGTAGGGAACTGCAGCAATGGTGAATTAGGGCTACTAATCTGACAAGACCATGTAGTAATCTAATGTTGAGGTAATCAAAGCATGGACGGGGGGTTGGGCTCCTGGGCAAGATGTATGTGGTGGGGCTGGTTCCATGCTCCTGGAAGGGATGGGGCAGGGGTAGCCAGCCCTCAGCGCTGCTCAGACTGTGCCCCTCTCCCCCCACCAACCCTTAGTGGCAGCAGCATCCAGCAGCCCCAGGCCCTTTTTTGAATTTCTGGGCCCAGGGGCAGCTGTCTCCTTTCCTCCCATCAGTGGGCCTGGGCATGGATCATGGGATCAAGTCCAGTAGCCACAAGAAATAGCCATAACTCACGACACACTTAGGAAGCCGATTGAACACAAATGGATTTTTAGCTTCCAGGTTTGTATTTTCTATACTGCCAAGGAGAATAAAATGTTACTTGTCTTGTAAACACAGCAGACTTGATTTCTGAATCACTGAGAGAGGATTAATCTGGAGTCTTACAATGTCATTGTGACTTAGTCAGTTTCCTGACTACAGTTGCCCTTTCGAGTGGCAGGACAAGATGGCTCTGATCTGTCACAATGTGACATGTTACCTTGAGACACACCAACACAGATACTTCTGTGACAATGGTCTAGGGAAAAGCCAGCTTTTGATGGGTTGAGGTTTTTTTAAACTCCGTGTTGGTGGCATAGCACCATGTAAATATTTGTAGCTGCCAATGCCAATGGATGCTCCTGCACATCTGTCAAGGAAAGCTTTGATAGGAGGGTCGCTGACATATGAACCAAAGTGAGAAGCACCACATTTGTGTCTTTGGAAGAAGAGAGTGTGGTTGAGAATGCAGCGAGATTTGAGGGGAGATAAAGGGCTAGGGAAGAGGAGAATAATGCTAAAGCACGAGAAACATGAAGTCCTTGTTGTATTTGCATATGAAGAGGCAGGATTCATCTACAGAGGGAAAGAAAGTTTTGCCAGATAACAATGTTAATAAGATAACCATGGCTAGTACTTATCTGCCTTTCTGTCCAAAAGGAGCATTTGTACCAGGTCCTGACTTTTCTTAGTAAGACTAGCCAATTAACCCATCATAAGACGGGATTTTCAGGTCTCTCCTCCACGTTGGTCTTCGCTTCTGAGCCTCCGGTCTCTTGCTCTGTCTCTCTCTCTCTCTCTCTCTCTCTCTCTATCTATCCTCCTCCTCCTGCCTCCCCCTGCTCTCTCTCAGCTCTCCTCTGCCTCCTGCCTCTCTTGCCTTCTGCCTCTCTCTCCGTCTCTTTCTTTCTCTTCTCCCCCTCCTGCCTCTCACTCTCCCTGCCTCTCTCTCCCCTCCGTCTCTCCCCGCCCCCCTTCCCCTCCCGCCGTGGCGCTCGGCTGAGTGCTGCCCGCTCAGCTGGGCCGCCGCGAGGGAGGGGGGAGAGGCGGTGACGTACGCGGCCAGGGGGCAGGGCCGTGTACGTCACCACCCCGCCCTCCCTTCCCCTCCTGCCATGGTGCTCGACTGAGTGCTGCGTGCTCAGCTGGGCCTCCGCGGGGGAGCCCAACCGTCCGCTTGCGCCACTGCATGGGGAGCATGGACCCCAAATGGCTGCTTGCCGCCGCTTGCTCCCCCGCCGCCACCCAGCTGAGCGGCGCAGCACTCAGCCGAGTGCCACGGCGGGAGGGGAAGGGGGCGGGGTGGTGACGTACATGGCCAGGGGGCGGGGCCGTGTATGTCAGCGTTACAGACTCACAGACATTGGGCTACTATCTTAGTAAGATGTGGAACAAGAGAAGGAGGATACATAGTATCCACATGACTGTGTTTTTTATGTGCATATGTACTGTGGGCTAGAGCCCGAGTGTAGAAACAGTCCACAGCTGCAGTACTTGAGGTGAAACTCCAGGAGGCCTTCATGACTGCTTGGTGTGGCAGGGGAGCTTATCCCTATTTTTATTCTTTTAGGGTACAGCTACACTGTGGGGTTTTTTTCTGAAGAAGGTCTGCAAATTGCGCTTGCATTTGCATACCTTCTTCTGGTTTTTTTCCCCTGGAAGAGTATTTTCCAATATTTGGCCCATCTACACGGGGCCAAATGTTGGGGAAAAAAACCCTTTTTCAAGAGCTCCCTTATTCCTCGTAAAACAAGGTTTACAGGGGCTTTCGAAAGAGGGCTCTTTTCTGACATTAGGCCCTGTGTAGATGGGCCAAATATCGGAAAATCCTCTTCCAGGAAAAAAAATGGAAGAAGGTATGCAAATGCAAGCTTACCCTTGCCATACCCTTACAGAGTGCAACATCACTCTCCTCATGCATGCCAATCCTGTTTTGGGGGCCTCCTGCACCATGTGCCTCAAAGGAAGTATTGAGGATGCTCTGGGAAAGTACTGAGACCCTAATATATATTCTGTGCGCAGATTCATATGACCTTACTGCAGTCCTAAACAACTATGTCACAGATGTTACCAATGTTTATTCATGAAACACAATCCTTTAAGAAACTAAATGAACATTTTTTCCTCAATAAAACCGGCTCTAGAGCACACATTATTTAACCTATGGCGTTGTGATGGTGCTTAGTCTGGAGCCGTCTCCATCTTTGGCTGTAATTGCATATTTGCTTTACCAGTGGGAGCCTCATAAATGGATTTTGAAGCCTTGCTGAGGACAGTGTTATTGTATTGGGTCTGTATTACTTTCAAAATCACTTTGTTGCAGGCAATGGGAACTGACAACAAAATGAAAATGTGTCCCACCCCATTAGGGTATTTTATAAATTATTTTTTTCTTCAACTGTAGCTTGATTACAGAAGTATGTCAGACAATTGCGCCTGTGCAGAGGCTGCCCTTAATAAAAATCCATAGCCATATGTATTCAGATTATTACAGATCTAAGCCCTATGATCAGAAGCTCTAGGGAGAGAGAAATCCCTGCTCCCTCTGTTGCTGAACAGGAAAAAGTGCTGCCCAAGAGGGCTTCATTTGCATAGATTTGCACCCACAATTCCATATTGATGCCTGGGAGATCACCATAACTTATGAAGTTGGATTTTGGGCACAGTGGCTCCTAGAGAGGAGGAAAGAGCTATTCGTTTGTAGTAAAGAGCTCTTTTTCAAGCAGCTGAGACTATCATTGGAGCAAAGGGCTCTTAAATTCCTTCCTATGCGGACTTTACTGCAAGAAAGGATGTAGAGAAGAGCAGTGGAGCGGAATAGACTCTGGTGAGGCCCCCTCCTTATATAGCATCTTAATAAAGTTGAATCACTAATTGGCGTGAGGGGGTGGTGGTGCCTCTTTTGAAACTGGAGATAGACCTGCAAAGAGATCCTTGAGCTATTGCTCCTTGCTGTGAGTGGGATTTGGTGGATGGTGAGGTGATGCGGTCAAGGGATTATTATAGGGTATTCTCATGGGCAGAGTGGAAGGGGGAGGAGGTATCTTATTTTATTTGTACCATGTTCTGTTGTCGTGTTTCCCAAGTTGGCCTTTCCCCTTATATTGAATTCCCCAATAATGAATTCTTGTTTGGACACAGTTTTGGAATGTTGGAAAGTGGGGAAATTCTACCTAATAAGGACATGCAGGGAGCGGGCGTTTAGTTTTCCCAGCTTCCTGGATGGGGTTCAAGCCATTTTAGTTACTTGTTAAGAGGAGCCATAGATCTATCGAACTGTTTAGCTGCCAGTAACCACCTAGCAGAAGGGATCACATAGAGAAACCTTATAGGGGGCTGGGTTCAGGAAGAAACTCTCCTTGGGTTCGCACTTGTAATATGAAACATCGAAACAAAGACATGCTAATTTAGATTGCATGGCAAACCTCTGTGTCTAGCTGGGAAGTCCAATCTCCACAAACAGAGGCAAAGGTCAATTGTACTCTTAGGAGAGTGGGCGAGCTACATGGCTGATAGTTGGAACACTAGAAAAAGGGCATTAGAATGAGCGCAATGGAGGGAATGGGCCCAGCTGCTGTGGTGCTTTCCATGTAGCAGGCCTTGCCCGGTCACTGTTGCAGCTGAGACGGTCCCTGTGGCAGGAAGAACTATTATAGATGGGATGTACACATATTGCCTAGCAGGGCAGCGTACAGTAGTATCACTCTAATGAAGTCTGCACCAACATTTCCTTCGTAAATGTGCTTCAGGGATTTATAACATCCTTTATTCACTCCGAGCTGCAATGCTATGCAGGGATTAGATGCTTTGTACGTAAGTGACCTCCCAAACTGGGCTCTTGCTTACTCTGGTGGAGCCCCATTAAGATCAGAGGGGCTGAACAGATGTAACTGAGCAAAACTGGCCTGAAAACTTTTTGGGCTAGGCTGAAACCAGAAACTCACCATGCAGTATGCAGTTGCACCCCCAGGGGCAGACTAAGTGAGTCACAGTCCTTCCTTGGCTCCCCCCCTTGCTTTGGGGAAGAAGTACCTTATTTCACTCCTCCTGGAAGAAATGGGGGTGGAGTGGAGCCAGGGCTCCTCCCTTTCCTAGCCCCTCGCTGCCTTCTCCCTATCTATTTGCTCTCAGTGGGACATGCCAATAACATGCTCACCTCTCCATGGCAAGAGCAGCTGTGAGCCCTGATGACTTTCTCTGGCTAACCTGCCTTGAGAGCAGGGCAAGAAGCAGATTGTGACTCAGTCATGGTCTGGTTCCTGCTCTCCCCCCCCCTCCCCTTTGCTCCAGGAAGGATGTTATCTCTTCCAGCCCCTTTGTTGGTGCAGGTTACTTCCTCCGTGGCATAAGGCAGCATCATGGGAGTGGGTAGAAACAAGGCTACACCCAATCCCTGATCACCTGCACAGGATGGGGAGAGGCAGTGGGCTGTAGGGCCACACAGGGATGGCAGGAAATGGACAGAACTTTGATTTTTGCACTTCCCTCCTGCCCTTTCCTGTGTACCAGCTAGCAAAAGGTGTATAGCAAATTGCTCCCACATATGAGAAAAGGAAGAAGTTAACTCTACAACAGCAATGAGCAAGCAAGATTAGTGAGTGGGCTGCATGTTTGGCTCCCCTTCATCTCAGGGGAATGCATGTGGCCAGCACACCCCTTTTCTGCCTCGTCCCCCACACCCCGTTGTTCACCCCCTTGTTAGAGGCCCGCACTTATCTGCTCCCCCCCTTCCTCCCAGTACTTTCAGAGTGCCACAAATCCACTGAGTCACACTCTGTCCTCCTCCTCCCAAGCTTGAACAGCTGATTGGAGAGGTTCCAGCTCTGGGAGGGAGGGGGGAGAATGGGAACAGAGTGGAAATCAGCAGATTTGTTGTGCTACAAAAGTGCTGGGAGGGAGGGAGAGAAGTAGGAAGCGCGGGACTCCGATGTGTGAGAGGCACATGGGGGAGCAGGGTGAACAGCGGTCCGTGAGCTGCAGGTTGAACCCCATTGGGCTGCATGTGGCCTATGGGCCACAGGTTGCCCACCATTGCTCTGCTACTACAATTCCTCCTCCTCCCAAATCCTTCATATGCAGGGTACTGAATAAAGACTCAGCCCTTAATAAACACAGTGCCTTCTATTTGGGCTGGGAGGGAGGTCCCTGGCCAATGAGTTTCCCCTATTGTCTCCATCTCTCTCAAATGTCACATGAGAGGCAGATGAAACTCTTACACAAAATGTAAACACAAAGATGCTTTCCTGGGCTGGGAAGGTATTTAATGTTGAGTGTTATTTCTGAGAGGCAGAGAGAAGTGCAGCTCAGGGTTTGGTTTCCCTTCAGGAATGCAGTATCAGTGTGTCTGGAGTTAAATGTTCTTTCCTCTCTTACATGAGTTTATACATATATTTTAGAAGAAAATAAAATATGCACTCAGGATCCTTATCTGGCAGGAGCTTGGAGACTTAAACTGAACAGCACAGCAGTAAGGGACACTGGGAGCTATTGAGGAGCTGGCTTTATGAGAGTGTTAGTATGTCGAATGCCCTCTTTCCCTGTCTGTGAGGCATCAGATCACATCTCTCTAAATCCTGCCTTAAACCCTTCTTTTCTGTTCAGCTTATGATTGACTCTCTCTATAGTATATTGTGAGATTGTGTATTAGGGACATGTCATAGTCATTCCATTACCAGCTCTTGTGGTTATGACATACAGAAAACTCCTATTGACTTCAATGAGGTCGACAAGGTGAAGTTCTGCTTATAGTGAGGGTTTCAATGGGCACCAAAGGCATAGTATCAAAATAAAAAAGCACTGCATGATTGTGTTCTAATGTAAACCACTTGGGCACAAGGGAGAGCAGTAACTCACAGTCTGCATAGGATATGTCAGTTCTTGCCCGAGCTGGAGAGCTTTGACTCTTTAAACTCAGTCATAGAATCATAGAATACTAGAACTGAAAGGGACCTCAAGAGTTCATCAAGCCCAATCCCTTACCCTCATGGGAAGACCAACCAATGTTTAGATCATCCCCGATAGAAGTTTGTCCAACCTGCTCTTAAACATCTCCAATGATGGCGATTCCACAACCTCCCTAGGCAATTTATTCCACCCTGACAGTTTTTCCTAATGTCCAACCTAAACCTCCCTTGCTGCAGTTTAAGCCCATTGCTTCTTGTCCTATCATCAGAGGCCAAGGAGAACAATTCCGCCCCCCCCATCACCCTTTTAGATACCTGAAAACCACTATCATGTCACCTCTCAGTCTTCTCTTTTCTAAACTAAACATGCCCAATTCCTTCAGCCTGCCTTCACAGCTCATGTTTTCTAGACCTTTAAGCATTTTTGTTGCTCTTCTCTGGACCTTCTCCAATTTTTCCACATCTTTCTGGAAAAGTGCTGAACCTTCAAGAGGTCATGCCATTTTAGATGTGGTATTGGTGAGTATAGAGGACACCATCTTCGCTTCTTGCCCCGTCTCTTCCTGCCATGTTCCACCCTCTCCCCCAAGTGTGCCATGTCCTTTCCTCCAAGCTTCCTGTATGCCGCAAAACCCTTAATCGTCGTGGGCGGAAGGTGTGAGGAGGGAGTGGGACCTGTTGGTGGGTGGGAGGCGGGGTAGGGAGAGGGAAGATGGAGCTGATAAGTGAGTTGCTGGCTGGCACTCAGCACCTATCATCTTTTTCCCCTTGAGTGCTCCAGCCATGGCACACCCACAGAGCTATGTGTGAACACTCACTCAGGCTCACAGCAGTTGCTGCTGCTGCTCTGAGTGCAGATTGGGCCTGCTGTCCTTTGCTATAATTTGCAGACCTATTGGCTGCAACTTGCATACTGTGCTTCTGCAGAGCAAGTTGCCAGGGAATGCTGCTCTGTGACACTGTGACGGGGCAGAGACCCTCTGGTGTGTTGCTGATGTGTCCCTAGCTCCCCCCCCCCCCCACAGCTATCAGCAGAATTAGCTGCAGGGATAGTCTGTAGGAGGCAGTGCCATAATTAGAGCTGGTCAAGTTATTTTTGCAAATGGTGAATTTAGCTTTCTGCTCTGTTTGTGGATTGTTCACAGAGATTTTGATTTTTTTTAAAGTCATTTGCTGTTTGTAATTGGGTGAATAAAACCATTTAGGCAAACAATTTCAGCCTGTGGGTGGTGAGTGAAGGGTTGACTTTGAGTAGTTGCTCTTCATTTTTCATAGTGTTTGCTTACATACATCACGTGAGTCGTTTCTGCTCTCTGGATGATCTGATGCTTTTAAAATGAGTAACAAATGATGGCTAGTGAATAGTGCATGTTCCTATTCATGTACAAATATGCTTGTTCATGTTCAAAGAAAAACCATTTTACAAAATGCATTGGAACAAAAACCAGTTGGAGATTGAGGAAAACAACTAGAAGGCATGTTCTGGGTATGCTGGAGAAGAGCACTGTTGGTAGCAAGAGACAAGAATTGTGCAGAACACTTAGAAGGAGATAAGTAGCACGTGGACAATTACAGTGGGCAAAAACGGAAAGGGGAGGTTTTCAAGATTGTCTGGGGCCAAACTGGAAGGATTTAGCATTATATTGACTGTGTGGTAGGGAGTGAAAATTGACAGAGAAGTTGTGATACTGAATAACAGGGAAGGATGATGATTGTTTGATGATGGGGGAAGAAAAATTGCTCAATTTTTGCAATGGAAACCTGGGGCTGGCATTGATCTTTGTGCTTTAGGCTTGTGTTTCTGTTGTTGTGAAGGTTTAAAGTTAAAAAGGGCCCTTATGACACTCTCAAACTTTTCCTCTGACTGTTTTCAATTAATATTGATTAGAAATATGGAAAAACAAAATACCATGATCACAGGAGTTTGCCCACCTGTATTTGATTCACATTCCCCTTTTATCCTGCCACTCACCTTGTCTGGAGTTCAGATCCATCCACTCTCCCCCCTGCCTCCCCGCCTTCTTCCCCATAGGTATTTTAAAAACTGATTGGTTTAAGATCATGATTCAGGGTTCCCTTTCTCAATGTAACACTTAATTTAATCATTTTAGTTGCCTCCACAAGCCTCAGGTAATACACTTGAGCATGACATAAAAAAGTGAGCCTTGCAGGCTATAACAGCATGATACTTTCTAGTTTGGAAGTTTGTGTTCTTCTGGGTTCACTGTCAAGGTATGAAACAGACTGTAGTGTTAACCAGTATCTAAATAAAACATCATGCGAGCTACAGTCACAAAACTGCAAAGAGCAGGTGCCCCATGCTGGTGTACCGTGGTCCAACAGCTAGAGGAAAGAACAGATTTCTGATTACATTGGTCTGCCTAGCCTATTTTGCAATGTAATTATGTCTCTCTCCCTGGTATTGCTGGAATTGAGTGCCACCAGGTGTTCATTGGTGAGTATGACACAAAAATGCTGATTGCATTTAGAATCTTTCTTAATTTAATAAAGAACACAGTGGCCTGTGGTGTAACCCCATTAGATTCACTGGTGTTAGATCAAGGTGAATTTGGCTCACTGCCTCATTTTGCTTAACAGCGGTAGCATGGAACACGCTGCTAGTATTCTAGAGGAGGGGATGTAGCTACACCATATTTAAAAATAAAGATAGCTTACCATGATAGCTCTGTTTACAATCTCACAGCACAACCTCCTTTAAAAAAATCAGTCCTGACATTTGACACGTTATATTTCATCTCAGGGGAAGTTTTCAGTGGAAAAACAGAATGGAAGATTTAAAATGATGGGTTCACAGTGGTTGGCCATCTACCAAAGAAGCTTGTATAGGAGTACAAAACTGACAAGTATTTAGGAGTCACGAGTGTGTATTAAGGATATAATTAAGGTAAGGCTGTAATGTGAGGCCTACAGGCAGAGGCCTGTAAGAATTTTTGCTTAGCAGCACTAGGTCATAGGCTTAGGGAAAAATGATATGGGTGGGGAACCTAAGACTTACCCTATGTCAATCAGATCACAAGAGTACTGTAAAAGATGTGCCAAAAGGTGATGCTGAAAAACAGACTGCAAGATACCTGAATGTAACATGATGAAAAGTTCTGTTCTGACCCTAGGTTACTCTGGAAAATAAATGTTAAAAAGATAACAAGGAAAAGAGAAACCCCAACATTTATGGGGTGAAGAAGTACAAATAAGGAAGTTGGAATCCTCATTCATATGAATGAGGTGTTTAGGTATGGTCAGAATAACAATATAATTTACCTGGTTGGGTAAAAATGGGAAGACTCCAGGAGGAATCATCTGACTGTTGAGAGTTCCTCCAGATACTCTAATATCTTTTGGGATGTAAGTAGGAGTTGTATTGGTTATGATCTGGGCTCTGCCAGGTGGGGTAGATGTGTATAGGAATACAGGGTGTCCCCACTATAAGTCCTCTGGTATACATCCATTCTGCACTAAAGTCATCAATACTTGTAGGAACTGATGCGTTATAAGTCTTCCCATTCCCCATTCTTAAGTCGCATGCAAAAAAAAAAAAAAAAAAAAAATTGCGCAAATGGAAGTCAGCTGCGGGAAAAAAATTCCCCACTTTAAGTTGTTTCGCTATAAGTCCAAGTTTTTAGGAACGCATCTTGAACTTATAGTGAGGATGGCCTGTACAACTTATGATATAATAATCACTGTTTACTTGTGTAACTGTATTCATGGACTCTGTATTCATTCTTAATGTGCTCCTAAGAGGATTGTAAAGGGTAACTTTCACCCTATTGATTTGGAAACTGTAGCAACAGGAGCTGAGCTTGTTGTAGGTTAATATAGAATCATTAATTCAATTCATATAAAGAGAAAGCTACAAGGGTCACCTGGGGAGCTGCTGTAGCCCATCTGTTATTGACTCTTTGAAACCTGTCCCATTTATATGGCTTATTTGCTTCCACCATCCTTCTTTCTGACACAATCCACAGCTTTTCCTTTGTTTACTCCTTATTTGGACCAGAGTGAAGAAAATCAGTCTTTGCTCCCTGTGTGTTGTGTCATAAACTGGTTATTGAATAAAGAAAATGTAATGGAACTGTGAACACCAAATTCTGTTCACACTTACTCTCGTAAAGATCCAGAGTAACTACCTTGATGTTAGCATAGTTGCTCTGGATTTATGTGCGTGTAACTGAGAATGGTATTTCCAATATCATCTATAAAACACCTTGAGGTACTTCAGGATAAAAGGTATACAATATATAAATTGAGGAGTTATCACTGGTAGGTGCTTTTCTTGGGAAAGGAGGTTTTCTTAGGCTTTTTCTTCTTGGCAGGGCCGGATGGTAACAAAAGCTTTAGTTCTCTGGAATTTAACAGAGAATTCACCTGCCCATGTACCTATGGTTCAACGCAAGATCAAGTGACACAGTGAGCCATATGTGCTCCCTGACTTGAAGCTGTAACTCTCTGCATCGTGAACACAGAAGAAGAAACAATAACACAAACTATTGTTAGCCCCTCAAAGCCTGGTCCTGACAAAGTGGCCTATAATACTTGTTTTTGTTTTGCTTCTGCCTGGCAAATATTAGATGGAGCAGATTTTTTTAATTCCTCTAAAAGGTTAAAAAAAGGTTCAACTACAGCATTAAAAGGTCCCAAGGAAGCCAGTGAACCCTTCTCGCTCAGAGTTCAGATATCTTCCTTTACACTAGATTTAGATTGCTGTTTGGGTTATTTTTAGCTCTAAATTTAAATAGGATGACACAGGTTGGGTATACAGTTCTACTTGTTGAACTACACCATGCATTGGTTGAGTGTTGATTTATAAAATAATACATAGTTACAAGTGTTACCCACATCTAGTCTCCCCCTGCTAGTCATGTCTGGGCCACATACAGAGATCGAGAATCTCTTTGCAGTGTTGGATGACAGAGCTGTGTCTTCTAGCTCAGGCAGTAGAGGATCATGGTGTAAGACCCAGAAGTCCTGGGCTGAGCCCTGTTGCCGATGGTTTACCAAGAGGTTTGTGCACCAGCATTATAATGATGAAAACCAGTTTGTTTCTGTCAATGTCCTGTTTCATTTAGATAAGCATTCTTGTTGCACATGGAAGGGGAGGGCAAAGTTCTTGGATGAAGGAGCTTACAGTCTAAATGAGACAGACATGAACAGCACAAAAGATGAGAACAGGAAGATGAAATGGTGGGTAGGCGACAGAAAAGGGGTTGGAGGAAACTGCTTTTAGAAGACTCTTATTTATACAGATTAAATAGAATGACACCATGGTCTAAGGCAGTCTCGTACTTCCTCTGTGAGGCTGGATTGCCAGTGCTGACTTCCTGCTGTTCGGGGGAGGGGAAGCCTGGTAGGCCAGATCCAGTTTGTGGGGGGCGAAAGTGGCTCTGCACATTGTCGCTTCCCCGCCTCCAGGCTGTGGGAATGGCAGTGCAGGCAACTGTTCATCTGACGGCTTTCCCTGCTGCACCCATTGGCCAGAATCACGGCCAATGAGAGCAGCAGTGGGCAGTGCCTGGGAGTGGCAGGAGGCACGGAGCCAGGTAATCACTCCCATCCCCCTCATGCCCAGACCCGCACCCCCATACCCCTCACAACCCACCTGCCGAGACCCCACACCTACACCCCATTCCTGCCCACTCGTTCACCCAACTTCCCAGCCAGATCCCGTATCCTCATATCCTGCATCCATTTTGTCGTCATGGGTGATTGGCTAGTCATCCACGGAAAGGTCTGCATTGAGCAGGGTGGGTTATGGGCCAAAAAGTTTGAGAACCACTGGTCTAAAGGATAGGATATAGATCCAGAAGGCAGAATAGATGACTTAGGAGGAATTGTAAGTTATTTTTTGACATGCCAAGTCTGAAGTGGTGGAACATCCAAAAAGAGGTGCCTGATGGGCAGGTGGAGACTTGGGATTTGGGGCAAGGGCAAAGGTTCAGCACAGATGCAGAGCTGATTGTTACAGTTTCGTTAGCATCAGGTATTAAGTACCTGACCCAGAGCAAGATCTGATCGCTTCAGAATGCAGTGATTTGCCTGCTCCTCAGCACAAGCTACAAGTGTCTATTTCCTCAGTCCTTTGCTTGTTGCACTGCCTCCCCACTGATTCCAGAGATCAAAGCTTCCACCTTCTGTATTCAGAGCCTTCTGCGGGACTCGCCTGTGCCATCTCAGAGGCTATCTTGATCTCCCACAATAGCTATAATCCACAGCAGTAATGACACCCCAGACATAAGCTTCTTTGGTAGATGGCCCACCACTGTGAAACTTCTAACTGAGATTAGAATGAACCTCGGTGCACTCAGAACAAATTGTAAAACCCACACATTTGGCCCAAACCAAAGAGAACAATTATAGTGAATAGGGATGGGGTAGAGAGGAACGTAAAGGACCCAGTGCCTAACACCATCACTTACTGCTGTGCACAGGGTGTCACATGCTACCAATCAAAATGACAACTTTTTATACTAACTTTGCATTGATGTAAAAAACTATGCAAGAAGTGAGGCAGATTTGGATCTAAAGCCTTTTGGAAATGTGATCTTGTAAGTCACTCAAATACCATTGATGAGCACAACGTACACGAGTGAATAGACTGAGCACAGATTTGATACATGACATCAGTATGTGTACTGCTAGCCATTCATTACATAGCATGTGCAACATGTAGGTTTCAGGAGAGGAAAATATAAGATTGGTTTAGGGAGGATCCATGCACTCAACTCCACGGGAGACCATGTTGCACTGCATGACTCGGGCCTCACTATTAGGGCTGACCAGCAAACAACAATTCATTTGATTTAAAATTTTAAGTTTTTGAAATTTGTTTTGATTGCATTGTATGAATGCTCTCCTGTCTCTAGATATTCTGTCATGAATTCATAATACCTTCCAGATGCAGTTTTCATTGAAATTGATCCATTTCTGTGAAACATCTTGGTTTTGATTAAATGACATTTCAGATCTAATAACAATGTTGACTGGACCCCTTCTAGAATTAATTTGTATTGCTGCCGGGGAGGTAAGAAGAGAATCCATTAACAAGAAAAAAAAATCCCAAGAATAGTTAAATGCTTTTTTTTCTTCTCATTTCTCATTTTATGTCCTCTCTCCTGGCTTTTATGTGTTTTTAAATTTCTCCCTCAGGTTACAATAGCTGTGCTGAATGTTAATAACATAATACTTGATGCAACTACAGGCTTCATTTCTGAGATATTCTTTCCCTTGAATATTGAAAACTCATCTGAACTATTTCGATACTATGTGGGTCAATTCATCAGATCATTTTGGAGTACATATGGATTCAGTAAAGGTTATTATTTTAACAGGTACTCCTTGCTAATTTGTTTAGTAAGGATTTCAAGAATAAATGATTATTTCATAAAGAATCCCTAATGGGGGGCATATAAAAATCTTTATTAAATGCATTAGTCCCATGGCATGACCTTATATTACATAAAAATAATAAAATAAAAATTCATGATAGACTAAGAATAAAAGTCAAATGTATGTTTTAATTAAATGGATACCACATAAACATCTTTGGTAAAAGCAAAATGAATGCAGATAAATATTTAATCTTTCTTTGGAAAAATGCATTTCATTGTAACCCTTAATTGACATAAGTATTGTGCTTTTACTACAATACACACTAAATTTCGGTAATGGGAAACTGTTATATTATTCTGCTCCTGACAATTAGCTCTGAAAGAACTGACAGTATTAAATTTATTTATATTTGTGTAAATGCCAACAGTCCAGGCAAGTTTCTTTTAAAAAAATTGTCACAATCTTTCGTTGAAAGTGAACAAAGAAAAAAGATGATAAAGGAGTGTTGTCTAAACCACTGAACGTAAGGATCTTTGAATGGGGGTCTTAAGTATTCACAGATGGCTGGATGCAATTGATAGTGACTTAAAACACATTACTGGTATCTTCTGCAAACACAACTTCCTCTCCTTAGTCTGTTCTTTCCTTTCTGCCATGGCTGTTTACTCATCTGTTGTGTGTTGTCTAAATCCGGGGATAGAGGCAATGCGGCGAAATTACTGTGTTGTTTTGTACAGGATTATGTACCCTTGCCCAGTCCCATGTGCCCTTGCCCAGTCCCTTGTTTCTGATATGGTGGGACTAGAAATATTAGGGAGATGTTGGGCCATGCCACAGCCAACTAGGGTGGCCAGGTGTCTGGTTTTTGATAGGAATGCCTGGTTGAAAAAGGACACTGGAGGTTCCAGTCAGCACAGCTGACTGTGTCATTAAAAGTCCAGTTCACCACAGTGGCTGGCATGTCCCTCTGGCTCTTAGATGTAGGGGCAGCCAGGGGGCATTGCGTACTGCTCCTGCCCACAAGGCACCCAATAGCCTATTAATGTCTTATGCATGCAGCTTATTAATTCACAAAGAAATAACATTACACTTGAATTTGGCTTTTATGTAATTCAGAACAAAACCAAAACAAACACAACAATATAAAAAGAAAATATTCAGTGCAAACATCTTTGATGTATGATAGAGATCATTACAATATTTCTCACAATATGTTAACAACACAGACTACCATCCCCTCTCCCCATATGATTATAGAAAATGTTATCTGGATGCTGTTTACAGGAGAATCTTTAGCTATGGCATTGAATAATTTTATAGCTAACTTTTCCTGTAGAATAGCAACACCGTAATTACACATGAAAATCTTAACATACAATGATTAGTAAGAACTCTTTATAACACAATCATCAGTAGAACTTCACTAACTTGCATTGAGGATTGGACTTGCAAATGGATGATTAAATGAACAAACACAGTATGTTTAAAAAGAAGGATAAATAATCCAAAATATACATTATTCATAACAGGCCTGATCTAATCATTGATGAGAAGACTCCCAAAGGATTTTGGATCAGGCCTGTACTTGGAAAGTGTAGTAAATCTGAGTAATTGATCATGGTGTCCCACTAAAAGTTGTACAGTCTATTTTGAAAAAGTAGTGAAGTAATAATGAGACCAACATGCAGCTTTAATACCCTTTCTACTAACTCTTTGCTGAAAAAGATGTTTTTTGTGTATTAGTTATGGGATACATGGCTTAGTGAAAGCAAATCAGTGAAGTTCCACTACACTGATTTAAAAAAGAAGATTTTAATATGTGGATTAGCTACTATTATATACAATCCAATCTTAAAACAACAGATCAACTAAACTATTTCCTACAGATCCTGCAAAACTGGGTATCTCATTGACCCTGTTCCCATTAAAATCCATGGGAGTCTTACATCAGTGGGAGCAGAGCCAGCCCATTGTCATCACTAGACTAGATCCTGAAAAACATACATGTATGGTTGACTTTATGCAGAGTGTGCTTGCACTCAGCTGAATAGGATGACTCCCTGCTGTGCATGAAGTTAAGTATGTGCATGTGTCTTTGCAGGATCAGGGGCCTAGAGGCTGTGGCACCCAAAACCTTATGTTCATGCCTTTGTCTTTTGGAAAAACAGTAGAGTACACAGATACAATAGTCTAGTCTGGAAGTCCCCAATACTTTCCTAGGTGGAAAATACCCGTTTTACAGTACCTGTTTAAAAACAAAATTCACAGTAGTGAGAACCCCCTTTATTTTTTTTTACCTGAAATAGCTGAATTCCTTCAACTATGTTAAAAAGAAAACTTCAGCACCCCTCCTACACTTGCTTAGCCGTTAATATGTGTGATTTAATTGTTTTTCAATCTAGTAAGACCTACAGTTCTGGAGCCTTAAGGTTCCTTCTGATATGTAGGTTGTCTGCATGGCAGGGTACATTCCATTGGATAGCATTAGTTAGAAAAAACGATTTTCCTTTCTTGAGGATAAAGAGATTTTAGTGTTCCAGGACTGGGCCAGAAATCCCCACAGTGAGGCTTTTTAAAAATGACCAACTAAACCTAGTAAAACCACTATGTTGGTTTTCTAAAAAACCCAAAGCTTTCTCCTAGTTTCCTGCAGTAACCCATTTTTGGAGGAGAAGGGTAATCAATGAATTAAGAAGGGAGAAATCATAACTCTCTGAATATCATGGAATGATATTTAATATTACATGATGATTTGTTGTGTAAGCAAAGGCATGGATTAGCCATGCAAGATGGTACAGAAGGCTTAGCAGACTTTGTGGGGGAAGGTTTGGAACATGTGCCACCACAATATATTCCTTCCTAGAGCCTCTATTCTCCTCTGTTCTTAATTTCACATTGATAAAACAGGTTGTAACCATGGGGAATGGAAAAAATAAGGGCCATGCTGCTGTAAGCATTAGCATATATGGAAAACTTTTACAAGTGCTGGGCAGTAAAGACTCAAAAGACATGCTCTGTAGAGCCCACCTGTGGGCCATAGAGAGCTAGTATCCTTGAAAGAACCAAGGTGCTAGCTGAGCTAACCGTGCTAGGGGAACAGGACAAGAACAATGTCATTAATTTTTAAAAAATTGATTTTACTGTATTTTTTTAACCCTAAATGCTCTGAGTTTTTGGTTTCTAGAATCATAGTCACATCCTGTGCTGCTTGTGTAAAGAGCTATTGAGTCTCCTTTTGCAACTTGGTTGCTTCTTGGTTTTACTATCTGTCTCCAGAAAAATCTAAACAAGGTGTTTTGAACTTAATACACAAAGTCTTCATTTGGCTCCAATCCATACAGTTCAGCTAACATTTTAAATCTGGGACCCCAGTCATTTAGAAAGTCATAATCGATATCTGAATCTGAGGAACCTGACTCCAAAGAGCTAAGAGATTCTGCAATGGACTCAGCACCTTCATAGCCATAAATGTGAAGGGTGTCATATGGCAGCAAATCCCCATCATTGTCAGCTTCATCCTTCTTCACCTCAATCATAATTGCCATTTCTCCAGTGCCTGAAATTCCATTTCCTGTCGGCTTCCGGACCTGCGCATACAGGCGGGGCCCAGCCTCTAGTTTCATGCCATTCCTACGGACAGAGTTGAGCACAGACACGTCATAGCTGGTGGTATCCATTTCACCACCCCCTTCTTCATCATAAGTGACGAGCTGCTCATGAATCTCTGCCACGTTCTTCCGGAGCACATTCAGATCTTTCTTTTGCCTCTTTCTCAGAATGATGAGCAACGTGATTACTGCAGAGAGAACATATCCAAGCAGTTGTAAATAAAGGCAAATATAGGGAATTGGAGTAAACCAAAGTCAGTGCAGTTAAAGTTGAACATAATCTGAAGTTCTTTAGTGGTAAAAATGCTATTAGATGCCATTCAAAAAAGAATGTAAAACATTCCTAATGTAGGATTGATGTGTTCACAAAAGGGGCCCATTTTGCCTTCTATCAGCCTGCTTTAGTATTGGTTTCTTCATCTCCTTAGAACTTTATTTTTACAGCACCAGACTTAGTCCTGGCACCTGAAGTCCTGTATTCACAAACAGAACAGAGAACAGCAGAGCAAGCTTTCCCTATGCTGCACTGCCAATATGCCTGAGTCTTGAACTGGAGGGTGTATCTCTATCTGAGACCATAGTTGATTCTCCATAGCTGTCATTTGGTCTCTTTTGCTATGGATCACTTGTGCATGTGACTTGGATGTGGACACCTGTCCACTAGGCAGTTGATGTTGGACCATCTAATCACTTAACATAATCTATCAAACAGTACCTGCTTCACGCTTACCAGTCCACGTTAAACTCAAACTGATAACGTTGAGATGGACAGCTCTGTTACCCAACCAATCCCCATGTTAAGCGCTATATTCATATTTTGTTTTTAAAATGCATTCTTACGCCACCCAACTCACAATTGTGGATACCTACTTTCTAGTCACACAAGTTTTAATACATCAAGCACAGCAGCTCACAATTGCACCATTAATGTATTATGCAATATTGGTGTCTTACTGCATTGTTATATGTTGTGCCCATATGAATTCAGCCTATTGAGTCAGAGGGACCCTGTTATTTCTTTGGGTCAGATCTCATCATGTGCAGTAACAGTATGCCAATGGTGCTCATTAATATTAATACTTGGTGAAATTCCTATTGCTCTTCAGTTACAATAAGACAACTATTTTAAGAGGTCAAATACAAAGCAAATGCAAGAATTGACTGAATGTGACAGACTCTCTTTAAAATGTTCTCTTCTTGATTGTGGATAAGCACAAAGTTTCAGGTACACCTCAATTACCAAGAGCATATCAAGGGCAGAGAATGCTTGAAATATCAAATATTTACCAAGGATTGTGAGGATACAGATAAAAATTGCCACCAGCGCCTGAATGCTAACTCCAACTTGCTTAGCTGCCTCTTCGCAAAAAGTGAATTCTCCATTGCTATCACACTTGCAGACACTGATGGAAAGTATGTTTGTGCTGTTCAGTTCAGGCGTGCCATTGTCCGAGATGATGATAGGCAGGTAATGGATTTTCGCCAGCTCACGATTAAACTGTCCATATTTGACAGTGACATTAACTGTGTTATCTGGAAAAAGTAATGACATCTAATTAAGTGATAATCTCAACCTCTGACTTTCTTTATAGATGATCATTCATCTGGCACAATCCTCTGAGGCTAACTGAGCCTTTAAGGAACCCCGCAAATGGATGGGTAGGCATGAACAACGCCACTTTATCTGCTGAAAAAACCTTAACCTGTTTATAAATAACAATATCCCACTTGGGCCCATCACAGGTTATCTCTGTAGCTTTCACCTCACGTTTCCTAGAGCCTCTCTTTTGCTATCTGCTGTAGTCCACTGAGGGGATACGCTACCGTGATTGTCCACCAATGTGAAGTTGCTGTCTTCTGTGGCCAGGGAATAGTTGAAGTGAACACCAGGTAACATTTCGTCCTTGTCAGTAGCTGAAATCGTGATTATTACCTATGAAGATTCAAAAGTTCATAAATTTCAGGTATGCACGGCACACAGTGGTAAAAACATGCATTGTGTAATATAATAGCTTTGAGCTGGGCCCTTCATGGACCCTTTGCAGTAAGAGGTCGTGTGAAGCTGCATCCCTTCAGAGGGAGTCCCTAGAGAGGTGCCATGTCTCCTAGGGTCTTCAAGGTGCCAGGCCCGCCAATGGGCGGAGTAAAAGGGGTAGTTACACCTAGGCCTGGTGATTCAAAGAGTCCCAGGGCTTCTGGCTGCTGCTGATGCTACTGTGGCAGTAGCTGTGGCCAGATCCCGGGTCCTTTTAAATCATTCCTGGAGCACTGCACTGGGCACTTTGTGTGGCTCTGAGGGTTGGGGGGGAGGGAAACTTCACATTCTATGTGGCATGGAGAGCTGGTTGTTCCAACTCCACCCCTTCTGCCTTAGGCCCCGCACATTCAGGGAGTGCGGAGCCGGTTTCCCCCCACCACCTTGCCCAGAGACCTGTGCATGCTGTTGGCTTCCCTGCAAGGTGCAATAGGAGTAATTTGATTATCATCCTCTTCAAAGGGCTGCTTCCTTACCCCACTGCATGATATGTCAGATCCACTGGCTGGAGCGGAAGGAGGGTCAAGAAAGATGGGTGTATCTATTCCCTGACTACTTGCTCTCTGTGTAGAACAGCTGGTGCACAGCCTCTCTATTCCTCAGTAGCAGGTGCTAAGAGCTAGGTAGCTTGAATCCTGCCACACAAAGAGGAAAGGGACTCTCTGTCCTACTCCTCTGTGTGGCTCTATTATGGCTAGTTTGCAATTAAACATAAAGAGAATAAACTAATATTCATTTAAATAGCTTAGGTGGCATTTTTCAAAAGTGCCTAATGGATTTAGGAACACTAATACCAATGAATGCCTAAGACCACTGCTCCCTTGGTTGCTTTCGAAAAATCTCCCCCAATACCTAAAATACACAATACAGTTACTGCATGTATGGCAGATGAATAATATATATATGACATCAACTATAAATGATATACCAGAAGTACTTCAAAATCAAGTTAAAGGTCAAATACTACTCATGGGTGTGCCTACACAGCTCCCATCATATGACAGAATCCAGATTGAAGACTGTACATTAACAAATATCAATAAAAAAACTTACAAGTTAGGCTGCATCTGAATCTGAGGGACACATGACACCTAAAAATGCCAACTCTGTGCACACAAATTGGTCACTGATGAAATTTGCAATCTTAATATTTACTCATGTTTTCTCCTACATATTTTACATAGCACAGGTTTTGCATGAATGAAAATATTAGGTAGATGAAAATGAATTGCTGATGATAACTGCCACCATGTAGAGTTAACTGAACTGTAGTGTAATGACTAATGTGCATGTATAACGCCGACCTTCTATTCCAGTGGAGGGAGGGGGACTGAAGGATAGCCATGCAATGTGCATGTGTCAAGTGACAGAGGTCTAGTGTAGCAAAAAGACCCAAGCAGAAAAGCCCTGAATGCTGATAGCTCGGAAGTCAGCGCACTCACTGGAAACGCATGCAGATCAGTATTTACAATGAGCAAATGGGATAATAGCTCTTACCAAAAAAGTGTTTTAACTTGGGGTTGAAGGCATATCGTTAAGTATAAATGGAAACAACCCTCTTATGTATTACTTACCTTTCCTGGTGCAGCATTTTCACACACTTTGGGCTCATAAGGATAAGCAAGTTCTGGAGGGTTATCATTTTGATCGAGAACTTTGATATAAACCTGTGTATGTGATTCTACATCAGACAGTTTATCTGAAATGATAAAACATAAAATAATAGATGATTTTTCACTCAATTGTCTACAGGCTGAGCTCCATCCAGAAGTCTTGTCCTGTTGTTTGCATCATTCATGAAACTTCTTCATAATGAGCATGAACAGTGCAGTGTATCACACTGGGATGAATTAACGCTCAGCCTACTTTAGTTATAAGATGTAAATTTAGGCCCAGGTTCCTTCCTGTGTAGAGATTTGTTAGATAGGGAGTGGATAAGGGGATCTGGTTATATTTCTTTGATTCATTGTGCTGGACTCAGTGTAGGTTATAGCAACCTTGGGGTTGCTCTAACTGTGCCAACTGCTTATAACATAAAAGGAATGTATGCCAGTTGAAGACTGTCAAAGTGTAACAAGCTTTAGCTATCCCTCCTTTTCTCTTGCTCCTTGGCTCTTATGACAGGACTCTGAGCTATTGAAAGGTCTGGCCTAGGAAGTAGTTACAGTGGCTGTACATAAGAACATGAGGAGAATTTTGTACTGTGGGAGTATAATTAGGCAAGATGCTTTTTCTAAGACTTACATTAGAGATTAGGGCACAAAGGTTAGTGGTTTCAAGGGATTCTTTGGGTTTGTACTGAAGGCTAAGTACAGGTTGGACCTCCCTGGTCCAGAACTTTCAGGACCTGACTGGTTCCAGATGGGGGATTTTGCCAGACCAAGGGAGGTCATGTATCTGGCCTCCCTGCTATCGGCCCCCCAGCCCTGGACCAGCCTCTCCCCCACTAGCCCCACTGTTGCAAAAAGGGCACCTGTCTCAGAATAGAGTAAGCAGCCCAATTTATTTCATGTCAGCTAGAAAATTTCCCCCCATTTGCACTTATATGAAGTTATTGCTTGTGTCTGATGTTGTCAGTGTAGGAGTTTTTAAACTTTTTTCTCTTTTATGCTACAGTCTTCCAGAAAACATGTACTAAATTCCCCCTCCCCCCCAGTGAAACAGATTTTTATTAACACTTACTGTCTGCTATGATTTCTTGGGCTGCCACAGTTAAATTATGCCAGGCGCTGGTTTCTCTATCCAGGGGCTTTGAGATGAAGATATTTCCATTATTGGATACTTTGACATAGTCCCCACTAGGGCTGGATCTTCGGAGGGTATATCT
The DNA here is from genome assembly GCA_032595735.1 of Pelochelys cantorii. Lineage (NCBI taxonomy): Eukaryota > Metazoa > Chordata > Testudines > Trionychidae > Pelochelys > Pelochelys cantorii. The sequence goes on from CM064339.1 coordinate 27,359,162, forward strand.
GTGTTTTGTTTAAAAAGCACAATCCTCAACACAACAAGACGGACTCCAGAACCCACCCCACCTCCCTGCCTTCAGAGGGCACCTTATCCTGCCAGAGCTAGATCCATTCCTAGGGCAGCCTGTGGTGGCTGTCTGGCTGTACCCTGGGTGGGCGAAGGGGGGGCAAAGCTGCCAACCCTGCCCTCCCCAGGCAAATGCCCTATCCTCTAAGCCACTCCAGAACCCACCCCACCTCCCTACTTTCAGGGTATCCCTTATCCTGCCTTCCCAGCATGTGAGCCATTTCAGTCATTCATAGGAGAAGGTCTGAAAGTTGTTCATACTTCATATCTGATCATTTGTATCTGCCATGGGCTTTGATGGCCTCACCTGCATTCTGCCCACTAACCTCTTTCCTCCAGGACTAACATTTTAAACTGCTTTAAATATGTGGCAGAGAAATATTTTCTTCTATTCTAGACTTCCCATCAGATGGAATTTTCTCCAAAAATTACCTGGCTCAGAATAGAGTAAGTAGCCCAATTTATTTCATGTCAGCTAGAAAATTTCCCCCCATTTGCACTTATATGAAGTTATTGCAGTTACTCCTTTGCTGATTTTGAATTAGTTCACTTTGTTTTAGCCTATGCATGCCAAGGCACTAATTCCAACAATAGTTGTACAAAAGCATAAAGACAGACGCACAGAACAGTGCATTTTCACGTATCTGCTAATCTGTGTAGGCCTAATGTGCGTTTGCTGTCATAGCGACCATATGTGGCAACTGCATGTGCAGATGCCCAGGGATGCAACTTGTGTGGGCACAGTGTTGTGCTTGAGTGAGGTAGAGCTGTGACTGCATGTGCAGATGATGCATTTTTGCTTATACAGTTCTGAAAACTTCCTTATGTCTTCAGACTATTCAGAATTTAACAGTGTCACTTGCCAGAGCTGGTGTAGTGTCCAGCTTCATTTACCTAATTTTCCGTTTTGCTGCATCGGGATCTACTGCCAAAACAGTGCCGAGTGGGTTTTTTGGGGAGAGGTTTTCTTTTATTGTATAAATATATGATGACTTAGAGAAGACGGGGGGCTCGTCAACATCAAGAACTTCAATGGTAACTGCTGCAATGCTCTTTGGCCCACGAGGCTTGAAAAAACGCATATTTATCGTTGGATCAGTTGCTTCAACGTTAAACTTGTACTCTCTTATGTTTTCATAGTCCAATGGCTAATTGAAAAAGAGAAACATCTTCAGTGAGTAATAGAAAATGCTATATAGGCTAACTAAACCATTGTACTGGGAGTTGTGATTTGGAAATGTGAGTATGTTGTAACAGAGCTAGAGTATCTGGGAATCATTTCATCAATGAATTTCTCCCATTTTCTGTGCATATTTACTCGAGCAGCTTATGACTTTTCCCCACAAATCTAGTCTTTATTCAAAGTTCAGCACATAATTCTCAGTCTGTAATTTTAGGTCTACAGTTCTGTGGCTATAAGCTTCAGCCAGTGATAGTTGGCTCTGACTGTAGGCAAGAGAGCTAGCCTAGGGTAATCTGAGCTATCTCCTTTCTTTGAAGGTGAGACTGAACGCCACCTGCTCTGGCCAGCTACATTTTTCCACATCCATTGAAGGCAGGTGATGAGGCATTTTGCTTGAGAGCGGAGACCCTTAACTGACAATTACAACCACCAGCAAGCCAGCCAAGAGAAACATTCCCAATGTCGGTTGGTGCTCTGCCTACCAAAGAGAGTCTGGCCATGATATCCCTCGCAGCTAAACTTACTGTCTGGAGAGTAAAATGCAATGTTAGTGCTACGTGTGTGAGAGCAATTGAACTCAGGAGTGATATAGACTTTCTGCCACAAGTGCAGAGTGGTGCAATATTTTCTGTGCTTTGATGTACAGGTTGGACCTCCCTGCTCCAGAACCCTCGGGACCTGAGTGGTCCTAAACCAGGGAGTTTCCCAGACCAGGTTGGTCAAGGCTCCTCTCCTGCCATCATCTCTGTTCCTGGGTGTCTGCCACAGGGCTCCGCTCCCAGCCCTGGCTGGGGCTGTGCTCCCAGTTGTGCCAACCCCGCTGCCACCAGCTCCTGCCAGGGCTGTGCTCCTGGTGTCTGGCCCTACTGTACCTGGTCAGGGCTGTGCTTCTGACCCTGGCTTCTCCCACTCCCAGCTGGGCTCTCTGGTCCAGCAATACCCGTGACCCTGCTGGAGCAAGGATGTTGCTGGCTCAGGGAATACTGGATTTTAGATACTTCAACCAGTAGTAAGAAATGTCTTGAAACCAACATGTCCAATTTAATATTTACAATGAAAAGAGATCTGGTATAGTTTGTTTTGTGTGAAAATGTGTGTGTGTGTTTGTGTGTGTGTGTCAGAATTTCTTTTCTGTATACTATTATCATACCATCAAGTGCTTTGTTTGCTTGCTTGCTTTTTTAAAAAGCCGCATATTTAGGGCAGTAGTAGTGCTGTAAATTTCATCTCATGCCTTGATGTTTGAATTCACGATATATATTCATGATTCCTACTGAAAAGCCAGTTCAGTCTGGGAGGACAATTGAGAACTATACTGATAGTTTGAGTGATTAGACATGGGCCTGAACCGAAAGCTTGGATCTGACGTTACCACTGGGGAGAGATTTCACAGCCTGCCCAGGATTCAAGAAAATAAAGCAACATTTCCAAACACCAGTGAATGTTGAGATGCTCATAATCTCTGCATTGGTGTTCTGTTCCACACACTTAAAAACTGCACAACAAGTCATCAGAATCATAAGATTTTGATAAGTAAATTCATTGGGTATTTTTCTTTGTCTTCTCATTTTGTTTTAGGTTTCATATTTTCTTGTTTTTCTCTTCAACCATGAATGCTAGAAACCTGTTTTTAATGAAATCTGAGATTCTCCTGCAATTGCATTACGCTAGTGCTGGGGACTTAAGAAAAACACCAACCATCCCCAATTGCTTAGGGAAGGGGGCAAGGAAGTGCAGCAAGGGCAGGGTTTGGGGAAGGTGTGGAGGGGCCTGTGGCAGGGGTGTTGCCCCAGGCCATGAGCCTGGGGTACTGGGGAGGAGTTTTCCCCAAGCCCCACACTCCCTCAGGCTGGCTCTAACTAGGAGGCAAATAAAAGTGAACCAAATTTCTCATTTAATGAATATCATGATTATTGGGAGGGGAGGGAGTAATGATTTTTGAATTCTTGGGTTTGGCAGTGCTGCAGTTAATACGAAATGTCTAGTGAAGCAGGTTTGGGAGCTTGAAGGCAGGTAGGGTCTTGGGGTAGGTCCAGGCTCCTGCAGCCCCTACAGCAGTATCTGTTTGCAGGGGGAGGCTCAGGGAAGGCAAAGACAGTTAAACCTTAAAGAAGGGAGTGGTGAAGTGATTAACTGGAAGATTGAATTTTTCATTTCATTTGGACCTTGACTGAATATATATAATATATATCTGTTACCTTGAAACAAAAAATGTTTTTTCCACACCGTTTTTAGAATATATCTAGACTTGATATTAATTGTCAACATGACAAACACATGTTTCTTTGTTACTAGGAATTGTACCTTCTTTGGCTTAATTATTCCTTCATTGGTGTCTGCATTTGGTATAATTTCAAAGGTGTCTCCATAATGTTCTCGGACAAAACTGTACTTTGTGTTCCTGTTTTGTGGCTCATCAATGTCTTCTACTTTCAGTCTGCTGACTTCACTTCCTACTCGAATGTTTTCAGGGACTTTAAAGTGGAACGATTCTGTTTAAAAAACAAATGCAGCCCCCCCCCACACGTAAGTGAGAATTCTGTGAATGAATTGTTCATCTTAATTTGTGTAGTTAACAAGAACATAATTTCACAGTGAATACTGATATGACTTGTCCTAGCAGACAAAGTAAGTTTTAAAATTTAAAAATGGCACCGATGCTCAGAAATGTCAAGATGAGGTATAGAATGAATGAGATGCTATTGAATGTATTTATTCTCCCCTAGATGTGCATCACATTTTCACTTCAAAATTCAAGGACTTTAATTAAACTTTATGTATATAGTCAGGCCTGCCCACGGGGGAAGGGAGACAAAGAGGGTAATACAAACGGGCCTGGAGCTTCTAGCTGCTGCCACCACTCCTGCAGCAGCAGTGGTGGCTGGAGCTGCCTGGGGGAGATGTGATGCTCTCCTGGTGGTGCTAAGGTCTGCTTAGCCTCAGCCCCACCCCTTCTGATGAGGCCCTACCCATTCTGGGGGTAAAGAGCATCCTCCCCATCTTGCCCAGGAGCCTGGCAAGGCTTTTGGCCCAACTGCATACTGTGCTGGAGGGAATGAGGGACTGGGGAAGGGATGAAGTTCTATTCAGCTCAAGAGATTTTATCAATTGTTATAAAGCAATAAATCTTGATTGGATAAATTCTGATGAAACCATTTTGTTTTAATCCTAATTTTTCATGCCTTTCAAACAAAAGAAAAAGCACACTCTCAACTTACGTTGTAGAAATGTTGGGAAGTTGTCATTGACATCGGTCAAAGTAACGGTGACTGTCGCAGTGCTTGAATCCCCTCCGTGAAACCCTGGAGAATCTTTTGCTTGAACAACAATTTCATAGGTAGACTGAGTCTCTCTGTCTAGATCAGCTGTGGCTGTAGAAATCACTCCTTAAAAACATTTAAAAAGGAACAGTTATTCTATCTTATGTTACTGCACAACCTCCTGTTAGAGGTCACTGTAGGTACTGCTGTTGTCTTCGCCAACATTTTGGCTATTGCTTCTAAGGCTGTGATTAGAAATCTGATGTCTAAATGGAGTATTTTGGATGTTTTGTATATCTCCATGCAATACTTTGAATTTTTGAATACTTTGATTATTACAAATTCACAAATGCTGACTAAGCAGTACTATCCTATTATTTATAGGGGTAATGCAGCTGGAAAAAAGTATGCATGCTGTACTGCTGGAAGTAATGTCTCTAGTTTAAACATATACATCTAATACCTATATTTATTGTATGATGAATGAATCAGGAAACAAATGCAGAAACCAAATGGTCAGGTATTTGGGAGTAAGAGTAAAGGGTGAACATGCACATAAACAATAAAGTACATCTTTATTCTGGATATAATCAGACTCAGGCACTGCCCCATATTTCTATTTAGCATCAAAATAATCTTAGGTGAGGCTGGACAGAGGACATTGGCAGATCAAGCACATTAACAAGTAACAATAGCTCTCCAAGGCCTTGTCTACACTAGGAAACTATTTCAAAATTAGTAAATTTGACTTAACTCCCGATTTAACAAAACCGAACAAGTGTGTCCACACTATGGGGAAGCCTCGAAATTAGTCTGAGGCAGGCTCTGTTAATGTGGATGTATTACCTCGGACATGGGGTATGTCTAGACTACATGCCTCTGGCGACAGAGGCATGTAGATTAGGCTACCCGGCATAGGAAAATGAAGCGGCGATTTAAATAATTGCCGCTTCATTTAAATTTAAATGGCTGCCGCACTCTGCTGATCAGCTGTTGAACAGCTGTTTGTCGGCAGATCAGGGCAGTCTAAATGCGCCGTGGTTGACAAGGAAGCCTTTGTCGACCGGCGCAGGTATGCCTTCTGAAACCAGGTTTACATGCCTCTGTCGCCAGAGGCATGTAGTCTAGACATACCCTTAGAGTCCCAGGAAGCACTGGGAAGTCATTAGTTCGAATTACTCTGGGGAGTAGCTATTTTGAAATAGCGGCACCAGAGTGTCCCCGCTACTGTTATTTTGAAATAACTATTTTGGAATTAGCATTTCTCCTGATGAAAATCAGCAATACAGATTTTGAATTAAGCAGCCCATTATTTTGAAATAATGGGCGTAGTAGTGTGGACACTCTGCTTAGAAATTCAGGGGTTATTTCAAAATAAAGTCCTTGTTTAGACCAGGCTCAAGGTCCAGGAGGGCCTGTAGAGCAAGGTCTCCATCAACTTATTGGAGAAGTCAAGTTAAGTGCTATGTTGCATGTGAGCACGTCCAGCCAAACTATGGTACAAAGGACTTTATATATGAACACATCTAATGTAAAAATGGAATTCATATGTCAGTAAACAAATGAGGCATCCTTTTTCTTTAATGAAGATCAGTTGACTGAGGTGTGTGTGTGAAAAAATGCCCACTATAACTCGAAGGGTTTTCCCCAAAGCTGTTAGATTTCCTTCTAGTTAATCTGTTGTGATAAAGTCAGGCCAGAGGGCTGCAGGAGAGTGAGAAAAGGCAGCCCTAGCAGAGTAGAAGACCCACTCTCTTGTTAAAGTGGATCTTCATGATAGTCAGGATCAGCTGACAAGGGGTTGTCTAAGGCAGATAAGGACCAGCTGAGAGAGCACTTCCTTGAACCAGTTAGGGTCATCCGATTCTGTTTCAGGCCTGCCTGAGACCTTTTTCAAGCCCCCTCTCTCCCCCCCCCGTTGGATAGAGAGGCAGGCAGGCAAGCAGACACACACACGCGCGCGCGCAGTTACTAAGTCAGGGATAGCAGGGGAGTGAGCAGCATCAGAAGGAGAGGCTGAGCTCCCTTTGCGAGGGGAAGACCACAAGCCTAAACTTCAGCTGAGGCTAACTTCCTGGAGGGGGCACATAGGGGGTGCTTTACCCAAAAGCCATCTTGCCAAGGGGAAGGTGTGCAGAGACTGGCAAAGGAAAGAAGGGCCTTTGCCCACCCTTATTGATAAAATTGCAGTTTGAAGCTGCTATTTATATGCATAAATATGCGTCAACAGGGTGCCCTTGTAGACAAAAAGGCTAACTGCATATTGGGGTGCATTAGTAGGAGCATTGCCAGCAGATCTAGGGAAGTGATATTCTCCTTTATATAGAACTGGTGAGATCACATCTGGAGTAGTGTGTCCAATTCTGGGCCCCAAATGACAGAAAGGATGTGGATGCATTGGAGAAAGTCCAGTGGAGGTCAACAGAAATGATTAGGGGGCTGGAACATGTGACTTACAATGAGAGACTGAGGGATCTGGGCTTACTTAGTCTGCAGGAGAGAAGAGTGAGGGGGGATTTGATAGCAGCCTTCAACTACTTGAAGGGGGGTTCTAAAAAGGATGTAGAGAGGCTGTTCTCAGCAGCGACAGATGACAGAATGAGAAGCAATGGTCTCAAGTTGCAGTGGGGGAGGTCTAGGTTGGATATTAGGAAAAACTATTTTACTAGGAGGACAGTAAAGCACTGGAACGGGTTACCTGGGGAGGTGATAAAAACCTCTAGGGATGGAGATTCTAAGTCCTGGCTTGACAAAGCCTTGGTTGGGATGATTTAGTTGGTGTGGGTCCTGCATTAAGCAGGGGATTGGGACTCGATGATCTCCTGAGGTCTCTTCCAACCCTATGATTCTATGAAATATACTTGGGTATGGTAACATTTGTTTACATAATTCAAATAGTATACGTATGTGGCGTGACTATTTATAGGACTCCTGCTGTACTATATCAAAAAGGTGACAACTGCAAGAAAGAAAAAACTTATTGGAAAGATGAATGAACCTGTGTCTCCTTATTGGTATGAAGAGGGTGGGAGATAACTCTTTGCCCCCATATAATGGACAGCATGACAGTAATGATACAGTGGACATAGGTAAATTAAGTATTTTTATAAAAATAATTAACTCCATCGTGGGTGGTTTTATGAATCTCCGGGTGGGCAAAGAATGACAAACCCAATTGTCAGTGCTTAAGGGACAACTCATCTGCTGGAAGTCTCTTATCCCCCCACTGAGATGCATACACTAGATCAATCAGTTCAGGGGTCTCAGGACAAAGATACTTTGACACAGATAGAAAGGATTGCTTTTCTGTGAGCTCTGGGGTGAGGAGACGCTGAATGAAAGTCAGACTGAGATGGGGCAGAGGCTGGAGAGGTGCAGGCTGGGACAAGAATTACTTGCAAGGTTTAGGTGAGATAACAAAAGCCAATTTGCATGCTGTTTAACCCTTTTCTTCTCTCTTATGTTCGTATGGATGCATTATTTTCATTGCATTTACCAGCTCGTTTACGCAAACATGCATCTGACGAAGTGGGTCTTTGCCCACGAAAGCTTATGCTCCAATACATCTGTTAGTCTATAAGGTGCTAAAGGACTCCTTGTCACTTTTGCAGATCCAGACTAACACGGCTACCCCTCTGATACTAAATCATACAGTGTTGCTGTCACAAACTTCTCCCTAAATACATACAATCTTGCCAATAACTAAACTCCCAACTCGTTCTCCCACTAGAATGAAGGCTTAAACATGTGACATTTTCTAAAGCTTATGGTAAAGTTCAAAAGTGGGTGTCATGCTTACCAGATCCATCCACTCGGAAATAGCGCTCTCCTTGAATGACTTGGTAGATGACTGTGGCATGACCTGCAACTGTAGGATCATCAGCATCCACCGCGGTCACTTTCGTGACTGAAGTTCCTAGAGAAGGAATTCTCAAATGATACATTTACTAAAATCCCTTTTTTAATCAGAAACACGAGGAGAAATGAGTAATCAAAGAACTTACCTACTGGTGACATTTCTGGGACAGAACCATTGAATGATTTTTGTACAAACACAGGAACGTTGTCGTTAACATCAAAAACTTTGATGATAAAAGTGGATGGCTTTTCCAGTGATTTGTTGGTTGTTCTGTCAATACAAAAAGCTGTCAGCTTATATTCTGATTTCTTTTCTCGGTCCAGCTTCTCATACGCATACACGTCTCCAGTGTTTTCATGGACTTTAAAGATGGTGTTGGCATATTCCCCCTCAAGAACATACTTAGCATTCTTATTCCCTGCACTTGACATGACCTAGAAAGTATAATTCAAGGAGTTAAAAGTAAGCTTTTGAATCTGAAAGCAGAACACTTTCTGCATGGAGATATACATAATGTTCACACAGATTAAATTATGCAATTCAGCCACTAATTAAAGCCATTACCTTAGCTCACCTGGAAATAACTTGCACCAAATCTAACATTAATCAAGTAATTCCTGCCTCAATTTCCCTTTGAAGTATGGACAGTTACCCAATTTGCATTCAAAAAGGTAAGGTTTTTATACATGAACAAACTGTACATGTGGGTTTTTGAGGATATTTGATGTCTATATCACCTTTCCACTATCACCACTTCCTAGCTACTCTGTTCATAAGTTAGATTCAACTATTAGCAATATATATTTTCCTACTGAAGATGGTCTGAGTTGTCAGACCTAAATGCCAGTTTTGTTTTTCCAATAATGTTATTTTATCTCAAGATTTTGAGAAGTGACTAATGACTCTGACATCCAGGAAGTGCCCAGTGCCCTCTGAAAACCAGGTCTTCTTTAATAAGGTTTCCTAAACTGTCATTCAAAATCACCTGTTAATTTTGAAGATCTGGGCCTTAATGGTTAAAGTTTCTTGGTTTTAATGCCATTTTTGTAACCCTTATCCAAAAGTTGAACACTGGGGCAAGGTGTGTGGGGGACAGCTCCACACCCTGGAAGGGGAGGGGGTCTCGGATGGAAGGGGCAGGGCCTTGGGCTATCAGCCCTCAGTGCCATCTGGACCATGACATGTGCCTGTCCCCCCAGCCTTCAAAGCCACGTGGAGGGGCACTCCTGTGCTCTGGTGGCAAATGGGTCCCAGGCTCTGGCTGCCATTGCTGCTGCAGTAGCAGTGGCAGTCAGGAGCTCCCGGGCCCCTTTGAATCTCTGGGCTGCAGGGTAACTACTCCATTACTCCCCCCCATGTCAGCGGGCCTGGTTGAACAGAGCATGCATGTAATATTTCAACTGAATAAACAAATTAACTTGATGAAACAGTTGAGGATTTTTATAGTGAATTCTGTAAAAGAAAACTTATGCAAGCACTCCATTTGGGATTGCTATGATCATCAGACAGGTGTTCCACTTATCACAGCTCATGAATGATGGGATGAAATCCTGATCCCACTGAAATCAACAGCAAAACTCCCATTGACTTCAGCGAGATCAGGCATTCACCCCTGAAATACAGGAGATTTAAACCACTTTAAAATAACATGTACTGTACAATGGTCTATGCACTTCATATCTTAGTGCTCCTTTTCAATTTATTGCAGTTGAATACTCATGAGCAGTTCCTGTAATTAACCAAGAATTTCCAGTCTCATATTTCTGATGTTACAAGAGGTTTCAGTTGCTTTTGTGTTTAGAATTTCTACTTTATCTTACTGATGTTAAACAGGGTTTTTTTTGTTTATGCCTACTCTTTTTTATAGAATATCATGGAATTTTCTTCCATTATTCCACATTTTACATGACATTTTGTGGTACTCTCATCCTGGTGTTGCTGAGGGGTGACACAGAACTTCTAAGAAGCAACTTAGGGTGTCTTGAATTGTGTTGGCTGATAGTAACCCAGAGGTCATTTCATGGAGGTTAGGTCCATAAAAGGCTATTAGCCAGAGGATAAAATGGTGTCCTTGGCCTCTGTTTGACAGAGGCTGGAGAGGGATGGCAGGAGACAAAGCGCTTGATCATTGTCTTCGGTCCACCCCCTCTGGGGCACCTGGTGCTGGCCACTGTCGGCAGACAGGATACTGGGCTAGATGGACCTTTGGTCTGACCCGGTACGGCCGTTCTTATGTTCTTATGTTCTTATGTCATTCTAGCAGCCAAAGCTCCTCCAATTGTAGGGGTGCTCAAGCATGTTCCCTGGGTTAGGAACCATACCAGTGTGGCCCAGAACCTTTACAGTGGCTCTGCACCATGCATGCATTTCCTTACCCAAGCAAGATGCTTATGATAGCTTTAAAACTATTTCAATTAAAAAAACCTTAAATAAGTAGATTCTATGCAGGCATTTGTATATTTCAACCCTTTCCTTATAAGTTAATTTTGCGACTGAGTTTGTGGGAAGAAAATTCTCTTCATTGAAAGGCTTCCTCACTTAGTAAAGAGGTCTTAGACCTAGATGCCATGATTAATTTGGTATTAAAACCTAACTAAAGAGAGGGAGAGATTGTAAATTGGAGGGGGGGGGTTAACACTTCAACTTTTCCTTTATTTTTCAGGATAAATCATGACCCAATTAGTGGAAAGAGCTTGTTAGACTGGCTGGTCCATCCCCAAGGGACTAGTGCTGGATTGTTCCCTGGTTTGTAGCTTGTTTTAAATGTCTGAAAAATTAGGCTTCCTCCATATTGTTGTGGGTGTTTTCTAGCTCCCAAGCAGGTGCCTGAATATTTCTTCACAGGAGAAGTACGTCTCCATTGGGGACTGAAGGGTTTGGTTTTTTTTGCTTTGGATCAGCCCTTTCCCTTTATTATGCTCCAAGGAAGTGCGCTGTCTTGATATTTTTGCAGGTGACTGAAAAGATAGTCACACAGGGTTTTGACTAGTATCCCATTACCATATATATTCCTACAATAACTGAGCTGCAAAGAACAGAAGATCCTTTGTTTTACTACGTGATTTCTTTTCTTACTATACTTGGTGATGTGACTAATTTTCCTATTTCCCACTCCACTCTTGTCCTATTAACACTTGGAAAAACCTCTTACTCCATATTCAAAGGTAGGAACATATGCTGTGCCTTCTCTCTCAATCCCTATTTTACTGGTTCAATCAATGTAAAGGACAGGGACTTCCAAAATTACCTTTACTAAAATTGTGGGCATGAACCTGTAGGGAAGCATCCTGGGTCTTAAGTAATAAAATCAAATTATATGAGCATATTCCTGCTGCTGTCACTCAATTCTACATGTTGGTGCTGTGGCCTTTATTTAAAAGCTTATCCAGTGTTCAATCCTGGCAATGCAATGCATTGAAAGCAGACTTTGCAAAAGTAATCAAAAACATTCCACTACTGGAAGACCACAGAGCACCATACAAAGTGAATAATTCTTCTGTATAGGACAGCACCAGGAATAGAGGTGTTCTCAATCTCCTATTGAATTGGTCCGAAATGAAACAGAAATGTCCTGTATTAGCGGAGAATACCCTATGGCCTCTTTCTGTCTCTTGCTTTCTGCCAGTAAACAGTGCTGATCCAGAAAAGTCTGTTTCACTTTACCAAGGCAGACTGACAGATGCTGACTGTCATACATGGGGAAAAAAATGTACAGCTGCATTTATCAGAAAAATGTCAAACTTGTTCAGATTGAAGGACTACATTCGAAGAACTTTGCCAGGGAGATGAGCGGTTAATCATAGGATTTTATGAGCAATGTCCCATAGAAAAAGAGCTTGCAAGTAGGTCAATGCTCATTTTTTAGCAATTAATTTTTTTACTAAATTTTGGGGAAAAAAGTGAGGATTACAACATTTCCAAATTCACCCCTGCTTGCTTCAGTCTAAGCTGAGAATGGAGGGCTTTATTTAAAAGAAGCCAATCCAAACAGGTCAGTACTATAACTGCATCAAAGGTAGTACTGTCAACCCACTGAGTGCTGGTATAACTCCTCTGCCTTTTAAAGTCAATGGTAAACCTTTACCTAAATATAGCAAGCATGTCAGGTTAGTTGCCAAATTTTCATGGTTCTAGTTTGATAGCTTGATGAATAAAAGAATAAAACAAAATACAAAAACTGACAACCTGTTTGAGATTAGCCATGAATACAGCATGCCTGGAGAATGGCTGACAGGTTAGAATTGTATCCCTTTAGTATATTTAATTCATCTACTGTTCATGAAACATTTATATGTCATGGTGACTGATTTTTCTTATTACAGAGACTTGCAGTCATCACAGTTGTTTAATTAGAATATGCAAATTTGGCGCGCACACAGAAATAAGTTGATTGAGTGCTGATAATGACACTAATCTAAATACAGTATAATTGAGGCAGCCTATGTGGTCAGGACTTAAATTCTTCTGAGACTATTAGAAGTTGAAGCTCCATTAATATGTTTTAGAAAGGAAGCTTTCTCCTGGATTTACAGTAATGTTGTAAATCTGACCTATGAATTTGAAGTTAGGACCTATAAAGAGAAATTATAAAGTAATAAACAGAACACTTTTCAGATTTGCTAGAATTGTATTTTGGGACGAATACAATGCCCATTGAAATCAATGGAAAAACTCCTATTGATTTCACTGAGCTTTGAATCAGGTGCTTGGTGAAGGTAAAGTTTATTAATAAAAACTCATTAGTTTCTAAATTCAGATTTATTTACACCATTCCTTAGCTATGTTGATTCATTAGCTGTTTATAATTCATGTGTGCATAAGTAACAAATCATCATTTAATGAGCACACAACACAAAAGTTCTGTTTTTGCATCAAATATGCTCTGCACATCTTGACTTTTGGCATAATTAAAAAAGATGTGCACAAATAAAGCATCTCATTCAAATTACTCTTCATTTTTAAAATCTGCACAGATTTGTATCTACAGTTAATAATGAAATGCAGACACATAAGCCTACAATTACACATATTAAGTATATCAGAACTTTATTATCATTTTAAAAATGAAGCACAAGTTCAGTAATTTCAATGCATTTTTTTTAAGGGGGCAACTATAGTATAATTAGAATATGCTCTTCTGCTGCACAGTGAACAGATTAAATCTGTTTTCAGAAAACATGGTTTCTCAAAATATATTGGGTTGCTTGTTGGTGGATCAACTGTTGCCTCAAAATGCTCTGTAGGATAATATTTTTTTGTAACTGCTACGTAAATTTATCAAAATTATAGATGATAATTGTAGCAGAATTAACTCCGGTGCATCAGAGTTGAGGGTAAATAAGATTAGCGTAGTTTGATACTTAAATAGAATGAGTGAATTTGTGTGTGAGAGAGGACTTATTAATAGGGTTGTAAAACTATCCATACTTACCATAGGCATTTATAGCTAACTCTAAAATACCCTAAGCAAACAAACACAGTTATAAGGTCAGTTCCTAATATTCCCTAAATAATCTAATGCACACCTTCTGGGGGATGAGAAGAAACATCTGTATCTAGAGAGAGAGACTGACATGCTAAACTACCTAATTATTTCTCTATTGTCGATAGAATTAACAGTTTCTCTGGTAATAAAGTTTTGTCTCTGGAATTGAACCACCCACAACCACTTCCTTGCACTAACATTCCCTCTGCAAGAGAATACTAGCTATAATTTATGAATATTGTAACACAGGCATAAGTTAATGACTCAATACATTTATTTCAAACTAAGGAACATGAGTCAGATCCTTAGCTGGATCAAACTAGTGTAACTGCACTGAAGTTAATAGAGCTGGGCCAATTTACACAGTAGACAATCAGTGCAACTCAACTCCCACTACACTTGTGTGCCACCAAAATTCTCCCCAGTTGTACAGATGCCCTACCAATCTTATTTATATTTTACAAATAAAGTAGATTTTTTTGGTCTACTATAAGTTTTCAAATTGTTACCAATATTCCAATCCTGTACTTTGGCATCAAAACCATGTTACAAATCGTCCTTCTTCTATCGCGTCTACAATGTCAAAAAGTAGCACTGTTCTTCATGCTCTTCCATGGTATTAATTGACCCTAGTGAGTAGCTGCCAACTGATTGCTAATAAAATTATTTACCTTCCCAACATAATGTGGTAATGGTACGTTATTCTCTTCCAAGATATACATTTGATTCCAAATCCAGTCTCTCTTAAGTCGTTTATGAATGTTATTGTTTGGTGAAAGATTTAGCTTTCTCTTGAAATCTTCTTTATAAGCAGAGGCTGGAACCAAGATCAGGAAGAAAAGGAGAATAAACTTTTTCATCTTCCTTTGCAACCTAGAAAACATTGTAAAATATGAATAGTGGGGAATACAGGATAGAGATTTCTTATGCAATGGTAAATTAATGCTAGAGATGGACAAACTCATGAAGGCTCAGCTCAGCATCCAAGCCAATAAATCTACAGACAACAATATCTGTCATGATTAACGTCTCAGAAGTTATTGGTTTTACCCAAACAAAGCTGAGAGGAGTATCAGGTTAATTAATTACTGTAAAGTGAAAGCTGATCAAAAACAGAATTTCCATCCCTTGAAAATTCTAATATTTTGCCATTCATTTTTATCCACATTAGAAAAAATATGAAATAGTAAAACTTTTCATGGAAGAAAAAGCGATTCCCCTTTGAGAAAGCTGCTCTGGTTTGTTGATCTAAAGGCTCCATAGCCACTGAGCTCTGAGGCTCCCATTGGCTCCAGTTCGCTGTTTCCAGCCAAGGGGAGCCGTGGGAAGCCTTTAGATAAACAAACCTCTACAGCCCACTTGAAAAACACTGCATTAGAACATTGGATTCTGTTCATAATGACATTTCAACATTAGTGATATATACCTTGATAGTATTCATCACCACACACTTTTTGACAGATTTTAATGCCCTTTTTAGGGCTTATATTATATCCTACCCTCATCTCCATTTCTGTTTGTGTCAAGGTTTGGTGCCATTAGCCATTTTGAAAGAAAATGAAATGATTAATGTTTTGAATTTAGCTAGGGGAGTGTGGTATGTTTGTGCTTTGACATGGGTATAGAGAAAAAGTATGAAAGAACAGAAATTGGTTATGAAAGATTTTTGGTTAGGTTTAGCCATTCGCAATTTGGAAAGAAAAACGTTTATTTTTATGCTTGGAAAGGGGGAATGTTTTGAGACAAGTTTAGAGAAAAAGTATGAAAGAAAGTCCTTAAAGAAAATAATTTTTTTAAAAGTTTTTTTGTTAGATTTAGAGAAAAGAATTAAATAATAGAGGAACATTCTGAGTATAGTGACAGTGGAATTTGTTGTGAAGATCAGTAACCCTGTGATAATGTGGAATGTAAAAAGAATTAAAAAAAAATTAAAAGATAAAAAAGCTTTAAAGAATAGAAGAAAGTTCTGCGTTTCGTGGAAGTGGAGTTTGTTTTATAGGTATGGAAGCCCATGATAATGTGGGAATTAAAAGGATAGCATTTAGAAAAGCATTACAGATTAGAAATATTTTGTTTCTATTTATAGTGGAGTTTGTTGTAAAGATGAGAAAAAACAAGGTAAAAATCACTTTAGGAGCATTTAAAAAGATTTGAAATATTAAATATAAAGGTAGGTTAAGAAAAGTGCACTTGAAAGAGTTATTTTGAAATATTAGAAGAGAGAACATGGAAAAAACACATTTAAAGAAGGGAAAAGATAACTCTTTGCAAATGGCAAAGATAGGCAGCATGTGCCTGTCTCCTGCTCCCTCCCATGCCCTTCCTTCCTCACTGACCCTGCATAACAGTTGTTTCAGTTATAAAAAATGAACATGAAGAAACACTCCAAAGTTAAAACCATAAACCCTTAGTTTATATTTTCCTTATTCTGTAATCCAGTGGTTTAGAGAAAAAAATATTTCCTTCCTCCCTTTCTAACAAATTTATGTGAAAGTTATATTAAGCTTTTATTTTCTTTGGACTTTTAGATTGTAGTATGATTTTTTGTTGTTGCATTATTAGAGCATTTTTTGTTTCTAAATGTTTGCATCCTGTGTGCTGAGACACAGGTACAAACTCCTGTCCATAGATTTTATTAAAATAATGCATCACAGGCGGCAGCTGTGGCTTTTTTTACATTTTAAAAACAGACTAGACTAATTAGGCTAGTCAGTGATCAATGCACTGTAGTCTGCCTGAGCAATGCTGCAGGGGTCATCTCTTCAGTTCACTTATTTTTTTTTTATACAGACTTCTTTTTTAGCTTTTAAAATGCTGTTAAAGTTTTAACAAAGGGTGAGATGGTACTGAAAGACACTTTGTGAAAGTTTTACTATTTGTAAAAGACAAAACCCACCACTTCGTGACTGCATGAAGTCCAGAGAGAGCCTTTCTGAAGAACTACAACCTCATCCCTGTCCTGATTTTCTCCCATATGATTAACACTTGCTAAACATGCAGTGTTTCATTATATATATTAAATAAAGGCCTTTAAAAAACATTTATCAGGAAAACATGCATTGCCTGAGATAAAACATAACAATACCTTTTTTTAGGATAGTCTGTTTGCAGTAAGGCCTATTTGAAGCATTATATTTGTTGGATTGTTTTTTTAAGTGTATGTTGTATCATGCAAGCAAGGTACTAACAAACTTCCAAGGGACTTTATTTACCAAAAGTGAAACCTCTTTACAAAACTTCTACATCACGCTGTAGCTTTCACTCAGCCCCCCCCATCTTCTCTTCCCTCCTTCCTGTTTCCTGTTCCTGTTCTTCCAGAATCCCAACAGCCATTGCTCTCAAGTCTAATAATTACAAGCAGTATTACATCTAAAGCACCACAGCATAGCATGAAAAAATAGTACTGACTGAGCTATAACAAAACAAGACTCCCTCTTAGGGATAATTTGTGGCAGTTTAGTGAACTAGAAAGGCTTAAGATAATAGTTTATCCTTGTAAAAATAGTGTTTTTAAAATATCAAAACAAGATTTGGGTACACTCAGGAAAAAATGGTACACTTGAATGTCCCTAATCTAGTGTCTGTGATCCAGGAACACTCATGCTTTGGATCCTGGCAAGGGAAGGAGGAAGTGGCTCTGTGCACAGCTGATCCTCCATCCCTCCAACTAGGGAAATGGCAGCACAGGGAAGTACTTCTCTGAAGGCTTTTCCCTGCTGTTTCCATAGCAACAGGTGGTGATGCCTGGGAGCAGCAGTGTCTGCAGAGCCACATGTGCCTCTGGAAGCAGGTGCCGAGTAAGTGCCCCACCCCTGTTCCCTTCACACCCAGACCACACGCGTCCAGCTCCGGCTTCATGCACCCTCCCTCTCCCCCTGCCCCATCACACCCAGCGCACTCCTGCACCATCCCTCCCTCCCAGAACCTGAACCCCCACATCCAGCACATTACTGCACTTTTCTCCCTCATAGACCCCATATGTATTGCTGTCTATGTTACATGTTAAATAAAAATTCAGTACTTGGAAAAATGTTTTTATTTTCACCTTTAAAACAAAAAGTATACATGAATACCCATGGTCTGGAAAATTCCATAATCTGGCATAGCCTATTCCCCAAGGGGTTCAGGATTAAAGAGGTTTAAGTGCTACTGAGGGGAGTTTACATAAGTATTTTAATAATCCCCAGATTAACTTTTTTACTAGATTGCTCCTCAAGCGTATACATCAGAATATCTTTTGCACAAGGCTTGACAAGTTTTTCTGCAATTGTATGCGCTTCTCCAGCAAGTGCAATATGGTAGCTCACTTTGTAGGATGCTTCGATTTAGCAATTTCCATCACTGAGAGTTTACTGTTTGAAAGCGTGTCAAGATTTTGCTTGAAAAAACGTATGCCTTTTTCTTTGTGTTCAGAATGATTTGTTTCTAAAAGCCTTCACAGTTTAGCAGGTATGCGAAATATTAGGAAGTACTTTGTGGCACACCGCACACTCCACATCAGGCTCATCTTTACTTTCAGTGAGAGCAAGTCTGAATGATAAATATCTCTTGTCGTACTTGTGTTGCTTGTTGCCTGCTGCTAATCCAGTGGATGAGAGAGGTTTCCTCTTCAACAGCTCACTTCCTGATTCTTCAGTCACAAATGGCTGCGATTGTCCTTTTCCTGTCCTGACTTTTTGCTTGTTTGTTCCGGCCAAAGTCTGATTGTTAGGCCCAGTCTACACTAGACTTGGAAGCCCAGCTGAAGGCACATAACTCCAGTTACGTAGAATACGTAGCTAGAGTCAGCTTGCCTGAAGCCAAGCTTGGTGGCATCCCCATATTGGGAGGCTGACAGGAAAAACGAAACGGTGCAGCCACAGCAGATGGTATGATTTCAGAGGGATTCTGGGGCTGCTTTGCAATGGCACATAACCAGACAGCCTTAATCCCTCATGCATAAGCACCAGGCTGGCTGCCCCTGGCCCCGCCCCTTCTGCCTGAGGTCCCGTCCCATTTTGCTTAGGGACCCACGGTGGCTGTCAATGCCTCTGGCACCATGGCTAGGGGTTCTTGTTAGAGGAACAGGCCACTTACATGTGTTCAGAAAGCCATGGTTTTTGTCCTTTACTGGGTCTGCATACTAATATTGGAACTTATATGTAAGAATGCTAAATGAAGGCATATTACTGCAGATAGGCTTGTCTTTTAAAGTGCTTATTTCTTTACAAAGCTTAATTCAACTTTTACTTGTATTTGTTAAAAAGTGGTGGGAAGAAACAAACCTCTCTGTTCCACTGGTTTACAGAATAGAAACTAGCTGTTACTAAGGTTCTGTGGTTTTAACTCTGTGTTTTTTTTTAAATTAAAACAAGCTGTAAAAGTGTTAAATGGAAGAATGAGTCTTCATATAGGGTTGTCTTCTAAAGTGCTTATAAAATACAGCTTACATTTCCAATATTGGAAAGCTTGATATAACTTTCACTTGTATGTGTTAAAAAGTTGGAGAAAAAGCAGCCACCATATTTCTAATCCACTAGGTCACAGATGCTGGTTTTGCTCACAGTGACATTGCTGCAAAAGCATGCCACTTCAAATCATCTTCCTCAAAACCCAGGGAGATTTTTTTTAAACACTACAAAGTACCTTTGTAAAAAGTTTTCATAAATGAAAATGTCCCATTTTTTTTCTTGTCCACCTGATATTACTCTGCATGTGCCTGAGCTGCCTCAGTTCATCATGGGAGCAACTGCTTAGATACAAGGGAAAACCCAGTGTATCACAAGAGATATAGCCTGGCAAGGATGCATAGCCCATAGGGGTGAATGGGGGCAGAAGGCATGTGACAGCTCAGGCAGATTAGTATCATCTCAGCCTGAAACAATATGTTCTGGCTCAATGAAATGAAATGTTTTGATTTTTTTCCTGACAGTAAATTCTGCTGAAATCAATGTTTTTACATGGAAAATATTGATTTAGACAAAACTCCATTTTTTGAATAAAAAAGTTTCACTTGAAATGTTTCAGCCTGCTTTGAGTACAACACAGGAACAAATGAGCCAACTCTGAGAAATCTTTAGCTATTGCTTCAGTTCCCTGTTTTTGGAAAATTTAAAACCCAACAAGCAGTCCCCTCTGTCTTCTTATTCTTAAATTTACAAGGTATAGAGCTGATGTTTCAGAGGCTATTCTCTGGAACAATTTTTAAATCATGTTATTACTGGCTAACTTTAGATCTGACTTTCATACCAGATTGATAAATTTATATGATGTAGCAAAGCTGCCAGATTTTCCTTCTGAATCTCCTCTTCTACAGTAAGGGATGTCAGGGAATATTAACATTAAAATATTTGGAGAATTTGAAATTACATGTAAATTGCTTCCTGTTACTTATCAAGTGCCAGTAGGTACACCAAAAGAGAAGCAATTATTAGTGATAGAAAAGTAAACACCACATGATTAGCTGACATTAAGCCAATATTTTAGGAGATAAGGTAGCTAGACATATTCCAAAGTTGCTCTTCAGTATTAAGGAGTTACTGTTGTTTTGTGCTGTAGAATGGTTGGAGAGTGGGGTTTTAGGCTCTTCATATCATAGTGATATGTGTTTGTTTTCCAGTCCCTTTATTCTCCATGTTTGTACATGAGCTACATACACAGCATTCCTCATTCTACATGAATGCATAAAAAAACAATTGGCAAAATGCCTGTGGCTTCTTTAACATCAAATACTCATAGTTAAACTATGCTTGAGATGCATGTCTAGGAAGTAATTGATTTTGTTTGAAACTGAGGAACCTTACACCACAAAATGTAACACATTCTTGGAGGATTTTGATTCTTAAATCATGGTGACCACTTAACTGTATTTGTCATCCCTTAATCTGAACCATATATGATCAATCTGAAAACAGCTGGTTAATATCAGTTAGGACTGACTGTAGCCCTGGGAAAGAGTCATGAAACAGATCCTTCCCTCCCAGTCCTCATGAAAGTGAAGAAGAGTCTGAAATCTGTCCTTGCACCAGTCTGTTTTCTCCCTAGAAGGTAAGGGAATGGTGCTTTTCCTCATTCTGTTCCAGCTCTAGTACAGTAATTATCGTGTTGTGCATTGCTGTATTGTAATGGCTAGTTGAGAAGATTGAAGTACCGCACTGCAGCTTAAATTGCTATTAACCTCACTAGAACTGACATATTTACAAAGATGCTCTCAGAAAGAATTATCAACTTAAGTGGCCAGCATGTTTATTAGAGCAGGTGGAGGGGAGAGAAATGCCTTTCGCATTTTTCCTATCTTACCTAAATAGGAAGAATTCACTCTTGTTAGTTTATTTTGCTTTTTACAGGAGAATATCCATTGGCAAGAGATAAACCTTTGAACCAAAACCACCTAGTCAATGCCAGCCTCCGGGAAAATTCAGATATGGATCCTAACATTGAGGCTCTGGTCTCTATCTACCAGAGAATACCTTGCTAAGCATGCCTTTTCTTTCAATTTATCTTAAAAATATTCTGTCCAGAGTGGTGGTCTCTTTTCTGAACATCTTAGTCTTTAAAGATCAATTGCTACAGAGACAATAGTTTAATCTGATAATCGGTAGCACTGCTATCTTAATGCTGTGGGTGGTCTGTGCACAGGGAAATAGAATACCTGCATCCAGAAGAAGTCTGAGTGGATGAGTTTATTCATTGTAAGAACTCTAGACCTGCTGTGCTGTCCGTATCCTTCTAAAAATTCATCAGGCTGACACAGCTCCCTGACAGGGAATACAGGGTCCACATAGCCTTCACTAATTTGGCCTTAAACAATATGTCAATCCTCAACATAGAACGCATACAAGAAGAATAAGCCAGAAGTACCCCTGTGGCAGAGGAAGAAGGCAATGTTGCTATAGTTTAGGCCAGGTCTACACTAAAAGCGCTCTGGGATGCGGGAACAGCTTCTGTCCGCAAGGATCTTGACCCCCTGCAGACAGAGACTTCTGCTTGAAAGCTGGTTCCCTGTGCATATCGGCTCCTGCCTTCCCTCTTCACCCTCTGCGCTGCTGCCTCTCTATCAGAGGCAGCAACACAGGGGTTGGGGGGCGGGGAGGGGGGAGCAGATGGATCTGGTGCTCGTGGGGAGCCGGCTTTTAAGTCAGCTCCTTATAGACACCTGCTATGGCTCCACCCTCATTTGCTCCCCGTGATACAGTTTTTTTAATGAAAACCTGAAAGATGTTGATAAATGGACATTTACTTCTAAAAATTTAAGTTTAAATTTCAAATTGGATTTTAGAAATTAAAACAAAATATATACCTAAGATTATTTCAACCAATTCAAGCTCTTGTATGATGAACTGCAGAAAAATCAGCACTCAAAATAGTACTACAATTTACTGAAGGTAATAAAAATGCCAGTATTTTAATAAGAATGCTTAAACTGTATTGGAATTACCAGATATAATGCAGGCACTTCACTGATGTAGTGCCCAAATCACTATTTTTTGATACCAATGGAATGATTCACATTGGAGTTGGCATTCATTCAGGCCAGTAAATATATAGAAGTCAATGCATCTAAACTAAAATGTTCCTCAAAAACACTGGATCAGGTTTTGATCTATTTCACCAGGGCAAATCCAGAGTAACTACTGAGTTAAATTAAATAACACTGGATTTACAGTCATGGAATGGAGAGCAGGCTCTAACCTAATAGCTATCTGTCCAGTAATAGTACGTATTTCCATAGACAATCTGCACTAGCAAGTTCTCGCTTTGTCATCTAATATTATATCTATGATGATCAAAGGCTGAGGAATAGAATAATTGGCAATAAATAATGCAGCAAGGCAACCACTAAATGATAAAAAGTTAATAAATTACCTTTTTCTTTCTAAGGTGAGTGCACACCCTACTTATGTACTAGACAAGACCTTCATTGCAACACTTAAATAAAGGGATGCAACCTTAGTAAATGGAAACAATCATAGTAGTACTCTGAAAACACCTTTCATCAAAGAACCCTAAAGCACTTTGCAGAAATTAACTCTTAAAGCCTCCTCAACTCCTGAGCAGTAAAGTAGACACACTAGATTGGTGAATTAAACATTTACAGGTACAATGACTTGGCAAAGTTCCCACAGTGGATCAGTATCAGAACTAGCAATAGAACCACAGCTTCTAGTCTCCAAGTGCATTTTAGACAACATTTCCTAGTGAAAGTCTAAAAAACCTAATTAAAAGGAGAGCTATCATGGTACTGTAATAAAATATAACATTGTTACCTTTACTGTAGCTTCTGACACAGAACTGTATCTAAAACTGTAAAAATGAGCTACTTCATTTCCGTGGGCTTAAAATGTAGCAATAGCTGAGGAAGTAAATTTAGTTCCGTACAAAATGCTAATTCAGTAGTTTTTTTAACTCCTAATAACACTTTTTTTGGAAGGCAACACACTACCTTATGTGACATGAGAGTCTTGGAACAGTTGTAACTTTACAAAACCTTCATTTTTTGAGATTCCAAATGGTATAAATATTGGTTTATTTAATTAAAAAAAAATTAAAACACTCAACAAATGTTTTAAGCGATATACAGAAGTTAGAACACTTGTAGTAAGTGACTTGTTTTAGTCTTTCTTCATGAGAATGGTCTGTGACTTTGGGTTTATCAGATTAGCAAGCTGATCTAAATGGTGACATGGTATTTTCCTTCCTTGTGGCATTTTATTTCAGGTAATTTTCACCTGGGTTACAAGTCATGGAAGTGATCTCTGTGGATAACCAAACATTCGGGAGTGTTTGTGACTATCTGAGAACTATTATAGGATCACAGATTCTGAGATGTCCTAAACAAAGAGGTTAATACCTGGATTTTTATTAGAAAGTTTGACATGGGAATACATAGGTACTTCAATATCCTAATCACAATTTCCCAAAAAATCTGGACACACATCGTTGCTGCCTTTGTATTGTCCCTTGCACCATATTCACTCAATTCTAGGTCCCAGCAAACAAAGACCATGCCTAATTATGGTTAAGGAGGCAATACCGCTGGTTTGTTCTAGGTCCCTGTTTACAGGTGCTTGCATAATTTTTTTAGAGAAATGTATGGGCCAAAATTTCCCATGCCTGTTTTATGCTTTACATGATATCTTGGGAATTTCAGATAAATTCTTATGTTTCTGAATTAATTGAACATTATATTGTGTGTGTTTGTACATTCAAATATTATTTAGGAATGTCTTTTTTATTTAGAACTCAAACCATTGCATTGAAAACTTCAGTCTTTCCATGGACTGATGCCTTTTCTACATCTAAAGAAATATGGTTAAGAAAGAGCTGTAAGCATTTGCAATCATGTACTTACTATGTTTGGTGAAGATTTAGTGTTTATTAGATAGTTAGGCTTTATGTTCACAAAGTTGGACAGTAAGAAAGATATTTATTTTCTTCACCCAGGACAGGGAAAACACATATAGATCAGCCGGAAAGTAGATCAAACAAGAGGAATTAGGCCATGTAGTCTTTCTATAGCTATTGTCTATATTGTCTATAGTGCTAATGGGGGACTAAAAGAAAGGAAGTGATGAAAAACCCAATAGTCATCAACATTTCAATTTTTGCTGGTTTTCCAGCTGGCTCCAATGAAATGCCAAAAAAAGCACCAAGCGAATGGACTGTTAATAAATACTAAAGATAGCTTGGTGATAGCAGCCAGAACTACAGTAAAATCCCAGTACAGTACAGAACAGGAGTCCTCTGTGTGCATTCTGGACATTATTTGCTGAGTCTTTCATTTGCTGAGTCTTGGACTAAAAAACTTGAGAAAACACTAAAGGGGTAAAACCAAACCAAACAGAATGAACCATCCCCACCAATGTGGAATGAACTTACCAAAGCCCATCAAAAGTGTTCTCAAAGTCTGTATACAGATAACTAATTTCAAGGAATAAGAAAGGTAAACCACCAAAAAAAATTGTGTGGTCCTTTTCACAAAGGAAGAAAAAATGTTTTTCAGAAGTAGTCTCATCACTGTAGAGAGAAACTCTCATTTTTTCCCCTATCGACCTAAAATGGGAAGATGAATCATGAGTTCATATTTAGTTTAGGGTCTAATCCTCTTGCATTCTTGATGCAAAGAACTTCCATTGAACTGATGAGGAGTTTAAAGTACAGCAAGAGTGGGGCCCAAAATATCTTGGCCACATAGGCAAAGAATAGCATAAAACAACGAGTGGAGAGGAATAGGTCCTTTGCATTTTGGTTAGTTTTTGAATGAGATGCCCAAAATCAAAAGAGAGCAGCTGCTGTGAGTAGTACAACACCAGAAATGTAGCCATCTCATCAAGCCCAAACGAGGGCATTTTGTGTCATTCTGTGATTGTCCATCTCAGACTGACTGACTTTTGCTCATATCTGCCTTCTCAGAGATCCAGTCCCTTTTCTTTCCCAGACAGCACTGAGGAGCACAGGCATGCAATAAACTGTGATCTTAAGCAAACATCCCATTTTGTTGACTCTGCTTGACTTAGATGAAAAGATGGGAATGAATGCTCAGCAACAAGCACAACTGAGATTGCCGTCCCTTCCTGCCTCCTCCCCGATTCTGCTCAGCCATGATTAGCAGCTACTAAAGTTATCTCAGTTCTCAGCGCAATTTAGCGCATGGTATCCGAGTAAGCACATGTTTAAATTGCAATGTCTTTTGTTTGGACTGATGGGGAATGGTTGAGACTATGAGGGAAGGAGAAGAGAGTAATTAAAGTGAACCAGGGATGGGGACACTTGGGGCATAAATCTTTGAAACCAGTGGGAGTTTTTTCATTGATTTCAAAGGGTTTTGGATTGGGGCCTTAGATATGGTGAGAGGCACTTGAGATCTATTGTAGAAGCCTGTGAGGGGAAGTTTTACAGTATCAAACAGAGAGAAACTCC
The DNA here is from genome assembly GCA_032595735.1 of Pelochelys cantorii. Taxonomy (NCBI): domain Eukaryota; kingdom Metazoa; phylum Chordata; order Testudines; family Trionychidae; genus Pelochelys; species Pelochelys cantorii. The sequence goes on from CM064339.1 coordinate 27,384,909, forward strand.
ATGAAAGACAAAGAAGTTATTTTATTTCTTCAAAATCTGCTCTTTCCTAAGCAAACTATTAAAAGGAAACCAAGAGTCATGATGGAGATAACTGGTGCTAAAGAACAGGAGGAATTCTGAACTATATATAAGAGTTATATTTTCAGCTCCTTTATACCCAGTGCAATCATCATGATCTCAAGTCTCATTTGGTGTGCACAAACTCCTCAAGACTAAATATTTACTTGTTGAGGGAGTTCAGACTAGAGTTTAGTTTATGGGGACAGCGATACACTAATTACTTTTTCATCTCTCTAGTTTTATAATGAATGGTGCATGTGTGTCCTTTTTTTAAACCTCTAATATCTGAAGGGTGTGTTTGGAATTGAGTACTATTTGTAGAACAGTGGTGTTTTTGGCTGTGACGGAGAAGACCTATTATTATGTTTTTCCTGGCATACACTCTTAGGCTTGGCTTCATGCTCACAAAAGGGCTTATGTTTTGATTAATGTATCCACCTCACAATTGCATGAATGCCTATGGCTATGGGGCAAGCTTTTTACAAGCTGTGGACCCTAGGAGGAACTTGAGAGTTCAAGTCTGACACAGCCATGAAATTCTTTGTGGAAGCAAAAACCAGAGCATGTGACAGTTCAGTGAGCTCTTCAGACTAGCAGGCTGCATAGATTTCCTCCGCTCTAGATGCAGAGGGCCAGGCTCACCTCTGCCTCCACTCCATTAACTCCAGTGCAGTTGCACCAGCTCAGAGTGTGACCTGTGTTGGAATAAAATGCAGTCACCACCTGCCAGTTAGTTTCTTTTAAAGTTATTTTTAAAAAGCTTGAAAGAGATGGAAAGACCCATGGTCTCCTTGGGAGCCTGTAACTTTTCAGGGGAGATTTGTATTTAATCATGGGATTTGTTTTGGACAAACTAGGGATGTTAAACCAGTGGTGGGCAACCTGTGGCCCAAGGGCCGCATGCGGCCTGTCATGGTTCGATGTGTGGTCCACGATACATTTTGTTTACTGTTGCTCACATGCAGGGTTCCCAGAATCCTCTGGTTTCAATCCACATGGTTTTTTTCCGACCAGTATTTTTAAAGTGACATGCAAAAGGCATTTGAAGTGAGGTACATGCTGATTGTACATAATGTTGATTGAAACGGCTGTGTGCTCCCTCTACATCTAATCAAAGCGCTGCAACAGCTTTTACGGCAGGCCAGAGCAGCCCCAGCTGAGGAGGGTCCAGGCCATGGAGGGACCTTGTGGCTGCAGCAGTGCTGGGAGATGGGCCGGGTGGCAGTCCTTGAGTTAAAACTGTTAACCATTTTAATATCCCTAGTGCATACTGGGTCTGCCAGAAGAAGATTCCCCCCACTTTAACAATGTTTCTGTTTGCCTGTATTTATGAACATGGTAAGTTACCAAAATGGAATTAGGATGTCATATAGAGCATATTAAATAGCCTTGCACAGGGACATTTCAAACATAGCTGCGTAGATTTATTCAGAAATCTACCTGCTCAAGCAACATCCGATTTAACAGTTGTTCCACTTACAGGGAATCAGGTTGGTTTTTTTCCTAAATAGTACTTACTTATCTGAAAATGTTGCTATAGAGTGAAAGAATTTAAGGCTGAAAAGCATCTCCAGATCATCTAATCTGATCTATATAAATCGTAGTCTACCAGCACCCCCACACTCTGCCTATGACATTGAACATGAGGGTAATGGATGGGTGTGTATATTATTCATTGAACTAGGCTCTTTTTGTAGACTTTGCAGAGGCACAAGTCCTAAAGACTAAGTAAACTAATATTTTTGGGAATTATTTTAACAGCATAACAGGGATTAATGCTCTCATAGAGAAGTGAAGCATTGTTTACGATGGTAAGAGCAACATACATATTGTGCAGGCAATGAAAGAATTTCAAACCACAAAAATGGACAGTTATGTTATTAACCAGTCTTGCCTACTTCTCCCCAGATCAGTTATGCAATGTAGTTGTCATTAAAATGGATGACTATTTTCATTTTATATGAGAACCTCCGCATGACTAGTAAGCAATTCACCAGATTTTATGAGACTGCTGGCTTTCCATCTGTCCCAAGAGACGAATGCACACAAAAGGCTATTAGTGCACTGCTGCATAATGAGGTGAGTTTGAGGAATCTCATATCATTTCACTCTCTCAGTATGCAGATCATGTACTGTGCCAGGTGCAGAATCAATGATGTCCTTGCCCAGGGTCCAGGATAATGTTATTTGTCATCATAAAGACTATGGAGACCCTTGGGAACTGGTAGAAACCCATTTGAGGCGGAACATGTATAGGGCCTGTAGTATTTGATGTGCATTTGTTTTGGCACTGACTAAGAGTTCTTGTTCCCTATATGCTCTTGAATGATTTATCATAATTCCTTATTCCAGAAGATTTCTCTGAAGTGATCCGCAAATTGGATTAGAACACTCTAAAGGATGGAGTAAGCATTATTATTCAAAAGCAGTGCAGGGTCTCCCTGCTCCTACAGCTCTTAATTTCACATGCAAATCGGTCAGCACAAAGGATGCTGCATGAGAATGCTGAAGAAAGGTACTGAAGGCTCCTTAAAGGGAGTACCGGATAGGAAGAGGGTGTAAAGAGGAGAAAACCCCTTGGCTGTGTCCAGACTGGCCAGTTTTTCCGGAAAATCAGCCGCTTTTCCGGAAAAACTTGCCAGCTGTCTAGACTGGCCGCTTGAATTTCCGCAAGAACACTGACGATCTCATGTATGATCGTCAGTGTTCTTGCGGAAATACTATGCTGCTCCCGTTTGGGCAAAAGCCCTCTTGCGCAAATGCTTTTGTGCAAGAGGGCCAGTGTAGACAACGTGGTATTGTTTTGTGCAAAAAAGCCCTGATGGCTAAAATGGCGATCGGGGCTTTCTTGTGCAAAAGCGCGTCTAGATTGGCCAGGGACGCTTTTCCGCAAAAAGTGCTTTTGCGGAAAAGCGTCTGTGCCAATCTAGACACTCTGTTCCGAAAATGCTTTTAACGGAAAACTTTTCCGTTAAAAGCATTTGCGGAAAATCATGCCAGTCTAGACACAGCCCTTGTGTTTTGGAAGGAGAGTAGAAAAGGGTGTGTTAGGCGAAGGCAGGGGTACTGGGAGGGAGAAGAGGGACCTAAGGTGGTTTGGCTTTGCTGGGACTAAACCCAGCTGTGGAGTATTTTGAAGTTCACTACTTAGCATAGCCTCAACCCAAGGTGATCATTATTCTCTATTTGTGACTTCATCCTTCACTTTGTAGTAATGAATATCATGTCACACAGAGGATTTTGACCTCTTGCATGGAGCTAGTGGCATGATCAAGGGATCACTTAAGAATTCTACTTTCAGATATGCATCCAAGAGTGGACCACAAACAGCTGAGAGTAGAAATAACTCAGGAGGAAGTAACCAAATGTTTTGTTAATGCACATATCATTAAACAGATCAGCAGAACTTTTGTTTCTGGTACTGAATACTTCCACTTAGTGCTCTATATTATTCATACTGTCACATAGCTCTTTGTGTTTTGTTGATTCAGAGGATTCCATTTTTAAAATCAGCAAGTTCAAGGGACCTGTGACTAATGTGATTTCTTGCCTTGGAAAACATTGTAGGAAAAAAGTAGCGAGTAATACAAGATTTACATTTTGACCACAAGCGTTTTGATGACAGTGGCCAAATGCCATCAAACTCCAGGCTGTGTATTCACGGTCAAATTATTCTGCACCTCCACCCGTCTTATTCGATCACTCTGGAACAAAAGAGCTGTACTCTATGCACACTAAAAACAGAAAGGAAGCAATGTTCTATTGCTGAATCGTTCATCAGAAGTGATAAAGTAAGGAAAAGTTATTGTTAGGCAAAATGCTAGTAACTTGTTGGATAAGGACAGAGATAGAGAAATATGACAGTAACCTAACGAGAGGGAGCAAAATTGCAAGGAATATGTTATCCTCTATATGCTCAAAACAGAAAAGGTAGTTAGGAATGATCTAGCAATTTAGGTTCACTGATCCGTGAAGAAGGCCTCACCCCATTTAGAGATTCGCTTTGGTTCCTGAAGGCTGGTACTTAGTTGAAATATTGAAACAATTGAAGCTTTTTGCTTTCTTTCTCCCTAACACAAGCCCTTTTTTCTAAATACACCCCACTTAACGGAACATTAGACATTGCTGACCTCCTGCATGTGTTCTCTTTCAGGATCTCCAGCTGTTTCCAATCAAGGCCTGTAGTGTCTCAAAATGCAGTGACTTGGGAATCTTTCTGTTCTGGGGAGAGCATTGATGTCAGCAGTGCTTTTTTGGTTAAAAAAAAAAAAAGGTGCAAGTACTCCAGGGGAAAAGTTGTTGAGCTCTGACTGGAGGTGCCGGTACTGCATACCGGGCAGTACCATCAAAAAAAAAAAGCACTGGATGTTAGGCATAATGGGTCTCCGTTCTATATGTAGAGTGCAGATTTTGTCCCAATAATCTTACTTATTCTGGTGTTTCCCTATTCTGGTGTTTCCTGAGGCTTGTTGATTAGTTAGGAAGGTGTATGCTGACTTATCTAAACCTTTATAAGGGTTTTAGTTCAGTTATAGCTGGGAGGTGGATTGAGGCTCTGTCCAGTAGAATCTCTAAACGTTGACCATCTCTTTTCCTTTACCCAACCTTCCATCTAAAAGCCTCATTGTCCATACAACAGCCATGAAATACGACTCTGAGACCACTGTAACTGTGCAGGATGACTTTTTCCACTATGTGTCAGAAGAATTTTAGTAAAATTGTGTTAGAAATAATAAAGATCTATATCTATATGGATTTGCCTGGGTTGACTGCTCTTAATAGGACCCTCGTGGGAATATTGCAAACCACTTTCTGTTCTTGCTGCAGTGAATATAGTTTGTGTTTCAGAAATGATCTAAGTTTTGTGCCTTCCCCTGGTAAATGCTGCTGTACAGGGAGGTATTCAATATTAGTTAGAGTTGTTGCTAAATGTCAAGAGTTTGTACAAGCCAAAGCAGAATAAGGTCCACTCTGCACAAATGTAATAATGTGTAAGAACCAATATAGAATACAACAGAATGAAATGTATTGCAAAGCTTTTATTGCTCATCCTGTTTCCAAAGGGAGACAGCCCTGAAGGGTGGGGAGACTTCCCAGCATGGTTTAGTGTGAAATACGGACTGTGTACTTGATCAAGAAAAAAAATCTCAACACCTAGGCCTGTCGCTGGTGGGGAGGATGGGGGAACAAAGGGGATAGATGTGCCAGGCCCTGGTGATTCCAAAAGGCCTGGATTCTTGGCCAGCAGGCCCTTTAAATTGCTGCTAGAGCCTCATGTGGTGTGCTCTGGATATCTCTGAGGGCTGCTTGGGGTGTGTGTGTACGTGCATCACACTACAGGCAGTGCTGATCCCAGTCCTGCCCCTTATTGGAGCGCAGAGCTGGGCCACCTCCACCTTGCTCAGGGGCCCGACATGTCTGTTGGTCCCCTGTCAACACCCCAAGACCTGTGTTCAATAATAACCATATTTATTTAAATAAAACTAGAAGGAAATGGTCTTTAGCACAAAAAGTTGTAACTCACTCATTCAACAAAGGCTTAGTGAATAGAAGTGTAATCTGCCCCCTAGTGCAAAGGTGCTGTCTCAGCCACAATGACTGCTGCTGTGCCACATCCGGAGTATGGGTCTGCAAACAACCGCAGCATTTGTAAAGTTCTTGCTCCACTCCAGATCCAAACCCAAGCTTTGTTCAGAATGTGGGTTTGCTCTCTGACTCTGAAGGATTGCTAGCTGCATTTCTTGTGATTAGGAGGTAGTTGTTACTACCTTTGATTAATGTGAGAATCTGTGGTCAGTGTTTATGCCCTAGCCTGGTTTTTTTGTTGTACATTTCTTATGTAACTGACGCATTTGTCTTGATTTAGAAAAATCAAAGATGAGACCATATAGGGAAAGTGGAACAATTCACAACCTCTCTAACTTAGGTCAGCACGAGGGAAATGATGCAGCATATTATGGCAGGAAACGTACTCAATTCCTTCTCCTTGAGATTTTAGTCATCTTTAGTACTATTACTGGAAGACGGAACTGTACAAATCCAAAGACATAGCTTGGACCTATCTGGACCTGACCAGGGTTTTTGCCATACCAGGGGAGGTCATTTCTGGCCCCCTTGCCACAGGCTCTACAGCCTGGTTCTGCTTCTGGCTTGACTTCCAGCTCCCCTCTGCCATAAGTCCAGCTGGGCTCATGGCCACAGCTGGACTCCGTGCTGGCTCCTCTTCTGCTGCTGGCCCCACAGACAGCCCACTGCCCTGCTGGAGCATGTTGGCACGCCATTTGCCCTGCTGCCAGCCCAGCTGGACTCTTGCAGCAGGGCTCCCAGTCACCGGTCCTCCTACAGCCAGCCAGACTGGGCTCCTGGCCTCTGCAGGGCTCCTGCCACCAGCCCTCCATTGGGATTCTCTAGTCTAGGAACATCCATGGTCTTGCCAGATCTCGGATGTTGCTGGACCATAGTCACGGTTTAGAGAAGTTCAACCTTTACTAGCAAACTCTAGTGGCTACTCTGCTGCAAAGGTACAGAGCCACTATATCTGTTAAACAGAACACTTTGTTTCCATACAACATTGTAATGGTTAGTCATCTTCCCAAAGGGAAACTATGTAAGAGTTCCTCCCCTTTCATTAATATCCATACTGGATGAGTTTGTTTCGTGGTGTTTAGAGGTATATTAACCCTATGCTGGCTCTCTGCAGAGGTATTTGTTGATCTTTCACAGGAAAGATAAAATACCAACAGAACTAATGGGTAATGGAATGTGTATTTATTTGCTGCAGGTTTGGGCCCTATATATCACAGTTGCACAAAGCTGAGCACATGTCAGTAGTTCAGAGTTTTATTTTTGACAGAAATGTTTTTTCCTAAAAGCAGATAGAAATAAACCCAATCTCACATCTTATTAGTAATAGGGCATCCTAGAACACTTTCAAAGCACAAGCTGCAGGTGAGTAGCATTGGGAGGGGCAGCAGAATGATGGCAGTGGCAAAGTAAAGTCAAGCGCCCCCTCCAAACACTACGTGGAGCAGGAACGCCCTTCCCCAGCTTTACTGGAGCAGAGACAATAGGCCTGGGATTGCTATGCAGACACCACCTCTTTACAGACTAGTGAGCGTCCTGTGACATCAGGAGCTGCTGTTCTAAACTCTCCATGTGCAAACGGGATGGAGATTTGTTCAGAGGGAGGGGCTGACCTGAGGAGGGAGGAGGACTCAAGGATTTGGGGCTCAAGATGTTGGGAAGGCCAAGAGTTATGTTGCAAGGGACGGACTGGCGGGTGATGGGTCAAAGACTAGTTTGTTTTGATTTTTAGTAAACTTGTCTTTATACCTATAATAAAATTTAAAAAAAGATTTTGCTTTTGAATCTGGTCTGGAACCCATACTGTACAGAAGGGTTTGCATGCAGGGTTTAGATTCCAAATGCCTACCAGAAATTCAAACGGGATCAGATTCTGCTTTGGCCCCTCTCTAGCTGGAGTGCAGCTTTGCAACTACGCTACCCACTTGAGACCATGGTGCTATGGCAGCACAATACCTCTGATAATACTGGCCTGTGAATGAGCTGACTTTAAATGGTATCTGAAGTGCATCTCTGGTAACAATACTTTTCCCTATCCTCCAAAGTAGCAGGCTTTCCCCTGCAAGTGGTGTGTTTCTGTCCTTTCAAATGTAGTATTTAGTCATACTTTTACCTCATAGTCCTAACTTTTGAGAGCATTTGCCACACAAATATATCTGTGCTGAGCTTTGTTCCTTAGTGCAGCTACTGTTTTCTGTTACTGAAACTCATATGTGAATTGAAGTGACTCAGCAGCCTGACTGCGGAAAGTTGACTTTTTTCTCCAAATTATTTTTCACAATAAATTATTGTGTCCCATATATACCAGGGAATACTAAATTCACACTGTGCCTGAAATGGACATTGAATAACAGCAACTGCCTTTCAGTGGAATCAGCCACAAGACAAAACATGGTGTGTATAGGTATCTTTCCAGCTCATTGGCTTTCATGAGTTTCATGGAATTTGGACTTACCCAGGGTCTGGTGCTGAGTGTTTCCTGAGAACTTTTAGTTCAAATGAATGTTTAGGGGAATTAAGGATGCACAACACTTCAGAGGGTCAGGCCCAAAATACCATATCTGCTTGCCATGCTGATATTTCATGCAATAAAATAAGCTCTAGAAGGTAGTAACATATTCTTGAAAGTATGTTACAGAGCTCTGAAAAATGTGTGTAACAAAACTATACATCCCTCAATTTGCCTGGTTTCATGCTTTGTTACAGATTTGAAATTCAGAACAAGCTTGCTAAAAGGTATATTTAAAGCTCACAATCTTGTTGAGTAAACATAAGGTCAGTGAATGGGCCAATTTATGTTTTTGCCTTGAAGCTGTAGCCTTTAATGGAAAACTTAGCAGTTTTGATAGGATTTGAGTTTGGGGGTTTGAACAAACCCCCAAACTCAAAGCAGAACTTGGGATATGGGTGGGTTGTGAAATTCAGAAACAAAAGAAAATGTTAATGGAAACCCCCTGATAACTGAAATATTTTAGTTTTATGCAGCCCTAACCATGGCATTGTTCCTTTCCATGTTTCCACTACAATACCAAGAATTCTGGAAGTACGTTTCCCAGCAGTATTTTTGAGAATGGACCTCAGAACTATAAAGCTGCCCACATAAGGTGAAATGGTGGCTTCAGATCACTATGACTTGTGACTGTCATTATAGTGGGTCCTTGTGTTTTGATGTTGGCAGTAAATATGACACTAAACCAGTTCTCCCAGACTTGATCACTCCAAAACGTTGTCATCATTTCAAATCTAAATCCAGAATTGAGGTAAGCAAACAGCTGCTATCTTTGTAGTGGGCCACACTCATATCCCTGCATCTAAGTGAAGTCAAGGTCTGTTTGGAATCCAGATCTAAATCCAAATTCTTGGAAGGATTTTCAAAGGCATAAATAGGAGGTAAGCATCCAGCTCTCAATGAAAGTCAGTGTGTCTTGGGTGCCTGTCTGCCTTTTGTACCTTGCAAATCTCCCTCCTCCCCCTATTTCTTGGGCACATCTCTAGTTTGCACAAATAATGACTGACACATAACAGTGCAAAAAGGAAATTAATTCTACCAACATATGTGCTCAGCAATTGGGGCTCATCTCATTTTAAACATACTGGAATGAAGAGTGAAAAGTACTTTGTGCACCTTTTTAAAATGCTTTCCTCCAACACAAAATATTTCCAGTTCACACATCTCATGAAAGACATTTTTCCCCACTTGTCATTAGAGTTTGAATCTGTCTAAATTAAGCTCCAAAGTGATCTGGAATGTGGATACACTTATATTAGAAACCAAAATGATGTATAAATGGTAAAAAATTAGACTAATCCTTTTTGAAAACCCAACCACCAGTAATAAACCCCCTCTCTCCTTAGCACTATTTGCTTGATTTAAACCCCATCTTGTAGACAAGAAATAGTTATTTTTTCTATTTTTCACTGGAAAAGGAAGATTTGTTTTCTTTTAAATATTATTTTATATTTATATAGCCAAGCTCAGCAAAAGCTACAATCATATGAGCTTCCAAGGCAGAAATTATACAAGTCCCTTCACATGTATCCTGTTTTTAATTACTCTATTCTACTTCAACAAAAGCAGGATATGAGGCAAACATATTATTTTGGCAAATATCTTCATAACTGTTAACTGTTTGGGAAACACCTTCTGCTTAAGCATGTTCAATACTGAGCCCTGCATCTAGCCCTATAGAAAAAATCACAATTTTAAGATTTAAGATCTGAGAACTGTTCACAAAAGCAGCCTATTCCACATTTTTTCTTGAATTTCACATTCTTTCCTGCAGCATGGCATGCAGCACGGTAAGGTATAGTCCGCCCTGACAATCCTACCATTACAGGATGTAATTCCAACAGACACAAAGATGCATTGATTCCACTCTTATTCATAAACATTTGTGTCTTTGCAAGTTGTATGGAAAAATACAACTGAGGGACCTGCTACATTAAACATTATAGTTATAACAACATAAAAGCTCTGTTAGCGGTTTTCTTGTTTCAAGGCCCTCTCCATAAAGTAACTTACCAAAAAACTAGTAATTTTGGAGAGCTGAGAGCCAGGAGCTTCTACTTCCAGACCAACAGACGATTGTAGGGCTTAGGTATAATTAAATGGAACTTAGAAGATCAAGGGTAAAATTTTCAGAAGCACCTGAGTGCCATTTTAAAAAGTTGCCCAGGTACTTAGGCCCCCAAATCCCATTGAAAGTCAATGGGGACTTAGAGTCCTATGTGCCTGAGTCCCTTTTGAAAATGGGGCTGAAGTTTTAAATCACTTACAAGTGATTTAAAGTGCCTCGTCTTTACACAAATGTAGTTCCAGCTGTGTGAAATCTGCATAGTGTTGCCTTTTGAACATGAGAGCGCTAACCTTTTGGTTCTTAGCTCCAATAGCAGTAACATTCCTTTCACAATTTTAAGTAGGAAAGAATACCCAAGGAACTGTGCAACCTTGAGCCAATGTATTTACGTCTGAAGGAAGCCAGATATAACATAGCATACATTTTTTCCAGTGACAAACTAATAAGCCTATTATTGTCTGCACTGCAGCTGAAAGGTCCCCAGATACATTCTGTTATTATGTCTCATTGTAAAAGCCCAGTGACAGCATACCCTGGTATCTCAGTTTGCATCATGAACCACAGGTATAAAAAATCTATTTCTTCAAGTCTAAATACTCCTTACAGTGTGAGAGTATTTTTCTGTAGCCTCAGAGAACCTGATTTTCATTTCATGCCAGTGTAAATTAATAGTATCTCCACTGATGCCAATAGAATTATGCCCAAGTGACAGCAGTATCACCTTAGAGGATGCTGCAAAGATGTCTAATGACAGAATATTAAGTAAATAGTCCATCTCAGAACTTTAAACAGAAATCAAAGCAATAAAAGCCCTTAAAATTTACTTGAAAAGAGAAAGAGCACTCCACTGTCCCTTACCTGATTCACAAGAGGCGGTGAAGCTTTACTTTTATCCAAAGTTAGGCAAACTAAATCAAAAGTATCCAGAAATCTACACAGCACTACCCAGAGTGAAGAACAAGTAACAAAAAATCAGTTTTCATTGTCATTAAGCAATTCTGGGAGTGTTCAGCTTTCCAATCTCCAAGGTTCCCCAGCTGGGAGTCAGCCTTTTCCCATCCTGCATGCCAGCATCCTGTTATTGTTCCAAGCCTTAGTAATGCCAATGACAGAAAGGAGTGGAGGAAACCAGATAAACTTAGGCTTATTATTACTATGCTTACCTTTTCAGAGGGACAACAAATAAGTATCTGAATAAAGGGAAATGGACTCTACCAGAAATACAAACTAGTGCTGGTGCTTAATATGTTTAGTACTAAACAGTTTAAAAAAATCCCAGCATGAATACTTAGATTATTATTTGACTGTTTAGTCAGTTTGGTTTATTTTCAAATGTTTTGTGTTCAAATGGAACAAGATTCTTCAACATTTTAGTGAGTCAAAGCCATCAGGATTTATACACCAGAAACAATGAAGACTGAAGTGCTCATCTGTCAGTTGGGAGTTCTCATAAATTTCCACTACTTCCCTTGGTGCAGAATCAATGAGTTTGCTAATGGCATGAAAAAATATTTAGTAGATTGATGTATATTGAAATTTTGGAACATAAACATGAGCCAAATTCTGCTCTTGACAACAATGGTATAGATTTGAAGCAACTGGGGTTCATACCGGTATGTCTGAGAGCACAATTTAGTTGCATGTCTTCAATTTAGGGCATGATTCTCCTCTGCCTTGCACTTTGTATATTCATTTCCACCTCTACAGGAAGGACACAGAAATGCTGCCATTCTGATTTAGTTGCAAGGCAGTAAAGAGAGACCTCAAAATTTAAGAAAAAAACTCTAATGGGAAAACTTTTGAATTCAATTGTTGCCTGCGTTGCATTGCAATTTTTAAAGCTGATGAATATTTAGGGGAGAGGGAAGGGGGAAAGTTAAACATTCCAAGATGAGTGGTTGAAATTATTCTTGTGGACCTGATTTATTCTTCTGTTGCAGTCCAATGGGAGTTTCCCAGGTTTAGACCACAGTGAGTTTAATGGGCATTGCACCCATGAAACTTAAGGTAGTTCAGTGTGAGAAGCAGATGGGTCTTCATAGAGCTCACATAGGCCTTATCTACACTAACCGCCACTGTCGATCTAATCTACGTGAATTCAGCTATGCAAATAGCATAGCTGAAGTCGACATACTTACTACAGTGTCTTGTGTGCAATAAGGTCAGCAGGGGCTACTCTACCATTGACAGCAACTACTCTTTCTCATCCTGGTGGAGTACCGGCATCGACTGGGGAGCATTCGGAGATCAATTTATTTAACCAGACGCAATAAATTATTTAACCAGACGCAATAAATTAACAGCCAGTGAATCAATTGCTGTAGTGTCGATCCCTGGCGTAGTGGATACAAGTCCATAGAATATTTGTGCTCCGTTCTGGGACAGCAACATATACTTTAATTTCTCCTCCTACCCTAAACACAAAGAAGAAAATGTAGACCTGCTATTTCTTTTACCCTGCAAGCCAGAGAGGAATTACTTTATTAAATAATTCAGGAGAAACTCTGAGAAGCATGAGATTAAAAAAGAAACCAATGTCTGAGGTCTTACAGGTATGTTATAATAAATGTAGCCAAATGTGCAACATATTTTATAGAAGACTTTAAATAATAACATCCTGCAGTGAAATACTCGCTTGCCCCTATTCTTCATCACAATTTAGCAAAGGTAATGGGATTGATTTTTCCAGTTTTCTAGAAGACTGGTCTTTGGTTACATCATTTCACATTTTTATGACATGCAGTGGCAAAGATGAATAGCTCTTTTAAAATTTTGATACATTAATTATTCAGGAAGGTTAAGCACCTAATGAGCAGATATTTTTCAAAGTCTTCTTTAAGGAGACTGATTATAATTAGGTTTCCTCATAAGAAAATAAGCAGTTTCTATTTCACTGCTGAGTGAAGAGGAGAAGGAGAGATGGGGAGGATGTTAACTGCAGTTCACTGGAAAACAGTCATCTGCAGAGGATGCAGCTTAGGTGATAGACTCTGGTACCCAGAGCAGATGACAGTTGTAGCTAGTGTTTATATTTGCAAATAACTCTATTTTTTTGGACTGACAGAATGATCTTTGTTTAACAAAGGATGGTTGCTTTAAAAAATAATCATGTTGTCTTTACAGGTCATTTCTAGTCCAGGTCTTGCCAAATCCATACAGTCATCATCAACTTCTGTCTCACTTAAGGCCTGATTCAGAGTCTACAGAAGTCAATCGGAATATTTCCTTTGCCTATAGTGGGCATTGGAGGAGTCCCGTAGTGACAATTTGGCCAGATCTCAGAGAAGCTGTTTTATCTGCCCATTCTTCCCATGTTTATGCAGGGACTACAAACCAATATTTTCCTCTGGATCCTATAGAAATTAATGGAGAATTGTCTGCCTCAGCGTTCTGAAGGATAGTGGGGAAAACCAAAACCAAGTAATACTATTTTTCTATTAGCATTTAGAGTCTTAAAACCTTATTACATTTCCACTGACCCTTTTCTCTCACTATAGATTTCATCTCTATGGAACCCTATTGGATTTAAGAGATTATTATGAGGTAATTTGAGCTTGGATATTTTAGGATAAACAATCTATCTTTGGATACTTAACCAAAAACAGACAAAATCTCCTAACCTTTCAGGAACTCTTCACCAATTTGAACTCAGTCTTTCTCACAGTTGTGCTTTCTGGGCAATATACTCCAGAGGCATCTAAATAAAGTAGATTTTCAGGGGTGTTGAACACTTGCAGCTCAAGCTAATAGTCATGGATGCTCAGAATAAGATCCCTGTTCCCAGACCTGCTGGAATGATGATTTTCCTTTAGATGTTTTCCTCCCAAACTCTTCTATAGGTATGCAAGGAAAATCTACGAATCTATGGGGAAATGCCCCGCTTACACATTAATGTAATTGTATGCAAATCTAAGAGGTACTGTGGTTTTGTCCAAACACATTGGTAGAATCATAGAACCATAGGAATGGAAGGGACCACAAGGGTCATCTAGTTTAATGCCCTGCCAAGATACTGCTTTATTATGTCTGAACCATGCCAGACAGATGGTTATCCATTTGCCTATGGAAAAACTCCCCTGAAGGGGCTTCCATAACTTCCATAGGCAGTTTGTTCCATTGTCCTACTGTTCTTAACAGTGAGGAAGTTTTCCCTGAGATTTAATGTAAATCTGCTCTGCTGTAGTTTGAACCCATTGCCTCTTGTCTTGCCCTCTTTGGCCAGAGCAAACAACTTTTCTTCATCTTTTTTTTTTTTTATGGCAGCCTTTCAAGTATGTGAAAGACTGCTATCATGTCCCCACCAATCTCCTCATTCCCAAACTAAACATACCCAGCTCCTTCTGCCTTTGTTCACTTCCATCCTTTGATCAGCTTTATTGCTCGCCTCTGGATACTTTCCAGTTTCTCTACATCCTTTCCAGACAGCTGTGACCAACACTGGAAACTCCAGCTGAGGCCTAACTAGCACCTCATGTATCCTATCACCCATGAGAGGTGGCTAATGAAGGCAAGAGAAGGAATGTCCTACCCAAACTGACATAGATAACCCCACCCATGCTCCACCCCAGGTTAGGACCCCTCCGTACCTGAATGCTGCAACCTGCTCTTGGCCCGGTGCTGGGGCTGGTGGCTAGAAGGAAGCGGGACACCTGGGGGTCAGGTCTGACAGTGTAGCCCATGCTTCCTGTCTGCCTGGTGCTCTGGCACTGGGAAGGCTGAGGCAGTGTAGCTGCCCAGCTGCTAGTAGCTCTGGGGCCAGAAAGCCTGGGTGTATGGCTGCCCTGGACTGGGAAGACTGGGGCTGTGTGGCTGCCTGGCCACCCAGTGCTCTGGGTCCTGGAAGGTAGGCACTGTGCATCTGCCTGGTGCTGTAGGGTTGGGAAGACTGAGACACCTGGAGCTTTGGGGTCAGATAGGCTGGGAGTGCAGGGTAAAGGCCAGCAGCTACAATGCCCAGCAACCTGGAACTTCATGCCACCCACCTTGGTAGACAGCGAGCAGCCACAATGGAGAACTTGGGGAGCATGGGGCAAGGGCCAGTGGCTGTAGTGGGAGCTGTGTGGGCTCTAGCGGGCATGGAAAGGGCCGGGCTTGCCTCCCCAAGCTAGCTGTTCACCCACCATCCATACTATCACCTTTTGTGATTTGCATGATTTGCCTCTGTTAATGCAACCCAAAATTGCATGTGGTTGGTATGCTTTTACTGAGGTGCCAAACTTTAAGCAGACAAGTTCAAAACTTTAGACCTCTGTGTTTAAACAGAAAAACTTTCTAGAAGTGGATGGGAATGTGTAGACAGTGCATGGAATCCTCAGTGAGTAATGTGATCCGTTCAGAGTGGAGGAGAATTAGAAGATGGAAGGACTCAGAGGACTCAGACTTTGTGCCAGTAAAAGATGCTGAACTAGTCACTAAGGACCCATGGCAGTTATCTGCAACTGTAAATCTCTTCTGCCTGAAGGAGCATTCAGCCTTTTCCATTGATGACATATCTCTTCAACATTTGTTCCACAATACATTTTTCAGTTAACCGGAGCCATTTTTTTCACCCTGACAGCTTTGCTCCCTTCCTACTCTTTGCCCTTGGATGTTCAACAGCTGCTCTGCATGCTGTTTCTGTGTTAGTTTAGTGCCATCTGGTTGAGAGCAGCACCTCTTTCTTTCACGAGCTAAGGTTTCAGACTCATCCATGTGTTAGATGCTGACATATAAGCAGACAATCTGAATTCTTTACTCTTGTAAAGTTCAAAGTTTTTAAACAGTCTTTTTACTGGACTGGATAAATTTCCAGTTTTATTGTTGAGAGCTGTCTGTCTCATCCAGCACTGTTTAAACTTGACATTTGCATAATGCCTAATAAAGTATATATGAGCTTGTTAATGAGAATAACACATTACAGTGGCTTGTAATTGCTCTCCCATTTAATATAATAAATACAGACAGTCTGGTTCTGAACCACTTTCATAATGTAAATTAGGTATAATCTCATCACAATCAGTGGAGTTACACCTGTGTAAAATCAATATGGAATCCAAATACAGTATTGTGGTTTTTTTTTAATGTGCAAGATTACATTTTATGTTTCAAGTACTGGGCAGCTTGTTTAGTTTATTATTAATTACATTTATTGTGATAGTGCATGAAGGCCAACTGGGGGGGGGAGGCATACTGGCTGGGATACTGGGCAGGGTGGGGGAGGGGCTCCATGCTGGCAGAAGGGGTGGAGCTGGGAAAAGCCAGACCTCAGTGCTACATTCTCTCTGTAACACCAGTGTAAATTCAGAGTAACTCCATAATGGAGTGCAATTTGTCCCCTAATATTCATACTTTTAAAGTCACTTTTTATTATTGTTCCCCCAAACAAATGTGGAGTTTACATGTCAGTAAATGACTATTTTTATGTTTTAAAGGAAGGACTGTCACTTTTCCAATACCCTCACATGGGGAAGCTTGTGCTGTTGATTCCTGTGATAGAAAGCCCACCTCCCCTTTCTCCAGTTGGTGGTCACCAAAGTGCTGGTGGGATGCTGTTCAGAACATGTGATAAGCAAAGAGTGGAGATATTTTACGTGCACTTAATATTTAAATAATTCATTTGGGCTGTATCTTTTAGCTTTTATTTTAGTTCTTGGTTTGGTTGCTTTCGATCTAATCTGACTTGTCTCTTAAATTTTGCCGCTAATATTGCTGAGAACTGTAGATTTAGAGCCAAATTTGCTGCTGGGAAAAAGCAGAAGAAATTCTGCTGACATCAATGGAATCACGTATGCTTTTTGCTAAGAGGGAGTTTTAGTCTTCATTTTTGATGCCCACACTCATGATGTCTGATTTCATTTATGCAATTTATTTTTTTGTAATGAAACCATTTACCATGACAGCTACTGGAATTATACAAACCAGCATAACAGCAATTGTGGATTCATTAATCATAAATTCTGCCATAAGAATTTGACTCCCTTTGGACTGGGGCTTTACAATTGAGCGATATAGCCATAATTTGTTCCCACTCTGTCTCGTAACATAACATGAACACTAGGGCCAGTACACCATCCTCATAAAACATACCCACAAGGTACAATGCGAGTGAAGTTGTGCCATGAGTTGTCATTTAATCACAGCTGTGATATTTGTGTCTGTATTTTTAAGACTTGCTAAGAATTATGGAGAGAGCGCTTTGCACCAGTTATAAAAATAATCCTTAAACTGCTAATCTGAAAAACTTACATAATCATTGTAAAATTCCTCACATTTTAAACGGGGCGCAACTGTATGTGACAGCTGTCTGAGTCCTCTCCTACAGTGACATAAATTATGGTTAAAAATAACAATTAATGTGCAATGTGGCAGGTTTAATCTTGGTAAAAAGTTGTTATTATTTCAGGGATTTTTAATCAGGGCTCTTCAGTGCTATCAGTCATTTCCATTTACTAGCTGCTTCCCTCTGTCAATGATTGAGGTTTATATCCTGGAGCAGGTCTGACTTCAGCTTCCTAGAGTTAGATTTGTTAAACAGAGGAATGTAACGCTGAACGTATTTGTAATGTAAGCTTTGTAGAAAATGTGAGGAAACATCAGCTCAGCAGGCTAATGGAAGCCGACATCTGTATGTGTAAAATAATTGTCTCAGTAATGTCTTCAGTTTGGGCTACTACAGCTGTGACATCTGCATTTGATTAACTAGATCCCAAATTAAGGGCCAAATCCTACAGTCATTAATCAGGCAAACTTCCTACTGATTTATTGATATATGGGGATTCTGGCAGCATATAGACTAAAGATTGCAGAATTTGACACTAAAACATTTACTGGGGTAGACACATATGAGGCAAACTGTCCTATTTCCTTGTTTATAAATGACAGGAACAAATAGGTTTTTTTTGTTAGATAAGTGGATTCATATTCCGCTCTGATTTCTAGTAGCATTGTCAGAATGAGCTAGAAAATGAAATTCTACCTTACTGCCGAGTGGCAATAAAAATCTAGCAAGCATGCAAGGTGAACCTCTTAGATTTGTTAATTAAATTTACAAACAAGGGTTGTAACTTACAAACTAAGCCAGGCCCCTCCATCCCTAATATGTACGATACATTTGTTAGAGGCAGCTGTACTTTAATGAAGTAGGATTGGCCAGAAATTTTTCATCAAAACTTTTTTTTTATATGGAACATTTGTATTTTTTGGAGAAAATGACTCTTTTTCTTGGCATTTTTGGTTTTTCTGATGGAAAATTCAGTTAATTGAAAACAATTTCCTCTCCCCCCCCATAAGAAATAAAAAAATGTTCATGGAAAACATGAACAAAAATGAAGAAAATATTTAACTTTTGTTCCGTGGACTTTCTTGTATCATTCTCTGACCAGTGTAGTAAATATGCAGGCAGGAGAGTTACACTCTTTCCCCAGCAACTGATAGTGATTTGGTGTGTGACATAACTTCCCTATCTCAGATTTCCCATCTGTGAAATGAGGCTGATAATGCTTAGCCATCCTTGTAAAATCCTTTGAGATCTTTGGTTAGAAAGCACTATGAAGATACAAAGTTTTATGAAACTGTCTCATATCAGTGGACAGTTGTGACAGATGCTACCCCCATGTTGACCACTTTTACAAGACTTTGATAAATGTTGTATAAAGTATGCCCTGTGAGGTATCATTCAAAAACATAATTTGCTGATCATTATTGTCCTGGTAAAAAGTATGGTGACATTGTATGTAAAGTTATAAAATTCTGCTGTATTATGTTACTTGAACATATTCCAAATCAGGGGAAACAGCTCAAACTTGTTTCTGAGAGACAGAAGAAAAATTGATGTCTCTGCTAATGGTTAACCAAATCAAATGGTCTGTCATCTGGTTAAGTGGTCATTCTTTGGCAGGAAGAGGGTGTGAGTGAGAAATATACTTCTTGGCAATGGAATAGCTTTGGGATCCCATGTAAACAGATCTGTTGTTACCTGAACCCTCACTGGAGAGGATTCTCAAAGAGGAGGAAAAGATATAAAAATAAGGAACAAGGGCCTGGAATTACCTCTCTCCCCTCATTTCACAGCATCAACAATGTTTGAAAGACAAAAGAAAGCATCGTTCAACTGTCAGAGGGGACCTCACTGGAGAATTCCAGCCAGCCAGCCATAAGGATATGGGGAGAGAAATCTTTTTGCTTTCAATTCACTTAGCTTGATAAATCACGTTTTAGTCTGTGTTTTATCTTTTATTTCTTTGTAACCAATTCTGACTTTTGCCTCATTACTTGTCACTGAAATTGTTTGTTTGTTTGTTTGTTTGTTTGTTTCTTTCTTTCTTTCTTTCTTTCTAAGATGAGTGCATATTTTCTATTAATAAAATTATGAACTTTCTATGAGCTTGTATGGTTCAGTAAGGATATGTCTACACTACAGAGAAGATTGAAGCTGCTTCTGTTTATCTTCCAGGGTTTGAATTAGCGGGTTTAGTGATGACATGCTAATTCTAACTGAGGGCTTATCTAGACTATGCTAAAGTGTCAAAAGAGGATATTCAAATTCCATGGGAATTTGCATATCTTCTGATCTCACTTTCAAAAGTGGAAAGTAGTCAAGCGGAGCTTTTGAAAGTGAAAGTAGTCAAGACACATTTTTTTGGCAACCCCCCCCTTTTCCGAAAAGCCATGTAAACCTCATTTTTTGAGAAAAAGTGGCTTTTCAAAAAAGGGGGGAGGGTTTGCAGAAAAAAAAGCATCTTGACTACTTTCACTTTCGAAAGCAGAGCTTTCAAAAGTGAGATAAGAAGATATGCAAATTCCTGTGGAATTTGCATATTCTCTTTTGACACTTTAGCGTAGTCTAGATGAGCCCTGAGAGGGGTTCTCAGGTTGATGCCAGTAGTCCTGCTTCCATGAGGAGTAAGGGAAGCTGAAGGGAGAGAGTTCTTCCCTGCAGTGTGGACAGTGCCAATAGTTGAGTTAAGGTACTTCAACTTCAGCTACGCAATTCATGTTGCTGAAGTTGTGTATCTTAATCCAACCTTATCCTGTCGCGTAGACATACCCAAAGAAAGAAGTAGGCAGTGCAAAGATTTCTGGTGACAAGTCTGGTACTGGAAATTTACTGGTGTCACTCTGCAATATAATTGGGAATAGCTGGCCAGGAGCACTCCTATAATTCAGTATTGTACATGGTAGAGGCTGTGTGAGAGCAGGTCAGAGTGGTGGCTCTCACAGAAAAGCAATTTAGAATGCACCCCAGGTTAAAAAATTGAGGGGACACAGCTGTTTAAGAATCTAAATTATTCTTGGGGAATTTCAGAATAATAGAAAAGAAAGGGGCAGCAGTGCTTGTTAACATATGTAGTTCTCCAAATTAATGGGCCAAACTCTGCCTCTGAGATGAACATGCAGTTCTAAAGCTGATGATTAACTGGATATTTGTAGTGATCTAGTTTCCTGTACTAGTGGTTGCCTCCAACTGATCAAACTGTACTCAGTGCAGGGCACTCCAAAAAGAAAAGAGCTATCAGAATCGGCTTACCTTGTTTCCCTCATTTAATGTAAGAAGTTGCAGGATGAACCAAAATCTTGACATTTCAGCATCTCACTGTGTTTAGAGAGAGGCCAAGAGGGATAAATGTCAGATTTCTATTTTATCACCAACCCACTAAACTAATAATAATAATTAATAATAAATTAATTAACAGTAACCAAAGCACCTGGGTTCTATTTACAGATCTGTCCCTGACCTGCTGGGTGATCTTGGGCTAGACATTTATTTATTCCAGTGTTTAACCACCCTGACAGGAAGTTTTTCCTACTGTCCAACCTAAATCTCCATTGCTGCAGTTTAAGTCCATTGCTTCTTGTCCTATCCTCAGAGGCCAAGATGAACAATTTTCTCTCTCCTCTTTGTAACACCCTTTTAAATACTTTAAAAACTATCATGTCCCCTCTCCATCTTCTCTTCCCAATTCTTTCAGTCTTCCCTCATAGTGCATATTTTCTAGACCTTTAATCATTTTTGTTGCTCTTCTCTGGACCTTCTCCAATTCCTCCACATCTTTCTTGAAATATGGTGCCCAGAACTGGACACAATACTCCAAATGAAGCCTAATTGGTGAAGAGTAGAGTGGAAGAATGACTTTTTGTGTCTTGCTCACAACACTCCTGTTAATACATCCCAGAATCATGTTTGCTTTTTTTGCAACAGTGTCCCAGTATTGATTCTTATTTAGCTTGTGGTCCACTCGTAGCCCTAGATCCCTTTCTGCAGGACTCTTTCCTACACAATCACTTCCCATTCTGTATGTGTGAAACTGATTGTTCCTTCCTAAGTGGAGCACTTTGCATTTGTCCTTATTAAACTTCATCCTATTTACCTCAGACCATTTCTCTAGTTTGTCCAGGTCATTCTGAATTATGACTTTATATGCCAAAGCACTTTTAACCCCTCCTAGCTTGATATCATCTGCAAACTTAATAATCGTATTCTCGATGCCACCATCTAAATTGTTGATGAAGATATTGAATAGAACCGGTCCCAAAACAGACCCCTTCAGAATCCCACTTGTTATACTCTTCCAGCATGACTGTCAACCATTAATACTTGCTCTCTGAGAACAATTATCCAGCCATTTCTACATCTACTTTATAGTAGCCCCATCTAGGTTATATTTCCCTAGTTTATTGATAAGTAGGTCATGCAAGACCAAATCAAATGCTTTATTAAAGTCTAGGTATACCGCGTCTACCGCTTCTCACTTATCCTATCAAAGAGAGCTATCAGATTGGGTTGACATGATTTGTTCTTTACAAATCCATGCTGGTTGTTACCAAGCACCTTAATTTCTACCAGATATTTGCAGATGAATTCCTTAATTACTTGCTCCATTATCTTCCCTAGCACAGAAGTTAAACTGACTGGTCTGTAGTTTCCTGGGCTGTTCTTATTTCCCTTTTTATAGATGGGCACTATATTTGCCCTTTTCCAGTCTTCTGGAATCTTTCCCGACTTCCATGAGTTTTCAAAGATGATAGCTAAAGGCTCAGATACCTCCTCTATCAGTTCCTTGAGTAGCCTAGGATGCATTTTATCAGGCCCTGGTGACATCTAACTTTTCTAAGTAATTTTTTATTTTATTTTTTTTATTTTAACTTCTAAACTTACCCCATTCCCTAGCATTCACAATGTTAGGCCTACCATCACCATCCATCTTCTTGGTGAAAACCAAAACAAAAAGGTAATTAAGCACTTTTGCCATTTCCAAGTTTTCTATTATTGCTTCTCCCTCTTAACTGAGCAGTGGGCCTACCCTGTCCTTGGTCTTTTTCTTGCTTCTAATATATTTGCAGAATTTCTTCTTGTTACCCTTTATACGTCTAGCTAGATTGAGCTCATTTTGTGCCTTTGCCTTTCTAATCTTACCCCGCATACTTCCGTTATGTGCTTAACATAAGAACATAAGAATGGCCGTACTGGGTCAGACCAAAGGTTCATCTAGCCCAGTATCCTGTCTGCCAACAGTGGCCAGCCCCAGGTGCCCCAGAGAGGGTGGACCGAAGACAATGATCAAGCGATTTGTCTCCTGCCATCCCTCTCCAGCCTCTGACAAACAGAGGCCAAGGACACCATTTTATCCCCTGGCTAATAGCCTTTTATGGACCTAACCTCCATGAAATTATCTAGCTTCTCTTTAAACTCTATTATAGTCCTAGCCTTCACAGCCTCCTCTGGCAAGGAGTTCCACAGGCTGACTACACGCTGTGTGAAGAAGAACTTTCTTTTATTAGTTTTAAAGCTGCTACCCATTAATTGCATTTGGTGTCCTCTAGTTCTTCTATTTAGGGAACTAATAAATAACTTTTCTTTATTGGCCCTCTCCACACCACTCATGATTTTATATACCTCTATCATATCCCCCCTCAGTCTCCTCTTTTCTAAACTGAAAAGTCCCAGTCTCTTTAGCCTCTCTTCATATGGGACCCGTTCCAAACCCCTAATCATTTTAGTTGAACCCTTTCCAAGGCCCTTTCCTGAACCCTTTCCAAGGCCAAAATATCTTTTTTGAGGTGAGGAGACCACATCTGTACACAGTATTCAAGATGTGGGCGTACCATAGTTTTATACAGGGGCAGTAAGATATTCTGGGTCTTATTTTCTATCCCTTTCTTAATAATTCCTAGCATCCTATTTGCCTTTTTGACTGCTGCTGCACACTGTGTGGAAGTTTTCAGAGAACTGTCCACAATAACTCCAAGATCTCTTTCCTGATTTGTTGTAGCCAAATTAGCCCCCATCATACTGTACGTATAGTTGGGGTTATTTTTCCCGATGTGCATTACTTTACACTTATCCACATTAAATTTCATTTGCCATTTTGTTGCCCAATCACTCAGTTTGGTGAGATCTTCTTGGAGTCCCTCACAGTCTGCTTCTGTCTTGACTATTCTAAACAGTTTGGTATCATCTGCAAACTTTACCACCTCACTGCTTACCCCTTTCTCCAGATCATTTATGAATAAGTTGAACAGGATTGGTCCTAGGACCGACCCTTGGGGGACACCACTAGTTACCCCTCTCCATTCTGAAAATTTACCATTTATTCCTACCCTTTGTTTCCTGTCTTTTAACCAGTTCTCAGTCCAAGAAAGGACCTTCCCTCTTATCCCATGGCCATGTAATTTACACAAGAGCCTTTGGTGAGGGACCTTGTCAAAGGCTTTCTGAAAATCTAAGTATACTATATCTACTGGATTCCCCTTGTCCGCATGTTTGTTAACCCCTTCAAAGAACTCTAATAGATTAGTAAGACAGGATTTCCCTTTACAGAAACCATGTTGACTTTTGTCCAACAAATTATGTTCTTCTACATGCTTCACAATTTTATTCTTTACTATTGTTTCGACTAATTTGCCCGGTACTGAAGTTAGACTTACCGGTCTGTAATTGCCTGGATCGCCTCTAGAGCCCTTTTTAAATATTGGTGTCACCAATATTTATATTAATCCTTATATTAATCCTTTGTGATTTGACTTAGTTTCTTCTTTTTATACGACTCCTTTTTGATTTTTAGATCATGTAAAATCTCTTGATTAAGCCAAGGTGATCTCTTCCCATATTTTCTATCTTTCCTATGCAGTGGATAGTTTACTTTTGAGCCCTTAATAATGTCCTTTTGAAAAACTGTCTTCAGTTGTTTTTCTTCTTAGTTATGCTTCCCATGGGACCTTTCCCCAGCTCTCTGAGTTTACCAAAATCTGCCTTCCTAAAATCTATTTTCTCTATTTTGCTTTCTCCTTTCTATCATTCCTTAGAATCATGAACCTTGAAAAGCAGCCGTTTGTGTCCAGTGTGTTTGGATGTATCAAAAGAGAGCAGAGAAACTTATTTTAAAAAAGATTTTGTTTCAGAAAATGTGATGCAATGTACTAGTGGGTTAAAGCAGGCCCACCAATGGAGGGGTGAACATAGGGGGAATTTGCCTCGAGGCCTAGGCAATTTGAAAGAGTCCAGCCCTCTCCCCCCCAAACTGCTGTCGACCACCCTTGCTCTGAGCTGCTCCCAGAAGCAGCCGGCACCATCCCTGTGACCTTAGAGGGGGATGTCTCCAATGTCTGTCCCTACCCTGAGTGTCAACTCTGCAGCTCCCATTGGCCAGGAATTGCAGCCAATGGAAGGTGTGGGGGTGGTGCTTGAAGGCAGCACCATTTGGAGACATCTACTGTCCCCGCCTAGGAGCCGCTGCTGGAGGGGTGTGCCAGTTGCTTTTGGGAGCTGCCTGAGGTAAGCACCCATCCCCTGGCTCCCTTCTACACCCAAATCCAGTGCCCTAGCCTGGAGCCATCACCACATACTGATACTCTTTCACAGAGGTTCCACCCCTTCCTGCACCCCAAGCCCCTTCCCCAGGTTCCTCTTGAAGACCCCTCTTGCATCTAAACTCCACCCTGCATGACCCCCCTACACCCAAACTCCCTCCCAGAGTCTGCCCCCTGCCCCCCCTTCTGCACCCCTGCCCTGCCTGGTGAAAGGGAGTGAGGGCAGAGGAGGGAAAGCAACAGAGGAAGGGGGGATGGAGTGAGCTGCAGGAAGCAGGGGGAGCTCGGAGAAGGCACAGGACAGAAGCATGGCCTCGGGAAAAGAGCAGGACAAGGGTCTTGGGTGTGTGCCACTGGCAATCCTGTCAGTTGGGCATGTGGAAGCCCTGGCTGTGCCTGAACTGTGGGCCCAGCAGTGCAGCTGACAGCTCACCCGGAACCAGCAAGCTGAGGTGCAGCACCGCCCAATTGTCAGGTGGACCATGTCTGCAGCATATGCGTGTCTGGGGGCACATAGACTGTTCTCCTCTTGGGCTCAGGATTGCTGTCGGTGGTCCTGGTTCAACGAGCACGTCGATGATTTTTCCTCATTTATATGCTTTATTACACTCCAAGACCTACGCAGCTTTTTTTTTGGTACTGCTGCAAGACATAGTGCAGATGCAGATGGTTTAAGCGTATGACTGACATTCCCCCAAGTGCTGTTCCTGTTCTGTATTCTGTTCTGTGCTTCCTTTGAGCCAGGGAGAGTATGCATCAGAACTCTTAATGGCTTGAAATCTCAGTCAGTATGGATCTATTTCCCCCCATAGACACTGATCCATATGATTGGAGGTAGTTAGGATGTTTTTTTTGTTATACTTCTGAGGCCAGCTTCTAGTCTGGTGTCAGCAGGCATCACTCTGCTGATGTCACTCAGGCTGCATCCATTTACACCTCGGCTGAATTTGGCCTTTTGCTTCTCATCGGGAATGAATGGGGAATGTGCTATAAATAGTGTTTAACTTTGCCCCAGGACTGATGGAAATAGCATAATTTATGTCATGTGTGATAGAAGACTATATCTATTTGCCAAAATAATTCTTGATCAGTGTTCAACAGCATATGTAGAGCTCAAATCTGGAAACCTGAGGAGCGAACTTGTATTTATTTTTCATTTTAAACTAATTGAAAGAGTTACTTTGAAGGGAAGGAGGGAGATTGAGATTGAGATTTGATTTATTTTGAAGGACACTGCCTATAAGACTCTAAATTCCAAGGTTACACTGTTTTTTGTGATGTTGGGGAAACATCAATAGCTGGCAAAACTAGTCAAGTTCTAGAGTCGAGAGTCAGTTGTCTGAACTCAAACTCTTAGGGTATGTCTACACTACAGCACTAATTCGAACTAACTTAGTTAGAATTAGTTAATTCGAACCAAGCTAATTCGAATTAGCGCATCTAGACTTAAAAACTAGTTCGAATTAGCGTTTTGCTAATTCGAACTAGCATGTCCACATTGAGTGGACCCTGAACTGAAGTTAAGGCTGGCCGGAACCAGTGCCGGCAGGGCATCAGCTTAGGACTTAGAGCGTGGAGCTGCTGCCTCAGGCTAGTCGAGGGCTGTGCTTAAAGGGACCCGACCCCCACCCCGGACAGACAGTTCTCAGGGTTCCCCACTTGCTTGTCTACCTCGATGAGGGACAGCAAAGCAGTCCTGTCTTGGAGTGCCCTGAGTGCCCACCCTCGGCACATCACAGCACTCGGCCATCAGCCCGGCTGCACTTGCTGCAGGCTGCCATCCAGGGGTGTCAGTCGGTGGGCTGTCAGGATCCAGGAGGCCCTGCAGGAGAGCTTCCACCCCGAGGAGCCTGCAGAGCCACCCTAGTCCTCCCCATCGGGGGCTCGTGCCCCATTCCTCCCTCACCTCCTTCCACTTACCCTTCCCTAGCCCCCCTTCCTGATGTAAAAAATAAAGGACACGTGTTCAAAAATGGAAACTCTCTTTATTTAACAAAACTGAGGGTGGGGGGGGGGGTTAACCGCTGGGGAGACTGGGAAAAGGAGGTGGGAGAGGAGAAGAGAGAGGGTGGGAGAGGAGAGGTGGAAACCTGGGAGGAGGGAGCTGGAAGGGGGAAGCCAGGGGAAGTATAAAACTATGGTATGCCATATCTTCAGTATTGTGTAGAGATGGAGTCTTCTCACCTCAAAAAAGATATTGGAAAGGGTTCAGAAAAGGGCAACTAAAATGATGAGGGGTTTGGAACTGGTCCCATATGAAGAGAGGCTAAAGAGACTTGGACTTTTCAGCTTAGAAAAAAGGAGACTGAGGGGGGATATGATAGAGGTCTATAAAATTATGAGTGGTGTGGAGAGGGTGCATAAAGAAAAGTTCTTCATTAGTTCCCATAATAGAAGGACTAGAGGACACCAAATGAAATGAATGGGTAGCAGGCTTCAAACTAATAAAAGAAAGTTCTTCTTCACAAAGCAAATAGTCAACCTGTGGAACTCCTTGCCACAGGAGGCTGTGAAGCCTGGAACTATAACAGAGTTTAAAGAGAAGTTAGATAAAGTCATGGAGGTTGGGTCCATGGAGTGCTATGAGCCAGGGGGTAGGAATGGTGTCCCTGGCCTCTGTTTGTGGAAGGCTGGAGATGGATGGCACGAGACAAATGGCTTGGCCATTGTCTTCGGTCCATCCCCTCCGGGGTACCTGGTGTTGGCCGCTGTTGGCAGACAGGCTACTGGGCGAGATGGACCTTTGGTCTGACCCAGTATGGCCGTTCTTATGTTCTTATGTTCTAAGCTCAGGGTCGGGGGTCTCACTGGACCAACTTGATTTTCATGCAACCCTGCTCCTGGGTTCGCATGTGGCCTTTGGTGGCCAGGCTGGCAGCTATCCTGCCCTAGACGGCCACTTTCCTGTGCCTAGTGCAGAGATTGTGGACGTTGGAGGCCTCCCCCCCAAACCTGGATGAGGTCCACGATCTCCGCACTAGACCAGGCGGGCGTCCGCCTCTTGTGGCCCCGGGCAGGCTCCTGGGAGCCGCCAGCCTGGTCCTGGGAAGAGGGGGAGGGCTGGGTGGCAGCGGGTGGCTGGCTCGTATTGTGCCAGGTGCAGGGTCTGCTGGCTGGGTGCTGGCAGGCTTGCACCTGGCACAGGCACCGTACCCAGACCGTGGCCCTTTAAGGGCTCCAGGGCCGGGAGGGGGGCAGACGAGTTTCCCTGGCTTGGCCCAGAGTGGCCACCAGGGCAACCTGGGAAGGGCTAGCCTCCCACTAGTTCGAATTAAGTGGCTACACAGCCCTTAATTCGAACTACTTAATTCGAACTAGGCGTTAGTCCTCGTAGAATGAGGTTTACCTAATCGAATTAAGCGCTCTGCTAGTTTGAATTAAGTTCGAACTAGCGGTTTGCGTGTGTAGCGCCTATGAAAATTAATTCGAACTAACAGCTGTTAGTTCGAATTAACTTTGTAGTGTAGACATACCCTAAGTCTTAATTTTTGCCCCCAGGGCAACCTCCAATGCTAAACCATCTTCCATGTCCAGAGCTATTTGAATGATTTATTTGCTGAATCCTGTTTAATTTGCTTCTTCCTCTTCCCACCTCTGTTGCTTTCATCCAGCTGCTATTTTGTCAGACCTCAGATTGATAAACCTCATACTATGGTTTCTATAGATTATCTATACAGTGCCTCGAATAATGGTGCTTGATTGGTACTGTTAGATGCTATCCCAATAGAATTGCATTATAATTGTGAATAATAGACATTGGGAACCAAGCACCTTTTCTCCTTGGGAATTACTTGCAAACTTATTCTGACCTCTGTAAATGCATATGCTTCTTGTAGCTATTCACCAAATTCCACTTACAGTGTGGAAGAAAGATTTTTAGCTTTCAGTTTGGCTGTGAAATGTTCACGTTGACTATTTGTGCTATGGTGTGTGACTGGTCTCCTCAATCTCATGTATTGTTTCTGTTCCCTAACTGTATCATTGCAACTCTTTTAATCTAGAGAATAGGGAAGGATGAATAATGCATAGTGGATAACAAACAAGACTTTTCTGGTTTCAGTTTTTAGAAAATAATCATTCATGTGAATTGTGTGTCCCTGGATGGCTTTCTTGATGCACTCTGAATATATAAAATGTTACCCTTTGCCGCCCACTCTTCCCCAGTATATTTTAACCTAGCTTTTCAAAAACAGAAGGCTAAAATTAGACTCTTAAATACGTACTTAGCTAATATCACCTAGATAAGTGGGCAGTTTAAAAGTACTAGATAACCAGAAATAGTACTGATATGTGCTTAGAACTTCTGAAAATCTATCCGTATATTAAAATGCCCCAATTATGGATTTAGGAGTACAGCTGAATGAATAATTGGTTTTTCTGTTTCAGGAGCTAAAACAAAAAATTTACATTTTGGGTTGTATGAAACATTCATTCAACACAAACTCACTTTTTATTTTTTAATTTCATTTTCAAGTGTTTCTATCTTTTTTGTAACATAAATGAATTGAGCTAAATTTTGAAACAAAATGTTTTTCAGAAATGAAAGTCAAAATATTTCATTTAAAATGTCAACCATTTCAACTAAAAACAAAAAGTTTCTGCTGGAAAAAAAGTGTCAATTTTGTCCTAAATTTGCAAGTAGTTTCTATATTGTTTTTGATGAATAAACTATTCATGTGAAGAACATAACTAGATTTTTTTTTCTTGACTAGATTTTTTACGAGTTTAAAACATATTGGCTGCTTATTGGTGCTAATTTATCTTTTATACTTTTATAAAATGTAGCTCAACAATGTGAACTAAATCCTACTCTTCTACCCATTGGATGCTGCACTCAAAAATTCAAGCAAATTATTCCTGCAGGTTTGAATCAGTTTTGATTGTTTCTTACTCAATATTTTCTGGCAGCAAAAAGGCCTCCACAACAATTTGGTGAGTGCCTTAGTAAAAGTTTTTCACAAGCATATTAGTTGGGATAGAAATTATGTACAAAGAAGACATTTTTCACTCTGTCTCTCCTTCACTTTCTCAAACTGGGACAATTTTTCAGATGTAGTGTGTCTATTTTGGATTGCCGGGCACCTTACATTATTTACACATGCAAGTGTGGATGCACTTGCAGAGTTGTGCAAGCTAATGCTAATATATTTTTGTGGTGTTATAAATGTTTGCTTTTTAGGCCATGCTTTTGTCAGGGTTGTGACAACTTTCAATCTTACGTATCTGAGCTATACTTAAACCTTCTGCCTGTGTCTACTCTGCCATTAACTCCCATTTCTTTTGAGGGGTTATTGATGCTATGAATCTAATTGTTCAGTCACAGTAAGTATTGGTCAGTGCTGGACATTTGGAGTTATACACATTGTGCCAATTATTGCTATGGGAGTT
Source organism: Pelochelys cantorii (assembly GCA_032595735.1). Taxonomy (NCBI): domain Eukaryota; kingdom Metazoa; phylum Chordata; order Testudines; family Trionychidae; genus Pelochelys; species Pelochelys cantorii. The sequence continues at coordinate 27,415,301 of CM064339.1, forward strand.
TTTGCTTATTATCAAATATATACATCTACACTTCAAATGTACCTGATAATATATTAATATTTTACATCTATTGTGTCTGCCTTCCTGTAATATTTGAAAGTACTTTAAAAACAGTATAAAAGTATGGGTATGTTGAGATGACTAAAACGCTGCAGGGAAAAAGTCCTAAGCAATAAACAACAACAATCTTTATTGATCCTACAAAACCCTGAAATGCTATGCATTCCTGAATGCCACCTACAGGCACCTTATCTAGCAATTATTTATATATATACACCCATCACTTTAGTAACACAATCTTTACCCAGCATTGATATGCAGCCACCTATTGGGTGTAATATGTTGTGTTTAACAACTCAGAGCAACACCACAAACTGTTTAGGACAGAGAATGGAAAACAATTCTCTTTTCAAATTAAAACGGCAAGATAAATGTAGACACGCATGCTGTTCTTACACCATGTGCGATTTCTCTACCATGAAAGAATCCCATGCTAGTTTAGAACTGATTTGTGCCAGTGGACTGCATAAAGCAGCTGCAATCTCTGTTGGGGGGGACCAGATCTGCCATTTGAAGTCCATATTTGATTGAGATAAATGTCCAGATGTTACGATGTTCGCTCAGTGCTTATTTGAGCTAGCAGTTTCCAAGGCTGGGCTGAAAACATTATGGGAAGTGACTATGACATTTCCAGTATTTCCTGCTTCCAGCCAGGCTGACAAAACAGCAAGAGCAACCTTTCATGAAGAAGTTCGTTGTTCCCATTCTTGGCACTGATTGGGGCCTACAGGTGCAGGAGTAGTACAACAATAGAAAGCATTTCCTAAAGGTTTCCTTTAAACCTTCAGAGAGATTTGGTTTGAGTTTGGATCAAATGTATGACATACAGATGACTCCACCTATTCTTTATTGTTTCTGTGCAGCATTATCATTACTATAATTAGGGCCATTGTATAGGAAATCAGTGTAGAGTGCTACAGGAAGTGTTGCATTAAAATATTCTGAACCATTCTTTAAAATCTACTTCCTAAGAAAGCAAAAATGCCTTTGTGCAGATGCCTGTAATATTGAATCAATGAACTGGAACAGGCTTTTTAAATCTGATCTGCTGCGCTGGCAGCTGATTGCTCTGATGGTGGCATCCCTGTGCGGTGGAGGGTGGGGGTGTGTTATGATTAATAAGGAAAGAGAAGATTAGCTATCCAGAGTGTTTGCATTTTGACTTAGGTAAAAGAAATAAGGTAACACCCTCCTACTCACAGTGAGATTCATTGATCTGCATCTGCCAAAGCTGAATTGTGAGTTATCATGCAGTGCCATGCCAAGGGTGTTGTGGACTTTAGTTTGAAGACTCAGATATGGTCCCTCCCTCCCATTCCTAATTGCAAGATAATACATAATCACCACTAGGTACTTTTAGAAAGGAAACTTCCTGGCCTTTTCTGACTTAGTCTCATTAATTAGCTGATCCTAGTCAATCTGCACTGCTTCCAAAGTCTCTAGAGAAATAACTGTCAGATTGTTTAACCTTTCTTGTCTCATGGATGTTCTTAGGTCTTGATTAATTTTAGCTTCGTAAAACTCTTTCATTAACCATTATGATTATAGGAAGAAACAAAAAAAGGCACAGTGCTATTTCTGAATTAGGGAAACTCTCATCTAAAGGCCTTTTGTGAATGGAGATCAATACAGTCGGTGCGTTCCTTTCCAAGTCACCTTAGAAAAGTGCCAGCAAAAACTGGTGAAGAGTGTATTCTCATTCTCAAAACTCTGAGTTTAATCCCTCAAGATGCCTGCTTTCTAAATGTGAAGTGTGCCTGTTTAGGTCTTCACTTCTGAGATTTTTCAGTTTCTCACCTGTCAAAAAAGCAAACCTTTCTTTTCCTGTGTTGAACTTACATATCCTATTGTCTAATTGTGTTTAATATTGTGCCTAAATCAGGACAGAAAACTTTACATTCAAAACGTTTTTGGGATCAGAGGCAATTTTTCCTGCCATTACTTTCCTCCTTTGAGACCATTTATTTTTGGACTGCATCAATATTTTAATGTTTCAGTTTGTGAAGCAGCAGCTTACTTATATGGAACAAACCAAGACGACCATATCTGAATGTCAAAATTGTACTCCAGCAACTTTTTGCTTGCAAAAGTTTTTGATAGCATACCACATCTTGGCCAAAACAAAAAATGACAACTCAGAAATATTTGTTTGTAAGATATCATATTCCAATTTAAGTTCCGGCATAAGATTGTGTGAAGTCTTGATCTTGTCTAATGCATCAAAGACACCCACAAACTGTTTTCATAGTGAATGGATTGCTTCTGTGTAGTGGGGCAGTCACCCCGCTCCAGTGAAATAAGGGTTCAACCCAGCCCTGACAGAAGGCTGGGACCATGGGCCAATCAGGTGAAGCAGGTAACAGCCAATCAGAGCCCCCTGGTGTGGTATGAAGAGGGGCTGCTAAGCTCAGGGAGGCACTTTTTTTTCCAGCTGTGGAACAGGAAAGATTTGGCTGCCTGGTAACCTAGAGAGGGTATTTGAGACAGGGTAGTGCTGGGAAAGGGCTGGCAATGCTAGAGAGCTCTGGCCAGGCTGAGGCCTTGCTCTTAAGGTCTTAGGTTATTAGGGCTGCAGGGGGAGAGCTAGTTATGTTGGAGGGTAGGGATAGGGTCCAGAGTGACCTAGACATATTGGAGGATGGGGCAAAAAGAAATCTGATGAGGTTCAACAAGGACAAGTGCAGAGTCCTGCACTTGGGATGGAAGAATCTCAAGCATTGTTACAGGCTGGGGACTGACTGGCTAAATAGCAGTTCAGCAGAAAAGAACCTGGAGATAACAGTGGATGAGAAGCTGGATATGAGTCAACAGTGTGCCCTTGTAGCCAAGAAGGCTAATGGCATATTAGGCTGCATTAGGAGGAGCATTTCCAGCAGAATAGAGAAGTTATTATTCTCTTTTATTCAGCATAGGTGAGGCCACATCTAGAGTATTGCATCCAGTTCTGCCCCCTCCCCACTGTAGAAAGGATGTGGATGCATTGGAGAGGGTCCAGCAAAGGGCAACCAAAATGATTAGAGGGCTGGAGCACATCATGACCTACTAGGACAGGCTGAGGGATTTGGGCTTATTTAGTCTGCAGAAGAGAAGAGTGAGGGGGGATTTGATAGCAGCCTTCAACTTCCTGAAGGGAGGTTCCAAATAGGATGGAGAAAAGCTGTTCACAGTAGTGACGGATGGCAGAACAAGGAACAATGGTCTCAAGTTACAGTGGGAGAGGTCTAGGTTGGATGTTAGGAAAAACGATTTCCCTAGGAGGGTGGTGAAGTACTGGAATGGGTTACCTAAGGAAGTGGTGGAATCTCCATCCCTAGAGGTTTTTAAGTCTCATCTTGACAAAGCCCTGGCTGGGTTGATTTATTTGGGATTGGTCCTGCCTTGGGTAGGGGGCTGGAATTGATGACCTCCTGAGGTCTCTTCCAGCCCTATGATTCTATGAGACAGCCGGGGCAGGAGAAGTCAGCAGGTCCACAGCCCCTTGCTAGTGTAAACCCAGAATAACAGCTCTGAATTCATACAACCATTTAAGCTTTTTAGAAAACTGTGGTCATTTAAAAATCAGTGGTTCTCAACCAGTGGTACGTGACTCTTAGGGGAAGTCTGGGGGTACATCAATCCAAGTGAAATGTGGCAAAAAATTTCCAGGATTTTGCCTGCAAAGGGGATCGGGGAGAGGGTGGCGGCACGTGCCTGTCGAATTGAATGTTCGGAAGGAGATATGTGCCTGAACTTTAACAGCTGCTCTGCGCATGCACCCCAGCACTGGTGGGAAAAGTGAATGACTGCAGCGGCTCTGGTGAGACCCAGGGCAGTTCCAAGTTGGGAGGTGGGTTTGGGTGGTGAGAAAAAGAAATCTCTTCCACAGCTGCCTCTCCTAGTTTGTTTGCTCCATATCAGTGGCGTAGTGAGGGGGAGGCCAGTTGTCCCCCAGGCGCCACACAAGGGGGGCTCTGGGCTGGGGTAGGAGCGCACAGCCCCAAGTGGAGAGCCTGGCGCTGGTGGGCCACTTGCTCCCTGCAGAGAAGCCGCCGAGGTAGGGCCAGGTGGTGGGAGCGGGCACATCAAAGATAGGGTTACCATACATCTGGTGCCTGGCTCTGGGGGAGGGGTGGAACATTGCGTTAGAGCAGGAGGGCTGGGGGTGCCTGGCTCTGGGGGAGGGGAGGGGCATTGGGTTAGAGTGGGGAAGCCTGGGGGTATTTTTTTTTTTTTTGAAAAAGGGGTACTTTATAAAAAAAAGTTGAGACACACTGTTCTAAATCACAGTTAGCAGTAGAATCTAGAGTGGATTTCCTTATCTTGTAGTGCTTTTAGCTAGTTTGGATGCCCTAGAGTTTTACATCCCATTCTGCATCACAAATAAGGAGAATAACAATTCCAGGGACTGTTTGTGCTTTCCAGAGTGAGACATAAACTGTAATATAGTCACCAACAATGTAGTATAGTATATAAATAATAAAATATGCACCATAGAGTAATGCACACTTCATAAGGCCTCTGTCACCAATATAATTTAGTGCCAGAATATTCTTATTAGCCATGAGTCTTTTTTTGCCTTTTTCTCTCTGTTATTACAAGAAGATTGCCTGCTTGTTGCTTCTGTAGGCTGAATTGTACACCCAGGCTACATCTATACTGCCGGGCTTGCCAGCAGTGAGTATGCAAATGAGGTGTGGATTAGCATATTGCTGTGCCTCATCTGCATAATTTATGCACACCGTTTTTGCGCAAAGGATTTTTGCGGAAAAAAAAGTAGTGTGGACGGGTTTTTTTGCGCAAAACCCCTGTTTTTCGCAAGAACCTTATGCCCGGAAAGGCATTAAAAGCTACATACATATCATGATATCAACAGGATATTCTAGACAGAGTAGAGAAAAATCTCTCTTTAAAGAACCAAGCTGCAGTATGTCAAGTTTAATTCTTGTGAGTACCACAGTGCACTTCACTATAAGGTAACCTAACAGTGTACACAAAGCTCGCCATTTACAATTGTAAAAAATGACAAGAAGTGTTTCAATCTGACATGGATTGATTTATTTTTCAACACTAAGAAGGGTGCAGTGGTGGAGAAAATAATGAAAGTCCCAGACTATCTACAGAAATGAAATGAATATGAATGAGTACGTGAAATGAGCCAGCCAAAAAAAATAAATAAAGTGGTCATAAAATATTATGACAGATACTTGGTTTGGATTCTCCTATTGCCAGAATATGTTATTAAAGGATACTCCAGTTCCTATGTATCACCACCAGAATCACCGCCTACAGGGATGAGTGGTTATTAAAACCAGACTCATCAAATAAAAGGTTCTTTTGATCTCAAAGGACCAGCCACACAACCAGGTCAATACAGAACTTTGATCTCACCCAAAATTACATTGCTGCCTATCCTTTTGTACAGTGTTTCTCAACCTTTTTTTAAATAAAGTACCCCTTTAAAAATTATAAGTACCCCCAGCCTCCCCACTCTAACCCAATGCACCCATCCCTACCCCAGAGCCAGGCACCCCCAGCCTCCCCACCCCCGGTCTAACCAATGCTTCTCCCCTCCCCCAGAGCCAGACACTGAATGTATGGTAACCCTAACTTTTAAGTGCCTACTCCTGCCGTCTGGCCCTGCCTCGGCAGCTTGTCTGCAGGGAGCAAGTGGCCTGCCAGCACCAGGCTCGCCACTTGGGGCTGTGTGCTCCTACCCCAGCCCAGCACCCGCCTTGCATCGTGCCTGAGGGACAACTGGCCTCCCCCTCACTACGCCACTGATGTGCAGGAGGCCTTTGGAGCAAAGCTTATTGTGCCGCTTCACCACCTTTTATCTCTTCTCCACAGCGCCATGGGAAAGGGGTGATGGGGATGCATTATACTGAGCTGCTGGCGGGGGTGGAGGTCTCCAGGTTCAGTTACCCTCTCCACTGGAGCACCCCGGAGAGGCTGCTGGAGAGGAAATGAACTAGGAAAGGCGGCCGTGGAAGTGATTTTTTTTCTCCCCGCCCAAACCCACCCCCCAATTTGGAACTGCCCTGGGTCTCACCAGAGCTTCTGCCGCCGCAGCCATGCACTTTTTCCACCAGCGCTGGGGTGTGTGTGCAGAGCGGCTATTAACATCCAGGTGTGTGGCTCCCTCCAAACAGTCAATCTGAGAGGCACGTGCTGCTGCGCCCTCCCCAATGCAGGGCAAAATCCCGGACATTTGTCAACTTTCACTTGTGTTGATGTACCCCCCAGACTTCTCTTACGTACCTCTAAGGGTACGCGTACCACTGGTTGTGAAACATTGCTTTAGTATCTAAAATCTAACAGCTTATTTATAAAAAGAAAGAAGGAAAGTGAGAGTTGAAATTGGTCAAAGGAATTAAGTACATACCTTTTGCAAAGTTCTTGGTTTAAACTTGCGATAGTCATGGAACGAACTGCTGGCTTAAGTCAAGTCTCTGGTTATTTTCAAATCATTGGAAGGACCTCAGTCCCTTTCTTAGAATGCTCAAATTGTAATAAATCCACTGTCTAGAGGCAGGAGCATGGAAGAGTCTGGAGCAGGAAAGAGGCAAAATGAAGATCTTTCCAGGGGCTTTTATACCTTCCACCATGTGGAGGGAATCCCGTTGTCCTTACTGTGGAAAAGATGGAGTATGGAGTCACATGGGCAAGTCACATGTCCAGACATGACCCAGTTCTTTACAGGTAGAAGTCATTGCCCACTTGCTAGTTTGAACATTTCCAGTAAGGGTCATCAGATGTGGGCTGGTATCTCCCAAGGCCCATTGTCAGTCAAGTCCTCCTTGAAAGGCCAATCAACTTGAATAGTCCCTTCACAATACCCTGTCTAAATGCTTCACTGGTGATACCCAGGATCAAACACATTCAAATACAAATAATCTCATAACACTTGCAAACACATGCAGCTCCTCAGAAGGGTAGGAAGGAATGAAGTCCAGCATCCAGAAGGACTCCCAGGAATCGGAGTTTGAGACTTTTCTGTGTTACTCTAACTCTGAAACTTTGAAAACCTATCCGTATGGAATCTGAGACTCCTGTCCCCCACTCTTGGTTCCCTGAATCCTTTCCTTCATTGTAGCTTCCTGTCAATCAGGCTGTCCTGGGGCCTTGGCCTGTCCCCAATGGCCCTGGGGACTAGCAGTCTTCAGTCTCCTCCAAATCCTATCTTTTGAAGCCAATCACACTCGCTGGTGGGAAATTCAAAAAAAGCAGCAACCACTTGGGAAGCTCAAACAAACAACTCCTCCAACAAGCCACTTAAAGTGCTGGGAAAGTGCAAAAAGAAGCAACAAGCAACTTGAAGAAATTACAAGACAAATCTGCTTAAACAACCAAAATGAGGCTTATTACAAGCCAGCCCAGCTTCTTCCTTCTTATCTGAGTTTCCTCACGGAGTCAGGGGATTACTTGGCCACCTAATTCCTATTAGCTGTGGCTGGCTGGATTTTATTATTACCCTTTTCACTTTTCATTAACCCTTTCTGTGCAAGTGTAGGGTAAACATCCCAACACAAGGAGGTGTGTAAAGTATAGGGGAAGAGTAATGGGAACCGGGGGAGGGGGAAAAGACAGTGTGCCAGGGCAGGCTACAAACAACCTCCTTGCACTCATAGCTGCTTTGTTTCTTACCTTCTAGGCTACGTCTAGGCTACATCCCTCTGTCGGCAGAGGGATGTAAATGAAGCACTTTGATTTAAATGGCCCATGCTTCATTTGCATAATCACGTAATGGTGCTCTTTCAAAAAAGCGCTATTTTGAAATTGAAACCGCAGTCTAGACCATGAGGTTTACAGGATCTTTCAAAAAAGTGCCCAGTTTTCGAAAGAACTGCGTCTAGACTGGTTTCAATTTTGAAATAGCGCTTTTTCAAAAGAGCGCCATTACGTAATTATGCAAATGAAGCGTGGGATAGTTAAATCCCGCGCTTCATTTGCAATTTAGAAGTGTCTAATTTACATCCCTCTGTCGAAAGAAGGGTGTAGTCTAGACACATCCCTAGTTATTTGTTAGCCTCCCCCCCTCCAATTTCCTTCCCACCTGATCTCAGAAGTTCACACCACTCGTAAGCTCTAGTTGGGATTGCTCCCCTACATCCCCATTTTCCCAAGTCAATATTTGCAGAGGTTTAAGTGAGAAATGCTGGGGGGTGGTTTATGAACAGATCCTGCTCCCATTCTCTGTTTTCTTCTCCACATCTCACCCTGTGGAGGATCCGGGGAACAGAACAAGAGCTGTGATTCCTAATGACTAGAACTCTTTCCTCGTTTAGAGCTTGATGTGTGAAACATTGATGGCTCCTAACTCCCACAGACTTCAATGGAAGTTGAGGATGCTCAGCATGCAGTAACCCTGATCCAAAGCCCATTAAAGCAATGGGAAATGTCCCACTGACTTCAGGGTTTTATTCATGCCAATGGTTGCCATATGGGGAGAGGCTAGAGAGACTGGGACTTTTCAGTTTGGAAAAAAGGCGATTGAGGGGCGATATGATAGAGGTATATAAAATCATGAATGGTGTGGAGAAAGTGATTATAGAAAAATTATTTACCTTTTCCCATAATACAAGAACTAGGGGACACCAAATGAAATTGATGGGTAGTAGGTTCAAAACTAATAAAAGGAAATTTTTCTTCACACAGCGCACAGTCAGCCTGTGGAACTCCTTGCCCGAGGAGGCTGTGAAGGCCAGGACTCTATTAGGGTTTAAAAAAGAGCTTGATAAATTTTTGCAGGTTAGGTCCATAAATGGCTATTAGCCAGGGATAAAGTATGGTGCCCTAGCCTTCATAACAAGGGCAGGAGATGGATGGCAGGAGATAAATCACTTGATCATTGTCTTCTGTTCTCCTTCTCTGGGGCACCTGGCATTGGCCACCGTCGGCAGATGGGATGCTGGGCTCGATGGACCTTTGGTCTGACCCAGTATGGCCATTCTTATGTTCTTATGTTCTTATGACTTGTTGCAGTGCTGACTCCTTTCAGACAGGAAGCCTCTGAGTGCAGCACTCATTACAAATTAAAAACACATTTTTTATAATTAACACTATTTAGCTGCTAAATTTATAACCCGTTGTTTAAAATGAATTCACCTTTTCTCACTGCATTCAAGTGAAGAATAATATGCATTTTTATTGAAAAATTGTTAAGTAGAAAAGTTTAAAAAATAGTGAACTGTTTAATACTGGGAGGGTACTTTGTTAATATCACTTTTCACAGCAGACTTAGTACCCCATTGACACCCTTGCTTCTGCACTGCTTCCAGAGCTGGGTTTTCAGAAAGCAGTGGCTGCTGGCCACCTGCCCAGCTCTGAAGGGCAGAACTGCTGCCAGCAGCAGCACAGAACTGTAGCTGTAAGGATGGCAATGCCATACCATGCCACTCTTACTTATGCATATTTTTTTCCTTTTCACTGAGAGGCATGACTATAGGGGGTGACACTAAGGCAATTTTAGAGTTGCTATAGCTCCCTTTCACAGCAGTGCCCTTACCTGCGTATTGTATTAAAATATAAAACTTTTTTTGTTGAGGTGAGCTGATAATGAAGCTGAGAAATCAAGCCCTGTGATATGGTCTCACTCCCACCTTTCTACTCTCTCAAGACAGCAAACTTGCACACTTGGCAGTACAATCCCCAGAGTCTAGTTTCTTTAAAGTGGTGTTAATATACACGCATATTTCATTTAGGAACAATGATTACTGAATTTTATGTTTGCTGTGCTTTTTTTGAACTAAATACACTTAAGTCGAAAAGTTTGTTTACTTTTCTAAAATGCCAGATTTAAATTTGCATATTGAATAGCAGTATTTAACTCAATTAACTCAGGATCTTAACTCAAATAATTTTTATTTTTTGGAAAATAAAATTAAAATGTACGTTTCATTTAAATCATTGCTCTGGGGTGGAGATGAGGATGAGGAGTTCAGTATGCAGGCTGCTCTAGAGAAATCTCTCAATGCAGCCATCTCTCAATGCAGCAAATTAGAGTGAGGTGAGAGCGCCTTTCCATGGCCACTGCAGGAGGTACAGCCAGGGGCGGGGTGCATGTCCCCCAGCTGTGGGGCAGGCCCAAGTTCGTCTGCCCCTGCACTCCTCAGCCATATTGAGGAATGCAGTAAACTGTGCATTTTCCCCCTCACTCTCTGATAAAGGGGAACAACCAGCAATGTTCCCATATGAATTGGGGGGGGGACTCCAGCCCCCCACACTTACCCTCCCTAAAGGGCACTTGGGGGGTGTAGAGCTCGGGGCTGACGTAATCCTGAATGGGGTGTGTGTGCCCCCAGGAAGCCTCTTTCACTTACCTGGTGATTCTGTCTCTTTTCTGTATGGTTTTATGAGAAGGAATCCCATTTCAGGCACATCCCATTTTCCTGGCACAACCAAACTCTTACCTTGCTTTATGTTTTGATAAGAGAAAGCTGTCTACTGAATTTGGGGGTCCTAGATCCTACCATTTAGGAGGAGTTCTTGAACAAACAGAGACAAACTATCTCACATATCTAGCAGATCTGCTCTGAACTTCTGAAATAGAAATTTGTTAGCTGCAAATATATTACTCTAATGTCCTATTGATTATTTACACCCCCTGAAAAACACATTGATTTAAGAAAGGCATAAGTTACCTACCTACCTATTATGATCTGCACACTGTAGTTTTATAATACATTGCTAATCTTACTCTCTTTACTCATTAGAGTAATCCCATTGTCTTTAATGGAACTGCTTGTATGAGTAAAGTAAACTGAATTCCATGCCTGTAGGTTGACACTTTGCAATGTATCTTTTAAATCACTCTGTGTATGGCTGTTACATGATTTGCTTTGGTACTTTGTGGAAGAAACAGAGAGAAATTAAAATATTGTTGTAAGACACAAAACATTGTTTTTTAATGACTCTTACTGTCCTGCAAAATCAAATATTGTTTGTGTTTTCTTGAAAGCAATTTATTTTTTTCATTTTTACTCAGATATGTATGATATTTCTATTCACTTTATTACATGACTCCTAGAATGCAGGAGAGCTGCCACTCTGAAAATATAAACCATTCAAATGATCAGAAAGCTCTCCATCTTGTTTGCAAAAAAAGAACTGGAGATGTTACAAAAATGTGGAACAGAAAAAAGGAGAGCTCATATTCTGCTGTGTTAGGCTGAGGTAACTCAATGTAAAAGAGTACCTCTTGATTTCAGATTCTGGCCATTAGAAGCAACACTGATGAACTGGAGAGGTCTCAGGAAGCTTCTTGTTCAGTGGCAGCTGGGTGCCTTCCCCTATTAATTCCCTTCTCTGTTACAAATAATGTATTGTATCGTCTGTTGTTTGTGCAAATAATGTATCATGTATGGCTTGTAAGGTGCAACTATGTATATCCAGCTTGCAAAATGTTGTGATGCTCTATTAATTTAAGTGCAATACCAGAATGCTTATGCTAGCACCTTAGACACAGAGCTGTCAATCATTGAAAGAACCATTACTGTAAGGTGATTTAGCGCGTAGGGTTAAACTGACTGTGTAGGTTTGAAAATATATGAATATTCATTAGAGGGACTGTTACTCATGAATATGGAATTTTCGAAATGTGTCATCCAGTCATTTTAAACTTATGCAAATAAGCATTCTTGTCGACCAATCATTTTAAAGTATAAAGCTTATGAATATGCATAAGCCCAGCCTTATAAGTCCTCGCAAAACCAGTTTGGGGTTCGGTTGCGTCGGGGCAACGGGCTTAGGCATAGATCTAGCTTAAAGAGAGAGAGAGAGTGCGAGAGGTCTAGCGTCTTGTCCCGGGTCGAATGAGTGAGGATTAAGCATCATCTCAGATTTAAGACGGGCGGAAGGCTTGTTCTTATATTCTGATAGTCTTCATTTAGTCTAGGTTTAGTTTAGTTAGTTTAGTTTTTAGGTAGATTAGATTTCGTCTTCGTGTTTGTCCGTCAGGCAGCGTCGGTCTATGCATGTCGGCCGTCGTCGTGTCTGTTCGGCGGGCGCGTCGCGAATTAGTTAAGGTATTATTTTAGGTTAGATTAAGTTTAGGGTAGAGACAGAATCTTAGCATCCATCGCCGTCGAGCTGCTTCCGAAGCGCAGGAAGAGCTGGAAGAGTCGTGACCCGCGGAAGGTGAAGTCATCGCACTCAACCTCAGCGCTTCGTGGGATCGCCTGGCAGCTCCTCTCCCGCGGCTTTAAATTAGCCAACGGATTGAGGTCGCCAGCTTCGGCGCCGGCAGCCACCGAGGGACGCCTGGCAGTTCTTCCCTGAGGGCTTTCAATTAGCCCAAAGGTTGTAGGTCGCCAGCAACCCATCCATCGCCATTGCGACGTGAGACTCTGGTAGTATAATTGGTTATTTTAAAAGGGGACTTCCCCCTGGTTTGTAAATCCTGAGATTTAGTTTAATATAGTCCTGTGGTTGTCAAGTATTTATTTCATGCGCCACTCGTTGGGTAAAGACAATCTGCAACCGGTGAACAGATACGGCATTCGGGGTCGCACCTGCCTTTGTAAGTTATTAGCATCATAATCAATTAGGCTAATCAGGCATTCCCTATTAATGTTACCCATGAGGGCGTAACACTCCCCCTGAAAAGAGAAAATTGGGGTGCACCATACAGGGGCCAATCAGAGGAGTGGCCAGGAGAGCCATTTGGCCTGGGCCTCAAGCTCAAAGAGGGCCTCAAATTAGACACTTGTTAATTTTTTTGGCATTTGATAAGTTTCACAGCTGGCATTTGCACAGGAAAAGTATAGAAACACATGTCTGAAATACAAATATATTCAAATTGTGTCTCTCTTTTTTTGGTGCCTTATTTTGTTTTCATTTGTCATAATTTTAATTTTTTTTATGGCTTGGGGGCCACAAAAAGCTAGAAGTGGCCCTGGGCCTCCCTGGACCTCTGACAGAGCCTGGCACAAGATATGACAAATGCCAGAAATGTTGAGAGACATTTCCTGGCTGAAGATAACTCTCCCAGATCATCTTAGAGTCTTTACCCTCCACCCCGTCCCCCCAGTGCCCAAGGTGAAGACTGTGCTAATACACAATGTGCTAACCAATGCACAATGTATAGTTCACAGGAAAAAAGGATCTTTTCCAGTGGAATGTACATCATACACATATTTACTTAGTGCTATTGTTTCCCTTCTTGGTTGTATCAGAGGCTGGGAAAACAACTGACTAACTCACCAGCCTCTCACCCCACTCTGTGGGTGGACGTATGCTCTTTTTGTACCCAGGAGATGGATCCACAGGATAAGGGAGAATGTTCTTGGGTGAGTCCCTTGTAAAACACATCACTGTGGTACAGTAAACACAGGAAATTCCAGCACTCCCCTCCCCCATTGTAGAAGATCCTCTGTCAAGGGAACAGGTCTGGATGAGCTGTTAAAGGTACAAGGGGCTGCTCAGAGGGCAATAAATAATTGAAATATGTGTAAGAGCACTGCAGAATTGTCATGTGCCTCTTTCCTGGTCTGAAGTGGCCATTGCTAATGTTAAGGGGAAGTTTCTTGAGGCACATACAGAGCCCACAGTTCAGTTTGAGTAGCTCAGCTTGGAGCTGGATAGTGATGTAGTTGCCGTCCCTTACTCCTGAGCTCCATTGGGTGCCATGTGAGACAGGAGGATCCATGTCACAGCAAATCGTGTGGCGCCTTATTCCTCGTGGCCTTTCCATGCATGCTGCCTGGCATGCAGTCCCTGCAATGCTGACTTCTGGGCCAAGCAGCTGCAAGCATGCACCTTTTCCCAATGGCATCACTCTAAGGGGGCAGGAGAACAATCACTCTAAGGGGGCAGGAGAACAACATTCATTCTGCAGCCAAGGGACTATCCACTGGTGGAGAAATGGGCAGAATTTACTCTTCTATCCCCTTGAATGTATTGAATTTCTTACCTTGTAAGTGTTGCTGGCTCCTCTCAGATGGGAAGGAGTATTTGGAACCTTTAATTCAGAATTGGGCATTTTGAAAACCTGCAAGTTGTTTTTATTTTATTTTGGTTTGGTTTTTGGTTTTTAAATTATTTTGTTTTTTTGTTTTGCTTTGTTTTGTTTTATTTTGGTATTCAGAAACATGACCTATTCAATATCTTGGACATAAAAATTCTCCATTAATTTATTCACCTCTGGTCAGCCCTAGACTCAATGTTGTTATTCAGATGTGGGATAAAATAACTTAAAATATATTCCAAAATATTTGACCAATGATTTGTCTGGCAACTTACACAATTTGTACAGTCATGAGAAGAATATTTCTTTCCAACATTTCCTTCCCACTGATTTCAAATCTGATGAATCTTTTAAAGTATTGCTTCACTTTTCCTCTCAATCTCCAGTTTTAAAGAATTATATCTGAGTTGGGTGCTTCAGTATATTTGCTAGCACTTTCCTGAAATGCTTTGAAAAAAAGGAACTTCTTGTTTCCTTTGCTGAGCATGTAGTTTAGCTTGTGTTGACCCAACTGGGTTTCTATCCAAAGGATTTCCTCTGTATAACAAAACTCAGGATAAGGTATAAATGACAGGAAGCACATTGTATTTGCACTGTTGCTGAAAATGCAGTGGGCTGCAGTAAGATTAATGAATATTAAACACCTGATACGGAAAAGTAAGTGGTTTTTAAAAATTTCTTTCCACTTTAGAAAGAGGCTGTTGGGAGAACAAAAACAAAAGAAGCAATACAGGAGGCTAACTTCTTGCATTCAATGCTCTCCGTAATGTTTATGCACTAAAGAGGAGGAAAAGCTTTGGAGAGGTAAAAGTGTTCTCCTTCCCCCCAAAAAATAATAAAAAATGATTGGTTATGTGATTGCATTTACTAAGCTGTGAGGAATTTATGGGATTTTTAGCAAATCATTTATCCAGTTCATTTTTCCCCTTGAAAATCCCAAAGCAGCTGTTAGTTTTGTTTGTGATTCAAAACTGAGGAAGTTTTATATGCATAGAGTTCAGTCTATGGACTGTCTGTGACCTGGTCACTTTGGGTGTGTCTTCAAGTTTGCACTGCTTGTTCACTGAAAGATGGTAGTCAAGTCTTGTTAATAGGCAAGCCCTCATGCCCAGACCCTGCTCCCCTGTAGGAGTGCAGGATGGATGGGGGGAAACCTGAGTCCAACTGGATTTCCCCAGCAGGAATGCAAGGGAGAGGAGGCAGGGAGGAATGCAGGCAGAAAGGATGGGGGTGCCGCATTTGCTGTGATCCCCAAAACCTGTAATTTACCTCTGACAGCAACAAGTCAAAATATTCTTACAATAATGGGAGCACCCATATGACTGCTGAAAATTGTTCTCCCAGGCAAATCATAGAATCATAGAATACTAGGACTGGAAGGGATCTCGAGAGGTCATCGAGTCCAGTCCCCTGCCCTCATGGCAGGACCAAGTACTGTAACTTACTCTCCACAGATGGAGATTCCACAACCTCGCTGGGCAATTTATTCCAGTGTTTAAAGATAGTTAAGACCAAAACAGACTGTGAAGCATTTCAAAAAGATCTGACCAAACTAAGTGAGATTGGACAACAAAATGGCAAATGAAATTTAATGTTGATTGATGTAAAGTAATGCACATTGGAGAAAATAATCCCAACTACACATACAATAAGATGGGAACTAATTTAGCTACAACTACTCAAGAAAGAAATCTTGAAGTCACTGTGGATAGTTCTCTGAAAACATCCACTCCGTGTGCAGCAGCAGTCAAAAAAGCAAACTGAATATTAGGAATCATTAAAAAAGGGATAGAGAATAAGATAGAGAATATCTTATTGCCTCTATATAAATCCATGGTACGCCCACATCTTGAATACTGTGTAAAGATGTGGTCGCCTCATCTCAAAAAAGATATCTTGGCATGGGAAAAGATTCAGAAAAGGGCAACAAAAATGATGAGCGGTTTGGAACGGGTCCCATATGAAGAGAAATTTAAAAAAACGTGGACTTTTCATCTTCGAAAAGAGGAGACTAAGGGGTGATATGATAGTGGTCTATAAAATCATTACTAGTGTGAAAAAAGTGAATAAGAAAAAGTTATTTACTTGTTCACATAATGTAAGAATTAAGGGTCACCAAATGAAATTAATGTGTAGACGGTTTAAAACAAAAGGAAGATTTTCTTCATGAAGCACACAGTCAACCTATGGAACGCCTTGCCAGAGGATGTTGTAAAGACTAGGACTTTAACAGGGTTCAGAAAAGAGCTAGATAAATTCATGGAGGTTCGGTCCATCAATGGCCATTAGCTTGTTTGTCCCTAGCTTCTGTTTGTCTGGAAATGGATGACAGGAGAGGGACCACGTGAGGATTACCTGTTGTGTTCATTCCCTCTGGAGCACCTGGCATTGGCCACTATTGGCAGACAGGACACTGGGCTAGATGGACCTTTGGTCTGACGTAGTATGGCCGTTCTTATGTTTGATGACCTAGAAGTGGCAATGGAGTGATATTTTTCCTTTATTCCCCTGACAGGGTGGAGGAAAGTGGTGAAAAGCATATGCAAGAAGTGGGGCCTGATCCAACTCCCCTTAAAGTAAAGGAAAAATTCCTCTATGAATCCAAATTTACAGGAGGAGCCACTATGTGGACCACTATTCTACTGACGTCTGAGAGCTTTGCTGGCAGTCAGGTTCCACGCTTGCACGGCCCTTTGCAGGGTAAGAGCCAACGCTCCCTCTTTAATTATTGATTAAATTAGTTTAAATTACTGCACATTAGGAGTCTATAACCCAAATCAAGTGAAAAGTAGCACTCTTGATTTAAAGGGACTGGCCATGCAAGTAAACGTCCGGGGTACCTTGTAGCCGCTCGGGCTGACAGTATTTCTGGCGATCAATTTGCCCAATAGCCCAGGAGGCATTGAAAGCAGGGCGCACGCACGTCTGTGCTGTGGAACACGGGGAGGAGCAATTGAAGAGCAACAAACTCCTCCCACAAGTGACTTGCCCTACATTGCAATAGGAGACGCTCTCCAAGTCGCCTGCTGGCTTCGCCCGGACCTTCAGAGGCTGAGGTGATCGGTCCTTTCTGTCACCGCATCCTGGCTGTTCTCTGTGTTCCCACCAATGCTTTTCATTCAGGCTAACCTCCCGCGCACAGCATGAGCCGAGAGCTTGTCAGCGGCCCCCTTATTACTTTGTATTTATTTTCTCTCTGGCAAGACGGTGGGAGGGAGTCTGAGCTGCTTTGTGTTCCCCCCACACCCTCTCGCCTGCGGGTGACACTGCCCTGCAGCGAAATAAAACCGTTGGAAAGGAATTGCAGACTCAGAGGGCCTGGGAGCCCCCGAGGCATTTCAATTCTGGATTGAGCAGCAGGGTGGTTGCTCTGGAGAAGCAGTTCAGCCGAATTGCCTACAATGGGCAGCTCTGGTAAATTATTCAGTTTGAATGAATGCTCACAAATTCTTTTCTGCAGTATCCATCCTTCTCCAAGACTGGGTGTTAATAATAATTAGTCAGGTCAGTTCTTGGCTGCAACCAGAGGGGCAGGGATGGGTGCTTCTCTATGGCTAGAGGAGCTCAAATGATATCCAGAGTTTGATTTTGGCTGTATTTGCTTAAGCTTCCAGGGAGAGAGAGGACCTGAGAACCTAAGGATCATGAGGTAAAGGTGAAACTATTAGGGACTAGGGGAGAAGTAGCAACAAGGTGAAATTGAGCAGTACTTAGGAGCTATTTATAAGGCCCTGAGTTCCTCTACTGACCACAATATGGCAAGAGCCCCTAGAAGGGGACAAGACTTATTTGAGAACCCAAACCAAGAGCTAAATTTAAGGGGCCCAGAGGTGGACTGACCCTAGTGAGGACAACTGGACTGTTTGTTCATTCATTGGACTCTTTACTGCCTCCAAAAATGTTCATCTGGACTTTGTAACTTGGCCTGAGTGCCAAACCACTGAAGACCCACCGGGAATGCAGGAGGCGCCAAGGGTGAGAAAGGTATTCTGGTACCACACTTAGTGGCTCCTAGGCGGTCAAGAGGCAAGCATCCCCATTACACAGTCTTACATGTCCAATCCTGGAAATGTAGCAGGGAACTCAAAAAGGAATCTAGTTCATCCTCCTCACTGGTCAGGATTAAGTAAACCTAGACTGTCCCTAAAAGGGTTTGTCCAACTCAGGGGTCTCAAACTCACGGGCCATCCCTAGATGAAGCAAATGTGAAATCTGGACCATTAGCCCCTGCAGGCTGGGGGTGGGAAGGGGAGGGCTTTTCCATTCCCATTCCTCAAGCTCCGCCCTTTCCTGCCACCACCCCGCCCTCTGCCTCCCATGGCACCTTGTCTCCCAAGGGATGCAGTCTTAGGGATTACCGGGGCGGGGAGCTGGTGTGGGGCTGCAGGTGTAGTTGGCCTTCCTGCACTCCCTGCAGAGCATCCCTTGGGGGCAGAGGTGCGATGGTGGGGAGAGGGCAGGGTGGTGGTGGGAAGGGGAGGGGCTTGAGGGACAGGAATGGACATATAGAAAAACTGGTCTGAACCACTGTGATTGTGTATGACTGGAAAGATTTTCTGCACTCTTCATGACCCTTCCTAAATCCTACCCCAGAGTTGCTTTCATTGCAGTTTTATCTTCTTCATGCTGTTTTGTACACAATGTGCAGGCAGCCCTCATTCCAGCACTTAAAAAATGTACCCCGCCTTTTGTGAATGAATCAACTTTTAAGTTCAGGAGGAAAAACACATTGTATTAATCACTGTGAAGAATCTCTTGGGAAGCTGAAAGTTCAGGGAAGCTGTAAGAAAGTAAACTGAAAACCAGACTCTGTTAAACACAGTTTTTAACCTTCAGTGGATAACATTTTAGGTAATATAGTGGATAGTTATCTGTGGCCAGAGGCTATCTTGTATCTCAGCAGACTGCAGTGGACATACAATTCATTACTGGGAGAAGTCATTGCTAAAGATATAGAACAATGGTCTCCATGTCCCAAAGCAAAAGCTCTTTTACTGAACATAGAGCAGCTAGTTTTAAGCCAGCATGTTGGATGTATAATGAAGACATCCTCAAATGTCCTAGTATGGAAGGACCAAATGAAGATGTATAATAGGCCATGGAACCTTTTACTACTTCTAGTATGTGGCTGGTGAATGGCTTGTTCAATGCTTTAGGAACAACTTTGTGGCTTCAGAGTTGTTCCCAGAGAAAGTCTCAGCAGCAAAGCTAAGGTGTGAATGAGCATTATGGAACTTAACCTACAGGACTGTCCTTAGGATTTATGGAGCCCCACACAGTGCTATTAAACTGATACCCCTATGTCTGATAGCAGCCAGGAGAAGGAGCACTGGAAAGGTTTGGCAAGGAAAGTGCTGTTGACATGCAAAAGTCGCCTAAAGTGAAAATCGGTCTAACCTGTTTTTTATGCCACCCATTGTCAACATTTCATGGCTACATTGCTAGCACCCTGTCAACAGAAAGAGCGAAGCAATGTGGGTAAGCATCCCACAGTGCCTGGGGTTACCTTCAGTTGCTATGCATTTTGGGAATGGTGAAAAACATCCCATCAGCCACCTCTTTGCTTCCCAGCTCTCCCTTGGCTTCCAGCTTACTTTCACACCACTTGAATGGCAGTCCTTGTGGCAAACTCCAACATCTGCTATGAGAAATCATGGATCCCACAATTCTCTCCCACAGTGTATTCAGTGTGCTTAGCATATCAGGCATTGCAGCAGAGCTACTTAAGCACTTAATAGCAGAGGATGAAGACTCGGATGTGGATGACAATGGTGACAGGGACAGCACAGAATTGGCATTGTACTGAGTTGTAACAGAGCAGCCGTGCACTGTAGACTGTTGTTTTTGGTCTAGGTAAACCAGCACTGAGCAGTGGGATCACAGTGACATGCAAGAGTGGGATGAAGAGCAGTGACTACAGAACTTTTGGATGTGTAAAACAACCTTCCGGGAGCTGTGTGCTGAGCTGGCCCCTGAACTGCGGTGCAAGGACACCCGAATGAGAATTGATCTCTAGATAGAGAAGCATGTTGCCGTTGATTTGTGGGAGCTGGTGACTCCTGATTGCTACTATTCAGCTGCAAATCAGTTTGGAGTGGGGAAGTTATCCGGGCAGCTCTTATGCAAGTGTGAAGGGCAATAAATTGCATTTTGCTGAGTAGGACTGTCACTCTGAGAAATGTGGATGACATAATGGCTGGCTTTGCTGACATGGGCTTTCCAAACCTTGGTAGGGCAATCGATGGTGCACATATTCCCACTGTAGCACCAACCCCCTTTGCTTCAACTGTAAGGGGTACTTCTCCATGGTGCTTCAGGTGCTTGTGGATCACTGTGGGCATTTCACAGACATAAATGTGGCGTGTTCTGGAAAGGTGCAGGCTAGGACTTTCTTTCCAGACCAGAAAATTACAGGGTGGGGATGTGGAAATGCCTCTAGTGATCCTAGGTGACGTGGCTTACCCCTTCCAGCAGTGGCTCATGAAGCCTTTCATGGGGCACCTGGACAGCAGTAAGGAGCAGTTCAGCCACAGGCTCAGCTGATGCCGCATGGTTATTGAATGTGGCTTTGGCAGATTGAAGGGGAAATGGAGATGTCGCTATGGCAGGCTTGACATTTTGGAGGATCATATGCCCAAGGTGATGACCTCATGCCGTTGCTTACATAATTTGTGTGAGAATAAGGGTGAAGTGTTTGCCCATGCGTGGAACAATGAGACACAGCACCTGGATACACAATTTGAATATCCAGGCACTCATGCTAAGGTGGCCATCAGTATCAGGGAGGTTCTGAGGAACCACTTTGACAATGAGGGATGCTGACATTTCTGTGTGTTAGGGTTACTTCCCTGCCTCATCCAGCTGTTCATCCTGAGTGAGGCATTCCCATGAAATCCAAAGGATACTTCAGGCTTCCACAGGGGCCAGGGTGTTTGGTGTGGGATGTGTCACACAAAATAAATGCAGGAAAACCTGCATCAGATTTGTCTTTATTGATGTTTTTCAGTTAGAATTATTGGAAAACCTCACAATGGTGTTAACATCCAGCTGTTAAAGTGACAGCTGCTTTCACTGGGGCTGGAGTGTGCAGGAAAAAAAATTACTTGATTATGAAAATGAGTGTGTGGGCACTAGGGAGGGTTGTTGGATAAAGAATTTTGCATGTGCGGCCATGGAGGCTGATGTGTGGGCATGGAAGAACGGTTTCTGTTAAGAGTTCTGCATGTGTTGACAGTGAGGCCTTTGGTTGTATTCACTCTGCATCTTGATAAGATATTTAATATCTCATTTTGATCTTCCATAAGCTTTAGCATGTGTTCAGTGCTTTGTGTTCTCGCTTTGATCTCCATAGCTTTTCTTTACTCCTTTTTTCTGTTTGAATTGTTGAGTGATAAAACACATCCTTGACCAGATCCTCCCTTGTCTTCTATGTTTTTTCCTTAGTTGATGGAGTTTGTCTGCTGGTGAATGTGCCTGACTTCTCAAGGTCAGGTTTCTATCACTGATTTACTGGTAATCTTATGTCTTTTCCTGCAGCTCTTATGGATTAGCACAGAGACTGATATGGATGATAAACCTCTTGAAACTGTAACATGCTTAATATTTTGAGAACACTTTTGTTCCTGCTGGGGACAGGAGCAAAAGGATCCCAGGAGCATGCAGCTTCTAAGCTAATAACTATGCACAGGATTAAAGCTGGACACAACTAACCTGCACTGACGGGGAAACTGAGGCATGCTACCTCTTGGCAATGGTGACGAAATACCAAAGTATGCCTGGAGAGATGTTGCTAACTGCATTCTGTGGGCACTGCTACACCTCCACATCTTTTTGGACCATTGGGGGCAGGAGCTCAGAGTTTTGGGAAAGCAGCCAGAAGAGACAGCACAGGGCCTGGTGACACTGGATGGTTATGTAACCAAAGCCCAGGTGAACTTCTGACACTGTCCAACCCTCGGGCAGTAATTTAAAGGGGAAGGACTGTGACGAGGTGTGGTCACACAAGACCCCTTAGGGGTGCTTCCTGGGGTTCTGACAAGGCCACTGCAACTTGCATTCCTGCTCTCTGGGGCTTCTCACCACTCTGTCCTGCTGGGCTAACTCCCTGGTCTCCCCCAGCCAAGGCACAGAGCTGAGATCACTGCCCCTTTCCCCGCAAAGGAGTAGTACAGACACTGAAAGTCTTCAGAGCCAAGGAAAATGCAGCTTGGACCCAGCTTCCCAGGATACCACTCCTCACATGGGATCAGAACCCCAAATGGATTACTTAGGTAAGGCCCCTTTAATGATGAAAGGAGGATTGCTCACCCAGGTAACAATTATTTACACTGGGCTTGATAGTAAATAAAAGTGATTTTATTAAGTACAGACAGTAGGATTTAAGTGGCTATAAGTGAGAACAGGCAGAGCAAAGGAGATTACAAACTTAAAATAACAGAAAATGCTTAGCTAATTCTAACACTAAAACCTCAGTACAACTTATTACAAACCCACCCTAAAACTGTTCCTGTTCCACCTAAGCCTTCAAACCAGGGAGATCACCCCTCCTGGCTGCAGCCCAGGCTCAGCAGCAGCCCCTGCCAGCAGCCTAGCACCAAAATCACTGCAAGTAGAGGCTACAAGTTGCTTCCTGCTCTAGGGGCTGAGCCCAGCCCAGGCTCCCAGATCCCCTGCCTGCTGCTGCTGCGTCCTAGTGAGCAACCTACCACACTGCAGCCCTGCCTCTGGGGGTCCTCCTGTCCCTGGACTCAGGCAGCGTCCCCCCACATCAAGGCAGCAGTATGCAGAGAAGCTAACGCAGTGCTGGGTGCAGGCAGAAGAGAGAATCCTGGGGAGAGGAGAAGGAGGGTTTCTGGGCAGACTGGGCCTTGCTCCAGAGTCCTTCTAAGCCAATCATCAAGGCAAGGGTGTGGCCTTGCAATGTGCCATGGCCTGGCAGCCAGTGGATCACAGCCCGGCACCTGTCCGTGGGCCAGTGGTTGACAACCGCTGCCTCAGAAGATGCCATGAGGGCCACTACACAATGAGCCAGACAAAAGGAAATGGATTTTAAGGTTCTTAGGGTTTGCAGGTGGGAGGTCACATCTGTTTACCTGTTTACATGGCTGCAGGACAGCAAAGTGAGATTGCATTGTGGGAAACATGCTGGAGGTCAATAAATTTGACAAATAACCTACTGTAGAGTACACACTACATGGCTGTTGACAATAAAGGGAGAGGGCGAGATAAAAGTCTTGTGCGGGGGTGGACATTTTTTTGTCGACGAAACTGGGTGTTTGTCGTGACTTTTGTTGCATCGCAATGTGGATGCTCTCCAGGGTTTGTCGCCAAAAAGGTGTAAACAAGACCTAAGTTAATTAGATCTCCACCGGGAGAAGCAGGGCTACAGAACAGGGATAGGAAGAGGAAGGTGGTGGACATTAAGACTCAGTGGTGCCCCCCCCCAATTTTGGGTGCCCTATGCAGCTACATATGGGTATAACTCTCTTAACTGACTATCCCATTAAAACTGGAGCAGTGAATAGGTATTTGAAATGCTGTCCTCTAAAATGCATCCCTCGTGCGCACCCCCCCAGCAATTCTAAACCATTCACAAGTTCCTGTTAAACGGAGTTAATTTTTTAACATCAAATTGGTTCACATACCTACAATGTCAAATCTTCTCCATCTATGTCAAGCACTGAGACTCTGCTCTGCAGCATGGGGGATCTGCAGGTGTTAGTTACTGATAGCAGATTCAGTGCCATACTGTGGAGAATCAAATTTGCACATTTTCCCAGTGTTATATTCACTTAATGAGAGAAGAGGAAACTGCTAAAAAGTTTTCTCAGCAAAGATGCTGACTGGTTTTCAGATTTTAAAACAACCGATTTCATTAGTCTCCTCATGTCCTGTGAATGTCTCAGAAGGACTAGCTTTCCCTAGAATTACTGAACTGTTAATGAAAGAAGTAGTGTCGTCCCCCCCCATAGTGTCTGATTACATCAGTGACATGTTACATGAAACCACAAATTATGTACTAGTCCAAATTGCTTAGTGTTTTGTTTGCTATCTCTCTTTCTGACCGGTTTTAGTAGAAATAGCCACGGCACCACAGTTTTGCTTATAGGCTCCGTGTTTCTTTGTGAAAGTTGTCTCATTGGCATGCCTGTGAAATTTGCACCATAGTTTAGAATTATTTCATAGGTTATGCTTTCATTTCTAGACAGCTGAATGCATCCCAGATAGGTCTGTTGGTAAACAGCTTCAAAGCAGCTCCGTTGTGAGAAAAATAAATCAAGGCAAGATAATGATTTCTTTGTGTGGAAGATCATGCATCACTAAGCATGATTCATGACAAGACGTATAGTGCTGGCAAATGAAGTATGCTTTCGTTACCCCTTCTTACAGAGATGAACTTATTCCTTAACCTTTATGCTAGCTTGCTAACGAGATAAGCATTTACTTATTTTGTCTTTGTTCTTTCTTTTGCTTCTTGATGGCTTATATCTCCTATTTAACATTTCCAGATTTTGCTTCCATTTAAAATATACAGTGAGTAAATACATAGGCCAAGTAGCATTCATAAAACCCAGTTAAAGATAGAAGATCTTGAAAGACGATATTATGTTACAGGGAAATAGATTTTGCTTCCGTGCACATGAAGGAAATGTGCAAATAAGATGATCAGTTTAAGAGCCATGGCTCACTTATAATTGCAACAGGACAAACGTCCAGGTATCTTTCCATGCCCCACTTTCTCTGGTCTAATAAAATTCTTCCACAGCTTCAGTTTACACATTGAGATTTCTTATCTAAAATGTTCCATCCCATACTTACTCTTCCTGTTGACAGGCAGAGTTCAGGGATTTCTTGTTGATAGTAAACATTCTGTTGACAGCAAAACTGCAGTGTTTCTGAGGTGCTAGTTATGTGCAGCCCATCCTCTTCCCTATCACTGGTTATGCTTTCTTTGTGATCTCTTATGCATATTCCCATTCGAGGGGTATGAGTGTGTATGTATGTGTGCAGAATGATAGGGTTCATATAACAGTATTTGGAAGGGTAGATAACAAGTTAAAGGCCAGTACTTGAGTGAGCTGGCAGAACATCACTGGAAGCAATATGTACCTTTGAGAATAAAGGCTGGAGATAGTGTAGAGATTTTGGGTTATCAGAAAAGGTGTCACCTTTAGCTATTGCTGCTATTCCTCTAGCACAATCAGCAGATCCCTTTAGCGGCTGAGTAAGTATTCCATCAGCTATAGCCTGGTGGGATAGTTTGCCTTTGTTATATTCACTGCCATATTATATTCTGCTTCGCATTAGATTCGGCAGTAATGCAAGTAACCTACAGGCCTGTATCCTGTAAGACATTAGCTTCAGCAAGTTAGTATAAATCTTGAGACCTATAATCCCTAAACAAATAAGATGTGTACAGGCTAACAGCCCAAAGAAAAGCCCTGAGTTTTGGGGAGCAGAAAAATAGAGATTAAATACATCTGTAGAGATAATGGGTTTGAGACAGAAACTATTTTGTGTGGACTACAGGGGGTGGAGTTACGGAATAAGTAATAATCATCATAATACCTCGTGAGGCTGACTAAGTGGAAGATTATGATGTCAAGGGTAACCTATGGCCAATTTTGTGTGGTAACCAATCAAAAAGGTACCAATAAGGGCCCTTGAAGAGTCCTGTCACTAATCCATATTTCTGTTTTACTACAAAGTATCCTGCTTTGATCAGAAACCAAGCAATTTCCACAATTTCCCTACGATTGTAGTTAAAAGTCATTGTTAGCTCATAAAGAGACCCACTTCATAGAAATAATTGAGGTACCGCATGTACATTGCTCCTTTTTGAAATTCTAAATTCCTCTGTCATGGGATTGTGCTGCAATTCAGGGAGGGTTCCTCCCAAGCTTGCCAGTTCCCAGCTTCTTGAACTCTCTCCTCTTGGTTTTAGACCCACAGTCGTCCTCCTTGGGGCTGTGCTGTGACACAGGAAGGCTTCTGAAGCCCATCAGTCTCCCTTATGGTTTTGATTCCCGTCCCAGAGAGATTCACTCCTGACTCAGGACTTCTCTGAAGTTCTCCCCTCCAGACAGTTTGTCCTGTCTCATTTTGGGAATCATGTAACAGCTGGGCATCAGCTAGTTAAGGAGGTATCAACAGCTGGCTCTGTTCTTCAGTTAGTCTGCTGCTCCCTCAAACACTGTTTCCTTAAAGAGGTCATGCCGTGTAACAGAAGTTGCCAGACCTCACTACTTCTTAAAGGGGGCAGACCCTCCTGTTACAGCTTACCACTTCCAATAGACTCCAATACGACAGTGATACATGTATTACAGTTTGGGAAACGTAGCAACTTATCATTTTACTTATGAAACCCCATTAAATTTGTACAACCAACCTCATTGCCAATGCACAGCTGGAACAAAATTTTAAGTGGTGTCACCGGGGTGTAATACAAAACTAGTTTTAATTGGTTGCCAACTTCATCTCTTTTGTTCTGAAGTATTTATACCTGTAGAAGATTCTTTACTAACATGGCACTTAACACGAAACCCCTTAAAAACACGAGAGGAGTGCAAAGCTGTCAACAGACTGTTTTGTTTTTCTGAAACCAAATGAGGCTAGCAGCAACATCATCTGTACACATAATGCAGCAATGGAACGTGTTTTTTGTGCATCATGTTTTGCTGTTACCCTAACAGATGTAATGCTGAGAACACTTTGCTCTGACAGCATTTATTAATGTTGCTTAAATTTTATTGAAAAACATATATAAGGCTTTTGGGGAAATTGGTGTATTTGCTATCATAAATATTTTACTTAGAAACATGTAGTAGCTAGTAAATGTGATTGTGAAAGTTATGAAATGATTCCTGCATGCTTATTGTTTACTAATGATGGAAAATTAATATCTCACAATTGTGTAGTATCTGTCATTAGGGGAGCTCAAAGTACTTTACACATACTAATTATTTAGGGTAGGTGGGTGAATAGTAGTAATCTTCAAGTCTTTAATTGTCACAGAACAGGTCAGCATTAATGTACTCTTTAATTTAGAGATGTGACCGTGTACCTGTGTACATGGTAACTGATGAGCCTGTATTAGAGGCAGCAGTGCAGAGACGAAGGGGGAGCCGGTTCATGCGGGGAGCTGGCTTTTAAGCTGGCTCCATGTGCCTACCAGCTCCTGGCACATCACCTGCCCTCCCTCCCTTTGCGCTGCTGCCTCTGATACAGTGGGGGGAGGGGCAGGTGAGTGCCCGTGCTCCCTGAGGGCACTAGCTCTCCCTGTGTAAACATATAACTGCTGAAATTTTGAGTAACTTGACTTAAAAATTGCTGAATAGCTGATGTCCTCTTTCAAAAATAGGACAAAGACTTAGAGCAAGCTATTCCAAACTTTTCCTGAGTTCCAGTTAAATGTTGTTAATTTTTTAACATTAAATTGCTTCAGATAACTAAAATGCCAAATCTTCCCCATATATATCAAGCATTTGAGAATTTCCTGGAGATTAGGGATCTGTAAGTGTAGTCCTCAAACTTTCCCCAAAAGTTTTTTTTTGACTGTGACCAAATAAAGAAAATTGTCCCCAGAGTAGAAATATTCAGAAAGTGAAATTAATAATTGAAAATAGATTGTTATCATGGAAATAATTTTCCATGCTTTTAAAAATTATACATAGTAGTTTTTTTGTGCTAATAAGGGTCTGTACACATTTTTGGTGAAACTGTATTTTGGGCAAATCATTTACTTCATTTTAAGGTCAGGCTGCTTTTAAATCCCCATTTCTATCTCTATAACTCGATATGGAAAGTAGTCATAAATTGCACTGTATAACATTAAGCATAAAAAGGTTAATGAAGTCCCATTGGATTATAAATAGTGGTGGTTAGAAGACCTTCAAAAGTTTGTGGCTTTGCCATGTTTGAGTTATGGGCATGATCTTTCACTAGAAGGATGCACATAAATATCTATAATCACTTTGTATACAGTTATGTATCCTCCATTATGCCTGTAATGTACTTAGCAGTAAAAACATGGGAATATAAATGAAAGCACAGTTCAGTAAACAATACATTAGACATTTTTGTTGCAGTGGTTTGTTCAAGAAAAAGAAACCTTACAATAGCACCTTCCTGCATTCTTGTGTGGGCAGGCCCACGGGCGAGGGACAAGGGAGGGAGCAAAGGGGCAGTTGCCCTGGGGCCCAGGGATTCCAAACCTCCTGGCCGCTGGTGCTGCTGCTGTGGCAGTGTTGGCAGCTGGAGCCCCATGCCCTTTAAATCCCAGTTGGAGCACCACACTGCATGCTCTGTGCAGCTCTGAGGCCTGGAGGAGGGCCATTGTGGAGGACTGGCTGGCTGGCTCCACCCCTTCCATCCAAAATCCCACCCCTTCCAAGAGTGCAGGGCCAGGGCCCACCCACCTTGCCCAGGGGCCCACGGAGGCTGTTGGATGTCCTATGTGTGGCTTCACCAGCATGAGATGCATAGTCCAATAGGATGCATACCAGTAAATTAAAAACAGATGAGGCTGTTGATGGCTGCTTAATATTGATGACTACAGCATCATCCATTGATAATTTACCAGTTTCATCATTTCCAGCTCTTGTCTTATTGATGTTTAGGTATGTTGTCGAGGGTACCAAAGCCTGTCCATTCTTTGACTTCAGCACTTCAGATTTCATTCCTTTGATGTGGTATAGAGTGGAACAGTTACAATCTATAACAAAAGATAAATAGACAGAAAAGAGACAGCTATGGCAATACAGTAATTATGTTCCTAGTCTGAAGAATGGGAAATTGTTGGTGTAGTGGTAAAATCTATATCTTTCAGCTGCCCATCATAGTTACAGGACACTCTGTGAGTTGAATGAGTTCATATTCAAGCTCAATCTCTTTGCTTCATGCTGACATCCAATATGCACTAACCTGGCGCTGGTTAAACTGTCAGGCTGGCTTTGTGGTGAAACTGAGGATGACATAACATTTCACTGAAAACAGAGAAACAAACGTGTTCAACATCCATGCTGTCTTTGTGATTCTTGTCAGCACTGCATGAAATGTCACCCAATATCATTCAAACAAAGCACTGTTGCGGTAGCTAGCAATACTAACCAAGACCACTGAAGAGTGCAATGCATGGACTTCAATACCAAATACATAATACTTTTTATTGTGTGTGTATCTTAAAGACATCAGTCCTGGATCTAAATTATTTCACTCGGAAAGAGACTTTGAATTAGGGAGGGATGGAGATGGGGAAGAATTAACTTCACTTATGCATAAATAGCATCTTGAAAGAATTGCATCACAGCTAACAGCCCAGTATTTCTGCCAGAGCTAGTTAAGCACTGCAATTAAGACTGTATGTACCAGCACTATCTGTTGACTCTTGCAAATACAGGAGGCCCCCGACTTGCGACGTGATTGGTTCCAGGGGAAGCGTCGCAAGTTGGGGGCGTCATAACTCAAACCCTCATTTACGCCGTGCGCCGTTGTAAATGCGGGACAAGGACGTAAGTCGGGGGTTTCCGGCCCCTTCCGCACTTACAGAAATGGTTGTAAGTGTGGGGGGTCGGAACTCAGGTGGTCGCAAGTCAGGGGCCTCCTGTATTACCTTCATGATAGCCATTCCAAACCCTTAATGGTAAAAGCCTTTATCCCCCACCACATAGTAATGTACTCATTCTCTCTGTTTTGCTCAGTAATGCTGCACCTTGCACATCAGGTCACTCTCAGTGCAGGGCTATGCTGAAATGACTCTCTTGCTCTTTCTCTTCCAATTCTGTTCCACAGGGAAGCCCTTTTACCACAGACGAGGAAGGGGAGGAGGAGACAGGTGAGGGTAATTCAGAACAGTTCTCCCACTAGTAATCATTTCAATAACAGGAAGAGATGAAGGAAGCTTTTTGCAGCCAGAGCCTATGCTTAAGTTTTGTTGTGGGTTTGCTCATTGCTGTTGAGAGGGCTGGTTTTACTTTTAATGACTCATGTAGTTGTGACCACTAGAAAGTTTGAGTTTTAGGGATCCCCTAAGCTGAACAGGACCTTTGAATACTTAAAAAGCTTGCAGTTCATGTCGTTGGCTTTTGTTAAGGAGCTTCATTTTTTTATAGTTATACACGACTGCAACTTTTTTGTTATGCCAGTGAGATGTAGATGAAATGATGCAAAAGACGGAAATTATTCTTGAGATTGTATTCCCAGTCCTCTTGTGATTCCTCCCAATTCGAAAGTTTGGAATGAATTTACTCATGAGTAGAAGAAAAAAATCACTTTTCACTTATGAGTGCATAGACTAAAATACTGCAAAGTGGATCCCATTGTTTGGCAAATATATAAAAGCATGAACAGAAATATACTGCCACTGCCTGTTCACAAGAGCCATTATGATGTTGTTCTCAAATTTTGGTTAAAATCTCCAGTGTCTGAGGATTTGTTTTAATGTAGCCACCTGAGGAGTTATTTAAATGCACTTCCTCCTGTAATGCCATCTGTCGAAGACTCTACGTCATTTGTAGAATGAAAATGAAATTTAATAAGTCCTTCTGCACTTACTATATCCCCTCTAGTAGAAATGATGGTGAGCATTATAATTTTCATGCACTGAATGATGGTTTTGTGCCAGGCCTAATGCAATTTTGAGTTACAGTATGTCAGCACATTAAGGCAGATCAGTCTCTTCAGAATTCGGACTGTGTTTCTTTCTTAGTTCCTGTTGTGAATACTCTCAGCTGTTTTCATCATAATGCTGTATGACTTTTACAGCTTAAAAAGCTGAAGCATGAGCTGCCACTGTCTACAATGTGCTATTGTCTAGGTTTGAGGAAAGATACAGTTTTGTGCCATCAGGGGCAGCCCTAGACTAGCTGCCAGCAACTGGCGCCCTAGGCGAACCATGCAATCGGCACCCCCCCGCCAAGGGCAGATCTAGGCTGAGGTTTTTGGTAAACTGGGAAACATTTTACCCCTATTTTGTCCAGGGGAAGCCGGCCGGCGCTTGCCTTCTCCGGAGCCGACTCCCACTCCCATGGCAGGGGAAGCTGGCCGGCGCTTGCCTTCTCCGGGGCCGACCCCCCCTCCCGCGACAGGGGAAGCCAGCGTGTGGCTTCTCCAGAGCTGACCCCCCCTCCCGCGGCAGGGGAAGCCAGCGTGTGGCTTCTCCGGGGCCGACCCCCCCTCCCGCGGCAGGGGAAGCCAGCCCGTGGCTTCTCCGGGGCTGACCCCCCCTTCCCGCGGCACGGGAAGCTGGCGCTTGCCTTCTCCAGGGCCGACCGCCCCCCCCCCCCCCCGTGGTGCAGGGAAACCCCCTGTGTGCCCCTCTCCCAGGACTGACCCCCCTCTGGCGGCTCAGGGAAGCCGTGCTCCTCAGGTGCTCCTCAGGTAAGGCTACCGGAAGGGGAGGGGGAAGGGGAAGGGGAAATGGAATTTGGCACCCCATGTAACTTGGCGCCCTAGGCGGCTGCCTAGTTTGCCTATAGGCACGGGCCGCCCCTGTGTGCCATGAGTCAGCCCTCACATTGTAATCATCTAAAGCAGGGGTCTCAAACTCCCAGCCCACTGGCCATCCCCAGCTGGAGTGATTGTGTAATCTGGCCTGATACTCTGAGTGGGCTGGGGAAAGTTGTCTGTTACTGGCCTGCAAGCCCCACCCATTCCCACCATCTCCACACCCTCTCCACCCAGTACTTGAGGCTTTGGGTATCACTGTGGGGGAGCCGTGTGGCAGCAGTGGTCGCACCTCCCTCCCCACTCCCTGTAGTGGCAGGAGCTGCAGGGAAGCGGGGTGAGTGAACTCACCCAGTGTGCTCCACTCCCTTGTGGCTCCTGAGGCTGCAGGGAGAATGGGGGAGGGGGCAGCTACTGCTGCCATGCAGCACCAGACCCCTCCCCCTCAGTGATCCTCAAAGTTGCATCCTTGGGATGGGGTGCCAGGGGGGAAGAGGGCAGAGTGATGGTGGGAAGGGGCAGGGCAGGGTGTTTGTCTATAGAAATGCATTACTACAATTTTTATTTGAACAAGTAACATTTTTTACACTAGTGAAAACAGTGTTTTAGAGGAGAACTTGGAGAGGTTCACTTTATAATCTTCTTCTAAAGTCTACTGTCGGCATGCTCAGCCCATAGTCCATGGAACTCACTCTAAGAAAAGAGCCGTGTTGCTGTTACAGTTGCAGTCCTCAACTAATCAGTATGCTTCTATTTCCTAACTGGTGCTTCCACAGATCTTGCTATGCCATGGCTTCACCTATGGATGAATACAGTGTCTGAATAAATACTAACAAGCTGTGTTAAGATCAAACATGTGTTTTTCTACGATGTTGACTAAGCACTCCTTAAATGATTCAGTAGTGCAAATCCTGAGGTGGATAGTCAGTGACTGTAGAGCAGTGTACTTTCCTGAATGGATACGATTTACAGTAAGCCTGATCTCACTTAGGAACTTTTATTCATTCATTGTTTTGGTTCCTTGAGTACTGTGGAAAAGGTTCAATGTTTTCAACCAGATTGCAGGTTGACGTTACTTTTTAATAACTACTCTCAATCTAAAAAAAATATATTTAACAGTTGCACTTTAACATGGTGCTTGGAGTTTTGCATGGACAAAAGACGCCATCCATCCAATCTGTATTTGCACCTGCTAAGCATGTAGCTAGGTATTTAATTGGCTCATGTCTGCTCCAGATGCTAAGTTGGTATGCAGCACCAATATAATCAGTGGAGTTATACCTATAACTTGGGATCTGGCCTGCTGTGTGTAAATGTGAGGTTAGCATGGAGATAAGCAATTGGAGTTGCAATTTTAGGCATGGAAGTTTGGAGGCCGTAGCTGGAAAGTTGGTAAATGTAAGATAAATAGGGCTCATGGGTGGCACATGAACCCCACCTTTGGAGAGACCTGGTGGGGCTTGCATGAGAGACTGAGAACACAGGAGTGACAGGCTCCTTGTTCTCCATTTCCGTGCCTAGCTCCAGCAAGAGCGCAGCAACTCTGAGGTACACTGCAGCAGAGGATGTCATGTTCTGAGCATGCCAGGTGTGGACAGAATCTTTAAGAAATTTCACTTAAAAGATCTAGCACAGGGGTAAGCAATAAGTGGCCTGCGGGGCAGAAGCAGTTTGCTAGGTTTAGTCCCTGGCAGACCGCTGGGTGCTTTATTTACCTGAGCATCTGCAGGTATAGCCACTTGCAACTCCTGTTGGCTGCGGATCACTGTTCCCGCGGATCACTGTTCCCACTGTTCACTGTGGGAAGTGTTGCAATCTGGGACGTTGCTTCTTGCAGTTCCCATTGTCTGGAAATGACGTGTGGGTCCATGGCGTGTGGGTGCTGCAAGTAGGGTTGCCAGGTGTCCGATTTTGAACCGGACAGTCCAGTATTTGAGCTTTCTGTTCGGGAAACAAAATGAGAAAATATAAATGTCCAGTATTTTCTAAATAAGATGTAATGTCGATTGTGATGTAATGTCAAGTGTGTCCGGTATTTTTGTTGAAACCATCTGGCAACCCTAGCTGCAAGTGGCCGTACCTGCAGACATGCAGGTAAATAAAGTGCCGGTGGCCATCCAGAGGCTAACCCTGGCGAACCGTCTCCAGCTTATAGCCCACCCCGATCTAGCACACGAATGGCTTTTTCATAGGTTCAGATATCTGCTAATAGGTCTGCAGGCTTTTTCACTTTCAAGTTAACTATATCAAAGGGGGACAAGAACATGCGCTACAGCATGGGGTTGCTAGAACATTTCAAAGGAAAGCTCAACATACTCTCTGAAGATGTGTAAAACATTAGATTTTTTCCTTTGCCTCATTTTCAGAAACAGCTGAATCATTTGGGTTGAATTTTCACAAACATTCATCTTGAGGTAGATTTTGTCATGGAAATTATCAGTTTGAACAGATGAAAGTTCAGTAAAGTTATAAGGATCTTATAATAGGGAGTGTTGAACAACCTTAGTATAATAATCTCCTATAATAATCTCCAAAGGGTTATGACTTTCCTGTATCTCCATGCATACCCTGGCTTTCCTGGGGTGCTTGTTGGTGTTGCAAGCCTTCAAGTCATATTAGCAGCCAAGCTACTGCATGTTTTTGTGCTATATATTTAAGTCCAATGGGATCAAGAAGGGTAAACCATCTATTTAATAGTTTTGCTATTTTTGTATATTATGGTGTCTCTGGCAGAACAGTTATAATGCTTCCGTAGGGAGTCAGGGCACAACCCCTCTGCACTGTTTGGTGCATTACACATTTTTGCTATGCCATGTACAAACAAAATCCAGCAGGAAGAAAATCTTCGCAAGTTATGAAGGGCAAACGAAAAGAGGAATAACCTTGATTAGTGAACCTCGCTTGTATTACTAGAGATCAAAGGGGACAAAACTGTCTCTAGCACTGTTTGCAAAATAAGCAGATGATACAGCAGCTGGGTCTCTCTGACCGTTTAAAAAGAAAATCAGAACAGAATCCCTTGTTGCATTGTTATTAATTCTTGCTGGAAGTAGACATGTTCAGGCATTGCGTACTTGATTTTTCAAAATGCCATTCTGGGACTAGTGGGTCAAAGGCTCAAAAGTGACTTTAGGCCCAGATTTTGAAGGATATTTAGGCATTGCTGTGCTCAGTATTGAAAATGTCTACTTGATTTAGGAGCTTAAACATTTTCAAAAGTGATTTTGGCACTTAGAAGCTTGAATCTTATTTGCAGTTGATGGTATTTAGGCACCTAATGCCTCAATCAGTTTTGAAAACAATATTTAGGCTCCTAAATCAGGTAGACAGTGATATATTGTGCTCAACAATGCCTAAATACCTTTCAGAAATCTGGGTCTTCGACATTTAGGAACTTCAGTCTTTTTGAAAGTCAATTGGATTTAGGCAACGAAGGGCCAGATTTTCTAAGGTATTTAGGCATCTAGTGACTTAAGCTCCTGTTTTGCTTAGGTTCTTTAAAATTCTACTCTACATGAATAATTTGTCATATCTTAATGTTGCCTGCTTTATTGGCTAATGTTGGCAAATTTTAAAGTACTTAAATATGTTAAATTAGTCTAATTTATTCTATATGTTAGACATCTTTGATGTAATATATATTTTAGAGCCATATATGGCAATAAATGAAATACAAAGCAGTCACACTCTTTCTGCATGGTTAGGATATTTATATACCAGATCCACTACTGGCCACTTCTTAATATTATTGCACCTGACACTGAATAGTAAATTGCTACTTCTTAACATCTTCATAGCAACACAAGGGAAGTATATTTCCGAACACACTGAAGTTACCCAGATTTCTGTACCCATTTCACAGGTAGGGAAACTGAAGGTAAACCAAGTCATGGCCAGTGTTCCCTCTAAGATTTTCCATCCATAAGCGGAGTGAGTTTTGTCTTGTGTGCCAATATTGAGGTCATGGGCACTTTTTTGGATGTGTGCCACCGTGGCACCCAGCAGTGGCACCACTCTTCGAGACTCTTCCAGCACCCAGGGAGAGGGGGGATTGGGCAGTGATGTGGGAAGCCAGAGGGGGGAAGCTGGCAGGGGGCTGAAGGGGACAGAGGCCTCTGAGAGCCAGAGGGCAGTGGGGGAGGGGAAGGGGTACAGGAAGGGGGAACAGGGATGCAGGGGGCTCCAGCCCCAGGAGCAACCCCCCTCCCCACAGCCCCGGCTCCAGGTCTGGCAGAGCAGCCCTGGCTGCTGCTCCAGCCTAGAGGGAACTTGGTATGTAACCAAGTCAGTGACAGAAAACATTTATAAGGGTTAGTCCCTGATAATGAGCTATTGGGGGATACCTTTAAGTAAACACAAAGCACATCTGCCTTTCAGTCACAAGCACCCGCTTTCTTGTGGTTCATTCTGGTTTTGCAGGTTGGTGAGGAGGAAGTAAAATATTCAGAGCACATCGCTGTGACACTGTCCCTTACCAATCCTCATTTGTTGAGGGACGGCTTCCTGCTTCTCCCACTTCCAGAACTTTATAATCTCCTATTCAATTCAGTATATTCATAGAATAAGCATACCAATAATAGGCCTATGTACATTATTATAGAACAACTAATTTTGTTACATTTTTTTTTTTTAAAAAACTTTTAAATCTTCAAACTGTTTTCCTCATTTTTTGGGATAAATTACTGGCATAGTACTAGTTTTCAGCTACTAAATGTAGCAATTTCCTCAAAATATACCAGAGATCAGATAGATCTCTACAATAAAAAGCACATTCCATTACAGACAACTTACCTGGGGTTCAGTCATAGGCGTGCGCAGGGGGCGTGCCCAGGCATACCCTAATGTCTCAAAAAAAAAGTGGCTTTGCGTTTTAATTTAATCACATGATACGCTCTTTTAAGTAAAGTTTAGTTGTTAATTTAAAAAAAATTAAGTTTAATTAAGTTTTAGTTTCTTTACTTTGTTGATGAATAAAAATAATGTCCTTTATGATTGAGTATTCAATAAATGTTCACCTTTAAAAAAAAAATTCCCTGGGTGCCCACCCAAATGAAATGTGCTGCGCACGCCTATGGGTGCAGTACGGGGTGAGGTTGGCCAAAGGACTAGTGTGGAAGTGGATGCAGGAGGCTGCAGATCCTTGGGGGTGCTCAGGCAGGCTCTGGATGTGCTGGCTGCACATGCCGTATGTGACCAACAGGTTGAGCTGGGCTGCCTCCCTGCCAAGCTCCTCAGGGCCCTGCCGGCTTTCGGCCTTATTCTCCTTGCTCAGCGCTGCAGCCCCTGCCCGATCTGCTGGCCAACCCCTCACCACCACCACCACCTCAACTGTCCTTGCACTGCCTGGTGCCTTCTGCCTGGGGGTTGGGGAGAACACAACTCCTCCACCAGCTGCTCCACCCTCCACACCTCAGTCCCACACCCCCAATCCAGGAGCAGCGCACCCCCAACCGCAGCTCCAGCTCTGACAGCTGCCACGCAGCCTGCTCTGGGAGCAGCCGGGCAGCCACCATATGGCCCTGGCCCCAGCTGCAGCTGGCTGCTCTCGGGGTGGGCCATGTAGAGGGTGGTTGTAGAGGCTGCAGTGCAGTTGTTCCTGGTCCCAGGGCCGCCCTGGCCCCAGGAGCAGTCCTGACCCCCACCACGTGGTCCCAGCTGGCCCCGGCCCGCCAGCGATGCATGCTCGCTGGGGCCACTGGAGCAGCTGTGGGCTGCCTGCAATGCATACTCCGGCTCTGGCCCTGCCTGGGCCAGCCGCAGCGTGTGCTCTGGCTCTGGCCCTGGCTAGGGCCGCTGAAGCAGCTGCTGCCTGCAGCTCCAACCCTGGGAAGGGCTGAAGTTAGGGCCTAGGCCGCGTGGTGGCTGACCTGCTACTCCTGGGGCAGGGCAGCCGCCTGCCATAAGGCCCCACCCTGGAGCAGCTGAGCCACCACTGCATGGCTCTGCTGCGGAGGTGGGTGGGTCTCAAACTCTTGGTGTGTGTCCCGGGAACCCTGGTCATGGCTAGATTGCTACGTGGACCACATACCTGTGCCGGGAGTAAGGGGGAATATGAATCTCCTTCTCCTCCTGAGTCAGCTATCCAGACCTTGGGTCTGGGTGTTCAGAAATAAGCCCATGCACATGGACAGAGGTTAGGGAATGGGCAGAGAACCTGTTTGCACCAGAGGGGAAATGTGGTGGTGGGTGAAGAACTAGTAACTTCCTTCTGCTGTAGGCTAGCAGCAAATTGCTCAGAGCAGGAAAGTAAGGGGAAGGCCAGGAAGGAATAGTGCCTCGTAGGATTGTGTCTGAGACACTGTGCCTCTTGGTGAGGTGCAGCTTCTATTCATCGCTGTGCCTAAAGACAAATATGGCCCATGTTCACAAAAGCGTTTTGAGCCAAACTCCATTGAAGTCAATAGAGAGGCTGTCTGAGAGCTTGCCCCTCTCTGCATCAACAGGATTGACTCTTGTTAGGAGTGTGTAAATTGTGCCACTCAAAGATGTGAAGACTATAGGCAATTCTTGTGCAAGCTAAACTTGCAGCATAAGTTGTGGTGTATTCTAAGAATGTATCAGATGCGCTGTTAATCCTATGAAAAAGCCTTGTGAGGATGCTGTGTACTATATGGAAAACAGCTTTCTGAGATTTTACTGCATGGTACTATGCCAGCTTAGCAGAACTTGCTTGCTTGTTGCCTGAGAAATGCCTGTATTAGATGGTTATGATATGAGAGCAGATTGGACCATGCTGAAATTGCTTTTGGCTTGATGCTGTGAAAATGCTTTGCAGCTCCTTCTGCTCAGCTTAAAATGCTCTGTGCACACCATTGAACTTGCATAGTCTACTTGCACCAGCTTTTATTGTACAGTGCTGGTCTTTTCCAGTCACATCCCCATTCCATGAAGCCACACCCTTTACAGCCTGTAGACCTACTTCAGCCCTGGTACAAATCATCTCTCACTTTTTTGTAGTTTGTATGCCTCTTTTGAGACAGCCCTTCAGCTCGTGTGAATCAGTGGTTCCCTTACACTAGTGGATGATTTGGCCCAATGTTTGTCAGTTACTTAATTCATTGTGCTGTTTAACTATGACGTTTTGTGAACAGTTACAAGCTCTACAGTAATAAGAGGAAAACAGGATCTGGAAAATATATTTTGATGTGCTAGATCTCAGTCCTATAGAATTAATCAGTTTAGGCTTGCCAAGAGTAATAGGACATGAAGATAAATTTGGGGAACAAATTAAAAACAATAAATTGCATCAGCGTACAGAAAAACAGGAGCTCTCACACTACAAGCATTATTCACAAGAGCAACACAATTCATTAGTATTTGAGCTGTTCGTCTCATGACGGTTGATGCCTTCTGCTCTGCCATGCCCTTCACTGGGCAGCTCTGCAAACACATCTAAGGACTGGATTCTGTTGCTATTGAGTTCATTAGCAGTGTGCTTGGTACCTGGGCCCGTGCTGTGCTTGTTTTGGCTGCTTCTACCTCTACAAGCTGGAGCCTCTGTCTAGCTTTTCTGCAGTTTTCTCTCGAGGTCACAGTGGTGCAGTTCTGATATCAGGGAAGCCAGTCCCAGTTTAAATTTGCTGTAAAAGTGACTTCCATTGATACGGAATAAAATTCCCCCTTCTCTTAATTTTTTATGACAAATCTTTTATACTCTGGCTCTTTTTAAACTATTCATTAAAGGCATAAAATTGCATTTATATAGACATCTTGTCAAAATATGAATCCTGAAACATATGCTCCCAGGTGGATTGTAGGTATTTATGTAATAGGTATTCAGCTGGGATTTAGGTGTGCACTGAAAATCAAAAATATTGGCACTGACCATCGTAGGTTATTCTGTCAGCGTTCACATATCATGGGGTGAGAAATATAGTTGGTTTGGATATTCATGGAATAATGTCCTCTGTGTCATGTCAGTATGGAATTATTCCTATTTGTTTTTCCTATGGCCTAAAGTGTGGATTTACCACATGACATGAGTAAGGAACTAGGAGGAAACCAGAGACCATATTACAACTTTTCTCTACTGGTCTGTTTCTCTTTGGGAGTCTAGAGAAGGCAGCCTGGACTCTTTAAGCCGATGATGTCAAAGCTCTGTAGGCAAAGATCTACAGAAGGGCTTTTCATCTTGTTCTTGGTTCCGTGGAGTGGCAGCTGCTGGTCCAACTGAGGCAATGGGAAAGGTGAGAGGCTAGTTGTTCCACTGGGTGGGTGTCGTGTGGTTTGATTTTTAGATCCAAGGGAAACCAGGACACTCCAGAGAGACTTAATCACTTTCTTATTCATTGCAAGCATTAAGCAGTTAATACAGTTGTATAAATTTTACAAGCCTTAAAAACAATTACTATACAATTTAAACCTTCAATACCAGACATTCTAAAGCAATCAGTACAACACAAACAATGCAAAAGCAATTAATAGAAGATTATTATAATACAATAATTAAGCCTAGTTCACTTATACTTCACCCGTATGCTACCTACATTATCAGGCAGGAGGTTGTGGTTCCTTTGATTCCCACGTGTCGGAACGCCATGCACTGGGGTTGCTGGTGTGAAGGGTCTATTATGCCTAGTTATAACGAGCAGGACCTGTGGGTCAACCCTGCTTACTCCCTCCCATTGATTTTTCTTACTAAGCCATTTTAAAGCAAAGCGAGAGTTGGTCGTTTTACCAATTGATTACGTATTATGTAAGATACCTATTATGCCCATATTTGGGGTACATCCTGCTACTCAGGATGTTGCAAAACTATGTGCTTGGTTAGCAGTTTTATGGCTGTATCTGGAATTTTTTTTTACTTATCAGAGATAAAATGTTCTGGTACCAGGTTGCTCCGGGTCGTCTTGGCGTGGTCTTGCTGTACCATGCTAAATTTGCACAATTGTGCAAAACATTCCTGCCTTTCAAAGCTCCCCTCCCACCTTGTCTGCGTGCTTCTGTGCACCAGACTTCAGACAGGCCTAGGTTTGCTTTGTTAAAGATCAGTACGTTGGACAATATCAGGACGGAGCCTGACAATGCAGACGTTGTTCTGGTCAAGGCAAGGCCGTCCAGGCTTCCCTACAGTGGGGCTTAAGAAGCTCTGCATTCATCACCTCAGACCTTGCTGCAATATGACTCATTTAGCTGTGGTTATGAATGACATGCCATATTCTGTAGTGTACCACAGTACTTTGAGTGATTGTCTGTGACTTTGGCAGGAACCCATCTCTTTTATTTAGTGCCAACAAACACTGTGACATTGTTATACTGTCATTTGCAAACAAATAAGTAATGGTGACTAATGTATAAAGTCAGCCTTAGCAGACTGTGTGTACAAGTTCCTTTCACATCTCTCTAGTTCAAGGATATGTGATGGTATATTAGAGATCATTATATGGTAACCATCCATTTTTTGTCCAGAACAAATGTTTTGCCTGTGACAGTACCTCACCCAATGAAACTCCAGTCCCAGACTGAGGGCTGAAGTACTACTGTGATACAGGCAATGAGGATAATATGTGAATTAAGAGGAACATTTTGGTTTTGAACTACCCTAGAAATTGCAGGCAGGATGTGAGCAGCAGGGCACAACTACTGAGTCTCCCAGCTGAGTGCTCTGCAGCAGAAATGCTGGACTTGCTCTGCACTTTGGGTGCAGTAAAAATGAGGTGATTCTATTGACTACTATGGGCTCTGGATCAGGCCCTCTGTGCTGCAGGAGATGACTGCAGTTTCAGGCCAGGTTACACCCTCTGTGCCCTGGTCTACCCTAGGAAGTTATTTTGAAATAACTCCCCTATTTTAAAATGACAAGTGCAGCGTCCACACTACCAAGCCTGTTATTTCTAAATAAGGGATTGGTTATTTTGAAATAATAACTCCTAATTTCCACAAGGAATAATGCTTATTTTGAAATAGCTATTTTGAAATAGTGGCAGTGTGGATGCTTTACTGATGCTATTTCGAAATATCTGCTCCCCAGAGCCATTCAGAGTAATGACTCCCCAGTGCTTCCTAGGGCTCCAAATCGAGATAGCACGTCCACATTAAGGGACCCTGCCTTGGACTAATTTTGAGGCTTCTCTGTAGAGTGGATGCATTATTTTGAAATAGTTATTTCAGGAGTTATTTCAATTTTGAAATAATTTCTTAGTGGGTGAGAAGCTGGATGTGAGTCAACAGTGTGCCCCTGTAGCCAAGAAGGCTAATGGCATATTAGGCTGCATTAGGAGGAGTATTGCCAGCAGATCTAGAGAGGTGATTATTCTCCTTTATTCAGCGCTGGTGAGGCCACATCTGGAGTATTGCGTCCAATTCTGCCCCCCCCCATTTCAGAAAGGATGTGGATGCATTGGAGAGGGTCCAGCAGAAGGTAATCAAAATGATTAGGAGGCTGGAGCACATGACCTATGAGGAGAGGCTGAGGGATTTGGGCTTATTTAGTCTGCAGAAGAGAAGAGTGAGGGGGGATTTGATAGCAGCCTTCAACTGCCTGAAGGGAGGTTCCAAAGAGGATGGAGAGAAGCTGTTTTCAGTAGTGATGGATGGCAGAACAAGGAGCAATGGTCTCAAGTTACAGTGGGGGCAATCTAGGTTGGATATTAGAAAAATCTATTTTACTAGGAGGGTGGTGAAGCACTGGAGTGGGTTAATTAGGGAGGTGGTGGAATCTCCATCCCTAGAGGTTTTTAAGTCCTGGCTTGACAAATCCCTGCCTGGGATGATTTAGTTATGTTTAGTCCTGCTTTGGGCAGGGGTTTAGACTCCTGAGGTCTCTTCCAACCCTATGATTCTATTAACTGTTGCCTGGTAAGCATCACCTGGTAAGGGAGATGCTTACGGGGTAACCGCTTAACCTGTTTCCCAATCACACCTCTAACTTGAACCTCTGGCATAAGTATCCTTTGTGAAAAGGGCTGACCAGGATATAGGGATGGAAATGACTGAGCCCATTCTGGAAAGGTGAGGGTCCAGAGAAATAGAACTTGGCCTTTGTATTCTTCAGCTGGCTTGTCATGTGCTGGGTAAGTTGCTTCACTACCCTCTGCATGTTTTCGCTATCTTTAGAATGGGAATCATGATACCCTCCTCTGTAAACTTTTGTGAGATCTCTAAATGCAAACTCTTATATGTGTCGGTATTTAACACAAATGTATGTACAACCTGTCCTGCATCCATTAACAGAGGGAAGTGGCACATACCCCAAGAGAATGTACATACTTTTCATGCTGCATGTCAAGTAAGCTATTAATTATAAATAATTATAGTTTATAAGAAAACAAATTTGATTAATTTACATTGTTATGTATATGATGTGATGCCTGTACCTAAATATAGGATACAGAGAAACCAAAAAGTTTGTTTAAAACGTAATATACTTTATTTCATTTCTAATTTGTGTGTTAATGCACTAAATTGTGTTTTATTAAGAAATCAACATGTTGGAGAGAGAAACTAATCGGTTATACAGAGGAATCCTGTCTTGGTGTAAACACAATATATAGCATGCACAATTTTCAATGGCTTTTTTACTTTACTGTTTAGAACCTCAAAGAAACCTTGGATATGTCTACACTTGCACCCTCTTTTGAGAGAGGGATGCAAATGAAGACATTCGAAATTGCAAATGAAGCCGCGATTTAAATATCCCATGCTTCATTTGCATAATTGCATTATGGCACGATTTCGAAATAGCGCTATTTTGAAATACAAAATGCGGTGTAGATGCGGTTATTTTGGGAGAAGACCTTTTTTCCGAAATAACTGTTAACCCCATTTGAAACTGCTGCATATATGGGGAGAGAGAGTTTAAAATATAATTGCAAATGCACAACTAATAGACAAATCAGCAAATTCAGCTGAAGCAGAAAAATATTATAGGGTGCTAAAAATCAAATAAATATACAGGAAAATAGATTGTTTGTTTGTGTGTGTATATATATATATAAAATAATGTACATTTCTTACAGGTACTGTTTTATTGTAACCTCCCTTTGGAGGTGGGTGCTCAGGAGGGAGAGGGGTTTCTGATACAACAGTACCGCATTTTAAGTATAGGGTAAAGAGAGGCGAGCTCAACACAGGCGTCTGGGGGTGTGGAGAGGCTCAGGGCTGGGTGCATATGCAAGTGGTGCGGTAGTCAGAATAGAGGGCTGGGAGTGTGGGGATAGGGGGCTGAGTATGTGTCTGGGGTGCAGAAGTTAGGGCAGGGGACTCTGTGTGTGTGTGTGTGTGTGTGTGTGTGTGTGTGTGTGTGTGTGTGTGTGTGTGTGTGTGTGTGTGTGTGTGTGTGAAGTGTGCAAGGGGGGGGGGTCTGGGCAACCTCATCTGGGTGGTGGATGGGTCCCTGTCCTGATGCTCCTGTTTGCATCTGAGGGAGTTGTGGACCACTGCTACAAGCAGTGGTAGTGTGGGGCACTGCTACAAGCAGTGGTAGTGTGAGAACGCCTCTTGCCTGATGCTCCCTTCCCCTGACTTCTTCCCAGGGGCCACTGGCAACAGTGCATGCTAGGGACTGCATGTGTGCTGCCTGGTGTCCAGCAAGAGAAAGGGCAGCAAGACAGGCATGGACACATCAGGAGCCTGGCTGGGAGTGTGCAGTGTGCCCCCAGCTGGCCCCTTTAACTTGCGTGCCTCACCTGGATGCCTGCCTCTTACTGTGGCACATGAGGGTTGTCAGTACTAGCCTGGAGCAGGAGCCCCAGGAGCCGGTGGGAACCCAGCTGGGAGAGTGCACCGCAAGCTGTGATGTGAGCCTCCAACTGCAGCAGGTGCCCCAGCCGGCTCTTATCTGAAGAGGTGCACAGGGGTGCCCCACCTTACTTTCACCTCTACCTGTCATCCAACTGATTAGTGTGTATGCAAATAAAAGTGTCAAATGAAATACTATTTCTTCCTTCTCCTTACCCACAGCTTGCTAAGCATTTTGAAACTTCACAATAAACACACAACTCCTCATCTCATTAATAACTAAATGAGCCATTTTGTTCACTGTGTTGTGGTAGTGTTGCTCCCAGGATATTAGAAGGACAAGGAGGGTGAGGCAGTATCTGTTATTGGATTAAGTTGTGTTGGTGGAAGACAGGGTGACACAGAATATCTTCCACTGCAGACAAGTGCCCCAGCCACCATGCTTCTTGCCGGAGCATTGCACGAGGGCTCACTATCTCACTTTCACTTCTGCCCTTTCACCAATGAAGTTGGCCCAATAAAATATATTACCTCACCCACATGGTCTCTTTAAACATGCAATCGTCCCTTAAGCCTGAAGTCTAGGTCTCAAAT
The DNA here is from genome assembly GCA_032595735.1 of Pelochelys cantorii. Taxonomy (NCBI): domain Eukaryota; kingdom Metazoa; phylum Chordata; order Testudines; family Trionychidae; genus Pelochelys; species Pelochelys cantorii. Next base: position 27,460,017 of record CM064339.1, read on the forward strand.
TCCATTCCAGCCCACCTGTATGCTGTTGCCACTCTTACATATTGGTTAGTATTTAAAAATATGTTTAGCCTTAAGAAAATGGAATAGAACACAGGCTAGATTGTGTTCAAGTGAAATAAATTATGCTTGCAAGTGTGATGGTGAACAAGAAACCTGAAGATTTAGAGTAGTAATATATTCAGCTGTGTTCTTTTGTTTAAAAATGACTGGCAAACAGCCAAAGTCATTCAGACTATGGGGTGCTGTATGCTTCCAAAGCAGTGAGCAGGATTTTAGCTGCATGACTTCCATTGACTCGAAGTGCTAACTGAAAATGGAGCCGCAACTCCAGCCATGAATGAATTAATAATACCTACAACGCTACTTATTTAATACTGCAAGAGCACTTTGGAAGTACGAAGTGCTGGCTTGAGCTGATCTGCAAAATTTTGCAAGATAGACGCTGGTGTGATAAAAAGAAAAGAAATCAGCAATCTGATATTTTACTAAAAGGGTGTTATAAACTGGGCTGGGTAAATACCAGTAGAAGCCACCTAATACGAGAGATTATCATCAGTTATTATGAGGGAAGAATGGCTATGGGTTAGAACTTGTTAAATCAGACTCCAAACTTTGCTTGGCGGAGCACAGAGTGCAACTCACACATTAGTATTCTAAAAGTAATCTAAGAATCAAATCATCTGTATAGAACAGGGGTTCCCAAACTTTTTGACACGGGGACCAGTAAATCCATTCATGAGCTTTTGGAGGACCGGTAACATTCATTTGCATATTTGCATATCCATTAAGCAAATGATGAATATTCAAATAAGTTGTTTCTGGTCCTCCCAAAGCCCCCAGTGCCAGCGTTAGCAACGCTTTTGATACAGTCACCCACAATATTCTTGCCCGCAAGTTAAGGGAATATGGATTGGATAAATGGACTATAAGATGGATAGAAAGCTGGCTAGATCAGGGTTTCCAAAACTTTTTACTTTAGTTGGAACCCGTTTTTTTTAGTACCATTTTTTGCAGCCCAAAAATGTAAATGCATATAAAAAAAAGAATGAAAAATGAATACATTTTCAGTGTTTCACCTGGCTGCATCCTCCACCCAGCCTGGGCCAGGGTTTGGGGGACCTGGCACTGCATGAGCACTCCAGGAGGCGGGAGCAGGAGCAGATTTGGGGTAGGGTATCTGGCTAGGAGGGAGGGTGCAAGGAAGGGTAGGGTTGCCAGGTGTCCGGTTTTGTACCGGACACTCCGGTATTTGAGGGTTTTGTCCAGGAAAGAAATTGAGAAATTACCAGACACATAAAATGCCTGGTATTTTCTAATTAGGTAAGTTTTATTATAATTAGGTGTATCAGTCCTTAGCTACGAACTGCCTGGCTGATAGATGTGCTCACACTGCCTGAGTGTGTCTACCTGCCAGGCAGTTCACAACTACTCGAGGGAGGGTATGTGGGGGGGGGCAAAATGGAATCCCCGGCCAGACTCACTCGTCTGCCAGGGTCTGCATGTGCCCAGGTCAGTCCCGCTCCCCCCCCTTCTCTTCCGGATCTCCCCAGTCCAGCCCTGCTGCCCCCGTCCAGCCCTGCTTCTGGGGGACAGTTCCCCTCGCCTCCCACCAATCTCCCTCGGTCAGCCCCGCTCCCCCTCCGACCCCTCCAACCAGCCCCGCTGCCCCCCTCTAGCCCTGCTTTTGGCAGCTGGTTCTCCCGTCCTCCTCCTGATCTCCCCCGGCCAGCCCCCCCCGGCTCCTGTCCAGCCCTGATTCCTCCGCCTGCCCTGCCCGATCTCCGCTGGACAACCCCGCTACCCCCAACCCTGCTTCTGCCGCCTGCCCGCCCTCCCCCCATCTCCACGGGACAGCCCCGATGCCCCCCAGACCTGCTTTCGCCGCCCGCCTGCCTGCCTGGATCTCCGTGGGACAGCCCTGCTGCCCCCAGCTCAGCTTTCGCTGCCCACCCGCCTGCCTGGATCTCCGCGGGACAGCCCCGCTGCCCCCAGCCCTGCTTTCCAGCAGCCGGTTCCCCCCTGACCTCCTCCCAGCCTGCCTCACTCTGCTCCCCTCCCAGCAGTCACGCTGAGGCCCAGTATTTTTTTCCTGCAGCCCAGTACCGGCCCATAGTTTGGGAAACACTGGTATAGAACATCAGTGCCTCCTTGTTTTAGGGTGAGAATCCTGTGTGTGTGGCCTCATCAGCTTAAAAATAGCCCCTTAACAATGGCAATTTAAACTAATTTAGCTATTTAGAAAGTTGTAATCTCATAACAGATAGATAGATAATGACTTCAGCTTTTTTTTGTAGTTAAGGAAACAACAACACGTTTTTATGAGGATCTTTGCCTCATTTATAGATAAAGATTTCCCATTTGCTAGATAATTTCAGAGTCATTTCTACATTACACTGTAAATCTGAATTTCCTCTATAATTTGAAGTAAGTTGAATAGAGATTTGAAGGGGGGAAATGATCTTTTAAACTGTATTTACCAGAGATTTAGGGAGTGGGGAAAGAAGCTTATGCTGGCCAATGTGGTGTTGCCTAAATTATTGCAAGGTGTTTAAATTTACACAGATATGTTGCAGCCGTCAATATTATTCAGTAGAAAATGATAGCATTCTGAAGAGATTCTATGGTTCATTTACACTTGGTCTCATTTGGTAACTCAGCATTTACTATGCCTACTCAGCTGCCTCTGTATCATCCTGCTCTCTGGATATGATCCAAAAATGTACAGAAGTCAAGTTATCCTTTTTAACATCCATATGAAGTGACTGGGGAAAATGTGGGACACCCAGGGTCCCAAGTACCAGCAATATGTAATTGATTCCCAGTGTTGCATCTGTTTCCTTCAATACAAATGTCATTATTGCCCATCAATCCTTCAGCCTGACTGATTTGAGCAGCTTGCTGAAACTGAACTGGGCTATTAATGCTCCTGATTCTGTCACTTGCACTGTCTGAAAGGCGCTGGATCCAAGTCTTCAGCAGTAATCAGCTCAGTTTGGGTCTTCAGATTTCGGGTGAAAGCAGTCGAGCTAACTCCTTACAGATGCAGATTGGAAACATGCAGATAGGAGTAGTCGTTGCTCCATAATATAAGCCTGTAAAAAGATAGGTCTGTGCTTTATTCTTATGTCAGATGCAAAGAATCCTGAACACGAATAGAAAATGGATTTTTCATGGTGTGGTCACAACCAGCATGTCTGAAATAAAAATACAGTCACTGGAAAGAGAAGATAAGCAAGATGTTATTTAAAGAAATCATGGCTTTACCCGGTGCATTACAGAAATTGTTTAAGAGAAGTTCATCCAGCTGAAAACATGATCCTGGTAATGTTGCCAAGGTCAATGAGGCACTATGACCTGCTGGGAAAATGTGAGTTAAAGCTGCCTGAGGGAGCATTAATGTTGGCACTCAATTTTCAAAGATAAAAAGAAAGAGAGAGAGACTAGAATTGCTAAGTTGCTTATGTGGGTCAGTTCTTCTTTTGCCTTCTCCATTGTTGAAATATGGACTTTTCAGTAACAAGTGCAAAGTTTCTCAGGTGTGGAAACATACTGACTGACACTATGAACTAAAGAGAGAACTTCAGTGTCCACCATTTCGTTACAACTGGATGAAAATGCAAGATACAGAGAGTGAGTTAGAACCAATATTTGAATTGAATCAGCAGGGTAATGATAATCCGCTGCTTGTCTCTGTTAATAATAAGAAAATAGTTTAATGTTCTTCAAATATTTAAGGGCTGAAAAAAATCAAATAGCGTAATCTCCCGTCCTCCAGATAGTTTGTAGTGAATCAAAGCTTTCATAGAGCTGTGCATATCATCTGCCTGTGCATGTAATCAACCAAATTCTTATTGACTAGACTCCTATGCAGATAGATGTGTGCCCACCCAGACATGCACACACAAATGCATGTGCCAAATTACACACGATGGATGCTGTGTTAAAGCCCAACTGAAAATCAAGCCCCTAAACTCTGAAACAGGAATATTGAATCATCATATGCTGAAATTTTACACAGGCAACCCATTCTTAGAACTGAAGAGAGAACATAAGAACATAAGAACATAAGAATGGCCATACTGGGTCAGACCAAAGGTCCATCGAGCCCAGCATCCCATCTGCCGACGGTGGCCAATGCCAGGTGCCCCAGAGAAGGAGAACAGAAGACAATGATCAAGTGATTTATCTCCTGCCATCCATCTCCTGCCCTTGTTATGAAGGCTAGGGCACCATACTTTATCCCTGGCTAATAGCCATTTATGGACCTAACCTGCAAAAATTTATCAAGCTCTTTTTTAAACCCTAATAGAGTCCTGGCCTTCACAGCCTCCTCGGGCAAGGAGTTCCACAGGTTGACTGTGCGCTGTGTGAAGAAAAATTTCCTTTTATTAGTTTTGAACCTACTACCCATCAATTTCATTTGGTGTCCCCTAGTTCTTGTATTATGGGAAAAGGTAAATAATTTTTCTATAATCACTTTCTCCACACCATTCATGATTTTATATACCTCTATCATATCGCCCCTCAATCGCCTTTTTTCCAAACTGAAAAGTCCCAGTCTCTCTAGCCTCTCCCCATATGGGACCCTTTCCAAGCCCCTAATCATCTTAGTCGCCCTTTTCTGAACCTTTTCTAATGCCAATATATCTTTTTTGAGGTGAGGAGACCACATCTGCACGCAGTACTCGAGATGTGGGCGTACCATAGTTTTATATAGGGGAAGTATGATATCTTTTGTCTTATTATCTATCCCTTTTTTAATAATTCCTAACATCCTATTTGCCTTACTAACTGCCGCTGCACACTGCGTGGATGTCTTCATAGAACTATCCACTATAACTCCAAGATCCCTTTCCTGATCTGTCGTAGCTAAATTTGACCCCATCATGTAGTACGTGTAATTTGGGTTATTTTTTCCAACATGCATTACCTTACACTTAGCCACATTAAATTTCATTTGCCATTTTGCTGCCCAATCACTCAGTTTGCTGAGATCTTTTTGTAGTTCTTCACAATCCCTTTTGCTTTTGACTGTCCTGAACAACTTTGTGTCATCTGCAAACTTGGCCACCTCACTGCTTACCTCATTTTCTAGATCATTGATGAACAAGTTGAACAGGATTGGTCCCAGTACTGACCCCTGGGGAACACCACTAGTTACCCTCCTCCATTGTGAAAATTTACCATTTATTCCCACCCTTTGTTTTCTGTCTTTTAACCAATTCTTGATCCATGAAAGGACCTTTCCTCCTATCCCATGACCACCTAATTTACGTAAAAGCCTTTGGTGTGGGACCGTGTCAAAGGCTTTCTGGAAATCTAGGTATATTATATCCACTGGGTGCCCCTTGTCCGCATGTTTATTAACCCCTTCAAAGAATTCTAACAGATTAGTTAGACACGACTTCCCTCTGCAGAAACCATGCTGACTTTTGCCCAACAATTCGTGCTCTTCTATGTGCCTTGCAATTTTACTCTTTACTAGTGTTTCTACTAATTTGCCTGGTACTGATGTTAAACTTATCGGTCTATAATTGCCAGGATCTCCTCTAGAGCCTTTTTTAAATATTGGTGTTATATTGGCCATCTTCCAGTCATTTGGTACCAAAGTGGATTTAAAGGATAGGTTACAAACCACTGTTAATAACTCCGCAATTTCACATTTGAGTTCTTTCAGAACCCTTGGGTGAATGCCGTCTGGTCCCGGAGACTTGTTACCATTCAGCTTATCAATTAATTCCATAACCTCCTCTAATGTCACTTCAATCTGAGTGAGTTCCTCAGATTTGTCACCTAAAAAGGCTGGCTCAGATTTAGGAACCTCTGTAACATCCTCAGCCGTGAAGACTGAAGCAAAGAAATCATTTAATCGTTCCGCAATGGCACTGTCTTCCTTGATCGCTCCTTTTATATCTTTATCATCCAAGGGCCCCACTGCTTTTTTAGCGGGCTTCCTGCTTCTAATGTATTTAAAAAACATTTTACTATCATTTTTTGAATTTTTGGCTAGCTGTTCCTCAAACTCTTTTTTGGCTTTTCTTACTACATTATGACACTTAATTTGGGAGTGTTTATGTTCCTTTCTATTTTCCTCACTAGGATTTGACTTCCACTTTTTAAAAGCTGCCCTTTTCTCTCTCACTGCCTTTTTAACATGGCTGTTTAGCCATGGTGGTTCTTTGTTAGGTCTCTTACTGTGTTTTTTTATTTGGGGTATACATTTAAGTTGGGCCTCTAGTATGGTGTCTTTAAACAGTTCCCATGCAGCTTCCAGGGATTTTAGTTTAATTACTCTCCCTTTTAGTTTCTGTTTAACTAGCTTCCTCATTTTAGTGTAATTCCCCTTTTTGAAATTAAATGCCAGAGTGTTTGACCGCTGCGGTGTTCTTCCCAACACAGGAATATTAAAAGTTATTATATTGTGGTCACTATTTCCAAGCGGTCCAGTAACAGTTACCTCTTGGACCAGATCCTGCGTTCCAGTCAAGACTAGGTCGACAATCGACTCTCCCCTTGTGGGTTCCTGTACTAGCTGCTCCAAGAAGCAGTCATTTAAGGCATCAAGAAATTTAATCTCTGAATCCCGTCCTGAGGTGACATGCACCCAATCAATATGGGGATAATTGAAATCTCCTATTATTACTGTGTTTTTTATTTTGGTAGCCTCTCTAATCTCCCTTATCATTTCAGCATCACTATCACTGTCCTGGTTAGGTGGTCGGTAATATATTCCTAATGCCATATTCATATTAGAGGAATGAATTGTTATCCATAATGATTCTATGGAACATTTTGATTCCTTTACGATTTTTACTTCATTTGATTCTATATTATCCTTCACATATAGTACCACTCCGCCACCCGCACGACCTGTTCTGTCTTTCCGATATAATTTATATCCCGGTATGATAGTGTCCCACTGATTGTCCTCATTCCACCATGTTTCTGAGATGCCTATTATGTCAACTTCCTCCTTTGATATGAGGTACTCCAGTTCACCCATCACATGATTGACAAAGACCCTTGTAGACATGCATGGATCCCATAACTTCAGTGGCAGCTGTCCACATGAAGCAGAGGGCAGAATTTGGATCTTATTAAACACACAGGGTCTGATTTACTACTGCATTAATCCATTTGACTTCAAAGGACTTATAATGATGTAAAACTGAAGTCTCATAGTAGCGAATTGAGCCCATAAAATGGATGAGCCCAGAAGTTGTGAGAATCATTTGGGACTATACGATGTGCAATAATGAGAGCCTTTCTTCTGAAGTGGTACAGAGCAGGGCCTAAACAGTCCACAACATTTGAGAAGATTACAGTTCTCAAGCTGAAAATGTTGAGGTTTTTTTGTTGCTAATGGAAGAAGCAATTCATCCTGACTGAATGGATTTTTTTTTTTATATTTTAACCAATTGAGGCAGGGAAAGAAAACATTTGAATAGAATCTTAGGTTTGAAAAGAAAATACAAGAGAATACAATATAAACAAATTAGGATCAGAAAGTATTGGGCAAATCTATTTTATGTAAAAGGAAAGCAAATGTACTGAATACATATTGCTGTTTAGGGGTGGCGGTAACAATAAATATAGCAGCATATCTGAGAGAAGGTCAGATAATCAAGTTTTAAAATAAAATGAGAATGGAGAGCAAAAACAATATGCTAAGGAAACAAGATCAGAAAAAAGCCAAAGTAAATAGAAATGAAGTCTTTTCTTTCCTTCATCAAATGTGTGGATATCTTTGACCTCTGCACAACGATGTCATTCCTAAAATTAAAGGGCCATGTAGTAAGAAGAGAGCCCCTTTATCACAGGACTGGAGTGAGGCCTGAAACCTAGGCAGAAGTGATGAAGATGTTGCTAATATAAAGCAAAATGAAGCTATGAGTAAAGGTAGGCCCTGCTAACAGAATCTGGCAAGAACAGGGCTGATACTGCAGAAACACACATACTTAAGAGGTACTAGGCACAAGTCATAAAAAAATTCCAGAAGGGTGGTACCAGAACAGCATGTTAGGAAACATTTTGGTGCCAACACGCTCCCTATGGATAACAGGAACTTACTGACCCAGGTTCAGGATAGGATCAGGATGACAGCATGATAGATTGATGTTTTGATTGATGTTTGATGTTTTAATAGGTGGTATCTGGGTACATCAGAGGGTGGCACCCTGATACCACAGGAGTGATGCACAACTTGTTTGAAAATGTATATAAAAATGTATCTTAGAGGGTCTGTCTTTGTCTGACCCAGGGGTAGTGGGAAGTCCCATACTGACTGAGCTAGTTCAATGTCACAGGGAGTACGTACGTATATGTAGGGGTCTGGTAGAGTCTACTGGCAACTATTTCTGTGCTTTGTTTAGTAATAAACCTGGCTAGTTGCCTTTGTCCCTGAACTGATTTTGTGGTTATTGAGAGTTCTCTGAGAGTCTGCTGTGCTGACTGTTCGCACAGAACATGGACAGCACAAAGAGGGAAGACATGCAGGCAGCTGAACAGGTATCAACAAGATATCTGTCAGGACACCACACCAGTGACTTCTTACAGGCCAAATTCTGCATTGACTTATGCCTGGGTGTAAGCCAACCATGAATTTCTTTCATTATCTTTTAAAAGCAGTATAATAGGAATAGCTTAAAAAAATTCTATAAGAGTTTTCTTCAGGGAAGTTGAGATTCAAGTTTCATATATGCCCTATCTATTCACAGGTCTGTGGGCACTTTTCTTTGTAGGGATACCTAATAGAGCTATACTAAATGTGTTGGTTTTGCAAATTTCCCCCCTGTTTTCAGCTCATCTAATTTCATAGACTCTGAAGTTCTACTTTGATTTGAGATCATTCAAAGCAAAAGATTAAACTTCAGTTCAATATCTCAGTCAGCACTGAAAATGAAATCAAAGTGTTTTGTAACACTCTCTGATGTGTTTGAGGGCATCATCTTTGGAGTGATTTCTCAGCATACCTACCATGGGGCCAAAGGTTAAAAGATTCGTAATACAATAAAAATGAAGACTTGTAGCTCAATCTTGAAAGATTCATTTTTAGGTTCCAGAGACAGTAAGAAGTTTGACTTTGGGTTTCAGTGAAGGTTCTACAGACCCATTGACTTGTACCCAACAGTTGGTTAGTTCAATTCTACCTTCAATCACAAACCCATCTGACAGCTATATAATTTCAGGGTTGCACAGGTCTAGAAAAGAGAAATCCATAAGAATAGTAAATAGGTTTCCTGAGGTGTTTAATGCAATTATGCTCTTGTAGGGCTTGATTTTTGAAAACTGGTCTCCTGCTTTACACCTATAGTTAACAGTGGTTGAAAGTGATAGTAAGTAGATTTCAACTGCCAATATTGTACCCACTATTTTTTGCAAATACAAATAACATTGAGGCTGGTTAATGTCACTAAGTGATGCTATTACAGATAGTCTTCCAAGTCTTTTTTAGTGGGCAAATGGTCAGTCTTGAAGACATGTTGCGGTTTTTTTAGTTCTATTATGGAGGTTTCTGGGAAGAGAACTGTACAATCACAGGGATTTGCTCTCTGACTTGTCCTCTGTTCTCTTCCCTGAGAACTGGTAATGGGCTGAGATTCCAGAGAAAAGAAATTTCCTACATGCTGTTTGTTGTGGCCACCTCAGTTCCAGGACTGTCTATGTGTGTATAATACAACAAATTATACTTAGAATATACTCAGAATCTCTGTCACTGTTATTACTTTCACCGGAGGCCAAGTTTCAAAGTCGAAGGCATAGGGCTACCATAAGATTACTTAACTCTATACAGCAATTTTTTTCCAGACATTGTCAATGTACTTTTCAAAGCAAGGTAAGTATTATTGTCCCTGCTTTACCAATAGTGAAACTAGAATAGAGAGACACGAATATAAGTTCTTGCATAAGAAGTCTGTGGCTGTCACTGAGATACAAAGCAAGATCATCTGTGTAGAAAATATGCCGCATAACAGATTTTAAACCCATTTGCTGGGTTTTGCTTTCCTGAATGTCACGCAGATGATGAAAGATGACACTTGCTAAATGTTTAAATGTGTGCTTTATTACAAGCATTCAGGTATATGGCTTTGTAGCCAAGCTTACCCATTCTGATGACTTAACCAGAAGTGTTGAAGAAGGGCTTTGTGGCATGAACAGCTCTGGAAAGGGCAGTGCATTAGTTGTAAATGATGATAATGGATAACTGAGTAGGTCAGATTGTGTCTTGTTCTTTCTGGACCATGTGGTCTGTTCCATACAATTATAATTGTCAGAGCTGTTATAATTGTTCTTAGAGATTAATAGTCTCTTGAGGATAAGTTAAAGTAAGGGCCATATGAGGACAATATGTCTGACAAAGATAAATTATGTTGTTCCTCCTTTCTTTTCTGCATTTCATATAAGTAATGCAGCTCACATATTTCTACAATGTGACTTATGGCCACCACCATTTTTAATGTTGAGGTGCAGCTTGCAGAAGCTGTGGGTTCCAGCATGTGATACAGCCTATCTTGACAATGATATACTGCCAATAATCCAAGGAGATGCTCTTGCAGAAATCTATCCCACCAAGCCTGTGAGAAACTCAATGTATTTAGAGGTTATGCCCACAGGCTGTATTTATTTGTTCCTTGTTTAATCTAAATGCACTCTCCTTAAAACTAAGAGGAGAGGCAACACAACTTGGGAAACATTCATATTGCTCACACTTAGAAGGAAATATTTTTATTGTAGTTTGTTCCAGAAACATTTTTGGTATGGCACAGAGTACAACTCGAGTCATTTAAAGTGTGTGAGAGTGAGTGAGAGAGAGAGAAGGAGGACTTGTGTGGTAGCTCATGATGGGCATACTATGATTAGGGCTGTTTAGTTGCTGAGACCTGGCACCAACTGATGTGCATTAAAGAAATATGTTCTTCAGAAGCATTTTTGTGTATTGCAAAGAGGATTTTTGTTAGTATGTGTGTGCGTGCATGTGCGGGGGGGGGGGGTGGGGACGGGGAGAAGGGAGAAATGAATTCCCCCCCTGCGGAAGAGGAGAAAGCACTCCAGCTGTCTCTGCAATTTGGGGGTTAGCATAGTTCCAGCTCCCAGAACATCACTGTAATATTAACTTAAAAGTCTTCATTTGGATCAACAGGAAACATCACATCCTGGTCCTTGGAGTCTCCTACTTAGAGAGGGGCAATCTGTTACATGACTCACAAAATGTCTGGAAATGGATCCGTCTGGCCCATGCTTGTTCAGTTTGAGAACCTGCCAAAATAACCACGAGACATAGAATTCATCCTTCTGCAGGACTGGGCATGAGGTTGGCCTGCTGATGAGCCACTGAAACAACTGCTTAGAGGATTCAGTCCATTGTAATAGTGATAGGGCAAGTCACGAAGTCTGGATCCCGATTCAAGTGTAGACTTTGAGCCTTCCTTGCCAGACTTCTAGTATCAGATAGAGAACTCCTAATTATTCCCTTTTCCAGATGTACATTGTAAAGTGTGAAAAGTAATCATCTTCTCCAATGGCAGGAAAGAGCCACTGTTTTAAAAATATCAAATAATTAGCCTCTAACCCTTAGAAATAGGAAGTTTAAAAATAAGTTTAGCATCTTAAATTTCAACAGAGGGTAGGGTAGTATGAAATTATAGTATATACTTCTCCAGAGCATCTTTAGTTGTAATTATTTATGTGACGACTCTTCCTATGATGTTCCCATTAAGGTTATTATAGGAATAATAGCTCTGCTGAAAGCACAGTGAAGAAATAAAACATAAGAAACTTTTTAAAAAACTATGGCTAGATGTATACATGTTGAATAAACCTGAGAAAGTTTTAAGGTAATGGCTAGAATCGATCACTGAAGCAACTGAGAATAATTCAGGTGTTGCATAATGACTGCAGCAGGACATGTGGAGCAGGTTGCTATGAGGGATAAGTTTGTAGTCCGGAAAATACTCCATAATGTTTACTCGCTGTGTGGGCCCTATGTAGAATAATAGTGAATGAAAATGTGACACACCTTTGTCAAGGTTTCGGGCCTCAAATTTCAGCCATATTCAAGTTATTGTAAGTTATGTATTCACATTATCTGGTGTCTCAAAATCAGATTGTGTGTTCTGCTAAGGTGTCTGCAGCAGCATGGGAATGGGTCCAAACAGCTAATGGAATTAGTTCCCCAAGAAAAACCTAATGGAGCATTCTCTAAAGGCACGTCTTCACTCGTCGCGCTGGAGGTCGACATTCTGGCGTTCGATTTAGCAGGTCTAATTGAGACCCATAAATTGACTGCTGAGAGCAGGTTCTGCTAGTGTTTGCCCTCCTTGCAGTTGTGAAAAGTAAGGGAAGCCGATGGGAACTTTTGCTCCTATCGGCCTCCTGCTGTGGAGATGGTGCCAAGCTCGGCTTAAGATAAGTTAACTTCAGCATAGTGATAAACCAATTTTACATAGTGGGGCTGCATACCGTAAGCCGACCTTCCAGATCTAGTGAGACCTGGCCTAAGAGGTGTACATATGCCAGAAAAGCTCCGTGTTCCCTCCTGCAGTACCCAGTATACGGGGTATGCCTGAAGCATCCTGCTTTCCATTTATGTTTTAGCCAGTGTAGCAGCTCCAAACAGGTTAAAAGTTAAAAGGAGAAAACACATAGAGCAACCTTGGAGCTGCTCTAAATTGCTCCTCAGCTGACTTGGCCTCTGATAACTTCAAAATAGGGAGCCGCATAAAGACACCTTTGCAATCTCTCCCCTATTTATTTCTGAACTGTGTAGAGCTCTGGAAGGATAGTGAATCTGTCCCTAAATATCTAGTTGAAAGTACAGTGATTTTATTATTTAATAGAAAAATAAATGAAAATGCTAACCAATGGATGGGTTTTTAAAAAAAGAAAATAATAAGTATTAGTTTTATACACTCCTTAGAAATGCCAGGTTTTGTACTCTGCTTGCTAGCTCTACAGCAGCAGTTAATTAACAAACACAATTCCCAGAGCTGTGTTGACATTAATTGTTGATGCTGGTGCACAAACAAAGATGTTTTGGCATGAAAAGGTGCTTTGGTAGTTGAAGTTGTTGCTGCTGTTAAACAAAACAGCCTCATTAATTTGAGATCCATTCAAAACATAGGGAAAAAAATCAATGGTTCTAAATGGAAGAGAACAAAATTGGTATGGAAATGGATGTCACTCAAAGTTCTTGCCGTGAAATGTGAACAATAGTGAGCAAAATAATGAATCAGAGTACTGGCGATGGATACTCAAGGATTACTTTTAAATGCATGTGTCGAAGAGAAAAGTGCGGATCCTGCCAAGATTTGCACGAGGAGCTTCACAGACATGAGTAAGTAGTTCCAGTGAGGCAGCTCACATATTTTCATGTTTGCATGATCTCCCCAGTGCTTTGAACATAGAATTCCTAGTGAAATTAATAGGTGCTCACATATCTGTATCTCTCTCTTGCTTGGATTAAATTTGCTTAATTTGTGTTTAGAAAGATTTTTTCCCTAGCTGTTGGGACTGCAGTTAGACTGGGCTCCAGAAGATAAAACTGGACTCTTTGCCCTTACTCTCCATTATCACCCATAATAATGATTCTGCAGGTCAAATTATGCCTTGGCTGAGCTGCACAGATATCACTGAGGATAATTGGAAGCCACTGTATAGAACATACCATGTAGAGAAGCTGTTTCTGATTTTATTCTTTCTCATCCCTTAAATACCCTCTCTGAACTTCAACCATATGTTATGCCTGTGGACAGGATAAGAGAGGGGAGCATGCCACAGCCTCACCCTTCATTCTCCATTTGAGCTTGGGAGCTGAGCCAGGAAAGCAGGATCGATGCTATAGAAACCCTTTAGTGGGGCAAGAAAAATATGGATGGGGGAAGGGAGAAAAATTCTTGTAAGAGAATCTCGTGTTTGTCTTATTTTTTCCATTCTAACAAATAGCTTTGAAAAAAAAACCAATGATCAATAAATAGCTGAAGGTGATTCTCTCTGGTAAATGTATATTCCTTTTACAATATGAAATTGACAACCCAGATTTCCATGGCTGCAGTTCATTTGCATGCTGGATTTGTGTGTGTGCAGTCACAGTAATTGTAGACTCAAATGTTCAGCTCACTGACGATTGGTGCATGTATTTACAATGAATACGTGACAAATCATGGTATTAATAGTGTCTTTTCTCTCATTTTGGTAAAAATTCTGAAGCAGCCATCTATTGCATAGAAAGTCATATCTTCAGCACTGACATTATTCTCATTGTTTGGCTGGAACCTTGCAATGCTCATTAGATAGAAGTGGGAAGTTAAAGGAAGGATGCAACTCCTCAAGTCCCTGTCATCACTAAATTTATAACCAAGCACAAAGATGCCAGATACCTTCCTTCTTATTTGAAGACCCTTTCTCAGAGCTATTGGAATGGTTCCAGCCTGAATTTGTAGCGGCCAGGGCAGTCTTCCTCAGGTTTTTCTTTTCTCAGGTTGTGCTGCATGCGTTTACAGAAATTAATCTGAAATGTCATTGTTTGTGCACATGTTGCACATCTTTGCTGGAGTCTCCAGTTTTGGAATGTTAATGAAAAGTCATGCTTTGAATTCAAAGGAAGGAAAGATGCAACATGCACGGCTGCAGTAGTCAGAAGTACATAATGACCATCGAGTTAGATCTCTGCTTGCAATTTTTCAGCATTGCCACAAAAGAGCAAAGTTCATATTACTTTCCTGGACTGCTGCAAGATATGCTCTAACGAGGAGTCTTGTGTTTCACTGTGTAAACGTAGAGGGAGCAAAAAGGTCCAGTAGAGGGCAGTAGAATTCTAGGGTTCAGGTGTTGTTTCATAGCTGAAAAGTGCCATAGCAAAGTCTTTTGACTCCTTTCCTCCATCTATCAGCTCCAGAATTTTCAAATGTATGACAATGTCAAACTGTAGCATTTTATAAATGTGAACAAAATACATTTTAACAATCTGATTTCACCCCATCTCCAAACTGCTTGCAGACATTTTTTCCTTGACAAAATGTCTGTTAAATCAAAATTCACTTTGCAGTTGGATTTAACAACATATGTACTTTTTTTTTTTCAAATTTGAAAAAATGTATCTTTCTAACTGGTCATGTAGAATGACAGATAAATTGTTTCAAGATATTGTAGTATGCCATTCTAGTATGATTTATTGTGTTAGAATACTCAGTGGTTGACATAGGTATTATGTTCTATGTCTTTGCTACTGCATAAAGTGTAAAGACCCAACATTAGGAACAATGCACCTTCTGTGAAGGTATTATAAAAGCACTGTCTACTTGCATATTGAGCAGGAGGACAAGTTGTTATTAAAAGATTCTAGTGAATGGAGCATTTCTTTTTATCCTGAGGCTAATATTAGGTATTCTCAAGGTCAATAGAAGGAGAATATAGAGGAAGACAAAAACACAGGTACTGGCCGTTGTATTTTCTATTTTTCATTTAACTGCAGACTTCAGATCAGAGTAATTTATATCTCAGGTGTACCTCACTCTGACCCCAAAATAAATTCCAGCCAAGTTCAGGGGAGCTCTTTCCTCTGTGCTGAAAATGCAGCTGCAAGTTCTTTTGATTCACTCACCTTCTACACATAGGTCACTAGGAAATGCTGAAAGTTTTCATAGTGTGATTATGCTCCCAGTTTTAATTACAGCATTTCTGCTTGTTTGCTTATTTGATCCTCTTTGACACCTGGAGAGTTTATATACCAAGACTGCATTCAAGTTAGTTCAAATGTGACTGCTGGTCAGTGGAATCTAGACTATTGATCCACAATAATGATTTATAGTATCATATTTTAAAAACCAAAACCAAAACATGTGCTTAAGAAATGCTTTGCCTGTGATCTAGAGGAACAGATGCCAAGAGGCTGAGATTTAAAGATGGAATTATACTCTTGGCTCACTTGGTTTTTACATAGACTGCTCCTCTACTTATGTTTTAACTTATCTTGCCGCCGTGTGACCCTCCTGGACTGAGTAGGGTTGCAAATGCATAAATGTGCAGAACCTGTTCCATGGTCATACTGCAACATAATGCATTTATTTGTAATTTCCCTTCAGTATATATGTGCAGTGGGACAAATTAAAGACAGATGATCATCTTCTTCTTTTTGGATTTATTTACTTGCTTTAATTGATTTGGTTCAACAACAGCGATTTTCAGGATAAACCTTTAAAATTGTATGTTAATTCCCTGTTGCTTTGTTACTACTGGAGGGTACTAGAGAAGAAAAATAAAATGCCAACTTCTTCCCCTAAACAAAGTGTCTAAACACTAGAGTCTCCTATAAACTATTTCAGCTTACATGGTTACAGGCTACTATGTAGAAGGGTTATTCATCAACTCATCCAGCACAGCTTCATTTATTGCTAAATTCCACTAACTTGCCAGGTGTCCTTGAGCAAGTCGCTTAAACCTTTTGCCTCATTTTCCCTTTTGCAAAATGAATGACTGTAATACCACTTGCCTACTTCACATAGGCTTTATGACACAAGTATATTAATTATTTAAAAAGGCCCAAATCCTGGTCATTCTGAAGTAATAGCAAAACTGTCATTTGCTCCTTTGAGATTGGGATTTGGCTCAGAATGGATTTTATGTCCAAAGTAGCCTGGCAGTGCAATGCAATTATTAACAAATTGTGTATTATTACCGTCAATAATCTTTAAACAGAAAAAAGCCTCCTATTTACCATAGTCCCTAAAAGATGCTTGCAGAATGAAGGTTTATTATGCAAGTAGATATTTATAATTATTTTAAATGTTTTTCTGCTGGTTGGTTGTTGGTATATATTAATGATTATTAATTATAGAGCACACATTACAATATAAATAAATTCATATAAACAGCCCTCCTCTGGGGGATGCTACTGTTCATTCAAAGACCTTTCCATGAGCTTCATGGGCTTATGCTTCTTGGGGAGCATGCCTCATTTTAGGATTTGCTACAAGCTAGGAATTGAGCCATAGTTTCTTGAAAGGTTTTAAACATTCTCAATAAACAAAGCCCAGTTTCAAAGAAATCCAGGTCTATCTTTGGTGCCCAATCTTTTCTGTCTCCGGCCTTACGGGATTATACTAGAACCATTTCTGTCACAAGTCTCACAGGTGTCAGTGGCACCAGGTGGGCCCTCTGATAGAACAGGGGGGTCAAAGAGGTCAACTGTCCCAAGGCCCGGTGATTCAAAAGGGCCCCAGGTCCCGACTACCACTGCCGCTACTGTGGCAGCGGTGGTGGCTGGCGCCCCAAGCCTTTTAACTCACCGCTGGAGGCCTGCACAGTGTGCTGTGGGTGGCTCTGAAGACTGGCTTAGTGGGGAGTGAGCAAGAGTGGGCAAAAGGGCCTCCGCGGGCTGGATCTGGCCTGCCAAGCAGGTTGATCTGGCCCACAGAGGCCCTGCTGCTCCCCCCACCCCCAGGCCAATTCAGGCCTGGGAGTGGGAGGAGTATGCAAAGTTTCCTCAGCCCGACCCCCACCCTGTGAGGAATGCACGGCACTTAGAAGTGCTGCGCGCTCCTGGCAGGGTGGTAGGAGACTTCACGCACTCCCCCATGCCCAGGCCCTGATTGGTCTGGGGGTGGGGGAGCATGGAAAGTCTCTTCCCACCACCAGGGGCACGGGTGCTTTGTGGGAAGGAGGGTGGGGAAGCCTGGAAGCATCCTGGCCCCACCCTTTCCGTTTGAGGCCCTGCCCCTTCTAGTGTGGCCCGGGGCCACTTCAAAAATTTTTGCCCCCAGCAAAAAATTATTACCCACCCCTGGTCTGGATGGTGCTGAGGGTTGGCTGCCCCCAGCCCTGTCTCATCTGCCTGAGTCCCTGTCCCTTCTGTGAGAATGGAGTTATCCCCCCATCTTGCCTAGGAGCCTGGCAATTTTGTCAGGGCCCCCTGGCACTAGGATTTAACCATTGGTGAAAGTCTGCAATGTTCTTCTTTTCCCAGGATGCCCCTGCTGTTAGAGAGAGTTTTCAAACTTAATTTGGACCCCCCCCCCCAATAAATGGCCTGATTTTTCAAAGGTAATCTGAGCAGAATTGTGGTACTTAGTGTCACTCTAGCTGAAATGGTTCACAACCATGATTGCCAACCTCAGGGCAGATTGTCATGAGCATTGCAAGTATGGGGCATGTGATACTGCAGCATTTGTAGGGCCACAAGGGCCATTGGTGATCCACAGGGAACAGGATGATTCCTTGGAGGCCAAATTGCTGAGACCCAATTCAGGGTTCTTGGTGGTGTGCACAGAGCAGCTGGAGATAGTACGGTGCTGGTTCTGGGCCCAGGAAACAAGCACAGACAGGTGGGATTGCATTGTCATGCTGATTTGGGATGATGTGCAGTGGCTGCACCTTTTGGATGTGCAAGGCCACATTTCTGGATCTCTATGCAGAACTTCCCTCAGCACAGAGTCTCAAAAATGAGAGCTGCACTGACAGTTGAGAAGTGAGAGGCGATTGTGCTATGGAAACTTGCAATGCCAGATGGATTCCCAACTGACTGGTAGCAACCTTGAGTTGAGAAATCCATGATGGAGATTTTTTTGTGGAGGTGTGTGGGGCTGTTAATTACCTCCTGCACCGGAAGATTGTGGCTCTGGGCAATCTTCAGGATGTAATGGATGGTTTTGCTGCAATGTGGTTCCCAAACTACGGTGGGGTGATAGATGGCATTCATCTCCCTATTTTGGTACCAAGCCATTTTGTCAAGGTGTATATCAAAACAGGGCTACTTTTCTATGGTAATTCAAGCATTGGTGGATCACCTGGGAAAAGATAGTGACATCAGCATGGGCTAGTCAGGTAAGTTACATGATGCATGTATCTTTAAGAACACAGGACTGTTTAGAGAGCTGCAAGAAGGGGGCTTTCTTGATTGGTGGATTGTACCTGGGAATGTTGAAATGCCAATAGAGATCCTGTGAGACTCTGCCTACTCCTTGTTCCCATGGCTCATGAACCTGCACACCTTGACAGCAGAAGTGCTTCAACTACAGTTGAATGTGTCTTTGGTCATTTGAAAGGTTGTTGTTGGTGTTTACTTACAAGATTGGACCTCAGTGGAAAAAATATCCTAGTGGTTATAGTTGCCTGCTGTGTCTTGCATAATAACTGGCAATCAAAGAGGGGAAAAGTTTCCACTGGGGTAGAGGGAAGAGGTGGAATGGCTCTGCTAAATTTGAATAGCCAGATATAAGGGCTATTAGAAGAGCTCAACATGGAGCTATATGGCTCAGGATATCTTTGAAAGACTGTTTAAGGAGCCATAGTAGTGTGTGTTGCTGAAGTGTCCTCTACCTGGCCTGCTGTAGTGTTCTCTACCTGGCCGTGTACTTTTGCAGACTGGTATGAATTTTGTAGAGATTGCTCTGTATGCAGGAATGTAACATTGTCAATGCACCTATTAATATTATCTATGAATGATTCTATGGGTTCTGTGACAAAGTGAAGTAACAGCAAATTAGTGTTTGTCAGACCTGCTCAACACCAGACAATACGTTGTGAACTTACAAAGACTATTTTTTTAAAAACTAGAATTTTCTTCTGTAAAATGAACCAGGCAATTAACAAAACCATTTAAAACTTAATAAATTAAGGTATCAGAATTTATAAAGGGGAAAGAACAGTCATTTCCATTTCAGGTAGGATTACACCAAACATGACTTTTCATCGTGGCGTCCTCTTCATGACACAATACTCTGTGTTCCCCTTCTGAGGGACCTGCAGTCCGCTGTCCATCCACTCTTTCAGTGGCAGCAGCAGTCCATTGTCTGCCTACTTCATCAGTTGCAAGGGAGAAGGGGAACCCAGGCCTACCCACTACTTTGTGTCCTCACCTTTGGAGTGCTTTAGATGGCAACCACATGCAGTGTGCTCTACTTCTAAGTACCTTTCTTTGTGCCAGAGTGGTCAATGTGGTACATTGTGGAACAGGTCCTAGAGCTAGTCTATGTAATTAACTCAGTGTCTACACTATCACTGTATTGCTCCAACTACACTGACTGTGCTTCTATGCGGCTCAAGGAAGTGGTATAGTTAAGTTGGCATAGCAGGGCACTTACATCAGTGGGAACCAAATTTAAGCAAAGACACATCCGTAGCTGGGTCAACTTGTATTGACTTAACCATATAGTATACCCACAGATAATACATGTTATTACTTTAGTTGGCAGGTACGTTTGATAATAGGATCCTTTTTACCCTTCTCAACATGTGGCAGAACTTTGACACTCTAATTATCCATGTTTTGATCCTACCAATTCCAGTCATGCTGGTGTGCTGCATTTTAATGACTGCTTAAATGGATTCTGAAGTTTCTTAGAGGTTTTTTGGGGACCCAACTTTTACTCTTAATTCTGAAAAAAAATTGTCATTGAATTTTGCAATATTGTACAATTAATTGCTAGATGTAAAACCTTAGACAAAATATTCCTGATTCTATTTACCAGATTTTATAAAAGGACTATTTTTAGAAGGTGAAGGTGCCACCTTCTTTCAGCACTAAGGTTCTGATTCAGCAATTTTTTTCGATTTAGCCATGCACTTCCACATGGTCAAGTCCCATCAATATCAATGGCATGTGAGCATACGCTTACAGTTAAGCATGTGCCAAAGTGCTTTGTTGAGTAGGAATGAACTTAAGCATATGCTTAAATACTTTGCAAACATTTACTCCCCTCTTTAATTTCCTGTTTGTTTGCATGTAAAATACCATCAGAATGATACTTGCACTGTATTTTCCTACCTTGGTCACGTATTTCAGTAAAAAAAGGGGTGCTTTGTCTGTAGCCCTGCTTGCTGTTTTATATTCAGTTCCTTTTCTACTCACGTACATTTCAACACCGAATAGCACAGTAAGAACCAATCAGGGACTTTGACAAATGTTTTAAACGTCCATATCTTTCTTCACTGCCAGTAGAACACTTATTCTCATTTCTGTATGTCAACTGATGTGTGCAAGCAATATTTTTTCTTTCTTTAGCATGGCATTTTGAAAAACAACAGTCTGGGATTACAACTGAATTTTAAGATTTGAAAGCCATTCTAATGCTTCTGGGGGTAGCTATGTGGATCCCCTTTGTACCACCACTATCAGCCTGAATGGGGCAGTTGTCTACGATGCTTCATAGAGTTTGAACCTCTCAACAGTCACAATTTAGAATCATAGAATCATAGGGCTGGAAGAGACCTCAGGAGGTCATTGAGTCCAGCCCCCTGCCCAAAGCAGGACCAATTCCAACTAAATCATCCCAGGTAGGGCTTTGTCAAGCTGAGACTTAAAAACCTCTAGGGATGGAGATTCCACCACCGCCCTAGGTAACCCTTCCAGTACTTTTACCACCTTCCTAGTGAAATAGATTTTCCTAATATCCAACCTAGGCCTCCCCACACTGTAACTTGAGACCATTGCTCCTTGTTCTGCCATCTGCCACTACTGAGAACAGCCTCTTTCCATCCTCTTAGCAGCCTTCAACTTCCTGAATGGAGATTCCAATCAAATCCCCCCTCACTCTTCTCTTCTGCAGACTAAATAAGCCCAAATCCCTCAGCCTCTCCTTGTAGGTCATGTGCTCCAGCCCCCTCATCATTTTGGTTGTCCTCCGCTGGACCCGTTCCAATGCGTCCACATCCTTTCTGTAGTGGGGTTCCCAGAACTGGATGCAATACTCCAGATGTGGCCTCACCATTGCCGAATAAAGGGGAATAATTTGGTGATTCTTTGGTTTTTTTCCATTTGTGGTGGAAATATTTGTTCCTTCTGTGCATCTCAGGATGTCTTTCAGTGGATTTTCAAAAAGGTCTCTGTCTGGGAGAATACAAGTGGCGCTCAATCTGAGTCAGTGAGTGCTGGCATCTTTTCTGTTGGCCTGGACTGTTGACATATGGCTTCAAAAGGGATTCCTGGATTTGAATCCGAAGAGTGACAGTGACATAGGTGCCAACTATCTGCATGCTCCGGGGCTGGAGAACCCATGGGGAACAGCTAGTGGGTGCTCAGCACATGCCAGCAGCCAAGGTTCCCCCACCCTCACCCACCAGCAGCCCCATTGAGCAGTGCCTCCTGCCCACAGTAAACAACTGTTTTGCTGATTAAGGAAGGAGGAGGAATGGGGATGGTGGGGAGGAGGTGTGGGCTTGGGGAGAGGGTGGAAGGAGTCAGGCCAGGGGTGAAGCAGGGAAGAGTTGGGGCAGGGGCTTGGGTGAAAGGGAAAATTGGGGGCAGAGGCAGGGCCAGGGATGGTGTCCAGCACCCCCCAGCTATAAGGGAAGTTAGTGCCTTTAAGTGTTTCTTAAACTTTTTAAGACTGAGGAACACCAAACAATATTTTTTTTTTAAATGAGGAACACCAAGGATTTTTTGAGCAAAAAAAAGGAGGTGGGGGGGGGGGGGAAGTTACTGAGGAAAAAAAAGGTCACCTGCCCCTTTAAGGGCGGCCATTTTAAATTCTGTTGTTCTCTGCAGTATACCTCTGACTGCCTCGTGGCACACCAGTGTGCCATGGAACACAGTTTAAGAAACACTGGACTATGGGCAGTGAATTGAGATCTTAGTGTATCCGTAGAGCCCTGCAAATTTGTGAATATTCGCGGGTATCTGCATCTGTGGATATAGATGTGGATATCTGCGGCTCATTTTTGAGGATATGAATGTGGATTCAGATACTAATTTTGTATCTGTGCAGGGTTCTATGAATCATTATGTCCAGAGTGGTCAGGGTCTTAAGCATTGTAGTGGTTCACCTAATGTTGACTGACACGATGCCTGCCAAAACTGGGAACATTGATATGGGCATTGATTTGAGAGGACTGCTAATGATCTTGAGTGCAGTATTGGTTCAGAGGGGTTGTGCCCTGACTCCCTATGGAAGCATTATAACTTCTGCCAAGACACCATAATATACAAAAATAGCAAATCTATTAAATAGATGGTTTACCTTCTTGATCCCATTGGACTTAAATACATAGCACAAAAACATGCAGTAGCTTGGCTGCTAATAAGACTTGAAGGCTTGCAACACCAACAAGCACCCCAGGAAAGCCAGGGTATGCTTGGAGATACAGGAAAGTCATAACCCTTTGGAAATTATTATAGGAGATTATTATATTAAGGTTGTTCAACACTCCCTATTATGAGATCCTTATAACTTTATGGAACTTTCATCTGTTCAAACTGAAAATTTCCATGACAAAATCTACCTCAGGATGAATGTTTGTGAAAATTCAACCCAAATGATTCAGCTGTTTCTGAGAATGAGGCAAAGGAAAAATCTAATGTTCTTGTCCCCTTTGGTATAGTTAACTTAAAAGTGAAAAAGCCTGCCAGACCTATTAGCAGATATCTGAACCTGTGAAAAAGCCATTCGTGTGCTAAATCAGGGGTGGGCTATAAGCTGGAGGCGGTTCACCAGAATTAGCCTCTGGATGGCCACCGGCACTTTATTTACCTGAATGTCTGCAGGTATGGCCACTTGCAGCACCCACAGGCCATGGACCATCATTTCCGGACAATGGGAGCTGTAAGAAGCGATGTCCTGGACTGCAACACTTCGCAGAGTTAGAGTTGCCAGATGGTTTAACCAACAATACCGAACGCTCCTCTGAAACTACCGGGGAAAAAATTCTGTTGAGGAAAAAAAAAAAAGAGGGAGACCAAAGTTGTTGAGGAAAAAAAAAAAAGATTCCAAGAGTTGTTAATCAAAAAAAAAATAAAATAAAATAAAAAAGCGTGGCCCCTTTAAGAAATGCTTTTGTGGCTTTTTGGCCCAAACTGGCTGGTGGCAGCCATCTGCCATCTTGTCTCCCTGCTCTGAGCCGGACAGTTCCCCTGCGGAATCCAGTAAGCACCCGGGATTTTCGCCTTCTTGCCAGGAAAAAATCAGAAAATACCAGACATGTTAGGTGTCTGGTATTTTTTGAATTTTTTTACTGGACAACTCTACCCACAGTGACTGTGGGAACAGTGATCTGCTGCCAACAGGAGTTGCAAGTGGCCATACCTGCAGATGCTTAGGTACATAAAGCACCCAGCGGTCTGCCTGGGACTAAACCTAGCAAACTGCTTCTTCCCTGCAGGCCACTTATGGCCCACCCCTGTGCTAGATCTTTTAAATGAAATTTCTCAAAGATTCTGTCCTCATCTGGCATGCTCAGAACATGACATCCTCTGCTGCAGTGTACCTCAGAGTTGCTGAGCTCTTGCTGGAGCTAGGCATGGAAATGGAGAACAAGTAGCCTATCATTTCTGTGTTCTCAGTCTCTCATTGCAAGCCACTAAAAATGAGGAAGAATGGCTCTTGCACAAAAGGGGGTTTTTGCGCAAAAAGGCGCCGTCTACACAGCGCTTTTTTGCGCAAAAACCTCTTGCGCAAAAGGGAAAAGATAAGGAAATGCAGATGAGAGTGCTGCATACGCAAATGAGCGCTCTATTTGCATTTACTCTTCCGCAAGAGGCTAGCCTTTGTGATTGGGCAACAAAATGGCAAATGAAATTTAATTTGATAAATGCAAAGTAATGCACATTGGAAAAAATAATCCCAACCATACATACAATATGATGGGGACTAGTTTATCTACAACTACTCAAGAGAGAGATCTTGGAGTCATTGTGGATAGTTTTCTGAAAACATCCACTCAGTGTTCAGCGACAGTCAAAAAAGCAAAAAGAATGTCAGGAATCATTTAAAGAGGGCTAGGGAGTAAGACAGAGAATATCTTATTGCCTCTATATAAAACTATGGTATGCTCACATCTTGAATACTGTGTACAGATGTGGTCGCTTCATCTCAGAAAAGATATATTCAGAGAAGGGGAACAAAAATGATTAGGGGTTTGGAACGGGTGCTATATGAAGAGAGATTAAAAAGATTGGAACTTTTCAACTTAGAAAAGAGCAGACTAAGGGTGGGGATATGATAGAGGTCGATAAAGTCATGTCAGGTATGGAGAAAGTGAATAAGGAAAAGTTATTTACTTGTTTCCATAACATAAGAACTGGGGACCAGCAAATGAAATTAATAGGGAGAGGAATTATTTAAGCTTAATACCAATGTGGACACAAGAACAAATGGATATAAGCTGGCTAGTAGGAAGTTTAGACTTGAGATTAGACGAAGGTTTCTAACCATTAGAGGAGTGAGGTTCTGGAATGGCCTTCCAAGGGAAGTAGTGGGGGCAAAAGATCTACCTGGCTTCAAAATTAAACTAGATGGGTTTATGAAGGGGATGGTTTGACAAGATAACATGGTCTTGGTAACTAATTGACTAGTCATTATCAGTGGTAAATAGGTCAATGGAGGGATGATAGGGGTTACTATAGAGAACTTTCTGGGTGTCTGGCTGGGGAGTCTTGCCCACATGCTCAGGGTTTAGCTGATCGCCATATTTGGGGTCGGGAAGGAATTTTCCTCCAGGGTAGATTGGCAGAGGCCCTGGAGGTTTTTCGCCTTCCTCTGTAGCATGGGGTACAGATCACAACTGAAGGATTCTCTGCATCTTGGGGTCTTCAAACTATTTGAAGGCTTCAATATCTGAGAGATAGGGGTGAGGATTATTCTAGGAGTGGGTGGGTGAAATTCTGCGGCCTGCATTGTGCGGGGGGTCAGACTAGATGATCATAATGGTCCCTTCTGACCTTAAAGTCTATGAGTCTATGAGTCTATGAGGTTTAAACAAACAAAAGGAAGATTTTCTTCATGCAGCACTCAGTCAAGCTGTGGAACTCCTTGCCAGAGGAAGTTGCAAAGACCAGAACTTTAAAAGGGTTAAAAAAATTAAATAAATTCATGGAGGTTAGATCCATCAATGGCTATTAACCAGGACAGGTAGAAATGGTGTACCTAGCCTCTGTTTGTCAGAGGCTGGAAATGGATGACAAGACCGGGATCATGTGATGATTACCTGTTCTGTTCACTCTCTCTATGGCCTCTGGCATTGGCCACTGTTAGAAGACAGGATACTGGGCTAGATGCACCTTTGCTCTAACCCAGTATGGCCATTATTATATTTTTATGTTCCTGTGTAGGTATGTGTGACAGTCAGCTTCTGTTACAGTGCCAGTCAGCTTCTGAATGATGTCAACCCTTGTTTTTATCTTCTTTCTGGTGTTGTCAGGGTATTGGCAGTAGGTCAGTACTTGATGGAGAGTAACTGCAAGGCTCTGTTGATTGTTGTCCTGAGATAAAGCAGCCCACAAAAATCCACTTTCAGTGGTACTTTGACAGCAGAAGGCAAAGATGAATGTTTTTGAAATGGTGGGTTTTTGTTGCCCAGCTTTGAAGTACCACTCAAGTGTCTGGAGGTAACTGTTCATAATCTTTTCTGTGTGCTTAAGAGGGGATGCTTGTTCTGCTAGTGCATTATCAGCTGTGTAGATGACTTTATAAGACGAGGTGACTGGAATATGACTGGTCTTGACATTGAATGGTGCAGGCACTAAAATGGCTCCTAGGCCATTGTTCAATCTTTGCTATTTATTCACTGATTCACCAACTGTGTGGGGAATCTTGTGTTACACGGCATCTCTGTGATGAGTCTGATGGTTCATTGGAATGGGAAAGCTACTGATAAATTCAGAAGGAGTCCTTTGCATCATGCAATAAGTATGCCTCACTAACATTTACTCAGGGAAATCAATTAACAATGCTTCTTCCATTTTTACAGATTAAAACAATTAAGCAAATATTTTAAACAAATATTGCAGACTTTTATTCTTTGAGTTAGTTTTCCAAGGTGTCCATAATTTTCCTCTCCTTATAACACTCTCTTGTTAATAGTTTAAATACATTGGACTGTAAATGAACACTTGTTTTTAAATGTATCCTGTTATTAGGTGGCATATGTCTTAAGCTAGTGCTTTTTCCTCCAACCTCTCTGCTCTTGCTCTGAGGACAGCAAACACAGTCAGGGTATAATGTAGGCATATTAAGAAATGAATTGTGGTATGAAAATTCTCATGTGTCACTTAGGGCCATGATTTAACTTTTAGACTGATTTTTACATAGGTGCAATTTCAGAGACTCTGCTGGAGGTACTCCTATTTTATGCTGATCTAACTGTGTTGAATCTGGCCCTTTATCTTTTATCTTCATCTCTCTCACAGCAGTCACTATCACCATTTTAAAAAGGCTATTCTATCTATTCACCTCCTCGACATTTTTTTAATTCAGTAGAGGCTCTCTTTTCTAATGGAAACAGGTTTCACCTTTCTATTTGATTCAACATAAAAATAAAGGCCAGATATTGCCCTTGATCCCCAGTGGAACTCCAATAGATCAAGGACACACATGGATTGAGGACAGTATATTGCTCTAAGAATACAAATGACCTGATTATCACAGACTGTGTGCTGTGTTCGGATCAAAATACACGCTTACAGCTGCGTCTGTTGAAAACATATAGGAAATGAAAATAGTCCTTGGTAGATTTTTCAGGGGTTGTAAAGCTTCAGTCTACCTTCAGATTTCAGTATAAACAGCCAGTTTGGGCCTTAGTTTGTTCAGCACGTTTGGGATGAAGGGTCCTCTTTAATGTAAAATATCATAACTTATTAATTTGTGTGGACTGTTCAGTAGTCAATTACACTTCACTAGATTCACACACAACAAAAGATTTGGCTGTCTTTAAAGTACTAACTTCTATATTTGTTATGTCTGTATGGAACATTTTAGCAAGTATCCTTTATTCTGTTCCCTGATAAAATTCATTGGAGAATTCTCAGAACGGGAAAATTCTCCTCTTGGATCCACTTGGTAGTACTTGGCTCTGATACCCTGCTCTCCATATGTATTAGGGTTTATCATTGATGCCAACAGGACAGGCACACAGTATTACTCTGTATCTCTGAGAGGACAGATTAAGTCTTGAAGGATGTTCCTGACAAGTCTGGTTTGAAAAGAGGATATCGAACAAGAAGCCAGAGCAGGTGGTATTCAAAATACCAGGTCTGAAGATGAACAGAGTTGTGGAAGCCAGTCAGATTCAAGTGTTAGACTATTATGTAAGTTTGTTGCCTATTTCCTTTGATCTACACTGCTGTGCTAAAGTTGGAAGAGGTGATATTGGCATTTATAAGTGCGTAGGGAAATACATGTTTTCTCCACAGGCCATCTAACTAAGCAGTGTGAGCAATGTTCACATCTGCCTGATGCTATTGTACATTATTTTATGGGAAAAAACCTCCACATTTCTGCTTTATGAGTAGTGTCAGTAGATAATGTATTGAACTTCATCTGATGTGTGACCCATTTATTTACAATTTTTCTTTGGTTCCCAAATAGGCAGGAATCAATGTATTCATAAGACAACAAAAAAGGGATAGTACGGTGCCTTGCTATTACTAAGGCCGAATTATTGCTGCTATCTTCAGGTTGTGGAGCAGAGCTGCTGAATATCAACTTCCTCCTGTTATAAGAAGCTGCAATTAGCATGCAGAAATACAAAAACATACAAAACATCGGCAAAAGAAAATGAATGGATATGCATATGTGCAAACATTCATATTGGTGTTTTCTCGAAGTAACTGCACCTGCATGTGCACAATTAAATATAGATAACAGGGATGTGAAGAGAAGTAGGATCCCACCACCATTTTTTCCCTTTGTTGGTCATAGGGGCAGAGCATGAGCTGCTTTTGCCTTCTCCTTTCTGAGAAGGGGAAGTTAGAAGAATCTGGGCTCCATCCTTTTCATTAACCAGCCGGTACAGCTTCTCCACCTGCATAGGGTGGACTAAGTTTCACCACAGAAATGGGATGAAGTAATTTACTCCCCAACAGAGCAAAGGAGAAGCAAGAAAGTAATTGAGGCACAGTTTCTCCTCGGAGGGCCACCTGAGGTGGTTCAGCTACAATTAAGCTGAGCCTAATGGGCACCTTACCAAATAAATATGGTGGTGATAAGACAACATGCTTTGCAAGGCCACCTAAATATCTCTACAAAGTAAGGAAAATGCTCTGTAGATTTTTCTAAACATAACGCCAGCTGAGAAGTTTTTTTCCCCAATGCAATTGTTGCATTTGACTATCTGGAAGAAGTCCTAGTGCAGCATCAATACGATGGCTTGTGACTATGCCTTTGTATAATGTTTTCTTACTGCATCTTGGGAAGAAAATGAATAACCTGAAGAGTAAAGGTTGAGTCCCAGTAAAAAACCCAGCACTTTAGCCTAACTGCACATATAGGGTGGTAAATATACAATCTTCTGTCAAAGAAAGAAGAACTATAAATGTATATTAGCTGAATCTATGCCAACCAATATGACTGCAGTTGCATCGTCTCTGGTGATAGAGAGTGTACTACCTGATGTCAACATAAATTCTTATATTATTTTCATGGTGGGAAAACCAGAACTTATTTTAGACCTATAGCTAGGCTATATATCAGAAATACAAAATGCTGATTGTCTATATTTCAAATCCAGGACTATCTGGAAAGTTGAGATGCTCTACTCATCTTATGGTATCTATGGCAATTATGTGCACCTACTTTCTCAGAGAGGTTTATTTGGTTTTGTGTAGTTCTTGAAATGGGGGGAGAAAAAAGAAAAGAAAAGGAAAAGCACTATGCAGAGACTCAGTCTGCAGTAGGGAATCTCAAAGGACTGTGAAGGTAATTCAACTTCATTATTTTCTACTGAGACAAGAACAAAGTAGAGAGTGGACAAAATTAGTTTATCATTTCATTTACATGGAGAACAAATGCTTGTGAATGAACATCAAAGAAATCTGCCTGACAAAAACCCAGCAGAATGTAGGCATGATTTGCATTGTGTTTATGCCTCATTTTTTGCAGCAGTCTTCCAAGATAACCTGAGAGTTATTCTTCATTTTAGTTTAAAAAAGGGGGAAGGGCTTAGGCAAGAGGTGTAATTGCTCAAACCATTAAGGTGAAAATAACTGCTGACTGCAGTTATTTTCCTCTACGACAGGCTGTAGGAATTACAGTCTAGGGTGTGATAGCCTGTCATTAACATCAGCACCCAAGATAATGATACAACTAAAACTGTTGTACTTTATTACGTTCTTGCTGTCATTTAATTGCCTGATAATAGGTTTTCATAACAATAGAGTCCCATAGAAAGTTGACTGGAGTAATCCCAACTGATGTATGAACAGTAGCAAAGTTGCCATTAACAAAGCTGGTTGTTTTGGGAGGTCATTCAGTACAGATGGCCATTATTTAGGGAAAATAGCAGGGGAGCCTTATCTCATGAGAGGAGCTACAGTTCTCCTATTTAATAGGAACTATATGGAAAAACATGCAAAATTGTTCCCAGGGTCATATACACAAAAGAAATGTTCGGATGTAAACACTTCACAGTGGACTTATTGTGAACAATACAAGTGCTGTTAGATGGAAACAGTTTTTTAAAAATATGGACATTTATCATGTTAATCTTTGCTTAAATAGATTGTTTTAATATAGAGGTCTTTCTCTTATATTTTGTGTGTCTGTTAATGTGTGTATGTATACACACAAAACCTACAGCGTGAATGAAGGAAAGCAACTACATGAATAATAGTGTTGATCATTATTAATACGTAACATGTGCATGAAAATTTGTGCTTACGTACACAAACATCGATGTTGTACGTGCATATTTGGCAATACTGTTTTCTATTTGTGACTTCTCAACTTTCATTGGGTAGCATGTAAATGAATGCTACAAACAGCGATTGCCCTGAAAAAATATAAAGTAGCAAAAGAATTTTTTTCAATGTCTTTGTAAGGGAGAAATGATAATGTTTGTTTCCACAGACTTTCTGAAATTGCCAAATACCATTTTTTCTCCCTAGACATTACATTTCTAAACACCACAAGCAGTAGGCCGCATTGCCTATTGCAATTCTTTATATGTCTTTTTTTTTATTTCAACATTGCGAATCCTTACAAAGACCCAGAATAATAGGAGTTGTCTAGCCTGTTGAATAAATCTTTTCTACCCCATGATATTTAATAGCAATAGGTTGAAATCCTGATAAACTGTGCCACTCTAAGACTCATTTCACTGGCTGGGTGGCACATAAGCACTTTCCTGTGGTCAGTTCTTTGAGGGAGATGAACTATTCGCATTGAGTTATGGAGGGTGGAGTTGGAATGAACCTACTAGATAACTTATTTCATTTTGCTTTATTGCACGTATATTTGAATTTGTTTTTTCAGAGCCTCTTTGAATTGTCTGAGAATATTTCAGATACAGTATTTCTTGAAGCAATACACTTTGTACTCTGAAACCAGTATTTGTGATCATGCAGTGAATTGTTCTGGGCTGTGGTCTTGGCAGATCTCACACATTCAGCAGGCTCAGAATTTGTCGGTACAGCTGCATAGAAATCCTCATGTGCTACTGGAAGTGATGCTGGTGATCCAGTGGGTGAACCACTTGCCTCTAGTTTGCTGCTGAGCTGGTGGTGAGCAGCATGCTCTTGGAGATATTGGACCTCATTCTCAGTTCCTTCAAGGCCCCCATACATCACTTTGGCAATGTGAAAGGGCCTCAGGGTAAATGCACATTATGGTTGTGCCCACTTGAAGGCCCCTTCACACTGACAGAGTTTTGTGAAGTGGCCTTAATGGTATTCAGAATTCAAGCTGCTGGATGAGATGTAAAACTGGTGCGTGTGAAACTCTTGGATCAATATAATCACAAGAGTAGGGATGCTAGCTCATTGTTTTGACTTTTCAGTGCCTACTTTTATGCTTAAAGATAAAACCTGATCTGAGCTGGATCATGGCCATAATCTCTAGGCTGTACTGCCCCTCTGGGAGTTTCATCTCCCACCAAACAAATTTAGAAACCACTGGGAACCCCCACTCTTTTTAAAACCAATTAACTACAGTATCCTTAATTCACAGGCAGCTCTTTAAGTTGTACTGAATTTTCTTTTTAGCATTCACTTATATTTTACATTCTGAAAACTGCAAGTCCCAGTTCAGCAAGGTGCTTAAGCCCATACCAAACTTTTGAGCATGAGACTTCATTGGTTTCAATGGTACTCTTGTCCTTAAAACAAGGCATGAACTGAGGCCAGAGTGAAGAAGCTATATGACAATATTCTGAAAATCTTTTAGGAGGAGTCAGGCCCCCTTCACACTTCACTACTAGAACAATGGTGCTGTACTGATCTGCAGTACACAACCTGATCACTCTGTGCATTAGTAGGTAAGAGGACTTCAGTGGAAAGTGCACAATAATTCATTATTCACAGAGAAAATTTTAGAGAGCCTGTATATACATTCTGGAGTGAGCACTGACTCTAGAAGCACGATTGTTTCAGTGAGTTGACATATTCATCTAGGCTATGTCAAAACTGCAGAGCTATTTTGGGATACCAGAGATATCCTGAAATAGCTATCCCATGTCTTAACAGCGCTCCCATTATTTGGAAGTATAACGGGCTCACTATTCCGACATCCCTGTAAGACGACGCTGTGTAAACAGCTCCAAATTACAAAGTAAGCTATTTCGAAATTGACTGGAAATAAGCTATGCAATTTGTGTAGCTCAAATTGTGTAGCTTATTTTGAGCTACGGGTGCAGTGTAGAAGCACACCTAGACAAAAGTGTGGTATGGGGTATTCCAAAATGGCCAAAGTCAATGCATTCAATTCATGTGAAGAACAGTTGTCTTACTTTTAGGGGGGGAAAAAAGCAATAAATGCATGCTTGTTTTATGAGTCCATAAAAAGTTCCTTTTGTAATTTACTGTTTTTAAACCTTGTACAACAAATATCCTTCCATAAAATGCAATCATGACACCAAAACATCTTTTAACAAAAACCATATCAGATGCAGAATTGGATCATTGCTCTCCTTGAACCAAGCCAAAATAATCAAATACAAGGCATAGACGTTAGAGATGAGAAAGGTCTTTAGATCATTGTGTCCGATTCTGCTAAGGCAGAAAAGCTTTCCTGGTGATGCAGGATATATTAACTGAATCAGAAATATAATGCCATTATCATCCTGTACTTTAGTTTTTTCTTTTGAGATAAGAACTATTTGTTGTGAATTTGGGCAGGGAGGCGATGGAGATTCATAATATGGAAACAGAGGAGAGAATGGAAAAGAAGAAAAATTGAAGAACTGCAGAAGTTTGTGATAACTCCTAAAATGTATGAAATCTGCATCTGAAATGACACATTTACTTGGCACCCTCATGATAATACATAGGCCCCTCAAAGCTAAAGGATCACAGTTACATAGGTCCAAAAAGCTTTGCTGACATCAGTGGAGTTACTCCTACAAATGTGTTCTATGCTATTTTTTAGGTCTTTTGCCTAAATGGTAGTATCTTTATGGAAAAAAGGCGATGTCAAGAACAGAGTGGCTAAAGCAGTTAATTTTGTTCTGTGCTTTTTCTTTGACTCATTAGAGCAGATTCTTTCATGTTAGGCCTCGGCCAACCCCCATTGAGGTTCATGGAAAGACTCCCGTTGTTTTTAAAGTTGTTTGGATCAGACCTTTACATTAAGATGTTTCTTCTAAGTGAATTTCTGAAATTTCTACTGCCATAATAAGCCATTTTACCCCACAGGTTTGATTATGCTTCATGCTTATCTCTTGGTTTGCCTGCTGCACCTTTGGAATAGGATTCATGGAAATGCCTGCCTTCTAGGCATGTAAACCTATCAAAGATAAAAATAAGAGTCTCTTGCTTTGAATTGGCAGGTCTTAATTGAATTTTGGGCATAGTTTTGTAACCATTTCTTTGAGTTTTGCTGTGCGTGTGCTGTCAAAAAATCAGTTCTAACTGAAAGATTCTGTATATTTTATACAAACCTTCTTTAAGTTCATGAATAAATCGGTGTCTTTAATCAAGGTTTGTTATAATGGTGGGGAACCTTATTAATAATTTATAAAAGCTATTTCATGTAATTAAAAGTGGAGAAGAAAGTATTATTTTACAATTATGCTGACAGTCTGTCTTTGATCTTGGAACCTTTGCCAAGCTATGTTAATAATGAAAGAAAATGCCCTCTGACTTTAACCTCTGAGTAGAGCTATCATTATGTTTACTAAGGCAGAAATGCCCTGTGAAAGCAAAGTAGGGCATTAATTGTACTCCATGATAGGATCTGCTTGGCTTTATTAACATTTCACTCTCTCCCTCCCCTCCGCCCCCCCCCCCCCGCGGCCCAATCCTGCTAGGTTTGAATCACAAAGCTTTGATGAATAACACTTAGAAAACAGAAAGAAAATGGCCATTGCTTTACAATTTTTCAAAAAATTAAATAATATAAAAGGTTAATAAAATACCAAGGCATCATGGGTGCTTTTTGTCAGTTTAAAATATCATTCGGTGAATGGTCATTTCATGGTTTGATTTGAAGTACAGTACAGTGCCTTCCCTCCTTACTTCCATGATTTTCAAACTTCATTTCACAGCAGCATGATAGATAGCAGGTGTTGACTCCAGTGGAAGTTTAGAGTCTTTTGAATATTTAATTGTGTAAATAAGGATTTAGCTATCTAACTTTCAACATCAAGTTTTGAAAATGTTAGCTTTAGCAGTTGCATTAATCAAAAACAAGAGAGGTGAGTGAGTGTTCTGAAATGATTGTGGAAATGATTTTTACTGATTTTTATTTAAAAGGAAAGCATGGAAATGTATGTTCAGAAGAAAATCACAAAGTGTGCACTGTGTATGCAACAGAGGAATTGCTATTTGGTATAGTTAGATCTTCAAATGGCAATGGATTGCTATTCTCTTCTGACATACCTTTGGAAATCAGGGAATTTATATGTGCACCTTGAACCAACACTAATAATTTTGGCCTGCCCCAACTATACTCTCTCCCCAACACATTCCAGTGGATCATCATGGAGCTTGAGTTCTTAGAGTGCCGAAGGCTGAACCTTAAACCACATTCTGCCACATTCAGTCACTTTCCTCACTTTATGGACCTTCAATGGCCTTTTTCTCCTCCTTCTGTACTTGAATTTCACCTATGGTGAGCAAAATTCTTTCTGCCTGCTTCCACCGCCAGGTAGCAGCGGAATACCTGTTATCCATAAGTTATTACCTGATTTTTCTTCCTGTGTTTATCATGTTATTAATTCCCCTTCATAATATTAAAAATGTTAATTCAGTGTTTGCTAAGTCTTCTGTTTCCCAGTGAGAATAAGACCAAGCTGTTTAATCTTTCCACACAACTCACTGTAATTTTTGAGAATTGTTATCATTTTGATTACTCTGTAATGCACCTCCCAGAACAATTATAAACTCTGTAAACTAAAGCTGATGCAAGCTGTTTGTCAGAGATTCAGATTCTGGTGAACAGGCTTTTGTAAGCTTGTCTTAAAATTTTGTCCTTTCCACTGTGCCAATTGTAAGACACTGAAAGACACATCTTTAGTGTCATTGATGTGCTTGGATTGATACACAGTCAGGAAAGTGAGAAGCTATAAGAGAATCTGCTTGTGATCGTGGAATGCAGTACTGCTCAATGAAGAGGCCAGGGCACTAAATTCATAATTAGAGGCATATGTAGCAGGTGGGAAATAAAATGACCAGTGCAAATGAAAGCGCCATTCCTACACAGCCACTTGGATGGCTGGTCTCACGGAGGGGCTCGAGTCAGTGCTATATGTTTGTATACAGGACCAGTACTCCCTCTGCCATTTTTGTATAACCTAGTCAACTGGCAAAACACAAGTCAGTTCAGAGGGGCTGATTACTCCCTAGTCTTCAATGGCTACCTAGGCATGCGCACGGGGTGTGCTGGGTGTGCCGAGGCACACCCTAATGTCTCAGGCTGGCTAGCAGCTGCTGGAGGACGAGGGGGATTTGAGACGGGGAGCCGCAGCCCCTCACTTTCCCCGCAGCCATCTATGGGGCACTTTGGGGCAGAGGGAGCATGTGCGTGGCGGAAGCAGCTGGGGCCCGACCACAGATGCCGGCCTGAGCCATTTTTTGCACCCCGGGCCCCACCTGGCCCGGCAGCACAGCGTGGCACTCCTTCTGCGCCTGGGGGCACCCCCGCCTGGCCCGGCAGCACCGCGCAGCACTCCTTCCGCGCCCGGGGCCCCGTCCCTGTCCGCGGCCCCGTCCCCGCCCATCCCGGCAGCACCGCACGGCACCCGGCTCTGGCCCTGTCCTCGGCCCTGGCCCAGCAGCACCGTGCGGCACCCTTTAAAGTGAGGCGCCCTGGGCTAGGGCCTGGTCAGCCTGTAGCTTGGGCCGGCTCTGACTCCAGCCCCGCAAACTGGAAGGCAGAATCCAGCTTAGCCAAAGGTGAGGGGAGGGGAGAGGAGGGGGGAAAAATAGGCAGGGGTGGGAGAGGAAGGGGCTTGTGCTGAGGGGAGGGTGGCAGGTCAGGAGAAGAAAGGGGAAGGCACCAAGAGACAGGGTAGAGGAGACACAAATGCCAGGGGGCCAAGTGGAGACAATGAGGAAAAGGGCAGGAGGGGAGGTGTCAGTGGGAGGGGGGACAGGGTGATGCTGGGAGAGGAGAGGGTAAGGGCATTGTGGGCTAGAAGGGGGAGGGGGAGGTGCTGGGGGAAGGCTTGAAAGAAGGGGTGGGCATGAGGAAGGCAGGGATGGAGCAAGACGTGTGAGGGCACAGGGGCATGAGGGGAACGGGGGCAGAGGGTGGTGAGGGGGTGGGTATCAGGGAAAAAGGGGGCAGGGGCAGTGAATGAAAGGGAGGGTGCAGGGGTAAGGGAAGGTGCAGGTGCCAGGGGATTCTGGGGGTGAAGCAGAAGGGCAGATACCTGCAGGGGAGGGACTAGCACCAGAGGAGGGAGGCAGGACAGGTATGTAGAGGGAGGTGTTAGGAGAGGGGATGAGGAGGCGTAGCTCACATGATCAGAGTGGGGCTACTGGAGGAGTGGGCACAGGGGGGAGAGAAGGGCTGGTGGAGGGGGGCAGGTCTCAGGAAGGCTGAGGGCAGTGAGAAGGGCAGGAGTCAGGACAGGAGAGGGTGAGGGGTTGGGGGGCACCAGGGGAGCTGATGGAGCAAGGGGAGACATGGCAGCAGAGGGAAAGGGTAGAGGTTTATAAAATATTTATTAATAACTTGGGTGCCACAGTGGCACATCCAAACAAGCCACATGAACTCAGTACTGGTGCACAACACAAAATTCATTCTGCTCATGGGAGGAAACTCTTAGAAGGAACACTTCCCCCAGCCTCTCCACCCCCGAGTTAATGTCACACGCATTGGGTTAATGCAATTGCAGGATAATTGCATAAGGGGGGCTTGGTGGGGGCCAAACTAATCCCTATTGGTAGGAGGATGGTGGGAAAAGTCCTTAGAGGGGGGGGTCACATCATGACACCTTTTACTTCTGGTCATGTGTCCATCTTGCCCCGAGAGTGTTACCTCCAGAGGTGTGGCCAATGGGAATCAGGGTGTGGCCAATGGGGGTCAGGGGTGTGGTTAACAGGGGTCAGGGGTTTGGCTAATGGGAGTCAAAGTACATTTTAAAAGAATTCTTTGGGTGCACACCCTAATGAAATGTGCTGCGCACGCCTATGAATGGCTACCTTCATATCCAAAGAAGCAGGAGCTTTGAGGAGGTGTCAACCTTCTGAAATGACTCAGAGATTGTTGTGAGTCAACTGATTTATTTTTTAAAACTGAGGGATCTTTCTGTCTCCTATAAGGTTTTCTATGTTTCTCCCAAAGCACCACCTATTTCTTGCTTTTTATCTTTCCTTCCCCTTGTTAAGGGTAAATTTTCAGAATGGCACCTTTCCTTTTTAAGGGTGATATCTGCCTCGGCAATGAAGTTAGGGGTGCAAATCAGAGTAATTACACCTCTCAGTGCCTCAGAGCAAGTACAGGTCAGGTAGTGACAGATGTTACTATTTGTTTCTCCTTGAAGTTTATTCTATGGACACAATTTAAGCCCACAAAGATGGAGGCCATTTTTGAGCCCAATTGATAATACACTCCCTCGAAACTCATTAGGCTTTGATTAAGCTCTGTCTATAGCTGAATGATTGGGAGATCTTTTTTTCTTTAAGAAGAGCTTACTAGCCAGGCAGATTTTCTCAAGCTCTGCAGCAAATTGCATTCTAGTGCCTCACATAATAAAACTATCGTCCCATTTGATTTATCTCTCAGACTTCTAGCCAGACAGTCTAATGCTCTGTTTGCCTGTTACACAGCACATTGGGCTGCAGGTTCTAAGAGAGGGTTCTACAATAAATTCCATATAGGTGGGTATGCTTTAACACCTTTTCATTGAATAGCTACTGGTGGGCTGCGTCCCCTGCTCTCTATGCTCGCCAACCCCCCTCTCTCTGGGGGTAGGCAGCCCCAGCTCTACGCCTGGCTGCTGGGGAGGGCCAGGCTGTGGCGTGGCAGCCCTGGCCTGCCCCCTCTCACCCCCAGCTGCCAGGTCAAAGGCCAGGCTAGCCCCAGATCTCCTCCCCACCTAGCCTTCAGGCCAGGCTAAGGCTGTGCTAGCCCCAGCTATACCTCCTTCCCTTCCCCCCCCGGCTGTGCCTGCCCCATCTCTCCTCCCCTTTACCCCTAGCCACTGGGGAGGGCAAAGGCTGCACTAGCCCAGCTCTCTCTCCCCCAGCCACCCGCAACACTCTGGGAATATCTGTATGCGTATGTTAGGTATTTGTGTATAGTAGATGTTTGAATGAACTGAGACTCCATATGGTAATGAGGAATGAGGGGAAAGATTTAAATGGGATCCATTTCTTTAAGGGATGGGAATGATATTGGAATTCTGTGACAAAGGGGTATATTGCATTTAAAATGAATTTAGGCTTGTGCAAGGTGCTGGGTGGACACTTCTGGTGATTTAAGTCATCTCTAGAAGATTCCAGATATGGTGCCAGATTAGCTTGCTAAGAATTAGACTGAGACCACCAACCAATTACACTAGGCCATCAAAGAGCTTTTGGAGGATACATTATTTTCTTTTCCATCCTTAGTTGGATGAGCACTAGAGACTAATTGGCAATGCATAACATTCCTTTCACTTGTTTCTTAGGCCATACAGTATCCTGGGACACTTTTACAATATGACAGCTTGACACAGTTTGATTGAGGAAGCCATTTGAACCATGAAACCTTGTGTTTAAACAAGGCAGGGAGCATTCTATGCTTTCTGCTTTTGCGTGCTACCTAGGATGATGGGGTCCTGCTAGGGACAGGGAACTGTAGGTTCTACTTCAGTGTAAGGATGTAATAGCAAAGTTTAGGTCCAGCAAGGTGGGTTAGTTGGCAAAATAAAATCAGAGGACAATACAGAATGTATTGCAGTAATTCAGACACTGCAGTCTCTCTGCACTTCCCCAAACTAGTTTGTTCTCTACATCTGAGGTATATGAAATGGCAGGGAATTGCAACTTGCAAATTCTATCACTTTGGAATGCTGGTGTAAGATTCTATAAGAGAGAGAGAGAGAGGTTTGCGACCGGGTGCTCGCGAACAGGGTGAGTGCTAACAGGAGGGAGTTTTGAGAGGCTCTCCTGGAGGAGGAGAAGGAAGGAGCAAACTAAAGCACCTTGGGGCCGTGTGCTCAGGCCCCTGCCACTGGCCCTAAGCCAGCCAGCCTCTAGTCTCTGGCCCCTTCTACTCCCTCCCCAGCCAGGCTATCTGTCCTGCTGCCTCCGGTTCCCTGGCCCTGGGCTTCCATCAGCATCCGAGGTTCTCCAGCCCCCAGTCCCATGCTGCCATGTGTGACTGGGATTCTCTAGCCCTTGGCTTTATGTTGCCATGGATGACAAGGCTTTTTCAGCCTTTGGCCCTGCACTGCCATGGGCTGCTGGGGATGTCTGGCCCAGGTCCAGCACTTTTGTGGGGTTCTAGTCCCGCTGTCCCCACCTGGGCTGCTGGCCCTCCTACTTACTAGGCTCCTG
Organism: Pelochelys cantorii; assembly: GCA_032595735.1. Lineage (NCBI taxonomy): Eukaryota > Metazoa > Chordata > Testudines > Trionychidae > Pelochelys > Pelochelys cantorii. Next base: position 27,499,858 of record CM064339.1, read on the forward strand.
GGCTCTCTGGTCCAGGAGCATCTGTGGTCCTTCTAGATGATGGATGTTGCTAGACAGAGAATGCTGGTTTTCAGAGGTTCAGTCTGTACCATTTTCCATTTGCTCCTGTGTGGATCTCTGCATCTTGAGAGAGGCCTCCACAATGAAGATGGAGTGCCATAAAAGGAGCATATCCAAGAAGGGATTCCATGAAGGAGTGTGGGACACCTGTGTATACAGGGCAAGAAGGTTCTTGCATAGATCTGAAGGGCACATCCTGTGCCATTGTCATGTGGTAGTTCTTTTGACTGAGATTCTGAGTGTGAGTTGTTCAGGTAAAGTACAAGACCATAAAACCCAAGTTGTAATGGATTATCAAAGGAAGAAACACATGATAAAAATAGAAGAAAAATGCTCTTAGAAGAGCATTAGTTCCACTATTATATCTGTGTATGAGAGGGGTCAGGAGTGAAAATGAATAGCGCTGCAGGTAATTTGAATAACTATGAACATGGAAGATATCCTGAGCTCCATGAGTTAAACTATGTACTTTGCTACCCATGGTGGCATACGTCAAGTGGCTTATATTTGGCACAGTATGTCTTTAGATTACAGAAAGAAACACTATACATGGTGCTCTTATTGCTCCTCTCAGGCTTAGTAATTAGGAAGAATAAAAAATTTACCAGAGCCTATGCTCTCAGAGTAGTAAACATGGGTGAAATTAAGGGACAAGAAAATTATAGCAGCTTCAGTAAACCACTATAATTAAGGCTGAATTGCTTTTTATATTATAACATTCGTGAAGCAAAATGTTGAAATAAGTGAGAAATGAAAAAGCAGATACTAGATGAGGCTGAAACTTGGCAGAGCAAATCTGATATATTTCCTCTTTTGCTGAAAATAATTACATGTTTATTTGGCAGTTTCTTCCCTTATGTATCCCATTCCTATGGGGTGATGTGACATCCTGAGAGGATGATGGGCACAGTCTCTGAGCTTGCTCAAGTTCAAGGATTGCAAAGTGAGGAAAGATTCCCACACAAAGGCCATGGGGAATCTTGCCCTCGATAGAGGCTGAGTGGGACTTTTGTAGGCATTGTATAATATGTCATAGAATCCAAGAACTGGAAAGAACCCCGAGAGGTCATTGAGTCCAATCCCCTGCCCTCACGGCAGGACCAAGTACCATCTAGATCATCCCTGATAGATGTCTATCCGACCTCCAGTGATGGAGATTGCACTACCTCCATAAGCAATTTATTCCAGTGTTTAACCACCCTGACAATTAGGAAGTTTTTGCTAATGTCCATCCTAAACCTCCCTTGCTGCAATTTAAGCCCATTGCTTCTTGCTGCTATCATCAGGGGCCAAGGAGAATAATTTTTCTCCTCCTCCTTGTAACACCCTTTTAGAGACTTTAAAACTGCTGTCACGTCCCCCCTCAGTCTTCTCCTTTCTAAACTAAACAAGCCCAATTCTTTCAGTTTTCCCTCATAGCTCATGTTTTCTAGACCTTTAATCATTTTTGTTGCTCTTCTCTGGACCTTCTCCAATTTCTCCACATCTTTCTTGAAATGCGGTGTCCAGAACTGGACACAATACTCCAGCTGGGACCTAATCAGTGTAGAGTAGAGAAGAAGAATGACTTCTTGTGTCTTGCTCACAACACTCCTGTTAATATCCTATTAATATCCACTAAGGACCAACCTATGGGTGCTTTTATCTTTTGACTTTGGGATCTGAGTCCATGCAAAAGAGTTTGAAAGGAATTATTACCTTTTAGAGAGAGGTTATCTTCTAGGAAGAAACCTTATTTTTTGGTATTATATTAATGTCATATAGGAGCCACTAAAATCCAAAAAAAGAAAAATGATCTTGCAGTAGAGAATTCCCAGTGATGACAGAGATGCAGGCCAGCTGTCAAAGGTAACAAGGAGGCCACTGTATCTTTAATCTGTGTATAATCAAACATGCATAGTGGCATTTTCAAAAGTGCTCAGGATTTGCCAAACTGTACTACCCATGTACTAGTATTCCCTTTGTGTTTAAAACTAATGCCTCAAACCTCCCACCTCCATGCTCCAGTTATGACTTTGACATAAATATAATGAAAAAAACCTAAATAAATGTACGACTCTGCCAAATTACCTTTTGGTTTCTGAGACTCTAGGGGGACAATATTTTAAAGCTCCTTTTTGTGCAAATGAGGTTTTAAGATATACTTTGGTTAAAAAATGGCAACTGAGGATTCCAGGACTTGGGCTTTAAGCAGAACACCAAATATGTGTCAAAACTCATGATACAATCACAAGATTTGGTAACTTTGCCCAAGTCTGTTTCCAGTGAACTCAGTGCTAAAGTGACTTCCCTGGGAGCAAAGTTAGGACAACCCTGAGAACTTCTGAAAATGCCACTTAAACTGTATATTGATTCTGTCCCCATTCAAGACAGTGACAAAATACTCATTGAGTTGAATGAGATGAGTACTGGGCCCTTTATCTTTAAATTCCTTTATATGTGGGCCAAAAGCATAGGCTCTCTTGTTCTTATGTGCAACAGTATTGCTAACTCTCACAATCAGATCACAAGGCTGGCAATATCTGATGCCTTAGAGTGCCTGCTCATGAAATGAGGTGAAAATGGGAGAAACCTAACTTTCATTTTTTAAAAAAAGTTTTGAGCACACTTGCTTGCAAAGAGGTGGAATATGTGAACACTGAAAGCTCAAATACCAAAAAGTAAATAACATAAAAAGATGCTGGAATTTATTACTTTAAAATTCTCCTGATTTTTGAACATCTGGGATTGGCAGTGCTTCTGTATGAACAAGACCAGTTAGGGTTGAATGTATGAATCTGCTGGCATTGGTGAAGTCTGTTTGGGGAGTCAATGAAGGGTCCCATTGGGAACTACTCAAGGATGTTACACACCTCAGTGCTATATGGCTGTCACAGGTGTTGCTATTCAGTCCATGGTTCGGAGTGGGGGTGGAGTGGAGGGGAGGGAAGGGGAGGGAAAGTAATAAGGCTATGATATCCTTTCCGCTTCCTTCCTTTTGGCTGGCAGGGTAATAGAGAAGACAGTGCAAGGAGATGCTGCAGCTTTTTGCAGACACTCTGCCAACTGGCTTCTGGCCTCTTTTTCCGTTTTGGAGACTGGTTCAAGGCCACTCAGAGGCTGTGTCTAGACTACACAGTTCTTCCAGAAAAATATATGCAAATTGCAAACTGCAATTTGCATAGCTTTTTCTGCTGCTTTTTTTTGGAAGAAGTTTTTCTGACATTTGGCTTGTCTACACTGGGCCAAATGTTGGAAAAAACCCCTTTTTTGGAACATCCTTTCTTCTTCGTAAAATGAGGTTTACAGGGATGCTGAAAAAACATGTGTGCTCTTCCAAAAACAATTTAGGAAGAGCAGATGTGTTCATTGGACACAGCAGAGTTTTCCCGGGATACCTCCAGTATCCTGGAAAAACTCTGCAGTCTAGACATACCCAGAGAAAGGGGGCTTTGAGAAGGGGAAAACTAGAAAAAGAAACAGGGAAAGGGGAACCTTGGCATGGTGGTGTCTAGAGTGTGTCGGAGGGGATTTGAGGAGCATGGAGAATCTTGAGGAACTGGTAAGATAGGGAGGAAAAGCCATGGGGAGGGCCTGGACACAGAAGAGGTGGGATCTGAGGGTGTTGCATCTGTGGGGCAGGTATGGGGCAGCTGGGGAGGAGGGGCTTTGAGACAGATTCAGGGACCATTGGGAAGCAGAGGAGTGGCCTTTGAGAGAAGTAATAGATACAGGTCTCTTGGGATGATGGGAAGGGGGAGACAGACTTGGGAGAGCACTTGTTGGGGTGTAGTAGGGTGTAGGAGAGCTAGAGAGAAGAGAGGTGGAGACAGAACAGCAGAGGAGAAATGGGTGAGGTTGGGGAGAGGTGACAGGGACTTACAGGGAGTTGAGGAGAAAATTGGAGAAAGGGAGGAGTTTGGGGAAAAAAGAGGAAAAATGTGGAGGCTGGGATATGGAGGTATGTTTGCAGGAGGGTAAAGGAAGAACATGGGGTGTTTGACAGCAATGGGTGTATATGGGGCTTAGTTGTTATTGGTAGTACTGCGGTAGGTAGGAACTTGTATTGGTGTGAGCCTCATTGAGGTGAGGACTCATGGTACTGCAGAGATGTGCCCTCTTCCCTCACCTATCTCTCTGAGTTTGCATTCAGACACCAGGGAAAACCGCTCAGGCTGCATGGCTCAGGTCCCTGCTCCAGTCTTGCATGTGGCCTCTGTTTTGGTCAGTGGCTCCTATATCTGCAGTAAAGGAGCTTAATTGCTCGTCACACTGACCAGTTAGTGTTTACCCAAACCTGAGCATAACAACGTATTTACAGATGCATTGGCCCCAAAAGGGGTGTTCCATATGTAATTTTTGGCTGTGAAATTGTCTCTTGGAATATAAAATGGAGCTGGTTACAGAAAAGAGCATTGAGTTATGCTGACAAGTCACCATCCCAGTACAGATGAATGATGGATTGAAAGAAAAGGTAAATGTCACATCAGAGCAAACAACCATGTTAAATTAAATGGATCACATCCTTCAAGTGCAAAGATATTGTTTAATCAAACATGGCATCCAATTTCCTGCCCACCGACGTACACGGGTATGACTTTCCATTGACTTCAGTGGCTGGCTGACTGACTGGGCTAGTAGAGATTTCTATACTGAGATACAATTTATATTCTTGGAGATGGACAAGAGTCTCTGTGTGGTTCTTTCCTTGGCATCGACGGTAGCTTGTGTCTCTTGAAACATGCCAACCCATTACAGAGAATCTTCCAATTCTTTTCTCATATGCGGCAGACAGCCAACACTTCCTTGCTATTTTGGAAGATCAGGCTATTTACTCAATAAATCCACAGCCAGAATCATACTAATCTTGCACTTTAGAGCATTTAGACTTGTCTAAAGCTATACTCTAAATATATTTAAATTTTGCAACGATTAAAATAAGTCACATAAGAACAGCCACACTGGGTCAGACCAAAGGTCCGTCTAGCCCAGTATTCTGTCTGCTTAGAATGGGCCAATGCTCAGAGGGAGTGAACACAATAGGTAATCATCATATGATCCCTCTCCTGTCATTCATTTCTAGACAAACAGGCTACATCTACACTGCAGGCTTCTTGTGCAAGAACTGTTTTGCGGAAGAGTTCTTGTGCAAAAGGTCTTCCACAAAGCACATCCACACTGCCATGTGCTTTTGCGCAAGAGCGTCCATGGCAGTGTGGACACTCTCTTGCACAAGAAAGCTCTGATGGCCATTTTAGCCATACGGGTTTCTTGCGCAAGAAATTCATGTTGCCTGTCTACATTGCCTTCTTATGGAAGAGCTCTTGTGCAAGAGGGCTTATTCCTCGTGGGGAGAGGAATAACTCTTCCGGAAGAAGCCCTGTTTTCCGACGCTGTACTGTAAATTTACTTGCGCAAGAACGCGCGTGCAGTGTAGACGGTCTGCAAGTTTTTGTGCAAGAACACTAAATTTCATTTGCCCAGTCACTTAATTTGATGAGATCTTTTTGAAGCTCTACACAGTCTGATTTAGTCTTAACTATCTTGAGCAGTTTGGTATCATCTGCAAATTTTGTCACCTCACTGTTTACCCCTTTCTCCAGATAATTTATAAATAAGTTGAATAGGATTGGCCCTAGTATGGACTCTTGGGGGACACCACTAGTTACCTCTATCCATTCTGAAAACTGACCATTTATTCCTACCGTTTGTTTCCTGTCTTTTAACCAGTTATCCCCTGAGAGGACCTTCCCTCTTATCCCATGACAACTTACTTTACTTAAGAGTCTTTGGTGAGGGTCCTTGTCAAAGACTTTCTGGAAATCTAAATATACTATATCCACTGAATCCCCATGTTTGTTGACCCCCTCAAAGAACTCTAGTAGATTAGTAAGGCATGATGTCCCTTTACAGAATCCATGTTGACTTCCCCCAACAAATTATGTTCTTCTGTGTATCTGACAATTTTATTCTTTACTATAGTTTCAACTAATTTGCCCAGTACTGACATTAGACTTACCGGTCTGTAATTGCCAGGATCACCTGTAGGGCCTTTTTAAATATTGGCGTCATATTATCTATCTTCCAGTCACTAGCTACAGAAGCTGATTTAAAGGATAGGTTACAAACCACAGTTAATAGTTCCGCAATGTCACATTTGAATTCTTTCAGAACTCTTGGGTGAATGCCATCTGGTCCCGGTGACTTGTTCTGTGAAGTTTATCAATTTGTTCCAAAACCTCCTCTAATGACACCTTAATCTTGGATAATTACTCAGATTTGTCACCTAAAAATGTACACATTTTTGCACATCTGCAGAGTTGATATCATCTTGGCTGATTTGTACACTTTGTCTTTGTATAATTTTGAATATATAAAAAAGCCTGGCCTATACAAAATATGAAGAAGGTAAAACTTGAATGGTAGGGCAAAATCGCACAATTACATAATTTGTGATATCCCTGTATGGTGTCAAACATTGTTGCCTGTTGTTACTGCATTTATATAGATCAGCAGCAACATTTTTATTATAATACCTAAAATCAGCACTTAGCAGTATCAAAATGTAGGGATGGATGTATATGAAAGCATCCTGTATTTGAAAGTTAACTTCACAATGTTTTTTCTTCTTTTGTAATAGCAGCTAATGCAATGAGCAAAATCGGTTCCAAAACTGTACTCATATTGCATGTTGAACAACTGCTGTTTTAAGAAGGAAGGAAGGAAGGAAATAAATAAATAAATAAATTTCCTGTAATGGTTAACAATTGCTTAGGACTAAATTGGAATGAGAACAAATATTTCCAGGTTTCTATACAGGGATTCTTAATATCTACAACATGTGCGCTCACACACACACTATATACATGTCCATATGTAAACATTAGTTTGTTGAACTTATTGGAAATGATTTGTATGCAAAGAGATTTTAGAGATGGGAATATTTATATTTTGTGATGTGATATTCTTTAAGAGGAACAAATGTATTGACTACGTAGTGTGTGTGTGTGTGTGTGTGTGTGTGTGTGTGTGAGTGAGAGAGAGAGAGAGAAAAGCATTAGTATCCATATGAAAATGAATTGCTCGCCCTCTACTCTGTTTGTGTGTTAGGTTTTGTATTGAATTAATAACACCTTTTAAGTGGTATGAATAAATTAGATATTAATTTGTGTAAGAGAGAATAACCATCAAAGTTTATGTATCAATATGATTCTCAGATGTAGGGTGGATTCCTGAACTTTTCTCACACTAAATCAGGTAATGTTTAATTCATGAATTTTTCCTCAGGATCTAGTTTATTAAAATATCAATACATCCCATGCTCCATAAGCTTGAAAGGGTCACAGATTCTTATTTCCTGGGAGGTGGTATTGCTCAGACAAAGTTCGGGTTATCACAGAAGTCCACTGCAAAACCAAAATAATTTTTGGGAAGTTGAAAAGGTGCCCCAGATATGTATAGCTCAGGGCTAAATGCTAGTGCACGTCCTCGATATTAGCAATAATGGATCTACTTCTGTACAATGCACCTCATGAACACCTTCAATTCCATTTATTTTAGCAGAAATAGAGGGTAATCAGCATCAAAAATTGCTGAAACCTGAATCCATGTACTAATTTGCTTTGTGGCGGTAGGGAATTACAAATACTAGGAAGAGTTTGGGATTTCACCTGGAGAATCAGAAGAAGCCACTAGATTGCAAGGCCTGCGGCGCACCTAAGGGCCAAGGTCACAATGTGTTTAGCATTACTGCATATGCACTTCAATAGAACCAACTGAGTGAAATCTACCAGATTTTCAGTCTCTGCGACTGGAGTCCTTTGTTTACAGTGAAGCCGTATAAAAGCAATGTTATTGTAAGGTTTGTTTCTCTTCTAGTAACATGATTAATTTTGAGGCAGGGGCATTAATACAACATTGTGTGGTGCATTCTAAACCAGCCAATCTTGGTATAGTCTACCATTGTTCTGGAGTTGAACTGGGATATTTCCTAAGAGAGAAATCACCTCTCAGAGGCATCTGTCTAGTGTTTATTTTGCTGCCCAATCTTTCCCCATTGTGCAGGAGTGGACACCTTGGCCTTTCTCTACCTGGCCTCTATGAACATCTTATAGAAGAAAATTATATTCCAGTTTTATAGGTTAACAAATCCCACAGAAAAGAACGATTCCATTATTATTTTATCAGGTTTAGAATAGTGTCCATAAAACCAAAGCACATTTATATAGAACCCTACTGGCTGCATACTTATTAAATTTTGTAAGATTTCTTCATAGGGGCAGATGCTGGAAGATAATGAGTTATAGGCAGAGTGCCTCTCTGCGATTTGGGGGAAAAGTGTATGCATCTGTTTTGTTCACCCCTGCTCCCCCGCCACCTGGAAAAGGGAGAATGAAGAGCCAGGAGCCATGGAAAAGGTTACCTGGAGTGGGATTTGAAGAGCCCATTTCAATGAATTCTTGCCCCTTGAAAGAGGCTCTCCACTTACTGCTTTCATGTACAAATCATCTTAAACTTCTGTTCTGCACTGGGTCTAACCTGTTCAATAAATTAGTCTGCCCAATAAAGAGCCAGTTAATGGCCAATAAGGGGCTCACCGAAGAGATGATTTGATGCCCAAATATGAATGCATATGAATTATTACTATGTAAAAAAGCTTGCACAGCCATAAGGTAAGAGGGAGGAAAAATCTATGTTTACTGTATTATTTTCAATGGCTGTGATACATAAACACCGACAAATACATTTGTTTTATTTATATGTTTGTTGTTTTAATGGTTTATTAGCAGGGATCCAGTCAAAGTTGGTAATAAAAAGAATGCAGCTTTAGCATGATTCAATGTGTGCAAACATTGCAGCAAAAGTATAAATAAGTCAAGGGAAATATGCGGTTGAGGCAAACACAGATAGTTGTGATCATTTTTTACACGCTGCCTTTATTTTTTCTTATTAAGCAACAGATGTGCCGAATGCATTTAAATTATTGATAAGTCGTATTGTATAGTACCCGGAACCTGCATAGAAATGTTCTATTGCAGAGGGGAGCTTGGATTTGTGTATGTTCATCAGATCTTATGAATCACTTTCTGTGGGGGGAATTTATTGTTCCAGCCCCTTAACTGCCCCTGTGGGAGGGGACGCTGTCTTTTTAAGGCACTCAGTGCTAGTCACTGGAATTCTTCCATTCAGGAGAAGAAATCCCTGCAAGATTTTAAAGGACCAGGGCTCTATATTAGTATATTCTTCAATAGCCAAACACACTATCTAGGTGAAAGAACATAATATGTCTAAAAATATTGCTAGTTCATGCCAGAAACCATTGGGCAAGCAAGGTCAGTGAGCAAGTTAGCACTGGATCAGTCAGTCACTGGTTTGCCTTTTTGGACCATTCTCTTCATTTGTTGAGCTCTCCGTCAGAAAGGAGTACGAATAGTTAGAGTAGCTGTGCATGCGTCATGCATACAAAGGGATTCTGAGCCCAAAGTTTTCTTCTTTGACCCCCCTCTTCCTTGTCCTTGTTCCCTCCCTTCCTCTGGCTATCTTCTGGTATGTGATTAAGGAAAGAAATCAATATTAGTAGTTTGACTCAGTGTTTCACTTACTTCGTCAATCTAGACAATGGTAGCAGCAGTCACCACTGTATTTTATTACCACTGCAAAACAGTACTCCCCAACCAATTCATTTATCTCTGCTTCTTTGTTCATTTGCCAGGATAGGTGCCATTCTTCCTGACTGTCACCTTTTTCGTGGTTGCCGTGCCTGCAGTAGAACATGTACTGCACCCAGAGCCACTATGCAGCCAAGATTTTGGAGGCATACCTGGAGAAGTGGCCCAGAACCCTGAGGTGAGACTGCTGCATGTGGAACTCATCCCACCCTCACGCTTTTCTGCCCTGAGGCACGGCCACTCTGCTTGCCTCTGGTTAATTTTTAAAAGAATGTAATTGTTACTGCTCCTTCATGTCCATCTCCCCATATGACCTCCTTTCTCTTCAGACGAAGAATGCTCGCTTCGATAGTAACTTGCACCTCCTTCAGCTTCCCTGATGCATTAAGTGACACTCCATGGCATAAAGCATCATGAAGCCTGAGCCATTTTGTTGGCATCTCGACATAAGAAAATCCATTTTAAAATCAGAAACAACATTGTTTTTAGACAAGTAACTCTTCTTAGACACTGATCTAGAGCAGCAGATGCTGGTGGGGCTCAAAAGTTCCCCAGATTTGTAGTGCAGCTTCTGTGATACTCTAAAAGGTACCATAACAGCTGTGCAAAGGCCCCTGGGGCATGTCTGAGCCTTGAAGGCAGGTGCTAGCTGCCACAGTTCAATGGCTTCCTCAAAGCCCATTTGGGAGAAGCCTCTGAGCAAGGGGAAAAAAGAGAAACTTGAAATTAAACTTAGTGTTGCACTATAACTTTCGTTTCAGTGTACTGTACACTGGTAACATGCAAACACAGTTCAAACAGAGGGGGTAGGTTTGTATTTACGAAAAAGGCCTATCAGGAAGGAAAGTCATGCCTTGTTTTAAATATAATTGATCACTTTGTCCTTTAAGTGACATCATGTGTTTGGAGCTGAAGGTTGTGCTTAAAATAAAGTAAAACGTTCTTGTTTTCCTTCCTCTTCATATCCTTAGTTTGGTGCAATTGCATTTCTACAATCTCTGGTTGGCTTGAAGTCCCATTGAACTGTGTGTGTGTGTGAATGAAGGATATTTCTCCAGGGTCAGTGAGAACAGAAAAAAAAAAAGAACTCCTGAGGAGAACAACATAGCTTTATTCCACACAAATACAAAGGCCAGTTGATGACATCAAAAATCATCATATTTCTTTCACTATTGTCTCCTTAGTCAGTCATTGGCTTTTGACATAAAAAAGTAACTTGCCACACTCATGTGAAGTTGTGTGAGCATTCAGCCTCTATCAGGATCAGCCCCTAAAGTCATCAAAATGCCAGCCATGCTGAGAGCAAAAGAAATCATTAGAGATGTGTGCACACATATATTTCTCAGACCCGATAATTTCTCATGCCCCCTTGGAAAGGTGATTTCCAAGGGGCAATAACATTCTAAGCCTACAGTTTAGGGGTTGCGAGGGACGTCAGCACTCCACGAGACAATGCTATTGGTCATTATGGCCAGATTGTGGCCCCAGTTTGCATAGCTGAGTAAATGGGTTCAAGGTCCTGGTTTTAAAAGTGCATGGCTGAGAGAAGCCTTCCCTGGGTTGCCACATTTCCTTTCATGTAGTCAGGGTGATGGGCAGAGCCTTGACTCCAATACCCCAACTTGTTGCCTAGCCAGGGTAGCAGGGGAAGCCCAGTGCACTAGGTGTGACCTGGTACAGGTACTTCCTTCTTCTAGAAAGCAGGTTATCCCTTTGACTCTCAGCCTTCTGAGACACAGTGTGCTGCCATGGCTCAGGTCTCCTGGCACCGCCCTATACCCCAGCAATGTGTTAACCCACAGGATAATAATGTATTCATTCCTTCATTTGTTTAATTTCAGGTAGGGCTGGACAAAAGTAACACACAGCTTTTATTAATGTAGTGTAAAAATTCCTTCGCTACTGTATTTTATTACCATTGCAAAACAGTACTCCTTAATCAATTCAGTATTTTCCTTTCCTGTCAACATATATTCTATTTCATGCACTGTTATTCCCACTCAAGTTTACATGATGTGTCATACTTCTGAAAAGCAAAAGACTATCCATTTACCTGTGTTTTATCCTGACCTGTGAGTAGGCTTTGGCTGTATGGAATTGCCTAAAAACCATCCAAGCGCTCATCATCACTGCCTGATTTGCAGGCACAAGAGACTCTGGCTTTTTTGCACGGGTGCAAAAATACTGCAATGTATTTGAATCAGATACTTACTATCCAGACAGAGAGAGTGAGTGAGATCTCAATTAGAAAGCGAGCAGTTCAGGACACTTTTTAAACTGTACTATAAAAATCCCACAAACTCCCTTAATATGCAAAAAGGAAACTTGAATGTTCAGGGTATCAGTTGTACTATCTGGCATTCTTTGAAAGAGGATCCCACTTCTTTGTGCTATAACTTTGAATTGTTGATGATTCTTGTTTGACTAATGGGTATGATTCCTGTATTCCTCCCAACACAGTCAGAAATCCTTTTGAAGTCAGTGGGAGTTTTGAATGTGTAGGGAATATGGGATTGGACTGATGCTGTACACACCTTATTTTATCTCAGAGCAGGATGGGGGAGAAAGAGAAAGACATGTGACTTTGAGCCCAGAGAAAACGTCACTCTATTATATATCTGCCTATGGATCTGCATGACTATCCATGTATCTGGTAAGGTTTTTATTATCTGTAATAGAGCAAGAAAATCACACTAAGATATTTCTATTTAATTGCTCTTCGTATGCAAACTCGTTGCTTGCCAAATATTAGTGTGATCAGAAAAAAAACTTTGAGATGGCACTTTATTGACAAAGGTTCCTTTGAGATGAATTGCTTTTGCCTACCTTTTATGGCATCTACTTTATTTTTTATGTGAACTGCTGGTGTTCCATTTTACTAGGACTCTCTTCTTATCATAAGAACATGCGGGTGTCATAATAAGAGATTGTCTGCTCAGTTGAGTTTATTCCTGCTGTCAACTTCATGATTCTTAACTCTTTTTACCTTCTTCTCTTTGAAGACCTGCACCAAGAAATTTGACTTTGTCCTGAGATTGATATAGCTAAATCTCTTTAAAGTAGTCTTTTAATGTCTATTACGAGGCTTCCAATTATAATAGAACATTTTTATATGTTTTTGTATGTGATGTAAAGTTTGAAATAATAATAATAATAATAAAAAAACCTTAACAAGGCTGTCCTCCTGTTTTACTAATCTTGGAATGGTTAGGTATTTCATAGCTTTCAGAGAGGCATGGCAAATGCATAGAAAATATTACTGTTCAGTTTTCATCTTTGACATTCTTGTTATTGCATGCTATTCATCTCTACTACTTACAACACTAGGGATCCCCTGCTTTACCATTAGTAATCATTATAACCAACTTGTTATCCAGCTGGATTGTGTTTGTGGTTATTAACTGACAGCTTTCCCCCCTAACATTCATTGTAAGTTCTCTTTTTATGATGTGCTTTACAGAGCTTTTCCTAACACTATAAGTATATATTGGGTAAGACTGTAACTTACACTTGGTGCATGATCCCTTTTCTAATGCCTGTTCATAGGTGCAGGAAGCAAGCAGGATGGAGTGGGAAACTGGTTGAGCCTGGACTCTTGCCCACTCTTCCCTCCACAGTGTATCCTCCAGCCAAACCTGGTGATGGTGGCAAAGGGGGTGGGTGTGGAGAGGAGGGAGTTGCCCTGACACCTGGTGATTCAAAGAGGCCTGGGGTTCCTGGCCACCACCTCTGCTACTCTAGCAGTGAGGGTGGCTAAAGCCTCGGGTCCTTCTAAATCACTGCCAGAGCTCCATACCACATGCTCCAGGCAGTTCTGAGGGCTGGCGGGGAGGGGTAGTGGCAAGTTCTGGCTAGAGTGGAGGGCTGGTTGCCCCCGGCCCCATTCTTTCCACCTGAGGCCCTGCCCCTTCTGGGAGCATGGAGTCACCCTCCCCCTTGCCCAGGGTCTCATGGAGTTATCAGCTCCCTTGCCTCAATTGCAGGTAAACTGGTGTGGAAGATGGAGTAATCTGTGTGAGATGAAAGATTTGCTGAGTGAGTCAGTGGCAGTTTGGTTTGTGGCCTGTTCCTGGGAGGAGTAACGGTAGTTCGAATTAGGATCTTTCATTCGAACTACCTAGTCCGTGCCGCGTGTAGCCGCGGGCACGGAGTTCGGACTAAGGGGGATTTAAAAATGGCGGCGCCCGGGAACATGCAAACGAAGCCCGGGATATTTAAATCCCGGGCTTCATTTGCAACTCCGGTTGCCCTCATTACCCTACCTAGCTTGAACTAACGAGCTAGTGTAGACGTACCCTGAGTTAGGGTAATCTGCCTTTTCCAATTGAAGACGCACAAAATTCTACTTCCCATGAGACAAACATTTTAGGATGCTAGGTTTCCTATCTCTGAAATTGTCACAACTTTTTAACCAGTTCCCTGCATAAAGCACTAGTTCTGTAATGAGAGGCTTCATTTTATTCCATCAATCTGGTGTGTCAAAGGCAAATTATTTAGTGATTTCACAGGGTTCAGATGAATAATGTCTGAGCCAAAGGGGGCATTTCTGTTTCTCTCCACATATTCTTATATTTTAAGAAGAGTTGAATCTCACAGGATATTAATCCTGTACTCTGTGTGTGTTACATAGTTATATATTTTTTCTTTTATCTTTCTATTTATGAATAACCCCGATTAATTTATTCCTTTAGATCTTAGTTGATATGTGTATCACTGAACAGTTACAGTTTATCCTATTAAAACATTTAAGAACTGTCCAATAAAACCAGCTGTTACCTATATTTTGTTAATGGATCAGCAGTGCCTTGATGGGCACTATGTGATGACAACAACAAATAAAGAGAATGGACAGCTAAATATGAACAGAGATTTTGGTAGCTATACACAGAGCCAAATATGCACAATCATACTCAGCAGTATGATGTTGTACTTGTACTCCTAGGTACAGTCTACATTATGCCATTAGGTTGATTTAAGACAGCTGATCTTGACCTGATTATTTCAGAGTCTACACTAGTCTTGTCCCACTGATGTAAGTGCCCCACCACATCAGCATAACAACTCCACCTCCACAAGAGGTGTGGGGCTTATGTCGGTGTAGTTAGGGCGATGAAATATCTATGTAGCTGTAGCAGCTGTTAGCTCTCTTGTGAATTTCATGGCTCTAGTGGAGCTGTGAAATTGACAAGAGACTTGGGCACCTACAGCTCAGCTGCTCCCCCCACCCCAGATTTGCAAATGAAATATTGAAATCTGTGATGTTCGAAACTATCCAGCATTTGGATAGCTTTGGATTAAAAGAGCTGGTGTTCTGCAGGTCCCATTGAGTGGCACATGGTTCTCACACAGTGGGGCCGACAGCCACCACAGACCCTATGGCAAGGTGTGTGGGGGGAAGACATGCCCTTGGAAGGGGCGGGGCCTCAAACACAGGTGCGGAGAGGGGCCAGAAGTAGCCAACCCTCAGTGCTGACTGGACCATGGTGCTCCCCCTAGCCCTTAGAGCTCCGCAGAGCACCCAGTGTGTTGCTTCAACAGCAGTAGCAGCAATCAGGAGCCCTGGGCCCCTTTGAAGCACCAGGGCCAGGCCCTGGGGCAACTGCCCCCTTTGTCCCTCCCCCCTACATAGTGGGCCTGTTTTCATGTATTTAACTAAGTTACTAGAAGATGGTAGGATAATCGCTGGGAAGATAAAATAAGATGTCTCTTTACAAAATACATTTTTGTATTTAAAATATCCTGTGGCTACCTGTATTCAGACTGTAGTGATGAATGTCTAAAGAGCCAGTGTCAATACTTGTAAAACAGTTATCATTCTTGATGAAGTTGAGCTAGTTTCATAAGCATAGTACCTAGCAGTACATCTTTAGCATAAAAGCAGTTCACTAACAGAATGATGGGACATTATAACAAATCATTCTCGCATAATTCTTGCAGCACTTCAGATTAATATAAAAGACTACCACAGTAAAATCTGAAGAGGAGAACATCACTGAGTTCTGCAACATAACCTATCCAAAATATGCAAAACATTGTATATTAAAGAAACTGTTGTCCATTAAGAGATACTTGTTGGAATGAGATATATTGTATAGTGCATTCAGTTTGTACTTGGTAAGCAATGAGATACATTTGGCACAAAAATATCCTCTAAATGTATTGTGTATTGTCTGTTCCCTACTCTGGCACTCTGAGGGTATGTCTACACATCAAAGTTAATTTGAAATAACAGCCGTTATTTCGAATTAACTTTACTAGTGTCTACACAGCCAAACCGCTATTTTGAAATAAATTCGAAATAGTGGAGCACTTATTTCGAATTTGGTAAACCTCATTCTACAAGGAATAACGCCAAATTTGAAATAGCTAATTCAAAATAACTGCTGTGTAAACACTTATTTCGAAATAGGGGGCCTTCAGCCTTTCCAGGGTGCCCTGGTGGCCACTCCAGCCTCAAACAAGAACACTCCTCTCCCTCCCCGGAGCCCTTAAAGGGGTTGACTCTGGCCACAGTGCCTGTGCCAGCTCCAAGCCTGCCAGCCCAGCGCCGGCAGTCACTGCCCCTGACCCAGTGGCCCCAAAACATTAGCCAGCAAGCCACTGGCAGCCAGCCCTCCGCTGCTCCCCAGTAGCAGTCTGTCAGCTCCCAGGAGCCTGCCAGGGCCTCGAGAAGGCGGGCGCCTTCCTGGTCTAGGGTGGAGATCAGGGTGAACCTTACTTAGGTTTGGGGGGGATGCCCCCAACGTCCATGATCTCTGCACTAGACGGAGGAACGCAGCCATCTATGGCAGGATAGCTGCCAGCCTTGCCACCAAAGGCCACATGCGAACCCAGGAGCAGGTTCGCATGAAAATCAAGTTGGTCCAGCAAGACCCCCCCAACCCTGAGCCCTGAGCTTCCCCTCCCCCTTCTTCCCCTTGCTTCCCCCTTACACCTCACTCCTCCCAGGTTTCCCCCTCTCCTCTCCCACCCTCTTTCCTCCCCTCTCCCACCTCCTTTCTCCAGTCTCACCAGTTTCATTCCCTCCCCCCCCCAGTTTTGTTAAATAAAGAGAGTTTGTGTTCATGAAAATACATGTATTTTATTTGACATCAGGAAGGGGGGTTAGGGAGGGGTAAGTGGAACGATGTGCTTCATTCCTCCCCCACAAGCCCCCAGTGGGGCAGACCAGGTAGGCTCTTAGTGCTCCTCAGGGTAGAAGCTCTGCCGCAGGGCCTCCTGGATACTGACAGCCCCCCAATGGACCTCCTGGATGGCAGCCTGCAGAAAGTGCAGCCAGGCTCGCAACGTGTTCACAAGAAGCACCAGAGTGCCCAGGGGCAGCTCCGGCTCCATGTTGCAGAATGCTGTGGTGTCCCGAGTGAGGGAAACCAGAGCACGCAGAGACACAAATGCTTTGTTGTCCCTCATCGAGGTAGGCAAGCAAGCAGGGAAAGCTGAGAACTGGCTGTCCGAGGTGGGGGTCACTTTAACCACAAGCCTCAGATAGCCTCAGGCAGCAGCCACACAAATAAACTCCTGACCTGATGCCCTGCTGGACCTGGTTCCGGCCGGCCTTCAATGCAATTCATTGTCCACTTAGTGTAGACGCGCTATTTTGAAATAGCAAAATGTTTTTTCGAAATGCATTTTGTGTGTAGACGCATTATTTCGAAATAAGCTATTTTGAAATAAGATATTTCAAAATAACACTGTAGCGTAGAATACCCTGAGTGCAGAAGCTGGGGCCCTGCAAAAGACCTTCAATACCTTGCCTCTATAAGCTTTGCTTACAAAAAAAATTCCCCAGAGTCACAGATGCACTGGCTTTGGAAGATAGGTTGCCACAATAAAGTGATTTTAAAGAACCCTGAAAAACCAGGAAGGAACACTTGAATTCCTTCCCCAGGGGTACCCCAAGCTCGTCTGCTATAAGAAAGCTTGAAAAAAGAAACAAGAAAAACACAGAAAACAAACCGTGTCTTTGATAGCTGACCTCTCAAGCTAGGCAGGCATATACACAGACCTGTTCCAGGACACAAGAATCAAATCATCACCTTAAAAAAGATGATTTTATTAACAAAACAAAAAGATATACTTGATAAAGCATACTTGGTTGCTAGGTGTTACAGAGCAACTAAGAAAAGAGCAGATTAAAATACAGAGAAAAAAATATGTCTGGGCACACCTTGGGTATAGTGAATGGGGGGAGAGAGCACATGGATTTTACACAGAGAAGCTTAACCAAACACACAAAACAAAGAAAAATATCCTGATCGCAACTAAACATACATTCCTCTCTCTATTCATGATCTGTGCTGATCCGTACTTCAAGACCCAGTTTACTCCCATGCCAAATATTCCTTGTAGGCATGGTAATTCTGATTACTGCATCTTGTTCCCTCCAGCTATTAACTTAGAACTCACACACAGAGAGCAGGCAAGGTATCTATATACAATTAAAATTTCAACAGTCTTTCACATTGGCTTTCCTGGCTTTCTGCCAACACCATTAGCTACTCTTTAGTCACCCAGCGATGGCCAGCACTCTTCCTGTCCATCACATGTATTTATAAATTGGTAAGGACTGTTCTTCTCAGTCTGAGGAGGGGGTTGGAATTTTGTGGTATTGAAATGTTGTTATGAGTCTTACATTTAGCAAATGTTGCTATCTGTCAACTGACATTTTTTCTTTATTTTTGTTTTGTTTTTACAAAAAAATCAAAATGAAGCAGTAACAGGAAGATATTTCATCCTCTGCACAGAAGTATTGTGGGCTCCCTCCCAAGTTATTGGCATGCACAACAAAGAAAAAAAAAGGTGTAGCATGATTTTAATATCAGCAGAAAACTTTGTTTAGAAAGGAAAAGTTTTATTTTCTTACATATATCTCTTAAAGGGTGCATCTATAGTGCACCGTTATTCCAGAATAACAGCCGTTATTATGGAATAACAATGCGAGCATCTACACAGCAATTGTGTTATTTTGAAAGAAAATCAAAATGATGGATGGCTCTTCCTGACGTTTGTAAACCTCATTGCACGAGGAATGGCACCTCTTCCGAAATAGCTATTTCAGAAGAGGGCATGTGTGGATGCAGCACAGGGAGTTATTCCAAAATAAGGGGTGTCCAGGAAATCCCACACATGCCCTGCTGGCCACTCTGTCCACACTCCTCAGGACTCTATAGTTCCTCTTCCCCTGCAGCCCTTAAAGCTGCAGACACAGCTTGGTTCTAGATGTTACAGCACAATTAAGGAAAACGAATTAAAACACAGAGAAAAATCTCTGGGCAGAATGCAAGGTAGTAAATGGGGAGGGGAGGCATAGAATCACACAGAGCAGTTGAAACCAAACCATAAAATAAAGAAAAATTACCCTGAACATGTGAACATGACTGGATTCACTTTTCCTTACTTCCAATTTTCTCTTTGTTCAGTCCACTCCTATGCCCAGAATTCCTTGGAGACATAGTAGTCCTGCCTGGGTTTAAATCATTCTGCATCTCTCAAGTCCTGGCTTATCTCTCCCACACAAAGAAAGCAGGCAGGGAATCTGAATCCAGTTCAAATATCAGCCCTCTATCTCATCCCCTACACAACACCTGTGCTAGCTACCTGAGCTTAATCCCTTAGTCACCAGGTGCTGGTCAGCGCTCCTCTAGTCTATTACAATACACATCTCAGCCTCAGGCAGCAGCTCCAGGAAGTCACTGCTGGCCTAACGCCCTGCCTGAATTGGTTCCAGGTGGCCTTAAATGTGAGATAGTGTCCAATCAGTGTGGACGCTCTATTTTGAAATAGCAAATCGCTATTTCAATGTGCTTTTTGTGTGTAGACACGCTATTTCGAAATAAGCTATTCCGGAAGATATCTTCCGGAATAGCTTATTCCAAAATAAGCATGCAGTGTAGATGTACCCTGAGTTATAGACAAATTAGTGGTCACCATATATTGCTTGTGTGCATTGTGAATATTGTGATTGAGAAATAAGTGCTGTGCCTTCAATGATTGCCCTAAGCTAGTTTCTTCTATTTGTGGATGTTCATCTGATATATCTCAGGCAGGATATTACAAGTTTAATCCAGACAGATACACCAGTTCATTTTCTTCATAGGATATCTGAGCTGCAGTACAGCATACTTATTTATTTTGTTTTCAATATATTTTGGTCCACATTTACCAATGGCAGAAGCAGGGCCAACACCATTGACCTGTTGTGCCAGTGATACATTTACCAGTGATTCTAATTTCTATGAATCCTCCATACTGTCTGTAGTAGGGATTTTTAGCTCTAAAGAATAGTGGAAATACAGTATATATCTCTGTGCAGAAAGTATTGAATACTCAGAAAACAACTATTTAATAATATACATATAATTAATAATTATATATTTATATAATTAACATTATGTACATGATAATATAATGTAATTTAATATAATATATACATTGGGAAAAATACTAGTAAGAATGGATAGAAGAGTATTTATAGATGCTTATAGAACAACAGAAGATGCCTCTTTCAGTCACCATTTTAGGAAACTCTTGGTTGACATCCACACAGCTTATGTGTTACATAGGAGGAAAAATCCCATATTTAGTTTCTTTTAGCAACATCGATTATTATCTACCTGTGGAAACATCTTCATTCTGTGATATCTTCATGCATCTAGCTGAATTGTATGAATTATTTTACATGATTTATGAGGGGACTATTCATTGATATGGACAGAGTGGTTGGAATCTTGGGTGGGAGAAGTGCAAATGCTCTGTAAGGCCAGGTCACTATGTGTGCGAGTCTGCCTAAGATATGCAACTCCAACTTCAACAATAGCATAGCTAGATCAACATCCCTTAACTTGAATTTTTGTAGCAACCCCACTCTGGGAGGTCAACTTCCCTTACTTCTTGTGACCTCGTGGAGTACGGGGGCCAATGGGGGAGCCATCAGTGGTCAGTTTAGTGGGTCCTTACTAGACCTGCTAAATCAAACCCTGGAAGATTGACTTCTGGGTTTCAATCTTGGGGTAAATGTAGACCTGGCCTACGTATAGCTGGGGAATTCTATTGGGGTGTGAGGTTCATGCATGACTTTATTTTGCATAGAGGATGGGGAGGGAGGGAGATTCTGTGCAGATAACAAAAAACCAAAACAACCCACTCCCAAAACTGAACAGCCCTCCTATAACTGCAGTATTCCAGTTTTTTTTTGCTTCCATATTATGTCCTTTGTTCCCAGCCTTTGTGTTTTTATACTATATACACTTTAGGGTGGGCAGAGTTTTCTTTTTCCTCTGTGTTTGGAAAGTACCTAACAGATTAGTCTGGTAAATCCTAGCATAATGACGTTAATGACACCAGATTCAGCCAGATATTAAGCACTGATTTCACTGAACTACTAGCATGTTTATGCACCTTGCTGAATCAGGCTCATTGTATGGAAGCTCTGTATGTCTTGAACATTTATAAATGTATAAATACATATTTTAGCATTCTACAAATAACTCTTTTTACTAATGTTTATGCATACACTCCCTGCCAAAAAATAGTGGGGATATGATTTTTGTGGGCATCTCAATCTGCATTATGCAATAAATGTACCCTTACAGAGATGTAACAATTGCGTTATATCACTCTTACTCCATTGTTGTTGCACCTCAAAAGTATTGTTAGTTATGCACCTGGTGCTAGTAATTTTTGTTAGACATCTACATATTTTCCATCATTGGCTGGGAAAAACAGGTGAATAGGTGTTTTTCCCAGGCTACTAAATTGCCCTGCTGATTTTTACAAAATTGGATTAATTTAAATTGAATTAAAGTTGGATTAGTTTCCATTGGTTTCAGTGGAAGATAGAAGCCTAAATCCTTTTGAGGATCTAGTTCTGAGTAACTCTAAATTGAATCCTTATTTAAGACACTTCTTTGAAGTGTGACCAAGTTTTTTTTCTCTCACTGACATTGAGAACTGTAGAATTAAAATGTATCAAGATTTAAATCCTGATTTTAACTCAAATTCTCCTTTTGCTAGAACTGGTGACAAAACACATCCACTAAGATTGAGAGAGATGTATATTTAAAAAGATAGTGAACTATTCTGCTATGTTACAAGTAACAAGTAAAATTCTGCTTTGTATTCATGGCTTCATGAATTGTTAGGAATTTATTACTATAAAACAACTTAGATACTAATAATCACCCTTCTTTGGGGGAAAAAAGATAATTGAGTGATGTCTTATATTATCTTGTGCAAGCTTTCCTTACAAGAGTCTTGATACCTCCTGCAGGGCAGGTAATGTTAACTGATTATCACATTTTGACAGTTTTTCAAACAGGTTGGCTCTGTGAAACAGAACTGTATAAAATTTAACCTTCTAAAGTTAGCATATAATGTGTCATTATAGGAACAATAAAACAAGAGCTTCTTGCTTCTCAATTTGCAGAGCAATAAAACATACCCTTTTATCTCTGAGAGACACTTCTTGCTGCTGGCATAGGGCACAAAAGTTCAGCCACTTGAAATCCTACAGAAAACTGTGGGCTTCCAGATTTGAAAATGTGTGCTTCATTTCAGCAGCCTCAGACAGAAGAGGGCAATATTCTCTGTGCAACTCCCCTTTTCTTTTCAAGGGAAATGCATCTGTAGTAGAAATGATGACAGGTTGCTGTGATCAGTTCAGAGTAAGAGCTTCTTACTTGGCTACCATTTGATCCAAGGTGTCTGGCTTTCTTCTACTACAATTTGCTTTTTTGTTGTTGACTTTAGCATTATGTTGAATATGCTACTGTTTAGGAGTTGATTCCAGCTGTAATTAAATTAACAATAAACACACCAAATCCACAGTAAAGTCAACAACTACATAGCCCAAAATGTTATCTTGTAACATTTCCCTAAACTTATTCTTGGCTCATGGTAAGCTAAACAACAGTCCCTGTCTATAAGACAGAATGCCTAGTAGGTTGAACTTCATAAAATGAGCTTAGCACTTTCTTTTCTTTTTTTTGTTCTTTCATGGCAGGTTATTAAACCCACTATCGTACAGGAAAATGTTTTCTGATATATGGTCATGATAACAGTGCTCCCAATATTAACCCCCAATATATTTTCCTTCACTATAACAACCTCTTTTTATTACACACAGAATGCCCTGCTCACAGAAATGCTCAACTGGGGTTTTGCAAGTATTCTAAGCACAAATTAGAGATGACGTGGTTTAAAAAATGGGAGAGGTCAGACTCCATCGTCCCCAGTAAGGTCGCAGAAGTGTAAATACTTCAAACAAAAATAGAGATGAATTTTTTTCTACCTTCTATTTCAAAAAAGTTTGGGGAAGATTTTACTACAATGAAAAGATACTTTTACTTTTCTTTTAAAGAAAACAAAATATTTTAAAGCTCTCAGTTCTGCTTTAAATTGCATTCTTAATTTGCTTTGCAGTTAAAATGGATACAGAAATCTAGTATTCTGTGAATTCAGGATAAGAAGATAACGGAAAGACCCCTGCTGATGTCAGTGAGCTCTGGAGAAAGTATGTAGTACATATCTGCTAGCCTGCAATCTCAAAAAACTCATGCATGCAACTGGATTGCATGTACATACAGAGTGCTAGGTTGAGTCCCCTGTGAACATTTGGCCCCAAGGACTGGAGATAACTCTTATGCAGCTACTATACATGATGATGTCCTATTCCTTGTACAGCATGAATCAAAGTCAAGCCCTTAGCTGTACATAACTATATGTCTAAAAACCTCAGCTGGCCAGGGAAATAAAAGCTGTAAGTGTCACATTCTAGTCTGCCCCAAGACCAATGGAGTAGACCTGGTTTATGTGCTGAAGAGCTGATGTTTAAAATTATGTGAAATGTATCAATTAGATTATTTGACATATATGTATTTATAATTTTTTACTCCGCTCTTAAAGAATTAGAACATCCAGATTAACCCAAAGCAGCATAGGTGAGCTTGACAGAGACATGGAGAACATAGAAACAAGGGGGAAAGGGGAAACAATTAGGGAAGGTATGTGAGTCAGCTCCAACTCCAAGACAAAGAGATTGTTGAAGCTAAGGTAGGAGGTCTAATGTTTGCACAATGTTCAGAAAATGCCATGTGCCATGTAAGTGCTGCTGCTGATTTTATTGGAGTGGAGGTTCAGAAGCTGAAGGAGAGGAATGTGGGTGCAGCAAGAGGGAGTGAGAGAAAGCACCATGAAGGAAACTAGGGAATCAGGAGAGAGAAACTGGGGAGAAGCAGCTAAGGGGAAAACATGCTGGAATGATGGAAAGGAAGGAACAGAAATGTCAGGAGAAGTTTAGGAAAGAAAAAAGTGTCAGGAGATCTAGAAAAGAAGGCAGAAAATTGGTAACCAGGGAAATGGAACAGGAGAAAAGAGGGTGGTGAAAAAAAAAGTGAAGGAAAGAACTTGAGAAATGAAAACAAATACTAATATAGAAAGGAAAGACAAATAGCTGGAAGGCTTCATTTTTTACCATATACTTGTTCATTTTCCAGCATCTTTTTGTTTTCTGCTAACAGTACAAGGAGTGTCTGAAGAGAGGGAGAGAGACTAATTTTAAGCCTAGCTAGGGGAAATTATTGGGGATAATCATGGCCTTGTCAAGACAAATATTTATCATGCTGATGGGGCCAATTTATTTGCTGTTTGGCGCATTGCCACTAGGAGGCAGTAGAAGATGATAATCCCACATTGGGTAATTATTTAGAACAATTCCTTCTAATCTAATTAATGACAACTGGAGGCAGTTGGGAAGCTTGATGCAAAAGATCAAACAGACCATGGAAAATCCTAGAAGCTGTGTTCTTGAACAGTGTAACTTTACATGTATGCACTGGGTGCTTTTTGTTTCGTCAGTTGTGTTATGTAATCGGGTTTTAGTAGTAACTTTTAAGGCATCAACTACATTGACTTTCTGTGAAACCATCTGAAATTCCTAGAGAATGAATCAAAGGGGAAGCCAGTTAGAATTATATCAATCTCCTTGAGGAGTTTGATTTAAATGACGTATCACATTTGGTTGTACAATTGCTTCTTGTTTGTGTTTGTTTTTTGTTTTTTGAGGGGGATGTTTCTCAGCACTCTCATTCACTGCTTGCCACAGTAGGAAAATCCTATGGGGCCAAGGAAAATTAGTGCTACACTAAATGGAACCTATATATATTGTGAAGAACCCAGGGCAGCTGGCTACAATAGTTTGGTAGAGGGCAAATATACAGAGAACTGGGCAAATAGTTTTCTGTTCCCTGAGTGAACTGGTCACATAATCAAGGCAGGCAGGCACCTCAGGCCCATTAAGAGCTTACCTGAAGCAGCAAGCTAATCAGGGTACCTGCATCCCATTAAGGCCTAGTTTAAAAGGCTTCCCCTGAGGAAAGGCATGAGAGACAAGAAAAGCCAAGGGCTGAGATAAGAGGGGTGCTGTTGAGGAGCTGAGGTCTGCAAGGAGGGAAGTGTGCTGTGCAGGAGCAGGAGAGACTCACTCAGGTACCAGGGAGAAAGTACTAGGCGGTGTGTTTGGGGAAGTGGCCCAGGGAAGAGGCTACTGGACTGGGGCTAGAAGAAAACTCCGGTCAGTTGCTGCTACCTTATGGTCCCTGGGCCAAGGCCTGGAGTAGTGGGTGGACCCCAGTTCTACCCAAACCTCCCGAGACCACGGCAGAATCTGCCTCAGGAAAGGGAGACCAGGACTACGGAGGGGTTTCACCCCAACCCTTGGACTTGCCTGTAATGAGGATGGCTCAGTAAGCTGTGACCCTTGCCTCTAGTAAAGAGCAAGAGGCTGTGTAGAGGGCCACATTGAGGCCTATGATATCTGCCTAGAAGCACAGGACCCTCGGGACACAGCCAGAGATTTGCCACAATATATGGAGAGAGAGAGGTGTATTAGCAGCAATAACATGCCCCTGAAATTTAGTAATAGTGATATTAGTGACATTTTTGGCAAAGAAAGAGACCTGCTAGGGACCAGAGTGACATTGGCTGCTGAATTTTCCTTCCTACATTTTAACTGTAGCACACAGAAAGAAAAAGAACTTAAACCGTTCAAATGGTGACAGTTGGTATTAGTGTGAGAATGTAGGTAACGCGCATAAAATTAGCAGGTTATAGTCTGCCAAGTTTCTTCCTAATTGATGTCATTTAGGCCTTCTCAGTAGGCCCTGGAACACTAAAACTCAAGTTTCCCCATGGTCCTTTGCTGTTGAAATAAGACAATGCGGTTTTGCAGTCATTCTCAAAACTGGAAATTAATTTCTCTGAGATCTTTAAAATTGATAATGCCTTTGAGCTCAATCTTGCAAGGTGCTGAATGCCTGAGTTCCCCTCTGGGCGAGGGGAGGCATTCCACACCTGCTGTGACCAGGAGCAGGTATTTTGTTTCTGCATTTAATCTTTCTTAGCATATTTGTTTTTCCCGTGGGTCCTGGGATAAAAAATGTGGTATAGTGTCGCTGTTTCCTAATTTCACCTCAGTGCAGACTGCTGCTTTTCAGCACAAATACACAAGGAAATGGTAGCACCTAGAAGTAGTGCAGACTTACAGCAGCTTCACTGATGTGATAGATATTAAGGGAACATTATTGTGTGGGTGAACAGCTAATTAAAGTGATTTCTGGTGGGACTTGACATATAAGATGCTTTGGTAATATTACCAAATATTACTTTTGTGTCAGTCTGTGATGGAGTCTTTAAATTGCCTCTTATATAATACAGTATATCTGGGATCACATGGTTACAGTATATTGTGGGGTCAAAGGTTATGAGTTAGGTCTATTACATTCTATTTTTGGTTTTTCTAATGACTTATTTGAACTCAATTTTCCTATCTCCAGAATAGGTAAAATACTTCATAGGAATGGTGTGAAGCTTAATTTGCAGTTTGTCTAAGTTGCTTTGAAATCCCTGGATGAAAGGATTTACAGAAGTACATCAGGTTTTATTATGCAACATTTAAAAAATCCATAACTAAGTATTTATTTATTTACATAGGACCTGTGAGCTCTAGTCATGGATCATGACCCCACTGTGCAAGCACAAGGCAAACACAGAACAAAAAGTCCATAATACGTGCAAAGAAGTAAGTATAATAGGAAATGAAACGGAAAGCTATTATTAAAAGTCAGAATGGCACATTTCTATGCTGAGTTCCCTTAGGAAAGTAATGAAAACCCCAGACAATACTACAGGCATGATTAAAAGAGGTGACCCCAGGTCCATCATGTTAGTGCTGAGCTCATCCTGTGAAATGCTGCTCATATTATTTTTTTTCCTTTGGCACTCAGCCCATTGCTGGACTGGGTCCACAGTGCTTCAAATAAGGTGGTTAAAAATAGCTATAGTAAACTGCATAATCTAAATTCAGATTTGAAATACTTTGCCATTCAATCCAGACTGGCCTTGAAAATTTACCATCCCAGACATAAATTTCGACTTGCTTGCCCTTCCTAAGGTAATCAATAAAAGTGAAATCATAGTCTTGTTAAAGAAAACAAATGATCTGCAAGGGATGGATTCCTATTTCAAAGTAAGACTTCAATGTTATTATCTAATTGTAAGTTCCTAGAATAATATTTGGAACAAGGAACTGGACTCTATTGTCTTTACCAGGAGTTGTAATATGCAATCGTTAGTTCTTAATGAGATTGTGGACAGCAGAAGAGTATAATCTCTAATCCTAGGATATTCATCTTCCCTCACAGGGGAAAGAGGGCATAAGAGTCTTGATTCAGTGCCCAATTATGTCAACAGGACCTCAGAATACCACTTAACTCAGCAGAATCTGAGACAGCGAAGCTCTTTACAATTGGGCAGCATATTCCATTTCAGAGGAGGCTTAATTCTAGTGATAGTTAAAGTGCCCACTACTTACAAGGGAAATTCACATGGAATGAGGCCAAAATGTTGTCATTTAGCAGTTTGCAAATTACCTATATTTCTCTACTCTTGCTGGGGTAAAAGACATGTCATATTAATGAACACATTGTGGACCAAGTATCAGAGGGGTAGCCGTGTTAGTCTGGATCTGCAAAAGCAACAAGGAGTCCTGTGGCACCTTATAGGCTAACAGATGTATTGGAGCATAAGCTTTTGTGGGCAAAGACCCATTTCGTTAGATGCATGTAGTGGAAATTTCCAGAGGTAGGTATAAATATGCAGGCCAGAATAAGGCTAGAGATAACGAGGTTAATTCAGTCAGGGAGGGTGAGGCCCACTTCTAGCAGCTGATGTGGAGGTGTGAACACCAAGAGAGGAGAAGCTGCTTTTGTACTTGGCTAGCCATTCACAGTCTTTGTTTAATCCTAAACTGGTGGTGTCAAATTTGCAGATGAACTGTAGCTCAGCAGTTTCTCTTTGAAGTCTGGTCTTGAAGTTTTTTTGCTGCAGGATGGCTACCTTTAAATCTGCTACTGGGTGTCCAGGGAGATTGAAGTGTTCTCCTACATGTTTTTGTATATTGCCATTCCTAATATCTGATTTGTGTCCATATATTCTTTTATGTAGGACTGTCCAGTTTGGCCAATGTATATAGCAGAGGGGCATTGCTGGCACATGATGGCGTATATTATATTGGTAGATGTGCAGGTGAATGAACCAGTGATGGTGTGGCTGATCTGGTTAGGTCCTGTGATGGTGTCGCTGGTGTAGATATGAGGGCAGAGTTGGCACCGAGATTTGTTGCATGGATTGGTTCCTGAGTTAGAGTTACTGTGGTACGGTGTATAGTTGCTGGTGAGAATTTGCTTCACGTTGGTGGGTTGTCTGTGGGTGAGGACTGGCCTGCCTCCCAAGGCCTGTGAAAGTGAGGGTTCATTGTCCAGGATGGGTTGTAGATCACTGATGATGCGTTGGAGAGGTTTTAGTTGAAGACTGCAGGTGATGGCCAGTGGTGTTCTGTTGGTTTCTTTCTTGGGCTTGTCTTGTAGTAGGAGGCTTCTGGGTACATGTCTGGCTCTGTTAATCAGTTTCCTCACTTCCTCGTGAGGGTATCATAGTTTCAAGAATGCTTGGTGATCTTGTAGGTGTTGGTCGCTGTCTGAGGGGTTGGAGCAGATATGGTACCAATTTTTCATTGGGACTTACTAAATATATCTGCAGTTACACTGGCCTTGAGTCTGTTACTTGGCATTGTACCCTATATGTATTTAAATTTTTTTTGCATGGGAAATGGATACTTTCCCAAGTTTTAGTGGGTGCAATTAAGGGGAGGTCTGCAAGGACAATATGATTTCAAAATCACCCCTTTAACTACCCTCCTTAATGAATAAATAAATACACGCACATTTCCTTTAGCTTTCAGCATTGTGTTTTATTGAAACTGAATCTGAAAGGTTTGAGAAATTGAGGAACACTCTGGCCTGGCCGAAGGAGATGGCAATTTAAATCGATGTGTCAAAACATTAGGGAGTGTTATCAGGTACAGGTTCTTTATGTGATAACAATAGCTCAGTGATTCTTGAAATAGGCAAACTTCTAAGTCCTGGAAACCAAAATAATAACAATCTTGTAAACAAGAGCCTAGTATGATTGGTCTTGACATTTTAATTTACTGTTTGTTAAAAGTTCATTTCTTTGGCCTGAACAGGCTCAATTGGAATGAATTTGAACACCTCATCGGAGAAGTTTTGCTAAAACTGCTTATAACATGGCATAAATGTTACTTGCTAAGAAAAGGGATTTAATATGAAATTGTCTTCAGCTGGCAGAATCTGACTTAGATAGTTTTATTTAGTGTCTTATTGCTCACATTTCCAAGATAATCTTTTTCCACAGATAGTCTTCGCTTCTGATTACTTCCATTTGACATAATAACATTCAGCCTGTGTGTAACTATGAGATTGTTCTCAACTTGTTCTATTGACGTTACTTCAATTAATTGCATACATACAACAAAATATAATACAATTGTACCTTAACTATACACCCCTGTTGCTAATTTCAATAAATATTGTATTTTCTGCATTGCATCAGGAATTCAATTCCCCCATGGGGCTATAATTATTTCCATCTTCAGAACATAATATAATGCACACTTGAGGAGGTATCACTGTAAGGTAAATATATTTTGGGAGTACAGGTTGATTTAGGGCGCAGTCTTGGAGATGTTATTAAAGAAAGTAGCTCCTTTGGCTTGCATAGTTAATAGGTTGTGTGTTCTTTCAAAAGTTGTGCATTGGGAAACATTCAAATTCTGCTGTAATCACATGGAAATGATCCAGATTTCCTTTCCTTTTCTCTGGTTATACTATGTTTTTATCGTTTGAGGTGTAAAGCCTTTAATTATAATCATATATGAATATGCAAGCAGCAAATTACATTTTGTAATGGCTATTAAGAAAATAAGCTTCATTTGACAGAATTTAAAACCTGGTAAGGTAAGAAGATCTGTTGTGCTGGTAATGAAATAGTTTCTGCCTCTTCTTACGCTTCAGAGAACTTCTTTGACAGATACTCTGCTTTCACTAGTTACCTCTTACATATTCTAATATTAAAGCAGAAGTTGTGCCTTCCAGTGGAGATATTTGCATTTGCTTTCTTTGATTCCACATTGAATGGCTTGTTTAATTGCATATTGAGCAATACCCAAAGGAAGGAAACTGTTTGCGTCACCATTATACCTACAGTGCATTAACCCGTGTCAATGAACTACAGGCACTTGCTGCATTCTAAATCGATAGTTCTTTAAACGTTCAGCACAGTGTGATTTTAAAGTCAGGTTCACTTAGATATGTTCAACAGTGCTTTAAAAAAGTTATTACCAGCTGTATTGGTAGCAAAACACTTGTGATGCTTACGAGTTGGCTGGTTTCCCGACTTTCACTCTTACCTAGATTATTTTTGGATAGTTTGGCAAATCTGTAGTTTCGGACAGTTCAGCACATCTCTTTGCAATACAACATAAATTCAACCATAAAAACTAATGGACTGGAATACATCAAGGCTTTAAAGACTTATGGCCAATCCCATATATTTTGTGCAGTGAAAGAAGCTATCAGCCTAAGATTTGTCACACAAAACCTCAAGCTGAAATTGAAAAACTATGCAAGCTTCCTTATAATGGTGATCTTTCTTCTGTGAAGAATGAACTGACTTGTGTTGAAATATAATATAATCTCTTGTAAGCAATCACTATTGATGGCTAAACCAATACTCTCATTGCCAAAAGGCAAAATGAGTGATGAAAAGACAAGCATACTTGCATGAAAAGGAATGGTCACTACTTTAGTCAGCAAGCCAACATAACAGGACAAGTGGTTGGCTAACTTCACCAATTCTAATAGTCTAATTCCTAACCAGGTGGCTAGAAAGGAGCTCCAGATGTGGCCTCAGGCTACCATGATTCAATAACGTTTGCACTGCTTGGTAAATATCATGTCTCCTCACACATATGTAACACTGTGAAGCAGGTCTCAGTACGTATATCATACACTGCACTTAAACCCCTTTGCTAGCCCATACCAGCTGAGTCAGACAATGGGGCTATTTAATTGTGTAGCTGCACAGGTTTGGCCTGGAGTCTGGACTCTAGGATGTTATGAGGTGGGAGAGTCCTTGACATTGGGCTGCAGTCCTAACTGGAATGTCTGCACAGTTAAGCAACCGTGTGGGCCATATCCTGTGAGCCAGAGTCAACTGACATTGGTCAGCCGCTGGTGTTTAATCTTAAAGCCAGCAATGTACTTAGGTCTATCTTTACTTTTAAAGTCAGCTGGGCTAATTATATGCTTAATGGCACTGATCTGTGACGAGTCATGTGCTTAAAAGTGAGTCTGTACTTGATTATGATCTCAGTGAGCTACTGGAGGATAGGATCCAATAATGGAACTAAGAGTCTCTGGCTTCCACTCCCCTCTTCCTGCTAATAGACCACACTCACATGGGGGATATGTAGATGTTCTCTACTATTTAAGACACAGTTATGCTATATATTCTCTTCTGATAATTTTAGAAAATGAAATACTTGAGGAATGTACAATTGTGGAGGGGGGAATGCAGGAGGGCCATTTGGCCTGGGCCTCAAGCTCAAAGGGGGCTTCATATTTAGACACTTGTTAATTTTTTGGCACTTGATAAGTTTCACAACTTGTTTTTATGCACATTTACACAGAAAAAGGCTAGAAAAGCATTTGTTAAATAAAAAAAATTCAAATCATGCCTCACTCTTTTTTTCCCCTGTCTTATTTTGTTTTCTTGTGCCATCATTTTTTATTTTTATTGTGGCTAGGAGGGTCTCAAAAGCTGGAAGAGGCCTGGGCCTCTCTGGACCTCTGAGAGGAGCTGTCAATGTAAACTGTAGAATATGAATGTATATTATCCAAGCCACCAGCCACAACATTAGTAATTATAGGTTCAACTTCATGTAAACAATAAAACTACATGTTCATGTAGGCACAATCAGTACCGAGGAGACAAAAGTTAGCTATTTAATTCCAGTCTCTCAATCTCCTGCTTTATTAGAGTGCTTATAACATGGCATAGGTGTTACCTATTAGAAAAAGGGATTTAATATGCAATTGTCTTCGGCTGATGAAATCTGACTTAGATAGTTTTATTCAATATTCTTATTGACCATATTTCCACGATCATCTCTTGCCACAGATGGTCTTCGCTTCTTACTTCACTTCACTTCCATTTGACATAACATTCAGCCTGTGTGTGAATGTGAGCTTGTTTTCAACTTGTTCTATTGATGTAACTTGAATTAATTGCAAGCATACAGGCTGAAATGTGTCTCTGTTCCATAATACTGTAGTGTGCTACAGGATAGCTAGAATAGCTAGGGCTTTGGCTTGGCCAATAATGAAACGGGAGAAAAAAATCACAAAGCAGAATTACTGTACTTCCATATAATGGACAAAAAGATTAAAACTATAGTTCCTATAAGTTAGGGGTACTTGAGTGTCTGATTTAACGTATGATTTGTATGTTTAATCTTACGTTATGGCGTAAAACACTACATACTATTTATGTGCAGTGCATAATACTACTAATGCATTCTGAATTTACTAGCACTGACTTTCAGATAAATTGGCAATGAATATTAAATATAACTGCTGTCACAAAAAGGTTTTGCATCATACTCTTGGATAATTTGCAATATATTGAACATTGTGTTTGTTGAAAAATCTTTAGTTTCCATCTAGGAGTTAAAAATGAGCTTTGAACCTGGTGCATTAAATGAATCTATTCTACTAAATACATATCAGCAATTTGAGTGTAAGCCCTTTATTTGGTGGTTTTCAAACATAAACATTGTTGTTTTGAAAGCTCGTTGTGCAATCAGCTGTCACTCTTATAGGAATTCATCTTCATGGTTTATAGATTTGTCTTTCTCTGAGGTTTTTGTGTAAATAAATTCAAATTCTTTTCATTTTAATATGATCTAATCAGCATGTATCATGCATTTTAATATTCTAGTTACTAATTATTTAGTATCATTATTCGTTTTCTGGAGTTCATGTGAATTAAATCAGAACAACTCTTGTACCCTCTAGCATTACCAAAGTTTTCTTTTTAGTTTTTTATTAAACATGAGTAAAACTTGATTTTTTTTAGTCTTTTGAGAGCTTAAAATGAAATGCTGTTTGTCAAAGTTTTCTCTTTATTTTTCCAAATGATAATTCATTATTACTAGTATTTTATTACTTTTCACTTATTGTATTTGATTTTGATTGCTTCCTACTTTGCATGAAAGTGCAAACCAAAATATAATTTGCTTTGCCTTTCCCCCCCACTTTTTGTGAATGTTGTGCTTGTGAAGTGAGCACTGGAAACACAAGGCCAGTCTGTCAGCTGATATTAATTCAATGGAGCTACAGCAATTACACCAGATCAGGATTTGGCCAATGTCTTTTCTTGATCCCTAGAGAAGATAGGAGCATGCCAATTTGAATTTTAAGCATATTGTATCACTCAGCATGCCTCCATCTTGTCCTGGAGGGATTTACTCCGGGGTAGAAGTGTACTTTGGCAACTATGTCAATTCAGTCCTTGGGGGGGAGGCTTCTAAAATGGAATGGATCCCCTTGTGAAAAATTCAAAATGTTAAAGATTGGAATATTCAAATGAACCCAAGGGAGTTAGATGCCCAGCTGTTGTTGAAATTTAATGGCAGGTGGACATCTAACTCTCTTAGGGTATGTCTACACTAGCTCGTTAATTTGAGCTAGGTAGGCAAATCAGGGAACCGGGGTTGCAAATGAAGCCCGGGATTTAAATATCCCGGGCTTTATTTGCATGTTCCCGTCCGGCCGCCATTTTAAAATCCCCCTTAGTCCGAACGAACTGCCCGCGGCTACACGCGGCAGTTTAAAGTTAATCCGAACTAAGTCCTTAGTTCGGATTAACTGTTACTCCTCGTGGAATGAGGAGTAACAGTTAATCCGAACTAAGGACTTCATTCGTGGAATGAGGACTT
Organism: Pelochelys cantorii; assembly: GCA_032595735.1. NCBI lineage: Eukaryota > Metazoa > Chordata > Testudines > Trionychidae > Pelochelys > Pelochelys cantorii. Next base: position 27,533,977 of record CM064339.1, read on the forward strand.
CATTCCTCGTGGAATGAGGAGTAACAGTTAATCCGAACTAAGGACTTCATTCGGATTAACTTTAAACTGCCGCGTGTAGCCGCGGGCAGTTCGTTCGGACTAAGGGGGATTTTAAAATGGCGGCCGGACGGGAACATGCAAATAAAGCCCGGGATATTTAAATCCCGGGCTTCATTTGCAACCCCGGTTCCCTGATTTGCCTACCTAGCTCGAATTAACGAGCTAGCGTAGACATACCCTTAGGTTCTTCTGATTCAAGGTCACACCTTTTCTAAGGTGAGATTGTAAAGTGAATTCACATCTGCACATACACATGGAGACATCCACAATTGCATGGGAAGTGTGTTTATGGCCAGACCAACTGCTCTTTTTAAGAGACTTTTTTGTTAGCTGCCATTGTGTTGAAGTAGTAGTATATTTGGAACTCCAGGATGAACCTCTCTAGTCCAGCATCTTCAGAACCTGACTAGTGCCGAATCAGAGAATTTGCTGGACCATAGGAGGTCAATATGGTCTAGCAGCATTACCAACACTTCCACTGCTTACTCGACTCTTAGAAGACATTTAGGGGTAAATTAGAGCTAAATAACAGCACAGAACACTGAGAGCCAGGACTGGTGGCTGCAAACAAACTTTATGGGACTGTGGGAAACTTGGCCACGACCTTGAAAAGTGAACATCCAACTAACTAAAATGTAGCCAGACCAGAGAGTCAACCTGCAGAGTGTAGAGCTGGAGACAAGATGGCATTTACAAAAATAAAACCCTGACCTCACATTTCCTGCCCTTCCACAGAATGAGACTCTGTGGGTGCACCTGAAGTGAGGCTTTGCACTTTGGAAACTTAGGTGCATATTTAAGATTCCAAGATCTTTGCTTGTGTGACAGGAAGGATTTCAGGGAGGATATCTTGGAAATTCTTCAATTTTACCACACTTCTGTGTTCTGTGAAATGATTTACTATCTGTGATATATCCTATGACACAGGGTCATGAGTGCCTATGTGAACCATCACCAGTGGATCCTTTCCCATCTACATCAAAAGGGTTGGTAACATCTACATGTCAGAAGACAACCCCAAGCACTGTGTCATATGAAGATTTATCTGCACGACAGTCCAGTTTTCAGGAGCAAACATGGATTTCAGCAAGATTTAAGATCGCATCTATCATATGATGAGGCTTTGGACCCTGTAAGGAAAAAGATTGTGTTCATCCTTTTGAGACCTCAAAAGTCTGTACTTCTGTCCTCATGGGTCAAGTGGAATTCATATTATTGTAGCACTATAGCTGAATTATGTTGAAGAAAGATGCAGCCTGTTCTTTCACTCATGAGGATTGTCTTCATTTATAAAAGATCTAGATATCTTGGAATTTCACAAGAATATGTTTTGGCTTCCTTTCAGACATCAGTTAAAATATTTTTTAAGTAACAGAGGGACTATCCAAGAACAACCAAGACTCTCACAAGGTTAATATGACCTAATATTGCTTGAAGTTGTACACATAACATTCTGAGCTACAGCTGTGACTAATGTTCCATTTTAACGACACAGACTCCTGGTTGTATCCTCAGTTTAAGGACATAAGACATCAATAAGTTTGTTTATTTATAAAAACATTTAGTGTATTTCCTTTAAAATCATTGGATTATCCTGCGCCTACACAATAAGATGCTAGAGGGACTTTATATGAGGAAGTCTCTGAGGATTTACTTATGGGGGTTTCCCTGCTGAATGCCAGAGGGGTGGGAGACTGGCTCTCAGAGGTAAAGGATAAAGACTGCCCACAAAACCTGGCAGATCCTGTGGTGCTGCTCTGCTCAGCAGTTCCTATGTCCATAGTTATTCCCGGGTATCCTGGAGCAGAGACGTGGAAAGACTTTCACTTTTCTAGGCAAGTTTCTGCTCTTGATCTTGAGGGCTCCAACTAGCTGTACAGATTTGGTGTGGGGTTGATATGGACAAATAGAAAAAGTTACAAAGAAAACCACATGATCCTGCAAACACACATTTATAGTATTTACACAGTTTATTAGTGTATCAGCTTCACCAAGATAGCAACAGTAGGGAAGTTAGCTTAGACCTGGCTTTAGATACCACCTGTGTTTTAAGAACCATCTTGTCTTATGCTGTTCAGAATGTGACTGATTATCTATGCCTCTGTCTCATTGGATTGCATTTTCAAAAGTGTTCAGCATTAGCCTAACTTTGTTCCCAACAATGTCAATTGGCTACCAATGCTGAGCACTTTTGAAAATCCTCACCTGTTGTCATTGGAGGAGCTGAACTGGGGTTGAACCAATGGGAAATGCTAGCAATGATGTCCTAATGTACACAAAACTACAATGAGTGATTTCATTTTGGAAACAGTCCCTTTTATGGCCAACAATTAGCAGTATGACATTTTCACAATGACCGTTACTTAAGTTTTAATGTTTTCACAGCAGGTAAAATAAATTATAGTTGCTTATTAAAAAAACTCTAAGCATTCACTTAAAGCTCCCTGTTTAGATCTATCATAAAGAAAAATAACACTACAACTGTTTGCTACTCTCACCTGGTTCCTTTACACAGTACATGTGTTCTGCAGGATATTAAAAAATCTATGATGCACAAGTGAGTCGTAACAGGAAAAGCAATTACATCTTTATCTTTATTCAGAGCACATACAATCCAGGGCTATTCAGAGAAGGATATGACTTTTTGAGTCAGACAGAGTTATTGTTCTACACACTGTGCAGTTCAGGATTTTTAATAAGAGCTTTCTCATGGAAACCTTGCTAAAATAGTTTTACATCTGTTCACCTAGACACTCATGTGTGAAGGTGCAACACAGGTGAAGAGCCATATGCTGCTCTTAGGGTGGAAAACGAGCAGTGACCACCACCCTCCCTCCAATCTTGGAGTCTTTCTTTGGCTATAGCTCCACTGCAGTGTTTCCTTTTGCAGATAAAACTAGGAGCACAGCAGAGCAGCCAGAGATAAAGCTGGGAGTACTCTTAGGTGTAACCTTGCCCCACATCCTCTTAGATCTTGACCCATTTGTGCTCCAGCACCCAGGCCCAATAATGATTTTTTTCCTGGGGCTTTTTTGCCACTGGCTAAAGTCCTACCAGATGATCATCCAGAGTCCATCCACTATTTGAAAGAGCCCTGAATGGGGGACTTTTCAGTGAAATAGTAATATGAATATATTTTGCATGGTAACTTTGGGCACGTCTGCACTGCACACTTATTTATATACTCCGAAACAGCTTATTTCGAAATAGTGAGTCTACACAGCAAATGCCCATCGAAATGGCACCGAGCTATTTCAAAATAAAGTGTCCACACTCATTGGTTGCTGAATCACATTTAAGGCCACCCAGAAGAACCTCAGGCAGGGCATCAGGAAGCACTCTCTTCCTGTAGCTGCTTCCTGAGCCTATCTGAGGCTTCAGCTTAAAGGGACCGCCTCTATACAGCCTTGTCTCAGGTTCTTCTCCTTTGCCTACCTCATTGAGGGTTCAGCAAAGCCTTTTCTCTGCCTGCCGTGTTTGCCCTTGTGGACACTTCAGCACTCCTGCTATGCCTCCCAGAGTTGACAGCTCTTATGTCTTGGTGCACCTCCTGCTGCAGTTTCTGTGGGCTGCCTTCCAGGCCCTGCAGGAACAGGACCCTCAGCTTATTGTGGGTCAATTCCTCTCTGCTCTTCAGGCGCTGCTCATGCAACTCAACCCCCACTACCCACCCCTGCGCATCATGCACCGCCACTTCTGGCGACTGGACACCAGCTCTGATTGGGGGGACTGGATCATCCTGGAGTGATGGGACACCCAGCAGTGGCTCCAGAATTTCCACATGCGGAAGGAGACCTTTCTGGAGCTGTGTGAATGGCTCGCCCCTGCCCTCAGGTGACGGGCCACCCCATGAGACCTGCCATCCCCCTCCAGAAGCCAGTCGCCATTGCCATTGGGAAGCTCGCTGTGCTGGACAGCTACCAATCCATTGGGAACCAGTTCAGCATGGGGAGATCGACTGTTGGGGCCATGGTCATGCAGGTATGGTGCACTCATGCTATTGTCCCAGAAGGTGGTGAAATGACCTGCTGGAGCAGAGTTCCTTAGGCAAGGGAGTGGTGGTGGTGGGGTGGGGGTGGAAGCCCCCTCCCCAAGTGATTTTTCAGTCCTGCCTTCACAAAGCCCCGATGGGAAATGGGGTAAGTAGGGATTGCTCCTGGTGTGTGGGGGATTTAAAGAGGGGTTAGGATCGGGGACCTCCCAAGGGCCCTGGCAAACTTGTGATTCTCTGTCTCCTTCTACGGGTGGTGAGGGCCATCAACACTGTCCCACTGTCCCGCTGCGCAGTGTCATCAACCTGGGTGATGTGGAGCCCATCATCGCCAGCTTTGCTGCCATAGCTGTGTGTGTGTGTGTGGGGGGGGGAGGAACTATTGACAGCACACACATCCCTATGCAGGCCCCTGACCACTGGGCATCTGAGTATATTAACCAGAAAGGGTACTTTTCAGTGGTCGTGCAGGCCCTTGTCAACCATCACGGCCAGTTCACTGATATCTACGTTGGGTGGTCGGGGAAGGCTCACAATGCATGTGTCTTCTGAAACTCCAGCCTATTCTGGAAGCTGCACGCTGGCACCTTTTTCCCCAACTACACCGTCAGGGTTGGCGATGTGGACATGCTGGACTGTACTGTAGGGGATGTGGCCTACCCTCTGTTTCCCTGGCTTATAAAGCCCTAATTCAGACATCTTTACCCCACCAAGGAATGATATAACACAAGGCTCAGCAGGGCCCATATTGTGGAGGGTGCCTTCATGTGTCTCAAGGGGAGGTTCTGTTGAGTCCTCAACCAGCTGGACCTCAGCGAGCAGAATGTCCCTAAGTGGTGGTGGCCTGCTATGTCCTCCACAGCCTTTGTGAAAGCAATGAGGAGATGTTCCTGCCAGGTAGGGGGGGAAGAGGCTGACCAGATCAGCAGGGCCTTTAAGCAGCCATGCACAGTTGCTATCCGGTAGGCCCTTTGGGGGGGGGGGGGGAGAACTGAGCAAATCCGTAAGGCCTGAGGGAGAGTTTAGCACAAGGACCCCAGTGACACTTTCCCCTGGGACTCCTCACAAGGGGCCTGGGCATTGCACCTCTTTGCCTTTCCTCCTACATCCCTCCCTTCCACTGCCCTCCTTTTCCTCCCTCCCTTCCCTTCTCCTCCCCTGAACAGACAATGAACCACATTTTTTGTTTGGAAACAATAGATTCTGTTTTTATTATTGGGGTAAATGTAACTGGGGAGGGTCTAGAGAAAGAACCTGGAAGGGAGGAGGAAGAAAGTGGAAAAAGGAGGAGCAGGGGAGGAGAGGCTCACGGCTAGGGCTGGGAGTGGCATCCGCATTGGGTGGTGCCACCACCTCATGTGGGGCCCTCTGAGGCAACGGCGTGGGGGGGTTAGGAGGAGAAGTCAGATGGGTGGGAACCGGCGTGGAAGTGGCCACCAGGCAGTCAATGACTGTGTGGAAGATTGTGCAGATGGATTGGCTCTGCTGCAGCAGCTCCCGCCAGGTGTCATGGTGCATCTAGAGGTCCTCCTCCAATCCTGCCAGTCCATGGAGTGCTATTGGGCTCACAGGGCAGTGATATGCTCTCTCTGGAGGTCTTTGTGGGCTCTCCAATGTCGGCGGATCACGCGGGGTCGGGAGGACAGCACAGGAGATGGCAACCACTCCCCTCTTGTGTCTGGTCCAGCTTTGGAGAATGAAGAGAAGGGCAGTCATCCTAGGAGACACCGTGCATGAAGCTTAGCACACATCTCTGAGCTGAGACTGAAAGGCCTCAGGTCAAATGAAAGCGACGTACTTAAGGCCACCTGAGGCCTGGACAGTGGGCCCTTTCCTGCAGAGGCACAGATGTCCTTGTGGGGGAGCCTCACTACCCCCACATCCCAGGGAGAAGCAAGCATGGGAAGGTGCCTGCCAGTTTGGGAGCCTGTAGCGGGAGAGGGGCCACAGGGAGGCTGGACTTCCCTCTGTGCCACAGACATGCTGGGTCTGGTAGTGTGACATCTGACAGGGAGAGGACTTGTATCCCTGGTTGCTGGAGGAGAAGTGGCAGGGTATTGGGAGGGGGTGTGTATGAGTGGCAAATGCTTCTTTGTCTTGCTGTGCTGTTTCTGGGAGTGGGTGCTGCCCTGAGTGTGCGAGCATGCCCTTGTGTTGTGTGTGGCACTGCTGTGTGTGTGTGTATCCATGTCCCCAGCCTTCTTCTAGTGATGATTTGTGGTAGGAGGGTGTCCCACCCTGGTGTTCCACTCCAGTATCGGGGTGTCTGGAGAGGCCTGCCATACTCAAGAGCCAGAGCACAAGCGTCCTCTGTTGCTGCCTCCTGGGGCTGTGTGCCCTGGACTGGCACTCCACATGCACACATGTGCACAAGCTGCTGCACGATCTCCAGGCCAAGAAGGCTGAGCAAGGAGCTCGCAGCTGTCCCTCGCTCCACCCATGTGTGTCTAGGGAAAGTAATGGCACTCACCTGATGGGCCTTCCCCAGCTTCGGATGATTCCTGGGAGACATCCTGGGAGGGGGGGTGAGGTACTAGCTGCAGGGCGAACATGACATCGTAGCTGGCAGGCATGGAGCTGGTACTGGCCTCATCCAACTCATCTTCCTTCTGCTCCTCCTCCGCACTGGCTCTTCCCCCTGGGAGAGTGACAACAGGTGTCTCAGGCTCAGAGTCCACAACAAGGGTGGGGAGGGACTGACCCCCCTCTCAGGATGTGGTGGAACTGGTCAAAGTAGGGGCAGATCTGGGGAGCCGTCTCTGAGTGGGAGCTGCTCTCCCTGGCCTTTGTGTAGGCCTGCCTGAGCTCCTTGACCTTCATGCACACCTGCTACTGGGTACACGTGGCCCATCTGGCCTAGGCTGTTGGTCATCTGGCCATGGATCTCAGCATTCCTACATCTGGTGCGGAGATCCTGGAGGTTTGCCTCTTCACCCCAGATCTCAAAGACCAGACCAGTATGATGCCCTCCTCTTCGGCCCCAGGCAGGATCCTGGGAGCTGCCCGAGGCAGTGCTGGCAGCTGTCGGGGGCTTGGCTGGAACTGTGGGCTCAGCCATGGCAGCAGGGAAGGCTGTGCAGGGTCTGGCTGTGTGGCATGATGCAAGCAGGGCCTCCTTCGTGCCACAAGCCTTTCCCTTCTGCTTGCAGTTTTAAGGGCTTGCAGGGGGAGGAAAGCTATAGAGTTCTGATGCAGGTGTACAAAGTGGCCAGCAGGGCACCTGTGGGATTTCCTGGAGGCCACTTATTTTGAAATAACTCCAGCTGCCCTGTCTACACACGCCCTATTCCTAAATAGCTATTTCGGAATAGGCATTGTTCCTCACAGAATGAGAGTTACAGAATCCGGAATGACGCCCGTTATTTCAATATTATTTTGCAATAATGGGCTTGCTGTGTAGACACTCATGTAGTTATTTTGGAATAACATCTGTTATTCCTGAATAACTCTGCTGTGTAGATGTGCCCTTATGCTTCCCTGAGAAGAACCTCTTACATACAGTTGCTTTTCCCAGTCTCCTTCCCATACCCAACCCTGTAGCATGTAGACACCATACGGTGTATGGCAGAAACGGATGAATAGTTATTTCCCTTCTGCCATGTTCCCTTATCTATCAGGTGAAAGATTGGGACATTTTCCTTGTAAGTGAAGGGGGGGAAAGAAAAACAAGGAAAAAGTCTACCGTTACTAATTGACACTAACCTATTGTAGGTGAAGAATTTTTAACCACACCAAATCACCACTATCAGATGTCTGAAGAGCCAGGAAAAGAGAGCAGCTCCCACTAATGCCATTAAAACCATGTTTAAGCCGTTCAATAGGAATGAAAAGAAATGTCACCAAGCAACACTTTGTCTCCTCAGTTCCTCTTTCCTGGTGGTCCCAAAAATCTTCCCTGAGAATGTGCTTAAGTACTTTGCATGTTAGTCCTCTACAATAGTACATTATTGAGCAGTTGGTGATTCAGGTAATAGACTTCTAGATTTTCTCTTGTTTCTCAAATCTCCAATGAGAGTCTTGTTTGAGCATTATCTGGTTTAACATATTTGCTTGGGATGATGTGGTAATAAAGTTCCCGAGGAGATCCATGTACAATAAAATATTCATGAATGACAGATGAGGACTTCGGGTTCTGAAATCTCCCAGGTAGTAGCTTTTCAATGTGATTTGCCGCATGGGATTGTGCTGCCTTGATGCTTTATTTGTAGAGTACAGTACTTGGAGCTGGGTATGCTGTATTCTTAAATACTGATGTGATTTTCTACACAGGAACATAACACCTGACATTCTGTTAGCTAAAAAAACATTTTATGTTAGACAGTCGGATAAAGAGAGAAGGAAAATAATAATACTTCCCTCCTTATTCACTTATGGGCTTTATTGATAGGCTGAGACTATGCACTGTAGACACAGTTTCAGATTGCTTCATTTCCCTGCTGAATTCCATGCAGTGGAACCCTAGGAGAAAACTGTTAGGATATATACAGGAGAAGATGGTTTTTATCTTAATAACACGCTCTTTACTAGTTTAAACCACTGTGTCATAATATTTGATAGCTTACCCCTTTTATCTGTCTTTCTCCCTCAAGAAAAAAAAATCAGCCTACCTGCTTTTGTTGGATCCCTTTGCGACAGGCCATTTTACCTTTTTCTTTGAGTTTTTCTGGTGCCCCTTAATGTTGACCATCATTGAAGCATTTTACTTCTCACCAGGAGAGGTGAGTAAATGGTATCTTCTAAGGTTATGCCCCATTGGCAAGGGGAATGGGAGAGTGGCACATCTATTTCATGATCCTCACACTGGGATAAAACAGGTTTCTATGGCATGGCTGATCTTTGTTGCCCTGGAGATTGATATTTCTAAAGGCTCTCAGGAAGGGGAGTAATCCACAGCATATCTATTGGTTGGCCTAATGCAGTAAAGTAATTCCACTAAATGTGATATGTGTGGCGCCCATCATGACACTTACAGTTGAGACTGCTTATGTTTCCTTCTAAAGGATCTGTTTCATTCTTTCACAGGCGAACATTTTCCGAGTCTGGTTTCTGCTTAAGAGTTAGTTTATTTTTAAAAATTTGCACAAAAATGGTTCAGCTGAATCTGAAGAAAATGGTGGGGAAATTTAGTCACCATAAGAAAAAAAGAGACTTTCAGAACCTGTGTGGTTTGTGACAAAAACCTGAAATTTGGCAAGGAACTCGTCTCGCAGCTGGAAATATCTACTTTGGTTATCTGCTGAAAATCCATTTTGATTTGCTCAAATAATTATGGCTTACAAATACATTCCTAGCTATCACAATAATTGTCCATTTATTTATTACAAACAGTCTTATTTCCACTACCCAACATATATAAGTAATTTGAGTGAAATTCCTGATCTCAGAAGGATATCTAGTTAAATAAGGATTTTCTGGTTTGAACTAGTATTCTCTCCTTTTTTCCCTCATAGCTGGTTTTTAGTATGCATAGAAGATGGAATGGAGAGAGAGAGGTGACAGAGGGTCATCAGAAATATACATAAAACTTATCCACAATCTAATGCCAACAAAATATTTACATATGATTAAGTGTTGACTGTATGAATTATAACAACATTTATTCATATAGCTCTAAGAAGTCAAAGCATAGTGGGAACAACCATCAAGTGTCATTTGAAACCTCTGCATTTTCTAGAAACTAAATAAAGCATTTTGAAATGATCTATTGTAGAGCTAAGATATCATAACCAAACAGGCTAATATGAATGCAGAAGGTTTTTTATATATATATTTAGGTCAATGTAGGTTAAGCGGTCTAAGAATGCTTTTGAACTATATCATCACTTACTGTACCAAGTGTTATTGAATGTTGGTTAAAATTACTGTTAGATGTTGAATTAGTAGCAGAAGCTAAAATTGTTCGTTTATCACACAGACACTAATGGCTTGGCTGGATCATCTTTTTTTAAAAAAAAGTGAAGAATTGTTTGCTTTTAAAATAGCATTGGAAAGAAACTTACAAAGATCTCTTGAGGAGCGACAGAGTACTCAGAAGGTATTTGAGGATGTTGATAAAACTTGCGGGCAAACAGGCCCTAAGTAATCATTGAGGAAAATATGATATTTTTGTGGATGGATAGCTTAAACTCCTTGTTCCAAGCAATTTTGGGGTGCTGATAGGATAAAAGAGAGGAGAAACTGCTTGACATTTGCTGGGCGTGGTCAGCCAAGAATTTTCCTATAAAGTACAATTACAAGAAGAGGCTCAAGTTCTAAGGTTAGGAAGAATAAGAGGCATTGCTATCCATTAGTTGTGTAGTTACAATATATTTTTAAGAACACATACATCACTAATTAAACCATAATACCAAGTCTCCTTGTTTATCCCAGAAAGACAATATTTTGATCAGTTTATCCCAAACAGTTCCTGGTTATTAGTTTGTTCTTTCATTATTTGATATTTAGTATCATTGCTTCTTGTACTTAAAGTTGGCTAAAGAAGACTCATTTGTGTCTTCTGTCCATCTGGGTTTGTCAGGGGAAGGACCCAAGAAGCCTTTGCTTCCCTTGTGCCATAGGTAGCCATACTACTCCTATTGCCAACACTCAAATGTTTGGGACACAATATGTGACATGGGCCAAAAAGGAAGAACTGCCTGTGTACGGCTTCACGAGCCATAGGAGCTAGGGGTAGGCTGGGTCTCCAAGGATCGCTATGGGCATTTCATTGCCTCCAATGTTAATTTTGCGGTCCGGAAAGAAAATTCCAGCTTGCAGCTTTCTGAAGAGGCAGGAGTTCTTAAAGATGCACGTATCAATGCACCTTTCCCGATCATCCCACGTTGATGGCAGTGAAATGGCCCTTGTGATCCATCTGCTCCTTCAGCATCATCGAGAAATATCCCTTGTGGTTTATGTCCTCTTTGGCAAGGTGGTTGTGTGCCACGATAGGGATGTGCATTCTGTCTATCGCCCCATCAGTTAGATAACCCCATCATTGCAAAGCCTTCCATTATGTGCTGCATTTTTTCCAGAGTCACTCTCCTCTGTAACAGAAGGGTGTTGATTGCCTTGGCTACTTGGCTCACAACAGCCCCCACGGTAGATTTCCCCACTCTGAATTGATTCCTAATTGACCGGTAGCTGTCTGGCCTTGCAAATTTCCACAGGGCTATTGCCACTCAGTTCTCCACTGTTAGAGTGGGTCTCATTCTGGCATTGCTTCGCATCAGGGTATGTGATAGCAATTCGCAAACTTCCGTGAAAGTGGCCTTATGGATGCAAAAGTTTGCAGTCACTGTTGATCATCCCATACCTGCATAACTAATCGGTCCCACCAGTCTGTGTTTGTCTGATGGCACTAGAACCAGCATTCCATTGCTTCCTGAGTATTGAATGCCAGGGGCATATGCCAGGGGCATTTGCCAGTCACTCAACTCAAAAGAATATGTTCATGGCTTCCCGAGATTCTTCCTCATTCCGTCAGACCCTCGATATGCTCTGGATATATTCCAGGATAAAGCACACCATGGTTAATATGATTGTCATGATACTTTGCTGCTGAATGGGTTCCACAATGGGTTCCATGCTTACGCTGCTATGGCATCTGCATGGATAACCAGAGGGAAAAAAAGGGCTTGGAAAGACTGCTTACTATTGCTTTCAAGCAGATAAATATAGTGGTGGCAGTCCACCATGGGCTAACCCTGGTAAACAGCCATCATTTTATTGCCCACCCCAGCTTAGTGTGTAAAGAAAAACTTTGGAGCAGATGGTGTAAATAAGAATCTTTCCCTATGGGTCTTACCTAAAACCCATTGAAATCAGGGGCTTTCCATTGACCTTTTGATCAAATCCTAGAATTTTTCACAGATCTAATAGTTCTTGCTGTTTTATCTTTTTCTGTAATGACCAAGACTGGTATATGGATTCATTCTGGTAGAGAGTGTAACAAAGTGGCGAGTTGCGAGTGCCCCCATCTGGACAAGCGTGCTATGCAAATTGCGTATCTTATTTCGATTGTATTTTGAAATAGCTTATTTTGAAATCTGGCATGTCTACACAGCACCAAATTTCGAAATAATGCACTATTTTGAGACATCCCTAAACTGTCATGGAAGGAAGGTTACCGGGATGCCAAAATAGCACGCCCATTATTTCGAAATATTTTTCAAAATAACGAGCATGTTTCAAAGATGCAGGGTAGCTATTTCAGGATATCTCCTCCCAAAATAGTCCTGTTGTCTAGACATACCCTCCTTGAGGTCTGTACTGCAACTTACTGCTGATCTGCTTTGCAGCTCCAGTTAGGTCTTTCTGGCCCCTAACTGGCTGGCTCCTCCACAGCTGCTCTAGCCTTCTTGGAGGATTTCTTCATGGCCCTTTCTTGGACTTGCCTGGTCTGCCCTGTCACAGAGTCATTGACACATTTTTAGTTGTGAAGTTAGTCATATTTGTTGCAGCTGCTTTTTACTTAGTGTTGCTTTGGGGATCCATGGATACTCAAAAAAGGAGAACAGCAGAAAGCTAAGATGCAAAATGATAAACAGTACGATACCTTTATTTGAGCCAGTTATAAGTGTTGGGAGGCTTTACACTTAAACCTCACATAGTGTATAAGCAAAGCAGCTTTCTCCACCTCCGAGTCAAGAAGATGGTACAAAATGGACAGCAAGGTGTACTGTATTTCAGAATATGGTCTTGCTTCCAAGAATGGACACCGGTCTATAGCCCACTGGGAGGAAAACATCTAGAAATTACACCCATGACTTGAACAGTACTAAACAAAAGAACATCATTTATTACATGGAGAAATGGGTAATACTATCTTTCAGACTTCCTGCTGCCACTCTATTTAATCTGCTGGTGCTAAATAGTGATCACTTGAGGCAATACAATACAACTTGAAAGGAACAATTTATTTTACAATTAGGTTAGCAAATACAGGCAATGGCATACCTCCCTGTTGATAACTGCAAATCAATTATATTATATGTTTTTAAAAATGAAAACTCCTACAGTGTTTTGCAAAACAAATATTCTCAGAAAGATGGAAGATCTTTAAGGCCAAGTAATAGAATATGTGTAGTTATTAGTAACAAAAATGTTTAACCCTGAAGCAATATTTCTGTGAAAAATAAATTAAATTAAGGTCAATCAGAGCAAACCGCTGCTAAACATGGTTAGTATAAAAAGAACATCTTCAAGGGAAAACTAATAGAACTGATTTTTAAAACTTCTAATTAACTGAAGATATAGGCTCTGATGCAAGATTGTTTTATACAGTATTTATTGTATTGTGTGGGATTTCCCCTTTTCTCTCCTTACAGTATTGGTAAGCTTTAAATACACTTTTTCATTTTAAATTAAGGTGGCTGAATGGTCTAATTTCTAAAAATATTTTTCAGTACAAATAATTACTGGTTACAGTAACTTATAAAAGGAACAATATTGAGATTACCTACTATATCCCTTTATGTAGCTCCATAAAATCATTTCTGAAGTAATCAAAAGCAATCAACTATTCAGTAAAACATAGGCACCTGTAATAATGGAGAGATGAAAGGAACTGACTATTATATCTGAAAAATAAAGGAAATATTCTGAAAAACAATTACATATGAGGATATCTAAATGGAGCTGAATTAGTTTGTTGTGCATAAGCATATATAAGCAGATTTCATGTCATTTTAACGTATTCATCAGTCAGAGCAACCCATGAGTTCCCATACTATATATACCAGTAAACAGAGCAATACTTGAAATAGTCGAAGTTTTTCAGATACTTTATCAGAAGTAAATGCTATATTGTATCCAACTTTTAAAGTTCATTTTTAGTTTTCTCTAGTTCTTTTTCAAAATTAACGCCTCTTGATGTCCTTTTGATTTAGCTCTAAAATAATAAGCAATAAGTGAAAGATTGTTGACTATTAGGTGAACGAATTTTACAGCAAACATTTAGGATCATGTCATAGCAAAATTTGATATTGTAATAAGTAATCAAAGTGTTGGTTTGCACTAAAATCTTCACTCAGTCAATCAGTGGAACTCCTTGCCAGAAGATGTGGTGAAGGCTTGGACATTAACAGAGTTAAAAAAAGAGCTAGATAGATTCATGGAGGTTAGGTCCATCAATGGCTATTAGCCAGGATGGGTAGGAATGGTATCCCTAGCCTCTGTTTCTGTGGAGGTGGGTGACAGGGGAGGGATCATGTGAAGATTACCTGTTGTGTCCCCTCCCTCTGGGGCATTTGGTATTGGCCACTGTCGGCAGACAGGATACTGGGCTGGATGGATCATTGGTCTGACCCAGTATGTTCTTATGTTCTTATATGTGTATGAGTTACAAATTACACATGCACAATAAATTAGTTTTTCTGTGTACAATTACAGAGCTTGTGCATGCAAGTACTTGCTTATGAAAAATGTCTAGGAGTCATTTGCATGTACAACTGCTCAGTCTGTGTGTTCAGTGACAATAATTAAATGTCTATTGGCACGGTACACTGCTTGATATGTGGCCCATTATTTTTTGCATTGGCTAATATTTGGAAGCATCTGTTTCTTATAATACCTTTGGATGAAAAAAGCTAGAAAAAGCAAAAGTCGATGCTGACATCCTTGACCTTTGTTTGTATTTGAACTTGATTCTTCACAAAGTAATAGAAAATATATCAGGTGTTGGAAATATACATTATTAAAACATACATTGCATATAGATGGGATAGGTCCGGTGTGGAGATCATCATATCCTCACAAATGGATAGCACCTTTTTTTTTTTAAGAAAAGAGGAGAATGTATCAGGAAAGCAACAGTACTAAACAGTCTGTTTTCACTCAGAAGTTACAAAAAAAAAAAAAAAAGGGGAAGGGGAAAAATCTACAATGAACAGGGGGGGAAAAAAAGAAGTTGACAGTTAAGGTGTCCCACGGTGAATTTGTCAGTGTTCTATTTCATGATGTGAGTTGCTGATATTGCAGTTTTGTAGCATTTCCCATCAAATATGACAGGCTTTATAGCATTTCTAAATTGGAGCATGGAGGAATGTACAAGTTGTTAGAAAGAGCGCAGGGTAGGCAATTGCTGTAGATCTTCTTGTCAGTTTTTGTCTCAATGAAGTCTAAATACTATAGTATTATTTATTTTATTGACACAAGTGCAAAAGCAAACTAAACAAACAAAAACTTTTTGCTCTTTCTTTGATACAGAAATACTATCTGTGTTAATTCTGCATGTTTTGCTCCAAAGACTGGCTGTGAGACGATGCCACTTTTCAGGTGCATGATTACTGTGTAGAGATTAGACCTTGGGATGAAAGTGAAATGCACTGAAGTGCAGCTCTGGCTTCACTGATATCTGCCCACAAAGGCTGTGATTCCTTTGATCATTACTCCTGCAGTAATTTTAGAAACCCCTTTTGAGGATGCAAACTCTCAGCAGGAAGAGTGATCTTCCTCGTTGCCTACATAACAGTTTAAGCCATAAAGTAGACTGGATTAGAACTACATACTGTATTCACAGTTTGGATGTGCTAAATACGTATATTTAGTTGTTTATCAAAGCAACATTCCACAATAGAATTACAGCTTTCATTTCTTTGCTGGCTTTGAATATATATTTAATGAAACAGAAAGGAATGGGGAATGAGGTGATCATGTAGGGTTATACAAGTCGTGATGCAACAGGCATAACAACCAGATATGAAAGGCTAGAATGTTAAACAATACTGTACATTAAAAATGAATTACTAGGAATGTACGTGTAACAAAACAAAGGATCCCTTACTCATAAAATTACAATAACATGTACCTGAATAGCTGCCCCAAATACCTTTTTTCTTTCTCTCCAAGGGTCATTTCTCTCTCTTCTGTCCGCGCTAATTCACTCATTGCGTTTTGCCATTCCACAATGTTCAGTTTATGCTCTGATTTCCAGTCCTTGGAAATTGTACTTTTGGCTACTGCAGTGCTGAAGGATGTTTTATGCCAAGTGTCTTCTTTGGCTCCCATAAGAAACACGTTTCATTAGATGCTCTGGATAAACAGCTGACACACCTTAACATGGATGTTGACATTTTAAAAGCAAAATGCTGCCTTTGATGTGTGATATGTGATGCGTTGAAGAAAGAAGGAAAAAAATCTGTAGGGCAATCTGCATGTGAAATATAAAAGGATCCAGAATTAGACTTGCCTTGTTCACAGCCATTAGAGAAACTGTTAGGATTATTAGATTGGATAGTTAGTTTCCATTTTGTTTACTGCATTTAAGCTGATTAACCATTTCCTTAGGAGGTCATGATGAGAATCCCTGGGGGCTTTATAACTTTTCTGTTGACATATGTTAAATTTGGGAAAGAATTAATGTACTGTAGGCCAAATATACATATGAGAGAGTTCCAGAACTCTCTGGTCTGGAAGCATCTGTGTTCTGGAATGATTTTAATTAGTCAGATGTCCACTTTTCATGGGTGTGGCCAAGTTTCCTTCAGTCCCATAAAGTTTGTTTATAGCTACTAGTCCTGGTTCTCAGTGTTCTGTGCTGTTATTTAGCTCTACTTTACCCCTAAATGTCCTTAGCAGCCCAGGAAGCAGTGGAAGTGTTGGTAATGCTGCTAGACAATATTGACCTCCTGTGGTCCAGAAAATTCTTTGGTTCGGAACCAGTGAGATCCAGAGAGTGACACACTAGAGAGGTGCAGCCTATAGTCTGCTGAAGCTTTTTATACACTCTTTGTGGTAGACAATGGGCTTTGTATATAGTGACACATATATTGTTTATAGACAATTTAAAAATACCTAAATCCAGTCAATCTTATACTTCCAGTACACAGCCTATGTACTGGATATACCAAATTAAATACACACAGGCATTCAAATTGGAATTCGGAATAAAATTCACATTGGGATTACTGAGCCATCTCAAAAAGCAGAATACAATTTGGAAGATCTTTCACTAAAAGGACAAAAGCATAAATGGTAAGAAAATGGACATTATGAATATCATTGTAATTTGCATTTTCTGTTACGTGATATTCAGGGGCCTAGTTCAGGGTCTCATTGTGCTGGATGTCTCTGCCTTGAAGAGCTGGAGACATTCACAGCTCTGTATGGCAGGTTCTGACATGAAGTGACATGTCACTTGCATATGCTGGTAGCTGATGTCCAGTATTTATGCATTCTATCTACTTCATTTTGTACGCTTCTATTTCTATAAGGCTGGATTCATTTCATTAATGGGTAATACATCATTTACAGTCAACTGTGTACGTGAGTCCCCTAGAGTTTACTCTCAGGAAGCACAGAGCACATCAAAAATAAGTCAGTTGGACAGTTTTGCTATTCATCTTTCCCTATGTGCCTCTAACTGAACAGAAATGATGACTCGTCCACAACATAAAATGTCAGTCTTTATTTATGTTAGTCTCAGAGGCAAAAAGTCATCTTTTTCCCCTCTTGGTAGGGGTTAGCCTGGCCCATAATTTCTCAGAAATGTATGTCCATGAGTCATTTGGGGTGGTGCACAGGAGGAAAGAGGGACTGACATTCCCTACTTTCTGACTTCTGCTTTGAAATGTGAGATTTCACCTACCCCAGGCTCCTAGCATTGTCAGATTGGAAAAGGAGAGCCCACATGTGGGATACCTGTGTCCTGAACACAGCAAACAAAACAAAACAAAATCAGATTGAAGAAACCTTTACATAAAAAATAAAGTGACATGATGGGGAGAACTCTTTATTTCTGCGCTATACTATTTAAGAGTTCATGCCAAGCTGTATTAGGACCTCACAACTCTATAGCTTCGGGGAGGATTTCATTATTAGTTTGATGCTTTTTGCCCTCAGACTGGGATAGTTTGAAGATTATGTCTATTAATAACTCCATGTGTATTATGAATGCCTTCTTCATCATTTCTAAAGAATGAAGAGGGGGGCTTGCTCCAAGAAATTGTGCAGTCTACCTGCTTACTCTGATACATTTTTGAGGCTATTTGTATGCATATAAATGGATGCAGGCGATATTAGAAATGCATTCACTTATAATAGGTATGAATTTGGCCTCAGTGGTGCAGAAGGTATACCAGGAAAGACAGCAACAAGGTTATTCATTACAGTGATGTTACATAATCTCCAAAGTTTCCTGTGTTCAGCTTGCTTTGAAGAAAACTAATTGGATTTGCTGGTCTTCAGATAGGAATGGGGCATGAGGGACTTGTAGATTCTAGTGACTATTTCCCAGGTCTGTCATCATTCTCTGAATGGTATTTTTTGTTGTTGTTTTCCCTCTTCCTGGACAATCACTGCCCTGCACTTGGCCAGATCTTTGGAAATACCATGTGTGCATGCTTTTTCACTTGATTCACATCTTGCTAGATTTTATGTCCTTGTCTGAGAAACTCATTGCCCTTCTAGGTAAGATCTGAAGAATATTTGGCAGATTTTTAGAATTATATAGCAAACTTATGGTATCCTCTTAATTGCACTTTTATCAAGTTTTGTGTGCTTTATTTGCTTTGACATTTTATGTTTGATATTGTAAAGTCCTGCAAAGTGCATTGCATTAAGGGCTTTATATAAAATAAAGTGAGTGACATATTTTCTTTCTAATCACCAAGACTGTTTTGGGCAAACTGGAACATCAGGCACCCTTCACATATGTGCTGCAGTAAAATAATAAAAATAAACAAATCACAGTGAGCACCTGGGAAAGAGATATTACAGTGATTTTGGTTACAAACCATATAATGAGAAGAGAACTTCTGCAATTGTAAAGTTGTCTTCTTCTAAAGGGCATCTGTGTCTCAAAATGATGTGCCTAGCAGGTAACTAAAGATCATTTGAGAAAAGGTTAAGGCTAGGAGGTTGTAACAACTGTACTTTCACATTCTCTCACATTATCAGAATCGTGGAGTTACGATGGCATAAGATCAGACTTGGGCCCAAGGACTTCAAGCTGTAGAGGGATTAGATGTGACAAAAAGAACACAGTCTTCAGATGTAACCAGGACTTCACTTAATGATAGCTAATATGTCAGGATGCTTTGTGGCCATGCTGACAATATTATTACCACTGGAGGGAACAATGGCTCATATCCTCAGCTGGTGTCAGTTTGCACAGCAGCATTAAGGTAAGTGGAACTTTTATACTCACTGAGAATCTGACCCCACATCTCATAATTATTTCTGTTTTTTCTGCCAGTTAGAAAGGTTTGTTGTAGGTTCTGCTCCTACTGAACAGTTTTGTATTTTATCATCATCTGTTATTAAACGGCTATTTCACTTGTTGAAATGAATTTAGATGGTTATTAAATAACCATTTACTAACCTGAAAGTCTCTTGGGGGAGTACCACTTTGGGGAGTGGGTGAATCTTCAGATGACAAGTTATCGTCTCTGATGTTTGACTGACACTCTTCTTATCAGAGCAGTCTGCCAGTCAGTGTTTCCAAGACCATGAACCAGGGAAAACCCCAGTGTCTCACGTTAGCACATCAGTACATTTGCTGGCCATGTCATAGAAATACCTAAATTGGTAGAAAGTGCAGCTGCTGAGGAGAAAGGGCTCTCCTGGCGGAGGGTGCATTTCTTTTAACTGCTTAATGCCTGAAAGGCAGGTTAAATGCGTATATCACTGCAAGCATATTAAACTGGTGCTTCAAGATTTTCACTGCTTGACTGTCGATTTTCAGGTGAAGTTTAAGAAATCAGTTTTAGCTTTTAAAGCCCTGAATGGCTAGGACATACCCCACAGAGAGCGCAAGCCTCTCTCTTCATGCCACATGGCCATAGTAGAGCTCAGCAGAGGCATTTGAACTAGAGCCTGTTGGTACGAATGAGAGAGGACCTTTCCTATGAAGGTTCTGCAGCATTGGTTTCACTACTCCCTTTGATCTGAAATAGCTTACATCTGATCACCTTTAGGGAGTGTTGCAAAGCCCGTTTGTTGTCTCCAAACATTTTATATTGGGATGGGGGTTGGGGAGATGTAAGGGAGCGGTACTCTTTAAAGGGGAAATGTTTTGAGTTTTTGCTTTTGTCACGGATGATGGACTATCTTAAACTGGACATCCATACCAAGGATGTGTTTATTTCTAAGTTATATCAAGGGCATCTAGAGTGTGTGGTTAGACACACTTCTGAGCATTTTATAAATCTAAATAAATGCAATAAATGAGAAAAAGCCCTGGGTACAATAAAAATGAAATGGGGATTTTCTATTGAATTTGTACATTTTAGATCATTGTTCTTGTTTTTCTATTTTTTATTTTAAAGAAAAATAAGCATTCACACAAAACCCAGTCATTAAAACCCCTAAATACTGTCATTACTGAATCTCTTTGCATAGCCTCAGAATAATAAATGGGAGAGAGAATCCCAGAAAGTGGTTTAATAACTGGCTGCCATTTGCTGAACAATAGTCATCAAAAATATCAGCTATTGATATATAGGAAGTCATTAGTTTTTGTAATACCAAGAAAATGTTTAAAATTTGCCTAAAATTAGACAGTGTTATTAATTTCCATCTGAAAGACAGCATTCAAGATACTTGGTTATGAAATCTTCAATCTTGAATTGGATTTCCTTGTACTTCTAAAACTGTTTCTATTGTGTGGAGACAAAGTTTGTTACCTTACAAATCAGCTGAGGTGCCAATACATACCCCATTCAAAATAAGCTTTTCTGAACTAAAATAACAACTTTAATTCCCTTTCATGTTGCATTGCATTTTAGTGCAGGTTGATGTAAAGTATGTTTAAAACACTGAAAAGGTCATATTTTTCAAAGCATCATTTTTTCTTCATTCCTACATAGAGTCACAATTTCTGCTTTATGTTAGCCAAGCAAAAACAAGTGAAGACTTTGTTATTTATACTGCATTTCTCAGGGTGTGCCCATACTAATCAGTTTTTTGTTACCATGTATTTGCTAATATGTAGTGACATCCTAGTTTGGACATGGCAGTTTGTAGCCTTGACACCATTAGACAGCTGAAGTAAATGCTAATGGGCTGCCCAGGGTATACCTCTCACCTAACCCATAAGAAAACCACAACTTCACTAAGATTTTGTCCCATGTTATTTACCACATGTAGGTGATTTTGTAACATGCATTAGTTATTTTCTTATTGGGTACTCACCCTCATGAAGCTAAGCACCCACTGGGGGGTGGGGAGCGGTATGTCTCACCAATGCAGCGAACCATGCTATGAATTTTTAAAATAATCATTTGCACATTTCCAATTTCACACTGTCCTCTGCCACACGGCTGCTGACACCAGGGGTGGGGAAAACTGTGCTTTTTTGGTAATCTGGAGGTATTCAGAACAATGTTTTGTTGTTATTATTGTTAAGGTTTTATTAAATCCACTTCATGTTAGTTTAACGTTTTTGGCTCCCTCACTTTTAAGGAAATGGTAGTGTTTATTTTGATACACAACAGAATGTAACCTGAAGTAACAGCATAGAACATAAATGTAGATAGAACCTTATTTCTAAATATTAGATAATCCAGCCCACAATATCTTAAAAAATGAATGCAGCAATTCATTTTGAATTCCCAATGGACAGTTCACAGTGATTGACTTTATGCATTTCTATCCAAACATGACCAACTAAGATTCAATTTTTGCTTTCTGGGTATTGCCTTCACAAAATAGCCTGTCCCTTACATAGTCAATCAATGCTGTGTACTGTAATTGTGTTAAGACAGCATTGCTAGAATCTATTTAAGCCATCTGTCCATCCATCCAGAAACAAAAAGCAAAAACTGAAAAGCAAGAATGACTGTCAAAGACAAAACACTTTCTCGCAAATCCTTATAATATATGGGATATGATACAAACACACTGGCCGCCATTGAAAAAAATCAACATTTGAAAACAGTTATTGGGCAACATTACTTGAAAAAATATATATGTATTTTCTACTGCAGCTATGCAGAAACACTTATAAGATCACTTTTATCTTAGTTATCACTGTGTATGGTTTTATTTGACAAGATTGTTAAAGACATTTTGTTTTGAGTTTTGTAAATTTCAGATAGGTAGTACTTTCTTTAAGATACAGTATTCTATAGAATTCAATAAGAATTGAGTAAGATCCATGTTCAGGGTTACTGAATATACATTATAAGGGATAAACATATCACAGCAAGAGATGGAAAAGCTACAGCCTTCATCAGTTCATTAAATTACTGTCCATTGCCATTTACTGTCACTTCTGATTATGCTCTTATTTACAGAGCACTTTTTCTACACCAGTGAAATTCCACTGACTTCAGTGGAGTAATTCCTAATGTAAACTGGGCATTTGCCTGGTCTAAAACAAATTGGTTAATCAGTGAAATCAAGTAAAAAATGGTCAAGAATTTTAAAGCACTAATTTACTAGAACAGTAATGAAGAATAATAATGCTTTTTGGTGTTCAGTAGACTTAGCCTTAGATATTTCTGTCTAATTACAGAAAGTAATTTTAATTGAATTATTTTGATTTACAAAATGTGAAACATAATGAAATGAAGTTCTAAAAAATGAAAGAATGGCAATCAGAAAGGCAGGCCATCATTTTCATCAGAACATTCTTGCTGGAATATTTGACATTTTTTGATCGTTGTCAACTAAATGGCACTTAATTGACTGGATAGTAGAATTTATTTGACTGGTCAATTTACTGGTTTGCCAGGCTCAAACTAGTGTAATAACTATCAGAGAGAGATCTTTCTCATCCATATGTCTTTCTTGTCCAAGACTTGCCCAGCTCTGAACTAATTTTTTTTTAAGAGAGAAAGAATGAAGTATTGGCAACAAATTGTTGGCAGTGGAGTCCCAAATCAAGCCGTCTCTCTTGGGATCTTCATGCAACATTTTACCAAGTTGGTCAAAAAAAGTTTTATAGCATATGTATTAAGGTTGAGTAGAAATTCAAGATAATTTAAAGATAGATAGGAATTAAAGATGCATGAATATTTTTTTCCAGATAAATGTTTTTTTGATGTGTCCAACCTCTCTTTTTGCTTGGAGATTGAACAGATTATAATTTCCCAGATATATTCAGTTTTGAATTTTACTCTAGTGCCTTGTCAACAGATGTGGTTGCCTCATCTCAAAAAAAGGTACCTTGGCACTGGAAAAAATTCAGAAGAGGGAAACAAAAATGATTAGGGATACTGAATGTTTGCTATTTGAGAAGAGATTAATAAGAATGGAACAATGGCTATTAGCCAGGATGGGCAGCAATGGTCTCTTTAGTCTATGTCTATCAGAAGCTGGGAATGGGTGACAGGGGACTGGTCACTTGATGATCACCTGTTCTGTTCATTCCTTCTGGGGCATTTGACATTAGCTGCTATAGGAAGACCAGATATTGGGCCAGACAGACCTTTGGTCTGACCCAATATGGCTGTTCTTGTGGTTTTTTTCAAAAATACATTGTTATTTTTATAAAGTTAATTTTAGTAAAATTTTAATGGGAATTCCATCAAACATATTTTTTCTTCATCTTTATAAACTCTTATCATTTGCTATTTTTTTAATAAAGAGGGCTATAGTCAATTTGGTTTCCAGTAACATTGTATTCTAGTTTTCAAACCTTAAGCATTTATTTAGCTGAGCCAAAACAGAGAACTACATCAAATTTCTTTATTTTAGCTCTGTCCTGTAAGGTTTACTGAGAAGAAGCAAACCTGTTCCAGATTCAGCCTATTTTTCTGGCTCATCTTGGTTCAGCCTCTTTCAACATTTGCTCAGTTATGTCAGTTTTGAAGACTGCACTTGATTTGGTTATTCTGTCTCTTTTCTCTTTGTTTTTATGAGAAGCAGTCCCATTGCAAGCACTTTCCATTTTGATCAAACAGACAAAGTCTCTAAAATCTACAATATATTTGAGAGACTTTGTCTGACTGCGTCTGTGTGTTTGCTTGTCTCTTTGTTCAAGAACTCCTCCTAAGAGCTAGGACCACCAAATTCAGTAGACAGCTTCCTCTTATCATGCCTTAAAGCAATGTAGGGGTTTGGTTGTGTCAGAAAAATGGCATGTGCCCAGAATAGGATTGCTTCTCATAAATCCATACATAAGAGACAGAATTACTAGGCAGGAGAAAGAGGCTGCCAGAGGGTGCCCCCCCCCCAGACCTGGACTGCCTCAACCCCAAGACTCCCACCCCCCAGGGACCACTTAAAGGGTGGGATGATGAAGCTCCCCTCCCAGTTCATACAGGAACATTGCTGGCTGTTCCCTTTTGTCAGGGAGTGAGGGGAAGTGCACAGCTTGCTGCATTCTTCACTGTGGCCGGGGAGACGAATCTGACCTACCCCCAGATGGGGGACATACACCCCCCTTCTGGCTGTGCCCGCTGGAGCTGGGGTGATCATATAGAGGTGCTTCTCAACTGACCCCAACCTGCTTCTGTCAGAGAGAGGGCTTGGGTAGTCCTCTCTCCCTGGGGCAGTCTGCATACTGAATCCCTCACGCCCGGCTCCTCCCCAGAGCAATGATTTAAATGACGCATCCACATTTTAATTTTATTTTCCAAAACACCAAAATTAATTAAGCAATGTCGGGTAAATCTTCATCTATCTGTCTGTCTGTCATAATTGTTACTGGAACAACAGTTGGGATCTCATTTAAGTAGACCAGAATATTTGGGATTTCAATGGCATACTGTAATAGTAGAGGTTTTCATTAGGCTATGTTTTTAGAGCTGGGCTGAATTAGTGATACATATGCCTCTCATTCATCACTGGCTATGCCTAGAATACCCAGATAATAAAGTGGTAATCTGCCCATAGAGAGCTGCCATGTATTTAACATTATTAGGACTCTGGATATAGATCAGGAAAGAGAATGAGCATTCTGTTATTACATTCACCTTTTCACTAGTTAAGCTTTAAAATCAATCTTATTTCATTTTCATTCTTACTCTGTGTGGCATTAGTCCTGGAATATGTTCTCCAGGTTTATTCAGCAAATTGCAGGAAAATAGTAAACTGGAGCAAAATGATGTATTGCATTAACTCTTTGCAAGACATCTTTCATACTGGTCAGTTTTTACCAGTTTCCTATCATAACTGTAGAACTGTGAAGAAATCACTGCCATTGCACAGAAAAATATTGCTGTGGAGAGCTTGTGCTGCAGTGAGAAGGTGATAATCAATCCTGCCCCTCCCTCAGCTCCAAAACACTCAACAGGCTGTTACTTTAAAACTCCTTCCCTGTGCTCTCTATTAGTAAGTTAACAAATAAAAAAGAAACTCCAGCACAAGTATTCTCCTGGGATTCCTCTTACAAGAACTGCTGTTCCACAGATTATGGAAAGGGCAGTCTTGTCTCCTTTCCTAGAGAAGGTGGGGCAATGAACAGCCTCTGCCAGAGGGAGTCAGCAGAGCTCCATCATGTACCAATGTGGTGGGCCAGCTAAAGAATCTAGCCACACTTGGATGAAAAATTACAGGATGCTGTTATTGCACTGAAATTAACATTTATTCCATTCAAAAATCTTGGTTAATTTTGAGTTTAGGCTTTGGTTTAAAGTGCTTTTCTAAGTAGCAAAGAAATCACAGTGGAGGGTACTATCATCTCACATCCCCAGCAGAAATTCAACCACACCCACACACCAGCGGCTCTCTCAAACACGGTCACGCTCAATTCAACAATATTGCCACCCTCAAAGCACACGTCCGAGAATTGAAAATTACACTGCAGTGTTGCAGCTTCCCTTGTCTGATTCTCAGAGTTTCATGCATGAAATAGTAGCCGTCTTACAGTCTGAAAAGCTTTGAGTGTCAGGCACAGAGAGTCAGTTAAGGTTTTCTCTGCTGGGAGTGTAAAGTATTAAATGGAGCAGCTATGATTGTTTCCCTGGCTTGTTTGAGACTCAGCATGCTTCCTCTGGCTATCCGCTGTTCCATCCAGTTTACTCCTTGTAAGCTAGAACTGCTTACATTTGATACATATACATTTTCTTTCTTACTACGCATCTAACAGGCATATTCTAATAGTTTAGAAGAAGATTGGGATTGGGTGATGGAAGGTGCAGTGGTGATGCGGGCAGAGGGCAACTAAGGTGTGGTGTTTTAGATGCTGCTTGTAATTATTAGAACTGGGAGCATTGGCTGTTGGGAGTCTGGAAGCACAGGAAACAGGAAGGAGGGGGGAGGAGATTAGTCAGGGCTGAGTGAGAGCTACAGAGGGGTGCAGCAGCTTTGTAAAGAGGTTTCACTTTTGGTAAATAAAGTCCTGTTGAAGTTTGTTAGTTCCTTGCTTGCATGATACAACATAAGGCCATGGGAATATTGGGGCATTAGAAGAGTGTGTAAGGAGAATGAGGAGTTCCCAGTATCTACAGGAGAGACAGAAACTTGCAGCAGGGGAAGGAAGAACATTCTCTGCTTCTGCAGATTTCCTAGGGTTCAGTCAGTGGTTGTTGCCCAGATTTGAAAGCATCACACAATTTGTTAACCTAAAACTTTGGCAGATTTATTTGTCATACATCTCATCTGCTTTCAAATGACAAAGCTTGGAGCCTAGTTGTCTTCCAGTATCCAGTTCTTCAGGCTCTGTATGGGTATGTCTACACTAGCCCCTTAGTTCGAACTAGGGAGCCTAATGTAGGCATTCGAAGTTGCAAATCAAGCCCGGGATTTAAATATCCCGCGCTTGATTTGCATCTTCCCGGCCGGTCGCCATTTTTGAAATTTACAACTCTGGACTAACTGCCCGTGTCTACACTAGTTCGAAATACCTGTTAAACCTCATTCCAGGAGGAATAACTGGCAGTTCGAACTAGGGCTTCATTTCGAACTACCAGGTCCCTGCCGCGTGTAGACGCGGGCAGTTAGTCCGGACTTGTAAATTTCAAAAAATGGTGACCGGCCGGGAAGATGCAAATCAAGCGCGGGGATATTTAAATCCCGGGCTTGATTTGCAATTTCGAATGCCTACATTAGCCTCCCTAGTTCGAAGTAGGGGGCTAGTGTAGACATACCCTATTTGGGGGAGAGTGGAAATGTGGAAGTTTAATAGATACAGATCATTGAGTAGTTTTTTTTCAATATAATCACTTTGGCTTGTCCTTCTTCCTTTTAACTCTGAGTGTGTTAGGATATCCGGGAATGCATCGCTCCATGTGCTACCTGTGCTCCTCTGTGAGCATTTTGTCTGTGCTGACTGTTCCATGCTGAAGCACTGTGGGATAGCTTCTTACATTTTCCCAGAATGCACTGATATAAACACCGTTAAGGAACATGGCAAGTCAGGCTTGCAAAGCCAGCTATCATGGCAGAACTGTTCTGTAGACCCAATTGAACTATTACT
This sequence comes from Pelochelys cantorii, assembly GCA_032595735.1. Lineage (NCBI taxonomy): Eukaryota > Metazoa > Chordata > Testudines > Trionychidae > Pelochelys > Pelochelys cantorii. The sequence goes on from CM064339.1 coordinate 27,561,312, forward strand.
GGGAGCTGATTATAGTTACGGTACCTCTTACTGGTTACAAAATTCTGGGTGTCGTTTAGTGCCAAAAGAGCCCTGAAAGTGTCAACACATCATTAGGCAATGCAAAAGTATCTGCACACTTTTGGGATGGGATTTTAAGGAGAGTTTCTTCAGGATTGGCAACAGCCCATATTACAAAATGCAAATATTCCACTTACCCATGGTCCTTTGACTAATGTCAGAGATAATTACTTCATGCAGAATTCTCTTGTCCCATCTGCCATTTTTTTATGCGCTTTGCCTCCTCTAGTTAAAAGATTTTCTTAAATCATTGGCAGTGAACACGAATAAACTTTTCTATAGACAAACAGTCTGTTGTGAGTGGCTTGAATGTTATGCGCTGGGGAGATCATTTAGCGAAAATCGACAAGACTCAGGAACAGGGGCTTCATGTCAGCATAGTAAAATTGCTGCTTAAAAACAGGAGTTCTAATCTTGTAAATTTAATTTTGTGGGGGAAATTGCACCTGCCAGCTTCTCAGTTTGATTGGTTCCAAGAGCAACTCTACATAAGAAACTGAAAATGCCAAGAGGCATCAGTCCTGTAAATATATTAGTGTACCATCTGGAGTTTAGTGACCTTGGACACTTTGCTTGGCCTCAGTATCTCATTGCTGAAATTAATTCAACCACGAATACTCAATAGTGCTCATACCTAAGACTAACCAGAACTCCATCTCTACTTGGCATTATTCCAGGAATAGATGACATGATCTATTCATATATAAAATGTGCATAATAATAATTTGTCATGGCTCTTACACAAAAGGACCATGTTAATCAATTTGGATTTTTTTAACCCACTGTATGGTGTAGAATAGGGAAAAGAAGCTCAGAGTTTATGACAGCATCAGTGACTAATTACTAATTTTACATATGTCTGCCTTTGAGATATTACTTATAAATCTAGGTAGTTTCACATTATCAAGTTTCAGAGGAATAATCTCGAGATTTAAATGACTGTACTATTGGTTTTAGGACCAAATCCTTTTCACTGAATTCTCATTGACATAGGGCCTGATCTAAAAGTTCATTGGAATCCATGGAAAGATTTCTATTGAATTAAGTGGGATATAGGTCAGGTCCTTTGTGGGGTATGAGGAAAGTAAACAGTGTCAGGCCTTTAGGACTCAATCCATAGAGTCCAATGACTTGCTAGGAGTTCAAGGCACTTGGACCCTCATTATAGGTCTTACAACCGCATAATCACATATTTAATTTTATGCATGCAAATAGTCTTGTTAATGTCATTGTGACTACTCATGTTCATAACAGTCAGCATTTATGTGTTTGCAGGGTTGTTGCCTTCAGTTGTAAGCAGTTGAACCTTTACTGCAAGATGCCTTGCTGCTAACACAGGATGATAGTAATTAGTAATGTGTTAGAAATTCTATGTAGATACAGGAAGAGCAAATCTTACAATATAAACAGGGGGAAAATAATGGGAGAGACTTTACAAGCACTTCAGGGTAAGCAAGCCTCCATTTCATGTAATACAGGACACATTAGAGCTCCCCTTTCAAATCTAAACACCACCTGGATGATCTCAATCTCCCAAATAAAAGGAAAGTTCTCTTGGGTTTTTTTTTTTTTGGACATTCTGAATGGGCACATCATAAGAACATCAGAGTGGCCATGCTGGGTCATACCAAAAGTCCATCTAACCCAATAACCTATCTTCTGACAGGGACCAATGCCAGATGCCCCAGAGAGAGTGAACAGAAACAGGTAATCATCACATGATCCCTCTCTTGTCATCCATTTCCAGACCCTGACAAACAGAGGCTAGGGACACCATACCTTCCCATTCTGGCTAATAAGTATGGATGGACCTAACCTCCATTAATTTATTGAACCCTGTTAACATCCTGGTCTTCACAACATCCTCTGGCAAGGAGTTCCACAGATTGATTATGCTGTGTTATGAAAAATACTTCCTTTTGTTTGTTTTAATCCTGCTACCTATTAATTTCATTTGGTGAGCCCCCCAGTTCTTATGTTATGGGACCAAGTAAATAACTTTTCCTTATTCATTTTCTCCATACCTGTCAGGATTTTAGAGACCTCTATCATATCCCCTCTTAGTCTCCTCTTTTCTAAGCTAAAAAGTCCTAGTCTTTTTAATCTCTTTATGGTACTCATTCCAAACCCCTAATAATTTTTGTTGCCCCTTTCTGAACCTTTTCCAATGCCAATATATCTTTTTTAAGATGAGGCGACCACACCTGTACGCAGTATTCAGGGTGTGGGCACACCATGGATTTATATAGAGGCAATAAGATATTCTGTGTCTTATTCTCCACAATGACTCCAAGATCTCTCTCTAGAGTGGTTTTAGCTAAATTAGTACTCATCATTTTGTATGTCATTTTGGGATTATATTTTGCAATGTGCATTACTTTGCATTTATCAACATGAAAATTCACTTGCCATTTTGTTGCCCAATCACTTAATTTGGTGAGATCTTTTTGAAGCGCTTCACAGACTGCTTTGGTCTTAACTATCTTGAGCAGTTTGGTATCATCTGCAGATTTTGCCACCTCACTGTTTATCTCTTTCTCTAGATCATTTATAAATATGTTGAATAGGATGGGTCCAGTACAGATCCCTGGATGACACCACTAGTTACCTCTCTCCATTCTGAAAACTGACCATTTATTCCTACCCTTTGTTTCCTGTCTTTTAACCAGTTATCAGTCCATGGGAGGACCTTCCCTTTTATTGCATGACAGCTTACTTTGTTTAAAAGCCTGTGGTGAGGGACTTTGTCAAAAGCTTTTTGGAAATCTCGGTACACTATATCCACTGGATCCCCCTTGTCCACATACTTGTTGACCCCCTCAAAGAACTCTATAGTTAAATGACTATATTATTGATTTTAGTGCCAAACATGTAACCTCCTCCACTGTACGTGTGGGTTGCTTCATTGCCTGTTAGGAAACACATCCTTCTGTACTTCTCTGTGTACTCTTTTCCATGTGACAACCCTGCCCCCATGTTGTGTTGAGCCATTAATGTTAGAAAACTGGATCAAAACTTAACATTAAAAAAAAAGAAAGCATGAAATGAGAGGAAATAAGCATTGGTTATTCTTATCAGCAACCATGACATTTCATTTGTTCAAAATAATAAATAATGAACGTATAATATCAATGACAAGAGGGTGCAACAAAAAAATTGTATGAACTGTCCTTAGCAAGGATTGTATAGTACTATGATAACTCGGAAACACAGTTTTAGAAGGTTAGGCACCAATTCAGAGAGACACTTAGGTGTTGCTTCATTTTAGGCACAAGAGTAGGCCTCTTGGAGTCCATAATGAAGTTCTGGTCCCATTGAAGACAATAGCAAAAGTCTTAGGGTATGTCTACACAGCAAAGTTATTTTGAAATAACAGTTGTTATTTTGAAAGAACTTTACCAGCATCTACACAGCCAAACCGCTATTTTGAAATTAATTTGAAATATCAGAGGGCTTATTTTGAAATCGGTAAACTTCATTCCATGAGGAATAGCGCCAATTTCAAAATAGCTATTTCAAAATAAGCGTTGTGTAGATGCTTATTTCGAAATGGGGGCCTCCAGCCCTTCCCAGGGTGCCCTGATGCCCACTCTGGGCACAGCCAAGAAAACTCCTCTCCCTCCCCCACTCCTCAGAACCCTTAAAGGGGTAGACTCTGGCCACAGTGCCTGTGCCAGCTCCAAGTCTGCCAGCCCAGAGCCAGCAGTCACTGCACCTGACCCCGTGGCCCCAGCATGAGCCAGGCAGCCAGTGCCAGCCAGTCCTCCACCACTCCCCAGGACCAGTCTGCCAGCTCTCAGGAGCCTACCAGGGGCTGGAAAAGGTGGGTGCCTGCTTGGTCCAGTGTGGAGGTCAGGGACCTAATTCAGGTTTGGGGGGATGCCTTCAACGTCCATGATCTCTGCACTTAACAGAGGAACACAAATGTCTACAGGTGGATGGGTGCCAGCCTGGCCACCAAAGGCCACATGCGAATCCAGGAGCAGGTTCACATGAAAATAAAGGAGCTGCGGCAGGCATATGCCAGGGCCACAGGGGGCAGCTCCCAACCAGGGGCAGACCCAGACCTCTGCCCCTATTTTGATGCCGTGTACCGCATCCTGGGGGGCAGGACGGGCCGTGCCACCCAGGTGGTCATCGACCCTGGGGCAGAGCTTGCTGCCTCCTGCTGCTCTAGTCCCTGTTGCATCCCCAGCTACCGCTCCTCCTCCCACTCCTTCTCCCCCTCCCGCTTCTTCCTCCCCACCCTCCCAGGGTCGCTGAGGCCCCGCACCCACGGTGCTGGGAGACAGTTGGGCCGGTGAGACCCTCAACCCTGAGCCCTGAGCTTCTCCTCCCCCTTCCTCCCCTTGCCTCCCCCTGCCAGCTCCCTCCTCCCAGGTTTCCCCCTCCCCTGTCCCACCCTCCCCCCTCCCCTCTCCCACCTTCTTTCCCCAGTCTCACCTCAGTTTCATTCCCCCCCCCAGTTTTGTTCAATAAAGAGGCTTTGTTGTAATGAATACATGTATCTTTTATTGTACAGCAGGAAGGGGGGTTAGGGTGGGGTAAGTGGAAGGACGTGAGGGAGGAATGAGGCACAAGCCCCCAGTGGGGCACACCAGAGAGACTGTTACTGCCTGCAGAACGTGCTGCCAGGCTCGCAGCAACATGTCCAGGAGAAGTACCCGAGTGCCTAGGGGCAGCTCTGGCTCCATGCTGCAGAGTGCTGTGGTGTCCTGAGTGAGGGCAACCAGAGCATACAAATGAAAAAATGCTTTGCTGTCCCTCAGCGAGGTAGGCAAGCAAGCAGGGGAACCTTAGAACCAGCTGTCTGGGAGGGTCCCTTTAAGCACAGATCTCAGATAGCCTCAGGCAGCAGCCACACAAGGTAACTCCTGACCTGATGCCCTGCCAGAACCTGTTCCGGCAGGCCTTAAATGCAATTCAACGTCCTATCAGTGTGGACGCACTATTTCGAAATGCATTTTATGTCTAGACACATTATTTCGAAATGAGCTATTTTGAAATAAGCTATTTCGAAATAACGCTGTAGTGTAGACATACCCTCATTGATTTTCAATAGAGCCAGGATTCTACCCACTATGATCACTTGTGTGTCTAAAGTGAATCAACTTGGTTAGCTACTTTGATGAATCAAAACTTTACAGTACAAAACTGGGAGTCTGAAAAATCTGATTTATGTTCCTCTCTTTGTCACAGACCTTGGGAAAGTTATCAAAGTTCTCCAGGCCTCAGGTTCCAGTGCCACATTTATATAATAGCAATAATAATATTTAATTCCCTCTGAGAAGGTTTCAGAGGATTATCCCACTATCATTTGCACCGTTTAAAATTGGTGCAAAAAAGTAACAAGTTCTCCTGTGCTCTAGGAACAAAAAAGTTAATACACCTAGAAGCAATTTTCTATGCAAAGAATGCATGCAGATAATCTGTGCATGCAATGATACTGTGATTGAGTGTGCACTTATGCTAACTGCCTGTACAAATGATCAGTTTGACATCATGCTGGTCATTTGGAGGTGAAAGCAGAGAATCTGTCCTACCATTATAGTCCACCACTCTGTGCAAGTTCTAAAACTTTAGCCCAAACTGCTAAACAGTTCATATTCCTGTAGAACCTACTTATAAAGCACCAGATTCCATAAAAATTCCAGCTGACTTCCATGCTGTAAAAGCCTGTATTACTTACAAGCAAGAAGACAAACAGCTTGGCTTTAACTTGACTGTTGAAATGCTCTTTTCTGTTGTAATGTGGCTTTTAAAGGTAGAAATTGCATGTTTTTGGCAAGCATGAATTGCTTTTCTTGCTATCGTGGCTTTTTTACATGTGAAGTATTTTGAGCAAACAATAAATATGTGTTTTGAAAAGTGGTGAGGTTTATGTTTTCACTGCATTGATGCAAAATATTAATATGCTGTAACTAACAGTGGAAGCTAGTAAGATTTGAATGTATTATATTTGAAACAGGAGAGCTGACAGCCTCCGCAGGCCTCTAGCAAGGTGGGGGGTGGGGCTCTGCACTCATGGAAGGATGGGACCTCGGACAGAGGGGGCAGCCAGCCTTCAGGTGTCGTGACACCCTCCCCCCAGCCCTCAGAGCTGCATGAAGTGTGTGGTGCAGTGCTCCGGCGGTGATTTAAAGGGCCCAGGGTTCCAGCTGCCACCACTGTTGCAGTAGCAATGGTGGTGGCTGGGAGTCCTGGACCTCTTTGAATTGCTGGGCCCCATCCCCTTTGCCCACCCCTCACTCAGCAGGCCTCATTTGAAATATAATGCTAAGTCCTGTGGTTAATAAGGATGGCAACATTAGATGTGGTATTGGTTCCCATTTGAAACCTCAAACTATCATGAAGGTTGTGAAGTAGCTATCACCTGGTGTCTACTCTTTTATTTAATAATGTGTGTAGAACTTTTCCTACATCTGCAATATTTTTATGCTTGTGGAACATAATAGAATGATGTTGGAATGATCACAATATATTTGCATAAGAATCCCAGAAAGAATAAGAGGTCCAGCACCTTGTTTTTTCCCATCCTGTATGGAGCTTAACAAGTTCACAATACTACAGTGTAGGAGGCCATGTAAGAAGACAGGCAAATCACTAATTCTTTTAATCTAACTTGTTCTGCTCTGTATTGTGACTCTCTATTACTGCCCCAGTAAGAAAGTGCAAACCAACAATTTGTCCTTTTTAGTAATGACAGAGAAACCAGAGAACAAAGATGGAGCTTTCTCAATGTCAGCTGACTTGGACAAGAGGGATCATTGAAAAAAGAATGGATTTTACCCTCTAGGGAGATTATTAAAACAGCATGAGGCTCTGTGCTGTTCCTTTGTTAGTGTATTTCATCTGCCCAGGAGTTATGATCCTACTGGTAGATGAATCTTTTCTCTTTATGGAGAGAAGTCTTTTTTAAAATTAAATTTTGGAACAGGTCTAATATCTGATCTCAGAAAAGCTTTAGTATGATGGTAGAATAACTCTTGATCATATTTCAGTGGAAATTTCATCTTCTTGTATTTTATAAAGAAAAAAATGCTCAGTACACTGCATATAGTAATTCATACTGTAACAAATGTATTATTGAAAGCCATGTGGAGGATCATACTGGTAATTTGGTTTTATCTAGTTAGAGTTCACAATACAGTTCCTTGGCTTCCGGTGTACTAGATTGGAGAGGGAAGGGATTTTGAAATTCCTTTGGAATCTGGGAGGTCTGTAATTTGGGAAATGTGATGAGAACTCTGTTCAGGATTCTTTTGTTGGTGCTTGATTTCCTCACGTAATGTCCCTGTCTAACAAATGGGAGTACAATACATATTAGGATGTAGTTTGAATAGTAGTTGTCAAAGCCAGTGCCTTTGGACATTGCTTTCACACCTTTACTTTGGCCTACTTCACATTAGCTCAGCGCCGTATGGTTACTGGAAGGCAGATGGCAGTATTTTATACACAGAAGCCTATAGAGACATTCAAACATGACCACATACAAAATAAAGTTCCAGTGCTGTAAACTTGCTCACTAGCGTAGTCCTTATAGTATTCACACAGAAGTCTCTGTAGTGACTTGGAGCAAGTATGTAGGTAAGAATTACCGAGTGAGTAAGGGTCACAGAGCTAGATTGTCTCAGAAACACAATGCCCGGAAAATGATGTAGGGTGTATAGCTACTCAGGGACCTTTTCCCACAATGCTTTTGTGATAGAAAACATCCTATTTGCAAACTTGAAATTTTTTGTGCTGATTTTTTTTCTTTTGGGAAAATCAAAATGAGAACTCTCTAGTTGCCTGCCTGGAACTCTTCTTTATAGTTTCTGCCTTTCGGGAGAGAAGATGAGAGGGTGAGAGAGCTGAATGGCCAGGCTTTCTGCCTCTTTTGACGGCTGGAGCTGGAGGGGGAGGTAGGGAGGCCAATAGCTTTGTGGATCTCCAGCAGCTTGGCTTTAATTCCACTTTACTTTAGTGAAATTGACAAGAGCCATCCAGGCAGGCAGCCAGGAAACCAAAAAATTCCATTTGGAGGTTTGCCAAACAGACTTTTTCAGTTTCAGAGGGGTAGGAAATCCCTTCCTGCAATGTTTAATGGTTTAACTTTTTCCAAACTGTGAATTTTTTTTTGCTGGAAGGGATTTCCATTTTTCAGCCAGTTTTAATAGTTTGAACCATCCCCTGAGCTTCTTAATCTGCAAGTTTTGTGTGTTAGTCTGTGAATTCTTTAGGATGGCGCATCTTAATAACTCCTAGTGTGCTTATATCTCATAAGCATTTCAGCAGCCTTTGTATTCCAAAATTCCGGGACTGCAATGCTATCGCTTACAAGGGTTCATAAGTCAAGACATAAGTTGTGGAAAAAAATGTGTGGGTCATTACAGAGGAATGCTGTAGTAATTTTTTAAACGAATGAGAAGCACACAAACATTCTAAAAAAGCAATCTACTGACTGCTCTCATCAATTCTAGGGCCTTATTTTTCCCAGACATGATATTAGTCATTACTTTGATCCTGCAGGAGGAAAATAGGGCCCCTGGATTTTGGGAGAGAACTTCCGGATTGCTTTGGCAAGAGTGAGTTGGTATTGCCGTTCCCAGTACCTCTGACCAAACCCTTTTGGGTATTTTGACAACCATTATGTTTCCCCCCCCCCCACTTCACTCCTTCATGTTGTAACAAAATCAATGTTTTACGCACTTGAAAGCACGGTTAACGAACTGCAGTCATTCTGGGTATTGTGGTCATTTTTGGCCCAGCAACATTACTGAAATTCTACACCAAGTTAAGTGGCACTGGCTGCATACATTGCAGTGGGAAATAGAATCCTTTGTTGATAAATAGTGCTGAAAGGAATGGTTCCAATTAGATCTGGGGAGCTAAAATTCAGAGTGGGTTTCTTCTTTTGGCTTGGTGGTGTTTGTGGTTCATAGTTAGACATGTATATATAGGACATTCACTCTTTCGTGTAATAAATGTTCCTTGAAATTATATGAAGACTGATCCCCCCCGCCCCCCTCCCAAAAAAAAGAATCTTTGGAGATACGCAGGGCTGCAGATAAAAAGTACACCTTCAAATCAGGAATTTTCAAATGAATCTAGCTATCCTGTGAAATAAGTATTTTGGAACTGTTTATCTGGGACTTCAGAAATGGTAGCATGGAGCTTTAGCTACAGAGACAAAGCTGGCTAAAAATACAGTTCCCAAACTGCAGGCATTTTATTGAAGGAAGAGGAATAGACTTGGCAGTCAAAACTAACAATACTCTCCATATACCATTCAACACAACCCTTTTATTTTCTCTTTTCAGTCCTCAACTTGAACACCATTGGCTAGGTGGTTGAGTGAGTGGAGATTCCTATTGTTCACATCTTCTGTCTTCTAGTCTCACAGCAGTGCCTGAAGCAGACCTTCCCCCAATCTCCTTTAACCAATCTCTTTTATCTGTGCCTGGATTTAATAAACCGAGCACTTCCTCTTGCATAGAAGTGGAAGTTCTCCTTAAGGAATAACCTTTAATATGTAAGTCCTTGGCCACGTGGGGAAATGTAGAACTATTCTGTTATAGCTATTCTGGCATAGTCCTTCTGTGTGGACACACTACTACAGAATAAAAATGATTTTATTCCAGAATAATTACACTGCTTCTGAAGAGGAATAATTATTTTGGAATAAAATCATTTTTATTTCGGAGTAGTGTGTCCACCTGAGGGAATTATTCCAGCATAACTATCACTATGGTAGTATAGCTGTAGATGAATAGTTACTTTGCTATAACTAAACCAGGAATTTCCCTTTATAGACAAGTCCTTAGATACATATATCCTTAAATGCCAGGTTTTTAAATAACTACTGACCATAAAAAAATGCTTTTCAGACCTCCGCCAAGACTCTTGCACATTGAAATTCCAGGCTTCCTGTCCATAGAAGCCTTTAAAAAAATCCCACAAATCCATGCCTTCTGTGTAATGTTTTCTGCTAAAGAAGCACTGTAGCCAGAGGGCATAAAGTTGATGTGCTACATTTTGCTTACCCCTTAGGAAGGCAATATCATTCCATATAACTATTATTAATTTGTATTACCTAGCACCTAAGAGTTCAGAACAATCCCTGCTCCAAAGAGCTTACAGTTCTAGCAGTACAGAGGGCGTGACCTTTGAATTGGATCTCCTCAAATTCAGGATATTTTAGATAAAGAAAAATGCAGAACAGCTTGTAACTCTATAGGTCCTGTCCATTAGCATGTGATTGGTTTAAACAATATAGCTGGCTATGCTGTTTTTTGAAAGTGTTCAAAAATGGATACGATCAGGGCTTGCCTTTTCCTGCACTGGTTGGACAAACCACGGTAGTAAACAAAGGAGAAGGACACTATCTTTGAACAGTGAGAAGGCCGGTAGGTAGGGTCACAATCAGTTCTAGTTCATGGTGGGTTTTCTCTGCCTTAAGGATTTGAAATCCAAATCATCAGGATAAGTAAAAGATTGAGGTCCATTTTTCTGGTGACTGGTGTTGTTCAAACACTTTTTAGTCTTTGTTTCCCCATACAAAAATCAAGATGCACTGTAAAAATAAGCTTGAGTGAGGACTGAGGAGAGGAGAAAACAGCACCAAGAGGCAATGCAATAACAGAGGATAAGACATCACATAACAATAGGAAGGAAACTACCTCTCTTACCACAGTTCATGACAACTGTTGAACATTTATGAGTCCCCTTATATTTGATCTATTACTTTTCAAATCATATCATTTAGACCACTGGGAACTTGCATGTCTACAGTGGTTGGATATGTCTTTGGCTTTCATGATACATAATTATTATTAGCAGCCACACTTCACTGAAAATATAAATGGCTTTCAGTTATCTATATATGTCCTTAGTCAACTGTGGGTTGCTTTTTTTGAAGGGTAAAAGTGCAAGAGGAACAGGTGCCTCAGGAAAAAAAAAAAACACTACACATATCCTATTTCATTACTTTGGTAAAGCCTTCAGTCTGTCTAGTCAGAAAATTAAGACACAGTGTCTTGTACCTAAGGCTATGACTAGACTACACCTCTCTGTCAACAGAGAGATGGAGATTAGGCACGTTGAAATTGCTAATGAAGCAGGGATTTAAATATCCCGCTCTGCATTAGCAAAAACATGGCTGCCATTTTTTTTGGAAATGGAACTTTTTAGAAAAAAAACGGCAGTCTAGACACGGATCTGTCAAAAAAAACCCCCTTTTTCGACAGATCCTTGTCAGCCGGTGGTCAGGGCAGTGAGTGGTGTGTGTGAGCTATACACCCGAGACTTTAACTGCTAGGAGTGGGGTCCCTTAGCAGTGGGCAACCTGGAGGAGGTTGACGGGTGCCCCAAAGAGTTTAACGTCCGTGTCTTTACTGCTAGGATCGGGATCCTTTGCAGTGGGCAGCCAACAGGCTGACAGACGCCCCAGAGTTTAACAGGGAGAGCTTTACACCTCAGACTTTGACTGCTAGGACACAAAGTCCCGTCGCAGTGGGCAGCCTGGGGAGGCTGAGAGGTGCCCCAACGGATCTGTCCCCTGGAAGCGACACGAACCAACGCTCAAGCTCTCCCTATATCTGTCCCTTATGACCAGCTGGAGTTCTTTTGTTTGTGTTCGGTTCGGGTACAGCAGCACGGGTTCAAGTCAGAAACTCAAACCACACTTGCTTATTTGTAGGAGAAAGAAAAGAAAGAAGACTTGATTCAATATATATATTTAAACTTATAAAGTGAATGAGGGCACAATCTTATTTTCTTGTTTACAATAGAAGTGAAACAGGTTGATTAGAGAAACTTATAATAGAGTAACTAAATTAAAGTGTACACATAAGAAACACATTGCAGGTATAATTCTCACCCCTGCGTTCCAGACTTGGCGTGGCCAGCGTCTTTCTCTCAATCCCTCGGGAAGAAGTAGGGCGAGGCTGGGCGTCCCACAGACCTCGGGAGACAACGTATACCTGCCAGCAGGTATAGATTGGAGCTCAAATGGGGTGGGCTACTAAACCCCTCTTTATACCCCTTGGGTCACGTAGGCTTCTTCCTGGTCTCAAGTGGCCAATTAGGAAAAATGGCTTTGAATGCCAAGTTTCCCACGGAAGGGTGCAAAGCATAATTCACACCTGGGAAACTGCAGACAATGGGCACTCTAGTATGTGATGGGCGAAGATTCCTCTCCTGGGACAGTGTAGGCGTGTCAATTACTGGTGCTAGCCATCAGGGCAGCAGGAGGGGGGGGGCCCCTCCGGTTATCAGCTAGCCCATTTACTGTCTGGTTTCTGTTTATTAGAGTCAGGGACAAGCAGCACACCTGCATTCCCAGGGCATCAAAGGCTGACTGCCTTTCTCTTGCTCTCTGGCGGGGGGGGGGAAACAAGATGGGGTTCATGTCTGGCTACAATCCTGTATGCCTCAAAAAATGAGGTTTACAGGATCTGTCGAAAAAAGGTTTATTTTCGACAGATCCACGTCTAGACTGCCGTTTTTTTCTGAAAAAGCTCCATTTTGAAAAAAAAGCGGTGGCCATGTTTATGCTAATGAAGCGCAGGATATTTAAATCCCTGCTTCATTAGCAATTTCGACGTGCCTAATCTACATCTCTCTGTCAACAGAGAGGTGTAGTCTAGACCTAGCCTAAGTGATATATTTTAGGTTGGACAACTTCCTAACAAATACTACACTACTGTACTTTGTATAAAAAGACCTTTTTCTAGCACTCTTTTCTAAAAGATGTGGGATGACTGTATATTGCAATATAAATCTTTAACTTTTATTCTTCGATACAAAGATATACTTAGTTTTGATACTTGTTTTGTGATCTCTGTTACTCCATGATTATCTAGATCCAGTGGATCATCCTTTCTTCGAAGGTTATTAAAGAGACATTCCACAGATTTCTTTGAGATTAAATCATTGAATTTAATTTGTAATAAACTGGACAGCATTCATCCCTAGCATAAATATATTCATTTCCCTGGTGTAACTCTAGGGATGGATTTGGCCTATTATGATTTGTAGAGAATGTAATTGTACCCACTTGTGTAATTATATACCCACATAGTTTTGTCATCTGTCCAAAATACTTGAAGATGGAGTGAAAACAGGGAAACATACAGTGACAGTTGCTTTTGTAGAGAAAAGAAAGACTCATATGCTCAAAGAAAATGTGATGATCTCCACAAGTTTGTATCTCTATTGCCTGAAAAGTTATTATCTTGGAGCTCGCTATATTAAATAGAATCTGTTTCCCTAAACTGCAGCCACATCATATATATAGTAGGCCAATGTCTGTGAGTTTGTAACGCTGTAGCGTTACAGACTCGCCTCTGGGGGGGGCGCTCTTGCCTCCCGCCGTGGCACTTGGCTGAGTTCTGCGCCGCTCAGCTGGTCCGCGGTGGGGGAGCAAGCGGCGGCAAGCATCCGCTTGCCGCCACTTGCTTCCCCACCGCGGCCCAGCTGAGCGGCGCAGAACTCAGCCGAGCGCCATGGTGGGAGGGGAAGGGGGGCGGGGCGGTGATGTACACGGCCAGGGGGCGGGGAGAGATGGAGCGGAGAGAGAGGCAGGAGGAGGAGGAGAAGAGAAAGGGAGAGTGAGAAGCAGGAGGGGGAGAAGAGAAAGAAAGAGATGGAGAGAGAGGCAGAAGGCGAGAGAGGCAGGAGGCGGAGGAGAGCTGAGAGAGAGAGGGGGAGACAGGAGGAGGAGGAGGAGAGAGAGAGACAGAGCGAGAGACTGGAGGCTCAGGAGAGAAGACCAACGTGGAGGAGAGACCTGAAAATCCCGTCTTATGATGGGATAATTGGCTAGTTTGCTTATAAAAGGCATAATTGTCAAACCCACAAAATGAAAAACCTGCCTACAGCATAAATCCATTAAAAGCCACTCTTTATAATTCTATATGCAGGAGACTTTTAAAAGAAACACTGGGGAAAGGATCAGCCCTTTTTAAAAGGGGTACATTTACTAGACACCAATTGTGTTTCTTCAAGATATCCTCAGTTTTGATTTCAATAGAAATGCATTATTCTTGGAAAACTGTTGGGAATAAAGGCACAGAACTAAAAGGTGCAGAGCCCCTTCAACTGCTAGTGATGATTTTATTGAGCATATCACCAGACTGGATCCTACATTCATAACACAGAGAACCAAACTCAGACCTCATGTGGAAATTCACTTAAACTATACCATGCTTTATCTGGGAGATAATATATACACACGCACAGTACGCACATGCACACATACATTAATACTGAGGTAATCTATAGTTCTTGGCCTGAATAACAGGGCAAGGTCCCACGTTTCTGTTTGTTTGCTTTGTCTGTGCAGACAATTCAGAGACCTTCACTTGTTAAATATCACCATACTGTTTGTTCATATTGCCTTTCTCAACACCTTACTGCAGGCCTGCACAACTTGGAAAACGGTGAGGGCCATATTACTCCAAAGAAAACAGCTACAGGCCACAAGTACGGATGCTCTCCCAAAAAATACCGAACACACGGGCTAAAAATTTTTGTCGAGCAAAAAGAAACACCTACCACGCAGATCTCCGCTTGGCTCCCTGGCATTTGTCTCTCCTGCACCCTGTCCCTTTCTCCTGACCTGCCTCCCTCCCCTCAGCACAATCCCCTTCCCCTCCCCTACCTGGCTTCTGCCTTCCAGGTTGCGGGGCTGCCGGAGCCTTTTTGAATCTAGCAGTTGCCGGCCGTGACGTCACGACGCCACGTCATGCCAGCGTCCTGGCGTCTGCCGGCATCCCGCCCTCTGGCTCGTGCCCCGCCTCATTGCACTGGAGCTGCATGCAGGCAGCCCAACAGCGAGAATCACCGCACTTCCCCCTCCCTGGTGGCACTCCGCTTCTCTGCCCAGCCGGCGGATCGGATGGGGCCGCGCTGCCCATAGTCGGCACAATGAGCCCCTGCGGGCCACATGTTGTGCAGGCCTGCCATACTGATTCATCCATGTCAGCTATTACAACATCAGTTCTTCTTCAAACCTTGGTGAAGGAGGTGGAAGAGATCTCTTCACCCAGAGAACTTTTGGATTTGGCTCCACTTGCCTGTTCCTCTTGATGAGGAAGTTGCCTCAAGGTGCCAAATTTAAGAGGGACAAAAATGAAAAACCAGTTCAGGGGACATATCACAGTGAGGGATCCAGATGAGGGACACAGCAAAAGGGCCTCTTCCCTGTAAGTGGAAGGGACCATTAAAAGGAGAGGATAGTTCTATCTCCATTCAGCTCTTTTCTTACTGGCTGAGATCTCTGAAACCTCACTAGTTAGTTTCAGTTCTGTAACATATTTTATGACACAGATACCTGCTATCCACTGGTATCATCTACAGAGTCAGGATCAATTCCTTTCCTTCTCCTAGCATTAAATTACGACCCTGTTGAACTGGCTCCTCATTGCTGACCAATGTCTTGGAGGATCCAATTTTCCACCCATCTCATCCACTTATTGTGGGTGGAAGTTAGCAGTGCACCTAAACACAAGGTCCAGACAGAGGGTATGTCTAGTCAGCGATGCTATTTTGGAATAGGTCCGGTATCCTAAAATAGTGTTTTCTGCATCAGCACACCCGTTACTTTGAAATAACAGGCTTGCTATTCCAATGTCCCAGTAAACCTCATTCCATGAGTATTAAGGGACTTGTCAGAATAGCAGTCTATTAAGAAATGTGGCACTGTGTAGACAGCGCCAAATTTCGGGATAGACTATCTTGAAACATGTTCAAAATAAGATACGCAATTTGCGTATCTCAAATTGTGTAGCTTATTTCGAGCTAGTTCTGTTGGGTAGATATGCCCAGTTTGCATAAGCATAAAGGTGGTTCTTACTTCTCAATACAGGAACACTGGGTAGAAATACGGCCCTTTGGTAGACAGAGTGAACCTTCCTCCACACACCCAACCAAACTATAGTTTTCTCAACAAAGCTTTAAAAAGCCCCTTTAAAAACTGATTACAAGGCTCTAGAGGGTTTAACTACATTTTTTTCTTCTTCCTCAACACATGGAATATTATTAGTCTCACAGCCAGAGACAAATGGAAATGGCTTCTGGTATTACAGGGGTGTCATACCAAGAGAGACAGACTGACTGAGGAAATGATTTGGAGTCAAGAAAAGCAGCTTTGCCAAGTAGCTCACTTGCACTGGATTTGTTGTAAGGAAGTTTTAAAAAAGAAGTATGTCACTCTTGTAATGACGGAGCTACAATGTGTTTCGAATGAGACATTTAAAAACACACTCATTTAAACTGCCATACCGTGAGAACCCCGGGGGGGAGGGGAGCTTTCGTTTAAGCAAAAAATTTCCCACTTCTGCTAACTCCTTCAAGGTGTAACATATATGTCAGATAATCTCTGTGTTCTGATAGCAAGAGCCTAGGCTTGGTATAACTTTGGAGAATGACTCCGAAAGATAGCTTGATGAGCATAATGAATAGATCCAATGCTGTTCCTAAGGTACAGTAGCTCTGGATTTGACACCAAGCAATGCAAATGGTATCCTGTCACATTGTTTCTTTAAGTTCTCTTCCTGCTATGTGTTCCCTCCTCCAGAGTGCTTTTCTGTCCTTCCCACTGAGGCTATATCTACACTGCAGGGCTGTGTCTACACTGGCGCAATCTCACGCAAAAGCGGCCACTCTTGCGCAAAAACTTGCTGCCTGTCTACACTGGCCGCGTGTTCTTGCGCAAGTAAAGTGACGTTCTAATGTATAAAATCAGGGCTTCTTGCACTAGAACTCTGACACTCCTGCTCAGGAATAAGCCCTTTTGCGCAACTGTTCTTGCGCAAGAGGCCAGTGTAGACAGGCAGCCAAGAGATTTTGCGCAAGAGCCGTCCAAACAGAAAAAAACCCTAGTGGCCGCTTGGACGCTCCGTACGCGCAGTCACCGCTCCGGACTTCTTGGTAACCCGAGCCCCCTTCAAGGCACACGCAGTCTGCAGAGGCCACGTGGCAGAAGCACCTCTGCCACCGAGCTCTCCTGAGCAGCTTTGCTCCTTCAACCACCAGCACTACCCAGGATGGCCGCTCCAGGGGGGCACCAGCAACCCGCACCCCCAGCGCAGGAGGCGCGCCCCGTCCTGCCCCCCTGTGGAGATTGAGGCCCTGCTGGACCTCTGGGCCGATGAGGAGGCCCTCTGTGACCCCCGTGCCCATCAGAGGAATGCGGACATATTCTGCCGCATGGCCCAGGTGCTCTCCCACTAGGGCCATCCAGCCTGGACCCTAGAACATGTCCAGGACAAAGTAAAGGAGCTGCGCCAAGGCTATGTCTGGGCCAGCGAGGGCCAGGGGGCAGGAGCCGACAGCTGCCCCCATTAGGAGCGCCTCCATGCCATCCTGGGCAAGGTGGCAACCCAGGGACCCTCGATGCCCGTGGACACCAGCAGGCGCCCCCCCGTCACAGCGAGGCGGGGGATGAGGCGGAGCTGCCCACTGGGTCAGAGGAGGAAGACGATGAGGGAAGCACTGTCACCCTGCACCTCGAAATGGTGTGAGGCAGCCCGAACATCTCCCGCGCGTCGTCGGAGGCTGGGGAAGGATCCACTGGTGAGTGTTGCACTTTGTACTCACAAGGACAGGGGGGAGCCAGGTGCCCGGGGGGGAGGGGAAGGGAGTGTCACTCAGGCAGTGTGAGCTGCATGCTGTGTACCAGTATGCAGCACGTGCAATCATGTGCAGCCTGGTGACCGAGCGGCACGTGGACACGGCAGGCAGCTCCAGGGCACGCCTGGGACCGTGCTGCTCGCACGCATCTGGACCAGGGGGGAAGGGTGGATGCCGGCTGGAACCAGCCGAGGCCCCAGGGGCTCAGGCCAGACCCCACACCTCCCGAAGGGTGCAGCACACAGACAGCACACTGTCATGCCTGGCTGTGTGACACAGCCAGCTGCTCCTGGGAAAACCGCAGCGACACAGCCCGGTGAGCGTGGCCCCCTCTGAGCCCCTCGCCTGCTCCCAGCGCTACATGTGCGAGGACTAGTGGGAGGGGGAGGGTGGAAGCACTCGGCCCGGCCCTAGGGTCACCTGAGTTTCACTGCAAGGATGGTACACTCCCCAGTCACCCCTGGTTCCGTCCAGGAGACATCCACGTGATGGGGATCTGAGAGCCCTGACCATGTCTGCCATATGTGCTCCCAGGCACTGTGTGGGGATTCATCTTGCTCCCCGTCAAACGCCATTGATTAGTCCAAAGCTTCACAGCCTCCCGGCAGGGAGTTCCACAGGTTAACACAACGCATGCCAAGGAGCCAGGACACAGACCAGTGGTTACAATACATGGAGGAGCACCCTACTCCGGGGGCGGTCCTGTATGCAAACGTACAACACAGGGGGGGAACAAGTGGGCCCAAGCCACAGTACTGTGGTGTCACCTGGGCTCAAGGAGGAGGGCATGGGGTGCGGGGATGGTGGCCAGGGCTGCCTGACTGACCCATCCTTTCCTCTGTTCCCTGCAGCAGGACCAGCCAGGAGCGAGGGGACCCTCTAGCCCTGCAGCAGCAGCAGCACCCCCAACTGCCCAGGCACGAAGCCGGCGTGTCTGGCAGTAGGACCAACTTCTCCGGCGCCATGTACAGGCCGTCGAGAGGATCGAGGCGGCCACCACACGACGGGTTGACGCTGACCTGGAGTGGTGCCAGCAGGCCTGGGGGTGCTTCCAGGCTCAGTGTGACCGCGTGTATGATGCTGTCACCGGCCTCACTGCGCACATCGGGCACGCTGTGCACTATGGGATGGCATTGCCCCATGCACCTGCCATCCCTCCCATGCCAATGCCCATGCCCCCTCCTGCTGCCCCTCCTGATGCTGCCATGCCCCCTCCTGATGCTGCCCATCCTGCCCACCTCCCCGTGCTGCCTGCCCCGATGCGGCCTGAACGCCATGCAGTTGTCTGCCCCCGCAGAGGCGGTCGCAGGGGCCACCCCTCCCAGCAGTAGCTCCCTCCTCCCCCTCCCAGTTCAGAGCCCCCTCACCTCCTCCCCCTCCCAGTTCAGAGCCCCCTTCCTCCTCCCCCTCCCACCTTACGTCCTCCTTGTAAATAAAAAGTTCAATGCGTTGTTTTCCACAAAAAACTGTGTTGTTTATTGGGAGGTAAGGGGATGTGGGGAGGGAAGGGTTGGGGATGGAAGGGAGATGTAAAGGGAGACAGAGGCGACCCTGCTGTGGGGCCCGGGAGAACATCTCCGTCAGGGCCTCCCGTATGCGCACCCCATCACGGTGAGCCTGGCGGATGGCAGTTGTGCGGGGCTGTTCGAAGGCCTGGCCCTCGCCTGCCATCAATGCCGGGAGGAAGGCCTCCCCCTTCCGCTCCATGATGTTGTGGAGCACACAGCATGCAGCCACTACCTCGGGGATGTTCCGCTCACCCATCTCAAGACGGGTGAGCAAACAACGAAACCAGGCCTTCAGACGGCCGAAGGCGCACTCGACCTGGTTGCGGGCCTGGTTGAGGCAGTCGTTGAATCGTGCCCAGTCGTGGTCTGTCTGCCCCATGTAGGGCCGCATCAACCAGGGCAGCAGGGGGTAGGCCACGTCCCCCACAATACATGTTGGCATGGGCACATCCCCAACAGTAAATTCCCGCTGGGGGAAGAAAGTGCCTGACTCCAGCCTGCGAAACAGGCCGGAGTGTCGTAGAATGTGGGCGTTGTGTGCCCTGCTGGACCAGCCAATATAAATGTCTGTGAAGCGGCCACGGTGGTCCATGAGGGCCTGGAGCACGATGGAGAAGTACCCCTTGTGGTTGATGAAATGGGCCGCTCGATGCTCTGGGGCACGGACGGGGATGTGGGTTGCATCTAGGGCTCCCCTGCAGTTGGGGAACCCCAGGGCAGCGAAGCCGGCCACTGTTGCATCCACGTCCCGCAGGCGGATGACTCGCTGGAGCAGGACGTCGTTGATGGCATGGACTACCTGCAGAAGGGCGCACAGATACACAGGGAAACGCATTACATAAGGCAGGGTGAGTGCATGCTCCCTTGGGGTGTTCCCCCCCCCCCCCCGTGATGCCTTCTGTCTTCACACACACCAGGGCCCCCTCGCCCCACGGGCCACCCCCCCACCAGCAGGCCTGTGTGAGGGAGGGATGGCCCAAACCCCTGGGTGACGGGGCATCCCCCACGCTCCCCATCACCCCAGCTTGGAGTCTTGCCTACCCCTGGGCATGGAGTGCAGCACATTCTCCCCCCCCCCCCCCCAGGACTTACCTGCATGACGACGGCACCGACGGTTGATCTGCCCACCCCGAACTGGTGTGCCACTGATCGGTAGCTGTCCGGGGTGCAGGGGCGAGCCAGGCACATAGCTCCAGGAACGTCTGTTTTCGCATCCGAAAGTTCTGGAGCCATTGCTGGTCTTCCCAGTGCCCCAGGACCAGCTGGTCCCACCAGTCGGTACTGGTGTCCAGTCTCCACAATGGCCTCTCCATGATGGGGTGGGGATGCCACAGGGACACCACCACCTCCACGGTGAGGGAGTCCAGAGCGACCTGTGCCCCGAGGTCCTGGATGAGGAGTGCAGCAGCACGGAGCAGCAGCTGCAGGCACTCCAAAATGGCCGGAAGGGGCCAGAGCAGGCACAAGGCCACCCCTGGCTCCATGGCACAGCAAAAGAGCTGACTGCAAAAAATCACCAAATGGCACTAAGGCACAAGCTGTGGTGTCCAAGAAGGCAGAGCACAACCACAACTAGAACTGCTACGGCTGTCAGTCCCGGCAAGAGGTACTAAAGCACACAGCAGGAGAGAAATGGCTGTCCAGGGAGATCCCTTTAAGCACGTGTCTCAAAGGAGCTCCAGCCCCCGCCCCCGGAAAGTCCTGGTGCCCTTTAGCCCTCTCCAAAGTGGTTCCGGGCTCATGCTTTTGCGCAAGAGCGTCCCACCAATGTAGACGCTCTCTTGCGCAAAAACGCATCGCTCTGATGATGAGCCCCGGTCAATGTAGACGCTCTCTTGTGCAACTACTTTAATGCAAGAACTCTTGCGCTAGAGAGTTTTTGCGCAAGATCGTGCCAGTGTAGACGTAGCCCAGAGTTTTTGTGCAAAAACAGGTGTTTTTGCGGAAAAACTCGCCGAGCGGCCACACCTCAAGCATGTTTTTGCACAAGAAAATTTACAGAGAATCAACAGAACAGAGGAGTTTTTGCGGTATAGGTATTCCTCTTTCTATGAGGAATAACTCCTTTTTGCTCAAGAGCCCTTGTGCAAAAAGGTATATGTGAACGGAAAATGGTTTTTTTGTGCAAAAACAGCCTATTGAAAGACGCACAAGTGCCCTGGTGGCCACTCTGTTAATGGCAATCAGAGCTTTCTTGCGAGTGTGTGCATGCAGTCTGGACTCTCTCTTGTGCAAAAGCGCATCGCTTTTCCGATGTGCTTTTGCAGTGTGGATGCGCTCTTGCGCAAGAAGTTTTTGCGGAAGAGATCTTTCACAAAAAGCTTCTTGCTCAAGAAGCCTGCAGTCTAAACGTAGCTGGAGGGTATGTCTACACTATGTAGCTTTTAGCGACAAGGCTGTGTCGACATGGCTCTGTTGCCAAAAGTCAGCACGTGTGAATGCTGTTTGTCAGCGCTTTTGCCAACAAAATACCTATCGCCCCTCATAAATGGGCTTTTGAGCAATACCAGAATGAGAAACGCTGGAAATTCACCATCATTTTTAGGCTCATATCCACTTACCAGTAAATATGTGGTTTTGAATATTGTTCAGGATTCCAACATTGCCTGCTCCTTACAAAAGGAAATTTAGGGAGTGGATTGATAATTTTAGAAATGGCAATCTTCATGCTTTTAAAGAGACCATCATTCTCAGGGTAAAACTAACAACTAATGGCCTAAATGGCTATGGCTACACGGCTGCGTCTACACTGGCGGCTTCTTGTGCAAGAACAGCTGTTCTTGTGCAAAAACTTGCCGGGTGTCTACACTGCACACACGTTCTTGCACAAATAAATTTACAGTCTACCGTCGGAAAACAGGGCTTCTTCCGGAAGAGTTATTCCTCTCCCTACAACGAATAAGTCCTCTTGCACAAGAGGGCTGTGTAGACAGGCAACATGAATTTCTTGCGCAAGAAACCCCTATGGCTAAAATGGCCATCAGAGCTTTCTTGTGCAAGAGAGAGTCCACACTGCCATAGATGCTCTTGCACAAAAGCACATCTCTTGTGCAAAAGCACATGCCAGTGTAGACGCGCTCTTGTGGAAGACTTTTTGTGCAAGAACTCTTCCGCAAAACAGTTTTTGAGCAAGAAGCTGCCAGTGTAGACGTAGTATGAGTTTTGCTGCAAGATCCTATGCAAATGAAGCACGGATTAGCATTTTCCCATGCTTCATTTGCATACTCTATTTCGTTCTGTTTTTGCGCTAGGGGTTTTTGCGCAAAAACAGGCAGTATGGCCATGGCCTTTTTTGCACAAAACCCCTGTTTTCCGCAAGATCCTTATGCCTGTCCCAGAGAGGCATAAGGATCTTACAGAAAAAGGGGGTCTTGCACAAAACAGCCATGGCCATAGCCACACTGCCTGTTTTTGTGCAAAAACAGAACAAAAGAGAGTATGTAAATGAAGCAAGGGAAAATGCTAATCCACGCTTCATTTACATAGGCGCTTGCGGCAAAACTTATAGTGTAGCCGTATGCCAATGAGATAAAAGGTGAAAATATTGGGATCCTCTGAGGTCTCTTATATATACTGAGGAGTTTGAAAACACAAGCAGCTTTCACTCTGTTTGCAGGCTGGTGCTCCGGTTGACAAAATAGTGCTCACTCTTGTACTTCCTGCAACAAAACTTTTATCAGTTAGAGGGGAAGGGTTAAAGCACCTGTGAATGACAAAAGTTTTGTAGATCAATTGCAAGTGTAGACATAGCGTCAGACTCAGCCAATGCAATGATGGTACATAGGTCTGAGGACCACATGCAGCCCATTGGGGTTCTGTGTGTGGCCCATGAGACTGTTTACCATTGCCCCTGTGCAGGGTTGCCAGATTCTGCTGGTTTTCTGCGCTTTCTGTGTAGCTTTTTTCCTATCAGTATTATAAAAGTGACACTCACTTAAAGCAAGGGCATGTGAAGTGAGGTGCATGCTGATTGCACACTACATTGTGAAAGCTGTGTGCTCCTTCTCCATTCAATAAAAGTGCTGCTATAGTTCAATCTGGATACTCTACAAATGCTAGGTACCCAAGTGCAGTTAACAAAATTACCCTATCCTAGGAGACCATCTTGATTACAACAATCTTGCAGCCCGCTGAGACGAAGGAGGTCCATTCATGCAGCCCACTCATTAGCCCAGGTTGCCCCTCATCATTCAATATTGAGGAGGGATAACAGATGGGATATTTTAAAAGGTTATTTTTAAAGGATTGCATGCTCTAGGCATGTTTGGATCAGTAGGCTAACCCCCCCGTCCAGTGTTTGGAAGGAAGTTGCTATTCCTAATAAATGGGCTTTTGAACACTACCAGAATGAGAATCATGGGAAATTCACCAAACTTCTTTAGACTCATTTCCAGTTACCATTCAATATATGGTTTTGAGTATTTGTGAAGGACTCCAACATTGCTGGCTCCTTACAAAAGGAAGTTTAGGGATTGGATAGTTTTAGAAAGGGTAATCTTCATGCTTTTAAAGAGAGCAGCACTCTAAGGGTAAACCTTGGAGTAAATGAGATAAAAGGTAAAAATATTGGGATCCTTTTGGTCTCTCACAAATACTGAAGAGTTTGCTAACAGTGATATAGTAACTTCACACAAATGATTTCTTTGGCCAACCACACTACATTCTATCAGTTCATTAGAACGCAGAGCTGTGCTCCTGACCTCAGAATAAGTAATGAGCCAAGCTCGCTTTCTCTAGGCAGCATTCCTTTCCAGCCACATCAGGAAACAGTCCTCAAAGTCTTTACTTTTTGATTTTAGTTTCTGCTGACTATAATCCTGCCACATTCCAACACATACACCAAACACATGTCTGTAAAACCCTGATTTTAATCATGGAAGCCCTCACAGAGCAGGATTTTAGATCATTGTTTTAAAATTTAGACATCAGTAATGCCAAAGTCTATTGTTCTTCCACAGAGGGTGTTTTTGGCAGGTCATCTGCTGGGCCCCTGGAGTTTATTGTTTTCTCCCACACATAGAATTTAATGCTTCTCAACTGTGAGACATGTTGAAAGGGCTGTGTCTTAAGAGCTGGGGAGAACATGGTCAGAATGTTCTGTGTATGAGCAAGCTCTGCACAATATGTCAGATCAAATTTATTTGCAGACTTTTTTCCCCTGGGATTCACACTTAGTCTTTGTGTGATAGGTTTTTCCCCCTTGTTAAATGGACATTTCTTTAAAAACAAACAAACAGATTTTCTTTTGCAGCAGGAACTGAGCACCAGCTCAACTTGTGAAATTAAAAAGAACAACCTCTCCAGCCCACACACTGTCAGAGCTTAGCTCCACTGAGCTGCTGCTCACACAGAGAACTTGCATTTGCATTATTTGTATCCATTCTAATGTCAGTAGGCCCATGGCTAAAGCAAAGCCTGAGAGTTGAGTGCTGGCTTCAATTTCTGGAATTTCTATGGGTTCCCTATGAGACCTAGCGCAAGTCACTCAACTTCTCTTTATGTCAGTTTCTTTACTTGTAAAATTGGGGAAAGCAAGGCTTGGGCTGGGATTAAATGCCTCCCCCCAAACCAAATGGATTTAGATGCCCAAATCTCACTGAAGTTCAATGGGAATAAATTACTGGTCCTACTCAAGAAACTTTGAAAAATGCCAGAATTATGAACACTGGAAATTCACAAAATTGTTTTAGTTACTGGGCATTCCATGGGAGTTGGATGCCTAATCCTTTTGAATCCTTTGCAACTCCCATCTTTAATTAATATCAGTTAAGTGTTGTGAGATCCTGGGATGCGAAAGAGGCTATGGAATCGCAAACTATCCCAAAAGGAACATCTGACTCAGAGATAAGAAGCGAGTGAGTGGATTTGTTATTTTCTGGATAGTTGTCAACATTGCTACAGGGATCAGCCATCAGGAATTCTGTTAGAGCGGTTGTGCCAATATTTCCTTCTCTACAAGACAGCAGGCTGGGAAATAGGAAGCGCAGAGCTGCCTTTGAGAGGAGTTAAGTTCTGCTCAGTCTTTGACAGATCAGCCTGATGTTATATTACAGTGAATGGCATCAAACAGCATATTTAATATGAGCAGTTTTGGTGTTTGGCTTTTTAAATGAATTTGATTTCAGGTGAAATATGCCAAGATGAGTACTACACTGGCAATGCACACTTTCCCGCACTTACTGACCTCTTCCAGAGATGCAATGGGTCAATAGCCTTTCCATTCAAATGTTAGTGTCTCTGCTGAAAAAGACAAACATTGCTAATTCTGGGGGTTATTTTGGGGAATCTGATTCTGTCCTCTAGGAATGTGGAGTCCATCAACTCCTGTCACGTAGAAGTACTTTCTTCACGACCAATTTTCTGTGTATTTGAATCAAGAGACAGTAAGTTCATATGTCAAATATGTTAAATTTTCATATTAAAAGTAGCAAGGAGTGGATTGAGCAGTGCCAGAGCACCTTTTAAAGACACAGTGTATTATAAAGTATTGTAGAAAAGGGGCTGGCAATCTTTGGCACATGGACCATCAAGGTAATCCACAGATGGGTCATGAGACATTTTGTTCACCTAGACTCACCTCATCTACAGCTCCCTGCAGCTCTCAGTGGCTGTGGTTCATTGTTCCTGGCCAATGGGAGCTCCAGGAAACATTGTGGACCACAGGGATTTGCTGACATCCACTTCCCATAGCTCCCATTGGCTAGGAGTGGTGAACCACAGCCACTGGCAGCTGTAGGGGGAAGGAGGTGTGTGCCTGTGGATGGTCAAAGTAAACAAAATGTTTCACGGCCTGCCAGTGGATTACTCTGATAGGCCACATGCCAAAGGTGGCCAACAGAGGTATAGCAAGGTGGGTTATGTGTCCAGGGGCAAAGGCAAAATTTGCGCCCCCCCCCAACTCCCAGCCTGACCCCCCTTTGTGTGTCCCACTGCCACATGGAGCTCCCTCTGGAGCATGGGGCCATTCTGCTTCCAGCCAGACTGGCACGCCCTCTGGCCAATCGGCAACTGCGGTTTCTCAGAGGGGCGGGCTACAGGTGAGGACCCGGATGCTGCAGCGCAATGGGCGGCGCCTTGGACCGACTGGCGGCGAAGAGGATTGTGGGGGTTGTAGTTGCAGATGGGTCTGTGCACCAGCTGCGTTCTGAGCATGCTCAGCCTGAAGCCCCGCCCTGTGTGCTGCCCCTACCAGGCGCTTCATGCTCAGTTTCAATTTCCTGCAGGTGCGGAAGCGGCTGGCGCCCGTGGAGTCCTAGGACTCCTAGTGCCATCCTTCCCTCTGTTGCTAAATTGGCGCCCCTCTAGCGTGGCACCTGGGGGCAACTGCCCTCCCCCTCACTACGCCACTGGTGGCTAACCCCTGTTGCAGCAATAATGTGTCTGGTTATCTTCTTACATGGGAGATTTAAGACAGAAGAAATAATTGATGGAAAATAGGGAGAGCTAATGGAGTCAGACTTTACCCCTGTGTTGTCAAACCTGTGACTTTCAAAGCTTTAAACCATGGCCCTCTCAGGCCACAACCAGTCAGAATTTGTATTTAATTATGAATTGAAGATGTTCCCTCAGCCACACTCTGTGCTTTTTAAACAAAAGTGTTTAAGCCTCTCAGCTGCCTCCCACCACTTCCTCAGCAGTCCTGGATGTGCTCTGAGAAGCTGCTGCCACTGCTCAGTAGTTCTCTTGCTAACTGGCTGCTGTTTCCTAAAGAAGGTAGAAGACAGCAGTTCTGGCAGTTTCATTGCTTGCTTCCCTGCCAGACTGCGGGAGGCCCAGGGAGAGCAGGATGGGAGAGCAGATTGGTTCCATCTGAGCCTAGGAGGGAGCTTTTTGGAAGGAATGTTTCCCCTCACACATACAGCAGTGCAGGCCAGCTCAGGAGACTGAGGACATAGCATGTACACCTGTGTATAGTGGCTTTGGGTCCCTGATTGATTACAGTGGCCTGTCTAACTTGGTGTTCTGTTAGATGCTTCTTTGTGCTGTCATTCCTCCATTGGACTGAAGCAGACTTGCAGTTTCGGTTTTCTAACCCAGCAGTCTCTATGCTGCACTACTATCTAGTCCCTGGGAGATGCACTATGTTGTCATGATCCAATATATTCAAGTAAAGACCCTTTTCTGGCAGTTTTGCTTTTACCATCAGTCTCTTGGCTGTCATTACTTTGTTACTACTGACTCTGACTTCCTGTTGCTTTGTGTGTACCTAGGGGAAGCGGTCTTGTGCTCAGATTATGATTTGGTGCTGAAATATTTGAATTCTGCTGCCATGTTCTTTGGCCCACTGAGCATGGGTTAGGTATACCAGACTTTGCAAAATGTGCCTTCACTTTCATGATCACAGAAATAGAATCAGTAATCTGCTGTGACCATACAGTTCCTGTCATTAAAAGTGAACAGCTCTGTTTTGACCTTTTGCCAAGATCCAGCTGGGATTTCATGAGGCTGTAAATTCTCTTTCTGTTGTTGATTATTGTACTCTGCATCTTGCCAGTGGATACATTCCAGGGCTCATCTTTGTCAAGACTCTACCCCAGTGTTTCTCAAAGTGGTCCGTGGACCCACTCTGAGAGAGCTGCTACTGGGCTGCTCCAGTTTATTTACTTACTGGCTCCACAACCATGGAGACTTGTGGAGCCAGTACATTGACTCTAGCTACATTATTTATGTAGCTGGAGTTGCATACCTTAAGCCAGGACTACTCAACATGCAGCCCACGGGCCACATGCAGCCCGCGGCCTGTTTGTTTGCAGCTGGTGGTGAGGTTTGGGTTTATGTGGGGCTCAACACACGGCCTGCGGCTGGAATCCTTCGAACGTGGCCTCCACTGGGAACACACTCCACAACAATGAGGCATCTCCCAGGTGGGAGGGGGGGGGCATTGAAAGATGCAAGTGGATGGGCTGGTTGGAACAGATGGATACAGTGTGTCAGTGCTTCTAGCCCTTAGGGTGGAGGTGCTGGGAGCATTGTGTGAAAGAAGCTATTTGCATATATTTGCATATATAGTTGCATGAATATGCAACCACACTTAAGTTGTGGCCCTCGGCATGTGCTATGATTATCAGTGTGGCTCCTGGGACTTCCAAAGTTGAGTAGCCCTGCCTAAGCTAACCTTCCAGGTGTAGTATAGATCTTGCTTAAGGCACGTCTTTAAGAGAAACATGGAAGTCAGAAGAAGGGTGGTGATTACAGTGAGAGGCATGGGACACTTGTGAACCTCTGGCTGGGGGAGGTGAGCTCCCAGCTGTGCCCTTCCCTCACAAGACCCCACCCCTTCTGCATGCCCTGGATCTCAGAGCCCCCATAATGTGGCTACTAGCTCCTGACCTAGGCTGGCTAATACCCCCAACCTCCCTGGAGCAATGGGAGGGAAAGCAAGTGGTAGTGCTGTTGCCATTTCCCCACCCTGAGGAAGGCAGGTATCACAGAGCCCCGTGGCACTACGGAAGCAGAGCTCTGTGGGCAGAGTGTAGGCAGGACCACACCAGGCTGTTTGAGGAGGCTCAGTCTCTCCTGCCTGCCGCTTCTGGTGAGAGGAGATTGAAGCTGTTCATATGACATTTGCAGATCCTTCTAGTAAAGCAGGGCAGCACAACATACGGCCTGAGGGCCGCATGCAGCCCACAGGGGCTCACTGTGTGGCCCGTGCCAACTACAGGAGGCGCGGCCCCATCTGATCCGCTGGCAGGGCGGAGGAGCGGAGCGCCGCCGGGGAGGGGGAAGTGCGGCAATTCTCGCTGCTGGGCTGCCTGCATGCAGCTCCGGCACAAGGAGGTGGGGCATGAGCCAGAGGGCGGGATGCCGGCAGACGCCAGGACGCTGGCATGACGTGGTGTCATGACGTCACGGCCGGCGACCGCCGGATTCAAAAAGGCTCCGGCAGCCCTGCAACCTGGAAGGCAGAAGCCAGGTAGGGGAGGGGAAGGGGCTTGTGCTGAGGGGAGGGAGGCAGGTCAGGAAAAAGGGGAAGGCACCAAGGGGCAGGGTGCAGGAGACACAAATGCCAGGGGGCCATGTGGAGACACATGTGGTGGTTTTGTTTTTTGCTCGACAAAAATTTTTAGCCCGTGTGTTCGGTATTTTTTGGGAGAGCATCCCTACTTGTGGCCCTCAGCTGTTTTCTTTGGAGTAATATGGCCCTCGCCTCTTTCTGAGTTGTGCAGGCCTGTAGTAAAGTATGGAAACACAACTCTCCCTCACTATTACAAGGGTTCTCATCTAGCAAAAGCATTTCAGCATCTACTTCCACTGAAATCACTGACACTATTCACAAGCACATGCTCAGGTGCTTTGCTGGCCTGGGGCCTAAACTGCTTTTTAATCCATCCCATTTTGGAATTTCACACCCTCCACAGCATCCTGTAGCTCTTAACTTGCACTCAGTCTTCCTGATAATGGAATTGGCAGAATTGTTGTGTGTAGTTCAGATACGCTGTCAAATCAGGGTCCTGAGAAGTTGCTCCTTGTTTTCAAAAAACACACGGGTGAGATGTATTACCAGAAAAAAAATGGATAAGTAAGAGAGAGGCCCTAAGTCCTCTGGCCAACAGTATGTAAAAGCAGAAATTAGGCATTGTAGAAAGTTTAAAGCAGAATGCATTTTTTCCAACATCAGAAACTGCTGAGACTTCCAGATTGTGTGCCAAAAAAGTTCTATTAGAGCCATTGGCTTTTGCACTTTTTCCAGATCTTTGCAAAATAGAGTGGCTTCCCTTCTCTGATTTTCTTGCCAAGTTTAGATGTGAATCTACTGTTTATACAGACTGCATTGCCTTTAACACATGATTTATAGTGCTTCATTTCCCTTTGGCCTGTACATTAGATTTAGACCCAGATTCATAAAACTATGTAGGTGCTGCTGTGTTCAACGTGTCATGCCCAACTATCATTTTCAAAAGGGATTTAGAATTTAGCTTGAATCCTGTCAATTTACAAGGGATTTTAGCTCCTATGTGCCTAAATCACTTTTGAAAATGAAATTTAAGTTCCTAAATCAATAAGGTAATACAGGGCTGAGCACAGGAACACTAAATCCTTTTAAGAAGTTGGATGTTAGGGACTGCTGAATTGGAGCCCTTCTTTGTGATATCAAGGACATCTATCACCTTATGCTCTGTTTGTATGTGATTCATACAAAACAGTTTAGGAACCAATTACAACCCAATCCTTTCAGAAAAGGCAAGTAAGATGAACTGACCCTGTTAAGTGACATACATGGACAAAGGAAGCTTTCTCCTTGATTTGATCTACTTAA
This sequence comes from Pelochelys cantorii, assembly GCA_032595735.1. Lineage (NCBI taxonomy): Eukaryota > Metazoa > Chordata > Testudines > Trionychidae > Pelochelys > Pelochelys cantorii. The sequence goes on from CM064339.1 coordinate 27,591,753, forward strand.
GTGCTATTGTAGACCACTTGATAGTCACTCTCTGTGCCAGGTGACAGCTGTGTTAAGAACAAGACTCAATTTCCTTGTTTATCATTCAGGGATTCTTTCCTGTGGTTGGGCATTTGTCTATTATAGATAAGATAGGGGATCTCAAGCTGAAAAAGGTTTATGTGACAGTAATTGAAGCACTGTGTTAGGCCTGCATATTTGGTTCTTAGATTTTTGATGCATATTGTTTTAACAGAAGCTTGGCAATTTGAAAGAAGAACAATTGAAGCTATTTGTTGAGTTTGACTTTTTTCCCCTCTTAGGCTTAAGCAATAGAGCACATGCAGCACAAGTGGTATTAATTCTGGACTTCTATTTGCATATCAAATATGACATTTAAAAACAGAATCTCTAAAATGAGTTGGTGGTTTAGATTCACTTCGCCATATGTGAAGTTAGAGGAATATGCATGGCTGTGTTTCATTAACCATTCAGGGAAAATAAATTGGTCTGATGGGTCTTTAAAATGCTTTAGTTAAATATGCTTTGGGTATCTTGAAAGCAGGGTCTGCCGCCAATGGTTCAAAAGGAACATGTGGTCATTTGCAAGGTTGTGAGATCTGAGAATGGGTTTTATTAAAACCTGCTTTTCTTGTTTCTAGACAATTTTACAAATCTGAAAAATTCTCTCCCTAATTTCCTATTATCCACAGTGAATTCAATGAAATTTAAGCTAGGGACTTTCTTAAGAATATTGTTTCCATTTCCCTTGGGATTTTTTTTCCTATGAAATAGTTCAGGTTAATTTTGTTTGGAGAATGAGTAAAATTGCTTAGTTTTGTTTTTAACCCCTTATGTGATGGTTTGGAATCCAGAAGATGCCAGTGGAGGTGATGAGATACCATAGTAGAGTCAACCTGCCACCCCTTTTAAATCCTGTCTTGTTAAGCTAGGCACTAAGGCCTCCTTTAGCAAAGTACATAGACAGGATCACACTAAGCAGTAGAAAATATAGAGCTCTGAGAAAACTCATCTTAAGGGACTTACATTGCACCCAGATGTTCACTTACCTCTTAGGGTATAAACCCAAAGTTATATGAAGTTTGCCTCCTTCCTCAATGTGAAGGCATGGACATCCTCTGGCCTGCCTCCATCTGTGAGAAATTACATAAAATGGGTTATATTATAAATCTGAAAAAGGTTAATTAAGTATAAAAGAATGTATTTTAATTGGATAAAAGGGTGGCAAACAGAATAAAGCAGATTACTAAGAAAATAATACAAAGCACACAAACTAAGCTAGATTCACCAAATAAACTGGTTGCAGGCAATTTCTTATCCTAGATATGGTTTCAGACAGAGACCCTATCAGGGCAAAGGTATCTCTTTTAGCTTGGATCCAGATGTTCTTCCCCTCCTCCCTTCCAATTACAGTCCTTTTTTGTTTCTAGAGGTTTTCAAATATCTCTTTGGGGTGAAGAGGCAGAATTTCCATAAGGAATTTCCTTTGTTTGATTTCCCCCCACACACCTCTGTGAAATAGTTCATCAGACCAAGGAGTTGGTTAGTATCAGGTGACCAGGTCACCTGATTCCATCATCCATGAGTCAGCGTGTTATGCTTATAAGAAACACATGGGAGCTTATTCTTAAGAAAAGGCAATATGCCACGTTTATCAAAAATACAACAGAAAAAGCAGCATATGCATTCACACACATGCACACAGAGGTCCTAGAGATGGTCTTATAGTTACCAGTCTGTTGTGGCTTGAATCAATCTAATGGCCAGTAAATTGAACATGACGATGGAGCTGAGCTCTGTTGGTCACAATATGATGTTCTGAGGCTTTGCAGAACTGAACCCAAAGAACTGTGGCAACGCACTCTGTTTTTATAGTTATTAGTTCACATTTGAGTCTATGGATTTTACAATGTCATGCTGGGACCATTAATCCTTAAGTGGCGTTTTATCCCATCATGATTACTGGGGGGAACATGAAAAGTGTGTGTGGGGGGGTTCCTATCATTATTCTTCACCAGCATTTCGATGGTTGTCACTGAGGGTTTTCCCACATCTGGTTTTGCCTTTTTCTCTTACCTTGCCTTCAGTATATCTATGCTAGAATCATCAGTCTGCTTGTTTAGCATCAGGCACAACGAGGGATCTTTTCTGATTGACACCTATTGTCTCTAAGTCTCTCACTCCTTTTAGCTCATCTGGAGATTTGTGATAGATTTCTCACTTACCCTTATGCACACTTCCTTTTCTCACAGCAAACAATTTTACAGAGCATTTCAGGCAAGATTATATTTTAGAAAGGATTATATAGATACTAAATAAATAACGAAAGAACCTTACACAACTTAGTTTGCAAGGCAGATAGAAGCACAACTTAATTTGTAATGCAGGCAAGAAGCAAGACCTTATAGCAAATATTACAATAAAACCATGCCCTAAGATAAAAGAAAAGACCATAAGAAGTCCTGGTCTCTTCCTGCCTTAACATCAGGGTATGCACTTATCAGCTTACCGGACACATATCTACCAATGGCACAAGCCATTCTTTCCTGATAATCCTGAAGGGTGGCTGGTGGAATGAAACAGAAGCATACAGAACTTATAAGCAAAACATTATTATTATGACTTATTATGTTCTTTATACTTATTATATTCTTATAATAAGTATAATAAACTATATTTTGGCTACAAGAATCAGTATGAAATGTCCCCAGGAAGGTCAAGCCAATTCACAGTCATTTATACTAGCTGATGGGCCATTAATCCCTGTCTGGCTTTTCCATTGTAGCCCCTGAAGTGTCAGCAGTGGGAGTAACCCAAAGCTGCAAATATGAAATACAGCTACACAGGTTAATACTCCTAACTTCATCTACAAAAATATGTATGAATGGTATAGTCATAGTCACTAAATCATGATCTTTCCAATGATATCTTACATGTGACCATCTTGCATGAAGCATATCTCAGTTATGTCATGTTCACATCATAAGCATATTTTCATAAAGCATAAGGAATGTTACAACATACCCCACATCTGTTAAAAAAAAAAAAAATCAACTTTGTAATTCCTTTTGACCTGAAAGGTGATTTGAGAAGGGGAAGTGTCAGTTTAGATGAGATGCAAAGAGGCTAAAAATATTGGAGGTATGACTCCCAGATAGTGGATGAAAGTTGCATTAACCCATCAGCTGCACCTGTCTTTGTTTCAGAAACCTACAGTTTGTAAACCCATCTCTAATTTTTGATAGAGAATGGTAAGCTCTTTGGGTGGGGGGCAAGGGTTGTCCCTTCCTTTGTGTTTATATAATGCCTTTGTACAAGGGGACCTGAATATTGACTGGAGTTTCTAACTGCTGCTGTACTATTATATTATATTATTTTGTATTGTTGCAGCATTTGGAATCCCAGTCATGGACCAGAACCCCACTGTGCTAGGTGCTATACAAATAGAACAAAAAGAATCCGTAGCCCACAGACCTTATATACTGAGTGTGATTGCTGCTTTCGCCATAGTACCTGCAAATACAAATCAGATCTCTACCAACTAAGGAAGAGAAACTGTTCCCTGGTGCAAAGAGGAAAGATAATCCTTTGATAGGGATAGTATGTAGGCTGCATATGTTTGCCCACAGCCCTTTTTCCTACTACTACTAAATCTTTGTGCTCAAGCATGCCAAAATGCATTTAAAATATTAATGATTTAAGCCCCACAAGCTCCCTGTGACATAGATGCATGTTAGTTTTGCCCATTTTAGAGAGCTGCAGCACAGAGACTTATAAGCTTAAAGTCACACAGGGGCAGATTCATGAACAGAACATCCTAATTGCCAGTTATCTTGTCTATCAGTTGTACTCCTATGCCCCCTTTACCTTGGTATCTGAGCACTTCACAATCTCTAATATAGATACCCTCAGAACTCCTGCACTATTATTTCATTGAGACCAAGAAGCTTATCCCAGGTCACATGGGAAATCTCAGAGAAGCAAAGGGATAGAAGCAGAGTCTCTTGCATATCCTAACCACTGGACTAACTTTCCTGTCACCCTTTACCACTATTACCTCCACTTCCATTCAGATTAATCACATAAGCAGCAGTTTTCAAAACTGTAGGAAAAATTTAAAAAGGGAGCTAACCTTCCACCTGGCTCTCTTCCACCTTATCACATAAAAAGTCATATGCGGGCCTGCAAGGGTTAAATCTGTATTCCTCAAGGCCAGCCATAAGCCTTGCTGGTGAAAATACCAGTGTACTTTATCAGACAGCCTTCATCAGCTGCAACTCCCTGGCTGCGTCTAGACTGGCAAGATTTTGCGCAAAAGCGGACGCTTTTGCGCAAAAACTTGCCAGCTGTCTACGCTGGCTGCTTGAATTTGCGCAAGAGCACTGACGTTCTAATGTAAGAAATCAGTGCTTCTTGCACAAATACTTTGACGCTCCTGTTCGGGCAAAAGTCCTTTTGCGCAAAAGGGCCAGTGTAGACAGCTCAGATTTGTTTTGCGCAAAAAAGCCCCGATGGCTAAAATGAGGATCGGGGCTTTCTTGCGCAAAACCGTGTCTGGATTGGCCAGGGATGCTTTTGCGCAAAAGCATCCGTGCCAATCTAGACGTGCTTTTGCGCAAATACTTTTAACGGAAAAAGTTTTCCGTTAAAAGCATTTGCAGAAAATCATGCCAGTATAGACGTAGCCCGCATGCTTTCTAGCTGAGTATGGGATAATTAACATGACCTCGGTTCTCAGCGCAGTGGGAACATTGAGAGTGGCATTGGGCCAGTATGCGCACGCCCGGTAAACAACTGTAGCATAACTAATATAAGGAGTCCTGTGTCTGGTGAGTCTCACCAGGGACCTACACCTTGAAGGATGCCCTGGATCCCCCCAGCTGGAGCCACGTCCACTGTGGCCTAGTGCGAGGTGACCAGAATGGGACTCCCTGCAGACTGAAGGGGCATAAGCATTTCCAAATGCCTGTTGCTCTCTTTTATGCATTGCTCTGCCTATGTTTATTGGCATATTACTTTGCAGTAGCTGTGTAATCATCTGACAGTATTAAGCCTGTAATAGTAGTGAAGTAGTGAGATTAATAAAAGCAACTATCCCTAATTGACTCTGCCTTGAAGTGAATCCATAATCCTGTTGGGCCCTGGCCCTGGCCCTGTGAGTTGACACACCTAAGCTCAAAAAGCAAATTTTAAAGGTTATAATAGTGGCCAAAGGAGTTTTGGACAAGCAAAAGGCTGTTATCATCATTAAGGAGTGAATTCACAACATCAAGACTATCTTCTCAGGGCTGGCACACACTCATGCTGGAAGAATTAAAAGCAATAGTATAATAAAGATGTGAAAAAGGGAAAAATTAGTTGAATGCCAACAGAGAAAAGGAGAATGAGAGTGGTGGTCATATAATTATGCCAAGGGAAACCTGCCTCTCGGAGAGAAAAGTCAGGAGCATTTTTTAAATTTGGTAGGTTTCACCTTCCATCATATATGTGTGTGATTTGCACTTCTCTATTTTGTCCTTGACAGGGATGGAAACCTCTGAGTTAGATTCTGAGCTACACGGGTACTTTTAGATAGGTGCTTTAGTTCCATTCTGGTTGCATTGTTCTCAGATATACGGTACCATCTTCAAGTAACATTCTTCTAATGTAATGTTATCATGGGAGATGCTCATAAACTCAGGCTATGATGTCATCCACTAATCATGGCAATTATACACCTTGGGATGACAGTGGGTAGCGAAGACCTGTTCAGTGACTCGCACCAGCTGTTTGCTTTTGATTTTCTTACTACACTGTACATGTTTGCATCATAACTCATTGTTATGCACATTTAGAGGATTAATTTCATGATGATGGAGGGCTAGATCCTCAGCTGTTATAATTTGTAAGACTCAACTTGACCACCTAGAGCAGTTTGCACAGGTGGTCTCTTTGAAGAGATAGACTGCCTTGTTGTTCTGCATTCTCCCCTGCTCCATTCATTTTCTACTTTCAAGAAATATTAACAATTGGATTGCAACATTTCTGATTCTTCTTTCAGCTTTTGCCTGCAGCATCTTGCACACACAATTATTCCTTTGTGTCCAATCCCATTCAAGCCTGGTCTGTAAGGGTATGTCTACACTACAGAGTTTTTTTGGAAAAATAGCCGTGTCTAGGAGCCAGCCCCCTTGATGGTCCGAAAGTCCCCCAAAGTCAGGGCTTGTGTCCGCTTTCCGCTGGGTAAAGATGACCCTGCAGGCTCAGTTCCAGGGTATGGTTCCCTTTATTAGGGTGAATACGGCTCTGTAGGCCTAATCCTCAAGATATAGTCCCTGCTATTAGGGTAAATACGACCCTGTCGGCTTAGTCCCAAAGGACAGTCCCTGCTATTAGGGTGAATACGACACTACCAGCCTAGTCCCAAAGTACAGTCCCTACTATTAGGGTGACTATGGCCCAAACGGCCTAGTCCCAAAGTACAGTCCCCTCTACCAGGGTAAATACGGCCTTGCAGGCCTAGTCACAAACATACTACCCTCTCTCAAAGTCATAATGGCCTAGCACCCTAGTCCAAAGTAGGCTTCCCTGAATGCTAGGGAGCTGGATTGTTCTAGGGTGGGGAGGTAAGGCGACCTGGGCCCTCCCACTCCACTGGGTCCCAGCCCAGGGCCCTGTTGGCAGGGGCAAATTCTGCTGCTTGCTTGGCGGGGAGGCCTGCCGGAACACGCCGAGCTCCCAGAGGGCAATCCTCTGCCCTGTGCTACTTCCCACCACTCCTGGTGTGCTTCTCCGTTCTTGGGGTGCTGCTTAGCAGGTCGGTCCCCTCCGGACAGCCTCCCTGGCCAGGGCTGTCACTGCTTCTGCGACTGAGGCTGCGGCTGCTGAGGTTGCTCTGGCTGTGGCAGCTGCTGCTGCTACTGAGGCTACTCTGGCTGCGGCTGGGGCTGCTGTTTCTGGGACAGCTGTGGCTTATGCTGCCGGAGTTGCTGCTCCTGGAGTGGCTGTGGCTGTGGCTGCGGTGGCTGCTGCCAGGGTTGCTGCTCCTGGAGCGGTTGCTGCTGCAGGGGCTGATCAGGAGCTCCAGCCTGAGCTCTTTCCCCTCTGGTGGTCAGCCCTGACTCTATGACTCCTTGGGCTTTTTTACCCGGCCTATCCCTTGAGCATGCTCAGCAGGGCCATGGGAGAGAGGCCTTTTTGGCCAGCTGGGCCTCAGCAACCCCCTGCTCCTCAGTGCGGGGCAGATATACCCCGTCACAGGCTGTTTTTCCAAAAAAACTTCAATTACGTCCACACTGCAATAGTGTACTTCCAAAAGAAAATCGAAAGAACAGAAAGGTTTTTTCCAACATTGGTAATCCTCATTCTACGAGGAAGAAGCCTTTTTCCAAAAGAGCTCTTTCGGAAAAAGGCGTGTGTGCACGGGGAAGAGGGAATTCTTTGGACAGAAGAGGAAAAAGGAAAAAGCACAGGTGTCCTGTTGGCCATTCCATCCATAGTAATGACAGCTGAAATGCGAGATAGCATCCATTCAGTGTGGACGCTATCTTTTGAAAAAGCAGATCAGTTTTTTGATGCACTTTTGCAGTGTGGACGCACTCTTTTGGAAGAAGTTTTTCTGGAAGATCTCTTTAAATATGAGCGTTTCCAAGATTTTCTTGTTTCCAGACTTTGAAATACAAAAGTTCATTTCACAGTGAGAGCTAATTATCCCTCATTATGTATGCATAGAGAAGAAAAACAAACCAAAAAACATTTGCAATGTTTCTCCTACACATTTGGGTTCTTTATCTCTTTGCCTTTCTCTAACTGATTGTACCCTTTGCTTGGCACCTTTTCCTTCATTTTCACTATCTGTGTAGCCTGCATTGTTTTTTAAATCTGACAAATTTGTTCTTCCCACCTTACTTTTACTCACAGAGCTGAATCTCAGTTTGAGAAATCCACTCCTAGAAATGATTTGCAGTAGCAACAGTAACAACTGCAGTATCATTAGGTCTTCATGGAAGACTCCCATGACTCCACAATCCAGGATTTCATCCTGTCATTCAGTGACACCATCAGAGAGTATGGAAAGAGCACAAAGCAGCAAGTCACAGTGTCTTAAACAGCCCTACAGGAGTATCAGTATAAGCTCTACTTGTTCAATATAAAGATAAATAACTTCCCCAGTGTAATTAATAATACTACAATTTATCCTGACAAATGGAATGCAGCTAAAGTGTAGGCATGATGAAAATATTGGGTAATATATATCAGACTCCTGGAAAAGATATGTAACAGTTTTAGCCGAAAATGTATTTAGGTGGATAGATCTCCACTAGCAACTGCAGCTACAGTTAAATGATAGGCTATGATAAGTGATTATAGGTTTGGATAAAACTAGTGTTCTCTAACTGGAAAAATTATTATAGTGTATTTTATATAATTCATCCTGGAAATACATTTACATTTTTACAGGCAAAATTCTACTCTTGCCCATAACTGCATTGCAGTTTTCCATTTCTTATTTTGCACTCAGTGCTTGATCAAAATTCCCACTGGTATCAATGGGAATTGCACCCAGGAACTGAATTCATAATACAGAATTTCACATTGCAGACTCTGCAGGACAGATTGGAAAGGAGGATTTTGCTCCAAGAGCCAAATCTAGATGTCTTAGTGCACTTTTTTATTCAGGCAAAAATCATTTATAACTTGACAGGGGAAATGGCCATCACAGACACAATGTTTTGTTCTGAGGGCTTTATTCTACTCTTTCCTAAATGGAAAAGGATGAAAGAGAGTTTTAGTAGGGGGACGGAAACTTCACTATCAAGCTCTTTGGAGGCTAAAATTATTTCAATTAAAATTGTATACAATATATAAAAAGAGTCATAATAGTGTCTGTGAAACTAACACTTCTTTTTTGAGCGATGTCCCTGTGGGTGTTGCATATGAGGTATTGGTGTGTCCCTGTGCTCGCACTCAGAGATTTGTACAGTGATGCCCTTGTGGGCTGTGCATGCGTGGTACCTGCCTCGATGGTGCATGGCCCACCTCCTCAGTCCCTGGCACGAGATGGAACTCAGTAGTGTTGCTCCAAGTTTTCTTTGTTGCCTCTCCACTAGTTATCCTAGTTCTTAGCTAATTAGTTTTTCTGTTCAGTCCAATACGTTTTCGTTACTCTCTTCCCTGCTAAGAAATATTTCTCCCATAGTTAGTGAGATAGGTTTTCGTTGTGTCTGGCTTACCAGGTTTTAAAAAATGCACTATGTGCAGGGATTCCGTTCCCATTTCTGACAGTCACACCCAATGTGACTGTTGTTTTGGGGAATCCCACATTACTCAGAAATGCACCCATTGTAGCAAACTAAAAGCTAGGTCATGAAAACACAAGGACCTGAGTCTCAAACTAATTCTTATAGAGAAATCTTTTTGTCCTGCCTCAAACCTTTCTCTGGAACCCTCTACAGGTCACTCAGCCTTTCAGTCCAGCAAGGACAAAAAAGCATAAAAAAAAGACAAGGCTTCATCACCTCAGAAGGATCTATCTGCCTCAAGACTGTTTTCAAGCTGATCAGTTCTGTCCATGCCGACTGCACTGTGCCTCACCACCTAGGATGCTTCAGGCATCTCTGGCACCACTCTCCCCTTGACTACTCTGGTGCTGAGGCTAATGTCTTACAGTTGCCAGCCTCTCTTGCCATAGCGCTGACCGGCACTGGTGTCTGTGCCAGTGCTGACTAAAACCTTAGCACAGCCTACTGATCTGCCCAACATGCTACCAGCTTCACCATCTCTAGAGGCACCAATCAATCTTACTGCACCACTGTCAGAACACTCCAGCACCGTCCATATTGGAACTGCAGTTCTCCCACGATAGGGGCCTGTTGGTATTATCAACGCCAGATTCTGTACTGCTTGGTACTGATATCTTTCTGGGAACATCGTCACCAGTCATTTATTACTGGTTCCATCTCTATTTTCAAACCAGGATGAGGAGGACATGAAAGGATTTTCCTTCACGACAGCACTCCTTCCCCATTAATACATCTATTACCTCAGCACCAATGAGATCCCAATTTTCCTATGCCAGAGATTTCCTACCATGGTACGGTCACCCCTGGATGGGACCACACGTGCTTTTTTCCTGGACAGTGGCAGAATTGGATCTATAATCTCAAAAGACATGCAATCTCATGCACAGCATTGCAGGCTGCTCTTGATGCAGTGGACACTGCCACTAGATCTTCAGCTACCATGGTCATTATTCACTATGCATCCTGGTTCAATTTTTCCTCCTTCCCACGTAAAATACAAATCACCGTGGAGGACCTCCTGTTTGATGGTGAGAAACTCTTCACCTCAAAGATCAATGAGGTCTTACATGCTATGAAGTATTCCAGGGCTATGCTGTGCTCCTTTGGCATTTACACATTGGCATCTAGGAAATGACAATACTGATATCAGCCATGCAACAACCACGATATACCCCTTATACGCAGCAGCACCAAAGGGCTCTACGATCAACAACAACCTCAAAGGCACAGACTCAGGTCTCAAAGCTGACACCCTCCTCCATCAATGGCATCCCAGCCTGCTCAATGTAATAAGCAAATCTGAAGGTTTGGTTGAGGGTTTAGAAGGCCTTTCATTCTTTCCAGCACTGCTGAAACCTTTTTGGTACTTCTTGCTACCTTTTTATAACAATTAGGGTATGTCTAGATTACATGCCTCTGCCAACAGAGGCATGTAAAATAGGCTACCCGACATAGTCAATGAAGCCAGGATTTAAATATCCCTGGCTTCATTAAAATAAAAATGGCCACTGCACTGTGCCGGCTCAGCTGATTGTTGGCACAGCGTGCGAGTCAAGACACGGATTGGTCGACAAGGGAAGCCTTTGTCGACCGCTCCTGTAAACCTCGTTTCATGAGGCATAAGGGAGCGGTCGACAAAGGCTTCCCTTGTCAACCGATCTGCATCTTGACTAGCGCGCTGTGCCAACGATCAGCTGAGCCAGCACAGAGTGGTGGCCATTTTTATTTTAATGAAGCCGGGGATATTTAAATCCCGGCTTCATTGTATGTCGGGTAGCCTATTTTACATGCCTCTGTCGTCAGAGGCATGTAATCTAGACATACCCTTAGTAAGCTGTCACCATGGACAGGTGGGCCCTTCAGGTCATCTGACTGGGATACACCATAACCTTCATAGCCATGTCCTCTATCCTGTCCTTCTTCAGGGACTCCTCTCACAACCTATTGCTCCACCAAGAGGTACATCTCCTACAACTTGGAGCAGTAGAACCAAGTCTTGCCCAGCACAGGGGCCCATTACTTTCTGGCAGATAAGAAAAGTGGGGGATGGCATCCCATTCTTGATCTCAGGGGCTCAACAGGTTCATAAAAAAGGAGAGATTCAAAATGGTGACCCTCACAACCATCATTCCAGTGCTGAAGCAGAGAGATTGGTTTTCATCCCTTGACCTTTGTAATGGGTCGGAGTGGCCGCCCACTGAGCCGGAGGAGGAGGAACCCCTCCAGACGCCATGTTGGGCTGAGGCTAACCCCGCCCCATCACCTGACCGGAAGCCCGGGGGCGGGCCCAGGACTATAAAAGCCCAGGCAGCGGCCTCAGTCAGGGCTGAGCCTGCCGGGAGGCTAGAGGCCTCCTCTGGACTCCCAGCCTGGGAAGTAGGGACTGAGGCCTGGCCCGGACCTCCTACTTGCCGGGCCCCAGACACAGACCAGTGGCTCCCTGCCCGGGAGGGGGAGGCCCAGCGTAACCGGCCGACCTTCCCAGAAGCGACGGAGGAGCCGAAAGGCCAGCCGGAGCCTGTGCCCCAGCGCCAGCCCCGGGACCGGGAGGAGCGGCCCCAGCTACCTCGACCGGAGGCACCGCCGGGGACCTCCACGGACCCTGACCCGGAGGCCTGGCTCAACCGCCCGAATCTGCCGGCCCCTGGAATCCTGCTGAGCCCCAGTGACCTGCAAGCGGCCGAGGACTGGACCGGACCACCCCGGTGGGACGAGACTCTCCTGGACTCCCAGTCTCCTCGGCCCGACATCCAGGTACCACCCGAGGGGGAGAACGGAAGTGGCCCAGGGATAGTGGGGGCTGTTAAAGGCCCCTAGGCCGGTGCGTTTCGGGCCGGAGCCCCCACCGAGCCGAAGCAGCCCGCACGGCTGCTCTAGGGCCCTGGGCCGGGGCGCAGAGGAGTGGGTGGGCCTGCGCCCCCCCTGCCGCCCACCTATTGGGTGGCAGTCTCTCCCTCCTTGCCACTGGTACAGGCGATCCGCCTGCACCGCTCCTGACCAAGGAGCTACTCACCTATTTGTTTGTTGCCACGCCCTGGACTGAGGGCCTGGCCACCCTTTGTAACTGTTTGTTTGTTGCCACGCCCTGGACTGAGGGCCTGGCCACCCTTTGTAACTGTGTGTTTGTTGCCACGCCCTGGACTGAGGGCCTGGCCACCCGTTGTAACTGTGCTGGTTGCCACGCCCTGGACTGAGGGCCTGGCCACCCTTTGTAACTGTTTGTTTGTTGCCACGCCCTGGACTGAGGGCCTGGCCACCCTTTGTAACTGTTTGTTTGTTGCCACGCCCTGGACTGAGGGCCTGGCCACCCGTTGTAACTGTGTTGGTTTGTTGCCACGCCCTGGACTGAGGGCCTGGCCACCCTTTGTAACTGTGTGCTTGTTGCCACGCCCTGGACTGAGGGCCTGGCCACCTTTTGTAACTGTGTGCTGGTTGCCACGCCCTGGACTGAGGGCCTGGCCGCTCCTCATAACTGTGAGAGGGTTGCTGCGGTTATACCCTGAGCTAAGGCTGGACCGCCCCCTGTGGACCAACGGGGTCGGTCTTAAAGGGGCAGCACAGCGGGTCGGAGTGGCCGCCCACTGAGCCGGAGGAGGAGGAACCCCTCCGGGCGGGCCAACCGACCACAACCTTCAAGATGCATATTTCGACATCACAATACATCCCTCTCACAGGCATTTTCTCCAATTTGTGTTAAACATTACCCATTCGAAAGAATTACCTTTCAGCCTCTCCACAAAAACCCACGTTTTTTCCAAGATTCTGGCAGTAGTAATGGCACACCTGAGGAAGAAGGGGGGAGTCATCTTTCCTTACTTGGATGATTGCTTGCTAAAGTTGCATTCTGTCCTGGAGGCACGATGAACCACATACATAACCATCCACTATTTCCACTTTCTCGGAATGCAAATAAATAAATCTACTTGGACACCTATTCAGCAAGTCCAGTTCACAGGAGCTCACCTTGAGTCAATAACTGCACTCACCTCTCTCCCACACAACAGATTCAACACTATCAAGGACTTGGTCTCCAAATTGCAAAGCAGCTCACAAGTGACTGTTTCCAACTTCTTGGCCATATGGCCGCTTGCAATTTTGTTGTAAAAAAATGCAGGCCTCTTTATGTGGTGCTTCCAGGGCCGGATGCACATGGTTTACAGACCAAATGTGCATGTTCTCAACAGACTCCTATCTATTCTCCACAAAGTCAAAGACTCTCTTACTTGGTGGATGCTTCCTCACAGTCTCTGTTCTGGAGTCCCATTTATGCAACTCACACCCTTGGGCGGGGGGGGGTGGAGAGGGGGAGCACACATGACACACCATACCATGCAGGGCTTGTGATCTACCACAAAAGCCCTACTGCATATAAATCCACTGGAACTTTGAGCCATCTGATATGCCTGCCTCCATTTCCTCCCTTTCTTAAAGAACTGAAACATCAGGATTCATACTGGCAATATTGCCTGTACATTTTATATAAACAGAAATGGAGGGGCCTAGTCTCATTCACTAAACACAGAAGCCATGAAGCTTTGGAACTAGTGCCTCTGACACAGCAGTACAATCTCAGCATCTTATCTGTTCTGAGTCCTAACACCACCATGGATGAGCTCAATAACATGAATGGGAGATAAGCAAGGATGTCCTACACAGAGTCTTTGATCTCTGGGGCTACCCATGAATTGGCCTATTTGCAACTGTCAACAACAAGAAATGCCTAGATTTCCTTTCCAGAGCAGGTCTAGGGAAGAACTTGTTAGGGGATGAATTCCAGATTAGATGGGATCATGGCCTCCTAGATGCCTTCCTCCCTTGCCACTACTCAATAGGGTGTTACAAAAAATTTAGACATACAGGGCCAGTCATACTCATAGCTTCATCATGGCCCAGACAACTATAGTGCCTGTTTTTAAACAAGATGTCAATCTCTCCTGCTTTTCCACTGCTACTCACCACAGTCCTCCTTCTACAATGCAGGATACACCCAACCTCCAGATGCTTCGCCTGAAAGTATGATTCCTCAGTGGTTCTCTGCTCAGGAACTAAATTGCTTTGAGCATGTCAAAACAGTGCTTTTACATAGCAGAGTGCAGTCTACATGCACAACCTACCCCCACAAATGGTTGAGATTCTCTCATTGGTGTTCTAACAAACTCCTTCTGCCTCTGCACCTGTTCCTTTAATCCTTGATTACTTCTCACACCTTAAAATGCTTGGTCTCTGCTTTAGCTCCTTAAAAGTTCAATTGCCAGCAAGCACTGCATTTTTACCTTAAGATTGGTGACACCTCTATTTTTGCACATCTCATGTCAAAGAGATTCCTTAAGGGCCTAGAAGCCCTATATCCAGATGTCAAATCACCTGCTCAACTATGGGACCTTCACTGCTTAATGCACTAAACTTTTGAACCCCTGGCAACATATTCCTACATTTATCCATGAATATAGCAATTTTAGTGGTCATAGATGAAATTGGAGCTCTTATGGGGCACCCACTATGTTTTCCAAGGACAAAGTCACTCTTTGCTTACATCCCAAATTCTTCCTCAGCATGCAAGGCAGGCACCACACTGTGCAGCCTGTGAGGGCACTGCTGTACAAATCTCCGAGTGACAGTGCTAGGGCAGCCTGTCACCTGGAAGTGGAACACTCACAGGGACGCTCATCTCAGAGAACATCAGTTACTGCACAGGTAAGTAACCTCCTCTTTTGGGGAAACAATATTGCACAATGGTAGGTTTGTTAAGGTTAGCTAAATCATTATGTAGATTAAACTGTCAAGAACCCAGGCAATCATAACAAAATCATAACATTGTAGTCCTACTCTCCTAAAAAGCCCCATGTATGTATATATCAAAAGAAAAACTTGGAGTAGAAATGCCACAAAGATACTTAAAAATATGAAAAGCTAAGGCTTCTCCTTTAAAAAAAAATTCAAATCAAGTTGGCTTCCCCAAGAGAGTGGTAAGATATACTCAATTGAAACAAGGTTTTTGTAGAGCTTCCTGTGATTAATCTCATTATTTTTGAGAGAGCAGATACATTTACTTGTTGAAATAAACAATAATTTGATTGAGGTATCAAAGGTAAATCAATAAGCAGAGAACATGGATCAAAACGTTATAAACTAGAAAACTTGGAATCAATATTTTCACATGGAGCGTCAACAACTGGGACTACGATTTTTAAACTAGATGGAAAAAAACCCACTTTGGCCTCAATTGCCAATTATGACACATTGTCAGGATTAATGCTTCTAACGCATATGGCTTTTTTTTTTTTTTTTTTTTTTACAGATGAGCTTTCCAAAAATGGCAACGTACCTGTCGAAACTATCACGCTTCAGTAAAACCAAATACAAAACCTCAGATTATATTTGGGTATTACCTTTAATGCCTGAAATACCTTTAAGCATCAAAAGATAATGTCCCAGGTCATTTCTCCCTTTCCCAAGATCTATACACAAAGGTGACACTGAGTGTAGCTCTCCTACCTCTTCCATGGAAGCATAATGAGGCACATATGCACCAACTTCCTTTTCTTTTGCAACCTGTAGAAGGCATTTTACAGTCAAGAGGTCCACATAGCTGAAGTTGGTGGTGGAGAAGGAAGAATGAGCAAGTGGGAACGAGTGCTGGGTAGGCTGGAGGAAGGAGAGGGCTGAGGATGCACATAGTTCCCTGCTCCAGGTCAACATTTGACCCTATGCATAGATGGTCTTGATCTCCTGTGGATACCAGGGAGATCTCAGTTTGGGATAGGGTTGTGGCTCAGTTTGCAGGATATCCAACACCTCTAAAAAGGCAGATGGTGCTGTAAGAGGTCCCTCCTGGAGATTTCCTTCCCCAAAGCTTGTGAAGTTTATAGGTCAGGCAGGGATGTTCTTATGGAGGTGTGCGGCCCATGACATAAGCACCCAGTTTTTAATCTGCTGTGGGATGTTCCCCCCGGCTCTACCCCAGCACTCCTCCTACTTCGTCCCTTCCCCTAAGGCCTCACCTGGCCAGTCCTCACCCTGCCCCTTTTTCCCCAGATCTTCCCACCCCCTCCTACCTCTTCCCAGTCTGACCTGCCCCCATCCTCATCATGCCTCTTTCCCTGCCCATTTCTGCCCCCTCTCCCAAGCGCACTGCACCCTCTCTACTCTTCCCTGCCCACAGCATCTCCTGACACTGTGAAACATCTGATCCACAATAGGCTGTAGGTGCTTGGAGGGAAGGGGAGGCACTGACTGGCAGGGCCCACTGGTAGGAAATACTGGGGAGAGGGGCAGGAGGAGGGTCTGGTAGGGAGGCTGTTGGTAGGTCCCCCAGCAGAGCACAGGGTCCACCAATGTGTGGGGCCTGGAGTAGTGACCTTGATTCACAGTACACAAGGGATGGCTTTGAAGACAGGTAATCCTCCAGGCCAGTAGCCTTCTTTACTCTGGATCTCCATTGGTCTGGTATTGGCCCCGATTTTTGTTTTGTTTTGTTTTTTCTCCACTGCCCTGAACACCATGAATAAGGTGTGAAGAAAGCTGAGGGCTGGTCTATGCAGGCAAATTGTACCAACCTAACTGTACTGCTATCATTAACTATACTGGTATTGTTAAAGCGGTAAAGCCATTGTGGATGCATTTATATTGGTATAATGGTGCTTTACACAGGTATAACTATTCCTCTGCAAGAAAGTGAAGAAACAGCATTGGTATGTGGCACCTGTGTATCTATAGCTGTTTCCACACATGGGATAGTAACCAGTATTTTATTTAACTATTTAAATAAAAGTCCACACATTTAAGTGACATAGTGACACAAATTGGGTGTATATCCTTTCTGAATTTAGAGGATGCAGCTTCTATGTGTTGTTTTAAAGGTCCAAAGAAGAAATAATGTTTAGCAATTTCCTTTTGATTTCTAAATGAATTTCTAAAGAACTCACTGCTTTGAAAAATGGATTCAACCTCCCTGCCCCTTTGCATGTGTTGCTTTTGAAAAGCCAAGAAACATCCCTTTTTTTAGTACAAGGAAGAGCATTAACTGCTTAAGCTTCACAGGTGGTCACAGACAATCCTTGGCCTTTGCTCACAAAATCATTTATCTTCTTGACTCTTTGTAGATACCAAAATGAGTAAAAGTCTGCAAGGGATGAAAGCATTTGAAAATGTTCATGTGAGGCATAATGTATGTCATTGTTCTTAGCTCCCTAGAAAGTTAAGGATAAATATTTTACTCTTCTGCTCATATCACACTCTAACTTCCTATACTGTTTTTGTTACAATTTCATATGGCTAAAAAAAGCATAAGTGTTGCATTCCCAAATGCATCCTACACGAGTGCCCCTGCAAGCATGTGCATCCATGTTAACACAAGTCACATGTCGCGCTACCACACACATTCAGATTGCTTTTTTAAATGCAGCAATGGAAGAGTTAGTTATTCCGTGTTGCTCTCCTCAGAGTCCCAGAACCGTAAGTCACGGGGTTACCTTTCTACCTCAGCAAGAGTGAGCTTTCCTGGAACTTAAACTGTGCGTTTCCTTCCCCAGCAAACTCACTGAGACGCTGCCATTCTTAACCTTGTCCTGCAGGTAGCCATCAGAGAGCCTGAGTTCCCCAGAGGCATCTCTCTGCAGTGCCCACTCCCTCTCCCTGGACATTCTCAGAAATTATTAAGTTTGCTGTGTCTCAAAAGATAGTACACATACAAGTCTGTTCGTTCAACTGAGGGCTTACTTGATTTTGACATGACAGTGCTAAATTGGCTTATAGTAAAACTAAAAGTAAGTTTATTAATAAAGAGCAAAGGTTTAAGTAACACTAAGCAAGAGTAACAAAGACATGTATGATTACAAATTATGCAAAATAAAATAAAAGACTCTTTCTAATGTCTATGACTTAACTTTAGCATGGTACAATCTTTAGAGTCCTGTGCAGATACAAATATCTACTGGCAGATGCATATATCTATGGATAGACATCGGGATCCGCAGAGCTTTACTCTCAAGAGACACTGCAGCCAGTGGAGAGAAGCATGGTCCTATTGCATCCAGGAGCTTGTGCTCCATGCTGGCAGCATGGCTATACCACCTCCAGCACTGTCCACACCTGTGGTATCTCCTGTCTGGGGAGGTGTAACGCTGTGGGTGGTGGGACTGGGGGTGGTACAGCCAGCCACATGTCCAGGAGGAGCTGCCAGTGCAAGACATTGGTTCTCAGGCATGACGGGACCAACTCTTCTCCATTGGCTGCAGCATCTCTTGGGAGTAGAGCTCTGTGGAGCCCAATATCTATTTGCATCCACGGACAGATGTTTGTATCCATGCAGGGCTCTAACTAGCTTTGCCTAAAAAGCTTTCTTACATGAAGTTATCAGCATCTCTGACAAGATGATCTAATGTTCACAGAATTAGGGAGTGCTGTCCTCTTTGTTCCCTAAGGGTATGTCTACACTTGCAGCCTATTTCGGAATAGGGCTGCAAACGTAGGCATTCGGAATTGCAAATCAAGCCTGGGATTTAAATATCCCGCGCTTGATTTGCATCTTCCCAGCCGGGCGCCATTTTTGAAATTTACAAGCCCGGAAGAACTGCCCGCGTCTACACGCGGCAGTGAAACAGGCGTTCGAAATAGAGCCCTATTTTGAACTACCTGTTAAACCTCATTGCAGGAGGAATAACAGGTAGATCGAAATAGGGCTTTATTTTGAACTCCCATTTCACTGCCATGTGTAGATGCGGGCAGTTATTCCGGGCTTGTAAATTTCAAAAATGGCGCCCAGCCGGGAAGATGCAAATCAAGTGCGGGATATTTAAATCCCGGGCTTGTTTTGCAATTCCGAATGCCTACATTTGCAGCCCTATTCCCAAATAGGCTGCAAGTGCAAACATACCCTAAGTGATGAATAACTAAAATATCTTTTTGGTCCCCTTATATTTTCCAGAGTCCATTGCCTTTTCCTCGAGTCAGGAAGACTCCTGGGGATCCAGACTCTGGAGTCTCCCCTGGTGTGCTAACCAAGCCATTTCCTCTGGTACTTGTTAGCCTGACTGCTTTTTTGCTTCCTATTAAATGTATTTCCACTAGGTGTAATCAGTCAGGCAGGTAAATCCATATTCTTTTGTTGAGGGCAGCTCTGTTTATATACTGCCTCCAAATCATATTTTAAGAATGTGATTCCAGCACACGTACACAACTCTTTATACATGATCCGTTCATACATCACACAATAATATTTATGACCAGTATGCACCCAATTTTGATATGATATGTTTCAAGACATGGTTTGGCTAAATATTCTGACAATAGTGTGTGAAGTGTGCCTTTCCCTCATTGGAAGCAAAGGGCTCTTACACTCACAAACTCCCTAAAGATTTTTATGGGAAAAACTAATGTTCAGAGCATTTATTCTTTGGTAACCTATACAATGTAAATCAGAGGGAGAGAGAAAGATGTTTGTAAATTCTCTCCAAACAGCAGAAATTATATTTTGAATTATAGGTAGGGCTCTATCAACTCAAGCCTCCAAATGCCACATAGACTGCATCACAAACCATTATTCAAGAACTCCCTCCATCAACAATCCAGAGGTTCCTTTTTGATAGGTGTTTTGCTGTTTCTAGCTTCATGTTTCATAATAGTGGCTATCTTCTCTCCCACCCTCTAGGAGCTGCCAGAGTTCATTGGGAGCACCTTTACAAATAGGCACATTAGTTACATTGAAACAGTATTTCAAGTATTTCCTATATTAAGTACAGAGAATGCTACAAGTACTGCAATAAATATAAACACCATGATCCAGTACATATCCTGTGTAAGCCTACTTCCCTTGAAAGATGCCCCAGACTGTTATAACAAATGGTTGCCCAATACTCCCATGACCCAGTGTACTGGACACTAGACTGGGACTCAGGAAACCATTGTCTATTCCTGGCTGTGACATTGTCCTGCTTTTTTGCTTTGGAGAACCCTAACCTGGTTCTGAGGGAATGGGCCATGTTTGGAGAAGGCAGGCATTGTAGTTTTTTGTCTCTGTCCATTGTATGGTTCCTATTACCCCAAGAGTCTGTCTTGGACACAAAGTGATTCTTTGCTGAGAAATACGCTGATCGTTCTTGGCAATAGTAGGTCGCTGGGTTGAGGAGCTGAGGGGAGACTGCTCTGGTATGTCTGTTGTTCATTAAACAAAAATCTAAGAGCCAAATCCTGATGTTTATTATGTGTGCTGTGAGTGATCTGGCCCTTTGAGAAATTCTCCCTACACCGAAGGAAACGTCAACTATCATCTAGCCAGCGCAGATGACTTTAAGCTTTACTTCTCTTCTGAGCCCCGGGGAGCATGGCAAGGCAAGAGGACGTATGTTGAGTATTCCTGCACTCCATCCCTCGAGGCCTGCTGTAACTAGTGCAAGTTGGAGAGTCTCTGACTCTTCCCTAAGTTGGCCCCTGAGCTGATAAAGAGCCCAGTAGGTCAAGGATCAAAGAGCTCAAAAAGTGATTGACATTCAGGTGAAGAATAATCAGTCCCCAAGACCAGGCCCTATGCAACTACCTACTCAATAGTTTTGTTTCATATAAAATGCAATAATAGTGGGTATTCTATAGAATGTCAAGCCTCAACACTGTAGTTAATGGTTTGTTGCTTGTTTGGCTATTGCATGGCTAACAAGAAAATATAAAATAGACTTATCATGTTCTTCTTATGAAGAATAATTGAGCCATATGACAAGATGCTCAAATATCACTACAGCTTTGGGTCCAGTCATTGTGAGCAGGCGGCAGTGTTAGTCTAGCTCAAACTAAATAAAAAAGAAAAAGGAAGGAAATAAAAAGTGGCATGTAACTTTATTAAATGTACACACTGTATTTTAATTGCAATAAGTGACAGATGGGATTTCTCTCAATGGAACCATTTATTTAAGAGATGACAAATTAATATATATCCATTCCATTTGTTAGATTGAAAAATAGGGGCATTTTTATTAATGTCTATACTGCTTAGTTTTTGCTATCCTTTCAATTTCTGAAGATATTTTTTTTTCTAAATGCCAACGAATACAGCACAGTTTACCAAGCAACCACTGAAGTAATCAGAAGCTATTTAGTTTGGGACAAAGTAAATTAACTTTTACTTAAGAAATTAAAATGTCTTTACTGACACAGTAATGAGAACTCAGCTGTATTTATAAAGCAGCATAGGAAAGTAGTTATGAGAACCTCAGTACTCAGGAGAAATGCTATGTGAGGTAGGATTGCACGTAACCTTTTAACACCAAGACTCCACAATGGGATGTTTTGTTTTCTTCTTGGTACTTATGAGAAACTTCCAAACTCTCAGTAACTTTAATTTATTAATCACATTAATTATATGAGTGCCTAAGTACCAACAAAAAATGGGACTCTATTGTATTGGGCACTATATAAACCCAGAGATAGCCCCTCCCACAAAGAGTCTAAACAGACAAGACAGACATAAGGTTGGTAAGGGGTGTAACATACAAACAGAGACTTTATATAGAGGCTTGGGTGAGTAGGAGGGAAAGAGTTGGAGCAAATAGCCATCAGCACAGGGAAGAGAAAGTCCAATCAAAACTGTAGAAAGTTTTCTAAATGTCCAAAGATTATATATATTTATGTATCATTCTCAACTACCATGAAGACAGGAATGTGGCTTTTCTGATTCATAGAGCCTAGATATAGGTTGTAACAGCAGGACAGCATAAAAAGGCTCCAGGGTAGATACAGATCCTCTACCACTAAAATAAATCATACAGGAAAAAGGAGTTATTGTGAGATTATCTCCTCCTTCCATCACTGTTATAACTAGGAATGCCCACATAATGTAAATGTTAGCCTTGAATCCAGAATTTGAACCCTGTACTGCTCTGAAGACCAGTATGTTCAGATCTGTGAAGTAATACTACCTCTTATTAACGCTGGTCAACCCTTCCCATTATAAGACCTTTTTTTAGTTGCTCAACTTGCCAATAGCCAGTCATTGAGACTGAAATTTTCCATGCTGGGTGTCTGAGACAGGCTTTATGTTTTTGGAAAATTTCAGTTAAACTTAGTTCATCTATTTATAAATTTCATGCTTGGAAATAATACATTGTTCTGCCCCTGTTAAAATATTCTGATGACCTTGCAGGGACTGAAATTTGGGGGGAGGTTGCCTTTGTGTCAGGGATATAATTTTTGCTGTCTCTGTGAAAATCTGCCCAAGAGGGGCCAAGTTATAAATATTTGAAAAAAAGTTGCACTTTGCATGTGCTTAGTAGAGACTTATTGGGATTTAACAATTAAATTCCCCCAAAATTCTGTCTGCACTTGGCATGTTCCCACCTGAGGCTGGGCAGGGCTTTCCTTGCAATTGCAGTTCTGGGCTATTACTGGTCAATCTGGGTCTGGAAACCTGGACCTGAACTGAGAGCAGGGAGACTCTTGTCCTCTCACTGATGGCAGCGTGGAGGAGGAAGTGGTCTGATTCCAATGCAGATGGGGCAAGAAAAGGATGTGCAAAGATAATAGACTGTAGCAGGAGAAGAAGCATGGTAGTGATGGAGATTAGGATTGGAGACTTGAGAGGGCAGAACTGGAATGGGGAGTTAATGGGAGACTGGGACTGGCAGTGCAAAGAGACTGGATTTGGGGAGAAACAGGTATGGACTGGGCACCAGGGAAGAAAACAGAAGGGAAGGCTGGGAGCTAGTGTGCAAAAGGGAGACTGGATGAGAAGTCATCAGAGCTGAATTAAGGCCTTAATTCTCTTATTTCCTAATTTTTGAATGCTTGACTTCACAAAATTAATGTTTTTGAATCTATATTTTGTTTATAATATAAATATAAAAGCTGTCTCTGACTTTTGGATTTGGATAGTGCTTGGTTTCTGAACCCAATCAAAGCTTGAATTCAAGGGATTTATTTGGGCCTATCTATAGTTCAAACATCTGCTACCTGAGGTAATGTGATTCCTTTGAATAAAGGCAGTTTCAACACCAAACCATTCCAGTATCAGTATTAGATCATTCCACTATATTCTTTCAAAAGTTTTTTCTGCATCAAAGGAAACAACAAGAGTTCATCTTGAATGCCTCTGAGCACAAGACTTTTGTCAATTGTCTTAAGTTACAGTAAACCCTGGTTTAAAAGAAATCTATCTTGGCCTGAATGTCGTAAAAATATTGTCAAGGCGAGAGGCTAGTATCTTAGCGTGGATCTTACAATCCTGTACATTAATTAAAGATAAGGAGATATAACTACTATAGAGATAGATGTTCTTATCAAGGTTGTTTTCATGTCTGCAGATAAATAGCAAAGATATTTTGAAAACATCCTTTAGGAAGAGCAGATGTTGGAATTGTAAAAACTCCACAGGGAAGCCTATGTTACAGGCTGATCCAAAGCCCACGGAAGTCAATGAGAGGACATCACACAAGAGCCAGGATTACCTTTCTGGGCACTAAAGTATTAATTTGCAGAGCTAAGGTAAGCACAGTATTATGGCCAGGGGAGCTGGCAGGATTGCCTGGGTAATGTGGGGGGGCCCTAGTTCTGTGCTGCAGGAAGGGGCAGGGCCTCAGCTGGAAGGGGCAAGGCTGGGACAGGCAGCCCCCAGTGCTGCCTGGATGGCATGCCCCCCCATCTGCTGGCCCTCAAAACTGACTACAGCACATGGGGCAGGGCTCTGGAGTGTAATGCTTTGGTGGTGATTTTAAAGGACTCGGGGCTCCCTACCACCATTACTGTGACAGGAGCACTGGCTGGAAGCCCATGGCCCTTTAGAATCACTGGGCTCCAGGGCAATTGCCCCCTCCAGCCTCTTGTCAGCAGGCTTGATTATGGCTGCTAAATTAATTTAAAGGACATCATTTTGAGCACCTATCTACAGCATGCTTTATGAAAAGTAGATCTTTGGGGGGAAAAAAGTCCCTGAAAAGTTTCAAGCTGCTTGTAAAGAATTTAAACATCTAAGAGTACATCTGCACAGCAACATTATTTCAAAATAATTAGCGCTATTCTGAAATAACTTAGTCTGAGCCTACGCAGCAGGCAGTTATTTCAAAATAGTGTCAAAATACTGTCAAGCTGGAGGACTTCTTACTATGACTCCTGTAACTCTCATTGTATGAGGAGTAAGGGAAGTCGGAGGAAGAGTGCTCTGTTTTGAAATAAGTGTTGTGTAGATGCTCCCTATTTTGAAATAAGCTATGCAATAGACATAGCTCAATTTGCTTAGTTTATTTCGAGTTAAGCCCTGCAGTGTAGATGCACCCTAAGGTGCTGAAAGCCATGTGGGAACTGCTGAATTCCTTCACTTCTCATTGGACCAGCATCTTGCAACACTCGGGCCAAAAGGGAAGGAGTTATAAAATAGCTACACCTCAACGTTGTGCTTTCTCAATACTTGGGCATTAGCTCAAATGTTTTATTTTCACCTGTGATGTTCATATATCCAGTTTTGATTATCTTGATGTCCTGGGAAAAATTGAATATATTTGAATAATTGAGGGAATATGCAATGTAAATTAAAGGAGTTTCTATAGGAGTGTGGCTAGCTGTGTGCTACTCAAATGATTATTTTAACACATTAGGGATTTTATTGTATTATCAGAACTGTGTTAGTAGACCTAGAGTCTGGGTAGTTAGTTTTAAAAAACTAAATGAAGAAAATAAATACAAGTTGAGGAACATGACCCTGCTTCAGTTACATGAGTTTGGGAGAATCACAACTGTTCTGCATTTTATTTGAAATGTGTCCATTAAACTGAATTAAGTGGTATTTTCAAGAGGTTTCAAAACAAGTTTGATCTACTTTAGAGCTATTATTATACATAATGGTTGTGGGAGTGGTGGAGAATGTCTGTGGTGGAGAATAGCTGCCCGCTTCAAATGAAGTGATTCCACTGCCAAATAGTTACCAAAATGAACAGAAATTGACAGTATTTTGTAGTATCCACAAGAAGTTAGGGACCAAATTTTCTGCAGTGCATAAATGAATGTTTTTTGTTTTTTGTTCCTTTTGTTGCTTCACTGTGCAGATAACGATCAAGCACTATATAAGACACTGCTACTGCTATTACTTTTATTATTACCAGGAAAGGAGCGATTACAGTCTATTGACACATTAATTGTGAGGACAACAGTGGCTTTCCCAGTCAAAGCAATGAAAACCATGTAGGCAAATGCAGATAATCTGTACGGGTGTAATAAATGTGGTGAGCTTAGAAAGTGGAGTGGATATAATGGGCTGGTGATCAGCCTTCTCCTTTGACATGCTATGTTCTAGCGCAATAGTCTTGATCAATGAAGACGTGGGAAGTACCTCTTCTTTAGCTAAACTCCTTCTTTCATCTGAAGAAGTGGGTCATGCCCATGAAAGCTTAGGAGACCATCTACATGTTTTGTTAGTCTCTAAGGTGCTGCAAGACTATTTGTTGTTTTTTAGGTTTTTCCAGTTAGAGACTAACTCGGCTACCCCCCTGAACTTTCAGATAAGACAGGCTCCTGCTGCATAAAATCTGAAGGCCTTGGAAGCGGAATCTCAGTAGGAACAAACAGTAGGTTTCATTGACCCCACTTGCTAGCCAGGTGGGGAAGCCACTTTTTCACAGATAAATTTGTTATATGATTACACTGCATTTGGGAATGAACTTGTAGCTTGGCTATTCTGGGTCCATGGCCAGGTGGCTAACCTGAGTCTCCACGGGTGCAGTAATATCCACACTGCTCTTTTTAGTATTCTAGTTCGATCCCCACCAGCATGAGTCTGCCTGCCCAGGCTGAGAGGTAGACACATAACCGTGGGGGCTCCTGGAAGTTCTCTCTCCCAGCATCCCAGCCAGGATATGAATGAAAATCCCCCCACCCACAGAAACCAGATGAAAAGAATAAATCTTTTCTCACTGTCTCACAGATCAGCCTCATTCCTGAAGACATATGTTAAAAGGGAAGATGATCCTATGGGAAACTTTCCAGATTCCTTTTAAAGTCAGCAAGATACTTAATATATAGCACCCAGAAGAGTTCTTCAATCTGTCACTGTTACCATTAGCAGACTTGCCTATGGGGGTAGGGATAAAGGGAGCAGTTGCCCTGGGGCCCAGTGATTCAAAGATGCCTGGGGCTCCCAGCTGGCACCGTTGCTATTCTAGCCGCGGCTGGAACTCTGGATCCTTTAAATTGCAGCTCTGAGGGCTGGGGGGCACGCCATGCTCTGGATGGCACAGACAGCTGGCTGCCCGAGGCCCCATCCCTTTTGGGAGAATGGAGCCCCCACCCCCACCTTTCCCATGGCCCTGGAGCGACTGTCACCTCGCCTGACCGTTAGCACTCAAATGCAATCTGGGCCAGATCCTCAGCAGGTGTAGATGGGCTTAGCTCTAAGTCAGTAGAATTACGCTGACTGTGAGGGGGCTGACTCACCTCCACGGTGCCCCCAGCCAGCTACCCTGGGAATCAGCTCTTTCTTTCCCTGCATTGCTGGGTGCCTTTCTCTATGGTGGTGTCTCCCCTCTTTCTCCCGGTCACAGCGTCCTCTTCGGGACACTGCCCTCCAGCAGTGCCCACATCGGTCTCTGAGCGCCCCCTTCTGGAGGTGGTTGTTTACTCAGTGTGCCCTGTCTCAGGCCCTGCAGCCTGGGAACTTACTTGGCCAGGGATCCCCTAGCCCTGCCTTGCTTCCCCAGCGCTGCGTTAGCTCCAGGGAGCCTCCTGCTTCCCTGGCACCCAGGTCCCTACTGCCCTATCCCCAGAGCAGCAGCTCCACCTCCCCTCTCTCCGGGAGTCCTTCCTTATATAGCCCCCAGCTGGGCCCTAATCAGTGAGGCCTGCCTCAGCTGGGGCTTTACTCCCTACCCTTGCTCAGGGCTGCGGTTTGCCCTTAAAGGGCCAGTGCAGGGCAAGCACCCTGTCACACTGACCTACACTAGCTTGAGGAGCTGTTTAAATAGGTGTATTTCCAATGAATAGCCAAATATAGTCCTGTAGTAAACATTATTCCCATTGCTGCAGTGGAAGATAAGCATCATGACAATTATTAGGCACATGGAAGAACTCTCACATGGAGAAGTTGAAAAGATTAGGATGGTTTAAGTTAGTGAGGAGATGAATACGAGGAGACAAGTTACAAGTTTATAAAATAGTGTATGGTAGAGAAAATGAAGATGGAAACTTTTGTCTTCCCTTTCTCATAAGAATAAAAGAGCTACGGGCACCAAAGCTATGTCTATGCTACTACTTACATCTGGAAAACTTTTCTCACTTGGGAATATTCCACCCCCCAGAGCAACATAAATTAAGCTGGCATAAGTATTTGTGTTCCCAGCACTATGTTGGTGGGAGAGCTTTTCCCACTGAGAGAGCTTGTGAAGCTCACGGTGCTGGTTATTTTATGCCAATGAGATAGCTCTCTCCTGTCCATCTTCATGTTCTCTACCGTACACTATTTTATAAACTTGTAACTATTTTAAACTTGTACACCATTTTATAAACGTGTCACCACACACACTGCAGTACTGTATGTGTGGACATGCCCTCAGTAAAATGGAAAGATGGCAAACTCAGAACTAAGTAAAGGAAATACTTTTGTGCAGAGTGTAGGATTAGACTACAGAATTCCTTCCATATGATGTCCCTGAGGTCCAGGATTTAGTGAGATTCAGAGAGGAGTTGGGTGTTTATATGATAAGAAGACCCATAGTTATAATAGCTAATGCTAACAAAAGAAGTCTTGGATTGAAGCTAAAACTTCATGCTTCTGTGTTTAAAAAGGAACTCACCGCAGAACTAAAAATTAATAGTCATTTAAGCAGAAATGATCATGACTCGATCACACTTATAATGTACAAACAGAATATAGTCCAGAGCTGATGCTTTAAAAGGGCCAATTTCACAAAGCTGAATAATTAAGAGCCAAATCAGCTGGGATGAAGAATTTAATCAGAAAAATGTGAATGATAACTGGGAATTGTCTAAGAACTTTTTACGAGATGCACAACCCCTCCCCTCCTGTAATTATTGGAAGAAGGCCATATTGGTTAAAAAGCTGACCTAGATTAGAAGGGAAATAAAGACAGCTACAAAATAATATATATAACACATGGAAGATAGGGGGAACCAAGATTTGTAGGAACCATAGAAATGTGATAAGGAAGCAAAGGGACACAACGATAAATCTGTGACCATCAGAGTTAAGGACAATCAGAAGGAATATAAGTAAATTAGGAACAAAAAGAGTTTGCCTCATTCTAGCCATACCACTCTCAATAAACATTCACAACCCTGGCTATGCCCAGTAGACAGCACTCATGCTCTGGCTTGAGTAGCTTGGCCATGGGCGGCTCCATTGGGGATGGGCAGGAGGCAGGAACAGCAATGGAGCAGGGTGGCAGAAGGGCCAATTCTATGTAGGAGGCACGTAATGGCAGTCCATGAGCATAGCACCCTGGTGATGCCCCCTGCTCACCCATAAGACTGGCCTTGTTTAACTGGGAGGCAGCGGGGGACAGACTCCCTTTTCTCCTCTGAAAGGTGTTTAACCAGCTCTCCCAAATCACAGACTATGGGATAGGGTCATGATCAATTAGTGCCATTAGTCAGTGCCTCCTTCCCCTCCAAGTCACTGCTAAATCCTGTCTCCAGAGGTGTGTGATTAACGCTTGTTTTAAAAAAAGTTAATTTGTTTTGAATTAATTGCATGCATTTACTGGCATTAATTGATAGGCCTCATAAACTATTTAGCCAAATGTAAATTCATTGTCACCAGAGTGCTAAAAAGCATATTTCTGACTTAGGAAAAATTTCAATTTTCTGCCCCTTGCCACTGAAATGTGAGAGTTGTTCAAATGAAAGGATGCATCTTTATTTTTAATGGCAGAAGTCTATTATTTGCACTGTCTTCATACTCAGAAACAGGTGAACCTTCTTCAGTCAAGACTTTCTTAATATCAACTCCTTCATTATAGATGTAGTTATACATGCTGCACTCTTGTATGCATGTGTGTGTAAGAGAGTGTGTGTAAGAACATATTCTTGACTATTTAAATATTTAACCTTAGAATTTAGTACAGAAATAGAAGGTTAAAAACTTAATCCTATTTTATTATCCAGTATCTTGGATCAATAAAAACTTGTAAAAGAAAATGTAATAAATACGTTCAAGTAAATGTCTGTTTGTAATCCTCTACTGTTGTTTCCATAGCGTAAGTAATATCTGGTAAACCAGAATTATGGTTTCATTCACAGCTGTGACATATTGCTGTACTTTACTATAAGTGCAATTGTTTTTCTTTTGAAAATGGTCAAGAACACTTTGGAATGTCCACTCCCTGCAGACAGTGTAGACTAAGATAATAAAATCATGGCCCATTATGTACCACGGCGTCTACAAAAATAAATTTTCCACATTCAAAATGACATAATATTTATTGTTTAAACCTACTTCAATCAAATTTGCATTGGAATATATTAAAGAAAGGAGTTTTATTTTCTGCATAAACATAAGTGTCCAATGGCTCAACTGCATTGATTTTTACATAGATCATAAACTGTGAGCAAAGATCCCTTAGATTTTTAAAGCACAAACAGGCTAAAATGGAGCTAAAATAGTTGTTGTTCTAAAAAATGATAAACACATTTCTAGCATTTTACTTTTACTTGATAATTGCATTTTGTAGATATCAGGTGATAGGGGGAAGTTTTAAAGGTAGAATTCATATGCCTCCTTTCTAAATAACAACATTTTCTGTTAGGCTATGTCAACACTACAAGGTTTTTGTGCAAAAATGGCTGGTTTTGCGCCAAAACCAGTGGAGCATCCACACCTCAAGCATGTTTTTGAGCAAAAAAACCCCCCAAAACCAAAAAAAACCCAACCCAAACCAGTAAATCAACAGGACAGAGGGCTTTTGCCAGTAGATATTCCTCTCCTCATGAGGAATAACTCCTGTTTGCACTACAGCTCTTGCGCAGAAAGGCATGTGTGGACACTCTGCTGGGGTTTCTTGCGCAAAAAGAGCCTATCAGAAAAAGCACAGGTGCTCTGATGGCCATTCTGTTAATGGCCATCAGAGCTTTCTTGCACAAGCACGTCCATTCAGTGTGGAGGCTCTCTTGCGCAAAAGCACATTGCTTTTGCGATGCACTTTTGAGGTGTGGACGTGCTTTTGCACAAGAAGTTTTTGCAGAAGATCTTGTCCACAAAAAGCTTCTTGCACAAAAACCCTGCAGTATAGAGAAAGTCTTAGACCATCAAAAGGATTAAAACAGCCCTCGGAGAGCGCTGTAGCTATGGGCCAATCATGAGAGGCCTTGTGGCAGCCAATCAGAGCCCAGGAGGGCTGTATAAAAGAGATGGTTAGCCAGACTGAGCACACCCTCACTCCAGCCCTGGAAGGAGAAGGACCTAACTGCCTGGTAGCTGAGATATCATGGACAGAGTAGTGCTGGGGAAAGGCAGGGTGAGCCATTGGTGCTCTAGTCTGAGTAGTTTCAGGGTGAAGTCCAGCAACAGAGGCCTGAGGGGTACTAGGGCTGATGGGAGGCAACCAGGGCAGGCAAAGGCAGCAGGTTCCTCATCCCCTTGCCTATGGTAAGTGGCCATGTCAGATTACAGTTTGCCCCTGGGGCAGGAGCTGGCTGAGGACTGGCATTGGGTCACTGAGGCAAGGTAGATTTATGGGATTAGAGGTTTCCTAGGGGGAGGACCCCGGAGTGCGGGGGCAGTGCTATGGGGCAGCACCTGGAGGGAAGGGTGACATAGTCTGGGAAGGACACGGGTCTTAACGTAAGGTGGAGGAGCCATTAAAAGAAAACAGGGAACAGCAGGAGAGACACCAGCTGAAGGAAGGTGCTCTGGTGCTGAGTGGAGCTAATTCTGGAGTGACCAGCAGAAGGTGCCACAGAGGTGAGTTGCACGGTGTTACAGATTTATTTAATTTAATAGTTTCCACTTAGAAGGATTACACTGAAACTGTAGTTTATTATTTTATTTCTATGAAACAACTAAACTTAATACAAACACAAGCAACTTTTGTGATGCGGTGTATAAGAAAGGTAACTATTGATATCACTTATGCTACTATTGTTACATAATTTTCATACGTCTTATAAAAGCATGCCATGTAAGGTATCAGTGGGAAAAGTTTTATGACTTGTTAAGTATGATTATCCTATTTATGCTTGTATCTGAACTTTAAATATTGGCTATGTATAACATGTGTTGTATTCCTGGGCAACCTCCCTCCCCCTCCCCCGATAGATTTACATCAGAGCTACACACAGCTATGTGTTGATGGCCTGTTAAGGACACTCAGCTCACAAGGGGCCACTGAAGAAATTCATCCTGCTCAGCAAGCTTTTCCTATGGATAACTCAGAAAGAAAATGGGTGGTGGCTATCCTGGAAGTCAAGAAAGCATGTAAGGACGTATGATAAGGATATGTGATCCTGGACTCCATCTTGGGCCAGTAGCTTTCCACTTACCTAGGTTATGGTCTTTGTTTGGGACAGTAAATTTCCATGCATTTGGCAAAGTTTTTAAAAGACCACCAGAGAATTCCAAGTTCTCTGGACTGTAGATTTACAATTAAAAGGAGTATGAATTAAAAACTGAGGACCTTCCAATTTTTTTGGAAGTTGCCAGAGACTTTTGCAAGCGAGCATTCCATCACTGCTATAAACATGATACAAGGACTTTGCAATCATTTGTACGTAAATGATCTATTAACACTTTATAACTCTTCTTTTATTAATTAATATTTAGATAGTTTATTAAGGATTGGCTGACAACAGCATGATATTTGGGTAAGATTTGACATACATATTGACAGGAGAGTAAGCATCTGATCCTTTGGAAATAGTAAAACTTCACATGTGGGGAATTAGATTTTCAATAACCTCTCACTGTATTAGATGTAGGTGTCTAGATGTGAACCAAGCAGGGCTAGATTAACTCTTTTGGGGGGGGCTGGAGCTATTAGATTGTGGGGCTCACCTAGGCCCTGGGATGGGGCCAAAATTAGGGGATCAGTGTACTGGAGAGGGCTGCATGTTGAGGTAGGAGGGTGGGTGTGGTGTGGGAAGGGGTGAGGGGTCCAACTGGGGGTGTGGACTCTGGGGTGAGGTTTGTGGTGCAGGGCACTCTAGGCTGTGGTCAAGGGATTTGGAGTGCAGCGGGGAGCTCAGGGCAGGAGGTTGGGGTGTGGGTTCAGGGTTGTTTTGGGTGATGTGGGGTCTGGGAGGGGCTTAGGGTAAAGGAGGAGGCTGGGGTAGGAACACTGGTGCTTAGCTAGGGCAGCTTCCATTTGGTGGTGGTGGGAAAACACGTGGCTCCTTGCGGCCCATGCTGGATTGCAGTCACTGCCCCTTGCAGCTCTCAGTAGCTGGGAATCATGGCCAATGGAAGCAGTGGGGGTCAGAACCTGCAGGTGAGGGCAATGCCAGGACAGTGCTTCGCAATGCTGTACTCCTCGGGGGAGGATGGGAGGGAAGAACAGCAGTGCATGGAACCATTCCCCCCTCCCACTCTGCCAAGCAAAGCTGGCCAGGAATGCAGCATTCAGGGGTTTTAGATGCTATAGCCCGGGGACCTGGGCTGCAGCCCCTAAAGCCCCTTTCTTAATCCTTTTCCTGATTAGCAATTACCCTCCTTTTAGGATTGAGTAGATTCACTGATAGAAACACACATACCCCCATAGTAATTGCCCTTCTCTGGCGATTTCTGTTGGAAGCTGTTTTTAAGCAATCAGACATTTTTGGAACATGAACTGAGTTTAAACAGAACCAAACAGCATGCAACTGTTTTGTGTGTTGCATTAGTGCAAGCTGAAAGTAAGCGAAATATTGACATATGTGGACCTTTAATACCAGAGAAATAAGGCATTACTGTAGAATGGAGATGCATACCCAGAGGACTGAAGGATGACAGTTTAATTGTTTACCTCCCAGAATCTATGCTGTAAAAAAACAACTGTTCTATAATTATGTACACACTGTAGTTTGCAAATAGGCTGTGATTTATTAGCTAATTTGGGAGATCAGTGACCTTAGCTAATTTAAGTAATAGGTATCAAAGGAGTGTGTATAATCCATGAACACATCAACATCTCTCTGTTATCTACTATATAGCACTATTAGCAGTTAACTCTTGTTATCATAACCACTGAGTATTCTAAGGAAATGATGCTTCTGTCTAGTATGTGATCTGAATTGAAGGAATGTGCTTGGTTTATGCATCCTGAAAGTGAAGATGGAACAATCTTAAAATATTCTAAAGTATAAACTACCCCAGAATTTTAACTTTTTCTCTCAGTGTCTGCTTTATGACACAATCCTCTGGCCATGGCACCCACCAGTCCTCCTTCTCTTTCAGGGTACGCCTCCAGCAGGAGTCCAGCCAGGCCTTGCAGTAGCTTGGGAGTCCATTGCCAGGCCACCCCTTCAGTGGCTAGTGGAGAGGGGCCCAGGCCCACCCATTTCTCCACTAGCCACCCCTTCAGTGGCTAGTGGAGAGGGGCCCAGGCCCACCCATTTCTCCAGGCCCTGGCCCAGGCACCCTACACACAGCAACTTCCTGCTGTCTCTTCCTTCCAGCTCACTGTCTTTATTCCCTGGGCCAATATTCTACAGCTCCAGTTCCTTCTGCTCCTGCCTCTGGCATCAGCGCCTTTGCCCTTTTCCTAGGGCCTATAACCTGTAAGTCCTGGCATCCCAGCAAGAGCTCCTCTTAGTCCCCTAGTCCATGCTAGCACTGCCCTTCCCCAGGGACTGATCTCTCAGTAGTCTTCTAGGAAGCCAGTTTTCCCTAGGATTCCCTGCAGCAGACCTCCTTGCTGTGGTCTGCAGCTTAATTTATTATGGGCCAGCTGGGCCCTTATTGGCTGGGCCCTGGTTAGCTGCTCCAGTCACTGCCCTAATTATCAGCAACTGCTTCCCTAATTGGCTGTTTCCCCTGCAGCCATTCCTTTGGATGCCTGTCACTCAGCCTGGCTTTAACTCTCCCAGGGCTAGTGTGTGGCATGAACCCCATCACTGTGTGTAATTTTTCAAACCAAATATATTACCTCACGTCTTATTACAATAAAAATGAATACACGTAACAGTCAAACATTACTTGTAAAATGGCCTTGACTCTCAGCTGATATAAATTCCTCCATGAAAAGCAGCGTTACTCTGCTGATTTGTATCATTTGAGGTTCTGGCCCACAGTTCTCTCATTCAGAGGTGAGTGAATACAGCAGAAAATAAATTATGAACATTCTTGTCAATAGTCTCTGCTGATTTACTTTGCTGTCATTCACAAAAGTCTGGATGGGTGAGATTTGGATAGGTGATATGGATGAGAATGTCTGAGGAGAGCTAATGCATCACAGATACCATGGTAAGCAAATATTCATGTGTACTCACACCAAAATTACACATCTGGCCCATTTGGAAAGTTATTTTCATCAGTTGTACAACAATGTAGAACAATTACATATGGTCATGGATAATTTGCTAGGAGAAAAATAATTTCCTCCTATTTATAAAGTTCACCCAGTCAGGAACAATACTCTCTGAATTACATGACCCATAGTACCGCTTGACTAATAGGTAATGAATGGCAAGTTCTCATAGCAATCAATTATAAACTAAAATTTGTCCAAACTACTTGCTGAAAGTTAAACAAACATTCATAAAACTTTTACAACCTCTTTGCATGTGATTTAGTAACAAAAAGGATACATCTGAGATGAAATTCTTGTAACAACAATACTCCAAACTACAGATTCCTGAGCAATACTTTTGGGGTCAGCTTTCCCTGGTTGCCTGCTGACCTATATTCCTGCCTTTAATTTATGTAATATGCCCGCCACAGCTCTATGCCCATTTCACCAGATAATTCTAAATTGACAAATCAATAATACCATTTTTGACAAATGATAATGAAGATTTTCCCTCATACAATCCTTGCCTATCTGCCTAAAAATGTGGATAAAGTCCAACTCTGTAGAATGGAGACAGGGGAAGTGAATATCAAAGACAAAGGCCCAACCACTGAGAATGCCTTGTCTCCAGATATAGAAATCCAGAGCCCAGCAGCTTAAATACTTTGGGTGATTTCATTTGGTCTGATACACAGGAACTCATACCCCACAACCACTCAGATACACAGGAACTCATACCCCACAAACTCATAGTTTACATGAGTTTGTGGGGATAGAAATTTTGTATCTGCACAGGGCTCGGATACAAAACAAGGGAGGGAAGAGGAACATCCTGCAATGTGCTGCCCCAGTTCTCCTAATGCTCATTATGTAAATGAGAATCAAGTGAGATGAAATGACTTACACTATTTCCATTTGCTATGATGTGATAAAACAATGCTTTAAAAATAAGTTTGCACAAGTTCTAACTTGAAAATGTGTGATAATTTGAGTAATGGCAACTACATATTTCTTTAGTGGACTCCATCTAGCTTTTACAGATATTTAAAATATACAGGTATTTAAAATATACAAATATGATGGAAATTACCTCACAAAGAATATGCAATGAATTTTCCATTCATATCAAACCAGAATGAAATATTTGCTAATCAAATAATAACCACTTAAAACCTGCACCATCCAACAAATACTCCAACAACTAGATAACCATAAACTTTGTCATGTGCCTTTAACAACTCAGCTCTGACTGGGATGGGAAAGGGAATGAGTCCTAAAATGAAATTCTCAGAAGTCCCATCTCCTGGTGGTAAAGGCACAGCAACTAAGAAGGGCTGTATCAGAAAGAAAAGGTCTTGCACTTCTCCCCAAGATCAGAAGGATATGGACAATTCTTGGGCAACAAAGCTACCTACAGCATTAGGAACAGCAAAGAGCATCTGACCTAATACCTAAAAAGGAGGAGATGAGTAATGACGGGCCGGTGTACCCCTTTTGCAAGGGGCAGATATCATCTCTGTCATTCTTTTCCCCCAATCTCCCACTACTACCTGAGCACTGCCAGTGCTGAATCCTAACTGAAAAAAGGTCATTTAGATACAGTCTTGTTCTGACACTTGGTCAGACATTCTACTTCACTAACTGGGTCAAATAAGATAGTGACTCAGTCTCTGGTTTAATGGGTGGACTTCCAGGAAAAGACAGACTGGCTCAGCTTGCCTCAGAGACCCAGACAGAATTATTTTGCCAAACTTGTTATGTTGTGGCTCAGTCCCTGGTAGAACTGTAGATTTGCCACCCATGGCTTTTTCTGGCATCACAAGGAGAAGGTGTCCCTGAATATCTCTGACTTTCATTTTGATCCTCTGCTGGAGAGACTAAAGCAGGTTTACCCAGGGCAGAGTCCCCCTGGCAAATAATAGTAAAGGGAGGCTTGTGGTGGGACCACCCAGTGTGTATAATGGATCATGGTTCCACTCCCCTGAGGAAGGCACCATCAGAGACTGTCACACTTTCCAATGGTCTCATACATGCTTTAAACAAAAAGGGTGAACCTTATTAATACATGTGAAAAGGCAACTCTTTGTACCCCAAAAAGGAACTGCAGTCTTGTCATTAACTCCTGTGTCACCAAAGGTGGAGGAAGGGAACTCTGGTGGGACCTGGGAACTTCATATGTCCATGACCCTACCCAATGTGCTGTGAAGGCTGTGTGTGATCCAGAAAGTACTCTGCTGGTTCTGCCTGACTGTTTCTTTCTGGCGATAGAGAATGATCAGCTATACAGATTAATTCTTTGAGAGCTGTCACTTTCTCCTACCACTGCTCCCTGGGTTCCAGCTGGGGCCACATGGATCGGCCATAATGCATTTTCAGCCTAATCAGAAGCTCAGAAGTTACCAACAAAATCCCTCGAATACGATTTTTATTCTTGGGAGATTTAAGGCCCACTTCTGCATTGTTCAGAAATTCAGATGATCAGCAGTATGTAACTGAACCAAACCTTGCACATATTGAGGCTTATCCATTGCTTAACTGACATTCAGTGATATTGCACTCTGTTCAATGTGCCAAATCCAGATTCTGTTGAAATTCAGAAAGTGTTTTGACATTGACTTTGATAGTATCAGGTTGGCATTTTTAAGGGTGGGTTTGAACTGAAAATGTTCCCTACTGCAATGAATGTTGTAATAAAACATTACAGTTAAATTAGTTTCTTTGTACTAATCCTCTCATTAAAAAACATTTATAAAGCTCAAATATTTAGTTCCTGTCACAAATTATCAGTTGATACTAGTGTATTGTTCGGTAGCCAGCAGTATGCTACTGAACACATGTAAGAAGACAAGGACTTTGTCGGAATTGCTCAGAGTCAGAATGCATCTCAGCCTGTCATTCTATGAGTGACCGAACATATTTTATTCTTCAAGATGGAATTTCCATTGAAAACAATGACAAGAAAAAAAAATATCCTCTGAAGGGACAGTAGTGCATGACACATGCTGCTTGTTTTGAAAAGACAAAATACTGGAGTTATGTTATATTTTCAGTTTTTGACAGACTAGTGGAACAGTCTTTGCTGGATATTCATTAACAGTCCCCAGTGAA
Source organism: Pelochelys cantorii (assembly GCA_032595735.1). Lineage (NCBI taxonomy): Eukaryota > Metazoa > Chordata > Testudines > Trionychidae > Pelochelys > Pelochelys cantorii. The sequence continues at coordinate 27,629,545 of CM064339.1, forward strand.
AGCATTTCATACCTGCACAATCCTAAAATGACTACAATTTAAATGTTTTAATCTAAGACCTTTACCCCCTGTGTCTCAATCTTATTTTCTTATCTTCCTTCACTTTTTTGCTTATCGTCAGTGCCTATAATTCCCAGGGGTCTTCACTCTGTGCCCTTACATGACCTGTCACTGCTGCTACTACTGCAGAAGCAGTGGAAACTTGCTTATTCATCTCAGGAGTTTTCTCAGGCCCTTTATTTATTTGTTTATCCAACATATCTCTCAGTGTCTCTCAATACCTCTGGCAATTTCAGTGTCTATCTAAAATTATGTTTAATATTCAATGCCATTATGAAGTCAACCTGTTTTGTTTCAGTTCCAGGGAAAAATACCCAGCACTCTGGCCAAGAACATCTTGAGACTGAGCGCTATTTGAATGTGTATTTGGAAAACACTGATGATCAGCAAAACAAGGTTGCACTCTTCATTTTTCCTCTACACTCTCCTACTATTACAGCTAGAGAAAACTATTAAATGTATAATGAGAAATGTTGTTGGATAAAAGATCCTATCAATAATCAAAGCCAAGAGAAGGATTTTTCAGTGAAAACCCATGGCTGATTGTCAATGGAATAATAGAAAATGTATCAGTTGGATTTTTGCCAGCAGCAGAAGAGTCTTTTTGAAAAGACTCTAAAGAGATTGCCTTCTTTCCCTCCCCCCCCATCTACTATATTTGAGTTAACAAAAGAATTATGCAAACAGTTAAAGATAATCTTATTATATGTGCTTACTTTGGAGAACAAGGGAAAAGACTAAGAAAATAGTTCAAGTTTTTGTTCACTGTCCTCAGTGGCCAACCAAAGAAAAGCAAAGATACAAAAGGCTAATAGCTCATAGAAATAAAACAAATAAAGAAACCAGAGCTAGAATGAGGTGCCCGGAAGTTGGGAATATGTTATTCAGCTATGCAGGACTCACTGTGAGGGAAGCTGTGTGTTTTCTCTGCTTCCTGCCAAATGTGTAAATCAGCAGATTCTCTTGACTCCGTTGAGAATATCAAACATGCTAATATACATGTAGTTTTTCCATACCATCAGCATTGTAATAAGGTGGCTTGCTGCATGGGCTGGTGAGTCTGGGGCTAAGTCATCCCTGATTATAGAATGAGCCATGTCTGAGTTGAATCAGATCATCCCACAATAAAAAGGACAGGAAGTAGCAGTAAAGAGAGGCTGGGGGAGCCCAGCAGTTTGCAGAAATCTGTAGACACTGCAGGAGCAAGAAGGCACCTGCAGGGCTCTGAGTTATTAGGCAAATGATGAAGTTGGAAAGAGTGGGAGAAAGCCCTGTGCAAGCAGAGGAGGATTAGTGAAGTCCAGCTGGGATCAGAGGTGAAAGTGGCTGACTACCCAGGAAAAAAATCTATAAATTTGCATGAAAGGGGATTCCTATGAAGATGGGTTGTCTTGCATGATTATTTGGGTTCATCCTGCCAATTGCCTTGGAGCATCAGAATCACAACCATCAGAACCCAACTCCCCCACTAGGGCCCAATCTACTGGCCCTACTGATAAATATAACAGTGTCAGCAGGATTGGGGGTGTGTGTGTGTGTGTGTGATGGATAAGAGGAGTGTTGGCCAGCACTTGGTGACTAACGGGTTAAACTCAGGTAGCCAAGGAGTGTTGGCAGGAGGCCAGGAAAGCCAATGGGAAAGATTGTTGACATTTAAATTGAATAGTATACTGGGGGAAACAAGAGTAATTAATTCAGGAAGAACTACCATGCCTACAAGGAATACTGGGCATGGAAATGGTCTGGACCTTGAAGTATGGATTGTGAGTAGATAGGAAAATGTATATTTAGTCAGGATCAGGTTTATTTTCTTTGTTTTGTTGTTTGGTTAAACTTCTCTGTGCTAAATCCATGTATCCTCCTCATTTACTATCTCTAAGCTGCACCCAGAAATATTATGTTTCTCTGTGTTTTACTTTGTTTTTACTCAGTTGCTCTCTAACACCTAGCAACCAAGCATGCTTTATTAAGTATATCTTTTTGTTTTGTTAATAAAAAATTCACGTTTTTTAAGGCAATGATTTGATTCTTGTGTCCTGGAAGGTAGCAGGGGTCTGTGTATGCATGCCTAAGATTAAAAGGTCAGCTATCAGAAATTGTAGTTTTCTGTTTTTCTCAAGCTTTCTTGTGGTAAAAAGAGCTTGGAGGAGGGCACTTCTCTAGAAGCAGTTCAAGTGCTTCTTCCTGGGTTTCAGAAGAAGGGGTTTTGTTTTTACACTTGATGGTGGTAGCTACCCCTCAAAGGCAGGAAATCTGTGGGGTTGGGGAGTTTTCGTAAGCAGAAGCCTATAGAGGCAAGGTGTTTAAGGTCTCTTGCGGGTCCCCACCTTCTGCACTCAGTGACAGAGTGGGGAACAGCCTTGACAGTGTGCATTTGCTTTTTACTCAGTATTCTCATTAAATGTGACCTATTGCCATTTCCCCTGAAAATGATCCCATGTGCTTCTTACAAGCATAACATTTTTGGTGCAGAAATGCAAAAGTTCTGGCAGTCTTGTTCATCTTTAAGTTAACTAGATCCTCTCCAGAAGAAGCAGAACCACAGAACAGGGATAGGAAGAAGCGGGTGGATGGACGGTAAGACCCAGTGGTGCCCCAAATTTTCAGGTGTCTATGTAGTTCCTTCTTCTGCATATGGCTAAGGATGGCCTTGCTGGCAGAAACTCAAGATTGTGGCAGGTTCTTACGTTTATCTGCCACCTATGACACTGTATGGAAGAATAGCCTTCAACTGAAACCTAGCAAGATTAGCCCATTCAGTGCTAAGTCTTTTAAGATAAATTAAAATTCTTCTGAGAACTTTTTACCAATCATAGTTGTTGTGTTTTCCTTGGTGACCAGGTGAGCAAGCCAGGTGCTTTAAATGATGGTCTACAAAAGAGATGTGTCTGAGCACCAAGCCAGTTTAATATCTACACCAGAAATCTGCACTGCACACTATCACAGAAATTCGTCTATGTTGATTATTCTGATTACACAGGTATCAGCTATACTTATCATAGGACAAATCCTGAAAACTGTTGTTTTATTGACAACAGAAAGCAAATTCTGCCAAGACCACTGGATTTGTCCTGCAGAATTTCACATGGACTTCGATGGCCAGCAGATAGGACACATTTCTACCCCAAAATATTCAACTGAAGCATCACATACACTTGAAAAATTCACACTTACCTGAAAAATATGCATGACAAAATAAAGATGCCTTTAAAACTCACCCAGAAACTGGCAGGAATGACCTAGGGAGCTGATGAAAAACCTCTGAGGACCACTTTGTCATCTTCAGTGCAGAATACTGCTTACTTGCCTGGACACATAGTTTTCACACTTGCTGACTCTCAAGACTTCCATGAGGATCACTACGTGCACAGTAAAATCAACACCATAGTCTTGGCTTCCTATATCGATGCACATCTACCTACTCCAAATTTGTCACAATCTAAGAATCCTGTGGAGAGCAAGTGTATTTGTGGGAACAATAATGTTTCCAGTATTTGAAGACTTAAATAATGTACCAAGATTCTGACTCAAATCCAGAAAATCTTTTTGGCTTGCAAGGCATCAGCTGGAAGATTTGGGTCCCTCCCCTCCGCAATGGTCAATGTTGAGCAATGCGGAAAAACATCATCATCCTGGACAAACACCTCTTCAAGAACCCAACTAAAGAACCCACTTGCTTTTCACTCCCAAGAATTATGGCCAACCATATCCACATATCACAAAGCAGAAGCACCTACCTCTTCCATAAATGAGACAATACTATTTGTGGCTGCAGAAACAGACATTAACCAATGGAATACCTCATCAACCAATTTCCCAAATATACTGATGGTATCTTTACTGTCTAATCTGCGTCACTTCAGGCAATCAATTGGATCACCAGTTTAGACTTGGACATCTAACATTGCTGCTTTAAAGTCATACAAAGGAAAAAGAGAACCATATTCTTATAAAACTTCAATATCACTTGTAAAGTTCTTTCCTCCATCCCCGCTTTCTGTTCATAGCAGAAAATATGCTTTAAAGTTTCTTTTCCCCACCTTTTCTTCCTATCATGAGCTTGTGTTCTCCTGGGGTATGTCTACACTTGCAGCCTATTTTGGAATAGGGCTGCAAATGTGGGCATTCGGAATTGCAAATCAAGCCTGGGATTTAAATATCCTGCTCTTGATTTGCACCTTCCCGGCCAGGCGCCATTTTTTTTTTTTTTTTTTTTTGAAATTTACAAGCCCGGAATAACTGCCCGCATCTACATGCAGCAGTGAAACGGGAGTTTGAAATAAAGTCCTATTTCAAACTACCTGTTAAACCTCATTGCAGGAGGAATAACAGGTAGTTCGAAATAGGGCTTTATTTCAAACGCCCGTTTCACGTGTAGACGCGGGCAGTTATTCCGGGCTTGTAAATTTCAAAAAATGGCACCCGGCCGGGAAGATGCAAATCAAGCGCGGGATATTTAAATCCCGGGCTTGATTTGCAATTCCGAATGCCTACATTTGCAGCCCTATTCCGAAATAGGCTGCAAGTGTAGACATACCCCTGTGATTTTTCTTATGGTTTACAATTACTACTCTTATTGGAGCTTGAAATCTTGAAAAATGTCTTGAAACTGTCGGTTTACTCAAGTCCAGCATTTAAAAGTTCACACAGGTAGGGTATTCTCTGTAGACCTGAGTAAATGTCTTGCATAGTTTACTTACTGAATACCTTTGCTCAAAAGACAGACAGATCGGATTCCTTTTCTCTTGTTTTTGTTTTCTTGTCCTCTTAGTACTCAGCCACTCAGGGTTAAAACTATTACAAATCTTAAGGGGTAAAGAAACTTGTTGCCATAGAAAATATGCAAGAAAATAGCTTCAATAAGATGATCCTGTCTGAAATTTGAAATTAGAGCTACAACTCATTGTTCAAACTATTTTCAATATTCTAGGGCTTTTATAAAAATTTTCTTCTGGGTATTTTAACTGCACTTATTTTATCAGCTTCAGACATCAATAAATAGTACAATTTGGTTTTACAAGAGCCCCTAATTTAGATAATGGCTTCTGGTTTCACTGGTGGAGCTTCACTAATCTTAAATTAAGTCTTGGAGTAAATTTAAAATTAATGAAATTTAAAGCTGCAATTTGTTTAAGGATCCAGAACATTCATTCTTTCATCTATTCATAAAACTCTTTAATTACCGACTATGCATGAGACCTGCATTGTCTTACTATTCAGAGATTAATTTGATGAAAACCTCTGAGTGATACATCACTAGAATGACTCTGTGATAATGTATAGTCTAACCTTAATGCTAATCCCACCACAAAGGGAGGAGAGCATGAAGATGACAGCTCTTCACCAGCTTTTCATGCTGGCTGTTCCCCTTCAGAATTATCAATTACTTGAGATCCTTTCTCCTACTCTTTTAATTTCAGATGCTCAACTGTGTATAGCTATCTATCACTGTCACTAAGCTATAGGCATATGCAGGCACCAGTGGAAAGGATCTTTATTATTCCATTTCATTAATATGTAGAGGCCCCATTGTGCTGGATGCTACATAAACTCATAAGATACAGCTACACCACAACTGACAGTATGACTGCAGCTTGTGTAAACATATTCAGAATAGTTTTAATCCAGTGCAAGAACCAACAGCTATGAAGCCACAAGAGCATGAACTTCAGCACAGATTAATTACCTGAGCAAGTACCTAGGTTCCTGGACAGGCTTGTACTGCCTGTGCTAAAGTCTATGCTGCTACAGAATCACTGCTATTGGTACTTGCACTGTCTAGACAAAGGAGATTGGTTGTGTCTACATGTACTCTAGCCATTCCTGTGATCTAATTGCAGTATATACATGTCCTGAATGAAACGGACTTTCTGCTACATTGTAGGGGTTAATTGCGGAAGAACTTTGTGAAAGCATAGGGGTGGTGAGACACACATCCTCTCCCCTCCTCCTATATCTGACGATCCAGAAACAAGCCTTCAGGAACACATGCTGTTTAAGATAGGCGGTGGTACCATTGTAATAAAAACAAGTTATAGATAAGAGTTGGGGAAAGGACAGTACAGGAACACATAACAATCTTGCTTAACCAGATGTATTAATCCTGTAAACAAGGTCAAAGGACAAGCAGTACCAGATCAATAGTCAACAGCCAAGCCATACCATAAAAAGTGATAAGTAACCCCCAGAAAGTTCTAAACTGCAAAACAGGGTGAAAACCTGTATATAAGCTGGACTTCACCGATGGACTCTGGTACTGGTGCCTCGGAAGCCTAGACAACCTCCCACTCGTCCGCAGCTGAACGGGGTCCCCAGCTTGCAGAAGGGACGTAAGAGCCACTTTTCCTATTCATGTTGTTCTTTTAGTTAAGGGGTACAGTTGAAATCTGTCAGGAAGTAAACTGCTTGTGTTTGACAGATACTGGTGCAGCATGTTTTGTACTTAGAGAACCCAGGGTCAGACCTCAGAATTACTATTGCCGGCAACATTTATACAGTGTAGTTTCTAAATATACAAGATGGGCAAAGGAACAGAATCTTTGTTTTCCAGAGAAGGGGATGGAGGCAGAGAGAGAGAGAGAGAGAGAGACTTGCTCAAAATCACATATGAGTCTGTTGCGGATCTGAGACTTGAGTCCAGCTCTCCTGAATCCCATTCCAGTGCTATAACCAAAAGAGTATCTTTTTTATTCCAGTTAGAATAGTTTGCAACATAGAAGAGAAGCTCTCCTTTCAGATAAAATGTTTTCAATACCAATTATATAGTAACATATCTATCAGGTGGTTTCAAAGCTTTATTACTGCATTTATTTCTTAGGTTACAATTTTGTACTGTTACTATAACTGGTACACTGTAAGTGAGAATCAATAAATTCCCCAAAGAGGAAGAACCCGTCTGCGAGCCTGGATGGGCTGAGATGGAACCTGCCCCTTTAAGTCCACAGAGGCCTAGGGGTGGGGCAGGAAGTATAAAAACTGAGCCCAGAATCTCAGTAAGGCCCCAGCTGCTAAAGAGAGCAGAGGCCTACCCTGAACTTTCACACTGGGAGGACCTTGAGGATCTGGCCAAGGCTGACGACTGGCCTGGGCCACCGGGCTGAGGCATTGAAGAGGAGACCCTTTTTCCCCTACCTCCAAACGTGGACTACACAGACCCTGTGAACCTGCCGTGGCCTGGTAGCCAGGTACAGACTGAGGGGGAATCCGGAAGTGGCCCAGGGGAAACAGAGGATGGTCAGGTGGACCTGATAGCCCTTTGATGTGTGTCAGCATGTTTCGGAGTGGATTCCCTGCTGACCCCAGTGGCCATCAAGGCTGCCACTGTTAGGGCCCTGGGCTGGGACACGGTGGAGTAGGGAGGGCCCGTGTCTCCCCTGCCACCCCCCATACCGGTTTGAGTGCCTTCCCTGCCCTGAACCAGGGCCTGGGCCACCATTTTACTCTGAGAACTGTTTGTTTGCCTGCCCCACCCTGAACCAAGGCCTGGGCTAAAAACTGACTGCGGGAACTGTTTGTTTGTTTGCCCCATCCTGAACCAGGGTCGAGGCTGTGTTGACATTTAGGCTGGTGTGGGCATTGCGGCCTACCCCGCCCTCAGGCCCCACTGTCTTAAAGGGGCCACTGAACTAATAAGTATAGGCCTGAGCAGCAGTCAGGGGCCCAGGACTGAACGAGACCGCTTACACATCTTATAGTAATTACTGCTGTTATTCCTTGTCTCGATTCAGAAACATCACCACATCACATCAATGAGGTATGGAGTAATGAAATCATAATTATAATAACTCCAGGTGATTCATAATCAGCAAGACAAGATAAACACTGTCATAAAGACCTTATATTAAAGCAAATTTCCTTAATCATAAACAGGGGAAGAAGAATATATATCTGTATGGTATTTTGAATTTAAAACACAGATATGAAAAAAAAATTCTAAATAGAATGTTTTTCAGAATTTTCCAGCTGCTGTATTTGTTTTATGTGGGAGGAAAGTTTCCCAAAATAAACTTCTTTTGGGCCGAAGAAAGAGCTTTTTAAGGTCTGTGTGATAGCTGTGGACATCGTATAACACACACTTTGTTCAGTCCAAATGACCTGGTTAGCAAATGCTTCAAAGGCCTGACTTCCACTTAGGTGGAATAATGAGAACTGATTGCGCATTTTGATAAAATCTATCCAACCACTTAAACAGAATAAATTTTCAAAGTGATACACAGGCATTTAACTATGGTATATGACTTCAGCAGAAATTAGTATGAGTCATGTGGCTAAATCTATCCTGCATCAGCTGAGAAATGTATCCCTTTGAATTTTGAAACTCTAGTCCAAGTTTAAGGGTACATTATGAATTCTTAGTTGGGTGACACTGATATTGTTTGCCCTTTGCACCTGACACCTGGTAATATTGATTTCTTACATTGTCCTGGAGCATTCACTTCAATATACTAATGTGATTAGGGTACAAGTCTACTTGTTGATAGAAGTTTTGATAAGGAAGAAGTTAAGTATTATGGTGCTGCTCTTTCCTAATTACTATATTTTAGTGATGTGAATGGACAACCCCAGCCCTCTCTCACCACAGCAGCTTGGGGCCAGGTGAGAAGCGCTTGTCCATGGCCATTGCGGCTACAGTGAGCATAGCCAAGGGAGGGGTGTATGTGTTTCTGGCTGAGGGACAGACAGAAGCACAGACAGACTAAACTTAAAAAACAACAGATGTAGATGGTGTCATGAGCTTTCATGGGCACATTAAAGTTCATGATACCAACTACATTTTTTGTTAGTCTCTAAGGTGCTACAAGACTATTTGTTAAGTTTTTCCAGTTATGGATTAACACGGCTACCTCTCTGAAACTTTGGCACAAACAGACAAACTCTTTGAAATATATAGTAGACAGCTGTCCCTTCTCTACCCCTGCCCTCTGCTGGCCCAATGGGATTATAGCTATCCCGGTCTCCATCTCTGACCCCTTGCTGCCTTCCTGTGGTCATTGTAGAGTATGACTGTTCCTCCTGCCAGATCCCTCCTTGGTTTCTCATAAAATGGAATCCAATTCCAGGCATATCCTATTGTCTGAGCACAGCCAAACCCTGACCTTGCTTTAAGAGGAAGCTGCATACCAAATTTTATGGTCCTAGCTCTTACTGTTTAGGAGGAGTTCTTGGAATAAAGGAACTCACAGATGGATGAATAGATGGGCAGACAGATGCACATTTCTGATATATATAGTAAGATTATTTTGATAATTATGTTTAAGAATGTTACAATAAAACCTAAAGGCCCCAACTCAGATTGGGACCCCATTGTACTGGCCTCTTTACTGGAACCTATTGAGATATAGTCTGTGTGCCAAGTGAGTTGCCTTTGTCTGATTTGTCCTCTTCTGTCCCTCCATAAATGCAGGTTGAAGAACATTCTTTTTTATTTTTGGACCAAGAGTTTTGTCATAGGATCGGCCCAGGGCATTTTCAGTCTGCTCAGTAGTCATTTGTGGTCTCTGTGGATCTAGTAACTAATGTGGGTTGTCCATCTATTTTCTTGCCTGCAGACTTCATGACAGCCCATCACTGCTTTGTGTCATACATCACCTGCACTACATTGGTCACCTCTGAAGGCTTCCTTATCTTCTCATACAGTATGCCATCACAGAGTAATATCTTACACATTCACCTTTCCATTGCTCTTTGGGTGACAGCAAATTTTTCTTCGTCCGCTTTCATCATTGACCAGCTTTCCACTCAGTAGAGCATTGCCGGCAAAACAGTGGAGTTAAATGGTTCTTTCCATTTCCTTATGGACCATTCATCATCTGTTAAAGACATCTTTATTTTGTTGAAACTTGCCCAACCCACTTTTCTCCTCCTACTGCATTCCCCTTCGAAGGAGTTGTCTCCGTTCAGCTGCCAAGCCAGATAAATATATTTCCCACATATAGTGATGATTCCTGCTATGTAATGCTCATTCTGCATCCACTTCATCTTTGATATGTTCACTTCCAACCCAACATCCTGTGAAAGCGCTTGCAGTTGCTACAATTTGTTCCCCAGTTCTACAATGTCCTTTTGCCAGTATTACACAGTCTTCAGTGAAGAGAAGATGTATTAACTATTTTTTGTCAATTTTAATTCCTTCTTCCCAGTTCAATTCTCTGGTGCTTCTACAAATATTTTTGGTGAAATTGTGTCGACTTGTCTGTCTCCCCTACATATAATAATAGAGCTCAGGATATTGAATAATATTATCTCTCTCAACAAAATATTTTCCAGCCGGCTTAAAATCTGAACCTTATATTATCCTTCAAATATTTTTTGAGGAAGGAATTAAGGTCAAATAGGAAACACCAGCAAAAGTTTGGGATTGTCCAGGAGTGGAAAAAAAAATTCTACAGCACACAGTGTAGCAAAGCAGATTTCATTTTCCAAAGTGAATGGGGCAAGTTCAGCATTGATCAGATACCACTGTCATAATGGAAAGATTCAGAGGGGTAGCTGAGTTAGTCTGTAACTGGAAAAATTTAAAAAACAACAACTAGTCTGGTAGCACTTTAAAGATCAACAAAACATGTAGATGGTATCATGAGCTTTTGTGGAAGAGATTCCCTCCCCCCCCCCAAAAGAATCCATTAAGTGGAGAATGAAAATATCACTTTACAATACGTTTTGAGGTTTCATCTTCTGCTCTGAGGACTTGTGATGTGGAAAAAAATTGGACAGCAAGAACCCTCCTAACACCAAATTCAGGAAGAGGGATAACTCACATCATTTGTAGGTCTAAATATCCTTTTTGAGGCTACTACTCTTAGTACAAATGGGGAGACTGCCACAAAAGCAAAGGGAATATATCTACTCCCAGTCTTCCCTCAGTGCAAATTCCAATATTTGGAACAAGGCTTGAGTATAGTCAGGAGAGCTCCAACAACCAGCACCTAGGAGGGAGACGATTAAAATTCAAGGACCTATGGCCCCTCTTCATGTCAGAAAGATGGGTCCTGAGTGAAGTTTGACAAAGGTATGCCATAGAATTTTGAAAAATTCTGAATAGTGAGTTTTCTTCTTCTTCAGTATTCTCAGATCCTCACAAAAGGCAAACTATACTAAAGACCTTAGATCATCTTTTGTGAATCATTGGTTTTTGGTCTTGCATCTATGCCTTGAGTGCTTAAGAAAAGTCTTTGTTGTTTTGGTGACTTTTCTCAGGTAGAAGGTAATACACATATATCCTTCCTGGATGACATTCTAGCCTGAGCCCTGTACAATGAGAGGTCCACTCATGTGACTCCTTCAGTGATCCAAACATTGTAACATTGTGGATTTATAGTAAATTTTGGGAAAAAAATCTTGAACCATATCAGTGCCTAGTCTATTGAGCATTGATAGACAGAGGTCCATAAAATCTTTCTGTGGGCCAAAAGATGGAACAATCAGGTCAACAATTACCCTCTTAAGAAGGTGCCTCAAACATCAGTAGGCACCCTAGTAAGTTTCTAGTGTAGTGCCTTGGGCAAGAAAGCATAGGAGGACGGTCAGAAATGGAAAAATCAGAAAATGGTGGGGGAACTAATGTGAACTTTTGTTCAACGACTTGTGTTGAAATCTTTGAACTGATGGATTAGTCCAGAGAAGAATGGCCATGATGGAGCCAGACAGGTCTGTCATAACAGACACCAATTAGGAAGGATGGAGAATATTTTCTGAGCAGTTGCTGTTTTAAGGGACATGGTCCTTTTTTGAACAAAAGCAAAACATTATTTTTTTAGAGCTAAGGGCAGTGAAGTGTGCACTACAGCAACTGGCTTCAGCATTGCGTCTATGACACAAGGCATTGCCAAACAGTCATATTCTAGTAATGATGGACAATACATTGACGATGGTATACATAAACCATCTGAGGAGGGTATAAGGTCAAGGGCACTATGAAAAAGAAGCAGCATCATTGATTCAGTGGGCACATGTGTGATCTGTCAGAGCCTTGTATATCAAGGGCACCAGCCATGTGAAGGCCGATTAGCTGAGCAGAAGGAAAATGGATCAAGTGGAGTGGACTCTTCAAAACACTTTGGTTATTAACAATTTCAATATGCCAATTTTTAGTTATCTTGCATCAAGATGTACAGTATGGTGCACCAATACTTTGCAAGAAAAAGGGAGCAAGGAACCCTAGGCATAGATGTTCTGTTTTTCAAGTGGCCAAAGGGCTGACTTTATGCTTTTTCCTGTGTCCATAAGTACCAGGGTAATAGATAAAATCAGAAAGAAGAAAGTGGAAGTGACCTTAGTGGCTGCCCACTGACCCAGGCAGCCTTGGTTTTCCAACCTTGTGAACATGTCAGTGGAGCCACCGTTTTTCCTGAATCCAGTGTTGGATTTGTTATCCCAGGATTCAGGCAAGCTAAACTGAGCAGCTTGGCATTTGAAAGGAAGTATCTGAAATGAAAGTGTTACTCTGCTGGTCTCTTTGAACCTCTGATAGTATCTAGGAGAAAATCAGCACACTGGGCTTACATAAAGGTCTAAATTCAAAGCTTTGTGTGAAGAAAGACATATTTAGCATCAAATAGGCAACGTGTCTCATGTTCTGGAGGTTTTACAAGGTGGTTTTGATATTGGATTGCAGACTAATACCTTGAAAGTACACATTTCTTCAATATCTGAATTTTGACTGTACTCAGAAAATCTTCCATCCCCATTATAAGGACATATGCTAATTCATTAGAGCAGTTCAGCTATTTTGCCCTCCTAGGGATGAGAGAGAGCCATATTGGAATGTAAACATTGTGCTCAATGCCCTAATGAGCCCCCTGAACCTGTGAAATCAGTTTTATTGCATTACTTGACTATCATAATTAGCTTTTTGATTGCTATCTCTTTAGCAAGAAGGGTATCAGAGTTGGGAGCTTTATCAGTTGATCCAGCCTGTTGCATTGTTCACAAAGATAGGCTAATTATGAGAATGGATGACATATTTATTCCAAAGATAAATTTGATTTTTCATTGAGCACAAACTACGTTATTGCTTTGTTTTCCTCCAAACCCTTCTCACCCAAAGGCATTTGCTGCATATAAGGCAAGCCTTAACAGTTTTACCTGAAAAAAAAAATCATAGAATACCAGACCTGAAAGGAACTTTGAGAGGTCAAGTACAGTCTCCTGCATTCATGGCAGGACCTAGCACAATCTAGATCAGTGGTGCACAACCATTTTTCAACGGCGACCCCAACAGCTGGGCCCAGCTGTTGGTGGTCGCGCGGAGCTTAGATCTGGGTAGCTGGGGGCTGGGCCTGGCTGTTGGCTGCCGCACGGCGTGGCGCTTAGATCTGGGTGGCCAGGGGCTGGGCCCGGCCATTGCTGGCCACGTGGTGTGGTAATCTCCTAGGAAGACACCCAAGGGGGTTGTGACCCATGGGTTGTGCACCACCGATCTAGATCATGCCTGACAGATGTCTGTCTAATCTGGTCTTAAAAAAAAAAAAAAAAAAACAACTCCCAATGATGGAGAATCATAGAATTACCAGAACTGGAAGGAAATTTGAGAGGTCATCAAATGCAGTCCCCTGCATTCATGATGGGGCCAAGCACTATATAGACCATCCCTGACAGATGTCTAACCTGTTCTTTAAAAAACCTTCCAGTGATGGAGATTCCAAAATTTATTCCAGTGCTTAATCATTACGATAGGAAGTTTTTTGTAATGTTCAAACTAAACTTCTCATGCTGCAATTTAGGCCCATTGCTGATTCTGCTATCATCAGAAGTTTAGGAGAATATTTTTTCTCTCTTCTCATAAGCAAACTTTTAGGTACCTGAAAACTGTTATGTCTCCTCTCAGTCTTCTCTTTTCCAGACTAAACAAACCCAATTCTTTCAATCTTCCCTCATAGGTCATGTTTTCTAGAGCTTTAATTTTTATGGCTCTTCTCTGGACCTTCTCCAATTTGAACACGTCTTTCCTGTATCCAGTCAAGGCCTAATAAATGCAGAGTAGTGCAGAAGAATTACTTTTTGTGTCTTGATTACAATATTCCTGTTAAGAACTGAGAACATGAAAAAAACCGTATTTACTCATTTACTCATTTTCTTCAGCCAAGAAAAAGTGGTGGAAAGGCATCTCAGTAATCTCATGGTGGATATGTTGGTGCATTGATCAAAAACACTCAATCCTCCAGTGGGCACCAGAACTCATTCAGGGCTATACTTACCAGAATATCGATGCTCTGGAGGTTGATTTTCTGGCATTTGATTTCGCAAGTCTAGTATAGGTAAATCGAATGCTGAGGGCAGCCCCTGCTGGTGCCCAGTACTCCTCCTTTTGCAAGGAGTAAGGGAAGCTGATGGGAGCATTTGCTCCCATTGGCATTTCACTCTGTGGCTACCGCCAAGGTTCAGCTTAAGGTAAACATAGCTGGTGTTGTATACCTTAAACCATCTGTCCTGGTCTAGTATAGACCAGGCCTCACTGGGAGCAATTGAGCGATTGAGGCACTATGGGCTGAGAGAGAATAGGCTCCTTACAATAAAATCTCTTAACTCTGCAAGTGGGGCATCCTTGGGCAAGTTGTCAGGTTTTATAAGATTGATAATCTTCAACCAATGTAGCCTTGGACAGTAGGGTCCTGTGTGCTTTGGCAATTCCTTATAGTAAGGTAATCCTTTCTTTTACTACTATTATTTTGTTCCCTTCTCAGGAATTTTTGTCACTACTGAGAAAACTCTACATTGAGGATCTGTGGACCTAGCTTCCAGAGAAAATAGGAGACTTTGTGGCTGCTTACCTGAAAAATTTCCATTCTTTGAAAAGATAGGTCCATAGATCCAGCCTCTCTAACAAAGCAAAATCTGTTTAACTTCTGGTTACAGTCTTCTGCAGTAGTTTAATTTTTCTTGTTGCTTATAATGTTCTCTTGGATGAATATTATTTTTGTAAGCTGCAGATACAGATGAGGTTTTTTTGTTTCACAGTTCAGAGTGGCTAGCCTTTGAAGCATCTTGAAACCAAGGGGGTTTCTAGAAAGTAGAGTGGTAGCTCCTCATCAACCATCCAATCAGTTCTGATTTGTCCCCCCCTCCCATTATGGATTGACAACCTATACTGAGGCCAGGTCTACACTAGATCCAGCAGCTCAATTTAGGGTATGCAACTCCAGCTACATAAAATACATAGCTGGAGTCAGCTTATCTTAAGCTGAACTTGGTGGCATCCCCACAGTGAGAGGCCAACAGGAGCAAACACTCCCATTGGCTTGCCTTACTCCTCAAAAAGGAGAAGTAATGGACATTGGCGGAGGTATCCTCTGAATTTGATTTAGTGAGTCTTAACTAGACTTGCTAAATAGAACTCCGGAAGATTGATCACGGCAGCAGCAGTCTTCCTTTTAGAGTATACAAGGCCTGAGGATCTGTGGATTTATACTTTCAAAGAAGGTGAAATTATCAGTTAAGCAAGCAGAAATTCTCCCATTCTATATAATAGAGGTAATGCTTCTGAAGTCAGTGGGAGTCTTTCCCGTATAAAGACTATAAGATCAGCGAGGATGTAAAATACTGCAAAGACTATAAATTTTAAATGATTTTACTGATGCTATATTTGGTTATTTCCCTGGAGCAGTAAATACTGATCATTCATGTCTCACTGATCACAAACTATGTGTTTACTCCTTTCTTTCTTTCATCAATACACCATTAGGGCTGAAGTTTAGTCAACTCACAACATTCAGAATCCCATTGACTTCAGTGGTAGTTTTGAGTGAATAAATATGTATTCAGAAGGACGTCCGCTACTGCCCTGAAGTGAACAGATCTTAGAAAATTCTGTTGCAATACTATAGACTGAATGGCAGCATGCTGAGTCTGCATTGCAACCTTTGGGAACTTTAGCACTAAGCTAGTGGGTGTAGTAAGTTGAGGGTCAGTAATATGGAGTCAGTAGGCCTGAATAGAGGCCTATAAAATGAAAACAGCAACAGGTCTGCTATCTAGTGAGCAAGACTTTGGTGCAATAACACAGGAGCCAAGAAAGAGGCCATAGTGATAACTGTGTGATTGGGTAAGTTAGGACATAGGGAGGCACCAGGTACAGACTGTAAGCCAAAAGGGAGTAGCAGAACATCTTAGTAAGGAATGTCTCGGTACAAAGACTCCCTAGAAGCTATGCACATACCGATCTGGGTTCAGGACTGGGTCGAAATTAACAGGATGAAGGATAGAAGGTAAGCCCCCCTTCCATTAGGTGAGGGGTGGTAACTAGGCAACAGAGGGTGGCAACCTGCTATGTAAAGAGGTGATGTAAGTTGTTTGTACCTGTCTATAAAAGGATACCGCAAAGGGTACTCTCCAACTGACCTTGATGGGGGGCGCTAGGTGCCTGAAACGGCAGGTGTCATTGCCTAGACCTACAGAATGCACAATGACTTAACTCTGACTAACCACTGTTAATATCTGTTATTTGGTAATAGGCCTGCTATGTGTTGGTACATTGTCAACGTGGGAAAAATGCACAGTAGTGTAGCATTGAGAATTTCTGCTACCAACTGTTAGAGCTCCGTATTTGACAATAAACCTGTTCGACTGATTTCAAACATTGCCTGCAACTGTTGTTTCCGGGGGCTCTCAGATCTCCTGTGTTGACCAAAGTGCATGGGATCTAACACTCTAGATAAAGGGAGCACTGATAGTTACACACACAGCCGAAAGTTTATCATCACCAATGGAGTAGAGGTCCTGTCAGGAGCGTACTGGGATAACCCTGAGAACCCTGACCAGATGACACTGAACACTGACAGTACGACACTGGCAGTACGACTAGCGCTAAGCTAGTGGGATGTTATGAAAGGTGCTTCTAGGTAGTTGCTGTGTAAGTGTCAGCTTGATCAGAAAGCTTTGGACAGAGATTTTACCTGTCATTTTAATTTGGACTATATTAGCCCAGATCTTTGGTCTCTGCGACAGTGCCTCTTAAGATGTGTACAACTTAAATATTTTTAGTTAAAAAAGCTCCATTAACTTTCAAAGTAATTCATTAAATTAGTTTTGTTTACCTCATGAGCTTTGTTTACCTCATAGATGGATAATTTAAATCTGTGTCTGGTCAGCCTCTTAAATGTCATGTGATGCTGGCTCTTGACAACCCCCTGAAAAACTGAAATCTTTTTGGATATCATGCCTCTAGTTCTATGCCCCTCAGATTGGAAATCCATGATCTGTGGTTGTTTGTCATGCTCAGTCCAACTTAACTATTTAAAAACGCAGGCTCAAACCCTTCTTATTTTCTTTGGCTTACTCTGACTGACAAAGCTTTTCTCATGTGAAAACACCTTGAAACCCCCATCTGGAAAGGCACTGTATGAAGTAAGCACCATTTGTGTTGCATTGTATTAAAGTGATTATTGATTTCAAGTGTCCTATTCATGAAGATTTCAGACTGAGTGAAGTTATAAAGGATTCAAGTACAATCTTAAACCAAACCTAAAGATTTTCCTGTCCACTCTTTTTTGTATTATCTAACAAAGCTGCTGGTACAACAAAAATGACTAAGATTTGAAATGCATGATTTATGAATATGATACAGTATAATTGGTTTGATGCTAACACAGTGAATAGGTCACATAATTGTATTCACCGTCACATTAGTAAATCAAGATATTATTTAAGCACTTTGTATCTTTAGATTGGGGTAGGATTGGGGAACCTAAGGCTGAGGGCCAGATGCGGTCCCTGGGTTGCCTGGATCTGGCCCCTGAGGCTTAGGGCTTCCCCCAACACTGAGAAGCCTCCCTGTAGCCCCCAGCCTCTGACTGATTTTTCATGAGTCAGCCCCCCGACCCAAAAAAGGTTTCCCATGCCTGGATCAGGGTCAAGATGAAACAGCATAATTAAAATTGTTTTGCTAGTGGCTTTCCCTATTAAGGATTTTTACAGTTGTAGCTTCAAGGTTTCACAATTAGGTTGACTAAACTGCCTTCCTACAGGGATGAAGGACATTGGTAGATTAAAGTAAGTATGGCATTACAATGTAATTTAGGTTTTCTTTTTAAGGATCCTTTATTTAGGCAGCAACATGAGCAGAATGAGCTGTATGTTTGTCCCTCTAGTCCAGCAGTTCCCAACCTTTTCTAGATGGGGACCCATTCTGAGAATTCAGGAAGACGTGGTGACCCAAGACAATTCAAAAACAGGGGGAGAAGGGTAGGCAGAACCACCTGGAGAGACACTTGGTGACCCCTTAGAAATATAATGGTGACCCGTATTTGGGTTGTGACCCATAGGTTGGGAAACCCTGCTCTAGTCCCAGTAGATTTGCTTTATATTTTATAAACATTTCATTCTAATTGCAATGTAATCCTTCCGCTCGGCAGTGCTGGGAGGAACAGAGGCTGGCTTCAGTATCGAGGGCTTCCTCTTAACATTGCAAATAAAAAATTGATTCAAGGCTCCTCTCTGGCAAAGCAGACACCACCAATGGGCAATACTTTCCCACCCCTAAGAGGAACCGAAAAAAAGAAAAAAAAAGGAGGGCCACTAAGGCGTTGGGAACATGAATTCTGGCCCAAAACCAGAAGGCTGCTCTTGTGGGCAGACAAACCCGTGTGGTAAGAGAGAAGACTGCCCCAGAGAGTGAAGTGTCAGACCCTGACCTGCATTCTAATGCCTCAGAACAGAGAGAGGCAGCAGAGACCAGTGCCCCAGAATTTGGGCAGGTTACCCCAGAGCGGGAAAATTTTAGGTGAGATCAAGCTGAAGACCCCAGATATGACAGCATTAGGAAAGAAGTGACAGAAGTAGTCGGAGTCCCGGTGGAAGGGAAAACGCAGGGGTCCTGGCCCTACTTCAGCATGAAGATGGATTTCCTATACTGGGTTACTCAATACAGGGGGAGGAGGTACAGCAGTTCCTAGTACCGCAGAAGTATCATAAAGCTGTATTAAGCCTCGCCTGCAGTCATCTTTTTGGGAGCATCTGGGAGTAGAAAAAACCTTAGCACAGATCCTACAGAGGTTCTTTTGGCTAGGAGTGTCTGAGGATGTATGCCGGTATTGCGCATCATGCCCTGAGTGTCAACTACACAGCCCTTGGCCCCACTTGAGGGCACCGTTAGTACCTTTTCCTTCATAGAAGTCCCATTCGAGCATATAGCCATGGATCTGATAGACCTCGAGAGAAGATGACCTGGGCCACCAGTATATCTTGGTCATCTTAGACTATGTGACCTGGTATCCTGAAGCCATACTCCTGTAGAACATATCCTCGAAAACAATAGCGAAAGCATTATTGGAGATTTTTACCCGGGTAGCACTACTGAAGGAAATATTAATGGACCAAGGAACCCCCGTTTATGTCAAAATTGGTGAAGGACCTCTGTACCCTATTCCATATCCAAACCCTAAGAACCTCTGTCTACCATCTTCAGAGAGATGGAGTGGTTGAAAGGTTCAATGGAACCCTCCAAGCTATGATATGGATAGTAGTAAGTTGAGATGGCAAGGACTGGGACACCCTACTACCGTGGTCACCAACCCGTCAATCGCGATCGACTGGTCGATCGCGAAGCCTCGACCAGTCGATCACGAGGCGTTCGGGCACCCCCTCCCTCCATTTTCCCCCCACCCCCGAGAAGCCCCACTACCTACCTCTAGTGTAGTGCCGGCTTCCCGCGGGGTGGACGGAAGTCCTGTCTGAAGCCCGCATCACTTCCAGGGGTTCTGGAAGTGCGCTGGCTGCTCCCCTCCCACAGCTCTGTCACATGCTGGGGGACGGGGCGTTGGCCCCGGAGGAGGAGTGCGGCGGCTTTCCTGCGCTGCCAGCGCCGGAGGGGTGAGTTGAGCGCAGGGGTTTCCCTGTGCCGTGGGAGCAGGGGTCGGCCCTGGGGTTTGGGCCGCGCTGCAGGAGGGGGGGTTTGGTCCTGGGACAGGTGTCCATGGGGGTTTGGTCCTGGGACAGGTGTCCATGGGGGTTTGGCCCCGCTGCAGGAGGGGGGTTTGGCCCCGCCACGGGTGGGGGGGGGATGGCCGCGCCGCGGGAGGGGTGTTGGGCCCTGGGGCAGGCACCTGCGGAGGTATGGCTGCACTGCGGGAGGCACACCTCGGCTTCCTTCGGGGGTGTGGGGGGGAGAATCCTGGGAGGAGGCGATAGCAGGGGACTCTCTGCACCCACTCATCCCTGTTCCCTCCCCCCTCTCCCCAGCCCCCTGTTCCCTCTCCCCACTCCCCCCCTCCCCAGCCTCAGAAACCTGTCCCCACTGGCACCCTGTCCAAACAGGTTCCCTGCCCTTCTCAGAAAGAAAGACAATGCAGAAACTTTTTTGTTTGACATAGTATTTTATTTGAAAATGAAGCCTGGCCAACAAACCCCCATCTGGGGCCAAGCCCCCATCTGGCCACAGCATCATGACACTCCTGCACTCCCCTTTCCCCCAGACCCTACATCTCAGCCTATCATACACTGGAACCCCCTGCCCTGAGCCCCTCACATACCCCAACCCAAATTCCTGAACCCTCACATCCAGAAGTCTGTGGCTTACTTAGTACCCTAACCCTACATCTGACCCCAACACTGCCCGGCCTGGAGCCCCCTCCCCAAGCCAGCGTTCCCTTATCCACTTCCTCCTGCATCCAGATTTCCTCCCAGAGCTTGCACCTCTCACCCCTTCCCGCACCCAAATCCCTCATTCCCACCCCGGAGCCTACACATCCTGTCTCAACCCAGCGAGGGTATGTCTAGACTGCAGGAGTTTTTCAGGATTCCAGAGATACCCCAGAAAAACTCTTCTGCATCCAGGGATGCGTTTGTTCTTCCACTTCTTTTAGTGGAAGAGCAAACATGATCTTTTGGTCACCCCTATATTCCTCTTTCCATGAGGAATAAGGGGGCTTTCAAAAGAAGGGGTTTTTCTGACATTTGGTCAAGTCTAGACAGGCCAAATGTTGGAAAAACTTCTTCCTACAGAAGAGTTGGGGGGAAAAAAGCAGCGGTGTAACAGTTGGGGATAGCAAGTGATAGAGAGGAGGCGAACAGAGAGGGCGGGGCTTCAAGGAAGGGGCGGGGCGGTAGATCTTGGCTTGTTCTGTCATTTAAAAAGTGATCTTGGGTGTAAAAAGGTTGGAGACCACTGCCCTACTACTTTATCTTATGTTCACCATACAGGTACCTTAAGCCTCTACTGGATTCTCACCCTTCGAACTATTATATGGACACCACCCGTGCGGCATCCTGGATATTGCTAGAGAAATCTGAGAGGAGGAACCCAATACTGGGAAGAACATGATCAAGCTTGTCTTGCAGATGAGAGAACAAATAGCTTGAGTCACCCCATTTCTACAGGAACATCCAGAAAAGGCACGGGAGGCCCAGCAATCTCATTACAACCTCCAGGCAAAGGTTCAGTGGTTCCAACCAGGGGACTGAGTGATGGTGTCAGGGCCCCTGCCCTCCACCTTGGGCACTATGAGGTGGTTGAAGCCATGGGGGAAGTAAACTATAAGGTCAGGGAGGCAGGATGCTGGAAAGAGGAACAGGTTTATCATATGAATCTCTTGAAACCTTGGCAGTCCCGAGAGGCATGTGTGGTCACCCAGGAGGCCCCAAACTAGGAAGGTACCTCACACGAGCAAGTCAAGATATCCTCTGACCTGACACCACACCAAAAGAGTAAGGTAATCAAGATGATAAACTGGTATTGGGATGTGAATGCATTCTGGTTCACCTCCCATCCCTTGAAAAGGAGGTAATGAGCAATGCCTCTGCTGTTGCCACTGCTGGCTGCTTACTGCTTCCTCTTCCACTGCTCATCACTGACTGCCACTATTATCCCTGTTGCCTCTTGGTGCTGACACTGTTATCAGTTATACTTACCTACACGCCTGCAGCTTTCATCCAGGACACATCACATGATCCATTGTCTATAGCCACGCTCTAAAATACAACCACATTTGCTCTAATTCTTCAGAGACAAACACCTATGGGATCTTTATGAAGCATTCTTAAAATTGCAACGCCCAACTGGAGAAGTGAAGAAACAAATTAACAAAGCCAGATGGGTACCCAAAGGTCACCAACTACAGGAAAGACCCCCTCCTCCTCCAAAAAGCAACAGAACACCACTAGCCATTACCTACAGCTCTAGCTAAAACCTCTCCTATGCATAATCGAGGATCTACAACCTATTGTAGATGACAATCCCTTGCTCTCACAGGCCTTGGGAGGCAGGCCAGTTGTTGCTTACACACAGCCCTCCAAACTGAGACAAATACTCATCACCAACTTTATACCCCACAACAGAAACACTAACCTAGGATTCAATCCCTGCAACAAACCCTGTTAACAACTCTGTCCACACATCTAGCCTAGTGACACCATCACAGGACCTAACCAGCAATGTCGCTCTGCCATGGATATTGGACAAACCGATTATCTCTAGGCAATGTAAATGGACAAAAATCAGGCACAAATCTAGTAAATGGACACAAATCAGATGTCAAGAATGGTAACATGCAAAAACCAGTGGGGGAGCACTTTAATATCCTGGACACACAGTTACTAGCTTGCAAGTTGTCTGAGATTCTCAGGGGGGAAAAAAACACTTCAAAAACATGAGAAACCGCAGTGCTGGAATTCACATGCAAATCTGACACCGTCAAAAGAGGTTTAAATAGCAACAAGGAATGGCTCTCACATTACAATAAGTAATTACCCCTTCAGGTACTCTCACCTTGTCATCCAGTTGGAGGTGAATCAGATCCACTCTGATTTAATTAGCACGGGCATTACATTCCCATCTCTGTATCCTCTCCTCTCCTCTCCTCTCCTCTGAAGAAGTGGGTTTTATCTCACAAAAGTTTATGTCCTAATAAATGTGTTAGTCTATAAAGTGCCACCAGGCTCCTTGCTGTTTTTGCTGAAACAGGCTACCCCCCTGAAAGTTATCAGAGCCATTGTTGGCCAGTGCTAGCTTCTGTCATTGTTGCTCACTGCTGTCTCTGCCACCACTTGCTTCCATTGCCCCTGTTGGCTGCTTTCTGCCACCTCCGTGATGCCGTGTTCTGAGCTTTTGCCACTAGGCCTAATTCTGAGTGCTTTCAGCTCATAGTGATTTCACTGGGCAGTGGGAGACTCACTGCTGCTAAAGCCTCCGCATTGTTTTTTTTACTGCCCCACATCTAAGGCTCAGTCCGTACAGCTGCTCATCTGTGATTTCAGCTCAAGCAATCTTTGTAGAAACAACGCTCTTCAAACACTGCAGGGAGAAGGTTAAACAGTCTTTAAGACCCTTTACCCAGGGAGGAATACCTTCCCTTGGATCTGACATCCCTACAGCCAGCTTAGGGAATGAAGTTCAGTTTCATGTGACCTCTCCAGTCAGGGCATGCACAGTACAGTTCTGCTACCCTTTACTTATACAATAAGGTTAGCACCATTTCCTTACCCCTGCATTTGACAGAAAAGTTTAATTTTAACTGAAAACAGCCAAAACAGATTGCTTTGGCAAAGCAGCTCTGTCACCTAGATAGAGTAGGTGTGGCTATTTAAATTGACACACTGTGTCTGAAGTCTTTCCCCTCTCCCATTTCATCACTATGGCAGAGGAGAGCTCATTCACATCCTGGTTTATAGAAACAAGGGTGACATTTAAATTTTTGAAACTGTCTCTCTGTTCAAGAACTCCTCATAAATGGTAAGAGCTAGGACAACCAAATTCAGTATGCATCTTCCTATTATAACTTAAAGCAAGGTAAGGGTTTGGCAGTGCAAGGAAAATGGGATGTGCCTGGAATGGGATTGCTTCTCATAAAACCACACAGAAAAGAGACAGAATCACCGGGCAGATGAAAAGGGTTGTTTGGGGGCACTGCCTCCCATCTGAGACAGTCCCATCTCCAAGCCTTCCACCCCACCAGGCACTCTTTAAGGAGGGTGGGGGAGGCTCATACAGGAACATTGCTGGCTGTTCCCCTATGTTAGGGAGTGAGGGGAAAGCACACAGTTTGTTCTATCCCTTACTCTGGTTGGGGAGCACTGAGGGCCAAAGAACCTGGACCTGCTCTAGCTGGGGGACATGCACCTCTTCCCTGGCTATGCCCACTGGAGCTGGGGCATCCATTGAAAGGTGTTTCTCACCTGACCCCGGAAGCTACTGCAGTGAGAGAGGGCTGGAATAATCCTCTCTCCCCAGTACAGCCTACATACTGAATCCCTCATCCCCAGACCTATTCCAGGGCAGTGATTCAAATGAAATATGTAATTGAGTTTAAGGACTCGAGCAATGCTGAGTAAACCTTCTAGTGTGAAATAAATAAGAAACTGCAAATTCACAGATATCAGTTTTTGGACATGCTATTGATTAATGGGGGGAATGGCATGATGAGTGCTGAGCTTTGGAGTGTAGCAGGCTTGGCTGACTTTCAAAATACTTATATTTAACATGCTACAAAGACTTCAATTTTGAGCACGCTTCCTCAATTAAGTTGTTGAAAGATTGATCTTAAATAGCTGTCCACAGCTTCAGTGTATTGTTTAAATCTTTGATGACAGCTGCGCTACTAACACAAAGATCTAGAGAGAAACTTTTTATTCATAAATTAATTTTGCATTAATATTAACAGTGTAATTATTTGTTTATAATTTCTTCTTTAACCTTTAGTTTTTTATTGTGCAATGCTGTTTTCCTTCATTATTTCTGCACAAATGTAGGGAAACTAATTCCGTCACTTCTGAAAACTTAGCTGTCCAGAGTAGTAATACTTTCATTTCTCATGCAAGAGAAACTGAGGCATACTGCAGGTAAGTGACTTTTCTAAGATCATGCAGTAAACCAGTGGCCTGGCCTGGAACTCAGAAATGCTGAATCTGCAGCCGTATGTTCAGCCCACTAGATCACCATATTCCCAGAACAGAAGCTGAATTCTGAGCTAATTTTTGTGTCTGAAATTTAGAAATCCTGTGTCAATAAATAAAGTAAGAAAAATATGCACTTTGCTTAGTTGTTTGAGACTCATCACTGTAATATCTAAACACCTAAGCTCAGTCTACTTGAACAAAATTGAAAATAGTAGAGAACTCATCATAATGTGAAATGGGTTGGAAGTTTGGAACCTGGTACCAGTAAGATTGATGATACTGTAGGAAAATTCACATTTTGTATATCTATTGACAAACAGTTCTGACAACAAAAATCTTTCCTTACTAGCTAAGTATTTAGATTCACTGCTCATCTTCCTCAGCACTATAAACACCTTCATTTGTTAGTTAAAATATATCACTGCTTCTACCAAATACAAGAAAGAAGGCTTTCTAAGATGAGTCAGGAAGAGTAGTATACATTAGAAACTGAGTTCACCTGGGACTTGGCCAAAGTTGTGTCTATGACAAGTGTTTCCTTGGATTTTTCTAAAGGGTTAGAAAAAATCACAGCTTTATTGCACTATCCTTATATTACCTTGCCTCAGAGCAATGTTTAGGGTACCATAATCATAGACGGTTAGCCAGAGCCTTCAGTCTCAGTCCTGAGAAAGGGATGGTCCATACCCGCATCACCCAAAGTGGAGCAATGGGAAGGTCTCTGATGCAGAGAGGTTCAATCCCTCCTTGATTCTCTTGGGGCGGGGCATATTATTTCACCCTATTTTGGAGAGTAGGTTATATCCCTTATTTTCCTGGCTAACTACTTTGATCAGTTAGTAGGCCAAGGCTCCTCCCATCTGCTGTCAAGGTGAATGCTGGGATAACAGCCCTTCTTTGACTGAATTGAGCTTACTCCCCTTGGTGACCACAAAAAGCCTGAGGATAATATAGCCCACAGTGAGAGAAATCCATTATCACAATTACAAAGGGAAAGAAATATCTGTGTTCCTATGTGGGTGGAAGTGTATGCTGGACTGTTAAGTTTGGTTTTACCAATGTGTGAGCTTTAATCTCTCTGGGTATGTCTAGACTGCATCCATCTGTCGGCAGAGGGATGCAGATTAGGCAGGTTGACATTGCAAATTAGGCAGGGATTTAAATATCCTGTTTCTAATTTGCATAAAAATAGCCACCGTGTTTTGCCGACTCAGCACTTTGTCGGCAAAAAGCGGCAGTCTAGAGGGGGATCTGTCGAGAAAGAAAGCCTTTTTCGACAAATCCTGTAAACCTCCTTGCAGGAGGCATAAGGGATCTGTTGAAAAAGGCTTTCTTTCTCGACAGTTCCCCCTCTAGACTGTAGTTTTTTGCCAACAAAGTGCTGAGTCGGCAAAACGTGGTGGCCATTTTTATGCAAATTAGGCACGGGATATTTAAATCCCTGCCTCCATTTGCAATGTCGACCTGCCTAATCTGCTTCCCTCTGCCGACAGAGGGATGCAGTCTAGACATACCCTCATACTCATCCTATATCTGAAGACACATGGCATCTGATTTCTTGTTTCCCCAGATCTGTGATAAACATGACTATTAAAAATAAAATAAAATAAATAAAATAACCTCAGCAATGTCCTATACCAAATAGGTTTTATTAAGCTATATCTCATCCCATAAATGCTTCAGTAGAATTTTTATTTGTATCAGCTGAAAATATTTAGACTGGTTGGTTCTTCAAGCTTTCACTTCCCTGCTATTGAGTGAGGCTTAATTGAAAGTAATTCAATTAGTAGGTCAGAACAAATTCATTTCAACAGACCAAATCATCCCCTGGAGGATTCTAGACTACATATGTTGTTTAAGTCTTGAAGTGCCTATGCTTTTTAGGAAGAGCTAGCCATCATTAGTTACATGATGCGAGTCTCCACTCAGAAGTTAGATATGAACATGGGGCCTGAGCCAATGCCCACTGAAGGTAATGGGAGTCCTTCCATTTACTTCAGTGGACATTGGATCAGTGGACATTGGATAAGGGTATACTGCAAAACCTTACTTACATTTCCTAGCTATTTCAAATGATTTTGCAATAGAGAAATCTTCAAACTTTGCATTGTTGCTAAAAATGGCTTTAAAAATGGCATGGTAAGTGACTATGACTGCAGTATCCCAGGGTATGTCTACACTACAAAGTTAATTCGAAATAACAACTGTTATTTCGAATTAACTTCAATAGGGTCTACACATGCAAACTGCTATTTCGAATTTAATTCGAAATAGCGGAGCACTTATTTCGAATTTGGTGAACCTCATTCTACGAGGAGTAATGCCAAATTCGAAATAGCTAATTCGAATTAAGTGCTGTGTAGACACTTAATTCGAAATAGGGGGCCTCCAGCCCTTCCCAGTTTCCCCTGGTGGCCACTCTGGGCCAAACCAGGAAAACTCCTCTCCTCTCCCCCAGCCCTAGGGCCCTTAAAGGGGTAGAGTCTGGCCACTGGGCACATGCGAGAGCCAGGCCTGCCAGCAGCCGCAGCCCCTCACCCAGTGGCTGCACAATGGCAGCCAGTGGCAGCCAACCGTCCCCCGCCCAGTCCCCCAGCACCCAGGGGCCGTAGATGGCGCGTGCCCACCTGGACTGGTGTGGAGATCATGGACCTCATTGAGGTGTGGGGGGAGGCCCCCAATGTCTATGATCTCCGCATCAGTCAGAGAAATGCCGCCGTCTATGGCCTCATAGCGGCCACCATGGCCCTCAGGGGACACAGGCGCACGCAGGAGCAGGTGCTCCTGAAAGTAAAGGAGCTGTGCAGGCGTACGCCAGGGCCACCAGGGTGGCGCTGCAGCAGGGGCTGCCACCTGCTCCTACTTCCCCGCCCTCGACCGAATCCTGGGGGGCAGGGTGGTCCGTGCCAGCCCAGGGGGCAGTGAGCTGGGAGCTGAGGGCCCTGACCAGGCGCAGCAGAGGGGCCACCACCAGCTGTCCCAGCACTGGAGTTGGCAGGGTCGTCCGGGGAGGCCATACCAGGTAAGTGCCAGCACTGTCCCCTACTTGGGGGGGGGGGGGGGGAAGGGAGACCAAGGACCGCGCGTGTAGGCCATGCCTCCCATGGATCATGCAGCCACCTGTGCACATGCGGGCACATGCCGTACCACCCTTGGGCAGGTGGCTCCAGCTGCGTGCCACACAGGGGCCGTGGCCCGATAGCCACACACGTGTGTAAAGAGATCCGACACGCTTCTGACCTCGAGGTGGGACACAGCAGGATCCCCTCCCTTCACACACCCCCTCTACACAGGGGCAGGGGACATCTCCCCCCCCACCCCGGCCGCACTATACACAGCATAGGGGGCACGGGTGCAGTCTCAGGGTAGCTTCCACCCTTGGGCAGAGCCGCACATGCCAACCACGGCCTCTGTGCAAGCACATCGGCTCTGACGGTGCAGGGTACGGTCACCCTCACCTCGCGGGGGGGGGGCTGGGCATCATCCACTGTGTCCCCAGGGAGAACTGACCACTTCTCTTCTTTCTCTACAGCCGCACCAGCTGCTCGTGCAGGGCGCACCACCCTGCCCGGGACATGCTCCCACGCCCGCGGCCTCAGCAGGACCACCACCATGCAGCAGTGGTACAGAGAGCAGCACCTGCAGGCCCTGTGAGCCCAGACCCGGATCATGGAGCAGCGGGCGCAGGATGACCGGGAGTTCCAGCGGGAGCTGCTTGCCCAGGGTCGTGCCATCTGTCACCATCTGCAGGCCCTGGTGCAGACCGTTCTGCCCCGTGCCAGTCCTTCGCCTGCTGTCCCCCCAGCTACTGTTCCTCCTCCCACTCCTGCCCCCTCCACCTCTTTCTCCTCAACCTCCACACCCTCCTCCTCAATCTGCACCCCCCCCACCTCAACCTCCGCACCCTCCTCCCCATCCCCCCGGGGATGCCGAGGCCCCTTCACCCGCTGTGCTGGGAGGCAGTTGGCCCGGCGAGACCCCCACCCCTGAGTGCTGAGCTTCCCCTCCCCCTTCTTCCCCTTGCTTCCCCCTTCCAGCTCCCTCCTCCAAGTTTTCCCCCTCCCCTCTCCCACCCTTTCTCCTCCCCTCTCCCGCCTCCCTTCCCAATCTCCCCAGAGTTTCATCCCCCCCCAGTTTTGTTAAATAAACAGAGTTTGTATTTTTGAGACAAAAGTGCATTTTATTTGACATCAGGAAGGGGGGGCTAGGGAAGGGAAAGTGGAAGGATGAGAGGGAGGAATGGGGCACAAGTCCCCAGTGGGGCAGACCGGGGAGACTGTTAGCGCTCCTCAGGGTGGAAGCTCTCCCACAGGACCCCCTGGATCCTGACAGCCCCTTGATGGTCCTCCTGGATGGCAGCCTGCAGACAGTGCTGCCAGGCTGCTGGCAACGTGTCCATGAGACGCAGCACAGTCCCCAGGGGCAGGTCTGGTTCCATGTTGCAGAGTGCCGTGGTGTCCTGAGTGAGGGCAAGCAGAGCACTCCTAGACACAAATGCTTTGCTGTCCCTCAGTGAGGTAGACCAGCAAGCAGAGAAACCCGAGAACTGTCTGTCCAGGATGGGGGGTCGGGTTCCTTTAAGCACAGAGCTCGGATAGCCTGAGGCAGCAGCCCCACACACTAAGTCTGACCCTGATGTCCTGCTGGCACTGGTTCCGGCCAGCCTTACCTTCGATTCAGGGTCCACTCAATGTGGACGCGCTATTTCGAATTAGAAAAATGCTATTTCAAATTAGTTTTTGTGTATAGCTGAGTTACTTTGAATTAGCTTATTTTGAATTAACTAATTCGAAATAAGTTAATTCGAAATAGTGCTGTAGTGTAGCCATACCCTCAGTGATTTCCCTATCCAATAAACCAAATTTACAAGTAAAAAGATACTTTTTTATTTGTTAAACTTCCAGCCCTTTTAAACTTCCACCTCTCAGGGCTATATCCTCAGCCACTGAAAACAGATGTCACTCCATTGACTTCAATACTATTAAAAAAAACAATTTCTATTTCAGGTCACAAAATAAGCAGTCATTTTACTGCATGCACATGAGTATTTTCATTTTAGTCTCAATGTTTGCTTGTAAACATCGACCTTCACTTTCCCCCCTCAAATGGAGGGTCTTTCATATACATTTCAGAGGGTAGCTGTGTTAGACTCTTTCAGCAAAAAACGATGAAGCATCCTGTGGCACCTTAAAGACTGACATCTTTATTTGGGCACAAGCTTTCATGAGCTGGAACCCCACTTCCTCAGATGCATATTTATTTGTCTTTAGGGGCCATGGGACTCTTTGTTGGTTTCATTTAAATGTACATTGCCCTATTTTTTTTTAAGGTGACAGTGCAACATTGTGTTCTAAAATGTAGTCTTTTTGGTTGGCATAAACACAATAATTATTTTTCTGAATGTTATGAAATGAAAAAGATCCACATTGATTGTAAATCACTTCTCAAAAGGCATTTTGTCACAAAATACAGGGTTTACTCAATATTCTTAGTTGGTTGTAATGAGCTGAATTCACTGGTTAAATTAAAATGCTATTTTCTCATTTTCCATAAATACAGTGTATATGTAATTGAACTAAAATAAAATTGAAATTTACATTTTCATCAAATGAATAGCCAGCATGCTGAGGATTGTTCAACTGCAATTTATGATTATGTAAATGAAAAAGGTTTTGCAACTTGAATACGTACAGTAAATGGAACTTCTATTATTATGCATCAAAAATGCTATTAACCTTGAAAATCATATACAATTGACATGAATATTTCTAAAATACATTTAAAAGTAGTTAAAGCTCTCTGTCTTTCCCTTTCATATGAATGCATGCCATAGAATAGGTCTGGAGAAATAATTCAGAGTGAATAATTTATTAAATGAGTTTTGCTATTTTTTGGTTTGTGAATCATCTCCAACTTGCAGTTTGCTTGAGTTTATTCATAATTTAAAAACAGATAATAATTCTACTGAATAATTCTTAATCTGCAGACAACATGAGCTACAGAAGCAGTTAGTCATGAGTACTTGCTATTGAAAATTTGAGATGGAATGGGTGTTTTGGCTGGACAGTGGGGGGTGCATCTATACAGCAGGCCTTAACTCAAAATAAGCTGCACAAATTGAGCTACATCAATTACCTGCTGTGTAGATGCGGACTAAGTTATTTCGATATAATGTTGTTGTGTAGACGTACTAGGATACAAGGCAGCGTTCAGTTCTCTGCATTGGAACTTTCATTTGTGAAAACTTGCATATGAATTCAAAATTTGCTTTCTGTGCACATTCTCCAGCATTTGGTGGTTCTTGGATTGATCTCGTTACTTTTGCTCATGCTGAGTAGTCCTTAACTATGGCAATAGCTCTATTGAAATCACATACTGTAAGTAGGAATAACAGAATCTAATCCTCTTGCCAGTAATCCCATTCACTAGATTATTTATGAAAAGTGAACACAAGAATGAGTGTTTGTTGTGTTAGCCCTGATACGCTGAATATATACTTCTGCTCAGTTCAGAGATAGACAAACAAGCTGACTAGACTGTTATACGTTTTTTTAAAACATCAATTAAAGTGAAGCAATGTAAAGAAAATTTTCTGTGGCTTTCCTCTTCAAAGACAATCACTTCTTTAGTACATCCATGGGTTTAATTTGTTTGTCTTGCTTGGCTTTTGAAATGAAACCATCTCATCCCAACATCAGGACAATCAAAGTAAAAACTTAACTGGACAATTCCAGTGTGTAGCCACAATCTTGAAACACATCCAGCAATTACCAGTGTTCAGCAGTTGTGCAGTAGGCTAAGTTCACTGAGGTTGATGTATATACTTAACAGATGGTGAACTCTTTATTCAACATCAATGTTATTTTGAGGTTTCAGTAAATCTCTCCAAAACATCTAACTCCCTGCCATATATTGTCAAATGGTGCCAAAATTTTGAAGAGAAAGAAACAAATATTCCATACACAGGAAAAAAATAACAAGAAATTGACATACAAACTAGTTTCTGCAATGTCTTTCTCAAAGTGAATTTTCTTTTGGTGATTTTTTTTATTAGGACTGGTGTGCTGGAAGTGCCACACTTTTATCCCTGTGTTAGCTCACAGCAATAATTCTACAGGGATCTAAAGGTCAGATTGTAGGCTTGTTACTTATGTAGGATCCCATTTATTTCAGTGAGACTGTTCATAGAGTATTCTGTGATTCAGCAGCAGGAAAGGAAATCAGAATTTGGTCCTAAGAGATTGCTCTGCTTTGTAGATTTGATCAACTTCAACTTCATTCTGTAATAATTTTCAAATCCTTTTCTCAACATCTATGTAGATGTAAGAGGAGAGTGGCAAACACACTACTCCAAAAATAAAATTAAAAAAGCACCTTTTGATTTATTTAATCTTGATGTCTAGCTATTGAGTGACCTGTCATCCTACATTTAGCAATCATTTTGAACAATTCTCTTCTTGTCTTGTCTATTATTCTTAAGCAATTGTAAGTGTTTTGTTTATAAGTGAAAACCTTTGCCTTGGATTCTCAGAAGGATTTGCTCAAATTCCATTACCAAATATCAAGAAATTTGTTATGATCTTGTTAGTGAAAGAATGTAGAGACTGAAATAAAAGTTAACATGCTCTGGAAGAAAAGGTGACCCAAAAGAAAGAAACGTAAGGAGGATTGGTCACCCAGACCTCTCCACTTGCATGCGATTCTGAGAATGAAGGTACTGGTGCATGAGAATTCAGCTTTTCAAAAACGGATAAATAAACTACAAATGATTACTCAGAGCCCTTAAATTCCTAAAGGGCCATCATGACTATCTAATCTGATTTTCTGCACATCACAGGACACAGAACTTCACCCCCCCCACTTCTGTAATAGGCTCATAACCTCTGGCAAAGTTACTGAAGTCAACAAATCTTGATTTAAAAGCAAGTTACAGATTTTTTTTGTAGTAACTCAGAGGCCTCCCCATATAGTGTCCCATCTCTGGATGTTGGAGATATTTTCTAATAGCAGCAGAGGAGGGGCCATATACCATTGTAGGCAACCTCATTGTGCCAACCTTATCAAGCTCACTCTTGAAACAAGTTAGGTGTTTGGCTCCTCCCCTCCCCCGCAATTGCTTCTTTTGAAAGGCTGTTTTAAATGTAATTCCTCTAACAGTGAAATTTCATTTGTTACAAAGGGAAAACTCAGTGAAATCCTACCACAAAGACCTTCAGGAAAAGAGGAAAGACATACCAGCTCTTCAATAGGTGCCTTGACATTTTAAAAACTGTGTGCAAGGAAATGGCTATATGCCTTTATTAAGGAGTCACACAGTTAAATTTTTGTGCCCCACTTTCACAATTTACCCCTGAGGACAATTTATTTTGCTTTTCAAGGGGGTTGAATGGTGGAATCTTTGGAACTATGTTTGGATTTGGAAATTACATCTACATTGCATAGCCTATTGGTGGCAGCCATGGGGCTTTCCTCTTCCCTCAAAGATTCCTAATTGTCTAAACTTTTCTGGAACTAATATGACACACTCTTGGCATTTGCTCCATACTTCAAACTGTTATGCTGTGGGTAAGAACTACAAATATATTCTTTAGGCTTAGCAATCTTTGTGGGTTTTTTGTTTTGTTTTGTTTTGTTTTTTACTGCAAATGCAGTTGAAAATTGTATTCTACAGTGGGTGTTAAATTAGGCAGAACTTTAAAACCAATTTTATACAACATGTATAGAGTACAGAGCAGAGGGCATACATCTCTTTGAAGTATCACTTTGGCTCCATAAATGGCTTCAGCAGCTCTGCAGCACTTCTCAGGGTGAGCATTTAGGTAGTGCGAGCATATCGAGATGACATCACACATGAAAAATTTGTTTTCTCTTTCCTGCTTGATCCAGCACAAGGACATAGATGAGAGATCTAATAGAATAAGGTCTGTCTGCTTACTTGTAAATATGAAAAGGAATTATGTTATAACAGCTCTTGCCTAAATTAGAAACTAGAAATAGACATTTTTGAAAAGCAACATTATTGGTTTTTAATTTTTTTGCTTCCCCCAAGATAATTAGTCTCAAAAAGAGTATAACCAAAATCATTGTGTTTTGTTGTTATTAAGAATTGTAGAGAGCAACAGAAAGCAAGAGAAATTTCTTATTTTTATTGCCTTTTTTACAACATTCCTAAATCAATCTCATTAATAAATACCAGAAATGCTAATACATGGGCTTTTTGTGTATAGTTACAGTACGTAATTGGGTCACCTATTTGGGGAATAGATGTAGAGGGTAGATTTTCCATGATTCATAATGAAAAATCCCTTTTTGATCATTTCAAGTTTACATTTTTAATGCAGCATGCGTATAGTTTAACTATAAATATATGTCCCATAAACATACATGGCTACATTAATATAATGCAATATATATGCTCAGAAACAAGAAAGACAACATATCTGTCAGCTAACAGATAAGGGAGCTATGAGTTGGGAACAACTCCATCGTAAAATGGTGAAAAAAAGAGTAATGACACACTTCTAAGCCCTGTTCAGAACCCAACTTTTTATCCATCCATGATGACAATATAAGAAGCTAGCCACAGTAGGTATGAGGATAGAAAATCTATACACGCTCTCTTTTTTTGAGTGCTCCAATTAGCAGTGAAATTAATTAGATTGACACTTAACTGCCAAGGCCAATTATGATACATTAACAGACTATTTAATGAATAGGAGAAATTCATTGTAGGAGCTGCTGTTTTAACTTGTCTGTAGACTCTGGCTGACATGACTCCAAGGCCCTGCTCCTGGTTCAGTTTACTATAAATGTTCTATTTGGAACCACAAGTGCAGACTTTGGAGCAGAAGATGACAGTCCCCCTCCATTTCCTCCCCCCCCCCCCCAAAAAAAAAATCTGTAGTCACCTCAAGTTGGCCTGGTTCAACTATTGCTTCTGCTCCAAAAACTGAGGTCCCTATCAATTGATCAAAAAATAAAATCTCCATTTGCTGTAGTAGTATTAGAATTTTTATGTGCAATAACTCCAGCCACTAGATGGTAGAAAAATGAATATTATATAAATATTACTGATTTTATCCAGCAGCTATTGCATGATACATACTGTATGGTATACACGGCTTGGGAAGTGGTAGGTTGGCCAAAGTCCCATGGGAAGTAATGGTAAACACTCTGTTGTCTTAAATAGGAATGTAATTTTTACTTTTTGGGTACCTTTTTTAACCCATTTTGGAAGAGGAAGCCTGCACTCATTCTTAACAACATTTATTCATGTAGAAGCAAATCTTTAATCTAACGTTCATATGAAATAGGTTGGCCATTCCTGGGTGAACATTAGGTGGTGAAGAAGGAAGGCTGACTTAAAAATTATATGTCAGGGTTATCAATCTATTACATTTTATAGGCCTATTCCATAAGTGTCTATGACTTTTGAATCCCCTGCTAGTACAAATATTTCTGCCCTAATGTGAGATTTTTCACCTCACAACCAATTTCATCTTCCTGTGTGATCTTGGAATGAAATCATAATCCTTTTTTTGTGACTCTGCGAGCTTTCTGACAGAAATGACTGTGATATCACCGATTAATCATTAGGGTAACATCAGTTCAGGATTTAGGAACAGGACAGTATACATAATACCTTACATTTGTGCAATGTCTTTCATCCCAAAGGATCTCAAAGCACTTTACAATAATAGTGAAACCTGTGCTGAGTTAATGGATAATTTATCACTGCCCTCTCTATAATATTTAGTAATTACTCAGGGAAAACTGGTTGGAGAGAAAACATAGTACTTTGTGCTGCTGTTTGTGTAACACATTAGACTTACTAAAACATAAACTCACGAGCATGAGTAGGGTTATTAACTTCAGTGGGATACTCATAACACTACTTGGTAGTGTTTTTATGACAAAACTCTGAATTTTTGTATATATGGGAATCCATTTACATAGCACTGAAATGCAGCCACTTTTGGAATAGAAAGTAACAGCTGTTTAACAGCATACAGCGGCACTGCAGACTAGATGGAAGAGAAAGAGAAGACAAATACTCTATCAACTACCGACCTAAAGCTACCAGGAAAATTTTTGTACCAAATCATAATTTACTCAGGCAAACATCTCCACTCTTGTGAAAAGTGTTGGGGGAATTGTTAGTAACAACAAATATTCAACACTTTAATTTTATACCTCATATGACATCCAGGCTATGAAAGAGAAAACTGACACTTAGAATGAAATAACGTTGGTAATTAGCAGAAACAGGGGTAACAGAAAGTAGAAAAAAACAACATGAAAGGTAAACAGATTGATACTTGTGGAGTGGCTTTCAAGATTATTCCAGTTGGAAAGTTCTTTTTAAATTACTGATTGTGATCACACATATGTTGTCTCTATGCCCCCTTGCTCTTTTCTTATGCTTCTTTGTTAGTGTCCTTTTAAACCTTAGTCATTTTCCCACAGAAATGAAAATTGTTATTAGCATCTGTTGTCTGTCTAATTATTGTGCCCGTTAAAAGGCTTATTTCAGTTACTTCCAGGGCTTTTCTGCAAATCTCTCCATTGGTAATTAGTGTACCTTACAAATACTGATGAGGGAAAAGGATCATGAATTTGCAGCATAAGATCAGAAGTGTCCTCTAATGGTTAATACTGTAGCGGTACCATAAAATTACAAGTATGACAAAAGAAGCAATAATCCCAGGCTGCATTTTACTCTATATGTTGCCAAGTAGATCTGGCTTTGAGAGTGACTTTGGGACACTTGCTCCTTGTAATGCCTACAGCAGACGTTGTTGAGGAGGTGAGAATTTCTTTTTCAGATGGAGGTATGCACTGTGCACATTTCCTTATTAACTCTATTGTTTTAACATTGAGTAGGTTGGTGAGATTACTGACTTCCCTTTGGTGGGGTAAGTCTTGTGACAGCGGGTGGTGTGGGAAGGATGGAGAAATACATAGGGGATAAAGTTATTGCTTACGCAGAGCAGGCAAAAGGCTGGGTTTAACCAAAGCACAGTAGAATCTCCAAGTAGTAAAGTTGCTATGGGGGTTCGTACACAACCCTCCCTTCCTCCTATCCCAGTACAAGAGGTATGGCTTTGGAGAAAGGGGATCTGGACTAGGCATCACCACACTCTAGCTTTTGGAACAGTCCCATAGGGCCTTCAGCAGCTGGGCATTAATTTGAGTAATCCCCAAAATTAATTTGAAATACCATCATGTATAGGGGAGTCAACAGCATCCATGGGCTCCTGAGCAAGGTGGGGGTGGGGGTGGTTCTGTGCCCCTGGAATGGATAGGGCCTTTGGCAGAAGGGGCGAGGACAGGGACAAACCTCTCCAAGGAGCACGCAGCAGTCCAGGGGCGATTTAAAGGGACTGGGGCTTTGGCCGCCATAGCAGTGGCAGCAGCCTGGAGAGCTGGGGCCCTTCTTCTTAAACTGTGAGCTGGGGTCCCAAGTGGGTGGAGCCCGCATTTTCAAGTGGCTACCAGGGCTGATATTAGACTTGCTAGGGCCCTGGGTTGAAACTGAAGCCTGTGCTGTACCATTCAGAGACAAAGCCCAGGGGAATGGTAGGGCTTTGGGTTTTGGGCCTCCCTACCTATGTGGTGGGACTTGGCTGGGCTCAGGCTTCAGTCCCCCACAGGTTTGAATATTAATTTTTGTTGTCAGATGGGGAGTGTGGTGCAATGAATTTTGACAACCCCTGACGTGGTATGTCCACACCAGCAGTTCTCAGACTGTGGGTTGCGATCCCCAAGTGGGTCATAACCCTGTTTTAATGGGGTCACAAAATCTGGAAGACTCTCTGAAGCCAGGGATTGAAGCCTGAGCCCCCCTTTTGGGGCAGTAGGGTTTG
Source organism: Pelochelys cantorii (assembly GCA_032595735.1). Taxonomy (NCBI): domain Eukaryota; kingdom Metazoa; phylum Chordata; order Testudines; family Trionychidae; genus Pelochelys; species Pelochelys cantorii. The sequence continues at coordinate 27,667,293 of CM064339.1, forward strand.
GGCTTGGGCTTTAGAGGGGAGTAGACTCTTTAGCAGGAAAAGGCACTGACTAACTGGTGCAAGGGGCAGGAGGCATGCCATAGGGTACGGCGCATTCCCTAATGGAGAGGCTCTTTGAACTGGTTTAAGCCGAGCGAGTTTGGGATCCACCAGTTGCCGAGGCTACATAACCACTCAGTCACTTCTACATAGTATACCTGTGTCCAGTGCACATCATATGGATACTCAGCATTGGTATAAGGGGCACATGTGAGCAAATATGTGGTCCAGTGCTTGAGTGTGTGTGTGTCCGTGCAGACGTAACCTTAGAAACTGGTAAATTTCAACTCAAAAGCGTTATTACAACTATAGTATAGTATACTTAGATTTCCAGAAAGCCTTCGACAAGGTCCCTCACCAAAGGCTCTTGTGTAAATTAAGTTGTCCTGGGATAAGAGGGAAGATCCTTTCATGGTTAAAAGACAGGAAACAAAGGGTAGGAATAAATGGTAAATTTTCAGAATGGAGAGGGGTAAGTAGTCGTCCTCAAGGGTCAGTCCTGGGACCAATCCTGTTCAACTTATTCATAAATGATCTAGAGAAGTGGTTCCCAATCTTTTTGATACTGGGGACCAGTAAACCCATTCACAAGCTTTTGGAGGACCAGCAACATTTATTTGCATATTTGCATATTCATTAATTTGCATATTTGCATATTCCTAGAATGCTCAAGGAGCTGATAGAGGAGGTATCTGAGCCTCTAGCTATCATCTTTGGACAATCATGGGAGACAGGAGAGATTCCAGAAGACTGAAAAAGGGCAAATATAGTGCCCATCTATAAAAAGGGAAATAAGAACAACCCAGGAAACTTCAGACCTGTTAGTTTAACTTCTGTGCCAGGGAAGATAATGGAGCAAGTATTTAAGGAAATCATCTGTAAACACTTAAAAGGTGGCAAGGTGATAGGGAACAGCCAGCATAGATTTGTAAAGAACAAATCATGTCAAACCAATCTGATAGCTTTCTTTGATAGGATAACAAGTCTTGTGGATAAGGGAGAAGCGGTGGATGTGGTATACCTAAACTTTAGTAAGGCATTTGATATGGTCTCGCATGATATTCTTATCAATAAACTAGACAAATACAACTTAGATGGGGCTACTATAAGGTGGGTGCATAACTGGCTGGATAACCATACTCAGAGAGTAGTTATTAATGGTTCACAATCCTGCTGGAAAGGTATAACAAGTGGAGTTCCGCAGGGGTCTGTTTTGGGACTGGCTCTGTTCAATATCTTCATCAATGATTTAGATATTGGCATAGAAAGTACGCTTATTAAGTTTGCAGATGATACCAAGCTGGGAGGGGTTGCGACTAATCTGGAGGATAGGGTCATAATTTAAAATGATCTGGACAAATTGGAGAAATGGTCTGAGGTAAACTGGATGAAGTTTAATAAAGACAAATGCAAAGTGCTCCACTTAGGAGGGAACAATCAGTTTCACACATACAGAATGGGAAGCGACTGTCTAGGAAGGAGTACGGCAGAAAGGGATCTAGGGGTTATAGTGGACCACAAGCTGAATATGAGTCAGCAGTGTGATGCTGTTGCAAAAAAAGCAAACATGATTCTGGGATGCATTAACAGGTGTGTTGTGAGCAAGACACGAGAAGTCATTCTTCCGCTCTACTCTGCGCTGGTTAGGCCTCACTTGGAGTATTGTGTCCAGTTCTGGGCTCCGCATTTCAAGAAAGATGTGGAGAAATTGGAGAGGGTCCAGAGAAGAGCAAGAATGATGAAAGGTCTAGAGAACATGACCTACGAAGGAAGGCTGAAAGAATTGGGTTTGTTTAGTTAAGAAAAGAGAAGATTGAGGGGGGACGTGATAGCTGTTTTCAGGTATCTAAAAGGGTGTCATAAGGAGGAGGGAGAAAACTTGTTCATCTTGGCCTCTGAGGATAGAATGAGAAGCAATGGGCTTAAACTGCAGCAAGGGAGGTTTAGGTTGGACATTAGGAAAAAGTTCCTAACTGTCAGGGTAGTCAAACACTGGAATAAATTGCCCAGGGAGGTTGTGGAATCCCCGTCTCTGGAGATATTTAAGAGTAGGTTAGATAAATGTCTATCAGGGATGGTCTAGACAGTATTTGGTCCTACCATGAGGGCAGGGGACTGGACTCGATGACCTCTCGAGGTCTCTTCCAGTCCTAGTATTCTATGATTCTATGATTAAGCAAATGATGAATATGCAAATAAATTGTGTTGCTGGACCTACCTGTCCGGTGGGTTGTTCTACCCCCTCTCCCCTCCTGGCCCCAATCCCGGCTGCTTTATCTGCTGGCACCGGCTCCCCCGGCTGTGTCCGGCGCTGGGTGTTCTGCGTTGGTGCACATGGCACCCAGTGGGTTATTCTGCCCCCCTTCCTGGCCCCATCCTGGCTGCTTTATCGGCCAGCGCCGGCTCGCCGTACATTCTGTGTCCGTGCACACGGCACCCAGCCTTCTCCTGGGGTCCTAGCGCCCACCGGATCTAGCACCGTCATCCAGGAGCATGCCCGGCAGAGACGCCACGGCAGCGGGCTCTCTCCCAAGAGGGCTGCGCTGCCACGCTCGGCAGTGTGGGGTGCTGCTACCCCGTCACACAAATTAATAGGATTCTGAGTGATAATTTTTCTAAGGACCGGTATTTTTTTTCTAAGGACTGGTACTGGGCCGCAGACCACACTTTGGGAAATGCTGATCTAGAAAAATGGGTAAGCAGTGAGGTGGCAAAGTTTGCAGATGATATTAACTGTTGAAGATAGTCGAGACAAAAGCAGACTGTGAAGAACTTCAAAAAGATCTGACCAAACTGAGTGATTGGACAACAAAATGGCAAATGAAATTTAATGTGGATAAGTGTAAAGTAATGCACATTGGAAAAAATAACCCCAACTATACATACAATATGATGGGGGCTAATTTAGCTACAACTAATCAGGAAAGAGATCTTGGAGTTATCGTGGATAGTTCTCTGAAAACATCCACTCAGTGTGCAATGGCAGTCAAAAAGCAAATAGGTTGTTAGGAATTATTAAAAAAGGGATAGAAAATAAGATGAAGAATATCTTACTGCCCCTATATAAAACTATGGTACGCCCACATCTTGAATACTGCATACAGATATGGTCTCCTCACCTCAGAAAAGATATTTTGGCATTAAAAAAGGTTCAGAAAAGGGCAACTAAAATGATTCAGAAAAGGGGTTTGGAACGGGTCCCATATGAGGAGAGGCTAAAGAGACTGGGACTTTTCACTTTAGAAAAAAGGAGACTGAGGGGGCGATATGATACAGGTATATAAAATCATGAGTGGTGTGGAGAGGGTGAATAAAGAAAAGTTATTTACTTGTTCCCATAATATGAGAACTAGAAGACACCAAATGAAATTAATGGGTAGCAGGTTTAAAACTAATAAAAGAAAGTTCTTCTTCACACAGTGCACAATCAACCTGTGGAACTCCTTGCCAGTGGAGTCTGTGAAGCGCAGGACTATAACAGAGTTTAAAAAAGAGCTAGATAAATTAATGGAGGTTAGATCCATAAAAGGCTATTAGCCAGGGGGTAAGGAATGGTGCCCCTGGCCTCTGTTTGTCAAACGCTGGAGATGGATGGCAGGAGACAAATCACTTGATCATTGTCTTCAATCCACCCCTTCTGGGGCACCTGGCATTGGCCACTGTCGGCAGACATGATACTGGTCTAGATGGACCTTTGATCTGACCCAGTATAGCCATTCTTATGTTATGCAACACTATATCATAACAGTGTTTAAGGCCAGAAAGGTCCACCAGATCTTTTAGTCTGATCATCTGTATATCATAGTAGGACATTAGCACCACCCAGCATTCACAGAGTGTCCGTTAACCCTATAATTGATGTGTCTAGCATAAAACAGGCTTTTCCGCAGAGCACTCTTAGGCTACATCTACACTGGCAGCTTCTTGTGCAAAAACTCTTCCAGAAGAGAGCATCTACACTGGTATGTGCTTTTGCGCAAGAGCATCCATGCCAGTGTAGACGCTCTCTTGCGCAAGAAAGCTCTGATGGCCATTTTAACCATAGGGCTTTCTTGCGCAAGAAATTCATGTTGCCTGTCTACACTGGCCTCTTGCGCAAGAACAGTTGCGCAAAAGGGCTTATTCCTGAGCTGGAGCATCATAGTTCTTGCGCAAGAAGCCCTGATTTTATATAGTAGAATGTCAGTTTACTTGTGCAAGAAGACACAGCCAGTGTAGACAGGCAGCAAATTTTTGCGCAAGAGCGGCCGCTTTGGTGCAAGATCGCGCCAGTGTAGACACATTAGAGTAAGAGTGCCTCAGCAGCAGGTATCAGCAGGAGCAATAGCAATTGGGTTTAAAACATATTTTTCTTTTCAGGCCAGCATAAAGATACAATACAAACACAGGGTTGCTTTCCTCCAGTAGAGGGCTTCCTCCATGGAAGCCAGGGTAAGTGGAAGTCCTGTAACAAATAGCTTTCATTCAGTCTCTAGATGCTCCAGGCCAGTCAGAACATGCTGGCGAGTTTTTGCGTGACGTCTTCTCTGTTGGGTCTTTTTTCTAAAAACTGCAATGAAATCATCCTGCTGGGATGTTGTAATTTAAGCAACGGGGTATCTGACAAGGAAATCTGGAAAATAGTACAGTAGTTAGTTAAAAGGATCTGTTTAAAAAGAAGGGAGCAATATAGAAGATAGCATGATAAGGTAGATATGGTATATATTTGAGAAGGACAGTAAGAATTTGATCAGCTGTTTTGTGGGACTGGATAAATGACTGAAAGGAAGAGGGATGGTGGTATTGTAAGCAAAGCTACTGAATAAGGGGTTAATGAATGGGCTAGGTTGGATGTAGCTAAGAGTTAAATAGGTGGGGTGGGCAGGAGTTTTGAACTAGACACTGGCTGGTGAGGGTTGGAGAGAAAACACTGAATGGAATGAGCAGGGGAAGGGGAAGAAATATATTACAAAATCATAGATTGGGCAAGTGCATGCCAAACATCACCTTGGTCAATTTCTTTTATTTCCTTTCTGTTTTATCTTTTATGCCACAATCCTTCGAAGGCTTACATGTGTGCTTACCTTTAAGGAGGTCAGAGGTCCCACTGGAGTCTCTAAGTTTTGTGAAAAGTCTATGCAGGATCATGACTCTTTATGTTGTCCAATTTCATATCTATACATTGCCCAGTATATGTTGTTTGCTTAATTAATAACCAAGTTTCAGGTTAAATAGGACAGTTTTTTAAAATATTACTTCTGAATGTGGGGATCTAGATGACACTTTGATGTTTTGCATATGTAATTGGCAATTAAATGTTTAAAGTTAACAAGAAAAGATTTCACAGTGAAGGTTCAAAATCAGGTGGTAGGGGTTATAGAATGAACTGCAAACTGAAGTCATGTTTTTGTTACAGCCAACTTTTCTTTTCAGCCAGACACACATTGATTTTACATATGTATGTGGCGTTCACACTGACCTTCATTCCCTGATGTCTTCCCCCTTCAGCTCTGTTTATAATGGAATTGCACAGAGGCAAAGTATAGGGAGACATCTATCACCCATCCCCTGATCTACTAAAGTCCCACTACCCCACTTTAGCAAATGGCATTAGCGACTTTAGAGATTTTTCCTCATTCATAAAACTACATCATGCAAATGAAGTAAGACCTATAACATGAACCAGACATTAAGAATAGAGGCAGCAATATTTACTCTGCATAGCCACATGTAATGGAACCACTGCCTCCTTCCACCAGGACCTGCTGTAGGAGACATCTTCCAAAGGTACTTCCAAGTACAAACACAATTTGTAGCAGCCACCTTATGCCTTTTAAAAGTACATAATTTTATTAAAATATTAGCCCTCATCCCATGAACAGATGCTATAGAGGGAAGAATTAAATAAGAGTCAAAGCTATAGCATTCGAACAGCACAGATCCAAAAACAGACGAATTATCATGTATCTGGTTGCAATCCAATGCCTTCAAGGCTCAATTGTATTTTATATATGAAACAGAGGAATTTCTAAATTAAGCTTAATTCAATAAATCCTTTATAACTTTTTACTTTTTGAATCTTTCTTGCTAGTTTTTAAAAAGATGGAGTCAACACATACAAATAGAAGCAACCCTTAAAAAAAAAAGAAACAAAAAGAAACAAACCAACAAAAAACCCCAACATTGTAAAACCAATATTTTAGTAATTCTGAGTTTTGGAGTAACCTACCAAAAAAACCAGAAAACACAATATATTAAATACAAGCTCTTAATACTAGGTAATGAGCCAAGCATGTTTTGGCATTCAAACAGATTGATAACAATGATTTGACAGGATTAAGAGATCACCTCCACAGATAAGAGGGAAAAGATTATGGAGAGAAAAAAAGGCATAGAGAACACAAAAGCAAATGTTATCTTTTTCAGAGGCTTGCATTCAGCCCATGATTGGCATTGTATCTTAATTCTATTATCATAGCCCTAAACACTTAGTAACAAATATTGTTTTTCTTTGTCCTGTGAATATTTCTGTGGGTACTTCTTGAAGTTAGTGGAGCTAATAATGTGAGTAAAGTGAGCATTGTTTGGCTCTTTCCAGAACTTCCTGAGTTAAATTCTTGTACATGAAGCATCAAGTTTACTATTGGATTAAATGTTTGGAGTGTATTATTAGCTCTGCTGAGGCCTGCTCTTTCATTTTATAGGCAGAAGTTGCATGTGTAATCCTTCTGCCGGGTGGGCCCGGCAGCAACCAGGGCCGGGTTCAATATCTAGGTGTCCATCTCACACAGAACCGGCTCAAGCCCCCACCCAGTAACCTGGGAAATTCACACACCCCTGGACGCCTCTGAGAGGCAGTGCTTCCCTGCTCGCAAGCACAGAGTCTGAGTGTAGGAAAGAAACATTTAATGAAACATTGAGAGAAGTCATATGGCATTAACTTGGGAAAATACCACAAACAGAGTTCATAGCCCAAAGTACGAGCTAAGGCCCTCCTCCCCCAGCCAAGAATCACCCGAAGTCCCAAAGTCCGACACCCCAAAATTCTCTGTCCCTGGTCTGTGCCGCCCAGAGTCCAAAAGTTCACCTGCAGGGTTTTACCTCCCAACCTGGGCGGAAAGGGGGGCAGGGGGATTGATAGGGGCACCTTACGTGATCCGAGGCTGACGGCCCCACCTCTCTGTAGGGTTCTGCTGCAGTCTTTAATGCAAGCCACTCCACCACGCTCCACCAGCTGTCTCGGTCTGCTCCTACTGGCCGCTCACCGGTCGTTCCTACTGCTGGTCGCCTGCCACCGCTCCTACCAGCCGCTCGCTGATTGTTCCCACCAGCCACTCTGCTGGCTGCCGCCACTCCTACCGGCCACCCGCCGGTCATTCCTGCCAGCCGCTTCGCTAGCTGCAACGGGTTTGGCTCCCAGCCAAACCCGTGATTTCAACTCTTTAGCCACCACCTGGACTGGCAAAATATTCCAGCTTCCACTGGACTAGCAGAAAGACTCCTCATGGAGTCTGCTTTAGGTCTGTCCTTAAAACAAAGGGGGAAAGGGGCAGGTTGGGCCAGTCTTATAGCTCACACCTGGCAGGTGTGAAGCAGGCTGACTCAAGCTCTTTAGCCCTTCCCCCCAGCTCAGTTCACTCAACTCTGGAAGGGGGGAGGCTTGTTCCTCGGAGACCTCTTACAATGATGGTGTCTCTCCTGTAAGCACTGGTGTCATGTTTTACAGTTCCCACATTTAGGGGTAGCATGATTTGTGACCCCCACAACAGCCCCAAATTATTCACAGTACACCACATTCCATTCCAACACTGATCTTCCATCAGCCCTGGCTGAATTGGATTTACATAGCCACACCTCGGATTCCTTCCTTCCTGGCATGAGCTGTATTTACATATCAACAGTTAACAGTTAATTATCTTGCAGAGCTAAACAATTGGAGTGAGCATACCCATGCCCAGGGCAGCTCTCTCCTTTTAGCTGGCTGATAACAAGCAGTAGTTCAGCCCCTGCTTACACATGCACAAAATTCATGCTTGTATTTTATACTCATAGGCTGTGTCTAGACTGGCCAGTTTTTCCGCAAAAGCAACCGCTTTTGCGCAAAAACTTGCCAGCTGTCTACACTGGCCACTTGAATTTGCGCAAGAGCACTGACGTTCTAATGTAAGAAATCAGTGCTTCTTGCTCAAATACTTTGACGCTCCCGTTCGGGCAAAAGTCCTTTTGCTCAAAACCTTTTGCGCAAAAGGGCCAGTGTAGACAGCTCAGTTTTGTTTTGCGCAAAAAAGCCCCGATGGCTAAAATGGCGATCGGGGCTTTCTTGCGCAAAAGCGCATTTAGATTGGCCACGGACGCTTTTGCACAAAAAGTGCTTTTGGGCAAAAGCGTCCGTGCCAATCTAGATGCTCTCTTGTGCAAATACTTTTAACGGAAAACTTTTCCGTTAAAAGCATTTGCGCAAATTCATGCCAGTCTAGACGTAGCCATACAGTGGACTGCTAGTGCTAATCTCAGTATTAAGCACCTCTAGTTACACAAGAATGGAGAGCTGTTCCTTTTTAACTTTGCACATGCATTTTGCAGGCATAACTTGTGCCCATAAAAGTGAATCTGCTCTTCCGAAGATGTTCCCCTTTCCATGTATCACTAAGGTTATGTCTACACTACAGAGGTTTTCCGGGATACCGGTGGTACCCTGGAAAAACTCCGCTGCATCCAGGGAATGTGTCTGCTCTTCCGAAATTTTTTTCAGAAGAGCAGACGCACTCTTTTGGAAGCCCTGTATTCTTCATTTTATGGGGACTAAGGGCTCTTCCAAAAAAGGTAGTTTTTCTGACATTTGGCCCTGTGTAGATGGGCCAAATGTCAGAAAAGCCTCTTCCGAAAAAAGAATCAGAAAAAGATACGCAAATTTTGGTTCACAATTTGTGTACCTTTTTCAGAAAAAAACCCCAACAGCAGTGTGGACATAGCCTAAAATAGTTAGAGCCATACATGGATACAAATTACTATCTGCGAATAGAACTTGATATCCGATGAACTGCAGGACTCTACTCCTGGGAGCCATTGTGGACAAAGAAGAGTGTGGTGCCAGCACCCTGCGCTGATAGCTCCTCCTGGCTGTGTAGCTGTACAGCCTGCACCCTTCCAAGCAGCTGCATCTTCTGTTGGGTTGTACAGCCCAGCTGGGAATGGTACAGCCACATGGCCAGGAAGAGCTGGGACCAGCAGCAGGGCCAGATTAACTTTTTGTGGGCCTGGCTCCACACACATTTGTGGGCCCCTATGGGTACAATAGAATATGGCATGGGGAGTTCAGTACTTGGAGGGAGGTGCAGGCTGGGGCAATGGGGCATCGCATGATGGGGGTGGCCCACTCATCCCAATGTGAGGTGCACACTGGCCTGACTAGCCCTGTGCTGTCAATGGACGTCTTCCCCATGGGGGTGGGTCCATACTGCGTCACATAGCCTCCCCACCCAGCACCCCTTGGACCTGTTATGTCTAGCACTCCTGCCACACACAAATGCAGTGCCATGAACACTACCACCCCTGCGAGGAGCCACCCCCCCCACTGCCCCCACAACTGCTCAGTACAGTCAACCCCTGCACTTATGATCTAATTGGTTCCTGGAGAACCATCGTAAGTCAAGCCGTCATAAGTCCAACCTTTATTTCACATAGGCGCAATGTTATAAATGGCAGTTCCGTTCCTGGAAACCCAGTTCATGCCCTAAAAATACCAAAACTGACTACGGAAATGGAGGAAAACTAAACTAAATAGTTCAAATAATGCACAAAAATAACTAAAAAGTGAAGACTGATGTGGCGGAGACACGCGCAGTTCAAGGAACTGCTGCAGACTGGCGAATCTGACTGACCTTGTGTGTTTCCTGTTTTGGGATGACATGGGGCATCTGCATGGTATGCTGTTGTAAATGCGATCTGCAGATGTAAATTGGGGTTTTTTAGGAGTGATCTCACTTTGAAAAAATGGTCGTAAACGCCAGGAGGTTGTAAGTCGGGTGGTCATAAGTCCGGGGTCTTCTGTACCCCCCCCCCCATTTTCCCTACCCACACTGCACCCTTGACCACAACTACAGCTCCTCACCCAGACCCCCATTACCTAGTACCCCAAAATACACAAACATCCCCTACTGTCCCAGTGCCTTACATTCACTCACATCCCAGCATCCCCTGCACAGACCCACTCCACCAAGCACTGCCCTCAGGCCCTGCTGAGCCAGCACAGAGCAGAGTTCCCCTGTCCCAGGAGGCAGGGCAGTGCGAACAGTGAGTGGACCTATCTCCCAGAGCCCCACCCAGCTCTAGTCACCTGGCGATGGTGCTCACAGCGAAGACTTTTCTACAGGGGAGGAAGCAGACTCCTGATTCCACAGAGCATCAGGGAGAGGCAGGCCCCACCCCAAGGAGCACAAAGCTGTATTGTCTCCCACTTGGAGCAGGAGCAGCTGAAGGTGGCTTTCTGGTCCCGGCTGCTTGCCAGTGTTGGGGATGGAGAGGAGCCCTCAGCCAGCTGCTGATCGGTGAGGGTGAGGGAGGGTTCAGGTAGTGGGGAGGAACCGGCAGGCAGAGGTGGGGTGACAGTGGGGAGAGAAGCCTTGGCTGGCTGAGATAAAGGAGTGAATGGTGATGGAAAGAAGCAGTGGAGAGGAACCCACCACTTCAGGAGCAGTGCAAGTGAGTGGACCGGGCCAGGGCCCCTTCTAAGTGTGGGCCTGGTGCCATGGCACTAGCAATACTGGTACTGACCAGCCGCAACACATTCTTCTACTTTGGCCCTGTGGTTCTTGGGAGCAGAGTCCTGTGGTTCAGTGGATACTGATTTCTCTGTGGATAAAAAATTATATCCATGCAGGACTTTAAAAATTGTCCATTGTTTTGCAGTTAATTTTGCCACAAATGTCTTATGTCATCGCCAAAGCTTATGCCATAAATTGCTTAGATCCATTTTACATTCATTTAGGATAGCCAATTTTGGTAGGATGTATTCCTGAAGGCTTCATCACATGACATAATCATGAATTAAGTATTAACCTTTAATTCCTGGAGACTCCAAGATAATCTAAGAGGGTAGGCAACCTTATATTCTTTACTACTTTCAGAGCTGCCATAGCTGAATTGTTTGAAAACTATCTAGTTATCTAAAGACACCATGCAAGTTATGGGTTCCTGAAGAAAAATCCCCATTTTTTATTCTCAGAAAACAATATAAGACAGTGATGTTTATCATTGTTATTTGCTTTAATACAATCCTTATAATAAGAACTAGCTAGAGCTCTTGTTTTCTCAGTTGAAACACACATCACATACCTGTAACTTAAAGGGGAGGGGGCAAAAAAATAACCTTTTGGAAGCCACTGCCTAAATGGGATAGTTCAGACTTCAGGCATCAGGTTCCCAGTGTGCTAAAATGCATTAACAATTTGGAGTTTCATTTTATAGCTAATTTTTCCATTCACAGAACAGAAATGCATTTCCTTTGTATAAATGTAATTTGAAGCCACAGGCTTATAATTAAACATATATAACTACTTTAATGGTCAGTAAATGACTATATTAATGTTCAAATAGGCAATTGCAGGCAATAACAAATGAAATGCAAGTACTAGCTTCACCTCAGGCTGCTGACAACCAAATTAGTTAACTGCTGGTGGTAACAAATTTGTTGAGTATTAGAGCACAGTTAATATAAAAGAAAAAGACAAGTTCAAGTTTAACTTATACTTAAGAATATTAAGTATTGTGTCTGGGCAGCATACTAAAAGGGAGTTTAGTATGGACCTGATTCTGAGAAGTAGTATCTGTTAAACCCATAATTTTATGCTTTCATTTTTCTGAGCACATGTATGCTTTCATCCTTTGCATCTCATTTAATATATTTATATGGCCCCATATTGTGAGTGCTTCCCAGCTTTTTAAAGGAGAAATAGTGATTAAAATTCTCTCTTGCTTTCTTCTCTCTCAGTCTTCAGGAGAAATAGCTCAATTAATGTATCAGTTCTCATCCATCCATTTGTTTATGTTTATCTGTGTGAGTGTGGAAATGTATAAAGATGTGTGTGACTAAATTATGGAGGGAAATCTAAATCAAGTGATTAAATTCTCATTTAGTCAGACAGCATTGAGGTATGTGGAGGGTTTTTATTTGTTTTAATTGCTTACAGGAGTGAGTTCCATATCTAGCACCAAGTCAGAGTAAGTTCAGTCTTCCGCTCTCATGAGATTCTTCATATTAATTGATGGTCTATTTACTCTGGTGGAAAATATCAGTTGTGGTTCTTTAATTTGAAAAACAAACCTAAAAAGTATTGATTATAGCAATATTATAGAGAATAAGAGAATCGGCAGGCTTATAGGCCACTATATATTTAGTCAGCGACGTGTATAACTATTTGGCCTTCCTCAGAAAAATTATAATAGTATATATGCAGTCCAACATTTCAACAGCAAACTATGCATCTGTGACAGAGAGCTAGCTGGCAATCAAGCACTCTGATCACTTCGAGACCAGTCAGTTCCTGCAGAGAAGGCTAATGGAAGATTATCTGACCTGATTATAAGGGTTCATGAATCAATTTATCCATCAGCTGAGGGGTATAAAAGAAGACACAGGCAATATCTGGGCAAGCTGAGCCCAGTATGCTCTGAGATCTCAAAAAAGGGAAGCCTATGTTCCTCCCTAGCCCTGTAGAAAAAGGCTAAAGGGCAAGACACACTGTAAATACATTGTGCATGAGATTGTACTAGTGCTGGTGATGGGAATATAAATAAATTCCCATTGGATTGCCACTTATTGGACAGAGTCTGAGGGGTTTTTGAGGCATCAGAGGAATGGAATGGAACATAGTGGCTGTGTCTAGACTGGCGCGATCTTGCACCAGAGCTATGCAAATGAGGCTCAGCATGGAATATCGCCGAGCCTCATTTGCATAACTAATGAGCCGCCATTTTTGTGGAAGAGGCTCTTGCGCAAGATGGAGCTGTCTACACTGCCCCGTCTTGCGCAAGAAAAACCCTCTTGCGCAAAGCCGTTATGCCTGAAAATAATCAGCATAACGGCTTTGCGCAAGAGGGATTTTCTTTTGCAAGACGGGGCAGTGTAAACAGCTCCGTCTTGCGCAAGAGCCTCTTCCGCAAAAATGGCGGCTCATTAGTTATGCAAATGAGGCTCAGCGATATTCCACGCTGAGCCTCATTTGCATAGCTCTGGTGCAAGATTGTGCCAGTATAGACACAGCCAGTGTGTTAGAGCACCAAATATAGATAGGCTTTTGATTGACTCCATATCCCTGAATTTGGGCAAATTTTGAGATTCAACATTGGAAGTAGCTTTTTCATGAATTCCTATTTGCTTTGCTGACTTACTTAAACAGATCACAAATGGATTTTCAACAGCAATAAAGAATTAGGGGCATAATGTCAGCCTCACTCCTATTGAGTTCCCTCCATGTCCAACAGTCTTCACAGCAAGGTGTTCCCATCTTCATGATAGCTGGCAGCAGTCCAGATTTTTGCTCTAGATTGGGCTTCATGCTGCTCCCCAGATGGAACTCTCTAGAATTCTCTGCCTCCCACAGCTCACACCGCAGACTCCAGGTCTCCCTTTGCAGCAGAACTTCCACTGGATTTTTAAAAGATTTTTAGCTAAATCTCTGAGTTTCTGCATTGGTTTCCATATTTCTATGAAAACTGCTAAATTCAGGAAAAAATAGTTTGGTTTTCTGAGGAGAGTTTAAAGGGCAACACCTCTCTGTCTCTCCCCACTCAGAATGACAGATAGACAAGATCAGGGACTTAGCTTCTAGCTGGTCTGTGGGCAAGGTGCACACTGAGTAAGTGTGTAACAAGTGGACAGGCCACAGTCAACCCAGCTCTAGTTAGTGAGTGGGTGAGGCCCATACTGAAAGAGTAGATCAGGCTGCAATGAACTCAGACGTCTACCTGGCAAGTGGAGAGGGTGAGGGGGTGAAGGGCTGCAGTGAATCCAGCTCTTAGCTGGCATGTGCCAGAGGTTCAAACTGAGAGATTGGAGAAAGCTGCAATGAACCTAACACTCAGCTGGCATGTGGATAAAGTCTACCCCAAGATGCTTGAGCAAGCCTCAAGAAAGCTGACTTCACTGAGACCAGGCCAAAATCAGTGGCACAGAACTGAGGGTAATTTGCAGTATGAGCAAAGAAATTTCTGCTTCTAGCCAACAAGAGTACAAGGTGTCCATGCTGAGGTGGTTCTGGTTACAAAGCATCATGCAATCCTATAACCTTCTATACCTGCAAAGACTCTGCTGTCATGAAATGAGTGAGCTTTGTGACCTGTCTGATATAAGTGAGTCTGACTCCTTATTCTGTGCAATCAGTCCCCACTAAGCCCAAACCCAGCAGTAAGGTGCATGGAGTGAAATGGTTCAGATACTTTTCCTTGGGAGAGGAGCTCGCTCAACTTCCAGCCTCTGAGGGTCCCATCGGGGATCATGAAGTGGCTTGTTTTCCCTAGGGAGATATGCAGGATACATGCCTGCAAACTGTCCTTTTAGTGTTCCTGGTCATATACTTTCTTCCCCACCAGACCCCATCCCCTTCTTTTGAAGGTTTGACCAGGAATTGGGGGAGGATATTGTTCAGAATTAACTATTATGGGGCAGCACAAGGTCTTTAAACCCCTTCCTTCCCCATCTCCAAGACAAAACAAATCAAGTCCCCCTACATCTCCCCATCTAGTTCTGTAGAAATGGATTAAGTTGAATAACACTTTTTGAACTTTTAATTTGCTACTGGCCTCTACTAGTAAGAATTAAAAAGAAAACCCCAGTGATGGAACAACTGGTTGGTGTGTTGGTATGAAGCAATATAATTCTTTTTTAAATTTTATGAAAGCAGTTTCAGTAGTATGTGTGGCTTCAAATTTTAATGTTCTCTAAATCAAGGGCTTTTTATTTGGTGACAAAACAGAGTACTTACACTGCAATGGAACTTTTGTCTGGAAAAACACCCAGCTTTGATGACAGAAAACTTCCAGCCCTATGAGAGACTTTTGTCTTTTCCTCTCCCTTTATAGTTGACAAAGAGCCAGTGTGGACTCTGTTGTTTGTTTTTTCAATAGAACTGGCATCCACCAGTATCCCATAATGCTTGCCCAGAAGGCTGTGCTCAGTGTTTTGTGATTTCTTCTGCCCTGCAGGCATGCATCCCTCCCCTTTCAATGTTGGGGAAGTATCTGATAACTGAGTGAGCTGTTCCATTTGGGGAAAAAAACAAAGAGCAAATCATTGTAATACTTCTCTTCTGCCCTTCTAAGAACACAGCAACAGACAGATTGCTGCTTCAGTGGGAGGGCTGGAGAGACTGCTGTGCTGCTTTGACATTCCTCAGCACAGAGAGCTCACAGAGTTCTGAGGGAATCCCGAGAACTGCAGGGATCAGCTCTGCCTTCCCACAACACTGCTTATCCACATTGCTTTGCTCTATCTGTTGTCAGGGTTCTAGCAATGTGGCCATGAAATGTCGACAATAAGCGGCAGAAAAACTTGCTTGACTGGTTTTCACTTTTGGCAACTTTTGCATGTTGACAGCACTTTTGTCACCAAACTTTCCCAATGTGGATGTAGCCCTAGATGTCAACAAATTTCCTTGCTGTAACTAACTAATCCTTAGATACATCAACTTATTTCAGCAGTCTTCTCAAGGTTTACAGTTACAAATACAGAGCAGAAAGATTTCAAGTGGTTGACTCAGATTTTAAAGCATTTCTTTAGTAACTAATTCAGTTCTTAAAATGTTCATATTTCATGTGGCAAGTATTTTGTTCATGATATATTTTGTTTCTGTCAGAGGGCAAAAGTATAACCAACCAAAGACCTTTTGGTCTCATGAAACCATCTGAACAAACTTTGGGTGATTGGGAAGCTCTTTGAAGGGGTTTGAAGAGCTTCCTATCTGAATTTCCAGCTCAGTCAGATGATTTTAAAAGGTCATTTTATATCTGACAAAATGGAGGTGTACCCATGTTTCCTTAATCAGACTTTTGCAAACAGTTTGCTAAGCTACAAAGTGCTGCATTTATGCCAGTAACATAATTAAATATTATTAATAATCCCTTATATTAAAGACCTATATACCAGTTTGGAGATATCAAACTTTATTAATCATAATAAAATAGAGGAGGAGAGATGAATGCATAGGAGGAACTTAACCTCCAGTTGGCACATTTTTTGATGATAACTCACATGCATGTCTTGTCTTGCTTATTATCCCTGAAGTTAATATTGCAATGATCAAAGCTTCAGGCTGGTAAATATGGATAGAGCTGGATAAGTCTTACTTTCATGAGGACCATATGTCATCCCATCTTAATTAAAAAATAAAATTGGTTGAACAAAATTCCCAGTCAAGTTAGCTGCTATTCCTTTAATAGAAAAAGAGCGGGAAGACATCACTGATGTGCCACCTCTTTTGGAAATTGTGGATATACTAGCTGACTCTCTTCACCAAGGCAATGTGTAGTTTGGCCTGGGAGTGTACAGGCAAGGCTTTCTCCAAAGGAAGAAAAAACAAGTGTTTGTAGCCACAGACTCCCCAGCTGATTACAGATTAAGTAATCAAATACTGCTGCCAGAGCTACCAATGCTAGAGTTTTTTTCCTCACTCTTGTAGAAAATTCTGGCCATGTATATTTGTGTCCCTCTGTCCTGATGGAGAGAGATCTTAGAATATTTTTGTAATTTTCTTTTATTGTTTTTCCTTTTACTTAGTTCATTTTCAGAAATACCTCTGTTCCTATGGGAATCAATATACATAATCATGAAAAAAAAGTATTATTCTTCATGAAATAGACTTAAAAGTAGAAAGTTCAAGAAAAATATTATGTTAAAAAATAGAAGACTTGGCTACTTTTGTAAAAGAGGACAGTATGTGGTTTTAGCAAATTGAGATGGAAATGAAACTTAAATTACCCTTCATTTGGCAGCCACTATCATATAAAATAACACAAAAATACAATTTGTCCTGGAGTTTTATGTTGGCTACAGCTGAAGAGAGTACATTGGATCTTAATTATCTCAGTGTATTTTTGCCATTGAACATTGTGGGGAGATCAATAGAGTTCTTGGATTAGATGTGTAGAATAGTAAGCAATGTGATGGACATTGGATACTACATGACTACAGTACAACATGAGCAACAAAGCACAACTCTTACAATCAGGAGGATGGATCAGCAAGTAGTTGGCAATCTCAAATCCTATATCAATTCTGAAGCAGAGTTGGGGGACCATGTGGGTGATTCTAGTGATAATGTGGATAATGATTTTGTCAAGCCAAGTAAACATGTTGGCTGGGGTTGAATCAGTTATCAAGGCTCTGTTAATAATGTTCTAGTGATAAGCCATAAATCAAAGTGCAATCAGCCATCCATCTGTAGAGGGAGACCCAAAATAGTTTAGCGTTAACCTTCTAGTTGGAACACATGTTAATATGAAAAATAAGGAGCCTGCCAAGTGAAAGCAGGGCTTGCCATGGATAAACAATCTGTTTAAATTTGGGGAGGCTGAATGGTAAAGCCCAACTGACAGATTTGTTTGTCAAATGAATCAGTGCTTTAGAAAAATGGGTGGTCCCTTGTCAATGATAGAGAATATATGCTACTAGCAGCCACTTGCTGTAATCAGAAGAGTTGAGAGGAGATGAGAAGAATCTAAGGTGGGGTTAGGCAGAGCTGACATTGCAATGGGAAAGAGGAGCAAAAAGAATTAAGAATGGAGGAGAGTGAAGTATGGAGAAAATCAACAACCATATGGATGGAAGAGAGTGATGAGAGGCTGAACACAAACAAAAAGTTATCAGTGCTGATAGACTGGAAGTCACAGAAAGGCCAAGTGAAAAAATAGAAAGGGGGAGAGCTCGTAAGGGAAATTTAAGTCATCCAAACTCCTCTAGAAATTTGTTGGTTAAGTCTTGGACTATGGAGATTTTCATACACTCTAAGATGGTGGTGAATATTTTCTCACCATGGGGCTGATTCTTCAAACCTGTACTGTTTTTTCTCATGGAGGTAGCCCCATTGACTTTACTGGTGTTTGTGCCACTCTGACAGTGAGGAAGTGTGATCGTTAGTACTGTATTAATTAAAACAAAATGGAAAGGAACATAGATGTTAGAAGTTCTTTTCATGAAAAAGTGATTGCTCCAAATGATCAAGTGTAGGCAATCTTCTAAAAATAAAAATGTGTTGGTTGGCACAGCAAATAAATACATCCTGGAAATAGACTTTTCTTTTAAATGTCTTTTGTTTTTTTTTTCTTTCTTTTGTTTTTATTATGGAAAAAAGATTTCTGTTGTCTGCATTGAGGAAATTACTGACTAGGCTCTATAATTACATTAGGAGAATGCCAAAAAAGACTGTTTCACATTATTTAGACAATTTGATTATTCTTACTCATGATTTGAGAATGTGATAATCTATGTGTTTCTCTAACTTCAGTGCTCAACCATTCTCCACAGTCATTTATACAAATAAATGAAATGTCAAGTTGAAAAGTCCCAGTTATAGAATTCCTGCAGTTCTGTGTTGGCGTCCATTGTTAGAGATATCATGTAAACCTCCTTCTCAGCTATTGCTTACTGTGAGTAAACTATAAGGTATCTGTATCATCTCTAAATTTAAACCAGGATCCTTATAGACAACAAAAGAATTCACAAGAAAAGTTAACTTCATCAAACTGTGTACAAAAATATCAGCATCTCTGTTTTCTTTTTTAACCCTCCACCTCCAAATCCAAATGAATTTAAATAATAAAATCTCTACTCAGGAGAAAAAGTTCTAAGACCTTTCTCTTGCTAAGGAAAATTATCTTAAATCATCATGGCAGTGAATAAACAGTTGCATGTGAAATGTTATAATGAAACATGCAATTGGGGAATTGGGAAAAGGCTGTTTTGCAGTTAAAATATATGAATGAAAAACTAGAAAATTCTTGTGAGCAAAAAAGGCACTTGTGATGATTCATGGTGAGGGGTTACATGCAAATTTGTGAAACAGTCCAATAATCACATTAGAGTAATTTAGTGAAATATTCACTTTCACAACTATAGGGAATGTTCATGTACTATATACAAGAGAAGAGAGATTTTATTATTGATCTATCATTGTGACAAGATTCCATATTTGTTATAAAAAATGTTCAGGTCAGTACCTATCAGTACTTAGTTTCCTGGAGTCAGAGTTTTACACTTCCATACTTTCATAATGGAATAAATCCCTGGACTTTGTCCAAATGCCAAAATAATCAGTCTGATTTTTGTTTATCATTCATGAGTATCGATCTTGAATGCCTTTTGAACATTTAAAATTGAGAAACAGTTGTCAAAAGAGACCCATCTATAGTCTATTTAGCTTGCAATGAAAAGTGGAATACTTTAAGTTCTGGCTACCAACTAGACAACATAGATAAACTTGTTTTTAACTAGATATATTTTATTTCATCAGGTGGTAAGGAAAGGGACTTACATTGTTTATTCACCTTTTTTCTTGAAAGAGAATTCATATTGGCAGATATTACAATTCCATCTGTGAGACAAAGATATTTATGTTAAAATGATTTCAGTGTCTTTTTAGAATGTAAAATTTGCTGTAATTCCAGAAGTAACAGCACTTCCAAATGTGTTATTGTAATGGGACCTGCCAATATACCAATTGAAGCTTTAGACTAACGATGTTAAATAATTAACCAGAAAAGCTGTATAATCTCTCAAATTTAATGTACACTTGACCTCTTTGTCTACAGTAATGAAATATATTAAGTTTGGATTTCTATGCTCTACTCCCTCTTAAATGTAATTAACTAGACCACACTTTAATTTCTTAAACTTCAGAGTGCAATAACAAATTAGCAGAGGCATTTCTGCACAGAATGTATTGGATAAAATAGTGTGAGGTGGTCAAATTTTCAAGGTCAAAATACAGTGCTGTCTGAATAACCAATGAGCAATATTCATATTTTTATTAAGCACTAATAAAAGAGAAAAATGATAAAGCCTTTATATGACAGTTGCAGTTCTACCTTTCAGTCTGTCCCCCTGCCATATAGTGAAAATTTTTTATTGTTGACATTAAGGGTGTGTCTAGACTACAGGGTTTTGTCGACAAAAGTGGACTTTTGTCGACAAAACTATACCTGCGTCTGCACTGCCGCTGAGTTCTGTGGACATAACGTCAACAGAACTCAGCAGTTTTGTCGACGTCTGTAAACCTCATTCTATGAGGAATAACGCCTTTTGTCGACAGAGTTCTGTCGACAGAAGGCGTTATTGCATCTACACTGTCCTTTGCGTCTACACTGTCATGTCGACAAAGCGACTTGCTTTGTCGACAGACCTGGATGTAGTCTAGATGCTCTTTGTCGACAGAAGCTTTGTCGACTGTATCTGTCTACAAAACTTCTGTCGACAAAAGCCTGTAGTCTAGATGTACCCTAAGAGTATACATTCAATACAGCTATATAGCAATCACGTTATGTAGCATATACATTCAAGATGGAAGGAAGGGAAAGACAGAGGAGAATCCATTTTCCCATTCAGGGATGCTGGTATTTTTTGGCCATTTCAGATGATGCCAGTTGAGTTGGGAAATATGTTCAGACAATGAAAGTGCAAGCCTCAGACAATTTCTACTACTCATACGCAAACAGCAATTTTTTGTTGCCTTCAAATTTGGCCAAATCTGGGGAAAAGAAGAGATATATCTCAGAACTCAGGATGATCCCCTAAATTTCAAATTTACCCCAAATTGCTAAGTTTTGAAAGCTCTTAAAACAATTTGTTAATTTTGATAAAACAACCTATACATTTTTTCTAATCTTATTTTAGGAGCTGATTACTGAAAATTTCCTTACAAAATTCAACCCAAGGCATGGCATAAGCATAGTCATTTCTGCCCAAATTATTATAATTTGGCAATTTTTTACATATCTGAAAACAGAGCATTTATAATTAGAAGCTTTAAATCATGCTAATGTGGATCTCTACTAATTCCTCCATTGATTAATTATTATTTATGCAGCAGCGTATATGTCCAGATGCTTTACAAAACATGTTCCCTCACCTGATAACTTTAAATTCCTGAACCTACACTGCCATCCACTAGCATAAATCTCTATACTGTAGGTGGTCTTCACATTAAATCATTTTGTCACGGGTGTCCATATTATCAGATCCCATTGCAGGATGAAGTTCCAAGACAGACAAAATAAATACAAAATAGGAGACAATAGTAGAGGAAAGTCATTTTTGGCATGGAGAAGGTAGACATTGCATCAAGTGTAGGTTTTAAAAATGTAAAGGAGGTGGACAAGAATTGGGCAGCTGTATTATATGTATGCATTTTGTATAGCTAGATGGCATACCTTAAGATGACCTGCCTGGTAGTGCAGACCTAGGCCAAAAGATATAAGGAAGAAAATGATGGGGGGCCAGAGGAAATACTGAAGATGCAGATTCATATATTACATGGTCAACAGAGACCATTGTGATAATCTAGTCTTACCTCTTGTGTATAGAAGCTTCAGGGGGTAGCTGAGTTAGTCTGTACAGGTAAACTGAAAAAACAACAAATAGTCTGGTAGCACTTTATAGACTAGCAAAACATGTAGATGGTATCATGAGCTTTCGTGGGCACAGCCCATTTCTTCAGATGACCGGAACACTCTGGTCATCTGAAGAAGTGGGCTGTGCCCACGAAAGCTCATGATACCATCTACATGTTTTGTTAGTCTCTAAAGTGCTATCAGACTATTTGTTGTTTTCTCTTGTGTATACATACACAGGCCACAGAACTTCCAAGAAATAACTTCTAGAGTGTATCTTTTTTTTTTTTTAAATCCAATCATAATTTTAAAATGGTCAGTGATGGAGAATCCACCATGATCCTTGGTATATTGTTGTAATAGTTAATTACTCCCATTATTAAAATTTGTACTTTATCTCCAGTCTGAATTTGTCTAGCTTCAACTTTCCACCATTGGATTGTGTTATACCAACAACCAATTCCTGTGGGATCACACTAGGAATACACCCACTCAATTTCCTGTTTACAATTACATTGTGAGATCTATCATTTATATGGCATTTGTATCTTGCTAGCTTTTTAAAACAAAATGCTCTCGCTGGGGTTTCCAAGTCAAATACCTTACAGAAGTCAAAGTATATAACTTCAGCACTATTACCCTTATCAACCAACCTGTTGATCTCATCAAAAATATCAGGTTAGTTTTACAGGATCTATTTTCCATATACTCAAGTTGAGTGGGATTAATCATGTTATCCTGTTTTAATTTCTTATTGATTGAGTCCCATAACCTCCACAGCATAATCCTACCTGGGATCGATATCAGACTGGCAGTACATATGGTGAGGCTACTTTGGATCCACATGCACAGAGAGCTTGGGCTCCCAGTAGCTTTTCAGGCAAGCTCGTAGGAGAGGAGGCAGGTCTCCTGCTTGTGTTTCATCAGAAGTTCATTGAAACTGACAGTTTTCTCTGAAATGCTTCGGCTTTGATGAATTGAGGTTTTTCTGTGAAAAGTTCCTGAACAGCTCTACAGCAGACTTACCAAAGGAAGAAACAGAGAAGGAGCCCCTCAGAGACATTGGTGAAGTTTGTTCCAGTGGAATGAAGACATGGGATGTCAGATTAGGGGGGATGGGTCAACAAGGGAGTTGTAGGAAGTTAAATCAAGGCAGTACTAATGAGTGCATTCCAGGTTTTGGGATGAAAAGTAGAAAGGAGAGAATACAGTATGATAGTTTGGATTGAGAGAGAATTTTCATGATGAAGCTATACACCCATGCTTGCAGACATAGGGAAACAAATCAAAGTAGTTAAAGATGGAGAGTAAGGGTACATCTACACTGCATGGCTATTTTGGGATATGATTATGGGCAGGGCTTGACAAACCCCAGTGAGAGCCACTCGCCAGCCCCGCACTGCGCATGCGCCAGACCGGCACTGCGCATGGAGCGACCCTGATTATGGGTTATAATTTCTAAAGGTATTTAGGTGCCAAATGGGATTTTCGTATGTGCATAGGTGAGTAACTCCCATTGAAATCAGTGGGGATTAGGTTTCTAGGCTCTTCTAAATATCCATTAGGTACATAAATGTATGTAAAAATCTGGCCCACAGTCCTTTAGGATTTTAAGTGCCATTGACTTTGAGACACATTTGGAAATGTCACCCTGTGTCTTTTATATGTTTATACCTAATTAAATGGAGACAGGAGGATTTATGATTGAGAGAGGCAATGGAAGAAAACAAATCAGAGAAAGTAAAAATAGTGAAATATTACTATACTGTATAAATGCCATTTTATTTCTGATCATAGTTATTGAGTTTGTGAATAAATCTAACTCCAGAAAAACTCTTTGAAATTTTGGGTACATTAATTGGACAATCATTTATTAGGTCATAGATAATAAGCTTCAACGGATTTCGTTGGTGCAGATTCCTGCCCAACTGCTATGAAATGCAGTCGCAATAAAGCTCCAAAGAATGAGAAATCAATGTGTTTTGGGTTTCCTGACAAAATCAAAATGCCTAGACAGGTTTGTGAATCCCCATGCCTTGCTCCCATCCCTTATGGCTGTTCTAAAGAATTCCCTTACCAACTGATACTACTGATACTTTAATTGACTTTAGCACCCTGCTTTCCTTCACTTCTCATCCAAAGTCACTAAATTGCCCATTGATTCCTGGGGAGTTCCTTCAGCCTTTACTCCCATGTCCCAAGTTTTTCTGTTTATGGATCTCTGAGGTGTCTGGCAGCCATGGATTAAAAATAGACGTCTTTATAGAGCCCTTCAAATCTGCATATCTACTTTATATCCACAGATATCCATGGACTATTTCTGTATCTAATACAAATGTAGATACAAATTAAGTATCCGTGTAGGGCTTTGATAGTAACAGCTGTGTAGGCATCTGTGAGGAACCATGGTGTGGATAATCGCAGTTCACCTGCCCTGGGCATGGGACCTGGGGGGCAGCATCAGGGGCTGTGGGCTGCTTGACTCTCACCCAGTGCAGCTGCCATGGCTTTACACAGCTGCCTGCCTGACTCTTTCCATGGCTGGGCTGAGGCACCAAGCTGGCCTCCCTCAGTTGTAGCCTGAGCTGCCCCTGGCCCCTACCTCCAGATCCCATGTTCGGACCATATGAAGGAACGAGGATTGCCAATTTTCTAATCCCACAAACTCAAACACACTTGCCCCACTCCAGGCAGGGACAGAGAATTGGGATGAAGGGAGGGTGAGGGTTTTGATTGGGTGTGTAGACTCTGGGTGTTATCAGAAATGTGTGGTTCAGGATGCAGAAGTGAGGGCTCTGGTTGGGAATGTGGGCTCTGGGGCAGGGATGAGGGGTTTGGGGTTGTCACATTATTGGATTTTAAAGGTCATTGCTGCACCCATGGGGGGGGGGAGGGTGTCCCAAAATTCTATACCAAGGGGGCCATGTGAGATGTCACATGAAAGCTTGTGTTCTACTGATTCTGTATATGCTATTCATGTACTTGTATAATATCTGTATGTGGAGTTATAAATATGTACTCTGTGTTGATGCTGGAAAATTTTCTGTCTGAGGCAAAGCAATGTGCCAGGAATGTTTGTTCAATGGCTATGCTGATGAGCGAGGCTCCAGGGACAACAGATTTCTAAATGCCAAAGACGCACCTGGGGAATGAATCTGGATGCCTGCAGACCAGCCAGAATAATGATTGCTGGCATGGGATACAAGGATAGGCCACGGACCATATGACCTGCTACAGCTTGGAAGATGCCAGGAGAAGTATATAAGTGCCATGTGGCACCCTCCATCTTGTCTTGAGTTCAGCTCCTGATCCCAGATGCAGCCTTGCAGGGAACAACGAGCCGGGAAGAACCATAGACCCATCCTGACATAGGATGTACACCAGAGACTTTTAAGATAGTAGTTGTAACATCTCTGCTAAGGGCCTGCATTGAGAACTTGGTGATTGAATGCATGTAATGTATTCTCCTTAGCAACCTTACTCTCATGCTTTTCTTTCTTTTAGTAATAAACCTTTAGATTTTAGATTCTAAAGGATTGGCTCAGCGTGATCTTGTGGGTAAGATCCAGAGTGTAAATTGATTGGGACCTTTGGCTGGTTTCCTGGGATCAGAAGAACCTGTTTGGGGTAGGTGAGGTTGGGTTCTAAAATCCCTCACCTGTGTGCAGGCCCGGGGCTGACTGGGGCACAGGGAGAGCTGGGGTGTCTGAGGGGTTTTGCTCGTGAGGCTTCAGGCTAGCCAGATTGACAGCTGGAGCACTTGGTGTGACTGGTTTGTGGCCTATTTGGGAAGGTCCCCGGTCTGAGCCCCAAGTTTGAGCAATTTGCCCTGAGCAGATGCCCTCAGCTGTGCCAGACCCGGCCTGGTCCGTCACAGGGGTGCAGAAAGGGCTCAGGCCTGGGGCAGAGGTTTGGGTACAGGTTCCCAGCAGTAGTTACTGCAGCTCTCAGGAAGCAGCTACTAGGTCCCTACAGCCCCTAGGTGGAAGGAGGCTCTGCATGCTGCCCTCACGCCCACAGGCACTGTCCCTGTAGCTTCTATTGGTTGTGGCCAATGGGAGCTGCAGGGCTGGAACTTAGGGTGGGAGGCTACAGTTATGTGTCAGCTGCTTCCAGGAGCCACACAGAGCCAAAGCAGGTAGGGAACCTGCCTTAGAGCTGAGCCCCTAATTCACTGCTGAATGGACTTTCAAAAGAGCTGCTAGGGTCCCTTTTTTCGACTGGGCCTGGCAGCCCTGGGAGGGATCTGGGTTCAAATAGTGCTGAGGAAGGTGCAGCTTGGACCTATAGCCCGGCCATGTTAAGAGCCGTCTGGGCAGCTGCGGCCAACACTCTATCTGCCTGTTGTGTGGGGTTTGAGGGACGGCTGAGAGCAGACTCCAGACATGGCTCTGCCAGGTCAAGGGCAGGTGGAGGGTCTTCAACTCTGGGTGGGCTCCCAGAGCTGCCTGTGTAGCTCTCCTTGACTGGGCTCCAGTGAGGGTGGGAAGAAATACCTCAGGGGCAGTGTTCCCTCTAAGCTGTGTGGCAGCCCAGCTTCACAGGTGATTAATCAGCCCCACCCAGTCAGAGGCTCAGGGATATGACTGACTGGGCAGGGCTGAGCAATCACGTGTGAAGCTCTGCTGCTGGCAGGTGAGAGGGAAAACTGCTCAGAGCCTCAGACTGGCCCTTGCTGTTGAGCCCTGCACATGCACATGCGCAGATAATTTTTGCAGATCATGGATCAAAATATATTTGCACAGGGCTCTGCTTACTGCCCCGTTCCAAAAATGGCTTTGTGGATTCAAGGCATTTGCCTGCTCCCTTTAGTCCTGCAGCAGTATGCCAGGGAGCATATTCTTCAGGCAGCTCCTATTGATTGTGGCCTACCTATATTGACTCTGGAGCTTTGGATGCTACAAGTGTTCCTGCAATTTATCTGTGCCTATTACCCCTAATGATTATGAGTCCCACATACAATAACAGCAGGCTGTCTGGGTCAACTGAGGCCCAAGATTCTATGCAAGCCAAATCAGAAGTGGGAATGGGACTTTTTCCTGGCTACTGTGCAAGGGATGTTTGGCATTTTTCATGCCTAAAGCCCACAGAATTTGCTGACATTTCTCACTCCTGCTACTGCAAGAAGAAGAGCTATTACAAAGAATGCTGGTTCTCTGAGGACAAGCCCCACATCCAGCATTCCTCATCCTGTTTCAGCCCAGGCATTAAAAAGTGCCCAAGTTAGAGGGAATGGGGGAAACCCTCCCCATCAGCAGTGTAACAGTTGCTTATATCTCCTTTTGTTGGGCATAACCTCTGTGTGTATGGAGCAGGACACACTTTGCTGGAGAGACAGCCATATCTGCTGAATAATCTCTGTTACAAATTTCAGGTAAAGAGCTTCACAGAAAAACATATGTATAGTATAAAACAAGAATAAGTGTCACTGCTACATAGCCAGAATCCATGCTAGATATACCTTAGCTGTGAATTTTTACTGATGTGGAGCATTCTTGTAACAGTCTTCAAGCCTGCTAACGGCCACTCCTTTCCCTTTTTGTCCAGCTTCTGTGGCTGCTCAGCAACCTCTGCTTGAGCCCACAGCTTTATCTTCACCTCCTTCCGCACCTAGAAGATGACGCTAATGGCAGCTCACTTCAACTCAAGCTGCTTTTCAGTGTGCTTCAAGCCATTTCCTCCTCTGCCTGATAAAGGCTTCTCCAACAGGGCATGGCACTTTCTCCTCAGCTGTTTGGCATTGCTGGTCTTGGTCTTAGTCTCCATCTCCTCTATCCATCCCATGGTGCTTTTCAGAAGTCCTGTTTGGTCACTGCTCACCTTCGAACTGGAGAACACTACACGTGGAAACTTCTCTCCCCAGAAGTAAGGAAGCTTATTTCTATCACACTTCTCAAGGGGCCTTGCTCTCAGCCAATATATCTTGTCAATTCCTTCTGGGGAATTGGGGAACAGATGGTGGCAGGTTCAAGTCCTGTCCTCACCCCCCAGGCAGCCCAAGCTCCCCTGCCCACCCTGGAGCAATCAGACACAGGACAGGGGACCTCCCAAAGGGAGGTGGGGTGAGTTCTTGAGTGGACTAGGAAATATATTACTGGAATGAGATAGTAACAGGAGTGCTGGGATTGGGGCCTATTCTTACAAGGCTCTTTGAACAAAGGGGAAGGATTGTAGCCACACTAGTTGCCTTTACTTGGGAATGTCTCTGCAGGAGGAGAGTGACACGAAGAAAAGAATGTGAAGGAAAGGGAGTTGTAGGGCATTAGCCCCTGAGTGGGAGGAGCTCTTGTGCCTGTTTTTCAGGAAGGGATGATACTATAATGCTCAGGAAGGGGGATGAGTGGTAGAGTATCAAGGAATTGACTATCTCAGCTTATTATTCAGGAACATTTAACACAGCAAAGTATACCCCAGGGTCCAGATACTTGGGAGAGGGAGGGAGGGGAATTGGTACATCCATACCCCAGGCTGGGATTTTCCTGGGAAAGTTTGAGTTCTAGGGCTCTGAAAAGAACCACTGAAATGTTCTGACTAAGATGGACTTCATTAGTGAATGCTTTTCACCTACTCAGAGCACTGGCAGATCACAGCTGGGGTTTCTTGCATCTTGCAGGCAGCTCCTAATTACTTCTCTGCCATGTTTCATGGTTAAAAATTCTTCTGAGTGCAATGACTTATGTAGAAATCTTTTGTTTCCTTAGTGGTTACACTTTTTGGAAGTGAAATGTGCCAGAAAACACAGGGCAATACTCTGAGAAAAGGTTCTTTTAAAAGGGTAATCTGGCAAAATGTGCAGACCAGATATGTTTTACAGGGCTTGATTTACAAGAAATGCAGCATTACTTCTGGGGCAGATCCTTGAAAAGGTTCAGCAGCATTTAAATAAACTAATAGATGAAGGGTCAGTCCTCTAACCCCAAAGCAAATGAAAGGCACAATGACAAATGAAAGTTTTGTGCACTTCAGTAAGAATAAAATGAAGATATTTCATAAGAATAGAAGGAAAACTCCAGACATTCCATCAGTTAAACAGTGAATTTTTGGATGTTCCTTGCTGTAGGTGAATGGATGAATGGATTTATGACTTAAATTTATCATTACTCTTCCTGAGATGAATTATCGAGACCTCTTTGAATGTTTTATAGTCTGAATACTAATGTAATTAAATGCTTAAAATTAAGAATAGATAAAAATTTGATCTGACAGTAATAACTCCGTAAATATAAATGGCAGTGCACTTAGCCTGTATATGAATTTGGTATTAATTTATACAACTGTTTATAATTCACTGAATAGCAGCATGCTAATTATTATATAAACAAATTGGGTTTATTATCATGTTTCAGATGATTATTGATCCCAAATAAAAATTATTTGAAACTAGTAGAGAGCATAATGAATTAATAACTTTTATGCCTGGAGTTGTCTCATAAGTGTCAAAATGGAAAGTGATACTGGCAAATTTTGGTTTGTATTCATTAAGTGGAGAAAGAAAGAAACTAACAAAAAACATCTCCTCACTTTTGATCAGTAGGGCTTTTCTTGTTCTGACCTTAAATGGCCTTTTATCAAGAAAAACAAATGTGTTGTGAAGGTGTGTCATGGAAAGTGACATGATTTCATTAGCTGTATTCACATTCTTTGTAAGTTAAGGAAGGAGAGGGAGGGAGATTCAGGGAGCTCCCCTTTGAAAGCTACACATTTGCTAAGAAGTGATGAATTAATGAACTTAATTTGTACATGTTCTTTCTTGCTCATTATTCCCATACAAAACACACAAAATAGTAGATGTTACACATTGTTTAAAGATTTTGCTGTTATTAGCTTCTGAGGTTTTTTTCCACTGATAATTATAGTGAGTGACGTTGAAGTTACTTTTTATTCTTAAAAAGCAGTAAAAGAAAGTGTGGTTTTTGAAAGCTCTATAGTTGGCTTCTGGAGAGGGTAAACAAGCAGTCAGTCTTGTCTGGTTTATTAAACTACAAGCTGGGGAGATGGGCCTGGTGCTTTTTGTTCTTTTTCATTTTTGGTTTTAAGTTTCAAGACCGGTTGTTGCTCCTGAAGGAAATAGCAGAAAGCACAGTCATTTTATTCCTTATTTAGAAAAAAAGATAATATAGAATTCTACAGTAAGTGCCCCCAACAATGTGGTACCTTAATTGTGAGAAAGCGTCTACTATAGTACAGTATCAATATTAATGGATCCTATAAGAGTGTGGAATAGTTTTCAGGGAAGTGTTGAAAGCTGTGGTATATTTCGAAAAACAGAAGCATTCAGGAAACATGAGAAAAATAACAGGAATTCTGAACTATATTTATTTTTGTTCAAATCCTTGCACACCACTCCCACCTATTAAGTTAATGTTGTAGTTCTCCCATCTGATGGTCAACTGCTCAGTGGCCCTGAAGGCTTAGTATGCTGGGTGCATTATATTAGAGAGACTCAAAGGATCAGAGGGATTTCATTTAACAAGTTGGCAACTATAGAACCAATGAAAATGTTACAGTTACTCCCTCCCTGCCCCCACAACATAAAAAGCTCAATCTCAGAAGACAGTGGACTGGTCCAAGCACTAGAACATATAGGCTACATTTTTGTACTTGACAAGCAGATGGACTAAAAACCAGTAACAGGCCTGGTTTTGTAAATGAGCCTCAACCCGATCTCTTATTTTGTGGTTGTAATACTGTGGTTACAAACAATTGCACCCAACAATTTATTGTGAGGGTACATGATAGCCTTCAGATCAAGTGATTAAGACATAACTGTTATCTTTGACTTGTACTTTTTCAGAAAGGAATAATTGTAAATCAGCAAAACCAGATTCCTTAATAACTGTGGTTTTTTTCATTGCTAACTGATTTGATTATTTGAAACACTTTTGTGTTTCCTGTACGGGGCGGGGGGGGGCATTCAGAGGTCATTCCTCCAGTGGAATAATACCAAACCCAGGTTAAGGCAGTACATTCTAGATGAGTATGGCTTACCTGCCTAATATCTATTTGCTGAGGACATTATTTGCCTCTCTTGCTGCTCCAATAAACAAAGATTTAAGAAAAAAAATCACATATTCTCTTGCTTTAGTGTCAAACCAAAGGGGAAGTTGTGCGTTTCTTTCCTTTGGACTGTAGATTACAATTTTCTAAAATAATCATCTTTGTAAAGTTCCTGGTCTGTCAATTTTGTCCTTAAGTTTGAAGGAGGGAAGTTGGGGGAGATTAAGACAAAGGAAGAATTTCACTTTTCCCCTGGTGCTTTTAATATGTAAGACACAGAAGTTTTGTACTCTTGAAGTTCTTAGTTTGGATATTAAAAAGTACTTTTTTGGTCTTTGATTCTTAATGATTATTTTAATTGAAAACTGTCAAGAACTGTATGGAGACTTGAATATTTTATCTCTTTTAGTACGGCTGAAGAAATGGGACAAAAGCAACCTGCTATGCAACAAAATAAATGTAGAAAGCCCTGGAGGAAAAGACTAACACAGTAGGAGATAATCAAAGGAACATGGAAATGTAGTACCACACATAAATATCGCTGAGAAATTTGTTAAACAAATCCAAACTCTTGTATAATTAGATGACAACATTTATTTTAAAATATGAAGTAAAATATGACAGCCCTATAATTTATCTTAACTAATTTGTTCTCACCCAGCAAGTCAAGATGCAATCTTCAAAGTTCAGTCTTGTTTGGCTTATTTTATATTTTTACATCTAAATTGAGAAAGTAAACTCTGAAATGAAGCTTTCTACAAGTCAGATTTGGCATTTCCCTGTGAGATTAAAGAGGTTACTTGATTGTGAGAGATAATTACTCATCTTTTGCTACCTGACTTGCATTAATACAATTTTTTAGAGGCTCCTACGGAATTTTTCCTTGAATATAGGGGATGAGTAGCACATACAGCTAGCTTGAGAATTTTGGAGCAGGATAACTAAACAATTTTTGTGCTTTCCTTACTTCTAAAGTAATCCATTCCTGTCCATCATAAGCATACAAAAGGAAGAATCCCCTCTATGTTGGGGGAAAGTCCTCTTTTATAAAGCTTGCCAAATCAGTGCCGGTGAAATCTACACTGACTGCCTTCCTCACCTGTGGCATAAGCCAGACAAATGGGCATTTTGGAGGTGAGGAGGGATGTGGTGTAGCTGAACTCCACTATGACTGACTCCACACTGGAGTAAGATCCATTATGGCGCTTATGCCAATGGCAAAAGTTACAGTAGTCAGCCACCTTCTTTGACTTCCACAATGGCTGAACTCAGCTGGGGATGAGAGAGCCACTGTTTGACATGTTGTAGTACTTGGATTGAGTGGAGAAATGAAGCAATGTAACTGATGGTAGAGAAAGGTGCTATTGAACATGAATAGTGATCTCAAACCCATTAACTGTTCCGATTGTTATTTGTATTGCTCAGATGCCTCAGCCATTCAGAAAGTCATTCACAAAATTATTATAGGTTGAATTATTTTAATTTTTAAAAAATATTTTACTATAAGAATTTGAAAATGTACTGGTACTAAAATGAAACAAACAAACAAAAAAATAATAGTGTTACTTATTCAGATCCAGTCTTTTGTCAACTTAGCTGTAGGTGGCATAGGAGTAAGGAGAAGCCTATATTGTATTTCATAATTGTGATTATGGATGTTTCAGGGCAGTTTTTCTTGATGGTACAAGTGCTTCTAGGCTTCTACCCATGCATACACATTGAAGGATTTCATTTCCATAGCCCTGTAATTCCATGAACATTCATGCTACTGAAATTCACTCTGTCAAACATTCATGGATGGCAACTACAAAAGATGAATCAATTGCAACCAAAGCAAATTCCTATAAAAATGAGCAAATACAGTAACTTTTTGCAGTGTTCATCTAGTTCTCATTGCACCATACGACTACAGATTTCATGATATTATGGGAACTTCTGATTTGTTTTCTGTAGCTTCTAGACCATAATATATATTAATCAAAAATACTCCTTAGCAGCACAAAAAATTATAAGTTTTCTGTGATTCATTTGCCACCTAGTTTCAGAGTCTTATACTCCCTCTTACTGTAAGCCAGATTTTCCCCTCTGTAAGCTATAATGAGCTTTTTTTCTTCTCCCTAGGCTTTAATTCTTGCCACAGGGTCTTTTAAAAATCCTGCATCCATCATTGATATGTCATCAGGAATTTGAGATTCCATTGAAATGGAAGATAATCAGCTTTATGTTATTTGTTTTTTTGTTTTGTGTGTATGTTTTATCCTTGCTGAATAGAGCTGTTCTGAACCAGTGCCACCCCCCAGGAAATCATTCTGATTTCTCTATGGTGACATACCGTGTGTACACTTCCTGACATAATACATTACGGTTCTGTAGTTTAGCTCTTTGGAGCTGGAACGCATTCTCCCATAGCTAGTGCTGTTATATATTCATGAAGCTTTGAATTCATTAGCCAGGAGTCTGTTGCCTTTTCAAGTCTCTTACTAAGAAACCTTGACATTCAGCCAGAGGGCAGGTGTTGTGTTGTCCTCCTTGGGATAACAGAGAAAAATCTCTGAATTTGATGATCAATAAAGATCAGTACACATTAAGTCCCTTCAAATAACCTGACGTTCCTGATGATTTTGCTGAACATAGCTTTCTCACTCAACTAGTAATAATAAAAGATTTTCTCAGGTGTGACTAGTAAACTTCAATATGCCAAGAAGGGCTGCACAAATCTCATAACTTGTACTGTGACATTGCCTCCTATTTTTTTAAAAAGAACCTTTATTGAAGGGGCAGCAAAATTTCAGAGACTGAGATATTACCTAAGGATATTCTACTTCATACTAGGGGTACGTCTAGACTGGAAGCTTCTTTCAAAAGAAGCTTTTTCGTAAGAGATCTTCCAAAAAAACTTCTTCCAAAAGAGAGCGTCCACACTGCCAAAGTTCATCGAAAAAGCAATCTGCTTTTTCGAAAGATAGCATCCATTCAGTGTGGATGCTATCTTGCATTTAAGCTGTGATTACTATGGATTGAGTGGCCACCAGGACACCTGTGCTTTTTCCCGGAGGCCTCTTCTTTCAAAAAAACTCCCTCTTCTGCGTTCACACATGCCTTTTTCCTAAAAGAGCTCTTTCGGAAAAGGCTCTTCCTTGTAGAATGAGGTTTACCAATGTTGGAACAACCCCTGTGTTCATTCGATTTTTTTTTTCAAAAGAACGCAATAGCAGTGTGGATGTAAGTGAAGTTTTTTGGAAAAACGGCCGTTTTTCTGAAAAAACCCTGCAGTCTACATGCACCCTAGGCTAATAATAGGTTAATCTTCAGTCTCCCTTACTCCATGCTTATATTGAACTCCAGACAGACCCTGTAAAGGCAGACTGGGATACTTCACTTCAAAAGCCGTTTTCAGCACCAATGATGGTGATTGATTCAGCCATTCATTAATCATTTAGAGATCCTATCTATGTACAGAACTTTCAAAAAGGATCCCTGATGTTACTAAACTCTCCTCTACACATCCTTTCAGAGAGCACACCCCCATCATAACATATTTGATCAAATATCTACTTTAGATATCTTCCTCTTTCATTGTGAAACAGCTGTGTTCTCAACAGATTTGGACAGAGAATTCCATGTGTTAATTTGGGGTGAAACTATCACATAATATAAAGTTACATACAAAACTAACAAACAAAATCGTATAATTGAAAGAACATGAAATTTGCAAAGCCAAACACTCAAAAGCTAGAAAATGCCAGAATTCATGTTGCCTGTATATTAATATACATTTAAAAAAACCCTTAAAAAAAAAAGAGACCTCTTGCTCCACTCATCTGAAGAAGTGGGTTGTGCACACAAAAGTTCATGATACTATCTATCTATATTTTGTTAGTTTCTAAGGTGCTACAGGACACTTGTTGTTTTTTAAGGTTTTTTTCAAGTTACAGACTAACATGGCTCCCCCTCTGAGACTATTAATATGCATTATGATATATGACATATATAAGAACATAAGAATGGCCGTACTGGGTCAGACCACAGGTCCATCTAGCCCAGTATCATGTCTGCCGACAGTGGCCAGCACCAGGTGCCCCAGAGAGGGTGGACCGAAGACAATGATCAAGCGATTTGTCTCCTGCCATCCCGCTCCAGCCTCTGACAAACAGAGGCCAAGGACACCATTTTATCCCCTGGCTAATCGCCTTTTATGGACCTAACCTCCATGAAATTATCTAGCTTCTCTTTAAACTCTATTATAGTCCTAGCCTTCACAGCCTCCTCTGGCAAGGAGTTCCACAGGCTGACTACACGCTGTGTGAAGAAGAACTTTCTTTTATTAGTTTTAAACCTGCTACCCATTAATTTCATTTGGTGTCCTCTAGTTCTTCTATTTAGGGAACTAATAAATAACTTCTCTTTATCGGCCCTTTCCACACCACTCATGATTTTATATACTTCTATCATATCACCCCTCAGTCTCCTCTTTTCTAAACTGAAAAGTCCCAGTCGCTTTAACCTCTCCTCATATGGGACCCGTTCCAAACCCCTAATCATTTTAGTGGCCCTTTTCTGAACCCTTTCCAAGGCCAAAATATCTTTTTTGAGGTGAGGAGACCACATCTGTACACAGTATTCAAGATGTGGGCGTACCATAGTTTTATACAGGGGCAGTAAGATATTCTGGGTCTTATTTTCTATCCCTTTCTTAATAATTCCTAGCAGCCTTTTTGACCGCCGCTGCACACTGTGTGGAAGTTTTCAGAGAACTGTCCACGATAAGATCTCTTTCCTGATTTGTCGTATCCAAATTAGCCCCCATCATACTGTACGTATAGTTGGGGTTATTTTTCCCGATGTGCATTACTTTACACTTATCCACGTTAAATTTCATTTGCCATTGTGTTGCCCAATCACTCAGTTTGGTGAGATCTTCTTGGAGTCCCTCACAGTCTGTTTCTGTCTTGACTATCCTAAACAGTTTGGTATCATCTGCAAACTTTACCACCTCACTGCTTACCCCTTTCTCCAGATCATTTATGAATAAGTTGAACAGCATTGGTCCTAGGCCCGACCCTTGAGGGACACCCACTAGTTACCCCTCTCCATTCTGAAAATTTACCATTTATTCCTCCCCTTTGTTTCCTGTCTTTTAACCAGTTCTCAATCCAAGAAAGGACCTTCCCTCTTATCCCATGACCATGTAATTTACATAAGAGCCTTTGGTGAGGGACCTTGTCAAAGGCTTTCTGAAAATCTAAGTATATTATATCTACTGGATCCCCCTTGTCCGCATGTTTGTTAACCCCTTCAAAGAACTCTAATAGATTAGTGAGACAGGATTTCCCTTTACAGAAACCATGTTGACTTTTGTCCAACAAATTATGTTCTTCTACATGCGTCACAATTTTATTCTTTACTATTGTTTCGACTAATTTGCCCGGTACTGAAGTTAGACTTACCGGTCTGTAATTGCCCGGATCGCCTCTAGAGCCCTTTTTAAATATTGGTGTCACGTTGGCTACCTTCCAGTCATTAGGTACGGAAGCCGATTTAAGGGATAGGTTACAAACCACAGATAATAGTTCAGCAATTTCCCATTTGAGTTCTTTTAGAACCCTTGGATGAATGCCATCCGGTCCAGGAGATTTGTTAACATTAAGTTTTTCTATTTGTTCCAAAACCTCCTCTAATGACACTTCAATCCGGGACAGTTCCTCAGATTCATCACCCACAAAGGACGGTGCAGATTTGGGAATCTCCCCAACGTCCTCAGCCGTGAAGACTGAAGCAAAGAAATCATTTAGTTTCTCCGCAATGGCTTTATCGTCTTTGATTGCGCCTTTTATAGTTCAATCGTCTAGGGGACCCACAGGTTTTTTAGCAGGCTTCCTGCTTCTAATGTACTTAAAAAACATTTTGTTATTTCTTTTTGAGTTTTTGGCTAGCTGTTCCTCAAAATCTTTTTTTGCTTTTCTTATTACATTTTTACACTTGATTTAACAGTGTTTATGTTCCTTTCTATTTATCTCACTAGGATTGGACTTCCACTTCTTAAAAGATGCCTTTTTGTCCCTCACTGCTTCTTTTACATGGTGGTTAAGCCACGGTGACTCTTTTTTAGGTCTCTTGCTATGTTTTTTAATTTGGGGTATACATTTAAGTTGGGCCTCTATTATGGTGTCTTTAAAAAGTTTCCATGCAGCTTGCAGGGATTTGGCTCTAGTCACTGTGCCTTTTAATTTCTGTTTAACTAGCCTCCTCATTTTTGTGTAATTCCCCTTTTTGAAATTAAATGCCAGGGTGCTGGACTGCTGAGGTGTTCTACCCACCACAGGAATGTTGAATGTTATTATATTATGGTCACTATTCCCAAGCAGTCCTGTAACGGTTATTTCCTGGACCTGATCCTGCGCTCCACTCAGGACTAAATCGAGAATTGCCTCTCCCCTTGTGGGTTCCTGCACCAGCTGCTCCAAGAAGCAGTCATTTAAGCTATTGAGAAATTTTATCTCCGCTTCTTTTCCTGAGGTGACATGTACCCAGTCAATATGGGGATAATTAAAATCCCCCATTATTATGGAGTTCTTTATTTTGGTAGCCTCTCTAATCTCCCTCAGCATTTCAATGTCAGTATCGTTGTCCTGGTCAGGTGGTCGGTAATATATCCCTACTGCTAATTTCTTATTATTGGAGCATGGAATTACTATCCATAGCAATTCTATTGAACATGTTGATTCACTTAATATTTTTTATTTCATTTGATTCTACATTATCTTTCACATACAGTGCCACTCCGCCACCCACCCGGCCTGCTCTATCCTTTCGATATATTTTATATCCCGGTATGATTGTGTCCCACAGATTTTCCTCATTCCACCAGGTTTCAGGGATGCCTATTATGTCAATCTCCTCATTTAATACTAGGTACTCTAGTTCACCCATCTTATTAGTCAGACTCCTAGCATTTGTGTAGAAGCACTTTAAAAATTTGCCACTGCTTATTTGTCTGCCCTTCCCTGGTTCATTGGATTTCTTTGTATGCGGTTGTTTGTCTGCTCTGGCCCATGGTTTGCCCTCTCCCCTCCTCTCTTTCTGACTACAGCTTAGAGAATCTCTATCAATGGATTCTCCTCTAAGAGAAGTCTCCCTCCGATTTACGTGCATCTCTGCACCAATCGGCTTTCCCCCATGTCTTAGTTTAAAAACTGCTCTACGGCCTTTTTAATGTTTAGTGCCAGCAGTCTGGTTCTACCCTGATTTAGGTGGAGCCCATCCTTCCTGCATAGGCTCCCCCTCTCCCAAAAGTGTCCCCAGTTCCTAATAAATCCAAACATATATTTGAAGACTGTAATGCAGATGCACAAATTAAGTGTAACATTAATTCTGACATTTCCTACCTTTTGGTTGCTTGACTTTGCAACCTTAACTTTATTTAAATAGAGATTTTTTTTTGTATGTAATTGCCTAAGTTTTTAAAAAAGGTGTGGTTTTTTTTTCTTCCCAGTATGCTGTCACCCTCTTGAGAGCCACCAACTACTGGAGGGGTTGTGACAAATATTTTCCCAGTGTGTTTCCTAGATATTTTCTGATGGCAGAAGAATATCAAGACTCAGGATTCTTTTGGTTTAGTTCCATGTTCTGGAGAGCAGTTTGCTATATGTTTACAAGTATAGGAATGGACCCAAAAAATGCTGCCTATCCCTTACATCCCATCTCCTTGGCTCCCAATCCAGTCCCCCATCCTCTTGTCATACTCTCTGGCTCCTGTCTTCTCATTGTCTCCAGGCCTTTACCCCTCTTGACAGGCTACATCTTTCTCCTCTATGGTGTCTGGGAACAGTAAACGCACAAGAGAGATCATCTACCTGCTCTCAGTTCTGGTTCCTGGTGGCTTCCAGATGGTGGTAAGATTAGCTGCAGAGAATGCCCCACAGACCAGGATTTAGTATGCTCAGTTGCTCTGGGAGTGACATGTATAATCCAGAATGCATGTAGGAGTTCTGAGGGGGGATCATGACCAGTGCAAGTGGAATCTTCTGAGAATATAGCTATTAAACTATAACGTGCCTTCACTGAGCATGTGCATCACAGTTTTTCAGAGGCTCTCAACTTGGCTACTTTGGCTAATTCTCATGAGGATGGAAAAAGGCACATTCCTGACACAAGAATTATCCACAGCAAAATTTCTGGTCCTTGTTCCAAAGCATGGAGGTGCTAGACCTTTTCAGTGAAACAACTGTAAGATGTCTTTAACAAGAATACAATATATTTTCCCCTCCTTTTCTTTTATATGAGCGAACATTTTTTGCTGAAATGTAGGGCAAAAATCAACCAGAGGCAGACATCAGCATGGAAAATATCACTCTGAATGATTAAAGTATTGGCAAATTGAAAACAGGGCCTTTTAATGGAGAGTGTGAGGCAACCTTAATTCAACATCACAACCAACACTTTTAACAATATAATGTAATATAACTATGAATTTTATGTTAATGTGAAGGCATGCTGTCAGTTTTTGTATTTTTCCTTAAATTTAGAGTAGAGATTTTCCAATTTCAACCAGATCAGCCTAAGGCCACGTCTGTACTAATGTGCCAGAGATCAATCTTCTGATGTTCGATTTACTGGGTGTAGTTAAGACCCACTAAATCAAAGGCTGAGGGTGCCTCTGGTCTGTGCTAGTATTCCTCATAGTCACAAGGAAAGCCGATGGAAGGGTTTGATCCCCTCAACTTCCTCTGTGAAGATGGTGCCAAGTGTGGCGTAAGGTATGCTGATTCCAGCTATGTTACTTATATAGCTGGAGTTGTGTACCTTAAGTGGACCTTCTGGGACCTGGCTTAAGATTAGTAACCACTGCTACTGCTTTACAATTATAAAGTGTTTTTTCATCTCAGCTGATGATTCTGCAAGCCTGACAGGCATGAAACTTTCTTTGTGATAGTTTACAGGTTCAACCTGTCTGATAATGAACTGCAGCTAAAATGCAATGAGTTCTGGATTATATGCGACAGCTGTTAAAAAGCAACATTACACCACAGTTTACAATAGGAAGTGGTGAAAGATACGGTGTACAATTTAAAATGTACATGTGGCATTGGAGGATAAGGGGATGGGTTAGCCAGGCAAAATGATCAAGTTGGGATAGGGCAAGATGCCCTAAATGGCCAGTATTATAGAAAATCTATATGATATTTACCACAAAAAGTTAGTACCACCCCCCCCCCCAATTTATGTATCAACTTTTTAAAAAGGCACAATGCTCCTAAGGACCATGTTGGTTGATTGTGCAATACATTTGAACAATAATACATATATTGAAGTAAATTGCTGCAATCTACTAAGAGATTTTTTGACCACAGAAGGAGGCTATATTCATTGGATACACTGTTTGTTGTGAATTATTTGCTTAGTTCTGTTATACAAGCAATTTCCCCCTGTGAATCAATGTAGGTACAGAGCAAATGTTATAATATTTATCAAATTGTTATTCCTGTATTTTCTGTCTTACTGACTTTTTTTTTCTATTACAAATGTAGAAACAGGAGAAATAGCTGGTGGATCTGTAGTGTTTTTAAAACTCATTACATATTGCAAGTTGAGACAGCAATAAGGAGATCTTACCAAGAAGCCTTTTCTCAGCATTAGAAGTGTTGTATTTAAGCAGCCCAAGCAACTGAGACCAAAATTAGTACACTTTTCAAACCAAGCACCTCACTGTTAGAGGAAAATGTGGTTCTTCGTCATACCTGTAATCATATTCTGTGTGAAAGTAGAATCATATTCTGAAGTGGAAACATGACAGGCCAAGCAGTTATTCAATAATATTTGGGAAATGAGTATAATTGTGGGGAGTCCAAGTAAATAAGGTATTTTCTTCCCACTTCCTTCACAGATATGATTCCTCCTGCTGTGTAATTATCTCTTTGACTAGTACTGTACCATATACTGAAATAAACCTAGATATTGGATAATCAAAAGGTGCTCCTTGCATAAGAGATTATAACTGTGTGCTGGTGGAATCAATTCTAGGGACAAAGTCTGATTTTTTTTTTCCTACTGCTTTCAGTGCTAGATTTGTGTAGACTAAGATAAAAGGGGCTGTTAAAGAGAGTTGGCTATGCCAGTATATGTTTAAACGTTGACCAGGTTTTAGCTATGTCTGACAGGGATTTGAGGAAAACACACCCCCAGAAACATAGCTATACTGGCAGAAACCCCAGTGTAGGTAAAGCTGTGATGACAGAAGAGGGATTCTGTTGGCACAGCTAAGGTTGTTTGGGGAAGTGGTGTTACTATGCTGGCACATCTCCTCTTTCTGTTGGAATCTAAATGACGGGGATATGTCAGCACAGGACCTGCAGTTTAGATGTAGCCTAAATCCAAATTACAAAGTAGTACTTCAGAGTTACGAACAACTCGCAAATGAGGATCGCTCGTAACTCTGAAATGTTCATAACTGCACAAAACATTATGGTTGGTCATTTAAAAATGTACAGCTGACCATGGACTTAATAGAGCTTTTAAACTTCACTATGCAAAAGAAAAGATGCTGCTTTTTAACCATCTTCATTTAAATGAAACAAATACAGGGCCAGTTTCCTTGCCTTGTCAAATCTTTTTTAAACTTTCCTTTTATGTTTTTAGTAATTTATGTTTAGCACAGTACTGTCCTGTATGAGTTTTTTTTCTTTTGTCTCTGCTGCTGCTTAATTGTGTACTTTCAGTCCCAAATGAGTGTGGTTGATAAGTCAGTTTGTAACACTGGTATTCCATAACTATGGCTTCGACTGTAGTTAACAGGATGTGTAACAGGATGTGTACATTTAATGTACACTTTTTAATGCTATAATTAACCTGATAGCTCCCTTCTACATTCCCACATAAACAGCTAACAAGATTATAGGGGCACTAAATGGTGTCTACCTAGTCTCATCATGTTATCTCATTCAGTGGAACAAAAAAAATGAGAAACAGTCTCTACTCCATGGCTTGTCTACACAGTGATTGGAGAAGAATTGTAAAACAAGATAGGTTGTGAATGTAAAGCTCGATGAACATTCTGCACTAGTTAACCATATGGGCACTCTTATTCCATACTGAGAGTCTTTTGGAGATTTAGCATAGTGGATTAAGCTTAACTTCATGAAATCCCTCTTGGCATGGAATGAGAGCATCCGTACATGGAGCCATTGTGCCACATCTATTCTGGGTTATTTTCTATTGGCAACCCCCCGATACCGTCAGTTATACCTGTGCAAAATGAGTTTAAAAATGCTGCAGTCTTTTCTGCTCACTTGCACTCTTGTCAGTATTATACATCTAGTTCTCCTCAATGTAAATTGCCATGCAAAGTTCAAAGCAGTGTGAAGCAGGCCCAAAATGGTTATAGCAAACTAGGAGACTGGAGGCCAAAATGTTAATCAGACCAAATTATTATCAAGTTAATGGAAAGTGCACACAAATTATTGTCATTGTATGGAAATTAGGAAGTAAAACATGTGAGCAGATCAATGGAAGTTACTGAAAAACAAGTGTAAAAACATTTTTTGTTCTTCTTTTGCTACTTCATAATTTTCCTCTTTCTTTCAATCTTTGTGGCTTCTTCTGTCTTCTTGTTCCTGAATTGTTCTCATCAGATAACTGCAATATAGATTGTCCAGCTGTGCTGAGAAGAACAGGATGTGGTTTAAATAGGTCACAATTTTATTTGTAACTGTCCGGGAGCACCCAGCAGATAAAAGTGTACAGTGGTAACCCAGAAGGTAACCAGATATCTTCCAGTGCCTCTTTTAGTATTGGTCAAAAATGTGTTCACATCCCCAAGTCTGACAGGTGGACTCAATTCACCCTGAATAGTTCTGGTGCTCTTTATGCTATGTCTGGATGTGAAATTGCC
This sequence comes from Pelochelys cantorii, assembly GCA_032595735.1. Lineage (NCBI taxonomy): Eukaryota > Metazoa > Chordata > Testudines > Trionychidae > Pelochelys > Pelochelys cantorii. The sequence continues at coordinate 27,709,792 of CM064339.1, forward strand.
GACCCCTTTATGATCACCCTGAATTTGGCTACCTCCCTACGTGCATATCTCTTAGCCTGGTCAACTAGTGGGGGGCTTTACGGCTCCTTGCCCCACCCTGCATTGCAGCATGTTAGATCATACAATTTTTAATCCTGGGAGAAGTTCCCAGATCTTCCACAAATTCCTCTTACCTCTAACAGTTAAGGCTACCCCTTTATATGTTCCCAAATCACTTTCCTCTAGCCAAACCAAAATTACATCTGGTGGTCACTCACCAGCCCCCATGGTGTACAGAAGATTCATCAGCTGGGTCTCGTATCATGCCCCTCTTGCCATGCCACTTCAGGAATGCTTCACCATTAAGGCCCAGCTGTGATCCTCCAGCCTGCTGATGCACCCAGTAAACAATACTGTGTGCACAGATCCACCCCACTGTGTGCCTGGCTTGTATGTTGGCATCTGGAAGGAAAACACAACAGAAAGTGAACACTACTTTTCACCTGGGGTCTCACATATGTTCAGTATGTTTCAGAATGTCAATGCTCAATTGCCTGAATTGCTCTAGATCCCATACACAGCTGTGTGTTGCAACCTCATCAGTCCTTACAACATACCAGTTTGTTACAATGCTGATACAAGGAGACCGCTGTCACTAGGATGAACAAAAAATAAAACTTTGCAAGGCTCTGGTTAACCATTCACCCTACTGACAAATGTAAGGGCTGACACTTGATTTGAGATAGTCAAAGACATCAGTCATCAGGTTGCTAATGACACCATTTACTGCAACACATGTTCCACTCTAATGAGCCACATCAGTGACAGGCCTTCCATATCCTGAAATCCCACAAAATAATTAAAATTGAAACTTCACTCATAACGCTACAATATTTGCAGAACCAATGACTTCTGCACTACATGGACAACCTTCATAGACCAAGGTTCCATACAGCTAGTGACACCCATTCTGGTTCCTTGCTCTCTTTTGGGGCTAGCGGGAAAATCTGTCCATCTGAAAATAAGACAATACATCTAATGTGTGACCCTGGTAAATTGTTTAATACCTCTGACCCTTCATCATCTTATTTGTGAAGTATATACAGGACTACCTACCCAGTTCCCAGAAGTGTTGTGGGTCTTTGTCAATCTTTGATAGCTTTGGAAAAAATGCACTATACAGAATGGGGTTTTTAAAAGCATGTGTCTGTTTTTTAGCTTGTGACTTTTGGGTGTAAAGTCATTTTGTGGCTTAAGCAGTTGCTTAGATAGCCAAATGACCTTATATGCATTTACAAAAGTGCAGGTGTGAAGCAGATGCAGGAGTGAAATACAATATAGAATGAAACCTCATAAGATATTTTTCACTAATAGCTTATTTTGTTAATCACATTTGGGTATAGTATGCATTCATGAACCTTAATTTAAAACATGCCATTTAACCTGATGAGTCAGTAGAGCTGATGCTGAAGATTTACAGGATAATGATAATGTCATCTTCAAGACATTCCAGATGATGTGGAAGATACTTGAACAGATATTAGTTTCCCACTGTGCTCAGTTGTTACACAGTAGCTAATTAAAAGGCATTTGAGAAGCACATAAAACTGAACAGACAATGTTTGCTGGAGTCCCAAGCAAAATAAATAATTATCTCAAGAATGCATTTAGACCCAAACATTTTGATTGTAAATGGTTAAGAAGATGTTTGTTGAACTGGCATGTTCAGATGTATTTTTACATAAAATAGTACATGGCCAGTTAAACTTTTCCCCTATGTAATAAAATTATACAAATCTAAATTATACACGCATTCCCAAGTTTCTAGACTTCATTAAATACTAAGGGATTAAAAACGTGTATAAATTAATCAATGTGCTATAATCCTAAAAATTATAAAATAAGCCCTTGAGGAAGCAATGTAATACTGGCTTTTTAATTATCATGACACCAGAGATTCATTGTTCTATAATGTAAGTCATATGTTCATGAATTACTTTATCATTTTAAAATAGAAAAACCTATAGCTTTTGCACAAGTTATGAGTAGCTGGTAAATGCTTTGTTGCTCGAGCCTGCAAACGTATCAACTCGAGTAGCTTTTACTTAGGTGGGTATCCAATGCTCATGTGAGTAAGGTCCCATGGGTAAGTATTTGTGCAATTGTGCCCAGAATGATTTCTTGGACCATGTTCTGAGTTCTTCTTATTGGGCTCAGACCTGTAATCCTTACTGTAGATGAATCCATATTGATCTCATTGGAGATTTTATCCTTGTTAAGTGAAGATTAAATGAGAGAGTTTTGACTGGGTCAAGTGGTGAACTTGAAATGGGTACAAACTATGCAAGGTGGGTTATAAGCATCATTTTCCTCCAAAACAAATCACAATCATTCACATAGGGCTTAATCCTGTAGGGTGCTCAGTAACTTCAGTTTACAATTGACTGGGGAACTGAAGGCAGTTGGTAATAGCAAACAGAATTTGGCCCAGGTGCCAAACTCATAGAATACTGGAAAGGTACTGCTAAAAGTCTCCTTAAGAAGCCATCTGGTCGATCCTGTGCTGAAACAGAACTAAAAATATATAGACCATTTCAGACATGTTTGTCTAAGTTGATGGGGTGGACAAAGCCCAACATCCCCGCTGGAGGCCTTTCAGCACCCTGGCTAGCAACAGGAGCAGTAGAGAGGTCCTCCAGGCAGAGAAGAGTGGCAGCCTTCGCTGCAGCCAATCAGGGTGCAGCAGGCTGCTATAAAAGGAGCTCCTAGGTGAGGCTTGTCAGTTCCTTTCTGGAGCTCAACCCAGGCAGACCTTGGGGCTGACTGGAGAACACCAGCACTCTGGACAGCTCTGAGTGGGGGCTGGACATCATACATGATCTCCAGCCACTGATTGGCATTGACTCACCCACAGACAGGCGAGTAAATACTGTGAGATCCCCCTCAGCCACCAAGAGGTGCTCACACGAAGGGTGGAAACTTGTTACAGTTATTCATAAAAACTTCCAGTGAAGAGGATTCTACAACTTCCCTAGGTAACCTCCCCAAGTTCTTAGATAGATCTTAGCATGAGAAATAGAAAGATTTTCCTATCTTAAATTAGAGATGCCTACCCTCACTAGCGTTCCACAATCCTCCCACTTTACAATGTAATTATGAAATTACTTCTACGTGCAAATTTAGCAATTGTCACTCACCACTGGGGATGAACCTACTGCCACATCTGGGTGAGGTTTTCTTTTCCCAAAGCCTCTGACCCCTTTCAGCGAGAGGGCTCAGAGGGCTTGATTGCATTGGTGAGATCCCTGGCAGGGGCTGTTGGTCCCAGGCAAGTGCATTTTTGTGGAGCAGGAATATGTGGCTGGCTGCTGCACCACAGTAGGTGGTGGAGATGATGCCTTGGTTCCTTTTGCCTTCTCCCTCAGAATAGCTGCCAGTATCAGATGCCTCCAGACCTGGGACATGCCAAGCAGTCATCTGCAGCACCACAGGCAGTAGCTCTGGCCACAGCATCACCTGCACCTGTTGATGATTCAACTCCCCTAATCCCACCACACGTTTGAGGATCCAGCATGACACCTTTGCCTGGGTCCAGAGCTGCTCTCCCCGCTTCTGGTATATGCTGAGAGAAATCTCTAGGGGTGCCCCAGGAGCACACATGCAGATGGTGCAGTGTGGGTCATTCTAACCGGATGCAAATCATTGCAGTCCTGAATAGGTTGGGGTGATGGATCATTGTTCTAGCCACAGGCTGCATGGTACACTCAAATTCACCAGTGTGGACTTGCTGGTACACTCTAGGTAACTAGAGTGTTTATGTGCTCCAGCTGGGTCCACACAGGGCAATTAGAGCACAACATGTAACGTGTGGCTTGAGTGGTGATCCAGCACCCCAAACCTCATGGATAGCTCTAGCTTGTCTCCTAGCCTAGAATCAGAATGTCACACCCTCCTTGTGCAATCTGTGGGGCAGGAGAGCCAGAGAGGGCCAAGGAGGCAGTGATGGAAGAGTAGAAAAGGAACTCTAGAGAGGAAGGAGAAGATGAGGAAAATCCTGAGAAGGAGACCAGGAATGCCCAAAGTAATTAAGGGCCCAAGAAGCATAGGAAAGCAACTTTCCCAAGACCAGTCCTCCCCTTCTCCTTGTTTTAGAATGGGTGTCAGACGCATAGACAGGAAAGGGAAGGAGGAGAGTTCCCAGTTTCAGAGGGGGAGAAGAGAGGTTTCTGTGCAGAGGGGGATTGGAGTCAGGGAGGAGTGACAGTGGTGCCATGGGAGAATGGGACATTATATATAAAATGCTACATCTCAGTGACTTGTCCTAAAGTTCCCCAGCCACCCTAAATGATGCAGGTGATAAAATTAGCCAGTTATAAAAAAACCCCAACAACAACAAACCCCCAAAATGTGAAATGAATGTAGAAGTTCAATACTGATGATGCAACTAAAGTGAAAGTAATTAAGCTGTCAAGGAAAGGTAAAAATGTTTACTATAAACTATTTTGCATGGACAGATCCATCCATCATGGTGGTCATAACGTCATGAACATTTGCATTGTCATGAACAAGCATGTTGAGCCTACAAAGAACAGCAGGGAGCAGCATGCAGGTAAAGCTGTCCTTCATCACACACATCAACAAGAGCATGATCTATGCCAAAATGTTAGTAATTGGATTGATCATTGAATATAACTGGCCAATTTTAGACAGAAACCATACCTCAAAAACTGAAAAGTCCTTTTCCTGCTTCAGAATTCATCCTGAATTATGCATGTGCATGTAGACAGATAACAGCAGTTATCAAAGGGATGGCAGATGACAATGTCAAACATCTAACATAAAGCATGTGTTGTTTGTTGTTAGTCTAGCCACTCACAGCAGCAATGATGAAGGCACCAGGAAGTTTTCTGAAAAAACTTCACTTACGTCCACACTGCAATCGTGTTCTTTTGAAAAAAAATCGAAAGAACAGAGGGTTTTTTTCCGACATTGGTAAACCTCTTTCTACAAGGAAGAAGCTTTTTTGCGAAAGAGCTCTTTTGGAAAAAGGTGTGTGTGGACGAGGAAGAAGGAGTTCTTTCGCAAGAAGAGGAAAAAACACAGGTGGCCTGGTAGCCACTCCGTTCCTAGTAATCACAGCTTAAATGTGAGATAACATCCACACTGAATGGATGCTATCTTTTGAAAAAGCAGATCACTTTTTTGATGTGCTTTTGCTGTGTAGACATTCTTTTTCGGAAGCTCTCTTGTGGAAAAGCTTCTTCCGAAAGAAGCCTGAAGTCTAGACATAGCCAAAGCCAGGCACCCTACAGGTGTAGTTTCCTTGGTACCAAGCCATCAACTGTTTTGGCACCAGCTGTGATGAACAGTATAATACAGGGGTTGGCAATAATTTTGGATGGGGTCCAACCCAAGATTTTGGTATGTGGTCTTGGGACGCACTTTTCTATGGAGGGGTGCAGGGTCTGGGATGGAGGGAGATCGGGGAAGGGGCTGGGGTGCAGGACAGGGTGTGTGGTCTGAGAGTTTTGGTGAAGGAGGGGGTTGTAACGTGGGGTAGGCGACTGGGGAGCAGCATCTAGGAAAAGGTGTGATGCAGGAGAGAATTCTGGCCTAGGGAAGGGGTGTAAAAGGTAGTGCAGGTTCTGAGAAGCAGTTGGGATGTGGGAAGGAGCGGAGTGCTGGAAGCAGGCTCTGGCTGGAAGGTACTTATCTAAGCAGCTCCGGCCAGCAGCACTCTCAAGCAGGCTTCCCCACCCCATGCAAAATCTCTCAGCTCCCATTGGCCAGTTTCTGGTAAATGGGAACTGAGAGATTTTGCTGGAGTGAGAGCAGCCCTTTCTATAGCACAGAGAGCCACAGGGATCAGCCAGCTTTAAAGGGTTGGTGGGTCTCATCCAGCCCGTGGGCCATATCTTTCCTGCCCCTGGTATAGCAGATAATTAACACCCATGGCAAACCAGGCCAGAACATGTTGGGCAGTGAAATCTGTCCTTGCAATGCCCCACAGTAATTCTGACTCAGAAAGGGTTTTCTCTCTTGAGCAAAGCTCAAACTGAGTTCAGACCAAATCTGATCCTCAAAGTGGATACACTTGGTCAACCTGCTGCTCAGAAATCATGACAAGAAAGCAATTTGTGTGGTACTTGCAAAGAAATGAGGATTTGACCAATATCATTATTAGACTTGGTTGTGGCTATTGATGTTATATTACTCCAACTTATATCACTGCTGTTATCACATGCACAGAAGTGTATCTAAAATGCACCATAAGCATTCAAGGCACTACCCTAAATTCCTTAGCTATGTTCATACTATTGGCACTTGCTGCTAGTACAGGCAGAGTTCCTAATTCCTTCATTTTTTTTTTCATAAACTTCCCTAACAGTCTCAGAACAAGGTTGGCCTCTGTGCTAAATCTCCCATGCTGCAAATTAACCTGATTACTTTTTGTCCTGCCTTTGGTGAACATAAAGAACAACTGATCACAGCAGTCTTTATAACAACTTTTTACACGTTTGAAGTCTGTTATCATGTCCCCTCTGTTTCTTTGCTCATCATTTATCATTTTTTTAGCTCTTCTCTGGACTCTGAGTTGTCCACATTTTTCCCAAAGTGTGCCACCCAAAACTGGACACAGTACTCCCACTGTGGCCTCATTAATGCCAAGCAGAATAGAACAATTACCTCCTGTGTCTGATATCACATATACCTATAAATAAACACACAGCCTGAACAACTCACAAATGCCTTGTTGACTTATATGTACCACTAGCTAGCCAGTTATTTCTCATTTTGTAGTTGTGCACTTGATTTTTCTTTCCTCACTTGTTTTTTATTGAATTTCATCTTTTCATACCAATTTTTCATTTTATTCAGATCATTTTAAATTCTACTCTGAGTAGCCTCGGCTAGATTGGTGCTATCCACAAATTGTATAAGTGTACTTTCTGCTCCACCATCCAAGCTGTTAATGAATATATTGACAATTACCAGATCCAACATGAACCCTGTAGGGTTATATGTTCTCCCAGTTTGCCAATGAACCAATGATAAGTTCTCTTTGAAAATGGTTAGTCAACTGGTTGTGCATCCACCTTTAAACTATACTGGGTCACTGTAGCTTTATTCATTATTGGCATACGAGATGAATCAATGAAACAAACAGCATTATCTGATGTAAGTCAGGCACCCTCACTTCAGGTATTATAAGCCAAAACACCCCAGGAGAACTAAATCATGTTCAATTTAACTGTGTAAAATATCTAGATTTTTAAAAAAACCTTTATTTTGACACATACAGTGAAAAAAAAACCTGATTAAAATATTTGTTGCATAGAGTAATGCTCATATCCTCAACAGGAAACTGGATTGAGCCAAACACAGTTAAACCTCGGGGATAGAAAAACAGCATACAAATGTTATTTCTTTAATAACTGATTATCCTTTTCTATTTTTAATAAAAATTTAGGGCCAGATTTTCAAAACTGGACTCTAATTTAAGCCACCTCTGTGATGTTAAATAATTCAGTCTCTAGATGTTGCTTTCACACCTGCCAGATTTTTATGAGCAACTTTAGAGGCTTGGCTAAGACTTATCAGGGATCCAGCCTTCAAATACCTACTGTAGATATTCATTTTTGGGTCTGTTGTTATTTGGATGACTACAATTTTGTCTACATTAAAATTTTCCTAATCTGAGTTTCAGATTAAATTTAGTTTAATCTGTCTCAGATAGGTTAATCCATAGTTTTCTTTATTTACATAGACAGGAAGATATAGTTGTCATAGGGCATGTCTAAACTACATTCCTCTTTCAAAAGAGGAATGTAAATGAAGCCAATCGAAAATTCAAATGAAGTGCGGATTTACAAATCTCGTGCTTCATTTGCATAATCGGAAGACAGCGCTTTTTTGAAAGGGTTTTTCAAAAAAGAAACTGCAGTCTAGATGAGGATCTTTCAGAAAAAACACCCTTTTTCGAAAGAACCCGTACACCTCATTTTTTCAGGAGTATGGGTTCTTTCAAAAAAGGGGTTTTTTTGAAAGAACCCTGTCTAGACTGTGGTTTCTTTTTCGAAAAACCCTTTTTCGAAAAAGCACTCTCATGCAATTATGCAAATCAAGCGCAAGATTTGTAAATCCACACTTCATTTGAATTTTCCATCGGCCTCATTTGCATTCCTTTTTCGAAAGAGGAATATAGTTTAGACATAGCCGTACTGTGAACAAAACTTTAGATAGCAAAGTATATTGGTACACCTTAAAGTTAAAATAGTGAGCACAGACTTAGGTTTTACATTTCCTTAGGAGAAAAGGCAATGGGGAGGAAAACTCTTGCAGGGTTCCTAGCAGAATTTCCTGGTATTCGCTGGTCTGGAGGGAATGGCTAGAAATGTTACAAGTTTATGGATGCACCATTGTTTCCTTTCAAGTCTTGTGGATCTATCAGTCTATCAGAGTACATGTCCAACTCTCAGCAATGGCTGCTGTCCCCCCTTCTCCTTTAGAAATCTTGTCGTGGTAAAATTAGTCTAGTCCCCTATGTTTAGAGAAGTCAGAAATATTCGGGTACATTTTACACTTGTTTGTTTTTTATTTATTGAGCCAATTTTCAGCTGGGAAAAAAATTGCACAAATCAATTGACATCAATGGAACTACATCCATTTACACTAAATGAGGATTTGGCCTTCTATTTTCCTATTTTAACAGATAGAAGCAATAAATGGCCTTCAATCTTTCTCTGTATAGCCTTTATAGCGCCTAAGTGAAATGCTGTGTAAGAGAACTGTCTCTCTGATAAGAATGCAATTCTGGGGCCATTGCCTATCCTCATTAACAGCATTAGAAGGAAAGCTGTAATTATAGAAAACATATACCATAAACTAATATCCAGTCATAAAGTGGTTTCTAACAACATAAAGAGCTATTAAAGGTGGATGCTGCTCTGTCCTTTCATTTCAAATAGAATTTGTATCAATAATGAAAAGTAAAAGGTTTGTAAATTAGTTACATTTTGTGCATAGAAGCTGATTTTCATATTAGACCTTTTTTGTTCAAAATGCTGGTGAGGATAAGTCAACCTCAAGTTTTATCTTTGCCTGCAAGACTGCATTTCAAATATAAAAATGAGCCTCTCACAATCTAGTGATTGCGGAAAGAGCACTTGAAGGAAGTCCAAATTATGATTTCTTTGGCATTCTGTACTCAAAAATTCTCTAGCTGCACCATTTTTATAAGTACATAAAAGATTGCTTCTAGGCTACCAACTTGTATTTCACATTTCAGTTCAATGCATTTTGAAGCAGATGAGACAGTAAATCATGAAAAATAGTGTTTAGAAAAGTCAATTTTATTATAACTATAATGTCTTGTACTGCAGATAAACAGGGCATTGGGCGTATCTGTGGGTGGATTATAACAAGGTCAGAACTGCTCCATTGCTACATATTTTTAGGAAGAAAAATACAACCAACTTTGAGCCAAAAGCCACAGCCAAGAATCAGGTGCTCATCTTAGTATACCTGAGTGAATACTATGTTTTCCCAGATATTTGTTTGAATTTTTAAGGAATATGCATGGACTCTTTTGCATTTATTTCCATGAAAAATCTAGTGAATTTGCTAATGGGCATATTCACTGAAACATGAGCCATAAAGAAATATCGCAGAATGTCTGTGGTAAATGGATTCCAAAGTTGTATCCTTGAGTATTCACACCAGAAACATGATTGAAATGCACACTGACAGATTTCAACTACAGAAACAGACCACGTGACCTATATCTGATCAAAATCTCTTGAGTTTAAAATACTGAATATTCACAGTGAAGTATTTGCAGATGAGCTACCCAATACATGTTCAGTGGACAATATGGACACGAATTGTTTTCAGAAATAAAAATAAAATGTACTGACAATTCCACAGAGAGAAAAATAAGTGAAACAGACCTGTCTGTTGTGAACTACACAACACCCTCACGCCTACATAGCTTACTTATATCACAAATGGGATGGAGAGGGTTCCACCATAGTTTGAAGAGGTTTTTGACATTTCACTTGCTATACCACCACTTCTTCAGTATCCCCCATTAACTAAATATAGGCTTATTTTAAATTTTTCATGAATCATATTTGAATATAGCAGCAGCCATGTCTTAAAATTTACTTAATGTCACTTTTTGGCCACTGATTAGAATTTGAAATTCAGATTAGGTATGCCTAGAATATTGTTACCGTATGATAGCTGTTGGACGCCCCACAATGATGGTAACATGGTGTGCTCAGACTGACTCCTTGATTATAGAAGTCTACAGAACAAAAACATCACCTTAATTAGTGGTAATTAGCCCTCCTGGCAGCTCATTTGAGAAACAAATGGAGAGTGCATTATTCAAGTCTTTCTAGAGGTAATATCTCCAGGTTTAAATGACACTGGTAAGTTAAGGAGAAGTTACTTACAGTGCTGTGTGGATAAATGGAGGACTTCACATCTCAGTGCCAATGAAACTGTCAGTTAGGACAACAGGAGGTAAAGTTTTAGTGTTAACATGTCCCCAGACCTGGCAATAACCTGTGATTCCTCATTTTATACAATTCATTTCGCTGGCAATTGCATCTGTTTCTTTGGCTATCTTCCAAGCCAATGTTGCTGACCAAATTATTTCTGTAATAGGCAGATGCTAATAACAGGTTGCCAGGTGTTGTTCTTATTTTAAATAAAGATGTGCAAACCTTTGCATCTCACCATATTATTTACCCACTTAAATTATCAGGATGTTGAGCTCCCTGCCTTGCTTCACTAAATTTTGAATAAGAGGCATCAGATGTTCTCAATATGTGCCTTCATTTTATGGCATAGGTATTTTACTATGGACTTATCTGCCCAACTGTGACCCAAAGGGCATTTACAGGGATCCCTTTCTCATGAAACAATTACTGAGTGATTGGAAACTCAGATGTGTAGTAGCTTATTTGCTAAATGACAAGCAGATAATATCCAAAGGGAGGGTTTTATTGTATTTAAATTATATTGGTAAATTGGATGTAAGCAATGTCATTAGTGTATTTCTTGGACTCAATCCTTAGGCTATAAAATTGGGAAAATATTAACTGGCTTCACATAATGGTGTTTCCATTGGCAGACTCGTCACAAGTGAAAAATATTGGTGTGGGTAGACTTTCAGCCACTTGCACAGAAATTATGATGGTGAAAGGAAAACAGGGTTGCTTTGCTAGTCCTATAAGTTAGAGCCACTGTAGCAATTATTTACTTACTTGTAGGAGCTCTAGTCATGGACCAAAACTCTGCCAAGCAAAGTGCTGTACAAACAGAACCAAGAGACAATTTCTGCCCTCAAAGAGCTTACAATCTAAGTAAAAGGCAAGACACACCCAATACACAACTGAAACAATATAGGTCAGTGTGATAGATGGTGGTATCAGAGCACCAGCCACCTATTGCCAGTTTTTTTGTAGCCATCCTTCCAAACAGAAATGTCATATAGATGGCAAGAGCCTAAAAATCAAGCTTTGAAATCACTAATATTGTAGCCACTGAAAAGCACTTTGTTGGGATCAGGATAATGTTAACTTCTCCTTGCCCGTGCTGTTGCTGTGGTGTGTAACAAAACAACTTCAATATTAGGCAATTATTCAGCCCCAGCCACCGCTCTGGAATAAGTGTGTTTTCTTCTTTAGTGCGTTATTTAATTGTTAGATATACACATGGGTCAGAAATGACCCACAAAATGGCAAAATATGTACATTTAGCATTCAAATATAATTCATCCTTTGCCGTCTCATTCAATACCTCTTAGAACTGCTAACCTCCCAGTATTACCTCACTGAGGATTCAAATGCAAGGAATGAAATGTTTGTGAATGCTGGTCCGCTCTCAGGTGTTCAATCAAGTCAACATTTTTACTATCGCCTTTTACTATTGCTGCCAATAAACACAGACTTTTCCAGTGGAAGAAGTGATGTTCCACCAGGAAAGCATACTGTAAATATGTCACGAGTAGGAATCCAAAATTTTGGCAGTGAAAATCATAGTCAGCATGAGGAAGGAGTGCAGAATCAAGCCCTTTATAAATACAACTCTGGTATCATAACTGCTGTCATTCTGGGTCATTGGTCAATATTACGATGTTTGTGAAAAGTGTGTAAATGTGCCTACCCATATTTAAACTGTTTTTGCTAACATCTTATAGGTATTTGGAGCATACAACACCTGCAATATTCATTAACTGTGATTGTCTAAAATTGTCCTCATCATGAAACAAACTGTTTCTGTTTGGATTATATTAGTTTGCATATATTGCACATTCTAAAAGCATAATGATTCAATCTCAAAAGGATGTGGACGAAGCGTTAATTAACATCTATAACACTTTTTTTTGCAGACAAGCCATGCTAACTGAGTCGGGCAGATTGCAAAATCCAATTTAAACGTTAAAGATTATTGTACCTCATGAAATTACAGACTTTTCTGACTTAATGCATGGACTGGTCATCCCTTTTTCGATCCATCTCTATCCTAATCACCGTCATTGTCTCCCTCCCCCCCCCACACTCGCAAACAAAAAGGAAGGCTGAAAGATGACCCATTACTAGTCACAGCACGTTGCTCTCGCTGATTGGAAGGCAGTCACACTCCAACAAGCATTTATTCTGTTTACTGAGATGTAACACCCAGGAACAGCAATTCACACCTGCAGTGAAGCTGTTATACTTCCCATTTCTTTCCTTTATTCTATTTTTGCTCTTGTTCATTTATCTTTCTTTCCCCCATCTTCTCCTCTGATGGGTGTCTGAGTCTCATTCATGACACCTTCCTTAAACCTGTAGTAGAGATACATGGCTTGGTGGCGATTTATATAAGATGCTGAATGTACAATGGACTGTCTGTAACTGACACCCTTTCTGTCTATGCTTTTTGCCCAATACATGCTCACTTCCAAACCAAGTATTCCATAGACAGTGATGCCTGTACAAGAGCTCTGCCTTTCAAGGCACCATCCCATTGTGGGAAACCACACTATTCCTCAAACCTCCTTGCAGGAGGCATAAGGGATCTGTCGAAAAAGGCTTTCTTTCTTGACAGATCCCCTTCTAGACTGCCTCTTTTTGCTGACAAAGTGCTGAGTCGGCAAAAATGGTGGCCATTTTTATGCAAATTAAGCACGGGATATTTAAATCCCCTCTTCATTTGCAATGTCAATCTGCCTAATCTGCATCCCTCTGCTGACAGAGGGATGCAGTCTAGACATACCTTTAGAGATTGAGGCTTTGTCTACACTGCAGGGTTTTTGTGCAAGAAGCCTTTTGTAGAAGAGATCTTCCACAAAAACTTCTTGCACAAAAGCGTGTCCAGACTTCAAAGCGCATCGCAAAAGCGATGTGCTTTTGTGCAAGAGAGCATCCACACTGCATGGACGCTCTTGCACAAGAAAGCTCTGATGTCTGTTCACAGAATGACCAACAGAGCACCTGTGCTTTTTCTGATAGGGGTTTCTTGCACAAAAACCCCTCCAGAGCATCCACACCTGCCTTTTTGAGCAAGAGCTATAGCGCAAAAAGGAGTTATTCCTCATGGGGAGAGGAATAACTCTACCGGCAAAAGCCCTCTGTTCTGCCGATTTGCACAAAAAAGCACTTGAGGTGTGGACGCTCTGCTGGTTTTTGTGCAAGAAAAGCCAAAAAGGAGTTTGAAGAACAGCTAGCCAAAAACTCAAAAAGTAATTGTAAAATGTTTAAGTACATCAGAAGCAGTGGGGTCGTTGGACGATTGAGATACTAAAGGAGCACTGAAAGATGATAAAGTCATAGTGGAGAAGCTAAATGAATTCTTTGCTCAGTCTTCATGGCTGAGAATATTGGGGAGATTCCCAAACCTGAGCCATTCTTTTTAGGTGACAAATCTGAGGAATTGTCCCAGATTGAGGTGTCATTAGCGGAGGTTTTGGAACAAATTGATAAACTTAACAGTAACAAGTCACTAGGACCAGAGGGCATTCATTCAGAGTTCTGAAAGAACTCAAATGAGACGTTGCGGAGCTATTAACTGTGGTTTGTAACCTATCCTTTAAATTGGCTTCCATACCTAATGACTGGAAAATAGCCAACATGACACCAATATTTAAAAAGGGCTCTAGAAGTGATCCTGGCAATTACAGGCCGGTAAGTCTTACATCCAGTGCTTTTTTTGTTTAAAAAAAAAAAGGTGCCGGTGTTCCAGGGGAAAAGTTGTTGAGCTCTGACTGGAGGTGCTGGTACTGCATCTGGAGGTGCCAGTACTGAGTACTGGGCAGTACTGTCACAAAAAAAGCACTGCTAATGCCAGTACTGGGCAAATTAGTTGAAACTATAGTAAAGAATAAAATTGTCAGACACATAGATGAATATAATTTGTTGGATTATGTAAAGGGAAATCATGCCTTACTAATCTACTAGAGTTCTTTGAGGGTGTCAACAAACATGTGGACAAGGGGGATCCAGTGGATATAATATACTTAGATTTCCAGAAAGCCTTTGACAAGGTCCCTCATCAAAGACTCTTAAGCAAAGTCAGTAGTCGTGGGATAAGAGGGAAGGTCCTCTGATGGATTGATAACTGGTTAAAAGACAGAAAACAAAGGGTAGGAATAAAAGGTAAGTTTTCCGAGTGGAGAGAGGTAATTAGTGGGGTCTCTCAAGGGTCTGTCCTGGGACCCGTCCTATTCAACTTATTTATAAATGATCTGGAGAAAGGGGTAAACAGTGAGGTGGCAAAATTTGCAGATGATACCAAACTGCTCAAAATAGTTAAGACCAAAGCAGACTGAGGGGGGATATGATAGAGGTATATAAATTCATGAGTGGTGTGGAGAGGGTGAATAAAGAAAAGTTATTCATTAGTTCCCATAATATAAGGACTAGAGGACACCAACTTAAATTAATGGGTAGCAGGTTTAAAACTAATAAGCAAAAGTTCTTCTTCACACAGCGCATAGTCAACCTGTGGAACTCCTTGCTAGAGGAGGCTGTGAAGGCTAGAACTATAATAGAGTTTAAAGAGAAGCTAGATAAATTCATGGAGGTTAGGTCCATAAAAGGCTATTAGCCAGGGGGTAGGAATGGTGTCCCTGGCCTCTGTTTGTCAGAGGCTGGAGATGGATGGCACGAGACAAATCACTTGATCATTGTCTTTGGACCACCCCCTCCGGGGCACCTGGCACTGGCTACTGTCGGTAGACAGGCTACTGGGCTAGATGGACCTTTGGTCTGACCCAGTATGGCCATTCTTATGTTCTTATGTTTATGCTTTTATGAAGAGCTTCAAAAAGATCTCACAAACTAAGCGACTGGGCAACAAAATGGGAAATGGAATTTAATGTTGATAAATGTAAAGTAATGCACATTGGAAAAAATAATCCCAACTATATATACAATATGATGGGGACTAATTTGGCTACAACAACTCAAGAGAAAGATCTTGGTGTTATTGTGGATAGTTCTCTGGAAATATCCACTCAGGGTGTGTCTAGACTACAGTCTTTTTTTTTCCGAAAAATCTTCACCTGCTTCTAGACTGCAGCTGCGTTCTTTCTAAAGTAAATTGAAAGAACGCGGCAGTTTTTTCGATTGCGGTAAACCTCATTTTAAGAGGAATAATGCCTTTTTTCGAAAGTACTCTTTCGAAAAAAGGCGCTATTGAATGCAAACTGTGCTTTTTCAAAAGAGAGCGTCTAGACTCTTTCAAAAAAGTGGCTCGCTTTTTCAAAAAATCTGCTTGTAGTCTAGATGCTGTCTTTTGAAAGAGGCTTTTTCAAAAGATTCTTTCGAAAAAGCTTCTTTCGAAAGAGGCTTATAGTCTAGACGTAGCCTCAGTGTGCAGCAGCAGTCAAAAAAGCAAATACAGTGTTAGGAGTCATTAAAAAAGGGATAGAGAATAAGACAGAAAATATCTTATTGCCTCTATATAAAACTGAATACTGAGTACAGATGTGGTTACCTCATCGCAAAAAAGATATATTGGCATTGGAAAAAGGTTAAGAAAAGGGCAACAAGAATGATTTGGGGTTTGGAATGGGTCCTGTATGAAGAGAGATTAAAAAGACTTGGACTTTTCAGCTTAGAAAAGAGGAGACTAAGGGGGGATATGATAGAGGTCTATAAAATCATGAGTGGTGTGGAGAAAGTGAATAAGGAAAAGTTATTTACTTATTCCCACAATATAAGAACCAGGGGTCACGAAATGAAATTAATAGGCAGCAGGTTTAAAACAAACAGAAGGAAGTTCTTCTTCACTCAGAGCACAATCAACCTGTGGAATTCCTTGCCAGAGGTTGCGTTGAAGGCTAGAACTTTAACAGGGTTCAAGAAAGAGCTAGGTAGATTCATGGAAGTTAGGTCCATCAATGTCTATTAGCCAGGATGGGTAAGAATGGTATCCCTAGCCTTTGTTTCTCTGGAGGTGGGTGACAGAAGAGGGATCACATGAGGATTACCTGTTGTATTCCCTCCCTCTGAGGCACCCAATATTGGCCACTGTCGGAAGACAGGATGCTGGGCTAGATGGACCTTTGGTCTGACCCAGTATGTCCGTTCTTATGTTCTTCTGAAAGCTTTCAGATAACTTTCACTTTCTCTCTCACTCTTATAAACAAAAGTTTTATATTTGTCAGTGTATTTTGAAACCTTGTTCACAAAGAGGATGAGGTAATTGGACCAAATTCTGTTGGTGACAGAGAGACCAGAGCTCTTCTTCTGGTGCATGTTGGAGGAAAGGAAGTGCTCAGGAAAAAAAGGTTGAGAACCGGAAAGCAGAAAAGCGCGCTCTCTTTCTCTCATCAGTAAAAGAGATCACTGTATCCACCATCACAGTATCCTGGGGCTGACATGGCTACAATAACAATGTGTATTTTAAAACTCAACCTTTTAAACAGACAAGTCTATTAGGAAAAACTATTTCACTAGGAGGGTGGTGAAGCACTGGAATTGGTTACCTAGGGAGGCAGTAGAACCTCTAACCCTAGAGGTTTTTAAGTCCCGGCTTGACAAAATCCTGGCTGGCAAGATTTAGTTAGGGTTGGTCCTGGAATGGGTAGGGGGTTGGACTTGATGACCTTCTGAGGTCTCTTCCAGCCTAGGATTCTATGATTCTAAGTCAGGATATTATTTTATCTGAACCTTTCTTGAAGGGTATCCTAGACTAGTTGGTGTTTGGAATTCAAGGCATTTTCTACATTACAAAATGTAATACATGTTTCCCAACATTAATGCAACTAAATCGGTGCTAGCAACAATGTAAGTGTTAGTGTGAACTGGGGTACAGGATATTTCACCAAAAATGTTCAGAGCCAGCCCTCTAGCTGTGCTTACAATTTGCAGTTGCACCAGTTCTGGAAAATGGGGAGAATTTTGTTGGGCCATCCAGCCTGGAATGTGGAGTATGGACATAACTTCTCTTTTGGAGGAACTCATTAGGAGGCATTCTGGAGCGTGGAAGAGTTAGGCAAAATAAAAATTCAAGTCCAATTAGTTTTCTTAGGTGTCTGCTTCTGACCAGATGGGTCACTGTACATCCTGGACTTCATAAAATAGTCAGAACACCAACCAACCAAAGTTTGAGTCAAATGACATCTTCATATAATTTAGTTGTTATGATGGGACACATTGATAGAGTCTAATGGTAGAATGGTCGATGACATTATGGATTCCTACAGCAAGTTTAATGGAAACAGTAATCCCTGTTTTTCAAAAATTGGAAAACAAATTACTAGGAGTGGGATTTTCAAGCAGGCTAGTGGGGATCAGGTACCCAAGTCTCTTAAACATTTTAGAAATCCTAACCTAAATGTTTTTTATCTAATAAAAATACCTGAAGCAAAAATATGCACAAAGGCTGGTGAAGATGGCCAAAGACCCAGAAATATAACTGGACTTTCTTTACAGCTAATACAGTGTTTATCTGCAGTTTAACTTCAATGCATTTTTTTTGGTGACTTCCAGGACCGTAGTTGGCCTTGACTCTTTGTATATGCTCTATGTTTTGTTTGGCTACTTTGTGCAGCTTTTAAAAATGATCTGTTTTAAAGCCGTTTTATTCCCTTTTATTAATATGCCACTGATTGCCAATCTGAAGCAATAGTGATTTACCTTTGTTAGTTCACTCTTTCTTGATGCTGAGTGACAAAAAACTCTTCAAGATGACACACATGGCCTTTCAATTGCATAGGACTTAACATTGTCTCTTCAGTTTCATAATGATGTTAATGCAAGTCCATGGGGAAAACATTCCAGTGTCAAGGTGATATGAAACAACAGAAATGCAATGCTCTGGAAATTGTTCAGATTTCAAGATCTTGTTAAGGTTAGGGAACAGGATTACAGTGCCTAACTGCATCATGAAACTAAATTATTCTAGGGAAGATACATTAATAATTTTAGGCCACCATAATATAACATAAAAATAATGTCTATTCAAGCTTTTGAAGATATTAAAATGAATAGAGCAAACAGATTTTATCAGTGTAGGTTTACAGACAGGTAATGATTATGTAAAGAAACAGGCAAGGCATCATCTGTGCAGTTACCAAGAGATAATACACACACCCCAGTCAGGAAGCTGTCAATGTGTTCATTGTATCATTATGCATAAAATAGTTGTAACTCTACAGACCCTGGAGATTTGACCTGCTTTCAGCCTCTGATATAGCTGTGCTGGGACAGACCTCTAACATAGATACTATTTGCCTTGGTGAAACTCACCTCAGTTTCGGATAAACTAGTTACACTAGGGATTTGTGCTAGTGTGGTACTGTGGTTGTTGGTCACTAATAGCTGTTTAGTATGTTTGGATTCCCAATTTAGTTGGCACTCACTTTGGGGGAGGGAGTTTAGTGGAGCTTGTGATTCTGTGATATGTCACTTTTTCCAATTACCAGCGTTCTGCCCAGATGTCCACTGTCCTGGACTCTCCTGGACAGACAGCATGTGATACAGTGAATTAAACATCTTGATTTAAGTAAGGGTAGGGAGACAACCTTATCTTAAAAATGAATTTAATTTTAAACTAGTACATTCAGGTCTCATGCTCCATTTCAATGAGATTTAGTATATTTTGGTGTGGGGAAGAATCTCCATATATTCACTTAGAATTTGTTTTTTCTGTTTCACAATGAGCAACCACTATGTACTTTAAGGTATAGCCTACAACATAGTGGCTGTGTCTAGACTGGCCAGTTTTTCCAGAAAATCAGCCGCTTTTCCGGAAAAACTTGCCAGCTGTCTACACTGGCGGCTTGAATATCCGCAAGAACACTGACGATCTCATGTATGATTGTCAGTGTTCTTACGCAAATACTATGACGCTCCTGTTCGGGCAAAAGCCCTCTTGCGCAAATGCTTTTGCGCAAGAGGGCCAGTGTAGACAACCCAGAATTGTTTTGCGCAAAAAAGCACCAATGGCTAAAATGGTGATCGGGGCTTTCTTGCGCAAAAAAAGCACCAATGGCTAAAATGGTGATCGGGGCTTTTGCGGAAAAGCGTCCGTGCCAATCTAGACGCTGTTTTCCACAAATGCTTTTAACAGAAAACTTTTCCGTTAAAAGCATTTGCAGAAAATCATGCCTGTCTAGACGCAGCCAGTGTGTTCTAAAAGTCAATTCAGCATAGAAGCAGTATTATAATGTCTGACCTTTTATCTTAGGCAAAGTGTTTTCCACTCTTGCACAAACACACTTGAACTCTAGTCATGTGGTAGAAGCAAATAATGATGAGTGTTCCACTTTCAGATAAATTTGTAAAATACGGTACATTTGTTCTCTACAGACTTTAACAGTGTAATTCACGTAACCCATATAAAACCAGTGTTGGCAGGCTTTGTGTGTGTCAAGTGTGTGCAGGGAATGAGACAAGAGGGTAGAAGCTTTCCTAATCAAGGGCCAGGATCAGGGTGCTGGAACAACTTTTATAGTGGGAGAGTTGATGATGGAAACTATGTATGTATACAGGGTCTGTTATTGCTACTTCAAGCTGGGGATGCAGTAGTTCAGCACCATTGGACAGGATATGGGTCTATGGTGCAGTCCCATGAAACTTTTCTACACTATAGATTAGAATAGCACCCCTAAGCACTCCATGGTACTTGTACAGATTGTCATGGCTCCAGAGGCATCCTGTGCCAGACTGGAGCCCAAACTGCCTTCCACAACAACTTAAATAGGTTAGCACATAAAGCCCCTCAACTTTGCCCATGGGGCCAAGATCATTTGCTGCTGCAAATGAGCCCCAAGGCAACACTATTTTTCCCAGATGGCATTCTTTCAGCATGGGGAAGCATCAGCAGGTGCACATGCAGATCAGTAGGAGCAGTTCCTATGCTATCCCCTCCACAGCTCATGGCATAGAGGAAGTTTTGGATTTGGGGAAGAGTTTAGGCAAGTGCACACTGCTCTTCAGTTATCCCTGGCTGGCACACAGCATCTTGGAAGCTGTTACTAGCTGGTGTAAATCTTAGACCTATGCCAGAACCACAGCTGTCTTCCATGTAGTCTCAGCAATTATTTTTGCTTGCACTCTGCACTGTTTTCTGTCTTCAGCTGACAGATGGATTAATAATTTTCTTCTATCCATTATTATGAAGGGGGGCAATACATTTGAGTTTCAATTTAAGCTTATGATATCTTAAATTCCTCCCATGCTACATTGGCCTTAACTGCTTATCCAGTTTACTGAGAGATAAAACAAAAGAACAATTATTTTCACTAGAACACACCTGCGGTAATGGCTCACAGAGTTTAATTTTTCCCTTGGTTTCCTGAAAGACTTTGTTTTGACACCTGCAAACAACCTTTTCAAAATCAAAGTGAGCTTTTCTGTTCATGTCATTCTGCCACCCAAGTAGAGCTGACAATAAAATCCAAAGTAAGAAACAGAGCAATTATAAACACAGTTTCCTTCAGCGCTTGTGCTGTTTTTAGCTTTGCTATTCTCCCTAGGAGAAACTTGTGTCTAATGTTTGAAGCTTAGCATGCAAAATTAATAAAAACTGACAATTAGACCAAACAATATGAAATATAACTAAGGAATCCTTTTCAATGTGATCTGTCTTGAAGACATAGGTTTATTCTTAAATTACAGACTCCTTGTTCTTTAACTCCATTGTTTATTTATTTAACAAGCTAATGGTAAAATATTTAACTGGAATTATTTACAATAGCCACCTCCAAGCCAGCTTTTTTCCCTCAGAGAAAACAAAAACAAAAATTATTTTTATACTTTCAGTATACACATGTTGTGTGATGAACTGTCATTGTGTACATAATATTCTGTGGTGCACGAGAAGCATGAAAAAGACCAACTTGTGAGGTGGGGGGAAATAGGGAGAGATTTAGTTGTTCTTCTTTAACCAAGTCCACCCACATAGGATCAGACATTCCAGATGTCAGGACTGAGATGAGAGTGGTCTGGCTTAGTGGTTAGAACCAGAGCAAGGAACAGGAACGAGCTTGGAGAGTCAGAGCTGTAGTCAGGAGCCAAGGATCAGCACCAGAGACAGGAACTGAAGCTGGTGTAAACTGGGGCAAAACAAGAAATGAGGCTGGGAGCTCAGCAGGATACATCTGGAGCTGGGTTGGAAACAATGCAGGAGCAAGGCCATAATGCAGGCAATCACAGCTATAGGCAGAAGCATTGAGCTGCCTGTAAACTACTCCTGGCTTTAAGAGCATGCCTGCTGGCTCCCTTCAGCCAAGCAGTGGTTTGGCCCGTCAAGCAATCCTACTGCCTCCCATCTGGGCTCATTCGTCCATGTGGAGACTGAGCTAACCAGTCCCAAGCTTAGTGCAGGCCCTCATTCTTGATATCAGGCATATTGGGGAAAAACGTGGATCAACTTAAACCCAATGTAGCTTCACAGAAAACAATGGAGTTGGATAAGGTGTAAATCGCCACATAATGTAGCCTTTAGACTCTTTTAGAATAAATTGCATTTCCATGGCATTGTTTTGAATGATTGTGTGATCCCTTTCTTCATTTGCAATGGTCACTGTATGCCTAGCTGTGTGCCTAATAGAAGTAGCTCACTGGTAGTTTGGCATTCATGGGCTGGATTAAGTTCTCTGGCAGTGTATTGTTCTGTGGCCACTGAGTCAATTGCCTTTATTGTTTCCACAGCACCGTGCCACTAAAATAGTCCCACAAGGTTAAGTACTTCTCAGGGTTAAGAAGCTCAATCAAAGTAGAAATATGATTTTTGGTTGATTTTCTGTCTCAATAGCTACTAGGAGGCTAACATGGTGATAATTCAGATTTAGAGCCTCAGTATTATTTTAAAGCTGGGAATTCTATTTTTTTCTTCTTACGTAAAACAATATATAATATCTTGCAACCACAGCTGTAGCATTTCACCCAATTTATAGTGTTTTAGGGGTTTTTCTTTAACTTTTAAAGAATGATTTTTGATGCACTGCAGTAGTATTACTCTGTTGCTAACGTGCAAAGAATTGGTCACATAATCACTAACCACATTGTCTGATTTTATTGTATTTCCAAGCTATTTGCTATAATAGTTGGGTTCAAGTTATTGCTGTTAAAAATGTTTTAAAAACAGTACAGAAGAATATAATTAGAAGGAAAAGGAATAGATTGGAGATTATCTATTACAAAACCTTTTCTTCAGTGACAAATGTGTTGAAGAATGATGACAACCTTCCATTAGCTCAATTAACTGATTTTTTTCCATGAGTGGTTTGTCTTGTTGTAACAAGATAAAAGCAAGTATAGATTTCCTTTTAAGCAATTCTTATGTCAGTCGTTTCTAAAAGAAGCAGTAGTATGGTCTGACGAACAACTAGTTGGATGTAGATTGAACAAAGACTAAAAGAAAACAGTTGACTCTTAAGGGCATTTTAGAAGACTGACTGGACGTCTTTAATTTTAGGATAAGTGGAATTCAGTCCAATGCCCACTGAAGTTGATAGGAGTATCTCCACTGACTTTGGTTTGTATTGGATGATGTCTGTGATCAGGAGCGGCCCTAGAGATGCAGCTGGCAACTGGCGCCCTAGGCGAGATGCGCGATCGGTGCCCCTGCCCTCAAAGCCCTCAATGGCCATTTTTCTTGGTGCCCTAGGCGACTGCCTGGGCCACCACTGTCTGTGATGAGTAAAGCCTAAGAGGAACTCCACCTTTCGCACAGTTCTGTGGCTCGTGCCACACCACAGAAAATCATTAAGTAGGCTGTGCAATAAACACAGAAACAAATAAAAGACAGTGAGCCTGCGTGCAGCTGAATTGCTAATGGAAAAGGTGACATTTCTTCTGTTTTTGGAGACTGTTCTTTGTGACTAAACCATGGTTGATTTGATTCTCTTTAGCGTACAGAGCTCCTAATGCAAATCCTGTTGGTCACACTTCTGTGAAGTGCATTTAGGAAATTTGTTGTGGAACCCTAATAGCTTTTTAGAATGAATAATGTTAAAGGACGTTTACTGAAACACTATAGAAATGGTAGGAAAGAACATAAATAGTTATTTGAAAAGGATGATAAAGTCAGCTAAGAAATTCATATAAATAGCTCAAATGATTGAAGGCTGGGTCATGTAGCTTACTTTGCAAGCAGTGTACTTTGAATCAGTCTTCATTTAACTATAAGGGCTTATTGACACACATACTTATTTTTTGACAAGCCGGGATGTAAATCGACACTCCATTAGCCTCTTGTGCACAAAGGGCCCATGCAGACCCTGAAGCTGCACATTAAGGAAATTTAGTGTGCTATGATCTGCTTTCATTTGAACGTGGGGTAGACCAACATGCGCTATGCAACTTTTAGTGCATGACAGATGGGTCCACAGAGATATGCAAGACTGCCTACATGGTGGGGTGATGCTCATGAGGACAATTCTACAAATATATTAGAAGCAAGAAAAAGACCAAGGACAGGGTAGGCCCATTGCTTAGTGAAGAGGGAGAAACAGTAACAGGAAACTTTGAAATGGCAGATGTGCTTAATGACTTTTTTGTTTCAGTTTTCACCAAGAAGTTTGATGGTGATGGGATGCCTAACATAATAAATGCTACTGGAAATGGGGTAGGTTTAAAAGTTGAAATAAAAAAAGAACAAGTTAAAATTACTTAGAAAAGTTGGATGTCTTCAAGTCACCAGGCCCTGATGAAATGCACCTAGAATACTAAAGGAGCTGATAGAGGAGGTATCTGAGCCTTTAGCTATCATCTTTGAAAAATCATGGAAGTCAGGAGAGATTCCAGAAGACTGGAAAAGGGCAAATATAGTGCCCATCTATAAAAAGGGAAATAAAAACAAACCAGGAAACTACAGACCAGTTAGTTTAACTTCTGTGCGAGGGAAGACAATGGAGCAGGTAATTAAGGAATTCATCTGCAAACATGTGGAAGATAATAAGGTGATGGGTAACAGTTAGCATGGATTTGTAAAGAACTAATCATGTCAAACCAATCTGATAGCTTTCTTTGATAGGTTATCAAGCTTTGTGGATAAAGGAGAAGCCGTGGACATGGTATATCTAGACTTTAGTAAGGCATTTGATATGATCTCGCATGACCTTATCAGTAAGGTTCTCTGTTCAATATCTTCATCAATGATTTAGATATTGGCATAGCGAATACGCTTATTAAGTTTGCAGATGATACCAAGCTGTGAGGGGTTGAAAGTGCTTTGGAGGATAGGGTCAAAATTCAAAATGATCTGGACAAACTAGAGAAATGGTCTGAGGCAAATAGGATGAAGTTTAATAAGGGCAAAGTACTCCATTTATGAAGGAACAATCAATTTCACACATGCAGAATGGGAAACATCTGTCTAGGAAGGAGTACTACAGCAAGAGATCTAGGGGTACTAGTGGACCACAAGCTAAATATGAGTCAACAGTGTCACAATGTTGCAAACAAGCACACGTGATTCTGGGATGCATTACCAGAATGTTGTGAGCAAGACATGAGAAGTCATTCTTCCACTCTGTGCTGATTGGGCCCCAATTGGAGTATTGTGTCCAGGTCTGGGCACCAGATTTCAAGAAAGATGTGGAGAAATTGGAGAAGGTCCAGAGCAACAAAAATGATTAAAGGTCTAGAAAACATGAGCTATGCGGGAAGACTAAAAGAACTGGGCTTGTTTAGTTTAGAAAAGAGAAGACTGAGAGGGGACATGACAGCAGTTTTCAAGTATCTAAAAGGGTGTTACAAAGAGAATGGAGCAAAAATGTTCTCCTTGGCCTCTGATGATAGGACAAGAAACAATAGGCTTAAATTGCATCAAGGGAGGTTTAGGTTGGACTTCCTAACTGTCAGAGTGGTTAAGCACTGGAATAAATTGCCTAGGGAGGTTGTGGCTTGTCATTACTGGAGATATTTAAAAGCAGGTTAGACAGACTCTATCAGGGATGATCTAACAGTGCTTGGTCCTGCTGTGAGGGCAGGGAACTGGATTCAATGAACTCTCAAGATCCCTTCCACTTCTATGTTCTATGAGTCTATGATTAAAGCACATTAGCTTGTGCATTATTTGGCCCATGTTGACCGTACTGGCACACATTAAATGCTCCCTAGTGTGCTTTAACACAACAATACATTAAATTGGTCTAGGGAATATTTAGCATGCACAGCAGAGTCTATACAGATAATTAATGTGCAACAAGCTAGTGCAGTGTAGAAATCACACTATCACAGTGAGCATTACCACTCCATGTACACAAGTCCTCAGTATGCACCAGGCTAGGATAGGTTAGCTGTATACCCCAGCTAGCCACAACATAAATGTTCACGTAGAAAAACCCTAACAAAGCAGTCCAATCAAGCCAATCTCAAGCTGTCTCCTACTGGAATCAGCTCAAATCACAACCTTATTTGTGTGTCAGGACACATAGAATTAATATGGGAAAACGAAGAAGAGACCTGGTGCTCTTGCTAGATGAAGGAAGAGACAAGGTAATTATTGTCATTCTGGCTTTGTTTGTTTGGGACAATCTGAAGCCATAAGGACTTTGAGATGTGTTGTGTTTTGTCCAATTGTACTTGTTATACTTAACATAGAAGGGCAGCCACTGCTATGTAATTAAAATAGAGGATTTTTGCTGGCTCATCCTGGCATCCTTAACATGTAGTGTGCATTTTGGCATTGTTTAGACCAAATGGAAATGACACCTTTTCCCAGTAATATTTTTCTGTTTAAAAAATTATAGAATCATTTACTTCTTTGTAATTGCTTTGTCTAGAACAGTGGTTCTCAAACTTTTTGGCTCATAGACCACGTGGGTCAATGCAAACCTTTCCACGGACCACCTGTTGCTAATGGAAACTCAGTGTTAATTACTGTACATAATTACACCCGAGCCAGTCTGCTAGTACTGCAGCTCAGGAGAATGGTTTCATTTAAATTATTAAACAGATTAAGCGTTTTAACTTTCTCATGTTAATTTATCAAACTTCATTTTAAATAAAGTAAAATAAGGAGGGGGGGAGGTGAGCTTGAGCCATGGACTATCTGGGAGGCAGCATCAGGCCACTAGTGGTCCACAGACTGCACTTTGAGAACCACTGGTCTAGAAGTAGCACATTCCTGTTCCACCTGGAAAATACTTCAGTAATTATGGCATTACACTATTTTCTGTACTCATAAACTTTTCATATTTTAGCCTAGCACTGGCACGCCTACAGAAGTGGTATATTTTTGAATAATAGTTTAGTATAAAAGCCATCACTAATAATCAAACACAAACATTTGTATCTCTGGAACTGTAACAGTTGCTATATTTATGCAGGCAAAAATGAAAATACTGCTTTGTACATTGCTGAGTTTGTTTCCTACACATGGAGGCTGGTATTAATATTTGTACATTGAATTTAAAAATTTTTTATTAAGAGAGTTGTAACTGAGGGAAAGCATTTTTTTTTTCAGTAATATGGAGAATACAATTTTCTCCATCTAATAGTTAACAAATACTAATGTTCTCAATTATGCCATCTTGCTAGGTCCTGGATCCTAGCTAAGAATTCATTACAACCTTCTCATAATATTTGTTTTCACTTGTATAGCACCAATTATCCAAGAATCTCAAAGCACTCTACAAATATTTTTGCCAAGAAACAAAACACACTTGTAGGTAGCTAGAGAAATATAATATATAATGAAGTGTCACTTCATGCATCACTAGGCTGCAATGTAAAAATACTACAAAATAGGTCAGAGCTAGAAGTTGAAAGGAAGATGGCTACTGCATCTAAATGAAATTTCTGTAGTTAGTTGAGTTGGAATATGACCATGCTGAATGCCTCAGCTTATATGAAAAATGCTGTAAGACCTTTTGTAGACACAGGTGGCCAGGAACTCATTTTTAGTATTGTACCTAAGAGATGGTGACCCTAACAGTGCTGCAGCCAAATACATTAATAATTGGGCAGAGATTTCTAGATGAGTCAGATGAAAGATGGTCTCTAAGAGAATTATCACCATAAACAACGTGTTACTTTTGGGCCACTAGCCAACTATTCAGCTTGTGAGATCCAATATGGTGCATACAGGATGTTATGGTTACAAGTTCCATATAGCCAGACTCTCTGGCTCTCTCATAGGTAATTTAAACGCAAGAGAGGGAAGCTCTCGACCCAAGATGAGTCAGATGGTTTGGGTGAAAAAAGCTATGATGAATCAGAAAACTTCAAAGTGAAGAAGGTACAGGAAGAATGGAGAAAGGAAGGAGGATTAGAGGTAAGATGGCTGGAAGCAGAAAGAAAAGGCTTTCTGAGAAGAGTTTTAAATGAATTATTAACATGCAAAAAATAGTTATAAAGTTTTGATGATATAGTAATCCTGCAAAGCCTGACCCATGTGTCTTACTGATGGAACTCATCCTAATTCAAGCGTGGGAGGAATCAGAGGTGGGATGCTGATGACTTAGTCTTGTCTGCATTAATAGTGCCATATCTTCCAGTGCACCATTCTGACAGCTGATAGCAGCTATGAGGTTCTTGCTGACAACCCTAAACCTTAAACTCTGGGGAGGACAGGGCTAGAGTCAATGTAATCCTACCAAAAGAACATGACTTGGAAATTTGCTCTTCTTGTTTATTGCACAGCACTGGAGGAGTGATTTTAAAATTCTGTGGCTGCACTTAGCAACTGTGCTATGTATATATTTTACATACATTAAAAACCTCTAATTGGGGTGAAAGATGAGAGAAAAATTTAAGGGACAGCAAACTGATGACTCTCTCATAATTCTAGCCATATCCCTTCCTCCTTCTAGTATTTTTACTACACAACTTTTTTTTTTCCTTTGAGTGCTGGAATAATAGTTGCTTTTGGTGGTGCCTATTGGGAGTAGGCTGACTACTTGATGTTCAGCTTTGTATAGTGGTATATTCTCCATCACTGGTCATTGTTAAATCAAGACTGGATGTTTTTCTAAAAGATATGATAAAAGAATCATTTTGGGGAAATTACACGGGCCAGACTAGGTGATCACAATGGGTCCTTTAATGCTGGAATCTATGAATGAGTGTTAGTAGATAACAGTTGGTACATTAGAAACATTCTGCTTGTTCTAGCTATTCAATACATTTTGACTGGAAAAATATTTTGAAAAATAAGTGTGTATCCTTTCTGAAAGCTAACATGTAAGTTACTCCTATTTTAAATGTACACTGGAAAGGCACCACTTTATTGTTGAGGTGTAGCATATTGCTGTGTTGCACAATGTGACAACATCCCGCCTGGTCCAACTCACAAAAACAGGCTCCTCACTGAGGATGTAATATAAAATGTACTGTGCACTTATTTTTAGACATAAAAAAAGTTTATAATTTTTCTCATTCACCAGGTGTCTAATAGAGCAATCTTGTCTGGTAGAAACACAGCAGAGACTATAATGCAAAGAAATGGATGATATAAGATTTTGATTTTGAGATGGGAACTACTTAAAGATTAAGTGTGAAATATTCAAATATTCTAAGCACTCATAATGGGGACAGGGTTTTTCATAGTTCAGCTCTTTTTAAGTACCTCAAATGAAGTGTTGAGATTTTCAAGTTTCATTGAGAATGGGAGTTGTTGAGGAGGGGGAAGGCGAGTCAGCATGCTAAGCACTTATGAGAATCTGGCTGCTTTGTTTCAATGTGAAAATGAGTGCTGAGCTCCTTTCAAAAGTTGGCTGCTTATTTAGCTGCTGAAACACAATTAGATGCTGAGCTCTTTGAGAATCCAGCCCTGTACATTGAGTATTTAAAGTCTCAAATAAGGTAGGAGCAGTCTGCCTGTTAATATGCATCTCATTAGGGTGCTAAAGCTGGACTGGGTTTGAACATCTGATTATCCTATAGTCCAGTTGTGAGGAGATGGTAATACACACTTTTTTAAAGGCCTTTGCAACTTTGGACTGTTTTCCAGACAGTGTTAAGGACTGTCTTACTGTGTTTTGTCCGATACCATTTTTTGTTATGTTAATGCCTGTTTTGAGCCTGGGCAGTAGTAGGGGAGTTACACCCACTAGGCCTGATATCCATTTATTAGTCCAGCTT
This sequence comes from Pelochelys cantorii, assembly GCA_032595735.1. NCBI lineage: Eukaryota > Metazoa > Chordata > Testudines > Trionychidae > Pelochelys > Pelochelys cantorii. Next base: position 27,739,311 of record CM064339.1, read on the forward strand.
GACTTTCACACATTTTGTCTTGAGTTTACATGTTGTTATATGCTGAAGGACTGTTGGGTATGAACACCATAGTAGTTAAAATACATTGTTTTATATAAGAAAAGTTTAGTGAGAGTGATGGAGAGCACACAGGTCAAAGAGCTGTTTGTCCTCATCAGAGCAGGTGTGTCCATATGTGCTTAAGGTTGCAATGTCTCTTTTTGAAGAACAATTGGTGAAACAGGATCTCTGAGACACTTGGAGACTCCAATATCTTTTTGTCTGAAACAGGAATGTAAAAAGCACCTGAGAATAAAATAGAACTGCAGATACAAGATGCACGGTCTATTGTCTACAATCTAAGGATAGAGTTTTGTTCTTGTGGAAACTGTTTGGCATTCCAAGTTCACTTGCAACCTAACAACATCTGTATATGCTGGAAGTGGACACAAGGGAGTGAGAATACTACAGTTATTTACCATCACTACTTGCCTCACCAGCCTCATTCTCAAAGGTGTGAAGGAGACAAGCAGATGGGTATTCTGAGAGATTTTCTCTCATGGGTTGGATCGAATGGTGTGAAAATGTTCTATAATTCTCAATTGTAATACAAATCCTGATCTGTTCTGCAAAGACTGTATTCAGCCACTTTAGCCAGTTGAGAATATACTATATTTTCAGCAATGCATAATCAAACCATAGTATACTATGCCTAGAATAATATGTCTCAATAGATAAGATTCCACTTTTACACACAAAATACTTTGGGCCAATTCTGCTACCTTTCCTTTTTGTGTATTATCTTATTCTGCATCGGGGGTAGCTGAGTTAGTCTGTACAGTTAGTCTGCATGTTGTTTCATTAATCTGAATAATGTACATCTGTGCATATCTAGCATACAAATGTTTGAAAAATTATTCTAAAATCAGATTAGCTCTACTGTTTACTGAAGTTCTGGCTTGTATCCAGAAATGTGTCAGGAAAAAGGAAATTTGGTACTCTGATAACAGTTTTTAGTGTTAATCTTAATTTGTAGATGTTCATTTAGGTCAAATATGATTTTGATTAAAGTACAAAAGATTTTACAATAATATTTAAATTGACTGTCCTTATCACCAGTTGCAGGTGAAATGTGACCAAATCTTGGCAAATCATTCCTAACCAAAGGATACTAGGATACTCCAGCAAAATTACAGTGAATCTTCTTCTTACATACAGAACAGGAGTAATGGAAAACTTCATGTGATGAAGTTCCAAAGAGCCTTTTAAAGGTTCCATTCTCAGTTCAGGTCAGAGAATCAACACTTCATTAGTCCTTGCTTCAGTAGGTATTACCATGAGTGCAGCACACACAAGTAAAATATTCTTTTCTAATTTTCTTTCTTCCTTTTGTAAACATTTATGGTCCCAATGGGATGGAAGCATGTTTACATCAGAAAGAGGTTTATGCTTTTTACAACATTTCCTTAAATATCTTTGAATAAATAGTATATGATGAAAGAAATTAGTTAACTATGACCTTCCGTTTAGGCAGAAATGTTTACTATTCTATCTATCTATCTATCTATCTATCTATCTATTTATTAGATTATCTCAGGGTTGACTTTTTAAACTTTTGGTTTGAATGTGTGCATACGATCTATCCTAAATTACCTCCTATTCACCCCAGTAATGTGTATTATTCTTTGACTTCTGTTAGCATACATAAACTGCTTCTGACAGTTGCTGTAAAACAAATTTCACACACTCTGTAAACTCAAAAATTCTTCCTGATTTTATCATCAGTAACAGAACAGAGTTCAACTCAAACCATCTTCCTGCGTCTAGTTGCTCTTAAGGTTCTGGCAGTCTATCACAAGTTACATCCTCTCTCTTTAGTAACCTACTCTCACCTCCCTTATATCACAATAGGTTAAGGACCTACCAGCCAATGAGTCAGAAGAATCTGCTTAACCCCTGCTCAGCACAATCAATACATGGTGACATAGCAATATGTTACAGGCTATAAATATCAGCCTGAAAAATGTTGCAAATACGTTTTTATTTTTCTGGTCAAGTTATGCTGCATAAGATATACTCTCTTGTGGTTTATAAAATTTGATATTTTTGTTCTTTGCAGAAAAATAAAATATGCCAATAAAAAACATTATAACAGTGAAGCAAGATAGAAGTGCCATAATATTACATTGATGAAACTGAGAAATTTCCAAACAGCAGAAATCAGCTTGTTAAGAAGTAAACCATGAAGCATAGCCATCAGCTGATAAGAAAATGATTTGTATCTACTAGCTGAGAGCTCTTTTATTTGTCCTTCATTTTGCTGCAGTATTGTTGATTTAGAAATTGCTTTTGAGCAATTGTCTTAATTTAATTTTTAAAGTGTTTGGGTTGTAAAAATGACAGTAATGTGTAAATATAAAAGATACATTTTTTGTCTTCTGTAAAACAAACTACCATTCAAGAACATTTGAATTGACAGCAGACAGCTTTATTGTTCCAATGAGCACTAACAATGACTAAATAGGAGAACAGTTACAATTGCAAGTTGCAGTTAGGTATTGTGGTCCTAAATTGAGAACATGTTAATAATTTTCACCATGTCTAATCTATCTCTCATATCTGCCATAATGAATACTTTCATATAGTTTATTACTTTAATATTATCCTACTAGCCAGTTCACATCATAGTATGATAACATTTATTTCAAGGAAATTCTGACAGCATAACGAAGAACAAGGTTTACATGAAACTTAATGACACATTCATTGGGCCAAAACCGAACATTTGGCCTGTTTACATTATATTAGCTGATGATATAGAAAGGCTAATCATTTTGGTCACAAAACCCAGCTCTTAACTTTTTAATCTATGTACACGTGCCAGAGGTCAACACTGAAAGTTGCATACTGCAAACAACTACAAAGGGTTTATTTCTGTGGGACTAAGATGCACTGTGCAAGTCAAAATACCTTAGTGTAGAAGTACTGATCTAGATTTTTTTTCCCTTTGCAGTAGTGATGGCATTGCTTTCTTACATAGTTGGTAGGCATTCCTCACAATCCATTCAGGATGCTATAAACTTGAGAGCAGATTCAGAAAATGAGAGGTGCTACAAAGCCAAATGATTCACTTAGTACTTTTTAAAATAAATGAAGCTAGAGGGACAATCCAGCACAGTGGTGAACCTCTAGTATTGTTAATCTCCTCACTCATTCAGACACTTCTGCACTCTTTGTGCTTTACACCCATTTTGCTTAGCCCCTCAATCTAAATGTTCACTAGGGAACTTGTGAAATGTATTTGGCTTAATAATATTTTTAATTACAGTTGATATTTCTGAGGCTACTGCTGAAAGAAATCATTGTACTATAAAGGAATATCTTGATGAGACAGTGTAGGAGCCCAGTGGAACATATTGTAAAACAGAGTCTGCAGTTTTAATAATGGTTCCCCTGATAACTGAAATGTAACTAACATTGTTTAAATATCACAGGTCTTTTTTTTTTTTTTTTATGACCAGTCTTTGGATGGCAGGGAGGGATACCGTGTTCCAAACTTTTTTCACATTTGATTTTTTCCCCCTGTTTTCAGCTAACATCAATGAGCAGTGTGGGTTTAGGATCGGTGCCATATTGCCTCCCTCTGCCCCTCTTCAGGGGTCCAAGGAGAGGTTTATGGCCATACAGCATGGCTGAGCTACTTAGCTCTAGCTTAACACCAATGAATGGCATGGCAAAGTATTTTGGCCATTAGTCTATTTACTGAATTTATACGGTGCTTGATATTAGACTGCATGTATTTATCATTAGGTTTGAGGAAGATAGTTTCTTACTGTTGGATGCCAACCAGATAAAGTCTCTAACAACTAGTCAATGTGAAAATAACATTAAATATCTTCTCAATCCCCAACCATGTAATGACTTATGCACATGTTTAAACATGCCAAGACTCACTAAAGACAATGGAATTTCTCTTGTGTTTAAAGTTAAGTTTTGCCTAAGTGTTTGCACTTGGATCAAGTGTAATTAATTTGTACTCAGGTGCATATTTTTAGAATTTACCTTTTCTAGGAGTCACTAATTATTTTTTTAGGATTTACTCAGTTGTTGTTACTCAGGTGTCCTAAGATAAATATTAATCTTTGGTTCAAATACACATTATTATTACCTCATACATCATGCTGGCAATTTAGCATTGTTGAACCAGAAAGATGAAATTAGAAGCATCTTGAGAAGAGCCTTCTTGTTATCAATCATGTCATCTTGAACATGTTTGGAAGCTTGCTTCTGGCAGCAGGAATTGATGTTTTATTCAAAAGAATTTATTTAAGGAAAGTGACAGCACTTTTCAATTTCAGCTTTCTAGAACCAAGGACTTTTTCAAGCCTTCCATGTCATGTGGATTCCAGCATTCCAATGATTATGGCAGTTTTCCATTATGCATGCTTTTTTCATTATTTTCTCATAGCTTTTGGGTAAATTTTCAGCACTCAGCATGGGGAATTAGACACACAAATCCATTGCAATTATGAATGAAAACCGCCCAGACAACGGGGAAACTGGCACATATCAAGAAGAAACCATCCAAAACATGAACAAAACCTATTACAGGCTATGAAAAATGTAGACAGCTCTGTTTTTCTTGTAGTATTTTACTATTGTGAATCTCATACTTCCCATTTGCAGACTGGGAAGTGAAATGCCAAAGGACAAGAGAAAAGTTATTGTTGCAAACAGGAGTTGTGAGAGAGAATTCTCTTTAGATTGCTCCACAAATTTTGTGTATCCAAGAATTCTAGAGTGGTGACTGGATTTGGATAAACGCCTAGATTCTGGTGTTGAAGTGAACAGTTCAATCTTTCCAACTTTGCATTTACCTAGAGCCCTTGAGTCCTGTTCTGAAAATCTCCCTCAGCTTCTAGGGGTACTTGCTGGCAATACAAAAGGAATAACTCTGGTCTTGATATTTATAGAAACAAATGATCATTAGTAATTGAGATCTGTTTAGCTCATTCAGATTTGATCTAGATTTCATTTCGGCTTCGTTCTTCACAGAAACGTCAATTCACACAAAAGGAAAATGTTACTTTTCCCACTGAACTCAAATCTGAATGTTTGTTTCTCTGATTGCAAGTCCATGTGAAAATATGTTTGCAGGGTTTTGAAACCATAGTTTTGTTTGTTGACAAGGCTACAATCTGTATTTAGTAGCTTTGCTCCTCGAAATGAATTCTGTCATATAGATTCAGGCTGAGAAAACAGACAGTGTACTGAGTGTTTATTAATAAAAAAAAAAAAAAACCCCCAAAAAACCTCCACCCAAACAAAACAAAAAACTGAGCCCTTGAACCACAACTGATAATAAGATCTAAGTAGTTATACAGCCCATTAAGCAGAACTGAGAATGCTATTTGCATACTACCATCTAATGATTCACAATAATGTGCCACTCACTACACCTTTCTTGGAGAAACAAAAGAAACATTACCAAGTTTACAGGTACCAGAGATATGAAATGTATTAGAAATATTGAAAACATTGCCATTTAATGTAAAACCACATTCAGATCTGAGTTTCTGACCCAATATATACAGGTTCCACCGTTCAGGTATTATATAACAAGTTCATTGTGGATGTCATAATGATTGCTTGTATCTTTTATTTTCTCTGGGGGTTCTTGCAGTAAGCCTTCAGTTCTGCTAAGCAGGTTTTTGTAAAGCTCTACTTGTGAAAAAAATAAATTGGTGTCATAGTCTGGAAATGGAGTTTCTTGAGTCCTAATCAACTGAATTGAACGTGGCTTGTGGCAAGTTGAGACAATGTATTCAATTTTGTATTAGAATTGTGTCAAAGAAGATTTCATTGCAAATGGGCTGTGATGGTGTCAGGGTGTCATTGCAGGACATTGTGATTTTGCACATGCACTCCACAGTTCCATATTGCCATGGGATCCAGAGTCAGACAGGGCAGAGGCCAGGGTGGAACTCCTCCCACAGTAGGAAGAAACAACTGTAGGTTGTATGGAGCACCTCACCCTCCTTGCAAATAAAGCATGACAGGTTACAGCAGTGTCATTTTATGAAGAGACAGCTGGGAGACATGGGAAGAGAACCCCTGAGACAGGGAATTCTCACTATCTACCTCATCAGCTAATGAAAGTGGTCCAGCTCAAAGGAACATCTTCCAAAGGGTGTTGTGCCACTGCACCTAGCGTGTGCTGCCCAAGAGCCTTTGGAGAAAGCCAAAGTAAAGTCCAAGTCAACCAGACTTCTTTCTGGTGTACTGCTTATGGTGGGAGCCCTCTTCAACATTCACAATGGAAACATGTCTTAATGCAAAGTGGGTTAGTATGCTTTGTGTAGTTACTTGTGTTCTGCAAAGGAAGATTTTCCCAGTATCTGTACGCTGATGCCCATTAGAGAATCGAGGCAGGTACAGTTATTTGAATTTCAATGTCTGTCTCTACCTGTGAATCAATCTGAATTAACATCATTGTTTTAAAACAAGTTTCAGGAACAATGTGTTCTGATTAACAATACTGAAGCTAGGTATGGTAAGGGGCGAGCTGCTCAATTTACATTTAATAATATATCAAGCTACATGACACAATGGTAGACTGTTGTATATCAACTCTAGACAATGACTTTACCATAAATAGTATTAGCAATCTGACTTCGGAAAAAAGCAAGAGAACTTACAAATGCAGTAGCAAATTCAGTAGCTCCAATTTCAACCTTCACTCATCCTGTTGTCAGAAAACATAACTAAATAAGGGGAAAGGGAAGCTCATTAACAAGAGATAAAAAGGAGCTTCCAGCCTTGATATTTAGCAGGTCTAACTTTTGACAGACCCTGTAAAGCTGATTACTGATATCTCACATAAAATGTTTTCAAGTGCTGTGAGCCTTATTTAGCAAACTTTACTCAGGTAAGAAGTCCCTTTACTTTAATGGGGGTATTCACCTGAGTAAGGATTGAAGGATCAGGCCCCATATTTGGAGAATATTCTACTTTGGATTCCTGGGATGGGAGGATGCGGAAAGGAATTTTCCATGAAAAGCCAGATCATTGTGATTTATGATTGGCTATTCTGACTGCACAAGCACCCCACCAGAAATCGTAACTCCCAAACTTAGTGTTGTGGTATGCCACTGAGCACCGGGCTTTGTCCCCATCTTTCAGTCCTTTCCCCCCAGCTATCCCTAGTCCTTTGAGTTTTTGGCTAGCCAGCAGCTAGTGCATTATGAGGCTGAGTGCTGGCTGCAGGCACAGAGAATGGAAGAGAGGGCATATTCCTTCTCCCCTGCCACGTTCGTGCCCAGCCCAATGAGTTCTCGTCATCCCCATTGAGCTGATATACCTGCAGAGGAGGATCCAGAACTGGGTAATGCAGAGGTAATCCAGAACCTATGTTCCACCAGATTACAATTAGGAATCAGTTTTGTCACCCTGGCATGGAGTCATCTCTTGGTGACCTGAACCAATGTCTTAGCACAACTATCTTACTCACCTGAGTAAGCCAGCCCTGGCCTCTACAGAGGCTGTAGCTGCTCCTTGTTGTGTACACCTAAAATATAACGGCCACAGCCCTACTGACAGCCACATGATATATAGGGCCACAACAGTCCACAGCAGCACAAAAAGTCAAGGTTTTAAATGTGAATGTGAAAGATAGAGGTGGTTGTGTCTGGGTCTAGTGAAAAGGAGACACAGCTGCATGTCATTAATTTATTGAAGACATTGTCCCACAAGCACATTACAAACTCTTCTGCCAGCGTCACAAAGATTGATTGGACTTTGCCTTGGAGCACACCACAGCTGAAAGCCATCTGGGTGGAGGAACAGTCACCCAAGACAGTCCCTGGCTTCTGCTCCTTCTGAATGTCTCAAGCAAATCTGTTTTCTCTGTTCTTGCTCTGACATTTAGGGACTGGGGCTTGTGTATAGCCAGAGGTGTGACCTGCTAACTGGGCCAAACATTGGAGTTGACCTGAGTCTGTTTCACCAGGCATCAAGCTTGATAGAAAGGAGTCCCTGTCCCCAAGTGATTCTACCTTTGTTTTCACATCTGTTTCCCACATGCTGAGATTTGGCCCTTTTAACACTATTTTCCTTTTAGCAAAGGCAATAGATGAAGCGCTTGCCGTTAGACTTAACATTAAACTGAACTTTGGAGAAGTACTGGAAAATAAATTCTTCCTTTCTCTTATTATTAAAAAACAATAGCTAATTTTCAGTTGTAGAAAAAATAAAAGGGATAAATCTGATGGGAATGCTGAAAAGATCTTAACTATCTCTTTGAATCATATAATAAAAAAGTATGAAAATCAGAACATCTGTGAAAATAGGATGAGGCGCATCAGACACTTAAAATGTGAACATTACTCAATCCAGTTTTAATCAGAGAGGCTTTGTTTCTTCGGGTGGTTTCCTTCTCACTGGAAAGGTGTCCATTTGAATTACTGCTTTTCGAGGAAGAAAGATGAGAGCCCACTTTGATTTGTAACTTGATTTTTTTCTCCACTGGGTGTATGTAGAATTGGGAAGCTGTCAATAAAGATAGTACTTTAAAGGCTGAACTGAATATAGAAAGCTAAAGCCCATACTTTGTCATTAATTATATCTGATGGGACTATTATTCCAATTATATAACACACTTGTTTTATTATCACCTTTCTAAAGTGTTACTATAGAAATCAGAAGGTTACACATATATTTATTTGCAACACTTTTACAGCTAATAAATAAATAAACTCCAAATTTAATTTGTATTCCAAGTATGTCACATTTTTTATGACACTTTTAACTGCCCAAGCTACTATAACTAAAGTTTCTTTTCTGACAGCTGAAGTGTATAGTAGTTGCATTGAAACAATTTCAGAGAGATTGTTGATAAATTTCACATGGAAGTTTTTATCTTTGACCCTAACCACCCAACCTCTACCTAGTTTTAGCCTCAAAGCATTAACAATAAATTATTTTGATCATATGGGGGAAAATGATTAAACTATGGAAAATGCTGGTTTTTCATGTACAGCAATGGCTCTTCTATGTACCTATTTAAATAAATGATAAGAATTCATAGATGCTAGGACTGAACAGAAGTGCTTGAGTCATCTCATCTACCTTTCTACATAAATGAAGCACTGGAATCCTTCTGCATCCATCTGAAAAGGGCAAATTGTCCCCATGGATGCACACATTGAGCTCCAAGTGCAATTAGTTTGAGCGCCAGGCATTCATTTGAAGGCAGAGTTTGGACACAAGTTTTAACTTTTTCTGCAATGCATCCAGTGATGGTGAATTCTGATGCTTTCCCTTGGGGGCATGATTCTTGTCTCGGAATGAACTCTCTCTTTAAAATGTGTCCCTGATTCCTAATGTGGATTTTCTTTTTTCTAGCTGTAGTCCATTACTCTTTGGTTTTCCACATTTGACTCCTCTAGCAGTGGCTTCCTTGTTTAGTTTCCAGATTTACAGCCCACTGCCATATCTCTTCTCCACTGTGTCTTTTTCTTTGCTACTCAAATACTGTGGCTTAGATCCTCAGCTGGAGTAAGTTAACATAGGCCTTATCTTCACTCTGTGAAAGATTGTCACTGCTGCAATCAATCTTCCGGAGTTCAATTTAGCGAGTCTAGTTAAGACTTGCTAAATCGAACTCAGAGTGTCTCTCCCCCGGCATCTGGTATTCCTACTCTTGCAAGGAGTAAGGGAAGCCAACAGGAGCATTTGCTTTCATTGGCCTCCCACTGTGAGGATGCCAACTTATGGTAAGCCAACTCTAGCTACATGTTCTACATGGGTGGAGTTGTGTACTTTAAGCCGAGCTGCTGAGTCTAGTGTAGGCCTGGCCATAGCTGCACACTAGCTTGGTGTAAGTCAGTGGAGTAAACACAGATGGATCTAGCTCAGTGTCTCTAATCATTTTGTAGCACTTCTTCAGGTAATCACAGCCATTACTGTATCGGAGAACCTCAGAATAAGTTGCAGCTTTAGTAGGACATTCGGTTGCATGGAGTTTCCTATTGGTTTAAATAGGTGCTCTGTGCACACATGGGAGGGCACAATGTAGCCATTCCTAAGACTGAATAGAAAAGAACAATCATTTCTCTATGAGATATGCCAAGGTAGTATATGCTTTATTTGGCAACAGGTTAATGCTGGATGTCAGGTTTATTTCTTACTTTCCCCACCCCCAATGAACTTAACTAAGGCAAAAAAATGAGAACAGCTAGCAGCAAATAAATAGATTAAATGAAATACAGATGAAGGGGTGGAGAGAGAGAAGAATTAATTTTGTTCTTTAAATGCTACCAGATTGCATCTAGTTTTCAAATGTTTTCTGGGGGAGGATCCTCAGATTTCCCATCTCCAGCTGGGTTTGGGTTTTCAAATCTGTCAAATTAAGCCTGTTTCCTTGGTTACTCTCTCACTCTACCACCCTTCTGTATGGACAATTACTTTTCTTTGCTGTGCAGTGAGGAGGGAAGGGGGAAAAAAAGGGAGGGAATAAGCAAGTGGGCACGTACCACACGGCTGGAGGGGGGTGCTGTGGGACTGGAGCTCAGAATGGCTGAACCTGTGTTGGGTGGAGATGGAGCAGCTGCTGCATATGGCACGCTTTCCTCCTAATGACTATGCTGCTGCTCCATCTGGGTGTAGTTTTGCATATACCATAAACTTCAGGCACAAAGAAAAGAATATAGATATCTTATTTTAGATATGGCAGCTCAGACAATATTTACTCCATATGATCTGGTGGTCAGACACGTACATTTTATCCTGTGTGACAGCAGTTAACCACATACATTTAGGCCCAGTCAAGTGGAGGCTCATATGAATATGTAACCCTTAGAGTTCAAAATTGTGCTTTACAATAAACATACAACCAATGCTAATTTCTTTATTATGCCAGAAGAGTGGAATTAGGCAAGGTGTCAGCTGAAGTGTTGAAGTTTAGAAGTTTATCTCTCCACCTCGGTAGACTTTTCCTCCATTTCTCCCTCAAACTTTACTTAGGGCATAAGGCCATGGGGGAGCTTCCTCTCAAATGTTAAAATCATGTGGCGGGGAGGTGGTGGTGGTTCATCTGTTTTGTGACCAATTTAGGTTATCACTCTGAAGATCTTCTCCACCAGAGTCTGGCAGAATGGTCTGAACTTTACAATACTAATGGAAGTTGGCTCTTACATATGATGATGTGTATCCTGCACACACTATCTCACTTGGTTGCTTTTCTGTGTGTAAAGAACCAGTTTGTCAATTTCTAATTCATTGAGAGAGGCTCGCTCATGAGTCTCTCTTACTGCAACTCTAATGGCTATACAAAGCTACAGCCTATTATAATGGGGAGCCTAAAAAACTATTCTTATCTCTTCTCATCCCAACAGATGAATCCTGACTGATTAACAGAGATTTATTTATTTAAAGGACATGTTTATCTTCTCCAACTTTCCCTACCTTCTGCACAGCTCCTGTAATCTCAGAGCTAATTCAGTTGTATTTTTTTATGTAAGGGAAATAGATTTTTGACAGCGCACCTCTCACATAAACATGGGTGCCAGAAATACAAGGAGCAGTAATACAACAGATTGGGGGAAAGTATTGGTTAAGTGTTAGAGAAAGCACCTGTTGTGTTATAAAAGGTATTATTTTTTCTGTATTCTTCCTAGTTGGTCCATCTTTCTTCAAGTTCAGTTGTTCCCCCTGGTTGGCAGAAATGTTTCATATAATAATATATAAAGCTAGGAAACTGACTTGTCCTCAGACCCTTCCCAAATGAATTGCCCTTTCTGATCATTTCAGATTATTGCTTCTGGGTGTAAATCAAGACTGCGGTGCTCAGAGATGGCGACATTAGCAGTGCACTTATAGATAGAGCAACCCAGAATTTGTGAAGCATGGTCAGCCAGATATAAACCTAATGAGATAAATGTTAGTGAACTTGGTCATCAGAGTTTGTGTCTAGAAGGTTTACTTAAAACCTTTGTTTTTTGAGATCATCTGAAAGCTTTATCTATAGCTAAGAAGACAAGCTATAATCAAAAAAAAAATCACAGAGAGAGTAAACAGGAGGCTAATGATACCTCCAGTGTGCATATCATGTTTACTTTGACTTTTATAAAGAGGTAATTTGCAAGAGTGGGGATAATCCCACTATACTTTATAATTTAAATGTCAGTCGGAATGTATGCTGACATGCAACTGATTAAGAGCAAGCTTTGGTGGCAAATTAATTAGTATTTAATCCAAAAGCTGTATTAAGATTCAATGTGATAAAAATAACTTTTTTTCCTCTCAATAGTAATTCAATTCAAATGTGCAAACTATTGCTGTCGTTTTTTAGAGTTTTGCATGTTTTATTTAAAAACTAAATAATCATCTCTAATTTATATAAAAAGAGCACTATACACAACACAACAAACTGTTACAATATAACTTGGATGGGAGAATTATAAGGGATTTAGAAATGAAATTCTTACGATAAAAGAGTAATTGCAAACTTTTAAAAGGAAAACAAATGCCAATAAATATTGCCAAGATCTGGCTTTTTATTTGTCGACCTTAGCATCTTTTTTTGTTTGTTTATTATTTATTTTCCTTTCTCTACATTTCTTCCTGACAAGAACAATGTGTGTAGTATTTATAATATAATTTATCTTTCAGCACCTATTTGTTTCCACTTGGAAACCAATGGCTTAAGAGTATGTGACTGTTTAAAAAAAAAACACAAACAAAACAAAACAATCTGTGCTCTGACATGAAATTTTGTGCAAATAATTTATTTTATTGCTTTCCCTTCTTTTTTCAACATCCTTCCATCTGGTTCTTTCTTATGGGAACCAACAATTATATTCTCCTTTACTGATAAGGCTTCTTTTGCTTACATTGGAAGAGTTGTGCCAGCATAAAAAGAAATGATCCCTTTTCAGCAGGAAAGATTTCCAAATTTGTCTTTGGGGAAAAAAGCAATTGAGCAGAGAATGAGGGTGGGCCACAGAGCTATTTGTCATAAGTGTCCATAAATATCAGTCTGTGTAAAAAAATTATTTAAAGGTATTTTCTTATTCAGTAGGACCACACATTTCTACTTTTAATGGCCAGGTTCACCAGTATGTGACTCTCCCTATTAATCCAATTTGGCAATTAAAAAAAAACACCCTACTTTCTTTCCTGTAGCAGAATAAACTTAAACAACTAATACTCTTGCAGCACCTTAGAGACTAACAAAAATTATAGACGATATCATGAGCTTTTGTGGGCACAATCCACTTCTTCAGATGAATAGAGTTAAAGAGTCTAGGGGACAAATAACAGGGAAAGAAAGAGGGTGGGGAGGGAAAGAAAAGGAAGAAAATATATTGTCAGTTTTAGTGTCCATAGGAAATAAGGCTGAGTACCCACCGCTTGGCTTTTTATATCATTAGGGTGTGGAATGTAGCGGGCCATCCACTTAAGGTCTTTGTTTAAATCTCTATTGCAGGTGTTATACTCGTAAATGAAATCAAGTTCTGCAGCTTCTCTCTCCAGCTGGTTTTTCAAAATTGCCTTGTAATAATATGGCACTTTTAGATCCATTAGTGAGTGCCTGGGCAAGTTTAAATGTTCCCCAACAAGTTACTGTGTGTTACCATTTCGAATATCTGATTTGTGTCCATTAATCCTTTGATGTAGAGACTGCCCAGTTTGGCCAATATACATGGCAGAGGGGCATTCCTGGCGTTTGATGGCATAGATCACATTGGTGGATGTGCAGGTATATGAGCCTCTGATGTGGTGGCTTATGTGGTTAGGTCCTGTGATGATGTCGCTTGCATAGATGTGTGGACAGAGTTGACACTGGAGTTGATTGCAGGGGTGGATTCCTGGATGAGTATGTTTAAGATGTACTGCGTGGTTGCTAGAAAGAATTTGTTTGAGGTTAGGGGGTTGTCTGTAGGCGAGGACAGGCTTGTCTCCTAAGGCTTGTGAGAGTGAGGGGCCATTTTCCAGGATAGGTTGTAGATTGTTAATGATGTGCTAGAGGGGTTTAAGTTGAGGACTGTAGGTGATGAGCATTGGTGTTCTGTTGCTTTCTTTGTTGGGCCTATCTTGAAGAAGCTGATGCCTGGGTACTTGTCAGTCCTTCCTTTGAGCTTTCAAGGGCAAAACTCCCTTCCTCAGATGACCTTCAAGCTTACGTTGTTTTTAAGTTACAAGTAAACACGGCTCCTCCTCTCAGACTTATAAATGACAAGGTTCGCTTTGGTCTTTAATCTAAAGCATATGTTTTGTGTTTGCCTGCATGTACTATTATGACCTGCCATCATAATCTCTGTAGCTGTGTTACAATGTAGCTATTGTAAACAAATTATTTGTAATGCATGGACATTTTGTCATTATTATTGAAAATCTAATAAAATTCTAAGACAAGATCTTGAGCTGGCGTGAGTCAGTGCAACTCTATTGAAGGCAACAGGATTCCACTGACTTACAAAAGCTGGAGCTCTTGTCTGTACATTGGTGAATAGTAACAAAAACAACCATAGAGGAGAGCATGACACCCAAATGAAGTTATCCCTTAGAAAGCAAGGAGGAATCTTCCATGGTTTATGTTGTCTGTACTCTGTGACTGTCTTCCTCTTAAAAAATATTTTTCAGCTATTGCAAACTTTCTTCTGAGACTGCCTGGCCTGTTTTCAACAATCAAAATCAGACCTACTGTTGCTAAATGTCAGCGATGCAACCACCCACACTAGGAATCAACACCTCCTCTCTCTCTGTCTGTCTCCTTCCTCCACATGGCAAATGGCAAGTTTTCAGGAAAAGAACAACAGTCTCTCCTCCCCCCTTCATTACTTCTTGATATTGAATAGCTGTGAAATATCCTTAGAATAGCCCTCTCATGCCATTTGCAGTGTCAGCCAAGGCAAGAGACACACATTGTTTGAGAAAAGTTCACACTGTCTAAACACAGGCAAAAGCTTTCCCTGAAGTCAATGAGCATTTGTCCTAATTCTACCAGGGAAGAACTAGCCTGAACTTTTACTCCAAATGCCAGCCAAACCTTTTTGGTCAAGTATAAAGTTTGGTTGATTCTCCACGCTCCCACTCTTTGATTGTTGTTTTTCATATTTAGACTGCCTTTGCACTCCTTAGTACAGTTTCCAGATTGAAGCAGGAGCATCAAAATATCAGGAGGAAGCTGCCTTTGTGAGGTCTACTGCCCAATTCGACAGAACAAGTCAACAGGTATGACTTGCTCAGATAAACATCCAAATATCCCCAGTTGTAGGCACAGAAAGGGTTAAAAGCAGGCCAGAGAGTGCATGTGCAAACCTAGCCAATCAGAGGGAAGGGAGAAGTTGTCCAATCAGTTCTAGTCTGGGTCCTATAAAAGGCTGAAGAGCTGAAGGGAGCTGAAGTTGGGTCTTGACCACCAAGGGAGAAGCACTTTGGGTAGAGCATTACTGGGCAGGCTTAGCGGAGCAGAGAGTGAAGAAGCTGTAGCCTGATATCTGCCAGACTGTTGCCTTACTACAGGTCTGAGAAGGTGCAAGGGCTACAGGGATGTAGCACTGTGGTGGTGAGTCCCATCTGACACACCAACATATAAGATTTGCCATTTGCTATCTCTTAGGAGACAGAAGTAGAAAGTGCTACCTTATGGTTTATCCTTTCTGTAATTTTATGCATAATGTTCCAAGGTATCCAAAAGGCATGAAATAGTGTTGCAGTATACATCTTTAAAAACTGCCAGGAAACTTGCACCTAATTTGGGACTTTGTTCTGATTCAGATTTATGGCTTGGAGCACCATGAATCACCCCAAACTCATGTTAAATGGGAATTATCAATCACAGAAAGCTCTCAAGATGTTTATTTTGCAGGATCTCATTTTCATAGTATGATACTGCTCAATTAAACATTTAATGTGCTGATCACTAGTACGCTCTCGTTTATGAAACAAAGAAAACCCTTGATCAGGTATTCAATTTTTAAATTTCACTCCTATTACCATGTATATGGGTATCAGGAACATCATTTTGTTTAAGCAGCGCTATATTATTCATCACAGTACAAGCTCATAAAAGGACTTTGAGCTGATCAGTTACATTTGACTTTACTGACAGATTGAGTCAAGTGTCTTCATTTTGCAGACTGATTGGAATGGGAGATTAATTTAGTGGATTCAGAGTCGCTTTTCTATAAAACCTTTTATCTGTATTTTTTTCCTGGAAAATCTTGAAGATTGATATCTTTTTATATAGAGTATAGTAGAACAAGTGTATGGTTATCCCACTTTCTCATATAATTATTAAAAACCACATACTACATTACAATTAAATTACCAGTAGATGAAACTGCAAAGTTCCCTACCCCAAATTAACATGCTTCATCAACAACTTATATGTAAAATCTACATCAGAAACAGACAGTAATTATTCCTTTTATACATTGTTGAGGAAGTTTTGTGTGTTTTAATACTGCCTTGAAGGAGCGTGGTTTTTGTTTGTTTGTTTTTTGTTGGGATCAAATAGTAACTGCTGGAGAGTGGAGACAAGTAAAACACACAACCCATCTAGTACAGATCAGTTAACATTTTGCATGGAGCCTCACCTCAAGAAATTAGGGCACAGGCAGATTTATGTCTTAGGGTCTAAGCTCCTGTAAATGGCAATATTGCTGACCTGTAGTGTTCATACTTATGAATAATGTCACCAAAAATCAATTGATGGGCTTTAAAATAATTTAAAAATACATTTGGGGTTCTTTTTTATTTTCCTTCTGTTTTTTGAATCTTTAGGGAGCACCAGTGCCATGTTTCTAAGCTTTTCTTTGCAACCATGAGTGCAAGAAACATAAGTCATGGCTACACTAGTGCTTATGTCAGCAAAACATTTGTTGCTCATTTGTTGAAGAAGCCATCCCTGTGAGTGACTCCAGTTTCACAGGCATAAGTGCTAGAGTGCACAGTGCTACAGTGGTGGGAGATGCTCCCCACCAACATAACTCACTGAGCTGGTTTTACCATGTTGATGGGAGATCTCTTGCCCATCAACATGATGCAGTTACACAAGTGTTTTTATGGTGGCACAGCCACTGTACAACTGTGTTGTTACAAGCTTGCAAGTGTAGATGTGGCTGTGTGTTTTAAATGAAAGCTGAGATTCCTCAAATCCTTGCCAGTGTGTATTCCACTCAGGTGTGTGCATGCCTGCCTCACTGCCACCAGAGGACTTTGCTTAGCAGTATCTCTCGGGGCAATGCTGGTGCCCCCTGGCCTTTGTAGGCTCTCTCATGGCTATTTAAGAGTGCCACCATCTCAACCACCTGCAGGTCCTTCTCACTCCAATGGCTTGGTCAGAGCTTTTTCTGTGTGGTACCTGCTTCCTGCTTTTCCTGCAAACTCAGTGAGTTTTCTCTCCTTTCTGTGTGTATAGTTAAGTAGTTATAGATAGTAATAGGACCCTCAGTGTTGGATTACTTAGTTTGTTTTCGCCTGTTGTAAACCGTTTCAAGCACAGTGTAGACAGCCATCTCCAGTAGTGAGCCCTGTGCTTGTTGGTGGTTGCGCCTGGGAGAGGGGCATATTAAAGAAAAGTGCCCCATTTAAAAGCCCTTCCAAAAGAGGATGCAGGTGATTAGAGATGGACACCTGAAGCAGCACCTGGTAGAACAAGCTGTGCAACCTGGTTTATCCCAGAGATTAGACCGGCCAGCTCCTGAGAAACCCTTGGCATGTCTGTAAAACTGGGACTCTTCTTCAAAGAGAAGAGACTAGTCCTTTTCCTTTCCACTCCTAAGAAAGAGGGCTCATAAAACTGACCATAGTCACTCTGAGACTTGAGGAAATTCTTCTAAGGACAGTGTTGTCTGGGACTGTGATTCCTTGAGTATTCAGAATAGTTTTTACCCACTTCCTTCAGTATTCAGAATGGTCTTTACCCACTTGCCAGAACTCAGGAGGGATCATACAGGCACAGTGTTATCAATTGTAGTACTAACTGGGGGACAGTGGTTGAATCCCTTATTAACCATGTTGACAAGCCGTTGAGATTTACTCTGCATCTCTGTGCTAGACTCACCTCTGATACAGGAGTCCTCAGCTTTGGTGAGATCTTCCATATTCCCTGGACCATTTGGGATGATTGCCTCGGAACATGGGCTGTTGCAGGCATTGTCTTGGGTACTGCTTAAAAATCAGACTCTGGAGACAAGACTGCCTTCCCTTGTCTCAACAATGGATCCATTGTTGGTGCCAATTGCATCTTTGGCCCTAGAGGTGTTGGCTCCTATAGCTTTGGTATGACCTGCATGAATTCACTACCAATGTTGATTCTTCTCCTGAGTTTTCATGCTGCCTCCAGGAAACTGCCAATTCTTCAAAGCACTGACTACTCTGCCTTCTTTGGTACAGATGAGACCCATGTTTTGGGCTTCTGATGAATCAGGACAAGTGTTAACTTTTCCATGCATGGATCCTCCATTTTCTTCAGACTATTGGGAGGCAGTGCCTCAACTCTTCATGGTTATTTTATTCCTATCAGAGTCAAAAGGTTACAGAGAGACATCCCCAGCAGATGGGCTAAATCAGGCTAAATCTCCATAGACTGGTGGCTCATTTGACAAGGGGGCCCAAAGCCACTTGGTTGTGTTTCTCAATTACACTTCTTTATTTGACATTGCAGGGCTGCTACCTGATCTTCCATACACACTTTTGCCAAGCATTATGCTATTACAATGGGGTCTAGATCAGATGCAAACTTTGGATGGGCAGTTGTTTAAGCAGACTCCAAGTTTCACTTCCCTGGGTAACTGCTTGTGGGTCACCTATGCGGAATACAGGTGTGCAACCACTCAGGGGAAAACAAATGGTACAAGATGTGGATGCAGGCATGTATACCATGGCATGTCCTCTGTCTCTCCCTCCCCCCCCACCGCCACCTCAGCGTCTCCAGGCCTAGAGTGCAGCGTGAAGAAATTGAGCGGGGGTTGTGGTGGTGCCACCTGTAAATAGCCACAGGAGAGGCTATGAGCGCCAAATGGACATGGGTGCTGGCCTGATGGGTACTGCTAAGCAAAGTTCTCTAGCATTGATGTGCTGTGGATAAGCACACCTGAGTATACTGTACATCTGCACCAACACCTTAAAGAACAACTGTTACAGCCCAGACAAGTAACCCTATGTTCTCACTCAGTCAGTATTGCAGCATTTGGGGTTTAAGGAAACCGCTAAATAGTATGAGAAAATTACAAGACTGGGCAACACTGAGAAGGCAGTAAGAGTGTAGCGGTGGCTATAAATATTAGCCATATTCACCTTCTGTATTCACTTTGTGCTGAATTGTTGGTAGCTATTGGATGTGATTTCCTCCCCTTGGATAGGCGAAGTTTTGTATGAAGCATTACATTGCAAAGAAAGCAGTGATGGATAGAAAGAGGCCTATACCATTAGCGTGCATGCCAACTGTTCTAAGGGCATTTTGTGAATCACTGCCATCCTGAGAGTCATAGGAACAGCTTTGCCTCCATGATCCCTGGATATGCTTTCCTAAATACAATTAGGAGAGACCATTTGAACATCAGAATTACTTAATTCTGCATTGAAGAAAGGGAGAAATTCTAAGAAGGAAATGAGAATTAGTGTACTTAAGGGCTGCTCACTCCTCGGTTATTAAGTAAGAGCACTTTCTAGTCTTAAACAACTTTAAAACACCAAATACTGCACTGTTCAGAAAGCTACTGGTTAGTTTACTTCATCCACAGTTCTGACCCTTTACAAGGAAACGAGGCATGCTAATAATGAACAGGGCATGTCCTTTCTGCGTGGTGGTTTAGAATTAACATCACAAACAAGTGAAAGAAACAGAACTTAAAAGTTCAAAACACTCTGACAATCACAAAATTAATGAGAAAGTAAGACTGTATTTCCTTTGAGATGCCAAATATATCTTAAGGCATGTTTGAATTCAATTTTTTGGACCCGATTATTACGGAGCAAAACCCATGCAGAATGTAAGCTTACTTAGAAAGGAATGAATCCTTAGAATATTCCTTATATTTGTTTATCTTGTGCATTTGGATAGTCAAACATTAGGAATGCAGAAGGATTATAAAACAAATTGTAGCTTTCAACTAGACCAGAAAACTGAAAAATGAAGAGTACATACATCTATACAGCTTTGCCGCTAAAAGTGAGCTTGTGTGAATGCTGTTTGGCATTTTTGGCAACAAAATACTTCCACACTCTAGGAGAGGGACTGGCTTTGTTTTTAGGAGAACTCCTGCTGACAAAGGAGCATTCAGACTTTCACTTGCCACAGGAAAACTTTGTTGTTCATGGCAGGGGGGTGGAGGTGGAATGGGGAGGGTAAGCACCTGTGAACAGCGAAAGTTTTGTTGATCAAGTGCAAGTGTAGACACCCTAAGACATTGTGAAAGAAAACAAGTGGCTTTCCCCCATGCTGTTCCAATAACTGCAGTTCTGAAAATGAAGTACATTCATTTTCAGAGAGCTACAATTAATTGAACATATAGAGATTCACTATAGCTTTTTTTCTTACTATTGCATGTTGAGTTTGCTGTTTCCGTTAATCATCTTATCTCAATCTATTCACAAGGGACTGAATTCTCTGGTTTTAAATTGAGCAAAACTAGAGTTTGGCCCAATGTCTGTGAAGATTAACATAAGATAAAGGACCTTTCATAAGATTTTCTTGTGTTCTGCACATTAATTCTCTAATCTGTTTCCATTGTTTTCATTCTTTAATTATTTCTGCTAACTCTTCTATCCTGTACCACCTTTGAGAGGAATGTACCTATATTAAGAAAATACATCATAGCTGGCAATTAAATTGTCTTATTTTTTTTGCAGCCAATTAAGTTGTTCACTTGTACAGGAAATGATTAGTGTCAGTAAAGTAGGAAGAAGACTTTGAAAGAGGACTCTGTGCTTTACAGCTGTGGTACCTTGGAAAATCTCATCTGTTGAATGAGTCTAAAAAAAATCTGGCAAGCATTACTAAATTCAATAGGGAATTTAAAATAATTAAAAAGGTGCACTAAAGATTTCTGCTGTGGAAGAGAAGATTTGAAGACTTCTTTGTGTGGGTTTTTTTTGGTGGGGGGTTGGGGGGAGGTTAAATAACAATCCACTGTCTTGCAAAAGAAGAAACAACATTGAATTAACAGATAGGTGTTACATTGACTCAACTCACAATTGACAGCTCACTCATGAGCTGTGTGGTAAGAAGATGCCAGTCAGTTCCCTTTGTGACCCAAGATGTGAGTAGCCACAATGAGGGGGTGAAGAGAGTGGTCAGTGCAGACTCGCAATCCCCATCCTACATAGCAGTGCAGGCTAATGTCAGACACCACTGCTGCACCCCAAGAAGTGCAGGATGGGGAGTAAACTGTGCCAGGAAAAAAGGTAGGCACATTATACTTCTCTTATGAGCAAGCAAGGACTGAACTGTGAGTCTCAAGAGGCAATTTTGTCCCCAGTCATCTCCTGCATAACAACTTGCACCTTAACTCAGGGGAGCTTGTAAGATACTGCTACTAATGGAGCTGCTCCATTAGCTCAAGTGTTAACAGCTTGTACTTTTTCATCTAAACTTTCTAGCTCTGCTAATGATCTCTGGGAGGAGGACCATTATACTGGCAATAATTACTTGATAGATTAGAGGTGTTTGCTTCCCCATTTGATCTGGTTTCAGCCTCTGTTGATTTACTGAACAATCATATTCTGGGAAACCTGGGGAGCTGTAACATCTACTGCCTGCCACTCCTCCCCCAGCCTTCTTGGGACAATCAGAGGAGTTCATTTCTCAGCAGCATTATTGTGCTGTGGTTGGCATTGTTGCCATTTAGGATTTTTATTAGCACCTGGTCTGCTGGGAGTTTTTCCATCTGTATTGCTCCAGAATTTAAAAAATTCTACTTTTCCTATAGTGGGTTTTCTGCTCTCCAAAATTATCTCTACTAAAGAACATTGCAATCCTCTCCAGAAGAGACTAACTTTTGGAATATCTGCATTGTTTGTAATATTTAAGTGGTGGCACAATAATTAGTAAGGAATGTAGATACATAATTTGGACAGCTGCTAATAGTCAGCCCAGCACATAAATGCAGCAGATCTGAGGATGGAATTGTCAGGTCTGAGTAGCTGTTAAGTTGCTAAGATCTAAAAAGTATGAAAAGTAGAGCTTTGCTTTTAAATGGATGTTTTCTTTGTCTGAGTAATCTTCCCAGTTTCAACATCACTTAGTGAGAATAAATAATGAACAGGAAGAAGAGATGCTTTAAAAGTCATTTTGCTCTGAACTGCTTTCAAATGTGTGAGTATGTGTGTCTGAACTTAACCAAACATTTGCAAGCTTTTTCTGTTTTTAAGTAATATTACAGGTTTTTGAGAGAAGCGTTCATTACAATTATTGCACATGAGAAATAGATGGAGTTAGAATAACATTTTCTAACACATCTGACTTTGAATAGTTTGTAAAGTTATTTCTAAACATCACTGTTTTGAACCTATGAACAGTGTAGCTTTTTGTTTTTAAATAGCCACCAGCTGTGTTTTCTTTTCATTCAGCTAATTTTTCCATATCTAAATAGCTTGAGACTTATGTTAAAGTTCACTTCTATTCAAAAATCAAATTAAAATTCCAAATTCTGCTTCATCTGGAATTTCTTACGTTTAGTGACTCGTTCAGAACTTCTTATAAAAGATTTTAAATGATAGTTGCAATTTTAGAAGTAAAAGACAACCTCCCCCCCGCCCCCCCCAAAAAGATAAAGGCACATAACCATTTCCCTTTTATGTTTGGAGCAGACAGTATAAATCAATCTACTTTTTCATGCTTGCAGAGATAGTCATTCCACTTGTTCTTCCTTTAGGTATGGACAAAGCACGAGATTTTATGTAATTTTTAAAAAGAAATTATATGTAATGTTGTTCATTGTATAATGTGTTTTTTAGAAAACATGGTATATGTCCACTGGAAAGAATCAGTTTTCCCAACAGCTAAGAACCCTCAGTTCAGAAAACAATGATGGGTTTCATGTGTCTAGATCCCTCACCGTTCTGATTGGTTGCAATCAAATTACCTAAACAAACATGAAGCTTACAAAAGCATCAGCGGGATAACCGAGTTAGTCTGAAACAGGAAAATAAGGGTATGTCTAGACTACATCCCTCTGTCGAAAGAGGGATGCAAATTAGGCAAATGGAAAGTGCAAATGAAGCAGGGATTTAAATATCCTGGCCTTGATTTGCATAATCACGTCACAGTGGTTTTTCAAAAAAGGGTATTTCGAAAGTGAAACCACAGTCTAGATGCGGTTATTTCCAAAAAAAAACAAACAAAAAAAACCCCTTTTTTGAAAGATCCCGTACTCATTTTTTGAGGAGTATGGGATCTTTCAAAAAAGGGTTTTTTCCCTGGAAAGAACTGCATCTAGACGGCGGTTTCACATTCAAAATACCCTTTTTCGAAAAACTGCTGTGATGCAATTATGGAAATGAAGCGCAGGATATTTAAATCTCCACTTCATTTGCACTTTTGATTTGCCTAATTTGCATCCCTCTTTCGACAGAAGGATGTAGTCTAGACATACCCAAAGTGAGGGAAAGCAGCCCTTTCAAAAATTCTAAAGGCCTAATGACTCCCTCTGAATTCTCTCTATTGACTTCAGTGGGACTTGACTCAAGCTAAAAGAGGCCTTAAAATAATAGAAAAAAATGAATCCTTATCCTGCACATTTGGAAAACTATTTATTTAAACTACTGGCCCAAAGCGATGATTAAAAACTATTCTGGACTAGAGCGCAAGATTTGAGGCTAATAGTGTAATTTCAGCTGTTCCAAACATCTGCTACAGCAGTACATATTCTTGCCCTAATAAAGGGCGCAGATATTAGGAAGAAAAGGTTTCTTTAACATGACCGTATCTTTCTGGAAGATGGAGAGAGAATTCAGGTTAAGAGATGACTACTCAGCTGAGTTAGCCTGGGCATTCAGAGGGCTGTAGCCAGAGCTACTTGTGGATTGCCAGCCTCTATGGACTAGAATGACCCTTTCACAAAGTGTTGTTGGATATTTGTGCCTCTGTGGCAGAGGAATTCTTGGCCATTTCAACTAGAACAGGGATCGGCAACCTACGGCTCTGAGCCTGTTGGGGGTTGTGAGACAGTTTGCTGACTGACATTGAGCATGTGCAGGCATCAACACCACCCACTCCGCAGCACCTAGTGGCCTTTGTTGCAATTCCCAGACAATGGGAGCTGTGGAAGTGGTGTGGGCTGCAGGGATGTGCTGATTGCCACTTCCTGCAGCTCCCATTGGCTGGGAATGGTTAATTGTGGCCACTGGGAACTGTGGGGAGGGTGGATGTCATGCCTACAGATGCTCATCGTCAGCAAACCTGTCTCGCTCAGAGCTAAAGGTTGCTGACCCCTATTCTAGCTGAAATCCATCTTGGTGATGGATTACTCTGACAGGCCGAGGGCTAAAGGTTGCCAACCCCTGAACTAGAAGAACAATTCACCAGTTTGTAGCAAATAGTTGACTTCGCTGTAAGCACCATTACAATATGAATATACCAGCTTCACTGGGAACTAGTTTGATTTCTTGGTATACACATTACTAAGATGGAAGATCAATGAATAACAAAGCATGTTTCTGAGGGATACAGGTACAGAGCTGGTAACCACATGCTCACCAAAAGGTCTGTGGGCATGATAAGACTGCTTGTGATGGACATAAAGGGACTATTTAGCCAGACCCTTTACAGATCTAGCTTGAGACCAATCCAGATAGTATTTGATCTGGAAGGAGGCTACGTCCCTTTAGGGTCTGCAGTGAAAGGGCCATCTCAGACCCAGTCCTTGTGTCTCACTGAGGGGATGCAGTGGTGGAGAAAAGGCTGTGAGAGCATTGCATTATTTTGAGGATGTTTTGGCACTAGGTTTCTCCATGCAAGAGCCTGATCTCAGTTTTGTTGTTCATTTTGTGGTTAAATATAATTGTCTCTGGAGTAGGGTATTATCACTCTTGTGGCACAAACCTCTACCTAGTTTTAAAATTATCTTGGGAAGATGATACTGTTAATTTGCGACATTGTGGAAATTGCAGATCCTGCAATATTAGTCTTCCACTAAAATATTGTCAGCAGGATCCCCACCATGCATAAGATGGAGAGTGGGAGCCCCAGGTATCCTGGGGGGGGCAGGAACCCTACCCACGGCTGAGAGTGGGAGCTCCTGATGTTGCCCCCAGGAGGCTACTGTTTCCTCTGGGACTCTATCCTCAGTCCTGGGTGGCTCATGGTGGAAAATCATGTAATAATAATGGACATGACTACTGCAAATAATAAGGTCCATTATTACTTTTTTGTCATTTTACATGGCTTGTCCACAACTCAGCCACATTTTTTTTTGATAATCATCCCTCAATTCAATTAGAGCCTTATATACTATATTAGTTCAAACTAATAATGAAGTTACTATGTTACTGAGTCAGGCCTTTCATCCTTCATTTTTTATTTCTGTATTAGTAACAAGCTTAGTGGGGCTTAACAAGCACCCAGAACCAGGAAGGAGTAAACTCGCAAGTCGTCTCTTAAGCCTCTCACTCCTGATCTTTTCCGATTCTCATGTGGTAGCTCCATACCACTGGTAGTTCCCCTGCTCCGCTCCTTCCTAACTCTTAGTGGTTTACAGTATCTCCTCTTCCCATCATCTCCAACATCCCCAACTCCTCCTGTAAGAAATAACTGATTGCTTCTAACTGGTGTGACTGACTGACTGTCACCCTGCATACCAAAAATCTCATCATGAAAAGTGTTCAGCACCCTCAACTTCCTGGGTGTGTATGTGTTTTTTCTTGATAAGCGTTATTTGTTTGTGGCAGGTTGCTGGCAACACTTCTCCTTAATCCACGTAATGAACCTAGCCAATAATGTACATCACGTAAATACAGCACACTTGTAGCCAGCAAATATACTCATCCTTAGCCTTAGCTTAGAGAGCATGGTATGATTTTTTTTTTCAATTAAAAGGGCAGAACAAGAGAAGATGGAAAAGTTACTTGATGAAAAAATATTTGAAGCAAATAAAAAAATGTGGTTCCTGTGATGGGGTGTACTAGCCCCGCACTGGGAAAGCAGGGCTTAATCAGGCTCACCTGGCTGAAGCTGCCCCATCCCTGCAGCTCTACTGGGTATGCTCAGACTGCAGCCCAAGTATAAAAGCCTGGGGAGAGGTTCAGTCTGGCCTGGCTGTCGAGGAGGAGGAGGAAGGTACTGCCAGAGTTCCCAGAGGCAAACCACCAGTGGGACTGGACCTGGAGTTGAGCCAGTGAGACACCAGAGACGCTAATGGCAATGGATAGGAAGCAGCCCAGGGCAGGAGATTAAATTCTAGGGAGCTTGGTGTGTTGTGGAAAGATTCCCCCCCAAGCTAGTGGTGGATCATGCTACCACTGTTAGGACCCTGGGCAGGGACCCAATGGAGTAGGGAGGGCCTGGGTCTACCTACCTCCTCCTCAATCCCCAACCCCTGGAGGCCTATACCCATTTCTACAGACTCTGGCTGCTAGGCTGCACTGTCCCCAACAAGAGGGGCACTTGCTATTGACTCCGGCCAGTAGACCACACTGCCCCAGTGAGAGGGGTGCTTGCTATTGACTCTGGCTACTAGGCCACATTGCCTCAGTATGGGAGCATTTGTTATTGACTCTGGCCACTAGGCCACACTGCCCCAATGAGAGGGGCAGTTGTTGTTGACACTTGCTGCTAGGCTACACTGCCCTAGTGAGGGGGCATTAGCTGTTGATGCATGCAAAAGGGCCAGGTGCTAAGGACAGCAGTTGAATACATGCAGGGTTGAGGGCGTGATTTAAAGAGCCCCAGGGACTTGACAGCCACCCTACCGTATGACAACTGGTGGAGAATGTGGGCATTTTAACGTGATCCCATCCCTGACATAAGGGGAAGTGTGAGCAGCTGAGATCAAGAGAAGGAACGAGGCGAACTTGGGGAAAAAAAAAAAAAGGATCCAAGCAAGGTTTTTTTTTGAATGGTTACTGGAGAACCAGCAGAAACAGACTGCTCATCAGCATCAGCAACAGCCTCAGCTGCTCCAACAGTTGGTCACCCAGCAGCAGCAAGCAATAGGGCCACGTGTTAAGGATAGCAGTCGAATTACTATATGTGCGGGGTTGGGGGTGTGATTTAAAGAGCCCCAGGACCTCAACAGCCCCCCGCCCCCAAGGAGTGGGTGGGACAGGAATCCTGCCCCAGGACAGTTCCATTCTTCAGTAATTGTGCCTGTGTTATTATTTAACTTGTCCAAAAAAGAGAGAGCACTTGGATGATGATGCCTTGTGGATTAATCTAAAATAAACTTTCCTTTTTTGTCTCATGCCATTGTTTACACTGAAAATAAAACCTTTGTTTTAAGTAAAAGAGGGTGGAAAACAGAATGTTCTGTTTCTCCATGTGTGGGTGTGTTTTGCAGTTAAAGTGCGGTTTGTTGAGCCTCCTGGCTTCCCCATTCACCACCTAGGAGCCTGGGGGTGGGGGAACTTGAGGCTTCTGCCTTGCAGTAGGGTGCTGGGAGTGGGGGTATGTATCTGTGCCAGGGTTTCTAGAGACAGCTGGTGCCTGCTGAGAGGGGGTACCATTTAAAGGTTTGGTCCCCACAACAGTTTGAGTCATGTACTAATCTCTTACACTCAGCAGCCCTCCCTGCATCTCCCAGGTATTTGAGGAGAGTCAATAGCAGACAGCTGGGAGCTGCAGGGCAGGGGTTGCTGCTTTAGCTTCACAGGGAGAAGCATCAGCAGCATCAGCGGCTCTCCCTGAAGGTCCCAGTTGTTTGTCACTGTCTCTGCCCATGGCCACAGCTCCCAGTTTGTTGGTATAGATAGAGCACCTGGCAGCACAATGTGACTGAGCAGGGCCACCAAACATTGGCAAAAGTCTGGGGGAGGGGGAGCATGTGGCAGCTGGCTTCTGCGGAGTACGGAGGGATGACTTGGGGCTTCAGCCCCATTGGGCAGATCTGCCCAGGGCCTGGAGGCTTCAGCATGAGTGGGACTGAAGCTCCGAGCCAGGGCAAGTGGTTCCCAGCTCTCACAATTCTGTAGATTGCCACATGTGACTTGAGGGTCAGTACATATGGCAACCCCTCAATTATCCACTTTCTTAAGTAGTGAACGGAAATGGGGTTTCAGGGAGAAAAAGGTTCTACCAGCTGCCAGGCTTCACTGTCCCTTGAAATCTCACCTTCAAGACTGCACCTCTTTGTATTGCACCCGAGGGCATCCAATGTTTTAATGCTTCTGCATTTTATTTTCAATTCCCTTTACTTGGCTTAATAATTTTGGGGGAAGCTGCTGAAATGTATTGTCATGGCTGATTCCCCACTCTGGCACGATGAATGCAGAAGTGGGGGCCCACAAAAGCAACCCCAAAACCTTATCTTTCCAGGCTTTGGTATAAAGCTTCCCCCCCCCATCTTAAAAACCTAGATTTTTGTGGATAAAAATCAGCTGCCACCATCAAGTGCTTTTGAACCCACAAACAGGGGTGGACACTTGAAACCAACCCCAGGGCACCCCAAGCTCTTTTTTCCAAAGAGTTTGAAAAAGAAAGAGAAAATATAAACTGCAGTCTGTGGCTGCTATCCCCTAGTCAGAAGCATGCAGATCCCACAGACAGATTTTCCAGCACACAGACCTGAACCAATACCAGGTTAATAAAAAAGAAAGAACTTTTACTGTCAAAACAATACTCCTGTTACAAGCATAGTTGGATTGGCTAGATGGTAAGAGCCACCAATTAATAAACTCATGGGAAATTTTCCTATGGGCTCAAAACTTAGTTACAAAAGAGAGGAAAGCCTATTTTTAACAGCACAGACATCAGATCCACAGTTTCAAACCATAAAACAATAAAACCTAACAGATTTATCTCAACTTTACCCTACTTACAGATGTTGAAGAGTCTTTTCCTAGAGAGAGACATGTTGTCTGTCCCCCTCAGTATCTGGAGAGCAAAACTGGCTCAGAGATAAAGGAGGGAAAACCCAAAAATTCTTTTGTCCCAGTTTGAAATCCCTATCTGCATTTCTATTGGCTGAATGCTACCTGGCTAGGTACAGGGACATAGTTAACCCCTTAGTCCCCAGGCTGCTGGCCATCCCTCATGACCATGACATGTATTTTGCAGAACAACTATTCAAGTGACTTGCTTCAGGTAATTGAGACAGCTAAGATCATGGGGCCTGATCCAGAGCTCAGTCAAGTTACATTTTTAAAAATTTTGATGAAAAATGTTGGGAAAGAGCCCAAAATGTTGGGAAAATCAGTGACAACCTCCTACCTGCTTGCCTAGAAAATGCTTGTCAACATCATCAACTGCTAGCTTCTCAACTTTGTAAATTCTGCCCAAGCTCAACTGCCTAGAAGCAGGCAAAAAGAGAAATTGACTAGAGCTTTTAAAACCAGGGGCTGGGAAGCTAAACATTTTTCATGGTGGTTCTCCTAAAATAGGATTCTTCTGGAAGTCCTTTCTTAGGGGGAAAAAAATGCAATTTTGCCTTTTTGTTCTGACTTAAAACTCCCCTCCCATCTGCCCCGAAAAAATTATGATTTTTTTAATGCTGCAAGGATTTCCATTTTCTGGTGGGCTCTAATGAGAAACACAGATTATTCCCTCTTTCAACAAAGGCAAAAGATGAGACCTCCTGTGATCCACCATTTCTATGGTGGTATGCCAAGTTCAAAGCTTAAATATTGAAACAAGTTTCATTTGAGAAAGCAGACTGAGGAAATGTGAGAGCTAGGAACAGCCTTGATAGCCTGAGCAGCACCAAAAAAGCCTCTCTTCTGAGAATAGTGGAACTTATAAAAACTTATAAATACCATGGAATTTCAAGCTTTTGCAGATAGGGATACATCCCTACCTATATAGTGGCAATATGCATTTATATTAATGTTCTTATTAGCCAAGGTCTAGTGGTAGCTCAGTCTGCTTCCAGCATATAAATGTCTATAATTTCGATTCATTTTGACATTTTTCCCTTTCTCCAGTAAATTGTGACTCTGTTTTGGTAGTTTGGAATATAAACCAGTTTTTAACCTATGAACTTATTTTCCCTCTGAACTCAATATTGTCCGGAAAGGGTTCTTTCCACAAACTTAGTAGTAGCACAGCTACTACCACCCATGTCCATCTGTGTTTCTTCCTTGTGTTGCAGCATTTTTCTCTGATTTAATGTTTGCAGCAAACTCCTTTGTTTAACAATGAAATATATTTGTCTTTTTTTAAAAAGAGATTTCAGAGGGTAGTCTGCCAGGGGGCTGTGAGATAATGCCCTCACATGCTCAATGTCAGCAAACTAACACCCCACTGCAGAACACCCAGCGGCCACAGATCACCATTCCTGGACCATGGGAGCTGTGGGAAGCAGTGCGGGCTACAGGGATGTGCTGTGACACTTTTTGCTGTTGTGTAAAGCCTCTGTCCAATACAGTATAGCAGTGTTTCTTAAATTGCGTTCTGTGACACACTGGTGCGCCACGAGGCAGTTGGAGGTGAGCCAGGGAGAACAACAGAATTCAAAATGGCCCCCTCAATAACTCGTCCCCCCCCGACCCTTTTTTTCCTCAATAACTCCCCCCCATCCTTTTCCCCTCCTCCCCTCCCCGACTTTTTTTTTTTTTTTTTGCTTAACAAAAAATCCTTGGTGTTCCTTATTTAAAAAAATTGTTTGGTGTTCCTCGGTCTTAAAAAGTTTGAGACACTGCAGTATAGTATAAATGTAAGATTCAGTATAATGTGAATGTAAATTTTGTAACATTTGGAGCTCTGTAAACTTCCATTATGTGAAAGAAAAAGATCAGAAGAATTCTTGTGATTCAACATGATCACACTGTTGCTCTTAGAAGTAATTAGAATATTGTGTTACAAAGAAAATATGATGAATGATTAAAAGTTTGTACTAATAGAAGATTTGTATTGAAATATATCAATACCTTTTGTATGGACAATTCTAACTCTTTTCCCATGCCTGAAAGGATTGTGCAGTTCCTGGGAAAGGGGAGTGAATGAGTTTGGAATGTAGGGGTTTGGAGAAGAGTCCATAAGACTCAGATGTGTCAAGGTACCATAAATTGAGGCCCAAAACAAAGCAGACCGATGCAGGACATTATAGATGGCCTTGGAGTGTTAAGGCAGGCATCCCATTACAAACAAGACAGCCTTGAAATAACACTGGGAAGAAAGCACCAAAATACCCATGTCAGAGTAAAGAAAAACTCTCAGATAAACAGATGATAAACAGAATTGATGGTGACTAAGAACTGATACAGAAAAATGGTATAGATGTGAATGGCAGAAAAGTCCTTTAAAAGATGGCATGTCTTGCATGAATCTCCAGGTCTCATTTTGTCAAGATCAGAGCATTATTCTGGACTGAGAGAAGCCCCTGCTCCTCCCCCTTGCATTGAGTTAATGTGAGCAACAGACTGGTAACTTTATGCAAAAGCAAGATGAGGTTTATTTGTTTGTATATGAGTGTATGGATGTATGTGTGTGATCAGGTTCAATTCCTCTTCTATTTAATACAATAGTGGCATTTAATAAAAGTGATTTAAATGTAACCCTAGGTTGGTCTTTAGTGGAAATAAGGTAACACCTGCAGCTTGCATTAGCCAGGAACAGTTTTTTCCACAAACTCAGTAGTAGCACAACTGCTAACCACCCATGTCCATCTGTGTTTCTTCCTTGAGTGCTACTGTAATGAGAATAAGCAGGGTGTATTTTTGGGTTGCAACATTTTGCTCTGGTTTATTGCTTGCTGAAAACTCCTTTGTTAAACAATGAAATATGTTTGTCTTTTTTAAAAAAAGATTTTTAAGACAATAGAGTATGATAAAAAAAAACCTCCAATACACAGAGAGCTCAAGTGAGGAAAGCAATTTAGGCCTGATTTAGTGAATCACTTAAGTATGGTTTAAACTGTTAATTGGAATTCAGTGACACTCAAGCAGGTGCTTAAGCGCTTTTCCAGAATCAGGACCTCAATACTTTAATAAATTAAAAGCAAATAAAATGGAGGTGACCAGTAACACAGACTATTAGCAATGGGGAAGGGGGAAGAAACCTCTGGTTAAAAAAATAAATAAAGAATTACTTGGCCACTGCACAAAATAATGTAATCCGAATTATGAGGCTGAAAATCAAAAAGTGGTGGTACAGTTTCCAGAAGAATTTTGTATAGATTGTTACTTTTCAATGAAATTTAGTCCAGAATAGGTCAAAACTGATCAGATGAAACTCACCAGATCATTCACCTTTCTATGGCAACAGGGAATGACTTTGACCCTTATTAGTTACTGACTTGGCAATTTTGAGCATTCATTGCTTTCTGATCTTGAACTTCTGATTATCAAGGCTGGTTTTAAGAGATGTTTGACATACTTATCCTGTCAAGTAAAGTTATTGTGACATCCAGGGCAATCAAAAAGTAATGCTAGTTGGTTAGGTGAAAACCTGGAAGATTATTCACTATGCTTCAGTTCCACCTACTAATAGCATTGGGGCATTTTTTTGAACATATGATTGACCATTAGTCAACTTTTTAGGCAAACTGTTCTTGGTAAGTTGCTTATCTGTGTTGTGCGACAGGTAAGCTTGTATGCTTCACTTGACTCCAGTGGTGTAGCGAGGGAGGAGCAGGGGGCAGTTGTCTCTGGGCACCACACTATGGGCACCAATTTAGCTGCCAAAAGTTATATTGTTGTTAACTTTTTTATGATTATTTCCTATTTTGTATATATTTCAACAGTTGACTGTGAAAAGGCTTCAAAAAGTAAATCGGATGATAGTTATGTTATACTGAAAGCGTTTAACACTAGAAGCAACAGGACACAAGATTGACAATGGACACGGAAGCTTATGGAAGAAACTTTTTAATTTTGTTCTTTTTATTTACGTTCTTATTTTTGCTGACTTAGAAATAAATAACATAGACATAGTAACAAATGATTTGGGGGGGGGGCGCAAATTTTGCCTTTGCCCCCGGGCGCATAACACCCTTGCTATGCCTCTGCTTGACTCAGGAGTCTAGCTGTTTAGCATAAGAAATTCTTCACATGCTATGTTGCTTAATGGATAGACACACATAATTTGGAAGCTATACTAGTTTGGGGCTCATTTTTAAGACTCATCCCAGTTGTGGGTGTAATAATTCACATTGCTGTAGTGGGAACTCAGGACAGATTTCTCCTACAAATGTTCACTGTAAATCTATCTATGGAGTTAGTCCAGTTTTACCCTATTACTAGGGATGCCTAACATAGTGAATACTAGTGGGAAGGGGGTAGGTTTAGAAGATAAAATAAAAAAAAAAAGAACAGGTTAAAAATCACTTAGAAATGTTAGATGTCTTCAAGTCACCAGGGCTTGATGAAATGCATCCTAGAATACTAAAGAGGAGGTATCTGAGACTTTAGCTATCATCTTTGAAAAATTATGGAAGACAGGAGAGATTCCAGAAGACTGGAAAAGGGCAAATATAGTGATCATCTATAAAAAGGGAAATAAGAATACCCCAGGAAACTACAGACCAGTCAGTTTAACTTCTGTGCCAGGAAAGATAATAGAACACGTAATTAGGGAATGACTCTGCAAACACTTGGAAGATAATAGGGTGATAGGCAATCAGATAACCAATCTGATAGCTTTCTTTGATAGGATAATGAGTCTTGTGGATAAGGGTAAAGCGGTGGACATGGTATACCGAGACTTTAGTAAGACATTTGACATTCTCCATGATCAATAAACTAGGGTGCATAACTGGCTGGATAACTACTCTCTGAGAATGGTTATTAACAGTTCACAATCCTGCTGGTAGGGCATAACAAGTCGGGTTCCACAGGGGTCTGTTTTGGGACCAGTTCTGTTCAATATCTTCATCAACGATTAGATATTGGCATAGAGAGGACACTTATTAAGTTTGCAGATAATAGAAAGCTGGGAGGGGTTGCAACTGTTTTGGAGGATAGGGTCATAATTCAAAATGATCTGGACAAGGTAGAGAAATGGCCTGAGGTAATTAGGATGACGTTTAGTAAGGACAAATGTGAAGTATTCCACTTAGGAAGGAACAATCCATTTCACACATACAGAATGGGAAGTGACTGTCTGGGAAGGAGTACTACAGAAAGGGAACTAGGTAGGGGTCATAGTGGACCACAAGCTGAATATGAGCCAACAGACTAATGCTATTGCAAAAATACCAAACATGATTCTGGGATGCATTAACAGGAGTGTTGTGAACAAGACATGAGAAGTCATTCTTCCTCTCTACTCTGCGCAGATTAGGCCTCACCTGGAGTATTGTGTCCAGTTCTGGGTACCACATTTCAAGAAAGATGTGGAGAAATTGGAGAAGGTCCAGAGAAGAGTAATAAGATTGATTAAAGGCCTAGAAAACATGAACTGTGAGGGAAGACTGAGAGAACTGGTCTTGTTTAGTTTGGAAAGGAGAAGACTGAGAGGGGACATGATAGTGGTTTTCAGGTATCTAAAAGGGTGTTACAAGGAGGAGGGAGAAAAATTGTTCTCCTTAGCCTCTGAGGATAGAACAAGAAGGAATGGGCTTAAACTGCAGGAAGAGAGGTTTAGGTTGGACATTAGGAAAAAGTTCCTAACTGTCAGGGTGGTTAAACACTGGAATAAGTTGCCTAGGGAGATTGTGGAATCTCCATCTCTGGAGATATTTAAGAACAGGTTAGATAGACATCTATCAGGGA
Organism: Pelochelys cantorii; assembly: GCA_032595735.1. Classification (NCBI taxonomy): domain Eukaryota; kingdom Metazoa; phylum Chordata; order Testudines; family Trionychidae; genus Pelochelys; species Pelochelys cantorii. The sequence goes on from CM064339.1 coordinate 27,774,099, forward strand.
TGGTCTAGACGGTACTGGGTCCTGCCGTGAGGGTAGGGGATTGGACTCGATGACATCTTGAGGTCCCTCCTTGTTCTAGTGTTCTATGATTCTATGATTACAAGGATTTGATCCCAGCCCATTGATGAATTATAGCGAGAAAAGGGTAAATGAGATGCTATTTTTCTGATAGGGCATCTCCTACAATCATATTTTCATTTTTACATATCTGCTGAGTTCATTACTTCAAAGGGCCAATGTTCTGTCTTCCACTGTATTAAAGTGAGGCTCCAATTATTGCTCTCCATTCATAATATTTGTAGCTACTTTTAAAAATATTTCTCCTCATCCCTCTCTGGTGCCAAGCTCATTTCTATGTGTTCACTGCCTGGTTATTTCCAATACTTTTTAAACCTCATCATGTCTTTGATATGTTTTCCTTTATGGATTTATTAAACTGTCTTTTCTTCTTTTGGGGAAAAAAGGGGAACACTATTTGATTCCCAATACAATCTTTTTGTAAGCAAGCAGCCTGATCCGGCATATTAAAAGATTCTATCATATAATATGGTAATATTTTCATTCATATTTTTCAGTACTCTTGTTTAATTCACATCATCATATTCCCAATTAAATTTAGTTATGGTTTCCAACCAGTTCTTTGAGAACTTCTTCAACAGGTGACATCACAGCTTTAATCCAGAGACTCCTACTCAGGTGTTTTCCATTCTATAATAGACACTTTTTTTATCTTTTTCCTTTCCAACTGAACAAATTAGTAGGCTGCAAAAATTTGATAAGACAATTTAATTGCCAGCATTTACTCAGGATAGCTACACTCCTTGTAAAGGTGGCATAGAAGTGCTAGCAGAAGTCCTAATTATAAAACTAAACAATGGGAGCAGATTGGAGAACTACGGTATGCAAAAAATGACAAGAAATCCTTTCAAAGTTTCCTTTTTATGTGTTAAAACTTTAAAAAAAATCACAAAAAATGAAGATAATACAATTTATAAATTGAACCACAATAACATTCCTATGTGGAAAAGCATACAGAAAACACATTTTGCAGGTATGCTATTTTAAGAATACCTTAAGTTTATTTATATAATTATTCCTATTCCTTTCATATGGCAGCCAATCATGGTCATCATGTGAGCTAGTAATTCAATTTGCTATATGGACCCATATACATAATATATAGTTGTTTTGTTAACATAATAGAAAAATAATAATAATATGTAATGATATACCCCAAATCATAAAAATCAACACAACAAACACTTTTTGCAATGGTGGAAAATTTCCAAACTATTTAAATGAAGATATAATCATATTAAATAACACAATTCATAAAATGCTGAACGGGAAGATTCAATTCCTTCAATTTCTTAAACAGGGCATTCGGGTGAACTCATGAGCATCAACTAAGCCCAAAGGTGAAAGATAAAGCTTCAAAAAGTAAATGCTGCATTGGGAGAAGAAACACTAGAAGCCAATCAGAATAATCTCTTGAGGTAAAGTACAATCTATGAAGAAATATGCAGCAGCATATCCAGTGGTTAGGCTCTGGATTGACAGATTTAACTAGGATATGAATCTGCAATGTGGCCTTTTGAACCAAAGGGTGAAATTCTGACTATTTAAGTCAATTGGAATTTTGACATTGATTTCAATGTGATCAGGTTTTCACCCACGGTTTACAAATTAATATAATGCCTATTAACATAATCAATTCCCACTTACCTGGAATTGGCTATTCATCAAAAATTGCAGTGGAAATTACTCTCATGCTGTTGAAGTATTGGTTTGCTAATGAAAAAGAAGGTACACCAGAAAGCAATCATTACAGATGCCCATCAGTGTATGGCTTAGATCTCTCATCTCACTGGACAGTTCAAAGTCATAGTTTTGTTTGCAAAATTGTTATTAGTAGAGGACTCAGTGAATTAAAAAATGTAGTGAGCAGTTCATAATTTGAGTTTTTCCATGTTGCATTACACAGGTCTGAATATAGAAAACTGCTTGAATGTGTAATGGTAATCTGTTACAGTCAAGTTAATGACTAATTGAAATTGAGGGTCCTTTGTAGCTAATTTTTATCTGGCTACAACCAAACAAATCTTCTCCATTAATTGTTAAATCACAAAGACTTCAGAAAACATTTCTTAAATTACTGATGATACTCTGATACAGAGATTAGGTTAAACTACTGTAGCTACATTGAACCAGGCTATCACAATAGTCTTGCCATGTCTAGCGACTCACCATACTTCTGTAAGTCAGAGATGCACTACTCCCACTTGTGATGAAGAAGCTAACTATTTCTAAAGCATTTCTGCAGATGAAATTTTAGCAGGTCCAGTGGGTTTTCAATAACATTAGACATAAATAACTACTCTTTGGGTCAGTCTGTTTTAATCTGTGTGGCTGTGTCTAGACTGGCCAGTTTTTCCACAAAAGCGGCCGCTTTTGAGCAAAAACTTGCCAGCTGTCTACACTGGCCGCTTGAATTTGCGCAAGAGCACTGACGTTCTAATGTAAGAAATCAGTGCTTCTTGCGCAAATACTTTGACGCTCCCGTTTGGGCAAAAGTCCTTTTGCACAAAACCTTTTGCGCAAAAGGGCCAGTGTAGACAGCTCAGTTTTGTTTTGCGCAAAAAAGCTTCAATGGCTAAAATGGCGATTGGGGCTTTCTTGCGCAAAAGCACATCTAGATTGGCCATGGACGCTTTTGCGCAAAAAGTGCTTTTCCGCAAAAGTGTCCGTGCCAGTCTAGACGCTCTCTTGCGCAAATACTTTTAATGGAAAACTTTTCCGTTAAAAGCATTTGCGCAAAATCGTGCCAGTCTAGACGTAGCCACGAGTACAATAGGAATTAATAGAGGTTTAAAGTAGCCTTTATTCCTTTTTTTTGGTGGGAGGCTCAGACTAAAAGCTACTGGGGGAAATGATATGTTATAGTAGGGTATTTAGGAATTGTAAATTATAGGTGGTTAAAGAGGGAGATGATACTCAAACATGTTCAGTGCATATGGGAGTGTAGGGATTTAAATGCAATACTTCTGCAGAGTGTCATGACTGAATATTCTATATTTGCTAACAGAAACATATAGGCAGCAAATGTGCTTCTTGTCCAGATCTAGTATTCTGCTAATATTTGCCTATCACACTGTTGTGTGACATCTTGATTTAGAATTGATGGTGGAATTTCATTAAAAATTAGTTTTTTGTTAAAACAAATGATCTCATTCAATTCAGCAGTCTGAATTCATTTGGTTAAGCTCTCCTTCTTAGGTTTTGCACTCTATAGTGTGTTACCTTTTTTTTGATTGAGGGTGTTCTTTAAAAAGTAAAACAAGCAAAAGTAAAAACAAATGTGTTTTGCTACAATATATAATTGATAACAAAGCAACTGTTCATTCAGAAAATCTCCCTCGCTAAGGCCTTCCTCCAGTACTTTTTAGATCACAGTAAAGTTAAGTCTTAAAGGATACATTAGCTTGACATTGGCAAGAAAATAACTTTCAAGTTTTCTTTGCAATTGTTGTCATGTGAATGTCATGCTGGTTGTGCCTCATTTTCATTTGTGACATATTTAGTTGTGGTGCTTTACTCATGCTGAAGATGCAGAAAATCAGGAGATTTTTGAGAGGGGGAAAAAATAACTCCTGTTCTGGTCCCTAGGCTCTCTGCTTAAGAGCCCCCATTCATTTAAAAATATTTCCAGCTTTTGAAACACTTGATTAAAGTCAATTGGGGAAAAAGATAAGCTCTTAAAAGTGCTAATTTATAGAAAACTTGAATAAGTCTAAATATGAAATTCTCAGTTACTCTGGATTCATGATTATGGGTCTTGTTTGGAGAACATTTTAAACATTTCAGTGCACAATCTGCATTCCTATGTCTACCTTATTTCATGTACTCTTTTTCAGCATTCATTACTGTTTTTCAGTTCAGCTATTTCTGCCTGCCACCTGCATGTGGCCTCTTACCAGCTCTGGAGCTTGTAAAAATTCTCTTAAAGAGAAGATGCTTTTTCCATTATCTCTCTTTGGTCATCCAAACACAAACAAATTCTTCCTCAAAAATCAACCCTTCATCACCCTTTCTTTAATAACTAGTCAGTTAACTCAATGTTCTTCTTGGGTTAACATAATTCTACTTACCTTGAGCATTGAAGTTACTGATAAGTAACCTTTCCCCTAACCCCTTTTCCTTCCAGCTTCCTTTTCAGGCAGTCAGATTGATGAGTTTTTTGTCAATCCATTCCTGAGATTCTTTTTGTGAAAAAAAATTGCATCACTTTCCTTTGACAGTCTGTTATCTCTCTCCATTCAACTCAATTTCTTCTCTTGGTGCATTTGTGCAACTCACAATATTAACAGAAGTTACATATTCTCACAGTAACAGGAGAATTTACTTTTTCATTGTATACAACTTTCAGCCTGATCTTGGGCTGCTATCATATTCACACTGTTTAGTATATGCATGTTTAAACATGGATGTTAAATCACGTTGAGAAAGTTGATTCATCTGAACGTTATTTCACTTCTCTGCAAGTTTGTTTACTTGTACACTTGGAAAATTTATTTTTCATACTAGCTCCGAGGTGCAACTTTTCATCTGTTCTTTTTGTGGTCTGTTCATCGTGAAACTAATAAATGTATTCAGGTTGGCAGAGAAAAGTGAGCTCACAAGGTAAACTGCATTAAGCTCTTGAGCACTCGAAAGCTTTTATAAAAGCCCTCCAAATGAATACTTATTCTGGGACCCTTCTTCTATCATACATAGTATAACAGGCGGCCCTTGAAATGGTCACTGCATTGCACTGATTCTGAAAATGCCGACACATTTTCCTCATCCAACTGGTCATCTCCAGTGTCAGGCCTTCTGCGTCAGCATCAAAGCTGGTTTCAAAGCTGGACTGAAAACCTTGAAACTTTAATTTCTTCACTGTGTATCAACATGACACTAATGCATGTGTTGACACCTGAGACTACCATCAGCATGGATTATGAAACTACTTGAGTTCCTGAAGATGCTAGTAAACAAAATGCAAATGGCACCTGAATTTATAAAGGACTATAATTCCTTAAGAAGAACTCCTTTGTGGAGCTCAAAAATATCTTTCATCAACTGAAGTGGGCCCAATCAAAGATATTATGTCATGCACCTTGACTTCCTACAATGCCACAAGAGCAGTCTAATGAATCTAGATGCTTGTCTTTTCTTACTGGTTTATATGTAATCATTTTTATTAAAAAAAAGACATTACATTAAAATCTGAGTTATCCGGCATGTTCAGGGATTAGGGTGTTCCGGTTATCTAAAAATTCCAGTTATCTGAGGGTCCCATCAACCTAGGAAAAACCAATGGACAATAATAGTAAAACTCAAGTTTTTAATATTGGTAGTTTTGTAGTGTAAGGCAGTTGGTCTCACATTTCTCTTTTGAGTTAAAGATGATCAGTACTTCTTAAATAAAAAATTAAGCCAATCATGGTAAACCAAGCCAGGCCTGTGCGCCTGAAGATGTGACAGTATTGTGGCTGGGGGCAATGCCGGTTAACAAAGTTTTCTGGTTAACAGAGTGCCGGATAACAGAGGTTTCACTGTATTTAGACATGTTTGAGAACTGATTTACTGTACAAAAACTCAGGGCCCTATAAAGCACAGGTATCTTCAAAATGAGTTTAAGGTTACAAGGACAGCTGTCAACATGGTGTTACCCACATTATAAATAAGCACAGAGCCATCAAACCACCAGCATTCTGCATAATATGTAAACAAACAAAAGTTGTCCCGCCCCCCCCCCCAGATGAATAACATGCCAGAAATGGGTAATTTCCTGGTGCTCAGGAAATCAAGATGATTGACTTGATGCATTTTTAGTCCTATGATTACACTATACTCTTCAAAGCATTGATCTTTGCAGAATATCAGCCCTTGTGATGTATTATGTTAGCTACAAGAGAACAATTATTTAACGTCTAAAAATAATGAGAAAAATAAGCATCTCAATAAAAAAGCTTGTGACCTTTAGTCACTTAAAAACTATTTAATCTAGTAGCAGAGATCTGAAATTAAGGATATGATCCAAAGGTCAGGAATATTTTAAAGGCACCAAATACTTCTAAGAAATTTATTATGAAAAGAAGATTAAAGTTTTTTTGGAATTACAAAGGCTTCTACAGACACGTATTAAAAACATGGGTAGTAGCATCACAGGAAACAGACTAATAGCCACAAAAACAAAAGACAATTACACAACATGAAACTCAGAAATATTATATTAAATCATTTCCAAAACACATGTGCATTTATTTCTATGGGTTTTTATTTAAACGAAGCCTAGGCAGACAAACCACACTGAATGCACAGTAATGTTTATCGATTTCTTTTGACCTCAGTAAAGACTTTGCCACAACAGCTTCCAAGCATAGTGAGATGGCACTTAGCAAAATGCTTTAAAAGTGCATTATAGATTAACGGTCCCAATTTGGCAAAGTGCTGAGAACCCTTAGTTAGCGGTCCCATTTGGGCAAACAAGGGGCCTCATGCAGTGTCTTGATGGAGCATAAATCAGAGTGCATGTAAATATCAGGGCACTAGGTGCAATTCAACCCCCTTTGTATAAGGATGGGCTATTCAATACCAGTGTTTCGTTATATTCTGTCAATTTTTTATTTTACAGCAATCTTTTCCCTCCTTTGCTGAGCAATTTCCAAAAATATTTTCCTAAAATATTCCAGCAGCCATTACTTTGTCTTGCACTGAACCCTCTACAGATTTCCATTTTAAAATCTGCGAGATCTTTTCAGTAAATGGTTATTCATTCTAAAATGATCAAACATCATATAGAATTGAAGGCAGACCCTATCAGAGCGGGGGCTAGGAGGACTATTTGGCCTGGGCCTCAGGAGACGAAGGGGCCTCAAATGTTGACATTTTTCTACCAAGTCATTTCCATTTCCAAGTCATATACATCTTGCAGTTATAACAGAGACAACGAAAGAAGCCATATATACCTGCAAAAAATTGATTTAAATCATTGTGGGGTCTTGGGCCTTTGCCAATTTTTTGGTCACATCCAAGTTTTCATCTGTGTGACTGGAGTAGCTTCTGTGATTAGTGATTCTATGTTATGAAACTCTGTTTATGGCCTTTGCATAGTTTAGAGGCTTTGAAAGTTGTAATTAATTCTATTACTGTAAAGTGATTTTGGTTGGCCTGAGGGTGAGCTTAACCTTTAAATTAGATGTTTATCTCTGCATAGGAGATTTTCATATTCCTGTTTTTCTTTTTTGTCTTTGTGTACAATAATCATATTAGGCTCAGCAGTAAGCTACCTCTTTGTCTAGTTTTAGATTTACCTTAAAAGGCTTTTTTATGATAAACTTTATATCTAATCTGGCAATCACCCTGGGTTCATATTCATAATAATGCCCCAGTTATTAGAGGAATTTAATAACAGGAACTTGTTAGTAAATGAAATTTCAAGACTTTGAAATAAGGCTCTAAGGGTCATAGTAAATAACACCCCAAACTATTGTTATATAATATTCATTGCCAAGTATATACAATTAAAATTTTGTATAACCAATAGCCTTTAGCGAATTAATTTATTGTGTGTTACCGTGTTTTAAAAGAGTCCCTTCATAAAAATGAAGTGAAGATTTGAAGGTGGTGCAAGTAAGAGACGGTGAAAGCAACAGATTGAAGCAGCAATTAAAAGTTTAAAGTCAATAACTTCATTTCTCGTAGAACAGATATCTCAGCCATTAGACAGTGATCATACTGACAGTGATACTTCCAGTTCTGATGATGAAAACTTTGTACCCACAAATGACATTTCAATGCCACTGCCTCAAAATGAGGAGGTCATTAATCAAGACACAAAATACCAGCAGTAGCAATAAATGCAGAATCTACCCTCAATTTAGAGACTCTGCAGACAGAAAATGAGGCCTCGGAGATGGTTAGCAGTAGGAGCAAGAACTTATGACTAGCACAGCAAACAGTGTAACAACAGTGGCATCAGAACCTGATATTGGACTTCTTGATAAGAACAAAGTAGCTCAAATGCAGTCGTTTCTCAAAGTTAGTTGTTTTCAGAGTCCCTGAAATGTACAGAAAGATGCTGAAAATCATGCTTTTCCCATTCTTCTGCTGACAAACTCTTCCAAATGGAGAGATCTTCACAAGAGACGGTCTCTGCTTGAGTATGGAAAAGCAGGCTCTGTACTGTGTACCCTGTTTCATTTTTAACAGTAATACTTCAACTGCATCAGTACTGTCAGATCCATGAGGCATGTAAAGTACTTTTCAATTATTATTATTATGATTGCATTGTATTATTGCATCATTATTGATGCAACTCCAGACTGTTCTCATAGGGTATGTCTACACTTGCTCCTTAGTCCGAACTAGGGATGCAAATGTAGCATACCGAAGTTGCTAATGAAGCATGGGATTTAAATAGCCTGTGTTTGATTACCATATTCGCGTCTGGTCACCATTTTAAAAATCCACTAGTCTGAATTAACTTGCCACATGTAGACGCGGTATTCTGAAAGAAACCCCTTCCCTCGGATTAATTGTTACTCCTCGTATTTCTCTCCATTCAACTCAATTTCTTCTCTTGGTGCATTTGTGCAACTCACAATATTAACAGAAGTTACATATTCTCACAGTAACAGGAGAATTTACTTTTTCATTGTATACAACTTTCAGCCTGATCTTGGGCTGCTATCATATTCACACTGTTTAGTATATGCATGTTTAAACATGGATGTTAAATCACGTTGAGAAAGTTGATTCATCTGAACGTTATTTCACTTCTCTGCAAGTTTGTTTACTTGTACACTTGGAAAATTTATTTTTCATACTAGCTCCGAGGTGCAACTTTTCATCTGTTCTTTTTGTGGTCTGTTCATCGTGAAACTAATAAATGTATTCAGGTTGGCAGAGAAAAGTGAGCTCACAAGGTAAACTGCATTAAGCTCTTGAGCACTCGAAAGCTTTTATAAAAGCCCTCCAAATGAATACTTATTCTGGGACCCTTCTTCTATCATACATAGTATAACAGGCGGCCCTTGAAATGGTCACTGCATTGCACTGATTCTGAAAATGCCGACACATTTTCCTCATCCAACTGGTCATCTCCAGTGTCAGGCCTTCTGCGTCAGCATCAAAGCTGGTTTCAAAGCTGGACTGAAAACCTTGAAACTTTAATTTCTTCACTGTGTATCAACATGACACTAATGCATGTGTTGACACCTGAGACTACCATCAGCATGGATTATGAAACTACTTGAGTTCCTGAAGATGCTAGTAAACAAAATGCAAATGGCACCTGAATTTATAAAGGACTATCACTCCTCCTCGTATAATGAGGAGTGACAGTTAATCCGAGGGAAGGGGTTTCTTTTGGAATACCACGTCTACACGTGGTGAGTTAATTGGGACTAGTGGATTTTTAAACTTGCGACCGGACGCGAATATGGTAATCAAACACAGGATATTTAAATCCCGCGCTTCATTAGTAACTTCGGTATGCTACATTTGCATCTCTAGTTCAGACTAGGGAGCAAGTGTAGACATACCCATAAAGACACACCCTTGGTTGTTCAATATGTTAAAATTACAGGAAGTACAAAGGTTTCAATTGAAGAATGATTCATCTTGTTTGATAATTTCACGAAAAAAAGCTGGAAAAGAAATTGCTGCTTATTCTGGAAGGCTTCAAATTAAATTTTCATGTCTGCATTGGCCAAGCCTATGACAATGGATCCAATATGGCTGGGAAGTACAACGGAGTACAAGCAATTCTTCTTGAGCAAAATCCAAATTGTATTTCAGTGTTGATTATGCTAAATCATGCAAGGAATCAATCACATCTTTGGAACAATCCAGCAATTGTACAATCTCTTCAGTAATAGTTCTCAAAAGTGGGAAATTCTGAAGCAGCATCTGCCTGTTATACTTCACGGCATGTCAACAATGAGATGGTTAGTACGAATTGATGGAGTTAAATCTATTGCGCAGTATTTGGACTCTTGTGAGCTTGAATCTCTTACTCTCACAGCACAGGCTCGCACTGAGCTTAAGTCAATTCAGAAGTATGCATCCAAATTTGAATGCATTTTAATGTCATCCATGTGGATGAAGCTGCTAAAAATGATCCATAAAACTAACCTTGTAATTGAAGCACGCAATGATACTTTCAATGTTGAGAGAGATAACATTGAATGATTTCTTAAAGATTAAAAAAGATTTGTGATCAGTGGGATGTAATCCTTTCTGAGTCCAAATCAGTAGCACAGAGTATTGACATTTCATTTGAGTTTTCCACCAATCGCAGCCTAACATCTGAATCTAATGCAGAAAGGCACTATCAAGTTAACTTTTTTGTTATTATTATTAACTCAATCAAATCTGGTCTTACACATTCATTTGAGTCACTGTGAAAATTTGTACCCTTTTTGGATTCCTTTGGGAGTTCAGAAAACTAAGTGATGAAGATCTATATTCAGCAGCTGAACAGTTTCAACAAAGGTTCAACAATGAAATTTCAAGAGATCTCTGTGATGAGATCTTCCTGAAACATATACATTCCACCAACTTTAAATTGGACTGCAAGCCAAAAGAACTGTTGGACTGTCGATTGTTTTTCCTAATATCACAACTGAATTACTTATGTTTGTGAGTCTCTCTGCATCAGAGGCTTCAGGTGAATGCACGTTCAACATGTTAAAACAAGTAAAGAACTAACATCGTTCTACAATGGGACAAGAACCTTTGGAATAGGCTTGCAATGCTTAACATTAACAGTGATGTTGTACATAAATTAGATTTTTCTAAAAAGTTACATTTTTAATATGCATGCTGTTGGTCTAATGACTTAATTGTTAATAAACAAATGTCTCAAGTGTTCATTTTCATATATTCCTTTGGTTTTAGTATGACCCTGTGGATGAGAAGTTAAACAAGCTGGGGGCCCGGGTCTGGGCTGAGGCCTGTAAATTCAAAGTGACCCAGGCCTCTTTTATTTTCTGAGAGGGTATGCTTGAAGGATTAGGTTTTTTACTTTTGTCAGGAAACGTCTATTTCACTGCACTCATAGAAACAAACAAATCAAAACAAAACAAAACAAAAGTCCAGTGACAATAATTAAAATTTATAGATAAGCAAAGAAAGAAAAATACTGATCTTATTAGAGCAGGCTTGGGCAAAATATGTCCCACAGGCCACATCTGGCCCACCAAGCCACCAGATCCAGCCCACGGATGCAGTGGGGAGCCTCAGGCGGGCTCTCTGCTTTTCGAGCCCCACTGCACGCCATGCAGAAAAGAGGCTGCTGGGCCGTTTCTCTTTCAAAACTGTGAGCCTGGAGTGGAGGCAGGGGGGAAGGCTTCAGGCACTGCCCCCACCCCAGCACAACCCCATTGTCTGGTTTTCTTGCCAGAAACCAGCCAATGGGAACTGCCTTTTTCAATAGCAGGTAGCCATGAAGTACCACATGTCCTCCTCTCCAGCTCCTAGTTACTCATGCATGCACATGGTCCTGAAGCCTGTGCAGGGGCATAGCAGGCTGGCTGGCTGACTGAGAAATATATTTGGCTGCTAGCCAGGAGTCATCCAGGCAAGTCTCCTGGCCAGAGCCTGCCTCTGGCACCCCAGCACCTTCCTTCTCCATCCCTCTGCCCTCCTCCTGTACCCATATTCCCCTCCCAGATCTGGCACCTCAATCCCCTGTCTCGTATCACAGTCCTCTCCTGCCCTAGGTCACAACCCAAGCCCCTGCACCCCAATCCGGTGCCCCATGTCACAATGGTCTCCTTCACCCAAACTCTCTCTCAGACCCCACACTCTCTCCTGAACCCCAGTCTCTTACCCAAAACTCCCTTCTGCACCCAACCTCCATCCCAGACACCACACCCTTCCATTAATATCATGGAAGAGTGTAGCCCTTTACTACTTTCCAAATTCTTGGAGTGGCCCCCATCAAAAATTATTGCCCACCCGTGTATTAGAGTTTGATATGAGGATAGTTATATTGTATATTTTGACCCTGTGATGGGTTTTTGTGGCTTTAATGGTTATAAAGCTTTAACTTTTTGAATTTCAATTTCTGCTTTTAAAAAGTTGTCTGGCACCCTCCCAAAATTTCCTGCAACTGTGACATTTTTAATGGATTAAAATTAGAAAAAAAAAAAAAGCTTAGAACAAATATTGATAACTATAAAAACATAAATAAATAAAATTCTCACGAGCCTAATTATATGCATTGCAAAACATAGAAGTCACTAAACACCAAAATGTAGTAAATATTCTATTCAAGTTCTTATGCCAAACTCATCACTGTAGTTTCTGAGCACCTGTGTTAGAACACTAGTCACATCACTTAAGGAGACACATACAGTCCATTCTTTCTCTCATCTACAGTGGGTAGTGTAGGGTTCTAGTTTTGATATTTAGTTTTGTTATAAATTATATGCACATACCATTGTCTGTTTATACTGGGGAAGGCAGGCAGAAGATTAGCAGCACCTTGTGCTAGCCCAGAGAGTGGTGAGATTAGTGACAATTCTGAGTTCCTGTGGGAGTTCCTTCCACAGTCTTGAACTGGCTCCAGAACAAACCTGAGCACAAATGAGTTTTATTCCATGGTCAATAGCTCCGCTGTATGAGAGGAGTACAGTGATTGACCATGGTGCTCATCTCACAACTTTAGGAAATCTCTTCAGTATTATAGGCCAGCCCATTTATTGCCTTGAAGATAAGGTCAGAGGCCAAGGCCCTGAAAGGCATTGAGGTGCCTTCCTCCCATTGAACCACTGAGAATTAGGTTCCTCAATGCCTTTCAGGGTCTGGGGACAAGATGTTGAACTTCACTCATAGTCTATGGCTACCCAATCCAGCTGTTTCTTTTCTGCAAGGTTTCACTCTTGAAGAATAATAACTCACAGAGATGCTTTTTGGCTGGTTTCACCAATTATTTTTCTCCTTTAGAGGAGCTCAATGATTAAATGTTCTGTTTTAATATTTAAGCGTAACTGATCCCTCATAATCAGCTGTCCCCAAACTACAATATGAGAAGGCTACAAGAAAAATGTCTCTATTTTTCATCAACAAATAAGGGTATCTGTATAATCACTATAATCTGCCAGAATAGTGCCAGTTTATTTAAGGACTTCTTTTTCTTAAGCAAAGGTAGAAAGATTTATTCCCATATGAAGCTAGAAGGATTATTAGAAAGAGACTTCCACGATGCTTTAAAATGAAGCAAGTAGTTATAAGAATGTAAATCATCTTCTATGGGAAGAAGGAAAAAAATCAGATTAGTGTAAGAATGCAAATCATATTCAGGGAAAGATTCAGATCAATATGAGACTCTGTCTCATGTGACTGCAATGCATACAATTATCTGCTGAGCTTCTATAGAAAAGACAGCAGAAAAGAAGATTAAGATTTAAAAAAGATAGACCTTGAATGAAATCTGGTTTATGGTCAGCACAATTAGTTTAAATCACTACCAAATTTGAAAATTTAGATGCAGGATTTTTGGCATATGTCAATTCTATACTTATATTCTGATGGAAGTGATTTGGGTATGTAATGTGTGCGGGGGAGTCGGGGGGGGGGGCCTTGAGTATACTAAGCACAGGAAGCCAGATTTACTAAGTATTTCAGGTCCCATTTAGGCATCAAAATATGTACATATAATGTTTATTTCATGTGCATAGGGATATGAATGAGATGCCAAACATCAACTTCATCTGGTAGCGTTAGCCCAGGCCCCTTCTTTTCATCACATTTCCAGTGCAAACATGCCTTCATGCAAATGTAGAAGTCAGTTTCTACCATACTTATGCATGTAACTTGGAAATAGTGTTTCTATAAACATTCATGAGAGTGATCCATTCATGAGAGTGATCCAATGTAAAAGACACATGAGCATGGCTGAAACAATCTATCTATAAATGCAAGCAGCTTCTAAAGCCCTAATTTAATAAAGCACTTAAACACACATGTAAGTTCAAGTACATTGGTACTTCAGCTCCTCCACATGTTTAAAGTTAAGCACGTGTTTCGCTGGAGGAGGCCCTAAAGAACAATTAGCTTATAATATTTACCCAGCTATATAATACATACTATTTTAAATGAATTTTGCTTAGCAGATCACTTACATTTATATTTATAAGTACTACATATGCTTCCTGATTACAAATGAACATCAAACAATGAACTCTACATCTAACAGGTGCAAAGGTAAGTATGGTGAAGACATATACCTGGCAACAAGGACACTCAATTAAAAATGTACAATGTGTTTTTATAGTCAACAAGAGCTATAAAACTGCAGTGGAGATTATGGTCAAGACTGAATGTGTTACCTCTGTTTTAACACTCTGAGTCCTTTATCTAATCCTCTTTGTCACTGAGGGTAAGGACACTTGACATCATAAAAGTGCACTTCTCTAAGCATTAGCACAATTATGGGATACACTTCTGAAATGAAAGAAAGAATAGTTCATCTCTCAAGGTAGTTTGATTCATCAAATAAAGTGAGATATAGGAAGAATGATTGTTTTCCCCTCTGGTTTATATATATTTTCTGTTTTTCAAAAAATCACTATTTGTATTCACTTAGGCTACATTTACACGGCAGGGTTTTTGCACAAGAAGTCTTTTGCAGAAGAGTTTTTTCGCAAAAACTTCTTGTGCAAAAGTGTGTCCACACCTCAAAGCACATCACTTTTGCGATACGTTTTTGCGCAAGAGAGTGTCCACACTGTATGCATGCTCTTGCACAAGAAAGTTCTCATCAGAGCACCTGTTCTTTTTCAGATAGGCTCTTTTTGTGCAAGAAACCCCTGCGGAGCATCCACATGTGCCTTTTTGCGCAAGAGCTGTAGCACAAAAAGAAGTTATGTCTCGTAGAAGGAGGTATACCTACACTGCAAAAAGCCCTCTGTTCTGTCAATTGATTGTAGATTTTCTTGCACAAAAACGCGCTTGAGGTGTGGACTCTCCACGGGTTTTTGTGCAAAAATGGCTGTTTTTGCTCAAAAACCTTGTAGTGTAGACATAGCCTTAATGATAGTCAGATTTAGGGGCTTTAGCTTACAAGGCAAGTGGATTATGTGCAGTCACTGAATTTAATATTCTCTACATAAAGTCCAGAACTATCATCTGTTTATCATCAACTCTCATCATTGATGAGATGGGACTAAATCTACCATCCTTTGGTTGATAGCTATCTGCTGAATGACAATAAAAACAGCTTTTATAAGCCTTTAAAGGTTTTGTGTTGGAGGATGACTTATCTTAGTGTGGTAAGCATATTTGTTTTGTTTTCTAGGTTGCCAAGCTGAATGGAGCTATAATAGAGAGAAATCATTGGTACTGAATAAAGGCACAATGCCTACAAAGTCCTAGTAAATGAGTTCTTACAGGGTGAGAAATTGTATCTTCCTTTCTGGTATTAGAATTGTTTGTGGATTTCTTTATTTTGTTTTTCATCTGGCCACCAATCTTCTTTTTTCCAAATAATTCTAAATCTGTATTATCTCAGGCAGGATTTGAAATGAGCTAGGCTTGTGTGTGGGGTCTTGTGTTGGAGAAAAGATGAGACAAGGTAAAACATCCCCCAAAGAGGAGGAAACTGTTATGTTATGCATGCACCCAGATAAGTTAGGAAAAAAACATAAAATATTTTTCCTGGAAGCTATGAATCTAACACCATTTCAAGAACACCTTAAAAAAAAACAAACCAGAGGGAACAGCCTGCTTTGTATAAGTCAGAGAGGCACAACTGACTTCACCATGTTTTTAAAGTGTCTGTCTAGATTGACTCTGCATGCCTCCCTACAAAGCCATGTTGCCTGTAATCAGGAACCAGAGCAGCCTGTCCCAGACCATGATTTGCAATGCCCAAACTGTCCTCAATGCATCACACCTACCTACAAACATTTTGAGTATAGGGGACATTCTGAGGGCAAGCTAAAAGATGTTCCTTCCACAAATATCTTGAAAGGTTATTATAAAACCTGTGATTGGTCTTCCTTAGTCTGTCAGTGATCTTCATAAAGAGAATTTAGCTGTGCTCGCAGTCCTTTTTAGTTGCTGTCATAGTATTTCTAGTCTCTCTAAGTCAGAGCACGTCAGCACAGTCCTCATCCAATTCCTGGCCCTTTAAGGACAGCCATACTTAGAAGAGTTGGTCCTAGAGGGTACGTCTAGACTGTACAGTTTTTCCGGGATACCAGAGGTATCCCAGAAAAACTCTTCCACATCCAGGGAATGCGTTTGCTCTTTTTTTTTTTTTTTTTTTTTTTCCGAAGAGCAAACACGCTCTTTTGGAAACCTCTGTATTCCTCATTTTATAAGGAAGAAAGGGGCTTCCAAAAAAGTGGGGTTTTTTTTTTTGACATTTGGCCCAGTCTAGATGGGCCAAATGTTGGAAAAGCCTCTTCTGACAAAAGTATCGGAAAAAGCTACGCAAAATGCGGAGTGCATTTTGTGTAGCTTTTTCCGACAAACAGATGTAGTCTAGATCAGTGTTTCTCAACCAGTGGCACGAGTATGCTTAGGGGTACTTGAGAAAAGTCTTGGGTACGTCAACACAACTGAAATTTGGAGAAAACTGAATTTTTGTTTTAAGTTTTACAGCACTTTATTATTTTTGTACTTTTTACACCCAAATATTTTATCGTCCACCCGGCTACGATTAAGTTGTTTAAACAAATGTGTTGCCATGGTAGAAAAAAAAATGGTGTCTGAAAACTGTAGGTACTGGGGGTACTTTTTTTTGCTTTTTTGAAAAGGGATACTTTATAAAAAAAAAAAAGGTTGAGAAACACTGGTCTAGACGTACCCAGAGAGTCAGGTGAGTTTACACTAGGGTTGCCAAATTTCTACATGCACAAAACCAAACACCTTTGTCCTGCCCCTACTCACTCCTTCCCCCCTCCTTCTGTCACTTGCTCTCGCCACCTTCACTTGCTCATTTTCATTGATCTGGCCTATAGGGCTAACCTGCTTTCTTGCCTATAGCTATATGCATTTATTATTTCCTTATAGTTTTGATTATATGTTTATTATAATAAGCTATGGTAGGTTTATATTGGCAGTTTGGCTGTAACACAAAATACTTACAAGCCATATCCTGCATGTTGAGCTAAGGTGAAGTTAGGATTGTTGTTTGGGAACTTTCACCCAGATAGCTCACATACGTTCGGAACCTTTCACCTAGATAAATGGTGATAAGACAGAGTGATTTCACTGCTCTACAGCCAAAATGCTTCTGAAATAAATGTAGTCAAACTTTACTAATTCTGGGTCACTGAGGATGAAAATGATGCTTAAAATTGTTGATTGGCTCTAGTTTTCAAGATATGCTATTGGGTCAGTATATGCGACCCTTGACTTGGGAATGGCAGAGGATAAGTGAGTTATAAAGGGAAGGGATCTCGATTTAAACCAGAAATGACTAAAATACATCTTTGACTGGATCTATGAATAAATCTATGACTGGGTTTGGACAGTACTTGCTTTTTAGGCAAAACAATGAATGATGCAATCTGAAGCTGGTATTGCGTCATACATGATATGAATTGCATCATGTTATTCCTAGAAGTCATGGATGATGCAATCATAACGAAGCTTACATCACTCTGCTGAACAAATTGCCCTATATCAGCTCTAGAAATCATACAGTGTCGTGCTCTCTTATTTGTCAGTGTTTGATTTTGCAAAGGGACACATTTCTCTTTAGCCAAAGTGAGCAGAGATGCCTCATACTTGTGTGAACATTGCAGATAACTTCTGCTACGTTTGTGGTGAAGTGACTTTTGCATCACAAAAGCGCAGTATAACCACTATGGTTAAGAAAGCCTATCACCCTTATTTTGGCTGCAAAATTAGAGATCAGGACAAGAGGTGGGCCCCACACATATGCTGCAACACTTGTGCAACAAATCTTCGCCAGTGGTTGAACAGGAAAAGGAAATCTATGCCTTTTGCAGTGCCAATGATTTGGAGAGAGCCAACAGATCATACCAGCAATTGTTACTTCTGCATGGTGCCTCCAGTTGGGAAAGGTGTGTCAAAGAAGAAAAAGTGGACTGTGCATTATCCAAACATTCCATCAGCTATACGCCCAGTACCCCACGGAGAAGGACTGCCGGTTCCTGATGCACCAGAATCATTCTCACTTGAGTCAGACGAGGAAGAGGAAGAGGATGAAACTTCTGGTCCTGAACCATCAATGTCACAGGACCCACATTTTCTCCCATCCTCCTCCTCTGAACCACACCTCATAACACAAGGTGAACTGAATGACCTTGTCAGGGATTTGGAACTAGCCAAGAGAGTAAGGCAGAGCTGTTGGGCTCCAGACTACAGCAGTGGAATCTCCTGACAGGTGATGTTAGGGTTTCCATGTTCCGTGACCGTCAAAAGGATCTTGTCCCATTCTTCTTCATGGAAGGTGATCTTGTAGCCTGCAACAACATCAATGGTGTGATGGCAGCCCTCAACATCGTTCACGATCCAGATGAGTGGAGACTGTTCATTGATTCATCGAAGACGAGTCTTAAAGCTGTTTTGCTGCATAATGGCAATGTTTTGCCATCAATTCCAGTTGGTCATGCAGTCCATATGAAGGAAAGCTATGACAACATGAAACAACTTTTGAGGTGCATAAACTATGACCAACATCAGTGGCAGCTTTGTGGAGATTTGAAGGTTGTTGCTCTCTTGGTTGGTCTGCAGACTGGATACACAAAGTACTGCTGTTTTCTCTGCGAATGGGATAGTCGTGCAAGACATTCCCACTACATCAAGATAGATTGGCCACTCCGACAGTCATTGGAGCCTGGGAGGAAAAGTGATTCCACCACTTGTTGAATCAAGGAAGATTTTGTTACCACCCTTACACATCAAGCTGGGTCTGATGAAGAACTTGTCAAGGCCATGGACAAAACACAAGCAGCTTTCAAGTACCTCCATGGAAAATTTCCAAGGTTAAGTGAAGCTAAGATAAAGGAAGGTGTCTTTGTTCATCCTCAGATTCGTGAACTTCTTCGGGATGATGCATTTGACCATGCACTGCGTGACAAGGAAAAGACGGCATGGAAAGCCTTCCAGTTAGTGGCAATAAATTTTCTCGGAAACAACAAGGCAGATAACTACAGGTTGTTGGTGGAAAACCTCCTCAAGGCATACAAAAGCCTTGGTTGCAACATGTCACTAAAGATACATTTTTTGCACTCTCATCTAGATTTTTTTCCACCGAACTGCGGAGCGATGAGCACGGCGAGCAATTTCACCAGGACATTGCAACAATGGAGAAACGCTATCAAGGCAAATGGAGCCCATCAATGCTTGCAGACTATTGCTGGACAGTGACAAGAGATGCTCCATTTAATGAATACAAGAGACAAGCCAAGAAGCACCGAGTAGACACTGAATAGGACTAAACTATGTACATAATAGTGTTTTGCCTTTTGTTTCATAATAAATTTTATTTATATAACCCTTTTGCTGATTTTTAAAGTGTTGCATAAACAGGACAGGTGAAATATTATCATGTAAAGCAACCATAAACACATGAAAAGACCTAGGTTTACAATTTATGATTAAAACTCTATCTACACAATATACATAGACGTAAAATGTAAAAACTTAAATATCTTGGAAACAGTAGCCAATCAGTTGTTTTAATTGTCATATTTGAATTCAGCACATCAAAATATATAATAAATAGCACATTTTATCTCTGAAGCAGACGACTTCTAAAAAATTGTAGACCAGTGTTTTCCATGATATAGGCACTTCCAAGAATACTCTCAAACTTAGCAGGTACATCATTATTTAGAAAAACCTGAAATAACTGGTTGAAACCAGACCGAGTAACCAAGTAGAATGGAAATAACAAATGTGATCCATAACCACAAAAGGCCCATGGTAACAAATTGATGTATATGATAATAAGTTCAGATCAATGCTATATTGATCTGTTGGAAAAAGACACCTCACCATTAGTAAAGTGAGGAAATAAAAATAAGGAGAAAAAGGAAACATCCCCTACTGAATATGCATCAAACATAACAACGTCAAAACAATACATAATAAAAGTGGCATTCCAGCCAAGGGGCGGTAGAAGAAGATGTAGTTCTTGGGAGGTGCCAGAATGATAGCCACTGGTAATGATGGGGAAGGTGCAGAAGATGAGGAACATGATGGCTAACACCTCGGGTTGTTCTAGAAGGAATGGTGTGAGTATATGGTATGGAAATATAGATGTACATTCCCTATTTCTTATTAGATTGGGGTGTTCGTGACTGTGCTAAATGTATTAACAAACAATATTTGCAATTATACAAGAGTTCCTATGGTGCACGTGTTGCATCTCTGCACATCAGGGTTCCCAACCACAGAAGAATTGAATATTGGGCCTGACACTGGGACAAAGAACCTGTCAACCCCAAAGGTACTAACTGGAAATTTATAAGCAATCTTAGGCAACATGGCTTAGAGGGCTGAGGTGCAAGAGGGGCGAGAGCTCTGGCAGTGGATGTGGGCTCTGGGGTGGGGCCAGTGATGAGCAGTTTGGGGTGCAGGAGGATGCTCTGGGCTGGGGATGAAGGGTTGGGAGGGTAGAAAGGTTGCTCCAGGCTGGGAATGAAGGGTTTGTGGATAAGTGGGGGCGGGATTAGGACTGGTACATGGGTGGGAATTGGGGGTGCAGGCTGTAGGTGGCACTTTCCTTATGTAGCTCCAAGAAGCAGCGGCACATTCCCTTCCAGTTCCTAGGTGGTGCATCAGCCAGGCAGCTCTGGGAACTGCCTGGTTTGCAGGCATTCCCCATGCAGCTTCCATGGTTCCTGGCCAAGGGGAGTTGCAGGGACAGTGCC
Organism: Pelochelys cantorii; assembly: GCA_032595735.1. Lineage (NCBI taxonomy): Eukaryota > Metazoa > Chordata > Testudines > Trionychidae > Pelochelys > Pelochelys cantorii. Next base: position 27,795,005 of record CM064339.1, read on the forward strand.
TGGGAGAGTGTGCAGGGCCTCCTCATTTCCCCTACACATATGAGGAGATAGAGGGGCATGCCAGCTACTTCCCAGGCTATGTCTAGACTTCAGGCTTCTTTCAGAGGAAGCTTTTCTGGAAGAGATCTTCTGAAAAAACTTCTTCCAAAAGAGAGCGTCACTGCCAAAGCAATCTGCTTTTTCGACAGATAGTGTCCACACTGAATGGACACCATCTCACATTTAAGCTGTGGTTACTATGGATGGAGTGGAAACCAGAGCACCTGTGCTTTTTCCTCTTTCCTCTTCTTATGAAAGAACTCCCTCTTCCCCATCCACACATGCCTTTTTCTGAAAGAGCTCTGTCAAAAAAAGACTTCTTCCTCATAGACAGAGGTTTACCAATGTCAGAAAAACCCCTCAGTTCTTTCGATTTTTTTCCGAAAGAACATGATTGCAGTGTGGACGTAAGTGAAGTTTTTTTGGAAAAAACTCTGCAGTGTAGACATACCCCTAGGAGCTTGCATGATTCAGTGGCTAGCAGGGAATCTTCTAGTCGCACTATGCAGTGCCACCAACCATACAGTTAATGGTCTGGTCAGCCAGGGCTGCCAGAATACCTTTTTGACCAGATAGTCTAGTTGAAAACCAGACACCTGGTCACCCTAGTTTAGACAAGAAATGGTAGGAAGAAGTTCCAGGGAATGTAAGGCGAGGCCCTGAAGAAGGTCTGTGACAAGACAGGATATCCAAGGATCCCAGAGAAGTGTGAGGTGAGTGAAAGAAAAGACCTGGAGTTGGGCCTCTGGCACCTGATTCTGTTTAGGGGTTGGGAGCGGCAAGGAGGAAGCCTCTGTTGTAGGTTTCTGTGTCCCAGGGAATACCTTTAAGGACACTGGCATAAGGATTGTTGAGCGAAGGGAGGGCTGAAGGGCCATTTGTTTTGTTTGGACTCTTATTTGGCTCAGAATGGAAAGTATTTGATTTTGCTAGAGGGCCAAATTAAGCCCATCAAATCAGCCCGGGCAATTCTGCTTTCAAGGGGTCTCTGAAGCAACAGATGCATTTCTGTGCTGGAAAGCTAAGCTGCCAGTGACATACTGTTGCATATTGAGCATATGAATACCTGCAATTGAGCATATGAATACAATCTTGTTTGTGCTAATTTCACAAATAATGCCTGGCAATACATTACAGCGTGTTCTCTGGGAAGTTATGATTTGTTTGTGCTAAACTAAAAATGTGGCTGTAAAATGCATATTTTACATAAATACTCTAGGTTCCAGTCACATGAGCTATCTTGTCTTGCTTTGGTCTCCAGTAGTCACTTATTCACATTAGAACAGTGCACAATTTGTCAGCGTCTCGCCAAGAAAAGTCTTTTTCAAGAATAGCAATGGTGATGTAGGATGGGCAAAAGGTATGTAGCTATGGCAGCTCACCATTTGGGCTGATAAGACTGATTCAAAACCATTTCAAAAGCAGTTTCTTGGGAGAGTTCAATTACGCTATGCAGTAACCTATCACTTTACTGTCCGCTTACTTTTACATATCCATTTACAAAGATTAAAAGGCTGAGAACACACACACACTTTGATAAATGACCAACTATAATCAGGGATGTTTATGTTAGTGACCCACATCATATGGAATCACATGCAGCGAAGAGAAATTAGGGAGCCTGCACTGACATCTAGGATGATTAAATATATATTCTGGCCCATGCTAATTTCCTGATTATGAGGAAACAAATAGTCCTCATTCTGGATTTCTAGTGTCCTTAAGTGATAGCATATATCTCTACAATCGGAAATGAATGAGTTCCTTTTTTGGGGGGGGAAGGTTCAAACAATAAAATAATGGAAACAGCAAGACAGGAAAATTATTAGCAGACCATTGCTAGTAAAGAATCAGACATGTATTCAGGGATGCTGCCCACTTCATTCCCAGCATTCCACTGTTTGTAAAAAAGATCCTGATAAAATAGAAACTCACTATATTTCTGAAACCTAGTGGTGTGAGAATCAGGCCCAGTTGTCAAACTGGAGTACCTCCATTGAAATCCATGGCCTTACTTTGGTATGCAGCTGTTAAAATTGGTCCCTGGGCTGGTGATTCTTGGTATCTTTCCATCTAATTTTCCATAGCACTTGCAGTAGGATGATTAGACTGAGTGTGGACAGTTCCCATGATACAAGCCTTAGGTTATTTGAAATCAAGGAGTCACCTGTTATTTACTAAGAGTATGGTATAATATATTTACAGATGAGCTGTTACTTTGAAGTTAGAATCTCGTCTTTGATCAAAAGCATACAGTCTCCCTCAAGTCTCTCGCAAAGAGTCGGTACTTATGTTACATTGGTGTGTTTTTAATGTTTAGGACAGCAAAATGACATTTACATGAAACAGCAATCCTTGGAATGTATGAGATAAGACAGTTTCAGCTGTGGGCTGAGGAAAAGGATCACAAGCAGACTTTAAATCAAGCACAAATAATAGCATGTCATACACACTTTGCCTCCCTTACCTGCTGTTAATTGCAGCACAGACAAAGGAGGTCTGGTGACATTAATATGATGCAAAATAAAACCTGTTTTAAAAAATGTTCTCGATGAAAGTATGGTTAACAGCAGTATTACCAGAAAAAGGTTTCAAGTAAGTGCCTCTAATTTGGCTTGCTTGTTTCAAAAGTGTGTATGTTAGATAATAGTGTGGCTATGTAATCCCCAATCATGTAAGGGAATGAGGGTGCAGAGAAACACTCCAGCAGCATCTGTTCCCCAGGAGGACAAAGCAGAGGCTAAAACAGGCAAAATGCTGCTGGAGCTAAAGGCACTGAGTAGTGGCCCCTTCTGCATGCGCTCAGTACCTCAATGGACGTGGCAGCCAGCTATGGCACTAACCCAACAGTCCCAAATCCATTGGGGTGCCAATATATATTGAATGGCAAATGTCTGACCAGTAAATACAGGGTGAACTAAAAACCAAGCCTGTCCTAGAGGCAAGAAAAACAAGTTATCAAATATCGAGGCATCATCAATGAGGACCAATCACAAGATTAAGTTTCACTTGCTCACATGACATCAGTGGAAGACAAGTGACCTTGACATTGTTACATAAATGGCATTTTCCACAATGATAAAACTAACTTGCATTAGAGGTAGCTATGTTAGTCTGTATCTGCAAAAACAATGAGGATCCCCATGGCAACATAAAGATGAACAGATTTATTTAGGCATAAGGTTTCATGGGCAAAACCCCACCTCCTCAGATACATGGAGTGGAAATTACAAGAGGCAGGCATAAATATGCTAGCACATGAAAAGAAGGGAGTTACCTTATCAAAGACCAATTCAGTTGGTGTGGATGTGGCCCACACTCAACAGATGAGGAGGAGGTGTGAATACCAAGAGAGGAAAAATGGCTTAAAACAAATATGTATATTATCTACTGTATATTTCAGAGAGTTTTTCTGTTCGTTCAAGAACTCCTAAACTGTAAGAGCAAGGACCATCAAATTTGGTATGCAGCTTCTTCTTATCATAACTTAAAGTGAGGTCAGGGTTTTGTTGTGCTGGGAAAATGGGATGTGATTGGAATGAGAGTGCTTCTCATAAATCCCTATAGAAACGAGAATCACCAGGCAGGTGAAAAGGGTTGGCTGGGGGGACCCCCCACATCTGGTGCGGGACTGCTCCACCCCGAGCCTTCCAGGGACATTGCTGGCTCTTTCTCTTCATTAGGGAGTATGGGGAAAATGCATAGTTTACTGCAGTGGTTCCCAACCTGTGGTCCACAGACCCATGGAGCTGAGCTAAAAGGCTCAGTGCTGGCAGCCAGCAAGTCCCTCAGTACACGCTGCTTCCCGAGCAGACTGAGGAAGCCGCATGGGCTGAGGGATGTGCAGGCTGCAGGCACAGCTGTATTGTTTGGGGGGGAGGGTCCATAACATTTTAATAGATTGAAAAGGGGTCCGTATGCTCAAAAAGGTTGGGAGCCACTGGTTTACTGTATTCCTCTGGCGGGAGAGTGCAGGGGGGCAGACAAGCTGGGCTTTTGCTCTCGCTCCCTATTTTAGAAAAATACAATCATTTAAATAAAGCATGTACATTTTCCTTTTATTTTATGAAAAAAAAAAAATTAAATTAAGGACCTGAGCAATACCAGGTAAATGTGCTAGTTAACACTAAGAAATGGAGGTACTGTGCTGCAGAAGGGGGAAAATAACATCTTTATTTGCAATGCATCAACTATCCCATAAGTGCTACAGCAAAGGTAACTTTTTTTCAACGGGCGAAGAGGTAACAATGCACAAGATTTGTCTCAGAGAAACCAACAAAGATGCTAAAAATGCACTACTTTTACGCTAGAAGTTCTCTAAAATGTGTGTATTAACTTTGTACCTAAAATGTCGAAAAACCCATGTATGACAATACACCTAGAACTTGGAGGGAGGAGCATAGGCTGCAGATGGGAAGAGGTTACAGGAATCTGTAGGAGGTTGATATCCATCCACACAGTTTGGAGTGCTAAGCTGCAGTGGAAGAAGTTCAGTAAATATTTGCTTTAAGAAATAGTTAGTTAACATGAGGGGACTACCTTTTTATGTATTGCTTAGCACGCTGTACAGGAAACATGGTGGATGGGCTGATATTTTAGGCTGCTCCTTCAGCAGATCAATGGGTAAATATTAAACAACTGGCTCTAGTAAATAAAGCCCAGTTTCCTGACATTGTATTTTCAGTATTGTCATCTACTGTAAATTATAAGCTACTGGATCATTCTTTTAAGGAATCAAAACTTCTGTCACTGAGATACTTGATTGTATGCTGTGTTGTTCTATCTGTGTCACTCTCAGGATATTAGAGAGACAAGGTGGGTGAAAAAACTTATTGGTGAGAAAAGTTGGTCCAATAAAAGATAATACCCAACCTACATTGTTTCTGGAATACATTAAGGCAGACGTTCTCAAACTCTTTCCTAGTATGGACACATTTTAATAGACATTTCCAAGTGTATCATGTGCCCGTGCAAGGACTATCTCCTCCTTGTAATCTGAAAACAGCTGCAAAGTCACTGTTCACATGGAAAACTAATATTGGGGAGATATTTAATGCATCATAGCGGCTTTCTAATGCAATTTGACAACTTTAAAGAAAGAGGAGCCAATCCCTTGTGACCAGCTGTTTTTCTGAGGGTAATCAGCAAATGCCAGTTGATCATAGTCTACTGATTATCAGCTGGATACAGTCTGAGAACATGTGCATTATGACAATCCGACTTCCACTTCTCTAGTATACCTGATGTTTGGTTTAGGGAACAAAGACAGGGGTTTCAGCCTCTCTTTGCTTTATAATGAACTATGAGGAGGAGAAATGGCCTATTTAACTCCCATTGGCAGCCAGGGAAGCTGACAGCCACACCGGGCCCTGGGCAAGGTGGGAAGGAGGATGGCTCTGTGCTCCCAGAAGGGGCAGGGCTGGAGGCAGCCAACTGTGAGAGCCATCTGGAGCATACCTTTCCACACCCTGCCCCCAGTCCTCAGAGCCACCTGGAGCATGCTGTGTGGTGATTTATAGGGCCTGGGGCTCTGGGTGCCACTGCTGCTGCAGTAGTGGTGGCGACCAGGAGCCACAGACCCTTTAGAATCCCCAGGCCCTGGGGGACTGGCCCCCTTTGCTTCCTCATTGGTGGACTTGTTGGCACCATACTTATCATGTATGTGGACTGTAAGTGGCACTATGTCTTCATAGAGCTAAAGCTGCCACAAGAACAAACAGGTCTTGCTCCCTTGGATTTCACAACATATTTTATGCCACAGTTTGACTCTTCTTTAAGCACCCAGGATTGCATGTCTCCTTGTTACCTTGTAACTTCAGTGTGAGGAGGGTTTGCTTTTGTCAGGTGGATGTTAGCTCCCTAACACAACCACCCTTTCAGTCACTCTTGTGCTGTCCTCTGGGTTATACCAGCTCTGTCTGTGCTCTGAAGGTTGACAAGAGATGCATCATAGCCCCTGAACCCCTTCAAAGTATCCACCTGTAGTAGCCAGCCCCTGATTACTGGATGCCCATGGAAATCCAGCTCCCCCTTTCCCAAAGCAGCAGTATACCCCAGTTTTATCTTAGCCCACTGTATGTGTATTGCACACAGTTGAGGTCAACCATAGTAAAATTAAAAGAGGACATTTATTTGAGAAAGAATAGCGATTCAGACAGAAATAAGTGTGAATGATGAAAATAAATGGTAATGTATAAAAACAAAATAATAAAATACGTATTAGGGCCAACTTTTTAATAGTCACCTTTCCTAGCTAATGAAGTAGATTTCTCAACCCAGGTGTAGTCTTTTGCAGTGCTTGCTAGCATTAAGGGCCCAGTCTTTTGTAAAGCACCCCCACTCTCAGTGAATGGATCCAAAATGTCCTCCTTCACCCTGTGATATATTGAATCAATCTTTTGTCTTTATTCTCAGATAGGACGATCCCTTTGCTGTCATAACCTTCCTTTTCACTTTCAAGTGATTTTGATGTTTTATGGTTTGTCTTCAATGGTTTCCATTGAATTTTTTAGGTTGGTGGAAAAATGGAGAATTGAACAGTAAATTACATATTGGCTAGCTGGAGCAGGAGAAGGTATTGAGAAAGTGCTGTCACTTCAGTGGGCCATTTCCAAGACACATGATTGTCTTCCTAGTATGGAAGATCAAAAGGACATCATTTTTAATATAGTTACATTATTCCTTGCATATTACTCATACACTCATTTCACACTGATTATGAGTGTTGATAAATACAAACTTGCAGGGCAGATCACAAGTACTATCTTTTAAGGCTAAATTCCATGAAAGCAGCATAGAGAGTTTATCAGGTGTGAGGCAGGGGTTGCTTGTAAAGAACAGTGAATCTTTTAGCTTCAGAGGGGTAGCTGAGTTAGTCTATAACAGGAAAAACTTAAAAAATAAGAAATAGTCTAGTAGCTCTTTAAAGACTAACAAAACATGTAGATGGTATCATGAGCTTTCATGGGCACAGCCCACTTCTTCAGATGACAGGAGTGTTAGAAGTCCAGATCCAAGAATAAATAAGGGGGGAGGGGCAGAAGGAGCGGGAGGAAAGAAAAGGAAAAAAAAAGGAGGGGAGGAAGAAAAAAGAGAGACAGTGAGGAGATAAGAACATAAGAACATAAGAACATAAGAACGGCCGTACCGGGTCAGACCAAAGGTCCATCTAGCCCAGTATCCTGTCTGCCGACAGTGGCCAGCACCAGGTGCCCCAGAGGGGGTGGACCGAAGACAATGATCAAGCGCTTTGTCTCCTGCCATCCCTCTCCAGCCTCTGTCAAACAGAGGCCAAGGACACCATTTTATCCCCTGGCTAATAGCCTTTTATGGACCTAACCTCCATGAAATTATCTAGCTTCTCTTTAAACTCTGTTATAGTCCTAGCCTTCACAGCCTCCTCTGGCAAGGAGTTCCACATGCTGACTACACGCTGTGTGAAGAAGAACTTTCTTTTATTAGTTTTAAACCTGCTACCCATTAATTTCATTTGGTGTCCTCTAGTTCTTCTATTTAGGGAACTAATAAATAACTTTTCTTTATCGGCCCTCTCCATACCACTCATGATTTTATACACCTCTATCATATCCCCCCTCAGTCTCCTCTTTTCTAAACTGAAAAGTCCCAGTCGCTTTAACCTCTCCTCATATGGGACCCGTTCCAAACCCCTAATCAATTTAGTTGCCCTTTTCTGAACCCTTTCCAAGGCCAAAATATCTTTTTTGAGGTGAGGAGACCACATCTGTACACAGTATTCAAGATGTGGGCGTACCATAGTTTTATACAGGGGCAGTAAGATATTCCGGGTCTTATTTTCTATCCCTTTCTTAATAATACCTAGCATCCCATTTGCCTTTTTGACCGCCGCTGCACACTGTGTGGAAGTTTTCAGAGAACTGTCCACGATAACTCCAAGATCTCTTTCCTGATTTGTCGTAGCCAAATTAGCCCCCATCATACTGTACGTATAGTTGGGGTTATTTTTCCCAATGTGCATTACTTTACACTTATCCACATTAAATTTCATTTGCCATTTTGTTGCCCAATCACTCAGTTTGGTGAGATCTTCTTGGAGTCCCTTACAGTCTGCTTCTGTCTTGACTATCCTAAACAGTTTGGTATCATCCGCAAACTTTACCACCTCACTGCTTACCCCTTTCTCCAGATCATTTATGAATAAGTTGAACAGGATTGGTCCTAGGACTGACCCTTGGGGGACACCACTAGTTACCCCTCTCCACTCTGAAAATTTACCATTTATTCCTACCCTTTGTTTCCTGTCTTTTAACCAGTTCTCAATCCAAGAAAGGACCTTCCCTCTTATCCCATGGCCATGTAATTTACACAAGAGCCTTTGGTGAGGGACCTTGTCAAAGGCTTTCTGGAAATCTAAGAATACTATATCTACTGGATCCCCCTTGTCCGCATGTTTGTTAACCCCTTCAAAGAACTCTAATAGATTAGTAAGACAGGATTTCCCTTTACAAAACCCATGTTGACTTTTGTCCAACAAATTATGTTCTTCTACATGCTTCACAATTTTATTCTTTACTATTGTTTCGACTAATTTGCCCGGTACTGAAGTTAGACTTACCGGTCTGTAATTGCCCGGATCGCCTCTAGAGCCCTTTTTAAATATTGGTGTCACGTTGGCTACCTTCCAGTCATTAGGTACGGAAGCCGATTTAAGGGATAGGTTACAAACCACAGATAATAGTTCAGCAATTTCCCATTTGAGTTCTTTTAGAACCCTTGGATGAATGCCATCCGGTCCCGGAGATTTGTTAACATTAAGTTTTTCTATTTGTTCCAAAACCTCCTCTAATGACACTTCAATCCGGGACAGTTCCTCAGATTCATTACCCACAAAGGACGGTGCAGATTTGGGAATCTCCCCAACGTCCTCAGCCGTGAAGACTGAAGCAAAGAAATCATTTAGTTTCTCCGCAATGGCTTTATCGTCCTTGATTGCGCCTTTTATAGTTCGATCGTCTAGGGGACCCACAGGTTTTTTAGCAGGCTTCCTGCTTCTAATGTACTTAAAAAACATTTTGTTATTTCTTTTTGAGTTTTTGGCTAGCTGTTCCTCAAAATCTTTTTTTGCTTTTCTTATTACATTTTTACACTTGATTTGACAGTGTTTATGTTCCTTTCTATTTATCTCACTAGGATTGGACTTCCACTTCTTAAAAGATGCCTTTTTGTCCCTCACTGCTTCTTTTACATGGTGGTTAAGCCACGGTGACTCTTTTTTAGGTCTCTTGCTATGTTTTTTAATTTGGGGTATACATTTAAGTTGGGCCTCTATTATGGTGTCTTTAAGAAGTTTCCATGCAGCTTGCAGGGATTTGGCTCTAGTCACTGTGCCTTTTAATTTCTGTTTAACTAACCTCCTCATTTTTGTGTAATTCCCCTTTTTGAAATTAAATGCCAGGGTGCTGGTCTGCTGAGGTGTTCTTCCCACCACAGGAATGTTGAATGTTATTATATTATGGTCACTATTCCCAAGCGGTCCTGTAACGGTTATTTCCTGGACCTGTTCCTGCGCTCCACTCAGGACTAAATCGAGAATTGCCTCTCCCCTTGTGGGTTCCTGCACTAGCTGCTCCAAGAAGCAGTCATTTAAGCCATTGAGAAATTTTATCTCCGCTTCTCTTCCTGAGGTGACATGTATCCAGTCAATATGGGGGTAATTAAAATCCCCCATTATTATAGAGTTATTTGTTTTGGTAGACTCTCTAATCTAACTCAGAATTTCAATGTCAGTATCCCTGTCCTGGTCAGGTGGTCGGTAATATATCCCTACTGCTAATTTCTTTATTTTTGGAGCATGGAATTACTATCCATAGCGATTCTATTGAACATGTTGATTCATTTAATATTTTTATTTCATTTGATTCTACATTATCTTTCACATACAGTGCCACTCCGCCACCCACCCGGCCTGCTCTATCCTTTCGATATATTTTATATCCCGGTATGATTGTGTCCCACAGATTTTCCTCATTCCACCAGGTTTCAGTGATGCCTATTATGTCAACCTCCTCATTTAATACTAGGTACTCTAGTTCACCCATCTTATTAGTCAGACTCCTAGCATTTGTGTAGAAGCACTTTAAAAATTTGCCACTGCTTATTTGTCTGCCCTTCCCTGATGCATTGGATTCCTTTGTACACGGTTGTTTGTCTGCTCTGGCCCATGGTTTGCCCTCTCCCCTCCTCTCTTTCTGACTACAGCTTAGAGAATCTCTATCAATGGATTCTCCTCTAAGAGTAGTCTCCCTCCGATTTACGTGCATCTCCACACCAATCGGCTTTCCCCCATCTCTCAGTTTAAAAACTGCTCTACGGCCTTTTTAATGTTTAGTGCCAGCAGTCTGGTTCCACCCTGGTTTAGGTGGAGCCCATCCTTCCTGTATAGGCTCCCCCTCTCCCAAAAGTGTCCCCAGTTCCTAATAAATCCAAACCCCTCTTCCCTACACCATCGTCTCATCCACGCATTGAGATTCTGAATCTCTGCCTGCCTACCCGGCCCTGCGCGTGGAACCGGAAGCATTTCCGAGAACGCCACCATAGAGGTCCTGGATTTCAGTCTCTTTCCTAGCAGCCTAAATTTGGCCTCCAGGACATCTCTCCTACCCTTCCCTACGTCATTGGTACCTACATGTACCACGACCACCGGCTCCTCCCCAGCACTACACATAAGTCTATCTAGATGCCTCGAGAGATCCGCAACCTTCGCACCAGGCAGGCAAGTGACCATACGGTTCTCCCGGTCATCACAAACCCAACTATCTATGTTTCTAACGATCGAATCACCCACTACTAACACCTGCCTCTTCCGAACTGGCTTTCCCTCCCCCTCAGAGGTATCCTCAGTGCGAGAGGATACCGCAACATCCTCTGGGAGGAGGGTCCCAACTACGGGATGGTTTCCCTCTGCTCCCATTGAATGCTCTGTTCCCTTGAGACTTTCATCCTCCTTAAGAGCACTGGGGCTCTCAGACTGGAGGTGGGACAGTACTACAGTGTCCCAGAAAGTCTCATCCACAAATCTCTCTACCTCCCTTAGCTCCTCCAGTTCAGCCACCCTGGCCTCCAAAGCCCGAACTCGGTCTCTGAGGGTCAGGAGCTCCTTGCAACGGGTGCACACATACGCCACCCGCCCATAGGGCAGGTAATCATACATGTTACACTCGACGCAATAAACAGGATAGCCCCCACTCTGCTGCTGGGCTTCTGTCTCCATTTTTCTAATGAACAAGTTTAAGTATAAACTGGGATTCTTTTTAAACCTCTGGAATATAGATTACGATAAGAGTTATGTTTTAAAGAAGGCCAGAAGTCACTAGTGCCCTCTAAACTCCCTCTCCAAACTCCCTGTTAGCAATTCCTGTTCGCAAGCTTTAGAGGAGTAGCTGAGTTAGTCTGTAACAGGAAAAACTTAAAAAACAACAAATAGTCTAGTACAACCTTAAAGACTAAACAGTTACAAGAGGCTGATAATAACCATTGGCACCCACAGAGCCTCTGTGTAGCACGCTAGGGTTCATGGTTTTTTGACATTTTCAACTTTTGTTAAAATCTTTATCTGACAAGTGTCTAAATGCTCTTTATACTCTAGGAAAAGACAATACAGTATATGTCTTCAAATTGATACTCTTTAAATTTATTCTTCATAATAAAATATTATTGACAACTTTATTTATACGATAGTAGTATAATTTACATGATGTGCTCTTAGCATACATTAGTTTGAAGAAATGCCAAGAAAACAATTACACGAGTCAAAATTGTGTCCTGGATCAATAGCCCAATTTTCATAAGTGCTGAGTGCCTCTAAATCCCATTGACACCAATGGGAGTTGCAGGTACTCAGTACCTTTGAAATATCAGACAATATTTTAACATTTTGTTTTTTAACAATATGAAATAGTAGAATAATTACAATGCATAATGAACTTTTCATTTTTATAATAAACTGTTTTGGTTGGCACAAATAAAACCATTGTCATTTTTTAATAAAAACATGAGGAACTGATTTGACCTTTCAATACTCTGTTTTTAGGAATATCTTGCCATTTTATTTTTTCCCCACAGCACACTGAGGTTAACATGGGGAAATGGGAATGTCCATCCTCTCAAATGATGGTATATTGAAAAGGTCAATGTAATACATAATTCTGTAATATTAAAAATGAACATATGAATATGGCATTAAAGTTCAGATAGGGTAGTTTAATTCTGAGGAAAAGGCTCTGCCTTGTAAACAGCATTTGGACCCCTGCTTTTCAGTGCTTAGTGGGACATGATAGGAGCAAGGGAAACTGCTCATCTCTGGTCCCACCCCAGAGCCCACACCGCCTGCCAGAGCTCTCATCCCCTCTTGTACTCCAGCCCTCTGACCCAGCCCAGTGAAAATGAGCCAGTGAGGGTGGTGAGAGCAAGTGACAGAAGGAGGGGGAATGGAGTGAGCAGGGGCAGGGCAAAGGTGTTTGGTTTTGTGAGAGTAGAAATTTGGCAACCCTAGCCTAAACTCACCTGACTCTCTAGGACCAACTCTGTCCTGAAAGAGCAAGGAATTGGATGAGGAATGTGCTGGCCTGCTCTGTCTTAAAGGGACTAGACACGCTATGACAACAACAACTAAAAGGGACTGTGAACGCAGCTAAATTCTCTTTATGAAAATCATGCAGCAGGACCGGGGCCATGGTGCTTTCAAGACCAGTGAAAGAACACATTATAAAACACTGAATAATAATACTACACTGAAGCTAAATAAAGCTGCACAACTGGAACTTTCTGAACGTTTTACGGCTTTGCAAAATGCACACACAACCACCTGCTAAGTGAATCCTAGCCTCTACAAAGCGTAGGAAAGACAGAGTTTTTGTTTAAATAACATAATTGTATGATGACTTAAATGTTGAAAGGGACTAGCAGTTATTTTGAGGGACAGGTTGCAAAGCCATGTGACTTTGTCACTGTAAAATGTAAAGGATAGTTAGGTAATCTGTAAATGGTTTTTACTTCAAATTCTAGATACTGTACCTTTTCATTTTGGAAGGATAACATAGAGTTTTACATGTTTATCTCTATCTGCTGCAGTGTACATATTTCTTAAAAAAGTGCTCAATACATCATCCATGAAAGCCTTTGCTGTGACCTCCCAGTGATGGAAGCTGGGGAACCATCTATTGGGGAACTACTATGGGATGGGGAACATCAACACAAGTCTTCTGCAACTGCTGACTCTTCCACAGAGTCAGATAAGTGACATATGCCCTACAGTGGGTAGCGCAGGGCATAGGACAGGTGAGTTGACACTGTATCACATAATAATAATTAATATGACAGCTTTTGCTCTGGACATTCTCTGTGCTGACGGGCTGATTGCTCCATCCTCTCTCTGTCTCTTTATGTCAGCCTCACTTCATTTCTTCTTTTTGCTCCTCTTTTTTCTTCCCCTTTTCTTCTTCTCTGTCCCATTCCCCTACTGTGGCTGTGTCTAGACTCTTCTTCTCTATCCCTCTCCCTTACTGTGGCTGTGCCTTTCCCTTCTCGAAAAAGGGATGTAAATTAGACACTTCAAAATTGCAAATGAAGCTGGGATTTAAATTTCCCGCACTTCATTTGCATAATGGCAACCGCGGTTTTTTTCAAAAAGGGGCTTTTTGAAAGAAAAACGGCTCTTTAGATGGGGGTTTACGGGATCTTTCAAAAAAGGATTTTATTTTCGAAAGATCCTGGTCTAAACAGCCGTTTTTCTTTCGAAAAGCCCCTTTTTAAAAAAAACACGGCCACCATTATACAAATGAGGTGCGAGAAATTTAAATCCTGGCTTCATTTGCAATTTCAAAGTGTCTAATTTACATCCCTTTTTTGAGAAAAGGGATGCAGTCTAGACACAGCCACATGTGTCTTTGTTTTGCTAATCCCTTGCTAATAATCCCATCCAAAGAAATTCACCCCTTGCCTCCAGCATCCCACAATGATATTGTGGGCATTTACTCTGTCTGTGTTTTATATCCTTGTTCCTTACCCTTTATCTGTTTTGTCCACTTAGTCTCCACCCCAAGAGTTTACAATCTATCTGTTACAGCATGTTTGCACAGTGCTTAGCACAATGCAGCCATGTTTTCCATTGTTTCCTGGATACAAATAATAACCACTTCACTCTTATGACATATTCAGCATTAGGTCTCAAAGCTAATTAAAAAAATAGGTATAATTAGGTATAACCTCCGATGATAGGACTAAAAGCAATGGACAGAAATTGCAGCATGGGAGGTTTACACTGAACATTAGGAAAAACTTCCCAACTGTTACGGTGGTTAAGCACTGGAATAAATTGCCCAGGAAGCTTTTCAGAATGGGGAGAGGTAACAAGTGGTGTCCAACAAGGGTCCGTACTGGGACCAATCCTATTCAACATTTTTATAAATGATCCGGAGAAAGGGGTAAACAGTGAGGTGGCAAAAATTTGCAGATGATTCCTTGCCAGAGGATGCTGTGAAGACCAGGACTTTAACAGGGTTCAAAAAAGGAATTAAATAAATTCATGGAGGTTAGGTCCATCGACACTTATTAGCCAGGATGGGTAGGAATGGTGTCCCTAGCCTCACTTTGTCAGGGTTTGAAATGGATGACAGGAGAGACATCATTTGATGATTACCTCTTTCTGTTCACTCCCTCTGGGGCATCTGGCATTGGCCCGTCAGAAGACAGGATACTGGGCTAGATGGACCTTCGGTCTGACCCAGTATGGCCGTTCTTATGTTGATATTTTCCTTTTCCACATGAATTGTCTGGCTTTGTTGTGTTAAGATGCTAGGTTTTTTTATGTTCCTGTCTTCTCTGAAAATGAAATGATGACAGTGAGAAGGAAATGTAGGAAGTATTTTAAGAAAGTAGAACTGGTGTTTCCCAATCGCCCCTTAACTGTAGTTAACTAGACACCCTCCCTTTGTTCATTAATATTACCTTATGAACTTTATAGTGTAACTAGACTCTAAAATGAAGATTGAAAGTCACATTTGATACTTACCTACCCAAGAGTAAATCTCAGTGGAATCATGGTAGTGGAGCTATTCCTCATTTATACCAGTGTGGAATTTGATGCTTAATCTAGATTTGGTCCTAAAATGAAAATCTTCTAAGGCTTGTCATAACATCAGAAAGTTTTGAGGTTTGTTCACCTCTGAAGCATATTAGATAATGCCACCTGAAAAACTACAAATACCAACGAACTTGTGGCTTAAACATAATGAAGAATTGTCCCGTTGCTGTTTATAGAACAGAGATTCACGATAAAACATGCTTTGCTTATGCTCTGCAGGAACAGCTGCTGCTGCTCCTCTTATAGTTGCAGGAACA
This sequence comes from Pelochelys cantorii, assembly GCA_032595735.1. Lineage (NCBI taxonomy): Eukaryota > Metazoa > Chordata > Testudines > Trionychidae > Pelochelys > Pelochelys cantorii. The sequence continues at coordinate 27,810,419 of CM064339.1, forward strand.
GAACAGAAGATCAGTGAGTATATTCTAGTAGGGCTACAAGTTGCAGGTTTGATTATACTAGTGAGCTGTGCACACCTTGAAAATTAGTAGAAGGCAAATTAATGAAGAATTACAGTGATAGATTAGTGTAGATATATAGTCTCTTCATGTGTACAGCCGCATTGAAAATTGTCATTTTTATAAAATAAATATAGTTCATATACTATTTAAATCAATTGCTTTATTTGATTTTCATTTCAGTATCTAGAAGGTTTAAACAGAACCAATTTTTGGGCCCTTAGGCTTTTCCCTTGCCTGTTTAGGAATGCCTCCAGCCAAGTACTGAGTTGGTTAGAAATGTGAAATCGCAGTTCATATGAATACTGCAGATACTGATGTTTCTCAAAAATGAGAAGCAATTCCAGAGCTAATTTTCTTAATGCTGATTTTTTAGAACAAGTCATGCATGGATGCAACTAGTCCATTAATATAGGCCTATGGATGGGTACACCTGTCCTGAACTGGATTTGAGGATACCGGCCCCTTTCCTTTACACATCTGTACATTTGCATACCTGTGGGGAGGATGGTGTCTCTTAGCACATATTCAGTTATATAAAGGGCACAGAGAGCTATTTAATCTAATAATTGATTCTGGATATTTTCTTCAAATTTTTTCCATGATTCACAAAACCCTTATCAAAATTCAGAAGGAACTTCATGAATCTACCAAGAGCTAAAAAAATTAGCAGTAATGAGCTCATTTCCATAGAAATGGGACTAAGCTCTCTGATAGGTCAAACTGTTTGCTGTATTTCTACCTTTCCCCTCTTCTTCATTTCTTATGCTTACTTTATGCATCATTATCTTGCACCTTCTCTATATCTATTCATGCCTTTCAACTCTTTGTTTGCTAACCAGAAACTGCAACTTTTACGTGTTTCAAAATGGTGGTAGAGAATTTTCACTCAAAAGCTAAAAATATCCTTTTCAGCTTTGAAACTCATCATTCACAAGATTCTCCTGAGCCCATAATAAAACATATGCTAGATATTAGTGTTAAGGAAAAGTTTATAGTGCACAATCATCTCTGTTCCCATTGGTTTGGTAATGTCTTCTAATCGTACTGCATTTGTAGTCTTTCTTCCATGAGAGATCAAAGACGCTAATTTGTAGTCTTTCTTTCATATTCTCCAGCAATTTAGTGTTTTCCATTGCTAGAGATTCACCACTAACAAAGATGAAAGCTGTGGATCTAGTGAAACAAAACCTGAAGAATCCAAAATGTAATGGTATCTCTTTGAGTTTCTCAGTTTGAGGGAGAGAAGGTATTAGCTTAGTTTTTATACAGCATAAAGTGAGACTTTCTTTTTCAGCTTCCATGGAAGTCATGATGCACTTATGCACACTACAGATTGGTTCAGAAGGTCAGCTGTAAAAGCTCAGATTTAACTGATGGCTGCCTAGTAAAGTTGTGGAAGTTTTGAAAGACAGGCTGGACAAACACCTGTCAGGAATGATTTAGGTGTATTTGGTTCTTCCTCAGCCCACGGGGCTGGGTTTTGTTGACATTTTGAAGTTCCTTCCAGCCCAACATTTCCAACTTTTATGCAGGAGCTAAAGAAGGAGCAAGAAAGGACACTATCTAAAAACAGTACATGCAAAAATCATGCATTTTGTCAGGGAGTAACTGCTTATAGCTATAATTAGATATAGTACAGTTAGCCTATGTCACTGTGATAATTAAAAATATTAATGAATTATAGAGTTTGTATTATACAACGTAAATACACACGTAAATAAAGTATTACATCTTACAACACAGATCTTTACTTTAAATACAGTAATTGTATGCAGTTTTTGTAATAGATCTATTTTATATGGGTATCTATATTTTTAGAAATGTTCATCTTTCTGTCCATCTGTGAGTCTCTTTGTTCAAGAACTCCTCCTAAATGATAAGAGTGAGGACCACCAAATTTTGTATACATCTTCCTTTTATCCTAACACAAAGCAAGGTCAGAGTTTGCTTGTGCCAAGGAAACAGGAAGTGTAAGGAACAGGACTGTTTTCCATAACATGGAAAGGAAGGGGCACAGAGAGAGGGAATGCAATACTGAGAGTGGCCACTGCGTGTAGTGAGTCTGCAGGAGAGAGCTATACTGCAGAGAGACCACTGGGGGCAGCTACACCACTAAGAGGGTGGCCAGAAGGCCCTTGGAAATGAGGGTGGGAGGGTTGGGATGTGGTGGGGACTGGGGAATGACAGAAGGCACCTGTCAGCCAGGGAGAGGGGAGCTGTGGGGGAGAGAGAAGGCCTCTGGCAGGGAGGGCTGTGGGGACAGAGAAAGCCCCTGGCAGCTAGGGGGAGGGGCTCGGGGAAGACAAAAGGCACCTGGTAGCTGGGGGAGAAGGGCTGGGGAGGGAGAGAGCCTGAATGGATGCCCTCCCATCTTGGGCCTCTCCTCACCTGCAACCCTCACTCTTACACCCCCTAAGCCTCCAACCGCCTGTCCTTTCTCTCCATATCCCCAAAGCCTTGCCCTGACTCCTGCACCCTCCACACCAGCAGCCCCCTGCCCTGAAGAATCCAGGCAATGCCATGTAAGTCTTCTAGTATACTATGTATCCATTGGGAATGACTCACAAACATTTTAAAGTAGCGTGGCAACACTTCACAACAGTTAGATTAGGAAATGAAGACTATCGGAATACCTTATCTATTTGTAACAGCAACTCTTCAAGAAGCACCACTTCTAAAAGGTCACACTTGCTGGACTGCTATCAGAAGCAGAATTAATCAAAGGTGGTTGACACTGATGTTGTTCTCAGAACTACCATCTTCAAAGTAATATCAGTCAATAAAGAAGGCACACAGGGAAATTAGATATTGAAATATTTCTTAGCAGGATGCTTCTTGGCCAGCCTGCTGTTCAGATTTGGAGTTTGCTACACTACTTAAAATGAGCATATTATTGCAAAAGGCTAATAAACTCAAGAGCCTTGCATGTATATCAAAGAACAACTGTTGAGCATGAAGTAGAAAATGCTTGTTTCAGAAAAATCAAACACAGTATTAATTTTATTTTTTTAAGAAGTTTGAATATTTGTTTAGTGTGATCTCATTTTATGCTATAATTAATGATTTAGAAATGTATTGTTATTCAGAAAGGACCCTTATGCACTTAAGAGTTTTCCTGCATTTCTGTTTTCGGCCTTTTATCAGTGAAGAGCCAATTTACCTCTTCAAATTGTCCCACAGACGATCTGACAATCTCTTTTTTCTTATACTATTAATACACATGAAATGATCAGGTTAGGATTCAAGGCCTCTGATCACTTTTTATTTCAGGGACAGAAATGAAATAGCACACTAAGATAGGAAATGAAACACAGGAGCAGTAAAGTTATATTAAAGATGTTATTGGTGACTTCAGGAAAGAAGCAAGGGAGTATTAAAGGTACAATGGCATCATCAAAGTGTAGGTGGAAAGTTCAATTAGTGGTTCACTACAGATTGGGGACTGTGGAGGGAAAATAAAACAAAAGTGTTACACATGATTGTAGTGATGCTGGAGCAATTTTTATAGTGGGGGCAATGAAGGCAGAAGCCATGTATTTGGGTTGTTATTACTTCTTCAAGCCAAGGGATGTGACGGTACCCCCAACACCTCTAAGTTCCAGCACCTATGCATTATTGGCAAGGCAGAATTACAGTGCTCAGATCATTCAATGTGAGAAGACTGCACTTGGTAGTCTACCACTGAATAGCATTTATTTGTGTTCCTATGTCTTACAGGTGGCAAACTTTGTTTACCAAGTCAGAGAAATACAATGATGCACTGAAAATTAGGGTTGGCGTGCTGAAGAACTACATAACTCATATGATATGGGGCAAAACAATCCTTACTAAAACTCCACTGAGAAGATTTAGTCTCTCTTCAGACTTAAAAGTATCATAAATTGGAAAGAAGGTAGGATTTTTCTTCGTGCTTTTTTTTTCCAATCCGTGTCATTGAATAAGTAATAGGAGTCCAAAAATAATACATGAAGCAATATTGATAATAATTAGAGATGCAATGGTCTACTCTAAGAAGGTGATTTTTTAAAAAATCACAAACACCTTTTAAAATAAAACCACCTAATTTGAACGAAACTGATGTTCCTATATTCTAGCTATCATTGTCTCTTAACTGTCCTTTGGGCTGTTCACTACTTTTAGTCCTGGTGCAAAGACCCCAGGGACTGAGGACCACAAAAGATGGTTTAAAGTTTTCCTGAATGGGCACCAAGTGCTCCTGTTAATAGAATTATTTAAGATTCGGGGTGGAAGAGACCTCAGGAGGTCATCTAGTCCAACCCCCTCCTCAAAACAGGACCAACCCCAACTAAAAAATCATCCCAGGGCTTTCTGAAGCTTAGCCTTAAAAGCCTTTACAGATGAAGATTCCACCACCTCCCTAGGCAACCCATTCAAGTGCTTCACTACCCTCCTACTGAAGAAGTGTTTTCCTAATATCCAACATGCCTTCCCCACTGCAGCTTGAGTCCATTGCTTCTTGTTCTGTTATCTGCCACCAGTGAGAATAGCATAGGTCTGTCCTCTTTGGAATACTCCCTCAGATAGTTGAAGATTGCTCTCAAATCCCCCCTCACTCCTCTCCACTGCAGACTATATAAGCCTAGCTCTCTGTGTCTCCTTATAAGTTATGTGCCTCAGTCCCCTTAGTTGTTTTTGTTGTACTCCACTGGACTCTCTTCAGTTTGGCCACATCCTGTCTGAAGTGGGGAGCCCAAAACTGGATGCATTACTTCATATGTGACCTCACCTGTGCCAAATAGAGGGGAATAATCACTTCCCTCCATCTGTGGGCAATGATCCTGCTAATGCAGTCCAATATGCCATTAGTCTTCTTGGCAAAAAGGGCACGCTGCTGACTCATATCCAGCTTCTTGTTCACTGTAATCCCCAAGTCTTTTTTCTGCGCAACTGCTGCTGAGCCCGTTGGTCCCCTGCCTATAGCAGTACATGGGATTCTTCTGTCCTAAGTGTAAGGCTCTGGTATCCACCACCAACAGGCCCAGTTTTACATGTTTGTAATTCCTGGCATGAACACTGATGGAGCTGGACTTTGTAATTAAGGGCAGAATTAGACTTAGAGTTTTAGATGACTTAATAGTTACTCAAAGTTCATCTATAACTGAGCTGAATGTGAATTAAATTAAAATAAAGAAACGACACACTGAAATTGCACATCAGATGAGAGGAAAAGGTTAAATTTTATAAACTTGTCTGTGGACAATAAATGGCAGATTAGATTCATACTAGTAAATTCACTCTACTTACAGTAAAATTTGGCATGTAAGACATCAAGGTTACTCATATTCAGATGTCACTCTGAGTCATACTTTCAGAACTGATTTAATTTTACTTCTTCACTTTCTCCTTGTATAGTGCCAGAAACTACAGATCACAACTCCCTCTTACTTCCTTTGGAGCTCAGGGCACTCAGCATCTCACAGATGGCATTTGCATCTTACAAGATCAGGCCCACTACTTCTTATTTTTGTTTGTTCCCTATTAGCTCTTCTATTTGCTGCAAAGTCTCTGTCACATTATTTTCTACATTAGCATATAGCTGAGCATTAACAGCCTTACTGGCACTAAAGAAACCACATGTATTATGGATGTCCGCAAAAGGTTGGAGTTCTTGCTTTCTCAGTCCACCATTTGTTCTTGAGCTGTCTGGTTTTATGTTGGACTTCCACCCTCGCCGTAGCATGGGCTTCTCTCTTTGTATTGCAATTTACATCATTCTGCCAAGCACGAAATGCCATTCTTTCTCATTGATGAGTTGCTCAATTTCAACATCATTCTCATCAAATCATTCCTGATATTTTCTGGTTTAGTAGCTTATAGTTTTCTTGCAGGCATTGATGACTACTGCTTTCAGCTGGCTCCAATATTCCTCCGTTTCTCCCAGAAACTCTGATGGAGCTTTTCTTCTAACACTGTTTAGAAGTGGTCATGCTGTTTAGTGGAAAGTTGTTCAGGCTTAGCAGGCTGAAAGCTAAGAGTAAGATTTCCACCACATCTATCATGGAAATTCAGTATGCTGATGACAATGCAGTTTTTGCCCATTCTGAGAAAGATCTTTGAACTATCTTGAATGTGTTTGCTTATGCTTATGCATGTCTTAGTCTCACTCTCAACATCAAGAGACCGAAGTGCTCCATCAGCCCTCTCCAAACAAGGTACCCTATGCCCCATTTATTAAAATCAATAGGGAAGCACTGGAGAATGTCGATAATTTTCTCTGCCTTAGAAGTTATCTTTCATCCAAGGCAGATATTGATGTAGAAACCCAATATTGTTTGAGCTGTGCCAGTGCAGCCTTTCCTCCTGTATGGCACAGGGTTTTTGAAGATCACAATATTCAGACAGACACAAAGATACTTGTCTATCAAGCCATCATTCTCCCAACACTATTGTATGGGTCTGAAACCTGGACAACCTACAGACATCACTTGAAAGTCCTTGTGAGGTATCACCAATGCTGCCTCTGAAAGATCTTGAAGATCAGATGGGAAGACAGGTGCTCTAACATTAGTGTTCTGGAAGTAAAGACCACCAGTTGCAAGGCTATGATCATCTGTCAGCAACTTCGCTGGACTGGTCACATTGTTTGGATGCCAGGCCATCGCCTTCCAAAACAGGCCCTGTTTTCTCAGCTGAAAGAAGGGTACTGTAATGTGGGAGGACGATGGAGGCATTATAAAGTTTTGCTAAAGGATAACTTAAAGAAGTGCAACATTGACATTGATGCTTGGGAGACACTGGCCCAGGATCACTCAGAATAGAGAGAAGTCCTATGCAATGGCCCCCTGCATTTTGAATTTGCCTGCTGATAAGCTGAGGAGGAGAAGAGGTAGGGGAGACTGGCTTCTAATCATGGTCAGCAGCCTCTGGCTGTACCTAGAATCATCTGTCCTTATTGTAATAAATATATGGAGATATACCATCTCATAGAACTGGAAGGGACCTTGAGAGGTCATTGAGTCCTATCCCCTGCCCTCACAGCAGGACCAAGTACCATCCCTGACAGATTTGCCCCAGATCCCTAAATGGCCCCTTCAAGGATTGAGTTTACAACCATGGGATTAGTAGGCCAATGCTCAAACCACTGAGCTATCCCTCCCCCATTTAATTTGTGGTTCAAGGATCAGCCTTATCAGCCACTTGAGGGTCTACAACTCCTGTGGAAGATGATCATACTTGGCAGAGAATGATCGCCCATCATCATATAGCTGAGCAAGTAAATGATGCTATTCTCCAAAGTAAACTGTCTATAGCAGTGGTTTTCAACCTTTTATCATTTTGCAGATCTAGATAGGAGAAGGGAGTTATTCATGATTGCTAATTTACTTTGCCTAAGCAAAGACTCAAATTCCATTAGGGATGGCTTAACATGTTTTGATATAATAAGATTTGACCTACACATTCACACAAAATTCTAAAATTAAATATAATGGCTGATATTATTTATAAAAGGGAAAATAAAAAGCTTTCAAATATTTCGGAACCATCAAATTGTAACTGTGTGATGTTATTACTCTCATTCTCTTTGTCCCCTTTCTCAACTATTGTTTATTATACACACTCATGTTGGTCTCAGTTTAGATTGTAAACTCTACAGGACAGAGGCTTCTGTGTGTTTTATGTGTGTTTACTGCTCTACAATAGCACAGTGGAGCAGTAATCCTGGATGAGGTGTTGGGAAACAATCATCATCTTACCACCACTACCTATTGGGATTAAAAATGATTTTCCTATCTCTATATGCCAATTATTGTTCCCCTATTCACTTCCTGGTGTGAACCAGGACAAGCAGACATACTCTTGCTAGACTTTCAGTCTACTATCCAGATATGCTAGGTTCACATATTCTGGACAAAATTTGATACTTGTATTAAGCAGTTGAAGATTTTTCCAGAACAAATTTTGCAAAAGATTCCTTGTATTCTATTACATCATAGGTCTTGCAGCTATTTGAGTTATGGAATCAACTGTAATATCTGTAAACAATATTGAAGAATGAAAAAACATACTCCAGGTACACTGAGCCAAATTCTTAGTCCCAGTGCTGGCTGCTTTGATCTGGCTGCCCAAAGCAGATGTAAAGCTACTTTAAAGAGACAGTCAAAAATTCCTCAAATAGTGAATACGAGCCAGGGACAGGAGGTTGCAGGATGGAGAAGTCAGTACTCTCTGTGGGCACATTTATACTTACCAAAGACCAACCCTCTGGAGGTTGGTTTTCTAGTGTTTGTTTTAGAGTAGATCTGTAAATCAAGTGCTGAGGGCAGCCCCCACCGGCATACGGTACTCCTCCCTCTGTGAGGAGTAAGGGAAGCCAATGGGTCAGTTTGCTCCCATCAGCCTCTCACTGTGTGGATGCCACCACAGCTCAGTTTCAGGTAAGCCAACTCCATTTTGCGTAGCTGGAGTCGTGTACCGTAAGTCAACCTTTGTGGGCTAATACAGACCACTCTGAGAGTAGTCCAGCTGGCCCAGGATCAAGGGAGAAGAAAGGCAGTTTACAGCCTTCTTTCTGCTTGCTCTGTTTAGCTGCACAAAGCATGACACTGTACATCTGATAATCTGGCCCATTGTGTTCTGTTTTACCTCTCCTGGGACTGAAATTGACACATACTTCCAAAGTAATCAGAGGGTAAGATAAATTCTCCCCTGGGTAGCATTCCTTACAGTGATAGTACCTAATACAACAGAGTCAGGTAGTTAATGTGTAGCCAGTGGTAAATGAAATATTACTAGACTACATGGGGCATATAACAAGTGAATTCTTAGGGAAGAAGATGCCTAGTCTACATTTCAAGTTTAATGTACTTTAACACAATAAACCTTTGCTGGGGAAGCAGAAGAGAAAGAGTAAGAGATCTCACAACAGAAAGTATGGATGGGATGGGGTGTACTTGCCCAACACTTGACAAGGAGGGGTTAATCTCAGACTCTGGGCAAAGGAAGCTATACCAACTCACGCCTACTGTGCATGCTCCAACTGAAGAATCAGTATAAAAGAAATAAGTAAGTGTGTTTTGGTCAGATCCCCTGTGGGCCACTGTCCTCTGGCCATTAGTCCATGCAGCCCTGTTCAGAAGGGCAGCTGTATTAATTTTGGCCCCTAGGTTGTGAAGCTCTGTGGAAGATGTCAGCCCTATTGACTTGTGCATCTCTATGAGAAAGGCAACCATATTGACGCAGGTGATTGAGTCCTATTGCCCTCAGGCTATGAGTACTCAGGTAGACTCAACCACAGGGCTGTACTGCCCTTTTCCCTGCCTCAAAGGGTGACAAAGTGTGCTTTCCCTGCAACAACAGCATATTCATTACACATATTTCTGCCATCCTTACTTGAGTTAAATGGTACCTTGCTTTGTAAATAGTTTCATTGAAATCACTACTGTGATGTGCAGAATAAAGTAATATTGAACATGAGTGGAGGTATCAGAATCTAATCCATAACATACATATGTATGTGTGTGTAATTTCAATATATGATTCATGTTGGAAGGGATCTTCTACTTGTGAGAGGTCCTGAACTGAAAGGAGAGGATGTGCAATAGCCTCTTAGAGATGGATTTCAATTGGTCTGTCTTCTGTAATGCAGGCAGTAAAAGAGGTGAGCTAATAACATAATGCCACCAAAATAAATCCAGCCCCAATAATTAGCTTTATTTTTGTTTGTTTACTCTGAAGAGCAATGTAGTAGAGATAAAGAGCAATAATGCAAGCTTGCTGTAGTGCCTAAACTTATAATTAAGGCAGACTCCTCCCCATTGCAGAACATCCTTGGTATTACAAAAGAGAGAGAGAATTCTCCTGCTAAAATCTTTCTGGTGACGACAGTATTTCTGGTTAATTTTCAGCCCACTTTTCTAGCACCAATATAAATTCATTCATCTATGAGTAAATTGTGATTGAAAATGGCTTCCCGAAAACAGATGAAGAAAAGTTTCCTTAGCAACAGAAATAACATGGGAATGCTAAAATCCTCTCTTGTGACTCTACTTGTTTCTCTACAGTACAAAAGGTTTTTTTCTATTTGTTTCTGTACAGAACACAGACTGAGTGGCAGCAAGACGACAACAGTTTCATTTTTTTCAAGGAAGTTACAGTGGAAAAATAATATTTAATTCTTCAGGCTATTCAGAAACCACCACTCAGACCCCAGTGTAGTCTATGTATCTCTGATTCCTTCATTAGTTAATTTGCAAAGGTTTATTAGCATGTTGGCAAATAAAACCTTTTGTTTTAGAATGATAGATTTTTTGGGGACTGGAAGGAACCTTGAGAGGTCTTCTTGTCCAATCCCCTGAAATCAGGGCAGGACTAACACCATCCCTGGCAGGTGTTTGTCTAACCTGCTCTTAAAAATGACAACGTTTTTATAACCTCCTAGGCAGTTTATTCCAACTATTTTGAGAATGAGGAAGTTTTTCCTAATGTCCAACCTTGTTGCGATTTAAGTCCATTGCCTTTTGTTCTAGCCTCAGAGGATAAGGAGAACAATTTTTCTCCCTTTTCCTTGTAACAGCCTTTTCAGCTTCCCTCAAAGTTGATGTTTTCTAGACCTTTAATTTTTGTTACTTCTCCTTGGACTTTCTCCAATTTGTTCACATCTTTCTTCAAATATGGTGCCGAAAATTGGACACAGTATACCCGGTGAGGCCTAATCTTCATAGAGTGCAATAGAAGAACCACTTGTAGGGTCTTGCTTACAACACTCTGGCTAGTACATCCCAGAATGATTTTTCTTTTGGGACAGTGTTCCCTTATTCATTCATTTAGCTTGTGATCCACTATGATCTCTCAGATCCCTTTCTGCAGTATTCTGTCTCACATTTCCCATTTTGTATGTGTATAACTGATGGTTCCTTCCTAAGTGAAGTACTCTGCATCTGTCTCCCACCCTCTTTGCTTCAGACCATTTTTCCAGTTTGTCCAGATCATTTTGAATTTAAATTCTATCCCCCAAGTTCTTCCAAGTTCTCCCAACTTGGTGTCATCAGTGAACATGAGCGTACTCTCTATGGGTATGTCTACACTACCACCCTAGTTCGAACTAGGGTGGTTAATGTAGGCATTCGAAGTTGCAAATGAAGCCCGGGATTTAAATATCCCGGGCTTCATTTGCATCTTGCCGGGCGGGCGCCATTTTTAAATCCCCTTAGGTCGAACTCCGTGCCCACGGCTACACGCGGCACGGAGTAGGTAGTTCGAATTAGAGATCCGGTATGAGGTGTACCGGTAGTTCGAATTAGAGATCCTAATTCGAACTACCTACTCCGTGCCACGTGTAGCCGCGGGCACGGAGTTCGACCTAAGGGGATTTAAAAATGGCGCCCGCCCGGCAAGATGCAAATGAAGCCCGGGATATTTAAATCCCGGGCTTCATTTGCAACTTCAAATGCCTACATTAACCACCCTAGTTCGAACTAGGGTGGTAGTGTAGACATACCCTATGCTATTATCTAAATCATTGATGCAGATAGTGAACAGAAGTGGACAAAAGAAAACGTAATTGATGTTTAAAACAGTACTCCTTTATCCATCCTTCATTAGCTCCTGGACTTTACTCTCAGCACTCCTGTGAGAGGTAGTGGTAGTTCCCATGAAGTCTGTGGCACAGCCAAGAATATCCTAGTCCTGTGCATTAACTGCTAAGCAATGCTCCCTCTCATTATGAAGAGAGTGGGATTGGGTCATGAATGCACATTGGGGAGAAGAAAGGTTGCAATTTATTAGTGCTCCTTCCAAGCATTCCCATGTACAGTAGGACTTACCTACCTATTGGCATGTAGTGACACGTCAGAGTAGGGTGACCATATTTCCTTATGCAGAATATGGAACACCAAGGTTGGAGGGCTTCTGGCACTTGGGGCTTCAGACCCGCAGGGGTGGGTGGAGCCACTGGCATGCAGGAATTCAGTCGTGAAGGGAAGGAAGCTGCCGGCGCTTGGGGCTTCAGCCCTGCAGCGGGGGAGGAGGAGAGCTGCCAGTGCTCCAGTCCCACAGGGTGTGTGTGGTGGGAGGTTGGGGCGGGGGGGGGGACTGGTGCACAGGGCTTCAGCCCTGCAAGGGGGGAAGGGGAGCTGCCGGTGCTCAGGGCTTCAGTTCTGCAGGGGGCAGGGGAGAAGCCACCAGCGCTCGGGGCTTCAGCAGCTGAAGTTCCAAGAGCCGGTGGCTTCTCACCCGCCCTGCTTCACTGCAGGGATGAACTTCACCTCCGCAGCATGCGGAGTGGGAAGGGGAGAGGAGCCACCGATGCTTGGGGCTTCAGCGGCTCAAGCCCTGAGCGCTGGTGGCTCCTCCCCCACCCCCTGCAGGGGAAATACAGGACAATGTGCCTGTTTTTTTTTTTAAGTCAGGATGCCAGGAGGACATCTTAACCAGGGATTGTTCAGTGAAAACAGGAGAGATGGTCACTCTGTATCAGAGACAAGTGCACGTTCCAGGAACAAGAATTCTCTTGAAGACCTCAGTGTAGCCACCTGTGCTCCAGATATATTCTGCTCGCTATGGGTGTGTCTAGACTACAGGGTTTTGTCGACAAAAGTGGACTTTTGTCGACAAAACTATACCTGCGTCTACACTACCGCCGAGTTCTGTCGACATAACGTCGACAGAACTCAGCAGTTTTGTCGACATCAGTAAACCTCATTCTATGAGGAATAACGCCTTTTGTCAACAGAGTTCTGTCGACAGAAGGTGTTATTGCATCTACACCGTCCTTTGCATCTACACTCTCATGTCAACAAAGTGGCTTGCTTTGTTGACAGAACTGGATGTAATCTAGACGCTCTTTGTCGACAGAAGCTTTGTTGACGGTATCTGTTGACAAAGCCTCTGTTGACAAAAGCCTGTAGTCTAGATGTATCCTATAAGTGATTCTGGGAGACGATCAAAGGTTCCCAAACATCTTATGTTACATATGAAATGTAAGTCTTAGTGCCAGATCTAGCGAGACTTCAATGTAAGTTTCCCCTGAGAAAGGAATTCTGAACTAATATTCCTAATGGCTGGATTCCTTGACACTCCCTCTTTGTTTTTTTTTATGTGAACTATTCACTGTAACAGTATAATTAAGTAACACACTAGGTTATAATCAGCTAGGCCAAAAAAGAGAGAGAACCTTTGTAATACTTATAGATCAATGTTGCTAGCTGATACATACTATGGTGTGAATTTACATAGCTTGTTCCTGAGTGTATTGTAACATCATTAATTATATATATTGGAAAATAACATAGTTAAGCAATTGCACTAATACAATTATTGCTAAAGCTGAAATATTTATGGTTTCTAATACCTGAAAATAAGTTAGAATTGGTGGATAGTTTACTAAGTTGCAATCAAATGGACAAATGAGGGGAAAAAAAGTAAGTCAGCTGTTGGATGCTAAATCTTTATTAGTGTCCCACTGTGCTATTTTGCTGCCAATTTCCATTACCAAAGGACAATATTTAAAAGCGTTTTAAGCAAATTAGCATTCCTGGTTGTGTTCTCATATGGAGTATACATTTATCTCCACTTTTCACTGTGCAATGATAAAAAAGGCATAACGGGCACAGCATTAGGGTCAGAAGAGATGTAAGAATAATGAAAATTTAATTACTATGGTGGCTTACTACCATATTATTAATAATACAGTTCATTTGATATTTGTATAACCTTTTAGTTCATAATACCATGCCAGTAGCTTGCATAGTGAATTATGGCTCAGAGAATAGAAGGTGGAGGCATGGTATCTCATTGTTAGGCAATGGGCATTTAGTTGTATAAACCACTACAATAGAAAGATAACACATTCTAAATTCAATTTCACATGCTGGCTTGGTATGTTTTAAATCTTAGTTTCCAAATGATAAGATAAATAAAGGACTATATAATGCAAATGGATAGGTAAAGAATAAGGCTTAAACCCTGGATGTATTGATGTCAATGAGAAACTTCCTATAGAGTTCCTGAAGGGTAATTTTAATAAGGTAAAAATACCACCCAAAGAGTCTCATTTTTACCTCACTCAGAAGCATGGTACAATCACAGCCCCAGTGAGACCATGAGTATAGGGGCTTCCAATATCCTGTTAACAGGAAGTGCTGGCCTCTTCTGTACATGGATATTCTTGAATTAGCCAATGTGAGTTGAATAAAGGTAAAATCCTTTAGGCAATTTGGAGGCTTTGCACGAGTTAGCAGATCGTGTGAAATATTGTGAGGGAGGCTACTCTTTAACTCAATTTGCTAACTCGTGTGAATATTATAAATGTCATTGTCTTTTTATCTTGAGTTGGTTAACATAAGAACACATCTTTTCCCCAGTGAAGGCAAGGACATCAAGTCCAAATTATGACTTTTATAGATGTAGTTAAGCACTGTACCTAACTCTTGATGCAGGTTCTTTTTTGAGGAAGCAACTGATAAGCCAATCAACTGATAAGCCAAGCTATGTCTGTAAGGTGCTGATAATCCGGGTCTCTCCTATGGAGGTGGATCCTCTTGGTATGGAAGTCTATCTCTTTTTCATTGATGTGATGGGCTCTTAATGAAACTTTTGCCAGTGATGCAAAGATTGTAGTAATTGAATAATAGACAACTATTGACTAATAAGCTTTAAGTTGGTACCTTGATTGCTACTTCACTTCTTATGTGTTCCCCAGCCCCCATTTTTAGTTCCTGGACAGTGTGAGTATCAGGACATTGATCCTTTGAGATATTTAAATCCCAAGAACTTGATAAAACAGTGGCTTTTAAGTATTTGTGCTGTCTGCTCACTTACAATCTGAGCATATATTCAATATAACAGGTGATGTTGCTAATGCAGATAGGTCCTGTTTGAAACTGGAATTGATATTGGAACTTGTAAATAAAAAAAATCATTCTATTATTATTGTATTGTGGCCTGAGCTATTTAAACCTTCAGATATATCAGAAGTGTAATCTGTGGGGTCATCACCCTTTAGGAATGATTTAAGACACAACAGAGTCTAGAAATGTTCCATAGCATATAATGTGCTTTATGATTCATCATGCATGATCTGATTGATAGGGACAACACACTGGCATCGCCTACTGCTGTTGTTTTTCTGAAGTGCTCATTGAAGGCTTTGTGTACTCAGTAGACATGGGGACAGACCTTGTCACCGTGCTGCTGCTTACATTTCTCCTCACTATGCTAACCTTTTCCGTCTTCATGTCACTATGTGGTAAGTGTTATTTATTAATTATGCTGACACCAGCAGCAAAACCAAAATGTTTTTGTAGCTTGGAATAGAATGTGTGTCTTGATTTATCATGCATATAAACTGATTCTCTGTACCCTGCTCTTACATTTTGTCTGCACATTTATCTATTTTGCCTGCGCATTTCCAACTAGTTATAAGTAATACACCCACATGAAGGAAGCATGTATTTAATTGTTTTAATATATTTCTTATGAGCACATAGTTTTACTCAAGCAAAACACACAGTACAATCAGAATCTTGGTTCTCATTACAAAAGAAAATGTTTCCAGACCTTATGAATGCAAAGGGAAGCTTGAAAATGTGACTTGAGTTTTTTTCAGAACTGGAAACAAGTAGCTTCAGGAGGTTTGAAATGCCCCATTCATCTTAACTGAAACCTGCTACCACTAAAATTAAGCAAAATTTGGAATTTCTATCCCATGGGCAAGTCTGACAACTTTGCATCCATTTTCATGCAAATTGTGACAAAGTTAGAATTTTGATTTTTTTGTTAAATTGAAATTCTGAAAAATTCAGAAACACTGCTGTGATATTTTCAATCAAGATGAAACATTTCAACATTCCTGAAATCACCAACCCTGCTGTTTTGTGTGCATCCCAATCCAGTTGGCAGACTCTGAAAGGGTATGTCTACACTGCCACCCTAGTTCGAACTAGGGTGGCTAATGTAGGCATTCGAACTTGCAAATGAAGCCCGGGATTTAAATATCCCGGGCTTTATTTGCATGTTCCCGGGCGCCGCCATTTTTAAATTCCCCGTAGTTCGAGCTCCCTGCCCGCGGCTACACGCGGCACGGACTAGGTAGTTCGAATTAAAGCTCCTAATTCGAACTACCGTTACTCCTCCTGCAATGAGGAGTAATGGTAGTTCGAATTAGGAGCTTTAATTCGAACTACCTAGTCCGTGCCGGAGGAGTAACGGTAGTTCGAATTGGGAGCTTTAATTCGAACTACCTAGTCCGTGCCGCGTGTAGCCGCGGGCAGGGAGTTCGAACTACTGGGCATTTAAAAATGGCGGCGCCCGGGAACATGCAAATAAAGCCCGGGATATTTAAATCCCGGGCTTCATTTGCAAGTTCGAATGCCTACATTAGCCACCCTAGTCCGAACTAGGGTGGCAGTGTAGACATACCCAAAATGTGGATGGGAACAGGCCCTGCAATGAGAGAGACAGGGCAACTAGGTGCTGAGAGAATTTAGGCACTTTAAGGTTGGATAAGGATTCAACGATGAGGTTCAACAGTAATCACATCAGACTCTTGCAGCTTGGGTTGAGGAGCACATTTTGACAAGATGACACTTTTTGGCTACCTAAAGTCCCAGTCATAGCAAAATTACATCATATACCATGATGCCATGTTCTGTGGCTTGCCTACATCTCCTATGATGTATATAAAGTCCTGTAAAGTCCTGTGATCCCTTCGATCATCCACGCAGCTAGCTTGGTCCATATTGTATTGTGGGAGTTGTAGTCTTCTAGGCAGTCAAGCATTAAGACTACTAAGTACTATTATTACAGAGAAGATCCAATCCTAACTATGAAACAGGTTTTCTTCTGCTGTGTTTTTCCTCAATTTAAATTAATAATACATTGCTTTTAACTGTGTTCTTGCTGCCATTTTAGGGGTAAAATTGTCAGCTTGGTGTGAGCACATGCAGCTCCATTAACTTTAATGAATCAGAGTCAATTTGCACCTGTAGAGAATTATCTCTTGTTAACCATCTCCCAGTTCTAGGGTTTGTTGTTATGTCATATTACTTAATTTTTCAAGAGTAGGGGCAAGTTCTATCCTTATTCCTGCTAGCATCTTGGAAAGTTTTCCTTTCTTAACCTTCTTTTCTCCAGTGAGTACAGTTTAGTTTTTGCTGAATTACCATCATATATTGTACAGATGTATTTCATCTTCTTCCCAGCGAGGCAGAAAAGGTATCTCTTTTGAGATTCTAACTAGTGCCATAGTTGGGTCTACCCTAACTGGAATATTCACACATTCACACATCAGTCTGTCTCATACAGTGACTCTCAAAATTAATGCTTATCTTTACAAGGCTCAGTGGCTCACTACTTTTCAAACAAGTATTATTTTAAATGAGTAACAATGGATTCCTACCAAGAATATAAATATTGCTAAGAATTATGTTGTAATAAACACATTAAAGTGCTTCCTATCCTCCCTGCATTCCCAAAAAAGATCATCTGATTTTTATAAGGAATGTGCATCAGGGAAGCTCTGTGTGAGGGTAAAACCAAAAATTACCTACACATAATCACAATGATGAAAAGTAGTGCTTCATCTAGAGGACATAAATGTGTTTTAAATTAAACCAAAGAAGGTGACCAACAATTATAAAATGCCATTTCTGAAAAATGGAATTTAAGATTTGCACTATTTCCATATTGGGCCTTTAAGCTATCTCTGAAATGAGAGGTTAAAGGGTGACTTATGCTATTTAAAAAGGAGGTTATTGCAAAATGAAGATAGAGCTATAATTGGGTCTCTTGCTGATGCAAATGAAGAAAAAACAATTAGTGGAACACTTAAAAAGGCTAATCTAAAAGAGAGTTGGATAAAAAGTTCTTTTCATTGGCATACTGACACTGATAATGCTAATCAAGGCCACTTCAGCTACTGTAGGGACTGCAATGGTAGACAACGCTGTACTTACCCCGACAAGATTCCATGAGAGACTTCCTAATTGCAACATGTCTTTGTTTGCGTAATTTTGTACAGGTTGTACCTCCCTGATCCTGAACCAGGGAATCTGCCAGACCAGGGGAGGTCAATATGCTCTGCTCTGGCAGCAGCAGCAGGATTGTCATTGACTGAGTGTAGACTGGCGAGGGTACTCGGGAAAGAGGCTGAGTGGCTGAAGAGCGCCATGGCTGGGTGCCCCGAGAGTGCTACAGCTCCAAGGGGTAGGTTTGATCTCTCAGAATGGATCTCTGGCTTTACACTCTGTCCTTCCTTCAAGGCACCTATGTCTGCCAATTGTGCCCCTTTGAAATGTCTGATTTGTTTAGGGGAGTCTCCAACCTTGAACAAGTGGATTGATAGTTCTTCTAAGCACACAGGGTGTGTCTAGACTACATCCCTTTTTCGGTAAAAAGGGATGTAGTCTAGACACATACATTTGCATAATGGCGGCTGCTGCTTTTTTCCGAAAGGGGGCTTTTTCAAAAAAAAAAAAATGGCAGTTTAGACAGGGATCTTTCAAAAATAAACCTTTTTTCGAAAGAGCCTGTAAACCTCATTTTATTTTCAAAAGATCCCCATATAAACTGCCGGGTTTTTTTTCGAAAAAGCTCTGTTTCAGAAAAAAGCGGCGGTTGCCATTATGCAAATGAAGTGTGGGAAATTCAAATCCAGGCTTCATTTGCAATATTGATGTGCCTAATTTACATCCCTTTACCAAAAAAGGAATGTAGTCTAGACACACCCACAGAGAGCTCAGATGCCTGTTTAAAGTTATTTTTGACACAAGGACAGTCTATGATATTGACATCCATCAGAAGTAGTCTGACCCTGCTTCTAAACCAGTTTCAGCAACTGCTCTGGTTATGACAGACTCTGAGGGCTGAGATATCATTTGACTAAGATAATACATCTACATAGGGATAAAACTCACAGCACGGTCGCTGCTGGCCTGGGTCAGCTGACTTGGGCTCAGACTGTGGGGCTTAAAATGGATGTTTAGATGTTGGGGTTTGTGGGGTCCCTGAGCTTGGGCTGCAGCCTGAATCTGACCACCTGCATCACAGTTTTTCATTCCCAGAGCCTGAGCCCCATGAGCCTAAATCAGTCAACCTAGACCAGCAGCCAACTGTTAGGGTTTTTAATGCTTGTGTTGATGAACCCTAAGAGATCTCATGTCTGTGGCAAACACTTTGAGCTGTCTTGTCCATCTTCATCTCATTGCTGTTGCCAAGACAGACCAATGTGGCAATTAAAAGTCGTCATGCTGACTTACCTGCCTCAGTGGTACTGTGAGTCTTCAAAGACTGGGGAAGGTTATGTTCTTCAGCTATACATCATCTACCTGTGGTGACTGACCTCAACACTCTTGGAAGCAGGACAGTATGTCACAGAGTCATAAATACTGCATCCTGATAAGACTTCTGCTACGACTCTGGCATCAGCACTATTGGTTATGTTACCACCAATATTGTTACCACTCTCTTCATCAGCTAGGTCTCTTCTTAAATCTCCTGCTCACCTTATTATCACTCCAGAACCAGAGTCCTCCTTTACTGGATGTCTCTCAATTGTCTGTATTATCCAGGTGTCTGCTGGTACTGTAGCCCAAGGTACTTAAAGTTTCTCTGCTTCCAACCTCTAGGTTACTGGTCCCTACATCTCTTAGGATACGTCCACACTGCATGCTTATTTCACAATAAGCTGTTTTGGAAGAAATACGTCTACACAGCAAAAGTCCATCGAAATAGTGCTGAGCTATTTCAAAATAGAGCGTCCACACTCATTGAACGCTGAATTACATTTGAGGCCACCCGGAAGCACTTCAGGCAGGGCATCAGGATAGCAGTTACTTCCTGGAGCTGCTGCCTGAGGCTATCTGAGGTTCAAGCTTAAAGGGACCCTCCTGTATAGCTGCGTCTCAGGCGTCTCTCTTTTACTACCTACTTGAGGGACAGCAAACCCATTCCTTTGCCTGCTGTGGTTGCCCTTGCAGACTCCTCAGTTTTCTAGACATGGAGCCGGAGCTGCTTCTGAGCACTTGATGACTCTTATCTGTTGTGCTGCAGCTCTTGCAGCAGTTTCTGCAGGCTGTCTTCTTGGCCCTGCAGGAACGCAACTCCCATCTCATCATGGAAAGCCTCATCTCCTCTCCGTGGGCACAGCTGAACCCCACCGTGCACTGCAGCTTCTGGCGTCTGGACACCAATTCCAACTGCTGGGACTGGATTGTTATGGAGCGGTGGGATAACCAGCAGTGTCTCCAGAATTTCTGTATGTGGAAAGACGCCTTTCTGGAGCTGTATGTGTGGCTTGTCTCTGCCCTGAGGTGATGGGACACCCACATGCAACCCACCATCCCCCTCAAGAAGCGGGTCACCATTGCCATCTGAAGCTTGACACTCTGGACAGTTACCGATCCATCAGGAACTAGTTTGGTGTGGGGAGATTGACCGTTGGGGCCCTGGTCATGCAGGTATGGCACTCTCAGCTATAGTCCCAGGAGGGTGGTGAAATGCTGGAAAAAGATAACCTAGGGAAAGGTCGGGAAGGAAGGTGGTGGAAGCCCCATCTCTGCGAGGTTTTTCAGTCCTGCCTTCACAAAGCCAGGACTGCTAGGGGATGGGGTAAGTAGGGAGTTGCTTCTACTGTGCAGGGAGGAGGCAGGGCTCGGGAACCTCCCATGGGCTCTGGCAACCCTGTGGTTCTCTGTTTGTTTGTTTCCTTCTACAGGTGGTGAGGGCCATCAACACCATCCTGCTGCACATGGTCATCAACCGGGATGATGTGGACCCCATCAATGTCAGCTTCACTGCCATGGGCTTCCCCAGCTGTGGAGGAGTGGAGGGGACTATTGATGGCACCCACATACCAATTCAGGTCCCTAACCACTGGGCCTCTGTATACATCAACTGGAAGGGGTAACACTATGGCTGGTTCATGAACATCTACGTCGGGTGGTCGGGGAAGGCGTCATCCCCAACTGCACCATCAGGGTCGGGGACATGGACATGACAATGTGCATTGTAGAGGATGCAGCCTACTCTCTGTTGCCCTGACTAATGAAGTCCCACACCGGACACCTTGACCACACCAAGGAATGCTTCAATGCCAGGCTCACCAGGGTCTGCATGGTGGTGTAGGGCGCCTTTGGGCATCTGAAGGCGAGGTTCCATTACCTTCTCACCTGGCTGGATATTGGAGAGTGGAATATCTTCCAAGTGGTGGCTGTGTGCTGTGTCCAACACAATTTTTGTGAAAGGAAGGGAGAGACATTCCTGCCAGGGTGGGGGGCAGCGGCTGACCAGATCAGCAGGGCCTTTGAGCAGCCATGTGTGGCTGCCATCTGGCAGGCCCATCGGGGGGCTGTGTGTATCCAGGAGGCCCTGAGGGAGAGTTTCTCACAAGGACCCTGGTGACACTCTCCTCTGGGCCTCCCCACTGTACATTTCCTCCAACACCCTTTCCTTTTCCCTCTTCCCCCTAGAGAAACAACAAACCACGGCTGTGTCTAGACTGGCATGAATTTGCGCAAATGCTTTTAATGGAAAAGTTTTCCGTTAAAAGTATTTGCGCAAGAGAGCGTCTAGATTGGCACGGACGCTTTTGCGCAAAAGCACTTTTTGTGCAAAAACGTCCGTGGCCAATCTAGACGCGCTTTTGCGCAAGAAAGCCCTGATCGTCATTTTAGCCATCGGGGCTTTTTTGCGCAAAACAAAACTGAGCTGTCTACACTGGCCCTTTTGCGAAAAAGGACTTTTGCCCAAATGGGAGCATCAAAGTATTTGCGCAAGAAGCACCGATTTCTTACATTAGAACGTCAGTGCTCTTGCGCAAATTCAAGCGGCCAGTGTAGACAGCTGGCAAGTTTTTGCGCAAAAGCGGCTGCTTTTGCGGAAAAACTGGACAGTGTAGACACAGCCCACATGTTTTGTTTTGTAAAAAATAAACTCTTTGGTTTTTTTATTTGGGGTAAAAGTAATTAGGGAGGGACTGGGAGAGGGGAAGAGAGAGTGAGGGGGAGGAAAAAAGGGGGAGGCTCAGGGCTGAGGCTGGGAGTGGTGCCTGGCTCTGATGGTCCCACTGCCTCAGATGCGGGGAACTCGGCAGCCATAGCGGAAATAGGGGGAGAAGCTGGAGGGACATAAGCTGGGGCAGGAATGGCAGCAGGAGCACGCATGCTGCTGGCGATGAGTACAGCCCTGCTCCAGCAACTCCTGACAGGTTTTTTTGCGTCACCTGAACATCTTCCTTCAGTCTCTGGTCCAGGGTGCTCTGCAGGGATCACAGTGAGTAGATGTGCTCCTGCTGGAATTCCTCCTGGGTTCTCCTGCGCCGGCGGGTAACTTGGGGTCGGGAGTCTGCCACAGGTAGTGTCGACCACCCCCTTCTTGCAACTGATCCATCTGTGGAGAACAGAGAGAAGGTCAGTCATCCCTGGAGACACTGTGCCTGAAGCCTTGCCCTCATCTCTGAGCCAAGACCAAAATTTCTTGGGTCAGACAAAGGTGATGTGCTTGGAGCAAGGCCATCTGTGGCCTAGACAGTGGGCCCTTTCCTACAGAGGCCCAAATGTTCATGAGGGAGCCTCATTACCCCCACATCCTGGGGACATGCAGGCATAAGAAGGTGCTGGCCAGACTGGGATCCTGCAGGTGGGAGGGGAGCCACGGGGTGGAAGGGCTTCCCTCCGTGCCACACACACACACATCAGGTCCGGCAGTGATGGCATCCCATGGGTAGAGGACTTGTATCCCTGCCCGCCTGAGGAGAGGGGGGCAGGGTGTTGGGGCGGAGATTCTCCTGTGCCTTGCCATGCTGCCCCCGGGAGCAGGTGCTGCCCTGAGCATGTGGGCATGCCTGTGTGCTATGTGCGGCACTGCTGAGTCTGTGTGTGTCCCCATGTCCCTGGCCTCCTGTAATTCTTCAGGGAGGTGGCCAGTCAGCATTTACTGCCAAGGTGTCCTCACAGGTCTCTGGCTCCGTTGACAATTACAAACAGAAGGCTGCTTGCGTGTGTGCTCAGTGATGTGTGCCATGTCAACTTGTGCACTTAGGCTGTGTCTAGACTACACCTCTCTGTCAACAGAGAGATATAGATTAGGCACGTCGAAACTGCAAATGAAGCAGGGATTTAAATATCCCACGCTTCATTAGCATAAACATGGCCACCGCTTTTTTTCGACACTGAGCTTTTTCAAAAACGGCAGTGTAGACGCGGATCTGTTGAAAATAAACCCTTTTTCGACAGATCCTGTGAACCTCATTTTTTGAGGAATACAGGATCTGTCGAAAAAGGGTTTATTTTCGACAGATCTGCATCTAAACTGCCATTTTCTTTCGAAAAAGCTCCATGTCGAAAAAAAGCGGTGGCCATGTTTATACTAATGAAGCATGGGATATTTAAATCCCTGCTTCATTTGCAGTTTCGACGTGCCTAATCTATATCTCTCTGTTGACAGAGAGGTGTAGTCTAGACGTAGCCTGAGTCTCCCCAGCAGACCCCAAGAGAGGCCCCAAAGACCACAAACCAGATAAGGCTCGAAGGTGTCAGGCCAAGTTTATTGTAGAGTGAAGTACAGTAATGGTTGTCATTAGACTCTACTGAACCACTACGCATATGTACTTGCCACAATGGAATGACTCAATCAGTGGGAGGTCCCATTGCCCTCTAGGTCATTCAAAGGCTGTCCCCCCAAGACACCACCTTCTATATAGGTACAACAAATCACACCTCACTGCTGACGTATCAGGTTGCCATCCTCTGACGTTGTCAGGTTACCACCCTCTGATGTTACTTAGAAACCCATCACTGTGTACCTCGTGGCTTGATTAGATCATCTCTATCCATTATTCTGTCATTTGAGACCCTTTCTTGAACCTGAGTCTGTATCTGTGAGGAGTGGGTACCAAGGTCTTTTTTAATGAGCTAGTGATATGTCCATTCCACTTATGTCCAGTACCACTTAGTGTTTTGTGCTCTCAGCCTTGTTCGTGCCAAGTTCTGTGAGCTGGGGCCTGCCTCTTGCTCACAGCTGAGCTTTGCTTCATGTTAGCCATGTTTTGCCCATTGTTAACTAGGCCTCAGGCCTCAAACCATGTCTGTGCTGCATGGGTTTATGTTTTAGGCCCTCATCTTACTATACTGCCTTCTAGTGGTGGGAGGGTGTCCCACTCCAGTGTCAGAAATAAGGCAGGCTGCCCCTGAGCCTGTGAGCACTAGCACAACTGTCCTCTGGTGCAGCCTCCTGGAGCTTTGTGACCTGGACTGGCACTCCACATGTACCCACATGCGCAGGTTGCTGCATGATCCCCAGGCCAAGAAGGACGAGCAAGGCGCATGCCCTACCCCTTTGGCTATTTTGGAATAGGTGTTATTCCTCATAGAATGAGGTTTGCAGAATCCAGAATAAGCCTCCTGCTATTTCGAAATAACGGGCTTGCTGTGTAGACGCATGCAAAGTTATTTTGGAATATCATACGTTATTCCAAAATGATGCTACTGTGTAGATGTAACCATACAATGTGAACTGAGTATCTTCCTATTTCCACACCTCAGGAATCAGACTTCTATTCATCTGCATCACCATCATGTACAGTGGCTGCTTCCAGACATCATTGCAGAACCAGGGCCTGGTGATCTACAGAGACCTGGTATAGCTACATGTGACAACTTGGAGGTTAGCTGGCTAAATTCTACAAATAGAAGCTGTTCGACAGCTTTATAGGAGTCAAAGTAGAAAACCCTTTTCTAGAGATGGATGTTATGCAAAATGTTCCATTATGGTCCATTCAGAGAGATGCTCAGGTCTTGGGCTCTTTTATCCTTTCTATATTGTCACAGTTCATCTTGCTGATATTTCTGTATATTGCCCACCACCACTTGAAAGTCAATTTTTCCCCCATAAGACGAAGAGCCACTCCCTACTTGACCCTTGTATGCAGGGCTCCTCTCTTTAGTGGACTCTCCTTTTGAATCCACATCCATGTTCACTATTTCATCTCTCTATGTGAACAGCCTTTTTGGTAGCAATTCAGTTTTGCTGGCAAGCTTTCCATACACAATTTTTCTTGAGGACAGGATATTCCCAGACCACATTCAATGCATTTTTAACAAAAGTAGTTTTGGATTTTCATATAAATCATTTTATACACTTACAGGAATTTGTCCTCATGGCTCTTCTACAGAGGATAAACTCCATGTACGAGATGTTCTTAAAAGTATGTGCTTTTATCTTGCCAATACAAAGCTATTTTGCAAAATAACCCAGAATCTTTGTGGCTTTGGTAGTAAGTCCCCAGGGCAGGCTGCTGCTCCTCAAGTGCTCTCTAAATGTGTTACAGTCTGCACTATGATTTTCCACCCATTAAGTAAACAACCCCTTCTGTCTTGAGTTAGAACACCCTTTACTATGGTTTAGTCCACATCCGGTGAATGCTTTAGGGGAGCCTCTTTTTTGAGATCTGTAGAGCAACTTCTTGTTGTTCAATTCATTTATTTACCAATCACTACTCCATTTTGGCAGCCTCTAAACTGGCTGCCCTATAGTCTTTATATAGGACTTCTATCACCTGTCTTCTTGAGAAGTAATTGCTAGTCACTCACTTACAATGGGATCCATATGGGCAAATGACCAAAGAGAGGTTACTTATCTAATAGTAAGGGTACATCTAGACTACAAGCCTCTTTGGAAAGAGGCTTTTTCGAAAGAGATCATCTAGAAGCAACAACACTTTCGAAAAAGCCTGATATGAAGTTCTAACCTGGATTTCTGTCTTAGTGAAGAAATGGAGTGGGGTCTGGGCTGCTCCACACTTTATATCTCACTGGAAAAGGCATGAAAGTGTTCAGGATGCATATGCTGCCCCAGTGAATTCTAGAAGATTCTAAGGTCACATCCATAAGAGACACACATGCATGTGAACAAAACACCTCTTTATGATCTCCAGTTACTATAAGGTTCATAACCTCTCTGTTTTGAGTGTACAACTGAAAACATGCTTTAAAAAACCATGTTTTTAAAAAACTGTACCATATATATCTGACAGATTTATTCTGTAGCTTTCTTTCCAGGGTCTCAGGGGGCAAAAGCATATAATTTAAAGTTCTGGATTAAGTTTGACTTGTTAAAACCCAGACATGAAATTGAGCTTAAAAGGCTCTGTCCATTGTGGTAGGGTATCTAGGCTGCTAGATTTGAATGGTGACAGATATGAGTCAGCTGCCCAAGACTCTTTTTCATAGCCACCAGTTGAAACAAAGGATGATGCACTTAAATCCATCTAGTAGGTATTACTGAAACCAGATAGGATGATTCAAATGACTGCAATGTTAAAATCACTGGTTACAGTCTATTTAGGAAGGACTAAGTGAGCAAAAGTCAAAGGGGAGTGGCAGTTTGTCAAAAATGGCATTACCTATTTTCAAGTCTCTGGCAACTCAGAAGAAAATGCTCTTGAATGTTTATCAATCAATGTCCTAGCAGATAAAGCACAATATGAGGTATTAGTTAATGTCTGCTGCAGACCACCAAATCACAGCACAAAGTAAATGCTGCATTTTTATGTACCTATCTATAATGTGTAGGAAATAAATCTGTAAGGTCATGGGGAACTTCAGTTTGAGTGATGTATGCTGGAGGTCTCATGCTACCAGAAACAGAATATCCTGGGAATTTCTAAACATAATAGATGACAGTTTCTTAACTCAAAAAATATTAGCCAATATTAGTCCTTACCCTAACAGATAAATAAGAATTTTCATAGAACTAAAAATTAATGGTAGCATAGGTACAAATGATCATGACTTGATCACATTTCTTATGTGCAAATACATTAAGGTCCAGTCAAGTAATATATGTACTTGATGCTTTAAGAGGGTAAGTTTCGCAAATCTGAAAACATTCATCAATCCAAATCATCTGCAAAGAAAAAATTAGTCTGAAAACTGTGAATAGTCATTTGGAATCTCTTATGAACATTACTAGATGACTAAAAATCCACAATGGATGAAAAAGACTGTGATGGTAAAAATACCTTACTGGTTTGAAGTGGAAGCAAACACATACATATCAGAAACAAATGGAATAAAGGAAGTTGATAGTCATGATTATAAATCAGAAGTTAATTGTAGAAAACTCGTAAGGGAAGCCCAGAGATACATGGAGAAATCTATGGAAAGTAGAATAAGAATGAATTGTTCAAATACATTACAAACAAAAATGATCCTGACAGTACTATTGATCCATTCCTATTGGTAGGATTATCAGTAATAATGCAGAAAAGTTCAATAAATATTTCTATTGTATATTTGGGGGGGGGAACAGATTTATTAGCATCCTTAATAACGCTTTTTCCATTCCAGTAGTATTTCTGGAAGATGTTAATCAGAAACTATTAGACATTTTAAAATCACCAGGTAAGGATGGCTTGTGTTCAAGAGTTTTAAAAATATTGATCTTTCAATAAGTTTTGGAGACTGGAAGAAAGTTGCAGTTGTGCCAATTTTTAAGTTAAATTGGATGGCCAAGGTAATTTCAGTCCATCCAATCTGACATTGCTTGTGGACAAGATAATGGAGCAGCTGATGTGGGACTCACTAAAGAATAAAAGGAGAGTAATGTATTTAATGCCAGTCAACATGAGATTATGGAAAATAGATCCTGTCAAACATATTTGATATTTTTGATGAGATTACAAGCTTGGTTGACAAAGGTAATAGTGTTGACGTAATATACTTAGACTTCTGGAAGGTGTATTGACTTTGTACCACTTGACAGTTTATATTAGAATACAGGAATGATATAAAATTAACAAGGCACATAATTAATGGTTTAAAAAGTGGCTAACTGATACTCACAAAATGTTACTGTAAACAGGGAATTTCCATTAAATAGCTGTGTTTCAAATGGGAGGCCCCTAGAGCGGTGTTTCTCAAAGTGGTCTGCAGATCCACTCTGAGAAGCTGCTACTGAACCATTTTGATTTGTGTTCTTACTGGGTCCACAGCCACAGAGCTTCATAGCTCCCCTTGGCTGTAAATGGTGAACCGCAGCCAATAGGAGCCGTGAGGCTCTGTGACTGTGGAGCCAGAAAGTACACAAAGCAGAGCGGCACAGTAGCAGCTTTCTCAGAGTAAGATCATGGAACACTTTGAGAAACACTGCCTTAGAGAGTAGTTCTGGCTCTACAGTATGTAACATGGAAGAAAACACTGAGAGAGTTTGTAGGTGACCCCAAAATTGGGGGAATGGTAAAATAATAAAGATTACCAATGAATGATTCAAAGAGATCTGGATTGCTTGATAAACTGGGTGTGACCACCGAAAATGTGTTCTTAATAAAGCTTAATGTCTAGGAGAAAAGACTGTAGCCATACTTAGTGGATGGGGGACTCCATCTTGGGAAGTAGTGACTCTGAAAAAGATTTGGTAGTTGTGGCTAATGAGCTGAACATGAGTATCCAATGTGATTCTTCTGTGGCCAAAAGAACTAATAGGATCCTGGGATACAACAAGAGGGGAATCTTGAGTAGGAGCTGAGATTTGTATTTTGGCACTGGTGTGACCATTGCTGGAATTCAGTGTCCAAGTCAGGGGCCCACAATTCAAGAAGGAAGTTGATCAATTGGAGAGGATTCAGACAAGAGCCACAAGAATGATTAAAGGACTGGAAAACCTTCTCGATAGAGTCAAAGGGCTCAATAACTATCAATGTAGCTCAACAAAGAGAGATTAAGAAGTGATTTGATTACAGCCTATAAGTATCTATACGGGGGTGGGATAAATAGATAATAATGGACTCTTCCATCTAGCAGAGAAAGATTGTAACCAGATTCAATAACAGTGAGGCTCATAGGTGCTGAATCTGTGGATGCTGTGGGGCTGGAGCTCCCCTGGAAAAAAAATAGTGGGTGCTGAGCACCCACTGGCAGGCCTCTTTTCTCCCCAGCAGTGCCTCCCACCAGCAGCAGCTCATCCCAGTCCTCCCTTACCCCCACATTGTCTCTGGCATGCCATCAAACAGCTGATGCTGGTGGGCAGGATGTACAGAGAGGGAAGAGCACAAAGCGGGCTGGGAGTGGGCCTGCTACTCATGGCCCAGATACTGGGAGAGGAAGGGATGGGACCAGCCCCTTCCAGCCACTGAGACACTGCTCTGCAGCCTTGCCTGGCAGTTGCCTGAGAGAGTCTGGCTGGGAAGGTGCCTTCCATTCCTTGCCTCAGCTCAGGTGCCAGGGTCCCCAGCAGCCGAGCCAGGATGGGGAGTGGAAGCTGTGCTGTGCAGGGCTGCAGAGCAGAGACTGTGAGGAGTTGGTATTAAAAGTAGCTTCCTCCTGCTCCACATCTGTGGTCCTGCCAGCCAGGGAGAGCAGCAGATTGTGCAGGGGAGCAGGACATGGTGGGAGGATGAAGTATCCCCTGTGCAGATACCATGGGGCAAGAAAAACATGGTGGCATAGTGGCCCAAGGTTGAGCATGGGAGGGGAGAAGGAAATGTGACCTGCCCTTTAGACAGTGGGGCAGCAGTTGAATATAGGGTACTCTCAGAGGAGGGGGTGGAGCAAGGGCAGGTAGAAGTGGGGTGAGGGTGGGGTACTGAGGGAATGGGTGGTATTGGGGCCAGGGCCTAGGATGGAACGAAGGGTCAAGCACCTCCCCTGGGAAATCTGGAAGTTGGTGGCTATGGTGAGGGCAATTAACCAGTGAAATAATTTACCAAGGGTCATAATGGATTCTCTGTCACTGACACTTTTAAAGTCAGAATTGAAAGTTTTTCTAAAAGATCAGCTATGGGTATTATTTTGGGAAAGTTCAATGGCCTGTATTATATAATCACGCAGACCTTCTGATTACAACAGTTCTTGAAATTCCTGAATTTCTCCCTTACTAAAAAGTCGTTTAGCTGTGAAGAGGAGCATTTTAGGATCTTTGGGGCTGAACCCTTTGATGCCTCCCTGCCCCCCTCCCGCTGACCTGGTTCTGCAGGGGCTTGTCTGTGGGCAGTTATCTGAAAACCAAAATGGCCACCGGCAAAAAAGCCTCTTCTTATTTGGTCTCCCCCTTTTTTTTTCTTCTCAATAGAATTTTTTCCCGGTGGTTTTTTTTGCGGGGGGGGGAAGGGGGGGTGGGTATTTGGTATTTTTGGTTAAACCGTCTGGCAACCCTAGATGAACTGTAATCCTGTTCTGTGTTCTTTATAGAATAAAGCCTGTTCCTGGTGGTTTGTCTGAGTGGGTCTGGTCTGAGGTGTGCACACACACTGACACACAGTGCAGAGCACACAAAGGAGCCTCAGGCCTAGTCTCCCAGAGTTGTGTAAAGTCACAAGGCTTCCCTTGTGTTGAATAACCTCATACTGGGCCAGTGAGCAGGAGGGGCTACAGAAGGAACCACACACATCAAAGGAGCTACATTCTCACTGTTTATGGGAACCAGAACTAAAATGCTAAAGATCCTGAGGGAAGGAGTAATGCTGCAGAGGGTCTCCAACGAGATATATGACAGAGTCCAGCAACACAGGGATGCTGTAGGGAGTCTGTTTTGGGAGAGGAGGGTGTTTTTGAACAGAGGTACAAAGCCAAATCTTTGTCTCAGCTGGAGAATCTTAACTGTGGGTAAAATTCCATCTGGAGGGCAGCCTCTGGTAGTAACGCCTAGTCAATTATAAAATTAAAAAATAAATGTGCCTGTATTTAATCAAACACCATCATCTGCTAGCCAGAGCTCTAATCCCTGAGGGTACATCTACACAGCAACATTATTTTGAAATAACTTAGTCTGTGTCTATACAGCAGGCAGTTATTTCAACATAATGTCAAAATACTGTCAAGCTTTTTACTTCAACTCCTGTAACTCTCATTGTACGAGGAGTAAGGGAAGTCGGAGGAAGAGTGCTCTATTTCCGTAGCTTATTTGACTTAAGCCTTGCAGTGTAGACACACCGTAAGGGCTTATCTAGCCTACGCTAAGGTGTCGAAAGAGGATATGCAAATTCTGTGGGAATTTGCATATCTTCTTCCGATCTCACTTTCAAAAGCAGAGCTTTCGAAAGTAAAGGTAGTTTAGATGCGGCTTTTTCGTGACCCCCCCCCCCTTTGTCAAAAAGCTGTGTAAACCTCATTTTTCGAGGCAGAGCGGCTTTTCGACAAACGAGGGGCGGGGGGTTCGCCGAAAAAGCCACATCTAAACTACTTTCAGTTTTGAAAGCTCCGCTTTTGAAAGTGAGATAGGAAGAAGATATGCAAATTCCCACAGAATTTGCATATCCTCTTTTGACACTTTAGCATAGTCTAGATAAGCCCCAGGAGAGACATGCCCATAGCTGATGCCTTTGTGTGTTCCTACCATACCTGTCAAATATGTTATGAAAGTGACTACAGTTATGTTTTATATAAAATTCCTTCTCCTGATGTTTGTTGTATAGTTCACAAAACAGTAAAAATGATCAGGTAACAACAAATTTGGTCTCAGCAGAAATGCTCTCCAGATGAGAGCACAAATATGCCGTAAAATCATAATCAGTGTGTTTCTATGCTAACACTAACCAGCTCTTCACACAGTGTCTCCCTTCCTGCAAGATAATTATTCCTGCTAGGAGAAAAAATTATTTGCATGCAACTGCCTAGGAAGATCCTTTTGCAATTCCTACAATGACAAGGGTAAGGATGGGCTTAGGTTTTAGAAGAGGGAGAATTGGGATAGAAAACTTTCTCTTCCCACACAGTTTATCAGTGGGTGCCTATGGTTAGTACTCTGGAAGAATGTGGCCTATAAGAAGTCAGATGCTAAAAGATATACAATTATGTAATTAATGTACAATATCTCATGTTTTTAAAAACAAACCAAAGAACACTGAAACAATTTCACTAACTGATATATAGATACCTTGTATAAGAATTATCTACTTCTGCGCTCAACAAAAATCATTGCAG
This sequence comes from Pelochelys cantorii, assembly GCA_032595735.1. Lineage (NCBI taxonomy): Eukaryota > Metazoa > Chordata > Testudines > Trionychidae > Pelochelys > Pelochelys cantorii. Next base: position 27,842,350 of record CM064339.1, read on the forward strand.
ACACAAAAAGGGAGTGAAAAAAAACGTATAAAAACAAATGCACAGCTGAACCTGATCTCCAGAGCCTGGTATCATGTGGTGTCTTTTATACAACTCTTGTTCAATGTGCTTTTATATACTTGCCTTAGCACTGAATTTTCTTTTTACTCTTTTCAGTTAACACTGTGTTTTTTGTATTTTTGCTTCAAGACTAAAGAAAAATGCAATCCAAAATTAAATGAATTCCACGGAATGGAAATCATGCAATCATTGTAATAAGAATTTCATATATTACATTTTATATATGATTTTATTATAAATGCTGTCCTAAAAGTGTGAAACTTTTTATAAAAATGTCCATGAATCAGTACAAAATCTCTAGAAGGCAAACTGATATGCAGTCAATAGGAGTTTTGTTTAAGTAAGGAACTCTGGATTTGCTTCTCATAGAAGTTAGAAATGGAAAAGGCCCATACCTATTGCATCTAGTCTATCTTGGCTTTTACACTTTTAATAGACTTTGTAGAGATTTTGTAATAGTCTGTAGAACTTAAAGTGCAACTTGATTTTATTACGTGCAATATGCTGTTAATTTATTATTCAGTAGCAAGCTTACTTCAGTATTTTCTAAATTAATTTTCTTTTAATATTGCACCATGCAATAATGTATTTTTATCTTAATATCTGAAGCATTTGGTAGGGAAGAATCATAAAAAGTTAATTCACTTTTGCAGGTTCATATAAGAATAATTTAAATTAGGATTAAATACTAAAAAATACAATAAAACAAACATTCAAAGTGGCTATTTTTGCTTTTGAACACTATTGAATACTAATACTACAGTATGTCTGTGTTCACAGGCAAATTATACCTCTAACTTCTAACTGTTAATATTTCAAAATACTTGTATACATGTTATGTGTGTTTGATGGAATTATTTTGTTGTTGAATGTAATTTTGCTCCATAACAAATTACCTTACTCTAGTGAATCAAATATAGTAATTTATGACATGCTGGGTTCATTTAAACATGTTTTGAGTTCTTTTCTGTGTAATATCTAGACCAAAACTTATCCAAGTAGGCACAATATAAAGTCTAGAGTATTTGTATCTAAATATAGTGATCATTCCCAGAAAGCATGCTCTAAACCAGAGCTATAGAATGACCTGGCATTACAGAAACTCTAAACTCTCCAGACAAAGGCAAAGAGGCGTAAAGATGGAGTCTGAGAACTCTTACAAAATATAAGCTTATGTACTTTGAGTACTGGAAATAATAGAATGTGGTATCTCTTAAATGGAAGAAATCTAGTGGAAACCAGCAGGGAACATGACTTAGGTTGAGTGCTGTAATAAGAAATGTGAGTGTTACAAATGTGAGATACACATGGAAAGTTTTATGGAATAGTAGAATGTTTCTGTCTACCCTCTTATCTGTTTACAGAAATGTTCTCCCATCACTGTAATATCTGCTACCTGCTTGACTGTATAAATAAGAGGGGGAAAGATAATGCAGGTTGTCATGTTTGTTACAGCTCGCAAACAGACTTGCACCCTCATTACTTCCCACCCCAGTTGTACTGATCATATGTAAACCAGAGATACTATTTAAGCTCTTTACATATGAATACCTTTGGCAGTTGGAGAACAACACATGTCTGGGTAAGAGAAGGGGTGTTCTTCTGACTACTGGGAGCCATGGTTGGGTGGCTGGATGGTATAATAAGAGTAGACAGATGGATGGTTTAAAGAATAGTCAGATTAGCTTTGTCCACCCCTACCAGTTAGGGCCATCTCCCATTTTTTATATACTTTTATCTTTCATTCTGTGGACATCGTTATAGATCCTGGGGGCAAAAAAAGACCACTGTGATCATCGAGTCTGACCTTCTGCATAGCACAGGGCAGGAGAACCGACAGCCTGTCCAGGCCCTTGGAGGTGGTGAAGGGGCCCTGGCTCCGCTCATCTGGAAGGGGTGGGGATTTGGGTGGAAGGGGAAGTGCCAGGGGAAGCCAGCCCTCTATTTGCCCAAAGCGTGGTGCCCCACCCGTGCCACCTGGAGCATGCCGCAAGCAACAGCAGTGGTGGCTGGGAGCCCCAGGCCCCTCTGAATCACCGGGCCCTGGAGTAACTGCACTCTTTGCTCCCCTTTGTTGGTGGGCCTAGAAAGGGGCCTAGAACATTCCTGACATAATTTCGGTTTCAACTCAAGCACAAGTTTTAGAAAAACTTCCAATTTTGACTTCAAAATTTCCAGTGATGCAGCATGACCCTTAGTGAGTTGCTCTGGTTATTAATTAGCATCACTGTAAAAAATTTATGCCTTCCTTCCAGTCTGAATTTGTTTAGGTTCAGCTTCCAGTCATTGGATTGCTATATTTTTCTCTTCTAGACTGAAGAGTCCATTATCTAATACCTGTACTCTCAGTAGGGAATTATGAACTGTGATAAAGTCACACCTTAACCTTTTCATTGTTAAACTAAATAGCTTGAGCTCCTTGAGGCATATTTTTCAGTCTTTTATTCATTCTGACGACTTCTCTCTGAACTCTCTCCAATTTGTCAATATCCTTCTTGAATTGTGTACATCAGAACTAGTCATATTATTCCAGCACCAGTCCCACTAATCTCTCTAAGGCAGACCTGTTTACCCACATCCCTCATAAACAAACAGCTCAGTCATAGTTCCAACTATGTCCATAACACTTTATACATACAATGGTTGTACATCATACAAGAATATTAAGGTTCAGTGAGTTGTTAATTTTCTAATGACATATTATAGGATACCTTTTAGACAGTTTATGATGCAATTAAACTGGAGTACATTGAACTGGTCAGGTCAGCTGAAACTCATTACCTGATACTAGTGAGCTCCTTGTCTTCTAATATTTGGATGTATTTGGGGTCAGAGGCTTTAACTCTCCGTAGGCAATAGATTCTGTGTTCTTTTGCTTCCTTTATCCATTTTCTATACATCCTAGCTTCAGATTTAGATTAATTACCAAGTGTCACCTCATTTACATTTGTTATATATTTTATTTGTCTTGACTTCATCTCTAAACCACGTTTTATGTTTTGTTTTGTTTTTAACCAGTGAATCCTTCTTCCTTGATTATAGCTTTTGGGCATCTAGTAAAGTGTTCTTAAACAAGTTGTTCACAACTGTCTGTTTAAATTCTTCCCCATAGCTGATCTGGCTCATGATTATTTTCATGTTTGTAAAATTGGGCTTCTTAAAGCTATGTGTGTGTTTTACTGGTTTGAATTGTATTGTTTCCTCATAGTGAATGTAATCAAATCATGATCACTTGTAGAATAAATACAATTAATTTTTGGTTCTGTTTTCAATTCCCTTTCCTGTCTAAGCAAGGTTGAATATAGAATTCCCCTATATTGTGTTCAATAATTTTGAGCTAGGAAACTGTCATCTATAATATTTATATATTCCAAGGGTGTTTTCATACTAGAAGAATAACATCTGTAATATATGCCAATCAGATTAAAGTATCATATGATCATGCAGCTTCCTCTCCTCCTCCTACCTCTGTTTGTAGGTAGGATGACCAGTTTCTTAAGCATGTGATTTCCTAGTGTGATTTGTTGATCTATTATAGACACTAACCAGTACCTGATCTTGTCATTACTCTGTTAGAACATTGATCCTTAAACATTCAAGATCACTTTCTGTCAAAATATCTGTAATTTGGAGATAGGAGTCATTTTTGACTGAGTGCCACTTTGAATCCAGGTTGTAAGGGGAACAACATCAATGAAGATAGCACAGTGTGGTCAAGTGAGGCCAATTTGTACCCTGGGTCCATGCTAGGAATGTGCTCTCTGCAGATATTGTTACATATGTAGTTGGATTCAAGCTAGGTCATGCATACTTTTGCTATGTAGACAGTTAAATTTGAAAAAGCCACCTCTTCTCAACTGTTGACTGAGCGTGACACCACACTGTTCAGAATTTACTCTAAATACCATTACTAGCATTGGTCATACTGTTCCCATCAACATTTTAACTATAAGCAAAGACAATGAGAATTACTGGACATTTATAATTTTACAGGAACTCTTGAAATGAATATTTTTCATGTCAGTTTTAAAGCAAAACAAAGAAGCAAATTGAATAAATGTGAGTTCCCTTCCCTCTCTTTTCTTTGCCTTTTTTGGCCATTGAATGCCATTTAATAGAATAATGTTGTCAAGAGTCATTTCTTCCTTACCTCCCCCCTTACTTTTTCCACTTGCAACATATCAAACTTCTCCAACTCTGGAACATTCCAGCGACAAAAGGAAAAAGCCTTATTTCCAAAGTTGGATAAGCTTTGAAAACTTAATGTGGAAAAAGGGAAAAATGAGAGATGACAATGGGGGATTGTGCATGAGGGAAACAACCACCACTCATGCAACCTTGGACACTATTGATTTTATTGCATTCAGAGGGCAGAAATGAAAATATTTTGAAAACAAAAAGTGGTCCATTTCAAACCCCACAAAATGAAAATACATTTGAAATTTGATTTTTGAATAATAAAACAATAGTAGTGGTATTTTCACCACTTCTTACTAGTTTCTGATTACTTACTCCTCCTTTTTGTTCTGTGACAGTGCTTGGTGCATGCACTGCAGACGTGGATTAACTGTGTTCTATCTGCAGTTTTAACTCTCTTACCTAATACATTATTGAAATGGAATGTGCCACCCCCTCTCAACCAAAAAACAAAACAAAAACCCAAACAAATTAGAGGGAGGAGGATTGGTCTTGTCAGAGTATATTTTAAACCTACTAGTGGGCTGTACCCCATGCTCGTTATGCTCACCAACCTCCCTCTCTCTGGCAGCTTTCACAGCCAGAGAGCATGTGAGCATAATGATGTCTTTCTTTCTCCTGGTAGGAAAACTTTTTATATATATGTAGAGAGAGATAATATCCCAATGAGTCTGAAATTCCCTTGAAGCATATTCCCACCTTGGATATTTAGAAAGACTATTCCTGGCTTATTAACAATGTTGGTAAACTTGTTCCTTTAAGTACTTTGGAAAGCCTTTTTTTACATCAAGTGAACAATAACTTTTGCATGAGCTTTTTTTTTTGCAGGGGGAGATTAAGATTGAAAGAATACATATTTAATTCACTTTTTCTACTAAGTTTTAAATATATTCCTCTATTTGCTTCATTTCTCATATAGGACTGTGTGAATATTACCAGAAAACTCCCACAGTCCCTTTGTAGAAATAAGGGAAGATGCACTGTGAACTAAAGTAAAGTGTTAGCAACTTTGGGCACCTGTATTTGCAAAGATGTGATTTTGTTACAATCACAGATCATTCATATAGAATGTACAAGTACAGATGCATATATTACTAGAGCTGTGCAGAGAATGGAAATTCTGTTTCACAGAAGATTTTTAATTTATTTCTTAAAATTTTGACAAACATGATTTTATGAAGGATTTTGATGGAATTGGATTTTCCAACAAAAATGGCTCTATCAAAGTTTTTTCTTACAGCTCTATGTGTCACATAGTAAATATGAAATAATATATAATATTTTGTTTTTACATAAATCTATAATTGAAAAATTCAAGTTCTTAGGCTGTAGTCCCATGACTTATGACGTCGGGGTGAATCCCTGCACTGGTGCAGAGATCTATTTCTTCGCCTGGTACTTTATCCATACTAGTGCAAAATCTGTCCAACTGCAACACACGCTGGGGACTACAAAATACTTTGTAGTATGTCCATTTCTGAAAACTATTTTCTTCAAGGTAGAATGTTTGGAATTATGTCCCTTCAACAAAAATGGCCAAATGTAATAGCAGAAGTCCATTTTAATATCAATTCTGTGGCAGAATTAAATTTTGGAGCCAGATGAAATATGTTGTTTACATAGTCATCCTTTTCTCATACTTTTCAAATACCTAGTAGTTTGCTTTTTGGTATTCAGGTTCTGAGATTATTTTAATGCATTAAATCATTTCTGTGTTCAAATAGCAGCAAAGCAAATAAAAAGTTAAAACACTATATATTCATACTTTCAAAATGAGAAAAAAGTGGGTGGTTAGCAGAAGAGGGATCAAAGGTAATTTTGCTGTATTCCTCCTTGACATCTTTTTATTATGGCTTCAATTTACAATATTACTACACTGTGAGGGAAATAAGGAGAATCTGAAGTAGGAGTAGAGAGGTTGGTTTACCTCTGTATTTGGCACTGGTACAATCGCTGCAGGGTAACTATTTAGGTCATCTGTTAACAATTCAAGAAGAAAGTTAATAAATTGAAGAGGGTTTAGAGAAGAGCTGTGAGAATGAATAAAGGATTTGAAAACATACCCCATAGCATGATTAGATTCAAGGAGCTCAAGCAATTTAACTTAACAGTGAAAAGGTTTGAGGGTTGACTTCTTCTAGTTTATAAGTACCTTCTAAAGGAACAAATATTAGAAAATGGACTCTTCAGTCTAAAGCTATAAATTGATCAAGAGCTGGATGTTGAAGTGAGACAAATTCAGAGGTGTACATTTTTAACAGTGAGGGTAATTAAGCACTGGAAAAGTATACCAAGGGCAGTGATGAATTCTCCATCCCAGGCAATTTTTTAAAATTGAGACTGGATGTTTTTTAAAAAGATATGTTCTAGGAATTATTTGGGAGAAGTTCTATGGCCTATATTATACAGGAGGTCAGTCTAGATGATCACGATGCCTTTTCTCCTTGGGATCAGAATTCCCAGGGAGACTTTCAGATGCTTTGTATTGTGCTTTTGACCCATTGCATTAAATAAAAACAGAGTTGACATTACAAGAGTCCTCTGGCACAAGTGAATTAATTTGGCTGTACACCAAACTTAACATCCTCCACACAAATCCTAGACAACAGAAGAGACTGGCATTTGTTCTATTATTTAATACTTCAGTGATAAAGCAGGATATTTAGCAAGAGAACTAAACAAAGGCTTCTGGGCTGAGGGGTAGGAGGGCGAACAACAGACTTGCCAGACTTCATGCTCCAGGAAGGGGCAGGGCTTTAGGCAGAAGGGGCAAGGGTGGGGGCAGCCAGCCCTCAGCACTATCCAGAGCATGTTATGCCATGCTTCTCGCTAGCGAGAAAGAGTCCTTGTACTGAAGAGCTTACATTCTAAATAGGCAAGACGGATGGTGGGAGAAAAGAAATATTAGTCCTATTTAACTGATGGAGGAAAGGAGAAAAAGAAACTAAATGACTTGCCTATACAATCTCTGGCAGAGCCAGGAATTGAATTCAAGTCTCCAGGGTCCTAGTCAACTGTCTTAATCACATGCAGTCCTCCTTTCCCTTTGCAAGGAGTTTAACAAATAGAGAAACTCTTTGGGTGACAGAGAACATTGTGGAGTTCTATTATTATAAGGTGCACCATTTATTATAATAAGTGCTCCTACACCTTTATCTTAATTATGAGCTGAACTGTAAAAGCTAAATTAAAGTCCTAGTAACCAAGAACAAATATTGAAGGGGAAAAGGTGCAGAAGGAGCCTGAATTAAATTAAACACAAAGGCCTCACCTTTTTGTCTGTTACCCTCATTGTCCCTGAGGACCCTAGAATATGTCCTGACCAGACCAGGCCAGAGAGGGAGACTCAAACAACATTGGTCTTCCACCATCTTCAGATGAATCCTGAACTCCACTGGGGTTGTGAGACTTCGTCCTGTATCTCCTCCTTGCATGTCCTTTTTTTTTCCCCAGCTATTTCTTCTTTCCTGTCCCTCTACTTTTGCCATCTGACTTTGCCAATCAAAACTGTATCTTGCAACGTTGCTGTAAGTTTGTGACCAGACAGAGGCAACTAAAAGCAATACTTAGGGCTGGTCTACACTAGGAAATAATTTTGAAATAAGAAAAATCAAAATAACTCCCAAAATTACAAAATAAAATAGCATGTCCCCCCTATGGAGCAGCATCACAATTGCTCAGAATTATTCTGAAATAGTGTGTCCACACTGATTGGAGACTGCCTCAGATTTTGTGCCCTGGAAGCATTCCGGGTGGGAGTGGGGAACCAGGAGGGTGGATACTTCCTGTGACTGCTTGGTCAGGCAAGCTGCAACGTGTGCTTTCAGGGGCTCCTCTCCACAGCCATGTCTCACTCACTGCTCCTCAGTGACTCCCTTCTCGTGGGACACCACCAAACGGATGCAGTGTGTTCTGGTGGCCCTTGTGGACACCACTGCACTTATAATATGGAACTGGAGCTGCTGCAAAGCAGTGCCAGGTTCACGGGCTTTGTGCTGCCCCTCATAGTGCAGTTCATCCAGAGTGTCAACCTGCTGCTGCAGCAGGACAACGATCAGCCCAAACTGGAGGACCTCTTCACACAAGTCCTGTCACTCCTACTGCTTCAAATGCCTCTCAATCCCTGGACACCGCCAAACACCACTTCTGGTGGAGGGTGACCAGCTCTGAATGGTGGGACTACATCATCCGCAGCAATGGGATGACGAGCAGTGGATCCAGAACTCTGCGAGTGGCTCACCCCTGCCCTCAGGTGACAGGACACTTGACTCAACCCGCCATCCCCATGCAGAAGTGCATTGCCATCGTCCTGTGGAAGCTCATCATGCCGGACAGCTACCCAGGGCCGGTTCTAGGTTTTTTGCCACCCCAAGCAAAAAAATTTTTGCCCCCCCCCCCCCCTTGGCCCACTGCTGCAGGACAGGCACTCAGGAGGAAAGCGCCCCTTTCACCTTGTGGCTCTTTGACTCCCACCATGCCCTCCGGCCAAACCCAGCCTAAGTCCTATCTCCCCTCCACAGACATCCCCGCATACACACATCCCAACCGCCCCCCCAACCCACTCACCGAACCCAGTTTCCACCTCCTCTCCCCTCTCCTTCCCTCCCCTCCCAGGCAAACCCTTCTCTCCCCTCCACTGGGACCCCTCAGTGACCAGACCCAGTCCTCCCTCCCCTTCTCTCCCCTACCTAATCCACCCTGCGCCCTCTCTTCCATCCCAGCCAAACCTGATCCCCCCCGCCTCCCGACCGGACCCAGTCTGCTCCCCTCTCCCACCTCCCCCCACTGACCATCCAAATGCGGTCTCCTTTCCCTATCCCTGCCAAACCCTCGTGTCCCCTCCCCACAGCACACGCAGAAACGTCGGAGCACCCTGGGGAAGGGGCGCTCTGGGGACAGGCCCGTTTACCTGGGTTGTTCTACCAATAAGACCTAATCTCCCTCCCCTAGCATGGGGGCACCGAGGGGGCCAGGCCAGCAGAAAGTGAGCACTGAGGCTGCCCGGCCGCATCATTCAGACCCTCCATGTCTGGGGCAGGCACCACTCTTGCTAAGGGTAAGCGCAGGGGCCTGGCCAGGCCTGCCTCCTATTCCCAGCTCTGGGAAGGGAGCAGCATTCCCTGTCCACTGGGTGCTTGTGTGGGCACCCCGCCCACAGCCAGCAGCCTTTGTTTCTCCGGGTGGTGCATATTTGTATATGCCTCAGTGCAGAGAACAAAATGTAGTCTGCACCCTGATGGAAAAAGATTAGAGGGACCATTGGAAGGGAGTAGTCAGTGCCTACTGGCTGCGGGAGGGTACCGACCTGGCTGTTAAGATACTCTGGTTTGTAGTCAGCTTTTGAGCAAGTTACATCACACTTCTGTGCCTCAGTTTCTCCAGATGGTAAGATGGCTCTGGTGTGGCCAATTACTTGCACGCTCCTCTGCTGAACGGCAGGAGCAGGCCCCATGGCCGCGCAGGCACTGCGGGGGCTGGGGTAGGAGTTAAATTAGGCCCCAAAAGGCTAAATGAGCAGTGGATAATGAAACGCAGTGGGCAGGGTGGGGAAGGGCAAAGGCGTGTGCTTGGGATGGGAGGCAAGCCCTTTTCCTGCAGCCTGCTGCTTTAAGCTCTGCAGGAGAAGGGGAGCAGTGGAGCTGGCAGGTGTGCCCAGAGGGGTTGCAAGTGCAGCTGTGAGAGGCCTTTGGAGGCCATTTATATCGAATTAGAATCGGATTGTCCACACTAACGCTATTTCGAAATAACAATTTCTAAATAAGCGCTATTCCCCAAGGAAAGCAGGAGTACAGATTTCAAAATAACCAGGCTTGGCTGAAATAACAGTCTTGGTAATGGGGACTCTCTGCTGGTTATTTTGAAATAAGAGGAGTTATTCCAAAATAACTCCCTAGACTAGACAAGGGCTGTGAGATCAGTCCTGGTACTAGTTTTCCGTGCTTCAGAGTAGCTGATTAGACCATGGGCCGTGCCTGGGTTTTCTAATAATGAGGTTGCAAGTCAGTCAATGAGAGAGATAAAATGTGCACTTTCTATTTTTGCTGTTCTTTTCCTCTGTGTGTGTGTGTGTGTGTGTGTGTGTGTGTGTGTATACATGTCTTGTTTTGTTTTCTTGGAAATAGTATCAGACTTCAACTACTGCAGCAAAAATGACAGTTCCAGCTAATTTCAACTAATTTTCCCCCAAAAGGATGGTTATCACCATCTTTAATACTTTCTAAGAGACTGTCAAACAAGAGGTTTATTTTTCCTCTAAAGTGTCTCTCCAGCTAAAGGGAAAGGGAACAAGAGATGCTGTTAAAATGAAAACCTTATTTAATACTTCAGATTTCAAATACTTTAGCTGTTTTCTGTATCTTTAATACAAGGTTAAGGGGATTTTTAATGGTGTGTTTGCCATTGTACTAAGCATGCTGAGGTCTTTGTATTCTGAACCTCGCATCTTGTTTGACACTCTTTAATGTAGGTTAGTGACTGGGTTGTCTTAATGCCTTTGATTCTTTGGGGACCTTTATTCCTTCTAAATTAATACAGTTTAACCACTTATGCCCTACTGAATTAACCAGAACAATTTTAGATCACTATCTGGCAGCATGTAAATATAAACAGGCCTTGGAAGTCTTTATCATTTTATTTTATTTTCATGTTCAAAATATGATACTTTTGGTGAAATTCACTCATATCCTCAGAACAAAAACAGTTTTTTATCTTTCTTTAAGAAAAGCCTTTCTTGAGTTTCCTTTTTTTCTTCATTCAACATGCCAATTCAGACACAAGGGAGACAGGAAAAACACATTTCTCTTAAGAATGCAATAAATCAGAAATTCACAAAATCTCCAAGGTATACTGTGCAAGAAAATATCTCAAAGTTTTGTCTGGGTCCTGTGGTTAAAAACCACCATCTGCTCTACTTTTATAACAGTACTAAAATGCTATAATGTGTTTATTTTAAAATAATGTAGATTTTACTGTGCATTTTAAATTACATATAAATAGGCAAGCTTCAGTATGTTGAGAAACAGAGTGTTTCTTCCCTTCAACTTTGACATGACTATTTGTAAAAGTTGATTTATGTATATATACATATGGGGCTAAATCCTTAACTGGTGTAACTTTTGATTATGCCATTGACTTCAGTGGTGCTTTGGTGATTTACCCCTGCTGAGGATTCAGACGGTTAGATTCCTGATCACTTTGGTGCATATGTGCACTATATGCTGAAGACAATGGCAGTGAGGTCAAAATGAGGTTATCGAGATTTGGCCCATTGTGTTTGGTGGATGGTATATAAAATGCTCATGAGAGCAGTTTGCAGAATGCTGAATGGTATAAAAGAGGCCAAATCAGATACCAAAAGGAAGACAATAAAGAATTTCCCCAGAGAATAACCAACTATTCAAAGAAAGGATCTTATTAAGCACAGTACTTCAACCATGAGAACAGGTTCCATTAACTTCATGGACCTACTCATGTGCTTAAAGTTAAGCTTTCGCTTAAATGCTTTGCTGGCTTAGAGTCCAGATAAAAAAAGGTCTTTGTTCATAATAAAAGCATTTCATAGTGGATGAAAACCATATCTCAGGTTTAATTTCTATATTTTAGTGAAGATATTCCATATCTCTCATTCAAATATTCTTTTACTTTTTCTAAAACTATGCAGTATAAATCTTTTATGCTTGCCCTTCTAGCTATGCCTTTTAATCCCAGGGACAACCTCTTTATCTTTTCAGGTGTTACAACATCATTTTATAATGTAGCAATCAGCACTGAGCATAAATTCTATCAGAGTCATACCAGCTGTTTAACCTTATCATAATTTTCTTAGATTTATCCTCTGCTCTTAAATTACCTGTTGCCAGCATCCTAATTTTATTCTATTTTTTTAAAACCCACCACCATATTGCCTAGAGATATGTAAAATGGATGCTTTCTGTTATCTTAAGATGCTTTCCAGTTACATTCCAGTCATTCTATACATGTCGTTTTTGATGTTGTGCCAGCATGTGTCACTTTACATAATGAAAAGGTTAAGTCGTGTTACCTTTGTTACTACAGTTTGTAGGAGATGCAAATACAGTAGTTTATTTTGTGCGTGTGTGTATATATATTTTCTAGTCTCCTATGGGCTGTGTTGCATTGCATTATGTTAGAGATGCTCAAGTTGTGGCCTGTAATACCCATCTCAGCATGGTGATGAGCAAATACAATATGGTTTCATAGCTGAATGTCAGGATAGTGTTTGGAAGGGGTCCAATAAGGGCTTATGTGTCCTTTGCATGGTATGGAGTTAACCTTCAATGGAATTATCAGTGTAGCATCATGCAGGAAGCATTTGGGGGCAGGGCTGGCTGCTATGTAGCTCCTCTATTGCTATACTGCCATGTATCTGCTATGCCATGGGATGTGTCATAGGTGAGGAGGTCATGCTAGCCATTACTCTGGAGTAGACTTGAAATTATATGTCTCAGAACACTATGTGTGTGTGTAAGATTTGTTTCCTTAACTTGCCTCACACCTGAATTCCAAAAATTCAACCCGAGACTCAGCAGCATTTAAGTTGCCTTTGCAAATCCCATACAATAATCTCATTGATATAAAATTCATATGACTGTTTGATATTAAAGGCACAGCTCTTCATATCTTTTACCATTATCATGACAGCTCTGCCTTCACATTCTTCATCCTTCATTTTATGATAGCTATTAAATACTTTTAAACTCAGCCTTGGTTCCTTGAGGAATATTTATGCTTCTTACAGGGCTCTTAGGAGGTGAAGAAGCAGTTAACAACACACAGGGAAATGCTATATTAAGGACATTTTAAGACGTTGTACCTACATGATGATGATTATGGTGCTTTGTGTTTTATACACTAGTTTATGTACCTGTCTGAGCTGTTTACTTTTGGGAAATAAAAAAACCAGATCTGTAGAATTCTAAATGGAATGGAAAACTGGACTACATTAGTTCAGGTTAAGTTAGTATTCTCTGTGTAACATGAAATTCATTGACGGGATGCATAATTTGAGGTGGAAGGGGAGATCTTTTCACTCTAAAATTTGGCCTCTAGTATTTTAGCACAGGGTTTTTTTGAGGCAGGTTGGTGTAAGAGGAGGGTTTGTCTTATTTAAAACAAACTTAAAAATGAACAATATTTCTGTATGAGAAATGAGATTGATTAATATATTTCTGGGGGCTAGTTAAAATGAAGGCCTTAATGCTTGTGTAGGTCTCCATTTTATTTATTAATCTTTTAGAGTCCACTGAAGTTGGTAGAAATTGAGACCCGCCCTCCAGAGACAGTCTTTAAACTGAAAAATAAAATGGGGCAAATGTCTGAATGAGAAAAACAAGAGAATGTACAGACCAACAATGATTATAATAAGTTTAAAAGAAATATATTCAAGGTTAAATTTGAAACTTGTTTCATAATGTCCTTGTGAGGGATGGGGAGTGAGGGGTAGGTGGGAGAGGGGAACTAGGGAGATTTCTGCAATTAGAGAGTATCACTACTGCTCTATCTCTTGGTTGTCTGGCTTGATGCTTGCACACATGGCTTATTACGAAGTCAAAACTCCTTTTGAATGCCTCTGGAGGCATTTTTCCTCAATCAAAGCTAACTTTATGAATAATCAGCTGTGTTTTTTATGTGAAAATCAGGCTGCAGTGAAGAGAAAAGGAAGCAAGAAATCTTTCTTTCAACCAGCTCTGTGAAAAATGTCACCATTAAAAAACCAAATTAATAAGAATACACTTAATATTATTTATAATTTGTTTTATGGCAGTACTTAGAGTGAGGCCCATATGTAATATATAGAAACTAACTGCTGCTCATCCTGAATTGCTTACAACCTAAATACATAAGAAGGACCAAAGGTGAGGGGAAGAACAGGGTTCAGGAAGGTGAAGTGATGTGTAGGTCACACAGCAAGTCTGTGACAGAACTGGGAGTAAAATCGAGGTCTCCTGAGACATAATCCAGGGTTTAGACAAACCTACTACCCCAAATAAACTGAAAGGAATAGTTCACACAAGGTAAGCTTCATGAAGAAGACATATAAGGGATTAGTTTGTGAATGCCTTCTTCACTTTGGGTGCACATTTACATGAATAATCCCACTGAAGCCATTCTAACTATTGGTGTGACTTAGTACTCAGCAGGCTGAGCTTGTACAAACTAGTCCCAAGAAAGCAGATATTATTTCAAAATATTGGGGGGAAATAATCCTCCCAGCATCACATTTTTAAGCTATTTGCTCACATACGTCCTATGTCATTCACTCTCTATCCTACTCTAATTGATTTAGAAGTATTAGGGGTTTCGTAAGTATGAATTCATCTTTCACTGAAATCAATCACTTTCTGCAAGCTTGCTTGCCTCTTCTTTAAAGTCAGCTAAGTTCTGACTTCAAAAACTAAATGGCTCGAGGCTGAACTAGTATTGAGTTGATTACATAACACACTAGCAGCTCAAAAACATTGCTGGTGTAAATTGACCTCATCTGACCTGGAAATGCCAATCCATTACAGAAAATAGGGCTTGTTGCTGACAACAAATAAATTTTAACCCTCACGTTAGAGTGGAACAGAGTAGAAAAGCAATGAAGCCATTTCCCAAGGTACTAACACCACGTTCTGGAGGAAAAACTGTTTTAGAATCATTCTGTGTATTAAACATCAGCAATTGTCATTAACATGCATATAGGTTATGTTTTAATATAACATCTGTCTCCCACAAAAGAAGACTTCCATAGCCTGTCGTAATTATTGTGGTTTGTTTACTTTACTTTAGCATATTGTAGTTAAAAAGACATTCAGGAATTACCTTTTTCAGCTATCTAGTTTAGAAAAAAGTTAAAGTAATTTAACATATTTCTGAGAGTGACAAAATCACTCTCAAATTGTTTTCTACAACTTGTAGCCACATAAATAAATGATTGGTGGTGCCAAGGAGATCTCAAACCCATGGATCAAAAATTAGGAGGCCCATTCAAAGTCAATGGCTAGATTAGTATAGACTTCGGTGGGCTTTGAATCCTAATTATCCAGAACAATCCAGAGTTCTGTAAGACAATGGATTTTAATGGGAGTTACTCAACACTCTAGAAAGTCATGTCACACCTAAATATGGCCTTAGCAACCTACAGTTATGTCTACATAGCCCACCAAAACGAGCATCCCAAGCTGAGTCTTTTTTTTTTTTTGCCTCCCTTTATTATGTATGCTGACTAGGTTGGGAAAAACAGTTTTTTCTAAACACACCCTCATGATATTTTGAACAAAAGGGAACCTGTGTGCAAAGAGTAGAAGGTTACTTTCTTGCAACTGAAGTTCTCTGAGAGGATTTCAGCGTATTCATGGCTTTTGGACTCATGCCAACCAGTGAAGTAGGATGCTAGAACTTTCTAGTGGCTTTCACAGCTAGTGTAGAGTCCATCTCAAAGAACTCAAGTAATAAACAAATAATGAGAGATGAGAAGAGAGATTTCCTCCCCCTCCCCCACCCTGAGTGCATTTGCAGGCAACAAACTAGTAAGCATTCTGTTCTTCTTTTCCTCCTAGAGATAACACTAACAGCTTCAACCTGAAGGCCCTTGGGGAAGGCTCCTGACTATCCTTCACCATTATGTTGTTTGAGTAACCATTTTCCTTCTGACTTTCTTGCTAATTTATCAGGTCAGGAAACTTGTCTACATTTCACCAAAAGGAAGTTCTGCCTTCTCAGTTTGCAATGTAATAGGGTGTTTCTCCTCTCAAGGTCTGTGGTTGCTGATCCTGATTACAGAATAAGCTACACCAGGGAGAAAGCAGAGTGAATGCTCTATAAACATTCTCAGTAGAGGGCATATTCAGGAAGCAGTAGCAAGACTGCAGAGATATGACAAGCTCCTGCAATGAGGACTCTGAGATCAAAGGTGCTGTGGCAGGGACTGCAGTGAAGAGGAAACTCCTGCTTGGGACTATGACGGACAGAAATGTTTGGGGGTTGAAAGCTAAAGGGTTGATGAAGGCTGAGCACCAGTCAGGTGAAGCCCAGAGAATTAGGACCTGGGAAAAAGTGCTGGGGACTATCCATCTCAATGAAGATTGTGACCAAGTTGTGGCTTAGAATGATAGTAGATAGTGTGGACCAAGTAGGGGAATGTTTTATTTACCATGGGTTGTCAGTTGTTAAGGGGTCTGGAAAAGGAGTCAGTGGACTATCTTACATACTATTAAAATACTGTATAATAATCCTCTTAGTTCACCCAACACATTTACCCTTTCCCATCCAGCAATCACATCTATTCCCCAAACTTCAGCTTATGTGAAACTTTCTCTAACACTAGTTTGCTGAAGTTCCTCTGCCCTCTGAGTTAAAAGGGGTGAACATTTCAGTTCAAACCTTCTGTGAATTGTGTAGAATTTGCCAAATAGTTTCAGTTAAAAAGAGGGGGAGGACCCTGAGAAATCGAGGTTCTGTTTTGACATCTGTGAAGTTAAACTTTTCATTTTTTAAATTTGATATATATTTGCATTTCAAACTTCACTTCACTTTTGAGTTTCAAAGATTGTAAAAGCTCAAGAAAGCAACGAGGCTAAAAAAATCAGTTGTTGATACAGCCCTGTTCTGGTGTTCCAACCCCTTAATAGAGAAGAGAATTTGAAGAAGACAGCATATTTCTCTAGTAAGCAACTATATCCTTATGAGGAAAAAAGAAGCAATTAAAACTATTGCTGTTAAATCCTGCAAATTGACTTGAAGGGGTATTTTGACTTAGTGAAGATGAAGGAATGGTCCTAAAAACAATTAGTCTCTACAATACCTTTATGCTTTAGTGTAGAATATAGGATGTGTACAGCAATTCTACTTATTTGGAAGGATGTAGATATGACATATGAGAAGTAAATCTTTATGCTATCATCTGCCTCTGAGCTTCCATCAGTTTATATATTGCACTGTAATTTTATGGCATATCAGATACTATTAAGATAATATTTGCATTTCTACTTCATATCTAAATTTTCAAATAGTCGAAAAAGAAGTTGGTCCCAGAAGAAGCTTCAGTGTTTTCCAGATATTATCAAGTAATTTTTTACATTTCAACCAACCTACCCCTTTCTTCTCCTTTCTCAAAAGTGCACTTGGGTTTGACTTTCATTCCGCAACTGACTCCACGGTTCCTAAATTTTTCTCCAATGAATTCCTTTGGGCAGCATGGACAGACAAGATTAATAAGTGCTACACAGTTCACTTTTTATCTTCAATTCAAATCTGCTGCTTAAAATTAAATCTCTAAAGAAAAATTTCCATCAGCATTTCAGTTATATTTCTAAGACTGGAACCAGTCCTGCAGCCTAAGAGTGCATCTACACAGCAGTGTTGTTTCGGAATAACGGCCATTATTCTGAAATAACAATCCCAGCTTCTACACAGCAATTCCTTTATTTTGAAATAAATTCAAAATAAAGGACGGCTTATTCTGACTTCTGTAAACCTCATTCCACGAGGAATAACACGTATTCCGAAATAGCTATTTCAGGATAGCGGTAGTGTGGTCTCTCCTTCGATGCTATTTCGAAATAGGTCTTCCCCAGGACCATTCAAAGTAATTACTCGCCAGTGCGTCCTGGGGCTCTAAATCAAGGTAGCATGTCTACATTAGGGAAGCCCACCTCGGACTAATTTTGAGGCTTCCCTGTAGTGCAGATGTGCTATTCTGGAGTATTTCTTCAAGAATTGCTTGTTCTGAAATAAGCATACAGTGTAGACGTACCCTAAGTATTTACATTGCTTTGAAAACTTCAAAACTTTTCTGAAGGGTGAAGTATCTAGATGTTACTATTTTTAACAATTCTTTAAATGTCTAATGTGGAGAAAGAAGTATGTGTGCGTATTTCCTCTCCCCTCTTATATTTATTCTGGCAAATGCAGGGCAACCCAAAGCACAAAAAGCCCTTTACAGTTTCAACAATTGCTAGTCACCTCCCTGGCGTGTGTGATGTAATAATGCTGGCAAACCCCAATGACCAGATACAGATGTGAGAAATGCATTGTGTCTACAAAGCATTCACCCCAAGGTACATGTCTCTGTTAAATGTTTGAGGGTTATCACGTGCTTGGATGTGTAAGCAGAGGAAGAGTGGAATGAAGCCTTAATCTGCTTGCTGGGCTCATGAGCTCCGGTGGCCCAACCGGCTTTTCTGCCCCCACTGCCTTGGGCTATGCTGCCCCATGAGCACTGACAGCCCTGTTGTCTCCCTGCAAGCTCTGGCCCCCTGGCCCTGCAGGCTTCCTTGCCTCACTAGCTGCAGGCTGTGGGCTCTGCTGCACTACTAGCCCCCATCAGCCAGCTCCACTCCCAGCCATTGGAAACCTCTGCTCTGGTTCAGAGTAATCTCCCTGTTGCCAGACCAGAGAGTACCAGACCACAGAGGTTCAACCTGTATAACATGTCAGTGCTTTCTGCTGTGACCAGCACAACACCTTTTATATTTCTTACACTGCATTTGCTTATTTACTAGCTGGAAAATTAGCACAACTTATTTTACAGTACATATTTCAAGCAAGTGTTCCATTCAGATTGGCCTGGAGCATGAAGATAATGTAATGCAAATGTATAGCTAGCATTCTCTGTGCTGAAATGAACATTCACTAAAATATATAGTTCTATACTGCGTGTGTAGATCTACATATACAGACTTACAATTATCTTTATCATTATTATTATGTTATTTTATTATATTTTATTTATTATTTAGTTCCTTGTATTAGAGTACCACCAATGGATACTAGGATTGGTGGAATGAGGGTCCAGATGTGGTAGGCAGTATATTAACAAAGAGTAAAAGATCACCACCATCCCAAAAAGTTGGAAGTCTAAATATATAAAACAGATTAAGCACTGTGCACAAAGGATATGACATACGGAAAGAACCATATGGTGGTTGCACATGCCATGTTAGTGTTACAATAGCTCTGTTGATTGATTTTGTTTAAGTGGATTTTGTTGGGAGGGAATTAGCTTAACAAAGAGTCTAAGATAGACAGTGGGGACTTAAGAGTAAAGAAGGGAAAGATGTAGGACACATGGAACGATACGGCATTGAAGAGAACAAGTTAGAGAAAACAGGTAATCAGCGGACAAAGGACATGTATTTCTATAAAAATAACCCAGGCAATAATGCAACTTTAAACTTGAGAAAAAACTTGATAAAGTCCAGTTCTTAGCTGGTTCAAACTGATTCAAGCTAGTCTGGTTTACCCCAGCTGAGCATCTGGCCATTAGAAAATAAGGATCAACCTAAACATTGGCCCTGGAGCATATGTATGACCATAATCATACCTGTTCCATTATTTATTTGGATACTTATATACAGTTTTCTATCTTATACAGGTATCATATTGTTGGAGTTAGATTCTGGTCACTAATAAGTCTTCTTTGTGTCACCCTGAAGACACAAAGAGGCTGTAAAGGCAGCTTAAAGACCATGTTGAGAGTTTTCTTGGCACAGGAGAATCCCTCTCTCAGAGACCCCAGAATAGAAGACATGTTGAGAGAGGTTATCATATCTACAATGTTACTATTTTTTGGTCATCCTTGACTGGTGTTACAGATTCTTAAGGGGCAGCACTGAGGTTGTTCTAATTTGCACCTCACCTAATGTTCAGTGAGACATGGGGATTAAGTTGACATATATTTCCTATATTCCTGTTAACCTAGTTCTTCATGATCAGAGATTAGATAGAGTGAGGCTGAACCCTACACATTTTAAAATAAATATAAAATTATAATTTTGAATTTTAATGAGGGGGAAAAACAGAATAAAGAATCTGGTAATTACAGCAAAGTTCCTCTTTGACAGACATTTTTAGTAATACATAATACAGGTTGTGCCTCCCAAATCTGGGATCCTCTGATCCGGCAAAATCTATGGCCCAGCAGGACCACGGATGTTCCTGGATGAGATAACACAAGGGTAAATGGTAGTCATAATGGATTGAATCCTCAGCCTCTTAAGAGTCACTGGGAGGTAGAATCAGTTCAAATGGTATTAGTATAATACAATTGGACAAAAAAGTAAATGAACTGTGCATAAGGTGCTGGGCATCCAATGTTCTATGTTCTTTCAAACAGAGTTCAAAGCTAGTGTGAAAGGGAGAGCTAGTTGCAGGAGAGCTGGTGGCAGTGGGGTGGGGCCAATGGCCAGGACCAAAGCCAGAGCCATCCAGTGGCAGTGGGGCTGGAGCTATGGATGAAGCTGGCCGGCAATCCAGCTGGGCCAGTGGTAGTGGTATCGACTATGGCTGCTGTGGTGCCAGGAGTGGGGAAGGACAGTAGGCTGGAAGGCGAGTGGCAGGGGACCTCCTCTGGTCTGGCAAATTCCCTCATTTGGGATCAGTCAGGTTCTGAGGGTGCCGGAGCAGGGAAGTCCAACCTGTATGAGTAGGCAACACGGAAAATACATTCTACTTCAGCATAGTCAATGGAATATTTTCTATTAGTTTGAATTATTTTCCCTGTCTGTCTTTCTTTAAAATGAAAACAATAACCATGTTTGCGTTTTGAAACAATAAGTTCTTATTTAAGAACTGAATGGCTTAATAAACAGAGTAGTAGTATGATTTAGAGGAAGAACATAGCTGAAGTAGAACAAACATGCTGGGAATAACTGGATCTTATTTTACTTTTGTTTGTCCAGAAAAAGAGACTGAAATTCTTGCTGATAATGGAATTCTGAATGTTATCTTGTGGAGTGTGGAATCTTGAATCAAGAAAATTAGCAGTTGGCCAAATCATTTTGCTGGCAGAGCTTCAGAATTCTTGAACTACCAATATCTAGACTGTTTCGGTTGTGTGCTCAGAGGAGACATTCCATCTGCAGCCTGGGAGGAAGTCAACTGTCCTGAGCAGTTGTCCTTCCACCACTCCAACAGGCCAAGTTTGTTAGCAGAAAATGATGGCAAAAATAGTATTTCAAAAAGCAATACTCCTATAGTTTGAGGGTTTTCCCCCTCACAATGGTTTTCCAGGTCAGTTATAAATCTGCTTTCCCCAAAAAGATGACTGCTTAGTCCAAGATCACATGATTTTTGGCATTCTTAGAGAGATTGTATTCAAGGTTTTGTCTGTTTATTACATCCCTTGAGCAGGAAGCAATACTTCTCCATATGCCTTATGCAGACCGTGACCTAGCATGATGAATAAGGATGAGACGATATATTCTGAGAAACTCCTGATCCATGTCAAAATGTTGGATTTGAAAGTAATCTTTATAAGTACTGATATGAATTCCAGGGAAGGATGTGACCCCTTAAAGTGGACAGTGTTATGTGCTAGTGTCTCTGTGAAAGTCTAGAGTGTAAAGAAGATTGAAGAGGAATTGTGTGTTTAAACAAAAAAAAAGTAGGTAGCTCAGATGTGAGAAAACTAAGTGAAGTTTTTAATGTCGGATAGTAAAACAGTTTGGTGACATTCAGGAAGTAATAGGTTGGAGGCAAAGAGGAAAGACTGAATCCAGAAGCAAAAAATGAAGCCGAGCATAAAGATTGACAGGACTTGTGAGAAGCCTAGATGTGAGCACAAATTTAACATCTTTGTGTCTTGAGTGTCCATATGCAAACCTGATGTTCCTGTAAGTGCTAGTGAACCTGCATTTCATCCACACTAAAATGGATGAAATATGCTTGGTCACTGGCTGTCACAGAGAGGTGGGCAAGAGAGCCCCCATGGGCTGGAGCCAGCCTGCCAAGCCGGCTGATCCAGCCCACAGCCACCCTGCCACTCCCCTGCCCCCTGGCCAATCAAGAACTGGGAACAGAGGAGCACATGAAATCTCCCCCCTCCCCCGCCAGAAGCGTGTGGCACCAGAGGGAAATGCCAGCTGTTTTGAACAGCTGGTGGTTCACTCTAGACACCGCTGTGCACCCCTTGCAGGGAGGAGGTAAGGGGTGAGAGAGTTCACGTGCTTCCAAGGCCCTGATTGGCCTGGGGGCGGAGGCAGTGTGCAGTCTCCTCCCGCCCCCAGGGGCATGTGGTGCAAGAGTGAACCGCCAGCTGTTCAAAACAGCTGTCAGTTCACTCTAGGTGCCATGGAGGCATGGGGCAAAGACTTCACGCACTCTCTCACCCCCAGGACAATCGGGGATCTGTTGGCGGAGGAGCACAGGAAGTGTGCTGGACCCGTCCCTTCTGACCCACCCAGCCCGTAGCTACTTCAGAAATTTGAGAAGTGGCTTCTCACCAGAAATTATTGCCCACCCCTACTCTTACAGAAACATTCAGATTTGCACAGGAATCATTATTGGCACCTGCAGATTTTTCACTGGAAATAGAGAAACTCCATCCCTTTGAAACCAGTATATTAACAGATACAGAAATGAGATTATATCCCCCAGTCATGTGTTCGCCTCTTCAGGAGCTCTCAGTTTGTGGCTTCTTAGCCAAACTGTTGGTTGCAATGAGATTATTAAAGCTGTAAATTCATTTCTGAACCTGGCAGTCATCTCCTTTCCCCCAACTTCCTGTACACAGGTACCAAGTGAACACAGCACAGATTTGTACACTACCAGCAACTTGACCTATGCTCCCTCTATAGTTGGATGACTGGTAGTGACTTGAGCCTGGAACCTGCTAATGGATTATCCATTAAATTGTTATAGCTTTGCAATATTTTTTTTATTTGCTTTAGTGAGTTATAACAAAAGGAGCAAAATTTCCTTTGGGGCAAAGGGGCTGTTAGAAGGTTTAAAGCTGATTTCCAGACTCAGTAAATGTCTGACTTAACTTGATCATCCACATGTTCATATCATTTTGGAGATTTTAACTTTGTGGGTTTTTTTAAAGGTCATTTTACTGAAAAGAAACTGTGAAAATAACTCGAACTACACAGACTGATCACCTCAAAAGATCCTGAAACTTGGACAATGGGCTGAATTCCCATTAATTTTCTGCACAAAAAGTATTTTTTGCTGTAGAATGCAAACTCTCTAAAGCAGTTTCTAAAGGTAAAAGTAGATATCTGCACAGGATCAGCAGGGAGTATCACTGTGAAATGTGCAATGGATGTGGCAGGCCTTGACTTCCTGCAGAGTTGGTGGGGGAAAATCCATTTTTTTCATGAAATTTACAAATAGTGAGAATTTTTTCACTCATTTCTGTATTGTAGCACTAACAAGCTGTGTGTGCGTTGATTCTGTCCCATCTCTAATTACATTCAGCCCTCAGGCAGACATTTATACCCAGTAAATCTTCTGTCAGATTATAGAAATCTTTGCAGTAATAGATTGTAATGAAGATTAAGGTGACAGGTACATGAGTGATTTATTATAGATTACTGAGCAGTAGAAAGAAACTTTTTTAACAATCATCACCGTATAACGAGAGCCATTCTATGGCTGTATTCTTGCAACAGCCTCTGGGTTAACAATGAGAACAAAATAAGCCAACAAGCAGTGAGGAATGTATGAGAGTGTAGCACACTTTGTATACCTCCTGATCTGAGAAAACGAGCTGCTGTTGAAGTAAAATCCTGCTATTGCTAGGAGTTGGAGGTCTCAGGAATGTCTGCTTTGGGGTCTAGAGATGCTCATGCCAATTCCTGTAATGATTGCTAGAGCTCAGTCAATTGTTGGGGGAAATAAATCTAGATAACAAACCATGAAGGAAGAGCACTGTGGCCAACACTGCAGCTCTGGGTCCACAGTAGCCTCTCCTTCTTCCATGCCTCTCTGGCATGGGTGAGGGAACAGCCAGTGTATACATTCAGATCAAGAAGCTCCATGTCATCTATTCAAGAATGTAAATGAGTCCTCACGCTGACTTCTTCAAGGTGAAGGTGATGCAATTCTTATCCATGCTCTCTGAATCCTTTCCTTCACATTCCACATTGACTGACCACACTGGTTTGATAATGCCTATAGGCCTCCCTAGCTATGGAGCAGCAGGAGAATTTGCCATGAGGATGGCTTCATCCTCCTAATATTTCATTTGTTTGTGCATGTGTGTGTACACACAATCACTTCTAAGAGTGGCCACTGTGGTGGCATGACAATCAGAAATGCCTATCAATAAGGACTCAGGTCTTGACTTGTATTTTTTCATTGCTTTCCCCCCCCCCCTTTATTTTAAAAGGCCAATGTGCCTCGTTTTTTTCAAGAAGCAGTAATGACACTAACCTATCTTACAAAACCAACCCAAAACAATGAGGAATTCTATGGCACCTTAAAAACTAACAAATTGATTTGAGCATAAGCTTTCACAAGTTGGAGGCCACTTTATCAGAAACATGAAGTGAAAGATATAGTTTAGCAGGAATATATACACAGATGCAAAGATAGGAGCAAAACAGGAAAAATTACTTTTTGTAGCGAGCAAACCACTCTCAGTCTCTATTAAGACCCAGTGTGATAGTGAAGTTTGCATGTGAATTCCAGCTCTGCCGTTTCATGTTGCAGTCTGTGTTTGAAGTCCTTTTGCTTACGTATGGCAACTTTCAAGTCTGTTATTGAGTGTTCAGGGAGGTTAAAGTGCTCTCTTACTGGAGGAGAAGAGCCAGTTCTCTGATAGGATCCTCAGGGCCATCCTTTAAAAAAAGGTTTATCTGCTGCAAAACAAGAGGCAAGCCCAAGTGGAAAGTAATTCTAAACTGGAAAAAGCTGGTAAAAGTAACAGTGCTGTTTAGTGGTGGTAGCAGGATTCCATGCCATTGTCAAGCACTTCCTCAAAACAGTCATTCTTGGTCTAAGAAATCTATAACCTTGGAATCAAATTTCAGCTGGTGCAATCAAACAGCTCCATTGAGTTCACTGACCTTGTTACACCCACCTATTGAATCATGTCAGTAGTGCTACCCCAATTTGCACCAGCAAAAGCTGTGGTCCCTGCATTTAAAAAAAATACAATTTTCATTCTGGCTCTTCTCACACGCTCAGTGTCTGCCAGTGCTCCATGATATTGTTGCACAGATGACTCCCATTTTTCACATTCATATAAAATTGTCAGCTATGGAACTTTTAAATTTACCAATATTACTACTACTAATGCACAAAGGACAAACTGGAAGTTAATATTTAGTGCAGTACATGACAGTACAGTATATTCTGCTGGGTACTGGGATAATATGATTTATTTCTATACAGTGAAGGATTTAACTCATTGGTGGTTCTCCATCTTCCAAGTTATGGGTCACGTCTTTACCATTTTGCTATTCATCACTCCTATAATATGAGAAATTATTCAATGAGAGACACTGAAAGTCTTCTGATAGACTGTTTAGAGAGATCTGCAAGCAAAAGAAAAAACATTTAAAGTTAGTTTGAATATAATTTGTGACAAAGAACATTCTCCATTTTAAATGGAGGAACATAGTCAAACTTTTTCTGGCTAAAAGTCCTCATGTTTCCTTAAACCTATGATATAGTTGTATTTCCTCAGTGAGGGCATTAGTCTTTTTCAATAATAAATGTTCTAAAATTTGAAGATGTGAATTCAAGATAACTTGAATGTTTAGTTAAAATCAAGATAAATGTTTCATTATTCTGCTATTTGCCAAATTACTGTACATGTGGATGATTAAGCAACAGAATGTGTCTATCTGATCTTTTACAGTATAATTTGAATTTCACTATCTAATGCAGGAAGACAAAAGTCTTACATATACATGGATAAAATGAATCCCCAGCTAGCAAATTAATGTAAGAACTGAACAAAACTTTTCTTCAGCATTTTATTTAATTTGAGTTTCCTACATTGGAGTAGGATGACCAGCCATGTACTTTAGCTACAGTTGTGCACACATATCAATTATAAGCCCTCATTCTCAAGAGTTTTATATAATTTGGTAAAAATCCTGCTTGGCATACAAAAATTTCATCTTAAGGGGTTTTTTTATATATATATTTTATAAAAAAGTTTAAAGTCTCTGTTAAAATAATAGACAGCTAAATGAATTCAGATACTTTAGGGCCAGAGCTGGAAACCATAAGAGGTCTACCACTGATGTTAATTGACTTTATATCAAGCATTTAGTGCACTCCTATATTTAAAACCAGGCTTGTTTTAAAATATTAAGTAATGTAGAACAATAATCCCCAATAGAGAATGGCCTTTAATTATTGCAAAACTCACAAATGATGGCGATATTAGGTATGACTTGCTTCACTGCATATTTGTTATTATCTGTGTTACTGTGGCCCGATGGGAGCTTTGGTCATGGATTAGAACCCATTGTGCTAGGCACTGTATAAAACAAATAGACAGTCCCTGCCCCAAAGAGCTTACAATTAAGGTGTCACTAGAATAATAAATATATAGTTAATGCATCAGAGTGGAGAAACAGGCCAACTGTATTTATTTATTGCAAGGTCAGCTTAATGGTACAAATAACAATTGGAAAAAGTGTTAACCATCTGCCAGAAAAATGACAACGTATCAGTATGGAATGGGGTAGACTGTGTGCTTTAAGCCATAGCCCTTAGCCAAGAATCATGTGTGAACTGCACCACACCAACACTCATTTTGGACATGTCTACACCAGGAAATTATTTCAAAATAACTAAATTTGAAATAATAACTCCCCAAATAACCATTTCAAAATAAGAATTATTCCCCAAGAAAAGAAGGAGTTACTATTTCGAAATTGGGTAAAGAATGTGAGTGAGGCCAAACAGCAAAAATTAAGATGTTTGTACACCAATGCGAGGAGCTTGGGTAACAAAATGGAGGAACTAGAGTTAATGGTCCAGGAAGTGAAACCAGATATTATAGGAATAACAGAAACATGGTGGAATACTAGGCATGATTGGAGTACAGGTATTGAAGGGTATGTGCTGTTTAGGAAAGACAGAAATAAGGGTAAAGGTGGTGGAGTCGCATTGTATATCAAAGATGAGGTAGATTGTAAAGAAATAAAAAGTGATGGAATGGAGAAGACAGAGTCTGTTTGGGCAAAAATCACATTGGGGAAGAAAACTATCAGATCCTCCCCTGGGATAGTGCTTGGGGTGTGTTATAGACCACCAGGATCCACTTTGGATATGGATAGAGACCTCTTTAATGTTTTTAATGAAGTAAATACTCGTGGAAACTGCGTCATCATGGGAGATTTTAACTTTCCAGATATAGATTGGAGAACAAGTGCTAGTAATAATAATAGGGCTCAGATTTTCCTAGATGTGATAGCTGATGAATTCCTTCATCAAGTAGTTGCTGAACCTACAAGGGGGGATGCTATTTTAGATTTGGTTTTGGTGAGTAGCGAGGACCTCATAGATGAAATGGTTGTAGGGGATAATCTTGGCTCGAGTGATCATGAGCTAATACAGTTCAAATTGAATGGAAGGATAAACAAAAATAAATCTGAGACTAGGGTTTTTGATTTCAAAAGGGCTAACTTTAATAAATTAAGGAAATTAGTTAGGGAAGTTGATTGGTCTAAAGAAATTATGGATCTTGAGGTAGAGGAGGCCTGGGATTATTTTAAGTTAAAGTTGCAGAAACTGTCAGAAGCCTGTATCCCAAGAAAAGGGAAAAAAATTATAGGCAGGTGTGTTAGACCAAGCTGGATGAGCAGGCATCTTAGAAAGGTGATTAAGAAAAAGCAGAAAGCATATAAGGAGTGGAAGATGGGAGGGATAAGTAAAGAAAGTTACCTTATTGAGGTTAGAGCATGTAGGGACAAAGTGAGAGAGGCTAAAAGGCAGGTAGAGTTGGACCTTGCAAAGGGAATTAAAACCAATAGTAAAAGGTTTTATAGCCATATAAATAGGAAAAAAACAAAAAAAGAAGAAGTAGGACCGCTAATTACTAAGGATGGAGTGGAGGTTAAGGATAATTTAGGAATGGCCCAATATCTAAACAAATACTTTGCTTCAGTCTTTAATGAGGCTAGTGAAGAGTTTAGGGATAATGGTAATATAACAAATGGGACTAAGGATATAGAGGTAGATATTACCATATCTGAGGTAAAAGCCAAACTTGAACAGCTTAATGGGAGTAAATCGGGGGGCCCAGATAATCTTCATCCAAGAATATTAAAGGAACTGGCACATGAAATTGCAGGTCCATTAGCAAAAATTTTTAATAAATCTCTAAACTTAGGGGTTGTACCATTTGATTGGAGAATTGCTAATATAGTTCCTATTTTTAAGAGAGGAAAAAAAAGTGACCCGGGTAACTATAGGCCTGTTAGTTTGACATCTGTAGCATGCAAGATCTTGGAAAAAATTTTGAAGGAGAAAGTAGTTAGAGACATTGAGGTTAATGGCAATTGGGATAAGTTGCAACATGGTTTTACAAAAGGTAGATCGTGCCAAACCAATCTGATCTCTTTTTTTGAGAAAGTAACAGATTTTTTAGATAAAGGAAATGCAGTGGATTTAATCTACCTCGATTTTAGTAAGGCATTTGATACAGTACCACATGGGGAATTATTGGTTAAATTGGAAAAAATAGGGATTAATATGAAAGTTGAGAGGTGGATAAGCAACTGGTTAAAGGGGAGACTACAGCGGGTCATATTGAAAGGGGAATTGTCAGGTTGGAGGAAGGTTACTAGCGGAGTTCCTCAGGGATCAGTTTTGGGGCCAATTTTATTTAATCTTTTTATTGCTGACCTTGGCACCAAAAGTGGAAGTGTCCTGATAAAATTTGCAGATGACACAAAGTTGGGAGGTATTGCTAATTCAGAAAAGGATCGGGATATCATACAGAAAGATTTGGATGACCTTGTAAATTGGAGTGATAGCAATAGGATGAAATTTAACAGTGAGAAGTGTAAGGTTATGCATTTAGGCATTAATAACAAGAATTTTAGTTATGAGCTGGGGACACATCAGTTGGAAGTAACGGAGGAGGAGAAGGACCTCGGAGTCCTGGTTGATTATAGGATGACTATGAGCCGCCACTGTGACATGGCTGTGAAAAAGGCTAATATGGTCTTGGGATGTATTAGGCGAGGTATTTCCAGTAGGGATAAGGAGGTGTTAGTGCCATTATACAAGGCATTGGTGAGACCTCATTTGGAATACTGTGTGCAGTTCTGGTCTCCCATGTTTAAGAAGGATGAATTCAAATTAGAACAGGTACAAAGAAGGGCCACTAGGATGATTCGAGGAATGGAGAACCTGTCTTATGAAAGGAGACTCAGGGAGCTTGGCTTGTTTACCTTAACCAAAAGAAGGCTGAGGGGGGATATGATTGCACTCTTTAAATATATTAGAGGGATAAATACTAGGGAGGGAGAGGAATTATTTAAGTTTAATACTAATGTGGACACAAGAACAAATGGATATAAGCTGGCTAGTAGGAAGTTTAGACTTGAGATTAGACGAAGGTTTCTAACCATTAGAGGAGTGAGGTTCTGGAATGGCCTTCCAAGGGAAGTAGTGGGGGCAAAAGATCTACCTGGCTTCAAAATTAAACTAGATGGGTTTATGAAGGGGATGGTTTGACAAGATAACATGGTCTTGGTAACTAATTGACTAGTCATTATCAGTGGTAAATAGGTCAATGGAGGGATGATAGGGGTTACTATAAAGAACTTTCTGGGTGTCTGGCTGGGGAGTCTTGCCCACATGCTCAGGGTTTAGCTGATCGCCATATTTGGGGTCGGGAAGGAATTTTCCTCCAGGGTAGATTGGCAGAGGCCCTGGAGGTTTTTCGCCTTCCTCTGTAGCATGGGGTACAGATCACAGCTGGAGGATTCTCAGCATCTTGGGGTCTTCAAACTATTTGAGGGCTTCAATATCTGAGATATAGGGGTGAGGATTATTCTAGGAGTGGGTGGGTGAGATTATGCGGCCTGCATTGTGCGGGGGGTCAGACTAGATGATCATAATGGTCCCTTCTGACCTTAAAGTCTATGAGTCTATGAGTCTATGAAATAACCAGCCCCTTATTTTGAAATAACGGTAATGTGGTAGTGTGGACGCTCCACTCGTTATTTCAAAATAAGGGGAATTATTTAGAAATAATTCCCAGGGCTTTGGGATTTGGCATGCCTCAGACATCTGACATACATTCCTCCCCCCACCCCCACATTGTCTTCTTGCTCTCTGAAGGGCATTTATTTCCTGCAATCGTTTATCAACTGTAAGTTGTTGTTCCCCATTCCTCTTTATCCACCTTCATGCTGAGCATTAAGCAGTGATATAGAGCAAAGGATCCACTTATTCCGGCACAGTCACTGCCCGTCTATTCAGAGGCAGGAGTTAATGTTCACATAACCTGGCTTATGCAAAAGTAAATTCTGGATAGTTCATGAAGAGGTGTAGTAGGAATTGTTTTTCCCAAATCACAAGTGTGTAGTCCAGGTTACAATGTGACGCAATGAGAATTAAAAAAAAACAAACAAAAAAAACCCAAGGCACCATTTAAAATTCCTAAGCAGTGTAAACATTGTTAAGTATAACAATGGAAAGATTAAGTTTCTGCTGTATGTTATAATTCCTATATTAATAGAGTTGTGCAGTGGTTGAATGTATGCTTGTTTGCAGCATTAGCCTGCAAAAAAGCTGCTTTGGAGAAGATTAATATTTGTGTTCTTACATTTAACTTGACACCATTTTTAATAAAATAGGTCAGTGGCCTATGGTGTCTGGTACAAAATATGGGTTTTTTTTCTGCTTCTGGAAACCATTTCCTGTTTTGTTTTTTTTTTTCCTTGCTGCAAGAAGATAAACTTAATTTATGCCTTCCTCAGAGACAGCAAACTTGTGGTTTGGCTCCAAACAAGACAAGACATTTCAGCATATCTCTCCCAAAATATCTGAAGACATCAGAGGCTACTACTGAGCCAACTTGGGTACTGCAGACATCAGTGGGGTGCTAATATAGTTATGGGTTGATGGGAATCTCTTCATTATACTAGCCAAGTGCCTGATACAACTTCTACTAAAGTCAGTGGAAGTCTTCAAACTGATTTATATTGGAGTTAGTGTGTGACTATATATATTGAATATGAAAGAACAGATGAGGTTTTCCTTTTTGCCCCCCAGACTTTATGCTGCAGTTTGTGAAGCTGCCACAACAGCTAGGGCTGTGATCTTTTCAGTTAAGAAGGGTCAGCCTCTGTGTGACTTTTCTGATGAAAGATTTTCGTGGAATACTCAGGTGCTATAGGAATTGCTGTTTATAAATCAAGGTTTTGTTGTGCTACATGGTGAGCTCTCTGGCCCTAATCCATCTCTTAAGCATTTGCTTAACTTTAAGGCTACGTCTACACTGGCATGATCTTGCACAAGAACTCTTTTGCGGAAGAGTTCTTGTGCAAAAACTCTTTCAGAAGAGAGCGTCTACACTGGCATGTGCTTTTGCACAAGAGATGTGCTTTTGCTCAAGAGCATCCATGTCAGTGTAGACACTCTCTTGAGCAAGAAAGCTCTGATGGCCATTTTAACCATAGGGCTTTCTTGTGCAAGAAATTCATGTTGCCTGTCTACACTGGCCTCTTGTGCAAGAACAGTTGCACAAGAGGGCTTATTCCTGAGCGGGAGCATCAGAGTTCTTGCGCAAGAAGCACTGATTTCATACATTAGAATGTCAGGGTACTTGCGCAAGAACTCGGGGCCAGTGTAGACAGGCAGCAATTTTTTGTGCAAAAGCACCCGCTTTTGTGCAAGATCACGCCAATGTAGACACAGCCTAAGTCTATAAGGACTTCCACTGATGCTCTAATGAGAGCAGGCTCAAACTCACAGAGAATTCAGACACAAATCCTTCTCAACATTCAGAAATGTTTGGATAAACTCTGTGGGTCAGATTGTTCTTAAACAGCCCCACACTCATTTAGAAACTTAATTGAACTGCCTGGAAAACAATAGCTTCAGTGAGTGACAGCTGCTGGTGGTCATGCAAATCTGGTCGCAGCTGTGTGTACTAAACTCTTCTGAAAATCAGAACTATGGAAAATAGTGATTTCTTTTCCACAACTCTCTTCTTTCAAGAGCCAGGAGAGAGGTGCCAAAATATTGCTAGAGGCTGTTCTTTGCACTGGTTTTATAAACTCAGGAGGTTCACATAAATTCTGGATCAGAATTTGAACCAGTAAGTATATATCCCAGCTGAACTGAACAATCCAAGTCGACTGAGATTTGCCCATTATATAAGATGAAACAGATATCCATTTGATCCTGGATTATTTCTAGTTAGAGGTATTGCAAATGCACTGCACTGTATTAGATCTAGCATAGAATTTTGTGAAGCCAAAGAAATGCTGGGATTAAGTGATTGTGTCTTCTTATTCTGGTATGAGCTCTGTATTCAGGTTCTTTTTTAACATAATATTTGAAAATCAGAAATAACATTTGAAATAGCACAGGACACACAGTGGGATCCCAAACTAAAGAAAACGAGCTTTGGCCAAAAGCTAGCACTGCTTAGGCAGAACAATTGTGTGGGCAGCCTGAGGAGAGAGAAAGTACTGGCAACTCTCCAGGGTAGGACTGAATTGTGCAATAGAGATTGCTTAGATTGTATCAACATGCAATGCATAAAAGTCCATTGTAGAACTTCTGATCACTTAATCCTTCATCACTTTTGTTGCTTTATTCTCACCTTCCCCTTCTATAGTATACCTAGGGGTCAGATGCTCTAGAACTTTAAATGAAAGTCAAGACACATGCTGCCTTTGTTTTCAAGGGCCACTTGACCAGCCTGACCCCAACAGTTGCAGGGCAGAGGATTCATTCCTTGGATAGGGGCTGCGAGTACACTAATTACACCGAAGTGTCAGTCTCATCACTCAGTGCCTAGTATCACTGTTCTAACTCAATTATTTTTTAAATAACATTCTAATTTAAAGGAATGCAATATGTTGCTTTTTGACAAGTTATCTATAATGATGTGATACTTAACTTTAAATTAGTTTGTTCTCTCCAAAGGAGGAATGTGCAATTATGCAAACTGACAAAGGCAGCCTCACAGCAGAGCGCACCAAGATGCATAGGTGTTCTGGCTCTGAAACATCTCATATGTGGGAGGTTCTGACTGATGCTGGAATGGACACTTTGTTGGGTTTTTAAGACTTTTTTAAAGGTGTTCTGTCTTAATATTTAAATTCTATTGATGACGCTTTTGTCATGTCAAGGGGTGTTTCTATTCTGTTTAGCATTTAAGTTAGGCATAAATGAAAACTACCTGCTTAAATACATATGAATTAATTAAATCAAATAAAGCTGAATGTTCAGTTTTTATGAAGTGTTTCAGGGTTGCATTTCTGCACAGAAAATGTAGGGGTCTAACTGAAGGGCTTTCCTGAGTTTACAGAAGAGCGTAATGGTTCAATTCCTACTAATATATAGCCACTGTGCAGTTATAACTAGCAGTGGAATTTCAAGCATAAAACAAGATTTGTGCCTTAAATGCATAGTTCAAAACAAAAGGCCAAAATCTGTCCTCTCTTAAATGACATGCAATAGTCCTGAAGTCACTGGTGCAAGTCAGGTGGAATTTAAGATTACATCCTTATTGTGAATTATTAGTTAAGATCTCTGAAATAGATTTTATTCTTATTTACAGTGGTGTATACCTAGAGTGATTCCACTGAAGTTAATTTGAGTTCACAGCAGTGTTACTGAGAGCAGAACCAGGACCTCAGAATTCTAAATAATCCCAGTTTGTAGCTGTACAAAGACAATAGGATAGAGCCCAGTACGTTATTTCAGATATACTTAAACAAATTATATTGGGAAAGGGGGGAGTTAGTACTTCCCACTGAAGCTTTCTCTTAATTAATGATCAATAACACTTTGGCAGATGAGACTCTTAGTGAGTTTACATTCCTTCATTGCTTCTTGAAGTTGTTTAGATTTAATTTGCACAATCTGTACATTATGAGATATTGGTGTGAGCAAAGCTCGTCCAGCAGTTGGGAGCACAGACGTGCTGCTGGGTAAAGTCTGTTTTAACTCCGTATCGTAGGGGTTTATGTGGCACCAGAACTAAGGTGACTTAGCCAGTTTATCAAAAATAAACTAGAAGGTGAACTTTTCTGAAATATGCCTAAATGATAAAGAACCGGATATTCTTTAGCATTGTTTTCACACTTCATGTGGTTAGCTTCAGAGAACAATACTGTGCAATATCTTGCTCCCAGCCAACCTTTCTGTACATGAACAATGTGCACGCCTTACTGGATGGAGGTGGTAGCAAAATGGATGTTGTGGAATTCATCTGCTGGTCTTGAAAATGAAATAATTGGACTACAGGAAAGCAAACCTGGACTCTAGAATGAAAAATAATGAACATTAATGGTGCATAAAGGTAGAGAATGGCACTAAGATGTGGTCATTTAATAATAAGGAGCATTTATTGTAGGGGACAATGTAGGAAACTATATACTTGGGCCCTTCCATTTGCTGTCACAGCTGTACACAGACATGGGTTCCTCCCTTCATAGTAATTCAAATTTTCACCACAAGCAATGATATCACAAATCAGTCCTAATAAAATTTTCCATTGATGTTTCCATTTAATATTTATGTCTCAAGTGTGCTAAGTCCAATTTTATCGTTCAAATTATAAATGCTAGATGAAGGCATATACTTATTTTTCTAAACTACTTAATTGGCTTGGGGAGGCTGTCTTTAAAGATCATTTACAACAAGGCAGGCAAGAAAGCATCAATTAGAGATAAACCTAACAAGAGGGGAGGTGAACTGGTGCTCATA